>CM062807.1:508725318-511631866 GCA_031772625.1 Pinus tabuliformis
AGATTGGATTCTACCATCTTAAATCTCCAAGAATTGGTTAGGGTACCAACCTAGAAAGGAACTAGTGAGTTAGAATTAATAATAGTGATCAAGCTGTTAGTATGAAATCATTCTGGTAATAGAAACCCTGAAAATGTACTTGGTGGTAAAATGATACAACGAAGGAATTAATAGTTGGGCTAATCCAACTAAATTCCTAGGAATTTACCTTATACCTAAAAACCCTAAGGAACCAAAATATACCTGAATGATTAGTTGTAACCTAGTTTGTGGAAATGCCTATATAACACAAAAATGAGGAAAGGAATAAGAGAAATATGAATTGAATTAAAAAGAGAGAGAGTATATTTATGGGTTTTATTAACCTATGAAAAGAAAAGAAGAGTAAAATAATCCCAATACCTAGTTCTTTAGGAAAACGAGCCCCAACCGAGGAATCAGTGAGGCCTAGTCAAAAGAGAACGATGGAAAACCCTCATTATTATTTTTCTATTCGAATATAAATGTCTCCATGGTTACAGGGAGACATAGGTAAGAGTAATCCTAGAATAACTTTAAAAAATATTGTAGGTTAAAAAAACATGTATATGTAAACTAGGTCAGACCGACAAGAGGTTTAGGAACCATGCTCAACTCATGTGGGTTGATTTTCTTAGACACTCGAGCTCCTCCATCCAGAGGCAATGATGAGAATGAGGATACAAAGTGGTCATGGGTGGTTGGTTACGCTAACTTCCCCCAACAACATCATCATCGTTGATCTCATGGGAAGCTCACTCACTGCCTTTGCCCATTAGGGTATGGAAAATAGTTGGCACATGAAACTACTTGGGAAAAATAGGTGGGATGTATGTTTAATATCATAAGGTAACCACAACATGTCTAATTTCATTGAACCCAAAGCATTAGAACTCCTAAGTAATCCTAGAACATGTTGACTCATGTATACATGTAATCCTTAACATAAGAATGGTGAACAACTAATCATACATTATAATAAGAATGTGTATAAGTGAAAAAGTGACAAGTGGTAATGAAAATTTAAGTGTTTGCATATATGTTTTCCTTCACCATATGTTTTTCATATTAATACGGTTAATAAAACTGATAGGACATGAATGATTGATGCACATAGCCCTTAACCATATACATTGTAGAAGTGTGAAATCTTGTATATATCACCAATAAATTACACTAAAAGGTTGTATAACCAAAAAAGTCCAAAATTTGACATGTTACATCAATTCTATTAGTTTTTTTTATACAATCTCGTGGGTAGAAAATTGAGGTAAGGCCCATAAATTTTGTGGTCAACAAAATATTATAACATAGTTAGTAAATAACAAAATTATTGCATGTATAAGTTGCATATCAGCTTAAGAGATTATCTTTAAGAGGAAACAATGTGCAGAGTAATAAATTTTTAACGCCAACGGCGATATAATTATATCATAGGAATAAGTAAAATATCATGAATATCTTTAAGAGAACACAATGTGTAAAGTAATAAGTATTTAACGCCAACGGGCTTATAATTATATCATAGGAATAAGTGAAATATCATGAATGGCAAGAGAGTAAATATAAAATAAAATTATGTGTGGATATTACACAAATCTCTTGATATACAAACCTATTTTAGAGTGAAAAGATATTTGATCCCTCTGTGTGCTTGGTAGATCCGAAGTTAAGATGGATCTAGGCTGATCTTAAATTAATTATAATATTAATATTTTAAAGATATTTTTTTACGCATAAAATAACAACATCGCTACAATCAACATAAAGAAATGTGAAGTGTAGATTTCTAATCCACAAAAGACTAAAAAGTCACAAGGTTTATAATCATTTGTTTTTAAAATTTGTTGTTATAAACCCAATGTTATAAAAATCTATTTATTTACTTTAATTTAATTTTACAGTAAAAACACCCTTTACAATGTTGGGGTTGTGGGCAGCCCCACTACTATAAAAATTGTCCTCATCGCACGAGGATGGAGAAAGATGCTAATATTTAAGAGGCCTCTTTAGTTGGGGAGGTGGAAAGGAATATACCAATAATTAATGTAGCTTTGGAGAATAACGAGGCCAAATATCAACCTACAATGACAGAATTTAAAGGTAAAGTAGCTAACCATTATGTCTGTATTTTAATAGAGACAAGTGCAAGCCTGAGTTATGTCAGTTTGAAAATAGTCGATTTGTGTCATTCACAAATTGTCAAATTCAAAAACCTTTGCTTAGTACAATTGGCTACTGGGTCTAAAAGAAGAATGATTGCTAAAGTAGAGAACTTTCCAGTTGAAATAGTAGGATAAGAGATTAAAGTTAATTTAAACATGTTTCCCTTAGGATCCTATGATGTGCTAATCAGAATGGACTGGCTAGAAATATATTGGTCCTTGGTGAACTGTATGTATAACACCATTAGGTTCCTCACTGAATAAGGTGTTAGACAAGAAATTTGTGGAATTAAATAAAAATTAAATTATGACCTATCACAACTAACCAGTTAAGCAAGGGAATTCAGAAGGACTATGAAATATACATTATGCAGGTGGGGTACACAAATTCTAAGGATCATATAACCACTTTGGGAAACATAACAGTTATTCAATAATTTACCGATGTATTTCCAGAGGAAATTCTAGGGATACCTCCTAAGTGTGACGTCAAATTTATAATAGAATTATCACTGGGAGTGACTATAGTATCAAGAGCTCCTCACCGTATGAGTATACCTGAATTAAAAAAGAAATGCAATTGTAGGAGCTTCCTGATAAGGGACATATCCATCTAATTGTGTCACCTTGGGGAGCCCCTGTACTATTCAAAATAAAGAAAGATGGCACTCTATGGTTATGTATTAATTACATGAAACTAAATAAATTAACCATAAAAAATAAATACTTGTTGCCAAGGATTAGTGACCTATTCGACTAGGTTAGAGGTGCTATTTCATTTTATTAGATCGATCTACGATCAGGGTTTCATTATATATGAATAACGGAAGAGGAAATTTGTAAGACATTGCTTAGAACTTGCTATGGTCATTATGAATTTGTTGTTTTTCCATTTCGGCTTACTAATGCCCCAACAACATTTATGAGTTTGATGAATGGTATTTTCCATCCTTATCTAGATAAATTCATTTTTATTTTTATTGATGATATTATGATTTATTGAAGGAACTTAGAGGAACATAAGGAGCATCCTTGGATAGTGTTTCAAACCTGATGAGAAAATCAACTATATGTGAAATATTGTAAGTGTGATTTTTACAAGGATCAAATCTAGTACTTGGGACACATAATCTCATCATAAGGCATAGCCATAGATCCTGAGAAAATTAAAACCATCATGGAATGGTCTATTCCCAAAAATGTTGCAGACATCCGATCTTACATGGGTTTGGTTGGGTATTAAATCACTTTATAAAATGATTTTCTAGAATTTCTCACCCTACAACTTCTTTGTAGAAAAAGAGAAGAGCCTTTAACTGGACAATAGAATGCCAACATAGTTTTGAACAACTGAAGCATTTGTTGACTACGTCGCTAGTGTTGAAAGTTGTAGACCCTGAAAAGGAATTTGTGTTTTGCACAAATGTGTGTCAAGAAGGTTTAGGGGGGATTTTGATGCAGGAAGTTAGAGTAATAGTGTATGAATCGTGTAAGTTGAAATATGAGGAAATATATTTCGCCTATGAGTTGGAATTGACTGTGGTTGTCCATGCCTTTAAGGTATGGCGACATTACTTGCTAGGTAAAAGGTTCATTTTAATGACAGGTCATAACAAATTGAGAATTTTCATTAATCAGCCTAATCTTAATGCACACCACAGTAGGTGGATTACCTTTCTAAGTGAATTTTACTTTGACATAAATAACATTAAAGGAAAAGAAAATCATGTGGTTGATGCAGTAAGTAGGAAATTTCATTGTGTATGAGATTTCCTATAGTGAAATAGAAATAAAATTTTCTGAATAAATAAAAGAAGCTTCCCTAAAAGATGCAGAGTAAAAATGTTTATGGAAGAAAGCCAAAAAAGCAAAAAAATCTAGAAATTGATTTGAATTTGGTATAAACAATGATAATTTGTTCACTTTTAGGGGAAGAATATATGTTCCTAATCAAACAATTGTTAAAAAATTTATGTTGTATAAATTTGACAAAATCCCATATGTTGCCCATCCCGGTTATCAAAAATTATTTTCTGTAAATAAAAGGGACTACTTTTGGTCTGGTATGAGGAAGGACATTGCTGAGCTATTAGCAAAATTATTGGAGTGTGAGTAGGTTAAGCTTGAGAAACAAAACCTTTCTGGTTTTCTTCACCCACTAACTATTCCTGGGTGGAAATGGGACACGATTACATTAGGTTTTGATAACAAGTCTTCTTAGATCTTAAGAAGAAAAATGATTCAACCATGGTAGTGGTGGATAAATTAAGAAAAATAACCCATTCTATTCCTATCAAATCCACATACAAGACTATTGAAATTGTAAACATATTTATGAAAGAGATATTTCAATTACATGGTGACGTAGGAAAACCCGCCTAAAGCCAATTTCCTTGACTTTCATAATAACCTTACATGAGCCTATGGGTTATGGCCCACTTATACAAATCAGAAGCCTTTACATTGAGGGTTTAAACAAAAAAAGCCCCACCAATCACATAACAACAATATAACACATAATCGCCAACTAACATCGGTCCCACCTGAATGCATAAGACCGGACCTCAAATAGATTTAAACTCGTGTCCATAGACTTCTCGGGTCTGCTTAGGCACAAGCCCTATCATCTTCAATCTCCGCCATTTATCTTACCATTCAATCCAATGGTTGTTGATCCACCTGATCAACAAACCCAATCGCCATCCTCCACCGTTTGATCAAGGCACGCTTGATCTAACGGTCAATAGCGATATCGCACGGGAAACTTGCGCGAAACTTAACCACCCTTATGGAGCCGATAAGGATTATAAATCCTCAATATATAAAAGTTTGGGCCTACCTTTATAGTTAAATTTTGATCTCTTTATGGCTCGATATCCATTGGATAATGGAGGCCATCAAATCCTACGGTCTACGGCACTTCAACTAGCACGCGGATTACCAAACAGCTCAACCCCCGTAGTTGACTGTGACATAAGCACTTGAAATTTAGATTGATGGTTGTGATTGAGTGTGGGCCTTCGACCATGATCAAGTCATCCATACACTCCTATCGCCCGCAGTCTATTCCTCCACCATATATATCCGTCGATTTAAACGATCCGACGGCTCCCCCTGCACTTGTTTGCTTATGATGGAAATTACGTCAAACATCCATTAACTCTTCCATACTCTCTTCACACTCATACAATAGTTAACTTGTTAACATTGGATTGCCATCGATCCTTACAATGATTGATGGTCGATCAATCAACCAATAACACGGGAATTAACTCAATAGCAGATAAACACATAGACATATGAATTCCACATAACACACATTTTATATTATACACGATATAATTACGATCTAAGGCATTTCAACCTTAGTCAAAAATTTTCCTCTTGACTACATTGAATCCACCCTCTGTTTACACAAATGTTTCATGCTCCTCTCTATCTCTTCTCACACACATAGAATCCTTATAGAGAAATTACAAAGTCGTGGATCATCTCAGATCCATGATTTCCTCTCACAAATCGCCTAAATCTCTTAACACACATACATGGTAGATAATTACATTAAATTAAGTCTTCTCGAGACTTATCAATTCCATCAAATTAGCTCGTTTTTAGTATAAATTTGAACCTGGTTTACATGATTGCCCACGTCTCCTCCTCCATAGCTTTGAATTTGAATTTTGATTAAGGGTGGTCAGATGCTCCTGCATCAAACTCCTGAGACACAAAAATTTATGACCTCTTGGTCATATGCTTTTCCTTCATCCCATAGCAATTCTACCCACTTCCTCAATGGAACTGCTTTCATGATCTTTCTTTGAGCTGCAACAAGACCTCTACAGTAACAGTCTTCTCTGCTACATGATACCTCACCAAGCTTCCCTCCTGGCATAGTCTTTCGGCATCTCTCTAGTTCTCTCTTTTGTGGAACCATATGAGCACTCCATGCTCTAGGCTGCTGCATTCTTCTCACCTTTTATTGTTGCTATATGTATGATAGTGTAAAGACCACAAACTCACTAATCTTCACATAATTGTACCTCCTCCTTTCACACACAAAATCTTCTTTCTACTCGCAAGAAACATTTCCCTGCTTTGATACCACTTTGACACAGGGAAAATCGCCTAAAGGGAATTTCCCTGACTTTCATGATAACCTTACATGAGCCTGTGGGTTATGGCCCACCTATACAAATCGGAAGACTTTACATTGTGGGTTTAAACAGAAAAAACCCAACCAATCACCTATCAGCAATATAACACATAATCCACCAACGAACGTCGGTCCCACCTAAATGCATAAGACCGGACCTGAAATAGATTTAAACTCATGTCCATACACTTCTTGGGTCCGCTCAGGCCCAAGCCCTATCATCTTTGATCTCCACCATTGATCTTACCGTTCAATCCAATGGTTATTTATCCACCCGATCAACAAACCCAATCGCCATCCTCCACCATTTGATCAAGGCATGCTTGATCTAATAGTAAATAGCGATATTGCACGAGAAACTTATGCAACACTTAACCACCCTTACAGAGCTGATAAGCATTACAAATCCTCAATCTATAAAAGTTTGGTTCCGCCTTTGAAGTTAAAGTCCAATCTCTTTATGGCACGATATCCGTTGGATAACGGAGGCCATCAAATCCTACGGTTTGCCAACTAGCACGCGAATTACCAAACAACTCAAACCCCGTAGTTTACTGTGACATAACATTTGAAATTTAGATCGACAGTTGTGATTGAGTGCGGGCCTTCGACCATGATCAAGACATCCATACACTTCTATCCCCCGTGGTCTTTTCCTCCACCATTCTTCTTCTTCCATTTATATCTGTCGATCTAAATGATCCGACAATGCCCCCTGTGCTTGTTCGCTTATGATGGAAATTATGTCAAACATCCATTAACTCTGCCATACTCTGTTCACACTCATACAACAGTTAACTTGTTAACATTGGATCGCCATCGATCCTTACAGTGATCGATGGTCGATCAATGAACCAATAACATGGGAATTAACTCAATAGCACATAAACACACAGACATACGAATTCCACATAACACACAATTTATATTATACACAGTATAATTACAGTCTAAGGCATTTCAACCTTAGTCACAAATTCTCCTCTCGACTACATTGAATCCACACTCTGTTTACACAAATGTTTCCTGCCCCTCTCTATATCTTCTCTCCCACACAGACTCTTTATAGAGAAATTACAAAGTCGTGGATCATCTCAGATCCATGATTTCCTCTCACAAATCGCCTAAATCTCTCAACACACATACATGGCAGATAATTACATTAAATTAAGTCTTCTCGAGACTTATCAATTCCATCAAATTAGCTCGTTTTTAATAGAAATTTGCTCCCAGTTTACATGATTGTCCATGTTTCCTCCTCCATAGCTTTGACTTTGAATTTTGATTAAGGGTGGTCGGATGCTCCTGCATCAGACTCCCAAGGCACAAAAATTTATGACCTCCTGGTCATATGCTTCTCCTTCATCCCATAGCAATTCTACCCACTTCCTCAATGGAACTGCTTTCATGATCTTTCTGTGAGTTGCAACAAAACCTCTATAGTAACAGTCTTCTCTGCTACACGATACCTCACCAATCTTCTCTCCTGGCTTAGTCTTTCACCATCTCTCTGGTTCTCTCTTTTATGGAACCATATGAGCACTCCATGCTTTAGGCTGCTACATTCTTCTCACCTTTTGTTGTCACTATCTGTACGACAGTGTAAATACCAAAAAATCACCAATTTTCACATAACTGTACCTCCTCCTTTCGCACACAAAATCTTCTTTCTAATCGCAAGAAACCTTTCCCTGCTCTAATACCACTTTGACGCAGGGGTATAAAGGGAATTTCCCTGACTTTCATAATAACCTTACATGAGCCTGTGGGTTATGGCCCACCTATACAAATTGGAAGCCTTTACATTGTGTGTTTAAACAAAAAAAACCCCTCAATCACCTAACAAAGATATAACACATAATCCGGCAACTAACATCGGTCCCACCAAAATGCGTAAGACCGAACCTCAAATAGATATAAACTCATGTCCATACACTTCTCGGGTCTGCTCAGGCCCAAGCTCTATCATCTTCGATCTCCACCATTGATCTCACCATTTAATCCGATGGTTGTTGATCCACCTGATCAACAAACCCAATCACTATCCTCCACCATTTGATCAAGGCACGCTTGATCTAACGGTCAATAGCAATATCGCAAGAGAAACTTGCGCAACACTTAACCACCCTTACAAAGATGATAAGCATTACAAACCCTCAATCTATAAAAGTTTGGTTCCACCTTTGAAGTTAAAGTCATATCTCTTTATGGCCTGATATCTGTTGGATAACGGAGGCCATAAAATCCTACAGTTTGCGGCACTTCAACTAGAACACGGATTACCAAACAACTCAAACCCCATAGTTGATTGTGAAATAAGCATTTGAAATTTAGATCGATGGTTGCGATTGAGTGCGGGCATTTGACCATGATCAAGACATTTGTACACTCCTAGCTTCCATGGTCTATTCCTTCGCCATTATTCTTCTGCCATTTATATCTGTCGATATAAATGATCTGATGGTTCCCCCTGCACTTGTTTTCTTATGATGGAAATTATGTCAAACATCCATTAACTCTGCCATACTCTGTTCAGACTCATACAATAGTTAACTTGTTAACATTGGATCGCTATCGATCCTTACAGTGATTGATGGTTGATCAATGAACCAATAATACGGGAATCAACTCAATAGCACATGAACACATAGACATATGAATTCCACATAACACACACAGTTTATATTATACATAGTATAATTACAATCTAAGACATTTTAGCCTTAGTCACAAATTCTCCTCTCAACTACATTGAATCTACCCTCTGTTTACACAAATGTTTCCTGCCCCTCTCTATCTCTTCTCTCACACACAAACTCTTTATAGAGAAATTACAAAGTCGTGGATCATCTCAAATCCATGATTTCCTCTCACAAATCGCCTAAATCTCTCAACACACATACATGGTAGATATTTACATTAAATTAAGTCTTCTCGAGACTTATCAATTCCATCAAATTAGCTCGTTTTTAATAGAAATTTGCTTCTAGTTTACATGATTGTCCAGGTCTCCTCCTCCATATCTTTGACTTTAAATTCTGATTAAGGGTGGTCAGATGCTCCTACATCAGACTTCCGAGGCACAAAAATTTATGACCTCTTGGTCATATGCTTCTCCTTCATCCCATAACAATTCTACCCACTTCCTCAATGGAACTACATTCATGATCTTTTTGTGAGCTGCAACAAAACCTCTACAGTAACAGTCTTCTCTGCTACACGATACCTCACCAAGATTCCCTCCTAGCTTAGTCTTTTGGCATATCTCTGGTTCTCTCTTCTATGGAACCATATGAGCACTCCATGCTCTAGGCTGCTGCATTCTTCTCACCTTTTTCTGTTGCTATCTGTATGAGAGTGTAAAGACCACAAACTTACCAATATTCACATAACTGTACCTTGTCCTTTTGCACACAAAATCTTCTTTCTACTCACAAGAAACCTTTCCCTGCTTTGATACCACTTTGACGCAGGGAAAATCGCCTAAAGGGAATTTCCCTGACTTTCATAATAACCTTACACAAGCCTGTGGGTTATGGCCCACCTATACAAATCAGAAACCTTTACATTGTGGGTTTAAACAGAAAAACCCCACCAATCACCTAACAACGATATAACACATAATCTACCAACTAACATCAGTCCCACCTAAATGCGTAAGACCGGATCTCAGATAGATTTAAACTCGTGTCCATACACTTCTCGGGTCCGCTCAGGCCCAAGCCCTATCATCTTCGATCTCCGACATTGATCTTACCATTCAATCTAATGGTTGTTGATCCACTCGATCAAAAAACCCAATCGCCATCCTCCACTATTTGATCAAGTCATGCTTGATCTAACAGTCAATAGCGATATTGCACGAGAAACTTGCATGACACTTAACCACCCTTACAGAGCTGATAAGCATTACAAATCCTAAATCTATAAAAGTTTGGGTCTAGCTTTGAAGTTAAAGTCCAATCTCTTTATGGCCCAATATCCATTGGATAACAGAGGCCATTAAATCCTACGGTCTGCAGCCCTTCAACTAGCACGTGGATTACTAAACAACTCAAACCCAAACAGCTCAAACCCCATAGTTGACTGTGACATAAGCGTTTGAAATTTAGATCGACAGTTGTGATTGAGGGCGAGCCTTCAACCATGATAAAGACATCCGTACACTCCTATCCCCCGCGGTCTATTCCTCCGCCATTTATATCTGTCGATCTAAATGATCCAAAGGCTCCCCCTGCACTTGTTCACTTATGATGGAAATTACGTCAAACATCCATTAACTCTGCCGTACTCTATTCGCACTCATACAATAATTAACTTGTTAACATTGGATCACCATCAATCCTTACAGTGATCGATGGTCAATCAATGAACCAATAAGACGGGAATTAACTCAATAGCACATAAACACACAAACATAAGAATTCCACATAACACACATAGTTTATATTATACACAGTATAATTATAGTCTAAGGAATTTCAGCCTTAGTCACAAATTCTCCTCTCGACTACATTGAATCCACCGTCTGTTTACACAAATGTTTCTTGCCCCTCTCTATCTATTCTCACACACACAGACTCTCTATAGAGAAATTACAAAGACATGGATCATCTCAGATCCATGATTTCCTCTCACAAATTGCTTAAATCTCTCAACACACATACATAGTAGATAATTACATTAAATTAAGTCTTCTCGAGACTTATCAATTCCATCAATATAGCTCGTTTTTAATTGAAATTTTCTCCTAGTTTACATGATTGTCCATGTCTCCTCCTCCATAGCTTTTACTTTGACTTTTTATTAAGGGTGGTCGGATGCTCCTACATCGGACTCCCGAGGCACAAAAATTTATGACCTCTTGGTCATATGCTTCTCCTTCATCCCATAACAATTCTACCTACTTCCTCAATGGAACTGCTTTCATGATCTTTCTGTGAACTGCAACAAAACCTCTACAGTAACAGTCTTCTCTGCTACATGATACCTCACCAAGCTTCCCTCTTGGCTTAGTCTTTCGGCATCTCTCTGGTTCTCTCTTTTGTGGAACCATATGAGCACTCCATGCTCTAGGCTGTTGCATTCTTCTCACCTTTTGCTGTCGCTATCTGTACGACAGTGTAAAGACCACAAACTCACCAAATCTGCACATAACTGTACCAGCTCCTTTCACACACAAAATATTCTTTCTACTCACAAGAAACCTTTCCCTGCTCTGATACCACTTTGACGTAGGGAAAATCACCTAAAAAGAATTTCCCTAACTTTCATAATAACCTTACATGAGCCTGTGGGTTATGGCCCACCTATACAAATAAGAAGCCTTTACATTGTGGGTTTAAACAAAAAAAACTCACCAATCACCAAATAACGATATAACACATAATCCACCAACTAACGTCGGTCCCACTAGAATGCGTAAGACCAGACCTCAAATAGATTTAAACTCGTGTCCATACACTTCTCGGGTCCACTCAGGCCCAAGCCCTATCATCTTCGATCTCCACCATTGATCTTACCATTCAATCTGATGGTTGTTGTTCCACTCAATCAACAAACCCAATCATCATCCTCCACCGTTTGATCAAGGCACACTTGATCTAATGGCCAATAGCAATATCGCATGAGAAACTTGCGTGACAGTTAACCACCCTTACAGAGCTGATAAGAATTAAATATCCTCAATCTATAAAAGTTTGGGTCCACATTTGAAGTTCTAGTCCAATCTCTTGATGGCCCGATATCTGTTGAATAACGGAGGCCATCAAATCCTACAGTCTGCGGCCCTTCAACTAGCACGTGGATTACCAAACAACTCAAACTTCGTAGTTGACTATGACATAAGCATTTGAAATTTAGATCGATGGTTGTGATTGAGTGTGGGCCTTCGACCATGATTAAGACATCCGTACACCACTATCCCCTGTGGTCTATTCCTCTGCCATTCTTCTTTCGCCATTTATATCCATTGATATAAATGATCTGACGACCCCCCCTGCACTTGTTTGCTTATGATGGAAATTATGTCAAACATCCATTAACTTTTCCATACTCTGTTCACACTCATACAACAGTTGACTTGTTAACATTGGATCGCCATCGATCCTTATAGTGATCGATGGTCGATCAATGAACCAATAACACAGGAATTAACTCAATAGAACATAAACACACAGACATATGAATTCCACATAACACACATAGTTTATATTATACAAAGTATAATTACAGTCTAAGGCATTTCAGCGTTAGTCACAAATTCTCCTCTCGACTACATTGAATCCACCCTCTGTTTACACAAATGTTTCCTGCCCCTCTCTATCTCTTCTCACACACACAGACTCTTTATAGAGAAATCAAAAAGTCTTGGATCATCTCAGATCCATTATTTCCTCTCACAAATCACCTAAATCTCTCAACACACATACATGACAGATAATTACATTAAATTAAATCTTCTCGAGACTTATCAATTCCATCAAATTAGCTCATTTTTAATAGAGATTTTCTCTCGGTTTACATGATTGTCCACGTCTCTTCCTCCATAGCTTTTACTTTGACTTTTTATTAAGGGTGGTCAAATTCTCCTGCATCAGACTCGCGAGGCACAAAAATTTATGACCTCCTGGTCATATGCTTCTCCTTCATCCCATAACAATTCTACCCACTTCCTCAATGGTACTGCTTTCATGATCTTTCTATGAGCTGCAACAAAACCTCTACAGTAGCATTCTTCTTTGCTACATGATACCTCACCAAGCTTTCCTCCTGGCTTAGTCTTTTGGCATGTCTCTGGTTCTCTCTTTTGTGGAACCATATGAGCACTCCATGCTCTAGGGTACTGCATTCTTCTCACCTTTTGTTGTCACTATCTGTACAACAGTGTAAAGACCAAAAACTCACCAATATTCACATAATTGTACCTCCTCCTTTATCACACAAAATATTCTTTCTACTCGCAAGAAACCTTTCCCTGCTCTCTTACCACTTTGATGTAGGGAAAATCGCCGAAAGGGAATTTCCCTAACTTTCATAATAACCTTACATGAGCCTGTGAGTTATGGTTCACCTATACAAATCGGAAGCCTTTACATTGTGGGTTTAAACAAAAAAAACCTCACCAATCACCAAGCAATGATATAACACATAATCCGCCAACTAACGTCAATCCCACCTGAATGTGTAAGACCGAACCTCAAATAGATTTAAACTCATGTCCATACACTTCTTGGGTCCGCTCAGGCCCAAGCCCTATCAACTTCGATCTCCGCCATTGATATTACCATTCTATCGGATGGTTGTTGATCCACTCGATCAACAAACCCAATCACCACCCTCCACTGTTTCATCAAGGCATGCTTGATCTAACGGTCAATAGCGATATCACATGAGAAACTTGCGCGACACTTAACCACCCTTACAGAGCCGATAAGCATTACAAATGCTCAATCTATAAAAGTTTGGGTCTGGATTTGAAGTTAAAGTCCAATCTCTTTATGGCCCAATATCCGTTGGATAACGGAGGCCATCAAATCCTATGATCTGTGGCCCTTCAACTAGCACATGGATTACCTAACAATTCAAACCCCATAGTTGACTGTGACATAAGAGTTTCAAATTTAGATCGACAGTTGTGATTAAGTGCGAACCTTTGACCATGGTCAAGGCATCCGTACACTGCTATCCCCCACGGTCTATTCCTCCACCATTCTTCTTCTTCCATTTATATCTATCAATCTAAACGATCTGACTGCTCCCCTTGCACTTGTTTGCTTATGATGGAAATTACGTCAAACATCCATTAACTCTGCCATACTCTATTCACAATCATATAAGAGTTAACTTGTTAACATTGGATCGCCATCAATCCTTGCAGTGATCGATGGTCGATCAATGAACTAATAACATGGGAATTAAATCAATAGCACATAAACACACAGACATACGAATTCCACATAACACACACAGTTTATATTATATATAGTATAATTACACCCTAAGGTATTTCAGCCTTAGTCACAAATTCTCCTCTTGACTACATTAAATCTACCCTCTGTTTACACAAATGTTTCCTGACCCTCTCTATCTCTTCTCACACACACAATCTCTTTATAGAGAAATTACAAAGTCGTGGATCATCTCAGATCCACAATTTCCTCTCACAAATCGCCTAAATCTCTCAACACACATAAATGGCAGATAATTAAATTAAATTAAGTCTTCTCGAGACTTATCAATTCCATCAAATTAGCTCGTTTCTAAAAGAAATTTTCTTATAGTTTACATGATTGTCCACATCTCCTCCTCCATAGCTTTGACTTTGACTAATGATTAAGGGTGGTCTGATGCTCCCGCATCACATGGTATTCCAAAAGTGGTGATTTCTATAGTGATGTGAAATTTACCTCTGCATTTTGGAAGGTTCCTTTTACTGGAATGGGTACTCAGGTTCAATTCAGTACCGCATATCACCCGCAAATAGAGTGACAAACTAAGCAAGTGAATCAAGTATCGGCAGATATGTTAAGAATGTATGTAATGCAACAACCAACCAGATGGGAAGAATACCTTCACTTGGTTGAGTTTGCATATAGTAATAGTTATTATGAATCATTGAAAATGAGTCCTTTTGAATTTTTGTATGGAAGAAGGTGTACAACACCAAATATTTGGAAAAACCATAAAGATAAGTTAATATTAGGGCCTAACATGCTAGATGAAACCAAACATATGGTGAAAAAGGTTTGATAGAATTTAAAATATTCTCAAGATAGAAAAAAGGCTTATGCAGAAAAAAGAGAGTTACAAACAATTCCACATGGGAGACCATGTATATGTGCGAGTTAAACCAAAGAAAATTACCCTGAGGTGGGGTGGTTGTGCAAAACTAGCACTTTGATATTGTAGACATTTGCATATTTTTTAAAGAATTGAACCTATAGCATATCAGCTTGCACTACCTAGGCATATACGAGTCCATAGTGTGTTTCATGTTTCATTGTTAAAGAAATATGTATATGATCCCAAACATATGATTAACTAACAAGATGTGCAGGTAAAATTTTATGTCGAAATTGTGATATATGTGTATCTTGAATTGCTAATCAAAATAAACTAATGATAGTGCTATGCCTATGAAACAAGTCGAACCAGACGGATAGTTCCTAGTAGAGCCTCTATGTATTATTGATTAGAGATAAATAACATTACAGAGGTGATCTATCACCCAGGTTATTGTGTAGTTGAGGCACTTTAGCCCGGAAGAGGCCACTTAGGAAGATGAAATGTTTATGCAACAAGCATATCCTGACATGTTCCGAGGGCAAGAATGAACACCAAGGACAGTGTTTCGCACAAGGAGGGGAAGGTGTAACACCCCCAGTTTCTGTAAAAAAATATGTTTATTTCTATCATTTACTTTACTGCATAATACTTGGTAACTTATGGGCTTAGAATAAATCCTAGTGGAACTTTTATTATTTAAAAGTTTATTTTTATTATTTGTTAAAAAAAAAAGAAAAAGATAATGACTAATCTTGGATCCGTGGGAGAAGGCCCTAAATGATATTTAAAGTACCACACAGTTAGATAAAGTCACACATTCTCTCCCTAGAGATAAAACATCACAGTGGGAGAAAGGAATGTCAAGGATAGCAATAGAGGAAAGGCTAGAGGCATCTAGAGAGAGAAAAACAAAAACTAAATATGAGGCAGGACACTGGCATTAAGGTACTCTTGAGTTAGACTACGAGACAATTGAGATCTTAATTTAGACTTGAATCTGTAAGTTCTTGGCTAGACAAGGAGCCTTGATGCTAGAGAACAAACCTTTTAGGTCATTGTCTATATGTTGTTCTCGAGACTGAAAGGGGGGAGATTTGGAAGTAATTGTCTTTCTCATGGTTGGAAGGAGAGGTTTCCTCCCAGTTGAATTTTTGGTTGTCTGAAATAGCTCAGATAAGTATATTTAAATTTTGTTAATATGATTAAATACACGAGGCTTTCTATAATTGTGGGTTTGTATTAATAGTGGATAGAATAAATTTTATTTACAATATTGATAGAAGTTTATTTTATGGATTAAATGACTATAATTTTTTACTATGATGATGGGAAAGTAATACATCTAATTTTTTTCTTTTAGAAGAAAGAAAATATTAATAAGGGTTTCTTTTTTTGATTTAAAATGATACAGAGTTTCTAATAGTGTTGTTAGAAAAGGAATTTATTTCAAAATAAACTTCAAGAAAATTTGTCTGGGTAAAGCTTAGACGGGAGATTTGGAAGTAATTCTTGTTCTCATGGTTGGGATAAGAGGTTTTCTCCGAGTTGAATTTTTCATTGTCTGAAATCAGTCAGATACATATATTTAAATTTTCTTAATATCATTAAAGATGTGACTCTTTCTGGAACTGTGGGTTTGTATGAATAGTGGATGGAATAAATTTTATTTACAATATTGATAAAAGTTGCTTTGATGGATTAAATGACTACTATGATCATTAAGAAGTAATAAATCTATTTTTTCTTTTAGAAGAAAGAAAAATATTAATAAGGGTTTCTTTTTATTATTTAAATGATACAAAGTTTCTAATAGTGTTGTTAGAAAGAAAATATATTTCAAAATAAACTACAAGAAAATTCCACTGAGTAAAGCTACGATGGGATGTCCTAGGAAGCCTAACAGGGAAACAATTTGATTTTCGATACATATACCCCATAGGGTATGTTTAGAAAATATTAACCATGTTTATATACTTAGAGGTACGAATGGTCTTTCTTGGTGAAATATAGTAAGGCATCAAGCCAAGTTGAAAACTCAGTAGCTGAATATATCATTCTGAACCAATGAAGGGGTCATATAATATTGTCCTCTTACAGTCAATAAAAATAAATAAATAACAAAGAGGTTCATTTGAGGAGGATGAGTTAAGGGGCCAGTCTAAGCCAGTGACTAAGAAACAATTCTTGACATCGCAAATCAACGAGTTTTGGAAAATATTTATAATGCAAGAATATATACAATATATCTATCCAAACAATAATTTATAAGAGATTCCTTCAATACATATACATATATAAATCATTCACAGCCCTAAACTATTACCCTGATATTGTGATTTTTAGGAAAAAGAAAAACGATAGATAATTTAGCATTATTATCTAGTCAACTCCGTGCTGTTGAAGAAGAAGAAAAAAAATAAATCTATCACTATGGCCAATAACAGGTCCTAATTTCAATTTTATTCCTCTTAGTGTATTTGTAGTAAACCACCAGTTCCCAGACAAATTTTTGGTTGAGGTAACAATTTAGCTAAACTCTAAAACAAAACCCTTGAATACAACAAAAGGGTAGTTGGAAAAGAACCTAGAAGAAAAGATTTATGTGTAAGGTCAAAATGTTAGATAACCCAATTCTCCCAATGTTCATGTAAACCTAGGTGTTACCAGTCAACAAAGTGGAACCTTAACTTATGTGTACACCTACAATCATTAAAAAGAACCATTAACCGTTGCAAAAGATTAAATTTATTTAGGGACACATAGAGAAATTGTGGGGAAAATCTTTGTACTTGATACCTGAAGGAGGATTGACACCATACTTGAAGCCTCTATGCTAAAGGAAGGCCCTAAGGAATAATTTGTGACATTAAAAGAACATGTTAGAAGATGGATCACCATTAACCCTGCTTGAAAACGATTGTGGTATAATCAAGAAAAATATAACTAGTAGTATTCCACTTGTCCTTATCAGGAAACCAAAGAAAATTTCCGTAGACTCGCGACCTGAGGAACCATGCTCCTCTCACCAATGTCGAACCTGTGAATTCATATAGATGAAAAAACTCACGACTCTAGAGAAAATTAGTGAACTAAATATCAAAGATAAATTGTAGTCAAATTGGGGCTTTCCTGGAAGCATGACTGGTAGAAACCGTCCTTTACCGAAATCCTGAAGCAAAATGCTTCCTATGAACCGCAACTAGAAATTGACTAACGAAATGGGGGGAACTGGGTAATTACCCTTAAGCCATGGTGGAAACATAGAACCCTTGGATCCGAACACTAGAAAATCAACTGTACGAACTCTCCCAAATGTTAGATCATTGGGGTTCAAGAAGGTTTGATGAACGAGATATGAGTTTGGTTGTTGACGGAGGGGCGTATAATTTTTTTATCCATGGAACCATAACCATAATATTGTATATCACTTCATCAAACATTATACATGCGATGCTATTAAGTGAACCATAGACATGGATTCATAGATGGCATATAAGTCTCACAAGAAATATATTGGAAATAGAAATGACATAAATGATCAATCTGTATAATATATATATGTTATCATATATACTATGGTAACATAATGTTCTATAACCTTGCATTTTGGGTCATTTGTGATATATATATATATATATATATATATATATATATATATATATATATATATATATAGTTGATGGGTGTTACACCCAAGGGAATTTTTATATTACAAACCCAAGAAATTAATAAACTCAATGGGTTATAAACCCAAGGGAGTAATATTAAGCCCAATAGATTAATGTTATAAACCATTGGGATTAATATTATAAATCTAATGGATTACTAATATTATAAACTCAAGGGATTAATAAACCCAATGGATTATTAATGCTATAAATCTATGGGAATAATATTAACTGCAGGGGATTAATAAACCCAAACGATTAATATTATAAAATATTGGGACTAACATACCAACGAGATTATTTTTTCAGAGAAAATATCTAGGTAGATCCACCTGAAGGAATCACATCTTGTCATCTTATTAGCAGAGCCTAACCCCGAGGGCTTCGAGGAGAATTTACCCTGTGACCTCCCCTTAATGAGGTTCTTTAGCGATGGGAATTCGGTTCATTGAGATAACCCTCGTGGTTCCAGAGAGATTATTAGTATTATAAACCCAATAGATTAATAAATCCAAGAGGTTATTAAGATCAATAAACCCAAAGGATTATTAATATTATAAACCCAAAGGATTATTAATATTATAAACATAGAGGATTAATATTATAAACCCAATGGATTAATAAATCCAAGTGACTATTAAAATTATAAAACCAAGGGATTAATTTTATAAACACAAGGGATTTATATTGTAAACCCAAGGGATTAATATTGTAAACCCAAGGGATTAATATAAAAAACCCAAGGGATGAATGTTATAAACTTAAGGGATAAATGTGGTTGACTATGTTAAGGTTTATAATATTTATACATTATCTCATGTTAACTATGGTTGATTATTATTGGCATGGTCAACTATAGTCAACATGGGAATCATAGTCAACAATACTCAACATGACTGCCATGGTTAACCATACTTCCATTAAGAGTCATGCATGGCCATGGTTGATAATGGAGGGTTGAAGCAGATGAATAGGGTTAACAATATTAATTCTAGGGTTTATAATATTAATCATAGAGTTCATTAGCCTATGGTTTAATTTATTAAACTTAGGTATTATAACCTCAGGGCTTATAATAATAATATTAGGGTTTATTGTATTAGGATTTATAATGCTAGCATTTTGTATTAAGGTTTAATATTGTGACATTGGAGTGGTGCAAAATTCTATCCTACATCATATTGTGACAACCATTCTCTCAATGTGATAGTTGTCACAATGTTACCTTATATTGCAATCTATTCAACATCACATTGTGAAAAATTGCAGTTTAACATTAGGTTTTATTATATTCAGGTTTTAATATTTGGTTTATACTATTAAGGTTTAATATTTGGTTTATAATTTATAATAGTTAGGTTTAAATTAGAGTTTATCATATTAACTCTATGATTTATTATGCTTGTTTTTTTTATATTAGGATTTAATACTATGATGTTGGAATGGTGCAAAAATGTATCCAATGTTACGTTGGAATAGAAATTGTCTCAATAAGACAATCATTATCACAATGTTGCATTGCATTGTAATTTATTCAACGTCAGATTTTTACATTACAAAATTGGGGTTTAATATTGAGTTTAGAATATTAGGGCTTCTTAATATTGGGTTTATAATATTAAGGTTTAATATTGGGTTTATAATTTATAATATTAGGGTTTGTGTTCCTATGGTTTAATATTAATCCTTTGGGTTTACAATATTAATCATAGGGTTTATAATATTAATCTTGAAGTTTAATATTTATCCTAGGGTTCTTAGTATTTATCCTTTGGGTTTTAAACATTAATCCATTGGTTTTCTTAATCCCTTAGGTTTATAATATTAATAACCAATTGGGTTTATTAATCCCTTCGGTTTATAATATTAATCACAAGGATTTATAATATTTGTCATATGGTTTACAATCCCCTGGGTTTAAAATATCAATAATCCTTCGCTTTATGTTATATTAGGGCTTCTTAATATTGAGTTTATAATTTCTAATATTCTGTTTTATAATATTAGCATTTATAATATTAATCCTAGGGTTTATAATATTAATCAATTTGATAATCATTGTTGTAATGTTTATAGCTCATTCGGTTTATAATATTAATCTTAGGGTTTATATTCCCAAGGTTTAATATTAATCCCTTGGGTATATAATATTAATAATAGGGTTTATGATATTAATCCTCGAGTTTAATATTTATCCTAGGGATTTTAGTATTAGTATGATGGGTTTTTAACATTGATTCATTGGGTTTATAATATTAATAATCAAGTGGGTTTATTAATCACTTTGGTTTATAATATTAATCAGTAATATGTATAATGATATATTATGGTTTATAATATTAGGATTTATAATATTAATCTTTGGTTTGATATATTAATATTAGGGTTTACAATATTAATCCTTGAGTTTAATATATTGATCCATTGTGTTTAGAATCTATTGGGTTTAGTTATCCCTTGGGTTTATAATATTAATTCCTTGGGTTTATAATATTAATGTTGATTGGTTCCATCCATGTATTTGTAATGTTGAAATGCATGAGTATGGTTTACATCTACTAAGATATTTTGACCACTGATGTGGAAGCGATCCCCCATTTTGATATTTGTTCATGAATACAATTTTTCATCATCCTAGCTAGGGAACAACTTTATTCTTTTTGAAACAGAGTATCCATGAAAAT
Organism: Pinus tabuliformis; assembly: GCA_031772625.1. Classification (NCBI taxonomy): domain Eukaryota; kingdom Viridiplantae; phylum Streptophyta; class Pinopsida; order Pinales; family Pinaceae; genus Pinus; species Pinus tabuliformis. The sequence goes on from CM062807.1 coordinate 508,746,794, forward strand.
GTGCCTACAACTATTAAAGAGTTTTGTAAAAAACTTGGTGATTTATATTAGATTGTAATTTATTAAAAGCTACATTTCTACATTACAAAACTAGGACTTAATGTTAGGTTTTACAATGTTGGTTTTAATATTGGGGTGTATAATATTAGGTTTAATATTGGGGTTATAATATTGGGTTTAATGTTAGGGTTTATAATATTGGTTTTATAGTATCAGGGTTTATAATATTTGTATAGCATTAGGGTTTAATGTTTTGACATTTGAATGGTGCATAAATATATCCAACGTCGCATTTTGACAAACATTGTCACAATGTGACAAACAATATGAAAATCATTGTTAGAATGTTACATTACATTGCAATTTTTTCAATGTCAAATTATAACACTACAATGGGGTTTCATATTGCGACATTAGAATGGTATGAAAATCAAGCCAATGTCGCATTGTGACAAACATTGTTGCAAGATAACAATCAATCAGATTCTCATTATCACAATGTTACATTACATTACAATTTATTAAATGTCTCCTCTAAACATTACAAAATTAGGGTTTAAAATTAGGGCTTTTAGTATTTGGCTACATATTTGGTTTATGAAACCCAATATAAAAAACCTTCGGTTGCATCACCGCATTACAAAATTAGGATTTAACATTAGTGTTTATAATGTAGGATTAAATATTAGGGTTTATAATATTGGGTTTAATCTTATAGTTATAATATTGGGTTTAATGTTATGGTTTATAATATTGGTTTTATATTGCTAGGGTTTCTAATATTTGGTAAACATTTGGGTTTAAAGTTGTGATGTTTGAATGGTGAAAAAATCTATCCAATATCCAATTGTGACAAACATTGTCGCAATATGATAATAATTGTTGGAACCTTACATTGCATTACAATTTTTTCATCACATTACAACACTACAATAGGGTTTCGTATTTTGACATTTGCATGGCACAAAAATTAATCCAATGTCATATTGCAGTAAATATTGTTGCAAGATGACAATTGATTTGATACTCATTATCGCAATGTTACATTACATTGCAATTTATTTAATGCCACCATCCAACATTACGAAATTAGGGTTTATTAATTCCTTGTGTTTATAATATTAATCCCTTAGGTTTATAATATTAATCCCTTGGGTTTTTAATCCCTAGGATTTGTAATATGAATCCTTTGGGTTTATAATATTAATCTGTTGGGTTTATTAATCCTTTGGTTTTATATTAATCCATTGGGTTTATAATATTAATAATTCGTTCTTTTCATTATTTACTTGGGTTTATAATATTAATCCCTTGGGTTTATAATACTAATCCATTTGGTTTTTAATCACTAGATTTTATAATATTAATTCTTCGGATTTGTTAATGCCTTGTGTTTTTAATCCCTAGGATTCATGACATTAATCCCTTTGGTTTTTAATATTAATTATTCCTTGGGTTTATTGACACCTTCGGTATATAATATTTAACTCTTGGGTTTATTAATCTCCTGGGTTTCTAATATAATCCCTTGGGTTTTGAATCACTTCAATTTTAAATATGAATAATTCCTTGGGTTTATAATATTCATCCTTTGTTTTATTCATACCTTGGGCTTATAATATCAATCCACCACATTTATAATACTGATCCCTTTATGAATAATATAATCACTTGGGTTTATAATACGTTGGTTTTATAATTTTAATCCCTTGGGTTTATAATATTGATGATCATTTGAGTTTATTAATCCATTGGGTTTATAATATTAATATCCCTCGTTTATTAACAATATTAATAAATATGGATTTAGGATACCCTTGCAATTCTCCATCTATTTATAATATTAAACCCTTGCATTTTTAATCCCCATGGATTATAATATTGATGCTTTGGGTTTATTTATCCCTTGGGTTTAAATAATTAATCCCTTACATTTTTTAATCCATAGGGTTTATAATATTCATCCCTCAAGGTTTAGTAATCCCTTGGGTTTTTTATTGCTTTGGTTTAAAATATTAATCCCTGGGGTTTATAATATTGATCCCTTGGGTTAAAAGCGGAAACAAGGCAAGATTTTGGGAAGATTCCTGGCAGCAGCTCCCAAAGATTAAGGATATTCTCCATAATCTTCCTTTGCCAGTGCAAGGTACCAATCAATCGGCAAAGGTCAATCAATTCTAGAACCCCTCGCCCACACAGAAGTATAGAAAATGGAAGGAGGCTAATCAAATTCTAATGGAAGAAGGATATGAGATAACTCAACACTCTCTCTCCTTAGAATTAAAAAAGCGGAAAATTCCTATCGCAGAAGGACCAGACATACTATGATGGGGATATGAAGAGAGAGGAACATTCACTCCTAGGGAGGCATATAAAATTATCATCAAAGATCGAATCATCAAGGATACACTATGGGATAAGCTCTGGAATTCTTTTAATTGGTCGGAGGTGTCGACTTTCTTATGGCTCCTTTGCCACAATAAAATTCTTACATGGAATAATCTCAGGAAAAGAAGCTTCTCAGGACCATCTATCTGTCTCAATTGTAAAAAAGAAGAGGAATTAGCCATTCATCTAATGCAAACCTGCCAAATAGGATGGAATCTATGGGAAAAGGTTGCCATTCGTTGCCAAAAAGATGGCCGAGTGCAAGGGGATATCAGAGCAACTATCCACAACTGGAGTCAAGAGCCCTATCAAAGTAGGCTCCTCAACTCGCTCTGGCAGCTGATCCCTGGTCTATTAATGTGGAATATCTGGAAGGAGCGCAACAGAAGAATATTCAAAGGTCAATCCATGTCGTTGGAACAGATATGGACTATAGTGCATGTTGTGGGGAAAAGTATCTGATGCGGATGACACTAACCCTTTCTAAAGGTGACAGACTTTAGCAACAACTGAATGACAAAGTTTTCATGTTCATCTTTATGAAAGAACAGAGAGAATAGAAAGAGGATCAACCAACCTGGTGTCTTGCGCTTAGTCGATCCTTGTCCTTCTCGCTTTGTATCCCGTTCCCAGCTCTTTACTCTCCAAGCCGATCCAGCTACACACAGAATCTGCACAACAAAAGGGAGCAAACTACGAGATACAAGCAATCATAATTGAAGCATGGATTAGGTTGCATCAAATATACATGTAAACACAAAAGCATCTATGTAACACAAGTATATAGAAGAACATGCAAACTTTATTGATAGAAAGTAACAGGGTTCCAGAGGAAGTTACAACCAATGATGTTGGCCCCAATCCAGCAGCACCTCCTCGGCAGCAAGAACTCTCTTCTTCACCTCTAGTAAAACAATCACCCAATAATCCTGGCAGTATACCAACAGCACCTCCTTGCTTATACAAAATTCCAGCCTCTTTAGACCTCATAGAAGAGCTCTATATATAGGAGAGAAGAAGAAAGGATGAGTCAGCTTGAGACTGACATGAAGCTGCCTTGTGTCCTCTCCCTCTTCAGTTAATCTTCAGTTCTTGAGTCCACTTGGAGATCCTTGGTTACACATGGTGATCAAGTACCTCTTACTCATCACAAGGCGAATCTGATGAACCAAGTGTCAGTTTGGAAGCTTCCTGGGCAATTGACACCTTGCAGGAGGACTGTGCCACTTGGCCAATCTCGCCCAGCGCAGGTAGCCTTCATTGTTTTTGACTTCCAGCGCAGGTACAGAGTGGGACAGTTGCAATACAGCGCAGAAGCTTAGTTAAGCAGCTGACATGATCCAAAATAAGCTTGTTCTGAAGTGTTTTCAGGTGGAGAACTGATTGGAAGTGCTGTTGATTGATGACCTTGTTCTTTTAGGGGTAAGAACAACATGTTTAGGGACTGAGGATCCCTGTAATTATCGACATTTCCTGCTCCTTGACGCGAGGCACAAAAATGTCTATAACAGTTGCCCCCTAAAGTATGAGGCCGTTAATCGGGTGAAATGCTTTAGCTAGAGGGTCCGAAGTTCGTTCCAGTGCTGAGGAGAGTGCCCTGTAATACAATACAATACAATACATTATCTTTCATTCATCATTATTTTCATGATCCAGCTGAGGCGGGTATTCCCATGCTCAGCTTTCTATAAATACATTTTGGTACATACGACAGACGATCGTCTGAAGACAGACTGATAATCTTCCGCTAAAATTATCATCCTTTGAGGAGGATGATCATCTGCTGCAATGATGTACATGGTAAATGCTTTTATATTTCCTGAATATATATCGCAGCCCGGATGGATGAAACTAGATCCGGGGTCTTCAAACTCGTTCGATCTTCACTCTAAGTACAAGTCGATCCATGTGAGAATTACGCTGAAGTCGAACATGGAAAGACATCGCTTGATTACCGGTCAATAATGAAAACCGTTAACAAGCGCGAGAGGAATCACCAATAAGGACGATGACCCTCAAGGTACGGCAGTACAATTCACGTGGCGTGAATAAAGGACTTGGCGTCGAATGCCACGCAAAATCTTCTGGTCGAAGGTCATTGATGTATACCTGTCGCCGGAAGTGAGAAACTTGCCATTGAGGCATGCAAGCTTCAAAGTACTGATGGGGGTGTCCCTAGATCGACTTCTTGGATAATGAGCTGATGTCGACAAGAAGCGATCCGTCAAAGGAGGGCCTTAATGAATCCCACATCAATGACACGGAACGGAGCTAATGATTTAGTGGAGGTGGAAACAAACTGTGACATATGATTCAGGGTGGCGATCGTGAAATGGATGAAGGATAATGTATGGTAGTGGATGGGATACGGTTGACACTTTCTGAATGACCCCTCTTGAACATATAACGACATTGATGCGATGGATCGGTAGCATTACCCCGAATGGATGGTGTGGCGAGGACCATGGTGATGAAACCGGTGAATGAGACAACCCAACCCGATGTGATACGGAGGAAAAGTGTCATGTTCAAGAGTGACTTGCTACCTCTAAACTTTGATGTTCTCCCAATTTTTCCCCAGTCATTTCTGACCAGTACCTCTTTATTTTTGTCAAGCTTGAGGAGGATAACATATGCTTGTTCTATAACCTGCCCTTCGGGCAAGCCCATCGCTAAGATTTAACGAGCCTAGCGATAGGGAAACTCGTTCTCGTCTAAAGACAAGTTTGTCGCTATTTAATCATTTTAACGAGTCTAACGACAAGGAAAACTCGGTCCTTTTCATTTTTAGAGAGTCTAAAAAGGTACAGAAAGTCAACTCCATAATTCCTTTTTCGTCATCTAATCCCTTAAGTCCGAAAAAGTATAAAACAATACAGAAGGGATGGCTATTCGGTATTTTTACGAGCCGAACAAGACAAGCGCTCGATCCTTTTGTGCAATAATCCCTCAAGTCCAAAAAGATTAAAATTTAGAGGAGGGATAGCGTTCCGGTCATTTTAACGAGCTGGAAGGCCAAAACTTGGCAAACTTTTCATATTTTACGAGTCAGTGAAAAGAGCTGAAAGAAGACTCGTCTTTTGAGGAACGAGTGATAAACAGGGATAGCTACAGATTCCAGGTGCAGGTTGGAATTTCCAATCACGGCAGTGTCACAAGGATGGCTAGGTGAAATCACTCTTCGCAGCTGTTTCTCAAAAGAGGTAAACACACCAATGGAAGTGAATGATCAGCCAAATGAACGGTGGAGGTGGTGGATGAAAACACGATCAAGGTTCTTATGGCTAATGAATTTACGATCTCAAAAGGTTATTTACCGGTTCATTTTTTCCATGAGCTTGAACTCTGGGGGAAACATTTGCTCACACTTTTTTATTTTTTAACGAGCATAAATTCAGGCCTAAAACTGCTCGAATTTCGCGTTTATTTTTTAACGAGCATGAACTATATGCTAAAACTGCTCGATATACCAGTCATAAGAATGCCTCCTATAAGGACCAATTTTTATAGAGCTTATGCCTTACTACAGCTATGCTCTTATTTTGGAAAATTTTACTTCTGCCCCACAGGCTTTCTTTCATGCAAGTTTGGAAACGGCTAATCTTAAAACCAGATAAATAACCGCTCTTAGCTTGCACTCTAGAAAGTTTGCATGCCCCCAGGTATAGGATAGAATTTCGAGGTTGCCCCTCCTCTCTCCTACTTCTGCTTTTCTTTGGGTGTTCACAGTTATTTGTCATCTTGCTAATCTAATGCTAACGATACTTGTCTTCTCGTTATTTTAAGGGGTCTTACGCAGTACTCAGACTTCCTGTCGGCCCACTTTTAACAAACAGCTATTGTGACAATAGAAGAACACTACTCAAAGATAAAACATTGGTATTATCGAGGGAGGCTTGCCTCTTTCTTATTATCCGAAGAGTGGTTCTATTCGCTGCCGCAAATCAATCTCTTTCTTCGGCGGTGTCTATCATTGGGTTGTCCAAAGATGGTTACCCTCTGTCACAACAATACGGTCTCCTTCTTAGTTTACTGCCCCTGCTTATCCTTCAAAACATATGTTTCGATGGGCGAGGCTTGAATTTAAAGATGGTGACTACTTGTTACGATAAGGGAATTCCTACTTGGGCATTGCCCACTTTTTTAGACAAAGGTGAATGATTCCCAAACACATAACTTTAACAAAAGATCATTATTCCAGAACAACCCCACTTCCTTCGGACGGGGTACGGACTAGTCATGTTCTCCTGCGGAAATTCTTCCTTATACCCGGAGTTTCTTCTGCCCGAAGCAGACCAGGGTGCATGCCCCCTGGGTCCTAGTCTTTCTTTCCGAATTACTCGCGCTCATCGGGAAGGAGGACTGGGGGCGGAGGCGAATCTTGAGTGAACAGACCATTTAGGATTGGTATTTGACTATTTGCGATGCGAGATCCCGGAAATGAAAGCTGGTCTACGAGCTTGACCACCCTTCCTTCGTGTGGAAAACACATTACTCTAAAGAGTGAGGAGACTATCGCTCCCATGCAATAAATATAGTCGCGTCCAAGGAGTAGGTTATAATCCAAGGGTCCTTGAACTACCAACACGTTCATCCTGACGGTCTTCCCCTTCAATGTAACAGGTACATCGGGGAGGATTCCTAATGGTCGACTGGTTCCTTTATCAAAACCTGAGAGATTTCTCAACTCAGGTAAAAGCGCTGGGGAACCCAGTGCTTTCCAAGCAATAGAGGAAAGGATACTCACAGACGCCCCTTCATCAATGATAGTACCAGCCATAACCATTCTATAGATCTGGACAATGATTCTAAATGGTGTACTGGCTGGTAACCGGGGTCTGCCTAGTTGATTCCAATCAAAGGATACAACCAGGTTGCTTGGTGGTGGGACCGAATATACGGCCGGATACGACTCAGATGATGTTCCTTCCTGCGATAAAGGAATGGGCGCATTGCCCGGATGCTCGTCGGAGTCGGTGCTGATAAAGAGAACCTGGATGGTGTCATCCTTGTTCTCATCAGTGAGGGTGTCACATGAAGACGACACTTCGGTGACGGTGTCATTTGAAGACGGGTCTTCAATGACGGAGTCATTGGACGATAGAACCTTTGAAGGAAGAACCGGGTCAACTGCTGTTTCGACCTTTAGACTTTCGTCTGGTCTAGATTCGGTAGGTTCATTCTCAATGACTGACACATCAGCTGACCACTTGAGTGGTTCAACTGGATTTTCAACTATCGAGGGATTAGGCGCGAGTTTTCGGTATCCAGGCGGAAGTTGCACCGGTGACACCGGGCGATCTTCCAAAACTCTCTTTGCCTCATCTAAGAATGGACATTTGTGGATGGCATGGTGACCTTCACACAATAGACAGGGTGATCTTGGTCCCCTTCTTCGTCCTTCACTCTCGCTAGTTGAGGGAATGCAATCAACTTGACAACCAGAGGTTGATGCTACCGGATTGTGCAACCTCGGGGACCAGTCCCTTAGTATCCGGGGAATACAAGGACAATCACAATGGAAATGGATCCCTTTGCAAATGACACATGGCGATTTAGGCCCGGTCGGTGCAGTGTGTGGGTTTTTGTCAATTTTCTTCTGCTTGCCCCCAGTCGCCTTCGCCAGAGGCTCCTTCTGCTTCTTCCCTTTCTTCTTCTTTTCCTTCTTCTCCTTGGGAGGCTGACTTTTGCCGGCTCTACCCTGCGAAGATGAAGGATCAGAGGAAGTATCACAAGAGGTAGAAGGCTGGTGGGTAGTTCTAGATTGTTCTGACAGTTGATTCGACTGCTCAGGATTAGTGGCGATTTGGACAACATTAGTTGAAAAGAGCCAAACAGGAAGGCCGATTGTCAATCCTGGAAGTGACAATGTAGCCATATGAGGCGCACCAACATCTCCCCAAGAGGAGAAGGGATTTGGACTTCCGCCAAGGTTACTTCCTTGGTTGGTGGGCTCCATACTTTTCAACTGAAAGATCAACGTGGGAATAACAGGTGATTATGTTCCGCTTTAAAATAAGTTTTATTTACGACGCTTTTAGACACAAACTTGCTTTTTCATGTTTTAAGAGTCGAGAAAAAGCTAAAGATGACTCTAGTCGCCTTCGATGTATTAACGAGCCCGAAGTGACAAATGCTCGGTTGGACCTTTTCAGTTATAGAGTTTGAAAAAGGCCAAAAGAAACTGCTCTGGAGATCTAGGCAGAGGGTGTGCCAAACCTTTCGCGAAACCACAGAATACGTTTTACGGTACGGGTGGTCGATCTTCGTGAATGCTGTGTTCACTGCATCGCGATCAGTAGGGCGGCCGACACGGTTTCCTAAGGATAAAGGATAAAAGCCTATAGGGGTCTCCCAATATACGCGACGGTACGCGGGAGCTCAAATCCGTGTTAGTGCCACCGACTCTCAGGAGGAATCACCCACCTTCGTAGAGATCGACAGTCACTATGTTTAACGACGCCGGAACACGTCTCTACCTAGACCTCTAGATGTTTGCGTTAAATTCCAAAGCGTTGTTATGTAAATTGAGTTTATTTTAATGTTGATCTTCCTTAACAGTTTGCCTTTCAGGTTCGCCACGAGATGTATATATACAACTTCCTATATGCAATCTAAGAATGAGAAGCAAAATCTTTTCAATCTTTCAACTTTGAAAACCTTAATCTACTTGAGGAAAGAGCAAGACACAACTTTTTCCACAGATCAAAGAACACACACTAAAATGCACATTTTCCTAAATCGTCAAGCATACAGTCAAATGCAAAATGCACAATGCATGTATTTCTTTTCGTTATCCTTAATGTTGATGCTTAACAAAAGGAAACTGTTGTATGATTTTTGAATCAACTTTCAAGTAAAAATAAACAAGCTTGTCCACAATCAAAAGAACACCTTATGAAAGACTTGTTTTAAATACAGGAAAAGTATAGATTCAAACCATAAAGTGAGAAGCAAACCAATCCAAAACAGCTATGAACAGCAATAACACTAACTCATAAGATCGCAATCTAAGAGGCCACAGCTACTAGGTTCGCTTTTCACAATGGGAAATTGTAATTGAAACAAGAAATACTGAAAGAACGTTTACAATTTCATCACACAACTGAGGCGGAATAATGTCAAGGAGAAGTGGTCTACAGCAAATACAATAACCAGCAAGCAATCAGCCAAAAACAAGTGCAAACAGGGCCAAGACACAAAGGAAGAGCTGAGCTAGACTAAGGCCAACTGGACCAGCGCAGGCACTGGTTTGCCAGTTTCACTCTCAGCGCAGTTCCCGAACGGAGCACCTGCGCTGTAATGCAGACTGCCTGTGGACAACCTGCACTGACTTACGAGAGTTACGTCTGCTAAGAATTCCGGGTCATAAAAAGCTCAAAAATGTACTGTTTTGACTGAAATAAAATGCTATGGGTTAAGTACAGGCTAAGGGATGATCAAGAGGATAAAGATCTATCACTAAGAGTAAGGATTCATCTGTAGATTAGCTCTTTAAATCTTGAATTTGCTCAGCAAAGGAGCAAGAGTAGCAAAACCCTCTACTTCGCTTTTGATAGAGTCAAAAGCTTTTCGATTCGGTACTCCTTTCTTCAAGAAATGAATAGCAAAATACTACAACAACAAGATACTAGGATCTCCCCAGCGGAGTCGCCAGTTTGTTGTGGGGAAAAGTATCCGATGCGGATGACACTAACCCTTTCTAAAGGTGACAGACTTTAGCAACAACTGAATGACAAAGTTTTCATGTTCATCTTTATGAAAGCACAGAGAGAATAGAAAGAGGATCAACCAACCTGGTGTCTTGCGCTTAGTCGATCCTTGTCCTTCTCGCTTTGTATCCCGTTCCCAGCTCTTTACTCTCCAAGCCGATCCAGCTACACACAGAATCTGCACAACAAAAGGGAGCAAACTACGAGATACAAGCAATCATAATTGAAGCATGGATTAGGTTGCATCAAATATACATGTAAACACAAAAGCATCTATGTAACACAAGTATATAGAAGAACATGCAAACTTTATTGATAGAAAGTAACAGGGTTCCAGAGGAAGTTACAACCAATGATGTTGGCCCCAATCCAGCAACACCTCCTCGGCAGCAAGAACTCTCTTCTTCACCTCTAGTAAAACAATCACCCAATAATCCTGGCAGTATACCAACAGCACCTCCTTGCTTATACAAAATTCCAGCCTCTTTAGACCTCATAGAAGAGCTCTATATATAGGAGAGAAGAAGAAAGGATGAGTCAGCTTGAGACTGACATGAAGCTGCCTTGTGTCCTCTCCCTCTTCAGTTAATCTTCAGTTCTTGAGTCCACTTGGAGATCCTTGGTTACACATGGTGATCAAGTACCTCTTACTCATCACAAGGCGAATCTGATGAACCAAGTGTCAGTTTGGAAGCTTCCTGGGCAATTGACACCTTGCAGGAGGACTGTGCCACTTGGCCAATCTCGCCCAACGCAGGTAGCCTTCATTGTTTTTGACTTCCAGCGCAGGTACAGAGTGGGACAGTTGCAATACAGCGCAGAAGCTTAGTTAAGCAGCTGACATGATCCAAAATAAGCCTGTTCTGAAGTGTTTTCAGGTGGAGAACTGATTGGAAGTGCTGTTGATTGATGACCTTGTTCTTTTAGGGGTAAGAACAACATGTTTAGGGACTGAGGATCCCTGTAATTATCGACATTTCCTGCTCCTTGACGCGAGGCACAAAAATGTCTATAACAGTGCATCAGAATATCAAGGAGTCTTTATCTATTAAACACTGGTCACTAGAAGATTTTCCCACAGCACATCAAGAAAAATCAGTATGGGACAATTGGCAAATTACTCTAAATCAACAGCCTAACTCTCAAAACAAGCCTTCCAAGCGGCAACAAAAGCTAGCAAAGTGGACTCCTCCGCCCAGCAACATGTACCAGCTCAACTTCGATGGGGCTTCTAAAGGCAATCCGAGAAAAGCAGGTTATGGAGGAGTCTTTAGGGATCACTCTGGCACTCCTCAACTAATCTTCCTAGGCTCCAAAGGGTGGGACACTAACAACTCAGCGGAATTGGAAGGACTCTGGCAAGGTCTTACTCTTGCTCAGGATAACAATTTCTTTCCTCTTATCATCGAAGGGGACTCTCAAATCATTATTAATATGGCCACAAAATTTATGCAGGGAGCACCCATCCACAAGATAGGCAACAGCTGGAGGATGGCTCAAAGACTTGAACTAGTAAGACAGTGGCTCTCTCAATATCAGGCAATTTCTTTCCAGCACACTGTGAGGGAAGGAAACAAACTTGCAGATTTTCTAGCTAATTTTGGGGTGGAAATGGAGGTAGATATCTATGCCGGCTCACTATCCAGTATAGCCACTGTGGACCAACTTACTAAATTCCAGAACATAGTCAAGAGTGACCTGCTTCAGCATCATCAAGCTCACCTGGATGCGGATGAAAACTCGATATCTGCTTAAGTTAAGAGGGCCATTAAGGCACTTGGCCTCCCACTCGTCCGGCGTTCACGCAGACAGATTTCATGGCAGGTGAAATATATCGGTCAGGGTTGGAATGAGGTTCGCCTGGTACGCCATTAATGAGCGCTGGGTACGAGCATACAGACGCAGGCCTTTAAACCTGGACAGGATGAGGACAACTAGCTCTACTGCTGATAAGCTTCACCCCCTCCCTTTGCACCCTCCGCCTCCTCGCCTCGCCGAGTTTGATTGGGAGAGTGGCCGCACTCCTCTCTCTGCTGGTTGCCTTTGCTCGCCACCCCTCTCCCTGCAAGTCCACCTTTTCCACTGTCCGAGTCGCTAGTTAACTCTAAAGATGCCTCGCCACAGAGGAATTTCTCGCAGAGGAGGCTCCTCTGCATCCAGAGGCAGAGCTTCTCATTCCATGCCCCAGAACGTCATTCCTATTACCTCTGCTTCTCCGTCCTCACCTCCTTCCAGCCAAGCTCGCCATCTCCCGAATAATTCATTTCAATCGTCCAGGTTCACTTTTCACAGCAGGCTTAATAGACCGGTCTTGACCGCCAGCATCACCATCATCCTCACAGAAGAGGAGGATCACCCCAGTGACTCGGCCATTTCCTCCTCCTCGCAGACTCAGGAAGATAGTACCGCCCAGGGAGGGATGGAGGGGGCGATGTTCACTGCGGATAACATGCAGGAAGACTCCCCGGTCCCTGAGGCCTCCATGCAGCAAAAAGATTCAAATCAGCTCGACGTTCTGGAATGCGAACCTGTTCATCAAGACTACGGCGTTCTACATTTAGTTACCCCCACAGAAGGCGGAACTGATGGAATTGAAAATGACGGGCTTGTAACCTGGATAGTCTCGTCCAGCAGACCGGCAAAGAATGATACCGACTCTCTGACACAGGATGTGTAAGGCAGCCTCCTCCTCGAAGAATGGTTCCTCTGTCTCCAAGTTTTAAGTTTCCTGTTTCTCTGGTCCTCTGTCTAAGTCTTTTTGTAACTCTGTTTTCGAGTCTGATCTCAAGTTTTTGCTCAGTATCAAGACTAGTCATCTTTTGTCAATTCTGCAGTGCTTTCTATGTATTGGGCTAGTCCTGGTTTTTTTTGTAGCCAAGTTGCAAGGTCAATCTGTTCACTAGCAGCGACTCTCAGGATTTAAGTAGCAGAGGTTACAGTCCAAGCATAATTATTCTCCAGTGGGTTACTGTCTAACCTTCAAGTTTGGTATCATTTTCCAGTTTCTGTGGCAGAGGGCCGGTCTATGCCCCCTCTGAGGTCTCGACCTCATTGTAAATAATCTTTTTTCTTCTTAATAGATTTAGCATTTACTCAGAAAAAAAAAAAAAAATATTGATCCCTTGGGTTTGTAATACTAATATCTTATGTTTATAAATTCCTTGGGTTTATAATATTAATCCTTTGGAATTATAACATTAATAATTCCTTGGGTTTATAATATCAATGCCTTGGGTTTATAATATGAATCCCATGGGATTATAATCCTCGGGGTTTAAAATAATAATCCCTATAGTTTAATAATTCCTTTAGCTTCTAATATTAATCTGTTGGGGTTTTAATACCTAGGGTTTATAATATTAGTCCCTTTGTATTTAATAATTACTTGTGTTTATAAAATTAATTTGTTGAGTTTATAATATTAATAATTCATCAAGGGTTCATTAATCCCTCATGTTTATATATTAATGGATTTATGATATTAATTCCTTGGGTTTTTAATCCATGAATTTATATTGTTAATCCCTTAGGTTTAGTATTTTTTTGTGTTTTTAGTTCATAGGGTTTATGATATTAATCCCGTGGGTTTATAATATTGATACCCTATCTTTATAATATTAATGCCTTGGTTTTATTAATCCTTTGGGTTTATAATATTGATTCCTTGGATTTATTAATCCCTTTTATTGACAATATTAATCCCTTGGGTTTATAATATTAATCCCTTGGATTTATTTGTTCTTTGGCTTTATAATATTAATCGCTTGTGTTTTTAATCCCTTAGGTTTATATTATTGATCTCTTGTGTATTTTAATCAATTAGGTCTATTATATTAATTTGTTGGGTTTATTAATCCCTTGTGTTTATAATATTAGTAATTCATTGGGTTTATAATCCCTTGGGTTTGTTTATCCTTAGGTTTATAATACTGATAGTCAATTGACATTATAAATCCTTAAGGTTTAAAATATTAATCCCCTATGTTTATTAATAATGTTAGTAAATGTGGATTTAAGAGACCGTTCCAATTCTCCATTTATCTTTATTATTAATCTCTTGGGTTTTTAATCCCTAGGGGTTTTAATATTAATGCCTTGGGGTTATTAATTCCTTGGGTTTTCAATCTATAGGGTTTATAATATTGATCTCTTGGGTTTATAATATTAATCTCTTAGGTTTATTATTATTATTTTAACAAAAATGAGTACTATAGATATAAATCTTCCCCTAGTCACAGTGCAATATTCGGGGATTACATTTTATTATTATTAATAATAATATTATTATAAAACAATATTAGGTTGATATTATGAACCACATTTATTATTATTATTAGTAATATCGATTATTAATATTAGGTTGATATTATAAACCACATTCACTATTATTACTTTTATTATTATTATTATTATTATTATTATTATTATTATTAATATTAATATTTAATCTATACCATTAAAACTTATCGGTGCTTTTAAACCATATTTATTAATGTGATTGAGTATGTGATTGATATACGCTTATCGGCATATATTAACTGTCACGCCAAGAGGTAACTCCTCAAATGAGATTATATTATTCATTTGGGTTGTTCATAGTTATATACATGAGGGAGTGACTGTTGAGTTTCATCTCCCGATGACTCTTCATTTTATCTTATTAATTATTTACACTATTTACAATTGTTCACCCAATCCCTATGATTAGGTGTCAACGTTCCCCCCCTTAATCTGAAGGGATGTTGGTGAGTCCAAGCATCGTTCTGAACCTTTCAAGCTTTTCTCCTCCAAGTGCTTTGGTGAAGATGTCTGCAATCTACTCATTAGTGGAACAATGGCGAAGATGGATTGTTTTGGCCTCAACATGATGTCGAATCAGATGGTATTTTGTATTGATATGCTTCATCCAATCATGTAAATTTGGTTCTTGGCCAACTTTATTATAGAGGTATTGTCAATCATGAGTGGAGTCGAATGTACTTGTTTTACGTACAAATATTCTAGAATTTTCCTGAGCCACAAAATTTCTTTTGTTGCCTCGGCTACTGCCACATATTCTGGTTGTGGAATATGTTGGAACTGATTGTTTGCATGATGTCTAGGAGACAGTTCCTGATCTAAGATTAATAGCATAACGAGAAGTAGATACCCCAGTTTCTTTGTCTCCATCGAGGTCTAAATCAGAGTATCCATTCAAGTTGAAGTCGCCCACCTGTGTATACTTGAGTCCAAAGTCTTGAGTTCCCTTCAAGTACTTTAGAACTCTTTTTACAACAGACCAGTGTCCCTCACAAGGATTTTGCATAAACCTGGAGAGGATTTCAACAGCAAACAAAATGTCTGGTCTCGTAGTAGTTAGGTAGTTGAGACTTCCTGCAAGCTATCTATACTTTGTTGCATCCTCAAATTCTTTTCCTTCAATGGATGTGAGCTTTAAGTTTTATTCCATTGGAGTAGTTAGAGGATTGCATTCAACCATGCCAAACCTGTTCAATAGATCTCCAACGTACTTCTTTTGAGAAATAAATATGGACTTCGGATGTTGATTTACTTCAATACCAAGATAGTAATGAAGCTAGCCCAAATCAGTCATTTCAAAATTTTCCTCAATTTCTTGTTTATGGATGCAATGTAGCTCTCATTGTTCCCTGTCATCAAAAGATCATCTACATATACCACAAGATATAAAACTATTTTACCAACTTTCTTGATAAAAAATGTTTCATCATCAAGATCATAATGTTTGAAATTGAGTTTCAGAAGATGCTCAGTTAGTTTTTCATACCAGGCCTCCGGTGCTTGTTTGAGGCCATAAAAGGATTTCACAAGTTTTCATACTTTATGTTCATGTCCTTTCATAGCAAATCCTTCAGTCTGGGACATAAAAACATTTTATTTTAGATCTACATTCAAGAAAGTAGTTTTTACATCCATTTTATGGACTTTCCAACTGTTTTGAGCTACTAGGGCAAAGAGTGTCCGCATGGTAGCCCATTTTGTTGTGGGGTCAAAAGTCTCCTCATAATTGAACCCTTCATTCTGTGTAGAACCTTTTGCTACAAGCCTGGATTTGTGCTTGTCAAGTGAGCCATCAGATTTATACTTGTTCTTGTAGACCCACTTGCAGCCAATTGGTTTGGTTCCTAGTGGAGGATCAACCATCTTCCAAGTACCATTCTTTATCAAAACATCATACTCCTTTTGCATTGCTTCTTTCCATTCATCATGAGAAGTGGCTTCTTTGAAGTAAGTTGGTTCAAAATATGTAGACAAATTCAATTCACAATCATAAGAAACATCCATATCAATAGATGAATCAGAGTCAGCTACATCACCTCCATTTTGCTGGCTTAAATTTCTAGTTCCCGTCTTTCCAATCTCACTAGGATGAACACTTTCAACTGTCTTTGTCAGCCACTTTGGGGAACATTTTTGAGATGTTCCAGGTTGCTCAATTGATTGAGTTGGGATTGAATCAAGATTGAGTCTCCCAATTTCGTCAATCACATCACTCAAAGTATCATTAGTTGTTGGAGTTTCATGTGGGGGAGAGAGTGTTTCAGAAGAAGATTCCATAGGTTGATCTAATATATAATCCCCCCTTCAATATGTGGAATCTAATTATCAAATTATTGAAATGATTTTTCATTTGCGAATCTATCCAAGTGATTAAGTTTCTGCTCAACAACATTGTCAGATTTGGATGATTCAAGAGAGATTACATCTATAGATACAACAAAATTTTTATTGACTTCACCATAGAGACAGTATGATTTGGAGGTGTTTAAATACTCTAGGAAGATACACCTACAACTTCTTGCACCAAGTTTGTTTCTATGTACCTTTGGTATCAAGGCATAACATGTGGAACCAAATACCCTGAGATGCTTTACCAAGGAATGTGCCCATACCATATTTCTAAGGAGTCTTGTTTCTAATAGCATTAGATGGACATTTATTCTTTACATATACACCACATAGAACTGCATCAGCCCAAAACATCAAATTTACATTCTTGAAAAACATCATTGAGCACACCATATTTAAGATTGTCATATTCATTCTTTCAGCTACTCCATTTTGTTGGGGATTATAAGGCACAATTGTTTGATGTTTGATCCCATGTTGGCGAAAATAGGTTTCAAATCCATTTGAAGTGTATTATTTTCCATTATCAGTGCGAATAGAGCCAATATGAGATTATTCATAATTTTCAATCCATGTATGAAAGTTCTTGAATGTTTGAAAAGCATCAGATTTGTTCTTCAATAAATAAACCCAACACATTATGGTGTAGTCAGCAATAAATGTCATGATATATTTATTTCCATTTTCTGAAGGAACTGGCATTGGTGTTATAGACATATTTGGGAACTTCAACCCCAATCTTATATGTCAATAAAATAGGGATCTTTAACCCCTAAAAGTGTTGTTTCATACCCTAAAAGATCATGGTCAACTGATTACATCATTCCCCAAAAGTTCCACCAAAAAAACCATCTAGAACTAGCCTAAACTGGACCATACTGAAAGCTCCACTGTCAGGGTGTGATGCATACTGACTTCTACACTAGCCAGGTGCGATGCATATTGAAGAGGCCTTCTGTGGGGTGCGATGAGTGAAAATGGAAAAATGTACGAGACAATTTTCTAAGTGGATGCTCATGGAATCTTCTAGAAACTTCTCCTATGACACTTGCCTCTCTGAATTCGCCCAGGGATGAGTAAGAGATCCAAGAAATTTCCAAGTGGAACCAAAAAAAACAAGTGGAATGACACTAATCAAAAACCCAGAGATGACTCACACCCTTGCATACATCTATAAATGGATCCCTCAGTTTAGAGATTTGGGGGCTGGAATTTGGTAATTTGTAAGGAAGTGCTGATAGTTTGTATCTGAAAAAGAGCATTGTATTGTTGGGTGATCTTGATTTTCATGAGGTGAAGAGGGCTTTGATGCTAGGAGGATGATGCTGGATTAGGCAGCTGGGTTGTAATTCTCCCTTCTATTTTAATAAAGTTCTTTGAGTTTTCCTCCATACAATTGTGTATTTGTGAATTTTGTTATTTGTGAATGCCATTGTATGTTCATTGTATTTCTGATTCTGCAATGCTTATGATATAATAGATCAAGATGCTTTGATGGTGTTTTGTTACTTTCTTTCTACATGTATTCTCTAAGCGGGATAAGTAGGAGAGGAGGTGCAAGCTCTATCAAGGGGGAGAGAGATCAAGCAAGCAGTTAAGCGGAAGATCCAGGTTGGTTCCTTTACTTCTCTCTTATCTATTATACATAAAGGAAATCACAAATTGCTTTAAATTGTTTGTTTCTAGGGTAGCTGCCAATCCTAGAGGGCTAGTCGATCGAAAAGACACTAGTTTTCCCAGAAACAAAATGGCGACTCCACTAGGGAACGGATAGATGTTTGTTTGTTTTATAAACTATAGATGGAGCCTGAAGTTAGCCAGATAGCCTTCAAATTTCTCTTGCTCTGCAATTGCATAGTAAATGAATGTTGCTTCAGTCAATCTCCAGTTTAGTTTATGAACTGAACGTTTGACTTACAAACATTCTAGATTCCATTTTGGTTGCTTAGTAACCTCTCAAGATCATACCTTTGTACGCTGATTTTTACTATCTATCATAGCTCAGCTTAACTCACTGAAAGAAACTACAAATTTGAGCCAAAACCCATCTTAGTTGTGATCCCAGGCCCATCGCACTGTCTGTAACTATCTACCAGTATGCATCACCCCTCTCGAGCTTGAAAAGTGCGATGCATCCATGTTTCTGTGAAGCCTAGGTGCGATGACTAACTGAGCCTATTTCCCTTCTTGAAATTTGGGGTTTTGTCCTTTTTTTCAGCTCTGTTTATTTATTCTGTTGCTTATGAATAGTACCTCATTACTGAAGCCTCCTTGCATTAGATAGATTATCCTCCATTGATTAGGATTAGTAGATGTTTTTATGTATTTTTCCATCATTTACGATCCTTTGTCGAAAATTTGCTTAAATCGATCTGTCGTTTTGGTACAAAAAGTGTCGTAAATGTCGTTTTGTGTCAAAAAGAGAAGCGTCATTGAGTCTTCCTTCCCTAGATAGTTGATTGAACTTTTTGTCATGTAATTGATTTGATTTGTTGATATTTGAAGTGTCGAAAGCATTTTCTATTTGAAATCGAAAAGTGTTGTTTAGTCTTCCTTTCTATTTTGAAAAGGAAATTGTTGAAATGTCGGTTTGAGTAAAAATATTTTAGATCTTTACTCTACTTAGTTTTCCTTTTTTGGCATTTTTCACATTAAGGGGAATGAAAAACAAATACATGCATTTGCATTTGCATTTGCATTTAGACTGTGTGCAAAAAATGATTTAGGAAAAGTTCATTTAATGTGTGCTCTTTTCTCTTTGTTTGAAAGAATCGTAATCTTCTTTCCTTAGTAGCTAGGATTTTCATTGCTCAAAATAAACAACGATTTGTTTATCATTGTAGACTTCATATTTGGGAATTTTAAATCTACATCAGGAAGTGAACCATTGAAAGGAAAACATTTAAACAAGATCAACTCTAAAATAAATTTCAATGAACTTAATAATGCTTTGGAACTTAACGCAACACATCTAAAAGTCTAGGCTATAGACGTGTTCCGACATCGTATAATCTAGTAACTATCATTTTCATTGAAGGTTGGTTGATTCCTCCTCCTTGATACGACAAGTGCTAGCACGGACTTGTGCTCCCCGTATCATCGAGTATGTATTGGGAGACCACAATAGGCTTATATCCTTTATCCATAAGAAGCCGTGTCTACCACCCTATCGATCGTAATTTACTAAAAACAACATTTGGGAAGATTGACTGCCGTACATAAGTCCTTGGTAATTTCTTTTTAATTTATCACCAAGGTGTATTTCGCAGTTTTGCGATTGGTTTGGTAATCCTTCTGTCTAGATTTCCAGAGTAGTCACTTTCATTCCTTTTCGACTCTTTAAAAGAAAAGGTCCATCTGAGCACTTGTCACTTCAGGCTCATTAAAAATTGAAGGGGACTAGAATCATCTTTAGCTTTTTCTCGACTCTTAAAAATTGAAAAAGCAAAGTTGTATCAAAGCGTCATTAAAATTTATTAATTCGGAATAACATTATTTTCCCCTTAAATTTGAGTTGATCAAGTAATCCGCAATCGTGGAAGAAAGTAAATCAAAACCCTGTCATTCGTGGAGACTAGTGAGTCAACTGTCTTTGACTCTGGAAATGAAGCCATTCTGAGCAAAATGGTATCGTTTAACTGAGTCCAATTCATTTGGTTTATTTGAAACTTGTGTTTCAACATCTTCAGAGACTATAGTTACTCCGAGTATTTCTGGTACACCTGCCTTTAGAGAAGAAGTTCTGTAGTTGCAAGAGGACACTAGAACTGATCCTAGTGTAACAGTAGATACTTCTATACCTGAAACAACTCCATCTAGAGTTGATCCAGAGACTGAAGTTTGCTTACCTGAACATCTGGAAGTTGAATTCCAGAATTCAGAAGGTGTCACCCCTCCGGTATCTGTCATTGCAGAAGCTATACCTTCTTCGGTTCTAGAAATATTTTATGGACCTGACGGCCTACCTCTTCCTCTTGGCTTGATTGCTATAGAGGAGATAGTAGAGGATCCTCAAACCAATACCCCATCACATTTTGGAACTAGGATTCATCTGTATCCTTCTACTCCTAAGTTTGGTTCTTTTAATCATCCTTCATCGCAAGTTCCTGTCGAATCGCTAGAAAATATTTTAGATAGACTAAATATGTCTGAGAAACCATGAACATCTAGGACTGTGTCATATGAGACAACTACGGCAGAGCTTCCTGCTGCCATTCCTATAATGTTTTTTGGTATACCATCTGTCCCGGCAAGTTACCAACCACTAGTTGGAGTCCATTCAGGGGCTGTTTCGACGACATAGTTTGTTCCTATTTGTTAATCCGGAGTCCCATTTGGTATTTCTTATGTTGACACTCAGCAAATTGATCCTGCCTGTTAGTATCAATTTGGACATACCAGTCTTCAAAGACCGATATATCCTTTGAACACTGGACTGCCGCCATATGGAGGGCAGTATGCTTTTTCATTGTTCCCTCCTGGAGAACAACCATATGAGAGTTTACAACAAAATTCTGGTCAAACTGGAATTACATCCAGTGGTTGGGTACCAATACTGCCTCAACAACCAAGGGTTATATATTTGATGCAATTGATCCAACCCGTGTCGAATATTCCCACTATACCTGCTTTTGTGAATGTGTCGCAAGTACAAGCACTGCCTGTTGTGTGTCAACCTTAAGTCTCTCAGGGTGCAATACAATAGCCTCTTGTCTCTACGGATCAATCACAACCTCAGGTTAGTTATTCCTTACTTGGAACGACTCAGGCTCAAAGGGGTATAATCACTCCGCATCTTGGTCAATCTTCTAGTATCAATTGGGCAACACCAAATGTTCCAACAACCATGGTTGGTACAATACCAACAACTGAAATTCCAGCAAACCTACCGAGGACCTGAGCAACAAGGCTTTGTAGGTAACGAACAACCGCATTTTCAAAACAGTTATCAACAACCATACTATAATGGTTATGTCCAACAACCTTATCAAATTTACCAGCATCAGATACATTATGCTGGTATGCAAATACCTACTGCTCAGGAGATTCCATCTTATCCTGGGTATGCTTCGCCTAACTTGAATCAATAGTTGCCTTTTGTAGCAACTCCAAAATTACCGGATTTGAACCTGCTGACTAATGATCCAATTACATATGCCCCTTGTTGGCTAGCGATTCCTCATAAACTTCCCTCCGATATTCCTAAATTAAATGGAAATCCAGGTGAATATCTATTGAGTCACGTAATGACTTTTCATTTGTGGTGCTCATCTAACACCCTGAATGATGATTCGATTAGGCTTTGCCTTTTTTCAGAGAATGCTCACTGGTCCAGCAATGAAATGGTATATTGAATTGCCTAGAGCTTCGTTTGATAACTTCAGTGCCCTTGCCACTACTTTTCTAGCCCATTTCTAGTTACCCATAAAGTATGAAAGAAGAACAGAACTCCTTACCAATTTTAAACAGACCACAGCCACTCACATATCCGATCATATCCATGAGTGGCGACATCATCATCGAATGGTAAAGACGTATGTTCCTGATCAGCTTTTAGCTGAGTGGTTTATTAAGTCCTTATTGCCATATATAACTAAGGACGTGGAAAAAGGAGTAGTTGTCACTGAAGAGCAAGTCATTGCTCATGCCCAATATTTAGACTTTATCTATACTTAGTCTGGAACACTCTACGACAAAATTCCTAACGCTCCTATACCAGAATTTTCCATTCCCCCCCTCCTAAATCAAGCAGGGACTCTCATCAGTGATGGTGTGATCGGTGCCACAAGCACGCAAACCGCAAAGGCTCCATCTAAAAAAGCCCTTGCAGTTTCTAGTCAAAAAGCAAATTACAAACCTCTTACCTTGAAGATTAATGCCGTTTCATCTGACAAGGGCAAGAATCCAAAGCAACCAGGGGGTAAGAAGAAACAGGAAGATTCAACTCCTGAAAAATCTTCTGAAACCCTACTGGGCAAAAGAAACCTCGTTATCCATGTTTCATATGCGATGATGAGAATTGGATGAAAAATTGTCCACATCGAGCTGAGGTTGCGAAATTTTTAAAGACTTCAAATACCTCAGCGGTGTTGACTGATCCATTTTCGAACCCAGAAACCAATCTGGTTGCTATCGATCATGCTTCTCCATCCCAAGTGCTTATGCTATCCATCTTAAAACAAAAAAATGATGCTTTGATATCAACAAGGAATAAAGATTATGGGAATCCACCATCGTCGAACAACAAGGCTACAAGTTAACCTAGTAGTTCCACAACGACTTTGCCTGAAGTTGTTCCGCCCATCATTTTTGAATTAACAATAAAGCCACCAAAGGGAGTCATTCATAAATCAACATTTAATCCTTGTGCACGAGTTGCACAGAATTATAATATAGTGGAGGATCTGGCTCAATCGCCATCCGCTATGTCGACACTTGAAGTACTGCAAAATTTCCCCTCCCAAAAACAGGATTTGTTATCAGCAATAGGTGGGATTGACCCAGTGGATTCCAATATTGTGGCCTTTAACCATAAAGGATATACACCTCAGTTACCAGCCCAACTCACTTTCCTTATACAGGTAAAAGCCCTCAATAAAAATGTTCATCGAACAATCATTGATGAGGGGGAATCTACCTGTATTATGTCAATGAGTTGCTAGAAAAATTTAGGTTCACCACCCTTGTCGCGATCATCAACGACATTAAAGGCATTCGATGGAAGAACATACACGCCGTATGGCATTTTAAGTAACTTACAAGTTGAACTAGGGGGCAAGATAGTAGAAATTGAAGTCGAGGTCATTGATGGAAACCTTGATTACAATATCTTACTGGGAAGGCCTTGGATTTATGCTATGGCTGCCGTTGTGTCTACATACTTTAGAAAGATTGCATTTCCCTTCCAAGGTGGAATTACAATCGTTGACCAACTAGCCTTTTTTCCTAACAGTTCACAAGCTACTGGAAGCATTCCATTGATCCATGGAAGTCATCAATCGCTTCAAAATGTCGGAGTAGGTCTCCTAAAATACCCTTCCTTAATGGGTACTTTTGCCCTCCCGCCTCCAACTAGACTTGTGGAAGTGGCCACAGTGGGAACCTGTCATATGATCTCTTCTACTTCACCTAAGATTAAGAAGAACTCTGACAATTTTGATAGTGCAGATCACAACAAGGTGTTGCCCCCAAGCCCCATAGAATATTTGTAGCAATCGATTTTCTGGGCCTGGGTGGTGAACCCAAATCAACACTCAATGAGTGTTTGGATAGATAGGTCTCTAGAGTATGGTACCTCTTCCGATCCTTGATCTCTAGTACATTCTATAGACGAAGGAATCATCCAACAAATGATGATAGGAGAGATGTCGTGGGAAGATTACCACCATCGTTCCCACCTTCAAAATAACAATGAAGATTATTCAAGCGACCTTAATCATCCTTCAGTTTTTGATTTTCTATCAAATACTGTAAATACAGTGGACTTCGAGCGAAATATATCCAATATTGAAGAAACTATCTCCATTAATATCTCGACCAAACCTAATGTTGTAGAGAATATTCATGTTGGCAAATATTGTTCTCCAACAGAACTAGAAATTTATTGCACTCTCTTTCGCGAATTCAGAGATGTCTTTGCATGGTCATATGAAGAAATTCTAGGCATTGACTCGAAAATTGTTGAACATGAAATTAAGATGTATCCAGATGTCAAACCAGTACGATAACGGCTTCGACCTGTCCATCTGAAGAAAGCCGCTGCCATTAAGGCAGAAGTTGAAAAACTTTTGCATGCTGGGTTCATTTACCCTGTTCCTCTTACTGATTGGGTATCAAACATTGTTCCTATAATGAAAAAACAAGGAACAATTAGAGTGTGCATCGATTATAGGAATGTAAATCAAGTGTGTCTGAAGGAAAACTATCCTACACCCTTCATCGACCAAATAATTAATGAATGTTCCATATGCGAAATCTTTTCATTTATGGATGGATTCTCCGGATACAATCAAATCAATATCCGCCCATAGGACCAGTCAAAAATTGCTTTTATATGTCTGTGGGGCACATTTTCATATCGTAAATTACCTTTCGGTTTGAAGAATGCAGGGGAAACTTCTCAGAGAGCAATGAACTATGCTTTCGATGACATCAAACACATCGTGCAACCATATCTTGACGATCTACCAGCTTATCTGTGAAAGCAGATTGATCATCCACAGCAGTTGAGAGCCATATTTCTACGTTGCCGACACTAAAAGATACGACTCAATCCCCACAAGTGTGTGTTTTGTGTTGGTTCTAGTCAACTACTTGGTTTCATAGCTTCTAAGGATGGAATTCGACTCGATCCATTTAAGGTTTAGGCAATCCTTGACATGCCTCCACCTTCAAATTTACTTCGGATACAGAGACTCCAAGGCGAAGCTAACTTTCTAAGGAGGTTCATTTCACATTATGCGGAAATCGCTAAAGGTTACACGCGTCTTTTGAAGAAAGGAGTACCGTTCCACTGGGATCAGGTTGCGCAAGCTTCCTTTGATGCTTTAAAATATTCCTTGATAAAAGCATCATTAATGTACGCTCTTGACTATCAAAAAGACTTTAACCTGTATCTCGTCGCTGCAGATACGACCATTGCCATGGTTTTAGTGCAAGAAGATAGTGGAATTGAACATCCAATATATTATTTAAGTCACAACCTTAAAAATATAGAAAGCAAGTACTCTTATGTTGAAAAATTGGCTTTAGCAGCCATTCAAGCAGTACAAAGATTTCGACACTACATTCCTTTTCGCAAAACTATCATTATGTCAGATTGCAACCCTATGACCTACATTTTTTCACATCAATTGCTGGGGGGGAAATATTCCAAATGGATAGCTATTTTGCAAGAGCTTGATCTGGAATTCACCAAATCCAAATCAAAGAAATCTCTCATCTTTGTGGAGTTACTTTGTGACCTTCCCTCGTCATCCAACGATTTAACATCCAAAGCATCAATTGTGGATGAGACTCTGTTTCTGATATCGTCAAGCGATCCATGGTATGGGGATATAATGTTCTATCTCCAAACCCAAAATTTTAGGCCTAACACCTCTCGCTCTGAACAACGACATACTCGATACCAAGACAAATATTACTTGATTATTAGCAATACGCTTTACCATCGTGGTGTTAATATAGTTCTACAAAGGTGCCTCATGCATGAGGAGGCCGAAAAAGTTTTGAATGATTGTCATTCAAGTGCTTGTGGGGGTCATCTATCTGGTTACGCTACTGCACAAAAGATCTTACAAGTAGGATACTTCTGGCCCACCATATTTAAAGATTGCATCACTGTAGTCAGAAGTTGCCATACTTGTCAGATTTTTGATCGCAAAACCAGATTACCTCTTGCACCACTGCATATAGTAGTTTTTGTTGGCCCATTTTCTAAATGGAGCATTGATTTCATGACATATAACCCCACCTCGGCCAGGGGGCATGGGTATGTTATAGTTGCTGTGGACTATTTTACAAAATAGGCCGAGGCGATGCCTACATTAAACAATAGCGGTGAAACGACTGCTCTTTTCTTTTTTAATCACGTAGTTTCTAGATTTGGTGTTCCATAGGCTATAATCACAGATCATGGGTCTCATTTTCGCAATCACATGATGATTGAATTGACTACCAAATTAGGACTATCCCATGACAGTTCTACTCCATATTATCCGCAGGCTAATAGACAGGTTGAGGTAATCAACAAGGTCCTTAAGCGCATGTTGCAGAGAATTATTGAACTCCACAAATGGAATTGGCATTTAATCATGTACTCAGCTCTGTGGGCATATAGGACTTCAGTGAGAAATGCGATCGGATTTACACCTTTTCAGTTGGTGTATGGTCTGGACGCCATCTTACCAATTCAAAGTGAAATCTGGGTCCCTCAAGCTGGAAATTGATTTGCTTCTCGAAACATCTGAAGAAGAGGCTTGTTTCTTGGAACTAATACACCTATATGAAACCTATCGTGATGTCGTGTTGGCTAATGAAGCACATAAGAAATGTGTCAAGGCGCAATTTGACAAAAATGTCAAGCCTCGTGTCTTCTTAGAAGGTGACCTGGTCTTGCATTACGATCAGGACTTCGACAAATTAGGAACGGGTAAATTCGAACCATTATGGATGGGCCCCTACATTGTTAAATGGGTATTGACAAAAGGAGCCTACGAGCTGGTCGATTATGATGGGATTCCACTGTCACAACCCTGAAACAGGTTGTATCTTAAACATTACTATGCTTAATTAAGTGTAGTAAACTCATTGTAAATATGCTTTTATTACATTTTTTGTGTTTTCTATTAGAGTTGTCATTTTGGTTAGGTAATCCACTTCGAATTTGTTGCAGATGTCAAACTTTTTGGAACCATTGTTGGGTACGTCGACAGAGCTAGTCGTAGTACGCAAAACCTATCTTCTGTAGCCTAGGCCATTTTCGCTCCAAGCAGCGAGTTAGTGAGTTTCAAGGGGATATGTATTGGCCAATCGAAGAACAACATTGCTGAGTATAGCATTGATTGAACTTCTCTCTGATGCCATTTCACATGGTATACACTGACTCATTGTCAGGCTAGATTCACAGCTTGTCATTCTATAGGTTACTGGCATTTATTCTGTTCGGAACCCAGCTATTTATCACATGTTCCTAAGAGTCAGGATTCTGGAAAGACAGTTTGATTCCATTCAATATCAACATATTTATATAAACTTAAACACATTGACTGACTCATTAGCAAACTATGTGTTAGATAGACATTTGCACATTTGTAAAGAAAGCATTCTACATTAACATTTGCATCAGGATTGCATAACTTAACCAAAATAAAACTTCGAAGATCAAAATATATAATTGTTTATAGTTTTTACAAAATGTTTTGTGTCCAAGACAAAATCGGTCACGTGACCAAAAAACTCAATAATGAATGTAGGGAAACATCCTAGACTAATGA
Source organism: Pinus tabuliformis (assembly GCA_031772625.1). Taxonomy (NCBI): domain Eukaryota; kingdom Viridiplantae; phylum Streptophyta; class Pinopsida; order Pinales; family Pinaceae; genus Pinus; species Pinus tabuliformis. The sequence goes on from CM062807.1 coordinate 508,774,536, forward strand.
TGCTAGTGATAACATGTCACCGCCTGTGCAATCATGCGCAAGAGCCTGGTCCATCGAATTGGCACACCAATAGTATGGTGTTGTACCCTCAAAGTTAACTCATCGGTCCTGACATCATGAATACTGAGAGTGAGGCCCTCGATTTGATCCTGCAACATAGCCAGGGTCTCCGATATGTCCAGATCCTGAAGGATAGCCTCTCCTGCTGGAGCGTCATCTGCTGCCCGTGGGCGTGCCACTGGTCGGACTGGTCCAATATCTGCACACACATATGAGTTTGATTAGTCCTGATAACATTAAAAAATGAACCCGCACCCACACTGAGCATATGATATTGCATGGTTCAAGCTCGTTAAAAATTAAACCTATCACAGAGCATATGTTCCTCTAGAGTTCAAGTTCATTAAAAAATGAACCTACCTTCGGTAAATAAGCTTTGTGATTGCCATTGCATTAGCCTTTTGAGCCTTGGTTGTGTTCCTGCCATCACCTCCATTCTTTGGCCGATCATACGCTTCCACTTGATTGTTTACCTTTTTGAGGAGCAGCTGCGACGAGTGGTCCTGTTAGCCACCCTCTTCACATCACCATGTTTTGAGAAGTTCCAAACTTACCCGGAGCCAGTTGCTACCCTAGACACCACTCGTTCCTCAAAAACGAGTCCTCTTTAAACCCTTTTCAGACTCGTTAAATATGAAAAGATTGTCAAGCAATTGGCCTTTCTAGCTCATTAAAGTGATGGGAAATTCCATCCCTCCTATATATTTTAAATTTGTTCAGACCTGAGGGATTGTCTCACGAAAAAGTTCAAGCGCTTGTCTTTTTCGGCTCGCTAAAGTGATCGAAAAGTCATCCCTCTTGTATTATTTTAATCTTTTTCGGACCAAAGGGATTATGCTACGTAAAAGAACTTTTGGACTTTCCTTTTTGTCCCTTTTCAAATTCTCTAAACATGAAAAGAACCGAGTTATCTTTTTCATTAAACTCATTAAAACTGTTATCACTTAGAACTCAAAATCTGATGTATATAATTTTCTATCCTAGCCCCATGAAAAAGGTCCTTGTTAGTTTAATTTCGTTTTAATTTTATTCCCCTAGGATTTGGAGTTTTAAAGAGTTTCTTAACTCAAGTCATTCTCAACTCCCATTGGTTCTCCTCCACTCATCAGTGTTCTATAGCCACATCTTGTCTTATCCGAGTCACCATGTCTTTTAGTAATTTCCCAACATAATTCCCATTCGCCAGTTTCGCAGCGCAATCATGATTAGGCAGTTTCGCAGCGCAATCATGATTAAGCAGTTTCGCAGCACATCATTATTAAGCAGTTTCGTAGCGCATCATTAAAATTTAAAACTAACAGCGCTGCGAAATCATGGATTCGTACTTCCGCAGCGAATCTTTCCTGAAATATCAAGTCCGTTAGGTGAGTCATCAGCCATGTCTTCTCATGTCAGTTCATATATCTCCCTTATCACGTTTTAATGCTCATTGCCACCATCACCACCACTAGAGCTATTGATACGCATGTATTATCATTCCCAAGAAATTTCACCGTGCATAAGCCTTAATGATGACCGTAAGTGTCTTGCATGAATGACAAATCTGCAATATTATGTCTTGAAAGGTTTTAAGCGGAAAGATTCAAAATTCAAGCGAGGCTGATAATCAAGCAAGGCTGATAATCAAGTGAGGCTGAATTCAAAAAGAAGCTGAATCACAACTCCAACCGGAGCTGGTAGTCTTTGTGTGCGAAGATTTAGAAGAATCCATGGAGAAAAAAGAGCACAGATCCAGTAAACCTCTAAGGACTGAACCCGAGGGCCTGGATATAACGCTGAGAGATGAAGGGGTGAAGAAAGCGTTTAAAAATTCCGGGTGTTGGAACTTTTGCAAAAAGTTACAAGGAGGACATGCGCAGGTAACTAAAGAATTTTCACTAAACTTCACTGGTTTGAATTCAAAGGTAGCTATGTTAGAAGTGCAGGTTTCTCCAGAAGCAATATCTGTTGTGACAGAGATCCCAAGAGGACAAGAGGAATGGTTTAAAAATTTCAAATTTGACATGAATCCTTGTAAGGAGTTTTTAAAGGATGCATATGTAAATGAAGATTTGAGTAGGGGAGTGCCCAGGAATTATGTCAAAGAACATTATGCTCTCTTACTCACCTGCATACAAAAATATTTGACTTGTGAGGGAAGGTATAACAAAGTTTATTCTTACCATTTCAAACTGCTTTTGCATTTCACTGGGAAAGTCTCCATAGACCTACCTTTTTATTTGTTCCGTAGCTTGAGTAAGATGTGTGATAAGGTACAGCTGAGAAAAGAGGATTCTGAAACCTCTTTGTTTCATCATGGTTTGATCAAGTTACTAGTTTTAGATGGCCTCCAGAAGATAGATAGAGACTGGAATTCTTTTATTTTTATGGCTGGATTCCAAAGCAAGACTGGTCTCACTCCACAACCGGCCAGAGATTTTACGATAGCTGAGCTCCAAAAAGAGGCAAGAGCTAAAAGGGTTCCAAAGTCACAGCTAAGAAAACCAGTGAAGCCTCTCATCATCCAAGATCAACCTCAGCAAATAACTAAGGAAAAGGCTCAGGGTAAAAAGGATGTACCAGAAACAAGCACATCTGAAGCAGTCTCAAGGGTAAGAACAAGAAGTCAAATAATGAAGGAAAAAGGTAAAGCTGTAGCAGTTGAAGAGAGCCCAGTGTCTAAGGCAAATTTGAATGATTTATTATAGGCCATTGAATTCGAGCAGTCTCTACCAGTCCAAATTGAATTGATGCAGTCAGAGCAGGAAAACACCAAGAAATCCAAGGCCTCAAAAAGGCTTAGATTTGATGTGCCAGCTGAAGAGTTCATTTTCAAACCTAGAAGACCTATAACAAGAAGATTCCAGCAAGTAAAGGAAGCAATGCCGAGAACAGAGGAAACAGGGGAAGAGATACAAAAAGACACAGGAAAAACAGCCATTGCATCTCAAGAAGATAATATAGCAGCCATATAGAGACAATTAGAGTCAGCCAAGTATGAGATTGCTAAATTGAAGAAGGCTGCTAGAAAGCATGCAGCCATACATGCAAAATATTATAAAACCTTATGGGAAGGAAATGAAGCTGTAAAGGCTCAGTTGAATTCAGTGGTTGATGGCCACGAACAATTTCACACCTGGACAGTACCAGCCATCAAAGAAGCCAGGTATATCAGAAGGATTAATATGCAACTGAGAGCTGGGAATAGAGCTATGAGGAAACAAATTGAAGATTTGAAGACACAACTAAGCCGACTGCCTGCTAAATGAGTTTTTCACTTCAAGTAAGGTTTTGTTTCAAATTTTTGACAAATTCGCTTAATCTTATTTCTCTGAGGAAATATAAATCCCTGTTCAACATGTGGAAAGTCGAAGGGAGTTTTTGGCAATCAAATACTCAGTTGATAAAGATCTCGGGTCAAAGGCAAACTGTTTCAAATAATTCAGCAAATCAAGTAGTTCGAATTATAAGCGGGAATTTTGAAAGGGAAACGGCTAAAGGGTGTACAAGACATCAGCTGGAGCAAACAACAGCGAATTAAGTCAAGACAGCTGGATGTTTAAAAGGATTGAATATTCAAAACCAATTTTGAATTTTTGTCATAAAGCCCCTTTATCACAGTTCAAAATATGTCAAACGATTTGCCTGCAAGGAATTTTTGCCTGTACACATGTTCATGAGAAGAGCTTACAACGCATCAAGGACGTGGCAGTCTTCGACATCTTGGGTAATTAAAAGCTAAAGAACATGCTTCTGTGCATTCGAAGATTTTGGAAAAAACTGAAGCCGAGAAGCAAGGGTAACCTCGAAATATCTCTGAGCAGTTAAAAAGTTTCAACATTCTAGGTCAACGTGGGGCATTAAATACCCATCTCAGCCATTTCAGCCAAACTGAAAGAGGACCAGGTGTCAAAAAATGAGGAGAAGCCATCATGCATACAATAGGGAGTTAGAGTCATAGTAGATTTAGAACTCTAAAAAAGCTCCAGTCAGCACTTTATTGTATTAATTAGTTAATTAAATAGTTGATAGGTGTCATTAGAGGTAGTTATCGAATTCCCCTCATGCTGGAGGAGGAATCTCGATCAGGTAGAATAAGAATTCTATATATAGTTGAAACAACAATGTAATGGAGGTTGGAAAACTTTATGACAGAGCATTGTATTTGGGCTTATGTAAGACAGAGTTCAGTAATATAATTTGGCTTTTACTTCTCAGGATTCATGAAGGATTTCTATGTTCAGAACGTGTGATCTTGTCCTTTCCTAAATTTTTTACAGTTTTATAAATGTATAATCACTCAGAATTCACTGATTGTGCTCTGATTTCCTGTATGCATTTATAGACTGTGGTTTCATATGAGTTATGTTCTGAATATTCAAATGTTGAATGCCCTGACTTCTATGTAAAGTCAAGATCCTTGTTTATTGAGATGTTGTTAACTCCATAGGCCCAATGGAAACTTGTTTAATGTTTTTCCAGCATCTATATTTGTCACAGTTATTTCACAAAGAGTTAGCCATCTTATCTTAATCAAAATCATTAACCCATCTAGAGAGAGCCCTCTCAGGTTGGGGAGGCTAAGCCTCAGCCTAAAGTAGGTTTGAAATAGTTACTTGAAGTCTTCCTGGTCTGCAGCCTTCCAGGGCCTGATTTTGAGATAACAAAAACAATAGCGACAAACTTGTCCACCCAGAAAAGAACAAGTTTCACTGTCGCTAAACTCACTAAAACATAGTGACAGGTTTTTCCGAAGGGAAAATTATACAACAAGCATATGTTATCCTCCTCAAGCTTGAAAAAAATAAAGAGGTACTGGTCAGCAATGACTGGGGAAAAAGGCAAGAAAACTTGAAGAATTTTATGGTAGCAGGTCGCTCTTGAACATGACACTTTCACTCCAGCACCACGATTGAGTCGGGTTGGGTTATTCTGTTCACCAGTCATTTCATGATTAATCTTTCACACCATCCATTTTGGGGTTAATGCTACCAATCCATATCAGTGTCACCAATATGTTCTAGAGAAGTCATTTAGTTGAGAATTCACCATCCAGTTAATGCCTCATCCACTATAATACCTTCATCCTCCATTTTTCATGACTGCCATTCCTAAACCTTGTGTTGTCAATCATTTTCACCTCCAGAAAATCATTTGCTTCGTTTCATGTTGTAGATGTGGGATACATTAAGGCTCTCCTACGATGGGTCACTTCTTGTTGGCATCAACTCATTATCCAAGAAGTTGACTTAGAAACAACCCTTTCAGTACTTTGAAGCTTGCATGCCTTAATGGCAAGTTTCTCACTTCCAGCGACAGGTTGACATCAATGGCCTTCGACCGAAATATTTTGCATGATGTTTGACATCGGATCATATATTCACACCACGTGAATTGTACTATAGTACCTTGAGGGTCATTATCATTATCAGTGATTCCTCTCGCATCTATTAACAACTCACATAATTGGTTGGTAATCAAGCGATGTCTTTCCATGTTCGACTTCAGGAACATCTTTTCACATGGATCGACTTGTACATCGGGAAAAGATTGAACAAGTTTAAAGACCCCAGATCTAGTTTCATCCATCCAGGCTACGATATATTCAAGGATATAAAGACATCAAACGTACACATAAGCTGCACAGATGGTCATCCAAGAAAGGGAGGATGATTTTACATATGAAGAATCACTAGTCTGCAACTGTAGACGATTATCTGTTCTATGTACATGAAATGAATTTATAAAGCTGAGCATGGGAATGTCTGCCTCAGCTAGATCATGAAAAATTATATTATGATGATGTATTGTATTGTATCTTATACAGGTTGTTAGAGCCTAGATTTTCCTCAGGCTGAAAAGACAAGGTTCTAGGTCCACATCAAACCACGCTCAGCCTCATAGCTAGCCCTACGAGGACAGGAGAGGGCTCTCTCTGGGTCAATCTCAGCGAAATATAATTAATGGGGCTGGAGATGACTAAAATACCAACTAATTTTAGGCTAGGTATGAAATGCAAGGATTTGATTTGAGTTTTTAAGGGTTTTTGTTGGAAAAAAGGGATAGGCAAATTTGGGTCCGGGGATGAGGCCTAGTTTTTTGCAGAGTCTCGATTGGGGCAAGGAAGGCAATCGTTTTGATGCTTTGGATCGAATGAATGGATGGATCAGACCGGTGAGAAGCTAAGGAGGGCAAGAGGGTCTCAAGAGTCCTCCTCAAACAGATGAAAACATGAAGAATTAAACAAAATATCCAGGCAGAGCATGGCAGTCCAATGAATTCTACCTTAATCACTCATTTGTTTAATTGCAGAAGACAAGAGAAGGGCAAATGATACTCATAAACATCAATGGACTTACATAGAAAAACACCATCAAAACATAAAGTCGCATGGATCCCAACAAGTGCTGCAAAACCCTGGTCTTTCCTTTGCCAAAATTGCAAAAATGAAACGTACAATAGAGTGCCAAGCAATCCCAAGTATCCAACCCTGAAAATGAATTAGAAATTACATGATATAGACTAGCCCAACCCATTCCCTTGCCTCTAGGGGTCTAGCTCATCATTCTAGGAGCTGTTTAAACTAATTCTAAACAAGGAACTGAAATCTAGGTAGTCAAAAAACTTACCCCTATATGCTAGGAAACTGATTCATTCATTTAATTTTCACCTTTTAGTGAATGAATACTCTAGAACAAGTAAAAATGTACCAATATTACATCATGGTTATCAAATTACACCATGAAAGATCAAGAGTAACATCAAAAAGCAAAACTGGTCAAAACTGGGTGAATTTCTGAGTTGAACAGTGAAAAATAGGCCAAAATCCTCTATGCGCCATGCCTGATTCTCTATGCATCGCGCCACTTTGGAGCTGATTTTTAGGCACTTCCTGAAGTCCAAATTGAGCCCAAGATATCTTGTTGGAAAGCCCTACCTATCTACTCTCCACCCCAAGTAGAATTTCTGAATTTGGATGTCATTTGACCCTCAAAAACTTCAATCTCCCAAGACTGCTTCCTGTGTGTCAAAATATGGGAAGTGAGGTCACTTTTTGAGTGTTTTTTGACCTTTTGAGGGCTCAAAACCTGCTCAAATTTCTTGGCCATGGAAAAGCAAGCAAAAATTTTGATGAAAAATCCAAAAATGCAAACTTTTGGTGATTTGGGCTGGACCTTCTCTATCAAGTGTCATGCTGGACTAAAGAGGCTTCAGCCAATATCTGAAGACGATCAAGCTCCTTTTGCCTCTTTTGCTTCCTTATTGCCTTCTTTAATTTTTCCTTTAGATTCCTTATTCGTTCCTTACAAACCTTGTTCCGTGCCATGTAGTGTAAGGCCATGTGTCTCATCAATGCTTTGTCTTTATCGGCCTTGTCCAGCAGTTTCTTCAAGTGGATGTTGACTCTCTTGAGCCAAGACTCTCGGTCGGCATTGATCTCCTGCTCAAGTGAAGTAAACTCCACCCTCCTCCTTTGGGCAACTTGGCGATTCTCGAATATGTTTGCCACCTCTATGAGGCCTCTTGGGTGCATGTACCTTTGTGGGAGAGTCACTTTGGGTATCCACTTCATAATCAGATGAATGATTGGATGCCATAACTGCTGATAGACAAATTGGCTTGAAGAAACAGGTGCTCATGTGTCAAACTGTGGTATACTGTTTTTATGATGTGATTGATCTTTGTCACGAAGGGGAAAACAGTGAAACAAGGGACTATTAGGAGAGGGGAAAACTAGTGGGAAATTTGGGAATGTTGGGATAGACTTAGTTAGGGAAGTATGGGATTCTATGGGAATTTTGTATAGGGTTAGGAGTTTTGTATAGGGTTAGGGTTTGGGGACATTAGGAAATTTGGGAAAGGGAACTTGGGATAGGGGATGAATGAATTTAAAGGGTAGTGGAACTTAGGGAATAATGAAAACAAGGGAAAAATGAGATGAGTGAGTGAACTTGGTGACAAAACAGTGATTTGAAACCCTGGCAACGAGTTTCCTTGAGGTATTTTAAAAGATAGGGTTTGATGTTTTTGTTTTAACCATTACCATCCATCAACCACCATACCATAGCAAAAACTTGGATGAAACACAAAAATGGAGGCTCTACCTACTTGTGGAATGAATAATTTGCAATTTTGAGGAAGATTTCAATGAATTTCAGACTTTTTAGCCCAATGCGTCGCGCCTTCCCTATGCGTAGCGCTTTTTCCAGGAGACGTTTGGAGGCCTTCCCAGTGTCAAAATTGGACGTAGGATAGCTCGTTGGAAAGGTATTTGAGTATACTTTCGAACCTGATTTGAATTTTTCAATTTGGAGTTCATTTTCCCTGCCAAAAATCAAATCTCCCAAGACTGGTCAAAATGTGCCAAATGAGGCTGCCAAAAGCAGAGTGCTGTTGCAGTCAACTTTTGAATGCCTTCCTTAACTACAAATTGAGCTCATGATAGCTCATTGGAAATCTATTTGTGTCTAGGTATCATTTGACTTATCAAGAAATTCATTTTACAACCAAGAGAGGATAAAATGTGATTTTCCCAAGGTCACTTCAGAGGTGCATCAACTCTCCCGTGGCAACTGTATTTTTGACATTTCTATAAAACCATGAAACCTGTGTAAAAAGTGAAGGATTTTTTTCTTCCTTGGCCTATTTTGGAAAAAACCCTCTCTCAGTTTTCCCAAATTCATCTTTTCCTTCTCAGAAACATCATTTGAGTAAAACCTACCTCGATGTGTGGAATAAGGGATTTGTCGAAATGAAGCGAAATGAAGAGGATAGGGGGCTTCTAAATTCTTGAGGAAATTTTCAAGGTGAGAAGGGATGTTAGGAAGTATGGGAAAGTGAAATTTCAGAGATTGAGTGAGAGGAAGGGGTCCAAAAGGGCAAAACACAGGGCTAGCCTAGAAAATTGCCAAGTTGTAGCAATAAACTAGGGTTTGTGCAAAAATGAGGAATTTGGGGGATCTAAGTGATGGTAAGTGTCTAATAAGGTACATTAAGGATAGGGGAAGGTGTATGAACATCAGGATACAAGTTTTTCTAATGATTTGACCATCCAAGAGAAATTGCCTTCAAAACCCTATGAGAGGGAAATGAACCTTACCTAGGTGCAACTGAAGCATGAACAAGGTGTAAAATGACCCAGTGGAACTTGACATGACGATAAAAACCCTCTGAGTGATGGTACACTTAGCTGAATAGTGACATGGACTGACATTTGGAAAACTTTGGAAGGAGTAAAAGCAAACTCTAGACCTAATGCCTAGTGACCAAATTTTGCTTGAAGACTCACTGAAATGACAAAATTTGACCTTGACACCTTAAAATCACTTTGTAAGAGCATGTTTGATCATTGGTGGAAGACTGAAAAGACTGACACTAACACAGGTCACCTTCCAGTTTCGAAACCTCGGATCCTCATGTTAAAGCATTTCACCCAACATCAAAGATTTACGACTTCATGTTTTAGGGGGCAACTGTTATAGACATATTTGGGCACTTCAACCCCAATCTTATATGTCAATAAAATAGGGTTCTTTAACCCCTAAAAGTGTTGTTTCATACCCTAAAAGATCATGGTCAACTGATTACATCATTCCCCAAAAGTTCCACCTGAAAAACCATCTAGAATTGGCCTAAACTGGACCATACTGAAAGCTCCACTGTTCGGATGCGATGCATACTGACTTCTACACTAGCTAGGTCTGATGCATACTGAAGAGGCCTTCTTTGGGATGTCATGAGTGAGAATGGAAAAATGTCTGAGACAGTTTGCTAAGTGGATGCTCATGGAATCTTCTAGAATCTTCTGTTGGAAATAATACTAAGAGGGGGGGGTGAATCAGTATTATCAAATCAATAAAACTTTTTCATTTCCATACTTAGATACATATACGCTAATTCAGTTAATGGAACCCGTGTGTATACGTAATTGTGTCTAATGCAACTAGCATATATCCAGAATACTTATGATTCAGATAATCCATTAAATGATGATCTTTAGTTAGTGCATCAGAACTTCATTAACCATATGAACAGTAAGCAGGTGCTGTAAAACATAACAGATCATCACACACAAGAAGCACACATGAACAACATGATATAAGGTGGAAACGAAATGTGGGTAAAAAACACCTGTTGCAAGTCATCTCTATCTTCTTTTAATAAGAAACTTCATTTTACAATATTTTTGTACTGGTGCAGTATTATACCAGTACACAGGCTTCTACCTGTAGAAGACTACAACCTTCTCTCATTCTCTAGACTCTCCTGGATGGGAGGTACAACCCCCTTAGCTCTTGTACTAGCTGATCCATTTACTAGTACGTAAGTGCCTGCCTACTGAATGCTCCAATCTTCACTTGTTCTCTAGCTGCTACTAGAAGGGAGCTACTACCCCCTTTTCTCTTGTACTAGTTGATGTACTAGTACGTAGGTGCCGACCTACAATCTCCTTTCATCCTCCAGGGACCACATTTCATACATTTTCAAACTGGACACTCTTGAAGCACAACACTATAATCCGAAGGCCACGTTTCATCAAATTTTCATACTAGACCCATACATATCATTGAAGCACAAAACAATCATCAATTTCTGAATCACTGAAACACTGAAACCCTGTCAACAACACAGTCACAGAGTAGAACAATGAACCTGCAACAATATTCAGAACCAACTGTATCATCAAAATCATGCATCAGAGTGCATACGCAACTTGGAAGTGTTGAACCAGCATGTATACACAACTTCACCAAGGTGAACCAGCGTATATGTCATCAGTTACTTACTTATATTCTGATGCACTTCATGACTTTAGAAATATCCAGATTATTACATATACAAGGATAATATGTGTGTTAGCACCCAGATCTAGTCCATCAAATCACATAAATATGAGTCATTCTGATCCTGATCCATTATAGATCTCATCCATCAATATTGAAGCTAAACATAATTAACCAATCTGAATATGTAGAATACTGACACCAGTAAACAATTATCAGAACTCATCAACAACCAGAATCACATGTAACTTCAAACATCATAGCTCAAAATGTATACGCTACTACAATAAACCAAACCTGCGTACATATATATAAATATTCAATCATGACTTGTAGCGATTTCAAACTTAAGTTATACCCAGTTCAGATCATTACATGCGTTAGTATACAGATCTAAAATAAACATAATCAACCATATAGAGATAGTTCATTTCAAACCATTTGATCTTGATCTATCCTTAGACCTTGTTCTCCATCAACTGGTGAGATCCCTCCTTAGCTCAGATCAATCAATGCATCATAAACCCATAACCTGCATACTGGATCTCATCCTTCATCAGATATTCAAGACTTTTTCAGTGCACTTGCCTAATGATCTTCTTCTCCTTTTATAGTCTTAGGCCTTGCTCAATACCATGGTCCAAAACCATAACAAACCAATACCATGGACCCAATACCTGGAGTCGACACATATGACGAGATACTATGGTACAAAACCATAGGTTCAAATACCAAGGACTAACTACCATGGACCAAAACCCAATGTATGCGCCTTCTCTTGCATGAAAGTGCGTGTATACGCATACGCGTCTTTTAAACGACTAACCAGCGTGTATACACGGCTCAGTCACGATGAACCTGTGTATATATATTTTCTCTTCATTCTTGAAGTCTGATCATCAAATCCTTGCTGCTGACCTGCTGCACTATGATCTGTCATCTATGTGATTTGCCATCAAGGACAACACTTGTCTCATAATGCCAACAATCGCCCCCTTTGGACTTGATGGCAAAGCTAACTTGTCACACTTAGAACTATCATCTGATTCCTTTCAGTTGTCCTGCTTCCCATGCCTTCAGTCACATCTGATATCTCTTCTGAAGATTCATCTAGTTATAACTAAGTGAGATGTTCTTCTATGAGTGGGTTGCCATCAAATACAATACATGCATCATAATGCCAACAATCTCCCCCTTTGGACTTGATGGCAATAACACCAAATCACTCTCCCCCTTTGACATCAAGGGCAAAGGGCAAACCAAGATATTCACTTTCCTTGATGAACATCCCGCTACCCATACTCCCCTTGAGTACCTGCTGAAATTTTTGAATGAGCTCCCCCTTTGTATATGCCAAGGTGTACTAATCTGTTCGTGATCCCTTTGAGTACATGCTGAAGTCTCTGCTCTGCTGAAGTGAGTTATTCATGCCCCCCCTGAAAGCAAGGTCTGCAAAAAGATGTTCTACAGGAAAGAACATGACTCTATCATAAATGACCTTCCTATCACCAAAGACTCATACATACATTCATCTCCCATCCTAGTGGGGATATACCAATATTGATTTATCCATCCAACCAAGTGGGGATACATCAAAAGTTTACACATGATAAAACAAGAACATTACATCATCCATCCCAGGAATAGTGGGGAAACAAACATAGGTTGTTACATGACCTTGATAATAATAGAAGATATACATGACATAGAGACGAAAACTCAAGGCTCATGAAAGTCACCAATAACTGATATCAGTAGCATCTGTCAATCACTATTCAGATCAGCAACCATGTTCTCCTTCTATTCTCCCTCTGCATTTGTTCCACCTAAAATCAACTACAGCTATGTACTCAGACAAAAAGCTTCTAAGATAATGCCAACAATGCATTAGAAGATTATCTGCTCCCCCTGAACCTGTGCTGGATGGTCTCTGTCAGACCCATATCAGGCTCTCTTCAACCAGGGTCTGTCCCCACTGATTTCTTTCAAATTAACATATACGCGACTGTATCCACAGAAACAAGTGTATATACGCGGATACTCCTTATGAAACTCGCGTACAACCATTTCCAGATCATCAACTTGTAAATGTCATATGACAAGGTATGTTTGCATATAGATATCAACTCATCATCATACAATCATTCACATTATATCATATATGTAAAACACCATAGCCATCTTATCAACAAGATCATCCATGTATCATCACTTGGGAATATCTGCATCAATCAACATATGTAAGTATCAACCTATGAAAATATAGGTAAGAACTCATCATCATCATGTCTCCAACAATGCAACTTTGAGTAATCATTCATATATCTAGCACTGTGTATCTTGAGCTCAAGATATTTTGTCAATATCATCAACATCAACAATCCTCATCCACATGAGCATCAAGAACTATAGGAATCCTGCATCATAACTGTATTATATGATCTTTATGCATATGACGACAGCAGCATATGAGAGACTCATCATAAAGTAATGAAGTTGTGTATTCAAGCTTTTTACTTCTCCTTATGCTTATGAAGATCACCATGTAAGCATCATATATGCACCATCTAAGAATCAATCCACAAATATGATCTTAACATCAACTATGTAACCCCAATAATCATATGATATTTTATCATGGACAACTCATAACCACATCATAGCAAGATATATCATTTATCCATATAAGCATCATCACCAAGGACTATTAACCATAATGCCAACAATGCATTATTAAAGGCATATGATCCCTCTCAACCTGTGACATCTGCTCACTGTTAGATCTGATCATTCATATATCAGCAATAAGTATCAAGACATCATCATCATCAAGTTAGGATCAAACACTTCTAAACATCTTACAAGTATCAAGACATTTCCACACATCCTCAGTAGACTGTAACTATTAACCAATAGAGCATATAATGGACTGAGTCATATCAGACCCTTTTTCTGAGCCTGCCCCCACTGCTTTTTTCCTCAGAATGACATATACGTGAATTTTCAGTGTCTACCTCGTGTATATACGCGACTTCCCTTTATTAAACTTGCGTATAGTATTCAGGACACTGAAGTTTTACACTTTCAGCTCCCCCTGAGTCTGTTATGTCTGTGCTGTGATGTGTCTGAGTATATTGTGTTGTGCCACATATTTCTGACTGTACTTCCTTCTTCTTCCATATCTTCAAGCATAATGATGTTTTCTCCTTTTGGTATGGTTCCCGTACTTTTTTTTGCAGTCCTTTGCTATATGTCCAAGCTTGTTACATGCATAGCATTTTTCATGTTTCATATTTCTTCTGTAGCAATCAACAGCTTTGTGACCAAACATGTTGCAAGAAAAACAATATCCCTGAAAGTACCTGCAATGTGATGATCTTTCTCTGTGATGATCTTGAACCATTCTTCTTCTACATATAGATGCAACATGTCCAAGATTATGACATACATAACATTCAACATTATGCATTGGAGGAGTAAAATATTTCCTTTGAAGAATTTCTTTCCTTGGCGGTTTCCTTCTCATCTCTTCGTTGTGCATTTTAGATTTCTCATTAGAGTTTCTTGCCTCTCCTTGTGAGCTAGATTCATTTTTAGTGGATTCATAAAAACAAAGACCAGTTTTGATAGTAGGAGACCTTTGACTACTAAGAATATCATCCAAAATCTTAGTACTATCTTGAAATCGTAAGATCTTATCCTTTTCTTCTAATTTATCCTTTAGAATAGTTACCTCATCCTGAAGATGCTATTCCTTTTCACGATGCTGCTTCTTCATCTTTTCTTCAACTTTTCTTTCTTCTTCCAACTGATGTCTTATATTGAGGACTTCATTTTCTTGTTTTTCATGAGCTTGGAGAAGTTCGTTATTCTGCTTCTTTGATTCTTCAAGATCTTCCTTTAGCAAGAGGATCGTAGCTTCAAGACTTTCATGGTAACTGGATCTATCTCTGAGTTTCTTGATTGTGCTCTTCTCACTAACTTCATCTCTTAGAGATGTTACTTCATTCTGCAACTTTTGATATTTGTCCTTGAATAACTTCCTTACCTTGTTTCCTTCCTCTAGTTGAGCTTTTAGTTTGGTAGCTTCTTCTTTGAAGGCACATTCCCTTTCGTTCAATAGATCTTGTTGATCTCTAATTTTGTCTGTAAACCTTTTAAATTCTGCATCTATTTGATATCTTTCTTGCTCACCCATAAGAGAAAATTCAGTTGTTTCGTTATCACTTTCATCTTTTCCAAATGGATAGATACATGTATCACCAGAGGATAAAAAATTCATACCTAATAGATCTTGTTCATCTTCATCCTGAAGTGATTCTGAACTTGAAGTGCTTCTTCCACATAATCCCCAATCAATGCTCCCACTGTCATAGTTCATCTGAGATGCCTTCTTCTTCTTGGATGCTTTCTTCTTAAGCTTCTTTCCCATAGTTCCACGGATCTCCTTCAAGCAATCAAGCTTCTACCAAAGGACCTGCTCTGATACCAATTGTTGGAAATAATACTGAGGGGGGGCGGGTAAATCAGTATTATCAAATCAATAAAACTTTTTCATTTCCATACTTAGATACATATACGCTACTTCAGTTAATGAAACCCGTGTGTATATGCAGCTGTGTCTAATGCAACTAGAGTATATCCAGAATACTTATGATTCAGATAATCCATTAAATGACGACCTTTAGTTAGTGCATCAGAACTTCATTAACCATATGAACAGTAAGCAGGTGCAGTAAAACAGAACAGATCATCACACACAAGAAGCACACATGAACAACATGATATAAGGTGGAAACCCAATGTGGGTGAAAACCACCTGCTGCAAGTCATCTCTATCTTCTTTTAATAAGAAACTTCATTTAACAATATTTGTGTACTGGTGCAGTCTTATACCAGTACACAGGCTTCTACCTGTAGAAGGCTACAACCTTCTCTCATTCTCCAGACTCTCCTGGATGGGAGGTACAACCCCCTTAGCTCTTGTACTAGCTGATCCATTTACTAATACGTAGGTGCCTACCTACTGAATGCTCCAATATTCACTTGTTCTCTAGCTGCTACTAGAAGGGAGACACTACCCTTTTTGCTCTTGTACTAGCTAATGTACTAGTACGTAGGCGCCGACCTACAATCTTCTTTCATCCTCCAGGGACCACATTTCATACATTTTCAAACTAGATACTCTTGAAGCACAACACTGTAATCTGAAGGCCACATTTCATCAAATTTTCAGACTGGACCCATACATATCATTGAAGCACAAAAAAATCATCAATTTCTGAATCACTGAAACACCGAAACCCTGTCAACAACACAGTCACAGAGCAGAACACTGAACTCTGCAACAATATTCAGAACCAACTGTATCATCAAAATCATGCATCAGAGTGCATACGCTACTTGGAAGTGCTGAACCAACATGTATACGCAACTTCGCCAAGGTGAACCAACGTATATGTCATCAATTACTTACTTATAACTTGATGCAGTTCCTGACTTCAGACATATCTAGATTATTACATATACAAGGATAATATGTGTGTTAGCACCCAGATCTAGTCCATCGGATCACATAAATATGAGTCATTCTGATCTTGATCCATTATAGATCTCATCCATCAATACTGAAGATAAACATAATTAACCAATCTGAATATGCAGAATACTGACACCAGTAAACAGTTATCAGAACTCATCAACAACCAGAATCACCTGTAACTTCAAACATCATAGCTCAAAATGTATACACTACTACAATAAACCAAACCCATGTACATACACGCTTTCACCAAATCCAACCCGCGTACATATCTATAAATATTCAATCATGACTTGCAACGATTTCAAACTTAAGTTATACCAAGTTCAGATCATTACATGCGTCAGTATACAGATATAAAATAAACATAATCAACCATATAGAGATAGTTCATTTCAAACCATTTGATCCCGATCTATCCTTAGATCTTGTTCTCCATCAATTGGTGAGATCCCTCCTTAGCTCAGATCAAGAAATGCATCATAAACCCATAACCTGCATACTAGATCTCATCCTTCATCAAATATTCAAGACTTTTTCAATGCACTTGCCTAATGATCTTCTTCTCCTTTTATAGTCTTAGGTCGTGCTCAATACCATGGTCCAAAACCATAACAAACCAATACCATGGACCCAATACCTGGGATCAACACATCTAACGAGATACTATGGTCCAAAACCATAGGTTCAAATACCAAAGACTAACTACCATGGACCAAAACCCAATGTACGCGCCTTCTCTTGCATGAAAGTGCGTGTATATGCATACGCGTCTTTTAAACGACTAACTAGCGTGTATACGTGGCTCAGTCACGATGAACCTGTGTATATATATTTTCTCTTCATTCTTGAAGTCTGATCATCAAATCCTTGCTGCTGACCTACTGCACTATGATCTGTCATCTGTGTGATTTGCCATCAAGGACAACACTTGTCTCATAATGCCAACAACTTCTCCTATGACACTTGCCTCTCTAAATTTGCCCAAGATGAGTAAGAGATCCAAGAAATCTCCAAGTGGAACCAAAAAAAACTAGTGGAATGACACTAATAAAAAACCCAGAGATGACTCACACCCTTGCATACATCTATAAATGGATACCTCAGTTGACAGATCTGGGGGCTGGAATTTGGTAATTTGTAAGGAAGTGCTGATAGTTTGTATCTGAAAAAGAGCAATGTATTGTTGGGTGGTTTTGCTTTTCATGAGGTGAAGAGGGATTTGATGCTAGGAGGATGATGCTGGATCAGACAGCTGGGTTGTAATTCTCCCTTCTATTTTAATAAAGTTCTTTGAGTTTTCCTCCATACAATTGTGTATTTGTGAATGCCATTGTATGTTCATTGTATTTCTGATTCTACAATGCTTATGATATAATAGATCAAGATGCTTTGATGGTGTTTTTTTACTTTGTTTCTACAGGTATTCTCTAAGCGGGATAAGTAGGAGAGGAGATGCAAGCTCTCTCAAGGGTGAGAGATATCAAACAAGGAGTTAAGCGGAAGATGCAGGTTGGTTCCTTTGCTTCTCTCTTATCTGTT
Source organism: Pinus tabuliformis (assembly GCA_031772625.1). Lineage (NCBI taxonomy): Eukaryota > Viridiplantae > Streptophyta > Pinopsida > Pinales > Pinaceae > Pinus > Pinus tabuliformis. The sequence goes on from CM062807.1 coordinate 508,792,443, forward strand.
ATACATAGAGGAAATCACAAATTGCTTTAAACTGTTTGTTCCTAGGGTAGCTGCCAATCCTAGAGGGTTAGTCCTTCGAAAAGACACTAGTTTTCCCAGAAACAATTGGACCACATAAATCTGAATGAATGAGTTCAAGTTTTCTATGTGCTCTGGAATGTGAATCATGAAAATAATGTTTTCTATGCTTTCCTATAATGCAAGCATCACATTGATTAAGTTTCCTAGGAATTGTAGGCAAATCAGTAACACCGTTTTTCTTCAACAATTAGAGGATATCATAGTTCAAGTACCCAAATCTAGCATGGAATAATAAACTTCATGGAAATTTACCTTCATCATAATACGAATTGTATGAGAAATTTTGTTCATTAGTAGAGGTACCCTGCAGCTTGAGAAGCCTTCATTCTTCTATCCCCGTCATGACAAGTGAGTGGTTTGATGCTTTTCTCACCTCAATCTTTCCATCAAACATGTGAATGTAGTGTCCTTGCTGGCGAATGTGGACCAAAGACATCAAGTTTCTCCTCAGCTGTGGGAGATATAAAACATGATGCAAAAGAAAGTCTGGAAGACCAGGCAATTTAAGCCTGATTGTGCTAAGCCGTGATGGCTTGAGTTTTGTTTTGTCTACAAAGTATACCACACCATCAATATTGTGAGTAAATTCTTCAAAAAAATATCTTCTAAAAATTATGTGGTAAGTTGCTCCTGAATCAAGCAACCAATTGTTTTTCCAAGAAGCAAGTGAAGCATTAAATAAGTCTTCATTTACTCCAATATTATAGTGTGCCACAACATAGTGAGTAGATTCATGTGCTTTACCTTTCTCTCTGTAATTAGTTTTACCTTTGGGTTGGTTTCTTTCATGCTCAATTCTGTCCTAAGGAAGCTTACATGTGGATGCATCATGTGATCCATCTCTTTTGCAATGTATGCAATGCAAATTTGACTTTTCTCCTTGAGGGTGTTTGCCCCCACTGCCTTTGAAATTTCTTCTTCCTCTTCCTCTTTGACCACCTCTTCCTCTGGAAGAATATTGTGCAAAATTCTTCTCTCTATGTGCAAGACACATAGTCTCTTTAGAAGATTGAGGAGTTGTCTTTTTCCCAAAAGCTTTCTCTCTTTGGGGAATTTTTTTCACAAGGGAGTCAAAGGTAATTTCTTTGAGGTTTCCATTTGCTTGCAATGACTCAAGGTAATTTGAGTAAGTGGGATAAAGTTCCTTAACAAAAGCTATCATAGGAATGTCTAGTTCAATGTTAGTGACTTTGATATCATGCATAATAGATTTTAATTTTGGTGCAAGAGCAAGAGGATCATCATTTTGTAATGCAAGGCTGAACAATTTAATTATGAGTTGAACAACTTCAATTATCGTGTGTGAGTCATAGAGTTCCTTTAGTCTTTGTAAGGCTTCGAAAGCATTTGAAAATGGATAAATATGGCAACTCACCTATTCATTTACTGATGCTGCAATCAAGGCATAAGTCTTGCTGTTCTTATTTTCCCATATGGCAAATTCCTTGTATGAGGTAGGCTATTATGGTTCTTTGTTTCTGTCTCGAACACAAACTCCTTTCCAAGACTCATTAAAAATGAGAGTGTGTTTGATTTTCCATGACCATTCTCGATAGTTCTTAATGCTAGTGAGAACCACTCCCACAATAGATATCAATGAATGTATTTTAAAAAGTTGTGTAGTGTAAAAAAATATACTTCTGCTAGAAAAAAATGCAGTTTTGGAGAAAAAACATGCAATCTGATATTTATAGAAGAGGTATATTTTGGGAAGGTGTATATGGGTAGGGTGTATATAGGATACCCATATTATTCAACATCACAACACAGTAAAGTATTAACAACACAATGTATTTATACCCACTTTATTCAACGACACCACAGTGTGAAGTATTAACAATCGGTGGATTCGGGGAGGAGGGGCGGTATGGAGGGAGCAGCATATAGTGTGGGAGGAGAAGCAATGACAACATGCGAGGAGGAGAAATGCAGTGATGATCCGAATTGGATCCATGAATATTATCAAGGAGCCATGACTGTATCAAATCAGGACAAACTTCAAAATTTATGCAAAGATCGATAAAGAAAACCTCTGGACAGTGGAAGTTTGTAGATAGCGAGGAACGACGAGGACCTTGGTCAAAGCGCGCTGATCGAGGTCCGTGGAGACTGCGCAGGAGGCAAAACTGGCAGCTATGAAACCCGAATCAGGAAACAGAGGGCATTTTTGATGCGCGATTAGCGCTTGGGAAAAAACCCTCGAAAAGGAAAAGCCCCAAAGCGCTCGGTCGCATGGAAGCCAGGAAACCGTGGGGAAGGTGCTAAGGTGAAAGGCGGGACCCGCGCTCCAAAATCAGCAGTATATCGGAGGCATCCTCGGGCGGTAAGTGGATTTGGTGAAAAACGAGCGATTCCATTCAGCGCACAATGCGTGTCCGGCGGATGAGAGAGAAAACCGCCTCCCATCGCGCGCTAACGGTCAAGCAAGTCAATCACGCGAAATGAGTGAATGTCATAGGATCTGGGGACCCCAAATCTGACAGTGGATGTTGCGCCCGATGGAGGAACCGGATTTGACAGGGGATTAAGCCGTGGCATAGAGAAGTTTGATGTCTGATTTGATCGTTGAGTTGGCGGATGAGTCATTCCATAGCGTAACTGAACTACTAAACCATCGATGAAGAGATGGCGTAGTTCATAAGAGGACAAGTGGCCACTCCCAGTGAGACATTGGTGACGACGCAGAGGCAGGGAACTCCAAACAAATAGCAGCAGGCGAACCAAAGGGGTGGAAGAGGAAATGAACAGTCGAGGACATATTTGCTTTAAGCTATGAATAGACATAGAATAGACAACAACAGACTGAGAGAGAAGAAGGAAGAACCAGAGAGGAAGAACAGTGAAGCAAGAAGTAGAAAACAGAAAGCCGAGCTGACCCGCAGTGTAAGGCAGCATCGAGCAGACAAGCAATCCCTGAGAAGATTTGTCGGGAATTGAGCACCACATTAGGCTCCTCCCATTAAGGATGAGAGAGGTAAAGATTTCTAAAGGAAAAGAGTTTGTGCACTCTAGTGGCTTGGGGGATCCAAGAACCACCCTACCAAACATTATCTGTTTCAGGAGACTCAAATTGATCTCCTCATTGTAAATATCTGCTTCAAAGACACAATAAAAAGAAGGCCACCACTGAGAGATGGACCAGACATGTAGCCCTGGAGAATAGGGTGAACTCCTTATTAATTGTTGTGTTCTTTCATTTTCTTACTGTGTTTCTCCTTACTGTTTTCCATTTTCCTGTGACTGTGTATTTTGAAATCTGATTGACCCGTTTCCTAAAATAACATACACACACACCAACACATGAGTCTGTAAGACCTTCATTCATTAATTATTTAACTGAGGTCACTCGCGAGTGATTTCCAGATCAAGTGGTATCAGAGCTCTAGGCTATAAGGTTAGACAAGCTTGTGTTGGTTTAGTTGTTGAATGCTAACTAGATCAAAGCTCAATTTAGGAGAAGGAGAGTTGGTTGAAATAAATCTTGAAATTGGGAGAGTCTATCCTCAGAAGACAATGTCAGAGGAAGGTTCTATGGGACCAGACCCTCAATTCATAGATAGTTTCATAGCCATAAAGTCCATGGTAGAGGAAATACATAAAGACTTTAGAAAACATAAGGATGAAGATTCATTAGGCTCTAAACAAGACAAAGGAGAAGATGAGTCACATTTCCACGACCACTCAAAAGGAAAGGGGAAAGAAGAAAGCTTCCTCACACCTCCTAATAGCCCTATACATAACAAGAAGGCCTCTTTGATTAAACTAGATGTTAAATTTGATTTACCTATATATGATGGAGAGTTGAATGCAGAAAAGCTGGACAATTGGATTAGGCAAATTGATGTTTATTGCAGAGTGCAGAGTGTCGACTTAGACAAGAGCAAGATTCAGCCGGCAAGCCTACGTCTTGGAGGCACTGCCTTGGTTTGGTGGGAAGGCAGAACCCAAGTTGACATAAAAATACATGGTAAGACTATCTCTGTCTGGAGTGAATTTGTTTCTACAATAAAAAAGTAGTTCTATCCATTGGCTTACATGTAGCAAGCCATGATGAGTTAGCAAACTCTTCGGCAGTTGAAAGGGTAAAGTGTGCAAGGGTACACTCAAGAATTTAGAAAGAGAGCATTGATACTAGGAATCTCATTAGACACACCTGAGACTCTATTGAAGTACATTGGTGGTCTACATAGCTACGTGAGGCACACTATCCTCATGTTTAATCCCACTAGTATAGATGAGATATCTGTATAAGCTACTCATCTAGAAGTTAGAGGAAAGAATGGAAGTCTAGAAGTTGGGGGATCATCCCAACCCACTGCAAGCAAGAATAAGGAGAAAAGAAAGCAGAAATGGAAATCAAGGAAGGCTAACAATGCATAGAAGAGCAAAGCTTCATGCACTCACTGTAAAAAGGATGGGCATGATGACGAGCATTGTTGGATTTTGCATCCAGAGCTGAGACCTAAGAAGTTCGAGGGCAAGAAGAAGAAGACTTTTGCAGCTATTCAGAAAGATTTGGGGTCAGACTCATGAGATGAAACAATTATTGCAACCACAGGTATAAAAGGTAAGAATTCTGAAGCATCTACTAGTAATTCTGCTCAATCTACTAGTGATGAAGAAAATGAGAGAAAAAGACATGAGCTTTTCCATATTCGAGTTATTTCCAAACATCAAAAGATTGATACTTTGTTTGATAGTGGTTCACAAGTAAATTTAATTTAGGAAGCAATTGTAAAGAAGTTGGGTTTAGTAACTACACCTCACAAGAAACCATACCCATTAGGATGGTTGAATGATAAAGTGCAACTACAAGTGACTAGACAATGCAAAATCAAGTTTTCTTTTGGGTCAGCATTTGTAGATGAGGTTGAGTTAGACATAATTCCTTTGGATATATGTGGAATTGTTTTAGGAAGTCCTTACTTGTATGACATAAAAGCTATCTTATATAGAGCTGAGAACAAGTATATACTTGTTAAAGATGGAATCGAATACTTTGTAAGAGATCATAAGCTCAATAATAATTATACTCTCATAAACTCAGGGTAGATGAAACAAATGATAAATTCATGCAAACAATTCTTACTAATGGTTGTAAAGGAAAAGAAACTTGATAAAACCAATGTATTTGAAGGTTGTAATGCTAAACAACAAGCTGATTTAGAAAAGGTTGTTTCAGAGTATGATATCTTGTTTCAAGAACCTAAAGGTTTTCCACCCAAAAAGGAAATATTACATGATATTATTTTGCAGCAAGATGCTCCATTGCCTAACATTGGAATGTATAGGTTTTCTGCTTTAGAGAAGAATGAAATCAAGAAGCAGGTGTAGGAGTTGCTCCAGAAAGGGTTCATCGGACCTAACACATCACCATGTGGGTCACCAATCATTTTGGTGAGAAAGAAAGATGGCTTGTGGAGAATGTGCATTGATTACCGAGCACTGAATAAGATAACAATAAAAAATCGTTATTCCCTTCCTCGCATAGATGATCTTTTGGATCAATTGGAAGAAGCTATTTATTTTTCCAAGCTAGACTTACATAATGGATACCATCAGGTCAAAGTTGCAGAACAAGATGCATGGAAGACTGCTTTCAAAACAAAGTAGGGATTGTATGAGTGGCTGGTTATGCCTTTTGGCTTAGCTAATGCTCCTACTACTTTCAGGAGATTAATGAATGATGTACTCAGACCTTTTCTTGATGATTTTGTTATTGTGTATTTGGATGACATTATGATATTTAGCAAAACATGGGAAGAACACTTAAAGCATGTTAAGCAAACACTAGATGTTTTTAAAAGAGAAAATTTTTATGTTAAACTCTCAAAATGTTAGTTTGGCAAAAAATCTCTGAATTATTTGAGTCATATAGTAGGGGGTGGTGAATTGAAGATAGATCCCTCTAAGGTGGTAGTCATTGTGAACTGGCCTAAACCGAAATCTGCTATAGAAGTTAGAAGCTTCTTAGGAGCAGCACAATATTGGAGAAAGTTCATTTCTAACTTTTCCTTAATTGCAGCTCCCTTACATGCTTTAACAAGATTGAACAAGTTGTTTCAGTGGGGAGGCAAACAACAGAAAGCCGTCGACACCTTGAAAGAAAATATTAGTACAACACTTGTACTAGCACTTTCTAATCTTCAAAGACCATTTGAGATCCAAATGGATGCCAGTGACTATGCCATAGGAGCAGTGTTGACACAGCACAATAAACCCATATGTTATCATTCTGAGACATTTAATTCTGTAGTAGTTAACTATCCAACATGTGATAAAGAATTGTATGCATTAGTATAGAGTGTGAAAAAGTGGAAACATTACTTAATGGGCAAAGAGACAGTAATACATACTGATCATCAACCACTTCAATATCTACACTCCCAAACTAAGTTTCACTAATCAAGACACTATAGATGGATGGGTTTTCTACAACAGTTTCATCTAGTCACCAGATATAAAAAGGGCATACATAATAAAGTTGCAGACATGTTATCTAGACCCATTATAAATGCATCTACTATACTAAAGCATAATTCTGTGTTACATGAGAGTTACATTGAACAATATGCTCAAGATATAGATTTCAAAGATGTATATGAAACTTTAAGTCAAGGCAAAAGAGTAGAAGAATTTGACTATCATGTAAATGACCGACTCTTATACCATTGTGGGAAGTTATGCATTCCACAAACTAAGAGAGTAAAGATAATTCGAGAAGCACACAATTCTCTAATATCAGGTCACTTTGGGGTAACTAAAACAGTTGCACAACTGCAAAGATTTTGTTATTGGACAAAACTGAATGAGACAGTTTCTAGATATGTAAGAGGGTGTACTCTGTGTGCTAAAAGCAAGCCCATCAACAAAAAACTAGGCATGTACACTCCATTACCAGTTCCTTCTCACCCTTTGGAAAGTGTTTCCATGGATTTTGTTGGAGGACTGCCTAAACCTAGGAAAGGTCATGATTATTTGTATTTTGTTGTGGATAGGTTCAACAAAATGTGTATTTTGATACCTTGTAATAAACAGGTCACAGCTGAACAAACTACAAAACTATTTTTTGAACATGTATGGGTTCATTTTGGATTACCCACTTCCATTGTATCTGATCGAGACACCCGATTTGTGGGGAAGTTTTTGTCAAGTCTGTGGGAACTAATGGACACCAAACTGAAGAAAAGCACAACTTTTCATCCACAAACTGATGGCTATACAGAAAGTAGTTAATAGGATAGTGATCCAGTTACTCAGAGGATATTGCAGCAAACATCCTAAGATTTGGGATGAAAATTTGTGTTATGTGTAGCATGCTTACAACAGAGCAAAACATTATTCTACACATAGATCTCCTTTTGAGACCTGTTTTGGTTTCACAACAAGGTCTCCTTTGGATTTTGTCTTTTGTAAAGACACCATAGTTGACGGACATAGTGATGTGGATAGGGCAACTAGGTTCATTGAACAAATCCAAGAGATCCACCAGGCAGTATAGGAACAACTGGAAAAGAGCCAAGCCAGATACAAGGAAAGGCATGACAAGCATCAGATGGAGCATAGTTTCCAAGTTGGTGACCAAGTCTGGCTGTACATAAGCAAGGACAGGATGCAAGGTGAATGTAAAAAGCTAAAGCCTATCAGTATGGACCCTTCAAGATACTTGAGAAGATTGGTGAAAATGCTTTTCGACTTGATCTACCAGCTTACATGCACATCTACTCAGTCATAAATGCAGATTGCTTGAGATTATTTGAACCCTCACTAATTGAGGATCTCGAAGAGCAGAGTCAATCGCCTTCTATTGATGACCTGCTACCTGAATATCTTAATAAATTGCAGGAAGACACAGTTCTAGATAGGAAGGTGAGGAAAACGTGCAGAGGAGATGTTGAGTACCTCAGATTTGGGCTCAAGGGTTCAAAGTTGAGCAGTGAAAAGTGGATAGAGATTGGACAAGTGAGACAATTTTACCCTCACTTAGTCGATGCTTGAAAACCAACTTTTGGTGGGCCAAAATATTTTTTAGTGGGAAGGCTGTGATCCGAATTGGATCCATGAAGATTATCAAGGAGGCATGACTGTATCAAATCAGGATAGACTTGAAAATTTATGCAAAGAGCGATCATCAAAACCTCTGGATAATGGCATTTTGTAGACAGCGAGGAACGATGAGGACCTCGGTCAAAGCGCACTGACCGAGGCCCATGGAGACCGCGTAGGAGGAAAAACTAGCAGTTGGGAAGCCCAAATCAGGAAACAGAGGGAATTTTTGATGCATGATTAGCGCTTATCACTAATTGCGCATTGCTGGACAAAACCACTCAAAAAGGAAAAGCCCCTAGGCGCTTGTTCGCATGGAAGCCGGGAAACCGTGGGGAAGGCGCTAAGGATAAAGGCGGGACCCACACTCCAAAACCAGCAGTATATCAGAGGCATCCTTGGGTGGTAAGCAGATTTGGTGAAAAACGAGCGATTCCATTCAGCACATGACGTGTGTCCGACAGATGAGAGAGAAAACGGCCTCTCATCGCATGCTAATGGTCGAGTAAGTCAATCGCGCGAAATGAGCGAATGTTGTAGGATCTAGGGACCCCAGATATGACGGTGGAGATTGCGTCTAATGGAGGAACTGGATTTGACAGTGGATTAAGCCGTGGCATAGAGAAGCTTGGCATCCGATTTGACCACTGAGTTGGCAGATGAGTCATTCCACAGCGTAACTGAACTACCAAACCGTCGAGGAGGAGCTGACGTAGTTCGTAAGAGGACAAGTGGCCACTCCCTGTGAGACGTTGGTGATGACGCAGAGGCAGGGAACTCCAAACGAACAGTAGCAAGTGAACTGAAGGGGCGGAAGAGGAAACGAACAGTAGAGGATAGATTGAATTTAAGCCATGAACAGACATAGAACAGACAACAGAAGACTGAGAGAGAAGAAGGAAGAACCAGAGAGGAAGAACAATGAAGCAAGAAGCAGAAAACAGAAAGCTGAGCTGACCCATAGTGTAAGGCAGCATCAAGCAGACAAGAAATCCCTGAGAGGATCTGTCAAGAATTGAGCACCACATTAGGCTCCTCTCATTAAGGACCAGAGAGGTCAAGATTTGGCAAGGAAAAGAATCTGTGCACTCTAGTGGCTTGGGGGATCCAAGAACCACCCTACCAAACATTATCTATTTCAGGAGACTCAAATTGAGCTACTCATTGTAAATATCTGCTTCAAAGACACAATAAAAAGAAGGCCACCACTAAAAGTTGTACCGGAGATGTAGCCCTGGAGAATAAGGTGAACTCCTTATTAATTGTTGTGTTCTTGCATTTGCTTACTGTGTTTTTCCTTACTGTTTTCCATTTTCTCGTGTCTGTGTATTTTGCAATTTGATCGATCCGTTGCCTAAAATAACATAAACACACACCAGCACATGAGTCTGTAAGACCTTCATTCATTAATTATTTAACTAAGGTCACTCACAAGTGATTTTCAGATCAAGTGAAGTTTTGGAGGAGGGGTCGTTTACATCGCATATGTGTGGAGAGGCCGAGGTAAGCGTTCTAGAGAGCCAATGTTGTAAGCAGAGGCGAGGGCTGCTCACTGCGTATTATAGCAGAGAAACAACGTATATTGGGAGGAGCAGTGCAGCGTGGGAGGGAAATAAGATGAGGAGGAGGTTGGAAAATGGTGCTCTGCGTATTGGGGCGTATTATATAAGAGTATGGGCAGCGTACATGGAGAAGCTGTAGTGTGGAATGAGCAATGGGAGAGGTCTGCGTATTGGAGCGATCCAGAGGTATGAGCAATACAGTGAAGAGAGGTCGGAATAGGATCGATTAGTCAGGATTGGGAATTGGCTCCTAATGCTGGAGCTAAGAAGGACGAGAAGGTTGTCAATGTTGTCCGTTGAACTGGAGGCCCCATTGAAACTATTAAGAAATTTAATGTAGGATCAAACAAATCAGCCTCAAGCAGCACCACGTTGAACACCAAGAAGCTTTATGATGAGACAGAAGTTCTCGCTTATAAAAGAGTTTTGGCTTTTATGCAGTGTTAAGAAATCAGGAATGGAGACGCTGACTGCGAGCAGGTCGCAAGCTGAGGAATAGTCTTGGGACCTGTGTAGGTATGAGCGTTACACCAAATTATCATGCAGAGGGCAGGGAGCAAAGGAATGAAGAATATGGAAAATTGTAGAACAAATTTCTGAAAAAATCACAGAAGGGAGTTACAATGGTACACTGCAATTCCAAAAATTGAGCTGGCTCTGATACCATGTTAAGTTAGGAGGTAACTGCTCAAATGAGATTATATTATTCATTTGGGTTGTTCATAGTTATATACATGATGGAGTGACTGTTGAGTTTCATATCCCGATGACTCTTCATTTTCTCTTATTAATTATTTACAGTATTTACAATTGTTCACCCAATACTTATGATTAGGTGTCAACATTAACCACATTTTTTAATGTGGTTGTGCTAGTAGATATGTAATAACAATTTATAAGAAAAAAAAACAAATATTTCATTGAATTACATTTACTAAGAAATTATTAGGCCTTTTATTATATTATTATGTCATTCATATGTTTTTCAATATTTTTTATTTTTTATATAAATTTTACCATGATTTTACAAGGGCTAAAGGAAATCTACAATGGAGACATCCTATGTTTAAATAGGTTTTATTTCATGAAAAAACCATAGAAAACATTATGGGTTATCGAAATCTTGACTCTAGTAAATTGTCAATGTTAAACCATTAATGACCATATTAATTAACTGATTGACTAAATCAATTCTATGCTAGCTACCTTTACAATTGATTGACTAAATCAAGTCTACCCTAGCTACCTTTACAATTTCTTCTTTCAACTTACGGAGATTAACATGGTCCCAATATTCTTGTTGAAGTATATATAAAAAAGTTACCATCTATTGGAATATATGGGTAACTAGCCACTATATCTTTTGGGGTTTTGGACATTTTTTCTCCTACATAGTTCCTCAACCATATCACATACTAATATTTCACATTCCCCCCTTCAAACTAGCATACATGTACACTTTCCACCATCATACCTCTTCAAGTGGTCAATTCCACAACTTGATCATATGTAAATCCATTAGCCATCACACTATAACATGTATGCTTAAATAATAGGTCTTAAGACAAATTAACCTCAAGATATGATATGATTACACCTACCACCCTCATATCTATTCAAGTGGTTCATTCCACAATTTGATCCTCCATACTCTCTATTCATGAGAGGGATGACATCATGTGCTACTACACTATCACATGTATGCCTCAATAATAAGTCTTACAACAACCTTAGGGAATACATCCTACCTATGTCTAGGATTTACAACTTGAGCCGAATACTCTAGGGTGTTCATGCATTACTATGGCTCTTTATAACATGTTCGATTTTTCACTAGGTCTTGAAACCATCAACTCCATGTACATTCTCTCACACATGTAGCTATGTGACCTTTCTTTTGCCATATCTCCAACTCGTGACAATCAATAATTTGTGTGTACTCCTTAATATTCACTCAAGTATCATCTATTGTGCTTGTCTCACCATGACTTAGCCTTAAAGCCTCATTTTTACTTGCCAAATCCACACTCTAGGACTAAAGTTGATACTCTCCTTTTGTTGCTTCATCATGATCAACATATTGATCATGAGAAACATCCTTTTCATGGAAAACATCCCAAGTCATTTTCACAAGCATCGATCGTCACTAGTCCAAGCACCTCCTTTCCATTTCTTTGCATGATGCAAAATACTCTTCCTTATGAGAGATTGGTACCTTCCTCCCTTGATGGGCCCTCACTTAATTTCTTTCACTATCATAACACCTGTGTAGGAACCACAACATTTAGAAATTATTTCATGGAGAATCTTATTGACCAAATTCTTGTGGCCAAGCATTCACCCTATCTCAACACTTCAACCCTAGAGTCAATTCTCACTACTTCCTCCTTTGCACCAACTTCATTCCTTATTTCACTTGCAATGGAGCTCATTTGCAAGCTGCATCTACCTACTCATTCTCTAATATGGTATTAGTTCCAATCAAATGAGCTACACATGTTCCTATAATATAAAAATCAAAACCAACCTTCATTTTTGAGTCAAAAAATCCCCATCTCCATGTCCATTTATCTTCATCAATAAAATAATGGAGATAAGAAAAACCTTTATTTTCCTTTACACATAACCTAATAAAAAAAAAAAATCTCAAGTCCTGCGACAAGGATAAATTTGAAGGGGAGTAAGTTCCATAACAAGTTTCAAATGCTTCTATATATAATTCAATGGCTTTTATCCATTCCATTTTGATCAAAGTAAAGATTCAATGAAGCATGAAAACACCAATTACATCCTTCATCGTATCTTCCACGGTTTTGGAAGCCACACCAACTAATTCACTCATCCATAATTTTATGTCAAAGGTCCCAAAAGGTGAAACACCTCCTCAATTGCATAGTCAATTTCTCGGCTCACAATCGTTCTCTATAATAACATGCTATAAATACACCACTGAGAATTTGGTTTCCATAACAAAAATTATAGCCTATGCTTCTATAAAATCTATCATATCTCCACTTGTTTTCAATAGCTGTAGGCATTTCCTTCCAAATCCAACAAGTTTTAAGATCCCTTGCTTGTTATCATTCCCTTATCATTTAGATTGAATCTACATCTCTCATTAGCTCATGTGCAATCACACAACCTTTTTTGGATAGTGCTCTCTTTTCTTAGCTTTGATATAAGTGTTAAAAAAGGATAGAGATAGAGAAAAAAACATAATAAGCACAAACCATCACAAATATACATGAAACAAAATTTACATTGTTCACCCAATATGGGCTATGTCGACTAAGAAATGGATAGAGATTTTATTATTTCATCCAAAAAATATTCATTATTTTTACAATCTCCATACTACATTTTACCATGACCTTATAATGACCCAAAGGAAACTTTTTTAATGGAAAAATCCCCGATAGGCAAGAGAAATCTCCCTAAATCTAGCACCGAGATATAGAAAAAAAGAGTTAGACATAAGAAATTTTCCTTACCAATGGCTAGTTTTGTACTAGAAAACATGATTCCATATGTTTGTTATTTAATGCATATATATATATATATATATATATATATATATATATATATATATATATATATATATATATATATGTATATATATATGATTTTATTTGGTTTTATTTTGCTTTATTTTCAAGCTAGAGTTGATAAGATAAAGCACAAAACTTATATCAACAAACAATTTCTTTGGTAAAAAATTAGTAAAATAGACATATTAATAACATTTAAATAACAAACATAAATATATATAAAATGTCATGTGAAAGTTAGTTTGAAACAGAAAAAAACATATCCTTGTCACTCTCTACTGACAAGGATAATTTCCTATCTTCAATCAAAAGATCTAAACGGGGTCAATTCAGAAGGGAGCAAAACTAAATTGGAGATTGTTCTATTCATAATTTTTGACAAGGGATTATTACTAATTTTTCCTCTCCTTCATCACACTCGTGGGAAACACCATGAAATTTACTAGGTGAAAATTATCTTAAACTTTGGCTCTTTAATTCTGGGTATATCAATTGGATTTTTGTTTGTGAAATTCCATTGGTTTGATTTCTCTTTCCTAGTCAAAGAATTGTCAAGAATGGTGATTTTATATATTTTGTTCAATTTTGAACAATTTCATTACCAAGGTTTGTGGAGGCTAGGAGGACCTAAGACTATTTTGGTGTCGATTGGAGGGACTTCTTATAGAATCAAAATTCCTAGGTGTATTTAATTGGAAACCCTTCAAGCCTAGGATGCTAGTCCTTGGTGGTATGTCTCCTTCAAGGGCAACGGTGTAAACACCTTTGATGGTCATAGGGGCTCCATTGGTGCATTGGTTATAGTGGGGGCTCTTTGTCACCCAAGTCATGCATTGTTAGAGACACAAAGTCAAAAGAGGTGCTACCTATTATGAAGAGAAATCCCAAAGAGGGAATACCAGGTTATATCACAGAATTGAAGGATTTACTACATTGTATATGAGCACACTACAACCCATGTTTAGACAAAATTCTTTGGGTCTAAAAAGGAAACCTTTTCTCATCATACTTCCCTCTATGTCTCTCAAGTCATAGTTGAATGGGTAAGCTGGATTCCTGATATGGGATACAAGAGAGGGAGATTACAATAGTATATGTAGATAGTCGACTTATATTGGAAATTTAATTTTCTCATGTGGAAGACACTCTTGGATCACCATGAGTCCCAGATGGACCTTCTTCACTCCTTGGGTCATGTGCATGGGAACCTGAGAAATGTGAAGAGAGAACGTAGCTTAGTGAGGGCTTCAATGATTGAATGTTGGGGCTACTGCCACTGCCTTCCATTATTTTCCTCACTCAAAGCAGACTTGACAAAGAGGCGTATCAATATTCATGACTCGTAAATCCTACAAGAATATGTGACTTACCCATATGTATAATATGTTTGTTCACCACTGCATCTCAACTAATAATGCCAACACATTAGCCAAAAAACCCAAACCTGCAATAGTCTCAACCATTTTTTCATAGAAACTCTATTTAGATTTATCTGTAGCAGGCAATAGAAAAGCAGCCACAAAGGCATAGGCACAATGACCTTTCACTATACCAGGTGGTAATGAATATTTATCTTTGACACCCAACAAATTTTACATGAATTCCTACACAAGAAGCATTTATGGAGTAGGTTAGAATCGATCTCCATGCAACAAGTTATATTACAAGCACATAAATGGCGCAAACAATGCCAGGGATAACTCAAATATTATTAAGATGAAATCTATTTGGAATTCCATCTGTGATTTCAAAGTAACCCAAAAATGTTTAATGCAGTATATCCATCAAACTATTGTTAGAACTAGATAATAAATATGAAAAAATAATGTATCCCAAAATCATATCTGAAAAAAACTCAGGGTTGAAGAAATAATTAAAACACACCCAAAACCAGATAATGAATATGAAAAACTATGTACCCCAAGATCATATTTGAAAAAAGTTCCAATAAGTTGAAGAAATAATTAAAACACAGCGAAAATCAGATAATAAATATGAATAAATAACAAACCTCAAGATCATATATGAAATAAACTCCAAGAATTGGAAGAAATAGTGATACAACACCTCTATGAAGGTTTTAGATGACATTGGAATTGCCATTACTTAGCAAATTATTGCTTCACCGAGTACTGTGTAGAATATATGAAGGGAGAAAAAATTAGCAATGAAGGGAAAGAGAACAAAACAACAAATAATGAGTTCAGTGGAGGAAGAAATCAAGAAGAATGGTAATATCGATAAGGACAAAGAGAAGACGATTGTGAAATGTGTTTGAACGAGAAGGGTATGTTGTCAGTGTGCCAACTTATTTTGGCTGATACTTTGATATTTACAACACCTAAGAATGATTATTGTTCTTTTTTGTTTATTTATTTATTTAACTCGCATTAGTTTTGTGTTTCCATGAAATTAAGGGTAGTTCCATGGATCAAATTTTTTTTCATCAATGTTGTAACTAACAATATAGACATGTTATACCCCTTTTTTTGCTGCGAGTGCGCTCTGCTAGTAGCGCGCGTCGGCCCTAGGATGATCTGCTGCGCATCAACGCGTTCTAGGCCTCGGCCCCTGCCATGACCCCTCCGGATGAACCACAGGAGGACCTCGATCCTCAAAGAGCTTTCTCGGATCTAATCAAATCACTCCCTCCTCAGCAACCCAAGCCAAAAACTTCGAAATTTGTGAAAAAACTTGCCATTCTCCAGGAAGTTTTGTTGCCCCCAACCCTCCCCCACATGGCAGCAATTTCTCTTGTAGAGAAAGGTCTTATAGGACAGTTTACAGGCCTCTGGCCTTCGCCAAGAACAGTACAGAAATGGGTCAAACGAAATTGGATGGAAAAGATCTCAGGGAAGATTTCGATCCAATTTTGCGGAAGAGGGTATTATACATTCCATTTTGAAACCAAAACAGACAAGGATCTGATATTTAGAAACAGACCATACTTCATGGATTCTAGGGGTTTCTACCTCAACAAATGGACCCCGGACTTCGACCCGGAACTGGATGTCCCCAACGCTGTGCCAGTCTGGGTCCGCCTCCCTCACTTGCCTCTTCACTGCTCGGGAGATGAGTCCGTGCGAGCCATAGGAAACGTTGTCGGCAAATACATCGATCATAGCGAACCCAAGGACAACATGCAAGCCTGTGCTAGGATATGCGTTGAAGTGGACCTTGGTCGAGGATTACCGGAAGCAATAATGATAAAAGTGGACGACCGGAGCTATATTCAGCTACTGGATTACGAACAGATACCGTTTAAATTCAAGGTATGTCACGAGTACGGGCATTTTTCTAATAGATGTACTAAAACTGTAAATGCGGATAAGGAAGAGCAAGATGGACAATGGGAACCTGTCAAAAAAAAGAAATCAACCCCTCCTCTTAAATCATCCAAGGACTCTGGCAATCCTGTGCCATCTGTTCAACACCCCTCCTCCCCGCCCTCCAACCCCTTTGAAACCCATACTCCTGATCCTCCCCTCCCCCTCTCCTCCAATCCCTTTTTGATCCTTTCCACAGATGACTCCGCCCTTGATATTCCTTCTTCTGAGCCCCCTCCTTCCCTTCAACCTCATACCACCTCTTCTCAACCTTAGACCACCTCTTCTCAACCCCCTTTCGAGTCCCTTTCTTCAATGATTACCAGAAGCTCTTCTAAAGAGCATGGAGCACCAAGGGATTCATTCAAAAAAACAGGGCCAGGCAAAAAAACTGCTAAACAACATAGGGAGGAGAATGCCCAAAAGGACATAGCATTGGGAACGCAAACTCCAATAGAATCTTTTATCCATGGACATCAAGAGAAAGAAATAAGTGGTAAAGACCAAGAGAGGTGAGCACCTCTCCGCACACCCAATGCGCCATGTTGAAAATCCTTTCATGGAATAGCAGGGGTTTAGGGCACCCCTCCAAAATTGCAGCCCTCAGAGATCTGGTTCACAATGAGAAGCCAGAAATAATGTTGATACAAGAAACAAAACAAGATCAACATGAAATGAAAAAAATTATAGAACAACAGAAGAGATTCACGGGCAACATCAGCGAATCTAGAGGAGCCTCGGGAGGCATTGCTACCATTTGGGACAACAACAAATGGATTTGCACTGCAGAAAATTCTCATCAGAACTGGATTAGAACTGCTCTCGACAGCAACACAAGCAGCCAGACAGTGACCATTTCCAATGTTTATGTACCCAATCACTATAGAGAAAAGGAAACTTGTTGGGATGACTTGAAAAATAGAATTGATGGAGAAATCAATCCAAATATTATAATTGCAGGTGATTTTAATCTAATACTGCATGCAAATGAAAAAGGGGAGGCACTTTTACTACAGATCCATTTAGAGAGCGCCCGAAGGACATCATCCAGGACAACGATTTAGTGGATATCATTCCCAAAAATCATAGATATACCTAGAGCAATTGCAGTATTGGCAGTGGCAATATAATGGAAAGATTAGACAGGTTTTTAGTTAACATATCGCTCCTCTCAAATTTCTTTGTAGGATACTCAAATGTCCTCAGCACATCTGCCTATGATCATTACCCAATCACCTTAACTCTGGAAAACCACCGCCCTCTTGGGCCCATTCCATTCAAATTCAACCCTCTTTGGAATCAGATACCTGCGGTCAGAGAAATTGTCAAGGAAACGTGGATATAGCATGTGGAAGGCTCACCTAGTTTCATTTGGGAAACGAAATTAAAAAGAACCAAGAAGGCTTTAAAAGATTGGGCCAAAGAGAGATACCAAGAACCAGAGGAGGACAAAAAGAGAGTTAAAAATGAGCTAGAAGAAGTGCAGGCAAGAATTGAAGATCATGGATTAACACACCAAAGCAAAGAGCAGGAAAGTGAATTATACGAACAGCTGAGTAGAATAAACAGGGAAGAAGAAATCAAATGGCGTATAAAATCCAGACAATTATGGCTTCAAGAGGGAGATAAAACACTACTTACTTTCACAAACAGGCCATAGCCCGGAAGCTTAGAAACAATGTCAATACAATCCTGGACAGTGAAGGAAATCAACATAATACTCAAGGGGCTATAAAGAAGGCAGCTGCTAAACACTATAAGGACCTTCTGACTGAGGATAAAGGAATAGAAGACTATGCCGACTTGCTTAAGCACATGCCCAAAGGAGTTACAAAGGAAATGAACGATAGCATCAATAAATATATCGAAGAAGAAGAAATCAAAAGAGCAATATGGTCTTTGCATTTTTATAAATCGTCGGGCCCGACGGTTTCCCTATTTGTTTCTACAGGGAATACTGGAATGTGATCAAAAAAGAACTGTCTAAGATGATCCGATGGGTCCAAAGAAAAAGGAAGATTGGAGGATTCACCAACTCTACATTCCTAGCCCTCATCCCCAAAGAAAACCGCCCTTCTTCCTTCTCTAGATTCAGACCCATATCCCTTTGCAATTCTTCATAAAAAATTCTAACAAAAATTTTAGCCACAAGATTAAAACCCCTTATTCCCTCCTTGATATCTGAAAACCAAGGAGGCTTTTTGCCGACCAGACATATCACTGACTCCATCCTTCTCATCCAAGAAGCCATCCATTCAAGTCTATCCAGAAAAGAAAAAGGATTTGTCTTAAAGCTTGACCTAGCGAATGCCTTTAACAGAGTTAGGCATTCCTTCTTATTTGTTGTCCTTACAAAGATGGGCTTCAGAACCTCCTTCATTAATCTCATTGCAGCATGCATATCCGGTCCCTGGATATCCCCCTTGATCAATGGTAGACCATGTGAAGCTTTCCAATCCTCCCGGGGTCTAAGACAGGGATGTCCTCTCTCCCCCTACCTTTTCATTCTTATGGCAGAATATTTCAGTCAAGCTCTGGATCACAACAGGAGAGTTGGACTCATAACTGGCATCAATTATGGGACTGGAGTTAAAAATATTAACCACTCCCAGTTTGCTGATGATACCCTGCTAATAGGAGGCGCCTCCAACACAATTGCAAAAAGGTTCAAGAAATTACTAGATCAGTTTATGGATTACTCGGGAGGACTGGTAAATCAGCTCAAAAGCTGTATTTATGGATGGAATATGACAAATCAAACTATCCAAAGCATTGCCAACATTTTCGGGGTTCCTTGCAAAATCGATTGGACCCATTTTTCATACCTGAGCATGCCAGTTAGTCTGGGACCTTTGAAAGCAGATACCTGGAATGGGATCATAGATAAAGTAAAAAGGAAAGTGCAGCAATGGGGAACAATATGGCTCCCCTGCGGGCTGACTCATTCTCCTTAAGTCAGGTATCACCTCCTTACCTCTTTATCGTTTCTCTTTATATCAGGCTCCTACCATCTTTCATCATAAATTGGAAGCTGCCCTTCGCCAATTCCTATGGCAAGGGGGTAAGAGCGACAAAAGCAAGTTCAGTTTAGTCAAATGGAAGCAGGTTATTCAGACTCAAGAAAGAGGAGGACTTGGCATAAGAGCACCAAAATTCTTGAATTTGGGTTTTGGTGCGAAAATTGTTTGGAGGCTAATAATAGGGCCTCCAATGTGGTGGAAAAGAGTATTGGAGGTCAAATATCTAAGCTTTCCCAGGCAACAACTTCTTGAATCCAATATTCCAAATAGAGACTCAACCAAAATCTGGAGGTTATGCAAACAGTCTCTGCCTATGATGATCCAGAATATATCGAAAGTCCCAGGGGGAGGAGATAGCATAAACTTTGGGGTTGATAAAATATTGGGACACCAGCCTCTGAATACGCACGAAGAAGCCAAGCCAATCATCAAGTTTCTTAACGAGGAAGGTATTTACAATCCAGCCCAAATCTCCAGTTGGTATCCCCACTCCCGTACCTGGACAGGCTGGACCTTCCCTGAAATTCCTAACGCATTAGAGCCCAGCCTTAGCTGCCTAAAGACCCTACTTCACAACAAAGCCCCTATTAAAGAAAATGAAGCAGATGGCTTTCGTTGGGACTCTTCTGGGATCGAATACACAGTCAAAGCAGGCCATCAACAAATTTGCAGCAGTACCTACCAATTCAATATATGGCCTCATTGGAAATTAGCTTGGAGAGCAGAATCTATCCCAAAAATAAAATACTTCATATGGCTTCTTTTGAGAGGAAAAATTTTAACAACAGAAAATTTAAGAAGAAGGGGTATCAATGGACCCTCCAGATGTCCCAACTGCTGCCAAGCTGAAGAGACGATGTATCATCTATTCATAGAATGTCCATTTGTTGTCGATTGCTGGAGAAAGATGTCTCTCATTGGAGCTATAAACTGGGACCCTCAGAATACCATAGCAGAGACAATATACAAGTGGAGGAAAAGTTGTCCTTGGAAAGAAAAAAGAAATCACTTGGTGAAAAGAGTATGGAATGCTCTTCCCCACACCTTGCTGTGGCAAATCTGGCTTGCCAGGAACAATTTTTTTTTTCAAGGTAAGAGTACAAATACTCGAACCACATACAACAAAGCCAAAACTCTTGCCTTGGAAACTATCTCAAACAACACCAAAGGCAAAATCGATGCTACACAGTACAGCGTTGAGGAGCAAGACATAATTAGTTATATCTTGCATAGGCAGTGCAAAGTACCAGAGGGCAATAGGAGAGAAGCTCAGAACAAAGAAGAAATCAAGTCTTGGAAAATCAGACTAAAATAGCATGACTTCACCAATTGGATTCAAAAGAGTAACTGCTATTCCCTTTTTTTTTATGGGGCTTCTAAATCGAATCCTGGGATAGCTGGAGCAGGGGGATTGATCACAAACCCCAAAGGGGAATGCATCCTCCACTATGAGTGGAGTCTTGGGGAAGTCTCGAACAACAGAGCCGAAGCTCTGGCTTTGTTCCAAGGTCTAACCCAATTAGGCAAACTGGGAATTAAAAAAGCTCAGGTATTTGGGGATTCCTCAATCGTAATCCGATTAATGGCGCAGCAGCAAAACTCCCCCAACATTCTGCTTCAACAAGTAAATAAATGAAACCATATCCTTCATCATATGATGGATGACATCCAATATTTCCATATCCTTCGAAATCTCAACAAAAAGGCAGATGAACATGCCGACAACGCATGTGGAAGACGCGCCGGCACCTTCAGATGCAACTTCAGGGAATCGATCCAATTTCTGCCATGATCTCAATGGATATCTCCCGCTTCAAGATTAAATCTGGTGTCAGGCCTGATAATTTTCCTTTTCATTGGACCGGCAACTGGACTGTCACCAGCATAGGGGTAATACATGGACGTGATGGCTGCAGAAGACACAACAATCAGGTTAACTTCATCATGCCCGCCGCCATATCTTTCACCATATCTGTTTCTCTGAGACTCTTAGACGCTTTTCAGACTCGCCAGCAGACTTCCCTTCAGCCTCCCGTGACTAGTCATTCTAGATTCTGCCTAACTTATCCCCAGCTCTGCTATTTAATTAACATCTCTCCTCCCTTCTCTGGCACTATCTTACTCCCTTTCGTGAATCCCTCTCCTTCCCGCTGCAAGTATCTCTTGTCCCCTGGTTCTTGCAGAAAGCTCCCTCTTCTCTGTCTTAATCTCAGCGATTGCTCGGGTCCGAATGTCTGGAGTATAGCAAGCAGATGCTTCTCTCAGTTGATCTGGATTTATGTTGCGCTTCTCATCCATAGCGCCCCAAAGTCCGCTCCTCTGTATACTTCCCCTGCTTTATGTGCTACCTGGTCTCTTCTTCTAATCTTAATTCCCGCTGCCCTTCTTATCTCCCCCGCTCTGTTTGACTGCCACGTTTTTACCACTCTGCTCCCTCCTTCCTGTTTCTTTACCCCCTTATCAATCCCAATGGACCGAAGTGAAGATTGCTTGCATTGCTCAGATTTGCAAGCAGAACTCGAAGAAGTTAGAGCACAGCAGCGCATTTTGGAGAATCAGCAAAAGATCCTCGAAACAAGGCCGGAAGACCAGAACCACATTTTGAATGAAAAATACAGAGCTGAAATAGATATGTTTTTGCACAGGGTGTCTTCATTGCATGAACAGTTTCGTCATTTAGCAAATCGCTATAGCCATGCAGAAGAATCAATTTCAATACTGCAATGGATGATGGATAAACGAAACAAAGCGGCACCCAGCTCCTCAAGTGCCAAACAACCAGAAGCGGACCCTAACCCGGAGGAGTCTACTGCAAGACAAATTAGCCATATCGAAATCGAATAAAATGGTCTTTAAATGTAAATTTTGGTTAGGACAGTTTGTAAGAATCTATAGCAGCTATAGTAGTTTTAGAATCAGAACAAGTAGAAAAAGGGCAATAGAGAGAGTCTCATTTTGTAACTCTATTGACCTAGGCTGTTTCCGGCACTTATTGTATCTTCGGAGATCTCACTCCCCTACTTTATTTCAGACCTTAATATAGCACCCGACTTTGTAAATATATATATATATATATATATATAGACATGTTATAGCCGTGTACACATCACCAGCCTAGATCCATTTAACTCCAAATCTATCCTACCTCTAGAGGAATAAAATCTTTTAAGATGTAAATATTTCCTCAAAAAAGTAATCCAAAAATATTAAATCTAATAATATTAGATTTAATAGTAATAATATTTTAATAATAATAATAGATTTAATGTTGTTTTTTACATGGCATGATAACACAATTTATAATAAAACTAGATCAAATTAATATTTTCGTATATTACAACTTTGATGTGGAAATATTTGTATTCAAGGATTTTAGTATATCCATGAGAGATGGTTTTTCTTTTTAAAGATCAATTTTACAAATATTTAATTAAAAAAATATTTAAAAATGGTTTTTTTTTTTTTTTAATGTTGAATTGTATTTTTTTTTAAATCTATATAGTTATTTTCATTTTTGTTTTGGGTCCACATTAATTTTTTATTTTTATTATTATTTTATTGAAGACTTGACATACTTGGAGATCCTCATAAAAAACTATAGAATAAACTTAATAATCATATTAATTTTAAATCTTAGACTTTTGTGATCCATAATGTAATAAGCATATTTTTCGGATTAATCATATCAATATTATTTGGTCCACGTTTGGAATCAGTAAATATAGTTCATCCTAAAATACAAGTGAAAAAATCTATAGATCCTAATGTATAAATAGTAAAGATGCATCAAAATTTAAAATCAGTTAAAAACTAACCATGAACCAATTAATTTTTTTAATAATGTATTTTTAAATTTAATTTCAATTAAAAAAAATCGGTACGAGTGTAATTAGTGAGAAACCAACTCACGACTTTCTGGGTATTCATCTTTTCAAAAGAAGTTCCAAACTGATATAAAACAGGAAGTGCGCTATGGTTTTAGCAATTTATTTGGAGAATTAAGTTACACCTCTATGTGTGGGTTGAATGACCAATTTAGTGGACACGTCATGCCATTTCAATGCATGGATGTGGGCTTAGATATTCAAGTAATTTCAAAGCACAACTTTTAGTTTTTATTTTATTTTTATGACTGTCACATGGGGCTACAACCAGAGTAGGAAGAATAGGGGTCATAATTTTCTCATATTTTTGCAACTTAACATGTTCTTTGTGCATGTGTGTGTTTTTTTTAATTCATTCATTGATTGAACAACTAAACTATTATTTAATTTATTTAGAATAAATTAATATCCAGAAATTTGTAAGATGTTAGCGGTCATAATTATCGCAAATATATTTGCATCTTAACGTGTTTTTTTGTGTGTATTTTTTTGACGTGTTTTTTTGTGTGTATTTTTTTGTTTCAATGATTGAGCAACTGAAATATTCGTTAATTTAGAATAAAATAATATTGGGCAATGATCTAAATTAACATTTTGAGTTTTTTTGTGTGTATTTTTTTGTTTCAATGATTCAGCAACTGAAATATTCGTTAATTTAGAATAAATTAATATTGGGCAATGATCTAAATTAACATTTTGAAATGCTAAGATATAGGTAAATTCACCACTGGAATTTGGTTAAACCAGTCCATGTTTTTTTCATTACTTATTTATTTGCTAATTTAAAATTAATTAATATTAAAAAATAGTGAAATAATAAGTAAATTTATTATTGAAATTTTTGTTCAACCAGTATATGTTTTTTTTATTTTTATTTTATTAGATAATTTAGAATAGAACATAAGGATTTAATTTGAGCTTAGAAAGATCCAATCTCTTTTATAAACCTATATTATTTAAATATTTTGTATAGTTTTTTAATTTTTTTATTTTATTTGAGTCACTATAGGTAAAATTTCAACTTGATAACTAACTTAGAATGTTACGCATTATATTTAACTGTGGAATAAACTTTTCAACTCAATTAATATTAAAAACATACAACAATTAAAATTTATTAAAATAATATATAAATGTTAAAATAAAACAAAAAATATGTGCAGTATCACAATTCATAACCAGCATGGTATCTAAGGAAACCATTAATTTTTTTACAATACATTTTTCACGTACATATTAATGTCAAAAGCACAATAATTTCGCATATGCAAAACAAGAATTCTGATTTAATTTTCAGATATTATTGATAAAGATATTTAATTTTCAGATCATATTAATAAAGATAACCTCTTATGAGATTAATTAGATTTGTTAGATTTAGATATATACTATTTCATTCATTTTATATTTTTTTATGTTGTGGTTTACCGAAGTTTAATTGATCTTATGATGAGACACTTAATAACTAAGATTCACGAAAGTTTAACCCAAAAGTTTCAGGGAAAATTGACTATGTAACCTTCCAATAAACAAAATACTTAATAATTAGTCAAAATTCACGAAAGCTTAACCCAAAAGTTTCAGGGAAAATTGACTATGTAACCTTCCAATAAACAAAATACTTAATAATTAAAACTAGACTAATTAAATTAACCCTTAAAACTTGAATTACTTCATTTAAAAACAATGTCGTACTTAATTTCCAAAATACAATTTAGCCCATTTGCCACTAAGTAGAAGACCACTGAGTCAACAATATATTGCACTCTAGGAAATACAAAAGAAACCACCCACTATTGCTAAAAACTTGTATTTGCATAGTGACTTTAGGACTGGGTCACCGTCTCTGCAGGTGCAGCCCTCCTTGCAGCAGATAGAAGGTGTTAATCTTTACTCCGCAGGTATGCCGTCCGCAACGGGGAGGCTTGTTTCATACTAATATCAATTTTATATGTTAACGGTTATTTGTCAATTTTTTCCATAACTTTTAAATCCTTGAAATGATTGTAGATGTGTGAAGGTTTAGCCTCATTCAATCCATTTGAAACTCTTTCTTTCGTGAGATCGTTTCTGTAAAACTATAATGACCGTTCGAATGGAATCATTGACTATAAGATTGAGATATTTCTATATAGTTTCCTCCCTTTTTTAAATATAAGAGTATATTAAAATAAATAAATATGTATTGAAATTTTATTAAAAATAAATCTATTAAATTTTTTAATTTAATTAAATTTTTTTAGTAATAGACAATAAAATGATTTAATTTATATTAAATAAATCAGTTGGTTGGTTTTTTAAATTTAATCTTTATTTTTTTTTAAATTTTATTATTTATGGAATGAATATATAATAATTGATTTTAATTTGTCTTGAATTAGTTTTTAGTTTGTTTTAAAATTTTATTATATGTTAAATGAGTATATAATAAAAGATTTTAACTTGTCTTGAATTAGTTTTTAATTTATTTTGTATCTGGAAAAGTAAATTAATGACAAAACCATAATTTTTTCAACTTTCTAAATATATAGTTAAAAAAATAACATAGTTCAAAAATATAGCCAAAAGCTAAGTATCTGGTCCATTTATCTTTTCATTTTTTTTTTCAACTTAACATGTAAAAAAACTTTTTCATCTTAATTGATCATCTAACATGTAAACAAAAAAGACCAGCATAGAGAGTTAGAATAACGATGAATTAGAGAGTTTCATCGCAATTCGCCTCTTTTGTTGCTAGGTAAACTTTGTGGAACATGGAGTATGCCAAGGTGTTTTGAATTCATTTCATAGGCATGTTTAAAGTTGTTGAATTGAGGCTTCTGTGATCCATACCAAATTTATGAGAGATTTTTCGGCGTAAATCATAAGAAATTTCATTTGTCGATGCGTTTTGAACCAACTAGTAGGGTTCATCCTCGGGACAAGTTGAAGAGTCAGATGTAGATTATAAGTTAAATAGTGAGAGCAGAACATTGGTGACACTGGTCGCTCCATTAATCAAAGGATTAGTGAGCATGCAACTGACCTTAAACATAGGAGAACCAAGTCGTCCGCTTTAGCAGAACATGCGGAGAAAACCAATCATCATGTTTGTATTGAGGAAGCCAGTGTTATCGCTAGAGTGTCGCAGTTCCATCACCATAAATTTAGGGAAGCCCTTGAAATTGAAAAAAGGCCGAGCAATCTCAATAGAGAGGACGGCTGGAAGATCAGTAGTTGCTGGGTCCAAGCCCTCACCTCCTAGTTGCTTCCTCCCATCCCTCTTTTTACAGCTGGTTCTAGTTTTTTTTTTGTTTCTTTCCCCTTATTATCCCGTAACCTTCTTTCCTTTGCCTTTGTTCATATAGTAACATTTGGTTATGCTATTATTAATTATGACTTAAGCAATAATAGGATAAGAATGACTTTAATATTAAAATCAATCTTATGTCTTTGATAAATTTATAATTATAATAATCCAAAAACTTAACATATAAATATATCTAAATATTTATTCGTAAATAATTGAACAATTTAACATATAAGTACATCTAAATATTTAGAAATTCTAAAAGTTTATTCATATATGTAAATTTATAATAAGATATAGATGTATATTTATAATAATTATTTAACAGTTAACTTGTCTATAAATAAATATGTTATCCCCCCTTTTTTTCTTGGATCCCGTTCAGCTAACCGTTTCCAATCAAATATAGCCTTTAGTTAGTCATTGTAGTCGTTTCCTAGTCAAATATAGTTGTTAGTTAGTTACCCTTGGATGTTCTGCTATGACTATTTAACTTGTAATCTAGATCTGACTCTTCAACTTGTCCTGATGATGAACCACACTAGTTGGTTGAAACGCATCGACAAATGAAATTTCTTGTGATTTACAACCGAAAAATCTCTCATAAACATGTTGAATGTTTTTAGTGACAACTTCAATATCATTCAAATTTCTTGTGATTTACACCGAAAAATCTCTCATAAACATGTTGAATGTTTTTAGTGACAACTTCAATATCATTCAATAAGGTTTTTGAAAAATGCATTTTCAAGAGTTAGTAAATGTTGTTGGAAAGACAGAAAAGAAATTTACTAAAAACACACGAGTTGTAGTTTTTTTATTGATCACTTACAATGAACAAAAGTATTTAATTTTTTTGATTAGCTATTTGCCTAAAATATCTTGACATGCAACCACACACTAAGAGTCCACATACTAAAAGTTCCCTAAAATATCTTTACATGCAACCACACATTAAAAGTCGTCTATCACTTAACTCAACATTACTCAACACTCAAACACTCAACTTTCAACACTAAATTAATTGACTCTCTAAGTTTAATCAATCCCTAATGCCAGAGTAATTAACTTATTTTAACAAATATCCATAATATAGTAAATTTGCATAGTATACCTATATTTATTAAATCTTCCTTCAATGTGCCTTGTGTACTTCACCGGCAACCTCAAAATTAGTCAAATAACTGTGTTCTACTGCAATGCCACACTCTGGCTTCTGAAATTTCCTCTTGGATAATGTAATAACCCTGACAACTTGTAATTCCAGTAAAAGCTGTGGTAAAAACAATATGGATGACAGTTTGTTGTTTAAAAGACATTATTAATTGTTAAAGAAAATACAATGAATTATTTTTTTACACATGTGTTGAGTGAAATGCTGGCAGTCTCCAAAAGGAGGTTTTCTTTTCTAATTAAAGAAATTAATCAGTTAAGGAACTGAACAGAAAGAAACTGCCTCTCACCCTGAAGAGGGTTGGGAAGGAAAAACCTCTGGGCTGTTTGGGAACAGGCAGAGGGAGATTCCGAAGAAAAGAGAGTGCAGAGTGAAAGAAAAGGGTTATGTCTGATTGTGATCAGATGACCCAGCACCGTGGTGCATAAGTCTTGTTGAGGGCTGCAGGCCTGCAAGACCGCTCGGGGGGAGAATCCAGTGCAGTGGATCTCATGGTTGGGAGGTCAAGAGCGTAAACTCTACAGGTGACTACCGAAAACAAAGCATTCTTGTGACCGCCTCCAGGTACGCTTTCCAACTTTAGTTAAAAAGGTTCAGGTACTGAATGTACTTAGTTGTATTTTAATCTTTAAAGTTGCTGTATGTAGGAAGTAGAGTAAGTTTATTATTATGGTTAAGTATTAGGAAAGAAAACTGTGACGTGTGGAAACAGTCATACAGTCTATATAGAGACTCTGTAACTTAATAGCAAGAACAGAAAGATTAGTTCTGATGACAATATAGTTAGAAAAGTATATAGATTTTCTGTTGGAAACTATTACTATGGAAAGCCGAGGAGGCTGTATAGTTTCAAAGATTAGGTAGCATGACACAGAATACCTCTATATACATCAAGTCAATTAATAACCCTGCTTGACATGTAAATCTCAGCAGTATAAACAGAAGAAAGTCAGGGCGGAACACCAAGACAGAACGTATTCACATTTGAATCAGTACATATGCACGATACAGAGACAGAAAGACTCTGAGGATAACCTTTAACTTTCGAATAACTCTCAGATGCCAGTAATTATTTATTAACATACAACGAAAAGAAAAGACGGAGTACTCATAACCATGTTATAAAGATGCAGTAAACCCTAACCAGGGATGAAATGCGATTAACCTTCTTTTACCAACCGAGAAATTAACCATAAACCGGAATCAAACAAAAAGATAATCCTGTAGTCATGCAAAGGTAGGACTGTGCGCGGAAGAGGGTTGGACTACACATCCATGGCCGAATGCGAGCCTGCCCTCTACGCTTGGTTATAACGACAACCAACAGCAGTGCTGTGGAGCATTACATTCCCATAAACCATAACTTTAAACCAGAAATAATATTTATATATCCATGAAACGAGTAAACAATGGAAAAGGCAGCGCGTAGCTGGAACTCGTATGAGTTATTAAACCTTGGCATGAAATACTTCTAACGGATTGTGACCAAAACTAAACCTGAGGAGTGATTATGACCATAAGCAAGATAAATATGTAACTCTGAAAATACAGTCACCGAAATAAACTATGCATACAGAAAGACAAGTAATATTGCTGCGGCTAGGGTATTAACCGTATAACCAGCATAACAGACGAAGCTGTTGATAAAGAACGGCATTGAAACAAAATATGGAAGCATATATAACATCTAAAGTTCAACTGGATATTAGATATATTCAGAATCCAAGTCGGGCCAAAACCCTTAACAAAACCAGAGAAGTCAGACAGCGCCGAATGGCCAATATGTACAGTTATACAAACTATTATAAATACAGATTCGAGCCATAACTGGAGGTACTCGATACATATACAAAGTTCTGAACAGACATTCAACAATAACTGTAATGAAGGCATCAAGCCATAACCTAGGCGTAGTGGAAAGCTATCAGTTCAGTCAAGGCCGTCATGCGTAGCTGCA
Source organism: Pinus tabuliformis (assembly GCA_031772625.1). Lineage (NCBI taxonomy): Eukaryota > Viridiplantae > Streptophyta > Pinopsida > Pinales > Pinaceae > Pinus > Pinus tabuliformis. The sequence goes on from CM062807.1 coordinate 508,822,330, forward strand.
TGAGGGTTGAACCGTTCACCAACCTGAGACATAGGTAGAGACAGGCTGTCTCAGCTATGTAGAAAACCCATGAAATATAACTAAAGGTATGTAAAGAGAACAAGAAGGGGACGGCTTACCTGGGTACTCTCGCTGTCGTAGCAGATGAACCAGCATGTTACCCCGCATCTCCACCATCGATCGAATATACCCTGCAGCAATTAAAATTGAGCAGGAGGTCATAACCAGCTAAGTAATTACAGGAGCTTCGAATCAGTGAAACAATCGTTAATGAACTGGAAGAGGTGAGACGTACCTGGTAATGACAGAGGTTCGGTGGACCAGAATAGCTCAGAGAGTCTGGAGGATACAGAATGAACCCGCGAATGTAGCGTGAACCAGCAAAGAGAACTGATAGCTGAGCATGTCAAATGAACTATAACAAAGACGTTTAAACCTTTATACCCACGCCCAAACCCTAACCAAGGCAGGACCGTCCGATCATGCCCAGCAATCTCCACCGTTGAGTTTGGGCGGGAGGCCGAGCGTGAGTCCCGGAGCTGGTCAACCCTCTCAGACCATGTGATCTTCACGTGATAAGGGGCCAGTTGGCAGTGGTAGTGTTGAGCTGGCATTCTTACTCTGCCAAATGGCAGTAATCACCAACCACCGCCGTCAACTCATTTGTACCATCACGTACCAGTAATAAAGTGTGTGCAAAGAATATGGTAGAACTTAACATCATATGTATAACCGAGCTGTCATGTGTTGAAATTAAACTATGACTCTTTTACACCAAAACATTACCATATGTAGTAGATGAGTTAGACGTAGGTGGGTGGCAAATTAAGATTTCAATGGTAAGGTTAACGTGTCATAAAAAAAAAAATTTATGGCTGTATTCTTTGATTATAGAAGGGAGTGTGACAATGTGGTATCAGAGCCAGAGTTCCAAAACTGAGACCTCTGGAACAAGCAATGGGAACAGAAGAACAATTATCCTATACATGTGAACAGAACAATGTCATTAATCATGTTTCTTGTGTAACCAGGAACATATCGAGATTTTCAACAGCTGACAGTTATACAGCAAGATGGAGGAAATGCCGGGAGCTGGCGGCATCCCACCAGACAATACCGGAATGTGGGTTCAGCTTGGTGCTGAGACACGCAGTACTAATCAAGCAATACTTCAAACAGTTCAAGAACTGAAGGGTGAGATGGCCCGCTTACGAGAAGACAATGCACGATTAACCATGGAACAAGAAAGAATATTGAAAAGCCTATCTGAAAAACAAAATCCACCCTTACCCAGTCCTAGTGCGGAGCAACGAAGAGGCACTGAAGAACGAAACTATGCACCTGAGTTTTCAGCAGAACAGGAAGACCATTCTGACAATGTGCAAGAGCAGCAGGCTACCAAGAAACAGAAAACGGAATTACAGGGAGAATTTCGTAAAATCAAACCCCCGCTTTTTGATGGAGAACAAGAGGAAGCGGCGGAAGCATGGCTGATCAACATTAATAAATATTTTCAACTGTATGAATATGATCAAAACCTGAAGGCACGTTTGGCCATATTTCAGTTGCAGGGCAAAGCCACCCTGTGGTGGGAAGAGATTAAAATTGTGAAGGGTGTAACTGAGCAGAGCATAACCTGGGAAAAGTTTCAGAAATATTTTAAGGAGAGGTATTTAACTGAGCGCTTTTATGATGAGAAGGCGCGAGAATTCCATGATTTACATCTAGGACAACAATCCATGGATGAATTCATAAATCGCTTTACTTCACTATTGCGTTATGTGCCCTACATAAAGGAGGAGAAGGCCAAGGTGCAAAGGTTTGTGAGTAGTTTGCCAGCTTACATAAGAGAACGAATTGAATTTGATAACCCCCGAACCATGGACGAGGCAATTAGGAAGGCCAGAATTTGTTACCAGCAGAATAAGCAAAAGGGAGAAATTTCGAGCAGAAAATGGAATGAGAGAAAAGGTAGCAGAAATGTCGGAAGCAACAAGGGCAGCCGCGGAAATGGTAGTAAAGGGGTTGGGAAAGGGCAGTGGAACAGAAGCACAAGTAAGGGTACCCTCCGTTCTAAGCCCAACGAGAGCAGGATGAGTGAGCTCCCTGCTAAATCAGAGGTTGAAGGAACCAGACCTCCAGTTCAATGTTGGGTATGCGAGGGGCCACACTATGCTAGGAACTGTCCACAACGAAAAAGAACCGATCAGATATCTCAAGTCCATGAAGCCTCCACTGTAGGAGATGTGGCACGCAGTGTACCAAGGATCAACGCAGCCTTGGAGGACCGACAGGCAGAATATCAACCTTCCATGGTGGAATTCGAAGGTAAGATTTCAACCCTTGCTGTAGCTGTGCTTATCGATCCAGGAGCTACTCTAAGTTATGTTAGTCCAAAAGTAGTGGAACATTGTAAGTTACCATCTGAAAAATTTAAAAACCCATGGCTAGTCCAGTTAGCTACGGGAGCTAAAAGGCGAGTTCTAGCAAAAGTTAATAACTGTGCTTTCAGTATAGCTGGACAGCCTGTGACAGCGGATTTGAATGTGCTTCCATTGGGCTCTTATGACATCCTTATTGGCATGGATTGGCTGGAAAAACACTGGTCACTGGTGAACTGCAAAACCAAGACCATATACTATAAGGATGATGTGGGACAGCAACAGGAGTTACAGGGAATTAAACATCCTGTTCAGATCCGACCCATCACTGCAAATCAGCTGGCCAAATGTGTAAGAAAGAAATGCCAGATTTACGCCGTACAGGTTGGTTACGTGAACCAGAAAGATAAGATGTCTGCATTAAATGACATACCAGTGGTGCAGGAGTTCACGGATGTTTTTCCTGAAGATATCCCGGGTCTACCCCCAAGAAGAGACATAGATTTCACTATTGAGTTGATACCTGGGGCAGCCCCAGTATCAAGGGCACCATATCGGATGAGCATACCGGAGTTAACGGAATTGAAGATGCAGCTCCAGGAATTGCTGGATAAGCAGTACATTCGACCTAGTGTGTCACCTTGGGGAGCTCCAGTTTTGTTTGTGAAAAAGAAGGATGGGACCCTTCGCATGTGCATAGATTACCGACAGCTGAATAAACTCACGGTCAAAAACAAGTATCCTCTACCCAGAATAGACGAACTCTTTGATCAGGTGAAAGGAGCAAGGTTGTTCTCCAAAATTGATCTGCGATCTGGTTATCATCAGATCAGGATCAGAGATGAGGATATTGCAAAAACTGCCTTCCGAACACGCTATGGGCACTACGAATTCGTAGTGCTACCTTTCGGTTTAACCAATGCACCTGCCACTTTCATGTGCATGATGAATAGCGTGTTTCACCAGTTTTTGGACAAGTTTGTGCTGATATTTATCGATGACATATTGATATATTCTCGTTCCCGGCAGGAGCATGAAGAGCACCTTAGACTGGTGTTGCAAACTCTCAGGAAACATCAGCTTTATGCTAAATTTAGCAAATGTGATCTCTTTAAAGAGGAAATTCAGTATCTGGGGCATGTAATTACAAGTGAAGGAATTGCGGTTGACCCCGAGAAGATAAAATCGATTATGGAATGGCCTACGCCCAAGGATGTTTCGGACATCAGGTCTTTCATGGGGTTAGCTGGCTATTACAGGAGATTTGTGGAGGGCTTTTCAAGAATAGCCTATCCTATTACGTCATTGCAAAAGAAAGGAAGGGCATTTAAATGGACAGCAGCGTGCCAGCAGAGCTTCGATCGCTTGAAACACCTACTTACCACCGCACCAGTTTTAAGCATCGCAGATCCTAATAAGGAATACGTGGTATGTACCGATGCAAGCAAGGAGGGCGTGGGGGGAGTGTTAATGCAAGAAGGTAAGGTAATTGCGTATGAATCAAGAAAATTGAAGGAACATGAGCAGAGGTATTCTGCCTATGACTTAGAACTAACTGCTGTAATTCATGCACTTAAGATGTGGCGACATTACCTTCTCGGAAAGAAATTTCTGCTGTTAACTGACCATCATAGCTTAACGCATTACTTCAATCAGCCAACTTTGAATGCGAGACAAGGCCGTTGGGCAGATTTCCTCAGTGGATTTGACTTCGAAATAAAACACTTAAAAGGCAAGGAAAATCGAGTGGCAGATGCCTTAAGTCGGAAAGTTCATTGTTTATGTGAACTTTCAGCTAGCCGGTGGTGTTCGTTAGTAGAAGAAATAAAAGTAGCAGCGGACAGCGATACAGCATATCAGCAGTTGAAGCAGCAGCTACAGCAGTCTGTCCATGGACAGTTACAGCAAGAGTACACACTGGATAATGCTGGATTGCTGTATTTCAATAAGAAAATGTATGTACCTAATTCCGAAGATCTTAAGAAGCTGATCCTGGACGAATTTCACACCAGTCATTATGCTGGTCATCCAGGTTACCAGAAGATGATTACAGCACTCAGGAAAGAGTATTACTGGCCAAGGATGAAGAGGCAAGTGGTGGAATATTTGGAAAAATGTCTGGAATGTCAGCAAATTAAGGCTGAACACCAACATCCAGCAGGGCTGTTACAGCCTTTACCTATTCCGGAATGGAAATGGGAAACCATCTCCATGGATTTTATAACTGGTTTACCAAGGACAAAGAAGGGTAATGATTCTATTATGGTCGTAGTTGATAAACTAAGTAAAGCAGCACACTTTATACCTGTACAGTCTACCTACAAGGCGGTACAAATTGCACATCTGTTTATGCAGAATGTTTTTCGCTTGCATGGAATGCCAAAGATAATCATATCGGACCGTGATGTGAAGTTCACATCTATTTTCTGGAGAACCTTGTTTGCTGAGTTGGGTACCCAGCTGAACTTCAGCACAGCTTATCACCCGCAAACTGATGGCCAAACGGAGCGAGTCAATCAGGTATTAGAGGATATGTTAAGGGCAAATGTGATGCTCAAGCCTAATCAGTGGGAAGAATATTTACATTTGGTGGAATTTGCTTATAATAACGGGTATCATACCTCCACTCAGTTAAGTCCCTTTGAGGTTTTGTATGGGCGGAAGTGCCGCACACCCTCAAGTTGGAGTGGGCTAGAGGATAAATTGTGTTTAGGTCCGGAAATGTTAAAAGACATGGAAGAGATGGTGAAGAAAGTGCGGGCAAACTTAAAAATTGCACAAGACAGACAAAAAAGTTTCGCAGATAAGAAAAGAAGATTTGCAGAATATAAAGTGGGTGATCATGTATTTGTAAGAATTCAACCCAGAAGGAGCACACTACAGTGGAGCGGGTGCGCCAAGCTGGCTCCCCGATATTTTGGACCATTTCAGATTCTAGCTAGAGTGGGGCCGGTGGCTTACCAACTTGCTTTACCCAGTCACATTAAAATTCACAATGTGTTTCATGTTTCTGTTCTAAAGAAATATGTATATGACCCTAGACATGTCATTCAATGACAAGATGTACGGGTAAGAATTGACTCGATTGGTTTGATTATACAACCAAACTTAATGAAAATTGACTAAGTGTTGGTTGTTTGCAGGTCGAACCGGAAGGCGGGGTCCTAGTCGAACCGCAGAGCATTCTCGACCGGAGAGAAGTGCGGCTGCGGAAACGGGCTATTACCCAAATTAAGGTGCTGTGGCAGCATTACGGGCCTGAAGAGGCTACGTGGGAAGATGAGGAACTCTTCAGAAAGGCCTATCCAAATTTTTTTAAAGAGAATGGACCTCGGGACGACGTCCAATCCCAGGGGGGGAAGATGTAATAACCCTGACAACTTGTAATTCCAGTAAAAGCTGTGGTAAAAACAATATGGATGACAGTTTGTTGTTTAAAAGACATTATTAATTGTTAAAGAAAATACAATGAATTATTTTTTTTACACATGTGTTGAGTGAAATGCTGGCAGTCTCCAAAAGGAGGTTTTCTTTTCTAATTAAAGAAATTAATCAGTTAAGGAACTGAACAGAAAGAAACTGCCTCTCACCCTGAAGAGGGTTGGGAAGGAAAAACCTCTGGGCTGTTTGGGAACAGGCAGAGGGAGATTCCGAAGAAAAGAGAGTGCAGAGTGAAAGAAAAGGGTTATGTCTGATTGTGATCAGATGACCCAGCACCGTGGTGCATAAGTCTTGTTGAGGGCTGCAGGCCTGCAAGACCGCTCGGGGGGAGAATCCAGTGCAGTGGATCTCATGGTTGGGAGGTCAAGAGCGTAAACTCTACAGGTGACTACCGAAAACAAAGCATTCTTGTGACCGCCTCCAGGTACGCTTTCCAACTTTAGTTAAAAAGGTTCAGGTACTGAATGTACTTAGTTGTATTTTAATCTTTAAAGTTGCTGTATGTAGGAAGTAGAGTAAGTTTATTATTATGGTTAAGTATTAGGAAAGAAAACTGTGACGTGTGGAAACAGTCATACAGTCTATATAGAGACTCTGTAACTTAATAGCAAGAACAGAAAGATTAGTTCTGATGACAATATAGTTAGAAAAGTATATAGATTTTCTGTTGGAAACTATTACTATGGAAAGCCGAGGAGGCTGTATAGTCTCAAAGATTAGGTAGCATGACACAGAATACCTCTATATACATCAAGTCAATTAATAACCCTGCTTGACATGTAAATCTCAGCAGTATAAACAGAAGAAAGTCAGGGCGGAACACCAAGACAGAACGTATTCACATTTGAATCAGTACATATGCACGATACAGAGACAGAAAGACTCTGAGGATAACCTTTAACTTTCGAATAACTCTCAGATGCCAGTAATTATTTATTAACATACAACGAAAAGAAAAGACGGAGTACTCATAACCATGTTATAAAGATGCAGTAAACCCTAACCAGGGATGAAATGCGATTAACCTTCTTTTACCAACCGAGAAATTAACCATAAACCGGAATCAAACAAAAAGATAATCCTGTAGTCATGCAAAGGTAGGACTGTGCGCGGAAGAGGGTTGGACTACACATCCATGGCCGAATGCGAGCCTGCCCTCTACGCTTGGTTATAACGACAACCAACAGCAGTGCTGTGGAGCATTACATTCCCATAAACCATAACTTTAAACCAGAAATAATATTTATATATCCATGAAACGAGTAAACAATGGAAAAGGCAGCGCGTAGCTGGAACTCGTATGAGTTATTAAACCTTGGCATGAAATACTTCTAACGGATTGTGACCAAAACTAAACCTGAGGAGTGATTATGACCATAAGCAAGATAAATATGTAACTCTGAAAATACAGTCACCGAAATAAACTATGCATACAGAAAGACAAGTAATATTGCTGCGGCTAGGGTATTAACCGTATAACCAGCATAACAGACGAAGCTGTTGATAAAGAACGACATTGAAACAAAATATGGAAGCATATATAACATCTAAAGTTCAACTGGATATTAGATATATTCAGAATCCAAGTCGGGCCAAAACCCTTAACAAAACCAGAGAAGTCAGACAGCGCCGAATGGCCAATATGTACAGTTATACAAACTATTATAAATACAGATTCGAGCCATAACTGGAGGTACTCGATACATATACAAAGTTCTGAACAGACATTCAACAATAACTGTAATGAAGGCATCAAGCCATAACCTAGGCGTAGTGGAAAGCTATCAGTTCAGTCAAGGCCGTCATGCGTAGCTGCATGAGGGTTGAACCGTTCACCAACCTGAGACATAGGTAGAGACAGGCTGTCTCAGCTATGTAGAAAACCCATGAAATATAACTAAAGGTATGTAAAGAGAACAAGAAGGGGACGGCTTACCTGGGTACTCTCGCTGTCGTAGCAGATGAACCAGCATGTTACCCCGCATCTCCACCATCGATCGAATATACCCTGCAGCAATTAAAATTGAGCAGGAGGTCATAACCAGCTAAGTAATTACAGGAGCTTCGAATCAGTGAAACAATCGTTAATGAACTGGAAGAGGTGAGACGTACCTGGTAATGACAGAGGTTCGGTGGACCAGAATAGCTCAGAGAGTCTGGAGGATACAGAATGAACCCGCGAATGTAGCGTGAACCAGCAAAGAGAACTGATAGCTGAGCATGTCAAATGAACTATAACAAAGACGTTTAAACCTTTATACCCACGCCCAAACCCTAACCAAGGCAGGACCGTCCGATCATGCCCAGCAATCTCCACCGTTGAGTTTGGGCGGGAGGCCGAGCGTGAGTCCCGGAGCTGGTCAACCCTCTCGGACCATGTGATCTTCACGTGATAAGGGGCCAGTTGGCAGTGGTAGTGTTGAGCTGGCATTCTTACTCTGCCAAATGGCAGTAATCACCAACCACCGCCGTCAACTCATTTGTACCATCACGTACCAGTAATAAAGTGTGTGCAAAGAATATGGTAGAACTTAACATCATATGTATAACCGAGCTGTCATGTGTTGAAATTAAACTATGACTCTTTTACACCAAAACATTACCATATGTAGTAGATGAGTTAGACGTAGGTGGGTGGCAAATTAAGATTTCAATGGTAAGGTTAACGTGTCATAAAAAAAAAAAATTTATGGCTGTATTCTTTGATTATAGAAGGGAGTGTGACAGATAATAGGGGGTTTATGAGAGTGAGTGAAAGTGATATAAGCAAGTAGAAGATGCCACTCTCTCTTGAGCTGTCTGTCTAGGCGTGCTTGACAATAGAGGAGGTAGGCCAGGACTTGTCAACAGTATCACGCTTAGGCGGGCTGACGGTGACGTTTTAACGCCAGAGATTCCAATGCTTATATTACGACTCTGGAGTCCTCGTCACACGTAAGAAACGGTCATTGAATCCAATAACTAAAAACGCAGATGCCCTTGTCGTCTTCTGCAGCGAATCTTTGAGCTGTATTTCATTTTTCAAGGTTCCATTTTCAACTCTGAATAATACCTGACCTAAAGCTGCAAGGAACTCCAATATATACTGCCATGCCGTTGCTTGACAGCCAAAAGCTACACTGGATTTGAGTCGGCCGGCTGGATTAACGATATCCATCTGTTTTAGAGCAGTTGGTTAACTAAATGGGCAACTGTATGTCGCCTTCCTCGCGCTATTACAAAATTGGCGGAGGCGGAGGAAGAAGTAGATCAAGAGAAAGAAAAGAAGATTTGAGTTCCGCGAAACTGGCGGTTTTGTGTAATATCGCAGGAGGAGGCGTTTTGAGCGTTAAAGTGGTTATCACAAAGCGAGAACTGGCGGGATTTCTGTCCAATGGTTTGGCTAAGAGGGCGACCACGAAGGATCTTTTGGTGAAGTTTGAAGATAAATTAAGCGATGAGAGTAGCGCAGTGTATATTCCGTATAATGAAAAACGGGATACTGCGGTGCAGATAAGCCGCAGTCGCAGTGGATGGAAACCGTCAATGGAAAGCATTCCCGAAGAATTCAATAGTGATTACTGATTCCCAAGCGGACGGATCTGCTAATTTGGAATGAGCTGCCAAGACAAATTACTGATACTGAAAGGTCTCTTTGTGATCGAGAGAACTCTAATTTAGCAGATCATGCATCATACGATGAGCATGGCTATGGTTATCATGTAGATTTTCTCAAAAGTGAAAAATAAAAACGGACAGTGAGAGTGACCAAATCTGGCGATGATAGTGATGTAACTTGTCTTCAGAAATCTAGAGAGCTTTGAAGCTCTGTGTTTTTCGTTTTGCATATTTCATATTCACTGGAGGTCATAAAACTCATATTGCATAACCTTTTTGTTTGTTTACTAGTGCTTTGGTTAAATTAGACATAGCTGAATATAACATTTTTAAAATTATGTCCATAAATCATCTTTTAATATATTTCAGTATCACTACCTTTTTGTTGGTTTACTAGCGCTTCAATCAATAGACATGCTAAATATAACATATTTTTAATTAGGTCACTAACTAATCTTTTACTATATTTTAAGATCACTGCAAACAAAATAATTATTCTTTTAATATATTTTAAGATTACAACAAACGAAACAAAAATGAGGAAAATGGGGAAAGAAAGAGAAGACAATAAATAGAATAAGTTAATTTGGATAATTAGTAAATGTTTTTTTCATGAATAATATAGTTATATAAATTAAATAATTGATAAATATTTATAAAAATTAATTTATTATAAACATTAGTTGTAGAATCAAAATATTTATATGATAATATATCTTACATTATTAAATTATAAAATTTTATAAAAAATAAAAAATTATAACTTTATTTTAAATTATTTATTTTTCTTAGTACAATTTGTTTTTATGATATACAGATGTTTCTTAGAATGGTACTTTTGAAATGGATCTAGGCTTAGTCTAAACAAACCATGTTTGCATTTTTGAAATGGATCTAGGCTTAGTCTAAACAAACCATGTTTTCTTCTGGACGAGCGTAGTCTAAACAAGCCATGTTTTCTAGGATTTTGAATTCCAGTAGGATTTTGAGAAAATATGGCAATTTTTTTTTTGAAAATCCCTTTTGTGGTGTTGAACCTATTTTCTCAAAAAAAAACATTTAAACAATCCCATGGTGTGAAATTTTACCACATATTCTTTGTACTAATTCACATTTTCAACAATAAATCAAGCAAACATATTGCGAGTAAAGATATTGATGTTTTAAAATACTTTTAATTAAGATTAATTATATTCATTTTTTATTATTATGGTAGACCTAGTATTTTATTTAGAAATATATATATATATATATATATATATATATATGATATGCAATATTATTATGTTTTTATTTAAAAAAAGAGAGGGTCAACTTTAGATTAAGCATAAAGAAAATCACACAATTCCCTCTAACTCTCAATCTAATTATAATTATATATAATACATTAAAAAATATGTGAAAATAATAATATTTTAAAATATTTAATTTGAATTACTCTATCAAATTTATAAAAACTTTACCTTCTTTCGAATAAAGAAATTATATGTAAAAATAAAACAATTATATTTAAAAATATACTTATAAATTGTTAAATCAAATTTATAATTACATTCATTGGTTTCATTTTATATGAATGTGAAACCTAATAAAAAGTATAACTAAAATTAGAAATTATGAAATAAAATTTAGTTTCATTTATCTGGTTGGAATCAACAAGTTTGTTATATCAAATTTAAACTAATTTGTAGTGTATTTCACTTATATTTATAATTGTAACTTCTATATGTTAAAAAATGGAAAGACAAATTAGAAGTAGACTTACAAATTGAAACTAGCAGCTCACAGGAAATAAGAAATAAATAAGTTTACATTCAATTTAGGGAGATCAAAACTATCTCCTAGAAAATAGGAACTAAGTCTAAACTAAGACACACACACAACCGTGAAACAAACTTTCTCCATTAATTTCAACTCTCCCCCTTAATGGAGAAATTATTCACTTGCACACCTAACATTTCCCTAAACAATTCAAATTTGATCTTCCTAAGAGGCTTGGTGAAGATATAAGTTGCATTTTCACAGATGTCACAATATTCAAGAAAAATCTCTTTGGACTAAACCTTTTCTCTAACAAAATGAAATTGAGTATCAATACGTTTTGTGCTTTTATGAAAACGAGATTATTTTCCATCTTGATTGAGCTTTGGTTGTCGCATTTAATCACTGTAGCATCCTTTTGTTATGCTCCTACATCATGAAGAAGTCTTCTCAACCAAATTGCTTCATAAGTGGCTGCACATACAACTTGATACTCTTCTTCTGTTGATGATAAATATACAATACTCTACTTTTTACTGCTCCAAGAAATGACCCCAGACCCAATATTGAAAGCATACTTAGTTATAAATCTTCTATGGTCCACATTCCTAGCCCAATATGAATCTAAATAACCTGTCAGTTTAACATCAAAAGAATCAGTGAATTTAGTGCCAAAATTTATGGTTCCTTGAAGATACCTTAGGACACCTTTTGCTTCCACCCAATGATTGTCAAGAGGTTTTGTCATGAACTTACTCAACGCACTGACTAAATATGCTAAGTGAGGTTTGGTTGTAGTCAAATAAATCAAACTTCCAACAAGTTGTCTGTATAATGTAGCATCCACCTCTCTAGAACTATCATCACTTTGAAATTTAACATTTTGTTGTATAGGTACTAAAGAAGCTTTACACTCATCCATTCTGAATTTCTTCAACAATTTTGTGACATGCTTTCCTTGAGTAACAAAAGTCTAGCTAGAATCCTTCCAGAATTCAAGGCCAAAACAATAATGTAGTTCTCCAAGGTCCTTCATTTAAAATACTTGTGACATATGCACTTTAATTTCTTCAACCAATTCATCATAATTTCCAGTAACAATTAAATCATCAACATATAAGGAAATGAACACAATCTGCCCCTTTGAATCAAATGTGGTATACATATTTGGATCATTTGTGCTTCTCTTATAACCATGCTATAAGAAGAAAGAGTGTATTTTCTCATACCATGATCTGGAAGCCTGTTTCAACCCATACAATGTTGTCTTTAATTTACAGACCACATGTTCTTGCCCCTTTTTAATGAACCCTTCTAGTTGTGTTAAATATGCTTCTTCCTTCAAATCTCCATTTAGAAAAGTAGATTTTACATCTAACTAGTGTAAGTTCCAATGGTACTTTTTAGCTAGAGCTACTAACATCCTAATATTATTTAACTTAGCTATAGGAGCAAAATTCTCCTCATAATCAATCCCTTCTTTATGTGAGTACCCTTTGGCCACCAACCTAGCTTTATACTTGTCTACACTACCATATGCTTTAAATTTAGGTTTATAAATCCATTTACAACCTATGGGATCTTTTCCTTTTGGAAAATCAATTAATTCCTAGGTTTTATTTTTAATTATTGAATCATACTCTTCTTTCATAGCTGATGTCCATTCATCATACTAATTTTCTTCATTATAATCCATGGGCTCAACAACATTTAAAATACTAGTCATAAGAGAATAATATTTGTACCTTACAGGTAAGTGAGGCTGCCATCCTAATCTCCTTGGTAGCGGACTTGCCGCAATTCTGTCCTATGTGAATTCTTGCTCTCCTCTGAATGGACGTCAACTGTTGAATGTATCCACATCACTAGATTCCTATTTTTGATGTTGTTGCTACTACGAATGACTCTCTTTGGCTTCGTCATTGTTGTCATGAATCAGTGAAGGCATGCGTCACTCCTCATAACTTATGTCCTTATTCCCTTCATGAACATGTTCATGGAATATAACATCTCTACTTGCAAATACCTTATGAGTGGATGGATTAAACATCTTATATGCTTTGAAATCAGAACAATAACCTACAATTATGCATTTTATGGCTTTAGCATCTAATTTCTTCGTATCTTCCTTAGTAATGCATGAAAAAGCTTTAGAACCAAATACTCTCAAGTGATGGGCTGTTGGTTTAAAACCATACAAAGCCTCAAATGGAGTCTTGATATCAAGACACCTAGCTGGACTTCTATTCTTTAAATAAACTACAGTACTAATTGCTTCTTCCTAAAAACCATTGGATAGGTTCTTACTTTTCATCATGCTACGTGCACACTCCACCAGAGTTTTTTTTCTTTCTCTTTGTGACCCCATTCTATTATGGAGTGTGAGGTGTTGTAAAATGTTGTAGTATCCATGATCTCTATAATATTTCATGAATTTTCCAAGCCTGTATTCTCCCCCTTGATCTGAGCGGAAAATCTTAATGACTTTCCCTATCTGCTTTTCAACCATATTTCTAAATTATTTAAAGTACTCAAAAGAATCACTTTTCCTTCTAAGAAATTATACCCAGGTATACCTTGTGTAGTCATCAATAAATAATAAGAAATAGTAAACTCCACTTAAGAACCTTGTCTGCATAGGTCCACAAATATCAGTATGCACAAGTTCAAGTATATCTTTCTTTCTCCAATTTAAGCTAGAGTGAAATTCATCCCTGTGCATTTTTCTAAGTAGATAAGCTTCACAATCAATATGTTCATTTTTTAAAATAGGAATTCCATCAACCATACCTTGTTTCTACAGCAACAATAAATCATGAAGGTTGATGTGACTAAATCTTTGATGCAAAAGATTCTGTGTTTTCATACTCGTTGAAGTTAAAGCTTGATGTGGCATGCTTGTAACATTAAACTTATATAGGCCTCAAACTTGTACTCCTGATGCAACCGACTTCTGATGATCCAGCAAATCCTTTACAACACAGTAAGTTTTGAAAAAATCTAACTTTAAATTATGATCTCTAATCATGGAGATAGAGATCAAATTCTTTTTAATACCAGGCACATATATGACATTCTAGATGCACCTGATAATACCATTAGGTAGTATTACAGGAATATCTCCATACCCTTTAATCTAATATGATCTTTGTTTCCCAGGTAGATGTTCACACCATTGTTGGTATCCTTGAAATTTTCATACCAATCTTTATTACATGTCATATGAGTGGATGCTCCAGAATCCAAAAATCAAGTTCCAGCCTCATCGGTCTTAGCAGAAAGAGCAGCATCAGACACAAATAATTTAAGATCATGATCTAGATCTTCACAAGCAAAATGCCCTGTATGCCTCTTGTGTGTCTATGTCAGTTTTAATCATTCTTATTTTTATAACAATCTCTAGAAATATGACCAGTTCTGCCATAGTAGAAACACTTAATCAATGAATAATTTTTAGCATATGACATACCTTGAAATGGATTTTTCTAATATGGACCACTTCTTCTATGTCCTCCTCCTGGTTTCCCTTTGAAGAACGTTTTCTTTGCCACCAATGCCAGATTTGCATTCTGAGGCTTCAGATTCTTATGCCTCTCTTCTTCCTACATCAAAATCCCTATCAACTCTTCAAAGGTGGGAGATTTCTCCCTTGCTGCAAGCCCTGTAATGAACATTTGATAATCCTCTATCATGCCATTTAAGATAATTGTGATGAGATCAATGTTGGACACTTTCTCCCCTATGTCGCCCAAATTGTCTCTCAGTTCTTTAATCCGTGATAAGAATGTAGCAACAATTTCATTCTCCATTCTAATGGAGATAATCTTACTCTTCATAAACAACACACAATTTGTATTTTTTGTTTCACACAAATCCTTTAGTGTCACCCAAATCTCATTGGCAGTTTTTCATTCTCGGATATGAGGGATTATGTTGTCTTTCATTGACATCTTCAACAACAACTTCACTTTATTTTCCCTCGTTTCCCAATCTTGAACTAATGCGGTTGTGGCACCACCGGCTGTAGTCAGCTTTGCTTCATCTTCATTTGCAATTTCCACGAACTGGAACCCTCGAGAAATATTTGCAACTTGAACTTCCAGTTGGCGTAATTTGACCCTTCGAGCCTATTTCATTCATTAAGGTATGTCTCTCAAATGTGATTATTCATTATGACAAAGCAATTTCAATAGTGCCCTGCTTTTAATTCGCAAGCACCACTAGTAGCTTTTTTGATCAACAGATCCATGACTCCAATAATAGATCCACTGGTCCAATCTACAGATCTAGTAATATAGTAACTGATCTATGGATCCAACACTAGATCCTCCACCAATCGATCTATGGATCTAACTCTAGATTCTCCAACAGTCAATCTATGGATCCACCTCCAGATCCTCCAATAATCGATCTACAGATCGAAATCCAGATCCTCCAACAATAGATCTACGGATCTAACTCTCGATCCTCCAAAAATCGATCTAAAGATCGAACTCCAGATCCTCCAACAATCGATCTGCAGATCGAACTCGAGATCCTCCAATATACGAAAAAGCATTGGATATGACCACAAACACAGGTACATCTGGTCTCGGGCCGCCTCTAACATGCGAAAAACACTTGATCCTTTTCACCTTACTACAAGTCGTGTTGAACAAAATTTCTATAAGTTTTTAGCATCAATGCAGGCATAGCACTAACCATCAATGTTGATCAACACTCTTTCCCTATGCACTGCCAGCGCTGATCAGTTCTGCCATAGTAGAAACACTTAAATAATGAATATTTTTTAGCGAATGACATACCTTGAAATGGATTTTTTTGGTATGGACCACTTCTACTATGTCCTCCTCCTGGTTTCCCTTTGAAGAACTTTTTCTTTGCCACCAACACTAGATCTCCATTTTGAGGCTTTAGATTCTTATGCCTCTCTTCTTCCTGCATCAAAATCCCTGTCAACTCTTCAGAGGTGGGAGATTTCTCCCTTGCTGCAAGGCCTATAATGAACATTTGATAATCCTCTGTCATGCCATTTAAGGTAATCGTGAAGAGATTAGTGTTGGACACTTTCTCCCCTATGTCGCCCAACTTGTCTCTCAGTTCTTTAATCTGTGAGATGAATGCATCAATAGTTTCATTCTCCTCCATTCTAATGGAGATAGTCTTACTCTTCATAAACAACACACAATTTGTATTTTTTTGTTTCAGACAAATCCTTTAGTGTCACCCAAATCTCATTGGCGGTTTTTCATTCTCGGATATGAGGGATTATGTTGTCTTTTATCGACATCTTCAACAACACCTTCACTTTATTTTCCCTCTTTTCCCAATCTTGAACTAATGCGGCTATGGCACCACTGGCTGTAGTTAGCTTTGCTTCATCTTAATTTGCAATTTCCACAAACTTGAACCCTCGAGAAATATCTGCAACTTGAACTTCCAGTTGTCGTAATTTGACCCATTAAGCCTATTTCTCTCATTAAGGTATGTCTCTCAAATTTGATTATTCATTGTGACAAAGCAATTTCAATAGTGCCCTGCTTTTAATTCACAAGCACCACCAGTAGCTTGTCTGATCAACAGATCCATGACTCCAATAATAGATCCATTGGTCCAATCTACAGATCTAGTAATCCAGCAACTGATCTATGGATCCAACACCAGATCCTCCACCAATCGATCTATGGATCTAACTGCAGATTCTGCAACAGTCAATCTATGGATCCACCTCCATATCCTCTAATAATCGATCTACAGATCAAAATCTAGATCCTCCAACAACAGATCTAGGGATCTAACTCTCGATCCTCCAACAATCGATCTACAGATCGAACTCCAGATCCTCCAACAATCGATCTGCGAATCGAACTTGAGATCCTCCAACATACCAAAAAAAACATTGGACATGACCATGAACACAAGTACATCTGGTCCCGCGCTGCCTCTAACATGAAAAAAACACTCGATCGTTTTCACCTTACTGCAGGTTGTGTTGAACAAAATTTCTATAAGTTTTCGGCATCAATGCGGGCATAACACTAACCATTAGCGTTGATCAACACTCTTTCCATGTGGACCGCAAACGTCGATCAACACAACCTCTCTTTACTAGGGTTGCGCTGATCAGGTTTGTCCAGAAATATTAGTGCTCTATCATTCAAAAAAAATTGTACCAGCGTACCTTTCCTTGAGTAATTCCTCTTGTGATTCTCTGTCGCCTCCAACAACAACTTCACATTCACTTTCCAGCAAAGGAGGCTTACTCTCTCTCTAATATCAGCCACCATGGCTCTCAGCCACAAAGGCTCAACTCACCATAGACCCAAATCACACAAAGATCCTTCTTTGTGCTCTTATACCATGTTAAAAAATGGAAGGAAAATTAGAAATAGACTTACAAACAGAAACTAGCAGCTCATAGGTGAGCCAAGCTACACCTGGAGACTTCCCAAGAAGTATCACTCTATCCCTTTAATCATCTAATTAGAAATAAATAAGTTTACATTCAATTTAGGGAGATCCAAACTATCTCCTATAAAATAGGAACTAAGTCTAAAATAAGACACACACACAACGTGAAACAAACTTTCTCCATTAATTTCAACTCCATACACACATAATTTTTTGTTTTGTTTTATTAATTTAATGCTTTCATGCAATATTTTATTTACCACCTTACTCTGATTATACTTATTTTCCATTGCGATGTTGGTGATAACTAGTGTATACAACACTAGCTCTTTTAAGGATTTTTCTTTATGATTGTATGCATTGTATACATATAGGACTTTTGAAAATATTATTAATTATATTATATTGCCTATAACCACATTATTGAATGTGCTTACAAACTCTTAATCCCAATGTTGTATAAGCCAAGGTGGATGGAGTTAATGTTTTACATTGGTTTTGGAATTATTGGTGATATTCAATAGTGTTATCCAAGGTTCTCATTCCATGTACCAAAATTTCACGCTTCATCAATTTAATACTTTCGTTAAATTACTTTAATGCCACCTTTATGATGTACCTTCCTTCGGGAGTGTTGCTAGGTGAAGTGGGTGCATTCGACGACATTGAAGTGGCTCCATGTTGTCCCTAGATCACCAGGGTATAAAATAGATGTTGTAAATTGCTTGGAGCCTGTTATGGGTGTAACTACCCTCGTTTCCTCACCGTCATCATGCTCCATTATGGCTTATGAGCCTTAGGCGGAACCTCGCTCTAGCAAATTAAACCTTGGTCACTATTTTCTGCAACTTAGAGGTAATACATTGTAGAGTGTTATGTTTTGTTTCCCTTGATAGTAGTAAGGTTCCAATGTTATATTCTCTTCTACTATTTCAAGTGTGAAGATGAGGGTTTCAGGGTCTTACCCTTTTCTAGAATCACCTGTAGGTTTCCTCCATACATTACTTCTTTTTCGGGGACTTTTGTGGTAAGCTACAGACTTCCTCTACAATTATTGACTGGATTCTCTCTCTCTTTTTTGTTTTCCTTTCATTTCCACCACCCGAAATGACTAACCAAAGGGGTTATTGTTTTTAAGGGTTTGAATTAGGAATTTGTTAACCATGCAGGTATTGCCAAAATGACTTATCTCCCTTTTGTTAATTGAGATGTTGCATCTCTTTTGGTTACACTCCTAACCCTAACCGGTTTATTTTTTGGATAGGGTCGAGCCCATAGCAGGTTTAGAATTCCTCCAACTTTTTTTTTTATTCCAGTGTTCACTTATTTAATCGATTGATGATTCTTCCCCTCCATGTTACTCTTGCAACGAAAACTTATTTTATTGGCACAAGAATGTGATTTTCCTCAACATATGTTTTATTTCGAAATGGCCATTTGGTCCTTTTGACTCATTTCTTGAGTGGGGTTTTGTTGAATTCCTGTAATATTGCATGAATGGAATTAACAATTCCTAATTAAAGAAGTTTGTCCCTCCAGTGTGGCACACTTTTGGTGTATTACCCTTTCAGTTTTGAATATGACACAGTGGACACACACACACACATATATCCTATGTAATAATGTATGGATTCTACATGCTTTCTTGGTATTAGGAATTTTTTTTTTAATGAGGATTCATTTCTGTTATTTCATTGTGCTTTATGTTTTCCTTATGACATGATTGACCTTTCGCTGTCTTGACTGATTATTGTGGCTTGGTTAATATATGTATTCTTGTAAATATATACAAATATTTTGCATATTATTATGATAATGTTTATATTTTGTAAAGAATATGATATATGTATATTTCTTTTTGGTACTCTATTTACTATATTAGTCTACTTTCATTTGTATATATAATAACATTGTTCGGCGCCTTTTTCATGTGTCTATTCAAAATACATTTACAGATAAGTTACCCACCCAGGTTAACATTCTTCAAGATACTTCCTTACTTAACTATAACTGTGACCGAATCTTCATTTTTAGAATAATTCTACAGTATATCTGTAGAAGAAATGGAACATGTATTTTATGTAATGATTTCAGTTTTAGTTTCCTTCCCCTTAAAAGCTATTTGCTTTAATTTCCATATGATTTTTTTGATTCTCTTTTTCACTACGTTATATGTATTTTTATGACTGGGGTTCTAGTATTAGGCATAGTAGAGGTTCCTTTGGGACTTGCCTATATAATTGGGACCATATTATATCATTTGCATGGAACAGGGACTGTTTCGGATGATGAATCCTATTGTCAACCAAAACTAACCCTAGTTCATACAGTTTATAAATTTTACCAGTTTATGTTATCTATGTAAATATTTCTCATAATAGCCATTACACTTTCCTCAGTTCTTTAACAAGTCCTCCCTACTGCTACGAATCCAAAATAAAATTAAATATCAGGTAACAAATATTTTGTAGAGAACATATACCCTCATAATTACAAGTTTCATTCCTATCATTGTAAATTTATACAATTGATAAATTTCATAAACATATTTATTCCACATCATTCATAGAAATTTCATGAGTTTTTGAAAGATAAATATACTTATGTGTTTTCAATTTAGACAACGGGTGAATTCGACTAGGGAAGACCACTCCTCCCAACCAATGAGAATCACAATTATGTCCAATTCTCCCCTCGACCTTTTTCAATTTTATAGAATAACATATGGACAATGACCTATCATGGTTTGTGCTCATGCATCAACACCACCAGTCCAACCCAGAACTCATAGACTCAAGTTTGTCTTAGGGTTTACAATGGCTCCCGATCCAGCTCAGGAATACCCTAACTGGAAATGTCCCACCTCACCTTAACATTTCCCTATTCAATGTTTTAGTTCCTGTTGTCTTTCCTCCAAGATGCCTCAAGATTTTCTCTCTTTCCTTCCTTGGCTTATTTCCCCATTGAGATGTTTTATCTCTGGGGAAAGAGGAAGTAATTTTCCTCTAACTTTCTAGTAAATGAAAATTTTCATCTAGGATATTTTCCCACGATTTCCAAGACTTTCCATAACCACTTTTATTTAAAATTAAAATAAAATTTAAACACTAAATTTTCCCATTAGGATTTCCACATAACTTGGCATGATTTACCAAGTCTTTGCGATAAAAGTAAATTAAATATTCACTTTTCATCAAGGGGCGTATGTCTTCCGCCTGCCCCCCCCGAGAAAAAACATTGTACTTGGTGTTTCCTGACATTCAAAATAGGCTATAATATGCTTTGTGCATAAAATATTTATTTCATCTTCCCAGGTAGTCTCTCCTGGATGAAGTAACCTGGCTAAATGCATATTTATGTAGCATAAATTTTCTCTAATTCAGAATGCACAGAGGTTCGACCAAGATTACTTCATTTGGTTTGACATACATTCACAATCATTATGATCATTAGTTTCCATCAATCATCATTTGAGAATGTACATATATTGTTTTAATATTTGCTACAAAAACTATCATTTTTTATTTATATTCCCAACAAAGGTAATCAACATTCATCAGAAACCAACAAGGGTCAATAACGTGCACTCAATAAGAGTTAGAACCATCATTGTAAACTCATCATTGTAAATTATTTTACCTATCGAATGGCTATGCCAATTGACAAATACCCCACCATGTGGTTCCACTATAAGTTTAATATTATAGAGGAAATAATAATATGTTCAAAAACCATTTACAATTCTTGTCTTTTATTAAAGATTGCAACTAGCGCATTTTGTACTAGATAGCACTACTATCCTTTTGTTAGAGTCGGTCTAGTTATCCCTCCATCAGAGATCAAAGCTCTTTTGCATTTCATGATTAGGTGTCCCATCAGTTTTGATCAGTTGCATTTCATTAGGCATGCCATAAATCTGATGGAGTGGGTTGTGTCACTTATTCCCCTCGTGCTTGGCACTGCTGGTTCAGGCTTGTTTATTAAAATAAGTCTTCAAAGGTCATTTACAATCATGTTTTAAATTTTGAGGTCTTAGGTCTAGGGTTGAATCAATTTTGTCTTGAAAAGTCTTAAAAGACCAGCAGGCCAGAGGGATGTCTTTGATAGATCATCACTTCAATAATTTTCATCATTGTACAGCTGAATAAGGACTTCTCTTCAAAACTCTGTTTTGAAGATAAGTCACCATATCATTTTTGTAAAAATTGTCAAAATTTTCAAGTTCTCCAAATGTTTAAGCGCAGCCTTGGTCTCCTTTTCCAGAGCATATCAGAGCTATCCCTGCAAAAAATTATTAGAGAAAATCATTATTTCAACCATTTTTTTTAAAGAGAAAACCAAAAAGTCAGAGCCTATTAATCTTAAAAAGTGTAAAAAAACCAAACATTAGAAAAGGGCTTTTGGTCAAGCAAAAATCAAAGGGGAGCCTATATAAAGACATTCTTCTTCATAAACAACCCATTCACCTCTCAAGAGCAAAATGCATCCCTGCTAAGGCGATTTTACAAGTTATTGAGCAAATCGGGCAGTTCCAGGGGCGCGCTACGCATCAGCTGAGGCGCGCTACGCAGCCAGGGCGCGCTACGCATCAGCACGATTTTTCCTGTGTTAATTTGTTCGTGCGCTACGCACCAGAGGCGCGCTACGTGTTGGGCAAGGCGTGCTACGTGTTGGGTTTTTCGCCCAGAAACTTGCCAGCAAGCATTCAAATCCTTTCTTAACTCAAGAAAACTACAGGTAGGCTTCATTTCCATGGTTGGTTTTGGTTTTGCAAGATTAATGTGAAAGAATTATGATAAAAATGCCATGAAAATTAAATGTAAAAACCCTAAGTTGCTGTGTGGATTTAAAGACCTAGTTTTCTAGGGTTTCAAAGTTATATGCTGCCTAAGGTTTTCCCATTTTAGTGCTTCTTTTTGCCCCCCATATTCACCAGCATTTCCCTTAAAATTCCCCATAAAATTCTACACTATCCCTCCACAAAATCCCAAACCCTACAATATCATAATTTCTATGCCCTTTCCCTTCCCTAAATTCCTTGTTTATTCTCATTGCCCCTATTTCCCTAATGTTTCCCCTTTCCTAACATTTCCCTTATTTATTTGTATCCCCTTGGTCACAACATTTTGAGAAAAAGAAAAAGTCCACAGTCAATTTTGCACACAGTTGTATATCAGCATATATATTCCAGCTACGTTGGTTTTAAAGAACATGTCAGAGACCGAGTCAGCTTATGAGCAGGATTATGATAGTGATTCTACACCAGAGGCAAGAAGGTATCACAAAGGTGGCAAAGGTGGTCGTCATGTCAGGGAGGAGCCTACCTCTTTGGCTCAATTGCAAGCTTGTCCACTTGCAATGGACTGTTTTCAGTATCAATCATGTTTTGCATATTGTGAGCGGATCTCATAAATCCAGCATCATCGAGAACTAGTCTGTTTATTTGTTCTACATTTGCAGGATGGTCTTGTAAACCTTGCCGGAGTGAATTTCACCTTGTCACCCGAGACTATTGCTCAGGCCACTGGAATACCAAATGTAGGGAGGAATGGAGTAAACGCCAGCAGTTAGACAGATTTCACTATGAGCCATATTCAAGCCCGGATGTATGAGACACTTGACTGCAGTTTTTCCTTTCAAATTCCTAAGGGATGAGTATGCGCCATTGATGAAACTCATCATTCGATATTTCAGTTGTGAGGGCAGATTCTCACGTCTCTACACGTACCATGTCCGTTTGTTGATGCATTTCACAAGGGTACGTATGATGAATATTCCATTTTTCATGTGTCACAACATAGAGAGAATGGTGCCTTTAGTACAAAGGAAGAGCCCATCACATCAGCATAAAAGCATCTATCATTATGCATTGATCAAAAATCATAGTGATGCATCAGTTGGCATAGCAGGGCATTACTTGGGAGGATTTTATTTCTCGTGACCTTTTCACAGCGCCACAACCACCTCCTGAGATTATTCATGATGAGGGAGGGCCTTCACATCAGTTTGGCATTCCTGAGATAGAGCATGTCAGCGCTCCAGCATGTGTGACATATCAGCGAGGACACAGGGCCTTATTTGCATCTGCACGACGAGTACTATCTCCACCCGGGGTGGAAGGGGTCTCGTTGACTTCATCAGCACAACGAGTGTTATCTCCACCTCGTGTGGAAGGGGCCTCGCTTTCGACAGCAGCACCGCAGGTACAGGATAAGGGCAAGAAGCCCAAGCATGAGGAGAGGCCTTCCGGTGAGCCACCAGGTTTTGTTACTAGTCATGATGAGACAGCTTCATATATCAGGTATCTAGAGCAGTGCAATAAACAGTTAGAGGACGAGCACACACTTATAGAGCTGCAACGAATCCGTGAAGACCGTAGGTTGGCCCGTAAAAGACTAGGTGATTTGACACCTGTTGCGCGGCAATTTGTGCTTGAGAAGGTCAACCAACACTTGGAGGGGTTGTTGGAAAAAGCCAATAGAGACAAAGACTTGCTTCGGCACATGAAGAATCATTACTGGGCCCGCATGCATGTTTGCAAAGCAAAAATTAAGATCCTTAAGAGGCGATTGAGCAAGGCACTAAAATGGCGGAAAAGGCCCGATCCACTCCAAATTTTGGCCGAAGCCTCTTTGACTGAGCATAATCCTTGATTGGGGACCCCCAGCCCAAATTTCAAAAAATTTGGGAAAAATTTTGGCCATTTTGAAATTTGTATGTAAAAACAGGTTTTTGGGCTCAACGTGTAGCGCGCCGCGCGCTACCCTGAAGATGGGGAGGTCCAAATCACGAAAGGTTTGCATTTTTGGATTTTTCATGATGAAATACATCTTCTCAGCCACTGCCAAGACATTTCATCAAGTTTTGGGCCCCCAAAAGGTCAAAAAACATGCAAAAAATGACCTTACTGCCCCTTTTTGGACACATAGGAAGCAGTCTTGGGAGAATGCACTTTTGGAGGGCCAAATGGGCATCAAATTGAAAAATTCTACTTGGGTTGGAAAGTAGACATCCAGACCTTTCCAACAAGTGCACTTGAGATCAATTTGGATGCCGCGAAGTGCCCCAACAGTGAGCTGAAAGGCGCGCTACGCGTAGGGTTTTAGCGCGCTACGCATCAGGGTATTTTCTAAGTTTTTCATCTTCAGCACAAGAAAACGCAGCTATTTGACCAGTTTTGACTTATGGTGGGATTTTTCACCCTCCTTGATGTAATTAATGTAATTTTATGTTGACATGACACTTATTTACCTATTCTAGAAGATTCATTCATAAAATAGCAGAAAATTAATGAATGAATTGGTTTCCTAGCTTATAAAGGCAAGTTGTTTTCACTGCCTAGATTATAGTGCTTTGTTTCGAATTGGTTGAAACAGCTCCTAGGATGATGAGCTATACCCCTAAAGGCAAGGGAATGTGTTAGCTTGCCTATATTATGTATTTTATAAATCATTTTTATGGTTGGAGAAGTTGGACTCTTGAGGGATAAGCTTAGACTGTATTACACATTGTATCTCTGCAATTTTGGCAAAGGAAAGACCAGGGTTTTGCAGCACTATTTGGGATTCCTGCGGTTATTTGTGTTGATGGTGTGTTTCTATCATGTACTTGTAAGTTTTTATGTGTATCATTTTCCTACTATTCTCTTCTGCAAATTAAACAAATGAAGTGTTAAGGTAGAATTCATAATCTTGTATGCTCTGCCTTTAAGTTTGTTTAATATCTATGTTTTCATCTGTTTAAGGAGAACTCCTGAAAGTTTCTCTCTCTCCTTAGCTCCTCACCAGTCATATCTATCCATTCAATTCCTTTAAAGACATCAGGACGATTGCCTACCTTGCCCCAAAAATACCTCTGCAAAAACTGTGTCACATCCCTGCACCCAAAATTGCCTTTCCCTGTTTTCCAACAAAACCCTAAAAATCTTAAATCAAACTATCTTTATCAATTTACTAGCCTAAAATCAGTATTCATATTGGTCATCTCAGCCCCTTTGAAGACCTTTTGCCGAGATAGACCCGGAGAGAGCCCTCTCCTGTCCTCGTAGGGCTAGCTACGAAGCTGAGCTTGGTTTGATGTTGCCTTGAGTTTCGCCTTCCTCA
This sequence comes from Pinus tabuliformis, assembly GCA_031772625.1. Taxonomy (NCBI): domain Eukaryota; kingdom Viridiplantae; phylum Streptophyta; class Pinopsida; order Pinales; family Pinaceae; genus Pinus; species Pinus tabuliformis. The sequence goes on from CM062807.1 coordinate 508,848,023, forward strand.
GCCTGAGGCAAATTCGAGCGCTAACACCTTCTATCTTAATTCAAATGTTACATACAAATTAGTAATGTACGAGGAGAGTTTAAGATAACTTCTTGTTCCTTCCATATTCAAGATGGACATATTGTTGTCTACTCTGTCCAAGTAAACTTAGTTATGCCCATCTTAGGCTTCTTTACTAATTTTATTTCTTGCAAACCAAGGGTCAACTTTAGACTATTTTTCGACTTTGGATCCTTCATATTATATTATAGGTTATTAATGTAAGTTATCCACAATTTTCCTTCGCATATAGCCATGGGGTTTCTCCCTCTTATTCTCATATGCGTATTGACTGTCTCATACTCGCCATGTTACTATAATATGGCTCATTGAGGATAGTTGTACACAACAAAATAAATGGGAAAGCTTGTGTTTCAAGCAACACCCAACATCACATTTGGGATTGACTAATAGAGGAGACCTCAAGATCACAGGTTCAACCTCTATTGGTTGAGAAGTTTGGTTTAATTTTTTTAGACTTATATGTAGTCATTTTGTAGCATTATTAGCAAACACCGATGACCATAGATTTGTTGCCATAGAAGACGAATTATGTAAAAACATTCCCAAAAAAGGGTATTTTATGGAACCCTTAGTTTATTATATGGTTTTTATGAGTTTCTGGGACCAATTTTGGTCTAAATTGTGTTGAAAATAGCAACAAGAAATGCTAAAAATAGCATTTAGTATATTGCAATTTTAGTTTGTCCTTGAATTAGAATTGTGAATTAAAATTCGAATTTAGTCTCACCAGCTGCTTGGAAAATAGTTAATTAATTCACCTTGAGTTAATTAGTTGGAGAAATTCAGGCTACAAGTCTTTGTGAAGTCATGCAACAGTTATCCCTTAAATCAAGGAGATTATCCCTTAATTAAGGAGATAAGGTTCCGTTGTATTTGAGTTGTAATTAGTTAGCTCAGTTAACTGAGTTATGTCTAGTTAGATTAGTTCCAAATAGTTTGAGGAACTAATTGTGATTTCAATTAGTTAATTCATGCATGCATGAAACTAGTATACTCCAGATAACTGAAGATTCTCTCATAAATAACTCATGCATGCCAATTCATACAAAGACCCAGTTGAGATTAAAGACAGGGATAGTGTACTCTAAGTTGGAGGAATTTTCCTATAGAGGAAGCTCATCCATGTAGAAGGAATAAGGTTCCTTGAGGATTGCGCAATTCTGACAGTGTGTTAGAGTAGGGTGTGAGATCAGTGTGAGTGATCAGTATTACACTTGGTAACAGTAGGATCACCTAGAGAAACTGCGCAAGGAAATATGAGGCTTGGAGGATTGAGGAGAAGGTTTGTGATAAGCCTTGTTAGCCTATGAGCATCCAAGAGGATTGTACTGAGAGCTGGCTAGCTATGAGAGCTAAGGCTTTGTGTAATCTTGATGTATTTCCACCTTGTATGATAATACAGATAGCGGGGTTTTTAGCTAAGGCTTTCCCCATAGTATTCTTCTATGTTTCATGTGTATTGATTATTTTTCTCTGTTATATGTGTTCTGTTTGATCTTGCTCAAATCAATTAAGCTTCCGCAAGTTTGATTGTAGAAGTATATTAAGTATTTTTCTTTAGTATATTGCATTATCAGGTTGATCTACAGTGAGAATTTCTACATGGTATCAGAGCTAGCTGATCTATAGAGAAATTTCTACATGGTATCAGAGCAAAGATGATCAAAGATGTGAACAATATACTGAGAAGGGAAATTCGAAGTTTGAAGTTCGGGTTTGCAGGTAAAAATAAACTTCATCTCATACTTCAGGTTGGTCAATGGCATTCTATGGCTTGAGACTCGAGTATGCCTTGGATGGTAGCTTGAATTACATAGCATGGAAAGATCGCATGGAGGCTATATTAGAAGACAATGGCTTGAAGGATTTCATTGATCAAGAAATCTCAAAGCCAGGTTCAACTAATGCACAAGAGTTGGTTGAGTGCAAGAAGTGTGTGGGGAGGGCAAGATGAATCATCCTTGATGGATTTCGAGGCAATATTGTCTCGAGTCTCCATGGGAAGGATACTCCATATTCAATGTGGAAGACATTGAAGGACCTCTACCAGAATAGTAGTGACCAGAGGAAATTGGCATTCAAGGATAAGCTTCGAAGAATCAAGATGGAGAACGGAAATACTATTTCCACATATCTGAACAAGCTCACCACCTGTAGAGATGAGCTTGGAAGTGTGGGAATAACTACTGCTGATGAAGATATGGTGAGCCTCACTCTCCTCGGCCTTTCAAAGAGCTGGAATAGCTACCAGGACTATGAATGGAAGGGAGAAACTGTCGGATTGGGAACAACTATGGTCAGACCTCATGCAGGAGGAGATCAGGGGGAGCACACGAGATGGTTCTTCATCCAAGGATGATGAAGTAAATCTGGCCTTAGCAAGTAAGGCAAGGAAAGGGAAGGAGAAGGATTCTCATTCCAGATCAAATTCTTCTCATGGAGGGAAGAAGATTGACAAATCTAAAGTGAGATGATTTAATTGTCATGAGGTGGGCCATTATGAAACTAATTGCCCATTGAAGAAATCTAAGAAGGTATCCCTGGAAGGATTTGAAGGTGAGGCAATGGCCTCTTAGTTCGAATTGGATTTTACCCTCAACACATGCATGGTTTCATTGATGATGGGTTGTGGTTGGTTTCTTGACGATGGAGCCTCATTCCACATGACCGACGTTAAAAGTTTATTCAGTACCTTGGAGGACAAAGACCTCAAGATACTCATAGAGATGGGTGACGATGAAAGGTTTAATGTTTCAGGAGTAGGCATGGTTGCTTTTCAGAGGGAGCATGGAAGTCTCATCACCTTAACAGATGTGAAGTATGTGCCTAGATTGAGGAAGAACTTGGTATCGATCATGATGTTGGAGGACAAAGGCTACGATGTTGTCTTAAGTAAGGGAAAGGTTTTCCTTAGACACATCACCACGCGACAGGTGAAGCAGATCGGTTCACGAGTCAAGAACCTATATGCTCTTGAGGTTCAGGATGCATGCAAAGCCTTGAGGAGCAAGGTAAAGGTTAAAGACTTGGTGGTTGAGAGGGAGAGTAAATTACCTCTCAACATGCAGCACCAGAAGAAGTCTCAGACAATTGTGGAGGAGCCATAATTGGAGATGCTGAGAGGAGACCGAGTGGAGGCATCCAGTCATGCAGAGACCTCTAGTAGGGGGAAATTTTGAGCCAAGTGGGCAGAGGGATCACATGCAGCCATACCTCCAGGTGTGAGGTGGGGCGATGTGAAGTGATAGTCCCAAGAAGGCTGAAATTGGGTAGGGTCCATTGAGAGGTTTTATCTCATGGATCATACCTTTCTATGGGAGCCCAAAGTACATAGTAGGAGGAGGAATCAGTGGGATTGATGCTGTCAGAGATCAAAGTGATAGAGGCTAGAGTAGTCAGATACTAAAGAGCACAGAGAAGGATTGAAAATAGTGCAGAAAGGGTAAGTCAGCAGAAGCACAGAGCTTTTCAGTCGACAGAGGCAATAATAGTCAAAGACTTTGATGACAGAGGCATCACACTGATTCAGGTTGGATATCTTTTTGTTTTTGAGTTGCTGAAGCAACAACACTTGAGAGAAGTGTTACATGCAGAACATTCCAAAGGTTCAGGATCGGGATCGAGTTGAATTCCTTTCTTGTTGAGAGGGAGTGTTGAAAATAGAAACAAGAAATGTTAAAAATAGAAATGCTAAAAATAGCATTCAGTATATTCCAATTTTAGTTTGTCCTTGAATTAGAATTGTGAATTAAAATTTGAATTTAGTTTCACCAGCTGCTTGGAAAATAATTAATTAATCCATCTTGAGTTAATTAGTTGGAAAAAATTTAAGCTAGAAGTCTTTGTGAAGTCATGCAACAATTATCCCTTAAATTAAGGAGATTATCCCTTAAGTAAGGAGATAAGGTTGAGTTGTAATTAGTTAGCTCAGTTAACTGAGTTATGTCTAGTTAGATAAGTTCCAAACAGTTTAAGGAACTAATTGTGAGTTCAGTCAGTTAATGCATGCATGCATGAAACTAGTGTACTCCAAATAACTGAAGATTCTCTCATAAATAACTCATGCATGTCAGTTCAGACAAAGACCCAGTTGAGATTAAAGACAGGGAAAATGTACTATCAGTTGAAGGAATTTTCCTATAAAGGAAACTCATCCATGCAGAAGGAATAAGTTTCCTTGAGGATTGCGCAATTTTGATAGTGTGTTAGAGCAGGGTGTGAGATCAATGTGAGTGATCAATGTTACACTTGGTAACAGTAGGATCACCCAGAGAAACTGCGCAAGGAAATAGGAGGCTTGGAGGACTCAGGAGAAGGTTTGTGAGAAGCCTTGTTAGTCTATGAGCATCCAGGAGGATTGTACTAGAGCTGGCTAGCTGTGAGAGCTAAGGCTTTGTGTAATCTTGATGTATTTCACCTTGTATGATAATAAAGATAGTAGGGTTTTTAGCTGAGGCTTTCTCTAGAGTATTCTTCTGTCTTTCATGTGTATTAATTCTTCTTCTCTGTTATATGTGTTCTATTTGATCTTGCTCAAATTGATTAAGCTTCTGCAAGTTTGATTGTAGAAGTATATTAAGTATTTTTCTTTAGTATATTGCATTATCAGGTTGATCTACAGTGAAAATTTCCAAATGGTATTAGAGATAGTTGATCTATAGAGAAATTTCTACAAATTGGGTTCCGAAAGAAGCTAGGCGATAAGGGATTAGAGATGAATATAACCAGAGGTGTTTCATGCCCTGATGACATTTATTTGATGGTTGTAATATCTTGTGTATGTTTTAATGGTTTATGAGTAGGGTGTAGTTGTTTTTTCTACATGTGAAAGTAGCTTTCAAGAAGTGGTTTAAGTGACTAGATCGATGATCTGGTTGGATAAAATCATAGGAAAAAATACAACAGCATGTGGAAGTAATTGATATGATTATTTATTGCAATGAAAATGGTTGTAGGTTGTGATAGTAATTGCAAGGACAATGGTCGCATGTTCTGATTACAGTGACAATGGTTGTAGGTTATGACAATGATTGAAGTAATAGTGGTTGCAAATTGTATATTGTGATTCATTCATATATGATGAAAGTGGATCCAGTTTGAAAATGATATGAAAAAGGGGGTGAAAACAAATTGAAGAAGAATGTGGGTTCCTCCATTGAGGTTGGAGCCTGAATCATGTTGGAGCCTAGAGCAAGTTGGATCCCACTCATCATTGAGTCGGGAGCCTCAATCAGGATGTATCCTACTCATCATTGAGGTTGGTGCCTGAATTAGTTTATAGGCTACCGCAAGTGGTATCTTGCATAAATTGGGGGTAGATACCTTGAGTAGGTCGAAGACTATGAATCCATGTAAATGAATAAAAGATAAATAATTAGAATATTTGTGGTTTTCTCTCATATGGGTTTCCACATAAAAATCTTGTGTCTCTTTATGACGAGATGGCTTCTCAATGTGATGATATTTTATGATGAATTTCTCTTTCTAATGATATGATGCTTATGGTTAATATTGATTATTATGTGGTTGATTGATTATGAAAAGTTGTGAAATATTAAGATTGATCTCACATGGATTCACCTCCACCCTTAATGTGACCTTTGGGCCAAAATATTCTATTTGTAGAGCTGAGAATTTGTTGTTATTTTCTCTCTAGATGAGGATGGGTCTATGTTTCCTTTCTTTATGGCTCTTCTCCTGTTTGAAACTTTTGTGAAGCCATATTCAGTTCCTTTCTAATTAACCTATGATATTCTAGACTTGATTATGGGGGAATTATTTAAATAAGTTGCAATATTCATGGCATTTCCAACTTTTGGAAACAGATATGTTCATAATATATGGTCTCCTCCTATATTTTTTCATGGTAGCTAATGTTGATATTAGTTGTGAGGGATTTGGTGAGGTCCTGGTAGACAAAAATCCTGGTGTAGGAAGTGTATAGACAATATTTGGTAGTTTCATGGAGCATCATGAAGGATCCTATGGAAATTCCCAATACCTATAAGATGTTTGGATCCCAAAATTTCTAGGTAAATGGGTAAATACAAAACCAAACAAGAGTTGAGATAAAGTTTTCCTTGTTGTAGTTGAATCATTCTACCCAGGGCCTCATATACAACCCTATCGAGTTGAGAAAATATGGAACACCCTAAAAAGTCTTGTCCATGTGTTCAACATTGTTGAGAATGACTTTGAAAATTCCCTTTGAGTCAATTTCAGTTCCATGTCATCTTTGATTTATTCGTTTTTCTTGATCGAGTCTATGTAGACTTTCTTTATCAACCAAACTCCCATGAATTTGAAAATCAATGCTTGATCTTTCAAGTGTTGAATTTTTTACTTGATTTTCTCTGTTATATTTTCATAGATTGGGGCTTATTTGGATTGTATAAGACGTGGGTTTGAGTGAGTGTTGGTTGTCCCTTATTTAATTCTTGGGTTGACTTCAGTTTCATTTTTTTCACTTTGTGCTTTGGGATCATATGGGGCTTGTTATTTTCCTTTTGAGTGCGTTGGATCAACGGATCTTTGGATGCCTTGATAGAGGTTCTTGTTGGTGACAATTTTCTGGAAGGAGGGGTTTCCTCCTCACCCCCATGGGGGTGCCATTGACCCTTAGTAGAGAAAGAAAGTAAAACCCTAATGAAGGTTGTAGGTTCGTCAAATTCATTAGCATCACCTTCTCACCTTATATCTAGAAGAAGATAATAATGTCAATAATTGACAATCATACTTCGACTGTTTTCAAAATTATTACTGTTTACTCCGTAGATTAATGTAGTTATTTATTTTTCTATTGAGTGATTTCAAGTAATTCACATAAATATATATTAGCTACAAGATTTCTCATATCTTTTACCAAATAATATTTTAACTTATCATAAAATAAACTAGATTTACCCATACCTGAGTTTGACTTGGTGTTGGAATAAGTTCGCTTCAATTGGTAGGATGTAGAACGAGATCCTATGTTTGTTAGAATTCCTTTGCTTCTAGTTTTATCCACACAAATATCCTCAAATTTGTCTTCATCATCATCCATTATGCCTTTTGGAAATGTTTCAAATAACATTAAATAATGGTTTAGGAATCTCCTCCAATCCATTGTCATCAGTATATTCTCTTGTTCTTATTCCATCTCAGTAAAAACCTTAAACATATTTACAAATGTAGGAAGATTCCTCTCTAAATGGTTGGCATTATGAGCTCTACAAAACTTTTCCTCAGCGAATTCCTCAATATGAGTTTCATTAGCATAAGGATTTTGTTTAGATGTATATTGTTTCTTCTAAAAGGTTCTGTTATAAAAGGTTCCTTCTCCTAAGATTTTTTTAAGGTAAATTATGTCATTGGAGAGTTTTTAATGTTTCTTTGTAAATTATCCATATCTACTATTTACTCGTATTTCTTTTGAATCATCGATAGTTTTCATTGTTGTTTTATTTAGACTAAGTAAAGTTTTTTTTCTTCTAATATAGACTGGTGTACAATACTAAATTTTTTATTTTCTACCACTAAAATTTGAATATTAAAATGTGGTAGTTAAATTAGTTTTTCCTACTCCCTTAAAAACTTATTGTTGTAGAGGGTGGGAGAGAAATACTACGAAAATAAATAAGAACATCAGTTGTAGGTGTCAAGTATTCTAGTCTTTTGTTAATTAACATTAATTTATTTTTTATTGAAATCCTTAAGCTTTTCCTTGTAGTTCATTCTAATTATGGACAATTATGAAACTAAATTGTTGGTGTTTTGTCCTCACCAAACTTTTTAATAAATTTGGTTTAGAACTGGTTCCAATTAGTTATTGACCCCTAAGGTAATATAAAACACCATTTTGATTCATTCCATTCAAATGTATATGGAAATAATCTACAAATATCATCTTTATGTTCAACACCCATTAAACTAATTTCTAGAAAATTTTTACTTACATGTTCTTCTGGAGATTTTTTAGTACATGATCATACTTCAGAAGAAAATTCTTTAGATGTTCTAGAATATTGTGCAATTTTTGTACTAAATTTGTTACTCTAGGTGCAAGCGATGGTCTCCTTGGTTAATTAGCCATGGTCCTCAGGGGTGTCCTTCATAAATTATGTGGTGGAATTACCTGAGATGATTCTTAAGGAAAACTTCAAGGAGATTCTAGACGATGCTTGGGAGTTGATGGTAGTTTTCTTACACTCCCTACTAGTTCAAATGTTAGCTCACTAGGATAATTATTTTCCTCTAGAACTTTTAGGTAAATGTGAACTTGAATCAAGCTAGGAAAATATTTTAGACTCATTTGATCATTCTTTTCTATGTTTCCCACCCTTGAATGGAATGGTAAATTTAATTGGTGATTCACCTAGATCTTTTCTCTATACCCTAGCGATAACTCTTCTTATTTTCATCTAAATTAGTGTTGGATTATATAACTAAGTTTCTTTAGAAACTTCATACTGTGATGTTACTTGAGTGTTACTATGAGATAATAGACCTAGTGAATTAGGTAAAAGTATAGATGGGTATAACATGGTAGATTTAGAGGGTTATGATTATTCTTTAGAAGGTTTTGTTACAAGAAATGTTTTATGCATTGTATGAAATGATCTAGATGGCATAGAAAAATGTGAAGCATTTCCTTCCACTCAAATCATTGGCCTCTTCCTAGCACCAAAATTTTTTACAGTCAGGAAAATATCTCCACCAACAATAAGGGGAAATTTCCCAATGAAAAGTCCTAATTAAACTTGCTCTCATTTGGTATAGTGATTCCAGCTCCTATGTAATATTGTTTGACATCTACAGTGTTGAAATCGATTTAATATCAATTCAAATCGAAATAATCAATATAAAATTCTTAAAATATAATTATCTATTATATATGATATTTTTAATAAATACGATATACTAGCTAGGAGTGTCTTTGCTTGAATTAGACACAAGAAGAATGATTGATTACTAAATTTAAGGAATTAAGAGGTATAAGAAGTTGACCAAGTCCCACTTTTCATATTGCCATCAAGGAAGACAAAATCTTCACTAGTAGCAGGAGAGGAGGAGGCCAAGATGGTCTAGAGGGAAGGCTAAAAAACCAAATGATAACTTGGTATAAAAAAGGATATGATTGGTATTTAGCCCCTAGGTGGGATGCAGCTAAATTTCATTCATAAACATTGGGCACACCAATGGGCTAAACATTTAAGAACAAGTAGACAAATCAATATTTTTCAAATAAATAGGTATTGAAAAACATACTCTGATATCAAATAAAATCTAAATCTAAGAAATAATTGAAACATGACAGGAATATTAGATACCAAGATGAAAATGAAAATGCACAACTTACATAAATGCAGATTAAAAACTCACACATTCATATATGAAATTTCAACAAAAAATATTTGAACTTTAATTCTTTATTAAATTTTATAACAATTGATCTAGATCCTTTACTTCAAGGATGCATACAAAATTGGATTTAAAAGAGCATGTAACGAAGTGAAACATAGACATAAACTAAGAAAAAATCAAAAGAAAGCTTGAGATCAAATGCTCACGAACAACTTGATAACAAAGTTCACCCATTGTGGACTATGTTTGTGGGCCCTGATCAATGTTGGGAGGCCTCTTTCATTAATAGGCAGTGAAATAAAATTAAAATAAATTACAAAATCACACCTTATACCTCCACTTCCGGGGATGACCTGAAAATGTGGACCTCTGCTGAAGAAACTGACTGCATGGTTGGATTCCTCGCGAAAAATTGTGAAAAATGACTATAAAGTCAACCTTGTTCTATGTTGATGATCGTTGGGGCTCTAGAGAATATTTTAGATTATCTGCAAGATTCTCTGCAAATTGTTCCCTCCAACATTCCATGGAATATTTCTCGAAAATCGTGCCTAGGTGGGGCATGGTTCCAACGTTTGGTTCTGCAGGAAATATGGCCATCATGTTCCGTCGGTCACACTCTCCTACTCAACACATTGGGGTGAGTTTAAGTAGATGAGGGATGGTGGATTCTACGGAGCCGCCCCATCAGGCACTACAGTTATGAAGATAGCGTTAAGGCCTTGCAGGTCGGGAGTCGCAGGTACAACCATTAGCATTTAGATCCTATCATTTGTGCATATATATATATATATATATATGATAACCTTTGATGGCTTGGTCAACGGGGTTTGACTGCTTGCCAGCTAATGGCACAATTTTTTAAAGTTTAAGTCATTTTGGCCTAACAACTTTTTTTTCCACCAACCATTTTTAGGATTACTGGTCATTCTAAATAGGAGATAAATTTACCGCCATCGAGAGCCAAAAAGGTCCAAAATATTTCTTTCTTAAGGGAAATTGACGGTATTGACTGGGATGCCACGTGTCATGCTTTGATTGGTCCATACAGCTGACTAGGCTACTGATGACACCTGCCAAGTTTCACGCTCTGGTTTGATCTCCTCCATCTGTAGAACCACATCACCCTACTAACGTCATAATCCATATGAATTATGTCAACATCCATACTGTTGATGTCAGCATGCCAAGTGTCCCTGTGGATCCTGTCTGCAAGAAACTTAGCAGTTTCCAAAAAACTTCAGTGGGCCCTAACTTATTCATACAATGTTAGATTAAGGTGCCATTTATGCCATGGGAGTCAGAACAATGAGCTCTTCGATCTCAGATTGGTTTTGTTGCATTTCAAGGAATTTGAAAATTTGGCCTTCTAGGATCTTCCTGGATCATTCCTCCCCACTAATGAGCTTTTGGGCTGCCAAAGCCTTTATCAATCAATTGGCAAAGTGAGGTAATTGCTCTGTCACTTTCTCCTTTTCAATCCAACAAGCCTTACTTGGATGCATTCCATTGAAACCAATATGAAGGTACTCCACATCTCCCCGTCATGAAGTCCTAGTTCTCTAGTCAAGAATGATATCTTCTGGTAGCTTGTCCAAGTATTCAGGTGAAAAATCATCCACTGTAGGAACATGTCTAACCTCTTCAGTATCCGTGATCAAAGGTGGATCATAAATCTTAATATTTTCAACGTTCACCACTGAGTACATGTGGATGTATGTTGGCAAATCAAGACGAAAAACATTGTCTCCAATCTTATCTAATATTGTGAATGGGCCATATCGGATTGGTATCAACTTGTTTCTTCCACTTTCATTTTATCTTTGTTGATGTGTAGCCACACCCTATCTCCAACCTGGAATTGGTGATCAACCTGATTCTTGTCATGTTGAGCCTTGTATTGAGCTTGAATTTTGTCCAATTGCTCCTGCACTGCTTGGTGAATCATCTGAATTCGTTGAATGAACTTTTGTGCCTTGTCTCCATCATTTGGCTGACTTGAATCTTTATCTCTCCCAAATACCATGTCTAAGGGATCCTTTTGCAAATATCCAAACCATGTCTCAAACAGTGATCTCCTAGTGAATGAATGATCTCTTAGTGGATGAAATGTCATACTCCGCTTTGGCTTGGTGCCCATCATTCTCCACAAACTCGTTTAGAACTGTCCAAGGAAACGAGATTCTTGATTTGACACAATGGATTTGGGAAACCTAAAGTGGACCCATAGAAATTGGAAGAAGAGATGAACATTATTCTCTACAGTGATCTTCTCTTTACAAGGCATTAGGATACACATTTTACTAAATCGATCCATAATGACCTACAAATAGTCATGACCTCTCCTAGATAAAGGCAAACCGCCAACAAAATCCATTGACACACTTTTCCATGGATGACTTGGAATAGGAAATGGTGTGTAGAGCCCTAATTTTCTATTAGTGGGTTCGCAAACTGAACACAACAAACATCCCTTTACATATCTTGTTACAATGGTTTTCATGTGAGGCCAATAACAAAACCTCTCCAAATGACACAGAGTTTTCCCTACATCAAAATACTTGAAACAAGAGAGGTATGTGCCTCTATGATTACATGTATTCTTTCATTGGTGGGGCTACAAAGTATTCCAAGGTGGTACAACAATTTTCCCTACAAATGGTAATTGTCTTCCTGCAATCCATGAGTCAACTTTGGATAAATCTCCTTAAAATCTACATCATCGACATATTTTTCAGCATAACTTTCAAAAGATAAAGAATCATTTTGAAAAACAATAGATGCATAAATAGGAGTGCGAGAAAGCATATCTTCCACTTTGTTGCTAGTGCCCTTCTTGTACTTTATTACCAAGTGAAATTGTTGAAGAAACCCCATTCATCTAAAATGACGTGCTTGTTGAAGCTTGGTTTGTGGTTGGAGGTACTCCAAGGGTTGGTGATCAATATGAATGATAGTATCCTTTCCAACCAAATAGTTCTTCCACTTCTTCACATCTTGGACCAAGGCATACAACTCCTTGTCATAGGTGGATAGTTCACAAAAACTTAGGAGAATGTCTTTTAATGGTAACATACAAGTTTCCTCTGCTACATCAACATCACTCCCATGGCATACCCATTGGAATTTGTATCAATCTCAAAAGGTTTTTGGAGGTCAAATAAGGCTAAAACTGGTGTAGTACTGATCTTTTCTTTCAGTGTATCAAAGGTTTTCTGCTACTTTCCCCCCCACTGAAAGGTTTTCTTCACACTCGTCAATGCATGCAAGGGGGATGCAATGATGAAGAAGATGGAAATGAATCTTCTCTAGTATTGTACTACAACCAAAAATCTATGAACCTCTATAACATTGGTGGGTTAGGCCACTTCACAATCACATCAACTTTAGAAGGATCTATTTTTAGTTGTCCACCTCTAATAATGTGACCCAAGTAAACCAAAGAGGACTGGCCAAATTCACACTTAGACATTTTTGCATATAATTTTTATTTTTGCAAAACATCAAACGCCTTTTTAACATGACTTACTTGATCTTCCCATGTTCTACTGAAAACAAGAATGTCATAAACATACACAAGTAAAAAATCATCAAGAAAAGGTATGAAAATTTCATTCATCACCCTCATGAATGTGGACGGAGCATTGTATAGTGTAAATGTCATCACCATCCATTCAAACAACCCCTCTTTTGTCTTGAATGCAGTCTTCCATACATCCTATTCTACAATCTTGACTTGATGGTAGCCACTACACAAGTCTAGTTTTGTGAAATAGACAACATTTTTCAATTGGTCTAATAAATCATCAATGTGAGGGAGCGGGTTATGATTCTTCACCATTATTGTTTTGAGTGCCCTGTACTCTGCACAAATCCTCCATGCGTCATCCTTATTTGGCGCCAACATGATGGGTGAGCTGCATGTAGAAGAACTTGGCCTTATGACCCCTTGGTTCAACAATTCCCGCACTTGTTTCTTTATCTACTCCATCTCAATGACTGACAATGTGTACCAATACTTGGTAAAGGAGTATCCTACTACAAGTGAATTTCATTTTGGATCTCATGCTTTGGAGGCAACCCACTTGGTTCCTAAAAAATATCGTTATAGTAAGAAAAAATTCCGTACAATTCTTTTTTATGAGGGGGATCACAACCTTGGAAAGCTTCAGATGCCTCCACATATTTTTCTCTGACAACCGTGAACATGCACCCTTTGTTGGAATTGATCAATCTCTTGATCTTACTTGCACTTACAAGAGTTTCACTGATCTTGGCATGATGAGCTCTAACAATTTATTCCACCTCATATTTCATGAGATGATACTTGCTTTCATGGCAAAATAAAACTACTTTCCTTTCATACAAATATGAACTCCCCAATACATTGTCATAGATATACAAAGGTACAATATCAAGTTCAACATCATCTACTAGCTTGGATGCAATCACAAATCTAGCTCTACACTTTTTGGTTACATGTGATTTGGCTTTATCAAACATCCAACCAAGAGGGTAAGGTTTTGGATGAGGCTTGGTATCGAAACCTAGATTCTTAACCAAGGATTCTAAAATCAAGTTTACTTGTGAGACTGGATCAAATAAGGTTTCTACATTAGTACGTTTCATCACAACTTTGATGTGGAACAATTCAATCCTCTTTCGTTCATTAACAAGAGACTCACTTGAAGAACTTGTACTTGCATGCAATTCATAATTTTCATTAGCATGAAGAGAAAGGTTACCTTGTATGCCCACTGTTGTGATTTGTGTCTCGTCACTAGAATTGGATACAAGGTCTTGTTGCACAATTGCTACCATATTTTTCTTTCCCTTTCCACAAAATATTTTTGGCTTCAAGTCTGGATGCAACTTCCAACAATGTTCATCATCATGACCTTCCTTCTTGAAATGTGTGCAAGATGGCTTTTTTCCCTCTTCTTTCTTGGTTGTAGTTTCCTTCTTGTCCTGTCCCTTGCCTTTTCCTTTGAACTTTCCATTATGATGTTTGAAATATGATTTCTTGGCTTGTTCCTCTTTGTCATTATTTCCCTTGTTTTCACATTGAATGGCCTTCAAACTCACTAGATCAATAGTAGTAGGCTCAAATAAAAACAAAGAATGCTTGATGTAGCTATGTAAAGCACCAATATACTATGTTATAGTTCTGGTGAATCAAGTGAAATTCCCAAATTTAAAGCTTGTTTTATAAACTCTTCTGCGAGTATTTGTACATTTTTCCCCTTTCATTACCTCAAATATTTCCATTCCATCAAATCCTTTTGTCGATAACCCAAAGGATGGAATTGATCTTTTAATGCAAAAATAAAATTGGACTAGAAAGAAAGGAGATTGCCCAAGTTTTTGCTACCTTTCTGCAACTTGCTCTCCCACCAAATGACAACGGTGCCACACAGCTAAAGAGATTCTAATTGGATCTTGGCATCATCTTCATTGATCAGTTGAATCCAACAATAGACCTCGATTTTTTTAATCCACTTCTTTAACTTATCTACATTAGATTCTCCATTATATGTGGGAAAATCAAACTTTACATCTAGCTTTAAAAATGGATTTCTAGATGCATTCCTATGATGCATGTTAGAATGATGAGAAGAAGAAGAAGAAGATCTGTCGCTAGAAGATGGATAGGGACGGGTATCTTCTCCTCCACCTCCATAGTTTACCAAGGCATGATCATCTGACTCTTTCTTCTCAGGCTTTATTGTCTTCTCATATTCTGCAAACAAATTTGTCCACTTTATCTTCCATGGTGAAGAATATATTGTGATAATTTTGTTCTTCCTCCATTCAAGCTTCACCATCTGTAATTTTCCATCTTCATGTTGCACACCTCACTTCGATATCAAAGGATTTGAGTTTTCCTTCAATTTTTTGGAGCATGTTCTTGGTTAGCATTCACTCATGCAACTCACATCAAGAAGACCTTCTCTGATACCAAACTTGATACAGATTCTTTACTTCAAGGATGCGTACATAATTTCATTTAAAAGATCATGTAACCAAGTGAAACATACACATAAAATAAGTGGAAATAAAAAGTAACCATGAGATAAAAGGCACATAAACAAATTGATAACGAAGTTCACCTAGTGTGGGCTACGTCCCCAAACCCTACTCAATGTGGGGAGACCTCTTTCATTAATTGGTAGCGAAATAAAATTACAAGAAATTACAAAATGACACCTTATACCTCCACTTCTATGGATGCCCTAAAAATATAGACCTCTGTTGAAGAAATAGACTACATAGTTTAATTCTTGGTGAAAAGTCATGAAAAATGACTATAAAGTCAACCATGTTCTATGTTGGTGACCTTTGCAGCTCTAGTGAATCTTTTAGATTCCTTGCAAGATTCTTTGTAGAATATTCCCTCCTAGATTACTTGGAATATTTCTCTAAAATCACGCCTAGATGGGATGCAATTCCAGCTCCAGGTTCCACAAGAAACATGGGGCAGCAGGTGTTGTAAAATGTAACTAGGTTCGGCCTTCATAATCACATGTAATTATGATCTTTGTAAATGATGAAATGAAGAGAATAAAATTATTATTTTAATGCCTTGCTTCATGGGATTCATGAACAAGAGGTTTATTTTAGATGGCTCTCATTGAGAGCCTTAGGATTTGTGAAAGAGTCATTGTCATGTATAAAAAGACATCAAATTTAACCTAGCAAATAGCATTCCAACGGCAAGCATACAGTCCTCTTCCTATGTCGGCTTGCAAGATGAAATAATGGCTCATGTCGGCTCACTCAGAAAACACACGTATTCGAAGTATCATGTTGGCTTATCAATATGATCCAACAACTATAAATATGATCCAAGTGGATATTGGTGGCCACCCGCCTATTCCACCTAGACCCCCCAGTCAGTTTCATTGGTTTCCTTGTTCATTTCAACATTTACTATTTTTAGCATTTTTTGAGTCCTGAACTTCCAAAGTAGTTTTGATCCCCTAAAAGGCATTTTTTAGGGTTCACAATAGGCCCATAAGTATAGGCTACCTGCATAGAAAGTAGTACTCAGCGAGATCTTTCCATCAAGATATTATACGCGCCAAACGGAGATAATATGACCAAGTTACGACCACGAGAAGTTGGCTTCCCAACTAACCCTAACGGGGCCCACAAACTCTTGGTGTTACATATCCTAGGGTTAGGCTTTGGTTGTTTAGTTTTCTCATGTTTTCCAATAATATATAGGACCTTGAGCCTCATTGTAACATAGTTTAGAGGCATGTAGCCGCCACATCTCTTCTCAGAGATAAGCTACCATCACCCGAGCTATCTTATTTCCATTATGTTTGTAAGCATAGCTCGTTATTTTTCTATTAATGAAGTGAAGTGTTTTTCTGCGGCATCTTTTTCTATTAATGAAATGAAGTGTTTTGTTGTTGCATCTCTGTGTTTACGATTATATCTATAGGTTGTTGCATTCTTGTTTAAGCTCGAATCAGTGGTATCAGAGCCGTCTGCTCTTTCTTAGTTTTTCTTTGCATGTCCCCAACGAGGTTAGGGTACAAGGAATTAGGGCTTGATCTAGTTGAATCATTGTAATAACAACCTCACAAAGCCTGACAACCTCCCATGGCAGAAGAAAATAAAGACGGGGGGGTAGGAGATCCTTTCAAAATGTTTCATGAGGAAGCCCTTGAGTGACAAAGGGATGCTGTTACAGGAAAATTTGGGCACATCAACCCCAACTTCTAGATCTATATTATTAGGGTCCATCAACCCCTAATTCAGTTGTTTTCATTCCCTAATGAAGTTAACCTACATCATGCTTGCTTCCCAAGAGTTTCATGACACCATTCATCCAAAAAATGTCCCTAAGGAGATCATCGCAGGTGGCCTTCTATCTGGCTACAATGAATGGCAGGCACTACACTGTCTGGGTGCTATGCATAGCACCTGGCCTTTGTATCACCTACAATGAGTGAGATCCATCGAATTTTTCAAATGAATCCATTGGATTCCTCATCCAATGGATGCTTCTAGAGGTTTCTAGAAGGATTGGGCTCACTTTTGGATGAGGAAGGAGATGAATGAACCTTAATCCATTATCCCTTCCTCCATGGAACCACTTCCCAATTATGGCAAAGAATTCATGAGGGCCATTAATGGCCTAACCTCCTCCTTTCAGCTATAAAAGGACCAGGCATTCAAGGCTGGTCTAAGGTTGAGACTTCTTAAGCTAAGGAAATTCTGCTTGGATGAGATTAGGAGAGAGAGTAATGTTAACATGCCAAATTGTTGTTTCAATGAGGAGAGAAGGGTTTGAAGCTGGGAGGATGACATTGAATCAGACATGCATCTACATGGGTTGTAATCTTTCCTTCTATGAATAAAGAGTTCTATGCTTTTTCCCATTCATGTTTATGTGATGTATATTGTACTTTCGATTCTATAATATGTTTAGTTAATAGATCGATATGTATGCTTTGATGGTTTTCTGTCTTGGCTTGTGTGCAGGTACATTTCAAGCAAGTTAAGTATGTAAGGGAGTGGCGAAAGTGGTCAAAGGGAAGAGGGATCGAGTGAGAGATACAGGTTGGTACTTTTTGCTCCTCTTTCTTTTATCTATTAGCTATAGGAAAAGCAATGGAATTACTTTAATTGTTGTTCTAGACTTGCTACTAGGTCTAGGGGTTAGTCATTCGAAAAGACACTAAATTTTCCCATAACAAAATGGCGACTCCACTGGGGATCGATTTTATCACTTGTATTAGCTAATCAATCTCTTAGAACATTTTGACATACTTTACCCTCTATTTTTTCATTGAATTTAAGTCCAATTCACTGAAATTGAGTCAATTTTGAGCATAAAATTTGTAATCATAGCACCTTTGTAACTAAGACAGTGCAACGAATGGAACCCTCTGCACTGAGACAATGCTATGCATCACACTGTCCCTCACTTTGGCTTGCGATGAGTCCTTTTGGAGTAGTTTTCCCATCTAGGAGTTGAATCCTTAAGTCAATTTTCAATTGTTTGAATTGTCTGTTGGATTTAGATGAGTTCTTGTCTTTGAAAGCAGTCTTTGTTTCCTTGTTTTGAGCCATTTTAGACTGGATTCTTAAATGTTTGTCTATGTATTTGTTTATCATTTGAAATCCTTAGTCGAAAGTAGTTTCAGTCGATTGTTTTCATGTGTCATAAAATCTTCCTTCATTAAATAATCGATTGGTCTATTTTGTGCATCTGATTCATATTTTCATTTAAGTGTCGAAAATCTTCATTTCCTTAAAGTTGAAAGTGTCGTTTAGTCTTCCTTTACCTTTAAGAGAAATTGTCATAAATTGACATTTTTGTGAAAAGAGATTTTGAACCGTTGTGCATTTGTTTTTCTTAGTGCATAATTCACATTAAGGAGAATTGAAAAGAAAAAGAAATACATGCAAATGCATTTTGATGTTTGTGAATGCTTGAAAAGAATGGTTTAGGGAAATGCATTAGTGAGTGCTCTTTGTTGTTTGATCCAAAAAGTACTTGTTTTCTCTATCCCTTGTAGTTAGGATTTTCATTGTTTAAACAAATGAAAAGAATGCTTCTCATATTAGTTGCATTTTAAGGAATTCTGGAAAAACATCACGTGGTGAAACCTAAAGGAAAATTTTAAGCAAGATCAACCTAAAATTAACCTCAATTAACCTAATAACACATTGGAATTTAATGCAAACATCTAGAGGTGTCTAGGCTAGAGACATGTTCCGGCGTCTTAAAACCTAGTGGTTGTCGTTTTCATTGAGGTTGGGTGATTCCTCCTCTCTGAACCAATAAGTACTAGTACAGACTTGTGCTCCCTGTACCATTGAGTATATAGTGGGAGACCCCAATAGGCTTAAATCCTTTATCCCTAGGAAGGCGAGTCTGCCGCCTTACCGATCAAAATGCACCAAACACAACATTCGGGAAGACTGACTGTCGTACAGTAAATCCTTGCTAATTTCTCTTTAATTTACCACCAAGGTGTATATTGCAGTTTTGTGATTAGTTTGGTAAACCCTCTTGTTTAGTATCTCTAGAGCAGTCACTTTTGTTCCTTTTTGACTCTTTAAAAGAAAAGGATCATCTGAGTGCTTGTCCTTTCAAGCTCATTAAACAACGAAAGTGACTAGAGTCATCTTTTTCTTTTTCTCGATTCTTAAAAAATGAAAAAGAAAAGTTAAGTTCTAGTGTCGTAAAAGTTAATTGACGTGGATAACATCCTCCATGCTTGTTTTTTTTAGTTGATCTTATGTTGAAACATATGGTGACAAATCTGGATTCCACAAACAAGGAATTCCTTTTAATGGGAATCCTAGTCCTTTTCCTCTGTTTGGAAATATTGGTGCTCCATATATGGCTACATTGTCCCTTCCGGAATTTACCATTGGCTTGCTAGTATGGTTGTTTTCAACCTACTTGGTTCAAAATGTCGTGATTTCTCTGCAATCGAGTACACCTCCAACTGGAAAAAATCAACCTCCAGTTGATCCTAAAGTTGACCCTTTGCCTTCTTCCTCAGTTGTTTCTTCCTCCCCTTCTTCCTCTTCGCCCAGTGAAAGCATTAGTACTAGTAACCAGGTGGCTAAGAAGAAGAATAAAGGGAAGATGAAGAAGAAGAAGCCAATTTAGCAGAAGGGCAACCAAGCAAACATTGCTTTGAATGCAACATCTGATGAGAAACCATCTGTCAAGCCTCACAAAGTTCGATATTAATGCAAACTTTGTGTGGGAGACTGTCTTCTTCGAAATTGTCCTGATATTCCTCAGATCTTAGAAAAATGGTCTTCTCGTTCACATCATCCTATGTCATCAACCTCTGGAGATCATGTTGGTGACATACCATCAACTAGTGATAGTAAAGTTCATGGAAAGAAGGGAAAAGTTAAGTTTCCATGTAGGTTATGGGAAGGGAATCACCCTATTCACCTTTGTCCCTATCTGGATGAAGCCAAAAGAGTGTTGGATAATCGTCCTACTTCACCGCAGTGACTTCCATCTAGTTACATGAAACTCTCCCTAAATCCTTCACTAGTTGATGATTTAACTGACCAAAATCAACCATCGGTCAAACCCACTCTCTTTGAAAGTGAATCCTCTAAGTCTATACCCGACCCAAATCAACAGGTCAAGGTAACAGTTGACCCAGTTTCACTTTCAACAAATTGTACCTTTCCCGAAGAGATTGAACATGATACCACTCGAGTTCTTTTTGTTTCTTCAGATGAAAATGAGATTGGGGGAAATCTGCCTGTTCCATCAAGACAGGAGGAAAATCCTCCAGTTCTCATAACTCAAGGGGTTAATTCTCCCGTTTCCATGGTACCCCCTCCAAGTAGTTTAGTCACTTCCTTTCATTGGAATCAACTAGCAGCATTCTGCCTTCCTTCTTATGTGCCTTTCTAAACCATAGTACAAGTTTGTAATATGATTGTATCTAGCACTATTATAGATGAAGGTGCACCGATGAGTATCTTTCCTCAATTGCTTAGCAATTTGTTGGTTCGCCGCTGCTTGTGCCTGTTACACAGAATCTGTTGGGTTGTAACAGAGGAACCAGTCAACCATTATGGATCCTTCCTCAGTTACCTATTACTTTGGGAGGAAAAACCATTTATCTAAACGTGATGGTAGTCCCAGGACCTTTAGATTATAATTTACTTCTTGGGCACAACTATGTTTATGGCATGGGAGCTATTGTTTCAACACTCTTTCGAGTGATTTGTTTCCCGCATGAGGGCAGAATTTTCATCGTTGACCAGCTTTCATTTCCTGGTCCAAATATAGATCCTAGTCATCCATCATCCCTAAATGGTCCTTTTGTACCAATGGTGTCATCCACGCTACGGGTTAATTATGTGGCAACCCGTTCCATACCTACATCAACTGACGATCAATTCAGTGATGATGTACATTATGTACTGGGGGCATTGGAACCAGATCTCTCCTTCATGAACTCTTATGAGTTGTGATCAAGGAGTCTAAGGATGGTTCCTGGTCTTGTGTCAACCTCGTTAAAAAATGAAACCAAGGAGTCTGAGGATGGTTCATTGTCTTGTGTCAACCTCGTTAAAAAATGAAATAAGGAGTCTAAGGATAGTTCATTGTCTTGTGTCAACCTCGTTAAAAAATGAAACAAGGGTCTTTGAGGATAGTTCATTGTCTTGTGTCAACCTTGTTAAAAAATGAAACAAGGAGTACAAGGATGGTTCCTTTACTTGTGTCAACCTCATTAAAAAATGAACCAAGGAGTCTGAGGATAGTTCTTTTACTGTGTCAACCTCGTTAAAAAAATGAAATAAACCTCTGAGGATAGTTCATTGTCTTGTGTCAACCTTATTAACAAATGAAACAAGGGTCTTCGAGGATAGTTCATTGTCTTGTGTCAACCTCGTTAAAAAATGAAATAAGGGTATACGAGGATAGTTCATTGTCTTTTGTCAACCTCATTAAAAAATGAAACCAAGGGTATGAGGGCAGTTCCTAGTCTTGTGTCAACCTCGTTAAAAAATGAACCCAAGGGTATGAGGATAGTTCGTTGTCTTGTGTCAACCTCGTTAAAAAATGAAACCAAGGGTAAGAGGATGGTTCCTTGTCTTGTGTCAACCTCATTAAAAAATGAACTAATGAGTCTGGGGATAGTTCTTTTACTGTGTCAACCTCATTAAAAAACGAAACAGGCCTCCAGGGATGATTCCTGGTCTTGTGTAAACCTCGTTAAAAAATGAAACCAAGGAGTCCGAGGATGGCTCGTTGTCTTGTGTCAACCTCGTTAAAAAATGAAACAAGGAGTACGAGGATGGTTCCTTGTCTTGTGTCAACCTCGTTAAAAAATGAAAACAAGGAGCATGAGGATAGTTCTTTTACTGTGTCAACCTCGCTAAAAAATTGAAACAACTCCTTCGAGGATAGTTCATTATCTTGTGTCAACCTCATTAAAAAAATGAAACAAGGAATCCGAGGATAGTCCATTGTCTTGTGTCAACCTTGTTAAAAAAATGAAACAAGGGTTTACGAGGAAAGTTTGTTGTCTTATGTCAACCTCATTAAAGAATGAAACAAGGGTTTATGAGGATAGTTCTTATACTGTGTCAACCTCGTTAAAAAATGAAACAAGTCCATGAGGATAGTTCCTGGTCTTGTTTCAACCTCGTTAAAAAATGAAATGAGCAGAGTTCCTTGTCTTGTGTCAAGCTCTTTTAAAAATGAAACAAGGTCCCCTGGAGCAAAGTTCCAAGTCGAGTCTTTGATTAGATCTCATAAAATCCCAGTCGAGTCTTTCACTTGATCTCGTAAAAGAACCTTCATTCCATCCACCTGATAGCCATGAGTAGTCTACTTAGGTGAATGTAATGAAGCTTGGGGAGCATGCACCTAATGGTAAAGTTAAGTTTCCCTGTAGGTTATGTGAAGGGAATCACCCCATTCACCTTTGTCTATCTAGACGAAGCCAAAAAGGTGTTGGATAACCATCCTGCTTCACCAAAATGACTTCCATCTAGTTACAGGAGACTCTCCCTTTCATCATGCTGGGGGCATGTAAACCAATTCCAAGAATAGTTTTTTCATTTCAAGCTTGTGTAAAAATGAAACTGAATCCAAGCATAGTTTTTGTTTCAAGCTTGTGTAAACATGATATGAATCCAAGCACAGTTCCCTATGGTTCAAGCTTGTCTAAAAATGAACCCATTTCCAGTTTAACCCTTGTGATTGCCATTTTATCAACCTCTTTCGTCAGATGAGCCTTAGTTGTTTTCATCCCATTGCCACGATCCCTTTGGTCAATCATACGCTTTCACTTGGTTGTTTTACCTTTTTTGAGGGATAGTTGCAATGAGTGGTCTTATTAGCTAGCCTCTTCACATAAATCAACATGTTTTGAGAAGTTCCAACATCACTGGAACCAGTTGCTACCCTAGACACCACTTGTTCCTCAAAATGGAGTCCTATTAATCTCTTTTTAGACTCTCTAAACATGAAAAGATTGTCGAGCGCTTTTCGTTTCTAGCTCATTAATGGATTAGAATCGATATCTACTTAGTATAGTTTTACCCCTTCTTTGGGTTGAGATAGATTAACTACGAAAAAAGTACTCGTTGGTCAAACATGATCAATAGGTTCTCTCTTGTATTGTTTTATGCTTTTTTAGGCTTGAGAGACAAATTTATGAAAAATAACTTTTGGAGTTTCCTTTTAGTCCCTTTTTAGACTCTCTAAATGTGAAAAGGACTGAGTTATCTTTGTCGTTAAACTCGTTAAAAGCATAAAATAGCGACAAACTTGTCCATCTAGACAAGACCGAGTTTCACCTTTGCTAGACTCATTAAAACATCAAATAGCGATGGATTCACCCTAAGGGTGGAATTATAAAACAAGCAGATGTTATCCTCCTCAAGCTTGATTAAAAATAAAGAGGTATCGGTCAGAAATGATTGGGGAAAAATGGGAAAAGGCTGGGAACAATTTATGGTAACAAGTTTCTCTTGAACATGACACTTTCACCTCATCACCGTGACTATGTGGTTTGGGTCATTTAGCTTGATGGTTATCACACCGTTGGTCTATCATACCATCCATCACTTTGTTTTTGGTTAATGCTACCAATTCACTTCAGTGTTGCTGATATGTTCAAGAGAAGTCATTCAGTTCAAAACTTCATCCTTTGCAATACAATAAACCTTCATTTTCATGCCCACCATTCTTGAACCTCGTGTCGTCAGTCGATGTTTCATCTCCAAAATCATTACCTCATTTCATGTCGTTGATGTGGGATACATCAAGGTCCTCCCGTGACGAGTCGCTTCTTGTTGACATCAGCACATCATCCAAGAAGTTGACTTAGAAACACCCCTTCAGTACCTTGAGGCTTGCATAGATCAATGACAGGTTTCTCACTTCTGGCGATAGGTTGACATCACTAGCCTTCGACCGAAAGACTTCGTATGATGTTCAACATCAAATCATTTATTCACACCATGCAGAATGTACTACAGTACCTTGAGGGTCATTATCATTATTGGTGATTCCTCTCATGTCTGTTAACAACTTACATCATTGGCTGGTAATCAGATGATGTCTCTCCATGTTCGACTTCAGATCATCTATTCACATGGTTAGACTTGTACTTAAGTGAAAGATTGGATGAGATTGAAGACCTCGAATCTAGTTTCATCCATTCGGGCTGCGATATATTTTTCAGGAGTACTATATGAAATGTACAATGGCCTTACATTCATGGTCATCCATTCATGGGTCCACATCTGTAGACAACTATATTTGTACATGTAATGAACTTTTATAAAGCTGAGCATGGGTATGCCTTGCCTCAGCTAGATTATGAGAAAAAATAAAAGTATCATGATATTTGTATTGTAACTGATGCAGGTCACCTTCCATTTCGAAACCTTCTCTCCAAGTGGTAAAGCATCTCACTCGACATGGTTATTTTTGACTTCATGCTTTAGGGGGCATCTGTTACAGGAAAATTTGGGAACATTAACCCCAACTTCCACATCTATATTATTAGGGTCCATCAACCCCTAATTCAGTTGTTTTCATTCCCTAATGAAGTTAACCTACATCATTCTTGCTTCCCAAGAGTTTCATTACACCATTCATCCAAAAAATGTCCCTAAGGAGATCATCACAGGTGGCCTTCTATCTGGTTGCAATGAATGGCAGGCACTACACTATCTGTGTGCTATGCATAGCACCTTGCCTTTGTATCACCTGCGATGAGCGAGATCCATCGAATTTTTCAAATTAATCCATTGGATTCCTCATCCAATGGATGCTTCTATAGGTTTCTAGAAGGATTGGGATCGCTTTTGGATGAGGAAGGATATGAATGAACCTTAATCCATTATCCCTTCCCCCACGGAACCACTTCCCAATTATGGCAAAGCATTCATGAGGCCCATTAATGGCCTAACCTCCTCTTTTCAGCTATAAAAAGACCAGGCATTTAGGGTTGTCTAAGGTTGAGACTTCTTAAGCTAAGGAAATGCTGCTTGGATGAGATTAGTAGAGAGAGTAATGTTATCATGTCAAATTGTTGTTTCCATGAGGAGAGAAGGGTTTGAAGTTGGGAGGATGACACTGAATCGAAAATGCATCTACATGGGTTGTAATCTTTCCTTCTATGAATAAAGAGTTCTATGCTTTTTCCCATTCATGTGTTATGTGATGTATATTGTACTTTTGATTCTATAATATGTTTAGTTAACATATCGATATGTATGCTTTGATCGTTTCCTATCTCGGCTTGTGTGCAGGTACCTTCCAAGCGAGTTAAGTACAGAAGGGAGCGGTGAAAGTGGTCAAAGGGAAGAGGGATCGAGTGAGAGATACAGGTTGGTACTTTTTGCTCCTCTTTATTTTATTTGTTAGCTATAGGAAAAGAAATGGAATTACTTTAGTTGTTGTTCTAGACTTGCTACTAGGTATAGGGGTTAGCCGTTCGAAAAGACACTAAATTTTCCCATAACAAATGCGATGATGGATAAATTTGCCCAGATCCTTCGATGACTACCCATAGGCAATGCATCTTCATCCAATAACCACTCTAGAGGCACCATTCCTTTTAATGTACAAGTTAACTTTTATATCCCCATATTCGAAGGCCTGATAGATGCAGAACTCGTAGATAAATGGTTAAATCTATTGGAAGGATATTTTTCAGTTCATGACTTTTCCAATTGGGAAAATATTACTTTTTCACTTCTCAAAGCTGCCCCACACGTCAAGGACTAGTGGGAAATCTACTGTAAACAAAAGGAAGAGAGTGAATCCTCGTTGTTTTCGGCCACACCCACTTGGAACTCTTTCCACGACACCGTCAAGGAACAATATTACCTTGTCGGAAGCTATGAAGCCAAATACATAAAGTGGACTACGCTACGACAGGGAAGGGACCAAGATGTGCCAAAGCTCACAAATAATTTCCATACCCTTCTCATGAAGATGGGTATTAAGGATACCGAGCAAAATTTTGTGCTCAAGTACCACAACTATCTACACAAGTACAAACAAGACGAAATGGAGTTCCTGGACATTTCCTCGCTCGGCACGGCATATTGATACGCTTTAAAGATTGAGCAGAAGTTTAAATAGAAGAAGGGGGAGTTTGGATCTGCAAATCCAAAGCAAGGAAAAGGCGCCCCAAAACCATAGAACGAAGGACCAATCCAAGGTGGGGCTATCCAGTACAGGCAGTTGAAGCTGCAAGAAAATAACAACACCATGAAGATGAAGGACACAGGAAAAAGGTGTGAGTTCCATAAGAACTCTACTCGCAATACAAGTGAGTGTCGGGACAAGCAGTCACTAGTGGTCGAGCTGAAGGTTTCTAAATCAGAGGTAGGTTCCGACTCCTAATCAGAACCCGATAAGGGAACTAACAAAGGGAATTTGATCATTGATATGGAGCCTAGTGTCACTATGGCCACCACCAAGTTCCAGAAGATTGAGCGTGAAGATCAAGAGGAGGGGGAATGCCTCTTCCAATCAGAGATGTGAGTGAAGGGTTATCCACTGTAGTTCATTGTCAATAGTAGGAGCCAAAAGAACCTCATTTAAGCAAAGGTCATGAAGCGGCTAGGCCTAAAGACCACAACAAATGCACTGCTGTACAACATCAGGTGGCTTCACCAACGACAAGATCTTCACGTCAGCCAGCAGTGTCGCCTTCCCTACAACATCAAGCCCTTCACGGATGAGGTATTGTGTGACGTTTCTTTTCTTGAAGTTTGTGATGTATTGTTAGGACAACCATACTTGTGGAAGCAACATGTTGTATATGAGTGTAAACCTCACTATGTGATTATTACTTTGGCTCATAAGTTGTATAGGATACTGGAGGTAGCTTCGCCTACTGCCATCTCTTTGATCATTGCAAAGAAATGTAGTAAGATATTTTCCCAGGCTAGGAAATTTTTTTTCCTTATGATTCGCCCCCAGGGCAAGAAGAATATTGTGGCCATGGCTTCTAGGTAGGGTTCCTCTGCACATCAACAACAAATGGACAATGTCGTGGAGGACTACAGGGATATTTTCACCTCACCCACAAGGGTACCTCTGCACTGTCAGGTAAAACACTCCATCGATCTAATCCTGGGCACGTCGCTTCCCAATGGACCAATCTATCGACGCTCTGTTTTGGAGAATGATGAGATCAAGTGGCAGATTCAGGAACTATTGCAGAAAGGGCACGTCAAGCCAAGATCATCACCTTGTGGGAGGCCGATTGTATTGGCACAGAAGAAGGATGGGACATGTAGGCTCTCTATTGACTATCGGGCACTAAATAAGATCACTATCTGGAATAGGTACCCAATCCCACAAATTGATGACTTTCTAGACTAGCTCAGAGGGGACGAATATTTCAGCAAGATTGACTTGAAGTCAGGTTATCACTAGGTGCCTATAGAACTCTTTGATGTGTGGAATACTACATTCAAATCCAAGGAGGGCCTTTTCAAATGGTTTATCATGTCGTTCAGATTGAAAAATGCCCCTGAAACCTTCATGAGACTGAAGGGGGACATCTTGCGACCCTTCACCAACGCATACATGGTGGTGTATTTAGATGACATATTGATCTTCAGCCAGAGTTGGGAAGATAACCTCCACCATATTCGACAAGTCCTTCAAACCCTATGACAACACAAGCTGTGTGCTAACTTGGAGAAATGCACCTTTGGCGTGACCTAGGTTCAATATCTGGGATACATCATTGATGAGTAGGGTGTACATGTGGACCCATCCAAGATATAAGTCATTCGGTATTGTTCATCTCCAACCACTCTAATAGATCTCCACAAATTTTTGGGTCTTACCAATTTCTATCATAGGTTTGTGTTGGGGTTCTCTCATATCGCTTCGCCTTTAAGTCAAGTCACTGAGGGTGGAGTGAAAGAATTTTTTTTTTGGTCAGAAACCCAAAAAAAAGAATTCTTCGAGTTGAATAATCGCATATGTTCTGCACCAATGCTCACATTACCTGACCTGCAACAACCATTTGAGATTGAGACAGATGCCTCTGACTATGTTATTAGTGTGGTTCTTACTTAGCATGGGCATCTAGTGGCTTACCACAGTGAGACACTTTTAGACACAGTCTGAAATTACCCCACTTATGACAAAGCAATGTATTCCATTGGGTATGCCTACTGTCAATGGAAGAATTAAATTCTCTAGAAGGAAATGGCCATCCACATAGACCATTGACCTCCACAGTTCATACAGACATAAGGAAAGTTGTAGAACGATCACCATTAGAAATGGTCCACCTATCTGCAACAGTTCCATTTGAACATTAAGTATAAGAAGGGAAGCACCAATAACTTCGTTGATTGCCTCATCCGACCACCGGTCATCGCGCTAATCACTGTGTTCGACTCCTATGGGCATGAGACATTAGGGTGGCCACATCTTTACAAGAGCGATCCACAATTCAGAAGCATATACCAAACACTCATTAAAGGGTAGCAAGTTCCAAATTTTCACCTTCAGGATGCACTGTTATGCCACCTAGGACACATCTGTGTTCCTTCAAGTGAGTGTACCAAGATGATTTTGGAGGCACACTATAGTTGCGTCATTGGACATTTTGGAATAGAGAAAACAATGGCAGTATTGCAGAATTATTTTTATTGGCGGAAACTTCATCAGGATGTTGGGATGTACATTAGATCTTGCACCACTTGTGCCATTACCAAACCAACCATCAAGAAGAAAGGCCGGCACACTCCTCTACCTACTCCTAGCCAACCTTGGGAATCTGTCTCCATGGATTACATGTCAGGCCTTCCTTCTACTAAGCATGGCAATGATTTCGTTTTCATGGTCGTTGACAAACTCTCTAAAATGGTGTTCATGGCAGCTTGAAAGAAGAGTATCACAGTAGAGGCCACTTCTAAGGTTTTATTTGAGCGAGTGTGGGAAAACTTTGGTATCCCACAGTCCATTGTCTCAGATCGTGACAACAGATTCCTGAGTTCATTTTGGTCAAGTCTCTGGTCAATGCTGGATTCAAAAATTACTAAGTCCATGGCTTTCCATCCCCAAACTGATGGCCAAATAGAGGTTGTCAACAGGATGATCGTACACATTCTGCTCATGTACAACTCAAACCATCCATGCACATGGGATGAAAGTCTCCCCTATGTCCAATACAACTAAAACAAAGCTCTCTAAAGCTCAATAGGACACAACCCCTTTTAAGTAGGGTTGGGATTTCAACCACTATACCCCCTAGATGTGGCCATACAATTTGTAGCCACTCAGGTATATTTGACTCACGTTCACTCTGAAGTTGAAAGGGCTAATAGCTTCATTGAGTTCATCCAACAAATCTTCCAATAGGTCCATGATATATTGGACAAATCCAATGCTAAGTATAAGCAACACCATGATCAGCATCGAGTGTTGCATAAGTTCTAGGTGGGTGACAAAGTTTAACTACATTTGCAGAAGGAGCGCCTTGTTAGAGCCCATTGCAAGCTTCCACCACTCCGATATGGGCCATACACCATCACCAAGGCCATTGGTGACAATGACTGTGAGTTGAGCATCCCACCATTCCTTAGTCTGCACCCAATGTTCAATGTAGATTGCCTTCGACCATACTTTCCACCATTGTTGGACACATTTGACATTGCAGAACAACTCACACCAACAGATCTCAGCCCGGCGTGCATGGAACAGGCCACAACTGATCATATCATGGACAGATAGATCAAGAACACTTGCCAACAAAGGATACAGTTATATCAAGTTTTCAAAGCAGGCCAACTCCTTCACCAGGACAAGTGGTTCACAAGGGACGAAGTTCAGCAAAAATTTCCTCACCTCATGGAGGCTCTGCACGCAATGGGGAGCATTGCTTCCTAAGGGGGGAGGAATGATCTAGGTGGATAATGGTGGCCACCTTCCTATTCCACCTAGACCCCAAAGTCAATTTCATCTGTTTGCTTGTTCATTTCAACATTTACTATTTTTAGCAGTTTTTTCGGGTCCTAAACTTCTAGAGAAGTTTTGATCCCATAAATGGAATTTTTTGGGGTCCGCAGAAAGCCCATAGCCATAGGCTAGGCTTGCAATGAAACCTATAGTACTCGGCGAGACCTTTCCAAAAAGGTATCGTACGTGCCAAACATATATAATATTACCAAGTTACGACCCCAACAATTTGGCTGCACAGCTAACCCCAATGGGGCCCGCAAACTCTTGGTGTTACATCTCCTGGGGTTAGGGTTTTGGTCTCTTATGGTGTTCCCATGTTTTCCAATAATAAATAGGCCCTTGAGCCTCATTGTAATAGAGTTCAGAGGCATGTAGCCGTCACATCTCTTCTCAGAGATAAGCTACCATCACCTGCGCTATCTTATTTCCATTATGTTTGTAAGCATAGTTCAATATTTTTCTATTAATGAAATGAAGTGTTTTTCTGTTGCATCTTAATGTTTATGATTATATCTGTAATTTTTTACATACTTGTTTAAGCTCAGATCAAAATAAGCACCTTGGCCTATTCCTAAAATGCAGAATTTCAAACATCCTCCTCTAAAGGTTTCAGATGGCTGTGACTGAAAAATAAGTTCATATTACTAGTGATATGCATAACCATTTTAGTGATTCGGTGAAGGCTACAATTCAGTAATTGGTAAGGAAATTCAGATCCTTATGAGTTCTAGGTCACAGTAATAGCAAAGGAGTAACAAATTTAGATGTCAAGTTCGGATAAAAGAAGAAGGGAAAATGAGGAAGAGATGAAAGGAACGTAAAGGGTTTATCTCACTCAACTGAACTTAGATCTCCCTTTCTTTATTTTGGATGGGCAGTGATACATGAAATAACATTTTGAATGGAAATGTGTTGAAGGGAAATCAGAGGTAGCAAGAGTAAAGCTCGGATCATAGTGGTAGTAATCTATGACGTGAATATAATCACTATATAGATGCTACCTTGCAGCACCTCTGTCTTAGTGATACATCACATACAATAAGGTGTTTTTGATGACATGTCAGTTCATTTTCATGAGAAGAGATGATCTCAGTTTATGTTATCAAGAAGGTTAAAGTGGAGGAGAAGACGAGAAGATGGAAAAAGGTCGTGTGTCTTGGTCTTGGAGAGGTTAAGTTAGGTTAAGGGTATTGGTCTTGGTATTGGTCAATTGGAATATCTATAAGAAGAATTTTTGTAGGTTTTCCTCTCAAAGGGTGAAATGTTTTGGACCTATCTCATAGCCTACATTTTGTGTCTCTTGTGTTTTTATGTTCATGCATTGGTTACTGTCTCATGAAGAAGAACACTAATAATCTAACATGTAGAAGATCCTAATCTAATCAAGTAAAAACCATTCACAAGTAGTCTCTAATACAAGAGAAATCTCATAATGCTTATGCCCTAGATTTCTCAACATGGTATTGGAGCTAAGGTGCTGAAGTCAAAGGAAGGACATCTAATCAAAGAGACACTAAAGGATTGAGTCTCAAGAAAGGCGAGAAGGAATTATCATCATCTTTAAAGCTATAAGGTAAGCTCCCCATAATTGCAGCAAGGATCCCCTCCTTATCCTTGTCGAAGATCATTCGAGGAAGAAAAAAAACATCCTCATCTATCACCATCAACAAAGAGAGATAGATCTAAATGCATTGTCATCATAAAAGGAGAAATCTCCTCTCACTAAAGAAGGGTTTTTAATTTGGAAGAAGATCATCCAAAAGGAGAAATAATATGTCTTCTTCAACCATCACCAAAGTGATCAAGTTGAAGATTTCATCTTCACTTGTCAAGTAAGTATCTTTCATTATTTAATCAGTTTAGTAAAATGACTTCGTGTTTGCAAGGAGATATATAAGTTGGCTGGGTCACAAAAATTCCTTGCATGGAAAAATAGGATATACATAGTCCTCGAAGAAAGTGAATCCGTTGAACATATCAATGGAAAGGTCTCCTCTGAATACATGGAAAGGGATTAAAGGGCTTAATAGATTCTTGTGGAATCAATCAAAGATCCCTCATCCCTATATAGCAGTATTGGAGACATCAAAGAGATATATATGATAGGATGGTAGAGCTATTCTCTGAAGATGCAATAAATAAGGTCACATCACTTATATTTGATCTACACAAATTGAATGTAGCAAAGGATAAAGGGTTATCTTCATAAGATATCAATTGAAAGGTCTCAGGGAGATAATCCTCATTTACCTAAATTCACTAACTGATGAACAAGGTAACAATGTCTATGAGGATAAGATGGTTATCCCTTTCAACGACTTGTGGTTTCTATACAAGATAGAAGAATACATATTGAGGGCAAAAGTGTTGAAGGAATAAATGAAAGGATTCAAACATTTTTTCGAAAGGAAAGAAGATATATCTAAGATTCAATGCTGTGAACATTAGAGGAAAGATTGTCCTTAGCTTAAGAAGGCCAAGAATAAGAAGAATAGAGAAGAAGTCCATTTCACCAAAGAAGTAGAAGAAGTTGAAAGAAGGAATTCCAAGGAAGAGGAAAAGAAGCATTAGAAGCAAGAGCTTGTGACATCACCATAGTGAAACATGAAGGACTGCTAGAAAAAAATATAAGGTAGTCAAGTTTGAAGGATATAGCACTTGGGACCTCATTGAACTATCAAGGGAAGAAGTCATCCAAGACAAGTCTCATCATACATCAGTAAAAATAGAAACATTTGTTGAATAAGGATATGTGAAATCCTCATTATTCTCTGATGGAATCCTCCTCGGAGGACTCACTGATCTAGAGTGGAAGCAAGTTTTTTATCAGGAACTCCAACTTGTGGAATTCATGGGATGATGGTTTGATGACCTAATAGATGAAGCAGATCAAGGGGTTGAAGATCTTGTCAATCAAGGAAGTTGCTGAAAGAAGCCTACATGACCTGAAGGTAAATGAGGTATGTATGCTTATATGTCAGGCCAGGGTAACTCCACATTGAACGAGAGATAAAACTGATTGATATTATTCATTAGGTAATTCATGTTTA
Source organism: Pinus tabuliformis (assembly GCA_031772625.1). NCBI lineage: Eukaryota > Viridiplantae > Streptophyta > Pinopsida > Pinales > Pinaceae > Pinus > Pinus tabuliformis. The sequence goes on from CM062807.1 coordinate 508,881,455, forward strand.
TATACAAAAACAAAAACGGATCAGTTCATCTTCTAGATGACTGTCCAGTTCACCCATCCGTTTCGGATTAGGTGTCAACATTCCCCCCCTTAATCTGAAGGGATGTTGGTGAGTCCAAGCATCGTTCTGAATCTTTCAAGCTTTTCTCTTCCAAGCGCTTTGGTGAAGATGTCTGCAATTTGCTCATTTGTGGAACAATGACAGAGATGGATTGTTTTGGCCTCAACATAATGTCGGATCAGATGATATTTAGTATTGATGTGCTTAGTACGATCATGGAACTTTGGATTCTTGGCCAACTTTATTGCAGATGTGTTATCAATCATGAGTGGAGTTGATTGTATTTGTTTTACCTGCAAATCTTCAAGAATTTTCCTGAGCCACACAATTTCTTTCGTTGCTTCAGCTGCTGCCACATATTCTGCTTCTGTTGTGGAATCTGCTGGTACTGATTGTTTGCGTGATCTCCAGGAGACAGCTCCTGATCCAAGACTCATAGCATATCCTGAAGTAGATACCCCAATTTCTTTGTCTCCATCGAAGTCTGAATCAGAGTATCCAATCAAGTTGAAGTCGTCCACCTGTGTATACTTGATTCCAAGGTCTTGAGTTCCCTTCAAGTACCTTAGAACTCTTTTTGCAGCAGACCAATGTCCCTCACAAGGCTTTTGCATAAACCTGGAGAGGATTCCAATAGCAAATGAAATGTCTGGTCTGGTAGTAGTGAGGTAGATGAGACTTCCTACAAGCTGTCTATACTTTGTTGCATCTTCAAATTCCTTTCCTTCAATAGATGTGAGCTTCAAGTTTTGTTCCATTGGAGTAGAAAGGGGATTGCACTCTGTCATGCCAAATCTGTTTAACAAATCTCCAATGTATTTCTTTTGAGAAAGAAATATGGACTTTGGATGTTGGGTTACTTCAATGCCAAGATAGTAATGAACATAGCCCAAATCAGTCATTTCAAAAAAATTTCCTAATTCTTTCTTTATGGATGCAATATAGCTTTCATTGTTCCCTGTCATTAAAAGATCATCTACATATACCACAAGATATACAACTGTTTTGCCAACTTTCTTGACAAATAAAGTTGCATCATCAAGATCAAAATGTTTGAAGTTGAGTTTCAGAAGATGCTCAGTTAGTTTTTCATACCAGGCTCGTGGTGCTTGTTTGAGGCCATACAAGGACTTCACAAGTTTGCATACTTTGTGTTCATGTCCTTTCACAGCAAATCCTTCAGGCTGGGACATAAAAACATTCTCTTTTAGATCTCCATTCAAGAATGCAGTTTTTACATCCATTTGATAGACTTTCCAACCGTTCTGAGCAGCTAGTGCAAAGAGTGTCCGGATGGTGGCCCATTTTGCTGTGGGAGCAAAAGTTTCCTCATAATCGACCCCTTCCTTCTGTGCAAAACCTTTTGCCACAAGCCTAGCTTTGTACTTGTCAAGTGAGCCATCAGCTTTGTACTTGTTCTTGTAGACCCACTTGTAGCCAATTGGTTTGGTTCCAAATGGAGGATCAACCAGCTTCCAAGTGCCATTCTTTATGAGGGCATCATACTCCTTCTGCATCGCTTCTTTCCATTCATCATGAGAAGCAGCTTCTTTGAAGGAAGTTGGTTCAAAATCTGTAGACAAGTTCAATTCACAATCATAAGTAACATCCATATCAACAGGTGAATTAGAGTTATCTACATCACCTCCATCTTGTCGGTTTGTATTTCTGGTTCCTGTTTTTCCAATTTCATTAGGATGAACACTTTCAAGTGTCTTTGTCAGCCACTTTGGGGGACCTTTCTGAGATGGTCCAGGCTGTTCTGCTGATTGAGTTGGGTCTGAATCAAGATTGAGTCTCCCAATTCTATCAATTACATCACTTAAAGCATCATCCGTTGTTGGAGTGTCATGCAGGGGAGATTGTTCTTCAGAAGAAGATTCCACATATTGATCTAGTATAGGAATCCCCCCTTCAAGATGTGGAATCTGATTATCAAACTCTTGAAATGATTTCGGTTTTGTGAATCTATCCAAGCGATCAAGTTGCCGCTCAACAACACTGTCAGATTTGGATGATTCAAGAAAAATGACATCTCTAGATAAAACAAACTTTTTATTTACTTCATCATAGAGGCGGTATTCTTTAGATGTGTTTGAATACCCCAGGAAGATACACTTACGACTTCTAGCACCAAGTTTGTTTCTATGTACCTTTGGTATTAAAGCATAACAGGTGGAACCAAAAATCCTGAGATGTTTTACCGAAGGAACATGTCCATACCACAATTCATAAGGAGTCTTGTTTCTTATAGCACTAGATGGACATCTATTCTTTATATATGCAACACATAGAACAGCATCAGCCCAAAACATTGTCTTTACATTTTTGAAGAAAAGCATGGATCGTACCATATTCAAAATTGTTCTGTTCATTCTTTCAGCTACACCATTCTGTTGAGGATTATAAGGCACAGTTGTTTGATGTTTAATCCCATGTTGGCAAATATAGTGTTCAAATTCATTTGATGTATATTCTTTTCCATTATCAGTGCGAATAGACCCAATATGAGATTGTGCATCATTTTCAATCCACTTATGAAAATTCTTGAATGTTTGAAAAGCATCAGATTTGTTCTTCAATAAATAAACCCAACACATTCTGGTGTAATCATCAATAAATGTCATGATATACTTATTTCCATTTGCAGAAGGAACAGGCATTGGACCACATAAATCTGAATGAATAAGTTCAAGCTTCCTATGTGCTCTTGAATGTGAATCATGAAAAGACTGTTTGCTATGCTTTCCTAGAATGCAAGCATCACATTGTTTATGTTTTCTAGGAATTGTAGGCAAACCATCAACACCATTTTTCTTCAACAAGCGGAGACTATCATAGTTTAAATGTCCAAATCTAGCATGCCATAATAAACTTGATGGAAGTGTACCTTCATCATGATGAGAAATATATGAAAAATGTTGTGCATGAGCAGAGGTTCCTTGCAGTTTAAGAAGTCTTTCTTCTTCTATACCCCTCATGACAAGTGAATGGTCAGATGCCTTTCTTACCTCAAGCTTTCCATCAAACATATGAATGGAGTGACCTTGCTGGCGGATGTGGACCAGGGACAGCAAGTTTCTCTTGAGCTGTGGGAGATATAGAACATGATCCAGAAGAAAGTCTGGAAGACCAGGCAGTTTAAGCCTGACTGTGCCAAGCCCTGATGGCTTGATTTTTGACTGATCTGTAAAGTATACTGCTCCATCAACATTATCAGTGAAATCTTCAAAAAAATCTTTCCTATGAGTCATATGGCAGGTTGCTCCTGAATCAAGCAACCAGTCATTTTTCGAAGAAGTAAGTGAAGCATTAAACAAGTCTTCATTTACTCCAATGTTACATTGTGCCTCAATATAGTGAGCGGATTCAGGTGCTTTACTTTTGTCTGTGTCATCAGTTTTACCTTTCTGCTGATTTCTTCTCTGCTCAACCTTGTCCCATGGTAGCTTGCATGTAGAAGCATCATGTGATCCATTTCGTTTGCAGCGAATGCAATGCAGATCTGCCTTTTCTGCTTGAGAATGTCTGCCCCCCCTGCCTCTGAAGTATCTTCCTCTTCCTCTTCGTCCACCTCTTCCTCTTGTAGAATCTTGAGCAGGATGCTTTTCTTTGTGAGCAAGGCAAACAGTCTCTTCAGAAGATTCAGGGACTATTTTCTTTCCAAAGGCTTTCTCTCTTTCAGCAAACTTTTTCACAAGAGAGTCAAAGGTTATATCTTTAAGATTTCCATTTGCTTGTAAAGACTCAAGATAATTGGAGTAGGTAGGATAGAGTGCTTTGAGAAAGGAAATAAGAGAGATATCCAGCTCAACCTTAGTGGATTTAATATCATGCATTATAGACTTTATTTCAGATGCAAGAGCAAGAGGATCATTATTTTTCAGTTCAAGAGTGAAGAGTTTAATCATGAGCTGAACAACTTCAAGTGCAGAATGTGTATCATAGAGTTCTTTAAGCTTTTGTAAAGCTTCAAAGGCAGTGGAATAGGATGAAATATGACGACTTACTTCCTCATTTACAGATGCTGCGATCAATGCATAGGCTTTGCTATTCTTGTTTTCCCAAATGGCGAGTTCTTTGTCTGATGTGGGTTGCACAGGGTCTCTGTCTTCTTCTCTGACACACACTCCTTTCCACAGCTCATTGTAGATGAGGGTGTGTTTCACCATCCGAGACCATTCAGAATAGTTCTCCTTGCCAGTGAGAACTATTCCGACCATAGAAATGATTGAATGCATTCTGTAAAAATATCTCTGCTAAAAAAACTTCTGTTGATAAAAGACTTCTGCTGGAAAAAAAAAATTCTTATGCCACAGCAAGACTTCTGCTGGAAAAAAAAATCCTTATGCCACAGATTCCAAAAAAATATCAATCTTTAGATGTTTAAGACACTCGTTCCTTTATAGCCAAAGACTGTCACATGCTACTGAGTAATTCTATACATTTTACTGTTCTCGGCTTATTGTAGTATTCTATGTATCTACCTTTAGAATCTCAGTTTTTCAATACAGTTTATATAAACCTCAGCATCGGTCTTCAATACAGTTTATATAACCTCAGCATCAGTCTCAATACATAATTCTATGGCACAGTTTCAATACAATTTGTCAATACAGAACCTCGGCATCGGTCTTAATATATAATTCTATGGCACGGTTTCAATACAATAATACAGAACCTCGGCATAATTCTATGGCACGGCATTGATTTTAATACAGTTTATCAATACAATAAACCTCGGCACCAGCACCAAATGAGATGACGGCCCCAACTGTCTCGAGCACCCGTTTGATAAGAGAGCTCCACAGCTCTTTTATACAGTCGTCTTACACCAAAAAAAACGCAGACACAAGAAAACGCAGTCACCACAAGAAAACGCAGTCACCAATAGAATACAATGCAGCCATGCTTCAATACAACGCAGGCTTCAATAGAATTCAGCCACCATAATAAAACGCAGTCACCATAATATTAAACGCACTCGTTTTATTACCATATATGCATTCACCATCAAATTTCTTCAATATATCAGTTTGTTAATTGAATACCAAAGAAAAACGTTATGCATTCACCATATTTCACCATCAAAGTTCTTCAAGCCGTGACAGAGCTTCAATGCGCGTTCTTGCTAGGAAATGGCATGATGCACAGCAGGTGTAGGAGAAAACGAGGGTTACAGGATGGTAAATGCTCAAAGTCTTCGAATTCACGTCCAGGCCAAGTGAAACGCATTAACGGTTATGCGCGTTCATTATCAATGACTCATGCTCTGAGAGGGCGCAGTCTCTAGCAGTCAGGATGTTAGAGCAGAACAACGCTCAGGACAGAGGGCGCAGTCTACAGCAGTGGCAGCGCTATATGCTCAGAGAATCGCTCAGGAATTGCTCAGTATGATGCAGCGCTCAACAGGAGTTACACTATTTTGGGACCTGTGCTCTGATACCATGTCAGGCTAGGGTAACTCCACATTGAACGAGAGACAAAACTGATTGATATTATTCATTAGGTAATTCATGTTTATATACAAAAACAGAAACGGATCAGTTCATCTTCTAGATGACTGTCCAGTTCACCCATCCGTTTCGGATTAGGTGTCAACATTATATATGATTTTATAACGTCATGGTGTATGGTTGCAGGTAACTTGGATCACTGCTCTATCTTGAGAAGCATGATCAAAGGAAAGGAATCTCCTCCTTTGAAAGAATACTGAAAGGCATGGTTCACACTAGATGAAATAAACATAATATGTCCTCATATCAAGTATGAGGTGGTTGACTACAACGGAAGAACTTTGAAACTCCTAGGAATTAAATTTGTAAATAAAAGAAGGAAGAGATCGTGATATATGCTACCATGGTAAAGGCAATCAACATCGAAAAGACCAAGAAGATTTGACTAAAAAATCTCCCATAAATATATGAAGACTCTAATTAAAGTCTGGGAAAGATGGAGACCCTTGAAAATGGATATATTTGGGAGATGTGCAACATGTGTTTGGGGTGTTGATACCTATAGGAAGATATCATGACAAAATACCATCACAAAGGTAATTTTGATTTAAGTGTTCATTTCTTATTTTAAACAAATATCTGGATGGGCTTCTATAGGACTACCAAAGGGAAGAACTATGGATGACTTCCAAGAGGACCATATAGAAGGATGTAAGATCCTTCCATAAAATTTGGCATGAAGAAGGCAGGAAGACATGCAACAAGGCTAGATGAAGGCTAATTGATCACTTTCTGATGAAAGGAATAATGGCATGACTGACCCATGGATGAAAGAGAAGGATGGTTTGTGCCCTATGAAGAAGCCACAAAATATGAAGACTCCTTGACAAATAAATTCATGACATCGAAAGAAGGAGCTCTTCAAGCAGCTGGTTGTCCTATCATCTCCACCTGAGGAGCTATTGTAGGTCCCTATTTTGAGAGGGAACCTGGAAAGTTTCTTACTTGGAAGAAACTTGGAAATTCCTAAGCCAAGAGGGAGCTTAGGTAAATTCCTGGTATAGGAATGAGTATAGACACATCATTCTAATCTTCACCTCGAAAGACAAGAATGAGGATTGGATAATTATTTGGCATCCGATACTCTTTGAGGATGAGATAGGGCATCTGACATAAGAGTAGTCATGGAGGACCGATATTCTTTTATGACTAAGAATCGAAGATAAGAATAGTCCTATTTGAACACACCCTGAGAACCTGGGTGGGGTATTTTCTGAGAGAGACAATGATGAGTGTGTCTATAAATCATTGGTCCTACTACCATTTAGCTCAGATCTTGTGGAGAGATAGAGTTGTAGTCAAGGCCTTGCTATATAACAATGCTGGTTTATATAACGCTAAACAAATGGGTTACCAATCCGAGTCTTCTTATGAGAAATTCTTCAGAATGAGAATGACCAAGTACCATTATGAATACCTCCCTAGTTAAGAGGGATTTTTGTAAAATGTAACTAGGTTCAGTCTTCATAATGACATGTAATTATGATCTTCATAAATGATGAAATGAAGAGAATAAAACTATTATTGTAATGCCTTTCTTCATGGGTTTCATGAGGAAGAGGTCTATTTTAGATGGCTCCCATTGAGAGCCTTAGGATTTGTCAAAGAGTCAATGTCATGTATAAAAAGATATCAAATGTAACCTAGCAAATATCCCACCAACGACAAGCATATAGTCCACTTCCTATGTCGTCCTGCAAGATGAAATAATGGCTCATGTCGGCTCACTCAACAAGACACAACTATTCGAAGCATCATGTCGGCTTATTAATATGCACCAAAAACTATAAATAGGCACCTCATCCTATTCCTAAAACGCAGAATTTCAGACATCCTCCTCTGAATTTTTCGAATGAGTGTGACTGAATAAGAAGTTCGGATTACCACTGATATGAATAACCATTTCAGTGATTCGGTGAAGGATATAAATTAGTAATTGGTAAGGGAATTAGGATCACTCTAAGTTCTAGGTCACAGTAACAGCAAAGGAGTAGCAAATTTAGATGTCAAGTTCGAATAAGAGAAGAAGGGACAACGAGGAAGAGATGAAGGGAAAGTAAAGGGATGATCTCAGTCAACAGAACTTAGATCTCCCTTTCTGTGTTTTAGATGGGAAGTGATACATGAAATAAAAATTTGAATGGCAATGCGTTAAAGGGAAATAAGAGGAAGCAAGACTAAATCTCAGATCACAGTGACAATAATTTATGACGTGAATATAATCATTGTATAGATGTTACCTTGCATTACCTTCGTCTCAGTGATACATCAAGTACAATAAGGTATTTTTGATGACATGACAGTTTGTTTGCATGAGAAGAGATGATCTCAGTATACGCTATGAAGAAGGTTTAAGTGGAAGAGAATACAAGAATATGGAAAAAGGATGTGTGTCTTGGTCTTGGAGAGGCTACTAGGTCAAGGGCCTTGGTCTTGGTATTTTTCAATTGGAATATCTATAAGAATAATTTGTGCGGGTTTTCCTCTCGAAGAGTGAGAGGTTTTCGCCCTAGCTTGTAGACTACTTTCTGTGTCTCTTGTGTATTTATATTCATGCATTGGTTACTGTTTGATGAAGAAGAACACTAATGATCTAACATGTAGAATATCCTAATCTAATAAAGTAAAAAACATTCACAAGCAGTCACTGATACAAGAGAAATCACATAATACTTATGCCCTAGGTTTCTCAACATCGGGTTCCCTCGACCGTGCTCTCCTCCAACACGCATTAGGGTGAGTTTAAGTAGATGAGGGACGACAGATTTTACAAAGCCGTCCCGATGGGTACGACAGTTACGGTGATAGCATTAAGGCCTTGCGGGCCGGGGGTTGGGAGTTCAACTGTGGGACTTGCCCATGGTGTGTACATATTTTTCATACAGTTGAAATGGTTCCATTGGTTTGAAAACCATTGGTAGTTAGATCTTGTCATTTGTGCATATACATATGATAACATTTTCCGGCTCGATCGATGTGGTTTGACCACTTGTCGAACAATGGATTTTTTTAAAAATTTTAATTCATTTTGGCCTAAAGGAAATCCAACGATGTTTACTGTGCTACCATGTGTCATGCTCTGATTGGTTCGTATGACTGACTGGGTGGTTGTCGTCACTTACCATGTGTCATGCTCTAGTTGGCTCTCCTATGTTTGTACGAACACATCGCTCCGCAGACGTCATCATCCATATGGCTAATTTCAACATCCATACTATTGACGTCAGCATGCCAAGTGTCCCTGTGGGTTTTGCCTGCAAAAACATTAGTTGTTTTCAAATAACTTCAATGGGTCATAACTTCTTCACACGATGTGGAATTGAGGTGTCTTTTACGTCATTGGATTCAGAATGAAGGGATATTTGATTTGAGACTAGTTTCACTGCACTTCGAGGAATTTGAAAGTTTGGCCTTCTAGGATCCTCGTGGATAAACAATATATAGGTTCAATACAAGATTTTTCATCACCCTCGTGTTGGATGTGGAACCTGATTGTCTTCCTAATTTAGAGGTTTTATTTCAGCCGTGGTTGGACCCTAGTCCCTAATGGGGGGCGTGCGGGGCTTTCCCCCCACTAATGACACTAAGGGGGAACCTTTTTAGCACTCATGAGAGCAAAATTAGTACTCTCAGAGGTCAATTTGAGTCATTCATTAGGTGGAAGATGTAATAGCAAAAGTTATGTTAATTTAGAGTTTTTTGTCCCTAGAAAGAAACTCTTGGTTTATATGAAGGAATTATATTGGAGTTGTGTATTTATTCTATTTGTGAGAAAAGGAGAGAAGACTGTGTAACATTTATTTTATTTCGTCCAATAAATGATGTTGATACAAATTCTCCATTTTCCAATTCAATAAATTCTTGTTGTATAACAAATTGGAATTTTCTTTTACCAGGCGTAGGGTGTTATGTTAAGGCACTCTGTGGTGAAAAGGTCATTGGCTCCAAACCCCGTGGGAAAAAATCCAACAATACTAATCGCTAATATGGCTCAAGACAAATATGATCCAAATTAAATGTTCAAATCATCTCAAGACTCACATTACTTATATATATAGTACACTTAATTATATTTGATTTAAAATTTTAAACATATTGGTGTGTTGTCAAAAATATTGTTTTCCTGTTGTTTTTCCACTTCATCTATCTCATTCTGCCCACTCTACTAGTCGTTATAATTATTATCCTTTCCTATAAATATGAAAAGGGATAAAAGATGACAATCATTATGGATATTATAAATAAATTAGGAAAAAAAGACCAATTAAATTTATTAATGTGACCTAGTTTCTGATTTATCCTTTCTGATTTTACTGAATCAAATATGATTTTCAGAAATGTAGGATCTTATTCAAAGTGACTACGAGGGATAACAGTTGTGGTGTTGACAGGGAATCAATCATTTTATCATCATACAATTATAAGAAGTGTTACCACATTGACAGGGAGTATTTTGTTTGTGCACATAGGATGAATTCTATCAAGAAATTTAAAGATGATAATGTTAAATTTAGGCGCGCTTGGAAATTAATGAGATTCAATCTGTGTGTAAGCTACTTTGCGAATGGTTCAAGTAAACTTCTTGAAGAATTGATGATCTATAATATCACATGTAATACCTCTTGACATTACATGTCAAGATGATTATGTCTAAGATCCCGTAAAACCAATCTCATAAACTAGATCCGGCATCTTGGTAACATAAATTAATTGATATCTATAATATGACATGTAATACATGTTGCCATTACGTGTAAAACCAATCTCATAGACTGCCATTTGTCAATAAATTGACGAGTACAGATACTCGACTTGATTACTCGTGAAAAATAAGTTTTGGATTAAAAATCTAGTATCCAGGCATCTAGATAACATAAATTAATTTCCAGATTTGGATACATGTAGTCCAGGACCCATCGAAGATAATCAGATATAAAGATATAAGAATCAGGGTAGTTGGTTGTTCATATTATTATTGTTAAAACTGGATCAAAATCTAATTATCCTCATCTAGGTATCCGGGATCCATGAAAGAGAAACATGGGATTGTTTTTCTTCTAAACCCAAAACTTGTAATTTCAACCTTTTTCCCAAGTTTACAAAGTAAATCATTAAAACGAATTAGCTTAAAAAATAAACTTTTAAAATCATAAAAATAAACTCAACAATATTAAATAATTATTCAGAATAAAAATATTTACAAACTAATATAATATAAAAATCAAATGATAATACACCATTAAAATAAATATATAAAACTCTAAAAATAAAATATCACTATTCTAAAAAAATGTAAAATAATGAAAAATTATTATGTAAGTGAAAATATCTACAAAATAAAAAAAAATTATTATACAAATTTTGTACCTGTAACAAATTAATAACATTATATAACACTTTAGTTAACCTTTTACAATATTATTCGAATCGTCCAAATTAAACAACGCAAAATTTTACGTAATAAATATTTAAAAAATCTATAAACTTTACGTGAAGATCAATTGGGTAAGAAATGTACCATTCTTTTTCATTTTTTCAATATGTATATAATTAACGGCTCTCCTATGTCATATTTTTCATTTTACACTAACATCCATTTTGTACAGAGCGTACGTATTTGTCATTTTTACCGTAATTTTTAAATCGTTGAAATGATTGTTGTTATTCACAACTCATCCCAATGGAATAAAATGAAAGGTCTTGGATTTCAATTGAACGTGACCTCATTTAATATGTTTGCAACTCTCTCGTGACATCACTTTTGTAAAACTGTGATGACCGCTCGAATGGAATCAACTACTATAGTTTTGTCGTTTGTTTTATAAATAAATAATAGAGAAATTTATCAATTTAGTTTTCAAATGTGTATAATTATTATTGGTGGTTATTATTAGTAAATACATATTTATTTATTAATATTATTTAAATAAAATCAGGTAATGTAGTTTGAGTGGACTTAATAATTAAGAGTATGTGTTTTTTTTTAAGAGGCCACAAGTGGGTAGAGTATGCATGCTTTTATAGACTTAGTAATCAATTTTTTAGGCGCTTGTCCCATAAATAAAGAAGTCTCATACACTAATTTGGTGTCTCTTAGTTATAACCTTAAAATTAAATAATAATAATTATCTTGCTAGTGATCAATAAAAAAACCAGTTTTTCACTAGTGTTAAATATTTAAGATGTCTCAAAACCTTAAACCATTAACCTATTTCCTTACCACTTAAAAACACCAACTCTTAACTAAATATAAACCGTTTTAATCCATAAAAACAAATTTTCACTCTATAAAAGACTTGAGATATCTCTAAATCTTAAACCATTAATCTATTTCCTTACGATCTAGACACACCGGCTCTTAACCAAACATAACACCAGCTCTTAACCAAACATAAATCCTCTAGCCAATAAAGGACGTAGAATTGTTGACGTGTCCTGCTTATTAGGGCTGACGTGACGTATGAACGGCATAGATTCCAATTTCTTGGGCGACGAGTTCGTCAGAAGTGAGAAACGTTCAATGAACCCAATAATTAAAACGTAGATGCCCTTGTCGTCTTCTGCTGCGAATCTTTGGAGTGCATTTCAATTTTCAATATACAATTTTCAACGTTGAATAGCACCTTCACGTAAAACTGCACAGAACTCCCCAATATATAGGGTCATGGCGTAGTGTTAAATGAAATACATGAATGAACACTGAATGTATATCTATCATCTCCAAATTGTTGGAGCAGACTGCCAATGTTGGACAGCCAGACTCTGCGCTGGATTTGAGTCGGCCAGCCGGATTAACGATATCCATCTGTTTTAGAGTAGTGGGTTAACTAAATGGGCAACTGTATGGCGCCTTCCAGGCGTTATAGCAAAATTAGCGGAGGCAGAAGCAGGAGCAGATCCAGTCAAACAAAAGAAGCGGAAGATTTGAGTTCCGCGAAACCGGCGGTTTCGTCCGAGATCACAGGAGGAGGCGTTGTGAGGGTTAAAGTGGTTATCACAAAGCGACAACTGGCGGGATTGCTGTCCAAAGGTTTGGCTAAGAGGGCGACCACGAAGGATGTTTTGGAGAAGTTTGAAGATAAATTAAGCGATGAGAGTAGCGCAGTGTATCCGTATGATGGAAAACGGGATACTGCGGTGCAGATAAGCTGCAGTCGCAGTGGATGGAAACCGTCAATGGAAAGCATTTCTGAAGACTTCAATACTGATTTTTGATTCCCAAGCGGATGGATCTGGTAATTTGGAATGAGCTGCCATGACACTACTGGTATTGGATCGAAAGAGCTGTAATTTAACAGATCATACATCATACGATGAGCATGGCTAGGGTTCTCATTTAAATTTGCTGGAAAATAATAAAAAACAGACCGTAAGAATGACAAAATATAGCGATGACATTGATGTAAATTCTGTTCAAAATCCAGAGAGCTATGAAGCTCAGTTTTTCATATTTCATATTTACTGGAAATCAAAATGGAAATACCCATATCTTCGTATAGATAATTTCTGAATTGCGAATCTTCCACGGTGACAGTACTGTAATTTAAGTACATTTTGTTTGTTTACTGGACATGGCTAAACCTAACATTTTTTAAATTAGGTCAACAAATAATCTTTTAAAGATATTTTAAGATTCCTACCTCTTCCTCTTGTTTGTTTACTAGCGCTTCAGTTAATTAGCATTTTTATTAGTATGTCCATATATAATCTTTTAATATATTTCAGTATCACTACAAAACAAAACAAAACAATGGAAAAAAGAGAAAGGAAGGAAATAGAATCTATTAATTTCAATTGTTTGTTTACTAGCGCTTCATTTAATTAGCATTTTTATTAGTATGTCCATATATAATCTTTTAATATATTTCAGTATCACTACAAACAAAACAAAACAATGGAGAAAATAGAAAGGAAGGAAATAGAATATATTAATTTTAATAATACAGTTATATAAAATTAATTAAATGATTAGTAAAAGTTTATAAAATCAATTTATTATAAGCATTAAAATATATTAAAATATTTTAATTTAATTTAAGATGTTAATTTTTTGGCAATGTAATTCAATTAGATATCTAATAATAAACTAATAACTAATGCTGCACACAATGTCAAAATTTTAAATTTTTGCTACTCCACCAATTAAAATAATAACTTTACTCTTTCAATGATCTGAATCTCCAATTGGATTAAGTGAATTTCTAGCAAGGAGTACAACTGTGACCTTTAGTGTTTCTATCAATTCTAAATGGGATAATTTTAGAAGTATGTTGTCATTGATGGGAAAGGAAAATAAGATTATGGAAAAAGTAATGATGGGTGAAGAGACTTTGAAGCCATTTTTAGTTTAGTATATTAGCTCAAGAATACTTGGGACCTACTCTTATGGACATCGCTTTGAAAGAGATTTCCAATGGTATATAGAATTTTGTAAATAGTCTCATATATCATAAGTTAATTCCAGTCAAAAGTGACAAGCCCGATGGTCAAATTCGTAGCCCTATATATGGTGGTAGGGTCAAATTGATAAAAGGTTTGGCAGTGGGAAAAAATTGTTGAAGTAGCTAATGAAGAGCTAGGAGGATGTGGCATACAACAAACCAACAAAATGAGAATTCATTAGTCGACGGAGTTCCCCACTACATAGCTCATCTCGACGGATGATCCCCAGAAGTCATAAAGATAGGTGTAAAGGTTAACTCTAAGGATGATGTAATGCCAGAAGGACATGTGGTAGGCGGACAAAGAAGGATAGATATATGATTGGTGCATGACAACTCCCAAAGGTCGTTACTGGATAGCTTATCCTAGAGGTACTTCCTCGAAAGCGAAAACATTGTCGCAATGCGAGACATTTGGGGTGACAAGGCATCGGGTTGACGAGGTGTAGGACAAGGTAGTAGGAAAAAGAGTTATGATTGGTGGAAGCATTGCAGAATGGAGGCTCCATAAATAACTAACCCAAGATATCCTTCCCAATAAGAGCTAAAGTTTAGTTGCAATGTGAGCCTTGCAAGGTGACGAGGCACGAGGAGTACATGGAGTGTGAGGATGCAAGAAGAAGAAATGGTCACTGGAAGAAGTCACAACACTGTGAAGGAGCCCATTGAAAACTCACCCAGGAGGTCCGACCACGGAGGAGCCAAAGGAAGGTATAGCATGAGGGAGTTAGGAGGACGTGGAGAGGTTAGAGAAAAAAAAATTAACAAAGAAATGCCTCAAAACACCAAGGCCCATGACCCCTTTACCTCCATATCCTCAACAACATGGATGAATTAGAAAATGACACATGGCGCATTTTTATTGGCCAAAAAAAGTGATATGGACACACAAGTGGAGGCACAGGTGGATGATAATGTCATCAACGATGTACCACCAATGGGAGGGTAACACATGGCATGCAGATTCAATATTTTCAAGTACCCATCTAGGCCAAAGTGAGTTACACGTGGCACCACTCATTAAGTAACACATGACACCCTAGAAAAGGTGGCAAACAACTAGAAAGTACACATCATCTTTGGAATATTGACCCTAGAAGAATTCAAGAGGTGGTCATGCAACATTCTTCAAGATTACAATGATCTGAGACATTTTGGATCACAGGTTGTAAGCACAATAGACGTGGAAAACTAATAAACAGAGTGCATATGGAGCAAGTGGCTCCCACAAATACATTTCATCCTGGAGAAGGGACACCAAAGGTAATAGCGAGAGTGGAAATATGGGACTCTACAAGCTGATGAGACTATGGGATATGGTAGCATGCAAAGATGGAGCTGAGAACAAATAAAAGGAGCACATGTGGAGATGGTGGGCCTTCACTAGATACATAAACTCAAAGATCAAACTCAAAAGGATTTCAATGACACACGGGGAATAATGCCCGGTGCTAACACTTGGGACCAACACTCGGTTATGTGCAAGTGGCAAAACAACAGGCTCAGATAGTTGGTAGTCTTAGCTCATGGGGGCTTCACTGTGGGGGCAATACCATACCATGTGCATTCATATTGGGGAGTATATATTGAAGAAAAAATGACATAATATATTGGGGGATATATAGTGGGGAAAGGGTTTTTATATTGGAAAGTATAAAAAATGGAGCTCAAAGTTATTGAAAAAATGTCAAGGGGTATGAGAAATGTTAATGAAAAACTTGATACCTACAATATCTAGTGAAAGTAGGGGTTTTTAAAATTGGGAAGGCGTATTGGGTTCATATTGATAGGGGCCTAAATAATTTGATTTTTAGATTTATTTTCCAATATGTGGTCAAATTAGGGGTATTGTTTAGTATTCCACGAATGCACGTGATATATCAGAGGTTCATTGAGTGAAGCCCCATGTCTTAGCTAAGACTTCGAAGTTAAAGCAAGAGGGACCTAGAGGAAGGTTACAAGTAATGGTTTTGCAGTGTTAAGTGCTCAGGCTAGAGGCTGTTTCAAAGTAATAATTAAATCCTTTTGGGATAAAACAAAGCAACTAGGGGCCTGTGTTGAATACTTACCTTGAAACGGGTCGGAAACTTGGTGATATTTGGCATTACGCCAAAATTTGGTGGCTTAAAACTAAATCATCCGAGCGCTAAAATGTGTAAAACAAATGCATGAATGAGTTCGAAATGGGAATGGAAGAATAGAGAATTTAGAGGAAACTTCTAGAAAATTAGCTAAGTTTGGAGATCAACAAATTTAGAAAAATATTTACTAAATCTTGTAACATATCAGAATGGAGAAAAATAACAGTTAAACTTAGATTTTCTCATAGAGACAAATAAGTAGAGTTTGAAGCCTTTTTGTGCACATCAAGAGGACATTTTAGAAATAGAAAAATAAGAAGTTAATGAGATCAAAACCTTTGATAAGTGAAATTCAAGTGCAAGATGACTAAAGCTCAAAAAACTAAAAATATCAACCAAAATTATTTATAAGAAAAATCGATTGTGCAAAATGCTTGTTAAATAAGTTTTTCGAGGATTGATGTTTTTTGTGTGGATGGTGACTTGATTAGTAATCAAATATCTCTAAAGGTGATCGAGGTGATTGTAGCTCTTTCTAGTAGTGGTTGGTAAATAGTTAGGTGTTAGGGCTCCTTTCAGGGGTAGTTGATAAACTAGGGGTTGTAGCTTCTTTCTGTCATAGCTAATAAATCAGGGAGTAATATCTTCCTTTGTCATGTCTAGAGAATTTTGTGACAACAAGTAGAATCTTGTCTTTGTGGAAATAGTTGAAGAAAAGTTTGAAGAATTTGTGTACTATTTTTGCTACCTATGTTGATTCTTCTTATGCTCATATGAATTAATTGTTGACATGTTTATTGGTGTCCTAGTACTTCTATTAGTGAAAAGGAAATTTTTAATATTCCTACAAATATTGATTCACTCCCCCTCTCAGTATTTTCCTGGTTTTTAACAACAACTGTGTTGATTTCCTACTTGCATGACATAAGATTGATTTTGACCACTACCACTATAACTATAGGTGCCTACATATGCCCCTTCTACAAACATGGGTAAATTAGTTGGATTTCAACCTCAAACCTGTTGGTACATAACACTTCATTCTTATCGACATTGCCAATTAACCTGCACCCCGAGGGTTTGCTCTAATTTGATTATTACATGAGTGAGGTTTTACAGTTGTGTATCATGAGCCAAGGGACAAGAAAAGAGAAGAAAAAATTAGGCTATGTGTATGTGGTTAGATAATGGGGTGTTACAAATAACAACAAAATTTCAATATAACATGTTGAATTGTGCATATTTATAATTTGATTATTAAATCAAGTTATTGGATGATTTGGCATGTATAAATATGTATTGTAATATTGAAAGGAACATAATGAAAAATCAAGCTGGTAGTCCTGGTTTTTGGATCCAGTGGAAAATCTTTGCGTATATGTGTTTTATGTGTTATGCTCTCGCATTGTTTATTTTCTGTGTTTTAGAATTCGTATGAAGGTAATTTCTGTATGGGGTTAAAACCTATAGTTTCCCGAGTTCCACCGGGCATAGATGATTTTCAATCGGAGTTAGACTTATTTTCTAAATAGAGATATTTGAATGCTTGAAATACGACTAATTTTTTATTTAATATTTGATTTGATGTGGTTTCTAGTAGCCATGGAGATTCAAAACCATGTACGGCATATGGGAATCATGTATTCACATTGTATAATGTTCAAGAGATATAATGGGTGTTTTCTTTGCATTCTCTGTTTATCTAGGGTTTTGGATGATACAGCTTGAGCATCACTACAATTTTAGGGTTCGATATATGATATCCCTATATTTATAGACCTATCAATATACATATACATATACATATATCAATTGTTCTCTTCAACATAGTAGTTGTCGTTTGTGCATAAACATTAGTCAACAACATTGCAAACTTATGCAGGCAAGTAATGATAAAGACCTAGAGAACATTTATGTAGAACAGTATGAGTAAAGAGCACCCATAATCCTTTCCATGAAAGTTAGACATTCCTTAGGGTTTCCATGGTCAATATTCGTTACAATGGAAATGATGCTTCATGAAGCACATATAAAAATGATGGCATCAAAGAGTTTGTTATTTGATAGGTGGTTTATGATTTGATGTGATAAATATTTTTCCATTTAACAATATTAATTAAGAAATACAACACACAAAAGAAGAAAATCAAATCACAAAAATAACTATGTCTATAATTTATAAAGAAACTTTTCTAGCGAAGATTTAATATTCTTATTAGACCTTATTCATTAGTTGGGGTTATAGTAATAAGTTTCTCATTGATGATTTATTAGTTGAATGTTTATTTAATTTTTTTTATACCCCTCATTCTTTATGCTCCTATTCAATGTTTATTAAATTTTCTAAAGTTTCAAATTGTATAGTTTCCTTATTATGGTTGTTGGTATTAGTTTGATCTATAATCTGGATTCCCTCAACAAAAATGGCTCCACAAATGAATATCGTTCGAAGAGGCTTGATAATCAATTCATAGAATTTAACAATAGCTCTCTTGAAGATCCAAAGCAAGTGGTGAACAAAGCCATGTATGTTCATTTCAATGACACTTAAGACAATTACATGAAGAGGAAAAATACAAGGAACTATAATGAAGAGATAGGATCCATGAGCATAAATAATTGCTGCATTAAAAACAAGAAAATGAATATGAGTCCTGAAAAAGCTCCTACTAGCAACAATCGAGCAGGTATTGATCAATAAGGGAACATGGCTCCTCTAAGAAGCAAATTCAAAAGGTTGAGATCTCCTTTTATATCGAGGTATAAAAATTAGAGTTTTGGTTATTATTTCTCATGCACGAATTTTGGGTAGAAAGTGAGGGACTACAAAATATATGATGTGTTCAGGGATAAAGGATATGATCAGGTACCTAGATGGAGACATGAGGATGAAATCAATGGAACGAATCAACCATTTTTGCAAGTGTGGAAACCCAATGTTGAATTCCACATATGTCACAACGAATGTCATACAACACAATATTGCAGACTCAATTCAATATTGTTCAAAGCAAGGGACTGCAAAATCTATGGTGTGGTCAAGTATAGAGGGTATGATCAGGTACCTAGATGGAGACATGAGGATGAAATCAAGGGAATGACTCAACCATTTTTGCAAGTTTTGAAAGCCAATGTTGAATTCTACATATGTCACAATGAAGGTCATACAACACAAGATTGTAGATTACAATCAATATTGTTCAACATAGAGAGGGCCTTACTATAAATGCTAGAATATGGAAAAGAGGTCAAGGAGAACCTCAATTAGGTATGATTCCTTAGATATAATGCCTTAGTGAAGGTTTCTTCAAGGCCATAGTTTGTTGAATCAAAACTTGAAGAAGTAACTCCATGTATGAGGGATGTATGCAAACTATGACATTTATTAGCATGATTTGATGATGATATCTTAGATGTAAGTAAAGGATTAGGAATAAGAGAATGAAAAAATTGTAAGTACTTATAAATGAAGGAGCATGGTTTTAGGGGGAGACCTTAAAAGCACAACATTGGAAGGATGGTCTAAGTAGGAGACTTTACAAGGTACATGAACAACTATGAGTAGTACCAGAAGCATGGTCTTAGGAGGAGACTCTATCAGAATGGTAGAATAATAGTAGGAAGATAGCATGGTTCATTTAGGTCCAAAGGATCATCCATGAATAAGTTGTGGAGTTTTCTATAGACACTTATACAGGGTTGTCAACATGGCAGTTTCAATATATATTTGTGACCCTTTTCCATTGATATCAAAAGGAGAGAGATTACAAAAATTGATGTAGACATTGACATTAACATTGATGCATATATTGAGAGAAAGAGAGATTGCAGAAATTAACATTGAGAAAGGAATGCATTTGTGCAGGGGAGTTTTAATTGGTTGAGATCAATGACTATCAATGTCTGATGGTGTTTACATCAATGAAAAAGGGGGAGATTTTTTCACATAGTGTTTTCATTGATGAAAATAATATATCTTTGATGAAATCAATATGTCATTGATTTCAAAGGGGATGTAAGAGATAATGAAATTTTCATTTATGATGCCTAAGGAAGCAACAAGACTCTCTATGAAGTACTATGACAATTGAACCTCTTATAGTAACTTGTCACATGAAGATGAAGGTACTTGAAGTTATTTGATATTTTGATGTAGTTATAATATCCAAACGATCGTATAAAAAATAGAGTTGTGTAGCTCTCATCGATAACTTTCCAATGGTATATCCTGCTCTAAAAATCTCCTCTTAGATGAGAAGTGATGGTCATTAAAAGTTCAACACTATTGGGAGGCCAAAACTATAGGGAAAAGACCCAAAATACTAATATGTTATTGATTATGCATATTTTGGACAAATCCACTATACATTGAGTGGGTCAATGACCAATCATAGTGGAACTTGCATAATATTTAATGGATTAAATCATGCACATACTTTCTATGATCAAATAATTGAGTGTGAGAATGGATGGTGGATCAAATCAAGAGATGCATGATATTTAACAAATCCACCAAACCTATTAACAACTATCTCAAGTGGCACATTATGATTAGTTGAAGAAAATGACATGGACCCCTATATAAATGACACATGGTGTACTCTAATTGATCGAAATAAATGATGTGGACCCCTAAATGAATGAGACATGATGAAATCATGTGGAAAAACATAGTAAGCATGACATCCCATACGTTGACATTTGTAGGATGCAGACATGTTGTCATGAGGGGTTTCCATGTGTCAAGGGGAAATGGCAGTTTTGGATTAGTGAAAATCCTTAAAAAGGGTGACGCATGGCACCCCTCATGGGTGGCCACATGGATCAATGACATCATGATGACATCATCAAGAAAACGAAAATTGACCCTAGGAAAATAAAATCCAAGTACTTAGTGTTGGATCTAGAGCTAAAAAGTTGGTTTTATGGTTGAGGCTTTGGATTTTGGGACCAGAAGAAAACTATGTATACATGTTACTGAAACCACAGCTGCACACCTTGTGAAGAATATAAGTCTAATGTTGAAAATTAAAGTTAAGTTTGAGCTTCGTAATTGGGTCACTCTCTAGTTTGGTCTGCAGGAAATGGGAATTTTGTTGTTTCAATTTTGGTTTGTGTCAAGATGAAGTACCGTTTTTCCACCCCCAACACAAAATATTGGCATGCTTGCGAGATCGCCAAAGATAGCAGAATCCGTTATTTTTGTGGAATGTGTAACCAAATCCAACAAATTCTTGGCTGAAATGATTGGCATTGTTGACTATATAATTATCTGTGTGTGAACATATATAGTTAGTAGTGTTTGGATCCATGTGTGGTGATTAATAGACTATGCATGGACCCCAAATGTTGAAATGTAGAGGAATTGCAATAAGATCCCAAGCCTCATTAGACGAAGTTCCTAGTCTATGCACATTGAATATTCTCGAGGCCTGTCTGGGTCATTAACTCATTGAGGATAGTTCTACACAACAAAAGAAATGGGAAAGAATTGTGTTTCAAGCAACACCCAACATCACATTTGGTATTGACTAATAGAGGAGACCTCGAGATCACGGGTTCAACCTTTATTCATTGAGAAGTTTGGTTTAATTTTTTTATACATATATGTAGTCATTTTGTTGCAGTATTAGCAAACATCGATGACCATAGATTTGTCGTCATATAAGATTAATTATGTAAAAACATGCCAAAAAAAGCGTCTTTTATGGAACCCTTAGTTTATTATATGGTTTTTATGAGTTTCTAGGGCCAATATTGGTCTAAATTGGGTTCCGAACGAAGCTAGGTGATAAGGGATTAAATATGAATGTAACTAGAGGTGTTTCATGACTTGATGACATTTATTTTATGGTTGTAACATCTTGTGTATGTTTTATTGATCTATGAGTGGGATGTATTTGTTTTTCTACATGTGAAACTAGGTTTCAAGAAGCGGTTTAAGTGACTAGATCGATGATCCGGTTGGATAAAATCACAGGAAAAAATATGACAACATGTGGAAGTAATTGATCTGATTATTTATTGCAGTGACAATGGTTGTAGGTTGTGATAGTAATTGCAATGAAAATGGTCACATGTTGTGATTACAATGACAATGGTTGTAGGTTATGACAATGATTGAAGTAATAGTAGTTGCAAATTGTAGATTGTGATTAATTCATATATGATGTCAGTGGATCCAGTTTGAAAATGATATGAAAAATAGGTTGACAAAAAATTGAAGAATATGGTGGGTTCCTCCACTGAGGTTTGAACTTGAATCATGTTGGATCCTAGAGCAAGTTGGGTCCCACTCATCATTGAGTTTTGAGCCTCAATCAGGTTGGATCCTGATCATCATTGAGGTTGGTGCCTTAATCAGGTTAGATCCTGATCATCATTGAGGTCGGTGCCTCAATTAGGTTATAGCCTACCACAGGTGGTAGATTCCATACATTGGGGGTAGATGCCTTGAATAGGTCGAAGACTATGAATCTATGTAAATGAATTAAAGATAAATAAGTAGAATATTTGTGGTTTTCTATCATATGGGTTTCCACATAAAAATGTCATTTCCCTTTATGATGAGATGGCTTCTCAATGTGATGATATTTTATGATGAATTTCTCTTTCTAACTATATGATGCTTATGGTTAATATTCATTATTAAGTGGTTGATTGACTATGAAAAGTTGTGAAATATTATGATTGATCTCACACGGATTCACTCCCCTCTTAATGTGACCTTTGGGCCAAAATTTTATATTTGTAGAGCTGAGAATATATTGTTTCTTTCTTCTCTAGATGAGGAGGGGTCTATGTTTCCTTTCTTTATGGCTCTTCTCCTATTTGAAACTTTTGTGAAGCCATATTCAGTTCCTTGCTAATTAACCTATGTTTCTCTAGACTTGATTATGGGAGAATTACTTAAAGAAGTGTCCATATTCATGGCATTTCCAACTTTTGGAAATGAATATGTTCATAATATATGGTCTCCTCCTATGTTTTTTCATGATAGCTGATGTTGATATTAGTTGTGAGGGATTTGGTGAGGTCCTGGAAGACAAAAATCTTGGTGTAGGAAGTGTATCGACCATATTTGGTAGTTTCATAGAGCATCATGAAGGATCTTGTGGAAATTCCTAATACCTATAGGATGTTTGGATCCAAAATTTCTAGTTAAATGAGTAAATACATAACCAAACAAGAGTTGAGCTTAAAGTTTCCTTGTTGCGGTTGAATCGTTCTACCTAGGGCCTCATGTACAACCCTATTAAGTTGAGAAAATATGGAACACCCTAAAAAGTCTTGTCCATGTGTTCAAGATTGATGAAAATGACTTTGAAAATTCCTTTTGAGTCGAGTTTTAGTTCCATGTCATCTTTGATTTGTTAGTTTTTCTTGATTGAGGCTATGACTTTCTTTATCAGCCAAATTCCGATGAATTTGAAAATCAATGATTGATATTTTCAAGTGTTGAATTTATTACTCAATTTTCTATGTTATATTTTCGTAGATTGGGGTTTGTTTGGCTTGTATAAGACATGAATTTGAGTGAGTGTTGGTTTTCCCTTATTGAATTCTTGGGCTAACTTCAGTTTCATTTTTTTTCACTTTGTGCTTTGGGATCATACGGGGTTTGTTATTTTCCTTTTGAATGCGTTGGATCAACTAATCTTGGGATGCCTTGATAGAGGTTCTTGTTGGTGACAATGTTGTGGAAGGAGGGGTTTCCTCCTACTGCAATGGGGGTGCAATTGACCCTCAATAGAGAGAGAAATTAAAACCCTAATGTAAGTTGTAGGTTCATCAAATTTCATTAGCATCACCTTCTCACCTTATATCTAGAACAAGATAATAATGTCAACAATTGACAATCATACTTCGATTGTTGTTAAAATTATTACTATTTACTCCCTAGATTAATGTATTTATTTATTTTTCTATTGAGTAATTTCAAGTAATTCACATAAAGATATATTAGCTACAGGATTTCTCATATCTTTCACTAAATCATAATTTAACTTATCATAAACTAAACTAGATTTACCCATATCTGAGTTCAATTTGGTGTTGGAATAAGTTCACTTCAATTGGTAGGATGTAGAACAAGATCCTATGTTTGTTAGAGGTCCTTTGCTTCTAGTTTGATCCACTAAAATATCCTCAAATTCGTATTCATAATCATCCATTTTGCCTTTGGAAATGTTTCAAATAACATTAATTGATGATTTAGGAATCTCATATAATCCATTGTCATTAGTATATTTTCTTCTTCTTATTCTGTCTCAGTAAAAACCTTAAACATATTTACAAATGTAGGATAATTACTCTCTAAATGGTTGGAATTATGAGCTCTACAAAACTTTTCCTTAGCAAATTCCTCAATATGAGTTTCATTAGCATAAGGAGTTTGTCTAGAGGTATATGATTTCTTCTAAATAGTTCTCCTATAAAAGGTTCCTTCTCCTGAGATTTTTTAAGGTAAATTATGTCATTGCAAAGTTTTTTAATGATTCTTTGTAAATTATCCATATCTACTATTTACTCCTATTTCTTTTGAATCATTGATAGTTTTCATTGTTGTTTTATTTAGACTAAGTAAAGTTTTCTTTTCTTCTACTATAGACTTGCGTACAATACTAAGAATTTTATTTTCTACCACTAAAATTTGAATATTAAAATGTGGTAGTTAATTTAGTTTTTCCTACTCCCTTAAAAAATATTGTTGTAGAGGGTGGGAGAGAAATAATATGAAAATAAATAAAGACATTGGTTGCAAGTGTCAAGTCTTATAGTATTTTGTTCATTAATTTACACTCCTTACTAGTTCAAATGTTAGCTCACTAGGATAATTATTTTCCTCTAAAAATTTTAGATAAATGTGAACTTGAATCAAGCTAGGAAAATATTTTAGACTCACTTGATCATTCTTTTCTATGTTTCCCACCCTTGAATGGAATGGTAAATTTAATTGGTGATTCACCTAGATCCTTTCTCTATGCTCCAAGTATAAATCTTCTTATTTACATCTCAATTAGTGTTGGATTATATAAATAAGTTTATTTAGAGACTTCAGATTGGGATGTTACTCGAGTGTTACTATGAGATTATAGACCTAGTGAATTAGGTAAAAGTATAGATGGGTTTAACATGGTAGGTTTAGAAGGTTATGATTCTTCTTTAGAAGGTTTTGTTACATGAACTATTTTATGCATTGTATGAAATGATCTAGATGGCTTAGAAAAATGTGAAGCATTTCCTTCCACTCAAATCATTGGCCCCCTTCCTAGCACCAAAATTTTGTACAGTCAAGAAAATTTCTCCACCAACAATAAACGAAAATTTCCCAATGAAAAGTCCTAATTAAACTTGCTCTCATTTGGTATAGCGATTCCAACTCATATGTAATATTGGTTGACATCTACAGTGTTGAAATCAATTTAATATCAATTCAAATTGAAATAATCAATATAAAATTCTTAAAATATAATTATCTATTATACATGATATTTTTAATAAATACGATATACTAGATAGGAGTGTCCTTGTTTGAATTATACACAAGAAGAATGACTAATTAATAAATTTAAGGAATTAAGAGGCATAAGAAGTTTAACAAGTCCCACTTTTCATAGTGTCATCAAGGAAGACAAAATCGTCACTAGTAGCAGGAGAGGAGGAGGCCAAGATGGTCGAGAGAGAAGGCTAAAAAAACAAACGATCACTTTGTATCAAATAGGATATGATTGGTATTTAGTCCCTAAGTGGGATGTAGCTAAATTGCATTAATAAACTTTGGGCGCACCAATGAGCTAAACATTTAAGAACAAGTACACAAAAGAATATTTTTCAAATAAATAGGTATTCAAAAACATACTCTAATATCCAATCAAATATAAATGTAAGAAATAATTGAAACATGATAGAAATATTAGATACCAAGATGAAATAAAAATGCACAACTTACATAAATGTAGATTAAAAAATCACACATTCATATATGAAAGTTCAACAAAAAATATTTGACCTTTAACTATTTATTAAATTTGATAACAATTGATCTAGATCCTTTACTTCAAGGATAAATATAGAATTGGATTTAAAAGAGCATGTAACAAAGTGAAACATACACATAAAATAAGCAAAAATAAAAAGAAACCAAGTGATCAAAGGCTCACAAACAACTTGATAACAAACTTCACCTAGTGTGGACTATGTCTCTGGGCTCTGCTCAATGTTGGGAGGCCTCTTGGATCAATTGGAAGCAAAATAAAATTACAAGAAATTACAAAATGACACCTTATACCTCCACTTATGGGGATGACCTGAAAATGTAGACCTCTTCTGAAGAAACTGATTGCATGGTTGGATTCCAAGAGAAAAATCGTGAAAAATGACTATAAACTTGGTTGTGTTCTGTGTTGATGACCTCTCGGGCTCCAGGGAATATTTTAGATTATCTGCAAGATTATCGACAGAATATTCCCTCTAACATTCCGTGGAATCTTTCTCGAAAAGCATGCCTAGGTGAGGTGTGGTTCGAGCTATGGGTTTCGCAGGAAACATGGGCGTCAGGTTCCATTGGTCGTGCTCTCCTCCTCCATGCGTTGGGGTGAGTTTAAGTAGATGAGGGATGGTAGAGTTTACGAAGCCGCCCTGGCGGACATCACAGTTATGAAGATAGTGTTAAGGCCTTGCGGGTCGGGGGTTGCAAGTACAACCCCCAGACACGCACACTTGTGCGTACATATTTTTCATATAGTTGAAATGGTTCTATCGGTTTCAAAACCATTAGCGATTAGATCCTATAATTTTTGCATATATATATATATATATATATATATATATATATATATATATATATATATATATATATATATATATATATATATATATATATATATATATATATATATATATATATATATATATATATATATAGATAACCTTTGTTGGCTCGATTAGCAGGGTTTGACTGCTTATCGGCCAGCGACACAATTTTTTAATGTTTAATTCATTTTTTCCTAAAAACCTTTTTTTTCACGCCAACGATTTTGGGGGTTACCGGTCATTTTAAATAGGTGATAAATTTTCTACCGCTGATAGCCAAGAAGGTCCAAAATATCACATCCTTAAGGAAAACCAATGATATTGATTAGGATGCCATGTGTCATGCTCTGATTAGTCCATCCAGCTGACTGGGCTACTGATGTTACCTGCCAAGTGTCACACTCTAGTTCGCTCTCCTCCATATGTATAGCCATGGCACCCTACTAACATCATCATCCATATGACTAATGTCAACATCCATACCGCTGATGTCAGAATGCCAAGTGTCCCTATGGGGCCTGTCTGCAAGAAATTTAGCAGTTTCAAAAAAACTTCAATGGGCCATAACTTATTCATATGATGTTAGATTAAGGTGACATTTACCCCATTGGATTCAGAACAACAAGCTCTTCAATTTAAGACTAGTTTTGTTGTGTTTCAAGGAATTTGAAAATTTGGCCTTCTAGGATTTTCCTGGATCATTCCTCCCCACTAATGAGATTTTGGGCCACAAAAAGCTTTATCAGTCAATTGGCAAGTGAGTTAATTGATCCCTCAGTTTCTCCTTTTCAATCCAATAGTTCTTACTTGGATGCATCACATTGAAACCAATACCAAGGTACTCCACATCTCCATGTCATGAAGTCCTAGTTCTCTCGTCAAGAATGATATCTTCTGGTAGCTTGTCCGATTATTCAAGTGAAAAATCGTCCATTGTAGGAACCTGTCCAACCTCTTCAGTATCCATGATCAAAGGTGGATAATAAAGCTTAAAGTTTTCAACGTTCACCACTGAGTACATCTGCATGTATGTTGGCAAATCAAGACGAAAAACATTGTCTCCAATCTCCTCTAATATTGTGACCAAGCCATATCGGATTGGTATCAACTTATTTCCTTCCACTTTCATTCTATTGTTGTTGATGTGGAGCCACACCCTATCTCTAATCTAGAATTGGTGTTCAACCTGATGCTTGTCATGTCGAGCCTTGTATTGAGCTTGAATTTTGTCTAATTGCTCCTGCACTGCTTGGTGAATCATCTGAATTCTTTGAATGAACTTTCATGCTTTGTCCCCATAATTTGGCTCACTTGAATCTTTATCTCTACCAAAGACCATGTTTAAGGGATCATTTTGCGAATATCCAAAGCATGTCTTGAATGGTGATCTCTCAGTGGATGAATGAGCCCTATAGTATGCATGTTTTACATAAGGAAGTTTATTGTCCCACAACTTGTGATGCTTGCCACAATAGTCCCAGAGTAGATGTATCACTATGTGGTTGATAACCTATGTTTTCCCATTGGTTTGTAGATGAAATTACATACTTCGCTTTAGGTTGGTGCCCATCATTCCCCACAAATCGTTCAGAACTGTCCAAGGAAACAAGATTGTTGATTTGAGACAATGGATGTGGGCAGTCTAAAGTGGACCCATACAAATTGGAAGAAATGATGAACATTATTATCTGTAGTGATCTACCTTTTAGAAGGCATTAGGACATACATTTTACTAAATCGATCCATAATGGCATACAAATAGTCATGACCTCTCTTAGACAAAGGAAAACCGCCAACAAAATCCATTGACACATTTTTCCATGGACGACTCGGAATGGGGAATGGTGTGTAGAGCCCCATTTTTCTATTATTTGGTTTGCAAACTGAACACAACACACATCCCTTTACATATCTTGTTACAATGATTTTCATGTGAGGCCAATAACAAAACCTCTTCAAATTACACAAAGTTTTCCCTACACCAAAATGACTCGAAACAAGAGAGATATGTGCCTCTATGATTACATGTATTCTTTCATTTGTGGGGCTACAAAGTTTTCCAAGGTGGTACAACAATTTTCCCTACAAATGGTAATTATCTACCTGCAATCCATGAGTCAAATTTGGATAAATCTCCTTAAAATATTCATCATCAACACAAAATACCAAAGACCCCATCCATCTTAAATGATGTGCTTGTTGAAGCTTGGTTTGTGATTAGAGGTACTCGAAGGGTTGGTGATTGGTATGAATGATGGTATCCTTGCCAATCAAATAGTGCTTCCACTTCTTCATGCTTTGGACCAAGGCATACAACTCCTTGTCATAGGTGGGATAGTTCAAAACAACTTAGGAGAATGTCTTTTAATGGCTACATACAAGTTTCCTCTGCTACATCAACATGACTCTCATGGCATACTTACTAGCATCTGTATCAATCTCAAAAGGTTATTGGAGGTCAGGTAAGGCCAAAACTATTGTAGTATTGATCTTCTCTTTTAGTGTATCAAAGTTTTTCTACTACTTTCCTCCCCACTCAAAGGTTTGCTTCACACTCGTCAATGCATGCAAGGGGGATGCAATGACGGAGAAGATGGAAATGAATCTTCTCCGGTATTGTATTGAAACCAAAAATCTATGAACCTCTATAACATTGGTGGGTTAGGCCACTTCACAATCACATCAACTTTAGAAGGACTGACCAAATTCACACTTAGAAATTTTGACATATAATTTTTATTTTTTCAAAACATCAAAAACCTTTTTAACATGACTCACATGATCTTCCCATGTTATACTGAAAACAAGAATGTCATAAAGATAAACAAGTACAAAATCATCAAGAAAAGGTATGAAAATATCATTCATCACCCTCATAAATGTGGACGGATCATTGCACACTCTGAATGTCATCACCATCCATTAAAAAAACCCTTTTTTGTTCTTGAATGTAGTCTTCCATACATCCTATTCTACTATCTTTACCTAACGGTAGCCACTACGCAAGTCTCGTTTTGTGAAATAGACAACATTTTTCAATTTGTCTAATAAATCATCAATGCGAGGGAGAGGGTACTGATTCTTCACTGTTATTTTTTTTAGTGCCCTGTAGTCCACACAAATCCTCCATGTGTCATCATTATTTGGCACCAGCATGATGGGTGAGCCGCATGTAGAAGAACTTGACCTTATGACCCCTTGGTTCAACAATTCCTGCACTTGTTTCTTTATCTCCTCCATCTCAATGGATGAAAACTTGTACCAATATTTGGTAAAGGAGTATCCTACTGCAAGTGAATTTCATGTTGGATCTCACGCTTTGGAGGCAACCCATTTGGTTCCTAAAAAATCTCATTATAGTTAGAAACAATTTCATACAATTCTTTTTTATGAGTGGGATCGCAACCTTGGATAGCTTTAGATGCCTCCACATCCTTTTCTCTCACAACCATGAACATTCACCCTTTGCTAGAATTGATCAATCTCTTCATCTGACTTGCACTTACAAGACTTGCACTGATCTTGGTACGATGAGCTCTAACAATTTATTCCACCTCATCTTTCATGAGATGATACTTGCTTTCATGGAGAAATAAAACTACTTTCCTTTCATACAAATATGGACTCCCCAATACATTGTCATAGATATCCAAAGGTACAATATCAAGTTCAACCTCATCTACTAGCTTGGATGCAATCACTTGTGAGCTTGTATCAAACAAGATTTCCACTTTAGTATGTTTCATCAAAACTCTAATGTGGAACAATTCAATCCTCTTTTGTTCATCGACAAGAGACTCATTTGAAGAACGTGTACTTGCATGTAATTCATACTTTTCATTAGAATGAAGAGAAAAGTTACCTTGTATGCCCACTATTGTGATTTCTGTCTCATCACTAGAGTTGGATAAAAGGTCCTGTTGCATGATTGCTACTGTATTTTTCTTTCCCTTTCCTCCAAATATTTTTTGCTTCAAGTTTGTATGCACTTCCAATCGTGTTCATCATCATGACCTTCCTTCTTGAAATGTGTGCAATATGGATTTTCTCCCTCTTCTTTCTTGGTTGTAGCTGCCTTCTTATCCTTTCCCTTGCCTTTTCCTTTGAACTTTCCATTATGAGGTTTCAAATATGATTTTATGGGTTGTTCCTCTTTTTCATTCTTTCTCCTGTTTTCAAGGTGAATGGCCTTCACACTAGCTGCATCAATAGCAGTAGGTTCAAATAAAAACAAAGAATGCTTGATGTAGCTATGTAAAGTACCAATATACTTTATTATAGTTTTTGGTGAATCAATTGCCCAAATTTAAAGATTTTTTTCTAAACTCTTTTGTGAATCTTTGTACATTTTTCCCCTTTCCTTGCCTCAAATATTTCCATACCATTAAATTCTTTTGTCATAACCCAAAGGATGGAATTGATATTTTAATGTAGAAATAAAATTGGACCAGGAAGAAAGAAGATTATCCAAGTTTTGCTACCTTTCTGCAACTTTCTCTCCCACCAAATGACAACAGTGCCACTCAGCTGAAGAGATGCTAATTGGATCTTGGCCTCATCTTCATTGATCTATTGAATCCAACAATGGACCTCGATCTTTTTAATCCAATTATTTAACTTCTCTGCGTTACATTCTCCATTATATGTGGGAAAGTCAAACTTTATATCTAGCTTTAAAAATGGATTTTTAGATGTGTTCCCATGATTCTTGTTAGAATGATGAGAAGAAGAAGAATAAGATCTGTCACTAGAAGATGGAGAGGGAGGGGGATCTTCTCCTCCACCTCCATGGTTTACCGAGGTATGATCATCTGACTCTTTCTTCTCAGGCTTTATTGTCTTCTCATATTCTGCAAACAAATTTGTCCACTTTATCTGCCACGATGAATAATATTTTGTGATAATTTCGTTCTTCCTCCATTTGAGCTTCATCATCTGCCATTTTCCATCTTCATGTTGCACACCTTGCTTCATGTGCCTGAATTAGTTTATAGGCTACCGCAAGTGGTATCTTGCATAAATTGGGGGTAGATACCTTGAGTAGGTCGAAGACTATGAATCCATGTAAATGAATAAAAGATAAATAATTAGAATATTTGTGGTTTTCTCTCATATGGGTTTCCACATAAAAATCTTGTGTCTCTTTATGACGAGATGGATTCTCAATGTGATGATATTTTATGATGAATTTCTCTTTCTAATGATATGATGCTTATGGTTAATATTGATTATTATGTGGTTGATTGATTATGAAAAGTTGTGAAATATTAAGATTGATCTCACATGGATTCACCTCCACCCTTAATGTGACCTTTGGGCCAAAATATTCTATTTGTAGAGCTGAGAATTTGTTGTTATTTTCTCTCTAGATGAGGATGGGTCTATGTTTCCTTTCTTTATGGCTCTTCTCCTGTTTGAAACTTTTGTGAAGCCATATTCAGTTCCTTTCTAATTAACCTATGATATTCTAGACTTGATTATGGGGGAATTATTTAAATAAGTTGCAATATTCATGGCATTTCCAACTTTTGGAAACAGATATGTTCATAATATATGGTCTCCTCCTATATTTTTTCATGGTAGCTAATGTTGATATTAGTTGTGAGGGATTTGGTGAGGTCCTGGTAGACAAAAATCCTAGTGTAGGAAGTGTATAGACAATATTTGGTAGTTTCATGGAGCATCATGAAGGATCCTATGGAAATTCCCAATACCTATAAGATGTTTGGATCCCAAAATTTCTAGGTAAATGGGTAAATACAAAACCAAACAAGAGTTGAGATAAAGTTTTCCTTGTTGTAGTTGAATCATTCTACCCAGGGCCTCATATACAACCCTATCGAGTTGAGAAAATATGGAACAACCTAAAAAGTCTTGTCCATGTGTTCAACATTGTTGAGAATGACTTTGAAAATTCCCTTTGAGTCAATTTCAGTTCCATGTCATCTTTAATTTATTCGTTTTTCTTGATCGAGGCTATGTAGACTTTCTTTATCAACCAAACTCCCATGAATTTGAAAATCAATGCTTTATCTTTCAAGTGTTGAATTTTTTACTTGATTTTCTCTGTTATATTTTCATAGATTGGGGCTTATTTGGATTGTATAAGACGTGGGTTTGAGTGAGTGTTGGTTGTCCCTTATTTAATTCTTGGGCTGACTTCATTTTCATTTTTTTCACTTTGTGCTTTGGGATCATATGGGGCTTGTTATTTTCCTTTTGAGTGCGTTGGATTAGTGAAAATCCTTAAAAAGGGTGACGCATGGCACCCCTCATGGGTGGCCACATGGATCAATGACATCATGATGACATCATCAAGAAAACGAAAATTGACCCTAGGAAAATAAAATCCAAGTACTTAGTGTTGGATCTAGAGCTAAAAAGTTGGTTTTATGGTTGAGGCTTTGGATTTTGGGACCAGAAGAAAACTATGTATACATGTTACTGAAACCTCAGCTGCACACCTTGTGAAGAATATAAGTCTAATGTTGAAAATTAAAGTTAAGTTTGAGCTTCGTAATTGGGTCACTCTCTAGTTTGGTCTGCAGGAAATGGGAATTTTGTTGTTTCAATTTTGGTTTGTGTCAAGATGAAGTACCGTTTTTCCACCCCCATCACAAAATATTGGCATGCTTGCGAGATCGCCAAAGATAGCAGAATCCGTTATTTTTGTGGAATGTGTAACCAAATCCAACAAATTCTTGGCTGAAATGATTGGCATTGTTGACTATATAATTATCTGTGTGTGAACATATATAGTTAGTAGTGTTTGGATCCATGTGTGGTGATTAATAGACTATGCATGGACCCCAAATGTTGAAATGTAGAGGAATTGCAATAAGATCCCAAGCCTCATTAGACGAAGTTCCTAGTCTATGCACATTGAATATTCTCGAGGCCTGTCTGGGTCATTAACTCATTGAGGATAGTTCTACACAACAAAAGAAATGGGAAAGAATTGTGTTTCAAGCAACACCCAACATCACATTTGGTATTGACTAATAGAGGAGACCTCGAGATCACGGGTTCAACCTCTATTCATTGAGAAGTTTGGTTTAATTTTTTTATACATATATGTAGTCATTTTGTTGCAGTATTAGCAAACATCGATGACCATAGATTTGTCGTCATATAAGATTAATTATCTATGTTTTCCCATTGGTTTGTAGATGAAATTACATACTTCGCTTTAGGTTGGTGCCCATCATTCCCCACAAATCGTTCAGAACTGTCCAAGGAAACAAGATTGTTGATTTGAGACAATGGATGTGGGCAGTCTAAAGTGGACCCATACAAATTGGAAGAAATGATGAACATTATTATCTGTAGTGATCTACCTTTTAGAAGGCATTAGGACATACATTTTACTAAATCGATCCATAATGGCATACAAATAGTCATGACCTCTCTTAGACAAAGGCAAACCGCCAACAAAATCCATTGACACAATTTTCCATGGACGACTCGGAATGGGGAATGGTGTGTAGAGCCCCATTTTTCTATTATTGGGTTTGCAAACTGAACACAACACACATCCCTTTACATATCTTGTTACAATTATTTTCATGTGAGGCCAATAACAAAACCTCTTCAAATTACACAAAGTTTTCCCTACACCAAAATGACTCGAAACAAGAGAGGTATGTGCCTCTATGATTACATGTATTCTTTCATTGGTGGGGCTACAAAGTTTTCCAAGGTGGTACAACAATTTTCCCTACAAATGGTAATTATCTACCTGCAATCCATGAGTCAAATTTGGATAAATCTCCTTAAAATATTCATCATCAACACAAAATACCAAAGACCCCATCCATCTTAAATGATGTGCTTGTTGAAGCTTGGTTTGTGATTAGAGGTACTCGAAGGGTTGGTGATTGGTATGAATGATGGTATCCTTGCCAATCAAATAGTGCTTCCACTTCTTCATGCTTTGGACCAAGGCATACAACTCCTTGTCATAGGTGGGATAGTTCACAACAACTTAGGAGAATGTCTTTTAATGGCTACATACAAGTTTCCTCTGCTACATCAACATGACTCTCATGGCATACTTACTAGCATCTGTATCAATCTCAAAAGGTTATTGGAGGTCAGGTAAGGCCAAAACTATTGTAGTATTGATCTTCTCTTTTAGTGTATCAAAGTTTTTCTACTACTTTCCTCCCCACTCAAAGGTTTGCTTCACACTCGTCAATGCATGCAAGGGGGATGCAATGACGAAGAAGATGGAAATGAATCTTCTCCAGTATTGTATTGAAACCAAAAATCTATGAACCTCTATAACATTGGTGGGTTAGGCCACTTCACAATCACATCAACTTTAGAAGGACTGACCAAATTCACACTTAGAAATTTTGACATATAATTTTTATTTTTTCAAAACATCAAACACCTTTTTAACATGACTCACATGATCTTCCCATGTTATACTGAAAACAAGAATGTCATAAAGATAAACAAGTACAAAATCATCAAGAAAAGGTATGAAAATATCATTCATCACCCTCATAAATGTGGACGGAGCATTGCACACTCTGAATGTCATCACCATCCATTAAAAAAACCCTTTTTTGTTCTTGAATGTAGTCTTCCATACATCCTATTCTACTATCTTTACCTAACGGTAGCCACTACGCAAGTCTCGTTTTGTGAAATAGACAACATTTTTCAATTTTTCTAATAAATCATCAATGCGAGGGAGAGGGTACTGATTCTTCACTGTTATTTTTTTTAGTGCCCTGTAGTCCATACAAATCCTCCATGTGTCATCATTATTTGGCACCAGCATGATGGGTGAGCCGCATGTAGAAGAACTTGACCTTATGACCCCTTGGTTCAACAATTCCTGCACTTGTTTCTTTATCTCCTCCATCTCAATGGATGAAAACTTGTACCAATATTTGGTAAAGGAGTATCCTACTGCAAGTGAATTTCATGTTGGATCTCACGCTTTGGAGGCAACCCATTTGGTTCCTAAAAAATCTCGTTATAGTTAGAAACAATTTCATACAATTCTTTTTTATGAGTGGGATCGCAACCTTGGATAGCTTTAGATGCCTCCACATCCTTTTCTCTCACAACCATGAACATTCACCCTTTGCTGGAATTGATCAATCTCTTCATCTGACTTGCACTTACAAGACTTGCACTGATCTTGGTACGATGAGCTCTAACAATTTATTCCACCTCATCTTTCATGAGATGATACTTGCTTTCATGGAGAAATAAAACTACTTTCCTTTCATACAAATATGGACTCCCCAATACATTGTCATAGATATCCAAAGGTACAATATCAAGTTCAACCTCATCTACTAGCTTGGATGCAATCACAATTCTATCCATACACTATTTGGTTACATGTGATTTGGCTTTATCACACAACCAACCAAGAGGGTAAGGTTTTGGATGAGGTTTGGTGCCCAACCCTAGATTCTTAACCAAGGATTCTGAAATCAAGTTTACTTGTGAGCTTGTATCAAACAAGATTTCCACTTTAGTATGTTTCATCAAAACTCTAATGTGGAACAATTCAATCCTCTTTTGTTCATCGACAAGAGACTCATTTGAAGAACATGTACTTGCATGTAATTCATACTTTTCATTAGAATGAAGAGAAAAGTTACCTTGTATGCCCACTATTGTGATTTCTGTCTCATCACTAGAGTTGGATAAAAGGTCCTGTTGCATGATTGCTACTGTATTTTTCTTTCCCTTTCCTCCAAATATTTTTTGCTTCAAGTTTGTATGCACTTCCAATCGTGTTCATCATCATGACCTTCCTTCTTGAAATGTGTGGAATATGGCTTTTCTCCCTCTTCTTTCTTGGTTGTAGCTGCCTTCTTATCCTTTCCCTTGCCTTTTCCTTTGAACTTTCCATTATGAGGTTTCAAATATGATTTTATGGGTTGTTCCTCTTTTTCATTCTTTCTCCTGTTTTCAAGGTGAATGGCCTTCACACTAGCTGCATCAATAGCAGTAGGTTCAAATAAAAACAAAGAATGCTTGATGTAGCTATGTAAAGTACCAATATACTTTATTATAGTTTTTGGTGAATCAAGTGCCCAAATTTAAAGATTTTTTTCTAAACTCTTTTGTGAATCTTTGTACATTTTTCCCCTTTCCTTGCCTCAAATATTTCCATACCATTAAATTCTTTTGTCATAACCCAAAGGATGGAATTGATATTTTAATGTGGAAATAAAATTGGACCAGGAAGAAAGAAGATTATCCAAGTTTTGCTACCTTTCTGCAACTTTCTCTCCCACCAAATGACAACAGTGCCACTCAGCTGAAGAGATGCTAATTGGATCTTGGCCTCATCTTCATTGATCTATTGAATCCAACAATGGACCTCGATCTTTTTAATCCAATTATTTAACTTCTCTGCGTTACATTCTCCATTATATGTGGGAAATTCAAACTTTATATCTAGCTTTAAAAATGGATTTTTAGATGTGTTCCCGTGATTCTTGTTAGAATGATGAGAAGAAGAAGAATAAGATCTGTCACTAGAAGATGGAGAGGGAGGGGGATCTTCTCCTCCACCTCCATGGTTTACCGAGGTATGATCATCTGACTCTTTCTTCTCAGGCTTTATTGTCTTCTCATATTCTGCAAACAAATTTGTCCACTTTATCTGCCACGATGAATAATATTTTGTGATAATTTCATTCTTCCTCCATTTGAGCTTCATCATCTGCCATTTTCCATCTTCATGTTTCACACCTTCCTTCCAGGTCAAAGGATTTGAGTTTTCCTTCACCTTTTTGGAGCTTGTTCCTGGTTAGAATTCACTCATGCAACTCACATCAAGAAGACCTGATCTGATACCAAACTTGATCCAGATCCTTTACTTCAAGGATCGATACATAATTTCATTTAAAAGAGTATGTAACCAAGTGAAACATACACATAAAATAAGCGGAAATAAAAATCAACCATCAGATCGAAGGCACATAAACAAATTGATATTGGAGTTCCCCCAGTGTGGGCTATGTCTCTGGGCCATGCTCAATGTGGGTAGGCCTCTTTCATTAATTAGCAGCTAAATCAAATTACAAGCAATTACAAAATTACACCTTATACCTCCACTTCTAGGGATGCCCTGAAAATATAGGCCTCTTTTGAAGAAATAGACTGCATGTCTGAATTCCTTGTGAAAAGTAATGAAAAATGACTATAAAGTTGGCCTTGTTTTGTGTTGGTGACCTTTGCAGCTCTACTGAATCTTTTAGATTTCCTACAATATTCTCTATAGAATATTCCCTCCAAGAGTGCTCAGAATGTTTCTTGAAAATCACACCTAATTGGGGCACGGTTCTAGCTCCAAGTTAAAAAAGAAATATTGGCATCGGGCATTGTAAAATGTAACTAGGTTTGGTCTTCATAATGACATGTAATTACGATCTTTGTAAATGATGAAATAAAGAGAATAAAATTATTATTTTAATGCTTTGCTTCATGAGTTTCATGAGAAAGAGGTTTATTTTAGATGGATCTCATTGACAACCTTAGGATTTGTCAAAGATTCGATGTCATCTATAAAAAGATATCAAATGTAACCTAACAAATAGCCATCCAATGACAAGCATATAGCCCTCTTCCTATGTCAGCCTGCAAGATGAAATAATGGCTCATGTCAACTCACTTAAGAATACATAGTTATTCGAAGTATCACGTCGTCTTGTTAATATGCTCCAACAACTATAAATATGATTCAGGTGGATATTGGTGGTCACCCACCTATTCCACCTAGACCCCCAGTCAGTTTCATCTGTTTCCTTGTTCATTTAATCATTTATTATTTTTAGCAGTTTTCTTGGACCTGAACTTCCAGAGCAGTTTTGATCCCCTAAATGGCATTTTTTGTGGTCCATGTAAGGCTTGTAGCTATATAGAAAAAGTTGTAGTACTCGGTGAGACCTTTCCAACAAGGTATCATACGCACCAAACATAGATAATATGACCAAGTTACAACCCCAGGAAGTTGGTTGCCCAACTAACCACAACGAGGCCCATAAACTCTTGGTATTACATCTCCTGGGGTTAGGGTTTTGGTTGTTTATGGTTTTCTCATGTTTTCCAATAATAGATAGGACTTTGAGCCTCATTATAACACAGTTCATAGGCATGTAGCCACCACATGTCTTCTCAGAGATAAGTTACCATCACCTAAGCTATCTTATTTCCATTATGTTTGTAAGCATAGTTGAGTATATTTCTATTAATGAAATGAACTTTTTTTCTGTTGCATCTCTGGGTTTATTATTATATATGTAAGTTGTTACATTCCTGTCTAAGTTCGAATTAGTGGTATCAGAGGGGTCTACTCTTTCTCTATTTTTCTTTGCATGTCCCCAATGAGGTCAGGGTATAAGGAGTTAAGGCTTGATCTAGTTGAACCATTGCAAGATTAGCCTCACAAAACCTGATGACCTCCCATCACGGAAGAGAAGAAAGACGAGGGGGTAGGAGATCCTTTCAAAATGTTTCTCCGGGAATCCCTTGATTGAAAGAGGGACGTGATGATGGATAACTTTGCTAAGATCCTTCGACAACTACCCATAGGCGATGCATTGTTATCCAACAACCACTCTAGAGGCGCCACTCCTTTTAAAGTATAAGTTAACTTTTATATTCCCATATTCGAAGGCCTGATAGATGTAGACATCATAGATAAATGGTTAAATCTATTGGAAGGATATTTTTCAGTGCATGACTTTTCCAATTGGGAAAAGATTACTTTTGCACTTCTCAAAGTTGCCCCACACATCAAGGACTGGTAGGAAACCTATTGTGGACAAAAGGACAAGTCTGAACCCTCATTGTTTTCAGTTGCACCCACTTGGAATTATTTCCGTGACAGCATCAAGGAACAATATTACCCTGTCAGGATCTATGAAGGAAAATACATAAATTGGACCACGCTAAGTCAGGGAAGGGACCAAGATGTCCTAGAGTTCACAAATATTTTCCATACCCTTTGCATGAAGTTTGGTATCAAGGATACTAAGTAGAATTTGGTGCTCAAGTACCACGATTGTCTACACAAGTACATCCAAGAATAGATGGAATTCCTGGACATTTCCTCATTCGAAATGACGTATCGATACGCTTTAAAGATTGAGCAGAAGT
Source organism: Pinus tabuliformis (assembly GCA_031772625.1). Classification (NCBI taxonomy): domain Eukaryota; kingdom Viridiplantae; phylum Streptophyta; class Pinopsida; order Pinales; family Pinaceae; genus Pinus; species Pinus tabuliformis. The sequence continues at coordinate 508,921,508 of CM062807.1, forward strand.
TTAAATAGAAGGAGTAGGACTTTGGATATAAAAATCTGAAGCAAGGAAAATGCACCCCCAAACCACAGAACAAAGTACCAAACCAAGGTGGGTCTAGCCAGGATAGCTCATTGAAGCCGCAAGCAAAGAACAACACCATGAAGATGAAGAAGGACACATGAAAATGGTATGAGTTCCATAAGAGATACACTCACAATACAAGTGAGTTTCGGACTAAGCAGTCACTGGTGGTTGAGATGAAGGCTTTTGAGCCAAATGTAGGTTCTGACTCTTAATCAGAAACCAATAAGGGAACTGCCAAAGGGAAGTAGATCATTGATGCAAAGCCTAGTACCACTATGGCCACCACCAAGATCCACAAGATTGAGCGTGAAGATCCAGAGGAGGGGGAATGCCTCTTCCACTCACAGATGTGGGTGAAGGGTTCCCCACTACAATTCATTGTCAACAGTTAGAGCCAAAAGAACCTCATTTCAGTGGAGGTCATTAAGTGGTTAGGCCTAAGACTACAACACATCCACAGTTATATACCATCAAGTGGCTTCACCAAGGGCAATATCTTCATGTCAGACAATAGTCTTACCTTCCCTACAACATCAATCCCTTCCGAATGAGGTACTGTGTGATGTTTCTCTGCTTGAAGTTTGTGATGTATTTTTAAGACAACCATACTTGTGGAAGCGACATGTTGTATATGATTCTAGACCTCGCTCTGTGATTATTACTTTCGCTAATAAGTTGTACAGGATATCGGAGGTAGCCCCACGTACTGCCATCTCTTTGATCATTGCAAAGAAATGCAGTAAGATCATCTCCCTGACCAGGAAATTTGTTTTTCTTATGATTCACCCCTAGGGCAAGAAGAAGGTTGTGGCCATGGCTTCCAAGCAAGGTTCCTCTACACATCAACAATAGATGGACAAGGTCATGGAGGAGTAGAGGGATAATTTCTCCTCACCCAGAGGGGTACCTCTGCACTATCAGGTCAAGCACTCCATTGATCTGACCCCGTGTGCGTCACTTCCCAATGGATCAATCTATCGACACTATGTTCTAGAGAACGATGAGATCAAGAGGCAGATTTATGAACTATTTCAAAAAGGGCACATCAGTCCAATCTCATCACCTTGTGGGAGCCCGATTGTATTGTTACAAAAGAAGAATGGGACCTGGAGGCTATGTATTGGCTATCGGACACTGAACAATATCATTTTCCGGAATAGGTAACCAATCCTTCCGATTGATAACCTTCTGGACCAGATCAAAGGGGCCAAATATTTCAGCAAGATTGACTTAACGTCAAGTTATCACCAGGTGCCTATCAAACCCTCCGATGTGTGGAAGACTTCCTTCAAATCCAAGGAGGGCTTTTTCAAATGGTTGGTCATGTTGTTTGGATTGAGAAACACCCATGCAACCTTCATGAGAATTATGGAAAACATCTTGTAACCCTTCACAAATGCATTCGTGGTGGTGTATTTAGATGGCATCTTGATCTTCATCTGGAGTTTGGAAGAGAACCTCCACCATATTCGACAGGTCCTTCAAACCCTACGAAAACACAAGCTATGTGCTAACTTGAAGAAATGCACCTTTGGCCTGACCCAAGTTCAGTATATGGGATACATCATTGATGAGGAGGGTCTACATATGGACCCGTCCAAGATACAAGTCATTTAGGATTGGCCAACCCCAACCACTCTAACAAAGCTCCGCTGTTATGCTCTTAACCTGCAAAATGATACCCAAATACAAAATATGCGAAGAAAAGATACCCAGAACACAGAATAGCAATGATTTTATTATTCAGAGAGTAATGTTCACTTGCCTCTTCGAGGGGGCAACCTCCAATAGAGCAGAGCTCGAATACAAAATAAGACACAATGCTCCTCGCAGGGAGTCTCTATCCTTTATATATGACTCATACATGCAATACCACGGGCCAATACCGTGGGTTTTATTAATACCATCTATCTAATACTACGGCCCATTTGCAACTAATTGTGGTCCCGTCATTAATTGCGGGTTAACCACTTACAAATATTAATATGGGCTTTATTGACTCTTGACTATGACGTGATCCCATGACATAAATAAGGGGGTTAGGGTGGGACCCTAACATGCCCTCCCCCTTAAGACTAGCCTTGTCCTCAAGGCTGAAGCTGCGGAAACTGCTGAAGAATAGTGGCTGGTTCCCAAGTTGCATCTTCCGTAGAGGTGTCTTTCCATTTGACGAGGACTTCCTTAATCATGCGGCCGTGCAGGTGCTTGTCTCGTGTGTCTAGAACCTGTTCGGGTTGAAGCCAGATTGACCCTTCTTCGTCCAATTCAGGTAGACTGGTTTGAACTCGGCAGTTGTTCCCAATCACTTTCTTGAGGCACGATACATGGAAAACTGGATGGATTTTTGCCGTAGGTGGCAAAGCCAACTTGTAAGCCACTTCTCCAATGCACTGAAGTACTTGGTATGGTCCGTATAATTTTGGAGAGAGCTTTTGACAACCCTTGTCTTTGAGTGATGTTTTCTTATATGGTTGCAGCCTCAAAAAGACCTGATCCCCTTCTTGAAATTAGCGCTCTGAGTGATGCTGGTCGACCTGTTGCTTCATGCGGTTCTGAGCTTGATGAAGATTCTCTCTAAGATGGGCGATCATGGTTGCGCGGTGTTGTAGGAGTTGATCCACTGTTTGTACTTTGGAGCACCCCTTAAGATAAGAAGTAGGGGAAGGCGGAAGTTGACCATATACTGCTTCATAGGGAGTCATTTTGGTGGTGACATGATAGTTGGTGTTATACCACCATTCAGCCAAAGGTAACCATTGTACCCAAAGGTGTTGCTTTTCTGAAGTGAAACACCTAAGGTAGGTTTCTAGACATTTGTTGACGGCTTCGGTTTCACCATCTGTTTGCGGATGATATGAAGTACTGAGTTTGAGTTGAGTGCCTTGTATTCTGAAGAGTTCCTACCAAAAATTACTGGTGAAGATCGGGTCGCGGTCGGACACAATAGAAGTGGGCATGCCATGCAATTTGAAGATCTGATCCATGAAAGATTGAGCAACCAAAGTTGGTGTAAACGGGTGGGGTAGGGAGCAGAAATGAGCATACTTCGACAGTCGGTCCACAACCACCATGATGACTGACTTGTTCCCTGACTTTGGAAGACCTGTAATGAAATCCATAGAAACCTCCGTCCAAATTGATGCCGGAATGGGCAATGGTTGTAATGTGCCTGGTGTGTTGACGGTTTCCCCTTTGTGGTGTTGACAGAAATCACATTCTGCTACGAAGGTAAGGATGTCCTTTTTTATGCCTGTCCAAAAAAATGATCTTCTAGTGCGAGCATGCGTCTTCTGAAAGCCCGAATGTCCTGCAATGGGAGATGAGTGCAATTCTGCCAAAATGCGACTTTTGAGGGTGGATGTTGGTGAGATTACGACTCTGTCCTTGTAGTGAAGAATATCATTCTGCCACGAGTAGCCCTTGGTGGAATTAGGATCTACCTGCAATTGAGAAATGAGTTGGGAGAGCCCGGGGTGTGAAAACCATTCCCTGCGAGCCTCTTCAATCCAGTCTGGAATGGGGAGGGAAATTGTGAGCAGAGTACTTTCCTCCTCAAATTGGCGAGATAATGCATCTGCTACACTATTGTCTTTCCCTTTCTTGTAAATGATCTCATAATCATATCCCAGCATTTTGGCTAACCATTTATTTTGTTGTGGGGAGGATAGGCGTTGCTCCAAAAAATATTTAAGACTGTGATGATCTGTGCGGATTTGGAAACGTCGCCCCAATAAGTAAGGTCGCCAGGTCTCGACTGCATGTAAGATGGCCATCATTTCCTTCTCGTAGGTAGATTGGCCCAGATTCCTCCCACTGATTTGTTGGCTTGTGAAGGCCAATGGTCGCCTTTCCTGCATTAAGACTGCCCCAATACCTGTACCCGAAGCATCACATTCAATGACAAAGGATTTGGTGAAGTCAGGTAGTGCTAAGACTGGAGTGGAACACATGGCGTTTTTGAGAGCGGTAAATGCCTGTTGTGCTTCCTCGTTCCAGAAGAAGAAATTTTTCTTTAGGATTCGAGTGAGGGGTTTCGCTATGCGGCCATAGTTGCGGACAAATTTACGATAATAGCCTGTGAGACCCAAAAATCCTCTCAAGCTCTTCAAGGTCTTAGGTTGAGGCCATTCTTGCATTGCCTGGATCTTTTTGGGGTCCACCTTGACACCTTCACGCCCCACAATGTGGCCCAAATACTCAACTTCTTCCATGCCAAATGAACACTTGGACATCTTGACAAATAATTTACGCTTACGGAGTAGTTGCAATAGTAGATCTACATGCTGAAGATGTGCAGCCCAAGTGCCACTATAGATGAGGATGTCATCGAAGAAGACAAGGACAAATTTTCTGAGATATGGTTTGAGAATGTGATTCATAAGGCTCTGAAAAGTAGAGGGGGCATTACAAAGACCAAATGGCATGACCAGGAACTCATAATGGCCTTCATGAGTTCTGAAATCCGTCTTGGGAATGTCGAATTCCTTCATGTGAATTTGGTGGTAGCCTGAGCGAAGATCCAACTTAGTGAAGAATTGAGCCCCATTGAGTTCGTCCAGCAAATCGTCAACCATCGGGATGGGAAATTTATCTTTGACTGTCAACTTATTGAGGGCCCTGAAGTCGGGACACATCCGCCACTCCCCATCTTTCTTGAGCACCATGACCACTGGGGATGAATAAGGACTAATGCTGGGACGAATGATACCTGCTTCCAACAGTTCCTTGATGATTTTTTCTATTTCATTCTTTTGGGTGAACGGATATCTGTATGGCCGCACATTTGGGGGTTGGGCCCCTGGAACCAAGGTGATGCCATGATCATGTTCCCCTCGCGAGGGTGGAAGCTCATTAGGCTTGTCAAAGACCGTCCGATGGTTATTTAAAATCTGTTGCATCTCATGATGAATTGGCAGAGATATGGTTTCAACTACCTGGATGGCATTAAATTGAGCTACTACTCCATGATGGCCCTTTTTTAACAATTTTTCCATCCTATGCAAGCTGATGATAGAGGGGGCTCCTGCCTAGAGTCCATGGAGGGTATGTGTGGATTTTTTCTGCTTAAAACTCATATATAACTCCTGGAAATCCATTGTGATTGGCCCAAGAGTGCGGAGCCATTCAGCATCGAGGACAATGTCGCAACCCCCCATGTCTATGGAAAACATGTGGGTTTTCAACTGATAATCCCCAATTTGGACTTGGAAGTTAGAAACTGCTCGTACAAAACAATGCGCTGCTTCTGCGATTTTTTGATGGATGAAATTATGGGTACTTCCACTATCAATCAAGACTACTACTGGGCGATGTTTAAGAAAACCTCGGATTTTGAGAGTTTGAGGGGAAGAAATCCCTGCCAATGCATGTAGCGAAATAATTGGTTCGTCAGAGACATTCTCCTTTGGGTTGTCTTCTTCTAGCGCCTCATGTTCCTCAAGTGGTGGATCTTCCTCTATTGAGCTGTAGTCAGTGGCATCTATTTGAAAAAAATTGGGATCCTTGCATTTATGACCTGGGGAGTATTTTTCATCACAGTAGTAACATAGTCCTTGCTTCCTTCTTTCAGCCATTTCCGCAGGTGACACCTTTTGGACCTTAAGTATTTGAGTCGTGTTGTGAGCTTGTGGGGGGCGACCTTTAGCGGGGAAATTTGGGCGACTGTATTGGGCTGCTAATGCACGTTCCACCTTACGAGCTACCTGGCAAGCCTTCGTCCACGTGGGAGGGTGGTGAAGTAGAACTTGAGCTTTGATGGCTTCTTTAAGACCGCTGATAAAACATTCCGTGTAGAACTCATCTGTGAGACCCCTAGTGCGGAAGGCTAAGGCTTCAAAAGCGGTAATATATTCATCCACTATACCAGTCTGTCGGAGCTTAGTGAGACGACCTAAAAAAGAGTCTTCCTGTTCAAAGCGATCTCGAAGAGCTTTGGTAAATTGGGTCCAAGTCCTAAAAGGTCCATTGCAACGTTGATGCCATTCCCACCATTGCCACCATTCATTGTCCAAGTACATGCTCCCCAACATAAGCTTATTCGCATCATCTGAGATATGATTCAATTTGAAATACTGCTCCATTTGTGCTAGCCATGCGGACAGGTGAGAACCGTCAAAGTTATGCACATCCAACTTGGGAGGTCGCTGATTGGGTGGTGGATGGGTGTGCCAGACGTGAGGAGAGTGGCTAGACTCACCCTCATTGTATTCATGGCCATTATACGCCTCCTCGTGGGCTTGCTCCTTGCCCTTCGGGAGGAATTGTTGTATCTGGAGACTTAGTTCGCAAAGCTCAGTTTGGATGGAGTTCACAGTGTCTTCAAGTTTGTCCATCCTTTCATTGGCCATCGCTTGAGCTCTAGTTTCTACCATACACCAACCTGATGAAAAATTGGGACCGCCTAAAAATTTTTACTAATAAATTGAATGTTACCACCTTGCTCAGCTCGTCGTCCTGATTCTGATGGGCTAGATCACCAATAAGCGCCCTGGAATATCTCAGACTCTTTTTTTTTTTGAAAACTCCTAACGGAGTTTTACTCCTTCTTGGTCAATACTGCAGTCGCCAAATCCTCAAAATGTCAATGCTGCCAAAAGTCCTGCGAAAAGTATACCCCAGTATAGGAACCCTTCACAACAAATCCAATCTGGTGGGTCTGAGAGATCTGAATGGCGGAACAACTGCTGCGGCGGATTTGATGGATCTGCGGGACTGATGTCTACTACTGCTACACCTCTTTGCACACGCGGATCGGGAATAGATGATGTGTGATCCCCCGATAGAAAAGGAAACTATGGTCATGAGGAGTGTCAGGTGCTATAGATCGCAATATACATAAGGGTCTGGCAGTAGTACTCGGCCCAATGTTTCAGGGCTCTAACTAAGGAGGATCGACCGTACCCTTAGCCGTACAACCCGACTTCCCTATCGTATGGGCAAGTAATCTCTCCGAGTGCTGTTCTCGGTGTACTGTAGCCACAAGACGGCCGACGGTTTATCTATGGCGAGGTTTCAAGGGAGCCTAGGGGGCTTCCGATATACCAAGAGGGTACGTGGAAGACAGTCCATGCGCGGTTCTGTCTAATTCACTACTACTCGAAGGGGTACCCACAGGGGTTACAAGGGAGTCCAACAGACGTGACCACCTCTTGTATTTCCTGCGTGCATACCTCCCCAAATCCGCAGGTTTATGCGCTCAACGACAGATCTCGTGGTTTAAAGACGCCGGAACATGTCTCTAGCCGAAATTTTTTTTTTTGCTAAGAATTGGAGATCCCACCGGCCTTGGAAAGTGCTCTGATACCACTTGTTATGCTCTTAACCTGCAAAATGATACCCAAATACAGAATATGCGAAGAAAAGATACCCATAACACAGAATAGCAATGATTTTATTATTGAGAGAGTAATGTTCACTTGCCTCTTCGAGGGGGCAACCTCCAATAGAGCAGAGCTCGAATACAAAATAAGACACAATGCTCCTCGCAGGGAGTCTCTATCCTTTATATATGACTCATACATGCAATACCACGGGCCAATACCAAGGGTTTTATTAATACCATCTATCTAATACTACGGCCCATTTGCAACTAACTGTGGTCCCGTCATTAATTGCGGGTTAACCACTTACAAATATTAATATGGGCTTTATTGACTCTTGACTATGACGTGATCCCATGACATAAATAAGGGGGTTAGGGTGGGACCCTAACATCCGCAACTTTTTGGGTCTTACCAATTTCTACCGTAGGTTCGTGTTGGGGTTCTTTCATATCACTTGGCCTTTAAGTAAAGTCACCAAGGGTGGAGCGAAAGAAAAGTTTTTTTGGTCGGAAACCCAACAGAAAGTGTTCTCCGAGTTGAAGAATCGCCAATGTTCTACACCAATTCTCACATTACCATACCTAAAAGAACCATTTGAGATTTAGAAAAATGCCTCTGACTATGCTATTGGTGTGGTTCTTGCTCAACATGGGCATTCAGTGGCTTACCAAAGTGAGACACTTGTAGACACATTCCAAAATTACCCCACTTATGATAAAGAAATCTATTCCATTGGGCAGGCCCGCCGTCAATGGAAGTATTACATTAAGGGGAAGGAAACATTCATCCACACAGACCACCGACCTCTACAGTTCATACAGACACAAGGGAAGTTGCAGAATGATCGTCATCATAAATGGTCCACCTATCTGCAACAATTCTATTTTAACATCGAGTATAAGAAGGGCAGCACTAATAACATCGTTGATTGCCTCATCCAACCACTAGTTATCGTGATGATCACTGTGCTCAACTCCTGTGGGCATGAGACATCGTGGTGGGTGCATATTTACTAAAGCAATCTAGAATTCAGTAGCATATGTCAAACACTCTTGGAAGGGAAGCAAGTTCCAAATTTTCACCTTCAGGATGCACTGTTATGCCACCTAGGACACATCTGTCTTCCTTCAAGTGAGCGTTTCATTATGATTTTGGAGGCACACTACAGTCGAGTCACTAGACATTTCGGAATAGAGAAAAAAGTGGTGGTATTATAGAATTATTTTATTGATCGAAAATTCATCAAGATCTTGGGAAGTACATTAGATCCTGCACCGCCTGCGACATTTCCAAACCAGCCATCAAGAAGCAAGGCCTGTACACTCCTATACCTACCCCTAGCTAGCCTTAGGAATCTGTCTCCATGGATTACATGTCGGGCCTTACTTCTACTAAGCATGACAACGATTGCATTTTTGTGGTCGTCGACGATTCTCTAAGATGGCCATCATGGCAGCTTGCAAGAAGAGTATCATAGCAGAGGTCACTACTAAGCTCTTCTTTGAGTGAGTGTGGGTACACTTTGGGATCCCATAGTCCATTGTCTCAAATCGGGACAGTAGATTCCTAAGTGCATTTTGCTCAAGTTTTTGGTTAATGTTGGATACAAAACTTGCTAAGTCCACAGCTTTCCATCCCTAAACTGATGGCCAAATAGAGGTTGTCAACACGATGATCATACACATTCTGCGCATGTACAACTCGAAGTATCCATGCACGTGGGATGAAAGTCTCCTTTATGTCCAACACAGCTACAACAAATCTCTCCATAGCTCAACAGGCCACGACCCCTTCCAGGTAGGGTTTGGATTTCAACCATTATGCCCCATTGATGTGGCCATACCATTTATAGCCACTCAGATAGATTCTGCTCATGTTCAGTCTGAAGTTGAAAGGGCTAACAACTTCATTGGGCCCATTCAACACATCTGCCAATCGGTCCATGATATATTGGACAGAGCCAATGCTAAGTACAAGCAATGCCATGATTAGCATTGAGTTTCACACAAGTTCTAGGTGGGTGTCAAAGTTTGGCTACGAAGGAGCACCTTGTTGGACCCCACCACAAGCTTCTCTTGCTCCGATATGGGCCATACACCATCACCGAGGTCATCGGTGACAATGCCTTCGAGCTCAGTATCCCACCATTCCTTGGTCTGCACCAAGTGTTCGATGTAGATCACCTTCAACCATACTTTCCATCTTTGTTGGACACATTTGACATTGTAGAATAGATCACACCGACAGAGCTCAACCTGGAGTGCATGGAACAAGCCACAACTGATCAGATCATGGACACATAGATCAAGAACACTTGCCAATAGAGGATACATTTATATCGAGTTGTCAAAGCACGCCAACTCCTTCACCAGGGACCAGGTTGAACAGAAATTTCCTCACCTTATCGAGGCTCTCCACGCAATGGGGACCATTGCTTCCTAAGGGGGAGGAATGATCCAGGAGGATAATGGTGTCCACCTGCCTATTTCACCCAGACCCCCTAGTTAGTTTCACCTGTTTCCTTTTTCATTTAAGGATTTACTATTTTTAGCAGTTTTTCGGGTCCTGAATTTCTAGAGCAATTTTGTCCCCCTAAACGATGTTTTTTTGGGGTCTACGGCAAGCTCGTAGCCATAGGCTGGGCCTATGGTAAAACCTATAGTACTCAGTGAGATCTTTCCAATAAGGTATCGTACTTGCCAAATGGAGATAATATGACCAAGTTACAACCCCGGGAAGTTGGCTACCCAACTAACCCCAACGGGGCCCACAAACTCTTGGTGTTACATCTCCTGGGGTTAGGGTTGTGGTTTTTTAGGGCTTTCTCATGTTTTACAATAATAAATAGGCCCTTGAGCCTCGTTGTAACAAAGTTCAGAGGCATGTAGCTGCCACATCTCTTCTCAGAGATATGCTACCATCGCCCAAGCTATCTTATTTCCATTATGTTTGTAAGCATAGTTCAGTATTTTTTTTATTAATGAAATGAAGTGTTTTTTTGCTACATCTCTATGTTTATGATTGTATTTGTAAGTTTTTGTGTTCCTATTTAAGTTCGGATCAAAATAGGCACCTTGGACTATTCCTAAAATGCAAATTTTCAGACATCCTCCTCTAAAGTTTTCGGATGATTGTGATTGAAGAATAAGTTCATATTACTAGTGACACACATAACCATTTTAGTGATTCAGTGAAGGCTACAATTTAGTAATTGGTAAGGGAATTCAAATCCCTCTGATTTCTAGGTCACAGTAATGGAAAAGGAGTAACAAATTTAGATGTCAAGTTAGGATAAAAGAATAAGGGACAACGAGGAAGAGATGAAAGGAAAGTAAAGGGTTGATCTCAGTCAACAGAACTCAGATCTCCCTTTCTGTATTTCAGATGGCCAGTGATACATGAAATAACATTTTTAATGGAAATGTGTTGAAGGGAAATTCGAGGGAGCAAGAGTAAAGCTCGGATCACACTACCAGTAATCTATGACGTGAATATAATCACTATATAGATGCTACCTTGCAGCACCTTTGTCTCAGTGATGCATCAAGTACAGTAAGGTATTTTTTATGACATGAAAGTTCTTTGTCATGAGAAAAGATGATCTCATTTTATGCTATGAAGAAGGTTGAAGTGGAGGAAAAGACGAGAAGATGGAAAAATGATGTGTGTCTTGGTCTTGGAGATGTTACTAGGTTAAGGGTATTGATCTTGGTATTCGTCAATTGGAATATCTATAAGAAGAATTTGTGTGGGTTTTCCTCTCAAAGAATGAGAGGTTTTGGCCCTGGCTCATAGCCTACATTCTGTGTCTCTTATGTATTTATGTTAATGCATTGGTTACTGTCTCATGAAGAAGAACACTAATAATCTAACATGTAGAAGATCTTAATCTAATCAAGTAAAAATCATTCACAAGTAGTCTCTAATACAAGATAAATCACATAATGCTTATGCCCTAGATTTCTTAACATGGTATTAGAGCTAAGGTGTTGAAGTCAAAGGAAGGGCATCTAATCAAAGAGACACTGAAGGATTGAGTCTCAAGAAAGGAAAGAAGGAATTATCATCATCTTCAAAGCTATAAGGTAAGATCCCTATTAGTGTAGGAAGGATCCCCTCCTTATCCTTGTAGAAGATCATCTAAGGAAGCAACAAAACATCCTCATCTATCACCATCAACCAAGAGAGATAGATCTAAAGGCGTTGTCATCATAAAAGGAGCAATCTCATCTCACTAAAGAAGGATTTTTCATTTGGAAGAAGATCATCCAAAAGGAGCACTAATACATCTTCTTCAACCATCATTAAAGTGATCAAGTTGAATATTTCATCTTCACTTGTCAATTAAGTACCTTTCATTGTTTAACCAGTTTGGTAAAATGAATTTTTGTTTGCAAGGAGATCTATAAGTTGGTTGGGTCATCGAAATTCCTTGCATGGAAAAGGAGGATATACATAGTCCTCAAAGAAAGTGAATTCATTGAACATATCAATGGAAAGGTCTCCTCTGAATACATGGAAAGGGATCAAAGGGCTCAAGAGATTCTTATGTAATCAGTAAAATATCCCTCATCCCTATATAGTAGTATTGGAGACATCAAAGAGATATATATGATAGGCTGGTACAACTATTCTCTAAAGATGCGATAAATAAGGCCACATCGCTTAGATCTGATCTACACAAATTGAAGGTATCAAAGGATAAAGGGTTATCTTCATAAGATATAAATTGCAAGATCTAGGAGATATAATCCTCATTTATCTAAGTTCGCTAAATCATGAACAAGGTAAGAATTTCTATGAGGATAAGATGGCTATCCCATTCAACGACTTCTGGTTTCTATGAAAGATAGAAGAAGACAGATTAAGGGAAAAAGTGTTGAAGGTTCAAATGAAAGGATCCAAATATTTTATTGAAAGGAAAGAAGAACATAGCTAAGATTCAATGCTATGAACATTAGAGGAAAGATTTTCCTTAGCTTAAGAAGGACAAGAAAAATAAGAATAGAGAAGAATTCCATTTCACTGAAGAAGTGGAAGAAGCTAAAAGAAGGAATTCCAAGGAAAAGGAAAAGAAACATTAGAAGCAAGAGCTCGTGACATCACCATAGGAAAACATGAAGGACCACTAGAAAAACCCTATGGCAGTCAACTTTGAAGGATACAGATCTTGGTGACCTCATTGAACTATCAAAGGAATAAGTCATCCACGACAAGTCTCATCATATATCAGTCAAAAGGGAAACATCTATTGAATAAGAATATGTGAGATCCTCAAGATTCTCTGACGGAATCCTCATCAGAGGCCTCACTGATATAGAGTGGAAGAAAGTTTTTTATCAGGAACTCCAACTTGTGGAATTCATGGGATAATGGTATGATGACATAAGAGATGAAGCAGATCAAGGGGTTGAAGATATTTTCAATCAAGGAAGCTGTTGAAAGAATCCTAGATGACCTAAAGGTAAATAAGGTATGTATGCTTATATTTGATTTTATAACGTCATGTTGTATGGTTGCAACTAACTTGGATCATTGCTCTATCTTGAGAAGCATGTTCAAAGGAAAGGAATCTCCTCCTTCGAGAATGCTAGAAGGCATGGTTCACACTAGATGAAATAAACATAATATGTCCTCATATGAAGTATGAGGTGGTTGACTACAACGAAACAACTTTGAAGCTCATGGGAATGAAATTTGTAAATAAAAGAAGGAAGATATCATGATATATGCAACCATGGTAAAGGAAATCAATAACTGAAACACCAAGAAGTTTTGACTAAAACATCTCCCAGAAATATATGCAGACTTTGATGGAAGTCTAGGAAAGATGGAGACCCTTGACCATGGATATATTTGGGAGATGTTTCAACATCTATGCAGGGTGTAGATACCTTTAGGAAGATGTCATGATAAAAGACCATCAGAAAGGTAATTTTGATTTAAGTGTTTATTTCTTATTTTAAACAAATATCTGGATGGGCTTGTGTGGGACTGCCAAAGGGAAGAACTCTCGATGACTTCCAATAGGACCATATAGAAGGATGTAAGATCCTTTTGGAAAATATTCTATGAAGAAGGCGAAAAGACATGAAGCAAGGTTGGATGAAGACTAACGGATCAATTTCTCATGAAAGGAATATTGACATGACTGACCCATGGATGAAATTGATGGATGGTCTGTGCCCTATTAAGAAGCCACAAAAGATGAAGACTCCTTGACAAATAAATTCGTGACATCAAAAGACGGAGCTCTTAAAGCAATTGGTTGTACCATCATCTCCACTTAAGGAGATGTTGTAGGTCCCTATTTTAAGAGGGAGCTTGGAAAGTTTCTTACTTGGAAGAAGCTTGGAGATTCCTAAGCCAAGAGGGAGCTTAGGTAAATTCCTAGTATAGGAATGATTAAATTCCTTTATTGGAATAGACATATCCTCCCTAATTAAGATGGAGAGATAGACACATCATTCTAGTCTTCACCTGGGAAGACAAGAATGAGAGGATTGGGTAATCATTTGGCATTCGATACTCTTTGAGGATGAGATATGGCATCCAAGATAAGAGTAGTCATGGAGGAATAATATTATTTTAGGGCTGGGAATCCAAGATAAGAATAGTCCTATTCGAGCACACCCTGAGAACCCGAGTGGGGAATGTTCCAAGAGAGACAATGATGAGTGTGTCTATAAATCATTTATCTCGCCAGCATTCAACTCAGATCTTGTGGAGAGATAGAGTTGTAGTCAACACCTTTCTATGTAACAATGATGGTTTATATGATGCTAAAAAAATGGATTACCAATCCGAGTCTTCTTATAAGAAATTCTTCAAATTGAGAATGACCAAGTACCATTATGAATATCTCCCTAGTTATTAGTGAGTGTTGTAAAATGTAACTAGGTTCGGTCTTCATAATGACATGTAATTGTGATCTTTGTAAATGATGAAATGAAGAGAATAAAATTATTATTGTAATGCCTTGCTTCATGGGTTTCATGAGAAAGAGTTCTATTTTAGATGGCTCCCATTGAGAGCCTTAGGATTTGTCAAAGAGTCAATGTCATGTACAAAAAGATATCAAATGTAACCTAGGAAATAGCCCTCCAATGACAAGCATACATTCCTATTCCTATGTCGGCCTCCAAGATGAAATAATGGTTCATGTCGGCTCACTGAGCAAGACACACCTATTCGAAGTATCATGTCAGCTTATTAATATGCACCAACAACTATAAATAGGAACCTCATCCTATTCCTAAACCACAGAATTTCGGACATTCTCCTCCGAAGTTTTTGAATGACTGTGGTTGAATAAGAATTTTAGATTACCAATGATACGCATAACCATTTCAATGATTCGGCGAAGGCTACAACTTAGTAATTGGTAAGGGAATTAAGATCCCTCTGAGTTCCAGGTCACAGTAACAACAAAGGAGTAGCAAATTTAGATATCAAGTTCGAATAAAAGAAGAAGGGACAGTGAGGAAGACATTAAGGGAACGTAAAGGGATGATCTCAGTCAACAAAACTTAGATCTCCCTCTCTGTATTTGAGATGGGAAGTGATACATGAAATCACAATTTGAATGGCATGTGTTGAAGGGGAATCAGAGGAAGTAAGACTAAAGCTCGGATCACAGTGGTAGTAAACTATGATGTGAATATAATCACTATATAGATGCTACCTTGCAGTACCTCTCTATGAGTGATACATCAAGTAAAATAAGGTATCTTTGATGACATGACAGTTCGTTTTCATGAGTAGAGATGATCTCAGTTTATGCCATGAAGAAGGTTGAAGTGGAAGACAAGACGAGAATATGGAAAAAGGATGTGTCTTGGTCTTAGAGAGGCTAGTAGGTCAAGGGCCTTGGTTTTTGTATTCATCAATTGGAATATCTATAAGAAGAATTTTTGCGGGTTTTCCTCTCAAACAGAGAGGTTTTCTCCCTAGCTCATAGCCTACATTCCATGTCTCTTGTGTATTTATGTGCACGTATTGGTTATTGTTTGATGAAGAAGAACACTAGTAATCTAACAAATAGAAGATCCTAATCTAATAAAGTAAAAAGCATTCACAAGTAGTCACTAATACAAGGGAAATCATGTAATTCTTATGCCCACGGTTTCTCAACATCGGGTTCCCTTGGCCATGCTCTCCTCCTCCATGTATTGGGGTGAGTTTAAGTAGATGAGGGATGACAAGAGTTTACAAAGCCACCTTGGAAGGTACGATGGTTATAGTGATAGTGTTAAGGCCTTGCGTGTTGGGGGTCTAGGATTCAATCCTGGAACCTGTCCACTTGTGTGTACATATTTTTCATACGGTTGAAATGGTTCCTCTGGTTTCAAAACCATTGGCGGTTAGCTCTTGCCATTTGTGCATATACATATGATAAACTTTTCTGGCTTGGTCGACAGGGTTTGAACACCTGCCGACCAATGATTTTTTTTTAATTTTAATTCATTTTGGCCTAAAGGTTTTGTTTTTCAACTAATGATTTAGGGGGTTATAGGTCATTTTAAACAGGAAACAAATTCGTCACCGTTGACCATTAAAAATGTCCAAATTGTCACCTCAAGGAAATCTGATGATGCGTACTGAGCTACCATATGTCACGCTCTGATTGGTCCGTATGACTGACTGGGTGGTTTTCATCACCTACTACGAGTCACGCTCCGGTTGGCTCCCCTCTGTTCATATGACCACATCACGCCGCATACATCATCATCCATATGGCTAATGTCAGCATCCATACTATTGATGTCAACATGCCAAGTATCCCTGTGGGTTTTGCTTGTAAGAAATTTAGTTGTTTCCAAAAAAATTCAATGGGCTATAACTTCTTCATACGATGTCGAATTGAGGTTTCATTTACGTCGTTGGATTCAGAATGATGGGATATTTGATTTGAGACTAGTTTCACAGTGCTTCGAGGAATTTGAAAATTTGGCCTTCTAGGATCCTCCTGGATCAACAATATATAGGTTCAATACAAGATTTTTCATTACCTTCATCTTGGGTGTGGAGCTTGATTATCTTCCTAATTTAAAGGTTTTGTTTCAACCGTGGTTGGATCCTAGTCCCTCATTGGGGGGTGTGGGGGGTTTTCTCCCCAATAGTGACACTAAGGGGCAACCTTTTAGCACTCCTGAGAGAAAAATTTAGAGAAAAAAATGTCCATTTCATAGTCAATCTACATCTTTCATTAGGCAAAAGATCTAATAGTAGAAGTTACGTTAATTTAGAGTTTTTTTGTCCATAGAAGGAAACTCTTGGTGTATATGAAGGAATTGTATTGGAGTTGTGTATTTATTCTATGTCTGAGAAAAGGAGAGAAGACTGGGTAATATTTATTCTATTTTGTGCAAAAAATGGTGTTGATACAAATTCTCCATTTTCCAATTCAATGAATTCTTGTTATATAACAAATAGGAATTTTTTCCTACAAGGTGTAGGGTGTTATGTTAAGGCACTCTGTGGTGAAAAAATCATTGGCTCCAAACCCCATGAAAAAAATCCAACAAAACTAATCGCTCATATAACCCAAAACAAATATGATCCAAATTAAGCGTTCAAATCATCTAAAAACTCACATTACTTTTAGATATATATATATATATATTTAAAATTGTAAACATATTTATTTGCTCTAAAAAATATTGTTTTCCCCTAATTTATCCACTTCATCTAGCTCATTCTGCCCACTCTACGAGTTATGATTATTATCCTTTCCTATAAATATGAGAAAGAGATGAAAAATGACCATCAACATGGACATTATAAATAAATTTTGAAAAAACAGACCCTCCAAATACATTTATTAATGTGACCTAGTTTATAATTTATCCTTTCTGATTTTACTGAATCAAATTTGATTTTCTGAAATGTAGGATCTTATTCAAAGTGACTACGAGGGATAACAGTTGTTGTGTTTACAGGGAGTCAATCATTTTATCATCATACAAGTATAAGAAGTGTTACCACATTGACAGGGAGTCTTTTGTTTGTGCACATAGGATGAATTCTATCAAGAAATTTAAAGATGATAATGTTAAATTTGGGTGGGCTTGGAAATTAATGAAATTCAATCTGTGTATAAGCTACTTTGCGAATCGTTCAACTAAACTTCTTGAAGAATGGACGATCCATAATATGTCATGTAATACCTGGTGACATTACATGTCAAGATGATTATGTCTAAAATCCCGTAAAACCAATCTCATAAACTACCATTTGTCAATAAATTTTCGAATACACATATTCCACTTGATTACTCATGAAAATAAGTATTCGACTTGATTACTCATGAAAATAAATTTTAGAATTATAAAATCTAGATAACATAAATTAATTGGATTAAAAAGTCTAGTATGCAGTCATCTAAATAACATATATCAATTGAATTAAAAAATCTTGTATCCAAGCATCTTGGTAACATAAATTAATTGATGATCTATAATATGACATGTAATACATGTTGGCATTACATGTAAAACCAATCTCATAGACTGACATTTGTCGATAAATTGTCGAATGCACATACGCGACTTGATTACTCGTGAAAATAAGTTTTGGATTAAAAAAACTAGTATCCACGTATCTAGATAACATAAATTAATTTCCAGATTTGGATACATGTAGCCCAGGACCCATCGAAGACAAATATCCTGACTAGAGTACTCAAGATTCAGAGATAAAGATATCAGAATCTGGGTATTTAGTTGTTCATATTATTATTGTTAAAACTTCATCAAAATCTAATTATCCTCATCCAGGTATCCGGGATCCATGAAAGATAAACATGGGATTTTTTTATTTATTTTTTAAATCCAAAACTTGTAATTTCAACCTTCCCTCAAGTGTTTCTTCATCATTATTGAAATAATAAAGAATTAAGCTAACTCAGATGATAAGAAGAATCGTTTACAAAGTAAATCATTAAAACAAATTAGCTAAAAACAACTTTTAAAATCATTAAAATTAACTCATCATTATTGAAATAATAAAGAATTAAGCTAAGTCAGATGATAAGAAGAATCGTTTACAAAGTAAATAATTAAAACAAATTAGCTAAAAACAACTTCTAAAATCATAAAAATTAACTCAACAATCTCAAATAATTCAGAATAAAAATATTTACACACTCATATAACATCAAAATCAAATAATAATACACAATTGAAATAGATAAATAAACCCTAACAATAAAAAAATTACGATTATAAAAAAATTGTAAAATAATGAAAAATTATTAGGTAAGTGAAAATATTTATAAAATACCCCGGATGCGGGTGTTTAGCGTTGCATTCACTGCGATGGGACTGGAGTGGGCGGAGCCGAGACGTCACCTGCCAGCGTTGTACAGAGGACTGAAAGCCATGTGGAGGGAAGATCATCCGCAGGTGAGATTAACAGGGTGTAAGGGAATGTTTGAGGTTAACATTAATTCGTTCTCCCTCCTCACACGCGCTAACTGTCATCGGCTCTCGGCTCCCATGAATGCCATAGTTATGGCGGGAGGGTCTCGAGGCAGGGGAAAATGTTTATTAGCCAGTTTCCGCCATGGTTACACTCTGTTGTTTCTTGTGCTGTGTTGGATGGTTGCGGGTGCTGCTAGTGCGAAGTCTCCGTGGTGGTTGGGCTCTGGCTTGACTTTACCGTCCCCCGTTATGGCTTTGGGCACCCGTCCGCAGGCCTGTGTGTTTGGTCCACGTTGCACCTCTCCTGTTGTTTGTTCTGTTAACATTCACGGTGCTGTCATGCCTCGGCTCCGCCAAAGGATGCTCAGCCGCAGAGGCACACCGCGGGGCGCTCCTTCTCGCCCTTCCTCTGGTGATGCTGCCTTGAGTCAGGACCCTCACTCTCGCAGCGGAAGAGGGAGCATACTGAGGCCCAACCAATTTCTCAAACCCAACTCCCCAGGCTCCTCGTCTTTGCCCTCGTTCAGCTCAGCAATCTTCACCTTCAACTGTTCCCTTAATCACCCACAGATCACTGCACTTGTTTCAGTCCTCTTTCTAGAGGAAGCCCAAGAAGAGGGTGCTCCCAGTGCTCCGATGCCAATTGCAGACTCACTGCGAGAGATAGAACTGCCAGCCGGCATTGTCAATGACACTCCAATGGCGCCTGTTCCTCCCGTCACGCACGAAAATGAGGCGACCCAAGCTCAGGACCTGGCTGAAGGGGGTTGGTGCAGGATCGTGGAGGAGATACCTGATGTTTAATCAAGCTTTGCAGCTTCTTAACAGGTTTTGCGGCCCAGTTGAGAGGGCTTTTTTGTTAAATGTGTCGATCTTAGTTTCTGCTATCGTGTCGAGGTCAATTGAGGGCTTTTTTGTTAAATGTGTCGATCTTAGTTTCTGCTATCGTGTCGAGGTCAATTGTTTGTTTCTGTTGTGTTTTCTCGCTGTTTGTGTTCCTCTGGATCCCCTGCGTGGGACTGTAAAACAAAGTCTTGTCCAATATCTGTGTTCTGGACACTTGCTGTTTCAAATGGCCTTCCTTTCAGGCTAGCAGGCTCATTATTCTCCCTATGTTGTAAGTTTACTCTTTTAATGTAAATAATAATATAGTCTTATTTAGAAAAAAAAAATATCTACAAAATAAAAATTTATCATTATAAATTTTGTATCTATAACAAATTAGTAACACTACAAAAGACTCTAGTTAATCTGTTAGAATATTTTTTGAATCGTAATCTGTTAGAATATTTTTTGAATCGTCCAAATTAAACGAGGCAAAATTTAATGTGAAGATCAATCTTAGGTAAGAAACAAATTAGTAACGTTACATAACACTTTAGTTAATCTGTTACAATATTTTTTGACAAATTAAACTGGGCAAAATTTATGTGAAGATCAATTTTGTAAAGAAGGTAATTTTTTTTTTCCAATATTTATATAATTATGGGTTTTCTATATTATATTTTTTATATTAATTTAATATCTGTTTTATAATAGATTTGGATTATGCTATAAAATTGGATTTGTTTGGCTAAGAGTTCATTTTCTTCGAATATAAGGAAACAGATTAAGGGCCGAAAATCTAAGCATCTGGCAGGGGTGAAAGCTCCCTTACCATTGGTTGAATAAAGGTAATGAGTCAACCTGCATTCATCGTTAGCAACCAAAAATAATTATCCTCATTGTTGATTTGACAACTAAATTATAATAAATTTTCCCACCCATTAAAAAACATCCATTTTAAAATGTGTACAATATTTATCATTTTCACGGTAATTTTTAAACCCTTCTATTGATCTCACTGTTGATTTGACAACTAAATTATAATAAATTTTCCCACCCATTAAAAAATCCATTTTAAAATATTTACCGTATTTATTATTTTCACTGTAATTTTTAAACCCTTCCAATGATGGTTGTTCTTCGGAACTCATCCTGGTTAAGCTTTGTTGGTCACTCTTTCCATAACTTTTAATTTGAAATGATTGTTGCTATGTGGAACTCATCCTAATCGAATAAAATGAGAGGTCTTGGATTTCAATTGAACGCGACCTCATTTAATATATTTGCAACTCTCTCGTGACATCACTTTTGTAAAACTGTGATGACCGCTTGAATGGAATCAACTACTGTAGTTTTGTCGTTTGTTTTATCAATTTAGCTGTCAAATCATTATCGGTTGTTATTACCATATACATGTTTATTGATTAATATTATTTGAAAAAAAATCAGGCAATCTGTGTTGTTTTGCTAGTGGTTAGTAGAAAGGATAGTTTTTCATTGGTACGAAATGTCTCTCAAGTTTTAGTTTTTCATTGGTACGAAATGTCTCTCAAGTTTTGAGTCATTAATTTATTTTTTTATAATTTAGAAATACTAACTCTTACAGTTTTAAAATATAAAAAAATAAAATTATTTAAGTGTGCAGCTTAGATCAACTAAAATTCACAAATTAACCTATTTCCTTACAATCTCAAAACACCCACTCTTAACTAAACATAAACAATTTTAAAACATACCAAATAGAACGGTTGAAGTGTCCGGCTTATTCGGGCGGACCGTGACGTTTGAACAGCATAGATTCCAATTTCTTGGACGACGAGTACGGAATCCTCGTCAGAAGTGAGAAACGGCCAATGAACCCAATAATTAAAACGTAGATGCCCTTGTCGTCTTCTGCTGCGAATCTTTGGAGTGCATTTCAATTTTCAATATACAATTTTCAACGTTGAATAGCACCTTCACGTAAAACTGCACAGAACTCCCCATTATATAGGGTAATGGCGTGGTGTTGGAGCAGACTGCCATTGTTGGACAGCCAGAAGCTACACAGGATCTGAGTCGGCCGGCCGGATTAACGATATCCATCTGTTTTAGAGAAGTGGGTTAACTAAATGGGCAACTGTATGGCGCCTTCCTGGCGTTATAGCAAAATTAGCGGAGGCAGAAGCAGGAGCAGATCCAGTCAAAAAAAAGAAGCAGAAGATTTGAGTTCCGCCAAACCAGCGGTTTCATGCGAGATCACAGGAGGAGGCGTTGTGAGGGTTAAAGTGGTTATCACAAAGCAACAACTGGCGGGATTTCTGTCCAATGGTTTGGCTAAGAGGGCGACCACGAAGGATCTTTTGGTGAAGTTTGAAGATAAATTAAGCGATGAGAGTAGCGCAGTGTATAATCCGTATGATGGAAAACGGGATACTGCGGTGCAGATAAGCCGCAGTCGCAGTGGATGGAAACCGTCAATGGAAAGCATTTCTGAAGACTTCAATACTGATTTTTGATTCCCAAGCGAATGGATCTGCTAATTTGGAATGAGCTGCCATGACACTACTGATATTGGATCGAGAGAGCTGTTATTTAACAGATCATGCATCATACGGTGAGCATGGCTATGGTTCTCATTTAAATTTGCTGGAAAATAATTAAAAACAGACCGTAAGAATGAGAAAATATGGCGATGATATTGATGTAAATTCTGTTCAAAATCCAGAGAGCTATGAAAGCTCAGTTTTTCATATTTCATGTTTACTGGAAATCAAAATGGAAATACCCCTATCTTCGTATAGATAATTTCTGAAATGCGAATCTTGCACGGTGACAGTACTGTAATTTAATTACATTTTGTTTGTTTACTAGACATGGCTAAATATAACATTTTTAAAATTAGGTCAACAAATATTCTTTTAATATATTTTAAGATTCCTACCTCTTGTTTGTTTAAGAGCGCTTCAGTTAATTAGCATTTTTTTTTTTCTGTCAATATATAATTTTTTAATATATTTTAGTATCACTGCCCACAAAACAAAATAATGGAAAAAGGAGAAAGCGAAAGGGAAAGGGAATAGAATATATTAATTTCAATAATACAAAGGGAGGGGGAGCGGGAGGGGATATATTAATTTCAATAATACAGTTATATAAAATAAATTAAATAATTAATAAATGTTTATATAAATTAAATAACTAGTAAATGTTTATAAAATCAATTTATTACCGCCATTAAAATATTTATATTAATATATTTTAAATTATTAAAATTATAAAATTGTGTAAAATTAATAAATTATTATTATTAGTTTAGATTTAGTTTAATCATAAGTCCAGATTTTTTTTTAATGTGTAAATCTATTTTAAAATGTAAAATACAATGAAGATTTATTATATGACTTACATGTTTTATGATTTTTATTTATTTATTGTGAAAATAAAAAAACATAGGTTAGATAAGTGTTTATTTTCTAACATAAGAAAAATAATTGATGAAATTATGTTAAATAAATAAATTTTCCGAGAATTATGTTAGAGAGTAACATAAAAGATTAGTCTCTAACTATGTGGGAAAATAGTTAACAAAAAAAGGTAAGGAGGAAAAATAACTTGTAATTCTCTCTTTTTCTAACTTTTTCAGGTGAGTGAGTATAGGTACGAGGACTAGTAGGTAACTCTGGTTATGCCCTCTAGGAAAGAGATTTTTTTTTATAGAAAGAAATAGATAAGATATACTACCTGAATTGAGAAGGGGGCCTGAAATACTGGAATAGATGTTATAAGAGATAAAGACAATATTTATTGACCCTTACTAGTGGGAGAGTCTAATGAGAGGTTTATAGGACGTTGCTTAGGGAAAATAGGAGACATCTCCAAAATCTTCCTAGTTTACCCAAGAGTTAGAGGAACAGCTCGAGGGGAATTCCCAACAGAGGACAGTTCAAGATTGAGAGGAAACTGGAAGTCTCTAGCATAATTCAGTAAGAATTATGCGATATGTAGTGCCCCTTAGAAGTAAGTGGAAACTGGAAGTCTCTGGCATAATTCAGTGAGAATTGGTAAATATGTAGTGCCCCTTAGAAGTAAGTGGATTTCTGTGCCCTCAGAGGTAAGTGGATATTTGTGATTATTTAAGTATGATGATAGCCAAATTGAAATGAATGTTGTGACATTGAGACTAATGGCAGGTTGTCAAGGGATAGATATAAGGATAGATATAGGTAAGAGAAAATATACTTTAGACCGACTATATTAAACAGTTATAACTGTAATATCTTATAAAAAATAAAAAATAAAAAAAATGTTTCTGTGAAGAATAGAAAACTGACAATCTTGAAATTGTAAAAACATGTGTTAAAAGTTAGATCGATATACTTTAAGAAATATACAACTGAGTTCTGCGTTAATGATTGAAAGTGTCTCCCAGAGTGAATATACTCCGTATTGAGTTGTTATTCGTTAATATAATAAGCTAATAAATATTACAGGGTGGAATTATGGTTTGAACCCAAGTTGAAACCCCTGAGAAATTGTAGAAACGTGTGTTAAAGGTTAGATCGATGTACTTAAAGAAATATACCGCTGAGTTCTGCGTTAATGATTGAAAGTGTCTCCCAGAGCGAATATACTCTGTATTGAGTTCTTATTTGTTAATATAATAAACTAATAAATATTACAAGGTGGAATTATGGTTTGAACCTAAGTTGAAACCTTTGAGAGACCCAAATAGAATAACGGTCAGGGTATTTCTTAGAAGGTTAGTCCTGAGTTGTGTATACTAGCGCAAAGGACTAACAATGGTTCCAATTACAGGTATCACTAACGCTCTGAAATAATAAGAAGAATAGAAAAGAAAAACATGTATAAGTTATTAGTTTTTAGTATAAGAAGAATAACGCATAAATAGATTCAACACTATAAAACAATTCTTGAACACACAAATTTTATAAATTAAACAACTTAAACTTCAACTTTTAAGAAAATTTTCCAATAAATTAAAATATACTTTTTATTTATAAAAATGATTTAATTTATGAAATATAAATAAATTAATAAGCACAAATTAGTTCCATTGAATTCGAATCTTTTTAATAACAACCTATCACAATTAACTAACCTTTAAAGTAACTACCTGAACGTAAACTTAAAATGAAGATAATAACACGTCCGATCATCCAAAACTCCAATTGGATTAGGTGAACGTGAATTTCCAGAAGTGTCACGACTGACGGACTAGAAGCGTGACGGTTATTCAGGCTGATGGTGACGTTGGACCACCAGAGATTCCAATTTATTAGAGGACGACTACGGAGTCCTCGTCATACTTCGGAAACGGCAAAGATTCCAATAATTAAAACGTAGATGCCCTCGTCGCTTTCTGCTGCGAATCTTTGGGAGCTACACTGGATTTCAGTCGCCGAGCTGGATTAATGAAAATTTCCTCAAAGGTAAAAAAACGGACCGCAAGAATGACAAAATATGGCGATGACGGTAATGTAATGTGTGTTCAGAAGTCCAGAGAATGGCTACATTGCTATGATGCTGAGTGTTTTTCGTTTTGCATATCTCATATTCAATGGAAATCAGTACAGTACTGATGTTTTCGCAGAGATATTTCCTCTGTTACAGAACTGCTTTTAAGAGTTGGGAAATCTGTTCCAAAGGTTTCCGTCTCTCGGAAGCTTTGAAACTGTATGGGAACATTTTTTTTTCAGCTGGAGCTCCAGAGTTCCCTGGGGTTGAGGAATACAAATTATGTACAGAAAAATATGCAGAACTGCCCACAAAACATGAGCCTAAGTTGAAACCTTCACAGGGAGAAAGGGCAACGACATCCTTAACACCGATATCCTTAATTGAGAAAATGGAGAAATATCTTGATGGGTTAAGGAAGCATGTGGCACCTCGATGTAAGGGTGATATCTGTGATGTCACACTGGTTAGTATTTATTTTGTTGTTTATGTATATATTTCGCAGAATATTGTGTGTGCATATTGTATGCGGCAGTCAATGCTTAAACATTAGAGTTGCTTTACTTTTTCTCTTAAGAATAATTAGAGAAACATATGTAAAACTGTTCCTCTATTTTTTTAAGCTAGATTGTTTCAAAGACTCATGTGTCATAATGAACTTGACATTTTAATCTTTTATATATATAAAAGGGAGAGACTCAGGGAGAAAGACACCCAAAAAATATATTTATATATAAGAAAGATTATATATTTATTATTTATATATTTAAATTGATTTAATATTAATTTTGATTATTATATAGATATATACTTAAAAAAATATTTTTTTATTTTTTATATTTTATATTTTTTTATTATATAATATTACTGCTCTCGATTAATCGTTTCCTGTAAATTTTGGAGAAACTTCCCATACTCAAGTTCCCACGTTCCAGAAACTCGTACAAAATAAGATATTTCTGAATTGCCAATCTGACACCGTGAGATATTTAATGAGATAGTTAATTAATTAGACATGGCTGAATATAACCTTTTTCTTTTATAATTATATTAATATTAACATCAATACAGAAAAACGATTGGAGGGAAAGAAAATGAAAGGATTGGAGGGAAACAAAACGAGGGAAAAAAGGGAAGGTAGGGAATGTTATACCGGTGAATATGAATATTTAACTGGATTTAAATTTAAGTTTAATGTTTAGGATATTAAGACCAATACTTGCTGTGTAAAATCTGAAAATAATTTGCATATCTCACTTGTGGGCAAGAATCAATGGCATTGTACATAGCTCATTAGACACAAAGAAGCATATTTTAGGCTCTAATACGTTGGCTTTTAACCCTAAACTATGACGTAGTTTACGTCATACTAGGTCCATGAAATCATAGAATGGCATACATATTATCGTTGAAGGCTAAAGTTGAACGTGTTTATTTGGTGGTTTCGGGAAAGCCAGAAGGCTAAAGTTGAACGGGTTTATTTGATGGTTTCGGGAAAGCCTTAAGGCTAAAGTTGAACGGGTTTATTTGATGGTTTCGGGAAAGCCTTATAAGTAGGATTTTTCATACTATGTGTGTTAAGTTTGGTATGCCTGGAACAAACAACACATAAATGATAGTTTACTCCATTAAACATAGTAAGAAGAACCCTGAGGATTTGAGAACAAAAGATAATTTATAAAAAACTTGTAGGATTATGTTTATTGATGGATTACTTAAATTTAAAATGGAAGAGGAAGAGTGGGGAGATTACTATTTTCAAATAATCTACTTACAATATCAAAAATAATATCTTTTCTATTTTAAGATTAATTTTTTTTATATCTAATTTATAACTTATAAATCATAATAGAAACACTACATCATAATAGAAACATTACATTGATTTAATGAGATTAAAATATGAAAAACATGAAAAATAATACTAAATTGATAACAAGAATTTATCACAATTAAGAAACAAGACTTTATTACAAGGAAAAAATATTCTTGGGATCTTATCCCTAATATAATAACTTGGTTTTGATAGTAAAGAATGAATTATGATATAAAACGGAGGATGAAGACACTGTCATGAAAATATTTTAAATTGAAAATATTTTAAATTGGTTTACACTATTATGGAAGTTGCCAGATGGAAGCTTGTGTGAGGGTTATATAGTTTACTATAATCCACTAAAAAAACCATTTTCTATGGTTTTGCAATTATAATTCCCATTTATTGGAGGTAGTTTTGGGTGGTCAATATGACGCATTTTCTTTAGCAGTAATGTTTTTAGACACAATTTAGATATATGGGTTAAAGGTGGATTATTTCAGATTCCATTTGGGAGGCCTTGCACTTTGGTTCTACTATAATTCTAATTTGATTGGTTTTCACTTTGCAAGTATTTTAGTTTATGTTTCAAGTCTCAGACTCTCATGTATACTTAGTCAACTCTCTTGCAAGTCCATCAATCCCTTACTAGCTCCTGGCTTGATTCTCATGTATTTCTTTTTTTATCCCTCACCTTCTAAGATTTGCTGTTACCCTCCCCTTTTCTAGATTCCCTAGCAGGAAATTTATAGTTAACCTTTCTAGTTGTGGATGTTAGCTAGGTTTCTCCTTTTGGTTCAAAGGTCTTTCCTTTAAGGGGTGGTTTTTTCTATTGCTCTAGAACATTCCTCCCTTAGCCTATCTTTGAGTTGTTCTTTCATTCCTTGCTCCAGTCCTTTTTTCCTTCCCCACTCCTTTTATTGCTAAACATAGAGTCACTTGCATAGGAGGAAGGTCATTTGTTTTCCACTCTTCTAGCTCAAGCTCAATATGTTCACACTAAGCAATGCCTTGTTATTTAGAAGCAATCACTAAGGTGGTTCCATGAATAATTGCAGAGGCTGAGGAGGAAGTGAGACAAGATGGTAGATTCATCGAGGATCACCATGTGTAAAGGAAAATGTGACAATAGATCCCAGAAATAGGTTCTTCAACTCAATCTCACTAGATTACTTACATGCAATCTTTTCTGGCATGTCAAAACACATGGAAGTAGAGTTTCTATTGAATGGTCTAACACTTAGCAAGAAATTATGGTTTGCATGGAAAAAATGATGGAAAAAAATGAAAAAATAGACATTTCCTAAACTAAAAAATAGGAAAACATTGTCTCTAAAAGAACATAACTCTCCCTCACCAATACAAATAAACTAACCCTCAAGTTGACATAATCAAGCCAATCAACTACTTTGTTACAATTTTTTGCAATGACTATATTTTGATTTAAGATGTTGATCTTTGGCAATGTAATTCAATCAGATATCTAATAATAAACTAATAACTAATTCTGCACATAGTGTCAAATTTTAAACTTTCGCTACTTCACCAATTAAAATAATAACTTTACTCTTCCGATGATCCGAATCTCCAATTAGATTAGGTGTCTGTGAATTTCCGGCAGTGTCACGGAGTAGAAGTGTGACGCTTATTCGAGCTGGCAGTGACATTTGAATGCCAGAGATTCCAATGATTGAGATCACGACTCTGGAGTCGTCGTCACAAGTAAGAAACGGCCAATAAATCCAATAAGTCAAAGGTAAACGCCCTTGTCGTCTTCTGCTGTGAATCTTTGGGCCGCGTTTCAATTTTCAATATACCAATTTTAACGCTCAATAATACCTTGACGTAAAGTTGCACATAACTCCAATATATTACGGTCATGGTGTGGTGTTATTTCTTCAAATAATTACTGCATATCTATCATCTTCAAATTTTTAGGGCTGACCGCCATTGCTTGACAGCCAGAAGCTACAATTGATTTGATTCGGTCAGGTGGATTAACGATATCCATCTGAGTTAACTAAATGGGCAACTGTATAATAGCGCTTTTTCCCGGGTGGTTGTATAATAGCGATTTATAACGCAACGATGTTGCAATATATGTGTTTTTACATGAGGTTGCTCCCATTTTAAAAATTTATAATAGCGCTTAGGCGGAGGCGGAGGCGGGGGCAGGAGATTGTAACAGCCAGTTTGGAGAGTCACAAAATCCGGGGATGACACTGATGTAATGTGTGTTCAGAATTTCGGAGAACGGGCAGATTGCTATGACCCTGAGTGATTTTCGTCGTATATTTCATATTCACAGGCAATGACAATACTCGTATATTCTACTATTTCTAAATTGCGAATCTTGCAACGTGACGCTGCTGTAATGGAAGTGACTTTTGTTTGTTTACAAGCCGCTTTAATTAATTGGACATTGTCGAAATATACCATTTTTCAATTTTCTATTATATTAATAAATAATATTTTAAGATCACTGAGCAAATAAGTTTAATTAATATCAACTTATTTATATAAATTAAATCAAATCAAATGATTGATATAAAAATAAATTTCTCATACAAATCATTTTTTTTATAAAATTTAACTAAAATATTAATTTATTTTAAATTATTATTATTAATTATTACAATTAATAAACACCCTATTGCCCAGGTCATCTTCCCTATGACACTGTTTAAAAAGAGTGGCTTGCTTGTATTTGAACATATTTATTCTGATGTTAGCTACTCCCAATGCTAACACCCCCATGAAGGTATAACTTGTGTTATAGTTTCGAAAAACCAAGCTTTCCGAAAGAATTTTATAGCATATAGACAATGTGAATCTTCTAACTCATAATGGTGGGACCTTATCTATATTTTAAATTACGGTTTATTTTATTTTTTTATAATAGGTATCAAAATATTTAATTTGAAATTAAGAGTAGATTGAGTGGTTGAGGCATTTTCTTAAAATGACATGCGCTTTGATCCTAAGCATTACCCACACTACTCCAACAAGTTAGCAATTCACTATTATCAAAAACAAAAATTAATCCTGTGTTTTTTTAAATATCTAAATTATAATTCTATTTTAAATTATTAAATTATAATTCTATTTTGGATAAAAACTCTCTCAAATAAAAGTTCATTTTATCTCTGAGGCCGTAAATGCTCTTTGTGGTTTCACATCTAGCTATGGGTTTGTATATATATATCCTCAGCGCTGACTCGATGATCTCTGTAGTGGACTTGTGGTGGTTCATAGATCTCTCTTAGGCTTTGTGGATCTGAGGTGGTTCATAAATTTATGCGGTGGGTTTTTACGGTGAACCTTCCCTAATCTCCAGTTTATTGGGCTATCCTTCATGCTATCACCTGTTGTTGCTCTATGGTCTTCGTGTATCAAGACCTCCGTGTTATCACCTATGGTCTATCAGAGAACAAAATCCACACTCAAAGCTTGTTTCGTTCATTACTAAACATCACAATTTATACTCATTTCTAGCTACAGATGAACAATAACTGCACCGGATGATACTGACACTAGCCGACTACGCTGACTGCTGAACAATGATCAATGCCGTTTGAACAGTGAGCGGCGTCGTTCGTGATTAATACTTGACACGTCCCCTCAATCACGATCTAGATGTTAACTTGCTTGGTGGTCTAAGTCTCAGCTAGGCTTACAACATAATTTGGATTTTCTACAACGCACAACTTACTTCTACACATTTCAAATTTAGCCTTTCCAAGAGGTTGGGTGAATATGTAGCCACATTTTCATTTGTATTACAATATGATAAGTCAATTTCTTTTGATTGCAATTTTTCTCTTACAAAATGATGTTGTGTGTCAATGTGTTTTGTCCTTGCATGATATATAGGATTGTTTGCCAATTTGATAGTGCTTTGATTGTCACATCTAATTACTGTAGGTGCTTGTTGTGTTTCTCCAACATCTTCAAGTATCCTTCTAAGCCATATTGTTTCACAGGTAGCACTGCATAATACTTTATACTCAGCTTCAGTGGATGACAAGGAAACCATTGCTTGTTTCTTACTGCTCCATGATATTGGTCCTAAACCAATATTGAACATGTATCTAGTAGTAGATTCCTATCATCTAGATTTCCAGCCTAGTCATAATCAGAATAACCTGCCAACTCAACATCAAATTCATCAGTATACATAATACCAAAATTAAGTGTTCCTTTCAGATATCGAAGGAATTTCTTTGATGCTTTCCAGTGGTTTTCACAAGGCTTAGCCATGAACTGAATAAGTATGCTAACAGAATAAGCTATATCTGGCCTGCTAGTGGTGAGATAGTTTAGACTTCCCACTAGTTGACGATACACAATTCCATTCACCTCTTTGGTTCCATCATCACTACACAATTTGACATTCTGTTCTAAAGGAGTAGATGTTGCCTTGCATTCAATCATATTGAACCTAGGATTTCCCTTGTATACTTGCTTTGTGTGATTAGTGTCTTACCAAATTCCCTCCAAACTTCAAGACCTAAACAATAATGCAATTCACCAAGATCCTTCATCTCAAATACATGTGACAACTAAACTTTAATTTCTTCAATCAACTTGCATTCATTTCCTATTATGATAAGATCATCAACATATACAGATATTAAAGCAACATTCCCACCTTCATCTTCCTTGATGTACAAGTTAGGATCATTTTTGCTTCTCATAAAACCTCTCTCATAAAAGAAAGAATCAATTTTCACATACCAAGATCTTGGTGCTTGTTTTAAACCATATAAAGCTTTCTTTAACCTGCAAACTAGATGCTTCTGTCCCTGTTTTACAAACCCTTCATGCTGAACCAAATAAACTTCTTCTTTTAACTCACCATTCAAAAATGCAGAGTTGACATCTAACTGATGCATTTTCCAATTATTTTTTGTAGCTAATGCAATCATGATTCTAATTGTGTTCAACTTAGCTATAGGTGAAAAAGTATATTCGTAATCAATTCCCTCCTTTTGCAAATATCTTTTTGCAACCAATCTAGCTTTATGCTTATCAATACTTTGATCAGAATTAAACTTTGATTTATAAAGCCATTTGCATCCTATGGGAACTTTGTTTTTAGGCAATTCTTTTAATTCCCATGTGCCGTTCTTCATTATAGATTTATATTCTTCATTCATTGCATCTCTGCATTCTTCATATTCTTTAGCTTCCTCGTAGCTTGAAGGTTCTACAACATTCATAACAAGAGACATTAATGCATAATCTTTATACCTTACAGGTACCTGACTTTGACGTGATGACCTTCTTGGAGTTTTACTGCTTTCATCTTTCTTTATCCTTTGTAGAGTCTGCTCTCCTCTTCTCGGAGTGTCATGACTGCTTGATGCTCCTTGCTCTTGAACTTGTACATGTTCTTGTGCTTCTTCTTGTTCTTGTTCAACACTTGTATCTAATTTGACATAATCATCAATATCATGCCATACACCAGTATTATTCATTTTATCACCTTCATTTGCATTCTCATGAAACACCACATTCCTACTTGGAAGCAATCTATGAGTACTAGGATCAAACAACTTGTATGCTTTCTTATCATCACAATAACCAATAAATATCCACTTAATTGACTTTGCATCAAGTTTTCTTCTTTCATCTTTTGGAATATGAGCAAATGCCTTGCAACCAAAAACTCTTAAATGACTCACTTTTTGTTTGTACCCATAAAATGCTTCCAAAGGTGTTTTAAGCTCTAAACTTTTGGTTGGAATCCTATTTTTCAAATAAACAACAGTATTAATGGCTTCAGCCCAAAAACCATTAGATATATTTTTAACTTGAAGCATGCTACGTGCACATTCAACTAGTGTTCTGTTTTTCCTCTCAGCAACTCCATTTTGCTAAGGTGTATGTGGCACTGTAAATTGTTGTATAATCCCATTTCTTTTACAATATTGATTAAATTCTCTTGATTTGTATTCTCCCCCCTCATCAGATCTCAAAATTTTGATGCAACTACTATTTTTTTCACCATACTCTTAAACTCTTTAAAGTACTCAAAAACATCACTCTTCTATCTTATGAAATAAACCCATGTATACCTAGATCTATCATCCACAAAAATAAGAAAATACCATGCTCCACCAATAGATCTAGTTTGCATAGGTCCATATACATCAGTATGAATTAATTCAAGTATTTCCCTTTGCCTTTTTTCTTTATGTATAGGAAATTTCTCCCTATGTTGCTTGCCAAGTACACATGCTTCACATTCAACATGATCATTCTTCAAGACAGGAAGACATTCAACCATTGTGTTATTTTGAAGTAGCATTAAATCATTGTGATTTATATTTACATACCTTTTATGCCATAACTCTACTGTTGATATTGTTGTAGATGCCAATGCTTGATGAATTTTCCTGGTCACATCCAACTTATACAAGCCTCCAACTCTGGTACCTGTGGAAATAACCTTGTACTGATCTTGAATATTTTTCACTACACACTGTTTAACAAATTCCACCTTCAAATATTGGTCAGCAATAATAGAAACATAAATTAAATTCTTTTTTTATACCAGGAACATACATCCCATTATGGATCTATCTCTCTTGTCCATTAGGAAAATTCACACATATTACTCCATAACCTTGAACTTTAAGTGATCTGTTATCTCCTAGATAAACATATGTTCCATCAATGTTTTCATAATATTCATCAAACCACTCCTTATTACAAGACATGGAGTGATGCACCAGAATCAATGAACCAAGCATTCACATCGTCATTTTCCACAGACAATGCAACATCAGAAACAAACAATTTAATATTTTTAAATCCATCACTAATTGAGGTGTCTTTGTCCACAAAATTTCCTTTACACCTTCTGTTTCTTTGCCTAGACTCATTATATTCCTTTTATATCAATCTTTAGAATGATGCCCACGTTTGCCACAATAATAACAATCATCATTTCTCTTATCATGGATTGGAAATTTAGACTGTGTCATACCTTTCTGTTTTGCTTGAAACTTGCCTCCTTTTTTCTTGTCACATGGCTTGCCTCTGTATGGATGTTTTCCTTTGGCTACCAACGCCAAATCTGAACTACTAGAGCCCAAATTAAAGCTCTTCGTCCTCTCCTCTTCTTGTAGAATAATTCCTGTCAATTCATCAAATGTAGGGGGCTTCTCTCTAGCTGAAAGACTTGAAACAAAAATTTGATAATCTTGCACTAAGCCATTTAATGTGATGGTGACTAAGTGAGTACTAGAAAACTTTTCACCAATATCTCCTAACTTACCACTTAAATCTTTGATACGAGATATGAAATTGCTTATATTTTCATTTGCTTCCATTTTTAGAGATAAAAGCTTAGTCTTCAAAAACAAGATCCAGTTTGTATTTGTTATTTCATACAAACCCTTCAGCATATCCCATGTTTCCTTTAATGTCTTGCAATATCTGGAATAGAAGTTGCAACAGTGGGTTTGGGCTCATCCCCACTCACAATGGACCACAAATTATAACCTTCTAAAATACTCAGCAACTTGAATTTCCAATTCACATAATTTCCTGCATTAAGTTTGGTGGATTCATTCAAAAAAGTGTCAGCCAACAAATTTTACATGATGGAAAAAAAACTTTCTCCAATCAACAAAATGCCACCAAATCTAAATCCAAATGCTCCAAAATTCACCACATCCAAAGTGTTCTCATGAAGTAAACATCATCATAAATTCTCATAATTTTTCACCATAAAGAGAATAAAACCTCTTTATATTAAACTTCACTTTAAAAAAAGAAAACTCCTTTTTCCTTTTAATAATCCTCTCACCACTTAAATTTTCTTTTTCTTATGAAAACCTTATCACTCCTTGAATCACACAATAGTTTTACTTTACTCTCGGCTTCCCAATATCATTTCAAAACAAGTTATAAAAAACATATATTCCTGGTCACCCTTATAAAGACCACCGCACAACAGACTTGAATATCAAATTATTATTTTTTTCCTTATAACCCCACTTGCTCTTATTACTCTTTATAACATCAATATGCTTTGCTCCCTTTTTAAATCATTAAAAAAAACTTCAAAAATATTGCAAAACCGCATATTGCAGAATGGAAAGAGTACATATAATTTTACCATTGTAAATATACCAAGGCACTCTGCAATGTGGTGATAATAGTGAAGAAAATTTTTCCAGCGCATCCAACAAACAGCTACAAGCTTGGACGCTTGATTGACTAGCATCAACTTTCACACAGCAGTATTCGCCTCAAGAATGATGCTCTGCACAACAGACTCTCTCATAGCAGATGCTCTACACAACAATTCCTTCACATTGTTCCTTCACACAATTCCTTCACAACAATTCATTTAGCGAGAACATGGATTAGTTATTCCTCAGAGAGGTTCTCTCCTCCTAAACCAGGACAGAGCCCTAGACCTAACAACGCTAGAGAGGGAGATAATAATGAGAGAGCTGCAAAACTAAGTAAAAACTTGTTAATTAATACTTAAAAGCCTTTTTATCAATGAGGCCTTTATTTTCTTCATTTTCCATTATTTTCCTTCAATTTCTTCCTCGCATGCAACTTGTGACATTTCACCTTCCTTTTCACCTATTTTCCATTATTTTCATAAATAAATGCCAAATAATTCCTCTTTCCTTTCCAAATCCTTTGCCATTACCTTTGCCAATTTCCTTAGCCATAATAACCCAAATGAACATCCAGTAGGAATATTTTCCCACTATTCACCTTGGAATGCATGTCCCATCAACCGTGGTCTTATATTTTTTTACATGGATTTTTAACCAGGGCTGTTACAGAACCCTCCACCGTGGGGGAACGCAGTCCTAGGTGTTCAATGACACCTATAGCCAACAAGACTACTAAAAACAAAACATATTTCCCATGGATCTTTATAACACAACTCGTTGCAGTATTTACAATGACCATCTGCTAAACATGACAAACATACCGTTTACTGGAGCTTGATAACACAACTCATTACAATATTTACAATATCAACCACATATACACACATACAAATTTTATTCACCCAACAAATAATCATACTATCTATAGAGCTTTATAAATCTAGCTCGATACATTGTTTACAATAATATACACATTTTCTCAACCTTCAAATAAAAGGATATGATGCCTGCATCTGCAACAAGGGAATCGATAGGCTGACACCTCCACCCTCAAAGTAATACCAGGATTCATCTCCTTCCTAGGAAGTCCAGAATCCACTTCGAAAGTCAAATTTGCATCCAATATCCAATGCTCTAATCCTGTGCCACTTGACCTCTTAGTGAACAATTGTCGACTCATTGTTATAGGGTGCACCTCCAATGTGCATTTGATTCCAACTAGAAATGTTGATGACCAAAACAAATCCATCCCCGACCTTCCCTTCTCTGTGACACAATCCATTGGGAAATCCGATCACCCCCTTTCGTGCAGTGACTCACCTTACAAGTTCTCTGACATCCCCTATCCCGGGGAATCCATCTCTTGGCAAGGCTTCCTCGCATCGGAAGATCAACAACCAAGGTGTATACCTACCTCAAAACCATCATATTGGTCCTAGCATGATCATGGAAATCAATGGACACTATTGTGTACTAGTGTCCCACAATGGCCTTGCTCCTGAAGTACTTTGCCAACATATTGTTGCTTGTTCCAATTCCTTTCACTGCTACTGCTAATTCTTGTAGTCAGCTTCAACTGCCCAACCAAGAATTTCCATGCTTCATGTACCAAGCATATAACTTCCATTAGATTTAAAATAAATTGAAATAAATTCACATCATAACTCATTGGTATCTCGTGAATAAGGTACACTTGCAATCATGTTTACTTCGTGTCACAATAAGTCAAACTAATTGTTTGATCAAGTCATCATGAATCAACATATCACATCAATTTAGCTCAAAACACAACCATCATAGATCAAAATCATAAATCACATGTAACCATCATAAACTAGAGTCATAGATCACATGTAATCATCATAGACCAAAACCATAAATCACATGCATAATAAAACTGAAATAAAATACGATACTTATCCTCTAATCAATCCTTAGTTTCTACCTTTGTCCTTATTCCGTACGCACACCAAATCGGTTGCCACACTCGAAAAACACCCAGTGCCTTCTCCTCAACCATGTGCACATACATATAGTGCGCACCACACACATACAACCACACACAACATACAACACCATGCAATACATGCACCTACACCTGACATACAACACATACATCTAACTTGACATACAACACATACATGTACACCCAGTGTACAACACAAGGCGTACACACACCTACACTAAGTGTACGACACAACATAATACATACATATACATACATCCATTGTACGACACAACACATACATACTCCTACATCTGGTGTACAACACAATCACAAATACGTACATAGAGTACAACATAATGAATACATATGTCACGATACCATGACTACACATGTGCATATACAATACCACATTCATGCAACACAACATTTACAACATGCGCACAATACTACATGTACACTAGTACCATATGTACAACATGTACACAGTACCACTTTTACATAGCACCACCTACACAACATGTGCACAACATCACATGTACATGACACCACCTACACAATGTGTACACAATGCCACATGTACATGTACATAGTACCACATGCACGACATGTACACGACACCACATGTAAACAACACCACATGCATGACATGTACATAACACCACCTGCACACAACACCACTTGTACAACATGTACACAACACCAGATGCACACAACACCAGTTATACAATCATACACACAACACCTTATGTACATAACACCACATGTACTTCATGCTCACAACACCACATGTCATAGCACTACATATCCAACATGTACATAACATTATATGTACACAACACTGCATATCTAGCATGTATATAGCATCATCTGTACACAACATTATATATCCAACATGCGCACAACACCATATGTGCACAACGCCACATATCCATCATGCACACAGTACAATATGTACACAGCACTACATATTCAACATGTACATAGCACCATCTATACCCAGCACTATATATGCAATATTCACACAACACTATATGTACCACACTATACATAACATTGCATAGACAACATGTACACACATTATATATACATGGAACCGCATGCGCACAACATCACAGATGCAATATGTACAACATATACAGCATATGCACAACATTAGCACTACACATCCAAAACCACATTACCTCTACCAAGCAAGATTGGTTCTAGTTTCTCTATGCCAATCATGCTTATCTTAGCATGCTGCAAAGCACATTGTTTTCATTCTGCTAATGTAACTCGGAGCATTAGTCTATCCATAACATAAACATAGACATAGTATAATCAAATAATATCAATTCATATCCACATGATACTAAACTCAGAGATATTTCAGGCTACTCTTCCCACTTGATTCCTCATGAACCAGGAATCATTTCATGCCATTCACTTGCATAATCAGTGATTCCTCCACAAGAATGATCCCTGACAACCCTCTCAGACAGTGACATACATACATACATACATACATACATACATACATACATCATCAACATAATCATGATCATAACATAATTACAAGATAGCATAAGGTCAAGGTTAAGAGAACTCCCTTTATCTGTGCACACCATGCACAACATTGAGAACAATCATTCCCAACATAGCCAAGGCGTATGACACCTCGGATCCATTTGCTTCATCTTTCTTTTTACCTTTCTCATGGCTATCCTATCACCATCCATTTACCTCAATGGACCTAACCATCCAACTAGTTGTCATACGATTTCCCTCAACTACCCTTATACATGCACTGAGCTTCATCTAGGCCTTAAATCACCTGTTGGGTTTCATTAAGCTCTTCTCAAGCTCCATTAAATTTCCTCTTTCCCAACTAATTCCCAAGACTCTCAAAACATAAAAGTAAATACCGAGAAGAAAAAAAGAGAAGACCATGGAAACCAATAACAATATGACACCACAAACAAAATAGTATGGCCATACACAAGACCTAAACAAAGCTACAATCAAGCACAAAAATCACAAAAGACCAAAATGACAAGACTAGCAACAAACACCATGATTCAATCCCCATGGTTCCCAAAGCCTCCAATGGAAATCTCAACTTGAGCCTTCTTTAATATTTCATGGAAATCTCTTTTTCCATGCAATCCCCTACATCATACTGTCATAAACACATAACTATCAGTGCATAAATAAACATAATAATACACCAGTTACCTTATCTTGTTGTTCCAAGCACGTTGCCTTGTAACTGAACACATCCACGCCATGTCTCAATGGATTCCAATTCCCATGATAGATCTAGATATAACTAGAAACCAAGTGTTATACCTCTCAGATACATGTCCATGAATATAGCACATACCCACATAATGTCAGAAGAAATCTAGGTTAAGAAGAGTTCTTATATGCAAAGCACTCATTTGTTTGGAATTAGGGTTTCCAAACATAGTCAAAGGAATTCTTACCCAATTCCTTTCTTTTACCTTTTTACCTTGTTTCAATCGAGGCTTACTATGTACCGTCACATCACCCAAGTGTTATTTATATAAACACATCAATTTTTATCTTGTCATGCTAATACCAAGCATATTTCCTTGCAACTGCTCACACATGTCAGTGACATGTCCCATAAATCAAGGTATCATATTTACTAATTTGAAATCAACCAATACCAAGGCTAACAAGCGTGTCATAATCCATAGTCAACTCATAGTTATTAGACACAATGCTACAACTGTCACCTACTACACTCAAGTACATGTCATCTATCTCAACACATATGTGAGAGTAAAACCATGTTAAAACACAATCGTTTCTAGATGAAACCTTATAGACACATACTCATATCATGTGATTAATCAAACATTCAACAATAGATATACGACATAATAAACATCAACAATCAAACACCAAATAGACAACATAATCAAACATTTAATCACAGAGTAGATGACATAAGCAACTCATACCTTAATCTATCTCAGGGGAGCTTATCTTGTCTGCACAATCAATCCAAATTAGCATGATATAACTTCACAACACATTTGTTCAAACATGATAAGATCATGATATCATTAATAGTGACTAACTAACATGTTCACGTCATAAGCTCATAAACATTTTCTGTTCATGCCTAACAATCACATATGTACGATCATTCTAGATTAGTACAACACAATGTCACAAATAAGTCGACTCTTACCTGAATGTCATAACCCTAACCATTTGCATAGACCAATCCAGATTAGTATGATACGCATAACATCAAGATATTAATGCTATAACTATAATCTTCAAGTTAACTAACATATAACAACAATAAGTTAACATATAACATGCTCACCAACAACATATAACATAATCATCGATTTATCTAACCTAAAACAACAATATCAATGCATACCACCATGGGTTACTATCATTCATGACTATCCGACATGTGTGCATATGACTACACTAATCAACTAGCATCTATCATGAATGTAACCACAACATCAATAGAATGAAAAGTATATAAGTAACCCAAATTCTTATAACAACCATTAACCACATACTTGCATGATGATCTTCTCTTACCCCGAAGTCTAGTGTTGCAATCTCGCTCTGGTGATCTACATCTCCTGCTCAATCTCAACTAACACATTAACATCATAACATACCAACAACATCATGATGACCTAATTTCATACAATGACCTCACAATGCACATTTCACCTACTATACGTACATATCTATAACCATGACAATGCATGCATAACATCATATAGACACTGACATGCACAACAAACACATATACAACTGATATGCAATCATGACTAAAGCATCCCAACAACAACATCATCAACCTTCACATGGCGACATCACTATAACTATGATCAACACCATGGAAATGCAACAAGCACATGGAATACAACAAAAGAAAGACATATGCAACTAACATGAATACATGACCAACATGCTACACATCCAGTATGAGGGGTGAACCACGCTCTAACACCAATCTGTGGTATCAGATATGACCGAAAGAGAGTGCAACCTACCCTGATACAATTATGTAGCCACCCTCCTCCCACATCTACACAAGTAGCTGACCTACTAGGGTAAACATGTGATGACATGCTACTATGATATGATTCAACCTCCTAGTTAACGTTAAGAAAGTGGAATGAATGGAAACACATCAAACATACCTTCCACATCAACAAAAACACTCCCATGAGCCATCCCAACCACTCAGGTATCATTTCGTTGGGTCCCACTGAGGTTTTAAGCTATTAAACCTCTAGATGCTCCCATGATATGGGCATGCAAGCGTCCAGAGAGTTTTGGACATTCTTACAAGCCTGCATGCCTGTGTCCAGTGACTATTCCCAGCAAACTTGTGCTAGAGTCCATGGGATTTAAGGCACTTTTTAAGCCCAAAATTTTGGCCACTGCCCATAACTTACTGTAACTTCTGGAATCAATTAAACACATGATATTAAGACTAATAAACCAAAAACTAACTCTAGGACTAGGCATGACCATCCCCAATCAGGTCTGAGATTCTGCCAAACACTTGGCATTAATGCGATCTACACGTGTAAACAACACATTTAAGCATAGGGGTGTCATACTTATTTGAGAATCACTAAGAAGCATTGATCCCTTATCTCATTAGCTACATTATCATCTATTAGGTCATAGATACATTTTTCATTCATTTACCACTCAAAACATGAGGAAAGACATACATCATCACTGTCATAATACATGCTTATAACTAGCATAATAGTAACAAAAATGTTGAGGATAAATGCATGCACCTCTTATTATGAATGAAAAATCCAACCCGATATGGGAATACCATGTTCCAACCAACCATAGAATGGCTGAGCCAAATATCTCTTCAGCCATTTGGTGAGCACCAGTATTGCAGCAATAATGCTGCAACTTTTGGGTTGTCTTCTTTACTCTTATCAACCTGGTAGCTCGTAACAAACTTGCAAGCGTCGGTGTTGTATGCCCAAGTACTAGTGCTTACTGTAGGTAGCGCAAGATCACTAGGAGTTCAAGACAACTTCTATGGATTCCAGAAGAAGCTCTATATGTGATGAAAGGAGAGAAAGATTACTCTATAGATGCTACTCTAACTGCATAAAGGAGAAAGTCTGAAATGTAAAGCAAAACTAGTAAACCCAAATTGACCAACTAATCCTACTTTTGCAGAAAGCAGTATGAAAACCTTGAAAATAGTGCCATTATCTATTCAAAGAAGTAAAGAACATCTAACTAAGCTATTTCTGGAAATAAATGAGCAGAAAACATCTTTTTGGATTTTCATGTAATTTTGTGTGAATTTGACATATATGTAATTTATTGTTTGTGAATGTGGCAGCAAATAGGTGGTGTTGAAGGGCGGTTTTGGGACTTGAGAGGATGTAGGATGGTGTGGTTTGTTCCTAGGAGCTCTCAGGTGGCATTCTAGAGACTTTTCCCACATTCGGCCTTCAAAATAAAGCCTACAGGAAAATCTACAGGAGGACACAGGAAACCTACAGGAGGAAAAATAGTGTTCTACAGGAGGCCTATAGGAGGAGGCCGAGAGCAGTTTTGGTTGTTTTGAGGGTGTGAGAGAGGGTGAAAGAGGTGGATGAAGGTTGGAACGAGGTGTTAGGACATGTAGGGTCTACCACGAATCATCAGGAGAGAGAAATATGATTGGATTTGCTCAAGGAAAGAGGAAGAAATTCTATGGAAAATGCAGAAAACTAAGGCAGAATTGAGGGGAGACTTGAGTGACCTATAGGGCATGGACCAGATGATGGGATGGCTGATAGGATAGCCTATTTCTAGAAGATATCTATTGCATAAACAACTGACAGTCAACCAATAAGATCAAGCAAGCAATGAAATAAGTGCATCCAGGAAAATAGATTTTTGCATCAAAATAGTCTAAACTATGATCTATGGAAGGAAATGCTGATAACTGCTGCAAGAAAGGAAATCATGAAAGAAGACTATTGTAAATGAAGAAGTGAGCATGATGATGAAGTTCTGAAGCAAAGAAAAACTAGACTATTCACCACTAAAAAGCTGCAAACACTAGAAGTCCTATGAATGAGGAAAATTTGTGTTTTTGGGGCAGCAAGAGGGTCTTTGCCTCAAATCATGGTCCCAGAGGGAGGAAGAGAGGCCAAGGCACTATTGATAGCCTTTTGAATCTTCTTTTTATCACTTCTTAACCTGCTATGGAGAGCAAAAATGGAAGCAAACTACTGAATCATCAAAAGCAACCTATTCTTAACCATAAAAGAAATACATCTAACAGCAACCTAATCTACAAACTGAAATAAAACATACAAATACAAGTAAAGAGAAGCTTGGCTACTTGGATTGGGCCCTAACCCAAGAGCTTTAACCCTTTGAGGTAACTCAGTGCTAACTCAAAAAGGATTCCATCTTTATTTCAAAACATTAATAAGAATACATGGAACTATCACAAAAATAATAAGCTCGAAGTTGAGAAGAGTTTACATAAGCAAAAAATACAACAAAAATCCAACCCTAGTGAGGCCCTAGGCCTCTCTACTTATACAATTGAAGCTACCAACAACTTCCTAAAAATCAGGGAGGCTTGGCTCCCAAAACTCGAGATGATCATTAGTCATCCTCCACTTTCTCGACTGCCTTCTAGTGCATGACTTGGCTGCTTATACTCTGAGGT
The DNA here is from genome assembly GCA_031772625.1 of Pinus tabuliformis. Lineage (NCBI taxonomy): Eukaryota > Viridiplantae > Streptophyta > Pinopsida > Pinales > Pinaceae > Pinus > Pinus tabuliformis. The sequence continues at coordinate 508,965,218 of CM062807.1, forward strand.
GAATGAAGGGGAATTAGAAGTGAGGAGTAATAAATGAGGGAGATTCCCTCCTATAAGTCCTCTCCTTTGTCCACTTCGAGTTATTGCTACCATTTTCCCACTTGATCTCTGACTTTGACCCAAAAATTCATCAATAATCTGCATTAAACACATGTTAGACCACATGGCATCATAACTAACTCAACTCAATCTATAAGCATAAATATAATCATAAAATCATGTAATAAGCTAAGAGAATGGTTAATTTGACTAAGTTAGGAGGTAAAATGAGCCCATATAATTACCCATTTATGAGGCTCATCATCACCCCCCTACTGAAAGTGTTGCTCATCCTCTGAGCAACTTAGTCCATCTCCTCATCTTTTATGGCCTTGGTGGCCTCCCTAGCATCCCAAGCTTTTTATGTGGTCTCTTCTTCCTTGTCATAGAATCCTGCCTTTCTGTCTATCTCTTCCCACTGCTCCTGCTCTTCTTCTTCTCTTTTTCCTTCCAGCATGCCTAACAGTAGTGGGGGACTTAGTTTGAGGCCAATCCAGTTGACCTTCAACCTCTGCATGGAGCGCTTGTACATTGGCACTCTCCTTAATGCCTCTTTCATCCTCATGGGGGAATGATATTCCCTAATCTATAGACTGTGTGGTAAGGTGTTCCATCTCCTCATACATGCATGCACACAGTCATCCCCAAGTAGCCTTTCCATATCCTCAAAGTGTGCAATGGCTTGTGCCTGATCACTTATATATCTAGGGGAAATCTGAGGATTATTGGCAAGCAGGTTATGTGTGTTGATGAGTGCCATGGGATCTGATGGCTCTGCTCTGATCATTAATGGCTCATTCTGCTCTTTTATCATCAATCTTCTTATTTTTGCTTCCCTTAACTCTTCATGGTTCATCCATGAGGCCATGGCCATTAGTTGCAGGTCCCCTAGCCTGGCATTGGGGTCCCACACATTCATGTCTATGAGGGCCATGTTATGTAAGTAGAATTCTTCCATCTTTGCCTTATCATCTATTATTCTTTGGTCACACAGGTCCATAAACTGCCCGTAATATTGGAAAGGCATTATGCCTCGTTGTGCCGAAGTCTTTATCTGAAATTGCAACCATTGGTCCTTGAGATATAGGCCATAGGATTTTGCCGGTGTTCTACATTGCAATGCCTCGATGGATAAGCTGGCCATGCATGCCAGCTGGGTCTCTTTCTCTTGTAGTTGCCTCCTTAGCAATTCATTTTCTGTTTCAAGTTGGCTTCTTGTAATTGCTTCCCTATGTCTGATAGCACTCAACTCTCTGCCCATTCTAATTTTGTTCTCCATATGGCCAATATCCTCAACTCCTTTGGATTTGACTATTTGCATCTACCTATGTGTTCTTATTCTCTCTTTCTCTAATTCAAAGAATAGTGGAATTGCAAATTTTTGTGGAATTATTTTTCCTCCCCCAAGCAGATTGTAGTAGGAGGAAAGACTGGGCTGGTGATTAGGTTCTTGTAGCTTTGTTTCTTCCTCCTTTACCTGTGGCTATTGTTCCATTTCTTTCTCCAACTTTTGGGTCTCCTGTAGTTTTGACAGTGTCTCCTGTAGCACTGTTTGAGCCTCTTGTAGGACTGTTTTTGGGTCCTGTAGTTATAACTTTTCTTTCCATATGGGAGATCTAGGAGTCCCCCTCTCATATGTGATAGGTGCCTTGGAAGGGGATTCTTTTCCTTGGGTAGAGGGTGAATCTTCAATTGTAATTGGTACTTTTGAAGAAGGTTGAGGTTTCCCTGTTTTGATTCTTGTGCTCTTCCTAGCCCTGAAATACGTGGGGGCCTGCCTTTTCCTCTTTTGTTTTGGCTTGATTGGTGTACTGAGCACAGTGAGAGCAGCTACTGCCTCTCTTTCTAGAGTCTCAGGGGATACTTCTCCTTGTTCTGTCTTTTCTACCTCTTTCTCTCCTCCTTCTGTCTCTTTTTCTGTCTCTGTTTCTTCCTGCTCTGTTTCTTTAGCTTGCTCCTCCTCTATCTTAGTTTCTTCCTCCTTCCTTTCTTGTTCTGCTAAGTCACCAGTTGCATCACCTTCTCCCCCTTGCTTCTCTTCCTCCTCACTACCAATAGGACTGATATCATAGGTTAGGGCTTTTATGTCATCCTCAACTGTCATGTTTCGGAAGATTTCCCATGCTATAGGGAGTGTAAATGTATGGAGGGATTCTTCCACTAAAATTTTAATTAACCCATGGTGAGCTAGCTATTCTAAGTTTCCTACTTTTACTTTAGTGCTAGAGTCAATGAGGGACTGTAGGAGGAAGTAGGGGATGCTGAGCTTCTGAGGGGCTGGAGTGTCCATGCCATACCTTAATTCATGAAGGATTATAAAGTGATAACCATAGACAATGTTGTACCTCCCCTCACAGGAAATATACTTGATTATTTGGTAGCTAACCTCATCCCAAGGATATGGTATGCTAGCCCTTCTAATGCCATTTTTGTCCTCTATAGGGGTTTCATTGTTTTGGAAGAAGTTTTTCTTTGTAGCCTGGCCAATTGGTTTCTCATCCTTACTCCAAGGCATCCCAAGAGGAAGGGTGGTGAATCTACTGATAAATTCAGGGGTTATCTCCATGTAAAGACCTCTAAAGGTGATAGTGGCATGTGTTCTCGAGTGAGGGACCAAAGAGTGGGAAAATTCTTGGGCAATCTCCTCATCAAACCCTCAGAATTTCTCAAAAAAGTTCATCCAATTTGCCCTTGTGAAGATGTCCACTACTTGGGGATGTGCATGGAGCCTGGAGGAGTTGGTGGGCTCCTTCCTCATAAATCCTCCTATCATTTTGTTTATACTTCTTTGGAAAACCAAATGTGGAGATGGAGACAACAATTTTTGAAGAAAACAGAGAAATAGAGGAGACTGTGTTTTTTTTAAGAAATAATAAGCAGAAATTTTTTATGTATTTCCTCCTCCTAAAGACTTTATCTCCTCTTCAAATTTAAACCACTGCTTGCATATTTTGATATTCAATGGGGGAATGCATGGAACCTACCTCCTCAGATCGAAAACCATGCTAAAACCCGTGTTTTCTCCCTTCAAACAACTCACTGCCCCTCTTGTAGAAGCCTGTTATCCCTCCTGTAGAATTCCTGTAGGTGCTCCTATAGAACCTGCAAGTGCTCCTGTAGAAAACGCTGAGAATAGGAATATGGTAGAGATCAATGGAGAACAATGGTTACGAGGTTGTGGGGCACAGAGAAACTGCTGTAGCTAAGTTTCAAGGAGAGAATGAAGGAAAAGGTGGTGAGAGTGCTCGGAGAGGAGTACTTATTGCCCTTTATGGATATTTCCGGTGATGGAGGGTGAGTTGGCAACGTATACGTTGGCTATATTTGGACTGTTGGTCCCCACCTGCCTTGTCATCATGGCCCCTCCTCGTAATCATCCCTCATGATTGCATCGGAGTTCACACTTCCTCCACTACCTGTCCTTGACATCTTTCTTGAGTTGACTGTGTGCACCTGTGGGTGACATCCTCGGATGAGTGGAGTCAACTAGATGAAGGTGGCGAAGCTAACTGGCCACCTTTCCCTCGTTCAACCTCAACCATCTCATTACTTTTTCTTGCCTTCTAATTACACAAATGCAAACAGAGGAGTTGGTTAGTTACTTACCTGAGATACGAATGTATTTTCTTGTGAGGTGTCGTGGCTCTCTCTCTTTGCTGCATGCCCTTGTTTCTTTTGATGCATGGTGTCTACTTGCTGATGTGTGGCTGTATCCTGTGCAGGTTATTCTTTGGCTAGATCTAAGCTTCAGGTGTCTTCTTCCACCTTCATGTTTGCACTGTCTTGCCGCTGATGCTGGATTTTAATGGGATCAACTGCTACAGGAATTCCTACAAGAGCTCTTGTAGCTGCTTCTCCCCTTGGATCTTCAACTTCTTTTTGTGCTTGGAGCTATGAGGATGATGCCAAAGATGTAGATAGAGATGGAAAGGTAATAGGTAGGCTTCAGGTGAGGTGGATGGTGCTTTTCATTTCTTATTTTTTTGTTTTTCTTCTTTTCCTAAATTTTTTTTTTTTCCCGTGTTTTCTTGGACAGGAAGAAGAATATTGCTTGGGGTGTGATGCAGGCTTGGAAATGATGGCAAGGAGGTTTGAAGACTATAGGAGGATTTATAGATTCCTCATGAAGCTTCCCTGACCCTCAAACTGTCTTTTATATCCATTTCTGGCTCTCTGTAATTCCTACAAGAGCCTCCTATAGAAAACACAGAGCCTTCTGTAGAAAACCCAGTTTTTGAAAAAGAAGCATAGTGAGATGAAAGAAATGCCAAGAATGATGGAGAAAGGTGTGGGAAGGTAGGATGGCTGCTGGTGTTGGTTTCATGGCTCCCTTAGCACCTTTTGCTGCTTCCTGTAGTCCTCCTGCAAACCTGCAATGTAAATGAAAATTCATTTTTCTTTTTCTCTTTTTTTTTTTTTTTGAAAACAACTAGGGCGCCTCAGGGATGTTTTCACCCTAATTGCCTGCCTTGGGCACCTCCAAGGGAGGTTTTCACCCAGGGATCTTATCTTCTCTCATTTTTTGACATCACTGGGCTACCTCAGAAGAGGTTTTCAACCCAATGATGGGATTCAAGCGCCTCATGGAGGTTTTCACTTGAGTCCTTATTTTTTATTTTTTATTTTTTCTTTAGTGAGTGGGTGAAGTGGAGGCTAAGACATGCTCCACTACCATCACTGTCTTATTCAAATCTTCAATGAACTCTCACTTGGAGAGGGGTTTCTTGTAGACTTTCAACCGGTGTCCATTGACAAGCATGGGGATGGCTTCATCATCAATGGTTCTGATCAGAACTGAACCATTGTCATTGCATTTCTCCATAGTGTAGGGTCCTAGCCATCTTGTCCTTAGCTTGCCCTTGAAATCTTTGTATCTTGAATCATAGAGTAGTGCCCAATCTCCCTCTTGGAATTGCTTCTCCTTGATATTTTTGTCATGCCATATCTTTCTCTGAAGCTGAACTACCTCTGTATGGAGAAGGACCTGCATTCTATGTTCATCCAATCCATTGAGCTGAAGTAATCTTTCTTTCTGTGCATGGCTGAGGTCTAGATCCAACTGAGTTGCCATCCTCAAGGTATTGAATTTAAATTATATTGACAGCAAAGCCTTCTTCCCATAGACCAGTTCATAGGGTGTGAACCCTATGGTGGTCTTCCATGTTGTGTTGTAGGCCCAAGTGGCCTCAACTAATCTGTTCGCCTAGTCTTTTCTACTGCTGCTCACTACCTTTATCAAGATCCCTTCCAATGCTCTGTTAGTGACGTCCACCTACCCATTGGCTTTTGGATGGTAAGGGATGGAAGTCCCATGATTGATTCTATGATGTGTGAGCATGTCTTCAATCAAATTGGAAGTAAACTGACTGCCTTGATCTGTGGCCAACTCTCTTGGATACACAAACTTGTAGAATATGTTTTCTCTCAAAAACTCAACTACTTTTTCCTCTGTCACTGCTTTGATTGCTTTTGTCTTTGCCCACTTTGTCAAGTAATCGGTGCACACAATGATGTATTGTTTCTGCTTTGAAGGAGGGCTGATAGGACACACAAGGTCCATGCCCCACTTCTCAAATGGCTCAAAGGTCACTTGAGGTTGCATGGGCATCTCATCCTTTAGAGTAGGTTTCCCCATCCTCTGACATCAATCACACTAGCTGGTATATCTCCTCACATCCCGATGAAGAGTGGGCCAGCAATAGCCTGCTTGCAGTATCTTGAAGGCAGTTCTTTTTGGTACAAAATGACCTCCATAAGGCCCGTCATGACAAGTTAGGAGGATGTCAAAGACTTCCTCCTCCTTGACACATCTTCTCAAGATCTGATTTGGGCCAAGTTTGAAGAGATTGCCCCCAATCTAGTTGAAAGGGGCGATTTTCCTTACTATCTTGCTCTTCTCTTTTGAGGACAGGTGTGGCAGAAACTGTGCTGAAACCAAGTAGTTTGCTATATCAGCAAACCATGAAGAGAGTACTAAGATAGCAAACAGATGTTCATTTGGCATTTGGTCATCTACCATTCCTTCTTCACCTACAGGTAAATTTACTCTAGACAAAAAGTTAGCAACAACATTTTCTTTACAAGGCTTATCAATAATGGTCAAGTCAAACTGCTGCAATAAAAGCAACCATCTAATAATGAAAACATTTACATTCAGTTTATTCATTAAATATCTAATTGCAGCATGATCAGTGTGCACAAAATTTTGATAGCCTGTGATATAATGTCTGAATTTTTTTAAGGAATGCACGATAGCTAGGAGTTCCTTCTCGGTCACCGTCTAGTTTAACTCTTCCATTGACAAGTTTTTTCTTATAAAGTATATGGCATAAGGTGACTTTTCATCAATTTGTCCTGAGGCTGCTCCTATTGCTTTGTTTGAGGCATCTGTGTGAATGTGGAAAGGTAGGGCCCAGTTTGGGCCTCTCAGAATTGGGGTAGTCACGAGCTTGCTCTTCAAGGTATCTAGGGCCTCTTGACAGTTTTCTGACCATATGAACTCGACATCTTTACCTAAGAGGCCAAACAAAGGAGAGGCTAGCTTGCTAAAATCTTTAATGAATCTCCGGTAATACCCAGCTAAGCCTAGGAAACTTCTAACATCTCTCACCTTTTGAGGAGGTGGGACCCTTTGGATGATGGCAATTTTGTTGGGGTCCACCTGCAGTCCTTGTTGAGATATTGCATGACCTAACATGGTCCCTCCAGTCATCAGAAATTCACATTTTTCTGAACTAAGGGAGAGTTTCATCTCAGTACACTTGTCTAGAACTTTTCCTAGGTTAGATAAAGCTTCCTGAAAGTCAGAGCCATAAGGAGTAAAGTCATCCATGTATATCTCTACTGCATCATGAACTAATTCAGAAAATATACTCAGCACCGCTCTTTGGAATGTGGCTAGAGTGTTACACAAACCAAAAGGAAGGACCCGGTATGCAAAGGTACCCCAAGGACAAGTGAAAGTGGTCTTATCTTGGTCTTCCGGGCTAATTTGAATATGATTGTACCCACTAAACCCATCTAGGAAGGAGAAAAACTTTTTCCCTGCCAGACCATCTAACACTTGATCTATGAAAGGTAAAGAAAAATGGTCCTTTTTAGTGGCTTTGTTCAATTCCCGATAGTCAACACAGATTCTCCACTTACCATTTTTCTTTGGCACTAGCACCAAAGAAGAGACCCATTCACTGTCAGAGATGGGATAGATGAATCCTGCATCAAGCAATTTTTCCAGTTCTTCCTTAACAATATCTTTAAGTTCTGGATTCATCCTCCTTTGAGGCTGCCTAACTGGCTTGCAATCCTCCTTGATGTATATATGATGAGTACATACTGAAGGGTGCACTCGCTTCATCTCCTTATAACTCCAGGTGAAGGCATCTAGGTGTTTTCTCAGCAAGCTACACAGTTCCTTCTCCTGGGAAGTAAGGATGGATTGATTTTCAAGGTTCTTTCTAGGCCGAACTCTATATTCTTAACACAGAGAGGAGTGGAGTCGGCCATAAAGAGATCAGTTGAGGGGTTGTTTTGGGTTTCTCTTACTATGTCCTCTAATGGTGATACACTGGGAGGTGGATTCTGAATTAGATTTTCAATCATATCATCCTCATCTTGCGGTTTTCCCCCCATGGCAATTTCTAAAGCGTAAAGCGGTGTAGAATAGACTTCATCCTCATCTTTCTCCTCCAACCAGAGAGGTAGATCATGTTCTAGCAAGGGTTGGGCAGGAGGATATAAGATTAACTACTTGGACATATGCCTGTTCTTTATGGTCATGTTCCTAGCTCGACAGCTGATGTAAGCATCGGCGGCAGCCAACTAGGGTCTTCCTAGAATGAGAGGATACCCAATGAGCTTTGCCTTTGGCTAGAGAACTAAGAAATCAGTGGGGTACTCCCAAGAATCAATGGAGACCATCACATCTTCCACAATCCCCTCAGGGGTCACGGTGGAGTAGTCTGCAAGCTGTAGCACGGTCGTGGTCTTCCTCAAGGAGCCCTAGAGGTTGAGTTTGAGAATTGTGTCCTTTGTCATCACATTAATGGCATCTCCCAGATCAATCAAGGTGTGTGGGATCATGGTGCCATTGATGTGGACATCAACTACTGGGCTTCCAAGGTCTAGATATTTTGGACAGATTACCTACCCTAACATCAGGTCGGACAGTTGCCCTATGACATTGATGGTTGGGGCATCTCTCTTGCACCTTCCTGGATGCCTAAAGCACTTCTCTTTGATCAACCTATTGTAGATAGGCACATATTTTATGGCTTGGAGAAGTGGTATCTTCATTAATATTGGTCCTGATGATGGATCCCTATTGGGATTTGAAATGTTGACAGAAATATGGTTTCTACTATGGATACTCCGAGACTAAGCTCAAAAGAAATGAACCACAGATGCCTAAAATCTAGTTTCAATTCTCCCACGAGTTTAGTTTCTTCTGGGGTAGGCTAGACTTTCACGGATAGTCTCTCAGGAAAGGGTGGATTTGCTTTAGGTTCACTTTCCTCTTTATCTTCCTTAACCTCCCTGGGTGGAGGTTGGCTATCTGGGAGAACTTTCCCAGATCGCAATTTAATTTCTTGAATCTCCACAGCATAAGTTGGACATGATGGTTCCCCACTATACACTTGCTGAGCCTGTCTGTTGTTCGGGTTCAGATTTGGCTAGGTAGGCATTTGGGGTTGCTTTAGTGGAGCAAGAGGTATCAGTTGTGGTTGGGTAGGTGGTGGAGGCAAAAGAGTGGGAGGAGATTTGTATTGGGGTCTCCACCCCTGATGAGATGCATTCCACTGAGGTTGCGGCTGAGCATAGGATTGAAATGAATGAGTGGCTGGTTGGGCATGATATGGAGATGTGAAGGACCAAGGAGGAGGTGTGGACCAGGAAGGATGAGCAGGGGGGCCCCAAGAAGGTATGGAAGTGACTTGGTTGGGGTTGTAGTATGCCTGAGATGTCCCTTGCATCCCCTGCTGATATGGTCTAGGTCCATGCAGCCTCTTTGGTTTATGTAATAGAGTTGTTCAGTGACTCCCTCAGCCCCTTGATATACAACTTTAAGTTCGGGTAAGGAAGGGCACTTGTCTGTAGAATGATTTTCTTCACAAACTGAACAAACTTCTATAGAGTTCAATGGGCATTCATTCCTAGGATGCCTCCTGGTGCATCTAGGGAAAAAAATGGCCAAAGCCCTCTCTGCTTCCTCTTGTTTCCTTTTGATATGTAAGGTATCCATTTGCATGGAAAGAGTCTACAACATCTCACTCTTGAAGTCTTCCAGCATGTTTCCAATTTCTCCTTTAATGGATGAGCTAGAGGAAGAGGTACTGGCTATGGGTTGACTCCCCCTACCTTTCTTTTTGGCTACTCTAGAATGGTTCCGAAAAACAATCTTTATGTCCTCATAGGATAGTTGGTAGATGTCTCCCATGGCCAGTAGATGGAGGGTGTCTAAAAGATTTTCCCGAATTCCCCTAAGCAGGACCAGCTTCAGAGACTTAGGGTCAAGTGTACACCCAGACCTTTTGTAACTAAGCTGGAACCTCTCTTCATAGTCCTCCAGGGATGCATCACTTCCTATGGTCATTTGGAAAATTCCTTCTTTAGTATCTTTTGACCTACAATAATCTCGATACTTGTTGTTAAAGGCTCGCTGCATCTAAGCCCAAGTTGTGATGCTATTGCCAGGTAATCCCATGAACCAGCACAGTGCCACATCCTTGAGAGTAGAAGGGAACAATTTCAACTTTTTCTCATCTTCTGCATAGTCATAGGTTCGACAAATAACAACAAACTCAAACAAAAAGGTGTCAAGATCTTCTGTAGTCAGACCATGGAAATGAGGTAGGGCAGAAGGGCTTATATTCTTAATTTTGGTGTCCCCATTGGTCTCCCAAATGGGAAAGGTACCCTCTATTCTCTCTCCATTCCCCCTAGCATTTCTATGTTCAGCCATTGTTCTTCAAATATGTTTGGTTGTTCACCTAAGGGTTCTTCTTGATTGCAGCCACCGAAGAAGAGAGAAGGTTGGCTGTGTGAAGCAGTGGGGGTGTTGAGCAAAAATTTTCCTGAGTTATCTCTATTCCTACGAGGCATGACAGTAAATATTTTTGGTTGGTTTTTGTTTCTCTTTCCCCACACTGAAAGTACCTGCAAAACTGAAATTCATTGAACAAAACAAATTGCAACTAACTGAAATGAACTTGCTGAAATGAAATTTGCAGAATTGAAGAGGAAAGCAAGGAAATGCAGAATTGAAGGAAAATAATGACTAGTCTACTCTTGCTGAAATGAAATTTGCATAATTGAAAAGGAAAGCAAGGAAATGCAAAACTGAAGGAAATGAAGGACTAGTCTACTTTTACTGAAATAAACTATTAGCATAATGTTGCAATAGAAAATAGAAGAAAGCAGTAATCATAGAATACTTTGACGCTTCGCCGGAAACGGCGCCAAAAATATTGTGAGCACTAGTATTGCAGCAACAATGCTGCAACTCCTGGGCTACCTTCTTTACTCTTATCAACCTGGTAGTTCGTACCAAACTTGGAAGTGTTGGTGCTGCATGCACAAGTACTAGTTCTTACTGCAGGTTGTCACTTGGTCAGCTGGCACAAGATCACTAGGAGCTCAAGCTAACTCCTATGGATTCCAGAAGAAGCTCTATATGTGATGAAAGGAGAGAAAGATTACTCTACAGATACTACCCTAACTACAGAAAGGAGAAAGTTTGAAATGTAAAGCAAAACTAGTAAACCCAAATTAACCAACTAATCCTACTTTTGCAGAAAGCACTATGAAAACCATGAAAAGAATGCCATTATCTATTAAAAGAAGTAAAACACATCTAACTAAGCTATTTCTAGAAGTAAATGAATAGAAAACATCTTTTTGGATTTTCATGTATTTTTATGTGAATTTGACATTTATGTAATTTATTGTTTGTGAATGTGGCAGCGAATAGGTGGTGTTGAAGGGTGGTTTTGGAACTTGAGAGGATGTAGGATGGTGTGGTTGGGTCCTAGGAGGTCTCAGCTGGCCTTTTGGAGGCTCTTCCCACACTCGACCTTCAAAAGAAATCCTACAGGAGGACACAGGGAACCTACAGGAGGAAAAACAATGTTCTACAAGAGGCCTATAGGAGGAGGCTAAGAGCAGTTTTGGCTGTTTTGAGGGTGTGAGAGTGGGTGAAAGAGGTGTATGAAGGTTGGAACGAGGTGTTAGGGAACCTAGTGTCTACCAAGAATCTCAGGAGAGAGAAAGATGATTGGATTTGCTCAAGGAGAGAGGAAGAAATTCTATGGAAAATGCAGAAAACTAAGGCAGAATTGAGGGGAGACTTGGGTGACCTTTAGGGCATGGATCAGATGGAGGATTGGATGGATGATAGGCTGGCCTACTGCTAGAAGAGATCTACTACATAAACAACTAACAGTCAACCAATAAGATCAAGCAAGCAATGAAATAAGCGCATCTAGGAAAACAGAGATTTGCATCAAAATAGTCTAAACTATGATCTATGGAAGGAAATGCTGATAATTGCTACAAGAAAGGAAATCATGAAAGAAGACTATTGTAAATGAAGAAGTGATCATGATGATGAAGTTCTGAAGCAAAGTAAAACTAGACTATTCACCACTAAAAAGCTGCAAACACTAGAAGTCCTATGAATGAGGAAAATCTGTGTTTTTGGGGCAGCAAAAGGGTCTTTGCCTCAAATCATGGCCCCAGAGGGAGGAAGAGAGGCAAAGGCACAGTTGCTAGCCTTTTTAATCTTCTTTTTATCACTACTTAACCTACTATAGAGAGCACAAATGGAAGCAAACTATTGAATCATCAAAAGAAACCTATTCTTAACTATAAAAGAAATACATCTAACAACAACCTAATCTACAAACTGAAATAAAACATACAAATACAATTAAAGAGGAGCTTGGCTGCTTGGATTGGGCCCTAACCCAAGAGCTTCATCCCTCTAAGGTAACTCAGTGCTAACTCAAAAATGATTCCATCTTTATTTCAAAACAATAACAACCGTCACAAAAATAATAAGCTCGAAGTTGAGTAGAGTTTACATAATCAAAAAATACAACAAAAATCCGACATTAGTGAGGCCCTAGGCCTCTCTACTTATACAGTTGAAGCTACCAACAACTTCCTAAAAATTAGGGAGGCTTGGCTCCTAAAACTCGAGATGATCATCAGGCATCCTCCACTTGCTTGGCTGCCTTCTAGTGCATGACTTGGTTGCTTGTACTTCGAGCTGAATGAAGGGGAATTCGAAGTGAGGAGTAATAAATGAGGGGGATTCCCTCCTATAAGTCCTCTCCTTTGTCCACTTCAAGTTATTTCTGCCATTTGTCTACTGGATCTCTGACTTTCACCCCAAAATTCATCTATAATCTGCATTAAACACATGTTAGACAACATGGCATCATAACTAACTCAACTCACTCTATAAGCATAAATATAATCAGAAAATCATGTAATAAGCTAAGAGAATGGTTGATTTGACTAGGTTAGGAGGTAAAATGAGCCCATATAATTACACATTTATGAGGCTCATCACCATTCCCCCTCGTGCCATATTCCAAGCATGATTGTGGGACTCAAACCAAAAGAACCAACTAGGGCATCCCGAGGCTAAACCACCTCACCCTCATTGATAGAAACCTGGCTTTATCATAATCCATCCAATATCACTAGGCCAACACAATAAACATGTAATAATAGTATTTACCTTGATCTCCACCAGATCACTAGGCCAAAAAGGCATGGATGCCACCGAATTTCTCCACTTACGCCGTGAGGGATTTTTCTGCATCTTACTCTCTCAGGCTTCACCGTAATCCACACCAGATCACTATGCCCTAAACTAAGACCCACTTTCCAGGGTTTACCGCATAACCCATCCCGGTATTACTAGACCCAATGTAGAGAAATCCACCTCTTGGCTTTATCGTATATCCCGCCATTCACCGACAAGGATTCCCAGGCCCACCAAGGCAACACAAAATCTGACTTTACCGCAACTCACAATTTAGTTCAGGGGTTACTAGGACATGTGTTCTATCATTCAAATATCCACCTCACTCAACTTCGAATCCATCTAGCATTCCAGCTCAACCAAAACATGAGAACACCATCACACCATGGCTATCGGGAAATGGAAAGGCTAGGCTAAAAAAATTGTCACACCTCGAAAAAACCATGCCATAATAGCAAAAGAAGCACATGCAATACCATGCATGCCAAACCTAGCAAGGAAAACACACATGCAATTCGATACCTGCAAAGAATCTTGCTATAGCTGCTTGATACTACTCTTCCTTGCTTGCTTCTTCCATGTATGCCACCCTCCTGCAAGTGTGCTCCAAGAAAACTCTAAGTGTCCAAGAGTATAAGAGAGAGAGAGAGAATAATGTGAGAGCTCCAAAATTGAGAAAAAGCTTTCCAACTAATCCTCAGAAGCCTTTTAATCAATGAGGCCTCTATTTTCTATATTTTCCTTCAATTTCCTCCTCACATGCAACTTCTGACCTTTCACCTTCCTTTTCTCCTATCTTCCATTATTTTCATAAATAAATTCCAAATAATTCCTCTTACCTTTCCAAAGCCTTTTCCATTGCCTTTGCCAATTTCCTTAGCCATAATATACCAAATGAACACCCACTAGGATGTTTTTCCCACCATTAAGCTTGGAATACATGTCCCATCAACTACGGTCTAATATTTTTTACATGGATTTTTAACCAGGGCTGTTACACCCATTAGGAGTTGATGTTGTACCCCCTATGTTTTTCCTTAAATTGCTTATATTGTAGATGATATACATAGTCCTCGAAGAAAGTGAATTCATTGAACATATCAATGGAAAGGTCTCCTATGAATACATGGAAAGGGATCAAAGGGCTCAAGAGATTCTTATGCAATCGATAAAATATCCCTCATCCCTATATAGCAGTATTGGAGACATCAAAGAGATTTATTTGATAGGCTGGTACAGCTATTCTTTGAAGATGCGATAAATAAGTTCACATCTCTTAGATCTGATCTACACAAATTGAAGGTATCAAAGGATAAAGGGTTATCTTCATAAGATCTAAATTGCAAGATCTAGGAGATATAATCCTCATTTATCTAAATTCACTAAATCATGAACAAGGTAACAATGTCTATGAGGATAAGATGGTTATCCCATTCAACAACTTGTGGTTTCTATGCAAGATAGAAGAAGACAGATTGAAGGCAAAAGTGTTGAAGGATCAAACGAAAGGATCCAAACATTTTATTGAAAGGAAAGAAGAAAATAACTAAGATTCAATGCTATGAACATTAGAGGAAAGATTGTCCTTAGCTTAAGAAGGACAAGAAAAACAAGAATAGAGAAGAATTCCATTTCACCGAAGAAGTGGAAGAAGCTAAAAGAAGGAATTCCAAGGAAAAGGAAAAGAAACATTAGAAGCAAGAGCTAGTGACATCATCATAGGGAAACATGAAGGACCATTGGAAAAAAGTCTATGGTAGTCAACTTTGAAGGATATAGATCTTGGTGACCTCATTGAACTATCAAAGGAAGAAGTCATCCACGACAAGTCTCATCATATATCAGTCAAAAGGGAAACATCTGTTGAATAAGGATATGTGAGATTCTCAAGATTCTCTGATGGAATCCTCATCGGAGGCCTCACTGATATAGAGTGGAAGAAAGTTTTTTATCAAGAACTCCAACTTGTGGAATTCATGGGATGATTGTATGATGACATAAGAGATGAAGCAGATCAAGGGGTTGAAGATATTTTCAATCAAGGAAGCTGTTGAAATAATCCTAGATGACCTAAAGGTAAATGAGGTATGTATGCTTATATTTGATTCTATAACTTCATGTTGTATGGTTGCAAGTAACTTGGATCACTGCTCTATCTTGAGAAGCATGATCAAAAGAAAGGAATCTCCTCCTTCGAGAATGTTGGAAGGCATGGTACACACTAGATGAAATAAACATAATATGTCCTCATATGAAGTATGAGGTGGTTGACTACAACGAAATAACTTTGAAGCTCATGGAAATGAAATTTGTAAATAAAAGAAGGAATAGATCGTGATATATGCAAACATGGTAAAGGAAATCAATATCTGAAACACCAAGAAGATTTGACTAAAACATCTTCTGGAAATACATGTTGGCATTACATGTAAAACCAATCTCATAGATTGACATTTGTCAATAAATTTTCAAATGCACATACGCGACTTGATTTTTTTTAGCACGAAAAAAGCTATATTTCTATTAAAATTCCAAATTGCGGAAAAATAGTACATCATAAGACTAATATGGTGATCCCAAGATAAAGCTGATTTTACAGAATAAACCAAAATTAGAGGGCGATCTCATATACTCGATATTACAGACATTCATCAGAATGTACAGTAAGTTCAGCATCCAATTAAGACAAAAATATGGGGCATCAACATATAAACATGGCTGTATATTGATAGTAATAAAAAAATACCCAATAAAATAAGTTCTAATTTCAAGGGACCGGATGCATACTAGATTGTCGACGAGATAAAAAGAGAGTTATGTACCTGGCATGATAAATTCCTGAATCTGGAAATCTTTTTTGTCCACTAAGATATTCATCATCTAGAATCCATGATGAGATGAAAGTCCTTTCTTTGATAGAGCATCCACCACCTTGTTTTTTTCTCCGTCAATATGTCTTATAGAGTAATCCTTTCTGAAATTTAATATTGCCTCAATCCTGTTTAACCATCCTGATAAATTGTTTTTTTTTTAAGACATGCTTTGACTGGACATGATCAATAATCACTTTTGAATCCCCAAAAACTTTCAGCTCATGAATGTTGAGAAAATCACAAATGGAAAGAAGGCCAGATAGTGCCATAACCTCCACTTTATTATTGGATCCAACACCACTGTTCCAATAAATTTCAATCTGCTGCCCTTCTACAAGAATGATATAAACTCCACATGCACAGTAGCCATGTTGAGCCGCCCCATCAAAATAGGCACGTGGGACACCTGTTGGTTCAATTGATAGAGCCTTCCTCCCACTTCTATCCCGAATATGTTTGGAAAGATTCAGTGCGTTGTATTGGAAAGGATTGATTCAGAGACAGAATGATGATTTTCCTTTTTTGAATTAAATATAGCCACATTCCGCCATTTCCAAATGGCCCATATGGCCAACAAAGGAATGGGTCTCCAGGCAATATTCATGTCGCCCCACCATGTAAATGCTTCTAATATGGAGGGAAAAGTGATTATGTTAAGGCGAAAGTGGGAAGCCAAACACTGCCAAATTAACCGTGATTGGGGACAGAGTAGAAAAATATGTAGGTTGTTCTCTGAATTTGATCTACAAAGGGGACAAATGGCAGGCCCATTCCAATTCCTTTTTTGGAGATTTTCCCATGTAAGATTCTTGTTGTGGAAGACTAACCATGCAAATAATATAATCTTAAGGGGGCAGCCTGTTTTCCATAATGAGAGTGGGAAAATGTGAGTCATCAGTTCAGATTCTAAAAGAAGGAGAAGTTGATATATGTGCTTAACATATACAGAAGATCTTCCACCAAGCCCCTTCCATATAAGGATATCCTCATCCTTAGTACGAAATATACCTCTGTCCCTCATGGCCGAAATGGTCAGGTTCCATTGGATTCCTAGAGCATCATTTAGGCCCAATTCACATGCCGACTTCCATATAGGAATGGCACCCTCCCATTTATGAATGGCTTTGTCCCAAAATATAATCCCCCTATTGTGCAATGCCCCAAGTAACTGATGAGAAATGGGAATTGTCCCTTCCCCTCCCGCGATGGCGTCCAGACCAATAATAATTTTTTTCCTTGTTATAGACATTTTTGTGCCTCGCATCATGGAGCATGAAATGTCAATAGTCACAGGGATCCTCAGTCCCTAAACATGTTGTTCTTACCCCTAAAAGAACAAGGTCATCAAACAACAGCACTTCCAATCAGTTCTCCACCTGAAAACACTTCAAAACAGGCTTATTTTGGATCATGTCAGCTGCTCCACTGAGCTTCTGCGCTGGAATGCAACTGTCCCTCCTTGTACCTGCGCTGGAAGTCAAATTTAATGAAGGCTACCTGCGCTGGGCGAGATTGGCCAAGTGGCACAGTCATTCTGCAAGGTGTCAACTGCCCAGGAAGCTTCCAAACTGACACTTGGTTCATGAGATTCGCCCTGTGATGAGTAAGAGGTACTTGATCACCATGTGTAAGCAAGGGTCTCCAAGTGGACTCAAGAACTGAAGATTAACTGAAGAGGGAGAGGACACTAGTCAGCTCTATGCCAGCCTCAAGCTGACTCATCCTCTCTTCTTCTCTCCTATATATAGAGCTCTTCTATGAGGTCTAAGGAGGCTGGAATTTTGTGTAAAGCAAGGAGGTGCTGTTGGTTTACAGTTAGAGTTATTGGGTGATTGTTTTACTAGAGGTGAAGAGGAGAGTTCTTGCTGCTGGGGAGGTGCTGCTGGATTGGAGCCATCATTGGTTGTAACCTTCTCAGAACCCTGTTACTTCTATCAATAAAGTTTTGCATGTTCTCCTATATACTTGTATTGCATTGATGTATTGTATTTACATGTATATTTGATTCATCCTAATCCATGCTTCAGTTATGAGTACATGTATCTTGTAGTTTGCTCTCTTGTTTTGTGCAGGATCTGTGTGTAGCTGGACCGGCAAAGAGAGCAAAGAGCTGGGAACAAGAGACAAAGAGAGAGGACAAGGATCGACTAAGCGAAAGACACCAGGTTGGTTAATCTTTCTTCATTCTCTCTGTACTTTCATAAAGGAAATCATCAAAACTTTACTTTCAGTTGTTGCTAAAGACTGTCACCTTTAGAGTAGGGATAGGGTCATCCGCATCGGATACTTTTCCCCACAACAAACTGGCGACTCCGCTGGGGAGCCTAGTATCTTGTTGGTGTTTGTAGTATTTTGCTATTCATTTCTTGAAGAAAAGGGTATCAAATCGAAAAGCTTTTGACTATATCAAAAGCGAAGTAGAGGGACTGTTACTCTTGCTCATTTGCTGAGCAAATTCAAGATTTGAAGAGCTTATCTACAAAAGACTCTTTACTCTTTGTGATAGATCTTCATCCTCTTGATCATCCCTTAGCCTGTACTTGACCTATAGCTTTTTATTTCAGCAAAAACAGTGCATTTTTGAGCTTTTTATGACCCGGAAAACTTTGTAGACGTAACTCTCGTGTCCCAGAGCAGGCTGTCCACAGGCAGTCTGCATTACAGCGCAGGTACTCCCTTCGGGAACTGCGCTGAGAGTCAAACTGACAGACCAGAGCCTGCGCTGGTCCAGTTAGCCATTGTCTTGCTCAGTTTTCCCTTTGTGTCTTGGCCTTGTTTTCACTGATTTTTGCTGATTGCTTGCTGGTCATTGTACTTGCTGTAGACCATCCTCCTTGACATTATTCCGCCTCAGTTGTGTGATGAAACTGTGAATGTTCTTTCAGTATTTCTTGTTTCAGTTACAGTTTCCCATTGTGAAAAGCGAACCAGTATAGCTGTGACCTCTTAGATCCTGAACTGTAAAAGTGTCTTTGTGATCTTATGAGCTAGTTTTATTACTGTTCATGGCTGTTTGAGTTTGTTTGCTTTTCATTTCATGGTTTGAATCTATACATTTCCTGTGTTTTAAACAAGTCTATCATAAGGTGTCTTTTTGATTGTGGACAAGCTTGTTTATTTCTACTTGAAATTAGATTCAAAATTATACAACAGTTTCCTTTCTGTCTAGCATCAACATTAAGGATAACGAAAAGAAATACATGCATTGTGCATTTTGCATTTGACTGTATGCTTGACGATTTAGGAAGATGTGCATTTTAGTGTGTGTTCTTTGATCTGTGGAAAAAGTTGTGTCTTTCTTTTCCCTCAAGTAGATTAAGGTTTTCAAAGTTGAAAGATTGAAAAGATTTGCTTCTCATTCTTAGATTGCATATAGGAAGTTGTATATATACATCTCGTGGCGAACCTGAAAGGCAAACTGTTAAGAAAGATCAACATTAAAATAAACTCAATTTACATAACAACGCTTTGGAATTTAACGCAAACATCTAGAGGTCTAGGTAGAGACGTGTTCCGGCGTCGTTAAACATAGTGACTGTCGATCTCTACGAAGGTGGGTGATTCCTCCTGAGAGTCGGTGGCACTAACACGGACTTGTGCTCCCGCGTACCGTCGCGTATATTGGGAGACCCCTATAGGCTTTTATCCTTTATCCTTAGGAAACCGTGTCGGCCGCCCTACTGATCGCGATGCAGTGAACACAGCATTCACGAAGATCGACCACCCGTACCGTAAAACGTATTCTGTGGTTTCGCGAAAGGTTTGGCACACCCTCTGCCTAGATCTCCAGAGCAGTTTCTTTTGGCCTTTTTCAAACTCTATAACTGAAAAAGTCCAACCGAGCATTTGTCACTTCGGGCTCGTTAAAACATCGAAGGCGACTAGAGTCATCTTTAGCTTTTTCTCGACTCTTAAAACATGAAAAAGCAAGTTTGTGTCTAAAAGCGTCGTTAATAAAATTTATTTTAAGCGGAACATAATCACCTATTATTCCCACGTTGATCTTTCAGTTGAAAAGTATGGAGCCCACCAACCAAGGAAGTAACCTTGGCGGAAGTCCAAATCCCTTCTCCTCTTGGGGAGATGTTGGTGCGCCTCATATGGCTACATTGTCACTTCCAGGATTGACAATCGGCCTCCCTGTATGGCTCTTTTCAACTAATGTAGTCCAGATCGCCACTAATCCTGAGCAGTCGAATCAACAGTCAGAACAATCTAGAACTACCCACCAGCCTTCCACTTCTTATGATACTTCCTCTGATCCTTCATCTTCGCAAGGTAGAGCCGGCAAAAGTCAGCCTCCCAAGGAGAAGAAGGAAAAGAAGAAGAGAGAAAAGAAGCAGAAGGAGCCTCTGGCGAAGGCGACTGGGGGCAAGCAGAAGAAAGCTGACAAAAACCCACACACTGCACCGACCGGGCCTAAATCGCCATGTGTCATTTGCAAAGGGATCCACTTCCATCGTGATTGTCCTTGTATTCCCCGGATACTAAGGGACTGGTCCCCAAGGTTGCACAATCCGGTAGCATCAACCTCTGGTTGTCATGTTGATTGCAATCCGTCAACTAACGAGAGTGAAGGACGAAGAAGGGGACCAAGATCACCCTGTCTATTGTGTGAAGGCAATCATGCCATCCACAAATGTCCATTCTTAGATGAGGCCAAGAGAGTTTTGGAAGATCGTCCGGTATCACCGTTACGACTTCCTCCTGGATACCGAAAACTCGTGCCTAATCCCTCGATAGTTGAAAATCCAGCTGGCCCGCTCAAGTGGTCAGCTGAAGTGTCGGTCATTGAGAATGAACCTACTGAATCCAGACCAGACGAAAGTCTAAAGGTCGAAACGGCAGTTGACCCGGTTCTTCCTTCAGAGGTTCTATCGTCCAATGACTCCGTCATTGAAGATCCGTCTTCAAATGACACCGTCGCCGAAGAGTCGTCTTCATGCGACACCCTCACTGAAGAGAATAAGGATGACACCATCCAGGTTCTTTTCATCAACACCGACTCCGATGAGCGTCAGGGCAATGTGCCCATTCCTTTATCGCAGGAAGGAACATCATCAGAGTCATATCCGGCCGTATATTCGGTCCCACCACCAAGCAACCTGGTTGTATCCTTTGATTGGAATCAACTAGGCAGACCCCGGTTACCAGCCAGTGTACCATTCAGAATCATTGTCCAGATCTATAGAATGATCATGGCTGGTACTATCATTGATGAAGGGGCGTCTGTGAGTATCCTTTCCTCTGTTGCTTGGAAAGCACTGGGTTCCCCAGCGCTTTTACCTGAGTTGAGAAATCTCTCAGGTTTTGATAAAGGAACCAGTCGACCATTAGGGATCCTCCCCAATGTACCTGTTACATTGAAAGGGAAGACCGTCGAGATGAACGTGATGGTCGTCCAAGGACCTTTGGATTATAACCTACTCCTTGGGCGGGACTATATTTATTGCATGGGAGCGATAGTCTCCTCACTCTTTAGAGTAATGTGTTTTCCACACGAAGGAAGGGTGGTCAAGCTCGTAGACCAACTTTCGTTTCCGGGATCTCGCATCGCAAATAGTCAAATACCATTCCTAAATGGTCTGTTCACTCAAGATTCGCCTCCAGCCCCGGTCCTCCTTCCCGATGAGCGCGAGTGATTCGGAAAGAAAGACTAGGACCCAGGGGGCATGCACCCTGGTCTGCTTCGGGCAGAAGAAACCCCGGGTATAAGAAAGAATTTCCGCAGAAGAATATGACTAGTCCGTACCCCGTCCGAAGGAAGTGGGGTTGTTCTAGAATAATAATCTTTTGTTAAAGTTATGTGTTTGACCAAAGAGTCATTCACCTTTGTCTAAAAAAGTGGGCGATGCCCAAGTAGGAATTCCCTTATCGCGACGAATAGTAACCATCTTTGAATTCAAGCCTCGCCCATTAAAACATATGTTTTGAAGGATAAGCAGGGGCAGCCTACAAAGTAGGAGACTATATTATTGTGACAGAGGGTAACCATCTTTGGACAACCCAATGATAGACACCGCCGAAGAAAGAGATTGATTTGCGGCAGCAAATCGAACCGTCTTTGGAATAATAAGAGAGAGGCAAGCCTCCCTCAATAATACCAATGTTTTATCTTTGAGTAGTGTTCTTCTATTGTCACAAATAGCTGTTTATTAAAAGTGGGCAAGACCCCTTAGAATAACGAGAAGACAAGTATCGTTAACATTAGATTGGCAAGATGACAAGTAACTGTGAACACCCAAAGAAAAGCAGAGGTAGGGGAGAGGAGGGGCAGCCTCGAAATTCTATCCTATACCTGGGGGCATGCAAACCTTCTGGAGTGCAAGCTAGGGGTGGTTATTTATCTGGTTTTAAGATTAGCCGTTTCCAAACTTGCATGAAAGAAGCCTGTGGGGCAGAAGTAGAATTTGCCAAAAGTGAGCATAGCTGTGGTAAGGCATAAGCTCTATAAAAATTGGTCCTTACGGAAGGCGTTCTTTTTATGACTGGTATATCGAGCAGTTTTAGCATATAGTTCATGCTCGTTAAAAAATAAACGCAAAATTCGAGCAGTTTTATGACTGAATCTATGCTCGTTAAAAAATAGAAAAGTGTGAGCAAAAGTTTCCCCCAGAGTTCAAGCTCATGGAAAAAATGAACCGGTAAATAACCTTTTGGGATCGCAAATTCATCAGCCATAAGAGCCTTGATCGTGTTGTCATCCATCACCTCCACCGTTCATTTGGCCGATTATTCACTTCCATTTGTGTGTTTACCTCTTTTGAGAAACAGCTGCGAAGAGTGGTTTCACCTAGCCATCCTTGTGACACTGCCGTGATTGGAAAATTCCAATTTGTACCTGGAATCAATTGCTATCCCTGTTTATCACTCGTTCCTCAAAAGACGAGTCTTCTTTCAGCTCTTTTCACTGACTCGTAAAATATGAAAAGTTTGCCGAGTTTTGGCCTTCCAGCTCGTTAAATGACCGGAGCGCTATCCCTCCTCTAAATTTTAATCTTTTTGGACCTGAGGGATTATTGCACAAAAGGATCGAGCGCTTGTCTTGTTCGGCTCGTTAAAAGTACCGAACAGCCATCCCTTCTGTATTGTTTTATACTTTTTCGGACTTAAGGGATTTGCTGACGAAAAAGGAATTATGGAGTTGACTTTTCGTACCTTTTCAGACTCTCTAAAAATGAAAAGGACCGAGTTTTCTTTGTCGTTAGACTCGTTAAAATGATTAAATAGCGACAAACTTGTCTTTAGACGAGAACGAGTTTCCCTATCGCTAGGCTCGTTAAATCATAGCGATGGGCTTGCCCGGAGGGCAGGTTATAGAACAAGCATATGTTATCCTCCTCAAGCTTGACAAAAATAAAGAGGTACTGGTCAGAAATGACTGGGGAAAAATTGGGAGAACATCAAAGTTTAAAGGTAGCAAGTCACTCTTGAACATGACACTTTTCCTCCGTACCACATCGGGTTGGGTTGTTTCATTCACCGGTCTCATCACCATGGTCCTCGCCAAACCATCCACATTTGGGGTAATGCTACCGATCCATCGCATCAGTGTCGTTATATGTTCAAGAGGGGTCATTCTGAAAGTGTCAACCGTGTCCCATCCACTGCCATACATTATCCTTCATCCATTCATGATCGCCACCCTGAATCATATGTCACAGTTTGTTTTCACCTCCACTAAAATCATTAGCTCCGTTCCGTGTCATTGATGTGGGATTAATTAAGGCCCTCCTTTGACGGATCGCTTCTTGTCGACTTCAGCTCATTATCCAAGAAGTTGATCTAGGAACACCCCCCATCAGTACTTTGAAGCTTGCATGCCTCAATGGCAAGTTTCTCACTTCCGGCGACAGGTATACATCAATGACCTTCGACCAGAAGATTTTGCGTGGCGTTCGACGCCAAGTCCTTTATTCACGCCACGTGAATTGTACTGCAGTACCTTGAGGGTCATCGTCATTATTGGTGATTCCTCTCGCGCTTGTTAACGGTTTTCATTATTGACCGGTAATCAAGCGATGTCTTTCCATGTTCGACTTCAGCGCAATTCTCACATGGATCGACTTGTACTTAGAGTGAAGATCGAACGAGTTTGAAGACCCCGGATCTAGTTTCATCCATCCGGGCTGCGATATATATTCAGGAAATATAAAAGCATTTGTCATGTACATCACTGCAACAGATGATCATCCTATTCAAAGGATGATAATTTCAGCAGAAAATTATCAGTCTACCTTCAGACGATCGTCTGCCATATGTACCAAAATGTATTTATAAAAGCTGAGCATGGGAATGCCCGCCTCAGCTAGATCATGAAAATAGAATGAAAAATAATGTATTGTATTGTATTGTATTACAGGGCGCCTCCTCAGCACTGGAATGAACTTCGGACCCTCTAGATAAAGCATTTCACCCGATAAACGGCCTCATACTTTAGGGGGCAACTGTTATAGACATTTTTGTGCCTCGCATCATGGAGCATGAAATGTCAATAGTCACAGGGATCCTCAGTCCCTAAACATGTTGTTCTTACCCCTAAAAGAACAAGGTCATCAAACAACAGCACTTCCAATCAGTTCTCCACCTGAAAACACTTCAAAACAGGCTTATTTTGGATGATGTCAGCTGCTCCACTGAGCTTCTGCGCTGGAATGCAACTGTCCCTCCTTGTACCTGCGCTGGAAGTCAAATTTAATGAAGGCTACCTGCGCTGGGCGAGATTGGCCAAGTGGCACAGTCATTCTGCAAGGTGTCAACTGCCCAGGAAGCTTCCAAACTGACACTTGGTTCATGAGATTCGCCCTGTGATGAGTAAGAGGTACTTGATCACCATGTGTAAGCAAGGGTCTCCAAGTGGACTCAAGAACTGAAGATTAACTGAAGAGGGAGAGGACACTAGTCAGCTCTATGCCAGCCTCAAGCTGACTCATCCTCTCTTCTTCTCTCCTATATATAGAGCTCTTCTATGAGGTCTAAGGAGGCTGGAATTTTGTGTAAAGCAAGGAGGTGCTGTTGGTTTACAGTTAGAGTTATTGGGTGATTGTTTTACTAGAGGTGAAGAGGAGAGTTCTTGCTGCTGGGGAGGTGCTGCTGGATTGGAGCCATCATTGGTTGTAACCTTCTCAGAACCCTGTTACTTCTATCAATAAAGTTTTGCATGTTCTCCTATATACTTGTATTGCATTGATGTATTGTATTTACATGTATATTTGATTCATCATAATCCATGCTTTAGTTATGAGTACATGTATCTTGTAGTTTGCTCTCTTGTTTTGTGCAGGATCTGTGTGTAGCTGGACCGGCAAAGAGAGCAAAGAGCTGGGAACAAGAGACAAAGAGAGAGGACAAGGATCGACTAAGCGAAAGACACCAGGTTGGTTAATCTTTCTTCATTCTCTCTGTACTTTCATAAAGGAAATCATCAAAACTTTACTTTCAGTTGTTGCTAAAGACTGTCACCTTTAGAGTAGGGATAGGGTCATCCGCATCGGATACTTTTCCCCACAACATTCCTGGACTGAAATTTCCAAATCAGATTTTGAAGAAAGAAGTGTTCAATTTTCCAGAAAGTTCTCCAAATAGCAGAGCCCCGAGAGGTTCCAATGGTGCCCTGCCTAAACCAGAAAGTGATGTCTTTATTATCCATATACTTGGACATGATGGCCTTGCTCCAAAGAGAGTCCCCCAAAATAGCCTTCCACATGGATTTACAAAGGAGAGCTTTTCGGAACAGATTTAAGTCCAAGATGCCCCAGCCCCCCATCTTTTTTGGGTGGGCCAGCATCGCGAGCTTTGCTAAATGATATTTTTTCTGGTCTTTGTGACCTCCCCAGATGAAGTTAGCAGTCATTCTGTTAAGACTATTGATAATGGATGCAGGAATGTAGTAGAGATGAGCCCAGTAGACCATTATTTGAACCAGCACAGCCTGGGTCAATATCGCACGACCACCCATGGACAGACATTTGTATTCCCATCCAGCAATTTTCTTGTAAAATCGATTAGGAATCCATGACCAATCAACAACGGAATAACCAATAGATTTTAGTTGATAGCCAAGGTATTTCAAACCATCCTTGATAGGAATAGCTTGAATATTGAAAAGTTGAGTTAGGAAGGAAATAAGATCCCCATGAATATTCTCAACATGAAAGGACGATTTGCCCTCATTAACACACATCCTAGTAGCCTTTTGAAACTTCCCCATAATTTCATGTAAACATATCCATGATGCTTTGCAGAGCATCACCGATAGAAGGATGTCATCGACAAAAAAACTATGAGATATGAATATACTCCGGCTAATAGGGAGTGGACGGCATCTCTTTTCATGGACTGCCCTTTTAATGTGAAGACTTAAAGAGTCCACGACAAGTATGAAAAGCAGAGGAGACAAGGAACAACCCTACCGCAAACCTCTAGCAGCCATGAAAAATGGAGTTGGAATACCATTTATAAGAACAACATAATTAACATCAACCACACATGCCATAATCCAGCTGGAACATTTGCCATCTAGGCCAATCTTTGCAAGGAGGCATCTAATAAAACCCCAGTCTATACAATCATATGCTTTTTTTAGATCAATTTTTAATAATGCAGCGTCAATCTTCTTGGAATGCATGGAATGGAGACATTCTTGTGTGAGAGCCACAACTTCCAATATGTTCCGATCCTTAAGGAATCCATGTTGTTCAGGGGTCAAGTGAATAGATAATATATTCCTCAGCCTGACAGCAATAATTTTAGAGATGATCTTATATAGAATGTTACACAGGGAAATGGGCCTGTAGTCCATAAATGAGAGGGATTCCTTCTTTTTTGGAATTAATGCTATATATGTGGAGGAAATATATTGACTAATATGTCCATGAAGCCTGGAATCCTCAACCATTTTCAGAAGATTGATTTTAAATAGGTCTAAAAAATGAAGAAAAAAATCTATGGTCCGGACCAGGATACTTATCTTTCTGAAAATAAATTTTAGATTAAAAAATCTAGTATCCACGCATCTAGATAACATAAATTAATTTCCATATTTGGATACATGTAGTCCAAGACCCATCAAAGAGAAATAACCTGACTAGAGTATTCAAGATTCAGATATAAAGATATCAAAATCTCGGTATTTGGTTGTTCATATTATTATTGTTAAAACTTCATCAAAATCTAATTATCCTCATTCGGGTATCCGGGATCCATGAAAAATAAACATGGGATTGTTTTTTTTTTTTTTAAATCCAAAACTTGTAATTTCAACCTTTCCTCGAGTTTTTTTTCATCATTATTAAAATAATAAGGAATTAAGCTAAATTAAATGATAAGAAGAACAAAGTAAATCATTCAAACAAATTAGCTAAAAACAACTTTTAAAATCATAAAAATTAACTCAACACTATCAATTAATTCAAATAAAAATATTTACACACGAATATAATATCAAAATCAAATAATAATACACAATTAAAATAAATGAATAAACCATTAAAAAAAAATACTATTATAAAAAATTTGTAAAATAATGAAAAATTATTACGTAAGTGAAAATATTTACAAAATAAAAATTTATCATTACAAATTTTGTACCTATAACAAATTAATAACACTACATAAGACTCTAGTTAATCTGTTACAATATTTTTTGAATCGTCCAAATTAAACGAGGCAAAATTTTATGTGAAGATCAATTTTAGGTAAGTGAAAATATTTATAAAATAAAAAATTTCCTATTACAAATTTTGTACTTATAACAAATTAGTAACATTACATAACACTTTAGTTAGTTTGTTACAATATTTTTTGATTCGTCCAAATTAAATTAGGCAAAATTTTATGTGAAGATCAAGAATGTAAAATTCTTTTTATTTTTCAATATTTATATAATAATGGGTTTTTATATAATATTTTTTATATTAATTTAATATCTATTTTATAATGGATTTGGAGTATGCTATAAAACTGAATTTGTTTAGCTAAGAGTTCATTTTTTTAGAATATAAGGAAACAGGTTAACGGCCCAAAATCCAAGCATCTGGCAGGGGTGAAAGCCCCCTTACTACTAATGAATAAAGGTAATGATTTAACCTGCATTCATCGTTAAGAACCAAAAATAATTATCCTCATTCTTGATTTGACAACTAAATTATAATAAATTTTCCCACCCATAAAAAAAAACATCCATTTTAAATTGTATAAGGAATTTATCATTTTCACGATAATTTTTAAATCCTTCCAATGATGGTTGTTCTTCGGAACTCATCCTGGTTAAGCTTTGTTGGTCACTCTTTCCATAAGTTTTAATTTGAAATGATTGTTGCTATGTGGAACTCATCCC
Source organism: Pinus tabuliformis (assembly GCA_031772625.1). Classification (NCBI taxonomy): domain Eukaryota; kingdom Viridiplantae; phylum Streptophyta; class Pinopsida; order Pinales; family Pinaceae; genus Pinus; species Pinus tabuliformis. Next base: position 508,993,236 of record CM062807.1, read on the forward strand.
AATGGAATAAAATGAAAGGTCTTGGATTTCAATTGAACGCGACCTCATTTAATATATTTGCAACTCTCTAGTGACATCACTTTTGTAAAACTGTGATGACCGCTTGAACGGAATCAACTACTATAGTTTTGTGCTTTGTTTTAGCAATTTAGTTGTCAAATTATTATCGGTTGTTATTACTATATACATGTTTATTCATTAATATTGTTGTTTTGCTAGTGTCAGTGGTTTTTCATTGGTATGAAATGTCTCTAAGTTTTAATTTATTTTTTTACAATTTAGAAATACTAACTCTTAATTAAACATAAATATTTTTAAAATATAAAATTATTTAAGTGTGCAGCTTATATCAACTGAAATTGACAAATTAACCTATTTCCTTGAACGGTTGAAGTGTCCGGCTTATTCGGGCGGACGGTGACGTTTGAACGGCGTAGATTCCAATTTCTTGACTACGCGGCCAATGAACCCAATTTAAAACGTAGATGCCCTTGTCGTCCTCTGCTGCGAATCTTTGGACTGCATTTCAATTTTCAAAGTTGAATAGCACCTTCACGTAAAACTGCACGGAACTCCCCAATATATAGGGTCATGGCGTGGTGTTGGAGCAGACAGCCATGGTTGGACAGCCAGAAGCTACACAGGATTTGAGTCGGCCGGCCAGATTAACGATATCCATCTGCTTTAGAGAAGTGGGTTAACTAAATGGGCAACTGTATGGCGCCTTCCTGGCGTTATAACAAAATTAGCGGAGGCAGAAGCAGGAGCAGATCCAGTCAAAAAAAAGAAGCAGAAGATTTGAGTTCCGCGAAACCAGCGGTTTCGAGCGAGATCACAGGCGGAGGTGTTGTGAGGGTTAAAGTGGTTATCACAAAGCGACAACTGGCGGTATTGCTGTCCAATGGTTTGGCTAAGAGGGCGACCACGAATGATCTTTTGGTGAAGTTTGAAGATAAATTAAGCGATGAGAGTAGCACAGTGTATAATCCGTATGATAAAAAACGGGATACTGCGGTGCAGATAAGCCGCAGTCGCAGTGGATGGAAACCGTCAATGGAAAGCATTTCTGAAGACTTCAATACTGATTTTGATTCCCAAGCGGATGGATCTGCTAATTTGGAATGAGCCGCCATGACACTACTGATATTGGATCGAGAGAGCTGTTATTTAACAGATCATACATCATACGATGAGCATGGCTATGGTTCTCATTTAAATTTGCTAGAAAATAATAAAAAACAGACCGTAAGAATGAGAAAATATGGCGATGACATTGATGTAAATTCTGTTAAAAATCCAGAGAGCTATGAAAGCTCAGTTTTTCATATTTCATGTTTACTAGAAATCAAAATGGAAATACCCATATCTTCGTATAGATAAGTTCTGAATTGCGAATCTTGCACGGTGACAGTACTGTAATTTAAGTACATTTTGTTTGTTTATTAGACATGGTTAAATATAACATTTTTTAAATTAGGTCAACAAATAATCTTTTAATATATTTTAAGATTCCTACCTCTTGTTTGTTTAATAGCGCTTCAGTTAATTAGCATTTTTATTATTCTGTCAATATATAATTTTTTAATATATTTTAGTGTCACTGCCAACAAACCAAAATAATGGAAAAAAAAGAGAAAGAGGAAGAGAAAAGCAGGAAATAGAATATATTAATTTTCTAAATTAAATAATTAGTAAATGTTTATAAAATCAATTTGTTATAGTTATTAAAATATTTATATTAATATATTTTAAATTATTATAAAATTTTATAAAATTAATAAAATTATTATTATTAGTTTAGATTTAGTTTAATCATGGATCTAGATTGTTTTTTAATATGTAAATCTATTTTAAAATGTAAAATATTTTATGCTTTTTATTTATTTATTGTGAAAATAAAAAAGATAAGTTAGATAAGTGTTTATTTTCTAACATAAGAAAAATAATGGATAAAATAATGTTAAATAATTAAATTCTCTGAGAATTATGTTAGAGAGTAACATAAAAGATTAGTCTCTAACTCTGAGGGAAAATAGTTAAAAAAAGTGATTATGCCAAAGAAGGTAAGGAGGAAAAATAACTTAAAGTTTTTCTTTTTCTAACTTTTTTAGGTGGGTGAGTATAGGTACGAGGACTAATAGGTAATACTGGTTATGCCCTCTTAGAAAGAGATTTTTTTATAGAATGAAATAGATAAGATATGCCACCTAAATTGAGAAGGGGGCCAGAAATACCCTATGGTGGATACTGGAATAGATGTTGTAAGAGAGAAAGACAATATTTATTGACTCTTACTAGTGGGAGAGTCTAATGAGGGGTTTATAACTTTATAGGACGTTGCTTATGGAAAATAGGAGACATCTCCAAAATCTTCCTTGTTTACCCAAGAGTTAGAGGAACAGCTTGAGGGGAATTACCAACAAAGGACAGTTCAAGGTTGAGAGGATGGAAGTCTCTGGCATAATTCAATAAGAATTGGTAGATATGTAGTGCCCCTTAGAAGTAAGTTGATTTTTGTGCCTTTAGAGGTAAATGGATCTGTGTGATTATTTAAGTATGGAGATAACCAAATTGAAATGAATGTTGTGACATTGATACTGATGGCAGGTTGTCAAGGGATAGATATAGATAAAAGAAAATATACTTTAGACAGACTATATTAAGCAGTTATAACTAATATCTTATATAAAAAAAATGTTTCTGTCAAGAATAGAAAACTGACCATCTTGAAATTGTAAAAACATGCGTTAAAAGTTAGATTAATGATTGAGAGTGTCCCCCAGAGTGAATATACTCCGTATTGAGTTCTTATTCGTTAATATAATAAGCTAATAAATATTACAGGGTGGAATTATGGTTTGAACCCAAGCTGAAACACTTGAGAAATTGTAGAAACATGTGTTAAAGGTTAGATCGATGTACTTTAAAGAAATATACCGCTGAGTTCTGCGTTAATGATTGAAAGTGTCTCCCAGAGTGAATATACTCTGTATTGAGTTCTTATTTGTTAATATAATAAACTAATAAATATTGAAAGTGTCTCCTAGAGTGAATATACTCTGTATTGAGTTCTGAACTAATAAATATTACAGCGTGGAATTATGGTTTGAACCCAAGTTGAAACCTTTGAGAGACCCAAATAGAATAACGGTCAGGGTATTTCTTAGAAGGTTAGTCCTGAGTTGTGTATACTAAGACAAAGGACTAACAATGGTTCCAATTACAGGTATCTGAACTAGATAATAAGAAGAAGAATAGAGAAGAAGAATATGTACAAGTTATCAGTTTTTTAGTATAAAAGAAATGTATAAATAAATTCATCGCTCTAAAACAATTCTCTAGCACACAAATTTTACATATTAAACAATTTAAACTTTAATTTAAAAAAATTGTCAGATTTTAATTAAAATTATGATAAAAAAAATTATTTCTTCTATAAATTAAATTATACTTTTTATTTATAAAATGAAAATATAAATAAATTAATAAACACAAATTATTTCCATTGAATTCGAATCTTTTTAATAACAACATATCACAATTAACTAACCTTTAAAATAACTACCTGAACGTAGACTTAAAATGAAGATAATAACACGTCCGATCATCCAAAACTCCAGTTGGATTAGGTCAACGTGAATTTCCAGAAGTGTCACGACTCACGGACTAGAAGCGTGACGGTTATTCAGGCTGATGGTGACGACCACCAGAGATTTCAATTTATTAGATGACGACTACGGAGTCCTCGTCATACTTCAGAAACGGCCAAAGATTCCAATAATTAAAACGTAGATGCCCTCGTCGCTTTCTGCTGCGAATCTTTGGGAGCTACACTGGATTTCAGTCGCCGAGCTGGATTAATGAAAATTTCCTCAAAGGTAAAAAAACGGACGGCAAGAATGACAAAATATGGCGATTACGATAATGTAATGTGTGTTCAGAAGTCCAGAGAATGGCTACATTGCTATGATGCTGAGTGTTTTTCGTTTTGCATATCTCATATTCAATGGAAATCAGTACAGTACTGATGTTTTCGCAGAGATATTTCCTCGGTTACACGAACCGCTCTCAAGAGTTGGGAAACTGGTTCCAAAGGTTTTTTTTGTTCTCTGAAGCTTTGAAATTATATAGAAAGTTTTTTTTTTCAGCTGGAGCTGCAATGGGAGCTTGAGAAAGTTCCCGGAGTTTTGAAGATTATTATTTCTTGGGGTTCCGGAGTTTCCTGGGGTTGAGGAATACAAACTATGTACAGAAAAATATGCTGAACTGCCCACAAAACATGAGCCTAAGTTGAAACCTTCACACTAAGAAAGGGCAATGATATCCTTAACACCGATATCCTTAATTGAGAAAATGGATAAATATCTTGATGGGTTAAGGAAGCATGTGGCACCTCGATGTAAGGGCGATATCTGTGATGTCATGCTGGTTATGTCATGCTGGTTAGGATTTCTTTTGTTGTTTATGTATATATATCGCAGAATATTGTGTCTGCATATTGTATGCCGCAATCAATGCTTAAACATTAGAGTTGCTTTACTTTTTCTCTTAAGAATAACTAGAGAAACATATGTAAAACTGTTCTTTTATATTTTTAAGCTAGATTGTTTCAAAGACTCGTCATGTGTCATAATGAACTTGACATTTTAATCTTTTATATATATAAAAGATAGAGACTCAGGGAGAAAAACAAACAAAAAAATATATTTAAATATAATAGAAATTATATATTTATTATTTATATATTTAAATTAATTTTAATATTTGAATATTTTGATTATTATATAAATATATAATTAAAAAATTATTTTTTATTTTTATATTTTATATTTTTTTATTATATTAATATTACCGCTTTTGATTAATTGTTTTCTATAAATTTTAGGAAATTTCTAGCGATTCTAGACACCCATACTCAAGTTCCCACTTTCCAGAAACTCATGCAATATAAGATGCAATATAAGATATTTCTGAATTGCCAATCTTGCACCGTGAGATATTTAATTAATTAGACATGGCTGAATATAACCTTTTTCTTTTATAATTATATTAATATTAACATCAATACAAAAAACGATAGAGAAAAAAATGAAAGGATTGGAGGAAACAAAACGAGGGAAAAAGGGAAGGTAGGGAATGTTATACCGGTGAATATGAATATTTAACTGGATTTAAATTTAAGTTTAATGTTTAGGATATTAAGACCAGTACTTGCTGTGTAAAATCTGAAAATAATTTGCATATCTCACTTGTAGGCAAGAATCAATGGCATTGTACATAGCTCATTAGACACAAAGAAGCATATTTTAGGCTCTAATACCTTGGCTTTTAACCCTAAACTATGACGTAGTTTACGTCATTCTAGGTCCATGAAATCATAGAATGGCATACATATTATCGTTGAAGGCTAAAGTTGAACGTGTTTATTTGGTGGTTTCGGGAAAGCCACAAGGCTAAAGTTGAACGGGTTTATTTGGTGGTTTCGGGAAAGCCTTATAAGTAGGATTTTCCATACTATGTGTGTTAAGTTTGGTATGCCCGGAACAAACAACACATAAATGATAATTTACTCCATTAAACATATTAAGAAAACCCTAAGGATTTGAGAAAAAAATATAATTTATAAAAAACTTGTAGGATTATGTTTATTGATGGATTATTTAAATTTAACATGGAAGAGGAAGAGTGAGAAGATTACTATTTTCAAATAATCTACTTACAATATCAACAAAAATAACAAAAATATGTTTTCTATTTTAAGATTAAATATTTTTATATCTAATTTATAACTTATAAATCATAATAGAAACACTACATTGATTTAATGAGATATAAATATGAAAAATAATACTAAACTGATAACAAGAATTTATGAGGATTAAGAAACAAGACTTTATTACAAGCAAAAAATATTCTTTGGATCTTATCTCTCATATAATAACTTGGTTTTGATAGTAAAGAATGAATTATGACATAAAATGGAGGATGAAGACACTGTTATGGAAAATATTTTAAATTGGTTTACACTATTATGAAAGTTGCCAAATGGAAGCTTGTGTGAGAGATATATAGTTTACTATATTCCACTATAAAACCATTTTCTATGGTTTTGCAATTCTAATTTCCATTTATTGGATGTAGTTTTGGGTGGCCACTTTGAGGCATTTTTTTAGTAGTAATGTTTTTACACACAATTTATATATGTGGGTTAAAGGTGGATTATTTCAGATTCCATTTGGGAGGCTTTGCACTTTGGTTCTACGATAATTCTAATTTGATTGGTTTTCACTTTGCAAGTATTTTAGTTTGTCTCAGACTCTCATGTATACTTAGTCAACTCTCTTGCAAGTCCATCAATCCCTTACTAGTGTCTGGCTTGATTCTCATGTATTTCTTTTTTTATCCCTCACCTTCTAAGATTTGTTGTTACCCTCCCCTTTTCTAGATTCCCTAGCAGGAAATTTTTAGTTAACCTTTCTAGTTGTGGATGTTAGCTAGGTTTCTCCTTTTGGTTCAAAGGTCTTTCCTTTAAGGGGTGGTTTTTTCTATTGCTCTAGAACATTCCTCCCTTAGCCTATCTTTGAGTTGTTCTTTCATTCCTTGCTCCAGTCCTTTTTTCCTTCCCCACTCCTTTTATTGCTAAACATAGAGTCACTTGCATAGGAGGAAGGTCATTTGTTTTCCACTCTTCTAGCTCAAGCTCAATATGTTCACACTAAGCAATGCCTTGTTATTTAGAAGCAATCCCTAAGGTGGTTCCATGAATAATTGCAAACGCTCAGCAAGTGAGACAAGATGGTAGATTCATCGAGGACCACCATGTGTAAAGGAAATGTGACAATGGATCCCAGAAATAGGTTCTTCAACTCAATCTCACTAGATTACTTACATGCAATCTTTTCTGGCATGTCAAAACACTTGTAGTCAGAGTTTCTATTGAATGGTCTAACACTTAGCGAGAGATTATAGTTTGCATGGAAAAAATGATGGAAAAAATTGAAAAGATAGACATTTCCTTAACTAAAAAGTTGGAAGACATTGTCTCAAAAAAAATAACTCTCCCTCACCAATACAAATAAACTAACCCTCAAGTTGACATAATCAAGCAAATCAAGTACTTTGTTACAATTTTTTGCAATGACTATATTTTAATTTAAGATGTTTATCTTTGGCAATGTAATTCAATTAGATATCTAATAATAAACTAATAACTAATTCTGCACATAGTGTCAAAATTTTAAACTTTTGCTACTTCACCAATTAAAATAATAACTTTACTCTTCCGACGATCAGAATCTCCAATTAGATTAGGTGTCTGTGAATTTCCGGCAGTGTCCCGGAGTAGAAGTGTGACGCTTATTCGAGCTGGCAGTGACATTTGAATGCCAGAGATTCCAATGATTGAGATCACGACTCTGGAGTCGTCGTCACAAGTAAGAAACGGCCAATAAATCCAATAAGTCAAAGGTAAACGCCCTTGTCGTCTTCTGTTGTGAATCTTTGGGCCGCGTTTCAATTTTCAATATTACCAATTTTAACGCTCAATATTACCTTGACGTAAAGTTGCACATAACTCCAATATATTACGGTCATGGTGTGGTGTTATAAGAAATACATGACTGAATGAATAATTACTGCATATCTATCATCTTCAAATTTTTAGGGCTGACTGCCATTGCTTGACAGCCAGAAGCTACAATTGATTTGATTCGGTCGGCTGGATTAACGATATCCATCTGAGTTAACTAAATGGGCAACTGTATAATAGCGCTTTTTCCCGGGTGGTTGGGACGGTTGACCTACCCACCAAGGTTCGAATAGCGATTTATAACGCAACGATGTTGTAATATATGTGTTTTTACATGAGGTTGCTCCCATTTTAAAAATTTATAATAGCGCTTAGGCGGAGGCGGAGGCGGGAGATTGTAACAGCCAGTTTGGAGAGTCACAAAATCCGGGGATGACATTGATGTAATGTGTGTCAGAATTGCAGAGAACGGGCAGATTGCTATGACGCTGAGTGATTTTCGTCGTATATTTCATATTCACAGGAAATGACAATACTCATATATTCTACTATTTCTAAATTGCGAACCTTGCAACGTGACGCTGCTGTAATGGAAGTGACTTTTGTTTGTTTACAAGCCGCTTTAATTAATTGGACATTGTCGAAATATACCATTTTTCAATTATCAATTATATTAATAAGTAATATTTTAAGATCACTGAGCAAATAAGTTTAATTAATATCAACTTATTTATATAAATTAAATCAAATCAAATGATTGATATAAAAATAATTTTCTCATACAAATAATTTTTTTATAAAATTTAACTAAAATATTATTTTATTTTAAATTATTATTATTAATTATTACAATTAATAAACACCCTATTGCCCAGGTCATGTTCCCTATGACACTGTTTAAAAAAAGTGGTTTGCTTGTATTTGAACATATTTATTCGGATGTTAGCTACTCCCAATGATAACACCCCCAATGAAGGTATAACTTGTATCATAGTTTCGAAAAACCTAGCTCTCCGAAAGAATTTTATAGCATATAGAAAATGTGAATCTTCTAACTCATAATGGTGGGACCATATCCATATTTTAAATTACGGTTGGTTTATTTTATTCTTTATAATATTTATAATAGATATCAAAATATTTAATTTAGAATTAAGAGTAGATTGAGTGGTTGAGGCGTTTTCTTAAAATGACATGTACTTTGATTCTAAGTATTACTCACATTACTCCAACAAGTTACCAATTCACCATGATCAAAAACAACAATTCATCCTGTGTTTTTTTTAAATACCTGAATTATAATTCTATTTTAAATTATTATTTATAATTATTAAATTATAATTCTATTTTGGATAAAAACTCTCTCAAATAAAAGCTCATTTTATCTCTGAGGTCGTAAATGCTCTTTGTGGTTTCACATCTAGCTGTGGGTTTGTATATATATATATATCTTCAACTTCGACTCAGTGATCTCCGTAGTGGATTTGTGGTGGTTCGTAGATCTCTCTGAGGCTTTGTGGATTTGAGGTGGTTCATAAATTTCTGCAATGGGTTTTTACGGTGAACCTTCCCTAATCTCCAATCTATTGGGCTATCCTTTGTGCTATCACCTATTGTTGCTTTATGGTCTTCGTGTATCAAGACGTTCGTGCTATTATTTGCAGTCTATTAGAGAACAAAATCCATACTCAAAGCTTGTTTTGTTCATTACTAAACATCGCAATTTATACACATTTCCAGCTACAGATGAAGAATAACTGCGCCAGATGATACTAACACTAGTCGACTACGCTGACTATTGAACAGTGATCGGTGTCATCTGAACGGTGAGTAGCGTCGTTCATGATTAATACCTGACACCTCCCCTTAATCACGGTCTACATGTTAACTTGCCTGCTGGTCTAAGTCTCAGCTAGGCTTACAACATAATTTGGATTTTCTACAATGCACAACTTACTTCTACACATTTCAAATTTAGCCTTGCCAAGAGGTTGGGTGAATATGTCAGGCAGATTTTCATTTGTATTACAATATGATAAGTCAATTTCTTTTGATTGCAATTTTTCTCTTACAAAATGATGTGTGTCAATGTGTTTTTTCCTTGCATGATATATAGGATTGTTTGTCAATTTGATAGTGCTTTAATTGTCACATCTAATTACTGTAGGTGCTTGTTGTGTTTCTTTGACATCTTCAAGTACCCTTCACGCTGAACCAAATAAGCTTCTTCTTTTAACTCACCATTCAAAAATGCAGATTTGACATCTAACTAACGCATTTTACAATTATATTTTGGAGCTAATGCAATCATGATTCTAATTGTGTTCAACTTAACTACAGGTGCAAAACTATATTCATAATCAATTCCCTCCTTTTGTCAATATCCTTTTGCATCCAATCTAGCTTTATGCTTATCAATACTTGCATCAGAATTAAACTTTGATTAATAAAGCCATTTGCATCCTATTGGAACTTTGTTTTTACGCAATTCTATTAATTCCCATGTGTCATTCTTCATCATAGAGTTATATTCTTCATTCATTGCATCTCTGCATTCTTCATATTCTTTAGCTTCCTCATAGCTTAAAGTTTCTACAACATTCATAACAAGAGACATTAATGCATAATATATATACCTTATAGGTACCTGACTTTGACGTGATGACCTTCTTGGAGTTTCACTGCTTTCATCTTTCTTTCTACTTTGTGGAGTCTCCTCTCCTCTTCTTGGAGTGTCATGATTGCTTGATGCTCCTTGCTCTTGAACTTGTACCTGCTCTTGTGCTTCTTCTTCTTCCTGTTCAACACTTGTGTCTAATTTGACATAATCATTAGTATCATGCCATACATCAGTATTATTCATTTTATCACCTTCATTTGCATTCTCATGAAACACCACATCCCTACTTGCAAGCAATCTATGAGTACTGGGATCAAACAACTTGTATGCTTTCTGATCATCACAATAACTAATAAATATGCACTTAATTGACTTTGCGCCAAGTTTTCTTCTTTCATCTTTTGGAATATGAGCAAATGCCTTGCAACCAAAAACTCTTAAATGACTCACTTTTGGTTTGTACCCATAAAATGCTTCAAAATGTGTTTTAAGCTCTAAACTTTTGGTTGGACTCCTATTTTTCAAATAAAAAATAATGCTAATGGCTTCAGCCCAAAAACCATTAGATATATTTTTAACTTGAGGCATACTGCATGCACATTCAACTAGTGTTCTATTTTTCCTCTCAAGAACTCCATTTTGTTGAGGTGTATGTGGCACTATAAATTGTTGTAGAATCCCATTGCTTTTACAATATTGATTAAATTCTCTTGATTTGTATTATCCCACCTAATCAGATCTCAAAATTTTGATGCAATTGCCAGTTTGTTGTTCCACCATACTCTTAAACTCTTTAAAGTACTAAAAAACATCACTCTTCTATCTTATGAAATAAACCCATGTATACCTAGATCTATCATCCACAAAAATAATAAAATACCATGCTCCACCAATAGATCTAGTTTTCATAGGTCCACATACATTAGTATGAATTAATTCAAGTATTTCCCTTTGCCTTTTTTCTTTATGTAAAGTAAATTCCTCCCTATGTTGCTTTCCAAGTACACATACTTCACATTCAACATGATCATTCTTAAAGACATGAAGACCTTCAACCATTGTGTTCTTTTGAAGTAGCATTAAATCATTGTGGTTTAGATTTCCATACCTTTGATGCCATAACTCTACTGTTGATATTGTTGTAGATGCCAACGCTTGATGACTTTTCCTGGTCACATCCAACTTATACGAGCCTCCAACTCTGGTATCTGTGGCAATAACCTTGTATTGATCTTGAATGTCTTTCACTACACACTGTTTAACAACTTCCACCTTCAAATCTTGGTCAGCAATAGTAGAAACATAAATTAAATCCTTTTTGATACCGGGAACATACATCACATTATGGATCTGTCTCTCTTGTCCATTAGGTAAATTCACACCTATTACTCCATAACCTTGAACTTTAAGTGATATGTTATCTCCTAGATAAACATATGTTCCATCAATTTTTATTCATCAAACCACTCCTTATTACAAGACATATGGACTGATGCACCAGAATTAATGAACCAAGCATTCACATCATCATTTTCCATAGACAATGCAACATCAGAAACAAACAATTTAAGATTTTTAAATCCATCACTGATTGAGGTGTCTTTGTCCACAAAATTTCCATTATGCCTTCTATTTCTTTGCCTAGACTCATTATATTTCCTTTTATAGCAATCTTTAGAATGATGCCCATGTTTGCCACAATAATAACAATCATCATTTCTCTTATCATGGATTGGAAATTTAGACTATGTCATACCTTTCTATTTTTCTTGAAACTTGCCTCCTTTGTTCTTGTCCCATGGCTTGCCTCTATATGGATGTTTGCCCTTGGCTACCAACACCAAATCTAAACTACTAGAGCCCAAATTAAAGCTCTTCATCCTCTCCTCCTCTTGTAGAAGAATTCTTGTCAATTCATCAAATGTAGGGGGCTTCTCTCTAGCTGAAAGACTTGAAACAAAAATTTGCTAATCTTGCACTAAGCCATTTAATGTGATGGTGACTAAGTTAGTACCAGATACCTTTTCACCAATATCTCCTAACTTATCACTTAAATATTTGACGCGAGATATGAAATTGCTTATATTTTCATTTGCTTCCATTTTTAGAGATAAAAGCTTAGTCTTCAAAAACACGATCCGGTTTGTATTTGTTGTTTTATACAAACCCTTCAGCATATCCCATGTTTCCTTTGATGTCTTGCAATCTTTGATGTGAGGACTAATGTTGTCCTTTACGGACATACGCAACAACACCTTTGCTTTCGTCTCCCTTCTCTCCCAATCTGGAATAGAAGTTGCAACAATGGGTTTGGGCTCATCCCCACTCACAATGGACCACAAATTATAACCTTCTAAAATAGTCAGAAACTTGAATTTCTAATTCACATAATTTCCTGCATCAAGTTTGGTGGATTCATTCAAAAAAGTATCAGCCAACAAATTTGACATGATGGAAAAAAAAACTTTCTCCAATCAACAAAACTCCACCAAATCTAAATCCAAATGCACCAAAATTCACCACATCCAAAGTGATCTCATGAAGTAAACATCATCATAAAATCTCATAATTTTTCACCATAAAGAAAATAAAACCTCTTTATATTAAAATTCACTTTAAGAAAAGAAACTCCCTTTTCCTTTTAATAACCCTCTAACCACTTAAATTTTCTTTTTCTCATGAAAACCTTATCACTCGAATCACACAATAGTTTTGCTTTACCCTTGGCTTCCCAATATCCTTTCAAAACAAATTATAAAAAAAAACATATATTCCTGGTCACCCTTATAAATACCACTGCACAACAAACTTGAATACCAAATTAATTGTTTTTTTTTCCTTATAACCCCACTTGCTCTTATTACCCTTTATAACATCAATATGCTCTGCTCCCTTTTTAATAATTAAAAAAAATCACAAATATTGCAGAATGGAAAGAGTACAGATGATTTTACCACTGTAAATATACCAAGGTGCTCTGCAACGTGGTGATAACAGTGAAGAAAATTTTTCCAGCGGTTCCAATAGACAGCTACAGGCTTGCAAGCTTGATTGACTAGCATCAACTTTCACACAACAGTATTTGCCTCAAGAATGACGCTCTGCAAAACAGACTCTCTCACAGCAGACACTCTGCACATCTATTCCTTCATAATGTTCCTTCACACAATTCCTTCACAACAATTCATTCAGCGAGATCATGGCTCAGTTCTTCCTCACAAAGGTTCTCTCCTCCTAAACCAGGACACATCCCTAGACCTAACAACACTAGAGAGAAAGATAATAATGAGAGAGCTCCAAAACTGGGAAAAAGCTTGTTAACTGATACTCAAAAGCCTTTTTATCAATGAAGCCTTTATTTTCTTCATTTTCCATTATTTTCCTTCAATTTCCTCCTCGCATGCAACCTGTAACCTTTCACCTTCTTTTTCTCCTATTTTCCATTATTTTCATTAATAAATGCCAAATAATTCCTCTTGCCTTTCCAAATCCTTTGCCATTACCTTTTCCAATTTCCTTAGCCATAATAACCCAAATGAACACCTAGTAGGAATATTTTACCACTATTCACCTTGGAATATGTGTCCCATCAACCGCAGTCTTATAATTTTTTACATGGATTTTTAACTAGGGCTATTAGAGAACCCTCCACCTTGGGGGAACACAGTCCTCGGTGTTCAATGACACCTATAACCAAAAATACTACTGAAAACAAAACATACTTCCCATGGAGCTTTATAGCACAGCCCGTTGTAGTATTTACAATGACCATCTGCTAAGACATGAAAAACATATTATTTATTGGAGCTTGATAACACAACTCATTACAGTATTTACAATAGCAACCACATATACACACATACAAATTGCATTCACCCAACAAATAATCATACTATCTATGGAGCTTTATAAATCCATCTCGATACATTATTTACAATGATATACACATTTTCTCAATCATCAAATAAAATGATATGATGCCTGCATCTGCAACAAGGGAATCTAGAGGCTCACACTTTCACCCTCAAAGCAATACCAGGATTCATCTCCTTCCAAGGAAATCCAGAATCCACTTCAAAAGTCAAATTTTCATCCAATATCCAACGCTATAATCCTATGCCATTTGACCTCTCAGTGAACAGTTTCTGACTCATTGTTCCAGGGTGCACCTCCAATGTGCATTTGATTCCAACTAGAAATGTTGGTGACCAAAACAAATCCATCCCCGACCTTCCATTCTCGGTGACACAATCCTCGGGCAATCTGATCACCCCCTTTCGTGCAGTCACTCACCTTACAAGTTCCCTGGCATCCCCTATCCCGGGGAATCCATCCCTTGACAAGGCTTCCTCGCATCAGAAGGTCAACAACCAAGGCGTATACCTACCTCAAAACCATCATATTGGTCATAGCATGATCATGGAAATCAATGGACACTATTGGGTACCAGTGTCTCACAATGGCCTTGCTCCTGAAGTACTTTACCAACATATTGTTGATTGTTAGAATTCCTTTCACTACTGCTGCTAATTCTTGTAGTCAATTTCAACTACCTAACTAGGAATTTCCATGCTTCCTGTACCAAGCACATAACTTCCATTAGATTTAAAATAAATTGAAATAAATTCACATCATACCTCATTGGTATCATAAGGTACACTTTCAATCATGTTTACTTCGTGTCATAATAAGTCAAACTAATTGTTTGATCAAATCATCATGAATAAACATATCACATCAGGTTTGCTCAAAACACAACCATCATAGATCAAAATCATAAATCACATGCAACCATCATAAACCAGAGTCATAGATCACATGTAATCATCATAGACCAAAACCATATATCACATACATAATAAAACTGAAATAAAATACTGATACTAATCCTTTAATCAATCCTTAGATTCTACCTTTGTCCTTATTCTGTATGCACACTGAATCGGTTTCCACACCTGAAAAACACCCAGTGCCTTCTCCTCAACCATGTGCACATACATATAGTGCGCACCATAGACATACAACCACACTCAACATACAACACCATGCAATACATGCACCGACACCTGACATACAACACATACATCTACACCCAGTGTACAACACAACACGTACATACACCTACACTCGGTGTATGACACAAAACAATACATAAATATACATACACCCATTGTACAACACAACACATACATACTCCTACATCTGGTGTACAACATAATCACAAATACTTACATAGAGTACAACATAATGAATACATATGTCATGATACCATGACTACACATGCACATATGCAGTACCACCTTCGTGCAACACAACATATACAACATGCGCACAATACTACATGTACACTAGTACCATATGTACAACATGTACACAGTACCACTTGTACAAAGCACCACCTACACAACATGTGCACAACATCACATGTACACGACACCACCTACACAATGCCACATGTACACTGCACCACCTGTACAACGTGTACACAATGTCACATGTACACAGTACCACATGCACCACATGTACACGACACCACATGTACACAACACCATATGCATGACATGTACAGAACACCACCTACACACAACACCACTTGTACAACATGTACACAACACCACATGCACGACATGTACAGAACACCACCTACACACAACACCACTTGTACAACATGTACACAACACCAATTGTACAATCATACACATAACACCTTATGTACATAACACCACATGTACTTCATGCTCACAACACCACATGTACATAGCACTACATATCCAACATGTACATAGCATTATATGTACACAACATTGCATATTTAACATGTACATAGCATCATCTATACACAACACTGCATATCCAACATGCACACAACACCATATGTGCACAAATCCACATATCCATCATGCGCACAATACAATGTGTACACAGCACCGCATATTCAACATGTACATAACACCATCTATACCCAACACTGCATATGCAATATTCACACAACACTATATGTACCACACTATACATAACATTGCATAGACAACATGTACACACATTATATATACATGGAACCACATGCACACAACATCACAGATGCACACATGTACAACATATATACCTTATGCACAACATTAGCACTGCACATCCAAAACCACATTGCCTCTACCAAGCAATACTGGTTCTAGTTTCTCTATGCCAATCATGCTTATCTTATCATGCTGCAAAGCACATTTTTTTCATTCTGCTCATATATCTCTCAGCATTATCCAATCCATAACATAAACATAGACATAGTATAAGCACATAATATCAATTCATATCCACATGATACTAAACCCAGAGGGAATGAAAGGAGGTTCGATGGGAATTCTTGAACTAGACGCAATCACAGATGACCCAAGGGTTGCAGAAGTAGTCTCTAGGAAATCAGCAATATTAGAAGCCACAATTGTAGTCTGGAGCTGGTTCAAAATATAATCATCAATGGATTTATTGGCCCTTTCAGTTTCAAGATTTCAAACAAACTTAGGATTTAAGGTAGTTGAAGCAACGACACTTTCAGATTTGGTTTCAAACAAAGACAAATCAAATTGCTCATCAAATTCAAGATCCTCAATATACTCAAAACCAATAGGACACGATTGAGCTTTGAACACGGGAATGATAGAACTTCCTTGGAAAACAATTATTGGAATAAGATTGGGACTTTCGTAGACAGGAGGAGGATCAAGATCCGGATTTGCTCTGGTATGTCTTCTGGAAGCCAGTGTGCTATTATTTCCAAGAAATCAAATGGACATTAGCAACTTGTTCACCCTATCAAATCCTAAACTTATCATCCAAAAGCTTAGAATTCTCAGATGTACTGGGGTGATCTGTAAGTTAGATGCTCCTTTTATATTACTAGATCAAAGATTGACTGAAGTAGCGTTTATCTACTTGCGCTAATGCAAAGAAAAAGCGTTTCGAAGGCTACCTGGCTAATCTTCAGGCTCCGTCTATAGTTTATAAAACGAAGAATACCAACAAACAAATACTTTATTCCCCAGTATGGTCGCCACTATGTTAGAGCCTAGATTCACCTTAGGCTGAAAAGGTAGGATCCAGGGCCAACATCAAACCACACTTAGCCTAGTAGCTAGCCCTACCAGGTCAGGAGAGGGCTCTCTCTGGGTCAATCTCGGGAAATTATGATCTATGGGGGCTTGAGATGACTGAAATATCTTCTGATTTTAGGCTAGGTATGAGTACAAGAGATTTTGATTTGATAAAATGATGATTTCTTGGCTCAGAGGGAAAGACACATTTTGGGGTGCGGGGATTGAGGCTCAGTTCTGCAGAGATCTCGATGGGGCAAGGTAGGAAATCGTTTTGGCACTTAAATTTTAGTGAGATGGAAGGAAAAGACAGGTGAGGTGTTGAAGAGGGCAAGAGCAAGCAAGAATTCTCCCCAAACAATTGAAAACATCAAATAACTAAAGCAAACTTCAAGTAGAGCATTACACTTTCAATGAATTATACTTACACTCTTGATTATTTAGTTCAGAAGAAATAAGATAGATAATGCAATCACATAAACAAATTCAAAATCAAAAGGAGAAGCACTGTACCAAGAGAAAGTGCCACATAAATCCCAAAGAGTGCTACAAATCCTGGTCTCAATTTCTTAGCCAAAATACTGAAAATGAATGTACAATGAAGCTCAAGGCTTTCTCAAGAGTCCAACCATGCTAATGACTGAAAAATAACATAATATAGAAAAAAATAGCTCATCCTTGCCTCTAGGGGTCAAGCTCACAAGTTTAGGTGCTAATCCGACTGATTCTAAACTGAGAATTAGAAACTAGGCAACATAACAACATGCCTCTAGAAACAAGGGAACTGATTCATTTAGTTTCAAACTACCTCTAAACTGATGAATCTACCTCTACAAGTGAAAATCCAACATATTTACATCATAATCCATCAATGTTCATCAAATTACATCATAAATTTTCCATTAGGAAAGTGAAAAAGTCAAACTAGGCAAAACTGGGCGAAAAACAGAGCAAAAGTTGGTCAAACTGGCAATTTTTCCTCTATGCGCCATGCATGATTCTCTATTCGTTGCGCTTGTTTGGACCCACTTTTGGAGGCCTTCTTGGTGTCCAAATGAACTACCCGTGTGCTTGTTAGAAAGGTCTACTTGTCTGCCTTCCAACCTAAGTGGCATTTTTCAATTTGGCCTCCATTCTCCCCTCCAAAGGTCCATTCTCCCAACATTGCTTCTTGTGTGTCAAATAGGGGCAGTGAGGTCATTTTTTTGAGTGTTTTTGACCTTTTTTAGGGCTCAAAACCTGCCCAAATTTCTTGTCCATAGGTAGGAAATCATAATTTTTCATTCCAAATCCAAAAATGTTGAGTTTTTGAGATTTGGAGGCCTCTAGCAAAAGCGAGCGCCATGTGGCATGGCGCATAGGGCAGAAAAACCTGTTTTTTGTGCCAAAAATTTGCAAAAATGCAAAAATTGCTCCAAATTTCTTGAAATTTGGGCTGAGTCTTCTCTATCAAGTGTTGTGATGGGCCAAGGAAGCCTCAGCCAAGATCTGAAGTCCTTCATCCTCTTTTTGCCTCCTTGATGCTCTCTTCAACTTTGCTTTCAAATTCCTGATTCTCGCTTGGCACACCAAGTTCTGGGACAAATAATGATATGAAAAATTTCTAAGCATATTCTTCTCATTTATCACCTTCTCTAGCTTCCTCTCCAAGTGGATATTGACTCTTTCGAGCCATGACTCCCTATCGACATTGATCTCTTGCTCCAAGGAAGTGAACTCCACCCTCCTCCTTCGGGTAGCTTGGCGGTTTTGCCGAATGTTTTGTAACTCCATAACCACTTGCTGATCCTTAAGCTGCTTGTTCCTCTGCTCCAAATACTGTATAGTCCATTGGGCTCTATCCAAGTTGGTAGACAATGCATCAATGTCGATCTGCTGCTCCTTGATGATCTCTCTAAGGTTTGCACTTTGTGGGCCCATGTCAGTATCATCACCCTAAATGAGGATGAAATTAGTCTCTCGCTCACCTGATGGTCCTTCCTCCTGTAGAGGCCTCTTGCCTCGGTCTTGAACCTGTTGTGATGATGAAGGAAGTGAAGCCCCTTCCACCCCGGGTGGAGATAACACTCGCTTTACTGCTGCAAACAACTGTCTAGTGCCTATCTGATAGGAGATGAACACCGGCACACTAGCAGTCTCATGGCCCTCATGCTGATAAGAAGGTCCACCTATCTCATGCCTAGCCTCTGAAGGTCCCTGTGAAGCTTTGAAAAATGCACGAGAGATGAAGTCATCCCAAGTGATGCCCTGTAAACCAAGCTGATGAACGACCACAATTTTGATGAGATAAAAATGATAAATACTGTTGAACTGCTGCTGAGGGGTATTGTGCTGCACAAGAGTGGTCATATTCTCTATGTTTCGGCATATGAAATAAGGAATGTTCGTCATCCATACCTGAGTAAAATGCATCAGCAGCCTAATGTGATAAGCATACAAGCGAGAGAACCAGCCCTCACAGGTGAAATACTTCATGATGAGTTTCATTAAAGGAGCATATTCATCCTTGAGGTACCAAAAAGGAAACACTCTCTTGAGCTGTCTCAAAAAACCAGGTTTGATGTATGGTTCATAGTGTTGCCGGTCAATTTTCTGCCTCTTGTTCCATGGTTCTCCAATGTTTGGTATGCTGGTTTCCAATGAAATGGTTTCTGGTGTTAATGTAAAAGTGACACCGGCAAGAGTAGCTTGATCACCATGTAAATGCAACACAAATAAGCGGGCCAACTCATGATGAAACTGAAAATTAGCAACCTTCTCGCAAAATTCATAACATGACTAATGCTATAAACAAGAGACAGCAAGAGGGCAGGCCTGTAACTCAGAAAGAGTGGTTGGTTCTTCTCTGATATGTCTGCCACCTCTATGAGGTCTCCTGGGTGCATGTCCCTCCGTGGGTGAGTCACTTTGGGTCTCCTCTTCATAATCATATGAAGGACCAGATGCCATAACTACTGGTAGACAGATTGCTTTGGAGAAATAGGTTCTGATGTGTCAAACTATGTTGGACTGTCTTTGATGATTGTTTGACCTCTACTACCAAGGGAAAATAGTGAAATGAGGGAGTATAAGGGGAGGGAAAAATAGTGGGAATTTTGGGACTGTTGGGATAGATTTAGTTAGGGAAATATGGGATGTTATGGGAGTTTTTGTATAGGGTTAGGGTTTGGGGTTTGTATTTGGGTTTTAGGAAATAGGAATAGGGGTATATGATTAGTGAATTAAGGGGTATGTAAACTTGGGAAATAAGGGAAGCAAGGGGAGTATGGAACTAGGGAGTGATGAGGTGGGGGGATACTTGGTAGTAAAATGACCAACACAAAACCCTAGCAGCAATCTCCTTTGACAACTTTGAAGGGATAGGGTTTGCTTTCCTTAACACACTTCACCATTCATCAAACACCAT
Organism: Pinus tabuliformis; assembly: GCA_031772625.1. NCBI lineage: Eukaryota > Viridiplantae > Streptophyta > Pinopsida > Pinales > Pinaceae > Pinus > Pinus tabuliformis. The sequence goes on from CM062807.1 coordinate 509,013,875, forward strand.
CAACAACCATCAATCTTGGATGAAAAACCATGAGAGAAGTTCAACCTACTTGTATTGATGGCAATGCATGTGTTTTGGGCGATTTTGGAGCGAATTTGGCAATTTAGGGCTTCCTGGCTATGTGTGCCGCACAACATACCCAATGTGCCGTGCGAAGTATATGTGCCACGCCTGTGCAAATTTGAACTGCAGTTTGAGGCCCAATGCGCCACGCTGGATGTATGCGCTGCGCCTCCTGCCCAGTGTGCCGTGCTGGTCACTAATAGCGATTTTCACCCAATTTTCTCTCTTGCTCAACAAAATCACTTTGCCTTGCTTCTCCTTTGCAAATGAACTCTTCAAATGATAAAATGGCTTATAAACAAAGAGCTTTTAGGTTTTTTGCTCATCAAACCCACTTTTACAATGTTTTTAAAATGACTTTATTTTGAACTCTGTTTTTTGGACTTTTTCACTGCATTTGGGATTTGTGATGAACAAAATAACCTCTGCTTTGCTTGTCTTGCAGGTGTGGAAGCTTCTAGGGCTAAGGAAAGAAACCAGGGTGCAGATGAAGAAATTTACAATGCGGGAAACAAAATTTTCATGATTTTTTACAATAAAGGCTAAATACTATGTTTTTTCCTCAAAACAGAGTTTTGAGGAAAGACACATTTTCAAACACTTGGTATGAAATTTATTGATGTTACAACCTCCTCATGGATTTCTAGTAATTATCGGACACTTTAACACATCTTTTGATGAAACCCTAATGAAACCCTAGACCTAATCGACCATGAAACCTTAAAGACAACTTTTGCAATTTTCGAGATAAAAGGGAGACTGTATATGTTTTTAAATGAGCAAACATGAGCCAGTAGGTAGATAACATGAGGGAAACTGTAGGAATGCCACTACCGTCAGATGATCTATGCACCTAATGGAATGCGAATAACTGGGCGGGACACCTAATATGAAATGCAACAAGAGGATTTGATCTTTGACGGAGGGATGGAAATACCGACTCTAACAATATGCAGAACTTATATTTACACCTCTGATGATTAGAAGCTGAAATTATTACCATCCAATCTCAAGGATGCAAGCCTGTGCTGGTTCATGGGTTTACCTGGGGATAATATCACCACTTGGACTTAGATGCAAAAAGCTTTCAACAACAAGAAGAGATGTGGTGGCTACATGCCTCTGAATTGTCTTACAATGAGGCTTGAAGGCCTATTTATTGTTGAGAAACAATGGAAAACCTTAAACATCCAAAAATCTAACCATAGAAGATGAAACACCAAACTCTGGGCCCTGTTTGGGTAAATTGGTACATCAACTTCCCGAGGTCGTAACTTTGGCATACGATCTTCGTTTGACACGCACAATATCTCATTAGAAAGATCTATCTGAGAACTACAACTTTGGAAAGAGAAACGTTGGTCCACGGACCCATGTTGCTCCCAATTTTCCCAAAAAATGTCGTTTAGGGCCTCAAAACGGCTTCAGAAGTTTAGGACCCTAAAAACTACTAAAAATGGTTAATTGTGCTATAATTAAGGAAACTGAAAAGCTAAAAGAAACAATGGTGGGGGTCCAAGTGGACTTGGCAGATGGCCACCAACATCCACCTGGATCACAAAGATACCAAAGAGGAAATTTTTAGAATGACCTTGGGACATGATGAGTCCTTAGAGGATTACAAGGAAAGATTCCAGCTCCGCTATAAAAGGGTCAGGTGCACACTTGATCATGAGTTACCCAAGTTAGTCCTTCTCAAGGGGATCAGGGAAGATCTCCTAACAACCCTAAACTTGCTATCAGGAGGGGACATCTACCAGCTACCCTATGATGATATCAAGATTGTTTTCAAGAATCATTCTAGGGCAACTAGAAAAAGGGGTAGGGTTAGTTAAATAGTGGCCAATTCATCCTCTTGCAAAACATCTGTAAAAAGTGAAATTGGGAACATGTTGTAAGATTTTAAGAGTCAAATGTTGCAAACCATTGGCCTGCAGATGAACACTATGCAAATCAAGAGGAAGTAGGAGGAAGCAGAGAGAGCATTAGCCATCTTTTGCCCTAGATGCACAAGGAGGCACCCTAGGAATGAATGTCCATTGAACCTTATAGAAATATGCTCGGCCTGTGAGGAAATCCACTCCATAGACAAGTGCCCTTCTCTGCCTGGACTAAAATCCGTGTATCAGGGAACTAAAGGGGTGACTGAACAACTCTGCTACATAAATTAAAGGAGGCCTCATGGGCCTCAACCATACCAGCAGGGCATTCAAGGGTCGTCCTATTCATATAACAACCCTAATCAAAACACATCCATTCCCTCTTGATGCCCCATGCTCATCCCTATTGGTCTACACATTCTCCCTGGTATTTTGCACCTCAATAGCATTCCTAATAGGCCAACTAACCATTTCAGCCATATACTCCTCCACAACCTCTGTGGAATGCACCACCCCAGGGGTGGAAGCCCCCATACAACAATGCTACAGTTGTATTCCCTTCACCTCCATATCAACCATAACTTTTACACCCTCATCCATCTAAACAACCTCAGATTCATGCCCAACCAAGCCCGGACCCGAACAACAGACAGGCACAACAGGCCTACAATGGAGAGACATCCTAGCCTGCCTTTGCTGTGGAAATTCATGAAATTAACCTTAGGTATGGGAAAGTGCTCCTAGATAACCAATCTCCATCTCCACCTAGGGAGAGTGAGGAGGAAAGAGAGGAACATATGCCTAGAGTAAATCCACAACCCTTTCCTGAAATATTAACCCATCCAGTCCAGCATACCCCAGAAGAGACTGAATTTCTAGGTGAGTTGAAAAATCTGTGTCAAAATCCCACTTCTACACGCTATTAAAGGTGTACCCATTTACAACAAGCTGATTAAAGAGAAATGTTTCAAACATTCAAGAAGGAAACAAAGAGACACCCCTACCACTAATGTTATTGGATAGTTGTCCGAATTAATGTTGGGGTGGGTAATTTGCTCAAAGTATCTATAACCTGGGAGCATTGTAGTAGATGTACACATCGATGGCACCATTGTCCCCCATACCTTGATTGATCTTAGGGCTGCCATCAATAGAATGACTAAGGACACTATGCTCAATCTGAATCTCCATGGATCATTAAGGAAGACCACGATACTCTTGCAGCTTGCAGACCGATCCACAATAGCCCCTCAGGGGATTATTGAGGATGTGATGGTCTCATTGATTCCAGGGAATACCCTGCAGAATTCTTAGTTCTCCAGCCTAAGACCAAATTAATGGTTCTCCTCTCATCCTTGGGAGGCCTTGGTTAGCCACTGTCGATGCCTACGTAAGCTGTAGGGCTGGAAATATGACTATAAAAAACAAGCATCTATCCAAGCAGTTGGTCCTATACCCTCATACTCAACCATCTATGGAACATGACTTACCTTTATGGCTAGAAGAGGAGGAAGAAGATGCATTCTACTCCTCCCAAATCTTTACTCTAGAAACTGCCATAGGAGAAGGACAACTTGATGAAGATGATTTGATTGAACATATCGTCCAAAATAAAACTCCCGACACCATGTCTCTGGAGGAAGTAGTGAAGGAAACCATGGGCAACCATCAAATTGATCTATGATTAGCTAAATCAAACCCTACTCGTGTTAAGACAATAGAATTCGGCGCTGAAAGAGCATTGAAAATCAACCCCTCTCTGTCTGTACACCAAGAAGAAGAGTTATGTAATATGCTAAGAGAGAATTTGGATGCTTTTACCTAGAATTACAAAGAAATGAAGGGAGTGCACCCCTCAGTGTGTACTCACCACATTTACATCAAGGAAGGTTGCAAACGAGTCTGAAAACCCCAAAGGAGAATGAATCCAGTGCTCAAAGATATAGTCAAAGAAGAGATGAAGAAGCTGCTGGATGCAGGATTCATTCACCCTATCTCAGACAGTGAATGTGTGTCGCCTCTAGTGTTGGTTCGAAAGAAAAATGGAAAGTGGAGGATTTCTGTCGATTACCAAGAGTTAAACAAAGCCACAAAGAAGGACCATTTTCCTCTACCTTTCATTGAACAAGTGTTAGATGGGCTGGTAGGAAATAAGTTCTTCTCTTTCTTGGATGGATTCAATAGGTACAACCAAATCCATATCAGCCCAGAGGACTAGGATAAAACCACCTTCACCTTTCGTTAGTGTAATTTTTCTTATAGGGTCCTTCCTTTTGCTCTATGAAATGCCCCTGCCACTTTCTAGAGAGTAGTCCTGAGTATCTTTTGCACAAATAGTCCATGATGTAGTAGAAATTTATATGGATGACTTCACACCCTATTGGTGTGATTTCTAGGAGGCTCTCTCTGACCTAGGAAAGGTGCTAAACAAATGCACTGAAATGAACTTATCCCTTAGTCTCGAAAAATGTGAGCTATTGATGACTGTAGGGACTGTTCTAGGTCACTCAATATCCTAGGAAGGACTCCAGGTAGACCCAAATAAGATAGCCATCATCAAAAGGGTCCCGACTCCACAGAATCAGAGGGATGTCAGAAGCTTTTAGGTTTATCTAGATACTATGGGATATTTATAAAATATTTTAGCAAGTTAGCTTCTCCCTTATTTGGGTTATTGGCCAAAGACTGTGAATTTTTGTGGTTATAAATCTGCCAAGAAGCCCTGCACACCCTAAAGGACAAGTTGACTATTGCACCTATTCTCTGAGGCCCAAATTGGGCTATTCCTTTTCATATTCATGCCAATGCCTCTCAAAAATCTATAGGAGTAGCTCTATGGAGGATAGATGACAAGCTACCTTGTGCCATTTACTTCATCATTAAGTATCTATCGAAAGTCGAGTTAAACTACACAGTAACTGAAAAATATCTCCAAGGTGTTGTGCATTCATTGAATAAATTTAGACATTACATTACTGGTTACCAAACATTTGTACATACCGAGCATGTTGCAATTAAATACTTTATGAGCAAACCTGATGTAAATGCCCGGATTATTAGATGGTTACTTTTATTGCAACAATTTGATTTAACTATTATTGATAAGCCTGGAAAGGAGAATGTAGTTGCAGATTTTTTATCCAGATTGACTTTGCCTGCAGGGTAGGAAAAAACGGTTGATGATCAGCTATCGGATGAACTTTTATTTTCCATTTCAGTTCTCTCTCCATGGTTTGTTGACATAGAAAACTACGTGGTTTCTACCCAGTTCCCTCCAAACTTGTCTTGCAAGGAAAAGAGAAGAATCATAAGAAAAAGTGCCCCATTCACTTGGATTGGGAGCAATCTCTTCAAGCAAGGTCAGGATCAAATTCTGAGAAGATATGTCAGGGAGGAGGAAGTCTTCGACATCCTTCTAGCCTGTCATGATGGGCCTTGTGCAAGTCACTTTGTAGCCAAAAGAACAACATTCAAGGTACTACAAGTTGGTTATTACTAGCCCACTCTTCATCACGATGTAAGGAGGTATACCAGCCAGTGTGATCGGTGCCAAAGGATGGGGAAACCTACCCAAAGGGATGAAATACCTCTACAACCTAAAGTGACTTTCGAGCCATTTGACAAGTGGGGCATGGCTTTCATCAGGCCCATTGGCCCTCCATCCACCTGGAATACCACCATTGGCTTCACTCCTTATGAGCTGGTCTATGGGAAGAAAGCCTTGTTCTCCATTGAATTTGAATATAACACCTTAAGGATGGTAGCACAACTGGATCTAGATATAATAAGGGCACAATAGGAAATATTGCACTGGCTGAATGGGTTATATGAATTTAGGATGCAGGCCCTCCTGCACACAGAAGTGACTCAAGTACAAAGGAAAATCTGGCATGACAAGAATATAAAAGACAAACAGTTTCAAGAAGGTGATTGGGCTTTGCTGTATGGTTCCCAGTACAAAGATTTCAAACACAAATTAAGGACTATATGGTTAGGGCCCTATGTAATAGAAAAGTGCCATGATAATGGTGTTGTTCAAATAAGAACCATTGATGTAGAGGCTATCCATTTTCTTGTCAATGGGTATATGATAAAGGTCTATAAGAAGCCCTTATGAAAGTAGGAATTCATCAGTAGCATCAGCAAGACAGTGATGGTGGCTGAGGAAGTCTCAATTTCCACCCTACCAAGTCGCTGAAAAAAAAATGAATAAAAAAAATAAAGAGACTCAGGTGAAAACGTCCATGAGGCACATGAGTACAACTATTGGGTTGAAAACCTCTTGAGGCAGCCCAAGAGTGTTAAAAAAAAAAATAATAATAAAATAGCTTTGGGTGAAAACCTATTTTGAGGCACCTAAGGCAGGCAACTAGAATGAAAACCTTTTTGGAGGCAGACTGGTTGTTTTTAAAAAAAAAATTAAAAAAAACAAGAGAAAAGAGAAAAAGATACAAAAATGACAATTCTGTTTTGCAGAACTGCAAGAGGAAGATAAGCACATCATATAGAGGACAATAGGCCCTATAAAAACTATGTTTTTCTTCACCCATATCATATCCTCAATTATCTCCCTAGTCTTCCATCTATACTCCACTCCAGATCATTTTGAGCAGTTCTTTGTTTTCTACAAGATTCCCTATAATATTACAAGAGTTTCTAGTAGAAATTACATGAGGTACTAAAAACTACAGGAAGAGAAGTGAAATGGCAAGGTGGTGACACAAGTCTGTGTTTGAATGAAAAAAACTATTTACCTCACCACACCTCAACAATTCCTTTCCTAACCATGTCGCCCATGTATCCATGAAAGAAATCAAGCTCAAAGAAAAAATTATAAAAAAAAAAGAAAAAAAATAAAATGAAAAAAAAGGAAACAGGAGGCATACCAAAATCAACATCCATCACCTTCCATTCCATAACTCCATCTTCCACTCATTTCAACACCCTTTCTACTTCAAAGCTGAGGAAAATTGCGAGAGTTTAAGGAAAAGGTAGCTACAAGACATCCTATATACATCATGTAGCAGCGTATCCCACAAAAAAGACCACAAAAACTGCAACCATCTTTAGCACAGGGTCTCCAAGGATGAGAAAGGTTCTCCAGATCTTAACACCAGTAGGAAGACCAAAAACAACAAGTTCTAGCACCCATACATCATTAAAGGAACAAGTCATTAGAAGGGAAAATATACAGTGGAAAATATGCAGCTCGAAAAGAACAACAAATTGGCACCACTCTCCTACATGCATCATCAATGAAGAAAAGGACCCACAGGTATGTCATCTTACCAATACTCCCTCATAGGTATGATGTGATTAAACTGTAGGAATAATGCGGGAGTTGATTTTATAAGTGAAGGTGGCCAGTTATATTGGCCACCCTCGATTAGATAACAAGAAGAAAAGGGTTAGTCCACTACACATGTGGCAAGTTAAAATCAAGGGAAAAGGAGGAGTGAATCCAAAAATGGTTAAGTGATGGGGAATAAGAGTGGGAGATGATCACGAGGCAAGGTGATATGATGAATTGGTAGTGGGACCAATGGTCCAAAAGAAGGTACTTGTACTTGGCTAGCCAACACATCACCCAACAAAATCATCCAAAAATAGAAATAAACACTGACTCCCATACGAAGAAGGCAGAGGGAACTTCAAGGATTCAACGAAAGAAGAGGTTACTCTTGGCATTCCCGAAACAACAACTACAGGAAACAATTAGCACCTACAGAAAGCAAGAAACCTACAGGATACAAGGAGATTAACATACAGAGCTATCAGTTGGCACTAATGGAAATCGAGTCAAGGGTTATCATCACCAGAACATAGCAAAGGGAGGTAGGTGCCATACCTTATATGTTTTTTAGTTAAAAATTTGTAGTGCATATTAAGAATTGGTAGTGCATATAAGGATAGAAAGATTGATTTGAAGGTCAATAAAGGTTAAACTCCAAAACTTCCTCACCTACTATAATTCTTGAACTATATCCACCCAAACCTCAAGAATTAGCAAGGAAATATGACAAGAGGTTTCAATAAAAGAGAACCCACCAACACAGCAAGAATCCACCAGCATCCTCCCGTGGTGGAAATTTTTACAAGGCATCAATGGATGGGGTTCTTTGAGAAGATGAGAGGATATGATGATGATGTGGCCAAAGAATTTTCCATGTCACTCATACCCCTCACTAGAGCCATTTCCATTACTGTAGTGAAGTTCTTTTCAGTAGCAATTACCCCTAAGGTTATAAGCAGGGTAACTACACTCGCCCTAGCATTGTAATGGAGGAAAGAAGACAACACTAGAAACACTCTTGTAAAGAAAGGGTTTTTCTCGGAAGGAGAAGAACCAATGGAAGATAAGAATGTGGTTAGAAGGGAAAGAATTCCATACCCTTGGAATGAAGTCAGTTACCACATAATCAAATATATTTCGTGTGAAGGTAGATAAAATGTAGTGTATGGATACCACTTCAGACTCCTCCAATAACTAAGATTTGGAGAGAACACACCTCTTCATAATAGGCTTAGCATACCTTATTTTCTCTTAAAATCAATGATAGATATAAGAATCAAGGTACAAGAAGGGAAACCGCAGTAGCTAGCACACCATGGGTTGATCAAACTTCTCTTGGAAGATGCCCTAAAACACTTAAGAATCCCCATTGCATGGTAAACATTTACAGACATACATGAAGAAGGTGCAATTCAAGAAATTGAGTATGGAAGAGGCCCTAATTCTAGTCAGGGAGAAGAAGAAACAAAGGAGGAAAATGAAGAATAAACACAGGAGGAAACAAAACAAAAGAAAAAAATGAAGAAACAAAGGAAGAGAAAGAAGAAGAAAAAGGAGACAAAGAAGAATATGAAAAATGAAGTGGAAAAGAGGATGAAGGATAGAAGGATGAACAAAAGTATGCAACTCAAAGAAAGGAAGGAAAATAATCACCAAGGGTGACTCTGGAGCCTGCAGAGAAGGAGGCAGGAGCTGTTGTAACTTCCCTAAGTACACTTGTCAAATCGAAGGTAAAGAGGCAAAGGAAAAATCCACTTTACTTCAAGACAAGGAAGAGCACCAAGATTAGATAAGGGAGACCTCAAACCTCTACCAAAACTCCAATTTTCATTGAGCAATCACTAAAACAACAAGAGAAAGCAATCCCTCTAGGGAAGAATGGAGGGGAAGGAACATAAAAACAAGCCTCTCCCAAGCCTCCAATCACCTATGTTAGAAGGCCTGTCACCAGCTCAACCTCAACAAAAGGGAAAGGTCTCTTACAGGAGACACACTCAGACCTATAGGAAGTAGAAACAATCCTACATGAAACCTTGTCAAACCTACATGAAACACAAAAAAGAGACCAGGAAGGAATTACTCAAGAGAAATAGAGTAAGATGCCCAGGAACTGAAGGAACCTAGCCCACAACCAAACCTCAACTCCTACGATAGATTCATTGAAGGAGGTAGGGCAATACTAATTTTTTTTTCCATTCCTCTATTCTTTGAACTTTAAAAAGAGAGGGCAAGGACACATAGGTGGATGCAAATTGCTAAATCAAAAGGCGAAGAGGATGTAGGCCACATGGAAGAGAAATTGCAAGAAATGGGCAGAGAAATAAGTAGCATAAGGGACAGGGAAACAATAATGAAATCTCAGTTAGAGGCTGAGAACACATGGCTAAGGAAGAAGCTACAAGAAAAGGAAGGCCAATTGGAAACTATGGAAAGTTTATCCATGGAGGCACTTCAGTGTAGGATGCTAGAAAAGTCATATGCCTTATATCTCAAAGAACAATAGCTACAGTTTCAGATAAAAACCCTAGCATAAAGAGGAACTATGCCTTTACAAGACTACAGGAAATTCATTGACCTCTATGATCAAAGTAGCCTCGAGGATAGAGAAAATATATCTAAGTTCTACCTACAATTTAGCTTTGACATATTTAAATGTGCCATACCTAAATCCAAAGCTAGGCGACTTACAATTAATGGCCTTGGAATCTTGGATGAGTCATGAGGAGGCCACAGATATAGAAATTAAAAAGATATTGGAAAAAGAATAAGCAGAACCCCTTATGATCAGAGTAGAACAATCTAACCTAATGGATGTTATCAACACTCACAATCTCATTGCAAATGATCCAAAGCTTGCACCAAGATACCTTGTTGTACAAGAACAAGAAGCCACTCATTATGAAGGCATGCTAAGATTTCTAGGAGATGACAACTAGCAAGCCTACCAAAGGAGATGGAACTCCTTACCCTACACCCTAAAAATCATAGAATATCATTCTCCTTACATAATGAGAGATGCACTAAATAGAACCCCAATGTATAAGAGAGCATTACAAAGACTAAAAGTCAATTGGATTGGCTTGAAGCTTAGCCCTCCATTTCTTTTAGGTATGTTGGAAGGATGAAAAGAAGAAGAAAAAAGAAATAAGTGGGAGGAGATAGAGAAGAATGCAGGGTTTTATTCACAGGAGGAGGAGACTACAACAGAAGCATGGAATGTCACGGAGCCCACCAAAGCAATGAAGGACATGGGAATAGATTGAGTTTCTTAGAGGATGAGAAACCCTTTCAGTAGGGGGTGATAATGAGGCTCATCAATGGGTAAAGAATATGTACCTTAATGCACCTTCAGCTTACTAAAATCAACTCTTCTCATAATTCTTTACATGTTTTAATTATATTTTGCTTAATGAGATGAGTAAAAGTAAGATGTCATGTCTAGTGGTCTAATGTGCATTGATTGCAGGTTTTGGGAGAAAATTGTGGTAATTAGGGTGCAGGAACTCGAATGAGACAATAATGAGAGATTATAGTAGATAGGATCTCCCTCTTTAACTCCTCACTCAATCAAAGATCCCTCAATCAAATCAGATCAGCTCAGATTTGCAAGCAACTGAGCCATGATGATAATTGGCAGCCAAGACAGTGGTAGTTAAGAACCAATGGATATTAAGATTGGGAGCCAAGCCTCCCTAGATTTAAGGAATTTGTTGGCAACTTCAATTGTATAAATAAAGAGGCCTAGAGCCTCATTAGGATTTATATTTTTTGTTCAGTATAGCTAAGCAGTTTTCGAGTTGAAGCATTATAACTAAGCACTCTTGCATATTTCTGATTTCATTAATGATAAAGAGAAACATTCCCTTGATCTTGCATTGAGTTGACTCATAGGGCTGAAGCTCTTGTGTTAGGGCTTAACCCTAGCAGCAAAGGTTCCTCTTACTGTATATGTATGTTTAGGTTATCTCATAGTTAGTTGTTAAAATAATTTTGGTGTTGTTAATTTGCAAGTATTGGTAGATTTGATTAGTTTGCTTCTATTTGTGACTAACTCTAATAGTAGAATTGTAGTGATAAGAATATATTCCAAAAATATTGAGAAAAAGTGGTTTTCATCTCATTTCTCCCTTTGAGGGAGCATGGTTTGAGGAATACTTCTCATGCAGCCCAAAAAGACATAATTTTAGCTCTTTGTGTAATTTATGGGTTTTCTTGCTAATAAGGTCATCATATTTCTATTTTAGAAGATAGGTTGAAATTGAAATTTCTGATATCTTAGGTCTTGCATTGATTTCATGTTGATTTCGTAATGGTTTCAAGCATTCCCATGCATGAACTTGGCAAATAAATAATGAAAATTTTGTTTTCTTCTATTTAAGTAAACCGTTCTTGTTTTGAGATGAATTTATGGATAAATGCCAACAATGATGTATATGTTGCAGGAGTTTCTACATTGCAAGAAGGCATCATATCATCAGCCTCATCCAAACCATATCCACCCATGATCGCCAAAATCCACTAAGTTCTCAATTCAAATTCTGAGTTTTGAGTAAGTGCCTACCACTGCCTTGTCTTATTCCCTCCTTACTCACCTTTTCTATGTTCCATCCCACTTTTTAACCCACTCCCTATGCTTTCAGCCTGTTCTTGTAGTAAAACAAGGGATCCTGTAGGTGAACTAGGACATCTTGTAGACATCCTGTAGGAAAACCTGTAGTGGCCTATTCTGAGCCCGAATTGTGAAAAACTATCACTAAAGCTAGGAATAAACCCCTGCTTTCCTTCCAAGCCATCTCAACCATTGCACTCATCTCCCTCCACACCTATCTCACCTTCAACGGAACTAAGAAGGATTAACATTCACATTTTTCAAACAAAAAGATAAAGAAAAAAAGTCTTTATATTTATTCATGCACACAACAGTTAAGTGCTTGTTTAGATCAAACTCCATGCTTAGAATAGTTAAGACCTCAGATGTGTTAAATTAGAGTCCATTTGTAGAAAAGGTATGTTAACAAATAGCTAGATGAGTTATGCTATTTTGTAGGCATATCTTTCAGTATTTCATTATTGCAGTAAGTAGCATTTCAATTCTCTCAATTAGGGTAAAATTTTACTCTTTAAATTGGTAATCATACTTATTCTAATCAATAGAAGGATGATTTGAGAAACCCTAGCAATCTATCGTCTCAACTTAGTAGTGACAACGAGTGGAACCATTACGTCTATTTGTGTATACAAAACTGTCACCTCCAAGTTTGTACGAACCTCGGGTTGATAAAGTAAAGTTGGTAGCCCGAGGAGTTGCATCATCCTTGCTGAAATACTAGTGCTCATCACTTATGCTTCTCCCATTGACAGTTTGAAAGTCAGATCCTCGACTTCTACACTAAGAAAACCATCTGTTCCATTGTCTGATGTTTCCATCTGCTCTAGTCCTGTTGCGGCTGGAAATGATCTTTGGAAGTCTCCGCTTAGGAAGTTTGACACCCTTGGAAAGTTGATACATCCACTATCTCAAGTTTCATATGAAAACTCTCTTCTGTAACAAATTATTTACTATATTTACTTTTAGAAATAAGTGGTTTAATATAATTATAATCTTCTTGGGCTTGTGAACATATATCATCCCCATCAAATGATCATGTCCACACACAATACAGAATATGGTATAATTGAATTCCATAAGTAACTCCATAACCCAAATGTAAGAGTGCAAAATCTGATTATGAAATGTTAACTTTTTTCTTAAATAACATTTATTTCTTACTGCAAATGCAGAGATTTCATGAATAATGGTTTAGGAAATTCCCTCAAACTGCATCTGATATAAGGAAATGAAACTACATGAAACTTTACATATACATGATGTTGCTCATGTTGAAACACTAATTGCGCTTAAACAAGCATATGCAGGAAGTTTTGCATAGACGTGATGCTGCTAGTGTTGCATCACTGGTTGCACTTAAGGAAGCATCAACAATCGAGAATCTAGTGCAACTTCTAAAGTATGCATATAAGATAATAAAATTTCTTCCTTTAGAGAGTAGATTATTTTGCAAGCAATTTTTTTTTTTATTTAACCATTGCAGGAAGTTTGTAGAATTGTGTTCTATATCAGATCCATAAGTGCCTTGAACTGTTCTTAGATTTACACCACCAATTATCATAGGCTTTAAGGACCATGGAAGAATTGATAAAGACCGCACGTTCAGATAAAATCCAAGCTTTAGAAGACAGAAAAATTTTCCAACTCATCAAATTTAGATCATTCTATTCTCCATGAAATAGGTTACACCTCCTCTCTTCGAGAATCACCATTGAAGAACTCTTTTCTAATAATGTCATCTCAGGATTTATCAAGAAGTTCAAAAGAAAGTGTTTTGTCAAGTTTAGCTTCTAGTCTAGCTCTTCTACCCTCTAAGAGGGAATTAGTACAATCAATGATAGGTTGAACTCAAAGAAATAACACTGATTTGGAGACGTCTAGCTTCCTTGTTTCTTGTTAATATATTAAAATCAGAATGGACACAGCCTATATTATATTTTACTCTCTATGTTTTCTTTTTGCTTCAAGTAATTGTCTTCGGTGTGTTCTTCAAAGGGGTTTCATCATCATCATTGCAGTTTGTTTGGTAATATTTTGGGAGTTGCTATATTAAGATGTTCACTGAAATTCTAGGTTGTTTCTAGGGTCCGTGATTCTTTGATTTCACTCTGGACTGATATTTTGACACCAAAGGTTGGTTCTTCATATTGGAGGAACCATGGATATACTTTAGAGCTCACAATTACCAAAGCTTTAAATATTTTCTGTCAAATCAAGGGTATAGTTCCTCTCGTCTAAGAATAAGTACCATTGCAAAATTATGCAAATACTTAAAATTTAGTAGTTTTTTGAATGGAACTCAATTGTGGGGAATTATAATGAAAGAAATGACATGTTGTATTCAAGGAAACTTGTTTAGTTGAATAGATCAGCTTCATGTTAATTTTGTTCATTTGATATCATCATCTAGACGGACTAAAAGTGTGCAAAATGAAGGGTGGACATGAAAAGTCCCATTCCTGGTGGTGGTACAGTCATATGAGTCCTAAAAATTTCAAATGGCTGGAAGAAAGTTTGGAAGGTATGCTTTCTGCGAATTGTGGTTGATTTATACAATTGAACAACTACATTTTATTTATTTTGGTTTTACTTTGACACGTTTCATGTTAATTGAAGTGATGCACGAAACATTTTTCTGTTACAGGAATGGATAAACTTGTGAAGGCAATGCTGAAACTGGTTGAAGAAGCTGCAGTTTCATTTTCCAAGAAGACAGAGATGTATTACAAGAAAATACCCGAGCTCGTCAACCCAGTTGAGGAATTCCATGGAATGTATCATTCAAGGGCAGAGTGCTACAATCACCTACCAGGAGAGCTTAGAAAAAACATACCATCTAATTTTAAAAAGAGCTATGGTCTAGATGATGATTCACCTCTGAGTTCTCAACACGACACAAAAGTGGAAAAGGAAAAGATACGAGCTGGGTTTTATTTCTTCCACAGGTCTAGAAGAAGTGATGATTCTAAGAAGGGTGATGGCTATAGTGGTGACGGGTTTTCAATCAACAATTATCACGAAGAATCTGAAAATCATCAACGCCTCGCGTTGACTTTCGAGGAGGATAATGAAAGATATAGAACTGAATTTGATAAAGTCGAAGAAGAGTATAACGTTCTTGAATAAAAGACTAGTGAGTCACAAGAAGGCATCTTACACCTTAAAGAAGAAAATGAAATCCTAAGAAATGAAGCACCAGTTAAGTCAGATTACATGGTGAAGCAATATGGAAGAAGCAATGTCATATTGTACAAAGAAGACAATGAATTGGCTGTGGGTTTACAAGGTCTAAGAAAAGGGCGTGTGAGCTTGAAATGAAGATTCAAGACCCGCATAAAAAGTTGCATATATCATAAGAAGAGGGTGATGCTCTAAGACATGAATTTCAAAGCTATCAAAAGGACCATGAAATGGTTGAAAGAAAAAAATTCACAAACTAGAAGTTGAGATTGAAAATATGAAACACAAACTATCAGAGATGCATGAAGAAAATAATGTATTGAGTGTGTAGAATGAAACGAGAAATAAAAAATTATATAATGCCAAGTCATAGATTAAATATGTACAAGAAGAAAATGACAATGAATATTATAAAGGAGAAAGAACAACTTGAATGAGAGTTGTCACTAAGAGGAAGCATACTCGAAGGAATGGAGGAAATTTTAAATAATTTTGAAGAGAAAAATCAAATGTTGTCTGGAAAGTGAAATGTTTTAGCTCATGAGTAGAATGTTCAGATCAAAACCCTCAAAGAATCATTTTTTTGCTTGCAAGACAAGAATAAAGCACTTTCAGATCAATTTATAAAGTCCAGAAAGAAAAGTAGCATGCTTGAAATGAGGTTGATCGAAGTTGAAAAAGAAAATAGACGTTTGCAAAGTGAAATAGAAAATTTAAGAGCAATTTTCCAAAAGGGGGAACATGAGGCACATGCTTTGATGACTGAAGAAGTTGCACTTGAAAATGATATCATTTCATGTAAGGAGAAATTGCATGTTCTAGAGTCAAAATGTGACTTTTTCAATGACAGCACAGAGAAACTTACAGTACAGGAAGTTGAACCAATGTGACAAAATACTTTCAATGAGAATGTCCTTAAACTTGAGTAGTTAGTTGGAAATAATTAATTCCTACTTGTGTATGGTTGTAATTTTCTATTTGAAGAGTTTGTTTCTACATAATAGGAATTAGCTAGAATATAGTTTCTCCTAGTTTAGTGTGTGGTTGAGAGAATCTCTCAACCACACTACTGTACGTCTAAGATAGCATTCCTATCTTAAGACTATTGATTGTATAAATATGTGTGTAATTTCTTCATTCAATAATATAGAATATATATTGAGTGTCTGTAATTTTATCTTGGTATCAGAGCCCTGAGGGCCTAGCCCCTCGTGGGCTTGGCTGCTCCTGGGCTGAAGAGAATAAAGGTTTTGTGAATATTTGTTTGTCCATCATCCGCTGTCCATTAGCTAGGGAAGCGCAGGCCGAGATCCCGACAGAAACATGGAAAGAGGTCGAATCTTTTTTCCACCAGAGGGCTTGACATATTCGAGAGCGTCTGTACCGAGCTCTCTGCTAAAAGAGAACATATTGCGAAGAAGACTGGTGCGCCAGAAAACCTGGTGAGATTTGCTGATTCCATGAACGGATGGAGTCCTGTTGTGTTGAGAGCCAGAGAGGGAACTGGCAAGAAAAGCCGTGGCCGAGATATTGCTGGAGTTGCTGTCGTGGGACCTGTGGGGGATAATAATGGTGAGAAGCATGGGGAATTGACGAGAAAACATGAAGGGAGATGTATTAATGGCGAGGCTGAGAATATCTCAATTTCTGTGTTGGGATCTGCCAAGAAAAATCGTGGAGGAGTCGAGATCAGCGTGGATATACGCAATGGAAGCGTGGATCTGACTGCTGAAGCAAAGGAGCCATGGGTAGCAGCTCTGAGGAGCAGCGTCGTTTGAGGAGGAGATCTGTGTGAGGAGCATCGTCGTTTGACTTGCTCGCTTACAGAGGTCACGCGAAGGAGATGTCGTGGGCGGACTGCTCGGAGTCTGAGCAATGAAGGAGCCATGCGAGTGGGACTATTGTTGGAAGGAGCCCGAGTGAGTGTCGACGGAGTAGTATTTCAACATTGAATCTGCCCATCGAATCTGAGATCCCCTTTGCTGGTGGGTGATGCCCCTGACCAGTTCAGTCGTCGATGCATTCGGTGCAGTTACGTTGGGTCTAGTGCTGCTCTTCGTACTGGCCGGGGTCTGTTGCTTGGCCTATGTTCTGTATTTTCGATCACAGACACGCAGAGAAAATCTTCACAAGTTTCAGGATTTTAATTCCCCATGGATGATTCGGACAGCGCTGATCCTGTTCCAAATATTGTGTGTTCTGGGTGAATTGTCCAGGATTCGTTTGTTCAAAACCCATTTGTTTCTGCATTCATTGAGCTCCAAATGCATTTGATTCCTGGTAGCCAGCTGCAGGTGAACCCGTGGTGTTGGGTAGGTACAATGGAGCGGTGGTGGCTGTGTCAATTCTGAGTTGCAGTTGAGTGGTGGTCATGTCATTTCAGCCCAAACTATGTGTTAGATCTGTGTCGATTCATTTCGGATATGTGCTTGCAAGGAAAGCGGATCTGAAGTCGTCTTTGGGTGGTGTTCAAGCTTCTAGTGAGCGAAGTTTGAAGTGGCGTGTTAGTAGTACTTGCTAACAAACCAGTGATCTACTGTGGTTGGGAGCCGGCGGTGATGCCGAACAGTCAGCAGTCCTGGTAACGGTGGGTCGAAAATTGGGATGGTGCTCCAGGTCGAACATCAAAGATCTAGTAACTGAGGCTTTGGACCTGGTTCCAGGTGTGTTTGAGATCGGTGTTGGTTTGTGTGTTGTTGCCAACGGAATCAATGTGGAAGCTGAAGCACAGGGAGAATGGAGGGGAGAGGGAATCCGGTGTGGTTCTAGTTCCGCCTCCTCATTATCCATCGATGCCGAGGTACCCCATCGAATCCCCCGGGGACTTGTCAAGGCAGCTGCTGGGGATCCGAAAGGCCCTCTTTAAGGTCTCTGGCATGCAGTGCTCTGCATGTGCTGCCTCCAACGAGAAGGCTATCAAGTGCCTCGAAGGATCGAGGATGCCACCGTCGATGTTCTTCATAGCAAGGCCCAAGTTTTCTACCATCCTTCCTTCGTCGATGAGGAATCGATTAGGGAGGCAATTGAAGATGCAGGCTTTAAAGCTACCTTAATAGAAGATGATGTTGATGAGAGATCTGCAATAACTGTATGTCGTCTTCGCATAAAAGGAATGACGAGCACTTCTTGCTCAAACACCATGGTATCTTGCTCAAACTTGGTCGAAGAGTGCTTCTTATGGAAGCAAGAATACATATGTTCAGTTCACAGGTGATTATTGGAATCCTTTTGGTGACGGGATTGAAGGACGGGCATCAGCTTTCTCAAGTGACGACCATTGTGATAGCGTGACGGTGTGCGTGAATCTGCTCTTCACATTTGGTGTTGCACAGGCTTTTCTGTCCATGCTTTGAAATTTCGGCATCTTCTTCTTCTTTGTTGGTTGGGTGTTCCTTATGTCCTTGTCCTTTTTTTGCATTCTTCATTCAAGGAGGAGAGAAACTTTGTGTTCAATTTGAAGGGAGAAGCATGTTTTTTTTTGGTGCATACTTGGGTAAACGTTTTTTTTGGAAAAGTATTTTTTTTGGAATTTAAATTGATATACATATTGAGATTAGCCACCTCAATATGAACTTATTTTGTTAGAAATGGCTATTCTAACAAATGACAGGTTAAGCATAGAGTTCCAAAAGTTATTTAAACAGACAAGGATGCCCAAGATGTGAATAATGAACAGATGAGGCAAAGCAGCAGTGACAACGTTTTTGGTGGACAGAAAAATAGATATTTTTTTGAGTTAGTGTGGTTTGTGGAATAGACTCCCTTGCATGTTATTGTAATAGTCATTGTATGTACCCAGAAACTCCAAAATGTGGAATTAGATGTAAGATTTTTAAAAGGCATCTGAAAGTTCATGGTGATCTTAAAACCACTTTGTAATGGTTTATGGTTAGCCTGAAACCATCTTTTGTCACTGTAAAGTGATGGTTGGTGGTGAGCCAGAAACCATCTATATAGTCTTTATGACTGAAGTGCCTTTGTGGCCAGCTTGCCTTTGTGGCTGAATCGCCTATGTGGCTTGAGGTGCCTTTGTGGCTGGAATCGTGGATGTCAATGCGTTGTTTGACAAGTTGAGCGAATCTTTTGCCTTTGTGGCTGTGTGTACATGAGAGCTTTGTGCTCAATTGAGCAGGTGGACTGCAGAACACCTGGATCGGACTCAGATGATTTTTTTCTGAGTAGAAGGGGATTGACGCGTTTTTCGCGCTAACAGCAGCTCCAGGAAGGCCAACTAGCGTGTCTGTTAGGCCATTAATCGTGCCAATGGGCACGGGTTTTTTGTTAAGGATCGCGCCAATTCACCTTCAAGGGGATCTGCGAGATCAGAGAAGTTGTGGATCTGTCCGAGGGTGGCAGATTGTGTTTTTGGAGGTTTTGTACATGCAATTCGTCTGATGGTGGTGGATTTGACTATCATGACAAGTAGTCAACAAGGGGGGGAGTTGGAAATAATTAATTCCTACTTGTCTATGGTTGTAATTTTCTATTTGAGGAGTTTGTTCCTACATAATAGGAATTAGCTAGAATATAGTTTCTCCTAGTTTAGTGTGTGGTTGAGAGAATCTCTCAACCACACTACTGTACGTCTAAGATAGCATTCCTATCTTAAGACTATTGATTGTATAAATATGTGTGTAATTTCCTCATTCAATAATATATAATATATATTGAGTGTCTGTAATTTTATCTTAGTTCACCCTTCAGATAAAGGAGGAGCATGCCAATCTCAAAATCAAATTTCATGAAGAAGTTGAAGAAGGTCGAAAAAAGAAGAACTTGAAAATTTGCAGAATGAGATCACCTATTTTAGTGCTAAAAATAGTTCACTCAAACTTGAGATAACAACCAAGGAAGAAGCGCTAAAGAAACTGGATGGGTATGACAGTTACTTATGCGAAGAGAATGAAATGCTTAAAAGAGACATTCAAGTGAAAGAGGAATACAAACTTTTGTTGTAGAACTCTCTCCATACCCTGCAACAAGACAATGAAAAGTTGAAAGATAACCTTCGAAAACGCCTGCAATGAAAGTGATGATCTCATGAGAAAGATTTTTGTTATCAAAGAAGAACTTTTACAACTACATGAGAAAAACATGAGCTTGGAAGAACAAGTTTCTTCCAACCAGTTGAGAATGAACAACTTCAAAACCAAATCTCAGTAAAGCTTGATACCATACAAAGCCTTGAGAAATTGGTGTTTTCTTTAGAACATGAAAAGACAAACCTTAACTCCGAGGTTGGATCCTTGACAAATTAGATTCGAAACCTTCTACTGTGGGTCAATACACTTGAGGATATCAAGGAGAAGAAAACATACGGTATCAGTATAATTCATGAATAGATTGAATGTTTGCATTGATGTAGTTGTCAGTTATTCGTACAAAGATTTTGGGGAAATTTTGGGATCCACATTGTCAAATCTGCATAGCCCCATTGATGCTAAAAACTTACAATGCCAGTGACCAATATTCCCCTATTTATTTGAAATAAAATAATGAAAGCTCCTATCCAAATTCCCCAATATCTCTTAGTCGTTCTTTTAAAAGGAAAGAATTCATTTTTGGGTCATAATGTGAGGATGAAGTTTAGATTCTTTGACCTTATTATTAGGTTTTCAAAATAACTGGGAATACCACATATGAGGCTTCCAAAATGGTTGTGAAGAACAACTATGCTTCTTAATTTGAAACTCATGAATAACATCAAAATTTATATAATCATTAAATTATTGAAAGTGAATAAACTAATAAATATTTTATTTCAGATGTTTAGAAATTTTTTCCCAAAATAAAATATAGTTAATTAAAATTTTCCATATTACTCACTATATATGAAATTTTTTTACATAGCAAGTTGCTACTGGATTGTTTTTCATATATTAATGTCACAACCAACTTCATAATATCTTTTGACAACTTGATGTTGTCAATAAACATTGTCAAAAGATAAAACCTTCAATTAAGCATTAATATGCTATATGTTATATTTAGAGGAGATTTATAATAAAAAATATAGTATATAAACACTAAAAAAACTAAAATTTAGTATATCAATTGTTATTTACTTGATTGTGGAAACTAAAGTTCAATTGAAAGAACCTACAGAGATTTGTCTTCTTGTACCTTTTGGATTTGTCCTTGTAAATTGTTAGTTTAAATCATTAAGATAATCATATTTATAATTGGTTTATTGAACATTTTTAATTTAATACTAAATATTTTTATTATATATATAATAATGAGTACATTCCCATTTTGGGGAAATTGCTAGTTTAAACCTTTAAGATAATCATATTTATAATTGGTTTATTGAACATTTTTAATTCAATAAAAAATATTTTTATTATATACATAATAATGAGTACATTCCACTAGGAACAATGCCACTATTCCATCATTAGTAGACCTATTTCATAAATGTCCACTATTCCACCATTAGTAGACTTATTTCATAAATGTTACACGGGCCAACATGTCTCTAGAGATTTGAACGCATGCCTCTTGGAAGACAAATTGTGAACCTTACCACTTGAGCTAAAATCTTTTTACTTAAATATATAAGTTATAATTGAGAATAATATTTATTTTAAAAGTCTAAAATTATTTCCCAACTATATTTAATATAAAGTAAATTTTAAAATGAAAAATTTAATAATAATTTTTTAAAATTAGAGGGATAGTAAAGAGATATTGAAAATTTTTTTATTTTAATTTTAATATTTAATTTTTTCATAAATTTTTATTAGTAGTGGAATAAAAATAATTTAAAAATGGAGTGAATTAATAATCTAAGTTGGTTAGAAATTTTAAATAATTTAAAGATAAATTAAAATTTTAAAATAAATGATATAGATGTTAGATATTATTTTTGAATTTTTGAATTAAATGTATTATAATTTAATTCAATTACTTGAAATTTTGATAGGTCAGATTAAAATGGATCATAATTTTATTGAGTAAAATTTCATTTGCCACTATTTCATTATTAGTAGACCTATTTCATAAATGTCCACTATTCCACCATTAGTAGACTCATTTCATAAATGTTACACGGACCAACATGTCTCCAGAGACTTGAATGCATGCCACTTGGAAGACAAATTGTGAACCTTACCACTTGAGCTAAAATCTTTTTACTTAAATATATAAGTTATAATTGAGAATAATATTTATTTTAAAAGTCTAAAATTATTTCCCAACTATATTTAATATAAAGTGAATTTTAAAATGAAATATTTAATAATAATTTTTTAAAATTAGAGGGATAGTAAAGATATATTGGAAATTTTTTTAATTTTAATTTTAATATTTAAATTTTTCATAAATTTTTATTAGTAATGAAATAAAAATAATTTAAAAATCGAGTGCATTAATAATCTAAGTTGGTTAGAAATTTTTAATTTAAAGAAAAATTAAAATTTTAAAATAAATGATATAGATGTTAGATATTATTTTTGAATTAAATATATTATAAGCTAATTCAATTACTTGAAATTTTGATAGGTAAGATTAAAGAGAACATTGTTAAAATTCTCTTCAATTAAGTGAAAGTACAACTTTTCACAAAATTTGTACAACATTTCACAAAAAAAAATATTTGATTTGAATACTCTATTTAAAATTATAAATATAAAACTAATAATTATTAGTATAATTTTATATTACAAAATAATATATTTCTTAAAACCGTTATTAATAAATTATAAATAAATTATTATTAATATTGGAATATATTTATGTTAGCAAAATCTACATTAAGAATGCACTTAAATTACTTAAAACTTGAAATTCACCATATGTTTTGTGGCTTCTATAAATATATAGAAAAGAAGTACATATTATCATGTATTAAAATTAACTTCATAACATAGGTGTACAACATAGCCTTTGATGAGTTGCACCACAGAGCGTAGAGCGGCACCCCGGATGAGCATGCATCACATGCGTGCTTGGAAGAATGGGTGATTGTGTGAGATGTACAGAGACATCCAGCCACCTTGGCCGTTTCTACAAAGGCTTATGTCGAAGCCACTAGCTCGAGTGTTAGGTTCTTGATAGCAGAAAACTAGCCCATGGCTAAGGAGTTGCAAGTAACCAAACAAATGTGTAATATGAGGATTATATATATTAGAGAGACTGAAAACTATTAATCTAAGTTATTAGGCAATATAGCATGTCCCATGGGGCTAGGGAATTTAATTTTATAATAGAAAGTTCAACTTAGTCTCATGATGTTGATTTCACAGGGATAAAGGAGAATTAAATTGCACGCCAATTAATTATTGCTCTATGAGGTATTTCCTTTGAATTTGTAGGGCATCAGATTCACCCTGGATTTGTTGGATGGCCTAGCAATGCTTGATTGAAATATTCATAGATGTTTCTACCTAACTGTCAAATTAGAAAGTCAGACTTAAAGGTGGTTGAGTGAAGTATATAGATCCTCAATTTCCCTTGAAGGCTAATGGAGGTTGGACTTAAGGCCTAAAAGATCGTCCACTTCCATGGGCATCAGATTCACCCTGGATTTGTTGGATGGCCTAGCAATGCTTGATTGAAATATTCATAGATGTTTCTACCTAACTGTCAAATTAGAAAGTCAGACTTAAAGGTGGTTGAGTGAAGTATATAGATGAATCTAATGCCCTAGATGTAGGGCATCAAATTCACCCTGCATTTGTTGGATGGCCTAGCAATGCTTGATTGAAATATTCATAGATGTTTCTACCTAACTGTCAAATTAGAAAGTCAGACTTAAAGGTGGTTGAGTGAAGTATATAGATCCTCAATTTCCCTTGAAGGCTAATGGAGGTTGGACTAAAGGCCTAAAAGATCGTCCACTTCCATGGGATTATTAGGGGAGGATTTCAATAGATGCAACATGATAATGAAATCAAGAGTGGAAGGAGGGTAAGATAGGCTAGTGAAAAGATGAAGAAAAATATTCGAAACTATTGCAAGGCACTGGGCAGAGTCCCATTATTAGACCGACCCATAATTACCAGTCCCATTATCATAGATGTGTTTGCCTTGTAATGGTGGAGATGATAAACCAAAGAATCCTTTGGCATAGCGGAAATCCCAACTTGGTAAGGAGAAAAGGGTGGGAGGTGTTTATCACAGAAGCTGCATCATAGGTAATTAATGCCTAGAGGTGATGAATGTGTTGTAATACCATACATTGTGTGACACATTGAGGCAATGTAGAGATTGTGGAAATTCTAAGTAATTAGAGGTGAGGTGTTTATGCAATTATGAAGGTGGAACTATGATTGTTTATAAATAGTTCTCTTTTCTTCCCTAGAAAATCTAAATTATCTTGATGATAGATGAGGTAATTATTGATATGAAGAACATGGAAAAAGGAGATAAGAAGGAATTGTGAAGGAATAAGCTTATATGATGATAAAAAATTGAGCACAATTCAATTGTGAAAGAATAAGTTTATATGATGAAAAGTTGAGGATAGTTCAATGTCAACCAGAGAGTAATCAACCAAAGCTGTTGGATTGTATTTTTGGAGTCTTCCATGATGATGAACATAGGGATGTCAGATAACAAGGAAAACTTAACTGCTAGGTACAAATCATATGCTTATTAATATTGATTCTATGTTCCATGAAAAAAATATTCAATATTTCATGTGGAATCAAAAAACAATTCTACCTTTCAATACTTAAACTATAAATATAAATAATTTTGCTGGTTCAAAATTATTTAAATTTTTTATTTTAATTTAAGTGAACTAAATCTTTAAAAAGAATTTAGAATTTTTTTTTTTTGAATTTATCTTATTCTCCAAATTCACGTATGTATATGTAACATTTTATTTATTAAAGAAGTAACTTTTAAAGATTCATCTCATTCTTTCAAGCTCATACCTTTTAAATGGAACGTGACCTAATCTGCTCGAAACTCTTGTCCCATATGAAAGGAATCAGCAGCCATGAGATTTTTGGATCCCAGTCAAATGCAACCAAACGAAGTTGGAAGACCTGAGCTTTCGTTTATATGGAAAAATGGAACGAAAAGTCACACCAATCTTTATGTTGATCCATGCATAATTATTGTTAACGTAGATGCCTTAACAACTACATAGTGGTACTTCGTGGAAGTAACAATTATACATTTTACTATGTTAGAAAGGTATACTAGCGTATGATTGAATTTATTATGTTTTTTTTATAATTTTGATTTTGGGATCCAACTCAAATGCAACCAAACGAAGTTGGAAGACCTGAGCTTTCGTTTTATATGGAAAAATGGAATGAAAAGTCACACCCATCTTTATGTTGAACCATGCATAATTATCATCGATGTAGATGCCTTAACAAATACATAGTGGTACTTCATGGACATAACAATTACACATTTTACAATGTTATAAAGGTATATTATCATAGGATTGAATTTTTTAATTTTTTAAATATTTTTGTTAGTTTTGCAAGTGTTTTAATGATAATTTATATATTGATTTATTAAGCATTAAGTATTAAGTGATCAAATTTTTTGATGTGTAAATCTCTTTTAAAGTGTAAAATTTAAAAAAAAAAATTAGAGATGAGATCCTGTCGAGTGTATAACCTGAAAAAATATTTGCACCTTGAGAGATTGTATCCCTCTGTGCTCTGAAAATATCTTTTGACACTTCCATTAATAGAAAAATACCCCTGAAAAAAATAAAGAAATGTGGAATAATAAAGCTATTTCACTTCTTGAAATGTTATAAACATAAAAATTTATGTTGTTCTTTCAATTACTTTATATAACATATACATATATTTTTTTAACCATATAATATATACTAAGTTGAAATTGAAATATTTTATTTGTAAACCATTTTATCTATATTAAAATGATTTTTCTATTATTAATATATTTTAAATACATATGAACACTATTTAACCCCCCTCTTATTATTTTTATTAAGGAGTAATTCAATTTTTTCAACTTCAAATTAGTTTTAGTTTAGGCTTTTGTGATATGAGAATTTTGATATGATGCTTCTAGATCCATCACATTATATTTTTGAGCAGATGTTTCAATTAGTTCTTTTCTTTAAGAATTGAGATATTTTACTATGGTTAACATTAAAATAATTTTAAATTAGTTAATATGGATATTTTCATTGCATCTTTTTCTTATTGGGTTGTAATATCAACAACAAATTAAGAAAATTAAGCAGCCGTGGTATTATTGATGTTTTAAATTCTATGTATATTTATTTTTGTTTTTGAATATAGTTGATATTGTTTATTTATTTCTAGATAATATTTTATTTCTATTGTAAAAAGGACAGGTGTCAACTCTACATTGAGCAGAGATGAAATCACAAATTGCCTTTATATTGAGCTGTAAAATATGCTCTGAAGCAATGGAAGAAATATATTTAATAAGTATATATTTTTTTTATTTTAGTGTGAAATAATTTAATTATTTTATTTTTGATTATAAATTAATAATTTAATAGGATATATAATTAATTTTCAAAGACATGATATAACTATTATTAGTTTTTGAAGATTGTTATTATAAGTTTTTGAAGATTGTAACTGAAATTTTCTAAATAAAATTTTGTTAAATCTTGATTGTTATTATTTAGAATAGGATTCAACACTCCTTATAAAACCTATTAATACTTAAATGGTGAAAAAAAAAACCATTCCCCCAATTTCTCCAAAATTATATGAGAATTAAACTAAAAAGTATTCCTAATAACCCTCCAATGAAAACCTTTTAACCAATAGACTTCGTAGGTTGACAGACAACCAGGTTAAAAAAATATCCTAAGATCTGCCGACTTAACAACGAAGTTTTGAATCTCCGATTCAAACCTGTTGAAAATCTGATCGGGCTAATTTAACGGAGTTTAACAAGATGGCTCCTTCAATCACGCCGCGGCTCTCGTTTCCTTCCGAGAAATGGCCTATGAATATAGTACAACTCTCAACCATGTCGTACTACCTGAGACGTAAAGGTCCTTGTCTTCTTTTGCTTCAAGTCTTTCCAGCCATCTCCAATCAGCTTTCCTATCATTTTTGAACGTTGAATGACACCCGCTAAAGCTGCCCAGAGCTCTACTCTCTATGGGGATGGCATATATATATGAATGCATGAATAAATGACAGACCGTCAATTGTGCAGTAAACTGCCATTGATTGGAATTGAATTGGCGAGATTAACATTATCTATTTGTTTTCCTTTACTCGATTGAGTAAATGGGCAACTGTGTTGCGATTTGTACGTCTAAATCTGCTTTTACAGAAGCCCATGCTGGCCTAAACGAGCAGCCGCTTCATTCCGTTGGGGAGCAAAACAGTAATGGCCGAGATGTAAAGAGGCACAGAGACAGAAGCAGATCAAGCAGAAGCAGGAAAGTAGAAGCTTTCAGTTCCTCAAAACCGGCGGGCTCGTGTAAGAACACAGGAGAAGGTGTTGTGAGGGTTAAGCTTGTAATTAGAAAGCAAGAACTGACGAAATTGTTGTCGAATGGTTTGGGTAAGAGGGCGGCCATGGAGGATCTGTTGGTGGAGCTTCAAGCTAAATTAGGTGATCGGAGTACCGCAGTGTATGATCCATATGAAGACAATTCTTGTATTGCACCGCGTATGAGCAGTCACAGTGTATGGAAGCCGTCATTGGATAGCATTCCTGAAGACAACAATCCTAATAATTGATACGCAACTGGATTACGATCTCCTCATCTGAAATGAGGTGCCAAACACTGCTGATCTTGAAATGATGTCATGGTGTTTAAGAGGTGAAATTTTTAATGGTGGTATCATGCATCATGTGATGATCTTAGGTATAGTTATTATGTAAGTTTTGCCCAGAAATGGAGATACGGGGACAGTGACAAAATACATTTATCATATAGATTTATTGGTGTGAAGAAAAGCCAGAGAAGCCATTTCCTTATTTCAATTGCCATTGCAGAGTTACGATATATATTGGGATCGTCTGGATAGCAGCAGAGTCAAAGTCAATTGTTTGACGTGATTGCTGTCCCCAAATTAAGAAATATTCCCAGAATTCGCCATGGGTATAAGTTGATTACCAGAGAACAGTGGGACTGCTATCAACTGTAGTTTTTGGATTTGATCCACATATTCAATGCGAATTACAATAATAATGTTAGCAGACATAATTTGTGAATTGCGAAACTTGCATTGTGAGATTGTTGTAATGATAGTGCTTTCTGTTTATCTTCGACGTTTGTGTTGAGCTCTTAGATGCAAGCTAGATGCAAGCTGCGCTTTCGTTAGAGTTAAATAAACAGAAGATTTTCATAACTCTTAACGGATTTAATTAGGTGTTACAAGGACCGCTGTACTTAAAATGCATGTACATATCCTTCAAGACTGCAGTGAATTTATTAAATACAATCAATATCATATCATCGCAGTGCATTATATTAGATATCATTTTCTGGGATAAAAATTTTGTGAATAGTCTTACGGAGCTAATATTGTGAAGCGGTCTGGGATGGGTGACCTCTTACCGGGTGCAAGCCCCGGAAGTGATGATTGACTCTATGTGATTCATTTCACTAGTTTCAATCCTACTTCTTCACTCTTGTGAGCATCACCCGATGCAATGAGTGATAAGTGAACTATTCAAAAATCATGAGAAATTAGTCAGTTATGACTACCTCTCATAGAAATGGTCATAGATAAATGACTTCAGTTGAATCCCAAAAAAATATCCAATATCATATAATTAATGGCAAAATCACTTCATACTTCTGAGGAGGTAATTTAAGAGTATTACAAATTTCAAAATATTTCAAAATTCTAAAAACCAACATTAATTTCCATGCACATTGCAAATGTGTCAGATTGAACTTTTTTTTCGCCAGTCATATGAAACCTTGAAACAGATCCTGGGAAATGGACATAATGCTTTCGGAAAGATTGTAAGTGATAATCAAGTTGTTTGGTTTATATATGAGGGCCGAGGCTTAGTTTTATGGAAACATTTAAACAGATCCTGGGAAATGGACATAATGTTTTCGGAAAGATTGTAAGTGATAACCAAGTTGTTTGGTTATATATGACGGCCGAGGCTTAGTTTTAAACCATATATAGTTGGCTGTAATTCTGAAAGCTATTTTGGCTTGGATGGCTTTGGCCAAAGTCTCTAATTCGCTATGGATCTATTCTTTTGAGGATTCAGGTTTGAGGATTAAGGAGTGAAAGATTGTTATTGTCCTCCAAGAAACAATTTAGGGTTAGGCTGTTGTGGAGGAGGTTCATGCCCGTTGGATAGTAATCAATTCAATCTGAAGTATATCTCTTAGAAAAGGCTCTACCAGCGCAGGAGGAGATATGGACATTAAAAAAATGTTAAAATTGGACATATATTGACTATTTATCAGTAGTAGCATCGATTTGTTAATAACAGTATAGATTTAGTAGAACATCAAAAAAATTTATGTGAATTTTTTTTTAAGTGTAAAATATAATGTGTTATTTTTCATTGTTTAAATTTTATTTTTGAATCCTCAATAGAGTATATAAGGACCAAATAAATGTTTTAATCATAAATATATATACATAAATTTTTTAAATGATATAAATATATATAAAATTGACATTAAAATGTTTTAAATAATATGTACATCCAAATTCTATAAAGAAAAGTAAAATAATATTTTATTATTAACCTACTTTCAAATATATGTCAATATTAATTAGTTTTAAAATACTTTATCACTAACCAAATTATATTACTTCTAATTTATATATATATATATATATATATATATAAATCCATATTATTTTTCTATTAAAAATATAATTTTTAACTTTTACTTTTATTTAAAAAAAAAACAAACAAACGTATACATCTTCTTATAAAAAACTATACATACTTTCAATTTTTTCCTTATAATCTATCTCGGCATAAAATCAGTGTTCGTAAACTGTATCTTGGAGAGATGCGACCGGGAAAGATTTTCCCCTTTTAAAAGTATTTGATGGTAAACAAAAAATTTGGAAGTCAACCGTGACGCGTAAAAGGGATTTTGAAACAGAACGTCCAAGCATTTATGTTACCAGTCATAAGTTTTACTGACTGGTTTATAGGCAGGGAAGGGTTAAAATGAGACAGAGAGCTGGATATTGATCTCAACAAGTTTGCACCTGTTTTTGCTTGACAAGAGATTAGGTACAGGTCTTCTCTTTTCGATTTTGATATGCAATACGAAGATCTTGTTGAGGAAGCAGCTTCTTGCTTGCAAGTCTCCGACGTTGAATACAAACACAACAATATATGGTTAATTTTCTTGATACAAATAAATTTGCCATTTTTTGAAAAGGAATTTACTGTTATAATATTTATTAGTATAACTTTTCTAATTATAATATATATAACAAAAAAATACACATTAATATTACTGATATAAAAATAATCATAAAAACAAATAATAACCATCAAATTTTCACACAAAGTAAATTTGGAAATACTCCCCAAGCTCTTGAGGCCTTCGTACTAAAAATCAATTTGACTACATCTAAATAGCAAAATTGAAATTCCAACGAGTGTAACTGAGACAACATCATACTCTCCCAAGGTCTCTAGGCCTTCGTACTAAACATCAATCTGACTATATCTAAAAAACAAATTTGAAAATTCCAACCGAGTGGGACGGAGACAACACCATACTCTCCCAAGCTCTTGAGGCCTTCGTACTAAACATCAATTTTGACTATATCTAAATAGCAAAGAAATGTGTTTTGTTTACCGTTACTCTATTATTCATTAGTTTAGCCCCCCACTCCACCTTGGCTTGAAACATGGAGGTTGCACGTGTTGAGAGTAAGAACAAGGTAATCTTGTGTTGCAGCATAGTCCTTTTTCATACCACTAATTGTGCATTTCATTAGCGTGTTGAGAGTAAGAACCAGGGAATTTTGTGATGCAGCATAGCATTGGTTTGCATTTTTTTATTATTCAAAGATATTTTTTGAATTTGCAATATGACATCATTTTCTTTCACTTCTCCATAGTTGTTTTGTTGTTTAATTGTTATTTAATTCATTCTTATTCTAGAATGCTTTTCTCTCCACAATATTTTTGAATTTGTAATATGACAGTTTTGTCCACTCAACTATTTTCGCACTCAATAACGCCCATTTGATCACCCACACAAGCTAAAAATAACAACGTGTTAAAAACATATAATGTTAAGGTTTTGCATTACTAAACTAATAACAATAATTCATAACATTGTGGAAGAAATTCATTGTCTGGAGGTGGGTTGCATTTGCATTCTCAACATAAGATAATTAGCTAAGAAACTACCAAATGAGAATCGAAATCAACAAAGTACCTGACCTCGTAACCCCTACAATTTTATCTTTTTCTAGAAGTGTTGTAACCATTATTAATTAATAGCTAAATTCTTATTTACTTACTCATAATTTACACATGTACAACCATCTCCGCACAACTACTTCTGCGCTCAATAATTCGCAATAATTCCCGCAGTCATTGACATTTGAAACTAATATTAATTAATAATTATACGTCCCACAACAACCACCTTCGTCTGCACAATTACTTCCACACTCAATAACGCCCTTAATTGACATTGGAAACTCTGCATATGATACCTCCGAACAGCTAGCTTCGAAAATAATATTAATTAATGATTATACAATGTGAAATACATTGCTAAATAAGAATTAAAAAAATAGATTTGTATATTTATTGTCTTAGTAAATTACACATTTATTCGAGAATGTTTTTCCCTTCACAAAAATTTATCCACACAACTACTTTTGCACTCAATAATGTCCGAGTCATTGACATTAGAAGCTTCACATTCAATAACACCCACTCAGTTATCCGCAAAAGTTAAAAATATCATCTCATGAAAAACATATACTATTAAAGCTTCCCATTACTAAAAGCAAAAGATAAAAATATCTTCTCGTTAAAAACATATAATATTAAAGCTTTCCATTCTCAATTCTGATATTATATTAAATATATAATATCATTTGCATTTCTTTGCACAAGATAGTTACCTAAGAAAATGTCCAATGTGAAATGGAAATCAACAAAGGTAAATGGTTAATGTGGAGTTATCATTTCATTCTTATTATTCTGCATTTATTTGATAATGATTTTCCCACGCAACTACTTCCACACTCAATAATGCACTGATTCATTCACATTGGAACCATTCCATTACTCACACATTCTACAAATAAAACATCATTAAAAAAATATATAATATTAAAGTTTTGCATTTCTAACCTAGTAACAATAGTTCATAATACTGTGAAAGGAACTTATTGTGCGGAGGTGCGAAGCATCTACAGTTATCCACACAAAATGGTTAGCTAAGAAACTGCCAAATGAGAACCAAAAATTGGTAAAGGTGGATCATTAATGTGGAGTTCAAATTTCATTCTTAGTATTCTGCATTTGCAATTTGTCATAATTACCACCCGTGCAAACAACATAAGTCACTTTCCAATATCTTATTTATGCAGTGCAAAGCTTCGATGATTTCAATAAAAATAGATAAAAATTAAAGTCAAAGTTGAATTGTTTGATAATACGGATAATTCAGATTATTACCACCTTTGCACAACTTAATTGACATAATCATATGGATATGGTATTTAAAAAAATAACACTCCTTTGTGCAAAATTCTATTTCGAATTTCATGTACGTAGATAGCGAAGAAGTATAATTATTGTGCGGAGAGAAGTTCAATGTATAGAAGTTCATAGTGCATACAATAATATTTTTAGAGTTGACATTTGTGAAAAAAGATAAATTCACCATTTTTAAAATAGAAAAATAACTTTTAATTTTGTAGGTATTTGAAAAACTCTCAATCTTTCGTTGTATAATAATAATAAAATAAGTACACACAACCACCTCTACACAACTACTTCCGCACCCAATTATGCCTAAATCGCATAAGATCCACACATGCACCGTCATATTTGCATAACTTAGCGGGTACAACTATCTTTGTACTCAATAATGTGTCTTTGTTCTCAATAATGTGCTTCTATTATTCCACAGAACTAATTCCGTGGTTGGGAATAAAACCTTCCTAAATCATAATTGAAAAAGAAACTTGTATTTTTACTATTTTAATAAACATTGCACAAAGCCTTTTGCACATTCATTTGATGGCACAACATTTTTTCCTTCACATGTTCCGCACACACATATTGTACCAATGATCATAATAATCTAGCCATTAGAAATAGTGGTGGCCAGAAAAACATATTATTGCACGCAGTATCAATTACACTTTCTCACATGGACGAAATAGAAGAAAGATAAATTCCAGTAGGAATGTGAACTAGTTAGTCTATACAATAGACAATTAAATAAAATTTGTGCACATTGCAAACAAAAAATATGTACAAAAAGCAGATTTCATTGAGCAAAATATTTCTACGCTCTCATGCAAAACCACCTCCTCATAGCTTCATCAGCAAGCTCATATGGATATGGTATTCAAACAAAGTAATGCTCTCGTGTGAAGTAACGCTCTCGTGTGAAAACTACCATTTCAATTTCGTGTAAAAAGATAGCGGGGAAGGAAAATGATTGTACAGAGGGAAGTTTAATGTGTGGAAGTTCAACTCATTGTGCGGATCTCTTCGCATTGAATTTCTATCTACACAACAATATTTTCGGAGTTGACGCTTGCAAAAACAAAATAAATCCACTATTTTTAAAATAAAAAAAGAACTCTCAATTTTCATTAAATGCACTTTGACATTCCGTAGAATCTATTAATAATAAAATAAGTACACACAACCACCTCTTCATCTAAATAATGCCTAAGTCACATAAGATCCATACATGCACAGTCATCTCCGCATAAATTCTCCCATGCAACTATTTTTGTACTCAATAACGTGCTACGATTATTCGAGATAGCTAGTTGTGTGATTGCGAAGAAAATATTCCTAAATGATAATTAAAAATATATTTGTATTTTTTGCCTTCCATACATTCGTTTTTCCCAGCAACACTTAATAGAAGCGAGATACATTATAGTATGAATGGAAGCAGGTTTATGATAGTCAATTGAATAAAGGTTGTGCATAGTGCACAGAAAAATATAAAAAATGACATTTTATCAAGAAAATTTAGCTAAGTGCCGAGAAAGTTCATTGTGCAGAAAACATTTTCAAGCTTTCATTATTCTGTTGTCTACCACGGAATAACATTGTTTATTCTTATATTATTAATAATATTTTAATTGTAAATAATAGATACCAATGTTATTTAATTGATTATCTTTGCGTGAAGATTTCTACATAGTGGAATTAAATGATAAATAGATTTTGCTAACATATATTTGTTCATGATTTTGTGCGGAAATGCAAAGGAAATCCATTGTATGGAGACAATTTATTGTGAGGAATTACACACTTCACATTAAGGGATTTTATTACTAATATTATTGATAATATTTTAGAACTAAATAATGCATATCTTTGTAGTTCTTGGTCGTTTTATTTTAGCGATAAATAAAGTGTTCATTGTGCCAATCCCTGTAACTTTGCAGTAAAAGATTCTATTGTTAATATTTTAGTATTAAATTAATGACAGGTGTTGTTGGTGAGTTCAACTTTGGTA
Organism: Pinus tabuliformis; assembly: GCA_031772625.1. Classification (NCBI taxonomy): domain Eukaryota; kingdom Viridiplantae; phylum Streptophyta; class Pinopsida; order Pinales; family Pinaceae; genus Pinus; species Pinus tabuliformis. The sequence continues at coordinate 509,048,527 of CM062807.1, forward strand.
TCATTGAACAAATTCATAGTTGGAACTAAACAATTTGTTTAGTCAAGCGCAAAAAATTTCAAAGTTAATATACCATACCACAAAAATTTATTGACTACAAACTTTTTTCATATTGTTAATAATAAAAAATGCATATTTTGGTAGTCAATTTGCATAGAAGTGTGAATAGAACTCATTATTAAATAATTTTTAATTGGTTATAAAGAAGATTTAGTTTAATTTATATCTATGATTTTTAAATTTATTCTATGTAGGGAGGTCCTTATGCAAAAGTTTTACTACCCTGTAAAGCTCTTTCTTCAGAGTGAAGTGTTTTATTGTAACTTTTGAGTAACTACAATTGTGTACTCGGAACGAAGCAATATCAAATAAAATAGAATTAGTAAATGAAACTCATTAATTAGTAAATGAAACTCATTAATTGATTAAAAGTTTTAATGACCAAATGAAATTTTAACTGGAATGAATTGCAATTTACTAATTATATTCTTATGAGATCCATGCCTTAGGTCCAAAACTAGAGTGAAGTGTTTTATTGTAACTTTTGAGTAACTACAATTGTGTACTCGGAACGAAGCAATATCAAATAAAATAGAATTAGTAAATGAAACTCATTAATTGATTAAAAGTTTTAATGACCAAATGAAATTTTAACTGGAATGAATTGCAATTTACTAATTATATTCTTATGAGATCCATGCTTTAGGTCCAAAACTATGGTTAAATGTTAATTTTTATCTTCATCAATAATGTAGTATGATATATAAAGCAAAGTTTCAAAGCATATGTCTAAATACAAATAAAAATATTTATCATAAAATCGATACAATCAAGTAGTTTTAAATGGAACATTTCTGGTAGTTCAATGTGTAAATATGATAACTAGTCTATACAATTAGGACTTTGTACAAATAAATAAATAACACAGAATGATCACATGGATCTCAACATGATTAAAACTCTATTACAGAGAATTTTTTCACTATAAAAAGAAAGGGTGTATCAGAAACATAATTGATTAATTATTCTACTGAATGAAATCTATGTAGGTCTGAAGACATGTCAGTATTCTGCTATTAAGAGATATATGTCTAACATGTAAAAATATTGTTAACTGTTCAATTTCTTTTCAAGAAACAAAATAGCATTGAATATAATAAAAAAGAAAGTTTTTTTTTTGAAATTAGATTCAATAAGAATTGTATGCAGAATAAAATGTCAATAATGATGGCCATACAATATTTCTCTGAGTAGGGATTTCATTATGTGGAATAAACTTATGAGAAATATGTACAAGGAACTAAATAACACTGTATTAGAAAACAAAGTTCAACAATATGGGAGCTATAATACCAAGAGTTATTTCTCTATGGGCAGAAAGGGCATATCAGAAACATAATTAACTAACTGCTCTGCAGAATGAAATTTGTTCAGGTCTCAAGACATTGTGTTAGTATTCTATTATTAAAATATATATGTCTAAAATGTTAAACCATTGCCAAATGTTCAATTTTATTTAAAGAAACTACACAACACTTAATGTAATAGAAAATATGAAAGCATATTTTTTGAAAGTTATAGAGAGCACTATCATAACATTGATATAGAATCAGATTCAATAAGAATTATGGTCAAATTAATATGTCAATGTCCATGACCATATCTCATATTTGTATGAGACCGTATTCAATACATAGAATTAAAAGGCAAAATATTTGAATAGAATCGGAATTGCGCAAAGAAAACTGTAAATTAGATAGATTTGTTGTAGAAAAAAATTGGTGTTCTACTTCCTTGAACGATATCTGAAGTCACAAAAAACAATATGTAACATGTACTACGAGTCCATGACTCGTTTAACAAACATGTTCACCACTTTTTTTAATGTAGTCTATGTCGGGGGCAACTGTAACTACCATTTTCAAGTTTTTAGTGAAAATCTCTTTCTTGATTTCCTTAGTTCCTTCCTACAATTCGAAAACCGACTTAAAATTCTGGTTATTTACCTTGGAAAAATTAATTATCCATATGTTAATATGTTCTGCAGTAAATTTAGTGAAGCTTTCAAACTCCACTACCATTTCCGCTTTTCCTCCTCCAATTAAGTTTGTAACGTGTCATTTGAAATTAACTTGGAATCTTGCACCATTCACAGACAGTCTAAGCCTTTTATAATATCCATTTCCCTAAGATAGGAACAACCTCTCATTTTGCATAGGTCACTACGAGAAGAATTGATATTCTTAAGTGTAGTGACCCTTTTCGCCCATCCAACTTCCAATTGCCTCACTCGTTCACTATCTCGTAGTTGTGGTTTTTCTTTTTGAAAACAAAGAGTAGTCTTAGACTCTGCTTAAAAGTATCTAATTCATTGTCAATGAATTTATTTTCTTCTGTAAGATTACTATCAACCAAGTTCGTAAATATCATCAGTTGCTTTTGCAAATGCTTTAAATCACAAACTGTTTTCCATGCATCATGAATAATTTCTAATCTTTGACGTATGTTATCGAGGATATACACCCTCATTGCATTAAGCTGATTTGCACCCTGGTTAAATGTTTGTCATGTCGCATCAACATAGCTTGAAAATGAAGGTGACCATACTTCCAAAAATTAAATGAAGGTATTAGTGAACGAATTGCAAGTTAGTTTACGTATTCTTATTCAACGAATCAAAATTGTGAAAACACATAAACTTGATAAAAATTTGCAGCAAAAGGAAATAATGGAGACTAAAAAATAGAAGCAAGAAGCAAGAAAAAGAAGACAAGTTGATTGATATAGAGTTCACCCCTCTTGGGCTATGTCTCTAGGTCCACTTCCAGTGTGATCACTTTATTAAGATGCTAGAATTATAAATTACATCTATTTAAAACATAGTTACCGATCAAACGAGAAATGACCTAGTTCCCGTTTTTTTGAGGTAAGAAAAAATCACTCGATTTTAAAAAATGGTGATTCGAATACACATTTTTTTTGGAGCATATGTTTGCCACTTTAAACTTTATTATGTATCAAGTATGAACAATTTTTTTTTTTTGTTAGTGATTTTCAGCTTGATTTTGAAAAGCCGTTTTTGTTTAAAGGGCCTAGTTTTTACACTTTTAAATTTTCTAATGAATTAAGTGTGGATAATTTTTTTTAAATGTTAGTGATTTTCATGTTAAAAAAAAAAAAACGTATAAAATGTAAAAAAAAAAAAAGCATTAAACAAAAAAATAAAAATAAAATAAAACATGACAAAAATAAAAATAATAAAAACATGTTAGTAATAAAACATAAGAATATATAAAAACAAAAAAACATAACCAAAAAAAAAAAAAAAGCATAAAACATGAAAAAAAAATAAAAAATATGACAAAAGAAATAAAAGAAAATAAATATATATATAAAAATGAAAAAAAAAAACCTATAAAAATAAATAAAAAAACAAATTGAACCACAAAAAATATCTAAAAACATTTTTTTCTTGTTAAAAAAACAAATAAAAAAAAAAAAAAAAAAACTTAAAATAATTACCAAAAAAATAAAATAAAAAACTATTTAAATTAAATAATTGAAATAAAAAAAATTAAAAATAAAAGATAAAATAAAATAAAAATTTAAGAATTATTTTTTAAAACTAAAATTATAAAAATAAAGAAATAACAAAAAATAAAATTAAAATAAGATAACAATAAGAAAATAAGAAAATTTAAATTATAAAAATTTAAAAAAAAAAGGAAAAAAGCATTAAAAAAATTTCAAAACAATTATATATATATAATAAAATTAAAATTATTACAAAAAAAAAATTCAAGAAAAAAAAATCAAAACAAATTAAATTAAAATTAAAAAAAATTATATTTTAAAATTAAAAAACAAAAATTGACAAAAAAAGCCAATTAAAAAAAATTAAAAATAAAAATAAATTAAAAAAAAAACAATTAAAAAAAAATTAAAATAAACAAATACCCTAACCCACCCCCGTTCTCGATCCCTCACCCCCCCTCAGCCCTCTCCTCCCCACCTCACCCTCAACCCTCTGCCACCCGACCGCTCCCCTCCCCACTCCTCTCTCCTCCACCCTCTCTCCTCATCCCCCCACCACCGACCAACCTCCCTTCCCTCACCCCCTTCTCCCCTTCTCCCCCCTGACCCCCCTCGCCTCCCTGCCTGGGCCCCCAGCCAGTGGCCAAGAGGCCACAACTCAATTCCGCGAATCAGCCTGCAACCTCTTGGTTGCTGGCTGGGGGCCCAGGGGGGCGAGGGAGGGTTGCGCACAGCCTCCCCCAACCACCCAAGGCCCCAGCCAGCGGCCAAGAGGCCGCCGACGAATTCTCGGATTCGACCTGCGGCCCCTTGGCCGTTTGCCTAGCGACACAGGCAAAGAGGGGGTTGGGTGGGGGAGAGAGGGGAAGGGCCGAGGGTGGGGAGGCGAGGAGGGTGAAGGAGGGCCGAAGGTGGAGGGGAGAGGAGTGAGGTCGGGGCAGGAAAGGAGAGGGGAAAGGGGTGAGAGAGGGAGCGCGGTAGGGTATTTGTTTTTTTTTAATTGTGTTTTTATTTTTTAATTTGTTTTTTAATGTTTTTTTTTTAATTTTATATATATATATATATAACTTGTTTTGTTTTTTATTTTATTTTAATTTGTTTTTTGTAATATGTTTTGAATTTTTTTTTAATAATTGTTTTTTTTAATAATTTAATTTTTTTTTCATTATTTTTTAAAATTTTATTATATGTTATTTTTTTATTTTTATAGTTTTAATTTAAAAAATAATTCTTAATTTTTTTTATTTTATTTTATCTTTAATTTTTAATTTTGTTCATTTAAATTATTTAATTTAAAGATTTTTTTTTTTAATTAACTCTTTATTTATTTATTTATTTATTTTAATTTACTTTTTATTTATTTATTTTTTTTAATTGAGATTTTTCTTTTTTATTTGTTTTTTTAACTTGAAAAAAACAAAATGTTTTTAGATTTTTTTTGTGGTTCAATTCGCTTTTCTTTAAATTATATATATATATATATTTTTTAATATTATATTTTTTGATATACTTTAATTTATTTATATTTTTCGTTAATTTTTTATTTTTACGAGTTAATTTTGGTTTTTTTTTTTTACATTTTTATAGGCTTTTTGTTTTTTTTTTCCTTTTTTATATATTTTTTTGTATTTGATTTTTTTCATCATGTTTTTTTTTTTATCTCAATGGTTTTTTTTTTTGCTGCTAAAGCAAGAGTGTTTTCTTCTCATTCATTAACTAAAAAGTTACAAAACTATGTTACAAATCCCGACATTGATGCCTACAGGAACATCTAATCTCTGCCATGCTTCGAAAATCAGGCCTAGGGCCCACAAAACTTTGTGACCGCCATCAACTGTAGGATTTGATTCTAAGGATCTCACAGTCGAGGGGTAAATTCGGAAAATCAATTAGCACACAAATTAACAAACACCTTGGACCTAAAGGCAAATTAAACCCATTCAAGAGTTCAAGCGGGTCCACCCAGGGAGATAAATCCCGAGCTACTTTAACATTTGAAACCCTTGAGACACCACCAGGATCACGATAAGCTCGGAGGATAACGCTACCAACAAGCTCGATGAACCGTGGCCATAGATCTTCACAAGCCAAATCTGATGGTTGAGGAGAATATCAGGCAGAGAAGAAGCACAAGGAAAACCCACCCGATATAGGTGGTTTTCTCTCTCCTCCCTCCGCCACGTGGTGATTGATGAGTGGCATGGGAGGCAAACCATGAAAAACCGCTTGGGAGCTTGGGGATGCCCGATAAACGACTAAACCGCTAAACCTCTATTTTATTTGAAAAAGAAAGCCGCTCTTTCTTGGCATCCTTCCATCTTTCTGAAAGATACCCTCGTGTCGATTATGTGGTCTTCTGCTTAATGAACCTTTGTCCTCCATTTGCTTAATTTCCCAATTGTTGCTTCTCCTTCATACTGTGATAATGTTCACTGTCTGCGCACGCCAAACTGTGGCATTCCTCACGCAATTTCCCTGTAGGTGCTAGCTCCCACCTATGTATACTATGATCTTTTTTATAGAGCACCCCTTCATTTGCCAGCCGGTCCGCTAATTTGTTGGAATTTCTGCGCACATGTACGAAACTTAGGGTTCTCAGGATTCTTAGATGAGATTGAATACGATGATAGACCTACAAAAGTCGCCAATGGTTCAAGACTTTCTCTGGTGCTGAGCCATTTGCTATTTTTTTATTGAATTAATTGTTAATTCAGAGTCAGCCTCTATGATAGTGTTCGGCATATTGAGATCTCTCAAAATCTCTAAGCACTGCTCTATGGCCATTAATTCCGCCATATTGTTGGTAGCATTCCCTAAATGACTATGGAAGATAACTATAATATTCCCCTTTTCATCTCTTATAGCTCCACCATAACCCGCAACCCCTGGGTTTCCTTTTGAGGCTCCGTTTGTATTAAATTTCAAGAAGCCGGGGGGGTGGTTGCTAGTAATCCTGCTCCATTGTAGAGTGCGTTGTAATCCTGTTTGTGCCCTGGGGGACAAGCTTCTTGAGGCCCAAAAGCAAAAGAGTGCAAGCCTCCTGGTGAGATGGAGGATACTCAGGAGGTTGCTTCTAAAGGATATTTACAATTTCTTTGAGTTGCCTTAAGAGCTGAGCTATTATGTTTTGGGCTGATCCAGATTTATCATTGAAAATTCTGTTATTGCGTTCTTTCCAAACATTCCAGATCAAAAAGCATGGGATCAAAGTCCAGGCTATGTTGACTGTCTCATTCTCAGAACGTTTTCTCCTCCAATTCTTTAAAGTTTTAGAGATGTCATTTTCATCCCGGTTAGTTTGCCTGAAGATAGAGGCAACCCAATTCCATAAGGTCGAGGTGAAAGTGCAGAGGTTAAGAAGGTGATCCATCATTTCTTCCTGAAGACCACATTATTGGCATCTAGATGGTCTAGCAAATCCTTTCTTTCTAAGATTTTCCCAAGTCAGAATCTTTTTGTGTTGCACTATCCACACAAACAACTTGATTTTCATCCAGTGAGGGTTCTTCCATAGGTCCTTCCATATTTTATCAAGGTTTGTCAAATTATGTCCAATGGAAATTTCTTTGGCTTCTTTGAGGTTGAAGTTGCCCTCACTGTTTCTTCCCCATCTAAGTTGACCTGTGAAAGTTGAGATTAAAATTTTCCTCTTTTCCAAGATTATTGCAAGAGCTTCAGCCTGGGCCTTGAGAGGAGTCTCTTCACTGTAAACTGGTACCTTCCATGTTCTCCATTTATTATTGTTCCTTGTCTAATCCCAATAGTCACTGACCTTTTTTAGTCCTTTGTTGATAGTATCATATTTGAGAATATCCAGTCCTTCTCTGCATAAGTTGGGTTCCTACTGCCAATTATCCTCCCAAAACTAGGCTAGGTTCACATTTCCAATCTCCCAGAAACTATGTTTCTGAACTAATGCTCTGTTCTCCCAGGCATTGTTCCAAATATGGGAGCCCCTGATGTGTTCGATCATTCTAATATGGTCCCATTCTTGACAGTCCTTTGCATACTTCTATTTCAAGAGCTTGGCCCATGGGTTTCTTGTTTCCTTAAGCTATCTCCACCAAAGTTTGGCCCCCAAAACTTTGTTGAGAGTATTCAGGTCATGGAGCCCCAGACCTCCATGAGTTTTGGGTTTGCATAGTTCGTCCCAAGCTACCAGAGCTCATTTCTTTTTTTCCTACCCTTTTCCCCAAATAAAATCTCTTTGAATGTTCCTGATTTGCTGTACTACTCCTCTAGGGACAGGAAGAGCCAAAAACATGTAGATTGGAATAGTTTGCAGGACTGCCTTTGTGAGAACTAGCCTACCTGCTAGATTTAGAGATCTGCTTGTCCATTTGCTGACTTTGTCCTTCAGTTTATTAGTCAGTGGCTCCCAAACTTCCTTGCTCAGAGGTTTGTCCATGAGAGGTATTCCCAGATATTTGGAGGGAAGATGATCTCTCTGAAAGCCGAGAATTCTGGAGAGGTTTCTTTGAATAGCAATATTAGTGTTGAAAAAGAATACTTTTGATTTTGTGAGACTTACCTCTGTACTAGCTGCCATAGCAAAATCTTGCAGAATTTGTTTGAAAGCTTTGGCTTCTTTGACTGTGGGTGTGCCCTGTAGCATGGTGTCATCTACAAATTGTTGATGAGTCAAAGAGTCTCTATCCTAGGTAAGCTTGAGACCCTGGATTTTGCCTTCCCCCTTGTTTGAAATGATTGCTTTGCCTAATCCTTCCATCATAAGGATGAAGAGAAAGGGAGAGAGTGGATCTACTTTCCTGAGACCCCTCGAGGGCCGAAAGGATTAGGATGGAGAACCATTGAGAAGGATAGAAAAGCTAGCAGATGTTACCAGATCCATTGCCCATCTTATCCAATTATGGTCGAAGCCATACGCTTTTAGAACTTCTCTGATGTATGACCAGCTTAATTTGTCATAAGCTTTCACTAGGTCAAGCTATATGATCATACCTTCTTGCTTATTATTCTTGAGAGAGTGCACTATCTTATTATTCTTGAGAGAGTGCACTATCTTGTGAGCTTGAATGATGTTATTGAGGATTTTCCTTCCTTCCACATATCCAGTTTGCTCCTCAGACATGAGAGTTGGAAGAAGGGGCTTGAGTCTGTTTGCAATAACTTTAGAGATAATTTTGTATACTACATTACAGAGGGCTATTGATCTGAATCAGTTTGGAGTCATTGCTTTATCCTGCTTAGGAATTAGGGCTATGAAGGAAGCATTTAACGCTTTTAGGATTGTTTTTGAGATTCTTGAATCCTCCACCACCTCCAGTATGTCATGTTTGACTATTTCCCATCCTGCCTTGAAGAAATATACACTGAAACCATCCGGGATTGGAGCTTTCCCATTGTGCATCTCTTTGATTACTTCTTTGACCTCCTCTTCTATCATTGGCATGTTGAGATTATAATTATCTTCCCTGGTCACCAGTTTTGGAATGTGCTGAGTAAATCTTTTAATAAATAAAGATCTGTCTGAGATAGGCTCCTCTGCCATATTTTGAAAATTTTGTACCAGAATGGATTCCATGTCTTTGTGCGTGCTCAGCTCTATCCCTTGAGGATCTATGAGTTTTGTAATCTGATTATGAGCCCTATGCTCCATGGTATATTTGTGGAAAAACCTTGTATTTCTTTCTCCTTCTTTAAGCCACTGCACTCTTTATTTCTGATTCCAAAAGATTTCTTCCTACTAACATCTATTGTCCCAATCCCGTTGGAGAGAGTCAACTTGCAATTTCTTATCCTCAGTGAAACCTTCCTTGATGAGAATTTGGTTAATTTTTTGTAACTTTTGTTCCACTTCTTTTTTGGGGTTAAAAATATTTCCAAACTCATTTTTGTTCCATTCTTTAAGTTTGATCTTTATGTGTTTGAGTCTTTGTTGCAGAAGGAACATTTTCCTGCCTTTAATGGGCAAGTCTTCCTTCCACCATTTACCAATATTGGTGATGAAGTCAAGGTGAGTAAGCCAAACATTTTCGAACCTGAAAGGTATGTTCCTCGGAGTGCCAATAAAAGAAGCCTCTAACTGAATAGGCCAGTGATCTGATCCTCCAAAAGGAAGGATAAAAGCATTCAAGTTAGGGCCAGAGAGAAAGAGGTTCTCCGAGATGATGAATCTATCTAGTTTCGAGGCAACTTGGGAAGCTCCTCCCCTCTTATTGTTCCATGTGAAGGTACCATTTGCTGTTTCCAAGTCCACTAGCCTCATGTCGATTAGGAAGTTTTGGAAAGCAATAGAGTCTCTTCCTATTGTTCTGGTTCCTCCTTTTTTTTCTGTGAGAGATTTGATCATGTTGAAATCTCCACCCAGAATCCAGGGCATTACTGGGTATCTCTCCCTAAGCTCCTTAAGTGAAGTGAGAAGCTTGAGTTTGTCTTCAGGTTTTTGAGGACCATAGACATTTGTGACCATATAGATTTCCTTGTCACCCAAAGGTTGGATAACCATTGAAAGGTAGTTCCTGGAAGCTTCAGCATCCAGAATTCCAAATTTCTGAGGGTTCCAAAGAGTAAGAATCCCACCCGCTGTATTATTGGCTTTGACTTCTAGGTGCTCATATTTACTAAGCCATTTGCTATGAATCTCCTGGACTTTATCTATGGAACATTTTGTTTCCTGTATAAACACCATATCTAGGTTTTCTTCTTTTATTCTATTGTTGAGATTCCTTTGTTTTCTTTTACTTCCTAGACCCCTAATATTCCAGGTTGTGAGCTTCATAATGATGGGTTTTTAAATGAGTAACTGGTGAGATCTTTCATCTTACCTGAGTTGAGCATGAGTTTCCCACACTCTGTTAGCAGCTCATTTTGTCTCTTCCTTCCTCTTTTCTTGCCTGGGTTCTTGGCCGAGTGTCCTGACACTTCCTCCATTGATTTGACCCCTCTATGTTCCTGGCTATCATGGCTTCTTTTGAATCCAGTGGTTTTTGTATGAGATCTCCAGAGGAAGAGCTGTTGTACTCTGTCAAACTCCTCTTGTGGTAGGGAGTCTATCCCTTTGTCGGTTCCCTAGTCTAAGAATTTTTCTAGATGGAGATTCTCCCTCTCAAGAATCTCCTGTAGTTCATGGTCCTCTGCTCCAACTTCACTTGAGGTCATATCCTGGTCCCTGCTTGATTCCATATTGCTTGGTATAGTCTCCCTTTGTTCGTTGTTTTCCTGTATTATTTCCATACTGTCCTCATTTTCCTTCTCTGTGGGATGGTTGTCTGGTGTATCGTATTTCGAATGTTCCCTCCTTCTTCTTCTAAAATCTCAAAACTGTTGCAACTTGGTGTCTTGTTCTCACTGGTTTTTTTTGGTACTTTCTTCCCCCTCCTTTCCCTCTGCCTCCCATATTGGTGAATCCTTCGGGATCTTTACCTGTATTGGTTCTCGGATTATCCTCCCTTTTGTTTTGTGGGCAGTCCCTAAAGAGGTGCCCATGTTAATGACATTTCTGACATCTAAATGGGACATGTTCATAGTCCACCGCCTGTACCCATTCCTCATCATAAACTTCTAGGACAACTTCATCCAAGAATGCTCTCGATAGATCCATTTCCACACATATTCGTGCAGAGGAGGTATATTTACCTCGCAGAGTTGCCTCTGATATTTTTAGAAAATTTCCTAATTTATTTCCTATTGCTTTTAAGGATTCAGGCAGCCAATAATCTAGAGGTAAGGAGTATAGTCTTATCCATACCGGGACTGATGTGAACGTTTCTCATTCCGGGACAAAGTTCATCACCCAGGGTCACATGTATAGGCCTGCAGCAGCATAGAAATAGGGTCCTCCTTCAAACACTCTATCTTTGTCGTCTAGGCTAGCGAAAACCACTGTGATGAAACCCTTGGAACCTAGATGCAGATTTATTTCTCCCTTTGGTTTCCAGTTGTTTCTTATCCATGTGTACAGATTCTTCACTGTAGACCATATACCCATAAACTTGCATATAATGGCATAAGTTGCATGTGATCTCTGTGCGCCTACAGTGCAGGATCATTCAGAACCACCCGAGGTTTGATGGTTACCTTGGGTTTACAGGGTCCCGTTGCAGATTTGTATTTCTCTGACTGCTATCCCCTAGTCTCTCCTCCCTTTTGACCTCCCTGTGAGTCTCTTCCTGTTCATCGGAATTGCTGCTTTCCGGTTTTTTGTGTTTGTCTTCTTTTTTCCTGCCTCCAAGGGTTTCCTGAATCCATTCAAAATCGTTTCCTTGCTTCTGTTTGATACGACGTTACTGTAGGAGGGAGTGGAACTCCCTCCTCCCAGTCCCTCCATTGCTACCAACTCACTCCTTTTGTTGCTCCCTGTTCTAAACCCTAACTCCTTCCCACCTTGATATAACTCTCAATCTTTTTTAATGGTTTATTACTAACATGTTTTATTTTTATCTTTTTTTGTCATTTTTTTTTTAATGTTTTATTACTAACATGTTTTTATTATTTTTATTTTTGTCGTGTTTTATGTTTTTTTTAACATTTTTAATGTTGTATTTTTTTGTAATTTTTTTTTATTTGGTTTATATTTTATTATACTCTTTTTTTTTTCTTTTTTAATTTTACATGGTATGGTTAATTTTTTTTTACATTTTATAGTTTTTTTTTTTTTTTTTTTATGTCATTACTATATATTTTTTATATTTGATTTTTTTGTCATGTTTTTTATGTTTTATTACTTGTTATTATTATTAATTTTTTTTTTTCAATATTTGAATTTTTGTTTTGTTATGTATCTTTCATATATATATATATATATATATATATATAGATATATTGTAGGATCCGTGTCAATGCTTGTCTAGCAACCCGATCCCATTATGTGCAAGTTGATAGTTGATTTTAAATTTTTCGTTATAATGAATTGAGTCTGCCACACAATGTGTTAATTTGATGGTTGGTCTTTAAGTTTTCATTACAATGGGTTGAGCTCACCTACACTGTGTGTGAATTTGATAGTTTATTTTTAATTTTTTTTGCAATGTATCAAGTTGTCTTAGGCTAAGATTTCAAAATCGCTATACATTTAGCATTTAAAAAAAAATACTCATGGTATAATAACTCTTTCATTAAGGTGTTCATTTTTAATGTTTTTTTAGTCATAAATTTTTTCCATAATGTCATGCTTGAAATATTTTGAAAAATTAAGATTGTTTTGTAGTCATAATCTCTGGTTTTAATTCCATGGTTGAAAATTTGTCAAGATTTTGATGTTTTTCTAAGTTGTGATATTTTATCTTTAATGTTATGGTTGAAAACAATTATAAATATTTTTTCCTGAGCACCATGCTTGAAAATTGTTGGAATTTTAAGGTTTTTCAAAGAAGTGATATTTTAAATTTAATGTCATGCTTAAAAATCGTTGGAATTTTAAGGTTTTTCAAAGACATGATATTTTATCGTTAATGTCATGCTCGAAAATCATTGGAAATTTAAAGTTTTTTAGAGTGACGATATTTTACTTTTAACATCATTATTAAAAAATGTTGAAAATGTACCCTGAAAAAAAAACGCTATTCCGGCATCAACACTTTTCAATTTCAAGGTGTTTTTTGCACCAAACAAAATGACTTTTATTGTTTCTTACTATTATTTTTTAAAAAATATTGAAAATTTTACTCTAAAAAAAAATGGTGATGCAAAATCATCACTTTTTATTTTTGGGTTGTTTTTTCATGTTTTTTTGGGATTTTTGGGCTCGACTACCCGTTTTGAGGTAATAGTTCCTGTTTGATTGGTAACTATGTTTTAAAAGATCCAACTCATCAAAACAATGCTCCTAATGCATTTAGAAGGCCCAAAACCCCATGTTTAGGGTGTTGAAATCTTAAAAAAGGCTTCTATGTGGCCTTAAAAAGAAAAAAATACTCTTTGTCTGCAATACAAAACAGCTTGTTCCTGAAAATTATTCAAAGAAACCTGCACAGGCGGGTCGGTCGGGTGTGTTGGTTATTGTTGACAGTGCTGGACCTACCAACATGTCATGACATCTCCCATCTAAGAAGTCCCAACTAGACCTCAGACCGTTTGGTGTAGGAATCCCAACAGTGGGTCGTACAGTATCGCCTTGACCACGGTTGCGTGCAGAGGCAAGTAAGATGTTCATGTTGGTAGCAAGGGTGTGACATGTGCAACAAGCCAAGGAGGTGTATGACCGATTCTAACACACGAAAAGTGAGGTGCATGCGCCCCTTGAAAACCTGTGAAAGCACGTGGTTAAGAAGGGAACACACGAGCAAGGATGCATCACAAACTGGAAGGCAAGTAAGCTGAAAATCCAAAGTAATGGTTAAACCAACAACACATTTCACTAAGATTCATATGTACATATACAAAAAGAGTCTATATACACATGCTTAAGAAAACATACACATATATCATTTAGAGTAGACAAGATAGCTAAAATACAATAACGACATATGCATGAAACGTGTTGCCTCTATTATATTAAGAAGTGAAAGTTCCAATCACACGATACAACCATGACCGACCACTAGTCTCGATAGTGGAACGTTATAGTCACTGCTACCTGCTCCTCCAAAGAGATGTACTATCTCTGCACTGTGGAGAAGCCAAGGCTCATTACAATACTCTCCAAGCTTTCTCTAAGATACTCCTATCGAAAGCTTGGCTGATCAAAAGCCCCTACAATGAGTTATGAGGTACTATATATAACAAAGGGTGGGGTGACCCTTGACATTCCCCTTTTTTATTTTTCACCTACCCTCATGAATCTTCAACTACTCTATGATTTTTACATTCAACTATCGACACTTGAACTTCGACTTGACAAGATGTTATATACAATCTCCACATATACCCATGTGAGACAAAATAGGCTTGAGAAAGCCATGCAAGCTATCACTAACACTCTAACAGTTGTGCTGAGACAAACTCTTTGACATCCTTGCGGTGATCGATGGTGGCAAACTGATGCCAAGCTTGGTTGTCTGTTATGGTGTATGTGCGCTTAATGGTGACATCTTGCTGAAAGTGAACTCTTGCCTCTGTTGCATCCAGGTACACTGATATGGCTCCTTTGTCCAACTCGTCTTATAACAAGCGCATCATTGTCTTGAGTGCAGATGGACCAACAACATACTAATGCATAGTGTCTGTGCTGATATCCAAGTATGTGCTAGTGACCACGTGCACCAACTTGCTGAAATACATGTTCAGCTCTAGTCAGATTTGATTGTTGTCTTCGCCTCCATGAGTGTGCCGAATGGGTGGGATCGCATGTGTGTGCACAATGACATGCTCCTGAATGCCCTTGCATGCGTTTGACAACATTGCTCACCCTGTATGCTCTATGCCAGCTACTAGATGGGTCCATAACCTGTATGGGGGAAATTTCATCAGTCTGTCCATGTTGCGCCTCTTGTTGTGCATGTTCCTGCTCTGAATCCTTCTCTCGTCTGTACAAATATTGTTCTTCCTTGAGTTGTTGCTTCAGCACTTGTAACTCGTTCTTTGTTTCTCTCTTTGCCTTCGCGCGCGCGATCCTCTTGTCATGCTATCGCCTCATAGCCACCATCTCCAAAGCTACTTTCATCACAGGGGAATCTGCTTGAGCTTGCAAATTTGTTCTGCCTTTGAGCTGTCAACAACGCTCCTCTTGCATTTGTCCCATGCAGGTGTGCTACCTTCTATTGTTGCTGATGGTGTTGCTTGATGTGATGCTGCTGCTATTTCATCTTGATATCCTTGTCCATGAACAACTTGATGTCTTCATAGATAGGCAAGTTCATAGACACTTGATCAACTGCATCCATAGTTGTGATTTGAATGGTGTCATTGACTCTACTCTCCTAGAATCCAATGTACCTATGCTACCGAGAGGCAGACGAACACCTCTGATACTTGTGTGACTGTCTGTGAAGATTACATAATTTTCACAGGGATGTTGGGAGACTGACTGCAAAAAATGCGTAAGGTAGAGTCTGGGCTATCGGGAGGTTGAATGACTGCTGGAACTGCGCAATGCATAGTCCAGCCTGGCCTGCTAAAGAGTGAAACTGCGCAATGCGCAATTTGAGTCAGTAGTGACATGCAAACCAGCAAACTGCATTGCGTAATTTCTGGGGCCAGAAAGGCACTGCCTCCCAGAATTACGCAATGCGAGCCTAGAGGTTAGTGCTGGGCTAGACTTGCAAAATTTCTAGAGGGAAGGCAAAGCCTTCGCTTCCAAAAATGTGCAATGCTAGCCGGGCAAGGAAAGTTCCAGGCCAAGGTAGCGCAGACCTGCCGACGAGCGACTAAAAGCATGAGAAGTATGAATGCATGGTGAAACTGAGTGTAAACAAGAGTGAATGATCATGCATGCAAACAGTAAGTGTAGGATTCAGAAACGGGAAAGCTTCCATGTGTGTGAAGCGATTCGCTGAAACGACGACTGTTGGTGCAAAAACAGTGTCATGCATGTGACAACAGTGAGATGCAAATGAAAACTGAAATGGTGCTTCTGCAAGCTAACATACATTAAATCAACAACAAGTGCTCATTGAAATCAAGGAGACAACACTCACACAAAGCAAACACAAAAAGCGACAGAAACACAGCGCAAGACATGAAAAGAAGACTTACCCTAAAACAGTTAAACTGAAAGTGCCAAAGACCCCTGCATCCAATGTGGGATGTTAGAGCTACAAGATTGATGTTAGGAACGAGATCTATAGCGTTCAATTCATAAGTTTTGATAAGATCAAGGTTATGACGCTCATGCCACAAATCTAGGAAAAAACGACACTTGGCGAGAGCTTTCTAAAATGAGCTTTCCATGTAACCTTAGGCTGCTAAGAATAGATCCCTAGATCTAGGGATGCCTTTTGCATGCTGCCCTTTTCTATTTCGAGAAGAGAAACCCATGCATGCAAATCATATTTGCTCGGTCCTAGAGGGACCTGGTCAACCTGAAGGGATATGCAACAACCTGCTTGACTGAGAGAGGGGTTTGTTCAATTTCTCGAAGGAACTGGGCTAGCCGTCCTAGAGGGATTGCACAATTTCTGGGAGGAGTTGGTGAGTGCTACCCAGAATTGTGCAATTTATGGGCTAAGCTGCAATGTTGGGTCAGATTGTATAGTTTTTGCAAGGAACCCTGTTTGACTACTCTGCGCAATTTTGGAGCTTAGCAGTCTGCCCAACTGATTTTCGCAATTTCTTGGCTGAGTTATAGTGCTGGGCCAGACTGAGCAATTTTCCCAAGGAAGACTGTCTGACTACATTACGCAATTTCTGAGCCTAGCAGGCTACCCAGTAGATTTGCGTAATTTATGGAGGCAAGGATGGTTCCCCTCCAGAATTGCGTACTTTTCTAAGGGAGCTACTCAGCCAAAAACTAGCCCAAGTCCAGAGTGGTAGTCTGTGAAGGGAGTGAAGCAAACTGACATGCACAGGCTGGCAAGATGCTGAAAAATCAATGAATTCTATGTACTTGATAGTGTAAGACATGCTGCTAAGGATGGTTGGTAGGGAGGCTCCAAAACAAAGCTAAGGCAAAATTTTTGAGGGTGGTTGTAGCCTCTACAATAGTTGGTGTCACACTGGTAGAACTCCAGCTCTCTGAATGGACCTTGTTTATGAAAAGCAAGTCTAACACCTCCGGAAGTATTGTTCAGTTCTCTCTTCAACTTGGTTTCCACACTTGCTTGATTTTAAGATGTAGCATCTACCAAGCTCTTAGTCGGTCGACACACATCCAAGCCAATACAACACAATTGTTTCGATTAGGAATGAGGGGTATATTAGTGCACAAGCCATATGATCATTAGAGTTTTAGTTTCATCTCTGGTGTTGCTCCGTTGCCAGCAGTCCTGGACAATACCCTGGCGGAGTCACGTAGGAACACAAGCATCGCTTCGCTGCCAGCGAGCCTGGTCAGTACCCCAGTGGAGTTACTTGCGTCACCCCTTTGCATAGGAAGCCTTTCTCTTCTTTCACCTTATTCATTTTTCATTTTTTCAAAAAAGTTTCACTTTTTCATTTTTTCTAATTTTTCAATTTCCGTAACTGTGCATAGCACTTATTCATTTCAAAGGCGAAAGAGGGATCCTGACTTATTGAGAGCATAATAGGTTGTTCCTTCAGAGAAGTAGTTTATATATACCTCTGACATGCTTGTTAATGTTTTCCCCTCACCTTAGTCTACTTGACAGAGTTGACAAGGATTAACCCAAAAAAAACCTACTAGAGTTGGTGACATTGGTTAGTGTGCAAGTGTCGTGTTTTCACCAAGGTTCACTTCGATCAATACGTATTTTCCATCGACGTATCATGGATTAAAGATAAAAAGTTCTTCATAGAGAGACAAGACGACAAATAACCAGGTATTGATAACTACACAAGTCCTCTTGTACTTTACCCGGCTTGTTTCAAGAGTCGCATATAGTTCCATGTGAAAGTAACCTATGGATGTAAACAAGCAAACAAATGACAAAACAAATCAAAATAAGAAGAAAATGCCTAAGAAAAGTGAGTAAGAAAATAAGCAGGCAAACAAACAAACATGCAAAGTAAGAAGCAAACATGCATGCAAGGAAACAAACCGAAAGCAAACACTACTCCTACTCCTAAGGTAATGATGCATGGGTTTGCTTATGTAAAGTGATACTTCCAATGCAGCCACCGACACATTAGTTGACCCATGTTGGTGAAGGAATGTTACACGAAAAACACAGTTGCGCAAACCAGTAAGCATGAAAGATATAATGATGAAGACAAACACACCCTGGGTTTAAGTGCGTCCACAGAAAAGAAATGAGTGAAAGGGCATGACATGCTCTCTGTGTACTTTCCATGGTGTTGTGCTACACTGAGTGTAGATGTTAAGCATACACATTCTCTTTACTGTGACATGCAGGCAAACATGAGAAAGGTAGACTGCTTACATTGCGCAAATGTGCTTGCTGTGTAAGATTCCTCCAATGCAAGAGCGATAGGGTTGTGTAGTTCGAGTGGAGGAAGTGAAATTTGGGTGTTTGGTTTATGTACAATGCAAAGAAAATAGTGATGAGGAGCCTTGCATGTTTCAACAATTTCCTGATTGGAAGTGAAACCAACCTTAGGGAAGCGAGGACCTTACATAACCATCAGCTTGCGCTGAAGTGCCTCGACAGTCTGTGGGGTTTCGACTTCTTCGACAGATAGATCATTGTATATGAGTGTCATAGATAGATTAACAATGATTGAATCAATATCGTGATCAGATGAAGAAGTAGAGAGATCATGACAAATACGGTTAGAAAATTCGAGATGTTCGTCGGAATTCTCATGATTTGATGAATCATGCATAGGTGTAGATGAGAAGCAACGATGTTCACCCTCTATGTTTTTAGAAATGATAGATGACAGATTGGACGGATTTTCAGAGGAAGATGTGTACTCTCCACAATGTAATGACAAACTAGCATCCTACGTGTCCTGTGAACGATTGGAAGTAGAAACAACTGGAAATGAGTTTTCACAGGGGAAATCAGCAGTGGAAGAATCACAAGGGATGTCAGGATTGAGGCAGGGATGGAAGGGATTCATCCTTCACCATGAGTTCTTCCTTAGATTCCCACACACACTCATCATGAATAATGGCACAGGTTGGCTGCATAACACCAACTCCGTCGACAACTTGATCCTCGTTCACAGCAGGTGAGGAGTCCGGAACGAAAGATCACAAGACAGTACAATCAGGAGGATCAATAAAACACGAGGCAGAGTTTGAGGAAACGAATCAACGTGACAACCAACAGGCTTGCAAGCCAAATTTGCACAGATATCAAGAGCAGGCGGTGTGGGAGGATATGATAGTTCAACCACTGTGTGTGCATGTTCTCCCACATCACTTTGTGGTGGTGGTGGAGCTGTTTGATGAGGTGAAGGTAGACAGTCACTTGTGACAACAACTGTGTCTGCCTATGATTGCGCAACTCCATCACCAAAGTGAGCTGAGCAGGGTTCGGATGATTTCAAGAATTGCAGATTTTCGGACATGTAAAGAAGATAATAAAATCTTCCATCGAGAAATTCCCAATCAATTTCATCTTCGGGAAATTGGTATGCAAGATTATAAAAGTGTGTGTGAAACTATTTAATGGATTCATTGGGTGCTTTTCGTAATTCCAAAATTTCCTTTTCGAGTGCTTTACGGTTAAAGTGATTGAAAGCACAGTCTATCTCTACGACTAGATGAGAAAGATAATGAATATATTTTCCAGGAGGCATGGCACACCAGTGCATTGGGTTCCCTCGAAGCATGTAGACGAACAACGTGCAGGTCATGTATTCTTCAAATATTACATGTCTTTTGCATGAGCCTACAACACCGACCACGTGCCTAACCAAGGCTATGTAGCCTCCATCATCTCATGTTTTATGTGACAAGTTATTCCAGAGCTCTTCCAAGATTTCGAAGTTGTTTCCATAAGACATGCACTCCAAAAGAGAAACTTTGTAGTTAGTCATGATAGATATGTAGAGATTCAAAACATATTTTGAGGACTAAGCTTGTCATCTGGCCCTCCTTCTAGCGACAAAATGTTGATAGTGCTAGACCCGCCAACATGTAATGGGATCTCCCTGGTAAGAAGTCCCAACTAGACCTCATATCATTTGGTGTAGGAGTCCCAACAGTGGGTCATACGATATTGCCTTGACTGTGGTTGTGCACAGAGGAAATTAAGATGTCCCTATTGGTAGCAAGGGTGTGACATGTGCAACAAGCCAAGGAAGGTGTATGACTGGTTCTAACACATTGAAAGTGAGGTGCGTACGCCCCTTGGAAACCTATGAAAACACGTGGTTAAGAAGGGAACACATGAGCAAGGATGCATCACAAAATAGAAGGAAAGTAAGTTGAATCCAAAGTGATGGTTAAACCAACAACACATTTCAATAAGATTCATACATACATATACAAAAAGAGTCTATACACACACGCACAGCCAAATAGATACATATATCATTTAGAGTAAAAAATATAGCTCAAATACAATAATGACATATGCATGAAACATGTTGGCTTTATTATATTAAGAAGTGAAAATTCCAATCATACAATACAACCATGACCGACCACTAGTCTCGATAGCGGAATGTTATAGTCACTGCCACCTACTCCTCCAAAGAGATGTACTAGCTCTGCAATGTGGAGAAGCCAAGGCTTGTTACAATACACTCCAAGCTTTGTCTAAGATACTCCTATCGGAAGCATGGCTGACCAAAAGCCCCTACAATGAGTTATGAGGTACTATATATAGAAAAGGGTGGGGTGACCCTTGACATTCCCCTTTGTGACTGTTCACCTACCCTCATGACTCTTCAACTACTCTTTGGCTATTACATTCAAGTATTGACACTTGAACTTCCACTTGACAATATGTTACATACAATTTGCACATGTACCCATGTGAGAGAAAATATGCTTGAGCAAGCTATCACTAACACTCAGAAAATTGTGGTGAGACAAACTCTTTGACATCCTTGCCATGATCGACGGTGTCGAACTAATGCCAATCTTGGTCATCGGTGCGTTTAATGCTAACATCTTGCTGAAAGCGAACTCTTGCCTCTGTTGCATCTAGCTACACTAATGTGGCTCCTTTGTCCAACTTGTCTGATAACATGGGCATCATCATCTTGAGTGTAGCTAGACCAACAACATATTGATGCATACTGTCTGTGATGATATCCAAGTGTGTGTTGGTGACCATGTGCATCAGCATGTCGAAATACATGTTCAACTCCAATCAGACTTTCTTCCTGTCTTCACCTCGGTGAGTGTGCCGAATGGGTGGTATCACATGCGTGGCACAATGATGTCCATTCTCCTGAACACCCTTACATGCGATCGACAACACTGCTCACCCTGGGATCTCCATGCTAGCTATTGGATGGGTCCATAACCTGTATGGGCACAATTTCATCAGTTTGTGTATGTTGCACCTCCTATTGTGCATGTTCCTGCTGCAACTCCTTCGCTCGTCTGTACAACTCCTGTTCTTCCTTGAGTTGCTACTTCAACTCCTGCAACTCCTTCTATGTTTCTCTCTTTGCCTTTGTGCGATCCTCTTGCCGCGTTGTCAGCTCATAGCCACCATCTCCAAAGCTACTTTCATCACAGGTGGATTTGCTTGAGCTTGCCACTTTGTTCCGCCTCTACGCTGTCAACAACCATCCTCTTGCATTTGTCGCATGCAGGTGTACTACCTTCTACTGCTGCTGATGGTGCTACTCGCTGTGACACTGCTGCTATTTCACCTTGATATCCTTGTCCATGAACAACTTGATGTCTTCATAGATAGGCAAGTTCATAGACACTTGATCGACTGCATCCCTAGTTGTGCCTTGAACGGTGCCACTGACCTAGGTACTCTTCTGGAAGCCAATGTACTTGTGTTGCTGAGAGGCAAACGAACACCTGTGATACTTGTGTGACTATCTGTGAAGATTGCGCAATTTTCATCGGGAGGCCGGGAGACTACTGCCAAAACTGCGCAAGGCACAGCCTGGGCTATTGGGAGGCTGGCCGACTACTGGAACTATGCAATGCATAGTTAGCCTAGCCTACTAAGGACTGAAACTACGTAATGTGAAATTTCAATCAATGGTGACATGCAAACTCCATTGCGCAGTTTCTGGGGCCTACAAAGCACTGCCTCCAAGAATTGCACAATGCAAGCCTAGAGGTTAGTGTTGGGACAGACTTGTTCAATTTCTGGAGGGAAGGCAGAGCCTTCAATTCCAGACATGCACAATTCTAGCTAGGCAAGGCAAGGTTCGAGCCAAGGTAGCCCAAACCCGCCGACGGGCGACTGAAAGCATGAGGTTCTAAATGCATGGTGAAACTAAGTGTAAACGAGAGTGAATGATCATGCATGCAAAGATTAAGTGAAATATTCAGAAATAGGAAGGAATGCATGTGTTTGAAGTGAGTCGCCACAATGTCGATTGTTAGTCCAAAAACAATGTCATGCATGCGGCAGCAGTGAAATGCAAATAAAAACTAAAATGGTTCTTCTACAAGTTAACATACATTAAAGCAATAGCAAGAGCTCATTTAAATCAATCAGACAACAATCAAACAAAGTGAAACACAAAAGGCGACAGAAACGCAGCGCAAGACATGAAAAGAAAACTTACCTTGAAACAACTAAGCTGAAAGTGTCAAAGACTCCTGGATTCAATGTTGGATGTGAGAGCTATAAGATCGATGTGAGGAATGACCTCTGTAGCATCCAATTCATAAGTTTTGATAAGATTGAGGTTATGATGCGCATGTCACAAATCTAGGAAAAAGCGACACTTGGTGGGAGGTTTCCAAAATTAGCTTTGCATGTAACCTCCAGTTGCTAAGAATAGATCCCTAGATCTAGGGATGCATTTTCCATGTTGCCCTTTTGTATTTCGGGAAGAGAAGCCCATGCATGCAAATAAGGTTTGCTCGGTCCTGGAGGGACCTAGTTAACCTGACGGCACATGCAACAGCCTGCTTGACTGAGAGAGGGGTTTGCGCAATTTCTGGAAGGAAATGGGCTAGCTGTCTCAGAGGGATTGCACAATTTATTGGAGGAGAAGGTGACTGCTACCTAGAATTACACAATTTATGGGCTGAGCTACAATGCTGGGCTAGATTGCACATTTTTTGCAAGGAAGCCTGTCTCAGTACTTTGTGCAATTTTGGAGCTCAACAGTCTGGCCAATTGATTTTCACAATTTTTGGGCTAAGCTGTAGTGCTAGGCCAGATTGCACAATTTTCCCAAGGAAGATCGTCTGATTGCATTGCGCAATTTCTGAGCCCAACAGGCTGCCCAACGAATTTGTGCAATTTCTGGAGGGAAGGCTAGTTCCCCTCTAGAATTGCTCAATTCTAGAGGTATCTTCTCACGGAGAAACTAGCCTAATTCCGGAGTGGCAGCCTATGAAGGGAGTGAAGAACACTGACATGCATAGGTTGGAAAGATGCTAAAATATCAATGAAGCCTATGTACTTGACAGTGCAAGAGATGCTACTAACGATGGTTGGTAGGAAGGCTCCAAAATGAAGCTAAGAAAATTTTTTGGAGGTTGGTTGTAGCCACTACAACAACTATATAGCTCAAGGTTGGGGGTTCAATCCACATTTTAAGCAATATTTTGAAAATTTTGTGGGTCGGTCCATCACATGCGATGTGACCTGACCCATTATCAAACCATATGCATTTAACATATATAATTGGTCCTATAATATATTAACAACCCAAGGTTTTAGGTGGTAAATCATAATGCTCCATTGTTGTATATAGTGTCACTGCTATCCATAATCGTGGATATGGCAGAGTCGCTAGATATGTCACTCTCTGCCATATCCATTTCCGAAACTCGATGTCGAATAAAATTTAAATGATACATTAGTTCCATATATATCGAGTAACACCAGTAGTCCAGAGGTAAATCATGCGGACTGTGGCCGACAGGTTTGATGTTCAACCCCTACTAAGTGAATCATAAAAAAAATTGGTCCTCATGATAGGGTCACGTGGCAGCCCCGGAGCGGGAAACTTGTTGCCCTTAAATTGGGCCACCTGGCTCCATTGCATTGGTCCACATCCCACCAACCACACAGTGACACTTGTCAATCTCTGGAGCCACCACCTGTCAGCCAGAACCATGAACCTGGAACCTTGATTGCCGGAACCTTACGTCTTGACCAATGACTAGTGGAATCTTTAGCGTTGACCATTGACATTGACCTATTTCCCTTTAACATTTTTTCCCTAATTTGAACTTACATAATTTTTTCATTCGATGTATGCTTTTTTCCCATTCAAGTTGCGTTGGAATCAGAGTGACGAGCACTACACATTGAGCCTAGTTTCAACTACATCTGACAATTTTGATTTTTGAGCATTTTCTGGCACTTTGAGAATATTTTGGATCCTCCGGATCACTCCTCCCCATTGGAAGCTTTTGGAACACCAAAAATCTAGTAATACTCAAAACATAAGTGAGGGTAAAGCTCCCTCACCTTCTTGATCTCGTTCCATCGTGCTTTTCTTGGAATGGTACCTTTGAGCCTCACATGAAGGTACTCCACTTCACCCCTGCGTGAAGTCCTTATCTTTCTATCAATAGTGGTGTCTTCCCATAGCTAATACATGTATTCAAGAGAAAATTATTTTATGGAAGGTACCTAAATACTTTCCTCTGGATCCATTATCATAGGAGGCTCATACAATCTCAAGTTTTCAACATTTACAATAGAGTAGATTTTCATATGAGAAAAATACAATCGAAAAGAATTATTACCTATCTTTTCTAAGATTCTAAATGGACCATACCTAATCAGTTTGAGCTTTATATCTTCCCCTTGCAGCCTTTCTTTGCTGATGTATAACCAAACATGGTCTCCCACATGAAAATTGTGATCAACACGATGCTTGCCATGCCTAGATTTTTATTTGGCTTGGCTCTTTTCTAACTGTTCCTATATTTTTTGATGTTCCAAATGGATCTATTCAATGAAACGTTTGGATTTCTCCGCATCACTATGTCCATCCACTACAATATCTTTCCAAAATATGAAATATAAAGGAGATTTTGGCATGGGGGCTTCACTGGGGGAGCAATACCATACCATGTGGGTTCATATTGGGGGATATATATTGAGCAAAAAATGGCATAATATATTGGGGCATATATAGGGGTAAAGAGTTTTTATATTGGGAAATAAAAAACATGGAGTTCAAATTTTATGAAAAAATATAAAGGGGCATAAAAAAATGTTAATGAAAAAATGGATACCTACAATATCTAGTGAAAGTAGGGGTATTTTAAATTGGGAAGGTTTATTGGGTTCATATTGGTAGGGGGTTAAATAATATGATTTTTAGAGGGGTTTTCCAATATGTAGTCAAATTAAGGGTATTGTTTAATATGCCATGAACGCATGTGATATGTCATAGGTTCACTAAGTGAAGACCCCGTGGATTTTGGTAAATAACCATAACCTGTTTCGAAGGGATACTTCTGAATTGATGAATGCTTGGAATGATTGTAGGCATTTTGAATGTAGTGTAATTGCTCATCCCAAATCTTAGGATGTTTGCTACAATATCCTCAGAGTAGATGTACCACTGTCCTGTTCACCACCTCTGTCTGGCCGTTAGTTTGTGGATAAATCAATTCCCATAGACTTGACCAAAATTTCCCGATAAATCAAGAATATTGATCAGATACAATAGGTGTGGGTAACCCAAAATGAATCGATACATTTGAAAATAACAACTGTGATGTTTGTTCAATTGTGTCCTACATTTTACAAGGCATTAAGATACACATCTTACTAAGCCTATCCAATACAACATAAAAATAATCATGACCTATCCTATACATAGGTAATCTGCCCACAAAATCCATGGACACACTTTCCTAAGGATGTGAAGCAATAGGAAGTGGAGTATACAACCCAATTTCCTATTACTTGGCTTACTAGTAGCACACATAGAACACCCCTTTACATATCTTGATACATTTTCCTTCATTTGAGGCCAATAACAACACATCTCCAATAGAGAAACTATTTTTCCTACACCAAAATGACCAACAATAAGAGATGTATGTGCTTCCATTATAATATTAACTCTTTCACCTTGTAGAATGCATAACTTGCCAAGATTATATAATAGTTTTTCATGAACATGATAATCCAGTTCTTCAATTTGATTGCCTTTACTCAATGTTTCATATAGATCTTTAAAATCTTCATCTTGAGCATATTATTCAATGTAGCTTTCACGTGTGATTGTTTTATGCTTAAGAATTGTGGAAGCATTGATTATAGGCCTTGATAACATATCTACAACTTTTTTATATGTGCCTTTCTTATATCTGATGACCAAGTGAAATTGTTGTAAAAATCCCATCCATCTGAGGTGCCTTGATTGTTGTAGCTTAGTTTGTGATTGAATATATTGTAATGGTTGATGATCTATATGTATGATTGTTTCTTTACCCATTAAATATTGATTCCATTTTTTCACACTTTGTACTAGAGCATAGAATTCCTTATCATATGTTCGATAGTTAATTACTACAGTTGTAAAAGTCTCACAATGAAAGAAGATAGGCTTACCATGCTACATCAATACTACCCCCATGGCATAATCACTTGCATTTGTTTGTCTTTCGAATGGTTTCTTGAGATCTAGAAGTGTTAGAACCGATGTTGTATTGATATTCTCTAGTAATGTATCGAAGGAATTTTATTGTTTGCCTCCCCACTGAAAAACCTATTTCATACTTTCCAAAGCATGTAGCGGTGTTGTGATAGATGAGAAGCATCCAATGAACTTCCTCCAGTATTGGGCTACTCCAAGGAATATTCTGACTTTAGTTACATTTTTGGGCTTAGGCCAATTTAGAATAACCTCAACTTTAGAGGAATCAATTTTCAATTCACCACCCCCTACAATATGACCTAAGTACACCAAATATGTCCTTCCAAATTCACATTTGGACATCTTTAAATACAATTTTTTCCTTTCCAACACATCCAAAAACTATTTTACATGCTTTACATGCTCTTCACGAGTCTTACTGAAGATTGAAATATCATCTAAGTAGGGTATGAAAAAATTATCAAGGAATGGTGACAATACATCATTTATTATTGTCATAAATGTTGTGGGTGCATTACAAATCCCAAAAGACATTAGTAACAATTCAAACAATCCTTGTTTTGTCTTAAATGTAGTTTTCCAAATATCAGTTTCAACAACTCTAATTTGATGATAATTTCTTCTTAACTTAGTGAAATAAACAACATGCTTCAATTGATCTAGAAAATCATCAATGTGAGGAAGAGGATAATGATTCTTTACTATGATTTTGTTCAAAGCTCGAAAATCAATGCACATGTCATGTACCATCCTTCCTTGGGATCGAAGCAATAGGATACTCAAAAGGAGATGTAATTGGTCTCATGACACCTTTTTCAAGAAAATCTTGAACCTACTTATTAATCTCCATGCTTTCCAAAACTGGAATTCTATACATGCCAATATTAGGAAGTGAATCATACTGCTACAACTGAATCTCACGTTGAACTTCTCTTTTTGGAGGGAATCATTCAAGTTCCTGAAACATCTTTCCATAAGTATCAACAACTTCACTCAATTCATAGTTAGGTTTAGGATCACATCCTAAGAACGATTTGAATTTATCAACATCCTTAGCTTTTACAGTCAACGATACATAATTCTTGCTAGCATTAACAAGTGTTTTCATTTGTCTTGCACTAACAAGAGATAAATTTGTCTTCTTATGGTGTGCTCTTACAATTTATTCAATCCCTCCTTTAAAGATATGATATTTGTTCTCCTCACGATATAATATGGCTTTTCGATCATACAGATAGGGACTTCCCAAGACAATCCCACAAATGTCAAGAGGTACAACATCAAGTACAACCTCATCTACAAAATTAGTAGTGATGGAAAACTTAAGTTTATATTGTCTTATTAGTTGTAGTTTGTCATCATCACATACCCAACCCAAATGGTAAGGTTTAACATGAGGTGCTATTTCTAAGTTAAGTTTCTTAACAATTGCTTCAGCAATAAGTTTGACTTGAGAACCACTATCAAAACGAGTATCGACCTTATTATGTTTTATGACCACTCTAATATGAAAAAGTTCATTACTTTTATTATCATTTAGATATTTAGAGAACTCATTAGAATAAATAGTACTTGCATTAGAAGCTATATCTTTCATTCCCATGGATGTGATCTTTGTTTCTTCAACTAAATCAGATCCCAAATCCTGTTGAGTTTTAGTATCATTATTTTACTTCCCCTTGTTATCAAACTTCTTTGGCCTCAATTCCGGATGTTATTTCCAACAATGGTCTTCATTGTGACCATCCTTTTGCAATGTTTGCAAGTGAGTTTCATTTCCTCTATCTTAACAATGTTTGTCTTCTTCCCCTTTCCTTTGCCTTTCCCCTTTAACTTATAAGAAAATGGAATTGATGGTTTCTTTGAAGTATCTTCTCGTACATTCTTTCCTCGAATTTCAATATGTGTAGCTTGTACACACACTTCATTTAACTTGGTTGGGTTAAGAGTAAGAATAGTGTGTCTAATACAGCTATGTAGACCACTAATATACTTCATAAGTTTCTCTTATGTATCTAAAGAAATACTCAAAATTACAACTTGTTTATGGAATTATTGAGTATAAATTTGTACATTTTGACCCTTAGATTGCCTGAGATTTTTCCATCTCATCATTTCTTGTTGTTTTCTCAAATTAGCTACAAAAGCATTCCAAGAAGAAATATCCTAACATTATTATTGAAATCTTCTTGCATTTTTTCTTCCCACCATATGAGAGTTGTTCCTCTCAACCTAAGAGAAGCAAGTTGGATTTTTGTGACATCATCATCAATGTTTTGGATCCTGAAATATACTTCAATTTATCTCACCCAACTATCCAACTTGTCAACATTCAATTCTCCATCATATATTGGCAATTCAAACTTTACATCAAGCTTAATTAAAGGGGATTTAGCATGTCCTTTATGTCCTTTTTGTGAAGAAGTAGGAGATGAAGGAGAAGATGGTGAAGAATGAGGTGAAGGAGGTGAATGAGGAGGAGGCCTAGCACCATCACCACTATTATGATTACCATTATCATTACCATCTGGTGGCTTATGAGAAGCATTACCTTCCTCTATTGGTTGACGAGAAATTTCAACTTGCAAACACATTGTCCTGTCATCAAACAATACTTTTACGATGTCAACCATATCAAGAAAAATCCTTTTGAATTCTCTCTCTACTGGAGAAAGACCATCATCTTCTTCACCTGACATGGTTTGAGAAGAATGGAAAGGTGGTCTTCTTGAGCCAATTTTAGGATTCAATTCTTCATGTGATCCTTCTCCTTTCTTGAGCTTAGATCTTTTGAGCATATGAAAACTTGCTATCCATGTCAAACCTTGAGACACCTAAGAGATATGATACCAAAATTGATCCAAAAATGAAATGAAGGTATTAATGAATGAATGGAAATTTAGTTTATGTATTCTTATGCAAGGGATCGAAATTTTGAAAACACATAAACTTGATAAAAATTTGTAGCAAAAGAAAAGAATGGAAACTGAAAATAAAAGAAAGAAAAAGAATACAAGTTGATAACGAAGTTCATCTCCTACGCTACGTCTCTGGGTCCACTTCCAGTGTGACCACTTTCTTAAGATGTTGAAATGATCAATTGCATTCTTTTACAAGATACAACTCTCAAAACAACACTCCCATATTCAGAAAGCCCAAAACCTCCTATTTAGGCTCTTGAAATGCTAAAAAAGGCCTCCATATGGCCTCAAAAAGATAAAAATACTCTATTTTCAATACAATTGGGCTTGCCCCAAAATTATTTAACAAAACCCACACAGGTGAGTTGATTGTGTGCGTTGATTGTATAGCCCCGGGTCGCAAGTTCGATCCACATTTTATGTGATATTTTGAAAATTTTGGGGTTGGCTCGTCGCATGCGACATGACCTGAGCCATTTTCGAACCATATGAATTTAACATATATCATTGGCGCTATAATATATTAACAACCCAAGGTTTCGGGTGGTGAATCATAATGGTCCATCGCTATATATAGTGTCGCTGCTATTCATAACCGTGGATATGGTAGAGTCACTAGATATGGCAAGATCTTCCATATCCATTATTCCAACTCGGTGTTGAATAAACTTTAAATAGGACATTTATTCCATATATCTCAAGCAACACTAGTAGTCCAAGGTAAATCACGCAAACTATGGCTGACAGGTCTGAAGTTCAACCCTTGCTAACGGCAATCATAATAAATTTGTTTCCTCATCACAGGGTCACGTGGCGGCCCCGAGGTGGGCCACATGTTGCCTTTCTATTGGGCCACGCATCACCCATCGATTGGGTCACATGTCTCCCTTCGCTTGGTCCACGTGGCTCCATTCCATTGGTACACATCCCACTAACCGCATAGTGACACTTCTGAAACTCTGGAGGCACCACATGTCAACCAAAACCATGAATGTGCCTAACTATTAGAACCTTGTGCATTGACCATTTACCTATGGAATCTTGAGTGTTGACCGTTGACCTTGACGTGTTTCCATTTGACCTTTTTTCCCTACTTTGACCTGAACTTTGACCTTACATAACGTTTTCATACGATGTATGTTTTCACCTGATCAAGGTGTGTCAGAAAAAGAGTGACGAGCACTATGCATTGAGCCTAGTTTCAACTGCATCTGAGAACTTTGATTTTTGAGTATTTTCTGGAATTTTGAGCATCTTTTGGATCCTTTGGATCAACAATGTCTTGCAGTTATTTTCGTTTATTTTTCAACATCTAATTTTATATAAGCACGATGGTGGCATTTTGTGTAATTACATCATTCATAGATTGTTGCATTATCATGAGCCCCATCGTGTCAATTATAGACATATAAATATCCATGTGCTCTTGATTTATAATTTTTTTTATTTGCAACCTTTACCTTTTCAACTCTCAATTATTGTTGGTCGTATCACATTTTGAATTTTTCAATGTGACGGGACATTCATTGAAAATAATGTCCTCTTCTGCAATTTTCTCCATTATTTTCTGATTCTCTGTTAAAAAAGTTACAACCCAGTTAGGTGGTTCATTGTTATAAATTTCCACGTCTATAGCTATTGAATTCTTTCTCTATTCATGGCATTTTAGTTTCCACATCTATAGCTTGTTGAATTCTTTCTCTATTCATGGCATTTTTGGACTTGGATATTTGAACTGTACACATATGATCTGGAAAGAATTTGCAAGAATTATCTTGCACATATGGACGACTTGTTGAGTCACCAATAATGAATTTTCTAGAACCAAGATTTCTCCTCTTTCCTTGAGCCATGAATGACGCTAACTGGTAATAGGTTTGGAAGGTGAATATTGTTGTGTAGGATCTAGGGATTTTTGTTTATGTTTTTCTTCAACTACTCTTGGCACGTTCGTTGTCGATAATTGATACTAGATTTTATGCAATTTAATAAACACATTTTGAATTAGAAAGATATATAGAGGCACTATGTGCTTACACATTATAGCATGCAAAAATTACATAGGTTCTTGGTGCTAATGCAATTTAAGTTATTAGGGAAAATCAAATGCAGGGAAAATTTTAAGAACCCCCCCAAATTTACATGTATAATAAATGGGAGAATCTCCATGGTATATAGGAAAAATGGAAGGCGACTTTATCAATAATATGACATGTATATATAATTTTTTGGCGAATCTCTCACCAGGCAGGGCGAATATTTTACTCAATTATAAAATCTTGTGTTTATTGAATACACAAATGAAATCATTGCATTTCTTTAAAATATCTTTTGAAATCAAAATTACCGAAATTACATATCGATAACCTAGTGGGTGTAGGATAAAATTCACCCGTGCCATTCACAGAAAGCATGAGAAAAAACCTAATGCTATATATAAAACCAAGAAAAATTCAAATTTATCACTTCTACGGACCTCGTAACCACCTTGCAAATACACAAGTATGTTCCTGTTTGCAATTAGAAAAATTACCCAAATTACAATCTATTTACTCCAGCATATGTTGGAAAGTTATAGAATGATGACTAGTGCAATCAATCCATTCCTTTTAGCCCTAGATTTGTTTGAGTTTAAAATAGAAGTATACAAATATACTTGTACAATGTCTATGCTTTAACCATTCACCTTAAGATGTTTTTACAATATAATCTCCGAAGTCTATTTAATATCTTCATTATCATAAAAACCAACCTATATCCATCTTAACTCCACATCTACCACTCTTGGGGGGATGAAATATATTTATCCCTCTGAGCACTTGGTAGACCTAGAATTAAGATGGATCTAAGATGATAGAATTTCCCCTTTAAATAGTCTATGCTCACATGAATACCATGGTATTACCATGCGTCAATACCATGGGTTATCATAAACGTGGAGCTTAAAAATTACTATTAGTAATTTATAAAAATTAATAAAATTAATAGTTGATTTTTATTTTATTTTTTATTTTAACGAAGCTAAAATGTTTAACATACATTAAATTACAACATCCATTTTTACTCTTCATAGGATCAAATATTTTTTCACTCTATGCTAGTTTGCATATCACGATATTTGATACCTCTCGGGAGTTAGTAGATACAGAGTAAAGATGGATCTATGCTGGTTTAATTCCCCCATTTAAATAGGCTACATTACAGGTGAATACCATGGGTCAATACCATGTGCGATTTTTATTTTTATTAATACTAATATTAGGGTTAATAATGTTTTTTTGCATGGTATTAATAACAATCTAGTCCATGGTATTTGTCCCATAGTATTTTTCCCATAGGTTTCACTTAAATATAACGCATTTTTTGAGTGTTTGTAAATATAAGGTGACTTACGGAGTAAATATAAAAAAATATTTTATTTGTTTACTATACCTTTCATTTATTTATATTTTTATTAATTTACCATACCTCTTTTACAAATATGGTATTTGGCCCATAGGATTCACTTAAATAAAACCTCTTTCTTGAGCCTTCATAAATAGAACGAGGGTTATGGACTAAATATAAAAAGAGGTTTTATTTATTTACCATGCGTCTGGTTTATTTATATTTTTATTTATTTACCATACCTTTTGAGTAAGCATAAAAAGACGTTTTATTTATTTACCATACCTCCACTTTACTTATATTTTTATTTGTTTACACCCTTGCATGTATATAAGGTGACTTATGGAGTAAATATAAAAAATGTTTTATTTATTTAGCATACCTCTCATTTATTTATATTTTTATTAATTTACCATACCTCTTTTATAAATATGGTATTTGGGCCTTTGGCCCATAGGATTCACTTAAATAAAACCTATTCTTGAAAATGGGCGAATGGATTCACTTAAATAAAACCTATTCTTGAAAATGGGCGAATGGAAGGTTGTAACTCCTAATTTCAAAGGCTAAATTTACCTTTTTTACCCTCTCCCTTAAAATAAGGTGGACTATTTGAGGTGATTTGTAAAAATGTACTATGATACAAAATATTTGCCCACTAAAAATTTAAAACCCCTAATTTCGCCAAAGGGCAAACATTCGCCCCTAAAATTTTCTATGATCAAATGTCAATGTGAGAGGAAAAAGAGAAAGTAATAGTAAATTGATAAGATGCAACGATTACTATATGTGTTAAAAAATTTGCTAAGTTCTTGTGTTCATAAAGTGTGAAACGAGAAAATGCAAATCCCTAAATAATTTTGTAGAAAAGGAAATACATTGTAGAGAAAATTACAAAAGAATCTAAGCATTTGAGAAAATGAATTGTTGAATAATGATGAATTGGCTGCGATATGAGACTAGGAAAGTATTTGCTAGTGAAAATGTCTATATTTTTCACTATTTTCTTACACATTATCACGTGCAAAAATTGCATTGGTTCTTTGTTCGGATGTGTTGTAGGGAAAATCCAACACCCCATTTTTACTTATTTATTTCAAATAATGGGAACCCTTTCCATAAATTTTTGGCTAAATCACTTTTTATTATTTTCTTTTGGTTAAGCATCCTACAATTTTTCCATTTTTTCATTTTTGTCGGATTTCTATTTTGATTGTTTCATTGATTTCAACTTTTAGCAAGATTTCCATCGATACTTGTTTCGACTCATTTGGTTACCTGGTTTGCAAATGAAACTCCTCTAAATTCTGATCATTTTATCGTCCGGGTTCAAAAATGTACAAAATATATATTATTTTAATTTTTGTAAATACATTAGTAATTGATTGTAAATATTAATTCCTATTCAATCTTCACTAATTAATTCATTTTTCACTAACTGTCCTACAAAATCGCCTAGCTAAATTGTAAAATAATTAAAATTAAGTGCTTTCAGGATCTCAGTAATTTATTCCAATTCCTAATTTTAAAAGAAATTATAAGACCTCAAATCTCAAAAATACAAAATGGATGTAGTTTATTTTGTCATATTTTTAATTACCAAAATAATTGTAGTTTAAATTTCCACCTCATCCTCATTAATTTAATAACCCCGAAACAAAAAACTTTAAATTATAACCAAAACCATTGCAATTTCTTTAGAGAGAGGAACCCACCTCCACCACGTAAATCTCACCTCCCGTACCATACCCACCCACGTGGGCTCCACTTCACTCTTCCTATCAAAACCCCGACATTTTTTTACAGAACGGAAGTTTTCTTTTAAAAGTCCTGTTATAACAAAATACCGCTGATAATATGAATTATCAGATATCAGAATTCTTATGAGCTCATGTTTAAAAAGTTCTGATATGGGACCATTTCCGATATCCGATACTTCGTTGTGTTGAGGTTTTATTTAATACTTTATGCGTGAATTGTTTGGGCTCACATTTTAACATACTACTATCCCAACATGACTATTCATTATATTATTCGATGGTTCATATCGGGGTATCAGAAATTTTTATGAAGTAACTTTGAAGTTGTTCTGATATAACCTCATCTCTAATGCCCGATGCCATAGCGAGACCTCGTAACTTTTGGGCATCGGGGCATTGTTTCAAAACCTCCGATATACAACCATCTTCAGATTACTTAATACTTGTTTAATTTTACGGGTTTAATAAAGCTCCCTCATGTAAATAGCCTCTTCCTTGTGTTTTTACGATCCATTCAAATGGATTAAAGCCATTTGTTAAAACACATTGTTAACTGTTTTATGATATCAAGTTTGTTTCTAATATTATTATAATTTAATTATAATTTTAATATGATATAATTTTAAATTTAATTAATTTTTAAATTTATTTTAATGGTATATAATTAATTTGTAATTATTTTTAAGAAGAATGTTGGCGTAAATCACATGTGGAAAACTTTTATCGACGCATTTGGAATCAACCAGTGTGATTCATCGTCGGGACAAGTTAAAGAGTCAGATCATGGCTGCATATTAAATGGGGAGAGCAGATCATCCAAACGGCTAGGTGTGACCATTAACAACTAGATTATATAATAATATTATAATGTTAATTATGGGTTAATAAGTCAAAGGGTAATAACTCATAGTAATATAATATTATAATCATAGTAACTAATTTTCTTCTTAATAAATAATTCAGTAATTTATATATTATAATATATTATATATTTGAATCTTATTCTATTTCATTTTATTTATAAATTTTATTTGGTTATTAAATTAATTTATTTAATTCATCTCAATTTATTTAATCATTTAAATCCAATAGGGATAAGATATAGTCAAAGTAGGTCAAGTAAAGGTGTTTGTTTTTTTTTTTTTTAATATTGATTTAATATAACTAATAATCGAATGGAATTAATAAATTATTATTAAATATTAGTTAAAATTTTTTGGATTTACTAAGGTAGTAAGTAAAGCCATCCAATGGATCTAGGGATGTTAGTACCAGCTCGGATTGATAATATTAAGATATTATTGATATGGTATAAGTAATAACAATATTAGAGCGAGAGACAAAATTCTAAATACAAGAAGGTCAAGAATAGGACAATTAATAAAACAAATTAACCAAAGGAGAAACCTTAGGAGGATAGAAAAGTCAAGGCTCAAAGGAGAAGGATATGGCATAATATTGGGAAATACGGGGAAACCTAGAAAGCTAGAAAAGGTCAAAAAAAGGAGGGGGAGGGGGAAGGGGGAGCGGGGAGGGGAAGGCATTCAAGGAAGCTATTGAAATTGAAAGAAGGCCAAACAATCTCAATAGAGATGACGGCGGAAAGATTAGTAGTTGCTGGATCCCTACCCTTTCTTCCTAGTCATGGCTTCCCCTTACCACATTAGTTAATTACCACATTTGGGCAGTGTTCTGTCCTATGAGTGTGGGAACCACACTTCATGCATTGTATTTGTCCCTCTTGCTTGATATTTTTACCTCTCTGAAAAGAGGCTTGGGACTTCTTCCCTCTGTTTTTCTTAGATTCTTCTCCTTCTGGACATCTTGAGGATGTATGTCTAGTCTTGCCACATAACCAACAAGTGAGATTGTTCCATTTCTCTTGTTTGGATGTATGTAAATGAATGTCAGAGGGTCTATAATAATGTGTCCTGGGGACATACCTGTAGTAGCCCTTCCTGGCTTTAGAGGAGTGACTTTTAGGCCACTGAGAATACTTTCTTCGATCTTTGTAGCCTTTTACATTCTGTTTATACTCCTTTTTAGCCCATTTCTTTGCTTTTCTTCTTTTGACCAAAGGGTCATCAACTATAAGTCCATATTTACTGCAAATGGACTTCTTGTCTGGGAGCTTTGAAAGTTTTTCCAAAGATTTGTTTACTTTGGAGCTTGTGCATAAGCTCACTAATGTTTTTGTAATGTGAGAATAAATCTCACCCCATGTATATGATTCAAATGGCAACTAGAAAAATTCTTGCAACCTGATATAATCAACATATATGGATGGAAGAGCAGCAAGATATACCTGTTTCTATAACAGATTCTTTAAATCTTTCACTTCATAGATTCTTTGCATCCAATCCCTGTGAAAGTCTTCATATTGTGACATCTTGTGACATTTGAGGTTCATGAGGATGACCTCATGCTTATCTGCAATCTTTGTTTCACTGCCACACCAATGTTCTAAGATCACGGAGGTTAAAGCTCCAATCATGTTGCTTATAGTTGAGCCATCTGCATTATGAATCACATCTTCTACTTCGTCTTTTAGCACTTCTGCTTCCATTTTTATCAGCAATTTTGGAGACAATTAAGTCTCCCACCACCTGAGGAGTGTTCTTATAAAACACTGAATAAAAGTCTTGCATGCTTTTATCTCACTTTTTCCTCTAAGACACATGAGTTTATATTCTATGAACATCATATCAATTAATTGTCTAATCTAACCAACACTCAGATTATCAATATTCCACTCTCTATGTGATTCTGGGAAAAATGTATGAGCTTCAGGAAGCTTGCTTTTGCCTTCAAGATCAGGTGCAGGATATTTATTGAACCTACTTTCAAGAGGTTCATATATGGGAAAGATTTGAGACTCAGATTCTTTCTTATCATCTTCTTCTTCCTTAAATAAGGAAGCAATGGTGACTTTTTCTGTAGCCTCTGGCTTTTCTTCTGAAGATGTGGCTACTTCTTTGGGGAATAGTGCTAGGAACCTGTTGATTGCTTTAACAAAATCCTGAATCTTTATATTTCTTTTATAGAGAAAAGAGGTAGGAACTGGTTTATCTGTTTTTGAAAGACTTATCTTTTCAACCCTTTCAGTTAAACTAGATATCAGATTTTTAGTAGTATCTATGTGATCTACTATTTTTTCTTCCACTTCCTCTATTTTGTTTAAAGATTCTTTGGCATAAGATCTAACAACAGATGAAGTATATTGTACGTCATTGAGGTTTCTGTTTACCTCATTTAGTGAGACTTGAACAGTATCAAACTGTTCCTTTATTTCTACAGTGTTTGTTGTATTTATCTCCAGACCCTTTATTGGTGTATTGGTCCATTTGATTTGTTCACTGGCTTTTTGAATCCTTCCATCTATGCCTAAAGCACTATCTTCTTTTTCAACCAAAGGAATTGCCTTTGCTACATTTTGAGTTTCTCCGATGATAATTCCTCTGTATGGAGGAAAAGTAGATAGTGTCTCTATTCTACTGCCATCTAAGGCTATCCAAGCATGTTTGGTGGATGAGGAAAAAGATGATCATGTGAACACAACTTCAAGGGAAACATTTTTCTTCCATTCATAAAAGGAAATCCAAGAATTTATAATTTCCATATAATGTTTCCAATCTTCAGCTAATCTCTTCTTCTCCTAAATAGTATGACTTAGGCCAAACTTCTCAGCTTCTGGATTGGTAAATAAGTCCCAGTTTAACATGGCTTTCATCCATTTAGAACTTATTTCTGATTTCAAACAGCCATTCATTAGAGTAAAGAACTTGTGCATTTCCATGACTGCAGGCTTTTTACAGTCATTTGGAACACGACCAAATCTACATGAAGGAATTATGCATTTTCCTTGCTCAAGATAGCCTAATCCAAATTTGGGCTTGGCTGGCCTCATTACACTGAATATTTCTATCAATCTGGGATCTTCTCCTTCTAAAGTGATAATCTCATGCATCATTAGAACATGGTCAGACTCTGGCTCATGAGGAAAAGGGATGTCTGAACATTTTGGGTTAGGACATGGATTGACTGATATAGAAGGAGGAGCTTCACTAGTTCTTGGATGGTGATTCTTGTGAATGACAGATTCAGCAAGGGTACAAAAATTTACAGCAGCTTTACATTCAAGACATGTAACTTCTAGGGAATTGAAATTGACTAGCTGGGAAAATTCAAACAAAGAAATATGTTTACAAGAAATTGAGCTAGAACAAACGGTATCAACAGTGGATGGATCTCTATAAAATCTAGAACTTTTGCAGGCTCTTTCAATTCCTCTCTAATCAATAATAGATCTTCTAGGGAAAGACAAAACAGCAGAGGATTGGTTTTCTTGGATATCAGTAGAGGTTATTCTTTTAAGTACTGGAGGCTTGGAATTAGAAACTACCTAGTGTTCAGGGAATGTAAGATAGTGTTCAGGGAATGTAAGATCTTCCCATCGAATTGTCTGATGTTCTATTTTCTATGTTCCGGCGGCTGCACCATTCAGATTCTAGTATACTTCATTGCCCCGAGCCTACAACACGCTTCACTACTCCGAGCCTCCAATTTCCCATGCTCAGTTAATGACATCTACCATATGCATTCAAAGTCACCTATGCGTGGATGACTTCAAACTCAGTAGCGACCGCAAATTTTCAAAATGAAATGGAAAAAGAATTCAAACTCAGCAATCACGCGGTCAAATTTTTCAAATGAAATGAAAATAGTAGAGCACATGGTAATCGCCATTTGGATGGGAGCAGCCACGATCCAGGGATTCCAGATGCGTCAGGTTGTCTCAAAGCTTGTTCAGGTGGACATCCACAAGCCGATAGTTAGCAATCTTGAACTGCTTTCTCCAAAGTTGAACCAAATCTTTCGATTATCGCGCAAACTAGAAATCTGCTCAGGTCAAAGTTGATGCAAATATGCGAATTAGCCGGTCAAGAATAAAAATAGAGCGATCTTGGAAGATAAAATTACACACACGTGAAAGGATTTCTTTCATGAAAACCTTACAACATGTATGCCAAAATGTGTCAACAAAAACTCAGGGATTATTCCATGAAAAATTGCATACCTGAAACAAGTGATTAAAGGTGTCTTTTAATGCAATTCAACTGGAATCCCTCCATACCCAGGGTTCCACCGTCCATTTCCATGATTCTCTTTTGCTTCCTATTTGCTTCATTACTACCTTCCCATTAATCCTTCAACTCCGAGTATTCCAAGGGAATTCAACCCTGTAAACAATTCAGTTCAGAAACCCATCCTATGCAATCAACTGACGCCGGATTGCTTTCATTTATATTTAGATGAAGTCCATGCTCGGATTGGTATATTTAATGTGAATTGCTTGAATTGCCAGTCCACTGGTTTAACCTGTGAAAAGAAAGGTAGCTCAGTATTGAAGTTGGAGAAGAGTTTACGGCATGGCCACGGTGGCGAAAACCTTTTCCGTTAAGAGGAGCAGAGTCCATGAATGTTCAATCTGTCACAGGTGTTTCCTGTCAGGTCAGGCTTTGGGTAGTCATAAGAGATTCCATTGGGTTAGCGCAGGAATTTCGGATACTACTAGTACTATTAGAAACAAGGAGAGCCCTATGCGGCAGATGCCTACAAGAGTGGAATTGTTGGACCTAAACTTGCCTACAAGAGTGGAACCCTTGGACCTAAACTTTCCTGCCCCTATTGATGGTGATTTTGATGCTGGAAACCATAATCATCTGAATGATGTTTCAGTGGGTTCTCAGGGAGCTTCCCATGACCAAAGCCAGGACACTCCTTACTTGCAGTCTTTGTTGATAGGCATGAGAAGCCCAAAACGGGGATTGTTGTTGTGCAGAATTAATACCCATTTAAGTAAAGATGATGAAGTAGATAGTAAGAAAGGAAAGGAAATTGTATTGGGCAGACGATGTGATTCAGACTTTCCAATGTTGCCACAACCTTGGTTGTAATTGTAACCCAAAAAATTATCTGTAATGGATGCATTCTGGTACATTCTTTACAGCTCCAGATATGTAGGGAGTGAACTTGGAATTATAATATATACCAATATATTGATATATCAACTGTGACACCAATTAGCCCAGTTCATAATGCTTGAGATATAAAACATTTGACCACTGGAACTGCATTATGAAAATATTTAACAAGTATATTATATCCTTCACATGAGTATGTTTCAAATATACTCAAATGAGTGCGTATTAGCTTGCATGAATAGGTTAAGGGGATATGACGGTTAATATACCAAGTAAAACATACTTGGTATACGAAATGTATAACTCAAACTGTGTGGGAATGATTTCACCAATATGTTATATAAGTAAATTTCCATCGCTATTGTATATGTTTTTTAAATAAGTTCAGTTCATTTTCCACTCAGGATAATTCAAAAGATTATAATAAAAAATTCAAAAAGCTCGTGATTTTGAAATTTGTATGGTAAAGATGATGTTACCACTTGGTATAAGCACCATAGTGAAATGTAATTCTGTAAATGGTAAAGATAAAGTTACCACTTGGTATCAGCACCACAATGAAACGTAATTCTATAATCTATAATTTTCTTAATTAAAATGGAATGTAATTATGAAATCTACAATTTTTTTAATTAAAATTTTCCTTCATGGGGATGTTTACATTTATTAAGTCATCATTATGGTTATCACATTTTCAGTAATAACATTCCAATCTAATACTTAAAGCATTCTCAAAGTCAAAGCTGCAATTTTGTAACATATTATTTTCTATGTTTGTTTGTTGTTGTTGGTTTTTTTTTTTTAAATGTTTACACATACTATGGAGACAGTTATGAACTAAGTATTTATGTTATTCATATATTATTTTGGACTAAAAGCTTATTCCTTTTTTCATAGGCTTAATTTCCAGTAATGTTATAGGAAGAAGATTAATGTATAATTGTTTTGGTTGATTAATGAAATTCCATATCTTACTCAAAAAAAACAAAAAATCATTTGCTCATTCATTAAATAAAATTTAAAAATAAGCTAGTGAATCCAATTAAATGCCAAAACACTTACTTCATAATACATTACAAATCTTTAAAATTATTAAAAAAATCATAAAACTAACTAAATTATAAATTTATTATTATTATAAAAAAATTAATATATAAGTTAAAGATATAAACAAAAAAACATGGGACTAGATTTTTAAAGATTTATTCTCACTTTACTATGGATATTGTTAATCTGTAAATAATCTTTGTTAAAATACTATGGGCAAATGCCATGACTTATCAATACCACATGCCCAAAAAACCATAACTCATTTGATCGACACTTATTCATACACCTTTTTTTTATAATTAATCAATTTAATTAAAAGAGTAAAAAATTCATATCTACTCCAGAGATAAATCTCAAACTCTCATTTGTCTATATTATTAAGAATATTTTAGAATATTTCAAAGTGGTTAAATCCCTATTATCTACTATATATTGATTAATAATTAAATTAAACTTCTCTAAACTCTATTCCAAAATACAAATGCCTATTAACATTTTGTTTATTTTTATTTCAAAAATAAAATAAAAATAAATATTTTAAAATATTCAAATTTTTAATAAAAAATATAATTATTATTATGATTACAATTATTTTAATATAATAATGAGTTTTTTTAAATCAATTTATGACATATTATTTTAAATGATATTTATATAAAGCATATTATTAATATGTTTTTTTCAGAAACATATTAATATATAGATAACATATTAATAATAATAAAGCATATTATTAATATGTTATCTATATATTAATAATAACTTATCAATTTTTAATAATTTTTAAAAATAATTAGATAATGCTCATCCAAATAAATTGTAAAATTAAATTAATAAAATAAATAATATAATCTCAATCATAAATTTAATATCTCTTCTTATCATAATCCAAACTATATACAATATAATTAATATAATTATATAATATATTTTTCAAAATTATTCATAATTGTTATATATACACGAAGAGAAAGAAGCATAATACATATGCCATATGCTCTTCTTCCATGTATTATTAAACAAATATGTATTACAGATGGTATACGAATTAAATAAATAAATATAGTATGATTACCAAACATAGGATTTAACCCATCAAAGACAAGTTTCTTAGTCCTTTAGAAAATAAAATCCTATGGTTCGTACAAGCTACATTTTCTTAATCGTACAAATCTACCTCAACTACTATAGAGCATATGATGGTTACCTTTCACCTAGTATTGAGAAGCTTGCTGGTATATGAGTAGCTATGGTCTTAGGAAAAAAAATAGCAACTAGCTCCTAGCTTCTTTATAATTTATCTGATAAAACACTAATATTTGATTGCAATTTTGAATTGCATAAAAATATTTATTACTCATGCAAATACGATTATAGTTCAAATAAATTAGATGAATGATCATATCTTTGTAACATGACCCATTAATTAATTAATTAATTATATATATATATATATATATATATATATATATATATATATATAATTATTTAGGAGAAATATTAACTTGTTCCCCAAGGGTTGTTTTATGGTTTTACCTTGACTTAATTCATTATCTTGACCGCACTGTAAGAAGTTATAAAAAATAACATTTACACACCCCTCTACGGTTTTATTGTGGTTACATGCGACTCCTTGTTAGCACATAATATTATTAAGGTGACTTTCTTTCGGGGTCTAGGTATATAGAATACTCCAATTATTAATCGATTTACATTATAATGAGAATATTAATTCTTGTATTTTACTTGTATATATTTATACTTACACTCTTGTGCTTGTTAAAATCATAGAACTCGTGTTGACTGTATTGGAGGTTAATCCAAACCTTCACAATGACCGACTTTACAACACCCACTATTTGATAGGTCTAACTTGCTTGGATATCCATGGAAACCGTAGAATCGTTGATCCATATCCGTTTGGAAAATCCAACAGGTGTGATGTAAGATGGGTGGTTACAAACATAAGCACCTCACTCCCCTTGCGTGGCTCAGGCTCAGTCATCTCCTCGCTCCCGAGGGCTGCTATGCAATGCTTAGGGAAAACATCAGGTTTATTTGTTTGACTTGCAATTGAAAACTTCTACCAAGTATCATATCTGACATTATTAGATTATTTTAAGAACATAACCTGTCGTTTCTCCTTGCTCTCATTTTCAAGGAGTTCATTAGATCACAATTGATTATTGCAGGTTTTCATCTTCGACCTATGGAGTCATGATTGACTTATGGGATTTAGAGAACCTCCTTACTAATGACCCACCTTCTTACTACATTGGAGGTAAGACAATATTCATGTTCCTTCTTTTGACTTGTTTTGTCTTATTAGGTAATATCTGTAAGGTCTTCAACTATTTCCCACCCCTTGAGAAGGTAGAAGGCTTCGTTGTCTCAGCGATTCCTACAAATGGTTTCCTCCTAAACACTAATCAATCAAATTTCATATTTTATTAATTGAGGGTTTCAACTGAACCTACTTGCTTGACTTTTGAAGTAGATTTTTTTCTCCACATAAAATAAAGAAACTAAGTTTACTTAGACTCTATGTTCAATGATGTTGAAGATGTAGAGCGTAACATGAGAGTGTATGGGATATAACTCAAGACTAGGGATGGAAAGCCCACATGAAAAGCATTTGTGGGAGGTACAACCGTCTAGATAAGAATGTATAGGAGGTTACGTATGTAAGGTAGGTGGATGTTTAGCAAGGTACCCCATAAGTTTATGAAAGCGATCAAATATTTCAATCATGTCTTCTCCAACGAGCCCTAGATAGTTGAGGCTAGAAGTAGAACCAAAAGAGTTGTCTTAGATTTTTTGCATGCCCAAAGTCTGGGTACCATT
This sequence comes from Pinus tabuliformis, assembly GCA_031772625.1. Taxonomy (NCBI): domain Eukaryota; kingdom Viridiplantae; phylum Streptophyta; class Pinopsida; order Pinales; family Pinaceae; genus Pinus; species Pinus tabuliformis. The sequence continues at coordinate 509,093,164 of CM062807.1, forward strand.
TTTTCCCCTCCCAACTATGTTATGTTTCTATTCATTATCAAGCATCCCACTAGAAGAATCCAAATAAAAAATATTTGTTTGGATTTATCCACGATTTATCCCAAGATTCCAAAGACTATTTAATCAAAACAATCTTGCTTTCTACTTGAATCACAATATCCTTCTAAAATAGGATTTGAGAAAAATTGTTTGTGCATCATGGTTGACTTATAACTATGAAATGTAGTAACTACACCCCATATCTAGTCCATCCTCCAATATCATAGATTTGGACAACCAAAGTTTAAAGACTAGGTCATCAAGAATGAGTCCCTGAATACAGTCCATAATTATCATTTTTAGAATTTCTTGTAGAAATTTGGAATTTGAGATATGTCCATGGAACTTGTCTTTTGTTTATGCAATAAATAAAAAAAACATTATTTGAGTAGATGACTCATGTAAATATCCTTAAGAATCAAAATTAGGAAGACACATTCAATGTTTTACCTGCAAAAAGAATTTATGGATATCACCATGAAAGTTGATAATTGAAAGAGAGATCATTTCAAACGAAGAACCTTTCCAAGACAAGAAGGGTTGAATATTTCGTAAGTCTTTCAAATTCCTTAAATAATATATGTTCCCAAACTTTAACCCTCGAGAGAGTAACCAATATTTTTGGGCATAAATTCCTTGCTAAACATGTTTTTCTCATAATAGCCATTATCTTAAGCAATATCAAAAAAACACCTTATAGGCTTGATTTCCTTTTACCGCTTAATATATCCACTTAACAAAATATCTTGGTATGAACTTAGATTTCATAATAATACCTAATCCACCAAACTTTTAATATAAATTCCAATTCACCAAATTTAACCTAAGTTGTTAATCATATTTCACCTAGGAAAAGAATAAAGCAACACTCTCAAGGAAATTATAATTTGTATGATGTGGAACCCAATGGGATGAAGAGCACATATTGGCCATTACCTACACATTGGTGTGTAATTGGATTTTTTTCTACACTCGTTATATGTTTGGTAATCCATTTATTAATATTCTTCTCATTCACTATAAAACCAATAAAAATAATAAAATAATAGTCAAAATAATAAAATAAGAGATGAATTTTGGAGGGAGAAAAAGAAAACTATTTTTTTTTTAATTGTATTTTGGGCTTATCTCCTTGTAGGTTTATGTAAATTTCAATTGTAGACACTCGTTGGATGAAGAATTAAATTCCAAATCCAATGAGTACCCATTATCCATACTTTCGAGAAGACCCGCATTGATACAAATTGAAGATACATTAAAAAACATGTTCAACACGTTTTTTTAATGTGTATTCATTTTTTATCAATGTGAGTCTTCCCAAAAGTATGGATAATGGTTACTCGTTAGATGTGGAATTTAATTTCGCATCCAATGAGTCTCTGCAATTGAAATTTGTGTAAACATATATGGGGAGAAACTAAAAATACAATTAAAAAAGTAGTTTTTCTTCTTCATGAAATTTGTACTCACTTGTAACAGTTGATCATTACCATATTGGACTTACTTATACCTGAGTTATACTATTCACATATAGTTTTTTTTGTCTTCACTGTCAATGTTCACCATTTTATTAGCTAAAGCTTAGTTTGGTAAAAGGGGTTCCAACCATTCCCAGCAAGATAATTCCAAAATAAGCATAAGGAGGTAGACTATACCAATCAAGTAATTATTTCCCAATATAATTGATATAATTAGTGAAATATTACCTGCATGGCACCAATGTTATCGTTTACCCATTTTCATACTTGGCTTCTTTTCTAATAATCCATATTAAAATTTTTATTTAAAACATCCTTAAGATTATTAATCTTATAAACTATATGTCAAAACATATTTTTTTTTGCAATTTAATGAGATGTATTCATCATGCAAATAACCCTAAACTTTTCAGGTTGATTCTATGTATAATATCCCACCTTCTCTTAACATAGCCATGAGATGTTTTTTAATTGCTTAACAATATGGAACTTAATATTTTATTTCATATACATGTATGTATCTCCCAATTTATTTAGAAATATACTTTCTCAATGTCATGATCATAAATTCCTTTCTGATCACTATCCCACAGTCACAGGATATCATTTACTATTTAACACGTGTTAATACTTAAGTTGTCCACACAATTTTATGCTCTCCTAGGCACCCAACATATTAGTTATTATAGTTAAGGGTACCCTTACAATAATTCAATAAGTATTATGTTAACTTGACTTTCCAAACCAATATAATAAGTAATATAGGAACTATATTTTCAATAACCAATAATAAAATTTATGACCGTGACCAATGAAATTTTCTTGGGATAAACAACTTTCCACCCAACCACGAAACTTAAATCACAGGTTCTCCCCTGAGCTGAGATCTTTTTACCTCCAGAATCAAAAACCCCCTGTTGATGCATTTTAAAGGTATTTAATACATTTCCTTCATGATAGATTTTCTTTCAGAGGCGCCCCGCTTTTGTGGAATTCCTTATCCACTTGCCTAGGTTTTTCCATAAAATCTCTCCTTTCTCTCTCACGAAGCTTTTATGTTTTTCTACGTTTAGCCTCTTTCTCCAACTAAACAACTTAATGGATCATTCTCTCCCATCCATTAAGCTTATCTAGAATTTCATCTAGAATCTTATCATGAAGGCATGGTAAGCATCTCATTTCTAAGTGTCTCAATCCTAGGTACATACATCCTATTTATTTATTAATAATTATCCTTTCACAGAATTGTTCAAACACGCACACACACACACATATATATTTCCATGGATTTTCTGCGATAACTTAATCTAACTAAACAACATTAATGCAAGGAGGGGTATTACATTCTCCTCCCCTTTTTTCAACACCGTCCTCAGTGTCTATGTTCTAGTTTATTTATCCTGAAGTCTTACTGGATGAAGTTTCCACTTTTCATATTATTGCTCTGAGGCATCACCACATTTTTTTAATATTCGGAGCAATATCTTAATTTCGCAGTTGGGTTCCCCTTTTTGGGTTAAGATACCATGGATTTTGCCAGAAGATCTCCCTCATTGTTTGCTATAGCAGTTTCCAACCAATTAGTTGAGATTATCTTGTACTTGTTTTGATAAGTATGATATATACAAAGAATTTTCAATTTTGAACATGACAACAATAAAAAAAATATTGATTAGTATGTTACGGTGCAATTTGGTGGTTTCTAAGCATTTTTAGTTTTTTATGAAACCCTTCACATGGTTAGACAAATTCTATCTTCCCTCAACCAAAAGGAAATAGCTTCCTATTTTGCATTATCGATTTCACTTACAAACATCTTTTTCTTTTTCATTTGGGATGAAAACTTAACTTGAATTCCACCACACTTTTACCTTCATTCCATGCCCTTTTTCCAGCATACACATTGAATGTATGTTTTATAACTTCCACCTTTATTCAACATACTATTCACATGCATCAAAATGAGGTCAGCATCATTTTTATATTCATTGTTCCGATACTCAAGGCCATGCTCATTACCATAAATATTTCTTATTTGTAACTTCAAATACAGAATTGAATTTTGCCTTGCACATTGATCATAGTAAGATAACAATTAGCAAGGACTTTTTTGTAGCTTATTATAATTTTAGATATTGAAATTTATAATGTTCACCCATTAGGAAGTTCTATATAACTTCTTGAATCGAGGAGATCATCAATTCAACCATCGGTTTTCTAGTAGCAATTTTCACTTACATCAAACAAAAAATAAAAAAACTATAAGTTTACCAGGACCCTTAAATGTCAATATTTTTGCATCTCATAGCGATATGCCATTATTTTACCCATATGTAATACATTCTTTATCGAGCCTTCATCTATGTAATTGTCTCTTTCGTAGTTATGTACATATTTAAAGAAGATGTTTGGTAATAATTTCTTATCCTGTAGGTGTGAGTAGCTCTTCATTACATCATATTGGCTATTTAATCAAGTGATATTCTATACTCTTATGGATGGCGATATTATGTCCTTATTTCCTCCTCCTTCTTTTTTGAATCTTTTAACTAGTTAGTTGATATGTTCACTCTAAAGCATATTGTTGGTGCCATAGTTCAATTGTTTGTACTTGGTTACCTGATCTTAATATTGAATTTTTGAACATGTGACCCTACTTAAATTGGAGGAATTTGTACTTAACGATGCTTGTATCCTCCCTTTAATCCTTACCTATCGTACACTTTCCTAAATACATTCCTAGTAAGATATCTTTATTGACGTTGGTAGGATCACAATACTTTTCATTGAACCATTCCTTATAGATAACATGGTTCTTTTTCCATTAATTCTGTATCTTTGTATACTTTAACTATGAGCCAATAGTTCTTAACTCCTTCTCTAACACCATTTTATATATATGTTGATATACATCATTTGATTTGTGTCTTATAGACACCCTTCATACCTTGACAAGTTCATATAAATACTTGATGTTCTCAACTTCTTAGTTCAATTTTTTATTTTATTTTATTTTCTCTTAATCAATGATGACTCTTGCACATCATACAATTATTGTGCGAAGAAGGCACATTTCAACCTTCATTTCTCCAACAAAATTATATTTAGCACACCTTTCCTTTTAAAGTCATATTTTCCACCACCCATATCACTAATTTGAGTGATTATTTCCACCTCTCAGTGCCTTTCACTACTTGTCTCAACTAATCCTTAAAGCACTACTCAAGACTAGAGGTGTTAATAAACTTAAAGTGGCGCATACATTGTTGGTCAATTTAAATTCAACTTCCAGCAATTTATATATTATATTTTTTTTATTTTTTTATTTATATATATTTTTTAATAGTGGTACACACTTTCCTTAGAATTGGCATTGATATCCCACTATGTCCTTAACAATTAGATCGTCATCATTATATTAGACACAATCTTAATTGGTAAAAACAACAATGGTATCACCTTTGTGTGCTATATAAAACAACAAATATTGTATGTGCAACATTGCCATACACTTGATTCTGCTTTCTCCTAAAATTCGATGCATATTCTTTCAAATTTATCACTACAACCCTCCTAAAAGGTTCCATCACTAATTATTCAACAATCTATTCATATAAAGCCCAACTTTTACCAATATTATCTCTTGAATCCTAATATTACAAAATTGCAATCCTTAGCAAAATCATGGGAGAGAGTCATTGTAGACTTTAGCCTTAAAACAACAAATTTCAAGCCACCTTTATGGGGATCCTACACCACTATTTAAACATAATACTACCAAGGGAAGGACACGACATTAAAAGATCAACTCAAGTGAGATTTCAAGGATGTTCAAAATCACATCATTTCACTACTAACAATACACTAATTTCTGTATGGGCTTTGATGAGTTTTAAGACTAACAACCCCAAGAAACCTATAGGCTCTAAAAGATAAATGAATTGACAAGTTTCATGGTTTTTTTCTTCAGTTCTTTTACACATGTTCCAAGTTTATTTGTTTGAGAGAAGGTTCAACACTCTTTTGTGTTGTTTCCTACTCTGACTAAACACAATCTTAAAACAAAGCAATGACAAAGTTTGTAATAAAATATAAAATGATCATACATGGTCAAAAACCTTGTTTTGTTTTCAATATCATCAAGCCATTCAACATCTGGTCCAAACCTTAGTTGGCCACCCATATTCAATGTCACATGTACTCCTATCCCACCATCCTCTAGAACTAGATAAATCAAATTGTGGAAAGGAGCCTTGCCGATTTCAGAAAGAGTAAAATAACAACCATGAACATGATAAGTATTATGAATATCTTCATAAGGAAAATCATTGAATCTTCTAACATGAGATGGCGCTCTCAAACCAACAAAATGTATTACAACGTTGGAATCCAATATTATTTGTGGTGGGATATTAGGTTTGTCAAAAAATGTATGCATATCCTTTGAAGACAAATGTCACCTTCATTGTTCTGGCCTCCAATCACTGAAGTGTTAAAAGAAAAAATTGTGTTATTCTCAATAGCTTCTACCTGCAAAATGAGCATGAGGGCATGGCTATCGATAATTCCAGTAGAAGGAGACCACAGAGCCCTGAAACAACGTAACTCAAGCTCAATTTCCATGGCTTCCTCTACTTTAATCATGCGCAGATTTGTGACCCCATTTTCGATACCCAGCCTCCTCAATTTCTCTAACACAAGATTTTGCAATGAGTTTAGGCGCTATGAGATTACCCACCTACCTATGCAGTATGCCATGAAGACTACAATATCCATATAGTAGATTCCTCCCTTTTCACATAGACGGGCCTACCCAACCATTATTCAAGGAAATCAACATGCATAAACATTGGTTACTGGAAACAGATGAATGCACTAAAACTTACCTTGAGCGAATGGAGAGGATAATGTGCATATATGTGTATCCGTAATTCCACTCTCCTTTATGTAGACTACCCACATTATAACTTAATAGGTTTATTCCTTCAATACATCAAGAAGGTTTATTCTAATTATCGGTTTCATATATGCATCGAGTAAGGTAACACATTTGATAATTGTACTCCATTAAGTGATATATAGATATCCCTATACGATCCACGTCTTAGCACTGTGAAATGTGTAATACAATTTATACAATCCTTTAGGCACCAGAATTAGGTGATTCTTATTAATGCTCCTCAATAATTTCAATACAACTTAGGCCACCCACATCTTAGAAGTTTACCAGAGGTCCTCATCGAGCTTTTAATTTTATTTAATACTTTTGATAATTGTTCATATGTATATATATTTAAATCTTCCCCCACCTACTCCAAGCTTCCAACATACATAGACTAGTTAGTGGCAGAGGGTCGTAGGTCAAGGTTGACGGTCAACCAATCCAAATGAGCCACGCAACGAATTCCAGGAACGTATCACATGGGGGTTTCTAGACCATTGTTTTTGTGAATGGTGGGGATGAAATGAAATGATCCAATGGTTTGTTGTGGGTAATTAAAACCCTAAACCCTCTCAACAACTTGTCTTTTGAAATTTATGGGTTCTTCTTTCCTGTGTGTTGAAAAGTGACAACGAGAGAATCACACACCTGCCCTGGTGTGACTATGTATTCTTGCAGCCTCCCCTCCTCCTTGCTTCCACAGTTGGATAAATAACTACATTAGGTTTCCATGGCGCATAAATGTCTCTGGTTATGTCAATATTTTTCTATTATGCTCATTAAGACAACATGGTGTGTTTGGCAAGGAAACTTGTTGTTTTTTCCTCTAATAATATTGACCTCAACCTCCACCGCCAGGGAACCTAGTGACTAATTCTCTTGGAGATCATTTATTCGCACCCCACAGGCAAATCTTCTTTTTGATGTTTTGGATTGTTAATTTTAATTTTATTTTTTTTAACAGCTCATGTACTATTCAAGTTTTTCTTTCCCCCTTTAACATTCCTCATTTTTCACTTAATGGTCTACATTCAATTATGTAGGAAAAACGCAACCAAAGTTCAAGTTGTCTCTCCTCCTCAGTTTATCTCATTCATAGGAGCCCAACAAGTTGGTGGATTCTCCCAACATCTCGCATTCAACTCCTCCGTCAGGTATGCCCTCCTTATCTTCCTCTTGGTTTTATGTTAGAGATTTATATTCATTATGGAATACACCTAATTTGGTATACCTTTGTTGACCCATCTTCAAAGGAACGAGGAAAACTCTACTAAAGATATTACTAAAGTTAAGCCTTATATTCATGTATTTTATTTTATTGCATTTGAATGATAATTAGGTTTGGAAGCCCTGTCTGGTTTCATTCTTTTCTTTTTCCTCATTTATTTTTTTCTAATAGCAAGTTTATGTTTTGTTACTATTCATGTAGGTATTGAAACCATATAAATGTCTAGCTTAATTACCTCATTCTCCCATAGAAAGAATTGGTTTTCTAATAGAGCTCCCCACTGCTACAGATCGGTTCAACACTTCTATTCCTGTGATGGGTTTTATAGAAAATTCTCGAATGAGGTCCATATATGGTTTAATATTACTATTACATGACTTAAAGTCATGCCTATGCTTGAAATTCTCTCTAGTTCTTCTTGGGAAGTGGAAATTAAAAAATTAAAAAATAAAATAAATAATTAAATAAATAAAAAACAGATCGTACTCCCTTGAGGGGTTTTGTGTTAGTTTTTGCGGAACTACTTGAGCATAATTACTACTGCCCACGGAAGCTATTTCATTCAATATCTCATTTTGTAATGACAATTCTAGTGTTGGTTTTTTTTGGTCACCTTGGAAAAATGCACTGAAACTGAGAAACGAGATGTTAGTCAATGGTAAAGCCTGTACAACGTAGTTAGTTTTACTAAATACTTTTTTCTTACATATGTATTCACTTCTAAGAATTATTTTTGGATTTTTCCCTTTTACATAGTTTATTTAGTTTGTGAAATATAAAAAGGATATTGAGCATATCATTTGATTCAAAGATTAAATTACATCCCCTGTTTATAGTGAAGGAAATATTCTTTGTTATTCCTTAGAAGTAAGATCGTCGACATATGTCTATCTACATTTTTAATTCACCTGGTATCAGAAAGGTGGTCTAATGACAACATAAATCTTCAAGTTTAGTTGTAGCGCTCATTTTTGTTGATTATACTCATTTTGTTCTCAGACTCGGAGTTTACTTTTTCATAATGTAACAAAGAAGTGAATTGTTTGTTGTTGTTTTTTATTTGAGCACTTGTAACACACCTATAATTTCCTCTAAGCTTAATGCATTTAATGTATGAAAGGAATTTGTGACCATCTAGCATGTAGCATCATGTTTAGTTCAATTCCTACTTAGTACAACAATAGGGAAATAAATTGTGCAATTTTATTAATTTTCTGAGTATGCATTTGATTATAGTATTTCTCTATATGTATCTTAAATGTCATCGTATATATCTAGTATCAAATTATTGGTTCAACTACAATTTCCAGTTCAGTCTCTCTCTCTGCACAAGTTCGAAATTCTTCTTAATGACGACTCGATCTTAGAGTCCTTTTAGTTGTATAATTTATTAAATATCACTCATGCTTTACCCTAGAATTGGAGCAAGTTATTAGCAGTCCCGGTTTCAAATCTATATTTTCTCCTGTTGCACTCATGAATTTGGTAATTATGATATCTTTTAGCCATAAGGAAGGAGTAAATATACCAATTCAAAAGCTCATTAAGTCATAGGAAATAAAAGTATCTCCATTGTGCATTTAATTCTCGTCCCATAATGCAGTTTCCCTCCTCTGCGCAACACATAAATAAAATGTTTCCATGAGGAAGTAGTCAAGGATTTTGGCCTCAGTCTGATTTCAGGAAATTCATAATAGATTTTCACTATGGTAATCTATACTTTTAAGTTCTATTTAAGTTCCAAACTTCTAGATTCGTAATCATTGCGAAGTTACCTCATTAAGATAACTTTCGGCCTTGTTAATCCAATCTGGCATAAGAAATTATTAATATTAACACATGATTACCCTGTATGTGTAAATAAAAAAAATAAAATTCACTAACTATGCCATTTGTACATTCATAATGATCTATATACAAATAATCGAACACAATTCCTATTGTACCACGATACCATAAAAGTATTCTTAATTCCAGTGAACCCCCTTTCTTTTAATCAGAGATGAGGAATAATGCATAAAATCCTCCTCAGATATACCTCCTATACAAAACTTGCTTAGAATAGTACTTCTAGAAAGCATCATAATTAGTTCTATAATTCAGAATGAAAAAGAGTTTCAAATGATAGATATGGGTACAACATGCAACAAAATTCTCAGTAAAAACTATACATACTGACTGCATTGGAGTTTTTCGATTTTAATCATCTAAACATAACGACTTTCCAAACCAATATAATAAGTAAGATAGGAACTAAATTTTCAATAACCAATAATAAAAGTTCTGACTGTGACCAACAAAATTTTCTTGGGATGAACAACTTTCCACCCAACCACTAACCTTCCATCACAGGTTCTCCCTCGAGCTCAGATATTTTTACCTCCAGAATCAACAACCCCCTTTTGATCCATTTCAAAGGTATTTAATACATTTCCTTCATGATAGAGTTTCTTGTAGTGGCATCCCTCTTTTGGGGAATTTCTTATCCACTTGCCTAGGCTTTTCCATAAAAACCCAGCGTTCTCTCCCACAAAGCTTTTATGTTTTTCCACGTTTAGCATCTTTCTCCAGCTAAACAACTTAATGGATCTTTCTCTCCCATCCATTAAGCTTATCTAGCATTTCATCTATAATATTATCATGAAGGCATGGTAAACATCTCATTTCTAAGTGTCTCAATCCCGAGTACATACATCTTATTTATTTATTAATAATTATCCTTTCACTGAATTATTCGCACACACACACACACATATTTCCATGGCTTTTCTACCATAACTCAATCTAAGAAAACAACACTACTGAAAGTAGGGGTATTACATGATTCATTTAATCCTTGCAAACATCCCCTACAAAGCCAAAATCACTCTTTTTCCAAAAGTTACAAGAATCCTGGATTACATTGGCTTAAAACCCTAATTTATGGGATCATCACACTTACCCTTAAGAAAACTTGTGATGGTTCAGTTTTCACACATGCATCTTGCATTGGTCATCACAATTTTCCTTCATAAAAAGTGAAACTGCGACGACACTTGGAAATGAGGAAAAATAAAAAGTAATTTCAAATTTTCTCTCTATAGAAGCTTTGGGAGTGGAGTTAACCATTTATTATTGGATTTGATCTCGTACTCCTACTAATGAGTTCTATATTGTTAAAAAATTATAAAACATTTGATGGTTATGTTAAAAGATAAGGTGTGGTATTGTAAATAGAATTAACCTGAATCAATCTTATAGTTTATAAGATTAATAATCTTAAGGATGGTTTAAATAAAAAATTTAGTATGGATTGTTAAAAAAGAAGACAAGTATGAAAATGGGTAAACGACACCATTGGTGTCAAGTAGGTAATATTTATTTGATTATACCAAATACATTGGGAAAATAATTACTTGATTGGTATAGTCTACCTCCTTACACATACTTTGGAATTATATTCTTGGGAATGGATGGAACCTGTTTTACCAAACTAAGCTTTAGCTAATAAATGGTGAGCATTGAAAGTGAAGACAAAAAAGAACTATATGTGAATAGTATAAATCAGGTATAAGTAATTCCAATACGATAATAATCAACTAGTACAAGTCAGTACAAATTTCATGACACATGAAAACAAACAAGGAATTTAATAAACCTTTCAACTAGAAAGTCTCTTCATGAAGGAAGCCACAAAAAAAAAGGAGAAAAAAGAAGGACTAGTTACAACAATGGAATAAATGGAACAAACTGTTAGCATTAGGTTGAAAATTTTCAGTAATTGAGAATTGTTCATTGTTTAAAAAAAAATACAGTGAAATGTGAGCAAGAGGTGATAAGCTATCAGAATAACATGTGATGGAAGGAGTCTAGTCATAAAAAAGAGAGTGAAATAAGCAGCATATTAAATATTTTTAAGTTGGAAGCGACATAATAATAGTATTTGGGTCACTCTAAGACACCAAATAAATATTAAATCACCTTCAGAATAATGTTGCCGATACTCAAAAGACATTATCCTTTTACTATATATATGGAAGCTTCTACACATGTGTGTATATACAAAAGCTTCCGTTTAGGTGGGCATATATGAAATCTTTTGTATATGTGCACATTCCATGTGTAGCTTCGATATAAGTGCACAAATTTACAATTATGCACATAGATGGAAGCTTCTATATATATGCATATATGTGCACATATATAACTATGTGCATATATGAAAGCTTCCATATATGTGCACATATATGAAAGCATCTGTATATGCGCACATATATAGAAGATTCTGTATGTGTAGCTTCCATATAAGTGCATACATATACAACAATGCACAAAGATGGAAGATTTTGTATATGTTGATATATGCATTCATATGCATACATATACAACTATGTGCACGGGTGAAAGCTTCTATATATGCGCACATAGACAAAAGTTTCCGTATATGCCCATATATACGGAAGTTTCCATATATGAGTACATATACAAAAGCTTCCATATATGGAGACATATATGGAAGGTTTTGTATATGTGTGCATATATAGAAACTTATTTCTATGTGCACATATATGGATGTTTCCATTTATGCACATAGTTTTCCATATGTGCAGCTTCCATATAAGTGCACACATATACAACTATGTTCATAGATGGAAGCTTTCGTATATGTGCATATATGGGCACATATACAAGTATGTGCATAGACGAAAGCTTTTTTATACACATACATAAACAAGATCTTTTGTATATGCGCACATATATGGAAGCTTCTGTATATGAAGATAGTTGTATATGTGTGCATACGTGCGCATATATGAACATATACGGAAGCTTCTATCTATGCACATAATTCTATGTGTGCATTTATATGGAAGTTGAACATATGGGAGCTTTCAATATGTGAAACTTCCATATAACTGCAAACATATACACCTATGTCCATAGATGGAAGCTTCTATATATGTTTATATATGCACACAGAGGTGCACATATACAACTATGCACATAGATGGAAGCTTCCATATACAACTCTGTCTGCAGAATGTACCGGAATGTATATGCCTACATATATGGAAACTTATGTATATGTGCATAGTTTTATATATGTAGCTTTCATATATGCGCACATATACGGAATCTTCCTTATACACACATAACTATATATTTGTAGCTTCTATATATGCGGACATATACAAAAGATTTTGTATATGCGCATAGTTGTATATGTGTAGCCTCCATATACGCACACATATACAGAATCTTTCGTATATGTGCATAGTTGTATATGTGCACATATATGGAAGCTTCCACACATGTGAACATATATGAAATCCTCCATATATGTGTGCTTCTATATATGTGCGCATATATAGAAGTTTCTGTCTATGTGCACATATACAACTACTATGTGCATATACATAAGATTTCGCATATGTGCACGTATATGGAAGCTTCTGTATATGTGTGCATATATGAAACCTTTCATATATGCATACATATATGGAAGCTTTCATATATGAGCACATTTACGGAAGCTTCCATATATGGTCATAGTTGTATATGTGCACAAATATGAAATGTTATGTATATTCTCTAGCTAGTCTACTTCTAAGCAAACTTTTAGAGAAAATATCAAAATTACTATATGTTATTTGTGATTTATAGTTGACCATAGATATAATATAAAAAATTTATGTTCTAAAACCAAAACATGGAGCAAGATGACTAGAAGAGCATAATTTTTAAGAAGATGTTACTAAAATCAGGTCTTAAGCACTTGTGCTTGCTGGAGGTTTGAGACCACACACATTAGAAGAAATTTCAGCCTAAAAGTGTCCACGAAGTATTCACTTAATTTTCATGTCATAATCTATAAACCACTCAAAATTATTTAAACTTAGAAAAATGTACATGTAAATATTTTGGGGGGGAATGAAGAAAAACTATTTTTTAATCGTATTTTAGCATCTCTCATTATATGTTTACTCAAATTTCAAGTGTAGAGGCTCATTGGATGCATAATTAAATTCCACGTCCAAAGAGTGTCTACAATTGAAATTTGTGTAAACCTATAAGGATATAGGCCAAAAATACAATTAAAAAATTTGTTTTATTTTTTTCCTTCCAAAATTCATCTCTCTTATTTTATTATTTTAACTATTATTTTATTATTTTTAGTGGTTGTGTAGTGAGTAAGAAGAAGATTAATAAATGGATTACCAAACATATAACGAGTGTAATAAAAATCCAATTACACACCAATGTGTAGGTAATGGCCCATATGTTCTCTTCCTCCCATTGGGCTCCACATCATACAAACTATAATTTCCTTGGGAATGTTGTTTTTTACTTTTTCTATGTGAAATATGATTAACAAATCAAGTTAAATTGGGTGAATTGGGATTTATATTAAAAGTTTGGTGGATTAGGTATTATTATGAAATCTAAATTCAAACCAAGATATTTTTTTAAGTGGATATATTAAGTGCTAAAAGGAAATCAAGTCTAGAAGTTGTTTTTTCTATATTCCTTGAGTTAATGGCTATTATGAGGAAAAATATGTTTAGCAAGGCATCTATGCCCAAAATTATTGGTTACTCTTTCCAAGGTTAAAGTTTGGGAACATATATTATTTAAGGAATATGAAAGACTTAGGAAATATTCTACCCTTCTTGTCTTGGAAAGGGTCTCCGTTTGAAATGATCTCTCTTTCAATTACTAACTCTCATGGTGATATCCATAAATTCTTTTTGGAGGTAAAACATTGAATGAGTCTTCCTAATTCTTAGCCTTGAGGCTATTTACATGAGGCATCTACCCAACCAATGATTTTTTTGATTGCATAAACATAAGACAAGTTCCATGGATATATCTCAAATTCCAATTCACTATAATAAATGCTAAAAAGTAAAATTATGGATTGTATTTAGGGACACATTCTTGATGAATTCGTCTTTAAACTTTGGTTGTCCAAATCTATGAGATTTGAGGATGGATTAAATATGGGGTGTGGTTAATACATTTCATAGTTATAAGTCAACCATGATGCACACACAATTTTTCTCAAAGCCTATTTTAGAAAGTTATTGCAATTTAAGTAGCAAACATGATTGTTATGATTAAATAGTCTTTAGAATCTTGTGATAAATCCAAACAAAGGTTTTTTATGTGGATTCTTCTAGTGGGATGCTTGTTAATGAATAGAAATATAACATAGTCAGGAGGGAAAAAAATGCTACCCATATTTTGGGCATGGAAAAACTCTAAGACAACTCTTTTGGTTCTACTTCTAGCCTATACGATCTAGGGGTCGGTGGAGAAGACATGATGGAAATATTTGATTGCCTCCATAAACGGATGGGATACCCTGCCAAACACCCACCTACCCTACATACCTAACCTCCTATGCATGCTTATCTAGATGGTTGTACCTCCCACAAATGCTTCTCATGTGGGCCTTCCATCCCTAGTCTTGAGTTGTATCTCGTATGCTCTCATGTTACTCTCTAGATCTTCAACATCATTGAACATGAGTTTAAGTAAAATTAGTTTCTTGATTTTATGTGTAGAGAAAAATCTACTTCAAAATTCAATCAAGTAAGTTCAGTTGAAACCCTAAACTAATAAAATATTAAATTTGATTGATTAGGGTTTAGGAGGAAACCTACCTATAGGAATTGCTGAGATGACGAAGCCTTCTACCAGCTTAAGGGGTGAGAAATAGTCAGAAACCTTAGGTATTTTACCTGATAAGACAAAACAAGTCAAAAGAAGGAACTGGAATGTTGTATTACCTGCAATGTAGTCGGAAGGTGGGTCGCAAGTAAGAAGGGTCTCTAAATCCTATAAGTCAATCATGACTCCATACGCCGAAGAGGAAAACCTGTAATAATTAGTTGTGAGCTAATGAACTCCTTGAAAATGAGAGAAGGGAAAAACGACACACTATGTTCTTAGAAGAATATAATAATGTCAGATATGATACCTGGTAGAAGTTTTCAATTGCAAGTCGAACAAATAAACCTGACTTTTTCCCAAAGCATCACAGAGAAACCCCGAGGAGCGAGGAGATGACTGAGCCTGGGTTGCGCAAGGGAAGTGAGGTGGTTACATCCCTAACCACCCATCTTACATCAACATCGTTGGATTTTCAAAAGAGCATGGATCATAGATCCTAGGGTTTCCACAGATACCCAGGTGAGTAAAACCTATCAAATGGTGGGTATTGTACAGTTAGTCATCTCAAAGGTTTGGATTAGCCTCCAATACAATCAACAAAACTTACATGATTTTAAAAAACACAAGAGTGTAATTATAATTTTATATAAATAAAATACAATAATTAAAATTCTCTTTATAATATAAATCGATTAATAATTGGAGTATCCTCTTGACCGAGACCCCGAAAGAGAGTCACCTTATTAATATTATGTGCCAACAAGGAGTCACATATAGCCACAATAAGGTCATAAAGGGGTGTATAATTGCTATTTGTTATAACTTCTTACATTGCAGTGAACAATAATGAATTAAGACAAGCGAAACCATCGAACAACCCTTGTGGGCCAAGTTAATCTTTCTCCTAAATAATTGAATATTTTTTTTTAATGAGACATGTTACAAGGATGTTACATTATTTAATATCATTCATCTAATTTATTTGAAATATAATCATATTTGCATGAGTAATAGATATTTTCTCAAATGAATTATAAAAAAAGTAAGATCTAGCTGTTGTGTTTTTCGTAAGAACATAGCTACACTTGTACCAGCAACCTTCTCATTACAAGATTAAGGGTGAAACTTATGTTCTAGAGTAGTTGAGTTAGATTTGTACGATTAAGGAAATGTAGCTTGTTCAATCCATAGGATTTTATTTTCTAAAGGACTAAGAAACCTTGCTTTGATGGGTTAAATTCTATGTTTGGAAATATAGTCATACTATATTTATTTATTGAATTAGTACACCATGTGCAATACATATTGTTTAACAATATATGGAAGAGGAACATAGGTATTATGCTTCCTTCTCTATGTGGATATATTTATTATATAATTATATTAATTATAATATATATAGTTTGGATTATGATGAGAAGAGATATTAATTTTATGTTTGATATTATATCATTTATTTTATTAATTTCAATTTTACAATTTTATTTTAATGAATATTATCTAATTACTTTTTAAAATCATGATAAGTTATTATTAATATTAATGTATATAAATAACTTATTAATAATATATTTTATATAAATAATATTTCATAAATTGAATTGAAAAAACTCATTATTATTAATTGTAATTCCAATAATAATTATAAATATTTTATTTATTTTTATTAAAAAAAAAATTAAAATTAAAATTTTATTTAATTTTAAAATAATAAGTTTATTTAATTTTTAAAAATAAATAAATATATTAATAGGCATTTATATTTAGGAATAGAGTTTGAAAAAGTTTAATTTAATTATTAATTACTATTTAGTAGATAGTAGAGATTTAACTTCTATGAAATACTTTAAATATTCTTAATAATATACAGAAATCAGAGATTGAGATTTATCTTTAGAGTAGTGATATATTTTTTGTTCCCTTAATTAAATTGATTAATTTTAAAAAGATTTTATATAAACAACTCTCAATGAAATGAGCTATGCTTCTTTGGGCATTGGTATTGATAAGTCATGATATTGGTCCAAAGTATTTTAACAAAGTTTATTTATAGATTAAGAATATCCATAGTAAAATAGGAATGAATCTCTAAATATCTTGTCCTGTACTTTTTGTATATATGTTTAACTTATATATATTTTTTATAATAATAATAATAAAATTAAAATTTATTTAGTTTTATTATTTTTTTAATAATTTTAATCGTTTGTAATGTATTTTTTTTTTTCTCGGTAAAAACTATCTAGTCTATTATATAATATTTACAGGTAAACTTTACATGCAGAGAGACAGGCCATCCAGGGCCAGCTGTGGCACCTTGGATAGCTTAGCTTGACACAAAATGCTCCCTCGCAGGGGCAGCACCTACAGGATTTATCAAAACTCCTCCAAAGCATATTAAAGCAAAAGACCAAAATGACATGACTATACCAGCACATGGAACAGCATTGAGCTAAACAGTATCGAGACGACCCGCACAGGGGCTTCCATCAAAAAACTTACAATGAACCTTGTCCAGACGCTTGACTGACATAAATATGACACTATTAAGAACTGAAAATTAAAAAACACAGTAACGAGCAAAACCCAAATACCCGCTGAGACCTTTGACTTGGACCAGAGCCGAGAGAGAAAGGAGTATGCCGGGGAGTGCTTCTGGGGATCAGTCTTCGGGCTCTTCCTCAATGATGTAGCCCCAACCTTGGCATTCAGGGACCCCTGCCCCCATGTCCATAGGATCCTTTGCAATGTTCTGAGGTTCTAGCTCCTGAGGATGGGAAGGGGCTTGCTGGATTTCTTTCCCAGAGGTGCCAGTTTCGATTGGTGGCTGCAGCACTGGACTTTCCTCACCAGTGCCTTCTGGAAGTGGCTCAGCCGTAACTGGTTGCATTCCACCTTCATTTCCCTCAGGAGCCTTAGTAAAGAGAATTGAGATATGAGCACTGATACCTGCATTATCCCTCGAGCTGCCCAAGGTGAAAACGACTGAGCCGAATGGTGGAAGCACTGGCTCTCCTTCACTTGAGCTGCCAACCTCCATGAATTGCCCGGCCTGAATCGGTGTGGCTCTCGCCCTCCTGTGGCAGTAGCAGCAACAGCAGTGGTGGTGCTCATCTGCTGCAGGGGGGCGTGAGGATGCACCTCGCCCAGGTCCTCTTCTGCTCGGTTGCCTTTCTCGCAGTTTTTCCATAGACTCCCCGTCGCCTTCCTCTTGTTCCAGGACCATTTTCGTGGTTTTGAGGTCCCTGCGGAGACTGCTAAAGGATTGCGGTATCTGAAATGAATCGTCAGAACAAACACAGAGCGGACTTTGCCACAGATCACGCTCCGGAATGACAGCCTCAGAGCGGACTTTGCCTGAGTGGGTATCTTCGCTCCTCGCCTCCAATTTACCCCAATTGCCCTTAGAAAGCCACTCCCATCTGAGGCAGTCGCCTGAGTTGCAGCGACGGTATACTGTGACTGCGTTGTGGGGTGGTAGAGCACCCACCCGTCCAGAATCCTTATGAGCCTGCACAACCCCTGCCTCCCCATACCAATGAACTTGTAGTGCTCCGTCTTCCCCTTGAAGACTCGCGACATTCCCTCGATAAGAGTAAGCAATAACTGCGTTCTGCCTACCCATCGCTTCACCCTGCTCGGCATTGAATGCCAAGAGCTCGGGCAGCTGAACCATATACCTTGGCGGCGGAAAACCATTACGCTGTGTTGTTAGCACGGGGCGGCACATGCTGGGCCTGTGGCTCGTCCCTGTCTGACGTGCCATCACCCGCATCCGGGGAATCGTTTGTAATGTATTATGAAGTAAGCATTGTTTAATTTAACTTGACTAGCTTATTTTTAAATTTTAATTAATAAATAAGTAAATTATTTTTATTTTTATTGTTTTTTAACTTACGAAATTTCACTGGTTAACCCAAAAAAATATATCAACAAATATTAGTCTTTTTCTTATATTATTACTAAAACCATGACAAATGAGTAAGTTTTTAGTTCAAAATAATACACAGACAACCTTGGACCTGCAAGAGTGGAATTATTGCTAAAATGCTATGAAGAATAGGTTGGAATGTAATTACCCGAAAGTGTGAGAACATAATGATGACTAAATAAATGTAAACATCATAATGAAACATACTTACGTTCCATTTTAATTAAGAAAATGGTAGACTACAGAATCACATTTCACATTCCATTTTAATTAAGAAAATGGTAGATTACAGAGTTACATTTCACTGTGATGATGATACAAAGTGGTAACTTTATCTTTACCGTACAAATTTCAAAATCACGAGCTTTTGAACTTTTCATTATAATCTTTTGAGTTATCCTAAATGGAAAATAAACAAAACTGATTAAAAAACAAAAACAAATACAATAGCGATGGGAATTTACTTATATAATATATTGGTGAAATCATGCCCAGACCGTTTGAGTTATACATTTCATAAGCCAGGTATGTTTTACTTAATATATTAACTGTCATATCTCTTTAACCCAGTGATGCATGCTAATGCGCACTCATTTGAAACTTATGTGAAGGATATAATATACCTGATAAATTATTTTCAAACCTACATAATGCAGTTCTAGTGGTCAAATGTTTTATATCTCAAGCCTTATGAACTGGGCCAATTGGTGTTAGAGTTGATATATAATGCAGTTCTAGTGGTCAAATGTTTTATATCTCAAGCCTTATGAAGTGGGCCAATTGGTGTTAGAGTTGACATATCAATATATTGGTATAATGCAAAGTTCACTGCCTACATTTCTGGAGCTCTAAAGAATGTAGCGGAATGCATCCATTACAGACAATTTTGTGGTTTACAATTACAACGAAGGTTGTGGCAACACTGGAAAGTCTGCATCACTTCGTCTGCCCAATCCAGTTTCCTTTCCTTCCTTACTGTCTGCTTCATCATCTTTACTTAAATGGGTATTAGTTCTGCACCACAACAATCCCTATCAACAAAGACTGCGAGTAAGGAGTGTCGTGGCTTTGGGCATAGGAAGCTCCGTGAGAAACCACTGAAATGTCACTCAAATGATTGTGGTTTCCAGCATCAAAATGATCATCAATAGGGGCAGGCAAGATTTAGATCCAACGGTTCCACTCTTGTAGGCAATTTTAGATCCAACAATTCCACTCTTGCAGGCATCTGCCGCATAGGGCTCTCCTTGGTGCTAATGGTACTAGTAGTATCCGAAGTTCCTGCACTAACCCAGTTGCATCTCTTATGACCACCCAAGGCCTGACCTGAACGGAAACACCTGTGACAGATTGAGCATTCATGGACTCTGTTCCTCTTAACGGAAAAAGGCTGTCGCAACTGTGGCCATGCCGTAAACTCTTCAACTTCAATACTGAGCTCCCTTTCTTTACACCGATTAAACCAGTGGACTGACAATTCAAGAAATTCACCTTAAATATGCCAATCCGAGCATGGACTTCATCTAAATATAAACAAAAGCAATCGGGCATCGGTTGATTGCATACAATGGGTTTCTGAACTGAATTGGTTACAGGGTCGAATTCCTTTGGAATTCTCGCAGTTGAAGGAATGAGAAGGTAGTAATGAAGCAAATAGGAAGCACGAGAGAAGAATCATGGAAATGGAGGGTGCAAACCTGGGTATGGAGCGATTCCAGTTGAATTGTAGCAGAAGACACCCTTGATCACCTGTTTTAGGTAAGCAAATTTTCATGGAACAAGCCCCGCGTTTTTGTTGACACATTTTGGCATACATGTTGTGAGGTCGTCATGAAAGAAATCCTTTCGCCTGCGTGTAATTTTATCTCCAAGACGGATATATTTTGATTCTGGACGGAATTATTCGCATATATGCAACAACTTCGACATTAGCAGATTTCTTGTTTGCGCGATACTCGAAATATTTAGTTCAACTCTGGAGAATGTAGTTCAAGAATGGCAACTATAGGCTTGTCGATGTCCACATGAACAAGCTTTGAGACAAGCTGACCAATCTGGAATCCCTGGACCGTGGTTGTTCCCATCGAAATGGACATTACCATGTGCTCTGCTGTTTTCATTTCATTTGAAAAATTTGAGCGCGTGACTGCTGAGTTTGAATTCCCTTTTCATTTCATTTTCAAAAATTGCGCGCGCCACTGAATTTGAAATCATCCACGCTGAGTTGACGTTGAATGCATATGGTGTCATTAACTGAGCACAGGGAACTCCAAGGCTCAGAGCAGTGAACCTTGCTGGAGCCCGAACGGTGCAGCTGCCGGAAAATTCCGAAGAATGCATTGTATGTATGAGCACATAGACTTTTTAATATCATAATAGATGGATGAGCACATAGACTTTTTAATATCATAATAGGCGCCCTTCGGAGGTCGCTGACGCCCTCCACCTGTCGCAGATATGTGAGTTATCTCGCCGGATATGCGACTTCTTCTCCGTTATCCGACTAAATTCAGCGGAATATGCGAGTTATATAGGTTGGATATGCTAGATATCATTGTGAGATACGTGGAATCTCTCCCGATATGCGTACTCTAAGCTGAATACGCGGATTATCACGTCTGATATGCAAGTCTCTGCGGAATATGCGGATTATCCCCGCCTGATATGCAAGTTTCTGCGGAATATGCGGATAAGCACCGCCAGTTTCGGGGCTTTAGCTGCCTTTGATACGCGAATTATCACGGAATATTCGAATTTTTACTTAATACGCGAGTTACCATTGGATATTCGGATTCATTTCACCCGTTATGCGAGTTATCACTGGATACGCGGGTTATCAAAGCAAGAGATTCAGATCATTACATTAATACGCGAATGGTCCCGGCGGTTTATTCGATTGTTTAAAGACGGGTATGCGAGTAATCACCGCCGAATATGCGGGTTATATTCTGTTATGCGAGCTATAACGGTCCATACGCGAATTATCAGCGATGGATATGCGAATTATCACTTGATACGCGAGTTATCAGAAGATACGCGAGTTCTAAGTGGATACGCGAATTATCACCTCTAGATATGCGAATTATCATAGGTTATTCAGATTATCACCGCGGATTTGCGGATTATTACTTCCGGTTACGCGGATAATCATCGCCAGCACATCGAGTTTTTGCAGGCGCAGGTCTTCCAGCACATTCATGGAGTTGGAGCTGGAGCTGGACGAGACAACTAGAGAAAAAATCCTGAGGCCACGAGACGCCGAGATTGTGGAGTGGTTCGACGGGCAAAAGCTGTGCTCCGTCTTATGTGTTTCGTTCGGCTCGGAGTCGTATCTTTCTCCGGTGAAGCTCACCAAACTGGCGCTGGTTCTGCGGGTGGTGAGGCCACTGAATTCGACATTGGGCGGTGACTGTCGCGGTTGGTTGAGTGGAAAGAAGAGCCTGCCAACGCTGTGTTTCTAGTGGATGCAAAAGTGGCAGTGGAGATGCAGATGAGGCCGGTAGCGTGCAACAACTTTATTGTATTACAGGAGAGGGAACAAAATGTTATTACCAAAGATAAATGTACTCTCATCCGACTCACATCATCACAGCAGAACTGTTGAGGCTCGACATTGTCAATATATAACAGAAAGGTAATGCATAATAATAATATCTATGTTGATGGATTTCACTGGAATGGTGTTTTCAATATTTGATGTTTTCTGTGTCGTAAGGCTGATGTCACAAGGCTCGCGCCTGCAAAAATCTAGAAAAATCGTTGTCTAGAGAGGGTTCCCTCATTTTAAAAAGCAATTTTCAATATTAACTAAATTCAAAATTAAAATTTAAGATTATTTTTTTTAATTATAATTTTTTCATTACAATATGTTTATCCCAAAAACATGGCTAAATTTTTTAAAGTTTTCATGATGTTTTTAAAATAGGCATCTTAGATTAGGGGTTGCAGTCTCTTTTTAACGCTTTTATAGACAGTTGCTTTATTCAAGGGAAGCAAGTGTTTGCATATCCCAACTTTTCAGCCTTTCTATATGTTAACTTTGAGTTTTCGAATTTGAGTGTTTGTGGGAAGGGAGTTTTTGTGTTCATGTGCTGCTTATGTGTTCATAACGGAAATTTTATGAGATAATTTGAGAGTTTGTACTAAGAGAATCTTTGTGTTTATGGGCTGTTTTTGGGTTTCATAATGGAATTTTTTTCTAGATACAATTATGTTTTTTAGCATATTTTTATGGGAACATATTGGACACTGAAAAATGAAAATGTACATAATGGGAAGATGCCATTTCCAAATTGGATTTGGGAACATCAAGGGCTCTTCAAAATATTAGTGTCCTAAAGCAGACAAGATTAATAAGAAAGTTTATTGGGGCTCTAGCCCAATATTAAGGTTGTCTCTTAATGGACTGCTAAGGATTCAGGTGGTCAAGGCTCTGTTGGAGTGTTTTATATTTATGATAAGGGTGTCTTTCTATTGATCTTTTGAAAGCAAGGAAGTTAGGGACCCGATCTTTAGCTCTATCCCTTACATCATGGGTTACAAAGGAATACTCCTATCCCACTAGACAATTAGACTTAATCTAGACATGGAAATCTCTCTTCCGCTTTCTCAGTTAGACTTTTGTGCCTCCCCATTTTCCTTTGTGTTGATAAGATCCTCAAACAAATCAGAAATCATTATATAACCTATACAGAGTCTAGAGGTAGTGTTCTCACTTGTATAGGGGTATGGTTTGAATTGATTTTAATAAGGGTTTTTTTGAGAAAATCCAACAGGAATTAGAGAGTTGGAGTCACCTTCAATCTTTTTATTATGAACTAGTACCTTTTAAATGTAACTCTTGCCATGAGTATGGGAATCTTGCAAAAAGTTGTCCAAACACCAAGAAATCTTTGTCATTTTCAAGCCAAGTACAATACCTTAGAATAATGACAAGCAAGATACCAAGAAAGAGAAAGGGTAAGGCTCCAAGGGGATCTCAAGGTGCCATTAAGCCTCAACATCCCTCCAGGCTTGAATCTTACTCCAATAACATATTTAAAACTTTTCCATCTCAAGAGGGAGTAGAAGAGATTTAGGAGCCCAATGGTGCTAGGATGCATTAGCTTGAGTGCAATGAGAAAACACACATCATAAAAAAGTAGATGTAATTCCCGTATTGGGTTTTTTGGAAGCTTCACAAGACAAGGGCCCTATTGTAGAAAAGGAAGATTGTCCTAGAAAAAGGAGATAGAGAACGATGACAATAATGGTCTCTCCATTTTGTCGTTTTTAGGTATTTTAAAGAAAATTTAGCATTCGAATTATCCGTTGATGAAAAAAAACACAAAGAAAAAATTCCATTTCTCTACAAACTCTAGATTCTCTTAGTTTTAGTGGGAAATGAATTCTTGTAATTTACCTCAAAATTCTTTAAATTTGAGAGAATATTTTTTTTTTTATAGGATAAGCATGATCAACAACATTATTTTTCTTTCTAAACCCTTATTATTATTATTATTATTATTATTATTATTATTGTAGATGCATGGTTAATATTATTTAAGGTGATAGGGTGTCTAGATCACCTCACCATCAGACCAAATACCTACATAAATGTTTTATTTTGACCATATTATATAAAGTTTTCATACCGTTGAACAACCTTGGTGTAGCCCATTACATCATTTACAAAGTGTTTTTACTAGGAGACTATGACCATAAATGTGAACATGTTCATGTTGACATTAATGCAATGGTGGCAAAATAATTATTTTAGAACATTATAACCTCGCTACCTTGTTTCTATCAACAATATGATTTACCAATGTGATGTTCATCGCAATATGGTAATGTGTCGGTCCTCCCTTATGATAAGTCTTAGTGTCACATGTTTTAGGTAACATGGTGCTCTGATGTTTTTCCTACCCATGTGCTCTGTCAGATCGAGGATGGTTGAGATCCTTTGGGGCAGCTAATGATGGAAGTTTCTCCATGGGAAGTTATGGCTACTGCATCTCCCTCTACCTACTCTCATCTTCCTTTCAGATGGCAACAAATTGCGGCCATGAGCTCTACAACTCCAAAAAGGGTTTTGCTTATTTCTGGATTGTTCTTTCAACCATATCATTTGGATTTTCATTCAACCTTCACATAGAATATTTGTATTGGTTATTCATGATGAAAACTCATAATATTTTTAATATATGTGATGTGCTCTTTGCATGGCTTATTCCTTAATCACTAGATGTGATCACAATAACCCTTTCAGGTAACAACCATTCTGACCTTACATGGAATTATCAAGAATTCTTGTTGTTGGGTTGAATTTGCTTAGGATTAAATAGTCCTTTCCTTTCTCGCAACTACTCTAGGGTTTCACATTAAAGTTTAATGGACTCTTACATTCTTACATTCCCTTGTTTGCAAGGTTGAACGAGGAATAATAATGGGACCTCTTTCCAAACACACTCTCAATAGCATAATTCCACCAATATGAGATCTTTGTTGGGTTTAGTATTTTTGGTATTCTATTTTTGTTTTTTCTTAGCCCAAGTCTAGTTTGGATGATGTCATTCATATTTTCCTTGATTGTGTTAAAGCCTCACTTAGTTTTACTCGGGATTAATTTCTTACTTTTTTTTTTTCTCTACTCATATTCCTTCTATCCATCTTACTAATGTATTTTTGGATACAAGTATCATCAGGATTTTATAGCTAGATAGGTACCATTAAATTCACAGTTATCATTTTTGTTTTTATTCTTCTCTTCTCAATGTCACATTATTTATAGGAAACCACTTTCTCTGCAGGTACTAGAAATTTTGATGAGCAATATTGGTTCTACAAGGCATAATTTTTGGTTAAAATCCCTCCTTTCTAGTTTTATCTTTTCATATTAATAGGACATGCATACAATTTATTAACAAAGGGTCTCTCTCTCTCTTGTTTGTTATGTGTTAGCATTGTTGTTGTTTTTGAAATGATACAAATTTAGTACTATGTCTAGACATTTTAGGTACCCCGTTGTAACTTAAATTCTTATTATGGTAGGTTCTACCTCAAGGGTTTTTATTCCACTCTTCATGTCCAGGCCTTCAATGATGCAATATATACTTATTAGGTGTACTTATTTTTTTCCTTGTTGCACTAAGCTAGTTGTTTGCTTGATATTGCTAATGTACACAATTATATATTCACACACACACACACACACACACACACACACACATGTATGTATTTATATGAATCAAAATTCAATATTGTGTTTGAACCCCTTTCATGTTCATCTATATACACTCAAACACTTTTAGTTACATATTGTATCTTTTTCTATATTCATCAGACTTCCTGTATTTTAGTTAACATATGTATGCTACTTACTAGCTTATTTATATCATATTTTTCAAATGAAACTTTTCAAGTTGCTCGTTTCATTTTTTGGGTTTTCTAGGTCTCTAAATTATAGGAATGAATTAGTCTTATTTATCAACATGCAATTGTAAATTTAGGTTTCTTGGTAATGTTTATTAGTTTTAGACTATTATATTTATGAGATAAAACTTTCTAGACTATATCCCTTGTTTTTTATTATTTGGAATTATATTTTTTTTGTATTAAACTACTCTACATTTCTTCTTTCTCCATTTTTTAAAAATAGATAACCCATCCCAGTTTCTTCCTTGACAAACAATATTTCTTTAGCCTTTGTTTTCAGCTCATCTTTGTCAAATCACCTTTTACCTTCTTTTATGAACCTTTCTACCTTGAAAAAAATGCACTTCAAAGAATTATATAGGCACAATTGTTTTTAGTAAAAATGTTTCATATATAATATCTCTTACCATGATTCATAAGAGAATCCCTTACTATAGCAAGAACTCATTGTCACTGGGGAAGTATAGAGCCGGATATTATTTCACACCAACCTAGAACTCTGCTAAACTTGCTTGTAGCACCTACAAACAATCATTTAGATATAGTTCTTATGTTTTGTTCTAGAATAGAAAGAAAACCAAAGTAATAATTTTATGTGTTGACTCAGTTACTAAACCTGTTACACCCTAAAATTTTACATGCATAAATTCATTTCCCATTTCAAAGAATGTAATAATTTAATGAAATACTTTCACGAAAAAAGTTATCACTTATGTAGTTACTTGGAAATATAACAGGAGAAACCAAATTCCTCTCAAATAGATGAACCACTACTACATCAGTTCACCCTGAGCCTCAGGTTGTCCTTCTGTTGGAAATATCAATTAGTATTAAATGTTTCACCCTCCTTAAATGCTAGCAGTGTCCTGCTAGTCCAGAGTTAGAATTTTTCTTTGACATATTTTCTTGTTTCATGTCCAAATTTATCTCCACTAGAACTCCTCTTTTCCTCTGATTTCCTTTTTCCTACCTCATTACCTTTATCTCTCTTCATGCTATCTATGGTGGTTGGAAATCTTCGAAAGGGTGGAGGTTCAGTTTGTGAAAACTGTCACTTCAACAATTGTTCCGTTCATGGACTTCAACTGATTTGAACTTATTCCTAACAAAAGGGTAGCCTAACTACTCACATGTTGGATCCTCTAATATTTTCAAATAATTAATAAGTAAAATAAATATTGTTTCATTCATAAAAATATATTAATATTTACATATTTTAGCCAACCTTAGTCTTGGCCACATAGCCAACACGTCCACCATATATACAAATAAATATAAATAATAATGTCTAACAAAGAAACTACACCAATTGTATCACATATCCCCCCCCTTGAATTAAACACCATCCTTGATGTTCCAACTACCTTTATGAATTTTCAAAAGTGAATAAAATACTTCCTATACTTTTCTTTCATTCCCAGGGTAGCCTCCTGAAGGATGAAATGCTTCCATTGCACTTTAACCTAATGATGTTTTGATTTTAAAATAAAGTTTATTCTTTCCTAAAATTCATATTCAATTCCTTCATGTCTTCATTCGTACTAAGAAATTCTCTCAATTTTTCATTCATGCTCCCATCAAGGGTCAAACATATCAGTGTAAACACATCATCAATAGTAATAAATAGAAATAGGTTACTTTGTACTTGTACCCAATGGATATTCCAAGTGACATGGAATCCATTAGATGATTTCCCTGCATAATCTCAAAACATGGGAAATACCTATTCTATTTTTATACCATTCACACGATGATCTATATTGTTTTAAGGGTTAATTAATTATCCTTCTACTTATAATGGATTCCACTAATGATCTATCACATCTGACATCATCATTATGCTTTTGACTTGATTTCACAATATCCAATATTTATTGCCCATGCATTATTAATGTTTAGGATAATTTCCTTGTCATGCCATTTTCATGGCTATTATATCATTGTATTTTTATTCAAGTGCACTCAACCATGTACATTTTAGTTGTTCTGTCATTTTCTTCTATCTGCTTACCATCATTTATTTTATGCATAAGGTTTGACAAAAGTATTTCACTTCTCGTTAGGCTTCCTATTTATCTCTCCTTCTAGAGCTCCTTCTCTTTTTCCTTTCTCACACCCAACAACCAACAAGACCAAACCACAAAAGTAAAAGTAAAAGGGATCCACCATAGCAACACAAACGAAAAAACAAGTCAACAAAAAAAAATAATAAGAAATTTCTAACAACATAGGCATGTAATACATTCACCCCCCCCCCACCCCTGGCATACTGCATCCATGAATTTCCCACAAACTCACTCCCTATAGTTTTCATCTCTTTTTGCATTGCAGATTGATGGTTAAGGTGCATGGAGGTTATACACACTTTTATTCTATGCAACAACCATGGGATAGATTCCTGATCCGTAAAATTCTATGGATATGATTGGATGAAGAGATATCTAGTTGAGCCAATCTATGGTTGGGTGGAACGTGGTAGTCCCATACCGGGTTGACTTTTGCATTCATTCATAAGAGGTTATTTCCTTGGTATATTATATGTGAATGGACTGGTTTATATGTGGATTATATGGCTAATTTATCCTTGATATTTATTTTGTTATTATGTTGGTTATAAGCATGTATTATGATCGTGATGATCTATGGCTCTCTTTGTGTTTTTACTTGTAAATGAACGAACTATGTATCTATGGCCTAATAGATGATAATGCATCTAATGATATAAGGGAACAATGCTTCCTAGTGATTCTCATATAAGTATGAGACCCCTATGCTCAGATCTATTATTTAAATCTGTAGATTACATATTTGTGATATGTTTCACGAAATGCCTGTAGGGGCTAGTAGGGGTCCAATTTAATCCTTGTCAATGTTTTTTAAAATGTACCATTGTTATGTTGTGTAAATTCATTTTTGAACATGTCATTGAGTTCTAGGCGGTGACCTGGGCTCTAGGCCTCAAAAAGTGGCACAAATATCAGAGTCACAAGCATGGGACTGAGGAGAAAAGTCCCTGGAATCTCACTTTCCCTTGTTGTGGGAGTGTCTCGAGCCTCCTTGATGCACCCTAGTTCATATCATGGGAGCATCCAGGGGTTTGATGAATTAAAACTTCAGTTAGTTTCATGGGCTGGTTACCTGAGTGGTTGGGATGGCTACTAGGAGTTCTGTTACTGATGTGGAATGATCGTGTAATGTGTTCTATCAGTTCCACTTCCTTAATTGACACATAGGGAGTTGAATCATATCATAGTAACTTTTCATCACCTGTTTACCCCAGTTGGCCGGTTACTTGGGTAGATGTGGGAGGATGGTGTTACAATAATTCATGAATATATTGAATGTTCACATTGATGAAGTTGTTAGTTATTTGTACAAATATTTTGGGGAAATATTGGGATCCACATTGTCAAATGTGCATAGCCCCCTTGATGCTAAAAACTTACAGTGCTAGTGAAAAATATTCCCATATTTATTTGAAATAAAAGAATGGAAGCTCTTAGAAAAATTCTCAAATACCTCTGGGTCATTTTTTTTAAATGAAATAATTCGTTGTTGTGTCAAGATATGTAACACCCTCCTCCCACATCTACCCATGCAACTGTCCAGTCGGGGTAAACATGCGACGAGAGGCCACTATGATATGATTCGAACTCCTAGGTAACCTTAAAGAAATGGAATTGAAAAAAATCACACACAATCATCCAACATCATCAACAAAGCCCTCAGAAGAAATGTCAGCCACTCAGACAGCTTGTCCCTTGGCCCTACTGTTGTTCTGGACCTCTTCGACCATAGTCATTCTCATGCTATGGGAAAGGGACTGACCAGAAACCCAAAGTCACTCTCATAGGCCTACCTGTTAGAGATTGTGGACCAAAATTGCCAGTTTTGTGCTAGCAACCCTGATATTTAACCCACTTTTTCAGACTGAGAGCCCAAGCCACTTCCTAGAATGGAATGAACGCTTAGAATCAGGAAAATTATAGGGAAACAACAATGCAAAAGAAATGATATTCTCAAGACCTTAGCCAGACCCCTACTCGCCGTGACATACATTTCATCAAACATATTGTGAACATGTAACCTACATGTTTAAACAAGATAATTAAGTGTAGGGATCTCATACTTATTTGAGAATCGTTATGAACCATTGATTCCTCATGTCATTCACTGCATATTCATCTATTAGGTCATAGACACATTATCCATTCACATACAAGTAAAAACATGTTGAGAGCCATACATAGATGATGTAATAAAATATACATATAACCAACATAATAGGGATAAAAACATTTATAAAAACATAGCCATATACACCACATATAATCCATCATAATACTCATATATAGACTTGGAGATATTTCCTTTCATTAATGATGCAAAATCCAAACCTAGGATGGGACTTCCACATTCCACCTGACCATAGAATGGTTGAGCCAAATCTCTCTTCGATAATTCACCCCCGTGCCATATTGCAACCATGAATGTGGTATCTCATAGAACGCATCAATCAAAACTCATCCAGGGCTTCTAGAGGCCATTCACCTCAGCCCATCAAACAATCATTCCACCTCATGGTTGGACATAACAAAACCATCACGAGATCAGTCTCTATCCTAGGCTTTCAGGGCTCTAGAGCATTTGTTCCAACTCGGCTCCTAGGATTAGTAACTCAACCCATGGCTGTCATTGGGCTCCAGAGCGTTTGTCCAACCAAGACTTCCAGGACTAGTAATTCAACCCACAATTGTTGTCGGGCTTCCAAAGCATTTGTCCAACCAAGGATTCTAGTATTAGTAACTCAACCCACCAAGGGCTTCCAGAGCGTTTGTCCAACCAAGGCTTCTAGGACTAGTAACTCAATCAAAGTTGTTATAGGGCTTTTAGAGTGTTTGTCCAACCAAGGCTTCCAGGACTAGTAACTCAACCCAAGTCGTTATAGGGCTTCCATAGTGTTTGTCCAACCAAGGCTTCCAGGAACTAATAACTCAACCCAAGCTAAGGAAACATGAGAACCAACCAAAATAAACAAGGAAACAAACCCACAATCTCCATGGCTATCCAGGAAATGACAAGGCTAGGAAACCCACTGCCAATCCAGGAAATCCTTCATGCCAATGACATATCATGACCAAGAATCCACATGCATGTGTCATGCATGCCAAAACTAGTGAAGAAATCATACATGCAACTTAGTACCTACAAGAAAAATTGTTGTAGATGTTGGCCCCAATTCCCTCTTGTGCTTTCCTTCTCTTGCTTTCCCTTCTTTCTCCAAGAATCCAAATATGCCACACCCTCCAAGAGTGCTCCAAGAAAACTCTAAGTATCCAAGAGTATGAGAGAGAGAGAGAATAATGAGAGAGCTCCAAAACTGAACTGATCAAGTCTTAACAAAGAGCCTACCAACTGATCCCCATAAGCCTTTTTATTAATGAGGCCTATATTTTCTTCATTTTCCATTAATTTCCTCCTCACATGCAACCTGTGACCTTTCACCTTCCTTTTCTCCTAATTTCCATTATTTTCATAAACAAATATGCCAAAATACCTTTTTGCCTCTTTAATGCCTTAACCATTGCCTTTTCCAATTTCCTTAGCCATAAACAACCAAATGAAGACCCACTAGGATGTCCTGCCCTCGGTTCATCCTGGAATACATGTCCAATCATCCGTGGTATTCATATATTTTTACATGTAATTTTCATGAGGGCCATTATAGAACCCTCCCCCCTGGGGGTACACTGTCCTTGGTGTTCAATGACACCTATAACCAACAAGACCACTGAAAACAAAACATACTTTCCATGGAGCTTTATAACATAGCTCGTTGCATTATTTATAATGACCACTGTTGAAACATGACAATCATACCGTTATTAGAGCTTTATAGAATAGCTCGTTGCAGTATTTACAATAACCACATATGCGCATACACATTTGCTTCAACCAACAAATAATCATACTGTCTATGGAGCTTTATAAATCTAGCTCGATACAGTATTTACAATAATACACACATATACACATATGCACATTTGGTAAATAAGAAAATAAAAGAATATGATGTTTGCATCCACAACAAGGGAATCTAGAGGCTCACACCTCCACCCTCAAGTAATACCAGGATTCACCTCCTTCCCAGGAAGTCTAGAATCCACTACCACAGTCAAACTGCATCCAATGTCCAACGTTATAATCCCACACCACGTGTCCTCTTAGTGAACAGTTACCGACTCATTGTTCCAGTGTGCACTCCCAATGTGCATCTAATTCCATCTAACAATGCTCATGACAAAAAAAAAACCATCCTTGACCTTCCCTTATTTGCTACATAGTCCCTCAGGCAATCCGGTCAACCCTTTCATGCAATCACTCACCTTCCAAGTTTCAATGGCACCCCCATTCCGAGTAGTCCATCCCTTGATAAGGCTTCCTCGCATCGAAAGATACAAAACCAAGGCATATCCCTATTGAAAACCATCATGCTATTCATAGCATTCTCGTGGCAACCAATGGAAACTCTTGGGTACCAATGTCCACAATGGCCCTGCTCCTGAAGTGCTCTACTAACATACTGCTTCATGTATCAATTCCATTTGTTGTTGCAAATTCTCTTTTTCGATTTCAATCACCCAACCAGGAATTTCATGCATTCTTGTACCAAGCACATAAGTTCCATTATATTTAAAATAAATTGAAATAAATTCACATCATCCCTCATTGGTATCTCATCAATAAGGTATATTTTCAATCTTATTCACTTCTTGTCACAACAAGTCAAACTAGCATATTTGACCACAACATCTATAAAAATATCCCATGAGGTTAGCTCAAAACATAACCATCAAAATCATATATCACATGTAACCATCATAAACCAGAATCATAATTCACATGTAATCATCATATACCAGAATCATAGATCACCTGTAATCATCATAAACCATAATCATAAACCACATGTATAATAAATATGGAATAAAATATCGATACTTATCCTTCATTGGTCCTTACTTCTGCCTTTGTTATTATTTTGTACGCACACCAGATCGATTTCCACACCCGACAAACACCCAGTTCCTTCTTCTCAACCAAGTGCACATATACATAGTGCGCATCACACACATACAACCATACATGACATACAACTCCATGCAATACATGCACCTACACCTAACATACAACACATACACCTACACCCAGTGCATAACACAATACATCTATACCCGATGTACAACACCACACAATACATGCATGTACATAATGCACATACATAGTACCACATGCCCTCAACACAACATGTATGACATGCACACAATACCACATGTGCACTAGTACCATATGTACAACATGTACACAGTACCACCCATACACCACACCACCTGCACTATGTGTGCACAACATCACATGTACACGGTGCCACCTGCACAACGTGTACACAACGCCACATGTACACTACACCACTTGTACAATGTGTACACAATACCACATGTACATAGTACCACATGTACGCGATACCACATGTCCATAGCGCCACATGCACACAACACCACTTGTACAATCATGCACAACACACCATATGTACATAACACCACATGTAGAACATGCACACAAAACCATATGTACCTAGCACTGCATATCCAACATGTACATAGCACCATTTGTACACAACACTGCATACCTAACACACGTAGATCACAATATTCACATAACATTGTATATCCATCATGCACACAGTACAATATGTACACAACACCGTATATCCAACATGTACATAGAATCATTTGTACCTAGCATTGAATATGCAACATTCATACAACATTATTTGCACTAACAACCTGTACATAATATTTAATAAACAACATGTACACACACTACATATGCATAGTATTTCATGTGCACAATAATTCCAGATGCAACATGTACACCATCTACAACAGTAATACCTCACACTTGAAAGCACGTTATCTCTACCAAGGAACCTTGCTTCCAGTGCCTTATCCATGTTTATCCTAACATGTCGTAGACCAACCTGCTTTCATTTCGCTGATGTATCCTTCCACATTACCTATCATAACATAAACATAATATAATCACATAATATCAACTCATAACCACATGATGTTGACCTCATAGATGTGTTAGGCTACTCTTCCCACTTGATTCCTCATGAACCAGGAATATCTTCATGCCATTCACCTGCATAAAAAATCATTCCTCCGCACGAAAAATCCCTGACAACCCTATCAGAAAGTGACATAGATACATACATACATACATATATAATCATTAGCATAAAACAATCATCATCCTTTCAGACAATGACATACACACACATACATGTATACTTATAAACATCGGCATAATCATGATCATAACATAATTACTAGATATCAAGGTCAAGGTTAAGAGAACTTCCTTTATTCATGCACAACATGCATGACTTTGAGAAAAACAGTTCCAAACATAGCCAAGGCATCTAACATCTCATATCCATTTACTTTAGCTTTTCTTCTTACCTTCCTCATGTCTACACTACCACCATCCATTTACCATAATGGACCCAACCAGTCCAACCAACTATCATAGTCTTACCTTCCGATGCACTTACTCATGCATAGAGCTTCATCTGAGTCTTACATTAACTGTTGGGTACCACACAACTCTCCCACGAGCACCATTAACCTTCCTCTTTCCCAACCAATTTTGAATACTCAAAACATAAAAGACAACCCAAGAAACCAATAAGAAGAAAACCATGGAAAACCAACAATAATATGACACTACGAACAAAGTGGCATAGCTATGCACCAGACGCATGAAAAATCACAAATCAAGCGCAACCATCACAAAATACCAAAAGCACAAGAGTAATAATAGATACCATTACTCAATCCCGATGGTTCCCAAGGAAAGCTCAACTTGAACCTTCTTCGAGTTTTCATGGCAACCTCTCTTGCCATGCAATCCCCTACATCATATTTCCATAAACACATAAATGTCAGTGTATAAATAAACATAACAATACATCAGTTACCTTACCTTGTTGTGCTAAGCACATTGTTTGTAACTGAACACATCCACGTCATCTCTCAAGGGATTCCAATCATTTGACAGATCCACCTATAACTAAAGACTAGCTAATATCCCTTTCAAGTACATGTTCATGAATATAGCATGTATCCACATAATGTCAGACAAGATTAAGGGTTAAGAATATTTCCTGCATGCAATGAACTCATTCATTTGTAATTAGGGTTTCCAAGCATAGCCAAAGGAATTAGTACCCCAGTCCTTTCCCTTACCATTTATCTTGCTACATTTGAGTCTTACTATGTACCATCACATCACTCAACTATTAGTTACATAGGAAAATCACTTACTACCTTCCCACGCTAATACCAAGCATGTTTCCTGCAACCATTCACACATGTTAACCACATGTTCCAAACATCAAGACAATCATATCTATCAAGTTAAAATAAATCCATACCAAGACTAACAATCATGTCATAATCCATAGTCAACTCATATTCATTATACATAATGCTACAACTGCCACCTACTATACTCGAGTACATATCAACTGTCTCAACACATATATGTTAGTAAAACCATCATAAATCAACATCATTGGAACACATACTCATATTATGAAGTTCATCAAAAATTCAACCAACTTGCAAACATACCATGTTAAATAAATCAACATGGCACCAAACACTCAAAAACCAAATATACACCATAATAAAACAACCAAGCATAAATATATGACATAAGAAAACTCATATCTTAATGTATATCAAGGGAGGCTATCTTTTCTACAGAATAAAGCTAGGTTAGCACAATACAACTTCACAACATATCAACTCAAACATAAATCATGATATCCATAACAATAACTAACTAACATGTCCAGGTCATAAGATCATAAGCATTTGTTGTTCATGCTTAACAATCACATATGTACAATCAATCTAGATTAGTACGACACCATATAACAAATATGTCGGCTCATACTTGAATATCGCAACCATAACCATCTGCATAGGTCAAACTAGGTTAACAAAATACATATAACATCAAGATTTCAATGAAATGAACATAACCATCACGCATATGACCAATCCAATTTACAACATCAATATCTCAATGAAATAACCCTAATCATCAAGTTAATAGCACATAACAGCAATAAGCTATAGATCATGCTCATCAACAACATAAAATCAATTGAATCATCAAGCTAACTATCATATAGCAACAACAAGTTAACCTATAACATACTCATCAACAACATATCATATAACATAATAATTAAGTTATCTAACCTAACTAATAATAGCAATGCTTACAACCACATGTTACTGTTATTCTTGACTATATGACTCATGTGCATATGACTATGCTAATCAATTATCATCTATCATGTATGTGACCATAACATCAAAAGGAATGTGCATAAACCTAATGTATACAACCCTAATTCATATAACAATCCTTAACCTACATACCTACATGCCCAACATACAAACCTATTTGATGACATGCTCTCGCCTTGAGGTCCAATGCTACTACTTCACTTTGATGATCTTGCATCTCCTGCTTTACTTCATTCAACACATTAGCATCATAATAAGCCAATACAACCATGATGACCTAAATTTCATACCATGACTTCACAAGTTATGTTTTACCTACTATTCATCCATAACTATAACCAAGATCATACATGCATAACAACTGTATATAGACATATAAAAATGAGTACAAAATCATATACACATCATTCTAGCTAGAGTCTAGTCATCAATGCATGTCCATATCCACTACACAAACCATGACCTCATGCATGAAAACAACAACCACATCACTTTCACTTGATAATATGTGAACACTGACATGCAATAAATGTATAATCAATGATACACACATGAAGACATACTCCACAACAACACCTTCAACCTTGACATGGTGACGTCACTACAACCATGATCAAAATCATGCAAATGAAACAAGAACATGGACTACAAGCATAAACAACACATATTCCAACATGAAAACATGATCAACGCACAGCCCAAGGAGAGTGCAACCATGCTCTAATACCACTCTATAGCACCCTCCTCCCACATCTACCCAAGAAACTAGCTAGCCGGGGTAAATGTTGGGAACAAGTTCCCCCAAGAGCAGTTTTGGGGCTAAAATCCCATGTTTTGGGACAATTTTGTAATAAAGTTGTAAAGTCTCCGCATTTTGTGGTCGTGGAGCACGAAGGTGTCAAGAGTCATAAAGGGTTGCCCACCCTTATTTTGTAAATTGTCAAGTTGGTTGTTAAGAGTCATAAAAGGAGCTAAGTAAGTAAGCTCTAGTTAGGGAGTTAGAAAAGAGTTAACCCTTGGAATTTTGGTAGATAAGTCTAAGTGTTTTGGGTCTTAGCATAGGTAGAGACTCTACAACTGAGTGCGCAGAGGCCTAGGGTGGAAGTCTGCAGCTGAGTGCGCGGACCCATGCAGTTGTGTGTGCAGGGTGGATAGAGTTTGTATTAAACTTGAAGATATAAATATACAGAAGTATTCTACAATTACTATGTATTTAGTCTCTTTTAATGCATCTAATTATATTACGCTCTGGGTTTAGTTTACAATGTTTATTTGATGCGTGAATGTATGTGATTATATCTATTAATTAAACGCAAGTAAATCTATCAGTTTCCGTGATGCTAACTAAGATAAGTAAACACTTGAGACAACTTGGGCACCTATAAAATACATTGTCATAGCTACGTGAAAGTACCTGAACCACAGGTTAGGGTTACATGAAGGTCAATCATACTCCTTCACAGAGGTACATAAGGGCGGAATAAAGGGTAGATTGATAGAGCCTTAAGGCTTAGCGACCTGCATGAAAGCAAGGGCAGGGGGTATAAACCAACGTCACAACCATCTTAGGGTGCAGAAACTTGGTTCTAGCATCCCCCCATACTTCTTCGGGTGATACTTCGGTTCGTGCTCTGTGGGATGATGCCGAAAGGGCCAGTAGTGTAGGGATTTGTTTGGCTGACTAACACTGAACCTGGGTCAGGGCCCACAAAGCCAACAAATGGTTCCGTTGTCGGGGCCTGGAATATGCATGAGAGATGTGTGATGTTGTATTATTAGAGTCTAACTAAGAAAGAGATTAGATATTGGTTAGATAGGAAGATCCATGAATTCACAACGCATGAGAACAGAAATCCGTGGCTAACAAAGGAACAATAGCTATACAAATACCTGTATACAGAAATCACAAGATCTTTTTTTTTCCTTTCCAGTTGAGTTATACGAGTGGATCACGAAGCTAGCGAATAGTCAAGGAAGGTGGAGTCTTGACGTTCCTATTGTATGGACCCCAGAGTTAGTACAGAGACTGGAAGCCTAAGGATAAGATCACCCATGTTGTCGATCATTGGCTCGATCGTAGCATAGGAATGTTTGTGATAGAATTCACGGTCTATACCTCAGTAAGTTACAGCGAGGTAGAGCGGCGCTTCTTCAATGGTCCACGAGGTAAGTACTTGAAATCCTTAAATACTTAGATTAAGATGTTATTGTGTCAAAAATGGTTATGCAACTACCTTGATGTTGAGAACTACGTGAAGTGGAAAGACTTATAGGAACGAAGCAAGAAAGGGTCTTGAATATAGCCCACTGATTTCACCTCCTTTGAGTGAAGAAGAGGGAGTAGTGTAGGCTTCTCCACGAAGTGTAGTTCAGTTGATAAAATAAGGGTTCCCGTGACTATCACCTCCACCGCAGTTCAAAATGGTGAACTCAGTGAAGTTGACTTTGTTTAAGGACTTGGGAAATGAGGACCCGGACCAGTTTTGGTTTATTGTAAACACCATATGGGAATCTCAGGTCGTCATAGACGATCACATGAAGAAGGAAACATTGGTTAGTGCTTTGCAAGATTCCGCGCTAACTTGGTACATGAAGTACTTTAACAATAACCCAAACAGTGGGTTTGCAGAGATCCAGACCATGTTGAATAAAGAGTTCAGTAGGCCTAAATCAAAGGCCTAGTAGATTGTGGGGTTCAAGGAAATTACGATGAAACCAGGTGAGACACCTTGGGAGTTAGATTAGAGATTGACGTGTTAAATTTGTGAAGCTAATATGAACTTAACAAATGGACAACACCGCAAGTGGTTTGTGGCTTCGCTCCTGCCTCACCTAAGGGTTGCACTGTCACAACAAAAGATTATGACTCAGGCAGAGGCCTTGGAGATTGCAATAAGACTACATGAAACACCGATGTAAGATCTGAATTTGGGGTTTCAGCAGATCCATGCACAGTTGCAAAATATTTGCCTCAAAATGCAAAGTTTGAAGCAGGACAGAACAGTTTGACCGGAGGCGCGCTAAAAGATATGGTGCTTGAAATGTAAAGGTCAGGGGCATGAAAAATACCACTTCTCGGTCTTTTCAAACTATATTGCAAGAGGAGGATCGATTCCTTTGAGGTCAGAAGGCCAAGCATGACCGAGAATGGGGCCTACATTGTGGTGTGCTATATGTCAGGTAGCAAGGAAACATACGACTAATAATTGTCATTTGTTGCAAAAGTTTGTACAAACACTGCAACAACTGTTATGAAACTTCTACAGGTTAGTAGGGCATGATGAGCGCAATTGTTGAAGTTATGAATTGATGATGGACAGAACACTCGCCTATGGAGTTTAGGAAGAAATGTGGCCTCCTAACCAAAGCGTTGGGATGGCGCAAACAGGCTTTTAGGGGCATGGACGAGGCTGAGGTGGAGGAGGACCTGGCAGAGGTCGAGGACAACTAATTTTTTACAATTGTGGAGGACCAGGACACTATGCCCATGAATGCACTAACCCAACGCGTCCATCGTGCAAATATCGTACTCAGTTTGATCATGAGAATGAGGACTGTCCTATGTTAATAGCGAGGATACATGACAAAGGGGTGCTACCACCGCA
This sequence comes from Pinus tabuliformis, assembly GCA_031772625.1. Lineage (NCBI taxonomy): Eukaryota > Viridiplantae > Streptophyta > Pinopsida > Pinales > Pinaceae > Pinus > Pinus tabuliformis. The sequence continues at coordinate 509,133,850 of CM062807.1, forward strand.
ACTGACTCAGAACTTATAGATGATGAGGGCTGAGCCTCGTGAAGAGGATCTGAATGTGAATATAGTGCTTCGAGGTGGAACTGCAACAGGCGGCGATAAGGGGAAACAACCTGAGGATAGTGCATGGGTTCACAAAGCTCTAGAGATGGAGGTTGAATTTGATTTGGAGTGCGTGCATGAAATGTTCATAGAAGCAAAGAAGAGCTTCGCTGAGGCCTCTATCTTAAGGAGTCAGGATAAACCTATTCACGAAATGGAGCCTTCTATGCTTACGACCTTTCTAAAGACCTGCATGAAGCTATTGCGCGATAGCAAGGCTATGAAGGGGTTACATGAACTTATAAATAGATGCACCAGAAACACTCCCGGTGAACTGCGCATGGTACAGAAGATTGGTAAGCACAAGGCAAGGATAGGACATGAGATGAGAGTGACTGCGCAGATAGGAGAATACGAAATGAATCAAGTCATTCTGGATCTGGGGTCAGATGTGAACGTTTTGCTAAAGCAAACTTGGGAGTGGATGGGGAGACCCGTGCTACAATGCTCTTCGATTCAGTGAAGAATGGAAAATCAGCGGAACATCATCCCCATGGGATGGCTGCAAGGAGTAAATGTAGATGTTGAAGGCGTAAGCATATTGGCTAATTTTGAAGTAATAGAAATTGTGGATGACAATAACCCCTACCCTGCTCTCTTGGGCATTTATTGGGCTACTGACATGAACAAGATAATCAATATAAAGAAGTGAAAGATGATATTTGAAACTAAATCACTCCGCGTAATAGTACCCCTAGATCATACTAAAGGATCACACTATATTGAACCAGTTCGTGGTTACGAAAGCGATGACAATTTGGATTGCATATATAAGATAACAACGCGAGACCAAGATTGGGTGAATCCGAAAGCAGATGGACGAATTATACAGGATCGCGAGAGTTTCTACAACTCAGACTCAGACAAAGAATTAGAGCGCTGGCATAATCGGCTACATGAAGTAACCACGTTGAGCTGTAACATGATGACCCAGTCGCTGTGTTGTGTGTCATCAAAGGTAATAAATCTGCCCACTTATGATGGATTGAGTGATGTGGATGTGTTTTTGGATTCATTTGAGAGGGAAGTAGCAGAGAAGCAACGCTTCCAAGCTTTAGACTGGGCCCTGCGCGGTACACCTGCGAGATGGTGGGGTACGCACAAGGGTAGTTTTGATGATTGGCACGAGTGTAGGAGGATGATGAGAACATGCTTCGGGAAGGCAAAGGTATGAGTGACAGACAAGTATGATGGGAAGGATGATTAGTGTGCACACTTGGCCAAATCGGCTAGGGCCTATGGATCAAAGCCCCAACCTAAATGGGTGCACTTGTTTTGTCACACCCTATATGTCATCTTGATGAACTGGTACTTGGAGATAGAGGTCCGCCATGGCACAGGAGAATGGGATATTCTACACGAAGGGTTCATAATGACATTCAGCTTCAAATATGGGTTTGACTATATTGACAAAGCGCTACAAGATGTTAAAGCAATGATCTTTAGGATATTGCAGGATCCTTTGGATCTGATTCAACCCGATTGGACTACTCAAGTGAGCCATGCACTGGAATGCTATAACATGACTACTGAAGAAGAAGATGAGGATCCACGAAAGATTAATATTCCTAAGACTGAGGTCATTGCGAGGTCGAGGGACCACCGATCGAGAATCCTAACATAACCACGTCGTTGGACTAAACAGATAAATATTGGTACTGAGGAAGAGCCCAAATTCGCAAATGTTGGAGATTGCTGGGATGACATGATAGTAGATAAGTTCGTTTAATTGCTCCATGAATACCCAGATTTGGTCCCTACCAAGGCTACAGAGTTAAATGGGGTAATAGGAGACCTGGGCATTATGAAGATCATGTTAAAACCTGACACGAAGCCAGTTAAGCAAAGACCTTACCGTCTCAATCCAAAGTATAAGGAGAAGGTCTACTTAGAGTTAGATAAAATGCTCATGACACGCATCATTGAGCCCGTAGAAGAATCTAATTAGGTAAGCCCAATGGTGGTACAAGAAAAGAAGTAGAAGGATTAAATGAGGATATGCGTAGATCTCAGGAAGTTGAATGACACTTGCATGCATGATCCTTTCCCGAATCCATTCACTAATGAGGTATTGGATAATGTAGGTAGCGAGGAAGCATACTTCTTCACTGATGGGTTTTCTAGGTACCATCAAATCAAAATCATGCCTGAATATAGAAGAAAGACAACCTTCGCGACTAAATGGGGATGTTTTCAGTACACCATAATTCTTTTTAGATTAAAGAATGTGCCTACTATTTTTTCACGTGTAGTCATTGTTGCATTCAAAGACTTCATTCATAAGTTTTTGGAGGTGTACTTTGATGACTGGACTATGTTTGGATTGGTAAAACACCATGTGGCCAGTTTTTTCTTAATGCAAAACACCTATCGAAGGTACCAGATCGTGCTCAATTTGAAGAAATGTTTGTTTTGTGTCCCTTTTGGGACCCTGTTGGGTCATGCGGTTTGTAGACAGGGACTGATGGTAGATCCTGCGAAGAGCGCATTGATACTTAACCTAGAGGTGCCAAGGAGTGTGAGACAGCTCTGTGCAACCTTGGGACATACTGGGTACTATAGGAAGTTTATTAAGGGCTATGCCCAGATCACGTGCCTATGGAGAAGCAGTTGAAAAAGGATGCCACGTTATGTTGGAACGAGGACTGTCATAAAAACTTAAATGTGCTGAATGGAAAATGATCACCGCATCGATTTTAGTATTCCTGGATTGGAAGAAGGAATTTCATGTACATGTAGACGCATCATGTATAGCACTAGGAGTAGTACTGGCTCAGGCTAGTGTAGGATAATTGGACCACCCTATAACATTCCCAAGTAGGACACCCAAATATTCAGTACATACTAGCTATGGTATACGCGCTCCAGACGTTTAGACACTATTTGTTGGGTGGACATTTTAAGATGTATACGGATCATTCTGCGTTGAAGTACTTGGTCAATAAGCCTGTGTTTGGGGGGAGAATATGTAGGTGGTTACTGATGTTCTAGGAGTATGATTATCAAGTTATTGTGAAGCCTAGACGATGGAACGCTAGATTAGACCATATGTCATGCATCAAAACAGGGGAAGAGCCCACTAATTTGGAGGAGGGATTTCCTGACGCGCATCTCTTTACAGTACACATCGCGGATGGTAACTTTGAAGACATCATGCACTTCCTAGCGATAGGAACTGCCCCGGAAGGCTACACCATCCAGCAGGAAAAGGAGTTAGTGGTGCACATGGCAGACTTTTCTGTCATTGTCAAACATTTGTACAAAATGGGGTCTAATGAAGTATTGCGACAATATGTACCAAAGTTTGAACAAAGCATTATCCTCATGGACACTCATGGGAGTATCACGAGAGGCCATTATTCAGGAGAGGCGACTACACAAAATATTCTACATGTAGGGTTGTGGTGGCCAACCCTCCATCAAGATTCAAAATCCTACTGCAGGGTATGTGACGTGTGTCAGAGGACCAGTAGGCCATCGCGTAGGGATCAGCTTCCTCTAAAATCACAAATGACATTGCAACCTTTCGAGAAATGGGTGATAGATTTTGAGGGACCCATTCAACCTCAAGGAAAGAAAACGTGTGCATGATACATTATCATCGTGACTAAGTATTTGACTCGATGGGTAGAGGCACAGCCTGTAAAGGATTGAACAGGTGTGATCGCTGTGAAGCTTCTCTTTGAGTATGTACTGAAGTGATTTGGGTGTCTAAATATTTTGATGAGTGGTCATGGTATGCACTTTCTAAACGAAAAGATTAGTGCGCTTATGGAGGAATTTCAAGTATATCACCAAAAAAGCACACCTTATCACCCATAGGCTAATGGGGTGGTTTAAGAATTCAATAAGGTACTAGAGAATGCGCTAACCAAGGTTTGCAATTCTCAGCAAAGTGATTGGGACCTGTGCATACCCACAATATTATGGGCCTATCGAACGACGTGTAAAAAGTTTACTGGACAGACACCCTTTAGTCTTGTATATGGTATTGAAGCAGTGATGCCAATGGAATACATTTTGCCTAGTTTGTGCATAGCGGCACTCATGGGTGTCACAGGTCACGGAGCCCTGGAAGAGAGGCTCGCGTAGCTTGTTGAGCTTGTGGAAGAAAGGTTTATGGATAGATTTCACCAATAGGTCCAAAAGCAACGTGAAAAAGCATGGCACGATTGGCACATTAAACTGTGCACCCTTAAGGTAAATGATATGGTTTTGTTATATGACAACAAGTTTGATAAATTTCAAGGGAAATTTAGGATGCACTAGATAGGGCCCTATGTCATTAACGAAATTACTGATGATGGAGCAGTTCAGTTGGTTAAATTGAATGAAGAGCCCTTCCTAGGAAAGGTGAATGGTAGCCGATTGAAGCCATACACTAGTGATCCGGCTAGATGACTATATGAAGGTAGCCTAGGCTTAGCACTCCAAGAAGTTGAAAGGAGGAATGGGACTATAAACTACACTACCCGGGTTGGGGAACTGCGTGATTGGAGGATTGTGTGGAACGAGGAGATGTCATAGGATTTGTGACAATGTGGAGAGAGCTGCGCTACCCGAGGAGAAATCTCCTAGGTCAGTCGGAAAGTGACCGTTAAAGTCACTGTTCATGATTTGACGATGAGAATGCAGCCAAATGGAGCAGGCAGCTGACATTTAAGATGAAATTTATGGGTAAGATCCTTGGAAATATACTGCCAATCCGGCATTAGTGAACCAAATATGGGGGGAATGGTCAGAATTGAATTCAAAATGGCCTATAAATTACACGTGCCTACCCAACGAAAAACACTTGGCATTTTTAACATTGAGTTGGTGAGCTCTCAGACGTGCATCATCCACACATTCTTCGAAGAATTGCTTGGCTACCAATTATTTGATCAATTTCCAGAGTCCAACCGCAATTTCATCCGTGATTTTATCCCAGGATCCGAAGCTATGGACGCTGAAGTAGTGACAACATAGGGGTTGTGCCGGAGGTTGTTATGGAGGTAGAGGGAGCTACTCGAGAGGTTGCATAGGTACTAGCTGAAGTCCCCATGTCACCACAGACACCTAGGCTGAAGCCTACCCCAACCAAGGAGAGTGTGAAGGATAAGAAGGGAAAACAGGCTGTGATACAGGTGCGCACGCTGCCTATAGGAAACCCACAAAAGTACAAGCCCATCGCACAAGAAAAGGGAAAATCTATTAAATTGGAGCCAGAGGAGGAAGAGATTGAGGAAATCCCGATGGATGCTGACGATATAGGGGTGGAAATGGAGGACGTTGAAGTCGAGGGTTCTGACCCTATCACTAAGTTGCCCGAATATGTCCCTCCATGCAAAGGAAAGACCAAGGTGCTGAAGGACATCGACGAAAGTAAGGTCGCCCTGCACATACCTCTACTGCCAGATGAGATTGTCCTTGAAGGATCGCACTTGGGGTGGGTCCCACCATTGAAACTAGAATATTGGGACTTATCTGACACTGAGAAGTTCCCTCACTTGGCGACAGAAAAACTAATGCACTGTGTTGTTCACACAACCACCGAGATGACTGCATTGGAACTACAAAAGTGGCTCAGGCGTGTAGACAAGGTAGGTATGCTCAACCTGCTATGGGTGTCACACTACAATTGCACACCCATTAGAGTATTGGTCATCAAGCAGCTGTTATGCTTGGTGCACAATGGTTGTCTATGGCTGGAGGAGCTGATACCCATCACTGACAGGTTGATCCATAGGATCACATGACTGCCCTATACATGGGAAAATATGGCCATGATGTTTGGTAGAAAAGGTGGCGAGCAGGCCCTCGTGGAGGCCATGAAGGAGAAATTCAAGCTCGTGAAGAAGCCACAAGGCTATGCCATCTTGAGTATCTATGACCTTGCAGTCAAGGTTTCCACGCAGATTTTGGCAGGAGAAGTTATGAGGAAGCATCACGCAGATGAAGTGCCAACACCTATCGTTACGCTAGCAACCTAATGCGCTGCAAGAGTTCATTTTAATTGGGTGCACTATCTCTATGGCGAGTTCCTTGTGAACTATAGCGAGGCACAGGAGCTCAACAAGACCTTCCACTATGTGTGGCTCTTGCTGTCCATCGTGCTGGTAGACTAGGAGTTGCTTGAAGACAGTCAATTCCCCTCGGTCGTGGACGTACTAGAAGCAACAAAGTACGCTTCATTGTGGGTGACCAAGGATGCTCAGTGCATCAATGATAGCAAGATCTTCTGGATCTTGATGGAAACGAATATACGCATGGCTATCAATTACAAGCCGCAATTGTCACCTACTGTGTTTGCCAAATTGCAGGAGTATGTGGAGTTCAAGGCAGGCTTTCATCGCATATCGATAAGGGTATGGAACGACCCTGCACAGTAGTGGCATGACTTTCCTTACATTGGTATTCGATGATGTGATCGATGTATTTCTTGATCGTTGGCCGATAGAGTGACACACTGCCTCAGACTCGGTGGTGGGATCAAGCAAGTTCGTCACACATCGCAAAAGGGAGGATGCCAAGCTCAAGATGGCATAGTTGGATGAGAAGAGGAAGAAGGAGGTTGTTGACAAGGCTTAGGTAGAGCACGACACTGCACAGCAGGCAGAAATGCAGATAGGCGGAGCAAAGCATTTCTCTGACAAAGGTGCGAGGTTGGCTTCGCCCGAAACAAAGGAATAAATGAACGAGAAACATAGCAGCATAGACCAAACCTACAGATGGTGTCATACCACATCAAACATCCAAGAGAACAAGAGAAAGTCACGCCGCAAAAGAAATCCAAGACCAGTAAGATGTCATTGGACCCAATCACCCTGACAGAGGGTGATTTGAATGACATTGGAGACACAGTGCGATATGTCACCGCGAAGGTACTGCAGTAGTTTGAGCAGTGGCAACAACAACTAATGGGGGCCATCCAGATGGGTCTACATGAGCTACAGATTTGTGCATCACAAGATGGTGTGGCATCCACCAGCCTCACCATCGGTACTTCAGAAGCCACCGGGATGCTGCGTGTGAAGGACTCCTAAGCGATAGTGTTGCAGATGGAGCACTTACCATAGAAAACGAAGCTGACAGGCCCACTGTTAGCACTGTCAAGGGAGTGGGGCTGAGCTTGGTAGTGCTTCCTGGTGAGGCTCTCCACCTACTGCAGGATGGGTTGATCGCATAGTTGAGGGTCCGAGAAAAGTGTGCTATGTAGGTGATCAGTGAACAATAGATCAATAATGTGTGATTGGCCCTACAACGAGACTCTGCCATCTCCACCGTGATTGAAGTAACCGACTGAAACAAGTGCGTAGTTCAGGTCATGGAGGAAGCATGCCGGATGGTCCCAGAGTTGGCCATTCCTGAGGTAGAACCAGTAGAGGTGCACGTTCGCAAGCTTGCTACAGGGGTGTGGGATTCTCGCATAGAGTTGGCTAAGGTTCAGTTGGAGCTAAACCGATAGATTTCTGATTTGTAGTTGAAGGCCCAGCCTTCAACTCCAACGGAAGTAAATGAGCAGCGTGCAGCCGCTGTCATAGAGGTGATAGCGGCAGTAGACGGTGTAGTAGCAGACTGCACATGGCTATTTGAATAGTCATTCGAGGTCCTGACCAGTTTGCAAGAGGATCCTAATGTACAGTAGCTGGAGACAGAGGTGCGAGAATTGCAGCAGCACTATGACGAGGTAAAAGAAACAACGTGCATCGTCGGTCTCACACAGAGACTAGTGAAGCTGCAAGAGGCCAAAACATTGAAGGAACAGGTAGATGCAGCACAACACAAAGAGGCAGTGCTGATGGCATTAGTGGTGCACATGGCAGACTTTTCTGTCATTGTCGAACATTTGTACAAAATGGGGTCTAATGAAGTATTGCGACAATATGTACCAAAGTTTGAACAAAGCATTATCCTCATGGACACTCATGGGAGTATCACGAGAGGCCATTATTCAGGAGAGGCGACTACACAAAATATTCTACACGTAGGGTTGTGGTGGCCAACCCTCCATCAAGATTCAAAATCCTACTGCAGGGTGTGTGACGTGTGTCAAAGGACCAGTAGGCCATCGCGTAGGGATCAACTTCCTCTAAAATCACAAATGACATTGCAACCATTCGAGAAATGGGTGATAGATTTTGAGGGACCCATTCAACCTCAAGGAAAGAAGACGTGTGCATGATACATTATCACCGTGACTAAGTATTTGACTCGATGGGTAGAGGCACAACCTGTAAAGGATTGAACAGGTGTGATCGCTGTGAAGCTTCTCTTTGAGTATGTACTGAAGTGATTTGGGTGTCTAAATATTTTGATGAGTGGTCATGGTATGCACTTTCTAAACAAAAAGATTAGTGCGCTTATGGAGGAATTTCAAGTATATCACCAAAAAAGCACACCTTATCACCCACAGGCTAATGGGGTGGTTTAAGAGTTCAATAAGGTACTAGAGAATGCGCTAACCAAGGTTTGCAATTCTCAGCAAAGTGATTGGGACCTGTGCATACCCACAGTATTATGGGCCTATCGAACGATGTGTAAAAAGTTTACTGGACAGACACCCTTTAGTCTTGTATATGGTATTGAAGCAGTGATGCCAATGGAATACATTTTGCCTAGTTTGTGCATAGCGGCACTCATGGGTGTCACAGATCACGGAGCCCTGGAAGAGAGGCTCGCGTAGCTTGTTGAGCTTGTGGAAGAAAGGTTTATGGCTAGATTTCACCAACAGGTCGAAAAGCAGCGTGAAAAAGCATGGCATGATTGGCACATTAAACTGTGCACCTTTAAGGTAAATGATATGGTTTTGTTATATGACAGCAAGTTTGATAAATTTCCAGGGAAATTCAGGATGCACTAGATAGGGCCCTATGTCATTAAGGAAATTACTGATGATGGAGCAGTTCAGTTGGTTAAATTGAATGAAGAGCCCTTCCTAGGAAAGGTGAATGGTAGCCGATTGAAGCCATACACTAGTGATCCGGCTAGATGACTATATGAAGGTAGCCTAGGCTTAGCACTCCAAGAAGTTGAAAGGAGGAATGGGACTATAAACTACACTACCCGGGTTGGGGAACTGCATGATTGGAGGATTGTGTGGAACGAGGAGATGTCATAGGATTCGTGACAACGTGGAGAGAGCTGCGCTACCCGAGGAGAAATCTCCTAGGTCAGTCGGAAAGTGACCGTTAAAGTCACTGTTCATGATTTGACGATGAGAATGCAGCCAAATGGAGCAGGCAGCTGACATTTAAGATGAAATTTATGGGTAAGATCCTTGGAAATATAATGCCAATCCGGCATTAGTGAATCAAATATGGGGGGAATGGTCAGAATTGAATTCAAAATGGCCTATAAATTACATGTGCCTACCCAACGAAAAACACTTGGCATTTTTAACATTGAGTTGGTGAGCTCTTAGACGTGCATGATCCACACATTCTTCGAAGAATTGCTTGGCTACCAATTGTTTGATCAATTTCCAGAGTCCAACCGCAATTTCATCTGTGATTTTATCCCAGGATCCGAAGCTATGGACGCTGAAGTAGTGAAAACAGAGGGGTTGTGCCGGAGGTTGTTATGGAGGTAGAGGGAGCTACTCGAGAGGTTGCATAGGTACTAGCTGAAGTCCCCATGTCACCACAGACACCTAGGCTGAAGCCTACCCCAACCAAGGAGAGTGTGAAGGATAAGAAGGGAAAACAAGTTGTGATACAGGTGCGCACGCTGCCTAGAGGAAACCCACAAAAGTACAAGCCCATCGCACAAGAAAAGGGAAAATCTATTAAATTGGAGCCAGAGGAGGAAGAGATTGAGGAAATCCCGATGGATTCTGAGGATTTAGGGGTGGAAATGGAGGACGTTGAAGTCGAGGGTTCTGACCCTATCACTAAGTTGCCCAAATATGTCCCTCCATGCAAAGGAAAGACCAAGGTGCTGAAGGACATCGACGAAAGTAAGGTCGCCCTGCACATACCTCTACTGCCAAATGAGATTGTCCTTGAAGGATAGCGCTTGGGGTGGGTCCCACCATTGAAACTAGAATATTGGGACTTATCTGACACTGAGAAGTTCCCTCACTTGGCGACAGAACAACTAATGCACTGTGTTGTTCACACAACCACCGAGATGACTGCATTGGAACTACAAAAGTGGCTCAGGCGTGTAGACAAGGTAGGTATGCTCAACCTGCTATGGGTGTCACACTACAATTGCACACCCATTACAGTATTGGTCATCAAGCAGCTGTTATGCTTGGTGCACAATGGGTGTCTATGGCTGGAGGAGCTGATACCCATCACTGACAGGTTGATCCATAGGATCACATGACTGCCCTATACATGGGAAAATATGGCCATGATGTTTGGTAGAAAAGGTGGCGAGCAGGCCCTCGTGGAGGCCATGAAGGAGAAATTCAAGCTCATGATGAAGCCACAAGGCCATGCCATCTTGAGTATCTATGACCTTGCAGTCAAGGTTTCCACGCAGATTTTGGCAGGAGAAGTTATGAGGAAGCGTCACGCAGATGAAGTGCCAACACCTGTCATTTCTCTAGCAACCTAATGCGCTACAGGAGTTCATTTTAATTGGGCGCACTATCTCTATGGCGAGTTCCTTGTGAACTATAGCGAGGCACAGGAGCTCAACAAGACCTTCCACTATGTGTGGCTCTTGCTGTCCATCGTGCTGGTAGACTAGGAGTTGCTTGAAGACAGTCAATTCCCCTCGGTCGTGGACGTACTAGAAGCAACAAAGTACGCTTCATTGTGGGTGACCAAGGATGCTCAGTGCATCAATGATAGCAAGATCTTTTGGATCTTGATGGAAACGAATATACGCATGGCTATCAATTACGAGCCGCAATTGTCACCTACTGTGTTTGCCAAATTGCAGGAGTATGTGGAGTTCAAGGCAGGCTTTCATCGCATATCGATAAGGGTATGGCAGGACCCTGCACAGTAGCGGCATGACTTGCCTTACTTGGTAATTGATGATGTGATCGATGAATTTCTTGATCGTTGGCCGGTAGAGTGACACACTGCCTCAGACTCGGTGGTGGGATCAAGCAAGTTCGTCACACATTGCAAAAGGGAGGATGCCAAGCTCAAGATGGCATAGTTGGATGAGAAGAGGAAGAAGGAGGTTGTTGACAAGGCCTAGGTAGAGCACGACACCGCACAGCAGGCAGAAATGCAGACAGGCGGAGCAAAGCATTTCTCTGACAAAGGTGTGAGGTTGGCTTCGCCCGAAACAGAGGAATAAATGAACGAGAAAACATAGCAGCATAGACCGAACCTACAGATGGTGTCATACCACATCAAATGTCCAAGAGAACAAGAGAAAGTCACGCCGCAAAAGAAATCCAAGACCAGTAAGATGTCATTGGACCCAATCACCCTAACAGAGGGTGATTTGAATGACGTTGGAGACACAGTGCGATATGTCACCGTGAAGGTACTGCAGTAGTTTGTGCAGTGGCAACAACAACTATTGGGGGCCATCCAGATGGGTCTACATGAGCTACAGATTTGTGCATCACAAGATGGTGTGGCATCCACCAGCCTCACCATCGGTACTTCAGAAGCCACCGGGATGCTACGTGTGAAGGAATCCTAAGCGATAGTGTTGGGGATGGAGCACTTACCATAGAAAATGAAGCTGACAGGCCCACTGTTAGCACCGTCAAGGGAGTGGGGCTGAGCTTGGTAGCGCTTCCTGGTGAGGCTCTCCACCTACTTCAGGATGGGTTGATCGCATAGTTGAGGGTCCGAGAACAGTGTGCTATGTAGGTGATCAGTGAACAATAGATCAATAATGTGAGATTGGCCCTACAACGAGACTCTGCCATCTCCACCGTGATTGAAGTAACCGACTGAAACAAGTGCGTAGTTCAGGTCGTGGAGGAAGCATGCTGGATGGTCCCAGAGTTGGCCATTCCTGAGGGAGAACCAGTAGAGGTGCACGTTCGCAAGCTTGCTACAGGGGTGTGGGATTCTCGCATAGAGTTGGCTAAGGTTCAGTTGGAGCTAAACTTATAGATTTCTGATTTGTAGTTGAAGGCCCAGCCTTCAACTCCACCGGAAGTAAATGAGCAGCGTGCAGCCGTTGTCATAGAGGTGATAGCGGCAGTAGACAGTGTAGTAGCAGACTGCACATGGCTATTTGAACAGTCATTCGAGGTCCTGATCAGTTTGCAAGAGGATCCTAATGTACAGTAGCTGGAGACAGAGGTGCGAGAATTGTAGCACCACTATGACGAGGTAAAAGAAACAACGTGCATCGTCGGTCTCACACAGAGACTAATGAAGCTGCAAGAGGCCAAAACATTGAAGGAACAGGTAGATGCAGCACAGCACAAAGAGGCAGTGCTGAAGGCATTAGTGGTGCACATGGCAGACTTTTCTGCCATTGTCGAACATTTGTACAAAATGGGGTCTAATGAAGTATTGCGACAATATGTACCAAAGTTTGAACAAAGCATTATCCTCATGGACACTCATGGGAGTATCACGAGAGGCCATTATTCAGGAGAGGCGACTACACAAAATATTCTACACGTAGGATTGTGGTGGCCAACCCTCCATCAAGATTCAAAATCCTACTGCAGGGTGTGTGACGTGTGTCAAAGGACCAGTAGGCCATCGCGTAGGGATCAGCTTCCTCTAAAATCACAAATGACATTGCAACCTTTCGAGAAATGGGTGATAGATTTTGAGGGACCCATTCAACCTCAAGGAAAGAAGACGTGTGCATGATACATTATCACCGTGACTAAGTATTTGACTCAATGGGTAGAGGCACAGCCTGTAAAGGATTGAACAGGTGTGATCGCTGTGAAGCTTCTCTTTGAGTATGTACTGAAGTGATTTGGGTGTCTAAATATTTTGATGAGTGGTCATGGTATGCACTTTCTAAACGAAAAGATTAGTGCGCTTATGGAGGAATTTCAAGTATATCACCAAAAAAGCACACCTTATCACCCACAGGCTAATGGGTTGGTTTAAGAATTCAATAAGGTACTAGAGAATGCGCTAACCAAGGTTTGCAATTCTCAGCAAAGTGATTGGGACCTGTGCATACCCACAGTATTATGGGCCTATCGAACGACGTGTAAAAAGTTTACTGGACAGACACCCTTTAGTCTTGTATATGGTATTGAAGCAGTGATGCCAATGGAATACATTTTGCCTAGTTTGTGCATAGCGGCACTCATGGGTGTCACAGATCACGGAGCCCTGGAAGAGAGGCTCGCGTAGCTTGTTGAGCTTGTGGAAGAAAGGTTTATGGCTAGATTTCACCAACAGGCCCAAAAGCAGCGTGAAAAAGCATGGCATGATTGGCACATTAAACTGTGCACCTTTAAGGTAAATGATATGGTTTTGTTATATGACAGCAAGTTTGATAAATTTCCAGGGAAATTCAGGATGCACTAGATAGGGCCCTATGTCATTAACGAAATTACTAATGATGGAGCAGTTCAGTTGGTTAAATTGAATGAAGAGCCCTTCCTAGGAAAGGTGAATGGTAGCCGATTGAAGCCATACACTGGTGATCCGGCTAGATGACTATATGAAGGTAGCCTAGGCTTAGCACTCCAAGAAGTTGAAAGGAGGAATGGGTCTATAAACTACACTACCCGGGTTGGGGAACTGCATGATTGGAGGATTGTGTGGAACGAGGAGATGTCATAGATTCGTGACAACGTGGAGAGAGCTGCGCTACCCGAGGAGAAATATCCTAGGTCAGTCGGAAAGTGACCGTTAAAGTCACTATTCATGATTTGACGATGAGAATGCAGCCAAATGGAGCAGGCAGCTGACATTTAAGATGAAATTTATGGGTAAGATCCTTGGAAATATACTGCCAATCCGGCATTAGTGAATCAAATATGGGGGGAATGGTCAGAATTGAATTCAAAATGGCCTATAAATTACATGTGCCTACCCAACGAAAGACACTTGGCATTTTTAACATTGAGTTGGTGAGCTCTCAGACGTGCATGATCCACACATTCTTCGAAGAATTGCTTGGCTACCAATTGTTTGATCAATTTCCAGAGTCCAACCGCAATTTCATCTGTGATTTTATCCCAGGATCCGAAGCTATGGACGCTGAAGTAGTGACAACAGAGGGGTTGTGCCGGAGGTTGTTATGGAGGTAGAGGGAGCTACTCGAGAGGTTGCATAGGTACTAGCTGAAGTCCCCATGTCACCACAGACACCTAGGCTGAAGCCTACCCCAACCAAGGAGAGTGTGAAGGATAAGAAGGAAAAACAGGCTGTGATATAGGTGCGCACGCTGCCTAGAGGAAACCCACAAAAGTACAAGCCCATCACACAAGAAAAGGGAAAATCTATTAAATTGGAGCCATAGGAGGAAGAGATTGAGGAAATCCCAATGGATGCTGAGGATTTAGGGGTGGAAATGGAGGATGTTGAAGTCGAGGGTTCTGACCCTATCACTAAGTTGCCCGAATATGTCCCTCCATGCAAAGGAAAGACCAAGGTGCTGAAGGACATCGACGAAAGTAAGGTCGCCCTGCACATACCTCTACTGCCTGATGAGATTGTCCTTGAAGGATCTCGCTTGGGGTGGGTCCCAACATTGAAACTAGAATATTGGGACTTATCTGACAGTGAGAAGTTCCCTCACTTGGCGACAGAACAACTAATGCACTGTGTTGTTCACACAACCACCGAGATGACTGCATTGGAACTACAAAAGTGGCTCAGGCGTGTAGACAAGGTAGGTATGCGCAACCTGCTATGGGTGTCACACTACAATTGCACACCCATTACAGTATTGGTCATCAAGCAGCTGTTATGCTTGGTGCACAATGGGTGTCTATGGCTGGAGGAGCTGATACCCATCACTGACAGGTTGATCCATAGGATCACATGACTGCCCTATACATGGGAAAATATGGCCATGATGTTTGGTAGAAAAGGTGGCGAGCAGGCCCTCGTGGAGGCCATGAAGGAGAAATTCAAGCTCGTGAAGAAGCCACAAGGCTATGCCATCTTGAGTATCTATGACCTTGCAGTCAAAGTTTCCACGCAAATTTTGGCAGGAGAATTTATGAGGAAGCGTCACGCAGATGAAGTGCCAACACCTGTCGTTACTCTAGCAACCTAATGCGCTGCAGGAGTTCATTTTAATTGGGCGCACTATCTCTATGGCGAGTTCCTTGTGAACTATAGCGAGGCACAGGAGCTCAACAAGACCTTCCACTATGTGTGGCTCTTGCTGTCCATCGTGCTGGTAGACTAGGAGTTGCTTGAAGACAGTCAATTCCCCTCGGTCGTGGACGTACTAGAAGCAACAAAGTATGCTTC
Organism: Pinus tabuliformis; assembly: GCA_031772625.1. Taxonomy (NCBI): domain Eukaryota; kingdom Viridiplantae; phylum Streptophyta; class Pinopsida; order Pinales; family Pinaceae; genus Pinus; species Pinus tabuliformis. The sequence goes on from CM062807.1 coordinate 509,149,266, forward strand.
ATTGTGGGTGACCAAGGATGCTCAGTGCATCAATGATAGCAAGATATTCTGGATCTTGATGGAAACGAATATACGCATGGCTATCAATTACAAGCCGCAATTGTCACCTACTGTGTTTGCCAAATTGTAGGAGTATGTGGAGTTCAAGGCAGGCTTTCATCGCATATCGATAAGGGTATGGAAGGACACTGCACAGTAGTGGCATGACTTGCCTTACTTGGTAATTGATGATGTGATCGATGTATTTCTTGATATTTGGCTGGTAGAGTGACACACTGCCTCAGACTCGGTGGTGGGATCAAGCAAGTTCGTCACACATCGCAAAAGGGAGGATGCCAAGCTCAAGATGGCATAGTTGGATGAGAAGAGGAAGAAGGAGGTTGTTGACAAGGCCTAGGTGGAGCACGACACCGCACAGCAGGCAGAAATGCAGACAGGCGAAGCAAAGCATTTCTCTGACAAAGGTGCAAGGTTGGCTTCGCCCGAAACAGAGGAATAAATGAACAAGAAAACATAGCAGCATAGACCGAACCTACAGATGGTGTCATACCACATCAAACGTCCAAGAGAACAAGAGAAAGTCACGCCGCAAAAGAAATCCAAGACTAGTAAGATGTCATTGGACCCAATCACCCTAACAGAGGGTGATTTGAATGACATTGGAGACACAGTGCGATATGTCACCGCGAAGGTATTGCAGTAGTTTGAGCAGTGGCAACAACAACTATTGGGGGCCATCCAGATGGGTCTACATGAGCTACAGATTTTTTCATCACAAGATGGTGTGGCGTCCACCAGCCTCACCATCGGTACTTCAGAAGCCACCGGGATGCTGCGTGTGAAGGACTCCTAAGCGATAGTGTTGCAGATGGAGCACTTACCATAGAAAATGAAGCTGACAGGCCCATTGTTAGCACCGTCAAGGGAGTGGGGCTGAGCTTGGTAGCGCTTCCTGGTGAGGCTCTCCACCTACTGCAGGATGGGTTGATCGCATAGTTGAGGGTCCGAGAACAGTGTGCTATGTAGGTGATCAGTGAAAAATAGATCAATAATGTGTGATTGGCCCTACAACGTGACTCTGCCATCTCCACCATGATTGAAGTAACCGACTAAAACAAGTGCGTAGTTCAGGTCGTGGAGGAAGCATGCCGGATGGTCCCAGAGTTGGCCATTCCTGAGGGAGAACTAGTAGAGGTGCACGTTCGCAAGCTTGCTACAGGGGTGTGGGATTCTCGCATAGAGTTGGCTAAGGTTCAGTTGGAGCTAAACCTATAGATTTCTGATTTGTAGTTGAAGGCCCAGCCTTCAACTCCACCGGAAGTAAATGAGCAGCGTGCAGCCGTTGTCATAGAGGTGATAGCGGCAGTAGACAGTGTAGTAGCAGACTGCACATGGCTATTTGAACAGTCATTCGAGGTCCTGACCAGTTTGCAAGAGGATCCTAATGTACAGTAGCTGGAGACAGAGGTGCGAGAATTGTAGCACCACTATGATGAGGTAAAAGAAACAACGTGCATCGTCGGTCTCACACAGAGACTAGTGAAGCTGCAAGAGGCCAAAACATTGAAGGAACAGGTAGATGCAGCACAGCACAAAGAGGCAGTGCTGAAGGCATGCTTAAAGCCTTGGTTCAACGAAGCTTATTCGGTCACGACCTCCATTGAAGGCAAGGTTGCTAGTCTGCAAGCGACTTACCAGAAGCTTCAGGATGATAGTTCAGGACCAACGATAGAGCAGTTGGTTGAAGAAGTGAAGCAGGCGGCCGGGCAGTGCGCCTCCGAGGTTGTCGTCATACATGTTGAGCTAGGAGGTCTTCGTGCTAAGATCTTCACGCCAATAGAGTGACACGAGTGCAGGTCACCATGTTTGTATTGGGGGCTTGTTGGGAACGAGTTCCTCTAAGAGCAGTTTTGGGTCTAAAAACCAATGTTTTGTGATAATTTTGTAATAAAGTTGTAAAGTCTCCGCATTTTGTGGTTGTGGAGCGTGAAAGTGTCAAGAGTCATAAAGGGTTGTCCACCCTTAGTTTGTAAAGTGTTAAGTCAGTTGTAAAGATCTACCCATGGTCCACAGACCATGGGATTGTATAAAAAGGAGCTAAGTAAGCTCTAGTTAGGGAGTTAAAAAAGGGTTAAGCCTTGGAAGTTTGGTAGAGAAGTCTAAGTGTTTCGAGTCTTAGCGTAGGTAGAGACTCTGCATCTAAGTGCACAGAGGCCTAGGGTGGAAGTCTGCAACTGAGTGCACGAACCCCTACAGCTGTGTGTGCGGGGTGGATAGAGTCTGAATTAAACAGGAAGGTATCAATAAAGAGAAGTATTTTTCAATTACTGTGTATTTAGTCTCTTTTAATGCATCTAATTATATTGCACTCTGGGTTTAGTTTATAATGTTTATTTGATGCATGAATGTATGTAATTATATATGTTAATTAAATGCAAGTAAATCTATCAATTTATGTGATGCTAACTAAGATAAGTAAACACTTGAGACAACTTGGGCACCTAACCAATACATTATCATAGCTACACGAAAGTACCTAAACCACGGGTTAGGGCTGCGTGATCCAAATTGGATCCTCAAACAAATGATTGTTAAGAATGATTGAAAAACTTCAAGAAATCTTATAGCTATCAGAAATAACCTCTAAATAATGGCAACTTGCAGCCAGCATGGAGCAATGAGGACCTGCAGTCAAAGCGCGCTGACCGTTGGCCCATGGAGACCGCGCATGGTGCAAAAATGGCAATTGGGAAGCTCAGATATGGAAATGGAGGCTGTTTCTGATACATGATTAGCGCAAAGTGCTAATCGCATATCGCTAGGCAAAACCCCTCGAAAAGGAAAGGCCCCGAGCTCTTGGTCATAAGGGAAAACCAGAAAACCATGGAAAGTGCTAAAACCAACAAGGCGGGTCCCACGCTCAAATCCAGCGGAATATCAGAAGCATTTCAGGGGGTAAGCAGATTTGGCTGAGGACCCAACGATTCCATATACCAAGTGACGTGTGTCCGGTGGGGAGAAAGAAAAAATACTTACATTGTGGAGTAATGGTCGAGAAACTCAACTGTGTGATAGGAGCAAAGACCGTAGGATTTGGGGGCTCTAGATCAACGGCGGAGGTTCAACCTGATGGATGACCAGACCCAAGGGAGAAATAAACTACGACACATAAGATTTGAAGTCCGATTTGACCCATGTATTGACAAAAGGATCCGTTTCATAGGCATCTGGGAAATAACAGAAAAAATGACCATTCAAGAAGAACTGAAACTCAGCTCGCAAGGAGACAGGTAGCCACCTCTCTGCGAAGCGTTACATAGTGATGATGACACAGGGCAGGAAGTCCCAGCGGACAGAGGTAGGTGATCCAGAGAGCCGAGAAGCCAAAACGAACAATCGAAGGAGCGAACTGGATTTACAGGCACAAGCTGACAGGAAGTAGAGAGAGAGTGAGGTAGAGAAGAACCAAGGAAGCCGAAGGTTGAGAGACACAGAAAGTGAGGCAAAGTTGCAGAGGACAGAGAAGCCGAGCCGACTGTCAAAGTAAGGGCAGCATCGAGTAGATAGAGACCAATTGAGGTCAAAATTTGGTAAGGGGATTCTGTGAACTCTAAGGACTTGGGAATTCCAAGTGCCATCCTACTGATCATCCTCTGTCAAGTGAGACTTGGATTGAGCTCATTATTGTAAGACTCTGCTTTAAAAACATAATAAAAAGGCCACCACTAAAGGCTGGACTAGGAGACATAACCGAGGAGGATTGGGTGAACTCCTTATTAAATTTTGTTATGTTTATGCTTGCTTACTCTGATCTCTTATTGTTTTAAGTGTTTGTGTATTTCAAAATATTATCGATCTGTTACACAAGATAACATAGACACACACACTAGCACATGAGTTTGTAATACATTCATTAATTGCCTGAGGTCACCTAGGGGTGATTTCAGATCAAGTGGTATGAGAGATATATCTTGTTAAGGTTAGACAAGCTTGTGATGGATTTAGTTGTTGAATGCTAACTAGATCAAAGCTCAAATTAGGAGAAGGAGAGTTGGTTGAAACTAATCCCGAAATTGGAAGAGTCTGTCCTCAAAAGACAATGTCGGAGGAAGGTTTTGTGGGGCCAGACCCTCAATTTATAGATAGTTTCCTGGCCATAAGGTCCATGGTAGAAGAAATGTATAAGGAATTTAGAAAACATAAAGATGAGGAATCATCAGGCTACAAACAAGATAAAGGAGAAGAAGAGTCTCTCCTCCATGACCACTCAAAAGGCAAAGGGAAAGAAGAAAACTTTCTCACACCTCCTAATAGCCCTGAACATAAAAAGAAGACATCTTTGATTAAACTAGATGTTAAATTTGATTTACCAATATATGATGGAGAGTTGAATGCAGAAAAGCTATACAATTGGATCAGACAAATTGATGTCTATTGCAGAGTGCAGAGTATCAACTCAGACAAGAGCAAGATTCAGCTGGCCAGCCTATGCCTTGGGGGCACTGCCTTGGTTTGGTGGGAAGGCAGGACCCAAGTTGACATGAAGAGACATTACAAGACTCTTTCTGTTTGGAGTGAATTTGTTTCTAAAATAAAAAAGTAGTTCTATCCACTGGCCTACATGCAGCAAGCCATGATGAGCTGGCAATCTCTTTGCCAATTGAATGGGCAAAGTGTACAAGGTTACACCCAAGAATTTAGAAGAGAGCTTTGATTCTAGGAATCTCATTAGACTCACCTGAGACCTTGTTGAAGTACATTGGTGGTCTACATAGCTACATGAGGCACACTATCCTCATGTTTAATCCCACTAGTATAGATGAGGTACCTGTTCAAGCTACGCATTTAGAAGCTAGAGGAAAGAATGGGAACCCAGTGGTTGGAGGATCATCCAATCCCATTGCAAGAAAGAATAAGGAGAGAAGAAAACAGAAATGGAAAGAGAGGAAGGCCAACACTGCACAGAAAAGCAAGTATTCATGCACTCACTATAAGAAGGATGGGCATGATGATGAGCATTGTTGGATTCTGCATCCGGAGTTGAGACCTAAGAAGTTCGAGGGCAAGAAGAAGAAGACTGCTGCAACTATTCAGAAAGATTTGGGGTCGGACTCAGGAGATGAAACAACCATTGCAACCATAGGTATAAAAGGTAAGAATTCTGAAGCATCTACTAGTAGTTCTGCACAATCTAATATTTATGAAGAAAATGAGAGAAAAAGACATGAGCTTTTCCATATTCGAGTTATTTCCAAACATCAAAATATTTATACTTTGTTTGATAGTGGCTCACAAGTAAATCTAATTTCTGAAGCAATTGTAAAGAAGTTGGGATTACTGACCACACCTCACAAGAAACCATACCCATTAGGTTGGTTAAGTGACAAAGCACAACTACAAGTGACTAGACAATGCAAACTCAAGTTTTCTTTTGGGTCAGCATTTGTAGATGAGGTTGAGTTAGATATAATTCCTTTGGATATATGTGGAATTGTTTTAGGAAGTCCTTACTTCTATGATAGAAAAGTTATTTTCTATAGAGCTGAGAACAAGTATCTACTTGTTAAAGATGGAATCGAATACTTTGTAAGAGCTCATAAGCTCAAGAATAATTACACTCTCATAAATTGAGGGCAGATGAAACGAATTATAAATTCATGCAAACAATTTTTACTGATGGTTGTAAAGGAAAAGAAACCTGATAAAACCAATGTATTTGAGGGCTGTGATGCTAAACAACAAGATGATTTAAAAAAAGTTGTTTCAGAGTATGATATCTTGTTCCAAGAACCTAAATGTCTGCCACCCAAAAAGGAAAGAGTGCATGATATTAATTTGCAACAAGATGCTCCATTGCCTAACATTGGAATGTACAGGTTGTTCACTTTAGAGAATGCAGAAATCAAGAAGCAGGTGCAGGAGTTGCTCGAGAAGGGGTTCATCAGACCTAGCACATCACCATGTGGATCTCCAATCATTTTGGTGAGAAATAAATATGGCTCGTGGAGAATGTGCATTGATTACCGAGCACTGAATAAGATAACAATCAAAAGTCATTATCCCCTTCCTCGCATAGATGATTTATTAAATCAATTGAAAGAAGCTATTTATTTTTCCAAGTTAGACTTGCATAGTGGATATCAACAGGTCAGAGTTGTAGAACAATATGCATGGAAGACTGCTTTCAAAACAAAGCAGGGATTGTATGAGTGGCTGGTTATGCCTTTTGGCTTAACTAATTCTCCTGCTACTTTCATGACAATAATGAATGATGTACTCAGACCTTTTCTTGATGATTTTGTTATTGTATATCTGGATGACATTCTGATATTTAGCAAAGCATGGGAAGAACATTTAAATCATGTTAAGCAGACACTAGATGTTTTGAAAAGAGAAAAACTTTATGAAAACTCTCAAAATGTGAATTTGGTAAAACATCTTTGAATTATTTGGGACATATAGTAGGGGGTGGTGAATTGAAGATAGATCCCTCTAAGGTGGAAATCATTGTAAACTAGCCTAAACCCAAATCTGCTATAGAAGTTAGGAGCTTCTTAGGAGTAGCACAATATTGGAGAAAGTTCATTTCTAACTTTTCCTTAGTTGCAGCTCCCTTACATGCTTTAACAGGATTGAACGAGGTGTTTCAGTGGGGAGGAAAACAACAGAAATCCTTTGACACCTTGAAAGAAAAGATTAGTACAACACCAATACTAACACTGCCAGATCTTCAAAGATCGTTTGAGATCCAAACAGATGCCAGTGACTATGCAATGGGAGCAGTGTTGATACAACACAGTAAACCCATATGTTATCATTCTGAGACATTTAATTCTACAGTAGTTAACTATCCCACATATGATAAAGAATTGTATGCATTAGTACAGAGTGTGAAAAAGTGGAAACATTACTTAATGCGAAAAGAAACAGTTATACATACTGATCATAAACCACTTCAATATCTACACTCGCAAACTAAGTTGCAGAAATCAAGACATTACAGGTGGATGGGGTTCCTATAGCAATTTCATTTAGTCATCAGATATAAAAAGGGCATACATAATAAAGTTGCAAATATGTTATCTAGACCCATTATAAATGCATCTACTATACTTAACCATAATTTTGTATTACATGAAAGTTACATTGAACAATATGCTCAAGATATAGACTTTAAAGATGTATATGAAACTTTAAGTCAAGGCAAACGAATAGAAGAATTGGATTATCATATTAAGGACCAACTCTTGTATCATTGTGGGAATCTATGCATTCCAAAAACTGAAAGAGTAAAGATAATTTGAGAAGCACACACTTCTCTAATATCATGTCAATTTGGGGTAAGTAAAATAGTTGCATGGCTGCAAAGATTTTGTTATTGGCCAAAAATGAACAAGACAGTTTCTAGATATGTAAGAGGGTGTACTATGTGTGCTAAAAGCAAGCCCAACAATAGGAAACTAGGCTTGTACACTCCATTGCCAGTTCCTTCTCATCCTTGGGACAGTGTTTCCATGGACTTTCTTGGAGGACTGCATAAATCTAGGAAAGGTCATGATTATCTGTATGTTGTTGTGGATAGATTCAGCAAAATGTGTATTTTGATACCTTGTAATAAACAGATTACAACTGAACAAACTGCAAAATTTTTCTTTCAACATGTATGGATTCATTTTGGATTACCCACTTCCGTTATATATGATCGAGACACCAGATTTGTGGGGAAGTTTTGGTCAATTCTGTGGGAACTGATGGACACCAAACTGAAGAAAAGCATAGCTTTCCATCCACAAACCGATGGCCAAATAGAAGTAGTCAACATGATAGTGATCCAGTTACTCAGGGGATATTGCAACAAGCATCCTAAGTTTTGGGATGAACATTTGTGTTATGTTCAGCATGCTTACAAACGAGCCAAACATTCTTCCACACAGAGATCTCCTTTTGAGACCTGTTTTGGTTTCACACCAAGGTCTCCCTTGGATTTTGTCTTTGGTAAGGACACAACAGTTGAGGGACATAGCGATGTGGACAAGGCAACTAGGTTCATTGAACAAATCCAAGAGATCCATCAGGCAGTACAGGAACAACTGGAAAAGAGCCAGGCCAAATACAAGGCAAGGCATGACAAGCATCAGATGGAGCATAGTTTCCAAGTTGATGATCAAGTTTGGTTGTATATCAGCAAGGACAGGATGCAAGGTGAAGGTAAAAGGACGAAACCAATAAGGTATGGACCTTTCAGGATCCTTGAGAAAATTGGTGAGAATGCTTTTCACCTTAATTTTCTAGCTTATATTCACATCCACTCAGTCGTCAATGCAGACAACTTGAGACTATTTGAACCTTCCTTAATTGAAGATCCTGAAGAGCAGAGTCAATTACCTTCTATTGATGACCTGTTACCTGAATATCTTAATGAATTGCAGGAAGACACAGTTCTAGATAGGAAGGTGAGAATGACACGCAAGGGAGATGTTGAATACCTCAGAATTGGACTCAGGGGTTCAAAGCCAAGCAATGAAAAACGAATAGAGATTGGACAGGTGAGAAAGTTGTATCCTCACTTAGTCGATGCTTGAAAACCAACTTTTGGTGGTTCAAAAGCATTTTCAATGGGAAGGCCGTGATCCGAATTGGATCCTCAAACAAATGACTGTTAAGAATGAATGATGGAATTCAATAATCTTATAGCTATAAGAAAGAACCTTTAAATAATGGCAACTTGCAGCCAGCACAGAGCAACGAGGACCTTCGGTCAAAGCGCGCTGACCGTTGGCCCATGGAGACCGTGCATGGCACAAAAATGGCAATTGGGAAGCTCAGATCCAAAAATGGAGGTTGTTTTTGATACACGATTAGTGCTAATCACATATCGCTAGGCAGAATCCCTCGAGAAGGAAAGGCCCCGAGCATTCGATCATAAGGGAAAACCATGGGAAAGTGATAAAACCAACGAGGGTCCCACGGTCAAAACCAGTGGAAGATCAGAAGCATTTTGGGTGGTAAGTGGATTTGGCCGAGGACTCACTGATTCCATACACCAAGTGATGCGTGTCTGGCGAGGAGTGAGAAAAACTACTTACATCGCAAAGTAATAGTCGAGCAACTCAACCGTGTGATAGAAGCGAAGACCGTAGGATCTGGGGGCTCGAGATCAATGGTGGAGATTCAACCTGATGGATGACCAGACACAGGGGAGAAATAAACTACGACGCATAAGATTTGAAGTCTAATTTGACCCATGAATCGACAGAAGGATCTGTTTCACAGGCATATAGGAAATAATGGAAAAAAAGGGTCGTTCAGGAAGAACTAACACTCAGTTCACAAAGAGAAAGGTGGCCACCTCTCTGCGAAGAATTACACAACGATGATGATGCAGGGCTGGGAGTCCCAGCGGATAGAGGCAAGTGATCGAGAGAGCTGAGAAGCTGAAACGAACAGTCGAAGGAACAAACTAGCTTTAAAGCCACGAGCTGACAGGAAGCAAAGAGACAGTGAGGTAGAGAAGCAGCAAAGAAGCCGAAGGCCGAGAGACACAGAAAGAGAGGCAAAGTTGCATAGGACAGAGAAGCCGAGCTGACCATCAGAGCAAGGGCAACATCGAGAAGATCGAGTCCAATTGAGGTCGAAAGTTGGTAAGGGGAGTCTGTGAACTCTAAGGACTTGGGAATTCCAAGTGCCATCCTACTGATCATCCTCTATCAAGTGAGACTCAGATTGAGCTACTTATTGTAAGACTCTACTTTAAAAACATAATAAAAATGCCACCATTGAAGCTTGGACCAAGAGACATAGCCCAAGAGGATTGGGTGAACTCCTTATTAAATTTTGTTGTGTTTATGCTTGCTTACTGTGATCTCTTATTGTTTCAAGTGTTTGTGTATTTCACAATCTTATCAATCCGTTGCATAAGATAACATAGACACACACATTAGTACATGAGTCTGTAATACCTTCATTAATTTCCTGAGGTCACCTTGGGGTGATTTCAGATCACTACGAGGTGGTCAATTGTACTCCTTCGTGGAGGTATTGAAGGGAGGAATAAAGGGTAGATTAATAGAGCCGTAAGGCTTAGCAACCTATGTGAAAGCAGGTTCAGGGGGTATAAACCAACATCACAACCATCTCAAGGTGCAAAAACTTGGTTCCGACATCCCCCCATACTGCTTTGGGTGAGTCTTTGGTCTGCGCTACGTGGGCTAATGCCGAAAGGGCCAGTAGTGTAGGGATTTTTTTAGCTAACTAATGTTGAACTTGGGTCAGTGCCCACAAAGCCAACAATAACCATGTGATGAGAGGCCACTATGATATGATTAGACCTCCTAGGTAACCTTAAGAAAATGGAATCGATGGAACATCACACACAGTCATCGAACATTATCAATAAAACCCTCAAAAGACAGTTCAACCACTCAGACATCCTGTCCCTCGGTCATACTGTTGTTCTAGACCTCTTAGGCTATAGTTTCTCTCATGCTATGGGCAAGTGAGTGACTAGAAACCCAAATTCACTCTCATAAGCTTGCCTGCTAGTGACTGTGGACCAAAATTTCCAGTTTTGTGCCAGCAACCCTAGGATTTAAGCCACCTTTTTAGGCCCAAAACCCAAGCCACTCCCCAGAATGGAATGAATGCTTATAAAATGGAAAATTACAGGGAAACAATGATGCAAAAGGAATGATATGCTCAAGACCTTATCTAGACCCCTACTAGCCATGACAGACATTACATTAAACATATTGTGAACATGTAACCTACAGGTGTAAACACCATAATTAAGTGTAGGGATCTCATACTTATCTGAGAATCACTATGAACCATTGGTTCCTCATGTCATTCGCTGCATATTCATCTATTAAGTCATAAACACATTATCCATTCACATAAAAGTAAACACATGTTGAGAGCCATACATAGTTGTTGTCATAAAATATACATATAATTAGCATAATAGGGACATAAATATCAATAAAATCACAGCCATATACACCACTTATCATAATACTCTTAGAAATACCTGGAGATATCACCTTTCATTAATGATTCAAAATCCAAACCTAATATGGGACTTCCACATTCCACCCAATCGTAGAATGGTTGAGGCAAATCTCTCTTCAACTATTCACCCCTATGCCATATTCCAATCATGAATGTGGGATCTCATAGAACACATCAATCAAAACTCATCCAGGGCTTCTAGAGGCCATCCACCTCAACCCATCAAACATTGATTCCACCTCATGGTCGAACATCACAAAACCATCATCAAATCGGTCTTTATCCCAGCCTTTTAGGGCTCCAAAGCGTTTGTTCCACCAACCTGACTCCTAGGAATGGTAGCTCAACCCATGGTAGCATTCAGGCTCAAGAGTGTTTGTCCAACCAAGGCTTCTAAGAACTAATAACTCAACCCAAGCTAAGGAAACATGAGAACCAACCAAGACAAACAAGTAAATAAAGCCACAATCTCCATGGCTATCTAGGAAGCGACAAGGCTATGAAATCCACTGTCAATCTAGGCAATCCTCCATGTCAGTGGCAGATGATGACCATGAATCCACATGCATGTGCGATTGATGCCAAAACTAGTGAAGAAATCATACATACAACTCGGTACATGTGAGAAAAATTGTTATAGTTGCTAATCCTAATGCCCTCTTGTGCTTTCCTGCTCTTCCTTTGCCTTCTTGCTCCAAGAATCCAAATATTCCACACCCTCCAAGAGTGCTCCAAGAAAACTCTAAGTATCAAAGAGTATGAGAGAGAGAGATAATAATGAGAGAGATCCAAAACTAAATTGATCAAGTCTTAGCCAAGAGTCTCCCAACTGATCCTCATAAACCTTTTTATTAATGAGGCATCTATTTTCTTCAATTTCCATTATTTTCCTTCAATTTCCTCCTAACATGCAACATGTGACCTTTCACCTTCCTTTTCTCCTAATTTCCATTATTTTCATAAATACATGTGCCAAAATACCTTTTTGCCTCTTTAATGCCTTAGCCATTGCCTTTGCCAATTTCCTTAGCCATAAACAATGAAATGAACACCCACTAGGATTTTTTCCCATCATTCATCTTGGAATACGTGTCCCATCAGCCGTGGTATTTATATATTTTTACATGGAATTTTCATGAGGGCTGTTACAGAATGTAAGGGTGAAGTTTAGTTTCTTTGACCTCATTATCATGTTGTCAAAATGATTGTGAAGAGAAACTATGCTTCTTAATGTGAAAATAATCAATAACATCAAAATTTATATAATCATTAAATTATTAAAAGAGAATAAACTAATAAATATTCTATTTCAATTTTTTAGAAAAAAAAAATCCAAAAATAAATACGAATACAATTCATTTTATACATACAATTTAAAATTTTGCATATTACTCACTATATATGCAATTTTTTTAGGTAGCAAGTTTGGTATGACCCTTATCTTTTCACTATAATTTAACCAAAATGGACATATGCAGTTATTGAATTGTTTTTCATATATACATGTCACAAGTAACTTTATAAGATCTTTTTGACAACTTGATGTTATAAATAAACATTGTCAAAAGATAAAATCTTCAATTAAACATTAATATGCTATATCCTAATATTGAGAGGAGATTTGAAACCAAAAATATAGTCTATAAACATTAAAAAAATACACTAAAAAAACTTAAATTTAATATATCAATTGTTATTTATTTGATTATGGAAACTAAAGTACAAGTCTTCAATTTAAAAAACCTATTGGCGTCTCCTTGCACCTTTTGGGGCAATTGCTAGTTTAAACCATTAACATAATCATATTTATAATTGGTTTATTGAACATTTTTAATATATATATATATATATATATATATATATATATATATATATATATATATATATATATATATATATATATATTACTAGGCACAATCTGTAACTTCCTAAAAAAAGATGCCACTATTCCACCATTAGTAGACCTATTTCATAAATGTTACGGAGGCCAATATGTCTCTAGAGACTTGAACACGCCCCATATGGAACACAAATTGTGTAACTTCGTAAAAAAGGATGTCACTATTCCACCATTAGTAGATCTATTTCATAAATGTTACAGAGGCCAATATGTCTCTAGAGACTTGAACACACCAGTTGGAACACAAATTGTGAACCTTATCACTTAACCTAAATTCCTTTGACCTGGATATATAAATTATAATTGAAAATAATATTTATTTTAAAAGTATAAAATTATTTCCCAAATATATTCAATATAAAATAAATTTTAAAATGAAAGATTTAACAATAAATTATTAAAATTAGAATGATAGTAAAGAGATATTAGAAAAAAATTAATTTTAATTTTAATATTTAATTTTTTTCATAATTTTATTATAATAAAAGGTAATGAAATAAAAAAAAAATTAAAAATGGAGTAAATTAATAATCTAAGTTGGTTAGAAATTTTAAAATAATTTATAGAAAAATTAAAATTTTAAAATAAATGATATAGATGTTAGATATTATTTTGGAATTATTTTAATTAAATATATTATAATTTAATTCAATTACTTGAAATTTTAATAGGTATGTCAAAATGGATCATAATTTAATTGAGAAAAAAATATTTTACAAAATTTTCTTTAATTAAGATTCAATGTCAAAATACCTTTTCACTTTAAATTTCTCTTTGAGCAAGTAAAAGTACAACTTTGCATTTAAAAAAAAAAAATTGTACAACTTAAAAAAAATATTTGATTTGAATAAGAATTTATATTTTAGTATGGGGGATTTTCGCAGTGCATTATATTAGATATCATTTTTGGGATTCAACTGCGTTAAGTAAGTCATTCAAAGTATGACCATTTCCATGAGAGGTAGTCGTAAAGTGACTAATTTCTCATGATTCTTGAATAGTTCACTTAGCACTCATTGCATCGGGTGATGCTCACAGGGGTGAAGAAGTGGGATTGAAACTAGTGAAATGTGGAGAATGAATCACATAGCATCAATCATCACTTCCGGGGCTTGCACCCGGTAACCAAGACTTCCCAGGAGGTCACCCATCCCAAAACTCCTCTGGCTCAAGCGCGCTTAACTGTGGAGTTTTTCCCACAATCAAGCCCACTTAGCTTGCTACCCCATTTGCAAAACCTTAGCAAGTATTGTGCCTCATGAACCATTCAGGTAGAGATCCCTTGACTCTTTTTGAATTTAAGTATGGGGGATTTTCGCAGTGCATTATATTAGATATCATTTTTGGGATTCAACTGCATTAAGTAAGTCATTCAAAGTATGACCATTTCCATGAGAGGTAGTCGTAAAGTGACTAATTTCTCATGATTCTTGAATAGTTCACTTAGCACTCATTGCATCGGGTGATGCTCACAGGGGTGAATGACTTACTTAACGCAGTTGAATCCCAAAAATGATATCTAATATAATGCACTGCGAAAATCCTCCATACTTAAATTCAAAAAGAGTCAAGGGATCTCTACCTGAATGGTTCATGAGGCACAATACTTGCTAAGGTTTTGCAAATGGGGTAGCAAGCTAAGTGGGCTTGATTGTGGGAAAAACTCCACAGTTAAGCACGCTTGAGCCAGAGGAGTTCTGGGATGGGTGACCTCCTGGGAAGTCTTGGTTACTGGGTGCAAGCCCCGGAAGTGATGATTGATGCTATGTGATTCGTTCTCCACATTTCACTAGTTTCAATCCCACTTCTTCACCCCTGTGAGCATCACCTGATGCAATGAGTGCTAAGTGAACTATTCAAGAATCATGAGAAATTAGTCACTTTACGACTACCTCTCATGGAAATGGTCATACTTTGAATGACGTGAACTATTCAAGAATCATGAGAAATTAGTCACTTTACGACTACCTCTCATGGAAATGGTCATACTTTGAATGACTTACTTAACGCAGTTGAATCCCAAAAATGATATCTAAGAATTTATATCTTAAAAAATATTAGAAAATATGTTTTATATTAATTAATTTACTTTATTTAAAATTATAAATATAAAATTTGATAAAGTAAAAGTACAACTTTTCAAAAAAATTTACAACTTATAAAAATAAAAAAAGTATTTGATTTGAATAAGAATTTATATCTTAAAAAATATGTTTTATATTAATTAATTTACTTTATTTAAAATTATAAATATAAACTTACTCATTATTAGTATAATTTTATATTATAAAATAATATAATTCTTAAATTCATTATTAATAAATTATAAATAAATTTATTATTGATATTGGAATATATTTATGTTAGCGAAATCTATATTGAGAAGATGCACTTAAATTACTTGGAACTTGGAACTCACCCTCAACACACTTGTGAAAGAGTAAGTTTATACGATGAAAAGTTAAACAAGTTCAATCTCAAAGGGAGAGTAACCCACCAAAGATGTTTGGTATTTTTGGAGTCCTCCATGATGATGAGCTTAGGGATGTATTTTTGGAGTCTTCCATAATGATGAACTTAAGGATGTCGGATGACAAGACAAACCTGTGTTAGGTAGAGAGCGTAGGCTTCGGCTTGATTGGTTCTGATTTTATGTTTTATGAGAAAGATAATTTAATATTTTATCTTGAATCAAAAACTTTTTTATTTTTTAATACATAAGTTATAAATATAAATAAATTTATTAGTTAAAAAGTATTTAAATTATTATTTTTTAATTTAAGTTAATTAAATTTAAAAAAAAAAACTTTCAAATTGATTTTATTTTCCTAATTCATATATATATAATATTTAATTTATTAAAAAATAACTCTTTAAAATTCATATATATATATTAACTATTTATTAAAAAATTAACTTTTCGTGATTCTCATTCTTTCACGCTCATACCTTTTAAATGGAACGTGACCTAATCTGCTTGAAACTCTTATCCCATTTGAAAGGAATCAGTAGCAATGAGGTTTTTGGATCCAACTCAAATGCTACCAAACGAAGTTGGAAGACTTGAGCTTTCGTTTTATATGGAAAAGTGGAACGAAAAGTCACACTCATCTTTATGTTGATCCATGCATCTCATTCTTACAAGCTCATGCCTTTTAAATGGAACGTGACCTAATCTGCCTGAAACTCTTATCCCATTTGAAAGGAATCAGTAACAGTGAAGTTTTTGGATCCAACTCAAATGCTACCAAACGAAGTTGGAAGACTTGAGCTTTCGTTTTTTCGTTCGAAGACTTGAGCTTTCGTTTTATATGGAAAAATGGAACGAAAAGTCACACCAATCTTTATGTTGATCCATGCATAATTATCATTGATGTAGATGCCTTAACAAATACATAGCAAATACATAGTGGTACTTCATGGACATAACAATTACGCCTTTTGCTACCTCACAAAGGTATATTACCATATGATTTTTATTTATTATTAATTTTTTTTAATAAATTTGATTTTTTTTTATCCAACTCAAATGCAACTAAACGAAATTGGAAGACAAGGGTTTCATTTTATATGGAAAAATGGATCGAAAAGTCTCACCAATTTTTATGTTATGCATGCATAATTACTATGTTGCATGAGTTTCTGGAATGTGGGAACTTTGGAAACTTGGGTATGTATGTGGGAACGGCTAAAGATTTCCCCAAAATTTACATGAAGAGGCTAATCAGGAATGGTAATATTATATAATAAAAAACATAAAATGTTTTTTTTAATTACATAATTTATATAATAGTCAAAATTAATATTTAATCAAAATATTAAAATCAATTTAAATATATAAATAATAAATATATAATCTCTCTTATATATAAATATATTATTTGGGTGTCTCTCTTGGTGAGTTTTACCATTTTATATAAAATATTAAATGTCAAGTTCATTATGACACATGACGAGTCTTTGAAACAATCTGGCTTAAAAATACAAAGGAACGGTTTTACATATGTTTCTCTAGTTATTCTTAGGAGAAAAAGTAAAGCAACTCTAATATGTTTAAGCTTTCACTGCCACATACAATATGCACGCACAATCTTCTGCCATATATATACATAAACAACAAAAGAAATACTCATCACCATGACATCGCAGATATCGCCCTTACATCGAGTACCCTTAACCCATCAAGAGATTGCTCGATTTTCTCAATTAAGGATATCGGTGTTAAGGAAGGTTTCAACTTAGCTCATGTTTTGTGGGTAGTTCAACATGTTTCTCTAGAGACAGGTTTCAACTTAGGCTCATGTTTTGTGGGTAGTTCAACATGTTTCTCTAGAGACTTTGTATTCTTCAACCGTAAGGAACGTAGAACTCCAAAAAAATTAGTCTTCAAAGCTCTCGGAACTCCAAAACAAATAGTCTTCAAAGCTCTCAGAACTCACAAAAAAAAAAAAAAATAGTCTTCAAAGCTCCTGAAACTTTCCCAAGCTCCCATTGTAGCTCCCGCTCAAAAGGGAAGTTCCCATAATACAGTGCCAAAGCTCCTGGGAGGGCGAGAACCATTGGAACGGGTTTCCCAACTCTTGGGAACGTTCCGTGTAAAAGAGCAAAGCATAATTATCATTGATGTAGATGCTTTAACAAATACATAGTGGTACTTCATGGATATAACAATTACACATTTTACTATGTTAGAAAGGTATATTAGCATATTATTGAATTTATGATTTACTAAGCACATAGATAAAAAAATTTGATGTGTAAATCTTTTTTAACGTGTAAAACTTGAAATATGTTTAAGAGATATGATCCCTATCGAGTGTACAATTTGAAAAAAAAATGTACCTCGAGAGTTTGTATCCCTATTGTATAGACTACATAGTTTACACTTCCAATTCGAACAAATCTTTTCCAAAAACAAAATTAATAGAAAAATATACCTCAAGAAATGGTGAAAATATGGAATAGTAAGACTAATTCACTAATTGGAATGTCATAAACATGAGAATTTATATTTTTTTTTTCCAATTACTTTATATAACATACACATATATTTTTTTAACCATATATAATAGATACAAGGTTGAAATTGAAATATTTTATTTATAAAGCATATTATCTATATTAAAATGTTTTTTTTTTCTGTTTTTAATATATTTTAAATACATATCAACACTATTTAGCTTCCCCTCTTATTATTTTTATCAAGGAGTAATTCAATTTTTTTTAACTTTCAGCTAGTTTTGCAGTTTTTGCTTTTTTCACATGAGCAATTTTGATATGATGCTTCTAGATCCGTCACATTATATTTTTGAATCAATATTTCAATTAGTTCTTTTCTTTAAGAATTGAGTTTAGGGTTTTGTAACATGAACAATTTCCATAGGATGCTTCTAGATTCATCACATTATATTTTTGAGTAGATGTTTCAATTAGTTCTTTTCTTTAAGAAATGAGACATTTTAGTATGGTTAACATTAAAATAATTTAAATTGGTTAATATGCATATTTTCACGGCATCTCTTTATTATTGGGTTCTAACAATAAGAACAAATTGAAAAGCCATGGTATTAATGATGTTCTGTAATTCTTTTAATCAACACTAACCAAATATGTATATTTATTTTTGTTTTTTTAATATAATTAACATTATTTATTTATTTTTAGATAATGTTTTATTTTTATTTTAAAAGGGACAAGTGTCAACTAGATGAAATCACAAATTGCCTTTATATTGAATTGTAGAATATGCTTTGACACAATGGAAGAAATATATTTAATAGTTATATATTTTTTAATTTTATTGTGAAATAATTTAATTATTTTATTTTTAATTATAAATTAATAATTTATTAGAGCATATAATCAATTTTGAAAAGCATTGTATGAGTATTATAAGTTTTGAAGATTTTAGCTGAAGTTTTCTCAATAAAATTTTATCTAACTTGTTAATTTTTATTATTTATAATGAATTTTTGAATATAAAAATATTTATAATGAATTTTTGAATATAAAAATTTAACACTCTTTCAAACCTATACATAAATTATGGAGATTTTACTATTCAAACTTATGATTTCAATCATTTTTTACAAAATTATAAAAAAATAGAGTAAAAAATATACTAAAAACCCTCAAAAATAACTTTTAGCAAATAGATTTCGTAGGTGGACAGACAACCAGGTTGAAAAAAAAGTATCCATGGATCTGCCGACTTAACAACGAAGTTTTGAATCTTTGATTCAAACCTGTTGAAAATCTGATCGGGCTAGCTAATTAACGGAGTTTAATAAGATGACTCCTTCAATCACGCCGCGGCTTTCGTTTCCTTCTGAGAAATTGCGGCTGATATCGTGCTTCTGTCGATCATGTCGTACTACCTGAGACGTAAAAGTCCTTGTCTTCTTCTGCTTCAAGTCTTTCCAGCCATTACCATCTCCAATCCAATCAGCTTTCCTATCATTTTTGAACGTTGAATGACACCCGGTAAAGCTGCCCAGAGCTCCACTGTCTATGGGGATGGCATACTGATTGTGTTATATATATATATATGAATGACAGACCGTCAATTGTGCAGTGAGCTGCCATTGATTGGAATTGAATTGGCGAGATTAACAATATCTATCTGTTTTCCAATGGGCAACTGTGTTGCAATTTCTACGTCTAAATCTGCTTTAACAGACGCCCAAGCTGGCCTAAACGAGCTGCCCCTTCATTCAGTTGGGGAGGATAACAGAAATGGCCAACATGTACAGAGGCACAGAGACAGAAGCAGATCAAGCAAAAGCCGGGAAACAGAAGCCTTCAGCTCCTCAAAACCGGCGGGTTCGTGTAAGAACACAGGAGAAGTGTTTGTGAGGGTTAAGCTTGTAATTAGAAAGCAAGAACTGATGAAATTGTTGTCGAATGGTTTGGGTAAGAGGGCGTCCATGGAGGATCTGTTGGTGGAGCTTCAAGCTAAATTAGGTGATCAAAGTACCGCAGTGTATGATCCACATGAAGAAAATTGTAATACTGCAGCGCGCATGAGCAGTCACGGTGTCTGGAGGCCGTCGTTAGATAGCATTCCTGAAGACAAGAATCCTAATAATTAATATGCAACTGGATTACGATCTCCTCATCCGAAATGAGCCCAAGCATTAGTGATACTGAAAGGATATCTCGGTGTTTGAGAGTTGTAATTTTTAATGGTGCTATCCTGCATCATGCGATCATCTTAGCTATAGTTTTCCACATTTTCAATGCGAATTATCATATTGTTAAGGGCAAAATCCCTTCATAGTCTCGAGGGGTAATTTAAGAGTATGGCATATCTTAAAATATTCTAAAAATCTAATGAGAATTAACGGTAAATTTCACGAACATTACCAGGGTGCACATTGCAAATGTGACATTCAACTTTTTCTTTGTCCAGTCATATGGAAACTTTGAAACAGATGTTGGGAAATGGAAATAATGTTTTTTTTTGGAAACTTGGAAACAGATGTTGGTAAATGGACATAATGTTTTTTCGAATGATTGTAAGTAATAATTAAGTTGGTTTTAAGTTGGTTTTGGGTGTGGTTTAATGATTAGGTGGAGAAGTTTAATATTTACAAATTTTAATAATAAATTATTATGAAAAGAATTCATACTCCATAAAAAATAGTTGTAGTCTTTGGCGACTTTTTGAAAGCCTTGGCGATTTTTGGTGAAAATGGCACTAATTTATTGAAATCCAAGTTTGATAACTAGTTTCTGCACAATGAAAGCGTTTAGAATCCGAATATGCAGTTAAAAAACCATTTTAATGCAACAAATCATGATTTCATCTCAAATTCCGTCAGAATCTCAAAAAGTCGCATTATAGACAACTCCTAAAAAATAATCAATTTAATCTGAAAATATATCTTAAACAAACCCTACCAACCCAAAATCAACGGCAACACATACAAATAATTTTGAAACAGACGTCCAACCATTTATGTTAGCCGTCATTTTCGAAACAGACGTCCAACCATTTATAACACATACAAAATTTTACTGGCTGGTTTATGGACGGGGAAGGATTAAAATGAGATAAAGAGCTGGATATTGATCTCAACAAGTTTGCCCCTATTTTTGCTCGACAAGGGACAAGGTATAGGTTCTTATTTTTCCGATTTTGATGTGCAAGAGGAAGATCTCGTTAAGGAACGGCATTTTTACTTGCAAGTCTTCAGGGCTGAAGACAAACACAACAGTGTAGGGTTGATTTCGTTGATACAAATAAATTAGTAATTTTTGGAAAAGGAATTTATGGTTATTATATATATATAGATATATATTTTCTCATAAAAATATGTAACCATATTTATTTAAAAGAACCACATTCCTAGATTCATTAAAACTTAATTTAGGAAACATGAAAGAAAATTAAACCTGTAACTTTTTATTAAAAATATGCTTTACTAAAAAAATTCAACTAATTAAACTAATTCCTAAAATTATTACTATAATATTTATTACTATAACTCTTCTAATTATTAAAAAAAATTATATATATAAAATACACCTTCATTAATATTAATAATATAAAAATTAATCATAAAAACAAATAATAACCATCAAAGTTCCACACGTAAATTCGAAATTCCAACCGAGGGGGACGCATACAACAGCATACTCCCCCAAGCTGTTGAGGCCTTGGTACTAAACTTCAATTTGACGATATCTAAATAGAAAATTTGAAATTCCAACCGAGTGGGACGGAGACAAATTCATACTCTCCCAAGATCTTGATGCCTTCGTACTAAACATCAATTTGACTATATCTAAAGGGCAAAGAAACGTTTTGGTTACTGTCACTCTATTATTCATTAGTTTACCCCCACTCCACTTTGTTTTGAAATATGGATGTTCCACGTGTTGGTTTCGGTGCTTATGCCTTGGCAATTTTGTTCCCTTTTAGCGAGTTAAGTCGCACATTATGCTACCCAAAGAAAGAATGGCCCAGGTTGAAGCTATAAGGTAAAATTATTGAGAGTAAGAATAAGGTTATATCTGATTCTATCCCAAGAAAGAGTAGCCAAGGTTAAAGTTGTAAGTTAAAATTATTGAAAGTAAGATTAAGGTGATAGTTCAATTTAGTCTAAGGGTTTGAAAATAAGAGTAAGGTGATAGATTAATTTAGTTTTAAGGGTTAGTTTAATTGGTTGAGTGCCTGTAGTTAAACTACGATTTTCTATTGAGAGGTTAAGTGTTTCATTTTCTGACACCCTCAAGGTTAGGTTTTGTGATTGAGCCTAGAGGAAGTGATCTCTTTGGGTGGATTTTCATATAATAATAAAAAAGGAAAAAAAAAAGTGCTAGATCAATGTTTAGAGATGATAGATGAAGTAAATTCACATGATGTAATCGTATATAAATATGTGTACTCACCTCTCAGACGATGTAATTGCAAATAAGTATTTGTTGCATAGATCCATCTTATCTCTAAATGTACTAAACATTTGGCATTGGATTTTATGATTTTGGAATGTAGTTTATTGTTATTTTATTTTGTGAAGCAACTTTTTGCTATAAATTATTAAGAAGAGATATTTGAGAATGATAAATATAATTGATTATAACATAGTAATAAAATTATACAATTTTTTTGGAAAACCTTTTGAATTAACTTTTGATCAAATTTTGTTGAATTATTGGCAATGTGATTGACAAGTTCATGTCTTGCACTTTATAATGGAGGATTCCAAATCTATTTATAGGCTTCATTATCGAAAATACTATGGCCAATATAATAGGGTTGCAAATACCATGTTCTTGAAAATCACATATTGTAAACCCAACAAATTTGACTTAGCAAACAATCCTCCTTTAAACTTCACTTGGTGAAAGACTTTAGATCCAATATGGAAAACCAACGTTCCCTTATCACTCGAAAAAATATTAAAGGTGTGCATGCCTTACAAGGTCTTATAGTTGTATGCTCATTTACATGTAGTTAAAAAAAAATTCTCCATAGTAAAATATTTTTTGGTTGCTACTTGGGTAATTAAAAATGCCACTATCCTCTCATGTTGCCATTTCTTTCACCTAAATCTGTAGTCACATTATCACATCCATACAATTATGTGGCCTTCATGAATTTTCTAACTATTTTTACCATTTGTTACTTCTTAAGTCGACCCATCAAGCTAATGGATCCATCCACTCTCAATTCATGTCACCTGACTATATTCATGACAATACCATGCAACAACTTACAACATTGACTCTAATATCACACGTTAGGATTAAATAGTGAGACAAAAAATATAATTAACCATAACTAAAAAACACATGTATAAATCACACAAAATTTATCTGGGAAAACACGAACCAAGAAAAAATTAGCCATGAAACTTTGATTTCATTTGGTCAAATCTAGCCAAGTTACCAGCGAAATGAGTCTGACACTTTCTTAGTTCTTACACTTTCCAATGGAGGATTTTGGACCTGTTTATAGGCTTCATTACATGAAATGCTATGAGAAACATGCTTTGGGCCACCAAAACCATCCACCAAAAAATCATGTACTTTAGCCCTAATAGATTTATTTCTATGATCAAATTAAGCTTATTTAAGAATCCTCCCGTTTAAGCTTAACTTGTGATCATATATCAAAAATCTATATGCCTCCCCTTATCACTATATACTTTATTAAGGGTATGCATTCCTTACTAGGTATTCTAGTCACATACCCAATTTAGATGTAGTAAAGAAAAAACATATCTACAATGTAATTTATTTTTGTTTTTATCTTTCAACTTACAAATGCCAACATCTTCTCACCTTGTCTTTTATTTAAATTCAATCTATAGCCATGTTCCCACTCCCACTTAGTTATGCAATTTGCATGATTTTTCTAGCAAATTATACTAATTGATATTTCTCATGATGACCTATCATGCTAGTCGATTTGACCACACTTGGTCCATTCCACTTGATGGTCTTCTTCTTGATGATGACCTATCATGCTAGTCGATTTGTCCACTCTGGGTTCTTGGTTCACTCACGCTAATCGATTTGTCCACACTTGGTTCTTGGTTCATTCACGCTAGTCAATTTTTCCACACTTGGTTCTTGGTTCATTCACGCTAGTTGATTAGTCCTTTTTTTTCCTCTTTATTATAAATTTTGAATTACCAAAAATAGATCATTAACATTAAAAGTTATGCAAATATAAAGATAATCTACCTTTAAAAAACCTAGTTTGTAGACTATTTTGTTTGTTGACTATTTTCTTGAAGTATCTCTTAAATTTTATCCCTTATAAGTCCAATATTTTGATATTTAGTATCCTATTAGTTCTTATCCAATGCCATAGGTTTCACTAAATTCCAATGTACCAATAGAACAAAAAAATGTTGTTTTTGTCCCTTTCAAGAGAGTTATCTTGTACCAACTTCTATGTGTCAAATTTTTTCATATTTATTTCTAAATTTTTATTTAAAATACCATGATATTTCTTCTTTCTAATGAAACTAGTGGCATTCGATTTGTACACTAGATATTACCAAGATGGAGGCCATCATGAAGTGGCCAGTGCCTACAAATGGTATCTAAGGTTGAGAGTTTCATTGGATCAGCATAATACTTGAGGACATCCATAGATTCATCTTCAAGACTAGCTACACCACTTGATAATAGTGAGTGGCAAGAGTTTCTAGTAGGGTAAGTGTCAACAAAAGGGCTTTGAAGAGTTGAAAATGAGAATCAACCAAGCACTAGTTCATGCATCACCAAAATTGTGGTAGCCCTTTGAAGTGTAGACAAAATTGAGTGTGTGTCCCATTGGAGAAGTATGATGTAGGAATGATATGTCACTTCATCCTCATATTTTGCGGATCCATTCGAAAAATGGACCTTTTATTTTGTAGGACCAATCAACCCCATCAAGGTAGAAGGTGCACATTCTATTATGCAAAGACTGTGTAACCAAGCGGGCTAAAATGAAGGCTTTTCCTAAGTCTACAAAGGAAAAAGAGGCTAATTTAATATCAAAGGAAATTTTTGTTAGTTATGGAGTCCCCCTAGAGAGAGACCTTATTCACTTTCCAAATCTGATAACTTCAAGGAAGAAATGGACATTCTTTTTAAGTTAGTTTATTATAACATAAAGTAAATAATTAAGATAATTATATTTATAATGGATTTTATAAATATGTTTTAATTTAATAAAAATATTTTTATTTCAAAAATTTAAAGTATAGTTAAAAAATAAATTAATTCATTGCACCAAGAGGCACTCTCCAACCCAAGGTGGAAGAGATGTTGTAATGTCCTGTTATGTAAATATTTTGACTTAGTCAAACGTGAAAATTAATAATAAAAATTATAATTATAATTAATAATTTATGGTTGACATTTTTTGGGCAATAGGTTTTGACAACCCATGGTTTTTCCAATGATATTCTTATGTGATAAAGCATATTTAAAGGCATCAAAATTAATTTGTAATTTTCTTGTGGGCCGTGAATGATATTGATAAAAAACGTTTCAATGACAAGAAACCAAAAAAAAAAGAAAAAAACAAAAAAAAAAAGAGAATATATATATATATATATATATATATATCCATCTTAACTCTAGATTTATCAAGTGCTAAAACGATCAAACATTTTGAGATGCAAACTTTCCTCATGTTTTGCATTCAAGAAAGAGATTTTAAAAAAACATTAATTACAAAAACATATAATATTGTAATTTTCCTCTATATTATTTTCCGAGAAAATTAATATTTAAAAAAAAAATTACATAAAGATTATATTATATATTATTTTAATTTTTCTAAAATTTATTATCTTATAATTTATTTTTTCATATGGAATTTTAATGACAAATATCATCTTTTAGTGTGATTTGAAATTTTTTTAATGAAGTTATTTTTTTTTAATGTAAAGTTGATTATCAAAATTCTTTTTAAATAGGTAAAATATTATCAAAGTCAATTAAATAAGAGTACAATTTATATTATATGAATATTTTTTTGTTATTTTTAAAAATAAATTTGTTTAGCATCCTTAGGGTTCATTTATTTATCAATTTGTTATTCATTATCATTGTACACAAAGTTAATACTTTGTTCAATATCAGCAACATATCCTGCATCCACACACCAATTGTTATTTAAAATCAACATAGCTTTTATCTTACATTGATGACTTAAGCATCATAATTGGATCTTCTAAACAATTTGTGGTGCCATCTGTGGGAATCGAACCCATGTTCACATCAACGCACTTCATTTCAGCATCTTTATCATCCTTGCCAAGGATCTATCCTTGCTCTCAAACCAAAAATTAATGCAGAACTAACCATAGGGTCTGCACATTAATAATTTACACACAAAACATAATTCAAAAATCCACACAATAAGTAGGCACATAAATATTCATAAATAACTTATTAACAAATAAAATATTTACAGAGGAACTATTGGCCTACTCATTGATTTCTCATTCCTCACACTCACACCTTCCTATATGCCTCATAGGCTCACCTAGATTTATACAAGTGGATTAGAACCCAAGTAGGTTCTAGATCCTAAACTAACTCCCAAAATATCTCTCATGATCCATACAATCTCTCATCTAATCCTTTAGTCCCTAGATAAGAGCCAACTAACCCTCAAATCTCTCAAACCTTCCAAAATACTCTTGAATCTTCTTGTATTTACAATAATCCTAATTCTCTCTTAAAACTACAGGGAAAATACATTAAATAATTAAATCTTAACTTTAGAAACTACTTCTCTTAATAAACATTTGAACTTAGGTTAAATGCCTCTGCATCAATAAATTTGTTAATTATTAACATTATTTTATATGAGAATGATATATTTCTTAAAATCGTTTTTAATAATATTTTTTTTATTAACAAATAAATAAAAATATATATTAAATTAAAGAAAATATAATTATATTATATATTTTAATTAAAATTATTCATATTTAATAAAAAGAAAAAAATTGTTCAAATTTATATCTATCTCTCCCTCAGTACACCATTTCATTCTTTCAAACTTGTATGTGACATATTTTTCTTTGGAAGTCTCATCCAATTTGAAAGGGATTAGGAGCAATGAGATTTCTCGTTCAAACTCGTCATTAAACCAAAGGGAAATTGTATCCAAACGAAGTTAGCAGACATGAGATTTGATTATACATGGAAAAATGAACGAAAGGGTCACTTCAATTTGTAGGTTGATCCATGCATAATTATCATTGATGTGATGCATTAACAAATACGTAGTGGGGTGCAACTAGGAAAAATAGTAATGAACTTCATGGACATAAAAGTTCCAAATTTTACTATGTTAGAAAGGTAGAGTGGCATACGATTGAATTCACTTTATTTTTTTTGACTCTTTTTTTTGGTTAGGTTGGGAGGTGTCTTTATTTTGAAAAGATGATAGAAAGGTGTAAAATTAAATTATATATTTTGAAATTTTGTTGTTAAATAATTTAATTATTATTTTTTAATTATAAAATAAATAATTTCATAGCATATATAAATAATTTTGAAATTTTAAATTGATTGAAATAATTAAGAAATAAAAAAATTTCAAATTGTCAAAACCTCCACTTCATATGTTCCCACACTAAGCTGAAAACAGTTTCTTAATATCTCGCAACTTAACGAAGTTTTGATTCAAGCCTTTTAAAAATTAGACTTCATATTTGCTAGATCCATTGAATTTAAGTGAGTTTCCTAAAATGGATCCTCTAATCACGCTACCATGAAACATAGGTTGTTATTGATTTACAAAGAGATGCTTGATTGGAATTGAATTGGACAAACAACACAACCAAAAATGGCACAAACACAATTTCATAGTGCCCATACATAGTTTTAAATGTCATTTTATGAATGTCTTCATCACCATGAAACATAGGTTGTTATTGATTTACAAAGAGATGCTTGATTGGAATTGAATTGGACAAACAACACAACCAAAAATGGCACAAACACAATTTCATAGTGCCCATACATAGTTTTAAATGTCATTTTATGAATGTCTTCATCTTTGATGTGTACTTGATGGTAGCTAGACCTCAAATCGATCTTCAAAAAGACCACGACTCCTCCCAGTTGGTCAAACAAATCATCAATTTTTAGTAGAGAATATATGTTCTTGATTGTGGCTTTATTGAGCTATCTACAGTCTATATATAGCCTCAATGTGTCATCCTTCTTCTTTACATAAAATAGGTGCTCCCAAGGGTAATACACTAGGTCTAATGTATGTTTTGTCTAACATCTCTTTCAATTGCAGCTCTAACTGTACTAGTTCTGGTGTACTCATTTGGTATGGAGCTTTGGATACTGGAGTTAAACCTAGCATTAATTCAATTAGTCAATTTCCCTCATCAGTGAAAGTCTGGGGATCTCTTCTAAGAACACATCACTAATTTTTTTTATCATTTGGTGCTCTTCGATAGTGTCCTTATCGGCCTCTCATTTTCTCGTCACTTGAACATCAAACAATTCACAACCCTTCATGTCACACCTCTTCAATTGTAGTACAATGATTTGCAGAGTACTCGTAGGCCTCCTCTTTCCTTGCAATGTTATATTTTCTCCTTCCTTATTAAGACGCTTTATCAAATTTCTCTGGTAGTAAATCTTGGTTCTATGGGTTGCTAGCTAGTCCATCTCAACCAACTAATCATACAATCCAAATGGTAATATGTTTAGGTCTACAATCATGGGAATGTTGTTTAGTGCAACTAGGAATGACTTTTCCACACATTCAACTCGTTTCTTAGTCCCTGACTAGCCAAGTAGACCAACCACAACCTGTTGTGTTATGCAACACACACTTTCCTGCAACTTGTGGAATCACATAACTGAAATTGGAGATAACATCAATCAAAATTGAAACAAACTAGTGATTGGTTATGCCTTCCATTTCGATCACTAAGGCTTGGTGATTGGCCTTCCTATTTTCCAACACTACATATATGTGTGGTATGCTATAAGAAACAACATTTACCATCACCGCTTCCTACATGTTGTACAACCTTGGACAGTTCCTCAGTAGTTGAGGACAATCCATCTGTAACTGGTCTTGCCCACATTTCCAATACTCTATGGGTTTTCTCTTGGACCCATCCATTTCCTCTCTTCCGAACTTAGAGAGGTGGTCTTGATTAACAGTAGTTGGTTTCTACTAAAATTCACCTCTCCCAGAAGTGGTGAACCTCACACATCCACCTAACTCACATCTTGTAGTTTTCTACCCTTTTCCTTTATATTTGGGCTTTCCTTTTGCTTTCCAATACTCAAACTTGTGCTTGGATTGTTGTAGTAGTACTTCATTTCCTAACAACATCATCTAAAGTTTGTTTCTCATCAAAATCTATTATGTCCCTAAATTCTTTTGGAAACCCATTGAGATACCTTTGAATCTTTTCTTTCTAATATTTGAGGTAAGGCACATACCTCAACAAGTCTAAGAATTTGGTTGTATATTTTTCAGTTATTAGCTGCCATAACTTGTGCTCATAAAATTAGTTTTCCTTCTTGTCATAGTACCTCTCAAACAGGTACATCTCCTGGAAATATCTCTCAAATCTCCCCCAAGGCAAATCCTCCTCTTAAATTTTATTGAAATTCATTAGGTCTTCCCACCATATATAACCCTTGCCTCTTAGGCTGAAGGTGGTTGATGTTACCTTCATACTCTTAGAGTAATATTACACCCTAAAAATTTCCTCATTCCAAGTAGCAATGCCTCTACTTATTTGTCCTTCCCCACCTCTCCATCGAATGTTGTGGGTATCACCTTTGTACATTCTTCGGGCATGAAATATTTTCCTTTCCCTTTCTCTTGTGAATGTCTATTAGTTGTAGCACTAGACAATTGTATCTCTTCTATTAGAGTACTTAGTGGAGTTTCACCTCTCATTGTATCATTGATTTCCTACCTATGCCTTTTCTTGTATTTTCTACCTTTTGCATTATCGGTATGCAATTCTTGCCTTCCACATCCTTATGGACTTTCCCTCTCTTTGTCTCTTACGAGGTGGCTAGCACCTAGATCATGCTTTCTCTTCCTTCACAAGTCTGACAGAGTTTGCAATATGATGGGATTTACTTTTTCTTACTTCTCCTAAGTCATCAAAATCCTTTCATTATTAACCTTGTAAGTTCTCAGTCCATCTTTTATGCTTGTAATGGTGTCCATCCAATCGAGAGAGTCTTCCTCCATCCCCTTTCCAAGTGACTCTTCTTCTTGACAATTCTAGAATTTGTCATCATCATGTTGATTCATCCTTTTTTCATCCTCAGTGTCTTCTTATGTTCTGTCATACACATAATTGTAACCCAACCCACAATACAAATAAAGCATGCTCATTCTCACCTTAGAAAATTTTCATTAAGCATATGGTTGTGAGACTATCTGAAACACTACATTTCAAGTTAGTATAACTATTAAAACATAATAGTCACATCAAAATCAATACTTGCATACAATATGAAGTCCATGATCAAATGCTACAAATAACCCATACTAGACAATCAACATAAATACTACACTCTGTAATAGAGTTTTGTCTTTCATCCATCTATACCTCTTGAGTCCAAGTGTTGAACCCAGGCATTTTGTTACGATATTGTAATAGAGTTCCAAATATTATCTTCGAAGGTCTAGTGTAGACACTTCACTTCTTATTTCATCGCTCTTTAGCCATTCCAGTACAAGTGTTGAACCTAGACGCTTTGATACCACTTTGTAACGCTCCCTCCCACACCCTTTGACTAATATTGGTTGAAGGGGATGTGTTACTTTCAATTAACCCAACCTCGAAGGCCTCATTATGAAAATGGGGTTACAAATTTATCCTTTCCGTAAAAGTTGCTAGAATTAACTTTAGACAATACAATCACATTCATCTTTGAGAGATTTTTAGAGTATAAAATTCACCTCAATTCGACCTGTGGATTGGAAGTTATTCCTATTTGAAGTTTGCGCCCCATAACTATGGACACGTCAACAAGGATTCACAACATTGCACTGATGTGGCACTTCTACTTCATATGAAGTCCACTGTGGCACTGCCACATCATAATGCCTTAGCACCACCACGCCAATTCTTAAGAGTGGCACCCATTCTATCCTCTTTAGCATGCCATACATTTTGGCATCAACTAACAAGATTATTTTCATCTCGTGACTTATATATCCTCTGCTCCCCATGGTGACATGGATTCCAACAACATGTGCTACCTCGTCAGCACCACATAACACTCAATGTTGGGTGGCACCATGAGCTTCCACCAC
Organism: Pinus tabuliformis; assembly: GCA_031772625.1. Lineage (NCBI taxonomy): Eukaryota > Viridiplantae > Streptophyta > Pinopsida > Pinales > Pinaceae > Pinus > Pinus tabuliformis. The sequence goes on from CM062807.1 coordinate 509,180,462, forward strand.
GTCTTTCAATGCCATGTCAACTTGACCTCCACATTGCCCAATTCCAAATCATCTTGCTGACGTCATGAGAACATTATGGTGACATCACCCAGCCAATTGAAATTCTCTTGAGGTGTCACGTGCCATCTAAAAAAATTACACTTGATTATCCCAAAAGGGCCATAACTTCCTGCCACGTGTCATGTTGATAGTGTGTCATGTTGGAAACCTTTACATGTCACAAGTACACATCCTCATTGTCCCTAATGGCTTCTGCCACCTCAGCTCAAGTCTCGAGCCCCACTAGTTCCCAAATATTCATGTAAACAGTAATTTTTTAGTTCACTAGAAGGGATGGATTTTCTATCCTTCCTCAATCAACATCACCACTATGCTCTTTGGAGGTCACACCACTGTCCTTCCTCTGTCACATGACGAAAAATGATGGCGGTAGGTGATAGGTATTTTCTCGTCCCATGCCTTCTTTTGACTGCACCCACTTCTCCCTGAAGTCTCACTGCAACCTTGGTGCAAAGCAACGTGAATATATACAATGTCATGTCTCCTGTCCTACAAAGGCACATCTCCTTTCCTCAAGACATAAATGTATCTTGCAAGAGATGTACATTCTTCATCCTCCATGGTTCCAACACTTTGAAAGTCTTAATAGAGTTCGTCCTTCTCGAGTGCAAGCTCGTCATTCAACAACGACCAGACTTAGAGTCTCAAGCACTCCAATGGCTCACAATGCTATTTTAAATGACCAACATTGCTCTACACCATTAATATAATAGGGATAAATCCCTTATTCCCATACCAACACTCTAGGTGTTAAACATAGCTATAATAGGGAAATAAACTCTTACCATGTCTACAATAGGCTCTATCAAATTCACTGATATGACATGTCTTACACACAAAAACCATAGAATTCCACTAGTCTATACACAACAGGCATTCGTAACATTCATGAACATCAACCATAAAAGTCACAAATAGTGACAATCATCTAAAATCAACAATTTAACCATATATATTAGGCAATTGGCCATGCATTCAAGAGTTTATCAAGAGTTACAGGGCCTTGAAGTCCCTTCCAAATCATGATAGACTTCACACATGTATCTCATCATGGGAAACCAAGAATAACATCATTCCTCCATAAGTAATGCAATTACATTCATTGCTATAACCCATAAAAATAAAATTCAACATTCATAAAGCAATAAAAGTACAAGTAGATACACTTATATGTTTAGCTTAATGATTAACAATTGAGGGAGGACTTCAACTCTCCACCCAACCATAGGCTAGTTACACTACAATCATTCTTGTAGATGACCACCTACAAGCCAAATTCAAAATCTAAGGAGGTAATTTCTCGAGAGTTCTCTCACCAACAACTAGTTAACAAGTGGTAAGACGCAGAGTCCATTTCTCATGTTATTTCTCAACAACCCCTAAGAATAACACCATGGTGACTCTTGGTTCAATATAACATCAACCACAAGGGTTGATTCAATGATTAGAGAGTTTCATCTCAGTTATAGGAGATGGAATATATGTGTATAAAGGGAGACTTATCAGCTACATTAGTTACTGCAGGAGTAACAAGTACAATTCCAGGAGATTTATCAACCTACTATGCATTCTTGCTTTGCTTTGTTCACTCCTCAATATCCTTGTTTGACAAGGCTATGCATCCTCTTCCACACCTTGTCCACCTCGAGCTTCTCCTCTCGTACATCATTGACCATGCTCACGTCTCTAAGAGAACAGCAACTACATGCTTGTCCTTCACTCAAGGAACCAATTCCCTAAATTTAGTGATGCACTAGCAGTGCCACAAATCCATCAGGGAGATAGGTTGTGAAATAAATACAGTGGCTTGAGTTTACAAACAAATTCTCCTCTTCAGTCCTCTAAATCTGTGTCCATGTCGTCATCCAGTCAATACGTTACATTTCCACATTATTTACATGAATTACAATTCATAACACTATGTAAAAAAAATTATCACAAGTCAATTAAATAAAAAAGCAATTATAACAAAATTTTACATTATATAAATACATTTTTTTATTTTTAAAAATATATTCATCTAATTATTAATTTATTTTATTTAAAACTAAATATAAATAAGTTAATTATCAGTATAATCATATTATATATTTTACTTAAAATTAATTAAATTCAATAAAAACAAATAAAATAAACTTGTAAACAAAATATATATCTATATATATATATATATATATATATATATATATATATACTTATTCTTTCGAATTCATATATGTCCCTCTGTACATATATATATATATATATATATATATATATATATATATATATATATATGACTTATTCTTTCAAATTCATATATGTCCCTCTGTACCTTTTCATTCTTTGAAACTCAATACATTTTGAATGCAACGTGACCTAACCTAATCCGTTTGAAACTCTCATGCCAGTTGAAAGGAATCAGCAACACTGAGATTTCTCGTTCAAAGCCGCCTTTAAACTAATGGGAAATTGCAACCAAACGAAGTTAGAAGATATGAGATTGGGAACGAAAAGGTCACTTCAAATTGTATGTTGATCCATGCATAATTATCATTGATGCAGATGCCTTAACAAATTCATACGTATTTCCCGGGGAAAATATTAATGAACTTCATGGACATAACAATTACAAATTTTACTGTCAAAGCAAAGGCCTTCAAGTGTTGTGCCGGAATCCTTATTTCGGCATCCATCAGAGGAAGATCTCAGATTCTAAACATCTTGAACATTTATGCGCCCTACAGGAACCGACTCCCTTTTTGGGATTCTTTGTTTAACTCGGAAATTCTAGACATTGATTCTTTGCTAATTGCAGGTGATCTAAATCTGACTCTTAATCCAGAAGAATGCTGGGGTCAATGCAGAGCAGTGGATAGCATGGCTGACAGAATGAGAAGGGAACTTTTAAAGAGGGATCTCGTCGATATCATTCCAGAAAGAATGACTCCAACGTGGAACAATGGCAGGCTGGGCTCTGCCTACATAGCAAAAAGAATCGACCGATTTATCTTAAACTCCAGCATTATTGAAAAGTGGGGAATGCCGATTGCAAAAACTGGAGGGGTTTTTTCCTCGGATCATAAGCCCATCTTCCTGGAATGGGTGCATATGGAGCGAAGGATGGGCTACTCTTTTAAGTTTAACAGAATTCATCTACAGGATGAATCCTTCAACGAGCTCATAAAATCTTGCTGGAGAGACATTCACCAATCTGAGGGGGCATTTCTATATACATTTCGAGAAAAAATCCAAATGCTGAGGGAGAATGCAAAGATATGGCAGATAAAAAAGAAGAGGAAAGATAAACAGGATCTACATGACATAAATCAAGAAATAAGTCTGCTTTCTTCCACAATCCATTATAGCGGCCTGTCGTTGGACAAGAAAACTCTTATCAGATCCCTGGAAAGAAAAAAGCAAGATCTGCTACAAAAAGAGGAAGCAACATGGAGGTTAAAAAGCCGAGCAACTTGGCTCAAGGAGGGGGACCGAAATACAAGATTTTTTCACAACTTCGCCAATGCACGCAGAACAAAGAACTCAATTTGGAAAATTGAGAATGGCAATGGAGAATTTCTTTTCTCCCAACAGGAAATATCTGCAGAGGCCACAAGATTCTTCAAGGAACAATATAAAAGGCAAAATGGTGATCTAAATGACATGCTGTGGGCTGTCGACCGATTACCGGTTATGTTTGACGAAGCTGCAAATGAAGATTTCTTCAGGCCTATTTCGGAGGTGGAGCTTTCCGATACTATTAAGAGTTTCAAAAAAGATAAAAGTCCAGGGCCAGATGGTTGGCCGGTTGAATTTTTCACTCATTTCTATGATCTGTTCAAAAATGACATGCTGGGCATGGTGGAGGCCTCCCGCATCTCAGGGAACATAAATAGAGCCTTATCGGCCACCTTCATTGCACTAATTCCCAAAAAAGACAAATCAACATCTTTTGGGGACTACAGGCCGATCGCCTTGTGCAATACGCTCTACAAGATCATTTCTAAAATAATTGCGGAAAGAATGAAGAAAGTCCTAAGCTCCTTCATTACAAAGGATCAACACGCATTCCTAAAGGATAGACTCATCCTGGATGCTGTAGCCATGGCTCAGGAATGTCTCTTCTCAATATGCACCAAAAATATTGATGCTGCTGCTCTCAAGATTGATCTAAAAAAGGCTTTCGACTGTGTGGATTGGAGCTTTCTCAGAATCCTTCTTGCAAAAATTGGGTTAAGGCCTCAGGCAATAAGCTGGATTATGGCGTGTGTTGAAAGTGTAAACTTCTCAGTTATCATAAATGGCGCCCCATCTACTTTCTTTCACGCCGAGAGGGGGCTCCGCCAGGGATGCCCTCTTTCCCCTCTCCTCTTTATTTTGGTGATGAATTCTCTTAGTACCCAGATTAATTTTGCTGTTGCTGAGGGAAGGTGCAGACCGGTCAAGATGTGCAGGGACATCTCTCTTTCTCACAATCTTTTCGTGGATGACATTTTAATTTTCGCAATGTTATGCAAATCTACATGGGTTTGTCTTTTTGTGCTCTTTCAGAAGTTTCAATCCGCCACGGGCCTCAATATAAATAAAGGAAAATCAGTGCTATATCACAATGGTTCAAACCCTGCAATAGCACAGTGGATTGTAGATCGTTTCGGCATCAATCTTGCACTGATAAAGGATGGATTTACATATTTGGGGTTTCGTTTAAAAGCGAGGGGATATCGCAGCCAGGATTGGCATTGGCTGATAGACCGATTCTACAATAAAATCTCAGGATGGGAAATGCGTCTTCTGTCCCTCGCTGGCAGATTCATTTTGGTACAGGCAGTGCTCTCCCAACTCGCGGTGTATTGGGGTCACCTTTTCCTTCTCCCGGCATCCGTCACAAAGAAAATGAAGTCCATTGCTGCAAACTTCTTGTGGGGCGGACGATCATATCAGTCCAAATTTCACCTTGCGAAGATGGACTCTATCACAAGGCCGAAAAAGGCAGGTGGATGGGGCCTTCTTAACATGAAATGTTTTGGAAAAGCGCTCATATGCAAATCTCTTCACAGAGGCATTTTTGGGAGCAGTCCGTGGAGCACTCTCATCAATCAAAAGTATCTTAAAGGCAGAAATATGGCATACTGGTACAGAAGGTCAACTCTCGGCATCAGAACTGGCTCCTCTATATGGCTTAGTTTCAGAAAGATTCAATCTTTTTTCATGAAGAATTTAAAGTGGACAATCTTTTCTGGCTCAAGTGTTTTCATTGGTATTGATCCTACTCTATACAACTTAGAATCCATGGTCCCTCCGGCCTTACTCTCCTTTTTCCACTCAAGGGGCCTTTTTACCTGGAACAAGCTTATAGTCTCATGGTCCTCTCAGGAACCTATCTGGAAAAATGATCTCCAATTAGCCTTACCCCACCCCCCCTCCGCCCCCTATGGCTCTCATTTACCAACAGATTCACAAACAGTGGGATCACTCAATTGGGTACAAAGGATGAGCTGATCTGGTCCCTTGATAATACAACCCATCCCATCTCTGTCAGGAACCTCTACACAGTCCTATCATCTGAGTTTCCGCCATCCTCCCCAACCTTCCCCGCCAAGCTCTGGAAAGCCCCCTGCCCTCTCAAGTCGATCCTTTTCTCATGGCTTCTTTTCTCTAATAAGAACCTCACCTGGGAGGTTCTCCAAAAGAAAGGATGGCAGGGTCCTGGCAGATGTCAACTATGCTTAGCTGCGGCAGAAACAAACAATCATATGTTCTTCGAGTGTGCCGCTTCCACTGCAATCTGGTACGAACTTTCTCTGATTTATGGTTTTCCTCACCGGTTTTTTTCTTCTGTACAGGATGGCTTCTTATGGTGGAGCACCCAATGCCCCACCTGGCATGCTCTTTTCATCCTCACTTGCTGGCATATTTGGAAGTGGAGGAATGGTCGTATTTTCCAGGGCTGCTGTCAGCCACTTGATTCCATTTTGATTACAATTTCGGGGTCCATGCCTTCTCTGGACTAAGCGGGCCCTCTAAAAGCTTCTTTGTCTCCTTATCTATCTTTCTGTTTATGATCCAGCAATACAGAGCATGTGGTTTCTTAGCCTCCTGTGTGGCCCCACCGGGGGTCCCACAATGTGTTCCATTATGTAATATCTATATGCTACATTCTGGATGGTTTCTACAGAACTCTTATGCTACATTCTGGATAGTTTCTTCAGAACTCTTTTGGGGAATTATGTGTTTCTCCCCATTCATAATTATTTTGCTTAATATGGCTGAGGATTTTGAACTCCTATGTATATTTGATCTTTATATATCCTTAATATAATCTATACCGCTTTTTCTCTCTGAAAAAAAAAAATTACAAATTTTACTATGTTAGAATGTATAGCGGCATATTTTTTTTAAATAATTTACTTCCCAGGAGTTTTAACAATTATATATTTTTAAAACTTTATCGTTAAATAATTTAATTAGTGGGTTAAGAGGAGAATGCAGCAGAGATGTTGTAATATTTTTATTAACTTAAAATAAAATAAGTATAAATTAATAATTGAATAGCTTAAATTTATTTTTACTTCAAATTACATTAGGATAAATCAAATCATAATTTTTTTTAAATAAACAAATATTTTATCTTTCTTATAGTTAAATTTAAAATTAAAATAAAACTAAATTGATTTCATTTATTAAAATACAATTTTCTTTTAAAATGAAAAAATATATAATCTCTCATACAAATACAAATGAGATAAATTTAAATTGATTTAAATTTTAATTAATTTAATAAAATATATAATCAATTTTGAAGTTCCATATATCGATCGAAATAGTCAAGAAATTTCCAGTCGTCGAAACCTAGACCTTTAAATTGATTTTAATTTTAATTAATTTAATAAAATATGTAATCAATTTTGAAATTCTATATATCGATCGAAATAGTCCAGAAATTTCCAGTCGTCGAAACCTAGACCTCGTATGTCCCCACAGAAGCAGGTTGAAAAAGAGTTTCTTAAGAAGTGGCAAACTTCCACGAAGTTTTGATTCAACAACCTATTAAAAGTCTGACTTCGTATTTGGTATAGCCGACGAATTTAAGCGAGTTTCCTCAGATGACTCCTCCATAGATTGCCAATGAATACCGTACATCTGTCAATCACGTCGTACTACGTGAGAAAAATATGACGTGAGAAAGAAGTCGTTGTCTTTCGGGCATTTCCATCTCCAATCAGCTTTCAGATCATGTTTGAACGTTGAATTACACCGGCTGAAGCTGCCTAGAGCTCTATTATCTATGGGGATGGCATGGTGTTATATATATATGAATGAATAAATCACAGACGATCAATTGTCTGTCGGCTGCCATTGATTGACAGACAGAGGCTAGATTGGAATTGAATCGGCCAGATTAACAATATCTATCGGTTTTCCCTTACTCAGTGGAGTAAATGGGCAACTGTGTTGCGATTTCTATGTCTAAATCTGTTTCAACAGAAGCGCTTCCTGGTCCAAACGAGAAGCCCGTCCTGGCCCAAACAAGCAGCCCTGACAATAACGAAAATGGACGATATGGACAGAAGCGCAGAGGCAGAAAAGGAAGCAGATCAAGCAAAAGCAAGGAAGCAGAAGATTTCAGCTCCTCGAAACCGCCGGTTTCGGGTAAGAACGCAGGAGATGGTGTAATGAGGGTTAAGGTTGTAATTAGAAAGAATGAACTGACGGAATTGCTGTCTAATGGTCTGGCTAACAAGGTGGCCATGGGGGATTTGTTGGTGGAGCTTCAAGCTAAATTAAATGATCAGAGTACCTCAGTGTATGATCCACATGGAGAGAATTTTGGTACTGCAGCGCGGATGAATAGTCATAGTGTATGGGGGCCGTTGTTGGGTAGCATCCCCGAAGAACGGAATCCTAATAATAATTAATATGCAACTGGATTGATCTGCTCATTTGGAATGAGCTGCCAAGCACTGCTGACCTTGAAAGGATCTGTCGGTGTTTGAGTGTTATAATTTTTAATGGTGCTATCATGCATCATGTTATGATATAGTTATTATGTAAGTTTTTCCCAGAAAGGGAAATATGACGACAGTGACAAAATATATCTATCATATAGAATTATTGGTACGAAGAAAAGAACTGTAATTATAGAGTTCTGAAATATTTTGGAATTTGAATTAGATCAAAAAATATTCTCAGAATTTGTAATGAATATAAGTTAATCACCATAAAACAGTCTGACTGCCATCAACGGTAGTTTTTGGGTTTGAAATCCACATATTCAATACGAATTACAATAATAATGTTAGCAGATATAATTTGTGAATCTGCCATCGTGAGGTCGTTGTAATGATGGTGCCTGCTGTTTATTTGTCTTGAGCTCTTAGATGCAAGCTGCGTTTTCGTTAGAGTTAGATTCACAGAATAGGGATTTGATTAGGTAGAAGCACCGAGGAAATTAAATGCGCGTAGCATATCTTGCAAGACTGCAGTGAATCCATTAAATCCCACCAATATCATATTGTTAATGACAAAATCCATTCATAATTATGACGAGGTAATTTAAGATTGCTAAACTAAACTTAAAACAACTTAATTCAAGTGCAGATTTCAAAACAAATTACAAAAAAAATATTTATATAACAATAAAAAATTTACACATTCATTAATAATTTATAATATAATCGTAATTCAGGTGCAGATTTCAAAATAAATTATAAAAATAATATTCATATAACACTAATTTTTTTTATAATTTATAATATAATCGTAAGAACAAATAATAATCTTCAAATTTTCACGTACGATGTAAGTTTGAAATTTCACTTGAATGGGACGGAGACAACATCATACTCTCCCAAGCTCTTGAGGGCTTCATTATTTGACTATCTACAAATAGCAAAGAAACGTTTTCCTTAGCCTCACTTATTAGTCATCTCCACCTTGTTTTCAAATATGGAGGTTCCACGGGCTGGTTTTGGTGCTTATGCCTGGGCAATTTGGTTACCTTTTGATTAGTTAGTTACACCTTAGGCTACCCAAAGAAAGATGCTGTTTGACTTAGGTTTAGTCAAATTGAAAAAAAATTGAATTTCCACATTAGACAACCTGAATGCAGTACTTAATTTGTGTGACGTGGGTCTTGTGACTTTGTTAGAAGACTTGGATTTCATTTAAGCATGTGTGCTTGCTAAATTTTAGTAATCTAATTTAGTTATATCTAATCCTAACAGGTGGAGGAACTAGAAAAAACCCTGGTTGTTAACAATTAAAAAATAAATTCTAACTTGTAGCAATCAACCAAAAAATCCTTGCTATTAATCAATCTGAAAACTTGAATATTAACCAAACTGAGAAAATCCAATTAAACTAGAAAAAAAGAGAATTGAGATCATGAACAAACCACACAATGCAGCAAAAAAAAATAACCAAATCCATTGTGATTCCACTTCGGCACACTAACCCTGTAACAAAATTAAATGTGCAGTAAAGAGAGCTTCTAAATCTATTATTTATCAAGCAAAGTGACAAGGTGAATATAATATTGTATGTGAAATTATGATCTAAACTTGCCTGTCACTGTGGAGTATGTGCATCTAAAGACAATATTACTGTTGTCACAAACCATAATAACCAAATTTATCAAAAGAGAAGACCGTTGTAACAAAATATTAAACGTTGTGACATTTCAAAGGCTCTCTTAAGATTATGGTACATATACTCTTACTAGCATTAAAATTATAATTCACAAAAGTTCACTCCAAGTTGGAGCTTTGCTAACTTTCCAAGTATATATAAAAAATATATGTTCAGTTTGAATCCAGCCCTATGTGTGCCTTGTCATATAAAAACCAATGGAGATGCATTGACAAAGATTCACCTTGTAAGCATCAATCATTATTTTACAATACCATTGATGTGGGTCCTTCCAACATATATACTCTATGAAAATTTACTCTGAAAACTACATACATATGTATTCTATGAAAATTTAGTCACTACATGCATGTAAACCCCTGTGTTCACAAGTGTTTGGAGGATGCCTTTAAAGCTTTTTAAAACAATATTGTCTTTAAGATTTAATAATAATCCATGAAGAAGACAAGGCAGATCTATATATGTATCCGAGCCATATGGATACATGACTTACGTTATTAAAAGAATTGAACCTGCATGAAGAAGCAAGCATTACCAAATCTGCTTTATTTTCTTTATTCCTCCTGAAAGATTAAATTGATCTTCGAAATATCATTATACATAGTTTTAATAAGTTAATCAGAGTATATGTCAAAATTCAAATAAAAGCTACAAGTTGCTATCTATTGATTGTATTCTCCTTCAGCTCATAGATTCAAAGAGCCATACATTACAAATTTTATGAACAAAAGAAAATGATAGGTTATTATCGCTTGTTATAGTGATACTTCGTGAGCTTAATTCTAGATTAACGTGCAGTCTGCCCACTTAATGCAAATATTAAACCAAATCACATGATTCCAAATACCACACACTATCTGTACTTAATCATTCAAATCTAAAAGCAACAAAATCACACCACAAAACCACAAGCTGGGTTGGGGAGCCTCCCAACTAGTTTGTTGCCTCTTAAAATAAATCAGATTACAAAATTACAGGTTGAATAAAAGGTGAAAAGTAAAGCTTGACATTGACTGTGTGCATTGAAAATATAACTCATCCTTCTACATAGAGATGCTCACGATCTAGAACCAAAAATAAGTATGCCTCCCAATCTAAACCAACAACATAGTTTTACAATAATATCACTACCACCTTCGCACAAGGCCATAGTTTGGCTTTATACAAATCTTTACAACACAAATTTGGGTCTAAGCAAGCTAATCCATTACAAACAAGATAATACATTACAAACAAGGTGAACAGTCGAATCACAACAATTTCCCATCAATTAAGATTCAAAATAACGATTTGTTAAACGAAGAAATGCATTTTCTACAAATCTGGCCAAGATAAAAATCTGGACAAGATCTTAGAATGGTGGAAAATTGAGTTTTTTACAAATTTGCCTCAAAGAACCCTTTGGATCTCCCAAAGGATGGATAATTTTGAGAAGTCACTTGGGTCACACTCAACTTCCTATATAGAGAGAAAAACCTATACCTTAAAATGTTGAAATTCTCCCTCATATGCGTGCAAAACTACTGCGAATTTCGAGTTGAATTATTAATTATTTTCTAAAAATCCATACGTACAACTTCGGTGCATTACGACTCATGTGGAGCTATGAAAATATCATTATGAGCATAAACCATCTCTCGGTTTTCTCCCAGAAGTGTGTTAAAAGGTCAAACCCCAAATTAGTGCATGAACTGTTGTTGTTGGTGCAGGTGCAGGAACAAACCATAAATTTGTTGCGCATAGAAGTTGGTTGTAGAATTGTTTGTTTGCCAAAGATATGCAAATGGCTAAAGACAAATGCACAATCTTTTCTTATTCCGGGAATCCTCAAGAGTGGAGAATTATGGAACAAAATTAAGGTTGAAAGTTGATCTTGCATAGAGAAGAAGAAAATAGCTATAATTAGTAATGAGATTATATAAATACTTTTAAATCACTTAAAACAAAGGAAAATTATTAATTTACCTCTTCATGCTTCTGTTTAAGAGAATTATCCCTAGAATGTGCAAAGTGATGGTAATAATTATGAGAACTGAATAAAAACGTGAGGGAAAAAGATGTAATAAATATGTTAAAATGAAGACCTCACTTCACTTAAAAATGAGGTTTTCACTTTTAGATCATTCTCTACACTTGATAGATCCAAAATTAAATTGAATCTAGGCTAGTTTATTTTTAAAGCATAAAACTATTTTGAAAATATAATAAATATTATATAATTAATAAAATGTAAATGTAAGTGAGGTATAATGTAAATGTAAGCCTATATATATGTGTGTGTGTGAATTTTTCAAGATATTTTTTCTCATTCATTTTAACCAAAATCACGTAGAGATTTTTTAAAACATAAGTTTAAGTTGTTTATTTAAGTTATTTAATCTGTAGAATTGGAATTCCCTAAGCGTAAGCATTTTTGAGGGTTCTAAATCCATTTATACATTGAAAATCCATTTTAAATGACAAAAAATAACAATTTTTTTCAAAATTATTATTTAGAGCGAAAAATCCTACTTCATCTATAAATTAAACTATATAAAATTTATATTTCTTAAAAATTTATCTTTATCAATAACTCAAAATAATAAGAAGAAAAAATTGATATTTTAAAAACAATTACATAAATATTATATATTATTTTAGATGATTTTGAATTTATTATATTATAATTTATTTATTTATATAAAAATTTAATGATAATTTTGTTTGGTAATGACTTAAAATTTTATTTCAATAGTTTTGAATTTATTTTTCTATTTAAAGTTGATTATCGAAATTCTTCTTAATTAGGTGAAATATTATCAAAATCAATTAAATGAAAGCACAATTTTACATTATATGAATAATTTTTATTATATTTAAAATTTAATCATTCGTTCATTTTATTTATTTATTTTTAATTATAAATATAAATTGGTTAATTATTAACATAATTTTATATGAGAATAATATAATTTTTAAAATCATTTTTAACAATAAAGAAATTTATTAATAAATAAATTAAAATATATACTGAATGAAAATATAATTATATTATATATTTTAATTAAAATTAACCATATTTAATAAAATGTTATTTTTAAAAACATACATGTAAATGTAAAAAAAACTATAGTGTTCTTTCAAATTCAAATCTCTCTGGCCTGGAGTATGCCCTAAAACTGCTTCTGGTTGGCTAAGAGCTCGTCTTCCTCGGACTTAAGGAAACAGGTTAACGGCCCAAGACCCAGAGGCATCTGGCAGGAGTGAAAGCCTGCTCCCTTACGGACAACCAGGGGGTTATTTCAGGTGGCGTGGTTTTCTTTGATAACAGTGATGTGTCAACTGACATTTGCGGATAGCAGCCAGAGATGGCTGTCCTCACTGTTGGTTTGACAAACTGAATTTGATAGGTTTTTCCACCTTTTGAAAAAAAAAAATAATTCAAATCTCTCCCTCAATACCATTTCATTCTTTCAAACTCATACGTTTTAAATGGAACTCTCATCATACGTTTTAAATGGAACTCTCATCCAATTTGAAAGGAATCAGCAGCAATGAGATTTCTCGTTCAAACTCCTCTTTAAACCAAAAGAAGTTAGTAGACATGAGATTTGATTATACATGGAAAAATGAATGAAAAGGTGACTTCAATCTGTATGTTGATCCATGCATAATTGTCATTGATGTCGATGCCTTAACAAATACGTAGTGGGTACACCTTGGACAAATAGTAACGAACTTCATGGACATAACAGTTACAAATGTTAGTATGTTAGAAAGGCAGAGTGCGTACGATTGAATTCAATTTTGTTTTTTTTTTTAACTATTTTTTTTAGGTTGGCAGGTGTTTTTATTTTGAAAATATGATAGAAAGGGGTAAAATTAAACGTTGGAAATATATTTAATAATTACATAATTTTAAAATTTTATTGTTAAATAATTTAATAGAATATATAATTAATTTTGAACTTTTAAATTAATTGAAATAATTAAGAAATAAAACAAATTAAATTGTCAAAACCTCAATTTCATATGTCACCTGTGAAGTAGGTTGAAAAAAAGTTTCCTGAGTTTTGGCAACTAAACAAATTTTTGGTTCAAGCCTTTTAAAAATATAACTTCATATTTAGTAGATTGATTTAAGCGAGTTTTTTAAGATGGCTCTTTTAATCATATCGCCATGAGAAATTGCCATTGAATATCGAACTGTGAATCATATCATAATCTCTGGGATGTTAAAAATCCTTGTCTTCTTTTGCTTCAAGCCTTTCCACATATTTCCATCTCCAATCAATTTTCTTATCATTTTTTAACATTAAATTACACCCACTGAAGCTTTCCACAACTCTAGTATCTAGAGGGATGACATGGTGTTTTTGATATATATATATATATATATATATATATCATAGACTGTCAATCGTCCCATGGGTTTCCATTAATTGACAGAGAGAGGCTTGATTGGAATTGAATTGGCTAAATAACACAACCACAAATGGCACAACCACAAATTCATAGTGCCCATACTTGGTTCTAAATGTCATTTTATGAATGTCTTCATCTTTGATGTGTAATTGATGGTACCTAGACCTCAAATCAATCTTCGAAAAGACCACAACTCCTCTCATTTGATCAAACAAATCAACAATATTCACAAAAGGATATTTGTTCTTGATTGTGGCTTTATTGAGTTATTTGTAGTCTATACATGGCATCAATGTTCCATCCTTCTTCTTTAAAAATAATATAGGATCCCCCTAGGGTGATACACTAGGTCTAATGTATGTTTTGTCTAACATCTCTTTCAATTTCAACTCTAGCTCTACTAGTTTGGTGTACTCATTCAGTATGGAGCTTTGGATACTAGAGTTAATCCTAGTAGTAATTCAATTGAAAAGTCAACTTCCCTCCTTGGCGATATTGCTCAGATCTTTTCTAAAAACACATAACTATTTTTTTTTATAATTTGGTGCTCTTTGACTTTGTCCTTATCATCCTCCAATTTGTTGGTCACTTGAACAACAAACAATTCATAATCCTTATTGTTGCACCTTTTCAATTGTAGCGTAGAGATTTTCCTGACAGTCCCAAGCCTCCTCTTTCCTTGCACTATCATATTTTCTCCTTCCTCATTAAGACACTCTATCAAATTGCACCAGCAATAATTTTTGGTTCTATGGACCGTTAGTCGGTCCGTTCCAACCAACACATCATACAATCCCAATGGTAATATGATTAGGTCTACAATCATGAGCATGTTGTTTAGCACAACTAGGAAAGGCTTTTCCACACATTCAAATTGTTTCTCAGTCCCCGAGACAAGCTACACAAACCACGACCTCGCATGGATTGTGCTGCATGACGAGCACTTTTCTGCAACTTGTGGAATCACATAACTGAAAGTGGAGCTAGGTTCAATCCAAATTGAAATAACTAGTTATTGATCATAACTTCCATTTCGGTCATTGAGGGTTGGTGATTGGCCTTCCTATTTTCCAACACTACATAAATGTGTGGTATGCTATGGGTCATATCATTTACTATCTCCACTTCCTACACATTGTACAGTCTTGGATGGTTCCCCAATAGTTGAGGACAATCCATCTGTAAGTGGCCTTCCCCACATTTCTAACACTTTATGGGTTTTCTCTTCGACTCATCAATTTCCTATCTTACTAATTTAGAGATATGGTCTTGATTAGAAATAACTGGTTTTTCTTGAAATCCATCTCTCCCAGAAGTGGTGAACCTCACACTTCCACTTGGATAACGTCTTGTGGTTTTCTACTCTTCTCCTTTATAGTTTGGATTTCCTCTCGCTTGCTAATTAGTCTTGTACGTAGACTTGTGCTTGGATTGCTCATAGCAATACTTCATTTCCTAATTTCACCATCTAAAGTTTGTGGCTCATAAAACTCTATTTTTTCCTTGAATTCTTGTGGCAACCCATTGAGATACCTTTGAATCTTTTCTTTCTCATCTTTGTGGTAGGACACATACCTCAACAACTCTAAAAATTTGGTTGTATATTTTTGGGTTGCTAGCTACCATAAATTATGCTCATAATTTTTTTTTCCCTCCATGCCACAATACTCTCAAATAGCTATTCTCCTGGAAATATCTCTCAAATACCCTCCAATACAACTACTCTTAAATATTCTTAATTTTCATTAGGTATTCCCACCAGTTATCAACCTTGCCTCTAAGGCTAAAGGTGGTTAATGTCTCCTTCATATTCTCAAAGTAATCATGCACCATGAAAATTTCCTCATTCCAAGTAGTCATGACTCTACTTCTTCGACCTTCCTCACCTCTCCATCGAATATAGGAGGTATAAGATTTTTACATTCTTTAGGCATGAAATATTTTCATTTCCCTTTTTGATGGAAATGTTTATTAGTTGTAGCACTATAGAACCGCTCATGACTTCTTGATATCCTCTACTAGGGTACTTAGTGGAGTTTCACCTCCCATTGTATCCTCACTTGCATACCTATGTCTTTTCTTGGATTTGTTGCCTTGTGCACTGTCGGTATTCAATTCTTGCCTTCCAATTCTTGATGTACTTTTCCTGTCTTTATCTCTTCCTAGGTAGCTAGCACCTGGATCATGCTTCCTTTACCTTTACAAGTCTAATAGGTTGTGCAATATGATAGGATTTACTTTTTCCTGCTTCTCTTGAGCCATACCAATCCTTTCATTGTTAGCCTGTAACTTATCATTTCATCTCTTATGCTTCTAATGGTGTCCATCTAATCTAATTTAGAATATTAGATTGTTGTGCTAAGATCCTCTTCAGATTAGAAACAAAATTCTTGCATTGTGCTTAACGATTCATATATTTTTGCAAGTAAAAGGATGTGTTTTTATGTTAATTTCTATGAGAAATTTAACATAAATAAGAGACTGAACAACAACATAAATATGTACAGAACATCATCAAAAACACATTACAACAATAACACGATAAAGGAGTTCACCCCTCCTAGGCTACGTCTCCTTGGCCTAACTTCCAATGGCTTGGGCCTCTCTATTATGCTCAAAAGTGTAAAAATATGTGTTTACAATGCTCAAATGCTTTCGAAACCTGCTCTAATGAGTCCAACATGTCCAAGAATGACCATATAGCCTCTTTTTGCATCCCATTTCGTGGAAAACTAAAGAAGTTATGACCTCTCCTAGTTTTCCCACTATTTTCTCCACAAATTGCCCCAAATCCAGCATGGTTCTATAAATTAGCTCCAAAAAGTGCTAACTGAGCAAAAAATTTGTCACGCCGTAGTCCATAATCTGTTGGCACTAACTATCCCATAGCAAATCCCAATTGGGCAGAACTTGTGTGCTTATGGTTTGTGAACGCGGCATGGCGATGTACAATTGCGATATGGCGGACCTGATGGAATTATTAACCGGAACTCATAAACTTATCGCATCCGGGATCCTTTCGCAATTCGCAATCTACAGAGTACTGGCGGTCTTATATATGTGGGACACTATTTTCTGCGGTGTGCAATTGTGATTTGTGATTCTGATTATCGCATCACAACCCTTCCTTGCTCGGGGGCCGAGTCGTTAATGCCTTTTCTTTTGCCCTATTGCGATATGTGATTGTGATTATCACGCCATACCCTGGCTTGTTCTAGGGCCGATTTTAAAGCTGACCCACCTGCGACCTGCAATTTGTGAAATACGGGGGCCAATGGCAGCTTGTCACTTGGCACTTCCCCATTCACTGAAGAGCCTTGCCACATCGTCTTTTCCTGCAATATGTCCAAGTCAAACCTGAACTTTGACTTTCTCTAACTTCTTCATACGAGCTCAGGTTCGAGTGTCATTTGCACCGTTGGAATCAAGATGATGAACTCTTGGTGCAGGTCCAATCCACCCACACATATACCCACAGTCTGCATCCTTCAATAATAATGCATCTACACGTGTCTCAGGATATTTAACTCTGCAATGGAGTTAAATCTACAGACCATAAATGGTCAAGAGGCCCGTTCATCAATTCCTAAGTATAGGAATTTAATCACCCCGCTTGAAAACTCCTATCGGGACTCATAAATCATCCCCAAGCCTTCAATGAGGCTTTGATTAAATTCTTCCTTTATATTCTTCGTATCAGAGCTTAAATCCTTTGGAGCCTTTATAATCCTTCACCCATGCATATATATACATTTCTCCCTTATAACATGGGATCATATATATATCAAACACATACCATATATCGTGATTTTCCCTTCTAAAAACCACTTACAAAGGAAACATACCCTTACAAAGGAAAACTCCGCTTTCCCTAGCTTTTCTGCCTTCCTGTACAGACTCGCACAGTTTCCAATATTAAACCTCCATCGCCATCGGCTATCGCTATATTATGGACTTATCATATATGTGGTTATCGCCCCTCCTCCAACTCCGATATGACTATTGGAAGTTGTAAATAGATGATTTATGTTAAAAGGCCTGCACTATCATAAATATTAACTATTTGGGAATACAAAGGAAATTCCCTCCTTTCATACCTTCCAGATTTCAAAATGTATCGATCCGAATCTATATATCGTCGGGTCTGACACTGTAAAGTTCCTCCATCGAACGCCGATTGACCTCGATGCCCGATCGGTGATATATTGCCAGCGTTGACTGTCGATATCGCTATCGACGATATTGCAATTCCACTAAACTGCCGACCCTTACGCCTCCAATCGCCGATATGTGATTTAATCATGGTCGTTGATCTGGCCATGACCCAACGGTCCACGATTAATCACTATCACTCCTTGCAAACTTCCAAGGCTTGATCCGATAACTAAAAACAACGCGATTAAATCACAGTCGTTGATCTCACAGATCCAACGGCTGCTAAGCGTCCATCCTTCACTTGTCTGCTTGTCCCTTTACTTAGTTTTTTTCTGCCATTTCAATGGTCTTTTAGGGTCTTTTGGGTTCTTCCTCTTTCAGTGTTCCACTACAACTCTTCCTCCTAGCTTTATTTCACTTTCTCCTCTAATTGTTGTTACTTCAAAGCAACTCTTGGCCCTTCAAGTGGATCAATACGATTTCTCCAATCGTATTCTTCCCTGCAGCGTCATTCAAACTCTACCTTCTGCTTCCATTGTTCAGCTTTCTCTGCGCTGGATTCCTTAGCGAATTCTTGCTTCACAACTCCTCTCCAAGGCAACTCTACCTTTCACTTGGATTCAATGATCCCTATATGATTCCTCTGAATCATCTTCACTCCTCTATGTCCTTCAGAATTCTGCCTGCAACCTACAGCAGAGCCTATAAATTCACAAGTAATTCACACATAAATTACTTCTTAAGCATCATGACACAGACAAGAAATAATCTTGCATATATTAATGTAAAAGACAGATTACATCCGAGACTCCTCGGTCTCGCACACACACATGTATAGGCCCAATTCTACTATCAGTGGCCTCCTCCTCCTGCCCATAGGCTTACATACATATTTATATATATGGAAACATTTGATTGGATCATTGAAGGTCCGATCAATCCTCTTACAAAAGCCTAAAGCTCTACATGCATGCATACATGGCAGATAAGCCTCCTTGAGACTTTATTCCATCTTTTCTCCTTTTTAAAGTAGAAAAGTCTCCTTATCAGCTCAATGGTCCATATCTATTCTAATTGATTCCTAAAAGCTCTCTCTTTCTCCTAGAGAGTTGGATTTGACTCCTACCACTCATCTTCTCATTTATTTTGTGAGCATTTACATATTCTCCCATTTCTAATAAAATCACACTCAAAAATCCTAAATATTAAATTGACTTAAGAATGATTTTCCTTGGGCTGAATGCTCCTGCATAAGACTCCCAAAGTAGAAAATATTCATGATCTCCTGATTGTGTGTCTTCTGATCTTGTCTTCCTAGATCCCAGACTTTGTTCTGTAATTGTCCAAATGCCTTGTACCTTTGCTGTTGCTGCATTTTTGCTATCTTTTGCTCCATTTTCTTCTTTTTGTCAATCAGATTCATCTTATGATTGATCTTGCCTGCTGCTGCTACCATTTTCCTTCATTTGGATTGCTACATCATCAGTTGCCACATTTCTTCAATTTCTGTGTCCAGCATATCTTTGAACTGGTCCATATTTTGCTTTGTATTTTTGTCTCTTTCTCTTTGTTTTAGGTTATTGCTGTTGTCTTCTATATTGGCTTTGTTTGCTTCAATTTTTGTTGTGACTCCTATGCTGACTTCTCTTTTATTTGCTTCAACGTTTTTTTTGCTCGCTTTACTGATTGCCTCCCTATCATCCTTACCCTCTTTCATGATTAAATCATGACTGTTCAGCATTTTCTACAACAATTTAACATCTCTGCTCCATGGATTGATTTCTTCCATGAAGTCTTCTTCTTTCATCTTTACTTGGTTGCTCACTTGTGCCAAATCTCCTCCAGCAATTGCAACAAAACGAGCATTCACAAAACACTTGTTAAAATTAAAGACATAAGGCTGTTGTGCCTTATCTCCGTTTGGCAACAACTCAGTTGGTTGCTCTGTTTCTTTCCTTTCTGTCAGCACATTAGTATGCTAATTTAAACTCTCAAAAGAATTCATGAGACTGTCCATTAATCTCTCTTCCACATCATTTGTTCTAATGATGTCTTCCTGCTCTTGTCCATTGTAGTGAACTCCTTCTTTTGCAGTGTCAATCTCTTGAACTTCCATATCCATCTTCTTTTCCTTATGATTGTCATTCATGACAATGTTTTTGTCTTTCTTTTTTAGCAGTCTCTCTTGAATATCTATTCTCTGTTTTTCCAACTCCCTTCTCTGAAAATCTAATTTTCTATATAACTCAATAACTTCAATTGGAGTAGATTTTGGAAATTTTACACAATTCTCCATACCTTCCTTTGTTATGGATAGATCATCAGATGTCCTTTCTCCTTTTGCTAAGTCTTTCCCATAGACTTCTTCTTCCTTAACATCTTTCAGTAGATGTTCTTCTTCTTCACTGACTTTCTCAATAGCTCCCATGGCTATTTCAACTGTGTCTATCATCCTAGTGGATTGATGATCCTTTACTATGTTTTCAGTTAACATAGTCTCTTCTTCTTCAGTACATTTTGCCTTGTTGTCCCTCTGTAACTCTTCTCCCAGAGTTATTCTTGTCTCATCATCTTCAAACCATCTTTGTCTTTCCCCAATGACATTCATTGGATCACTTCTTTGGGACAACATTTCTTCAGTCTTCATTGAAATAAGACTGTCATCTTCCTCCTCTAAGACAGTTTTATCATTTTGCTGCCTACTCTCAGTCTTGATCTGAACATATTTCAGATTCTGTTCCTTCTCTCTGACAAACTCTAAAGTTTGTTCATCCTCCTGTGATGTATCTGCAATCATCCACAGACTATCATTTTTAAAAATCTAAGACTCTATGGTCCCGCTTGATGTTTCAGCCATCATATCTCCTTGCGGTTCCAAATCATTCATATGATTTAGAAATTCTTCACTCTACTCAAGCCCTTCACTTGGTTGCTTGATATCTTCCACCAACTGTATATGAGACCTATCTATCTCATCTTCTTCCAGAACAGAATTTTGATTCTACTTGTCTTCTTCCTTCCTGATGAAAATATCAGCAAATTGTCCTTCATCTGCAAACATACACAAATTGTCAGATTTAAAATCATCAGACCTTTTGGTCTCACTTGAAGTTTCAGTCTTTAAGTCTTCATCTTCACTTTCTCCCAGAAATTCTCCTTGTTCTGGTTCACAAATGGATTCTTCCATTTCTAACTCAACTTCCTTGAGTTTTTCCTTCAGCCACTTTACTTTCTTTTGTTGTAGCCTTCTCTGCAACTTATGCCACTTTATTGGCTTCTTACTCAAGACCCAACCTAGTCTATGGCTTTCCTCAAGCATTCTCCTTAACACATTGAGTTGTTCTTTTAATTCTGCAATCTCTTAGTCAATTTCCTCTTAACTCTTCCTCTTGCCATTTTCGTTAGCATCCTTCTTCTCATATCTTCTACTGTGGCTTCTCTCTGAACCTATTCTATGACTATCAGTAGTCATCTTCTTTTCTTCTATCTTCATGAGATCCTTTACAACAAGCCTCTGCAACAGCTAGTCCTCCTGGCTGCAATCTTACCTCACTAAGCTCTCCTCACTCAGTCTTTTGGTAAGCACAGGTCCTCTATCTGGAACCTCTTCTTGAGCAACAGCTTTGCTCCTTCTAGGCTTCTGCAATCTCTCACCTTCTCCTAAGAACACTTCAGTTGTCCTCTCTCTCCAATCTCTTATTGGATTCTTTAGGTTCACTGCCACTTCTCCTTCAGAGTATTCTCCTTACTCTGTCTTCAAGAACACATCTATTCTCTTCTCACAGCTTCTCTTGCTGTCCTTTGTTGAGATGCTTCATCTGCAACCAACAATCTTCAATTTAACTTTGAGATAAAATACACTGTCTTACCTCCAAGATCTATGCATGATCTTGCTCTCCCATTCTTCTGCACTTTGAATGGCTTGTCCTCTGGTTGGTTTCCAAGTCACTGCTAGAATGCTACAGTCTTCCAAGAACTTCAAAAGTTCTCCTTTTACAGATTACAAATCTTCTATGTTACAAACTTCTACTCTGATACCACTAATGGTGCAGGTCCAATCCACCCGCACATATACCCACAGTATGCATCCTTCAATAATAATGCATCTCCACCTGTCCCAGGATATTTAACTCTACAATGGAGTTAAATCTATAGACCATAAATGGTCAAGAGGCCCATTCATAAATTCCTGAGTATAGGAATTTAATCACCCCACCTGAAACCTCCTATCGGGACTCATATCCCCAAGTCTTCAGTGAGGCTTTGATTAAAGTCTTCCTTTATATTCTTCGTATCGGAACTCAAATCCTTTGGAGCCTTTATAATCCTTCACCCATGCATATATATATCTTTCTCCCTTATAACATGGGATCATATATATATAAAACACATACCATATATCACAATTTTCCCTTTTAAAAACCAATTATAAAGGAAACATACTCTCTTAAAGGATAACTCTGCTTTCCCTAGCTTTCCGCCTTCCCGTACAGACTCACACAGTTTCTGAGATTAAACTTCCATCGCAATCGGCTATCGCTATATTCTGGACTTATCATATATGTGGTTATCACCCCTCCTCTGACTCTGATATGACTATCAGAAGTCATAAACACATGCTTTATGTTAAAAGGCCCGCACTATTGGAAATATTAACTATTTGGGAATACAAAGGAAATTCCCTCCATTCATACCTTCTGGATTTCAAAATGTATAGACTCAAATCAATATATCGTCAGGTCTGACAGCATAAAGTTCCTCCACTGAACGTCGATTGACCCCGGTGCCCGATCTCCAATATATTGCCAATGCCAATCGCCGATATCGCTATCGGCGATATCGAAATTCCACTAAATAGCTGACCCTTGTGCATCTGATTGTCGATATGTGATTTAATCATGGTTGTTGATCTAGACATGACCCAACGGTCCACGATTAATCACGCTCACTCCTTGAAAAATTCCAAGGCTTGATCCGATAACTAAAAACAATGCGATTAAATCACAGTCATTGATCTCAGAGATCCAACGACTGCTGAGCGTCCATCCTTCACTTGTCTGCTTGTCCCTTTAGTTAATTTTTTTCCACCATTTCAATGGTTTCTGCAGGTCTTTTGGGTTCTTCCTCTTTCATTGTTCCACTGCGACTCTTCCTTCTGGCTTTATTTTGCTTGCTCCTCTAATTGTTGTTACTTCAAAACAACTCTTGGCCCTTCAAGTGGATCAATACAATTTTTCTAATTGTATTCTTCCCTATAGTGTCATTCCAACTCTGTCTTCTGCTTCCATTGTTCAACTTTTTCTGCACTAGATTCCTTAGTGAATTCTTGCTCCGCAATTCCTCTCTAAGGCAACTCTGCCTTTCACTTGGATTCAATGATCTCTATATGATTCCTCTAAATCATCTTCGCTCGTCTGTGTCCTTCAGAATTTTGCCTGTAACCTATAGCAGAGCCTACGGATTCACAAGTAATTCTCACATAAATTACTTCTTAAGCATCATGACACAGATAGGAAATAGTCTTGCATATATTAATGTAAAAGACAGATTACATACGAGACTCCTTGGTCTTGCACACACACACATACAAGCCCGATTCTACTATCGGTGGCCTCCTCCTCCTACCCGTAGGCTTACATACATATATATATGGAAACATTGGATCGGATCGTTGAAGGTCCGATCAATCCTCTTACAAAAGCCTAAAGCTCTACATGCATGCATACATGGCAGATAAGCCTCCTTGAGACTTTATTCCATCTTTTCTCTGTTTTAAAGCAGAAAAGTCTCCTTATCAGCTCAATGGTCCATATTTATTCTAATTTATTCCTAAAAGCTCTCTTTTTCTCCTAGAGAGTTGGATTTTACTCCTACCACTCATGTTCTCATTTATTTTGAGAGCATTTACATATTCTCCCATTATCTAATAAAATCACACTCAAAAAGCCTAAATATTAAATTCACTTGAGACTTAGGAACTGTTTTCCCTAAAATGCATGACCCCTTATGTCTATTATTTATAATGATTTTCCTTGGGTTGAATGCTCCTGCATCAGCGCTTCAATCTAAAGCTAAGTTTATAGAGATTCTGACACTTTGAATTTTGAGCCTAATTTTGAGCACCTGATCACTCCTCCCCATTGGAAACCTTTTGTACCCCAAAAGGATCACTTTTAATTGTCTATAAGGCGAGGGTGCAGTTCCCTCACCTTTCCAACTTCTATTCATTTGGATTTTAAATGATTTGTACCCTTGAGCCCCACTTGAAGATAATCGTTACTTCCCGTTTTTGATGTCCGTGTTCTTCTATCAAGTATATTGTCTTGTTGAAGATCATCAAGGAATTCTGGAGAAATGTCTTCAATAGATGGAATTTGAATATTCTCTCCTTGATCTTCAATCAAAGGAGGCTCATACAACCTAAAATTCTCAACATTAACAACAATATAAATTTGCATATATGAAGGCAAGTCCAACCTGAAGGCATTGTTACCAATCTTTTCCAAAATTCTGAATGGACCATATCTAATTGGTTTTAGCTTTTTACCTTCTCCTTGGAGCCTCTCTTTGTTAATGTGAAGCCAAAATTCATCACCAACTTGGAACTTGTGATCTTGACGATGCTTATCGTGCCTTGCTTTGTACTTGCCTTGGCTTTTCTCAAGCCGTTCTTGAACCTTCTATTGTACTAATTGGATTTGTTAAATCAACTTCCTTGCTTTGTCTATGTCACTATGACCTTCAATAGCAACATATTTTCCAAAAATAAACTCCAAACGATATTTAGGCAAATATCCCAAGCATGCCTCAAATGGCGAAGTTTGAGTTGAAGAGTGCTTGGCTGAGTTGTAAGCATGCTGATTATAATACAAATGTTCGTCCCACAACTTAGGATGCTTGCTACAATACCCACAAAGAAGACGTATCACTGTTATGTTCACCACTTCTATTTGGCCATCCCTTTATGGATGAAAGGTTGTACTCTTTTTCAATTTTGTGTCCATGAATCCCCACAAGCTTGACCAAAAATTCCCAACAAAGCGAGAATATCTATTACTAACAACGGTGGGCAATCCAAAATGCACCCAAACATTCTGAAAGAATAACTACGTAGCTTGTTTAGCTGTGATTTGCTTTTTACATGGCATAAAAATACACATTTTGTTGAACCTATCCACAACTACATACAAGTAATCATAACCTCTTTTTGACAATGGAAGACCTCCTATGAAATTCATATAAACACTCTCCCACGGTTGTATAGGAACTGGAAGTGGTGTGTAAAATCCTAACTTCTTATTGCTAGGCTTACTGATTACACATAATGAACATCATTTAATAAAATGAGACACACATTCAAGCATACGAGGCCAATAACAGTACCTCTATAGATGTGCCACCATCTTACTTACACCAAAATGATCAACAATAAGAGAAGTATGTGCCTCTCTTATGATGTTAACTCTTTCTCCCTTTGGAATAAAAAGCTTGCCAAGATGGTACAACAAGTTATCATGCAAATAATAATCCAATTCCTCTACTCGGTTACCTTGACTCAAGCTTGCATAAAAATCTTGAAAGTCATTATCTGATGCATATTTCCTAATATAACTTTCATGTAAAACATAATTATGCTTGAGTAAAGTAGCCGCACTAACAATAGGCCTAGAAAGCATATCAACAACTTTATTGTAGGTACCTTTATTATACTTGATTACCATGTAGAATTGTTGAAGAAAACCCATCCATCAGAAGTGCCTTGATTGCTACAACTTTGATTGTCATTACAGGTATTGCAATGGTTGATGATCAGTCTAAATGATTGTTTCCTTACCCATCAAGTAGTGTTTCCATTTCTTCACACTTTGCACCAATGAATACAATTCCTTGTCATATTTAGGATAGTTAATCATTGCACCATTAAAAGTTTTTGAATCAAAACAGATAGGCTTACCATGTTGCATGAGGATTTCACCCATAGCGTAGTCACTAACATCAGTCTGAATCTCAAATGACTGTCTCAAGTTTGGAAGTGCAAGCACTGGAGTTGTACTGATCTTTTCCTTCAATGCATCAAAGGCCTTTTGTTGTTTTCCTCCCCACTCAAAAACCTTTTTCACGCTTGTCAACGCATGCAAAGGAGCTACTATAAGAGAAAAATTATGATCCAGGTGGATGTTGGTGGCCACCCACCTATCCCATTTGGACCCCCACAATTGTCTCTTTCAGTCTTTTCAGTTTCCTAAATTGTAGCACAGTTTACTATTTTTAGCAGTTTTTCGGGTCCTGAACTTCCGGAGCCGTTTTGAGGCCCTAAACAACTTTTTTTTGGGAATCTGGGGCAACATGGGTCCATGGACCGATGTTGCCTCCCAAAGTGGTAGTACTCAGATAGATCTTTCTAACGAGCTATCGTATGCGTCAAACGGAGATCGTATGCCAAAGTTACGACCCTGGGAAATTGATGTACCAATTTACCCAAACGGGGCCCACAATTTGGTGTTTCATCTTCTAGGGTTAGGTTTTGGAATGTGAAGGGTTTTCCATTGTTTCTCAACAATAAATAGGCCTTCGAGCCTCATTGTAACACAGTTTTAGAATAGTTCAGAGGCATGTAGCCACCACATCTCTTCTCAGAGATAAACTACCATCGCCCTAGCTGGTTTATTTATGTTTCTGGTTGTAAGCATATTTTAGTATTTTCCATTAATGAAATGAAGTATTATTTCCGCTACATCTTTATGTATATGGTTATCTCTGTAATTTGTTGCGTTCCTGTTTAAATCCGGATCAGTGGTATCAGAGCGGTCTGCTTTTTCTCTGTTTTTCTTTGCATGTCCCCAACGAGGTCGGGATATAAGGAGTTAGGGCTTGAACTAGTCGAACCTTTGCAAGACCAGCCTCGCAAATCCCGACGACCTCCCATGGCAGATGAGAAGAAAGACGAGGGGGCAGGAGATCCTATCAAAATCTTGCTCGAAGAAGCGCTCGAGCGGCAAAGGAACGTGATGATGGATAGCTTTGCATAGATTCTTCAGAGGCGACGCATCGGCTTCCAACAGCGACTCTGGAAATGCCACACCTTTCAAGGTACAAGTTAATTTTGAAATCCCCATATTCGAGGGTCAAATAGACGCAGATGCCGTAGATAAATGGTTAAATCTGCTAGATGGGTATTTTCTGTTCATGAATTTTCAAATCAGGAAAAGATTGTTTTCGCTCTTCTCAAAGCAGCCCCCCACGTCAAGGACTGGTGGGAAACCTACTGCGAGCAGAAGGATGAAAGTACAGGCTCACTATTTTCAGCCGCACCCACTTGGAATGACTTCCGGGATGCCATCAAGGAGCAGTACTACCCTGTCGGAAGCTATGAGGACAAATACATCAAATGGACCACACTACGACAGGGACGAGACAAAGATGTGCTGGAGTTCACAAACATTTTTCATACCCTTCGCACACAGTTGGGTATCAAAGATTCTGAGCTGCATCTGGTACTCAAATACCGTGGATACCGACACAGATACATCCAGGAAGAGATGGGGTTCTTGAACATCTCCTCACTCGGCACAGCATACCGATACGCTGTCAAAATCGAGCAAAAGTTCAAACAGAAGAAGCGAGACTTTGGATCTGCAAATCCGAAGCCCAAAGGACAAAGCCAAGGCGGGGTGACCCAAGACAACCTGTCAAAGCCGCAAGAAAAGAACAACACCACGAAGCTGAAGAAGGACACAGGAAAGTGGTGTGAGTTCCACAAGAGTCCCACTCATAACACAAGTGAGTGTCGGACCAAGCAGTCGCTGGTGGCTGAGTTGAAGGCTTCCAAATCAGATGCATGTTCCGATCCTGAGCCAGAACCTGACAATGGGAATGGCAAAGGGAAGCAGATCATTGATGCGGATCCCAGCGCCACTATTGCCACCGCCAAGATCCAGAAAGATGAGCCCGAAAATCCAGAGGAAGGGGAGCGCCTTTTCCACTCACAGATGTGGGTGAAGGGTTCGCCGCTACAATTCATTGTCGACAGTGGCAGCCAAAATAACCTCATTTCAGCAGAGGTCGTGAAGCGATTGGGCCTACCGACTACACCACACCCACAGCCGTACAGTATCGGGTGGCTTCATGAAGGAAGAGATCTCAAAGTTCGCCAGCAGTGCTGCCTTCCCTACAGCATCAAGCCCTTCACAGACAAGGTATTGTGTGATGTTACACCTCTGGATGTTTGTGATGTATTATTAGGCCAACCATACTTATGGAGGTGACATGTTGTGTATGAGTCAAGGCCTCGTGCTGTCATTATTTCTTTTAATAATTCATTATACAGGATACCAGAGGTAGACCCACCTACTACCACATCCTTGATCACTACCAAGAAAGGCAGCAAGCTCATATCACAGACTAGGAAATTCATCTGTCTGGTTCACTCCCAAAGTAGGGGAAGATCGTTGCTACATCCATGACCCCTGCAAAGGGTTCCTCCACGCAGCAGCAACAACAAAGGGATACGGTCATGACAAAACATAGGAACGACTTCTCCTCACCCACAGGGGTGCCACACAAGTTTCAGGTGGGCAACAAAGTTTGGTTGCATCGACAGAAAGAACGCCTTACCAGAACCCATCAGAAGCTCAGACCACTCAGACATGGTCCTTACAGCAGTACCAAGGCTATGGGGAACAATGCTTTGGAGCACGTCATTCCTCCATTCCTTCGCCTGCACCAAATGTTCAATGTGGACCATCGTCGACCATGCTTCCCACCATTACTGGACACATCAGAGATTACAGGACAAGTTCAGCAGATGGAGGAACTCAACGCAATGGGGACCATTGCTTCCTAAGGGGGGAGGAATGATCCAGGTGGATGTTGGTGGCCACCCACCTATTCCATTTGGACCCCCACAATTGTCTCTTTCAGTCTTTTCAGTTTCCTAAATTGCAGCACAGTTTACTATTTTTAGCATTTTTTCGGGTCCTGAACTTTCGGAGCCGTTTTGAGGCCCTAAACGACGTTTTTTTGGAAATCTGGGGCAACATGCGTCCATGGATCGATGTTGCCTCCCAAAGTGGTAGTACTCGGATAGATCTTTCTAACGAGCTATCGTACGCGTCAAACGGAGATCGTATGCCAAAGTTACGACCCCGGAAATTGATGTACCAATTTACCCAAACGGGCCCACAATTTGGCGTTTCATCTTCTAGGGTTAGGCTTTGGAATGTGAATGGTTTTCCATTGTTTCTCAACAGTAAATAGGCCTTCGAGCCTCATTGTAACACAGTTTTAGAATAGTTCAGAGGCATGTAGCCACCACATCTCTTCTCAGAGATAAGCTACCATCGCCCTAGCTGGTTTATTTCCATTTCTGGTTGTAAGCATATTTTAGTATTTTCCATTAATGAAATGAAGTATTATTTCCGCTGCATCTTTGTGTATATGGTTATCTCTATAATTTGTTGCGTTCCTGTTTAAATCCGGATCAAATTAGCAATGAATTTCCTCCAATATTGGGGTGCTCCCAAAAACTTCTTACCTCCGTAACTGTCTTGGGCCTTGGCCAATTGACAATGACATCAACCTTGAAGGGATCTATTTTCAACTCACCTCCTCCAACAATATGACCCAAGTAAACTAAAGAAGTTTTTCCAAACTCACACTTTGACATCTTAAGATACAATTGTTAATTTTTTAAGACATCAAGTACTTTTCTTACATGTATGGCATGTTCATCATGAGATTTACTGAAAATTAAGATGTCATCTAGGAAGACTATGACAAACTCATCAAGAAATGGCCTCAATACATCATTCATCACATGCATGAATGTAGCGGGAGCATTACATAAACCAAATGACATAACTAGCCATTCAACAAACCCTGTTTTGTTTTGAATGTTGTCTTCCAAATGTCTCCTTCAACTATTCTAATTTGATGCTAGCCACTTCTTCACTCCAACTTAGTAAAATCATTTTCATCTTTCAATTGATCAAGTAAATCGTCTATTATGGGTAGTGGGTAATGGTTATTTACTGTAATTTTGTTCAATGCTCAAAATTCCACACACTGTGCCATGTTCCATCCTTATTTAGCACCAAGACAATAGGTGAACCACACGGTGAGGAACATGGTTTGATGATCCATTTGTTCAACAACTCTTGAATTTTCTTCTTAATCTATGTGCTTTCCATCACTAACATCATGTACATGCCAATGTTAGGAGGAGGACACTATTGTTGCAACTATATCTCATGTTGGATTCCTCTCTTGGGAGGTAATCCCTTTCATTCCTGAAACATCTCATCATATTGGTTAACGATGTCAACCAAATCAGGTTTCAAATTCGAATCCCAACCTTTAAAAGTTTCACTGTCAACATCATTCTTGGGTTTGATCATTACAAGCACAAAATTCTTGCTCGAATTCACTAGTCTTTTCATCTTCCCTGCATTAACAAGTGAAAGATTTATTTTCTTGCTATGAGCTCTCATAATATATTCTACTCTGCCTTTGAATAAATGATATTTGTTTTCATTTCTATGGAAGATAGATTTTCTGTCATAAAGTAATGGGTTGCCCAGAACTATGCCACAGATATCTAACGGCACAAAATCAAGCTCCACTTCATCTATGAAATTTGTAGTAATAACAAATCTTAGTTTACACTTTCTAGTGACCTGCGATTGCACATTCTCACACACCCATCCAAGTGGATATGGTTTATGATGTGTAAGGGTTTCCAAGTTTAAAATTTTGACAATGTTTTTAGAGGTAAGATTGGCTTGAGAGCCACTATCAAAAAGCGTATAAATCTTGTTGTGTTTTTATATCACCCTTATGTGAAAAAGTTTTATCCTCCTCTTTTTGTTTGGAGTTTCATTTTTTGAGTTTGAAGAACTAGTGCTAGCTATGGTTTCTTTTCCTTTTAACCCCATGGTTGTGATTTTAGTTTCATCACCCGAATCGGATCCCAAATCCTGTTGAGTGGTTGCAGCTGTATTTTTTTTCCCTTGTTGTTGTTTCTCTTTGGTCTCATTTCAGGATGAAGTTTCCAACAATGAGCTTCATTGTGACCCTCTCTGGAACAATGTTTTCATGTAACTTTCTCTCCTTCTTTTTGGATAAATGCATTTTTCTTTGCCTTCCCTTTGAAAGCCTTTTCCTTTCCTTTACTCTTAAATGACCTTTTACTACCTTCTTCCCAGGTGTTTTTCCCTCTTGCTTCAAAATGAGTGGCTTGCACGCACACATCATCTAGATTATTAGGATTAAACATTAAGATAGTATGCCTAAGGTAATTGTGTAAACCCCCTATGTACTTCAGCAATGTGTCCTACGATTGAAAATCTACACCTAACATCAAAGACCTTCTTCTGAATTCTTTGGTGTAATCTTGCACATTTTGACCTTTAAGTTGTCTAAAGTTCTACCAATTCATGATGTATTTCTGCATATAAGCTAGAGGGTAGAATTGTCTTTCGATTGTAGCAATGAAATAATTCTAAGAAATTGAGATCTTATCATGTTTTTTAATCTCCTCCTGGGTCTTTGATTCCAACCATACTAGTGTTGCAACCTCCATTCTCAAGGAAGCTAACTGAATCTTTATGTCATCTTCTTGAAGGTTTTGAATCCTGCAATAAACGTCTAATTGATGAATCCAATTTTCAATATTCTCTGCATTCACTTCAGCATTATACATGGGCAACTTGAATTTAACATCGAGTTTTAAAAAGGTGATTTACCAGTTCCTTTTGAAAAATGATGATGAGTATGAGTAAGGGTTATGTTAGTGGAAGAAGGCAAAGATGCTCGTAAAGAAGAAGATGAATAATATAGTGGAGAGGGTGGAGGTTTGTCTCCATTTCCATTACCTCTTCCTGAAGAGCCTTCTCCGTTGGGAGGTTTGGAACTTTCCCCTTGCAACCTGGTATTCCTCTTGTCACAGAGGACTTTAACCATCTATGTCATATCAAAGAAATCATTTCTGAAGGTCTTATCATCTTTTTTCACGTTTTTAGGTTATCCTTCATAAGACATGATCTCTAGAGTGTCAACTGAAACTCATGGCTAAACTAGTGTTGGAGATTGTGGAAACCTTTCTCTCCTTCCCCTTGACCCAACTTCAGGGCTTCCAACCAACTTTCCTTCACCTCTTTTGAGTTTTAACCTTGTAAGAATGAAATAAAATTGCAAACAATTAAATCCTTCTTTCACAAAGATAACCTAGAGCTCTGATACCAAAATGATCTGATTTAGAATATTATATTGTTGCGCTAAGATCCTCCTCAGATTAGAAACAAAATGTTTCCATTGTGCTTAAGGATTCATGAATTTTTGCAAGTGAAATGATGAGTTTTTATGTTAATTTTTATGGAAATTTAACATAAATAAGATATTGAATAGCAGCATAAACATGTATAGAACATCATCAAAAACACATTACAATAAGAACATGATAAAGGAGTTCAGCCCTCCAGGGCTACGTATCCTTAGTCCAGCTTCCAATGGGTTGGACCTATCTATTATGCTCAAAATTGTAAAACGATATGTTTACAATTCTCAAATGCTTCTGAAACCTACTCCAATGAGTCCATCATGTCCAAAAATGGCCATCTAGCCTCTTTTTTCATCCCATTTGGTGGAAAACCAAAGAATTTATGACCTCTCCTAGTTTTCCCACTATTCACTCCACAAATTGCTCCAAATCCTACATGATCCTACAAATTAGCTCCAAAAAGCACTAACTAAGTGAAACGTTCGCCATGTGGTGGTCCATAATCTATCGGCACCAATTGTCCCATCGAAAATCACAATCGGTGAGAATCGGTGGGCTTATGGTTTGTGAATATGGTGGAGCAATGTGCGAAAGCAATATGGCAGACCCGACGGAATTATTAACTGGAACTCACAAAATTATTGCATCTGGGATCCTTTCTACAATCTGCAATTGTGATTATCGCATCACAACCCTTCCCCGCTCATGGGCTAATTCTTTAATACCTTTCCTCCTGCCCTATTGCGATGTGAGATTGCGATTATCGCATTGCACCCTCGCTTGTTCCGAGGCTGATTTTTAATGCCAACCCACTTATTCCTTGAAATTTGTAAAATACGGGGGCTGATGGTGGCCTGCCACTTGGCATTAACCCATTCGCTAAAGAGCCCTACCACATCACCTTTTCTTGTCATCTGTCCAAGTCAAACCTGAACTTTGACTT
Source organism: Pinus tabuliformis (assembly GCA_031772625.1). Lineage (NCBI taxonomy): Eukaryota > Viridiplantae > Streptophyta > Pinopsida > Pinales > Pinaceae > Pinus > Pinus tabuliformis. The sequence goes on from CM062807.1 coordinate 509,213,926, forward strand.
GCTCTAACTTCTTCATACGAGTTCGGATTCGAGTGTTGTTTGCACCGTTGGAATCAAGATGAAAATTTCTTTGATCTGAAGCTAAGTTTATATAGATTCTGACACTTTGATTTTTGATCCTAATTTTGAGCATTTGATCACCATCCAAACGGGAGAGCCTTCCTCCATCCTCTTTCAAACTGACTTTGCTTCCTGACAATACTAAAAATTTTCTTCATCATTTTACTTCATCCTGTTGTCACCCCCAACGTTTTCTTATGTTTTGTCATACACATATAATTGTAAGCCAATCCATAATACAAATAAAACATGTTCACTGTTACCTTGGCAAATTTGCAATAAGCATATGATTATGAGGCCATCTGAAAAACTACTTCTCAAGTTCGTATGACTATTAGAATAATAGTCACATCAAAATGAATACTTGCATACAAATGCATTCAATGATCAAATGCTACAAACAACCCATAACAGACAATCAACATAAATACTACACTCTGTAACAAAATTCTTGTTTCATCCTTCTATACTTCTTCAGTCGAAGTGTTGAACCTAGGCACTCTGCTGCCATACTGCAACAAATTTCCAAATATTATCTTAACATCTAGTGTAGACCCTTCACTTTTTATTTCATCAGTATTTAGCCATTTTATTCCAAGTGTTGAATCTAGATGCTTTAATACCACTCTTTAATGCTCGCTCCCACCCCCTTTAGTAATATCAGTTGAATAGGAGGTGTTACTTTCAATTAACCCAACCTCCAAGGCCTCATTATGAAAATGGGTTTATAAAACTTATTTTTTACCTAAAACTTAGTTGAATTAACTTTAGATGGTACCATCACATTCATCTAATCAAGAGCTTTTCGACAATATGAAATTCATCTCAAGTTGACCTGTGGATTGGAGGTTATGCCCATTTGAAGTTTGGAACCCATAACCCTTTCCACATCAGTAAGGATTTTCCATATCACACTCATGTGGCATTTCTACCTCATGTGAAATCCATTGTGGCACTACCGCATCGTAGCTCCTTAGCGCCACGGCACCATTTCCTAAGAATGGAACCCATTTAATCCTCTTCGCTACGCCATACATTTTGGGGTCAAATAACAAGATGATTTCCATCTTTTGTCTTCTAAATCCTTCGCAACCCATGGTGATATGGCTTCCAACCACGTGTACTACCTCATCAAACCACATAGCACTTAATGTCAGGTTGCACTGCAAACTGCCATCACATGTGTTTCAATTCCATGTCAAATTGACCTCCACATCACCCAATTCCAAAGCATCTTGTTAACATCACAATTGCATTAGGGTGATGTCACCCAGTCAAGTGACATCCTCTCAAGGTGCCATGTGTGATCCAATTTTTTTCTCGTTGACCATCCCAAAAGGACCATCGCTTCCTACCACATGTCACATTTATAACGCGTCACATTGGAAACCTTTCCATGTCACATGCACACGTCCTCATTCTCCCTCATGGATTATGCCACCTCAGCTAAAGTCTTGGGCCCCACTGGTTCCCAAATCTTCATGTAAACAATTATTTTCCCACTTAGCAGAAGGGAAGTACCTTTTGTCCTACAATCAGTCAACATCACCACTATGCTAATGAGAGGTGACACAACCATCCTTCCTCTATGGCATGGCGAAAAATTTTGGTGGTAGGCAATAGACATTTTCTCATCTCATTCCTTCTTTCAACCACACCCACTTCTCCTTGAAGTCTCACTGTAATCTTGGCACAATGGGATGTGAATATACACAATGCCATGTCTCGTGTCTTGCAGAGGCAAATCTCCTTTCCTTGGATGTAAATGTATCCAACAATAGACAGACATTTTTTGTCCTCCATCATTTTGACTCTTTGCAAGTATTAACAGAGTTCATCCATCCCTAGTGCAAGCTCGTCATTCAATAATGACCCGAATTAGAGTCTCAAGGTCTCCAATGGGTCACGAAGCTATTCTAAATGATCCATAATACTCTATACCATTAATATAATAGGGATAAATCCATTCTTCCCATACCAAGACTCTAGGCACTAAAAATAGCTATAGCGGGGAAATAAACTATCAACATGTCTAAAATAGGCTCTATAAAACTCACTAATATGGCATGTCTTACATAAAGTAAACATAAAATTCCACTAGTATATACATAACTTCATGCATTCATAACATTCATGCATGTCAACCATAAAATTCACACATAGTGACAATCAACAAAACTCAAAAATTTAACTATATATATTAGGTAAGTGACCATTCATTCAGGAGTTTATTAGCAGTAACAAGGTTTTGAAACCCCTTCCAAACCATGAGAGCATTCAACCATGTATCTCATCACAAAAAAATAGGCATAACACCATTCCTCCATAAACAATGCGATTACATTCATTGTGAGAACCCATAGCAATAAAATTCAACATTCATAAGGAAATAAAAGTATAAATAGATACATGCATACATTTAGCTTAATTACTGGCAATTAAGGGAGGGACTTCAATACTCCAGCCAACCATAGGCTAGCTACACTAGAATCATTCTTATAGTTAACCACCTACGAGTTGGATTCAGACTTTGAGGAAGTAATTCCTTAGTAGTTCCGTCACCAACAAGTGGTAAGAAGCAGAGCCCATTTCTTAGGTGATTTATCAACATCCCCTAGTAGTAACACCATAATGACTCCTTTTTCAGTAGAACATCAACCATACAGGTTGATTCAAGGCTTAGTTTCATCTCCTTTCTAGGAGATGGAATATATGTGTATAAATGGAGGTTTATCAGTTGGATTAGTTACTACAAGAGTAAAGAGTACACTTCCAAGAGATATATAAACCTATTGGAAAAGTACCTAAGTGGTTTATCAGCGCAAAGGCTAGCCACTTAGGGGTTTATCAAACCATTCAAATTATTCATGGGTGTCTCACCCTGTCAACTAGTTTATCAACCCAACTAGTATCCCAGTGTTATCTCAACACTAAGGCTAGCCACTACTTAAGTGTTCATCAACTCTCTAAGAAAGTACATAACTGATTTGTCAGCCCTGACTAGCACTTGAGTGTCTCAACTCCACTAAACTCTCTTTTTGCCAATAGATACATAGGCACACTCACAGGCCTCAACAAACACGAGGAATACCCTCCCAGTATAACACAGTCTCTCACAAGTTATCTCTTCCTCGAAGATTTACATCCATTGCCAAATCATGTTGTGTTCTCTTCTTTTCACATTTTCTCATTCTTTTTCTGAGCAAGAACCCTTCCTTTTCTCTACTCACTCCTCAATCTCCTTTTTTTACAAGATTATCCATAATTTTCCACACGTTTTCTCCCCCGGGCTTCTCCTCTCACACATCATGCATGTTGACCATGCTCACACCTCTACAAGAATTGAGACTGCATGCTCATCCTTCACTCAGGGATCCCATTTCCTAAATTCAATGATGCACCAATAGTGTTGCAAATCCATCAGGGAGATATGCGGTGAAATAAATACAGTGGCTTGGGTTCACAAGAAACTTCTCCTCTTTAGTCCTATGAATCCATGACCACTTCCTCAGCGAGTCAACGTGTTACATTTCCACGTTATTTACATGAATTACAATTCATAGTAGTATTTACAAGAAGGATTAGCAAAAAAAGTTGTCACAAGTCAATTAAATAAAAGAGAAATTGTAACAAAAATTTATATTATATGAATAACTTTTTTTTTTAAATATTTTCATCTACCTATTAGTTTATTTATTTAAAACTCAATATAAATAAGCTAATTATCAATATAACCAACGTAGATCCATCTTAAATCCGGATCTATCTAATGCCGAGAGGGATCAAATATCTTGAGGTGCAAACCTTTTTTTTAACTGCAAAACTTGAGGAAAGGTTTGCACCTCGAGAGATTTGATCCCTCTCGATGCTTGATAGATTTAGAGTTAAAATGGATCTAGGGTGGTTTTAGTCATGTGTGGCCAAAGAAAATCTAACAAACACATGATTAATTTTTTTAAATAATATGTAAATTCATCTAATATTAATATAATCATTTTAAATATGCTAAATACATCTCAGATTAATCTGTTCATTTTAATTTTGGATTTTCTTAGTTACCTTAGTTTGTTCAGATGATAAATATTGTTAATAACTTTAATGAGGAAGAATGACGAAATAAAATTTTTGAATGTTAAGTGACAATCTAATATTGTTTAATGATAGAAAATGTGAATAATAAGAATATAGTCAATTACAAATTGTCTTCATTGTGATTAATCTGAAACTATTTTCTCTTACTATTCTTATTGTCACCCTTGTTAATTTTGTCATGTTTTCATACTGATTATATGAAAAGGACAGGTTAAATTGTAAACCATTTAAATTTTTAGCTCGAGCTAATCTAGTAAACATCATACCTTGTCTCTCTTTCTCTCCAATATTATTAGGTTGAATTACTATAACACAAAAATCAATGTACATTGTCAATTTTTTTGTGTGCTTACATTGAAATCAATGCACAATGTTAATCCAATCACTTTAAAATTAGTGTACTATCATATATCCAATTACATCAAAATAGAAATCAACATCTACACTCAAATAAATGCATCTAATCTAAGTAATCAAATAAGATTAGAAAACATGATTTACACTGAAATTAATGCATCTAATGCAAGCAATCAAATAGGATTAGAAACCAACATTTACACTCAAATCAATGCATTTAGTGCAAGTAAGAAAATACGATTATAAACCAACATCTACACTAAAATCAATGCATCTAGTGCAAGTAAGAAAATATGATTATAAGCCAAAATCTACACTGAAATCAATGCATCTAATGCAAGCAATCAAATAGGATTAGAAATCAACATCTACATTGAAATAAATGCATTTAGTGCAAGCAATCAAATAGGACTAGAAATAACCTACATTGAAGTCAACACATCTAGTGCAAGAAATCAAATATTTTTAGAAATCACCATCTACATTGAAATAAATGCATCTAATGCAAGCAAACAAATAGGATTAGAAATCACCATCTACATTGAAATCAATGCATTTAGTGCATGCAATCAAATAGGATAAGAAATCATCTACATTGAAGTTAATGCATCTAGTGCAAGCAATCAAATATTATTAGAAAGCACCATCTACACTGAAATAAATGCATCTAATGCAAGCAAACAAATAGGATTAGAAATCGCCATCTACACTAAAATAAATGCATTAATTGCAAGCAACCAAATAGGATTAGAAATTACCATCTACACTGAAATCAATGCATTTATTGAAAGAAATCAAATAGGATTAGAAATCATCTACATTGAAATCAATGCATCTAGTGCAAGAAATCTTCTTTCCTCTCTGCCCCCTTCATCTACATCTACATATCCCTCCATCTCTCCTTCTTTATCTCTGTATCTCAACCCCCTCAAACACACACGCTCCCTCACTCCATATCTATCAATCTCTCTGTCCCTCCCTCTCTCTCTCCATCTCTCACTTATTCCCTTTATTCACTTTCCATATATGTCTCTATCTCCCTTTGTCTCTCTATATCACCCCCAAAACATACACTCTATTTCTCTAGTTTATCTATCCATCCCTCCCTCCCTCCTCTCTCTCTTCCCCCCTTCTCTCCCTTTCCCCAGCTTCTATCTCTCTTCCCTCTTGTTGTCCTTATCACCCACTCTCTCTCCATCTTCCTATTGAAAATAGCAACAAGAAATGCTAAAATTAGCATTGCTATAAATAACATTTCGAGATACATTCCAATTTCAATTAGTCCCTAAATTAAAATTTGAATTTGAGCTCAGCAGCTATTTGTAAAATAATTAATTAATTCATCTTGAGTTAATTAGTTAGAGAAAATCAAACATGAAGTCTATGTGAAGACATGCAACAGTTATCCCTTTGATTGAGGAAGTTATCCCTTAATTAAGGAGATCAGGATGAGTTTTACTTTGAGTTGTAATTAGTTAGCTCAGTTAACTGAGTTAAGTCCAGTTAGATTAGTTCCAACAATTTGTGGAACTAATTGTGAGTTTAGTTAGTCAATGCATGCATGCATGCAACTAGTGTACTTTAGATAACTGAATATTCTCTCAAAATAACTCATGCATGTCAGTTTAGACAGAGACCCAATTGAGATCAAAGGATGGGACAGTGTACTATCAGTTGCAGGAATATTCCCTTGAGGATATCTCTTGCATGCAGAAGGAATTCTTTCCTTGAGGATTGCACAATTATTTCTGAGCTTGGTGAGCAATGTGTGAGGTAATTACACATAGGTGGCAGCTTGAGGACCCAAGAGAAATTGCACAAGGAAATAGGAGGCTTAGAGGACTGAAGGAAGGCATATGTGTTTTCTATTCTATCTATGAGCAGTAGTGAGGGATTGTACTGAGAGTTGGATAGCTTGTGAGCTAAAGCTTTGTGTAATCAAACATGGTATATAATTAGATGTTGATTTCTAGTTTTATTTGATATATTTCATTTATTTACTATACCTCTTTATACCTCTTTTATATTTATTTATTCCAGCACAATAATATTTAAACTTGATACTTTTAATTAAAAATATTCTTCGAGACTGTGTGGTAAAGAGGATCACGTTGTTGCAGTATGTTTCGACCGAGGAGCAGGATGCAGATATTTTGACTAAGGCATTGTCAAAATGCAAATTCGAGTTCCACAGAGATAGGATCAAGGTGATAGATAATCCCTTTCTTGTTGAGAGGGAGTGTTGAAAATAGAAACAAGAAATGCTAAATATAGAAATGATAAAAATAGCATTTCTATAAATAACATTTCGAGATACATTCCAATTTTAATTAGTCCCTAAATTAAAATTCAAATTTGAGCTCAGCCACTGTTTGTAAAATAACTAATCAATTCATCTTGAGTTAATTAGTTAGAGAAAATCAAACATGAAGTCTATGTGAAGACATGCAACAGTTATCCCTTTGATTGAGGAAATTATCCCTTAATTAAGGAGATCAAGATGAGTTGTACTTTGAGTTGTAATTAGTTAGCTCAGTTAATTGAGTTAAGTCCAGTTAGATTAGTTCGAATAGTTTGGGGAACTGATTGTGAGTTCAGTTAGTTAATGCATGCATGCATGCAACTAGTGTACTCTAGATAACTGAATATTCTCTCATAAATAACTCATGCATGTCAGTTCAGACAGAGACCCAGTTGAGATCAAAGGATGGGATAGTGTACTATTAGTTGTAGGAATACTCCCTTAAGGATATCTCTGGCATGGAGAAGGAATTCTTTCCTTGAGGATTGCGCAGTTAAAGGTAATTACACACAGGTGGCAGCTTGAGGACCCAGGAGAAACTGCACAAAGAAATAGGAGGCTTGGAGGACTGAAGGAAGGCATATGTGCTGTCTATTCTGTTTATGAGCAGCAGTGAGGGATTGTACTGAGAGCTGGATAGCTTGTGAGCTAAAGCTTTGTGTAATCCTAAGATATTTCCACTTGTATGATAATACAAATAGCAGAGTTTTTAGCTGAGGCTTTCCCCAGAGTATTCTTCTACGTTCATGTTTGATTGTTTCTTCTTCATCTGTTATATGTGTTCTATTTGATCTTGCTCAAAATCGATTAAGCTTCCCCAAGTTTGTTTGTAGAATTCGATCAAGTATTTTACTTTAGTATATTGCATTATCAGGTGATCTACAGTGAGAAATTCTACACTTCCTTATCACTCCCTCTCTCTCTCTCTCTCCAGCTTTCTCTCTCTATTTATTTCTTCTTACCTCCCTCTCTCTCCCCCTCCAACTCCATCTCTCTTTCCCTCCCTCTCTCCACTCTTTGCCATCCTCTCTCTCTTCCTTCTTCTCCCACTTGTTGTTTTCTTTCCACAGTGGGCCACAAGAGAGCTTAGTCATTTATCCAACCCTGCAACACCCATTGTTTCTCTACACCAAGAGAACTTCTCAGAGCTCACAGATTTTTTCAATGCATCTGCAGTATTCTTCAAAGTGTCCACCTTTACCAGCAACACCTTTTTGTCTTCTATCATATCCCTCACAAAGTGATACTGAACATCAATGTGCTTTGTCTTTGAATGATATGCAGGGTTCTTTGCCAAGAAAATTGCACTTTGGCTGTCACAATCTATCCTTGTAGCTTCTTGTATTAACCCCATACTTGAACACAATCTCTGCAACCAAACTGCTTCCTTGCTTGCATGAGTGGTTGCCATGTATTCTGCCTCTGTAGTTGATAGTGCCACTATAGATTGTTTCTTACTCATCCAACTGATTGCACCTCCAAATAGGTTAAACACAAACCCACTTGTAGATCTTCTCTGATCCAGATCTCTAGCCCAGTCTACATCAACAAAGCCACGAATATCCAACACTCTGTCCAATCCTAGTCTTCCTTGGTAGCACAAACCATAATCACTAGTGCCACGTAAATACCTGAAAACCTGCTTCACTCATGTCCAATGCCCCTTCCCTGGTTTTGACATAAACCTGCTCAATACTCCCACTACATGTGCAATGTCTGGTCCAGTACAGACCATTGCATACATCAGGCTACCGACTGTACTTGCATATGGAACACGGGACATGTCCTTTTCCTCTTCTTGTGTCCTAGGACACTGCTTAGCAGATAACCTCACACCTACAAGAATAGGAACCTTCATCGGTTTACTATCCTGCATATTAAACCTCTGTAGTATTGTCTCGACATACTTCCTCTAGTTTAACCAGAGCTTCCTGTTTTCCCAATCTCTTTTAATTTCCATGCCCAAAATATAGTTTGCAACATCAAGATCTTTCATGTCGAATTTGGAGGAAAATTGGGTCTTCAAATCCTGGATAATTTCTTTGTCATTTCCAACCAGCAGCGTATCATCCACATACAAGACCAGATAAATAACACGATCACCAATTAATTTAAAATACACACAATGATCTGCTTTGCTTCTAGTGAAGCCAAGTCCCCGTATAAATGTATCAAATTTCTGATACCACATCCTTGGTGACTATTTTAAACCATACAGAGACTTCTTTAACTTGCATACGAGTTCTTTCTTACCCTTCACTGCAAAGCCTTGAAGTTGCTTCATGTAGATTTCCTCTTCGAGATCCCCATGAAAATTTTTTGTCTTCACATCCATCTGTTCTACCTCAAAATTAAAAGCAGCAACAATAGATAAAAGTAATCTAATAGAAGTTACCTTGGCAACAGGAGAAAAAATATCACCAAAATCAATTCCCGGCACCTGGGAATAACCTTTTGCTACCAACCAAGCTTTGTATTTCTCCACCTTTCCTTCTGTATTTGTCTTCTTCTTGAATACCCATTTGCTGCCAATGGGTTTCCTTCCAGCCGACAACTCCACCAAATCCCAAGCCTCATTTTTGTGCAAAGATGCCATTTCATCAACCATGGCCTCTTTCTAGAGTTTTCCATCCTCTGAATCTACTGCCTCCTTCACAGTTCTGGGATCATCATCAGTAATAGACAAAGAAAAATTTGAATAGAAAGTAGATGGACTATACCTTTCTGGTTGCCTTCTTTCTCGAACTGATCTTCTCATAGTCAGAGTTTATGGTTCTTCATCTTCTAATTACTCCTCTGTTGTAGAGTCTGATTCTTCCTCCTTTAGCTCAAACTCTATCTTCTCAGGTTCCTTTGGTTGGACTTCATGTTTAATAACATCTTTCACCTCTCTGAACACCACATCTTGGTTGTACACAACCTTCCTTGTTACTGGGTTCCAAAGCTTATAACCCTTTAATCCATCCTTATACCCAATAAAGATGCACTTTTCAGATTTACTATCCAACTTGGTTCTTTTCTCCTTTGGAATATGTACATATGCATCACATCCAAATACCCTCAGATGTGAAAGAGAGGTTTTCTTACCAGTCCATACCTCTTGTGGAGTCTTATCCTCCAACGTTGATGAAGGTGACCTTTTGACCAGGTAACATGCAATATCCACTACCTCTGCCCAGAATTCTTGTCCTAACCCGGCACCACTGAGCATGCTTCTTGCCCTTTCCATCAATGTCTTGTTCATTCTTTCTGCAACTCCATTCTGCTGAGGTGTATATGGAGCAATCTTCTGCCGTGCTATACCACACTTCTTATAGAATTCTTCAAATTCCTTGCTACAAAACTCTCCACCATTATCTATCCTTAGCACCTTTATCTTCTTCTCTGTCTGATTTTCCACAAGAGCCTTAAATTCTTTAGACTTGTCAAAGACTTCAGATTTCTTCTTAAGAAAATATATCCATGTATTCCTTGAGAAGTCATCTATAAATGATACATAGTACACAGACTTACCTAGTGATGGAACCTTCACAAGTCCAAACACATCACTGTGCACAAACTCTAATATCTGTTTCGCCCTATTACTACCAGAGGGGAAACTCACCCGATTTTTCTTCCCATATACATAATTTTCACAGAAATCAAAATCCAAAGAGCTATTACTCATACCTTATACCATACCTTTACCATGAAGTATTCGAAGGCCCTTCTCTCCAATATGTCCAAGCCTTTGATGCCACAACATGGTCTTATCTCCAAAGACCACTAGATTTTCTGCTCCACTTTCAGGAACCACAGAACTGTTGCACCTATCAATAACAGTGCTACCTTGCAGCTTGTACAGAGTTCCAATTTGAACTCCCCTCATCAATACCAATGCTCCCCGACCATTTTGCAGGTATCCTCCTTGAACACTGTTTTTACACCTACATCATCTAGCTTACTTATAGAAATTAGATTTCTGGCCAATGCAGGAATATGCAGAACACCTGGAAGTGTTCTAACCCTTCCACCTTGCAACTTCAACTTTACTTTTCCATGACCAATGATTCTAGCCTTCCTATCATCGCCTAAGAAGACATCACCACCATCGTATTTCTCATACTCACAGAACCACTCTCTATGGGGAGTGAAGTGAAAGGATGCACCTGAGTCAATCAACCATGCCTCATGATCTACATGTGTACTTGAAGAGGCCAAGTACAAATCCCCACCTTCATCTGAGGTGGTTTTCGCCTCTACAGAAGGAGCATCATCAAATCCCTTTCCTTTATCAGTAGCTTTAGATTTACAGCCCTTTTGTAGTGCCCTTCCTTTCCACATTTCCAGCACACCACCTTTACAAGTTTTCCTGGAGATTTAGATCTCCCACTCGATGACTTATTTTCGTTTCTGTTCTGGGACCATCCTCGTACAGACAAGGCATCACCATTCTGGCTCTCCACATTTTTCCATCTCATCTCCTCCGTCAGCAAGGATGAGACTATTTCATCAAACTGCAAGGCAGTTGCATTGCTACCTATTGCAATAACCAGACTATCCCACGAATCTGGTAGAGAACATAACAAACTGATCCACTTATCTTCATCTGAAATTTTAATATCAACAGATGCTAACTGACTTACCACAGTATTAAATGCATTCAGATGCTCTATCACTGAGTCTCCATCTTTCATCCTCAGATTATACAACTTTTTCCATAGGAATAGTTTATTCACCAGAGACTTAGATTGGTACAAAGTCCCTAACTTGTCCCACAAAGCCTTCGTCGTAGCTTCCCCTGATACATTCAACAATACTGAATTTGAGACACACAATCTTATTGTGCTCTTTGCTTTCCGATCCAACTTCTTCCATTCTTCATCGAACACTCATGTTGGTTTAGTACCCGGATCTACCGCGATCCACTGATCTTTATCCACCAACAGATCCTCTATCTTGAGTTTCACAACTCAAAACTCTGACCATTAAATTTCTCGATCTCTATCTTTCCACTGCTCGCCAACTTCTTTCACCACCAGAATCGACCTCGTAGATCTCCCACTGAATAGGGTCTACCACAAGCCCGAGTGAAACCCCTCAGCAACAAAGGCGTCCCCTTGAAGCCAAACTTGGCTCTGATACCAAATGTAGGTTTTAACCCCGTACAGAAATTACTTGCATACGAATTCTAAAACACATAAAACAAAAAATGTGAGAGCATAACACATAAAACACATATACACTGAGATTTTCCCCTGGATCCCAAAACTGGGACAACCAGCTTGATTTTTCATTATATTCATTTTAATGTTACAACACATATTTATACATCCCGAAGCATCCAATACCATGGACTGAAAACCATCGTGTCCAAAAACAAGTGTGAAAATCATGCACAAATCATAGGTTGGTCCGCCCAACCTAACATAGGGTCCAAAATCAAAATTTTCTAGGGCATTGCCCTAGACCCCATAAAGTGGGGTCATGGGTACACCTCAAACCCCCTGTGACCTCCCCCCCTCTAACCCCCAGTTAACTACGTTGACTAGTCTTGGAAATAATATAACACAACCCAACACCTTCCTCTCTCTCCCTTCCTCTCCCACCTCTCTCTCTCTCTCTCTCTCTCTCTCTCTCTCTTCACCCTCCAACTCTGTTACTATATCTCTCCCTTTCTCCTCTCTTATTCTTTTCCTCTTTCTCTCCATCTCTCCTTATTTGTCTCTTTATCTCACCCCCAATCATACACACTCTCTATCCATATCTCCCTTGTCACTGCTTCTCTCTCTCCTCTTCTCACTGTCTATGTATTTCTTCTTCCCTCCCTCTCTCCCCCTCCAACTCCATCTCCATATCCCCCCTCTCTCCTCCTCTCTCTCAAGTCTTCTCTCTCGTACTTCCTCTCTCTCCCTTTATGTCCTACCTCTCTCTCTCTTCCCCCATCTCTCTCTCTCTCTCTCTCTCTCTCTCTCTCTCTCTCTTCCCCCATCACTCTCCTCCTCTCTCTCAAGTCTTGTCTCTCGTTCTTCCTCTCTCTCCCTTTCTCTCCTACCTCCCTCTCTCTTCCCCCATCTCTCTCTCTCTCTCTCTCTCTCTCTCTCCCCCTCTCTCCCTCTGTTACTAAATTTGTCCCTCTCTCCTTCTCTCTCCTTCTTTGTTTGTTCATCTCACCCCTAAACATACAAACTCTCTCTCCATCTCTCCCTTGTCACTCCCACTCTCTCTCCACTTCTCACTCGCTATGCCTTTATTTCTCCCTCCCTCTCTCCCTCTCCAACTCCATCTCTCTATCCCTCCTTATCTCCTCCTCTGTCTCCCTTTATCTCCTACCTTCTTGTCTCTTCCCCCATCTCTCTCTCTCTCTCTCTCTCTCTCTCTCTCTGCCCTCTAATCATCTCACTATCTCCCTCCTTCTATCCTTATCCCTCTCCCCCCTCCATCTTTGTGTCTCCCTCTCCCTCTCTTACACTTCTCTACCTCTCTCACTCTTCTGCCTCTCTCTCTCTTCATTCCTCCTCTCCCCTCTCATTTAGTTTATCTCCATCTCTACCTTGTCACTCCCCCTATCTCTCCATCTCTCCCTTGTCACTCCCACTATCTCTCCACCTCTATCACTCTATGTCTTTGTTCTTCCCACCCATATATATCTCGAGTTAATATATATCATGATATATTAATATATATTATAATATAACAAATTTAATATTGTATTAATCTAAAGTTATTAAATTTAATAATATTAATATTATAATATATTAATATGAATATGAGATTTAATAATAATAATAATAAGATTAATAATATTTTTTTGTATGGTATTAATAATAATTTGGCCCATAGGCTTCACCTAAATAAAACCTATTTTTTGTGTGTTAGTAAGTATAAAGAGGTTTATGGAGTAAATATAAAAAAAGGTTTTATTTATTTACCATACTATTTATTTATATTTTTATTTATTTATCATGTATCTTTTATTTGCCAAGGTATTTGGCCCATAGGCTTGGTATATAATTAGATGTTTAATTCTAATTTTATTTGATATATTTTTATCTATTTACCATACCTCGTTATACTTCTTTTATATTTATTTATTTACCATACCTCTTTTATAAATGTGGTATTTGGCCTGTAGGATTCACCTAAATAAAATTGGTTTTTCGAGTTTTGGTAAATATAAAGAGGTTTATGGAGTAAATATAAAAAGAGGTTTTATTTACTTATCATAACTCTAGTTTATTTATATTTTTTTATATACAACATAGAAGACCTCTATCATAATTTTACTACAACCCTCTCATATTCTATTAACAAGTTCTCAATTGAAGTTTCAAATAATAAAAGAAATAGCAAAACCAACAAATGGTATGACAAAGATTGTAAAAGTGCGAGGAGAGCAATTAAGGAAGTTGTTGATGAATCTCTTAAAATGGGCAAGATAAAAATACACAAAGCCCTAACTAAAAGGAAAAAGAGGCAGTACATTTGTAAAAGACAAGAGAATCTCTTACACCTCTCTAAGGTAGCTCCTAAGAAATTTTGGAGGCAGATTCTGAATAGGAAAACTAAAGATAATATTAAAATTGCTTTACACGATTGGAATTCCTATCTTAAAAAGCTTTATGAATCTCCAAATGTCATGAATAACTTTGAAACCCTGCTCACAAAAAAAGAAGTTTTCTCATTAGAAGACATTGATTTTGGGGTTAATCGCCTGGAAAATGGGAAAGCTAAGGACATTGAAGGTTACCAGGCAAAAATCTTAAAAATTGGAGGTCCTGTCCTCATCCCCCACATTCACAAGCTTTTCAATCAAGCAGTCAAGCAAGGGTTCCCTAAACCATGGACTGAGAGCCTCATTATCCCTATTTTTAAAAGTGGGGATACAAATAACCCCTCTAATTATCAGACAATTATGATCAGCCCTCTCTTAGCCAAGTTATATGGTATTATTTTGGAAAAGAAGTTGAGCATATGGCTTGAAAGTGAAGGTAAGCGGGCTAAAGGCCAAGCGGGTTTTAGAAGGCATCACTCAACAACAAACCACCTCATTACGCTTAGGATCATTGTGGAGGAATGTCGTAATGATAAATCCAATCTCTTTTGTTGCTTTGTGGACTTTAGAAAGGCTTTCGATACGGTTCCTAGAAACAACCTTTGGAATAGATTAGAAGAGCTAAAGGTTCCTTTTGAGTTGAGAGTTGCCGCTATAAGGTTATACGAGAATGTAATTTCCAAGCTAAAAAGAAATGAGGGGTGGTCGAAAGATATTAAATGTAATATCAGAGTTAAACAAGGTTTCCCCCTCTCCCCTACCCTATTTGGCATTTACATCAACAAGCTTGAAGGGTATTTAGAGGAAGCAGGATGTGCTGGCATGATCTTAGCTGGGATAGTCATCATCCTTCTTCTCTATGCTGACGATATTGTTCTTCTCGCAAGGTGCCCATCTAATCTTGATAAGAAACTTAGGCTTCTTAAGGACTTCTGTTCTACAATGGGTATGATTGTTAACACTAACAAAACAAAAGTTATGATTATCAAATCTAAGAAGGACAATTACGCTAATTTTATGTATGACAATAATAACTTGGAGGAAGTGTATTCTTACAAGTACCTAGGAATTGATATTCATCGCAAGCTCAACTGGAACTATAGCATTGAGAAAAGGATTAATGGGGGGTGGAAAGCTTATTTTGGTCTTGAAAATAATTGTGAAACGAGAAACCTCGTAATGTGGGATAAAAAGAAGTTCCTCTTTGAAACTTTAGTCACTCCTGTTATCTTATATGGTTGTGAGGTCTGGGGTTGTATCATCTCTAGAGAATCTTGGAGAAAGATTGAGCAAATCCAAAAGAGTGTTATAACATATAACCTGAAAATTAAAAGTAATACACCCTATCATATTCTCCTTATAGAAGTAGGTCTTTCCCCTATCAAGAGCCTAGCTATGACTAGGCTTCTGGTGTACAAACACAAACTCAATAACATAGGAGACCATAGACTTCCTAAGGTAGCTTTAAATTCCAGCCAAAACCACCTAAGGCTCAAGTGGTGGTATAAAGACACGAGGGCCCGGTTAGACCATTGGGAGATCAACAAGAATGATGCATTGCAAAACATTAATAACATTAAAAATATTGTTACTTGTAAGTTCAAAGAAAAATGTGGTGTGAGAAAGATTTAGCAGCTAAAAGAAAATTAAGTTATTATAAGAAGGTCATCAACCCCACCCTAGAAGATCAAAAGTATCTCTCTATTTTAACTATCACAAGGAAGAAAATTAATATAGCGAAGATTAGAATGAACTCTCATGAGCTCCATAGTGAAACAGGTCGTTGGGTAGTTCCTAAAACACCATGGATGGAAAGGATCTGCCATCTCTATGAGAATAAGAATATCGAGGATGAAAACCACTTCCTCTTAGAGTGCCTCGTGTACAACCACATTAGATCTCAGTTTCATAATCTTTGTCACAACACTGACCTTCCTAGCTTTTTACAATTTCAAAATTATAGTGAGCTCGAGAGGCTTCTCTCGAAGCTTTTTGAGCATAGTAATAAAATCTTAAATCAAACTAAATAATTTGTTTCTTTAGGTCTGATAGACCAAAATTTGGTCTCAGTGAACGTTAACCATCGTCATCATCATCATCATTATTTTTATTTTTATATATTTACCATACCTCTTTTTTGAGTGTTCGTAAACCTCTTTATATTTTAAATTTATATTGTGTTTATACATAATAATAATTAGATTGATTTTTAAATAAGGCAGATATATTAAAAATGTTAAATGTTTATATTTTTACTTCAAATTTACTTCATACTTAGTTGTAAAGCGCCTCTCAATGCAATTATATATAACAAAATGATATAATTTTTAAAACAATTATTAATAATTTAAAAAATATTAATAAATAAATAAAAAATTATATTAAATTAAAAATATAATTATATTATATATTTTGATTAAAATTAATCGAATTTAATAATAAAAAAATAAAATTTTATTTTAAACACTTATATATATATAGATATAACCTTATCTTGTTCTTTCAAATTCACATCTATCCCTCCGTACCATTTCAATCTTTCAAACTCAATACATTTTGAATGCAACGTGACCTAACCTAATTGGTTTGAAACTCTCACGCCATTGGAAAGGAATCATTGTTTCTCGTTCAAACTCGTCAATGGGAAATTGCAACGAAACGAACTTAGCAGATATAAGATTTAGTTATACGTGAAAATACTGTACGTTGATCGATGCGGATGCCTTAACAAATACGTACGCATCCCCACCAAAAATATTAATGAACTTCATGGAAATAACAATTACAAATTTTACTATGTTAGAATGTATAGCTGCATGCGATTGAATTAGCTTCCGTTTTTTTTTAATTAATTTACTTTGGCAGGAATTTTTATTCTGATAAATTTGATAGATAACGGGTAAAACGTGTAATGTTGTGTTGAACATTATTAATTTAAAATAAAAATAAAATAAGTATAAATTAATAATTATAATTAATTATTGAGTGGAGAGGTTTATTTTACAATCGAGCATGATGTGTAACCATGTCTATCTGTGATTAAAGTTGAAATTTTGTTTATGTTGACTAAAATAAAATTTAAAAAAAATCTAAAAATCATCAAAGTTAAAATTTTGTTCATGTTGGCCAAAATAAAAATTTAAAAAAAAAAAAAAAAAAAATTAAATAACTATACAAAACATGTAAATAATGTATACTCATAAAAAAAATTGCCAAGATCCCTCTCGGCTCGTGTTAGATCTGAATTTAAGATGGATCTACGTTGGTAGTTAATAATTAAACAAACTAAATTTATCTTCACATTAAATTGAATTTAAGATGGATCTATGCTGGTAATTAATAATTAAACAACCTAAATTTATCTTCACTTTAGATTTACTAAACATCAAGAGAGATCAAATCTCTAAAGATATAAACCTCTTTTAACACGAAAAATTATTGGATCCTTCTCATACTTAATAGATCCAAAAAAAAAAAAACTAAGTTGATTTTATTAATTAAAGTACAAACCTCTTTTAAAATGAAAAAAATATTTGATCTTACTTAATAGATCCAAAACTAAAATTAAACTAAGTTGATTTTATTTTTAATTAATTAGTCGAAGGCTTGACCCTAGGTGGAAATACTGATGTTGACTTATATTTTATTTATTTATTTATGGATGGTTGTGATTGAGTTTTAAGAGAATATGCTTCGTCTAACTTATTCATAGACGACTAGGCATGATGGAAAAGTGAAGAGTTGGAGCACGTTACATTTTCTTTGATAATAATTTTGGTTTAATTATTTCAACATGATGGACCATTTGTTTTGGATGGATGGATCGTTTCATTAGCGGTGATGGATTGTTTGTTTATGATAAATGGATCGTTTTGTAGGAACGTCGGTGCTGGCAGTGGAGGAGGGAGTCCAAGAGTCGAGTGCGGCACTACTATTTTGGGTGGTGCAACTGTGGCCTATTTCGAGTACAAGATCGACGAGGCAAGAAAGAAAGTTAGTTTTGGTTCTAGGTCCTCTCAAATATCTTGTGGCTTTGTCATATTCTTTGGCTACCACCTCGTCGATATCAAACATGCCCATCCACAAGCGATTTTTACTGAAGGGATGTTTGATTTATGTGGCATATCGACCCTAGGGCCTTTTTCCCATGCCTTTATAATGCACTTCCTTGGCGGAAATGGCATTACCTCTCTCTTGATTAACATGGAATTGTCTATTTATGGGAGCCATGGAGGTCTTCCCCTACCAATGGATTAGTAATGAATGAACAAATGTGACTTCAATGAAAGAACAAACATATGAATAGCAGAAATAAATAGGGAAAGATGAATTGTGATGTCCTTCCTTAGTGTCCTCAAAATTAACACTCCTACTTCCAATATCAAATGTTAGTTCCTCCTTCAATACCTGAGGCATCCTAGTAGCCTTACCAGACACAACATAACATATTCCCAAAGCACCATGCTTGGTATCTTCTGTAATATTAGTAGGTGGCTCATTCTCAACCAACACCCCAGTCTCCCCTATGGGCATTCCTATCCTAAAATACCTAAATATAGTTACCCTGCCCTCAGTAACATGCTTTTTAACCTTACCTACAAAACCATTTCCATCTTCAAAAACACTAGACCCTTTGATAACCTTGTCCTTGGCATATTTAATCCCATTTGATGTCCATTTCCCCAATGATTTCCCTCCTTCATTGCATTTCGAGTCGAATGCACCAAAAACCCTATCTGTGGCACCAACTATGGTTTCTTTAAATTTTACAGACAAGGGTTTTGATTCACTGCTTGTGTCTTATTGACATGCATATTTGACAATTTCTCAGATGGCCAATTAACAGTTTCATTCATGTCACTTTTAACTCCCTTTCGTGCAACCTTGTCAATTTCTTGACAAAATTTCTCATTTGAGTTCTCTGGTTTCTTTAGGGTTTCATTACTCTCCATTTTCTTCATGGTTATGGGGCCTTTCAACAACCCTAAAGGAGAATATTTGAGTCGATACAAAGGATTATATGTATGAAATTGTGAGGCTTAATCTTTGATATAATAGAAATTTCAATGGGAGATTTCCACGATCTATAGAATTATGCATAATATCGTTTGGACTTTTGTGTTTGATACAGAATGAAAGGTGGCGAGTTAAGGAGGTTAGATTTTTAGAAAAACATGTCTGCTGCCACTTGATGGTAAAGAGTGACACTCCTTAGGACAACTGGTTTCCCTATGATACATTAACTATGCCAAAATTATATCTTGCGAAGTGCTTTGTGGCTCATTTTCCTCTCTGTCATCGGTTCCAATGCCACGTGTTAAGCATACAGAAGGGGATTTGGTTTCAGTAACTTATACTCATGTCAAATGCACTATGCACATATCGACACTAGTTTTCATCACAAACATTACTACTTTGAATGTAGTAGTTTACTTTTTCATCACATTGAAAATTTGGTCACATAATGGAGATTATTTGTCATTTATGTATTGTTTTAGACCACAAGGTATTAAATTAAATGTGAACCGGATATACTAGCAATCGAAGTGTTGTCAATAATATAACGATGATATAAGTATAAATCCTTTTATGGCCACTATTGGGATTAAATCCCTAATGCATAATATATATTAAGCCTAGGAATTCAAAAAAAACTATATGGTGGAAGTGGACCATTGAAATTGAAGAAAGAAGGATAAATATATAGACAACCAAAATGTATTGAGAAGGGGAAACTAAGTATGCTCACCATTATTGAGAGAAAAACTTACACAGAAAATAACTATTCATAAATAGTTCAATGAATATATTAAAAGTGTCCTTGTATGTGTTTTAGAATTGAGTTAATAAATGAGTGAACTAAAGTATGGGTAAACATAATATCGGAAGACTTTTCAGGGGGAAGTGTTACTTCTCTACACCGTAACTAGGTGTAGTCCAATCTGAAAGAACTTGATAAAAGAATCTTCATTTTTAATATTTTTAACACTTC
The DNA here is from genome assembly GCA_031772625.1 of Pinus tabuliformis. Taxonomy (NCBI): domain Eukaryota; kingdom Viridiplantae; phylum Streptophyta; class Pinopsida; order Pinales; family Pinaceae; genus Pinus; species Pinus tabuliformis. The sequence goes on from CM062807.1 coordinate 509,234,263, forward strand.
ATCATTGTTATGGCTTAGAATTTATGAACTATTATATTTTTCCTGAGATTCATGAATTATTATCATTATTATTTTGTTAATTTTGTTAATTTTAGTTATTATTTTTGAAGATTTTAGTTATTTTATTTAAAAAATATTTTGTTATTTAATTTTTATTTGATATTTTCATTAAAATAATAATAATCAGATAATTAAAATAATGTAATTCAAAATCAAAATTTAACATATTCTAAAACATCCTATATGATGGAATTAGTGTGATGATGTTATTCAAACTATTGTAAAAATAAGATTTGTACTTACACCAAACCAAATTAAAAGTTTTCTTTAATGATTTTTCGTTGAATTGTAGATATTTCTCTAATCGCTAGTAATAAAGACAGAATAGGACACTTATAGGCACTAATCGACTTACGAAAACAGAAAAAACACTTTTAATTCACGAAGCTTTACTATTATTAATTATTAATATTTATTTATAAAGATTGGATCAATTATTTTATTATTATTTATTAGACCCTTGGGTTTACAATATCAATCCCTTGGGTGTATTAATCTAAGACTTCATATTATTAGGGTCTAATATTATTCATAGGGTTTATAATATTAACCCTAGGGTTTAATATAAATCCCTTGGGTTTATAATCATGGTCACCCATGGTCCAACATCACATTGTGACAAAGATTTTCTCAATATGAAAATCAACATGGTCTACCATGGTCCACCGTCACATTGTGACAAATATTAAACCCTAGGATTTACATAATCCCTTTCAGTTTTAGTATTAATCCCTTGGGTTTATTATTCCCTTGTGTTTATAATATCAATCCCTTGGGTTTATTATTTCTTTGGGTTTATAATATCAGTCATGGTCAACCATGGTCAATCATAGCCAACCATGTCAACCATGGTCGAATGTCGCAGTGACAATAATTGTCTCAATATGAAAATCAACTGTGAACAACCATGGCCCAACGTCGCATGATGACAAATGTTGTCTCAACATGAATATCAATCACAGTAAAGTATGGTCAACTGTCATGTCCCTCCATGTAGACTCGTTTTTTTTTATCATACTTACATATAGGTCTTAGCCCATAATTCGACACGCTAGGTCCTTTAGTATCATGACATACTTCCCCAACCATATTGTGATTTATTTGACTATTTTTTTTGTTTTCTATATGTTACCCTAAATCCCACTAGGGTTGACTACCTCATATATTACTGTACTTATGCCATCATTTTATCCATAAGGGTATAATGCTTTTAACCCCTCTAAACTATTCCACCCATCTGTTTCATGCGATATTTTTAATTGAAAGTATCAAGTTTAAATATTCTTGTGTTGGAATAAAAGTTTAAAGTTTGGACGCATTTGAGTTGACTTACTTTACAAACTCAGGTCGCGTGCTTGTGTAGGAATTTGGGTCATGCATCTCAGCAGTTGTCATTCCATTCTAAAAAGCTTTTGTGCCTTCCCTCTACACCTTCTCAGGATATCACCTCAATCTCTTCTGCTATATTTTGATGCTCTCACTGATTATATACCAACACCTTGATTCCTTTCACTCAAACCTTGTGCATCCTTTCTTATTCATCGGAGGTATTGAAATTTTCCATGAGCAAGGAAAGAGGTTTGAATGGCCAAATGCCAAAGGGAATGAAGGAGAAACCCATCATGGGGTTTTAGTTTGAGGACTATCTGCCCATGATGTTAGATAAACTGGGGGAGGAGTGATTCATAGAGTATCTATGTAATAGCTCTAGTCTCCTAAAAGATCCAGAGAAAGTTCTCATCACCTTCAATAGTCTCAAGTGGAACATCATGCTCATGGGATTGGAAATGTGAATTATTTCTTGATTTCGTTGTCTTGAATTTGTTATATTCGTTGAATACGAATTTCACAAAGCTAGTTTTATTGGATAATTATATGTATGTACAGTGCACTGACTTAGTCAATTTGGCATGAAATTTTTAGTTCTTCCACCAACTTGGAAGGACAAGGCATCCATCAATAACTAGACTGATGGCACCCCGTGAGGGCCACCATTATGCTCACAAGTTGTGTTTTGGTAGTGGACGATGATTAGGTTTATGAAATATTCCTATAATAATCTCACTGATGGTGGTACTGTGGGTGATTCAACCACTTGGAATGGTCTTACAGTACTAATTCCAAATTTTTTAACTCCCGACATGTAAAGACAAAACCAAATCTTCTTATCTTTCTAATTCTCCTAGCTCATGGAGTGTGAGTCACAATTATAATTCCTAATAATTCTGCATAGATGGATATGTGGCTGTATTCCACAACTATCCACAAGAAATTTAAAAAGTACTTATGAGAAACTAAAGTCTTGGAGTCCTTGGAATGTCTCCACAACTTGTTAGGCAGCGGATCCCCCACGTAACAGTTTTGGGGCTTAAAGCCTAGTTTTGGGTCAATGTAATGTAAAGACCCCGCAAAATACAGGCGCAGAGCATAAGAGTCTAGGCTAGTCTGCCTAAAAATATTTTAATTTAATATAGAATGTGTCGGCCTACCCATGGTCCTCAGACCATGGGAATGTATAAATAGAGCGAGGCTCTAAGGGTAGAAAGCAGGTTGTTAGATCTGATCTGAAGTGATATGGGTTTTTGAATGCGAAATTCACTCTGAGTTTGTAAGTCCGAGTCGTGGTTGGTAGTAGTAAGAAGAGGCTCTGGAGCTGTGTTTGCAGAGGCCTGGTAGAGTCCGCAGCTGTGTGCGCAGACCCCTGCAGCTGTGTGCGCAGGGTAGGAAGTGGATTGTAACTGGAAAAGCATTAATAAAGATAAGTGGGTTTTGGAACATCGCATATCGGTTTCTATATTTTTGTTTATGCATCTGTTTACAGTTTATGATTGCGCACATGTCTGTTTATGCTGAATGGTGAATGAAAGTGTTGGGCCCACCTAATTTAATTTGAGATCTATAGTAATAATAAGCACAGTAAAGGGTAAAGAACATTCACACTCTCCATTTAAGTCGCGCAAAGGTAGTTGCACTGGACAGACAGCTACACGGAAGTAACACAACACATAGAGTGGGATCGTGAGCCTTCCAAGACCCATCAAGACATCCCAAGGGTGTGGAAGCCTGGTTCTGGTACCCTCCCATATTACCTCGGGTGAGACCTCAGTCCGTGCTCCATGGACTGTTGCCAAAAGGGCCGGTAGTTTCGGGATTTGTTTGGCTAAATCACTTATGAACCTGGGTTAGGCCCCATTAATCCAACAAATGGTTCCGTTGCCGGGACCAGGATCTGCCTAAGGGATGTCTGATGTTGGAACATTAGAACCCTACGAAGAAGGAAATTGAAGATTGGCTAGATCAGAAGCTTCACGAGTTCATAACACAGGAAAATAGGACTCCACAGATATCTGAGAAGAGGTGGCTAGATCGCTACGTATATACAGAAATCCACAAGATCTTCTTCACGACCTTCTCTTCATATCTGTATGATTGGATTACGAGATTAGATGAGAGCCAGGGAAGGTACAAGCTCGATCAACCGATAGTGTGGACTCTGGAGTTAGTACGGAGACTAGAGGCATCAGAAGATAAGATCACGCGAGCTGTGGACCATTGGCTCAATCGGATAATAGGGGGGTTTATCACTAAGTTCACAATAGACACAACTGTGAGCTATAGCGAAGCAGAACGACGCTTTCTCAAGAGACCGCGAGGTAGGTACATCAAATCCCTGAATACCTGGATTAAGATGCTATTATGTGAGAAGCGGGTAATGCAAATACATTAATGATTGGAACGAAGTAGAGCGGAAAGATCTACAAAGGGATTGAAGGGTTAGGAAACAGTCCTTTAGTTTCACCCCCACAAGCGAGCGAGGAAGAGTGCGCTCGGGTTTCCCCAAGAAGTGCGGTCAGTTTGATAAGGCAGTGCATTCTGTAGTTATCACCTCCACTTATGCCATCACCCACTTCACCTACTTCACCTCCATCTTCAACCACCCCGCCTCCACCAAACCCGCAGTTCACCATGGCGAGCGCGATCAAGCTACCCGTATTCAAAGGAGTAGGGAATGGGGATCCGGACCCGTTCTGGTTCGTGGTAAGAGTAGTGTGGGAAGCCCATGGAGTCATGGTTGACAACATTAAGAAGGCAGTGTTGGTGAGAACGTTGCAGGATTGCGCACTGATCTGGTATATCAAGCACTCGAATGATCACCAAATGCAGGAATAGCGGAGATCCAGAATGCGTTGAACAGAGAATTTAGTTGGCGAAATCAGAGACACAGTCAATCATCGGATTTAAAGAGATCACGGTGCTACTAGGTGAGACCCCCTAGGATGTGGACCAGAGACTGAAGAGTACAATCCACGAGGCTAATATGACACTAATCGATGCACAACACCATGTGTGGTTTGTGGCGTCTTTGACACCACACCTGAGGACAACGCTGTCACAGTAAAAGCTTTCAACCTAGGCCGAAGCACTGGAAATGGTGATGAGATTGCATGAAACACTGATACAGGATCCGGGATTGGGAGTCCAATAGATCCACGCACAACTACAGAACCTATGCTTGGTTGGAAATGCAGAGTTTGAAGCAGGATAGGGCACCTCGGCCAGAGGCGCGTGAAGAACTGTGTGCATAAAATGTAAAGGTTAGGGCCACGATAAGGATCACTATCCAGTATTCGCGAACTACTTGGTAGGAGGGGGACCAATGCCATTGAGACCAGAGGCACAGGCAGGGCCAAGTGCAGCACCCACGCTCTGGTGCATGATTTGTCAGGTGGTAGGAAAGCACATGACAGACAACTATCATTTGTTATAGAAGTACACACAGACTCCCCAGTAGCTGTTTTGAAATTTTTGTAGATTAGTGGGCCACAACGAGAATACTTCTCACAACTATGAGTTAATGATGGAGCGGACCCCAGCATATAGAATGCAGACAGAAATGCGAGCCCTCGACCCAACAACGGGAATGGAACGCGGTGGATTTCAAGGGCGAGGCCGAGGACGAGGAGGAATGGGGTCGGTAAGGGGCCGCAAATACTTAATCTATGACAATTGTGGAGGACCAGGGCACTATGCTCGTGATTGCACTAACTCAATGAGAATATTTTGTTCATACTATGGTCAGTTTGATCATGAAGCAGTAGATTGTCCTACATTAATCACATAGATGCGAGAGAAAGGGGTACTTAAGCCTACTCTGACACAGAATGTTCAAATGATGAGGTCTGGAAGGCCCAAATGTGAATATGGTGCTCAGGAGTGGTGCAACCACAGGGGGAGATAAGGGGAAGAAGCCCAAGGAAGACACATGGGTTCGCAAGGCGTCTACAAAGGAACCTGAGTTTGACTTGGAATGCGCAAAGGAGACATTTATGGAAGCTAAGAAGAGCTTCGTGGAGGCCTCTACTTCAGGTAGCAAGGATCAACCAGAGCTGAGAATGGATCCTTCTATGCTTGCTACCCTTTTAGAGACATGCATGAAGCTACTGTGTGACAATAAGGCAGTTAAAGGGATACAAGAATTGATCACTAGGTGCGCAGGGTCGGGTGAATCGCGCGTAATCTAGAAACTGGGAAAGCATACATTGCGCACTGGGATGGAGATGAGATTAATGGTGCAGATTGAAAAATATGAAATGGATCAAGTAATCCTAGACTTGGGTTCGGATGCGAATGTGTTACCAAAGTAGACATGGGAACGCATGGGTAGGCCCGCATTGTAGTGGTCCCCGATTCAATTACAGATGGCGAACCAACAAAAGATCTTGCCCATGGGAAGGTTGCAAGGGGTAACAGTGGACAACGAAGGCACGAGCATGCAGACGGACTTTGAGGTGATATAGATTGTTGATGACAACAACACTTACTCCACGTTGCTATGAATAGACTGGGCCATGGATATGAATGGAGTCATCAACTTGAAGGAGTGGAAGATGATTTTCGAGAAAAAGTCCCTACGCGTAGTAGTTTCACTAGATCCAGCCGAAGGAGTGCGCTACACTAAACCTGTGCGTGATGATGACAACGATGATGAGCTATATTGCATTTACCAGCTAACGGCGCAAGATCAGGATCAGGTGAACCCGACTGTAGATGGGAGAATCTCATGGGAGCGCGACAGTTCCTGTACTTCAGATTCAGATGAAGAAATAGAGCACTGGAAAAACTGGTTGCACGAAGTAACAATGCTGAATTGCAGCATGATGATTAGATCACTGCGGCACGTGATGACCAAAGCAAGGGAATTGCCAACATATGAAGGCGCAACCAGAGTGGGTGAATTCTTAGACAAATTTGAAAGTGTAGTACCAGAACGGTAGCAAGACGATGCACTAGAATTGGCATTGCGCGCGACACCCGCGCGATGGTGGAATACGCACCAAAACAATATTGGAAATTGCTCGAATGTAGCAGATGGATGCGCTTACAATTTGGAAGTCACCAGCAATGAACGTGAGCCCGGCAGCCAAGATGAAGAAGCTTGCGCACCCACTTGTTTCGATGGGTGCAAATGTGTGCTATGCAAACACCTCCAGAACTAAGGATTGAAAATCAGAACCCAACGTGGCAGCAGGGAAGGCGATGCACTCCACAAAAAATCCACGACAGAGCATTCAAAAAACTATGCAGAGTCATGAACAGAGTTCACCAGATGAGATGTACCGACTAGGACCTGCATGTACCATTGGTTTGATGGGCCTATAGGACCATAAGAAAAACCGAAGCGTGGAAACGACCCCAACATTGACAAGAAGAGAGGAAACCAGGAGCACAGAGAAGGATCCCCAGACCACGGCTCCTGCAGTAGGGACAAGACGCAAGGACTTGGGTAAAAGAATTAGGCAGTTACAAGAAGCCATTCGGTGGGGGATCCTGAAACTTCACGAACTCGATGAAGAGTGGGCACGATTGAGAAAGAAAAAAGTGACATTGGATGAAGAAATCAGTGACCTGGAAACCGAAGTCATGCAAGCGAGCCGCGAGAAACTACGCATGATGGGAGAAAGTCTAGCTAGCCCCACAGCTGCATTAGAAAGAGTTGCGACCCTGCTATCATGGTTGCCACCGAACCTTACTGAATAGGGGAGCGTACCATACAAAGAAGAACGTGACGCATTACCTGATGCAAGGGTATTTGAAGGGTTCCCACAGCCCAGTCTAGCAGGAAAATTGGAGCCTCGCACCGGGGGTGCGACCACCTGACTATCTGTAGGAAGCACAGTCTCAGTGCTCCAAGCAGTTGAAAGAAGGCGCGGGACTATAAACAAGTTTGTAGGAGAGCTGCACAGAGAGGAGGTTCTGCATAGGTCTAGTATGTCACAGGGATCGTGGTCGCGCATAAGGGGCTGCGCTGCTGTGCAGATAGACAAGGAAGTGACCGTTGGTGTCACTGTTCATGAAAAGATGTTCAAGTTAAGGTGAAAAGGAGTGGGAAGCGGGTAATTAAGACACGGAGTCAGAACTAGATTTGAAACGATCTGCCACCAATATAGCATTAATGAGCTAGAAAAGGGGGGAATGGTTGAATTTGAATTTCAACAGGCCTATAAATCACAGTTGGCCATCCACCGAACAAACCATGGCATCTTGAGAATTAATTTATTGCACTATCCAATAGGTATGGACCCGTCGAACTTCAACGCTTTGAGAGTAATCCCAGTGGTTGCAACATTGCCAAAATAGATGCATGACCTTTTGGACAGCATAATGTCGATAGCCAAGGACACCGCACTGAGCCCAACGCCAACGGTGGGAGATGTCCCGGAAATTCCTAGACAGGTAGTAGGACCAGTCTGGATGTCATCGTGAAACCCGTCATCTGGTAAGTGATCTATGAAAGATAGGGGCAAGATGGCGAATCTTGAGACAAAAGACAGAATTCTGTTTAAAAGTTCATCTCTAGGCTGCGTGCCCATGAAGAAACTTGAAGATTGGGACCTCGTGGATAGTAGCAACTCTCTTACAAAAATGCAACACAAGCTTTAGCAGACATTGAGTATACTGAACCAAAGATCGCAAGCTTGCCGCTCTTGCACAAAAAGTTCATGCATTTGACATCTCAGCTAGCCTAGCTAAAATCCTATGAGTGGTCACTTTTTGTTAACCTAACAGAGTAGAATGAGCATCATCAGTTAAGTGAACTAGTAGGGGCAATGGAGTAGGAGCCTGAAGAAGCGTTGCAAAAGGCAATGATGGAGCAATAGATTGTAGTACGTCACTCACAGGGATGGTTGACCGCGAAGCCTTGGCAGCGCGACTCGCCACACTGACGGGGTGACTCGAGGGTGAGTCACGATGTTTGTGTTGGGGGCCTGTTGGGTAGTGGATCCCCCGCGTAATGGTTTTGGGGCTTAAAGCCCAGTTTTGGGTCATTGTAATGTAAAGACCCCTAAAAATGCGGGCGCGGAGCATAAGAGTCCAGGGTAGTCTGCCCTAAAAATATTGTAATTTAATATAGAATGTGTCGGCCTACCCATGGTTCGTTGACCATGGGAATGTATAAATAGAGCGAGGCTCTAAGGGTAGAAAGCAGGTTTTTAGATTTGACCTGAAGTGATATGGGTTTTTGAATAAGAAATTCACTCTGAGTTTGTAAGTTTGAGTCGTGGTTGGTAGTAGTAAGAAGAGGCTTTGCAACTGTGTGCGTAGAGGCCTGGTAGAGTCCACAGTTGTGTGTGTGGACCTCTGCAGCTGTGTGTGCAAGGTAGGAAGTGGATTGTAACTGGAAAAGCATTAATAAAGATAAGTGGGTTTTGGAACATCGTATATCGGTTTCTGTATTTATGTTTATGCATCTGTTTACAGTTTATGATTGCATGCATGTCTGTTTATGCTGAATGGTGAATGAAAGTGTTGGTCCCACTTAATTTAATTCAAGTTCTATAGTAATAATAAGCATAGTAAGGGGTAAATAACATTCGCACTCTTCATTTAAGCCATGCGAAGGTAGTTTCACTGGAAAGACAGTTGTGCGGAAGTAGGCAATGCGTAGAGTGGGATCACGAGCCTTCCAAGACCCATCAAGACATCCCAAGGGTGCAGAAACCTGGTTCTAGCACCCTCCCATACTACCTCAGGTGAGACCTCAATCTGCACTCTACGGACTGTTTCCGAAAAGGCCGGTAGTTTCGGGATTTGTTTGGCTAAATCACTTCTAAATCTAGGTCAGGCCCCATCAAACCAACACAACTATCCACGAGGCTTTGAAAAGTATGTGTGAGAATTTAAAACATCGGATTCCTCTGGTCTTCAGAATTTCTCCCACCCTCTAGTCCTGTGAAATGTTTTATATGCATGCCTCTTCTCACCACAGCTGTATTCACTACCAAAAGCCTCTTGGCACTCATATCCTTTCTCTTTTAACCTCATCGTAGGAGCCCAATTGAATTTAGGTTTCAGTTAATAATCTACTGAACATTGAATTAAGTATCTCAATACTAGGTTCATCGTAACATACAACGAAAGAGAAGATCAAATCCAATAACATAGACTGATTAACTATAAATATATAGCCTCTTCTACTACAAAATTCCTCTATTTAATTTATTGTGAATTCTTCCATCCTATTTCTAGTCTTCTATCATTTTCCCCTTTCTTTTTTGTTCGAGTTTATCTCGGTCTATGGTTGGTTCCAGGTCTATTATTAGGGCTAGGGATAGCTACAAGTCTGCATCTAGGAGCCCTTGTATCACTTTCACTTCATATACCAGGAAAATTATCATTTTTTTGCACAAACTAGTTTGAGACGTCTTTCTCTTGTTCACTTTTTTGATGATTAGGATGACAAAGATGGGTGTGGTACTCTTCATGAAAACTAGATATTTCACCATTTTCCATCAAACACATACTTTCGTATTTGACATCCATACACTCGGAATTTCCTACAAACCGAATCGACATTGCAACATCAGACCCATTCTGGAGAAAAAGGTGAAGATGAGAAATCAACCCTCTTGTTATGGCAACTTTCTGTGCTTCAGATCGATATTTTCTCATTCATACCTTCAATCTTGTTTTGGCATTATGCAGGTGGTTTAAAGGACTTCACTCCATGGATACGATTGGATATAGGTGAACATACTTCTTCCTCATCTCTGATCCTAAGATTAGGATTGTCTCTCGCATTGCTTTTTCTCATTCAACCAATATTCGTTTTTTCTTGAGTGATTGTGTACAAGGCCGCTTACCTAGGGTGCTACTAATGTACTTTACTCGAACCCAACGACAATATGCATAAGGGAATACAAACCCCCCACAAAATCATTGTAGCTGGTTATACTGTGGATGGAGCATAGTCATTCAAAAGTCATAACATCATGAGAGTGTCACAATTATTCATAGTAATGAATCAGAATAGGAATGTTAGATGTTGTTGGACCTCAGAATTACTCTCTCTTTGACAACTTTTCTCACTTATTTCTCTTGTTTTTACATAAAATATAGATCCCCATCATTGATAAATCATAGATTTTGTCTCAAGGAAGACATTAAATGATTGACATGTTATACTTTTATGTTTTTTCTATTTGAAATAAGCTTTTGCAAATTAGCTGTGGAACGTATCCCATTCTGCAGCTAACCATGTGTTTCGCAGCTACTTCCATGGTTGAATAGGTTACAGGTGTCAAACGAGGAAACCGGCCACATGGGCATCTCTGGAATTGTCTTGACATTGATCCTATCCTACTCACACAACCCAGATCGACAAAAAAGGCAACTCAAGGCTACAGTCAAAGAGGGAGTCAAACGAAGAAACCTGGGAGAAATAGGACTTTGTTTCCACTCTTTGTGGCTAATTAATAAATCTGACAGTTTTGTTGCAGCATTAACTTGAACCAGCCATCGGTGATAACAGTTTCATGCAACCATCTTGCTGACTTAAAGTCACCTGTAGCTAATCAACCATTTATGCAGATCTGTTGTAATACGTGGAGACCACCTGTAGCTAAATTCTCTCAAAAGACAGTTAGGAATGTTTCTTTAAATATCAGTTGTACAGAACTGAGAAGAGTTCGAATTTTTGCATGTATTAAGCTCCGACTTACAGCTCTGTAATTTTGGAACTTATTTTCCTATTACTAATATGAAGCCGTGTTTGACCAAGTGATCATTTGAAAGAGTATATTCAGCTAGTTAGCAGCTCAACTAAGTCAGTTGCAGAGGGCCCCTACTCTAAAGGAGGTTTTTCTTTTATTTTGTTTAATGTTCAGTTTAGTTTCATTATTTACTTTTAGCAGTATTTGTAGTTTAGGTTGGTTTCCTGTAGTTTGTTTTCTTTTAATTTTGTTCAGTAGCATAATGTTAGAATTCGATGGTGCAGTCTTGTTTCTCCTATCTATTTCATAAATGAAACTTGTTTTGTTTTAATAGGGTAAGGTGGAAAAGTAAAAAGGATGCATTGTGGATTAGTTTACTTACTGTTTGTTTCCCCTGTTATTTATTTCCTAGCTTAGATTGCCAATGCCCTGTGTGGATAAATGTTTTTGGTCACCATTTGAAGCTGATATCCATCCTAAACTAAATGGTTAAACATTCATTTCACACGAGGATTGGAATCAATTAGTTACTCTCTGCATATTTGATTTAGTTCTCTGAACTATAAAGTACAGTAAGTTGCTTATTTTCCATCTCAAGAAAGTTATCTTTCAAAATTGAAGGCTTGGACAACTAAAAGTGCTTTAGTCAGTTTCATTCTCTGTAATTATTTCAATTTGCCTTACAACTTCACCTTTTAATTTTTGACTTAGGATTAAATGACAAGATAGGATAGATGCTCTGTTTTTCCTTCCTTTAACTTAGATTTTGATTAGTTCACCTTTAGGAAATTTAGACTCAGTTTCTCATAATGCAGACTGTACATCATTAGGAATCAAGGAAACCCCCAAAACAAAACAATGAAGTAAGAAGGGTTAACTAGCACATACAGTGCACTGCACTTCATCAGCTTACGAGCCTGATTGATAATTTATGCAAAGAAATTTAGGAAACTAAATTGACTAAACATTTTGGCATCATTGCCGGGGAAGTGTAACTAGGTAACTTTATCTCTTACTTTTGAAAAACATTATATGCATAGAGAAAGAGACTCTAGGGGTAGATTTATAACTAGATGCAGGAGTTCAATTCCTAAAACACCACCTACTCCACCAAGAACAAGAAAATATACACCTCCATCCGAAACTCATACTCCCAGTCATAGAACTCCTGAAATTCCAGGGGCAGAAATCCAATCAAAAGAATCTCCTACTTCATCTACCAAGTCAGTCCTAGAGGAGAAAAATCTTGAATCTCCAACAGCAGGAGTAGCCTTTTTCACCTCCACAGGGGAGAAAATTTTAGTTGAAGAATTAGGAATACTTGGTGAGGAAGAAGAAGTAGAACCTCTCTCCCATATCCCATTAATAGAAGAACCAGAGAAGGAGAAGATGGAGAATTCACACTTTTTGGAGGAGGGGGTAGAGGAAGAGGTAGAGGAAGTAATGGAGAAGGCAGAGGAAATAAGGAAATAGATAATTCTTTTGGATTCCCTATAGTGAATGAAGAAATAAATGCCACAATGAAAAATATATCACCTTCTGTCCTCCCAAACTTCCATGGATTAAAAAGTGAGGATCCTAAAACATTTTTATTTGAGTTCGAAGTCTTGTGCAGAACGTATGACTATCTAGAAGACTCTCAAAAACTTAGTTGTTCCCTTCAACATTGAAAGGAGCTACTTTGAAGTGGTTCATGGGATTAGTCACTCACTCCATTAGAACATGGAATGACATGAAAAAAGCATTTTCGGATAGGTATTTCGATTATTGGATGCCTACCAATCACAAAGATGAAGTGTTCAAAATGATGCAAAGAGAGGATGAAAATTTAGAGGATTTGATTGAGAGATTCAACTATAATTTGAAAAGAGCAAAGATGGACAATTTAGATGAAGATACCTTAAAAGCTCTTTTACTAAAAGAAATTAGAGATGAATGGATAGATATCCTTAACACGATGGGGAAGGGAGATATCTCTCAACTCCAATTAAATGATATAGGAGAATTATGTGTTCATCTCTCAAGAGGGAAAGATAGGAAAGAAGAAAAAGGGTACAAAGGAGAAGAATTTTCAAGAAGGAGATTGGGCACTTTTGTTCGATTCAAAGTTCAAAGATTTTCAAGGGAAGTTTCAAACTCATTAGCTTGGGCCATGTGAGATTGAAGAAGTCTTTAATAATGGAGCAATAAAGATAAGGACAATAGATGGAAGCATAGTACCTCTTCTTGTGAGTGGTCATCAGTTGAAGATATATCGAAAATCAGTTTCAAGGGAGGAGTTCATTAAGATTTTCTAGGATAACTCTGAAATGGAGCTAGTGAAGAAGAATCCTTCTTCTCCACTAACTTAGTCTTTATTTTTTCCCAAGAAATGACTGATTAAAACATATAATAATAATAATTTAATAATAATAATAATAATAATAATAATAAATTGTATAAGATTGAAAACCAATCATTGATTGGCATACTTATACAAAAAATACAGGTTGAAAATCAGAGATTTCGGACATCCTATATTTTCCATTTCCTTTCTGTAATAGGTAGTGACGAAAAGCTACATTTATTTGCAGTATAGAGTCTACAATTTCATAGTCTCATTCCATCTCATTTTCTTTTCATTCTATTTTACAGTTCCACTTCATCTCATTGTCATATTTCATTTACATTTTATTTTTACAGTTTTACTCAATTTCACCCTATTTCTCATTTTATCTTACATCTCATTCCATCTCATAGACATAACTTATTTCCATTTTATTTTTACATACATATTTCATAAGCCATATTTCACTTTTCCTTCTTTTCACATTCTGCAGCTGGTTCCATTCTGCAGCTAATCTGATTCTGCAACTACAACTTACTTATCAGCTATAGCATAATTGTACAACTTACAAATAAAGCATGAAGGCAGGGAAATTTAAGAATCAAGTTTTGGAGATCAAGCATGCTCAAAGTACCTACGAATCAACACCAAAAGAATTATCAAGAAAAAGGTTAAGTTCTAAAGGTAAAATGCAAATTTATTTCAAACAACAAGTCATAAACATAAGTCATGTATAATATGAATGATCATATGTCTCCTTAACAAGTCATCATTTGATTTGACTACCACTTCATGATACCACATCTCCACCACATCTTCCACATTCAATACCAATGGTCTATAATGATTTCATCATAACACACCTCCGCTACGTTCTCCATGCTCTATACTTAAACGGTCTCTAATAACTCCATCTGTTAACGGTCAAAACTACGATGTGACCAACGTATTCACGTCTCTCCAAACTCTTGTCGTCTACTTATTCCATACAAACCCATAGTTCTTTTTCACCATACCCACAGATAGTCCATTTCATAGACCAGGAGAGTAATTCTGAAGGTTAGAAAATTCTACAAAATAGAGACCATGGGACTCATTGTCAGGGCAGAGCCCGTAGGGGAAAATTTTATGGAAGGGTACCCACAACTCAAGGATTAGCAGCTCAACTCAGTCAGTTGTAGAGGGCCCCTGCACTAAAGGAGGTTTTTCTTTTATTTTGTTTACTATTCATTTTAGTTTCATTATTTAATTTTAGCAGTATTTGTAGTTTAGGTTGATTTCCTGTAGTTTGTTTTCTTTTAATTCTGTTCAGTAGCATAATGTTAGAATTCGATGGTGCAGTCTTGTTTCTCCTATCTATTTCATAAATGAAACTTGTTTTGTTTTAACAGGGTAAGGTGGAAAAGTAACAAGGATGCATTGTGGATTAGTTTACTTACTGTTTGTTTCCTCTGTTATTTATTTCCTAGTTCAAATTGCCAATGCATTGTGTGGATAAATGTTTTTGGTCACCATTTCAAGTTGATATCCATCCTAAACTAAATGGTTAAAAGTTCATTTCACACGAGGATTGGAATCAATTAGTTACTCTCTGCATATTTGCTTTAGCTCTTTGAACTATAAAGTACAGTAAGTTTCTTATTTGCCATCTCAAGGAAGTTATCTTTCAAAATTGAAGCCTTGGACAACTAAAAGTGCTTTAGTTAGTTTCATTCTCTGTAATTATTTCAATTTGCCTTACAACTTCACCTTTTAATTTTTACTTAGGATTAAATGACAAGATAGGATAGATGCTCTGTTTTTCCTTCCTTTAACTTAGATTTTGATTCGTTCACCTTTAGGAAATTTAGACTCAGTTTCTCATAATTCAGACTGTACATCATTAGGAATCAAGGAAACCCCCAAAACAAAACAATATAAAAATACAAAACAATGAAGTAAGAAGGGTTAACTAGCACATACAGTGCACTACACTTCATCAGCTTACGAGCCTCGGTTGATAATTTATGCAAAGAAATTTAGGAAACTAAATTGACTAAACAGACGTGTCTCTATTTCTAGTGGTATGGAATACTAAAGCAAGTATAAAAGCTTAGAAATTGGCATTTAATAGTTCTTAACAATAAAATATATAATTAACCTTACCTTACCTTACTTTAATAGTAAACAAAGATCCCTAATCACCTAAAACACTAGAAAAGATAGTGAAAAGGAAATTCCAAGTTTTTCGTCCCGCTATCTTTATTTGTAACACTGTGTATGCAACTCCAGAACCATGGACAAGGCATTATCCATCGCTTCTTTAAAAATTCAAGCACAATTTTAGGAGCAAAATCATCGTTTCGAGCTAAATCTGGCAGCAAAGCAATCATTCGGCTCTGATTCTGTGACCATAACTATAGACACAATACATACATAGGGTTCCAACATCCTCTAATAAACTTGCAATTAATAATACTATCAACCACATGTTATGGTTAAACCTCTAATAATAACTTCATTTAAATTTATATTTAGAAGTTGTCACATCTTCATGTATCTATTCATATTATAAATAATAAGATCACACATATATCTATTCATATGCTAAATAAAAACCACATACAATATAAGGAGTCAAATGATCTAAAAACATCCAATTCAATTTATTCTAACCAGATTAGTTGATAAGGTGTCACTTGGAAAATCGAACACCACCACCCAACCTAGAATTGACTTCCTCCACTTCACCCTGAGTTGAGAGTACTTTCCCATGGATCAACAACCTCTTGTTGATCTCTTCATTGGGTATTTAATTCCTTCTTTCATGATATGGTTTCCTTTAGCAATGTTCTACTTTTGTGGATCTTTTATCCACTTGCCTAGGCTTTTCCCATAAAAGCTTGCCTTTCTCTCCCGTGATGCTTTTATGTTTTTTCCAGGCTAAGCATCTTTCTCCAACTAAGCATCTTAATGAATATTTATCTCCCATCCATTAAGCTTATCTTGAATTCTTATCATGAAATAATTATCAATTCCCATTCACAAATGGGATTTTATTTGGTAAGAGTCTCATCTCTAGGTGTCTCATTTCCAAGCACTTAAATTCCCTTTATCTACTTGGTATTAAAATATTTACTCACATTTTTACCCCTACTCCTAGATTTTCTGCTATAACTCAGTATAAATGTTGCCCAACATGATATTAATGGAGGGGTATTACATTCATCCCCCCTTAAATTCACACTATCCTTAGTGTATTCGCTATCATTTCTGCATCTTACAATTTATTTCGTTGTTCTGAGGTAGCCTTTTTTGAAATTATAAATTCCCAATGCATTGCCACCTGAGTCAAATCTTTCCTAGATATAAGATATAAAGGAGTTCTACCAAAAATTCCCCTTCAAGTGGTACATATAACATTTGTTTCAATCAATTGTGTGAGAGACATCAGATGCCTTCTTCTAATACTAGTTTACAAAAAATAATAGCATAACTTTAGTATAAAGATACTACTATTTTAGTAGCTATGGGTTTAATGTTGCCCACAATTTAACTATGATTCCTCATTTTGAATTACATTGCATTTAAATAGTAGGAAGAAATGCCTATTCTTCCAATACATTTGTATTCATGTCGAACACTTGCTTCCTGCAATTTCCCTGCACCAATCATATTATCCACATGTTTTGAAACAATGTTAGTATGATTAACATAACATCAAGTCAATGCCAAAGGTTCCTTTTAAGCATTTATTCATAGCTACATTTATTGAATAGGTGTAATCTCTTACGGAATGCAGAGTAGGAATTATCAACTCTTCCCTTCGTATTTCTTACATCAAAGCATTACTAACTACCGGACTGTCTGTCTCATTTTATTTTGATCTCGTAAATTTGATACCTTGGTATCCAATATACATCTATTATGTATATTTCAATGTGCATATCCTACTTCTACCAGTCTGTGGTGATTAGTTTGTTACATATTTCCGATCATTTCCACAAATCGATGGAAGTATGAAAACATTACCAATATAGATACTGAAAGAGTACCTTGGTATTTTTTATTTTCATCTATTCCAGACATTGTTACTTTTTTATGTTTATATATCTATAATAAATATGTAGATTCCCTTCCATGATTTAATTGTACCATGCATTACATTTTCCTCAAAATATTGCCATTCAATTAGGATACCATGTTGCTTTGCTGTACATTCCTAGTACATTCAGTGGCATTGTTATATTTTACAAAAACATGTTATTTTTGGTATATATCCTCTAAAGACATATCCGAATTTCTTCATACATTATCGAATGTCAATCTACATTATAACTATTACTTTATGGTCCACCTCGATTTTCACCATACTTAATATCTTTATAACTATGTTTAATCTTATTCAGGTATTGGCTTGAACCACAACGTTTGATTTATGAATATGTCCATCATAATACTTTAATATTATTTGATATTGCAAGATTTATAACTTTAACCTCACATTAGTGTCACACCATGGTTTGCAAATTCATGGTTAATTTATTAAATGTTCCCCATAGTTATATTCTCAAGACATTCGAAATGTTTGGCCAACTGGCTAGCAACTTCATCTTTTTATAAACATTACTATGGTTATACTCTTGTACTAACATTTATTAATTTAATATTATTGTAGACCTATACCAATGTCAAGGCTCTTTGGTTCCTCTTTACACCTACGACGAACTAAATTATCAGGCCCATGTGGTTGAGGCAATAAGGATCAATAGGTGGTATCCACTAGTGCTTGTCCTATGTGATGTCTATTGGGTTTAGTGCTTGTCCTATGTGATGTCTATTGGGTTTAGACTCTATGCGTGATATTGCAAAATTCTCTCAATTATACATATCAATTTCCTCATTCTTTGATTATCTTTCTCATCCTCTTCATCTTTGTTATTTTGTTTGTGATCATATTTCCATCTACATATTTCCCTATTCCAATCTTGATTGTTAGGTGATCCACGCTATCCCTTTTGTTGTAATTTAGGCATAAGATCCAAAATTAATATTTGTTTGCATACACTCTTCATTTTTTTTCTCTTTTCTTTTTACTTTTTTACATGCCTGGTTTTTAGTAATTTTGTAATTTTTGGGTATTTGTGTGTATGTCTGAGTTTGAAAAAGTTATCCATTGGGGTTCATACCTCAATGAAGGTCAATCCCTTAATTTAGGAAAATATTTATTTAGTTCCATACATTATTCAGGACTTAATCAAGGTTTTTTTAAATTCCATTTTGATTATTTTTTCTTTAGAAATTTCTTGAATTTTAATTATAGGGTTAAATTCTTTCATCTATTTCATATGGGTATGATATGATCAACTTAATATCAATAAATTCATCATTGAATCATTTATTTATTTTTAATATGTTTTCATTTTCTCATCTCTTTTTTCATTTATATTTTAATTTACTTTGTTCTAAAATTATAGATAAAATATTTTTCCACCCTTATGAAGAATTCAACACACACTTCATGAAACATATGGGATTTCATTACAGGTTCCATGGGATTTCGAGGAACCACCATAGCAACACCAAAAGCAAGTTATTTCTCAAGCATAAACTACAAGTAAAACCTCATTTTTTTCAATTAAAAATTAAAGGGTCGGCCATCAATGTAAATATGATCCCTGCCTCAATCTGTATTTAAAGTGTGTACATTTTGAAACTCTAACAAACAAGGATAATTTTTCAAGATATAAACCAAATGTCTCTAAATATTTTTTTCCTAAGCACATGCAAGTAAAGTTTGTGGTTGACTGATCAAATCTCGCCCTTTGCTAGAACGCTTCAAAACAAGGATTGTCTAGGACATTCACTGGTCCCTTCTCAATGTTAGAATGGTCATTCAACATTGTTCGAAGATATGGAGTATGGTCTCACAAGCTACGTTCAATTACTGGTTGAATCATGACTACCAATATTTTTTTTAATCCAGAATCCATATTTTAATCCAGGATAGGGAGGGCTTTCAAATTCAATAAGAATGCTCTGAACTATTGAACTACGTAATTTCCACTGACCTTCCAATGGAGCAATGGATCAGTTTTAGGTTCTGGAGAAATTGGGTGTTGACACTTACGAGATTGTGCGCAAGGCAATCAAACGCTCAACTAATGAGATTGTTTCCATTAAGAAAATGAAGAGGAATTATTACTCCTGGGACGAATGTATAAATCTTCCTGAAGTGAAGTTTCTTCGAAAAATGAAACATCCTAATGTTGTTAAGATGAATGCAGTTATCAAAGAAAATGACCATTTATATCTTGTGATCTTTTCAAAATATTCCTTCTACAAGTTTTCTTCAACTTTACTCTTCCTATAACTTTAAAACACTATACATAAAGAGAAGTAATCTTTGAAATTCATGTCCTCATCCATAACTGGCTCAACAAAGTGATTGCAAATTTCATATTTTCCTTCTTTGAGCACACATGTTATGTTCCCCTCAACATACAAATTTCTCAAGAGTTATATATGTAGCATTATATGGCAGCATAGGGGGTCCTCCTTTTACCAATTAAAGGAAAAGTTACACATAATAGGTGTATATTTCTTTCTAAAAGAATAATCATTCTGACACCAACATTATTTAGTCCATACTCTCTCTGATACGTTGATTGAAGTTCTCTAGTTAGAATCCTACTAATTTATCGTTAATAAATTATTTTTTTTGCACTGGAAAAAGGGGTAAATTTTCTACACTCTAGATCATATAATTATATTCCTAAGTCCATTGCCGATAACCAATCTAGTATTATGATGTTATCTTCCACATCTTATGGAAATCTAATATCGACAAATTCTTAACTCTATTTGCATGTATGTCTGATTAGTATTTAATTTATACTAGTCATGTTACCAATTAATGACAATATTACATGTATAAGATGCATCACAATTAATCTCACTTTGAACAACAATTAATTTGTTTCTTGGTGTGCATCATATAAAGATTCGTAACAAAATGTTACGATATATATATATGATCTCACATAAGGTATCCATGAAGGTTGTATTATGTATAACTTAATGTAGACATTAAGTGACTCCACATCAATACAAAAACATAAATATAATTCCATCTAATCATACCTTCAACATAAAAAATACTAAAAAACAGATCCCGTGCCTCCCAACCATCACTCATCAAAACTCTTGTAATTTTTTTTTTTATAGGTTGTTGTGTACTTGATCTTGTTGGGTGTACTTTGCCCTCAGTGGACTGCTTAGAAGGACATATTATTGCGGTATTTTCCATTCTTATTGTTTTTACAGTACCAGTCTAGGCATTGTTGTCCAAAAGGTTCCTGAAATCTTGCCTCTGAAGGGTACCTTCTGTCGCCATTATCAAACAAGTGATGAAAAATATTTCAATGGTTGTACTGACACTCCATCATTTCCATGCTTATGATAATACCCATTAGGCTTGGGGGTTGAGCCTAAGCTCTGATACCACTTGTCATGTCACTCCACGTAGACTCGCTTTTATTCATTTATTTATTTTATCATAATTACATATAGGTCTTAGCACATAATTCGACACGCTAGCTCCTTTAGTATCATGACATACTTCCTCAACCATACCATTGACTCTTTTTTTATGTTTTCTATATGTTATCCTAACTACCACTAGGGTCGACTACCTCATATATTACCATATTTATTCCATCATTTTATCCAAAGGGTATAATACTTTTAAGCCCTCTGAACTGTACCACCCATGTGTTGCATGCGATATTTTTAATTAGAAGTATCAAGTTTAAATATTCTTCCAGTGGAACAAAAGTTTCAAGTTTGGACGCTTCTGAGTTGACTTATTTTAAAAACTCATGGAACGTGGATGTGTAGGAACTTGGGTGTGTGTCTCAGTGAATGTCATTCCATTTCGGGAAGCTTTCATGCCTTACCTCTACACCTTCTCAGAATATCACCTCAATCTCTTCCTCTATATTTTGATGCCCTCACTGATTGTAGACCAACACCTTCATTCCTTTCCCTCAAACCATGTGCATCCTTTCTTATTCATCATAGGTAATGAAATTTTCCATGGTCGAGGAAAGTGGTTTGCATGCCCATATGCCAAAGGCTATAAAGGAGCAACCTACCATGGGGTTTTAGTTTGAGCACTATCTTCCCATGATGTTAGAGAAAATAGGGGAGGAGGGATTCATAGAAGAGCTCTGTAATGGATTCCGTCTCTTAGCAGATCTAGAGAAAGGTCTCATCACCTTCAATAGTTTCAAGAGGAACGTCGCGCTCCTGGTAATGGAAATGGGAATTATTCCTTCATTTTGTTGTCTTGAATTTGTTGTATTCATTGAATACAAATTTCAGAGTGTTAGTTTTACTAGATAATTATATGTATGTACAGTGCGTCGAATTAGTCAATTTGGCATGTGATTTTTACTTCTTCCACCTACTTCAAAGGACAAGGTCTCCATCAATGACCAGACTGATGACACCCCATGAGGGCCACCATTATTCTCACAGGTTGCATCTTGGTAATGGATTAAAACTAAGTTTATCAAATATTTTCTAAATAATCTCACCGATGGTGGTACTGTGGGATATTCGACCACACAGAATGTTCTTATAGTACTAACTCCAAATTTTACAGCTCTCGACATGTAAAGATAAAACCAAATCTCCTTACATTTATAATTCTCCCAACTCATGCAAAGTCAGTCGCAATTATAATTCCTAATAATTATGCACAGATGGATATGTGGCAACATTCCACAACTATCCGTAGGCACTTTGAAATGTATGTCTCAGGAACTAAAGGATTGGAGTCCTCAGAATGTCTCCACAATTCTCCATGGGGCTCTGGAAAGTATGTGTGAGAATATATAAGCATGAAGTCCTTTGGTCCTCAGAATGTATCCCACCCTCTGGTCATGGGAAATGTTTTATATGGTTACCTCTTCTCACTGAAGTTGTATTCACTACCCAAAGCCTCTGGACATTCAAATCCTTTCTCTTTTAACATCATCGTAGGAGCTCAATTGGATCTAGGTTTCAGTTAATGATCTATTGAATGTTGAACTAAGTGTCTCAATACCAGGTTCACCATACCATACAGTAAACCAGAATATCAAATCCAATGAAAGAAACTGGTTAGCTATAAATTTCCAGCCTGTGCTACTACAAAATTCCTCTATTTAATTTATTGCGAATTCTTTTGTCGTATTAGAAGTCTTCTACCATTTAGCCTTTTTTTTTGGACGAGTTTCTCTCAAACTATGGTTGGGTCTAGGACTATGATTAGGGCTAGGGCTAGCTACAAGTCTACATCTGGGAGCCCTGGTATCACTTTTAGGAAATATACTAGGAAAATTATCATTTGTTTGCACTAACTAGTTTGAGACGTCTTTCTCTTGTTCATTTTTTTTATGATTAGGATGAAGAAGATGGGCGTGGTACTCTTTGTGAAAACCATATATTTCACCATTTTCCATTGAAGACATACCTTCGTATCTGGCATCCATACCACCGAGAATTTCCTACAGCCTGAGTCGACATCGCAACATCACACCCACTCTAGATAAAAAGCCCAAGAGGATAAATCGACCCTCTTGTTACGACAACTTTCCATGCTTCGAATCAATATTTTTTCGTTCATACCTTCAACCTTGTTATGGTTTTATGC
Organism: Pinus tabuliformis; assembly: GCA_031772625.1. NCBI lineage: Eukaryota > Viridiplantae > Streptophyta > Pinopsida > Pinales > Pinaceae > Pinus > Pinus tabuliformis. The sequence continues at coordinate 509,257,319 of CM062807.1, forward strand.
TGGTGGTTTCAAGGACTTCACTTCACAACTACGATTCGATACAGGTGAACATACTTCCTCCCCAACTTTGATCCTAAGACTAGGATTGTCCCCCGCATTGCTTTTTCTCATTCTACCAGTATTTGGTTTTTATTGAGTGATCGAGTACAAGGAAACTTACCTGGAGTGATACTAATGTACTGAATGTAGACCCAATGATCATATGCATCAGGGAATACAGCCTGCCCCTAGAATCATTATAGTTGGTTATACTCTAGATGGAGCATAATCATTCAAAAGTCATAACATCGTGAGAGTGTCACAATGATTCATTGTGATGACTCAGAGTAGGAATTGTTAGAAATATCTCTATTGCTAGTGGTATGTCATACTAAAGCAAGGATCAAAGCCTAGACATTAGCATTGAACAATTATTAACAGTAAACAAATCTTCTTGACCTTGCCTTACCTTACTTTAACAATAAACAAAGATTGCTAATCACTTGAAACTAATCTGAACTTAAACAGGAACGCAACAGCTTATAGATATAATGGTAAACACATAGATGCAACAGAAAAACACTTCATTTCATTAATAGAAAATATTGAACTATGCTTACAAACAGAATGGAAATAAGATAGCTCGGGGGATGGTAGATTATCTCTGAGAAGATATGTGGCGGTTACATGCCTCTAAACTGAGTTACAATGAGGCTCAAGGGCCTTTCTATTATTGAACAATAAGGGAAAACCCTAAACAACGAAAACCCTAACCCGAGGAGATGTAACACCATGATTTTATGGGCCCCGTTTGGGTTAGTTGGGTAGCCAACTTCCTAGGGTTGTAACTTGGTCATATTATCTCTGTTTGACGAGTATGATACCTCGTTGAAAAGATATCTCCAAGAAATACAACTTTTGTGATGATTGTCATAGAAATTACCAAAGGAATTTTCCCAAAAAAAGGTCGTTTAGGGCCTCATAACAATTCCAGAAGTTGACGACCCGAAAAACTGCCAAAAATAGTAAAATGTGCTACAATTAAGGAAACAGATGAAACTAACTGGGGGATCTAGGTGGAATAGTTCTTTGGCCACCAATATCCACCTGGATCATTCCTGCCCCCATAGGAAGAAATGGTCCCCATTGCACACATAGCCTCCATGAGGTGAGGAAATTTCTGTCGAACGTGGTCCCTGGTGAACCACTTGCCCTGGTGATAGAGTTGGCATTCTTTGACAACTCGCTATAGTTGTATCCTCTATTGCCAAGTGTTCTTGATCTGTGTGTCCATGATCTGATCAGTTGTGGCATACTCCATGAAGTCTGGGTTGAGATCTATTTGTGTGAGTTGTTCTGCAATGTCAGATGTGTCCAACAATGGTGGGAAGTATGGCCAAAGGCAATTTACATTGAACATTGGGTGCACACCAAGGAACGGTGGGATGTTGAGCTCGAAGGCATTGTCACCGACGACCTTAGCGATGGTCTATGGTCCATATTGGAGTGGGCGAAGCTTGTGGTGGGGCCCAACAAGGTGCTCTTTCTGCAAATGAAGCCAAACTTTGTCACCCACCTGGAACTTGTGCAACACTCACTGTTGATCATGGCGATGCTTGTACTTAGCACTGGATCTTTTCTATATATCATGGACCTATTAACGGATGTATTGAATGCGCTTAATGAATTTGTTATCCCTTTTAGCTTCGAACTGCACGTGAGATGAATCTACCTGAGTGGCTGCAAATGGTATGGCCACATCAATGGGACATAATGGCTTAAATCCCAGTGCTACCTGAAAAGGGTTGTGTCCTATTGAACTGTGGAGAGCTTTGTTGTAGCTGTGTTGGACATAGTGTATCCTTTTATCCCATGTGTGTGGATGCTTTGAGTTGTACATGTGTAGAATGTGTATGATCATCCTGTTGACAACCTCTATTTGTCCATCAGTTTCGGGATGGAAAGTCATGGAGTTAGTGATTTTTTTATTCAGAATCAACCAAAGACTTGAATAAAATGCACTAAGGAATCTGCTATTCCGATCTGAGATAATGGACTATGTGATCCTAAAGTTTACCCACACTTGCTCAAACAAGAGCTTAGTAGTGGCCTCTGCTGTGATACTCTTCTTGCAGGCCACCATGATGGCCATCATAGAGAATCTGTCATCGACCATGAAAACATAATCGTTTACATGCTTAGTAGAAGGAAGGCCTGACATATAATCCATGGAGACAGATTCCCAAGGCTGACTAGGAGTAGGTAGATGAGTATATAGGCCTTGCTTCTTGATGGTCGGTTTGGCAATGTGCAAGTGGTGCAGGATCTAATGTACTTCCCAACATCCTGACGAGGTTTCGGCTAATAAAAAACCTTCTGCAATACCGCCATTGTTTTCTCTACTCCAAAATGTCTAGCGACCTGATTGTAGTGTGCCTCCCAAATCATCTTGGCATGCTCACTTGAAGGAACACATATGTGTCCCAAGTGGCATAACAGTGAATCCTAACAGTGAAAATTAGAACTTTCTTCCCTTCAAGGAGTGTCTGGTATATGTTGCCGAATTCTAGATCACTCTTATAAATATGTGGCCACCCCAATATCTTGTGGCCACAGGAGTCGAGCAGAGCGATTAGTACCATGACTGGGGGTTTTCTAAGGCAATCATCGACATTATTGGTGTTTCCCTTCTTATACTTAATGTTCAAATGGAACTATTGCAGATAGGTGGACAATTTCTGATGGCAATCATTTTACAACTTCCCTTGGGTCTATATGAACTGTAGAGGCTGGTGGTCTTTGTGGATGACTGTTTCCTTCCCCAGAATGTAATGCTTCCATTTACAGTAGGCCTGCACAATGGAATACATTTGTTTTGCGTAAATGGGGTACTTTTGGACTGTGTCTGAAAGTGCCTCACTGTGGTAAGCCATTGGATGCCCATATTGAGTAAGAACTGCACCAATATCATAGTTGGGGGCATCTGTCTCAATCTCAAATGGTTGTCGTAGGTTTGGTAATGTGAGCACTAGTGCAGAACATACGTGATTCTTCAGCTCAGAGAACGATCTCTATTGGGTTTTTGACCAAAAGAAATTTTCTTTCACTCTACCCTTGGTGACTTGACTTAAAGGCCAAGTGATATGAGAGAACCCCAACATGAACCTATAGTATAAATTGGAAAGACTTAGAAAGTTGTGGAGCTTTGTTAGAGTGGTTGGGGCTGGCCAATACCGAATGACCTGTATCTTGGATGGGTCCACATGTATACCCTTCTCATTAATGATGTACTCGAGATATTGAACCTGGGCTAGGCCAAAGGTGCATTTCTCTAAGTTATAACACAACTTGTGTTATCAAAGGGTTTGAAGGACCTGTCGAATATGGTGGAGGTGCTCTTCCCAACTCTAGCTGAAGATCAAGATGTCATCTAAATATACCACCACAAATGCATTGGTGAAGGGCTGCAAGATGTTTTCCATCAGTCTCATGAAGGTTACAACGATGCTCGTCAATTCTCATGGCATGACCAACCATTCGAAAAAGACCTCCTTGGATTTGAAGGTAGTATTCCACACATCAGAGGGTTTGATAGGCACCTGGTGATAACCTGACTTCAAGTCACTCTTGCTGAAATATTTTCCCCCTTGAGTTGGTCCAGAAGGTCATCAATCCATGGGAATGGGTACCTATTCCAAACATTTATCTTCTTGAGTGCTCGATATTCAATATAGAGCCTCCAGGTCCCATCCTTCTTCTGTACCAATACAATTGGGCTCCCACAGGATGATGAGCTTGGCCTGATGTGCCCTTTCTATAGTAGTTCCTGAATCTTCCTCTTGATCTCATCATTCTCCAAAATAGAGTGTTAATAGATCAGTTCATTAGGTAGCGGCACACCCGGGGTTAGATCTATGGAGTGCTTGACCTGAAAATGTAGAGGTACCCCTGTGGATGAGGTGAAAATGTCCCTATACTCCTCCATGACCTTGTCCATCTACTGTTGTTGTGTAGAGGAGGCTTCCCTGGAAGTCGCGGCTACAACTTTCTTCTTTCCTTAGGGGCGAATCATAAGGAAAACAAATTTCTTGGTATGGGAAATGATCTTGCTGCATCGCTTTGTAGTGATCAAAGAGACGACGATAGGCGAGGCTACCTCTAGTATCCTTTACAACTTATTAGCCAAAGTAATAATCACAGAGAAAGGTCTAGACTCATATATAGCATTTCGCTTCCACAAGTATGGTTTTCCTAACAATACATCAGAAACTTCGAGAGGAGCAACGTCACACAACACCTCATCCGTGAAGGGCTTGATGCTCTAGGGAACACGACACTGCTAGTTAACGCAAAGATCTCGTCCCTGGTGAAGCCACCCGATGGTATATGGTTGTGGATGTGTTGTAGTATTTAGGCCCAGCCGCTTCATGACTTCTACTGAAATGAGGTTCTTTTGGCTCGTGTCATCGACAATGAACTGCAATGGAGAACCCTTCACCCACATCTATTATTGGAAGAGGCTCAATTTTCTGGATCTTTGTAGTGGCCTCGGTGGCACTTGGCTCCACATCAATGATCTTCTTTCCTTTGTCAGTCCCCATATCGATTTGTGATTCAGAGTTGGAACCTGCATTTGATTCGGAAACTTTCATCTTGACCACTAGTGACTGCTTGGACCGAAACTCACTTGTATTGTGAGTGGAGCTCTTATGGAACTCACACCATTTTACCATGTCCTTATTCGTCTTCATTGTGTTGTTCTTTGCTTGCGGTTTCAGCGGGTTGTCCTAGGTAGCCCTGCCTTGGCTTGGTCCCTTATTTTTTGGTTTGGGGGTGCCCTTTCCTTGCTCTAGATTCACAAATCCAAAGTCCTGCATCTTTTGTTTAAACTTTTGCTCAATCTTTACAGTGTATCGATACGCCGTGTCGAGAAAGGAAATGTTTAGGAACTCCATCTTGTCTTCAATGTACTTATGTAGAAAACCATGGTACTTGAGCACCAAATGCCTCTTAGTATCCTTGATACCCAGCTTCGTACGAAGGGTATCGAAATTATTTGTGAACTTCGGCAGATCTTGGTCCCTTCCCTGCCGTAGCGTGGTCCACTTTAGGTATTTATCTTCATAACTTCCGACAGGGTAATACTGTTCCTTGATGGCATCTCGAAAAGAATTCCAAGTGGGTGTAGCTGAAAATAGCGAGGGTTCACTCTCCTCCTTTCTTTCACAATCGGTTTCCCACCAGTCCTTGATGTGTGGGGCAACTTTGAGAAGTGCAAACGTAACCTTTTCCCGATTGGAAAAGTCATGAACTGAAAAATATACTTCCAATAGTTTTAACCATTTATCTATGATGTCTGCATCTACCAAGCCTTTGAATATGGGAATATCAAAGTTAACTTGTACCTTAAAAGGAGTGGTGCCTCGAGAGTGGATGTTGGATGAAGATGCATCACCTTGGGTAGCCACTAAATGATATGGGACAAGTTATCCATCATCACGTCCCTCTATCCCTCGAGGGCTTCCTCGAGAAACATTTTGAAAGGATCTCCTGCCCCCTCATCTTTCTTTGCTTTCACCATGGGAGGACTTCAGGTTTTGCAAGGCTGATCCTTCAATGGTTCAACCAAATCGATCCTAACTCCTTATACCTTGACCTCGTTGGGGACATGCAAATAAAAACAAAGAAAGAGGAGACCACTTTGATACCACTGATCTGAACTTAAACAGGAATGAAAAAACATTCAGATATAATCATAAACATAGAGATGTAGTGATGAGCCTCACCATTGGGTAATTATATGGGCCCTAATTGACCTCCTAGCTTAGTCAAACCAACTTTTCTCATAACTTATTACATGTTTTTTATTATATTTTGTTTATGAGGTGAGTTAGAGTTGGATATTATTCTTTATGGTCTAATATGCATTGAACGTAGGATTAAAGAAGAAAATCAAGGAATTTTGGCAAAGACCAATGTCAAAACTCGAATGGGACAAGGAAGAGGGATTTTATGAGGTAAATCCTCCTCATTTACTACTCCATTTGAATATTCCTCCATTCATCACATCAGCTCGGAGTGCAAACAACCAAATCATGAGGACTAGAAGGAAGCTAAGCAAGTGAGAGACAAAGCACTAGTTTATCTCGAGTTTGGGAGCCGAGCCTCCTTGATTTTAAGGAATTCGTTGGGGACTTCATATGTATAAGTAGAGAGGCCTAAGACCTCAGTAGGATTCATATTTTTTATTGTAAGACTCTAATCCTTTTTCGAGCCGCAAAACTTATGACAGTTCTATTGATGTAATTTGTTGTAGCACATAGTTAACTCAGAGGGCTAAAGCTCTTGGGTTAGGGCCCAACCCTAGCAGCCAAGGGTCCTCTTTATTCTACATGTATGTTTAGTTTAGATTCATAGCTTCATTGTTAATTTTCTTTTTATATGCATTTCCATTACAAGTAGTGTAGATTAGATTGGTTGTTTAATAGTTTACTTCCATTTTGCCTTATTTCAAGTAGCAGGTTAGCGAGGAGAAAAAGGATCACCACAAGGTTTTTAGCATGTGTCTTGGCCTCAGTTCCTCCCTCTGGGACCATGACTTGAGGAAGGGACCCTTAAGCAGCCCCAAAAACACAGATTTCTAGTTCCATTATGAGCTTTGGATTTTGTTGTCTTTAATTAAGTATTTGGTTAATTTTGCAATGTAGATTTCATTGTTATCTTTTTCATCTCCATTTCTGCAGTAGATCTCACTCATGCTTCCATTCCTTTCATCAACTTTCTTCATGCATAGTATAGGTAGTTGATTCATTAATTTTTCTTTTCTAGTTTATGAAAATATATCTTGTTGCATAGATTTTTGGACGACACAAATGTTTTATGTAGAGTAGGTGCTTCAGGATCAAACTAAGACTTCATAACTAGCAGCCACCTTCCACTTCATCCACCTTATCCATACCTTGTTTTCACGATCACTTTCACTATTTTTCCCTCAATTTTCATAGAAATTCTCCTAAGCACATTGAGCGAATCTAGCCATCTATTACCTTGGATATTGACTCTTGAGTGATCCTAGACCTTCTACCACTCCATTAAACCCATCACACGCCTTTCCTAAGCCTCACATCACCTCCAACACCTCACATCTAGCTCTCAGCTATATCCTATAGGTTTCTAGTACATCCTGTAGGTTTTCCTTAAACGCCCTATTTTGAAGCCGAATTGATGGAAAACCATTAGGAAGTCACCAAAAGACTCCTAGGGACCCTCCAAACCATCCAACCACTTCATAAACCTTCCAGCCATCCTCAAACACCCTTAATCCACCTGCCACATCCACAAGAGCAATTAGTTTGCATACTTGATTTTGCACAAAGAGACCAAAAAAGCAAAAACAGATTTAGTTTAGTCTCTTTACTTGCACATTAGTATTGTTTGATGCTTCTTACTTCTCCAACTTAGATAGTAGCATTTGTTTTGTGTTGATTTAGCATTTTTACCTAGCATAGCTTCTTAAATGGTTAATTAGGGAATGGTGTGATTTATCATTACATGTTGACCTTCTCCATTAATGTAGTAGAGTAACTCTCTTAGAGTAGATTTACCTTTCTTCCACCAAAGAATCAAGCTTCTTCTAACTCCATAGAAGTTTGGCTTAGAACCCCAGTGGTCTCTTGCCAGCTGAACAATGACAACAGGCAGGACCATCATTTTTACTTGTGCATACAACACTATCACCTCCAATTTTGTATGAACCTCGGGTTGATAAGTAAAGTTGGTATCCTAGGAGTTGCAGCATCCTTGCTACAATATTGGTGCTCCTCACTTTTTGGCATTGTTGCCAGGGAGGTGTCTGAGTAGAATGTGATTATTGCTTTCTTTTCTTCTATTTCTTGTCTTCAATATTCTGCCATTAGTTTATTTCTGCAAGAGTAATCTAGTTGGTTCCTTTCTTTCATTTTGCATTGTCTGCTTTCCTTTCCATTTTGTAAGTAAGATTTCAATTCAGCAAGTAGATTTTTCATTATGTCCTTAATTTTCATTCAATCAGCAATTTCAATTTTGCAATTACTTTCAAAGTTTACAAAAAATACAAAATCAAGCAAAAATATTTTCATTCATGCCTCGTAGAAATAGGGACAACTTAGGGAAATTTTTTCAAAATACCCCCACTGCATCCAACAACCAACCTTCTCTCTTCTTCGGTGGCTGTGAACTGGAGGAGCCCTTAAGGGAGCAACCTGTCATATTTGAAGAATCTACAGGGGAAGAAGAAGAAGAGGAACCCATTCCTACTAAACCAATGGCTGAAAATAGAAATGATAGATGGAATAGAGAGAGAGTTGAGGGTGCCTACCCCATCATGGAAACGAATGGGGACACTAAGATGAAAAATATAAGCCCCTCTACCCTACCTCATTTCCATGGCCTGACCATAGAGGACCCGGACACTTTCCTATTTGAGTTTGTTGTTATATGCCAAACCTACGACTATACAGATGATGAGAAAAAGTTAAAGCTATTTCCATCTACCCTCAAGTATGCAGCATTGCATTGGTTCATGGGTTTACCTAGAGATAGCATCACAACTTGGGCTCAGATGCAACAGGCCTTTAACAACAAATATCGGGGCTACTGTCGTTCAAAGGATACTAAAGAAGAAATTTTCAGGATGACCATAGCCAATGATGAATGCGTGGAGGATTACGAAGAAAGATTCCATCTTAGTTACAAAAGGGCCAGGTGCACACTTGACCCTGAGTCACTAAAGTTGGTCTTGCTTAGGGGAGTAAGAGAAGATCTTCTAGATACCTTACATTTGTTAATAAGAGGAGATATCTACCAATTACCCTACGAGGATATCAAGACTGTCTTTAGAAACCATTCTAGGGAAGCCAGGAAAAAGGGTAGGGGTAGTCAACCTATGGTCAATACATCGTCTTCCAACTCATCCATCAAGGGTGAAATTGGAAACATGCTGGAAGATTTCAAAAGCGAGATGTTGCAAACCCTTACCTTGCAAAGGGACACCATGAACATTAAGAGGAAGTAGAGAGAGCCTTGGCCATTTTTTGTCCTAGATGTACCAGGAGGCATCCCATGAATGAATGTCCATTGAAATCTATTGAAATTTTCTCGGTTTGTGAAGAAAACCACTCCACAGACAAGTGCCCTTCTTTCCTGGACTCAAATCTGTATATCAAGGAGCTAAAGGGGTCACTGAGAAGCTTTGCTACATTAACCAAAGGAGACCTCATGGGCCTAGACCATACCAGCAGGGCATGCAAGAGTCGTCCCATGCATATTACAACCCCAACAAAACCACACACATACCTTCTTGGGGATCCCCTGCTCATCCTTCCTGGTCTACACCCCCTCCTTAATCCTATGCATCTTAGTATCACTCCCAGCTAGCTAGCCAGTCATTTCAACCTTATGCTTCGCCACAACCTCAGTGGAATACACCACTCCACATTTGGAGGCCCCAATACAATAATTCTCCAGCACTATTGCCTCCACCACCTTCCCAACCATAGCTCCTAGACTCTGCTCCACCCAAGCAACCCCAGATGCCTTCCCAGCCAAATCCAAACCCAAACAACAGGTAGGCTCAACAATTATATAGTGGAGAGACATCATATCCATCTTATGTTGTGGAAATCCAGGAGATTAACCTGAGATTTGGGAGAGTTCTTTTGGATAACCAACCTCCACCTCCACCTAGGGAGGTTGAGGAAGAAAGAGAGGAAAGAAACCTAAAAGTAAATCCACCCTTTCCTGAGAGATTAGCCAAACCACTCCAACCTACCCTAGAAGAGACTGAACTTCTGGGAGAATTGAAAAATCTATGTGTAAAGATCCCACTTCTCCAGGCAATAAAAGATGTTCCTACTTATAATAAGTTGATTAAGGAGAAGTGCTTCAAGCATCCAGGGAGGCAAAAAAGGGATGCCCCTACTATTAATGTCATTGGGAAGTTGTCTGACTTAATTCTGGGGTAGGTAATCTGTCCAAAATATTTGGACCCTAGAAGCACTATAGTAGATGTGCACATCAATGGCACCATTGTCCCACACACTCTAATCGATATTGGGGCTGCCATTAATGTGATGACCAAGGACACCATGCTCAAGCTTAACCTCCAAGGTTCATTGAGGAAGACCACAACAGTTCTGCAACTTGCAGACCACTCCATAGTAACCCTTGAGGGAACTGTGGAGGATGTGATGGTATCCATTGACTCTTGGGAGTACCCTGCAGATTTCCTACTTCTCCAGCCTAAGCCTAAGCTTACTAGTTACCCTCTCATCCTTGGGAGGCCAAGGTTAGCCACTACTGATGCTTACATTAGCTTTAGAGCTGGGAATATGACCATCAAGAATGGGCATATGTCCAAGTAGTTAGTCCTATACCCTCCTGCTCAACCTTCTCTAGAGCATGACTTACCTTTATGGTTGGAGGAGGAGGAAGAAGATGAATTTTATTCCATGCAAATTTATGCTTTAGAAGCAACCATGGGAGGAGGACAGCAGGATGAGGATGACTTGATTGAACACCTACTCCAAAGTCCAACTCCCGGTTCATTACCCTTAGAAGAAGAAGTAAAGGAAACCCAGGAAAACAATCCAATTGGCTTATGCTTGGCTGATTCCAACCCACTCCATGTCAAAACCATAGAATTTGGCCCAGAGAGAACCTTGAAAATCAATCCATCTCTTTCTTCTCTCCAAGAAGAGAAGTTATGAAACATGTTAAAGGAAAATCTAGAAGCCTTCGCTTGGAGTTACAAATAAATGAAGGGAGTACACCCCTCAGTGTGTACTCACCACATATACATCAAAGAAGGTTGCAAGCCGATCCGGCAACCACAAAGTAGGATGAACCTAGCTCTTAAAGATATAGTCAAAGAAGAACTGCAAAAATTGCTAGATTCAAGATTCATTTACCCTATCTCCGACAATGAGTGGGTCTCTCCTTTGGTATTAGTTCCCAATAAAAATGGTAAGTGGAGAATTTTTGTCCATTATAGTGTTATTGGGAAATCTAGTGTCTATGCAGATCTGCTAGTCCCACTAAGGCTGGTAGCTACCTTAGAAACAAACAAACTAAAACCACTTTCGTTTTCCTTTATGAGAAATAGATAAGAGGGGAATAAAGGAGACCAACCTCTGTCGTGTGCTTGGTTCCTTGTTTGATTCCTCTCCCTTATGATAGATCTTTGTCACTCGCTTCCTTGTCTACCCAGCTTCAAAGGGCACCTGTAGAATCAAAGCAGCATAACACTATCCAAGAACATAGATCTATTACCATAAACAATATAGGACCAGATATATATTGACCACACAAATGCATATATCATCAATCATACAAGAATGTGGAGGAAAACTTGAATAGCTTTATTAATAACCAAGAATAGCAAAGAGGATTACAACCAATTGTTCTAACCTAACATCATCCTCTCAGCAAGAAAGCCCTTCTTCACCTCATGAAAAGCTTAGATCACCCAATACTATGATGTTGCACCAAGAAACCAGTAGCACTTCCTTACAAGATATAAAATTCCAGCCTCTGGATCTCTGGGATGAGGGATCCATATATAGATGTTTGAAAGGGGGGTGAGTCAGCTTTTGAGATTTTATTAGTGTCCTCTCTTTGATAGTTCTTGATTCCACTTGGAGATTGATGATCTCTTACTCATCCCTGGGTGAATGCAGAGAGGCAAGTGTCACAGGAGAAGTTTCTGGAAGATTCCATGATCCTCCAACTTGTAGATTGACCCTGCCATTTGTCCACTCTCACCCATCGCACCCCATAGAAGGGCTTTTCAGTATGCATCGCACCTCTCGTGTGTGTTTAGGTGGGATGCAGCGCACTTTGACCATGGAACAGGTGGAATGGTCCAGTTTTGACCAGTTCTGAGCAATTTTTCATGGAGAACTTCTAGGAGAAGATGTAATCAGTTGACCTTGTTCTTTTAGAGGTTGAAACAACACTTTTAGGGACTTAAGATCCCTTGGTTTATGGACATTTATGATTGGGGTTGCAGTGCCCAAAAAAGTCTATAACAGTTGCCCCCTAAAGCATGAGGTCGTTAATCTGTTGATGTCAGGTGAAATGCTTTATCATGAGGATCTGAAGTTTTTTCGAGCTGGAAGGCGACCTGTAATAAGATACAATACAATACATTATCTTCATAATATTTTCATGATCTAGCTAAGGCAGGCATTCCCATGCTTAGCTTTATAAATTCATTTTCATGTACATAAGACAGACAATCGTCTGAGTGTAGACTGATGATTCGGGTAGAGCCATCATCCCTTGGATTGGATGATTATCTGTGCAGTAATGATGTACATTTGATGTCTTTATTTTCCTGAATATATATCGCAGCCTGGATGGATGAAACTAGATCCGAGGTATTCAATCTCGTTCGATCTTCACTCAAAGTACAAGTCGATCCATGTGAGAGATGTTCTGGAGTCGAACATGGAAAGCCATCGCCTGATTACCAGCCAATGATGTAAGTTGTTAACAGGCGCGAGAGGAATCATCGATAATGATGATGACCCTCAAGGTAATATAGCAGAATTCACGTGGTGTGAATAAGGGACTTGGCGTTGAACACCACGCAAAATCTTTCGGTCGAAGGCCATTGATGTAAACCTGTCGCCAGAAGTGAGAAACTTGCCATTCAGGCATGCAAGCTTCAAAGTATTGAAATGGTTGTTCATAGATCGACTTTTTGGATAATGAGATGATGTCGATAAGAAGTGATCCATCAGAGGAGGGCCTTAGTGAATCCCACATCAATGACACGGAACGGAGCAAATGATTTTAATGGAGGTGAAAACGATTTGGTGATATAAGGTTCAGGGTGGCGGTCATGAAAGAATGGACCGTAAGTGTATTGTAGTGGATGAGTGTTATAGACATTTTTGTGCCTTACAGCTCTAAGCATGAAATGTCCATAATCCAAGGGATCCAAAGTCCCTAAAAGTGTTGTTCCTGCCCCTAAAGGAACAAGGTCAACCAATTACAGCTTCTCCCAGAAGTTCTCCACCAGAAACTGCTCAGAAACAGTTAAATCAGGATCATTTCAACTGCTCCACTAGCTGCTTGTTGCATAGCACCCCAATACACTAGCTAGGTGCGTTGCAACGCACCTAAATGCACTACCAGGGTGCGCTGAGTGGGAAATGACAAATGGCAGTGTCATTCTGCGAGGTGGACAGACAATGGAAACTTCCAGAATCTTCCTCAATGACACTTGCCTCACTGAGTTCGACCAAGGATGAGTAAGAGGCTCTCAGCCTCCAAGTGGAAGCAAGAACTGACAGAGAGAAGCCACAAGTCAAATCATAAGCTGACTCATCCTCTCTGCTTACATCTATATATGGATCCCTCATCCCAGAGATCCAGAGGCTGGAATTTTGTACTTTGCAGAGAATTGCTGTTGGTTTTGAGATTGAGATTAGTGCATTGGGTGATTTATGCTTTGTTGGAGGTGAAGAAGGGATTCCTTTGCTGGGAGGTAGATGCTGGATCGGGACTCACTTGGTTGTATCTCCTCCTGGATCTTCTTGTTATATCAATAAAACTATTTGAGTTTCTCCTACATGCTTGTGTATCAATGATGTTTTGTTATAGTTGCATGTTTAGCTTAAATATGATCCTAAGCTAGTTATGAATGTAAATCTATGTCTTTGTGTAGTTTTCCTCTTTTGTGATCTTGTAGGAACTTGGTGAAGCTGGGCAAGTAAGGGAGCAGGTAGCTAGAAGCTGTCAAAGAGAAGAGTGATTGGATCTATGGGCTAGCGCAAGACACAGGTTAGTTCATCTTATTCCTCTTCATTTACATTTCATAAAGAAGAATACGAAAGTAGTTTTCCTTGTTTGTTGCTAAGGCATTGTCACACCTTAGAGTGGGATAGGGGCATTCTAAGTAGATACTTTTCCCAACAACAAAATGGCGACTCCACTGGGGGATCGTGTCTAGTTAGTTTATTTTTGTTTCTCTTGTTGTTTGTTTCATAAACACAGAAGTAGCAATCGAACTGCATTTGCCATTATCAAATGCAAAGTAGCTGCTACTTCAATCCACTCATTGGATTTGTTTATGATTTGAACAGCTGATCCAAAAATGCTCTAATTACCCTTTGTGATAGCTCTTAGTCCTCCTTTAAATCATCCCTCTGATTGTACCTTACTGATTGCTTTTACTCAGCCAAAATCCATAGATTAAACTGCAAACCGTGACCCAGAACCCGGATAGAAGTCTCGTTTTTGCCCCAGCGCAGGCTCTGTGAAGAGGTTCTGCATTTCAACGCAGGTCCCGAGAGGGCTACCTGTGCTGCAATTCAGTTTCTCTGTGCAACAGGTGCGCTGATCAGCCTTTGCCCTGTGCAGCTGAGGTTCTTTGCTTCATTTTGTCCAGTTTTATCTCTGATTTTTGCAACCTGTTATCAGTGTGTGTACCTGTCTGAAAACCCCTTTTCTCTGCCTTAATTCCGCCTCCTTTGTACAAAAAGGCTATAGATGTTCTTTGTGTGTTTGTTACATCATTTACAGTTTTCCATTGAAAGAGTAGAATAGTCATACTGTCGTCCTTAGATTTAGATCTGTCGTAAGTGTCGATTTTGATCTTAGGAGAAAGTTTGCTTGCTGTTGACAGTTGATTATACTTTTTACTTTTACCTTTGGTTTGAATTTTTCTCTTTCTAGTGTCGAAACGAGTGTTTATTTCAAAATCATAAAGTGTCGTAATCTTCTCTACCTTTTTGATTTCGAAAAGAAGCTTGTTTATGTTTTTCACTTGAAAGCAAATTCAGATTTGTACATCAACTTTCTTTTTAGGCATCAATATTAAGAAAGTGAAAACAAATACATGCATATGTGCATTTGCATATTGATAGTTTGTATGGCTTGATTTAGGAGAAGTGCATCTACAGTGTGCTCTTTGCTCTTTGAGAAAAGATTGTGTCTTTCTTTTCCCCTTGTAGCTAGGACTTTCATTGTTGAAAAGAGATAAAAGCTTGCTTATCATCTTTAGATTGCATTTAGGAATTACATCTACATCTCGTGGTGATCCCAAAAGGAAAACTTCTAAGAAAGATCAACTTAAAATAAATTGAATGAATCTAACAACGCATTGGAACTTAACGCACAACATAGAGGTCTAGGCTAGAGACGTGTTCCGGCGTCATAAAGCCTGGTAACTGTTGTCCTCACTGATGGTTGGGTGATTCCTCCACTGTGAGACGATAAGTGCCAGTACGGATTGTGCTCCCACGTACCGTCGAGTATATATTGGGAGACCCCTATAGGCTTAAAACCTTTTATCCATAGGAAGCCGTGTCGGCCGCCCTACCGATCGCAATGCACCGAACACAGCATTCAGGAAGATTGACTGCCGTACCGTAAAACGTATTCTGCAGTTTTGTGATTGGTTTGGCACACCCTCTACCTAGATCTCCAGAGCAGTCCCTTTCATTCCTTTTCAGACTCCTTAACGGAAAAGGTCCATCTGAGCACTTGTCACTTCAGGCTCATTAAAAATCGAAGGCGACTAGAGTCATCTTTTTTTTTTCTCGACTCTTTAAAATTGAAAAAACAAGTTGTGTCCAAGCGTCATAAAATTTATTTAAATGGAATATTCATACCCTTTTCCTAGGTTGATCTTAGGTTGAGAAAATGGAGTCTACCAACCAAGGAATTCCCCTTGGTGGAAATCCTAGTCCCTTCTCCTCTTGGGGAGATGTTGGTGCACCCCATATGGCCACATTGTCGCTTCCAGGACTGACAATTGGCTTGCCAGTCTGGCTCTTCTCAACCAATGTCGTTCAGAACACCACTATTCCTGAACAATCGAATCAGCAGTTAGACTGGTCCAGAGTTACCCACCAACCTTCTACTTCCTCTAATTCTTCCTCTCCTCCTTCCTCTTCGATTGATGGGGCTGGCAAAGCCAAAAGTCAAGTTCCTAAGGAGAAGAAGGAAAAGAAGAAGAAAGCGAAAAAGAAGAAGGAGCCAAAAGCGAATGGGGGCAAACGAGTGTCGTCTAACAAAAATCCACACACTGCACCGACCAGGCCTAAATCGCCATGTGTCATTTGCAAGGGAGACCAATTTCACAGAGATTGTCCTTGCATCCCTCGGATACTAAGGGACTGGTCTCCTCATTTGCACAATCGGGTGTCGTCAACCTCTGATGGCCATGTTGAAAGCACACCGTCAACTAGCGAAAGTGAAGCCCCAGGACAAAAAGGGAGAGCTAGATCTCCCTGTAAACTGTGCGAAGGCGATCACGCCATCCACCGTTGTCCCTTCTTAGATGAAGCTAAAAGAGTTTTGGATGATCGTCCGGTTTCACCGTTACGACTTCCTCCTGGATATAAAAAACTCTTGCCAAGTCCTTCGTTAGTTGAGAATCCAGCTGGCCCGCTCAAGTGGTCGGCTGAAGTGCCTGTCATTGAAGATGAACCAGCTGAATCCATACCCGACGAAAGTCAAAAGGTCGAGGTGGCAGTTGACCCAGTCTTGCCTTCAGAGGTTTTATCTTCGAATGACACAGTCACTGGAGAGAGCAAGGATGACACCGTCCAAATTCTCTTCATCAACACAGACTCCGACGAACACGGGGGCAACCTACCCATTCCTTTACCGCAGGAAGGAAGTTCGTCAGAGCCGTACTCGGCCGTCTACTCGGTCCCACCTCCAAGCAACCTAGTTGTCTCCTTCGACTGGAATCAACTAGGCAGACCCTGTTTACCAGCAAGCATACCATTCAGAATTATCGTCCAAATATATAGAATGGTCATGGCTAGTACCATCATAGATGAGGGGGCTTCTGTGAGTATCCTTTCCTCTACTGCTTGGAAAGCGCTTGGTTCGCCATCGCTTTTGCCTGAGATGAGAAATCTGACAGGCTTTGATAAAGGAACCAGTCGACCTTTAGGGATCCTTCCCAATGTGCCCATAACATTGAGAGGGAAGACAGTTCAAATGAACGTAATGGTAGTCCAAGGACCCTTAGATTACAATCTTCTCCTTCGGCGAGACTATATTTATTGCATGGGAGCCATCGTCTCCTCACTCTTTAGAGTAATGTGTTTTCCGCACGAAGGAAGAGTGGTCAAGCTCGTGGACCAACTTTCATTTCCCAGATCACGCATCGCAAATAGTCATATACCATCCCTAAATGGTCTCTTCACGCAAGAAATGTCTCAACCCACGGTCCGTCCTCCCGATGAGCGCGAGTAATTCGGAGGGATATGACTGGAACCCAGGGGCATGTGTCCTGGTCTGCTTCAGCAGGAAAACTTCGGGTATAAGGTAGGTTTCCGCGAGAGAATATGACTAGTCTGTACCCCGTCCGTCAGTGGAAGAGGGGTTATTCTAGAATAAGATTCTGTTGTCAAAGTTATGTGTGTGGTGCTCGTTGTCACTCACCTTTGTTTATCTCGATAGACATCGCCGAGGAAGTGTTTCATTTGTAACGCGAATGAGACAATCTTTGGTAACCTGAAAGAGGTAGGCCTTTCTTGATAGAACAAATGTTTTGTCTGCAAATTGAGGGGTAACCTTGAAATCGTATTTTATACCTGGGGGCATGCAAACCTTTTGGAGTGCAAGCAAGGGGCGGCTATTTATTTTTTAAATTTTTAGGTCCTCCCTTTAAACCCGTAGGCTAACCCTTTAAACTCGTAGGATTAGTCATTTCCTAACTTGCATAAAGAAAGGATGTGGGGCAAAAATCTAAATGTTGTCGTTTTATATGAGACATTCTTATCATATGACTGGATTATCGAGCAGTTTTAGCACATAGTTCATGCTCGTTAAAAAATAAACATAAGACCGAGCAAGTGTTTCAATCCGCGTTTAAGCTCGTTAAAAAATGAACTATCCTCCGGTAAATAACCACCGTGAATATAACATTGTCAGCCATTAAAGCCTTGGTCGTGTTTGCACCGTCACCTCCACTTTTCCATTGGCCGATCATTCACCTCCATTTGATTGTTTACCCATTTTGAGGAAAAGTTGCGAAGAGTGATTTCACTAGCCATCCTTGTGACACTGCCGTGCTTGGAAAATTCCAACCCTTACCTGGAATCAGCTGCTACCCATTTTATCACTCGTTCCTCAAAAGACGAGTCTTCTTTAAGCTCTTTTCATCTGACTCGTAAAACATGAAAATATTGCCGAGTTTTGGCCTTCCAGCTCGTTAAAGCGACCAGAAGTGCTATCCCTCCTCTAGATTTTAATCTTTTTGGACCTGAGGGATTATTGCACAAAAAGATCGAGCGCTTGTGTTGTTCGGGTCGTTAAAACTATCGAAAATTCATCCGTTCTGTATTGTTTTATACTTTTTCAGACTTAAGGGATTAGATGACGAAAAAGGAATTCCGGAGTTAACTTTACGTACCTTTTCAGACTCTCTAAAAATGAAAAGGACCGAGTTATCTTTGTCGTTAAACTCGTTAAAAACATTAATAGCGACAAACTTGTCTTTAGACGAGAACGAGTTTCACTATCGCTAGGCTCGTTAAAACATAGCGATGGGTTTGCCCGAAGGGAAAATTATAGAACAAGCATATGTTATCCTCCTCAAGCTTGACAAAAATAAAGAGGTACTGGTCAGCAATGACTGGGGAAAAATTGGGAAAAACTAAAAGAATCTTTATTGGTAGCAAGTCGCTCTTGAACATGACACTTCCACTCCGTGCCTGAGTCGGGTTGGGTTGTTTCATTCACCGGTCACATCACCATGGTCTCGCCATACCATCCACATTTGGGGTAAATGCTACCGATCCATCACATAAGTGTCGCCGACAGGTTCAAGAGAAGTCACCCGTGTCCCATCCACTACCATACATTATACTTCATTCTTTCATGACCGCCACCCTGAACCATATATCATCACATTGTTTTCACCTCCATCAAAATCATTTGCTCCGTTCCATGTCATTGATGTGGGATTCATCAAGGCCCTCCTGTGACGGATCGCTTCTTGTCGACATCAGCTCATTATCCAAGAAGTTGATCTAGGAACACCCCATTCAGTACTTTGAAGCTTGCATGCCTCAATGGCAAGTTTCTCACTTCTGGCGACAAGTATAAATCAATGACCTTCGACCGAAAGATTTTGCGTGGTGTTCGACGCCAAGTCCTTTATTCACACCACGTGAATTGTACTGCAGTACCTTGAGGGTCATCATCATTATCGGTGATTCCTCTCGCGCTTGTTAACAGTTTACATCATTGACTGGTAATCAAGCGATGTCTTTCCATGTTCGACTTCAAAACATTTTTCACATGGATCGACTTGTACTTCGAGTGAAGATCAAACGAGATTGAAGACCCCGGATCTAGTTTCATCCATCCGGGCTGCGATATATATTCAGGAAAAATAAAGACATTGACATGTATAGCATTGCAGCACAGATAATCATCCTACCAAAAGGATGATGACTTCATCAAAATCATCAGTCTACCATCAGACGATTGTCTGTCCTGTGTACATAAAAATGAATTTATAAAGCTGAGCATGGGAATGCCCGCCTCAGCTAGATCATGAAAACAGTATGAAAAATAATGTATTGTATTGTATCTTATTACAGGTCTCCTCCCAGGATTGAAATAACTTCGGATCCTCCTAATAAAGCATTTCACCCGATAAACAACCTCATACTTTAGGGGGCAACTGTTATAGACATTTTTGTGCCTTACAGCTCTAAGCATGAAATGTCCATAATCCAAGGGATCCAAAGTCCCTAAAAGTGTTGTTCCTGCCCCTAAAGGAACAAGGTCAACCAATTACAGCTTCTCCCAGAAGTTCTCCACCAGAAACTGCTCAGAAACAGTCAAATCAGGATCATTTCAACTGCTCCACTAGCTGCCTGCGTTGCATAGCACCCCAGTACACTAGCTAGGTGCGTTGCAATGCACCTAAATGCACTACTAGGGTGCGCTGAGCGGGAAATGACAAATGGCAGTGTCATTCCGCGAGGTGGACAGACAATGGAAACTTCCAGAATCTTCCTCAATGACACTTGCCTCACTAAGTTCGACCAAGGATGAGTAAGAGGCTCTCAGCCTCCAAGTGGAAGCAAGAACTGACAGAGAGAAGCCACAAGTCAAATCATAAGTTGACTCATCCTCTCTGCTTACATCTATATATGGATCGCTCATCCCAGAGATCCAGAGGCTGGAATTTTGTACTTTGCAGAGAATTGCTGTTGGTTTTGAGATTGAGATTAGTGCATTGGGTGATTTATGCTTTGTTGGAGGTGAAGAAGGGATTCCTTTGCTGGGAGGTAGATGCTGGATCGGGACTCACTTGGTTGTATCTCCTCCTGGATCTTCCTGTTATATCAATAAAACTATTTGAGTTTCTCCTACATGCTTCTGTATCAATGATGTTTCGTTATAGTTGCATGTTTAGCTTAAATCTGATCCTAAGCTAGTTATGAATGTAAATCTATGTCTTTGTGTAGTTTTCCTCTTCTGTGATCTTGCAGGAACTTGGTGAAGCTGGGCAAGTAAGGGAGCAGGTAGCTGGAAGCTGTCAAAGAGAAGAGTGATTGGATCTACGGGCTAGCGCAAGACACAGGTTAAAACTGCTCGATCCAGTCGTATAATAAGGATGTCTCATTTAAAAAATGGCATTTTTTCAAAGCTTTGCCCCGCATCCTTTCTTTATGCAAGTTAGGAAATGACCAATCCTACGAGTTTAAAGGGTTAGAAATTAAAAAAAATAAATGGTTGCTCTTTGCTTGCATGCCAAAAGGTTTGCATGCCCCTAGGTATAGTGAAGCAGAGTTTCCAGGTTACCCCTCAATTTGCAGACAAAATATTTGTTTTATCGAGAAAGGCCTACCTTTTCCAGGTTACCCTTCAATTTGTAGACAAAACATTTGTTCTATCGGGAAAGGCCTACCTTCTAACGAAGGTATTTTATTCCAGTCTAATCTCATAAACTAGTCATATATCCTCCGCGAAAACCTACTCTATACCCAAGGTTTTCCTCTCGAAACAGGCTAAGGTGCATCCCACCTGGGTTTTAGTCATATCCTCCGAATCACTCGCGCTCATCAGGAGGATGGACTGGGGATTGATGAGACATTCCTTGCGTGAAAGGACCATTCAGGGATGGTATATGACTATTTGCTATGTGTGAACCGGGGAATGAAAGCTGGTCTACAAGATTGACCACTTTTCCTTCATGCGGAAAACACATTACTCTAAAGAGTGAGGAGACAATGGCTCCCATGCAATAAATATAGTCACGTCCAAGGAGTATATTATAATCCAGTGGT
The DNA here is from genome assembly GCA_031772625.1 of Pinus tabuliformis. Classification (NCBI taxonomy): domain Eukaryota; kingdom Viridiplantae; phylum Streptophyta; class Pinopsida; order Pinales; family Pinaceae; genus Pinus; species Pinus tabuliformis. Next base: position 509,278,612 of record CM062807.1, read on the forward strand.
CCTTGGACTACCATTACGTTCATGTGAACGGTTTTCCTTCTCAATGGTATCGACACATTGGGAAGGATCCCTAACGGTCGACTGGCTCCTTTGTCAAAGCCTGTTAGATTTCTCATTTCAGGCAAAAGCGGTGGCGAACCAAGCGCTTTCCACGCAGTTGAGGAAAGGATACTCATAGAAGCCCCTTCATCTATGATGATATCGGTCATGACCATTATGTATATTTGAGCAATGATTCGAAATGGTACACTAGCCGGTTAGCAGGGTCTGCCTACTAGATTCCAATCGAAGGAAACAACTAGGTTGCTTGGAGGTGGGACCGAATAGATGACCAGATATGAATCTGACGAACTTCCTTCCTGTGGTAAAGGAACGGGTAGACTGCCCCCATGTTCATCGGAGTCTGTGCTTATGAAGAGAATTTGGATGGTTTCGTTCTTGTTCTCTCCGATGACTGTATCATTTGAAGACGGGTCCTCTGAAGGCAAGATCGGGTCAACTGCCGCCTTGACCTTTTGACTTTCGTCTGGTGTGGATTCAGACGGTTTATCTTCAATGATAGATGCTTCGGCCGACCACAATGGTGTGTCAGCCAGATTCTCAACTAGTGACAGACTCAGCAAGAGTTTCTTATATCCAGGAGGAAGTTGTAACGGTGAAACCGGATGGTCATCCAAAACTCTTTTAGCCTCGTCTAAGAAGGGACAATGGTGGACGGTGTGATCGCCTTCACACAGTTTACAAGGAAATTTACATTTTCCTTTTTGTCCAGGGGCTTCACTTTCACTAGTCGACAGTGTATTTTCAACATGATTATCAGAGGTTGACGACACCGGATTGTGAAAATGAGGAGACCGATCCCTTAAGATCCGAGGGATGCAAGGACAATCTCGATGATAGTGGTCTCCTTTGCAAATGACACATGGCGATTTAGGCCTGGACGGTGCAGTGTGTGGATTTTCGCTAAACGATGCCTGGTTGCCCCTTTTCGCCTTTGGCTCCTTCTTCTTCTTCTCTTCTTCTTCTTCTCCTTCTTCTTCTCGATTACTTGATTTTTGGTTTTACCAGCTTCATCATGCGAAGAGGAGGGAGGAGAGGAAGAATTGGATGAAGTAGAAGGTTGGGGGGTAACTCTGGTATCGTTTAGTTGCTGACTTGATTGTTTAGGAATCATAGTGTTCTGAACGACAGAGGTTGAGAAGAGCCATACGGGCAAGCCGATTGTCAATCCTGGAAGCGACAATGTGGCCATATGGGGCGCACCAACATCTCCCCAAGAGGAGAAAGGACTAGGATTTCCCCCAAGGGGAACTCCTTGGTTGGTGGACTCCATTTTTCTCAACCTAAGACCAACATAGGAAAGGTGATATTTATTTCGATTAAAATAAATTTTAGACGCTTTGACACAACTTGTTTTTTCAATTTTTAAGAGTCGAGAAAAAACAAAAGATGACTCTAGTCGCCTTCGATTTTTAATGAGACTGAAGTGACAAGTGCTCAGATGGACCTTTTCGTTTAAGGAGTCTGAAAAGGAACGAAAGAGACTACTCTGGAAATCTAGACAGAGGGATTACCAAACCAATAGCAAAACTGCAGAATACTCTTTAAGGTACGGCAGTCAATCTTCCCGAATGCTGTGTTCAGTGCATTGCGATCGATAGGGCGGTAGACACGGCTTCCTATGGATGAAGGATAAAGCCTATTGTGGTCTCCCAATATATACTCGACGGTACGTGGGAGCACAAGTCGTACTGGCACTTATCGTCTCAAAGTGGAGGAATCACCCAACCATCAATGAAAACAACAGTTACCAAGCTTTACAACGCCGGAATACGTCTCTAGCCTAGACTTCTAAATGTTGTGCATTAGGTTACAAAGCGTTTTGAGATTCATTAAATTTATTTTACAGTTGATCTTTGTTAAGAAATTTGCCTTTCAGGTTCACCGCGTGATGTAGATGTACAATTCCTAAAATTCAATCTAAGATGATAAACAATCGTTTAATCTTCTTTTTGCAGTGAAAATCCTAGCTACTAAGGAAAGAGAGATGATATTCTTTCAACATAGAACATAGAGCACACACTATATGCACTGTCCTAAATCAAACCAACAAATAGTCTAAATTCAAATGCACATGCATGTATTTGTTTTCAGCCTTCTTAATGTGTGAATGATAAAAAGAAAGCTAAGCACAAATCTGAATTATTTTTCAAAGCGACATTACTAACAAGTTTCTTTTCAAGACAAAATGAAGGCAATGATGACACTTTGCGATTTGGAATTGAAAACTTTGCTTTCGACACTTGAAAAACTATTAATTCAAATCAAATACAAGAGTAACAATGTAATTGACTATCAAGAACAATCAGATTCTCTTCTATGACTGAAAACGACACTTGCGACACTTTCAAATCAAGAAACGACAGTTCAATTACGCTACTTGTTTGTAAAAGAGAACTAAAAATGGCTCAAAATACATAAAAACATTTACAGTTATTTGCACAATGGAGGCGGAATAATGGCAAGGAAGGGGGTTTCAACAGAGGTGTATTGACTACAGACAGCAAAACTCCTGAATAGAGCTGAAAAGAGTGAACACAGAAACCAAAATCTAAGAGCAGAAGAGGCCTTGTCTGATCAGCTCACCTGTAACACAGGGAAAAAGAGATGCAGCGCACCTACTACACTCGTGAAGTGCGATGCATCTAGAATCCAAAGAAGAGACAGTGCGATGGTCCAGGGATGAGACTTCAACTGGGTTCCGGGTCACAGTTTGCAGCTCAGTTCCGGGTTTTAGGCGGAGCAAGTGGTAATCAGTAAATCAATCACAGGGGTAGATCTAAGGAGGTTACTAGAGCCACCACAAGGGTAATTAGAGAGCTTGTAAATTGATTGTTCAGTTCATAAACAAAACTCGGAGATAGACTGAAGCAGCATTGATCTACTTTGCACTTGCATAGAAAATGCAGTTCGAAGGCTAGCTGGCTTGACTTCAGGCTCTATTTGTAAGTTTATAAAGTAAACAAATGTAGATAAACAAACAATCTATTTGTTCCCCAGCGGAGTTCGCCATTTTGTTATCGGGAAATCTGGTGTCTATGCAGAGTTGCTAGTCCCACTAAGGCTGGTAGCTAACTTAGAAACAAACAAACTAAAACCACTTTCGTTTTCCTTTATGAGAAATAGATAAGAGGGGAATAAAGGAGACCAATCTCTGTCTTGCACTTGGTTCCTTTCTTGATTCCTCTCCCTTCTGATAGATCTTTGCCGCTCGCTTCCTTGTCTACCCAGCTTCAAAGAGCACTTGTAGAATCAAAGCAGCATAACACTATCCAAGAACATAGATCTATTATCATAAAAAATATAGGACCAGATATATATTGACCACACAAATGCATATATCATCAATCATACAAGAATGTGGAGGAAAACTTGAATAGCTTTATTAATAATCAAGAATAGCAAAGAGGATTACAACCGATTGTTCTGACCCAGCATCATCCTCTCAGCAAGAAAGCCCTTCTTCACCTCATGAAAAGCTTAGATCACCCAACACTATGATGTTGCACCAAGAAACCAGTAGCACTTCCTTACAAGATATAACATTCTAGCGTCTGGATCTCTGGGATGAGGGATCCATATATAGATGTTTGAAAGGGGGGTGAGTCAGCTTTTGAGATTTGATTAGTGTCCTCTCTTTGATAGTTCTTGATTCCACTTGGAGATTGATGATCTCTTACTCATCCCTTGGCGAATGCAGAGATGCAAGTGTCACAAGAGAAGTTTCTAGAATATTCCATGATCCTCCACCTTGCAGATTGACCCTGCCATTTGTCCACTCTCGCCCATCGCACCCCATAGAAGGGCTTTTCAGTATGCATCGCACCTCCTGTGTCTATTTAGGTGGGATGCAGCGCACTTTGACCATGGACCAGGTGGGATGGTCCAGTTTTGAGCAGTTCTGAGTAGTTTTTCATGGAGAACTTCTGGGAGAAGATGTAATCAGTTGACCTTGTTCTTTTAGAGGTTGAAACAACACTTTTAGGGACTTAAGAGCCCTTGGTTTATGGACATTTATGATTGGGGTTGCAGTGCCCAAAAATGTCTATAACATATAGGGAGTTGAACAAAGCCACAAAGAAGGATCATTTTCCTCTACCCTTCATTGACCAAGTGCTAGATGGCCTGGCAGGGAAAAAGTTGTTCTCTTTCCTAGATGGATTCCATGAGTACAACCAAATCCAAATTTTCCTAGAAGACCAGGATAAGACCACATTGACTTATCCTTGAGGTACCTTTTCCTATTGGGTCCTTCCTTTTGGCCTATGCAATGCTCTTGCCACTGTCTAGAGAGCAGTCTTGAGTATTTTCGCCGAATTAGTCCATGATGTGGTGGATATTTATATGGATGATTTTACAACTTATGGTTGTGATTTTCAAGAATACCTGTCGAACCTAGGCTAATTATTGTACAAATGCATTGAAATGAACCCGTGTCTCAGTCCTAAAAAATGTGAATTCTTAATGACTGCAGCGACCGTGTTAGGTCATTCAATATCTCAGCAAGGACTGCAGTTGGAACCAAACAAAATAGCTATCATCCAAATGGTCCCACCTCCTCAAAGCAGAGATATGTCAGAAGTTTCCTAGGGCAAGCTGGATACTACCAAAGGTTCATAAAGGACTTAAGCAAGTTGGCCTCTTCTTTATTTGGTTTTTTGGCCAAAGACTATTAGTTTATATGGTCAAAAAGTTGTCAAGAGGCCTTAGACATCCTAAAGGATAAGTTAACCACTACACCGATTCTTCGAGGCCCAAATTGGGCCCTCCCCTTTCATATTCATGTTGATGCCTCACACAAAGCCATAGGAGCAGCCCTAGGTTAGATAGATGAAAAACTACCTTATGTTATCTATTTTATCAGTAAGAATTTATCAAAGGCTGAACTAAATTATACAGTGACCAAAAAGGAACTAATGGCTATTGTGCATTCATTAAATAAATTCAGGCATTATATTATAGGCTATTAGGCATTTGTGCATACTGACCATGCTGCAATCAAATATTTAATGAACAAACCAGATGTGAATGCTCGAATTATAACATGGTTACTTTTATTATAGTAGTTTGATCTAACCATTGTTGATAAGCCTGGTAAGGAAAATGTTGTTGCAGAGTTTTTGTCTACAGTAAATTTGCCTGTAGGTGAAGAAGGAATGGTGGATGACCAGTTATCGGGCGAGCACTTATTTGCTATTTCAGTTCTCTCTCCTTGATTTGCTGATATAGAAAACTATTTGGTATCGGCACAGCTCCCACCAAACTTGTCCTCCAAAGAAAGAGTAAGATAGTCATGAAAAGCACCCCCTTCACTTGGATTGGGGGCAATCTTTTCAAACTTGGCCCAGATCAAATCTTGAGAAGTTGTGTCAAGGAGGAGGAAGTCTTTGACATCCTTCTGACCTGTCATGATGAGCCTTGTGAAGGTCACTTTGCAGCAAAGAGGACAAAATTAAAAGCATTACAAGCAGGCTATTATTGGCCCACTCTTCACCGGGATCTAAAAAAATACACTGGTTAGCGTGATCGGTGCCAGAGGATGGGAAGGCCTACTCCAAGAGATGAAATGCTTGTGCAGCCTCAAGTGACTTTCAAACCATTTGATAAGTGGGGCATGGAATTCATTGGGTCTATTGACCCTCCCTTAAAGAAAAAATAGTACATTATTGTGTGCACTAATTATTTGACAAAGTGGGTTGAAACCAACGCAATTAAGGCAGCAACAGAAGAGAAGGTGGTTGAGTTCCTAAGGGAGAATGTATTCTACAAATTTGGGTACCCTAGAGAGTTGGTCACAAACCAAGACAGCCAGTTTACCTCCAACATGATTGAAGACTTTCTCAACCATCACAAGATGAAGCATAGAACCTCCACTCCCTATCATCCACAAGCTAATGGGCAAGTGGAGGTGACCAATAGAGCACTGGAGGGCAACTAGACCAAAGTGGTTTGCAGAAGCAGGAAGGATTGGGAAGAAAGACTAGTTGAGGCCACCTGGGCCTATAATACTACATGGAAGATAACCACTGGATTCACACCCTATGAGTTGGTCTATGGAAAAAAGGCCTTGTTTTCCATTGAAATTGAATATAACACATTAAGGATGGCAGCCCATCTAGATCTAGATCTCAACAGTGCACAGAAAGAGAGATTGTTCCAGTTGAATGGTTTGGATGAATTCAGAATGCAGGCCCTCCTACATACAAAGGTAGTTGAAATTCATAGGAAGATCTGGCATGATAAAAATATCAAGGAGAAGTAATTTTAGGAAGGCGATTGGGCATTTTTATATGATTCTAGGTATAAACACTTCAAGGGAAAGTTAAGGACAAGATGGCTTAGACCTTATGTTGTGGAAAGATGCCATGATAATGGGTCAGTGAAAATCAAAACCATAGATGAAGAAGCCATTCCTTTACTTGTTAATGGACACCGATTGAAAATTTACAAGAGCCTTTTATCAAAACAAGAGTTCATTGATGATATCAATAAAACATTGATGATAGTGGAGCAAGTTCAAGATCCTCCCTCATCAAATAACTGAGACAGAAAAAAGAATAAGGACTCAGGTGAAAACCTACATGAGGCGCCTGCGTCCCATCATTGGTTTGAAAACCTGTTGATGTGGCTCAGTGGTGTCAAAACAAAAAAAAAAAAAGGAAGAAAAAGAGAATAAGAAATATCCTTGGGTGAAAACCTTTCTTGAGGTGCCCAGGCCGAACAACTAGGGTGAAAACCTCTCAGAGGTAGCCTAGTTTAAAAAAAAAAAAAAAAAAAAATCATGAAATTTCCATTTGCAGGTCAGCAAGAAGGATGGTCAAGGAGCAAAGGAGGATCCCAAAGAGACCCCTGTCACTCACATATTTATTTTTCCACTCATTACCATGCATCCCTCCATCATTTCTGTCGTTCTTTCACTCCATTGCTTCAGTTTATAAAAGGACTGTGTTTTCTACAGGATCCCCTGTATTCCTATAGGATCCCCTGAAAACCTACAGGATGATCCTGTAGGAATTACAGTGACCCAGAAATCCTATAGGAAGCAATCCGAAGGCAAATGATGGAAGTTATAGGCCCCTAAAATTCACCCTCTTCATCATCTATCACCACACCTTGTCCACCATCATCATCCCTACACTCACCATTAGAAAAAATCAGTTTCAAGAGTATTTTTTTTTTCTCCAGTCTTAGAAAAAGGGAAACAAAGAGGAATAAAGAGAATCACCTAAATATTCCTTGCTCTCCACAATCCCACTCCTTCTTTCCATCCATGTCACCATCCTCGTAGCTCTAGTAAGAAGAATGATTAAAGAGTTATGAGGGAGAAGCAGCTAGAGGACATCCTGTAGGTAATCATGTAGCAGCCTATCCCACAGAATACCAATCATACCAGCAACAAGCCTTCAGCGTGATGATCCAGGAGCTCCAAAGTAGCAACATCATATCTTCAACTATAGGTCCCTGCAAAAACAAAGAATCCATTAGCAGAGCGCAAGAGGAGGAGGAAGAATAGCATGCAACAAATACACACAACAACACCTTTGGTCTTCGACAACTGCAACATAGAATTGGAACCACAGGTAAGTATCCTGCTCGCTCTCTCATATGCATCATGTAGTCAAAAAAATGTAAGGGTTACAAGATAGTTGGTTTATATGTGAAAAGGTGGCCAGTTAACTTGGCCACCTTCATTCAGTCAACACATGCACAATCGAGTGTCCTCTCACACGTGGCTATAGTCAACTCAAAGATAGAGAAGGAGTAGGAAAAAAGTGGTTAGAACTACAGATCCATAAGATGGGAGCTGATTTCGAGGAGTGGGAAATGATAAGGTGGTAGTGGGGACCAACAGTCCAAAAATGGAAACGTACCTTTGCTGCCAGCACACCACCTCACCCCAAATCGCCATAAGAGGAAATAAAACATCATTCCCATGCATTCATGCATTTCACTTCCTCAAAACTCACTCACCCAAGTCTCTCTCATACCCAGGAAACCCACCGGAAGAAAAACTCCATCATTTCACTGCACAGGAATTCCTATAGGACTGCATAGGAATTCCTACAGGATCATTCATAGGAATTCCTATAGGATACACAGAGACTGTCTACAGGATTGGCATAGAAGAGTTCAGAAGGTATATCATGGGATTTGGCCACTGCAAACAATATAAAAAGGTAGGCTCTGTAATTACATCCCTCTTTGCAAGTAAATGAACTAGAAATCCTCTAAGTTTGAGTGAATTTGGCAACTGTGTAAGGGAATTACATACACAGTCATCTATGTTTTGGTTCTGCATTTGAAAGATTGTTTCAACCCTCTCATTTTCTCCTCGAAATTCACCAGTAATATGACAGCGGGGTTAGGAGAGAGCCCACCAACACTATGAGAATCCAACAACACCCCCAAGTGCTTGAAATCTTCACAAGACATAATTGGATGGGGTTTTTCAAAAAATTCAGAGGGTATGATGATGAGGTGGCTTAAGAATTTTCTCTCTCCCTCACTCCACTCACCAGAATCCATGCCACTATTGTAATAAGGGGCCTCACTATAGATCTCACCCCTGATCTCATCAACAGAGTCACCACACTTCCCCTAGGAATACCATGGAGGAAAGAAGACAAAGGAGATATCCATGTTGCCAAAAGAAAATTCTTTTTAGAAGGTGAGGAACCCACTGAGGACAAAAATGGAGTAAGGAGTGAAATTATGCCATATCCATGGAATGAGGTAGGCTACCAACTGACCATATACATCTCATGTGAGGGTAGGTATAGTGTGGTTTATGGTTATCATTTTAGGATCCTTGAAGAATTGAGATTTGGAGTAGAAACGCCCCCTCACCAGAGGCTCAACATACCATACTTCCTACTTCAATCACTCATAGACTCAAGCATCAAAGTGAAGGAGGGAAATTCCCAATAGTTAGATCACCATGGGTTGATTAGGATCCTCATGAAGATTCCCTACAAAACCTTAGAACTCCTATAACATGGTAAGTTTTTAGAGACATGCCAGCAAAGGATGACATCAAAGATCTCACTTATGATGTTAGTCCTACTGTCAGTGAAGAGGAAGTAAAACAATAAGAGCAAGATACAGAAGGATATAAGGATGAGATCGATGAAGAAGGATCTGACATAGAGGAACATGATGAAGATGAAGAATAAGAGGGAGAAGAGAAGGAGGATGATGAAGAAACAGAGGAGGAAATTAGGGAGGAAATTGATAGAGATGATGAAGATCTACAAGAAGAAGAAGACAAGAAGGAAATAGAGGAAGAAGGAAATGAAAAAGAGGGGACAGAAAACAAAGAGGAGTCACCTAGGGTGTCTCCAAAATCCACTAAGAGGGAGGCAATAGCTGCCCTCACTACTCTTACCACCCCAATCAAGCAAAAAGGAAAAAGGCAGACGCAAGCCCCATTATATTTCAGGACAAGAAAAAGCACAAGAATAAGACAGGGAAGCCCCAAGAATCAACCAAAATTCCTATTGTGATTGAAGACTCCCCTACACAAAAAGACAAAATGCCTTCCCCTAAGTCCCCCTATCACCTATGTGATTAGGCCTACCACTAGATCAACTTCCTCCAAGGGAAAGGAAATCCTACAAGATACACAACAATATCTACCAGAAGCAAAAATAGTCCTACAGGATACTCTGTTGAATCTACATGAAACACAGAAATTGGAAAGGAAGGTAGGGGAGCAGCAAGAAACTAAAGAAGAAGGCCCAAAGACAAAAGAACTTAGCCCCCAACCTAACCTGGACTCCCATTACCAGTTTATTGAAGGAGGCAGGGTCATACCTCAAAAATTTGCCATCCCACTGTTCTTTGAGCTTGAGAAGGAGAGGGCCAGAACTCATCGATGGATGTAGATCGCCAAATCAAAGGGGGTGGAAGACATTGGGCACATGGAAGAGAAAATCAAGGAGATGGGTAGAGAGCTAAGTGGATTGAGGGATAGAGAAGCTATAATGAGAAATCAACTAGAGATAGAAAATGCATGGTTGAGGGGACAACTGCAGGAAAGAGAGAATCAATTGGCATGTATGGCTAGTCTCTCTTTGGAAGAAATCCAGTGTAGGATTCCAGCTAAATCATATGCTCTCTACCTCAAAGAACAATGGTTGCAGTTTCAGATTAAGACCCTAGCACAGAGAGGCACCATGCCATTTTAGGACTACAGGCAGTTTATTGATCTTTGTGATCAAAGTACACTAGAAGATAGGGCCAAAATGGCTGAGTTTTATTTGCACAACATGGCCCTCACATACATGAATGTATGGGACCCTAATGCCAATCTAGGAGATCTACAATTAATGGCTTTGGCATCATGGATGAACCATGATGAGTCAAGAGCTAGAGAGATGAAAATGATATTGGAAAGAGAGCAAACTGAACCTCTTTTGATCAGAGCTAAACAATCAACTCCTATGGCCCTCATCAGTACCCATAATTTGATTTCAAATGATCCTCAACTGGCACCTAGATATCTTGCTACCCAAGAGCAAGCAATTTCACATTTTGAGGACATGTTAAAGTTGTTAGGAGATGATAGTATACATGTTTGCATGAGGAGATGGAAAACACTGCCATATAGCTTAAAGATAAGAGAATATCACTCTTCTCAAAGGTTGAGAGAGGCACTCAATAGGATAGCTATGTATAAGAAATCTATGCAAAGGTTGAAGGTCAACTAGATAGGCCTAAAACTCAGTCCACCACTACTCTTAGGGATGCTAGAAGGGAGAAAAGAAGAAGAAAAGAGGCAGTGGGAAGAGGTAGAAAAGAAATTTGGCTTCTATGAACAAGAAGAGGAGACTACAACAGAGGCATGGGATGACAGAGAGGCCACTAGAGCCATGAAGTATATGGAAATTGATTAAGTTGCTCAGAGGATGAGCAACACCTTTAGTAGGGGGTTGATGACGAGCCTCATCATTAGGTAATTATATGGGCCTTAATTCACCTCCTAGCTTAGTCAAACCAACTTTTCTCATAACTTATTGCTTGTTTTTTATTATGTTTTTTTTATGAGGTGAGTTAGAGTTGGATATTATGCTTTGTGGTCTAATATGCATTGAATGTAGGATTAAAGAAGAAAATAAAGGAATTTTGGCAAAGACCAAGGTCAAAACTTGAATGGGACAAGGGAGAGGGATTATAGGCAGTAAATCCTCCCAATTTAGTACTACTCCATTCAAATATTCCTCCATTCATCACATCAGCTCGGACTGCAAATAGCCAAATCATGAGGACTAGAAGGCGACCGAGCAAGTGAGAGACAAAGCACCAGTTTATCTCGAGTTTGGGTGCCGCGCCTCCAAAATTTTAAGGAAGTCATTGGGGACTTCATATGTATAAGTAGAGAGACCTAGGACCTCAGTAGGATTCAAATTTTTGATTGTAAAACTCTAATCTATTTTCGAGCTGCAAAACTTGTGACAGTTCTATTGATGTAATTTGTTGTTTTGGTAATAAGAATGAGTTTTGTTTTGAGCTAGCACAAAGTTAACTCAGAGGGCTGAAGCTCTTGGGTTAGGGCTCAACCCTAGCAGCCAAGGCTCCTCTTTATTGTACATGTATGTTTAGTGTAGATTCATAGCTTCATTGTTAATTTGCTTTTTAGATGCATTTCCATTACAAGCAGTGTAGATTAGACTGGTTGTTTAATAGTTTTCTTCCCTTTGTGCCTTATTTCAAGTAGCAGGTTATCAAGGAGAAAAAAGCATCACGACAAGGTTGTTAGGAGGTGTCTCGGCCTCACTTCCTCCCTCTGGGAACATGAATTGAGGAAGGGACCCTTAAGCAGCCCCAAAAACATCGATTTCTAGTTCCTTTATGTGCTTTGGAGTTTGTTGTCTTTAATTATGTATTTGACTAATTTTTCAAGGTAGATTTCATTGTCATCATTTTCATCTCGATTTCTGAAGTAGATCTCACTCATGCTTTCATTCCTTTCAACAACTTTCTTCATGAAAATATATCTTGTTGCATAGCTTTTTGGAAGACACACATGTTTTATGTAGAGTAGGTGGTTTAGGAGGAGACTAAGACTTCATAGCTAGAATCCACCTTCCACTTCATCCACCTTAGCCATCCCTTGTTTTCATGATCACTTTCACTAGTTTTCAATCATTTTTCATAGAAATTCTCCCAAGCACATTGAGTGAATCTAGCCATCTATTACCTTGGAGATTGACTCCTGAGTGATCCTAGACCTTCTACCACTCCATTCCACACATCGAACACCTTTCCTAAGCCTCCCATCACCTCCAACATCTCACATTTAGCTCTCGGTTGTATCCTGTAGGTTTCTTGTAATTCCTACATGATCATCCTGTAGGTTTCTAGTACATCCTGTAGGTTTTCCTGAAACGACCTGTTTTGAGGCCGAATTGGTGGAAAACCTCTAGGACGTCACTAAAAGCCTCCTAGGGACCCTCCACACCATCCAACCACTTCATAAACCTTCTATCCATCCTCAAACACCCTTAATCCACTTGCCACGTCCACAAGAACAATTAGTTTGCATACTTGATTTTACATAAAAAGACCAAAATAGCAAAAACATATTTAGTTTAGTCTCTTTACTTGCACATTAGTATTGTTTGATGCTTCTTACTTCTGCAACTTAGATAGTAGCATTTTTTTTATGTTGATTTAGCATTTCTGCCTAGCATAGCTTCTTAAATGGTTAATTAGGGAATGGTGTGATTTAACATTACATGTTGACCTTCTCCATTAATGCAGTAGAGTAACTCTCTTAGAGTATATTTACCTTTCTTCCATCAAATAATCAAGCTTCTTCTGACTCTGTAGAAGTCTGGCTTGGAACCCCAGTGGTCTCTCACCAGCTGAACAATGACAACACTATCACTTTTACTTGTGCCTACAGCACTGTCACCGCCATGTTTGTACGAACCCTGGGTTGATAAGTAAAGTTAGTAGCCCAAGAGTTGTAGCATCCTTGCTGCAATACTGACTCTCATCATGCAACAAAAAACACTTCATTTCATGAATAGAAAAATGTTGAACTATGCTTACAAACATAATGGAAATAAGATAGCCCAAGCGATGGTAGCTTATCTCTGAGAAGAGATGTGGTGGCTACATGCCCCTGAACTGAGTTACAATGAGGCTAAAGGGCATTTTTATTATTAAACAATAAGGGAAAACTGTAATCAACCAAAACCCTAACTCGAGGAGATGTAACCGTTGGGGTTTGTTGGGCAGTCAACTTCCCGGGGTCGTAACTTTGTCACATTATCTTTGTTTGACACATATGATACCTCGTTGGAAAGATATCTTCGAGGACTACAACCATCAATGTAATTGTCCACCCAGCCATTGGAAAGAATTTTGCCAGAAAAACATCATTTAGGGCCTCAAAATGGCTCTGGAAGTTTAGGACCTGAAAAACTGCTAAAAATGGTAAACTGTGCTACAATTAAGGAAACATATGAAACTAACCGGGGGGTCTAGGTGGAATAAGTGGGTGGCCACCAATATCCACCTGGATCAGAAACATTAGAAAAGGTAGTGAAAAGAAAAATCCAAGTTGCCTGCCCTGTTGACATTGTGTATGAAACTCCAAAACCATGGACAAGGCGTTGTCCATCGCTTCTTCAAAAATTCAAGCATATTTTTAGGAGCAAAATCATTGTTTCGAGCTAAATTCAACAACAAAGCAATTAGTCGGCTCTCATTCTGCGAACATAACTACATACATAATACATACGTAGGGTTCCAACATCCTCTAATAAACTTGCAATTAATAATACTAATAACCACTTATTATGGTTAAACCTCTAATAATAACTTCATTTAAATTTATATTCAGAAGTTGTCACATCTTCTTGTATCTATTCATCTTATAAATAATAAGATCACATATATATTTAATTGTATGCTAAATAACAACAACATAAAACATAAGGAGTCAAATGATCTAAGAATATCCAATGCAATGGATTCAAACAAGATTGGTTGATAGGGTGTCACCTGGAAAATCGAAAACCACCACCCAACCTAGAACTGACTTCCTCCAGTTCACCCCTGAGCTGAGAGTACTTTCCCATGGATCAAAAACCTCTTGTTGATCTCTTCAATGGGTATTTAATTCCCTTCTTTCATGATAAGGTTTCCTTTAGCGGTGTCCCACTTTTATGGATCTTTTTATCCACTTGCCTAGTTTTTCCCACAAAAGCCCACCTTTCTCTCCCACGATGCTTTGATGTTTTTCCAAGCTTAGCATATTTCTCCAGCTAAGCATGTTAATGGATATTTATCTCTCATCCATTAATCTTATCTAGAATTTGATCTAGAATTCTTATCATGAAAGAATTATCCATTCCCATTCACCAACGAGATTTTATTTGGCAAGAGTCTCAGCTCTAGGTGTCTCATTTCCAAGCACTTAAATTCCCTTTATCTATTTGGTAATAAAATATTTAGTCACATTTTTACCCGTAGTCCTAACTTTTCTTCTATAACTCACTGAAAACTTTTCCCAACATGACAACAATGGAGGGGTATTATAGTCAACCATGGTCCAATGTTGCATTGTGACAAGGATTATGTCAATATGGAAATCCACCATGGTCAACCATATTTATTTTAGGGTTTATAATATTTATCTTAGCATTTATATACTGTGTTTTTTTCCCTTGGGTTTATAATATCAATCCCTTGGGTTTATTAATCTAAGGGTCCATATAACTAGGGTTTAATATTATTCCCTTAGGTTTATAATCCCTAGGGTTTTTAGTATATGAAAATAAACCCTCGTTAAGCATGGCAACCATGGTATAGCGTCGCATTGTGACAAGGATTGTATCAATATGAAAATCAACCATGGTCAACCATGTTCTTTTTAATGTTTATAATATTATTCCATTGGGTTCATAATCCCTTGGGGCTTTAGTATTAATCACTTGGGTTTATAATATCAAATCCTTGGGTTTATTATTCCATTGGGTTTATAATATCAATCATGGTCAACCTTGGTCGAATTTCATATTGTGACAATGATTGTCTCAATATGAAAATCAACCATGGTCAACCATCGCATGGTGACAAAGATTGTCTTGAAATGAAAATCAATCATAGTAAAGCATGGTCAACCATCGTTAATGTTGCATTGTGATAGGGATTATCTCAATATGGAAGTTCATCATGGACAACCATGTTTATTTTAGGGTTTATAATATTTATCTTAGCGTCTATATAACTTGGGTTCATAATTTTTATCCATTGGGTTTATTATTCCCTTAGGTTCATATTCCTAGGAATATGAATCCTTAGATTAATATACCCAAGGGATTGATATTATAAACCCAAGGTATTAATACTAAAAACACTATTGTTTATTCTTTAGGGTTTTTAGTATTAATCCCTTGGATTTATTATCAATTGGGTTAATATTATTCCCTTGGGTTTATAATCTCTTGAGGTTTTAGTAATAATCCCATGGGTTTGTTTTTCCCTTTCATTTATAATACCAATCCCTACATTTTATTAACGTTAGGTTTATATTTATATTACATAATTTAAAATTAAATAATAATAAATAACATTTAATATTAAATAACTATTATTATAAAGAAATAACTATTATTATAATTATAATAATAATATTTTTATTGAAATAATTTTTTTGTATTATTATTTTTATTGTTACATATTTATCAATAGTAAATATAAATGAAGCTTTTGACTATATCCACTATATTAATACTTTTAATATAACTGTACTAGTTTAATAGGATATATAATCAATTTTGAAATTCTAAATCGAAAAAATTTGAAATGTTCAAAACCTCGACCTCGCATGTCTGCAGACAAGACAATCAAGTTGAACCAGAGTTTCCTAAGAAGTGGCTACTTCATGAAGTTTTGATTAAAAACCTATTAAAAGTTCGTATTTGGTATATCCAGTGAATATAGGCGAGTTTTGTAAAATGGCTCCTTTAATCCAGCTCCCTGATAAATTTCCAATGAATATCATACCTCTATAAATCATGTCATACTACATGAGAAAGAAGTCCTTGTCTTCTTTCTGTTGGGTACGATAATGAAAGTGGCCTATATGGATGGAAGTGCAAGGACAAAAGAGGAAGCCAATCTAGCAAAAGAAATGAAGTAGAAGATATTAGTTCCTCGAAATCGCCAGTTTCTTGTAAGAACATAGGAGAAGGTGTGATGAGGGTTAAGCTTGTGATTAGAAAGAATGAATTGATGAAATTGTTGTCTAATGGTCTAGCTAAGAAGGTGGCCATGGGGGATTTGTTAATGGAGCTTCAAGATAAATTAGGTGATCCGAGTACTGTAATGTATGATCCATATGAAAAGAATTTTGGTCTTGCAGCACGAATGAATAGTCATACTGTATGGAAGTTTTTACTAGGTAGAATCCCCAAAGACAAGAATCTTAATAATAATAATAATAATTGTTATTATCTAATTTTAAGGTCACTGCCAAGCTAGACACCAAATTTTTGTATGAGACCCCCTTCTTTGTCGGACAAGGAACCACCTCCTCTAAGTGTACGAAGACATACATAGTCTGCCCACTCTGGTTTTGAACCTGTGACCCCTTAGAAGGAAACACATGCTCTTAATATGCAACTGGATTGATCTGCTCATTTGAAATGAATTGACAAGCACTGCTGATCTTGAAAGATTCACTCGGTGTTTGAGTGTAATAATTTTTAATGGTGCTGTCATGCATCATGTTATGATCTTAGCTATATTGATTATGTAAGTTCTACCCAGAAATGGAGATCTCTATCATATAAGCCAAAGAATAGACATCTCTATGTTAATTGCGCAATTGCAGTGTTGGGACTCAGAAATGTCATATTTTCATCCACCTTTTTCTTCACTATTCCTTACATTTCATCATCCCGTTAACCTTTTATCATATCATTTTCATACATACATTTGGGTTTCACCTTCTTATTTTCCATTTTATTCATTTTTGTATTACAAATGAATTTATGATTAAATATTAGAAAATATACATATTTTTATATATATCTCAAGAATATGTGAGTTTTGTGATGTGTAGGAAATATGTGAAGAATTAAGTCCAAGAGACCTCTCAAATATCTCCTCCACCATATTAAGGAGATAATTATGCAAGCCTATTCCTAAGGAGAAGATTTGGTTGGCATATCTTATCCATATCTCCTCCACCATATTAAGGAGATAATTATGCAAGCCTATTCCTAAGGAGAAAATCATGGAGGATTTGGTTAGCATATCTTATCCAAGATATGTGAGAGATTTGTGGAGGATTCAAAGGGATCATATCTTGTAATAGTGGGAAATTAGTTGAGAGTGCTTGAGAGAATATTGGATATGTAATTATGAGATGGTTATCTACCTCATGTATATAAGAGAGTGCTCTCTCTTCATTTTGATAATAATGAATAATGAAAAGAGTTTTTCATCTTTTATTGTTATGATTTCTTGTAATTTAATTCTTGTAATATAATTTGAGATAGTTTTATTGTTGTGAGCTCACATATGTTGTTTGTCATTCAAATTCTTCACATGTTGTATTTCTTTTCCTTTATGAAATTTCCTGCTTTCATAGTTAATGTTTCAATGCCTTCTTAGATTAATTTGATTTCAGTAATTTAGATTAGATTAGTTCCACTTCAATCCTGCATATATAGTGCATGTTCCTCGTAAGTCTACGAACCTCGGATTGACAAATTAAATAGTTGGGCAAGTACTACAACAAAATTAAATGATAATATTTTCACCCAATGTGCAGAGTTCTAAAATATTTTAGAATCTAATAGACAATCACAAAATCAATTGTTTGAGCTAGCTACTATCCATTAAATGGAAAAATATTTCTAGAATTGGAAATGGGTATAAGTTAAGCACTAAAGAACAGTTGTACTGCTATCAACTGTAGTTTTCTGGGTTTGAAATCCACATATTCAATACGAATTACAATAATAATGTCAGTAGATATAATTTTTGAATTGTGAATCTCGCATCGTGGTGTCGGTTGTTTATTGAATGCTTGTCTTCAGCTCTTAGATGCAAGTTGCGTTTTCGTTAGAGTTAGATAAAAACATAACAGAGATTTGATTAGGGTTAGAAGCACCGAGGAAATTAAATGTGTGTAGCATATCTTCCAAGAATGCAGTGAATCCATTAAATACAACCAATATCATATTGTTAATGGAAAAATCCATTCATACTTATGACGATGCAATTTAAGACTTCTAAACTAAAATTAATTTAATTCAAGTACAGATTTCAAAATATTCCAAAATTCTAAGAAAAACACTCTTTCAAGCTCTCAAACAAATAGTCCCACGAACCTCACCACATTGAAAACTGCAAATGTGTAAGATTGGTTTTTTTTTTTTGCCAATCCTATGGAAATTTGAATAAATACTAGGAAATGAGAATAATGTTTTCCGAAATATCGTAAGTAATAATCAAGTTTCTTGGTTATATGTTGTTGAATTTTCATATTCACTTTATTGGGAATCGATCATGTGGACTGACTGCCACTTTGGGATCCACCCTGGGACCATTAAAAAAGGTAATGATAAGGGGTTGGAAGTTTACTAATGCCCGAAGGTTTTGGTGTAACAAGAAACCTAAACTAAAACCTGTACTAAAATTAAATTAATTTAACTTAAACTAAAATTAAGACTGCTAAACTAAAATTAAATTAACTTAATTTAAATATAGATTTCAAAATATTCCAAAAATTGAAGAGAAACACTCTTTCAATCACTCAAACAAACAGTCCCACGAACATCACCACCTTGCATAGGGAAAACTTGAAACAGATCCTGGGAAATGAGCATATTACTTTCGAAAATATTCTAGGTGGTAATCAGGTTGTTTGGTTATATATGAAGGCTGAGGCTTAGTTTTAAAACATCTCATTTGGTTGTAATTCTGAAAGTTATTTTGGTTGGGATGGCTTTGGAAAAAATCTCTAATCCACTATGAATCTATTCCTTTGAGGATCTAATTGTGAAAGATTGTTATTGTCCTACAAGATACATTTTAGGGTTGTTGTTAATGGTCTCCAAAGGCTATTGTGGAGGAGGTTCATACCTGGTGGAGACTTGTGAATTCTATTTGAAGGATATCTCTTAGAACAGGCTCTACCAATGCAAGAGGGGATCTGGATATTTTTTCCTTATGTTCCCACTAGACAACATTGACCACCTATTAGTATTAATATGAAATCATATATGTTTTCAATTTTTAATATATGAAATCATATATTGACTGCCTTATCATATATGTTTTCAATTTTTTCCCTTATAGTCTATTTAGGCATGAAATCATAGTCTTTGTAAATTGTAGCTTGGAGAGATGTGACTCGGAACGTTTACCCCTTTCAAAAGCATTTGATGGTGAATACAATTTTGGAATGTCAACAGTGACACATAAAATTAATTTTGAAACATACGTCCAATCATTTATGTTAGCTGTCATAAGTTTTACTGACTCGTTTATAGGCACAGAAGGATTAAAATGAAAGAGAGAGCTAGATTTTGTTCTCAACAAGTTTGCACCTACAAGGGTTTCGATATATTCTTGATTATGATGTGCAAGAGGAAGATCTTGTTACAAAAGCGACCTTTCTACATACCCATGTCTTCAAGGCTGAAGATAAACATGAATGAAGAAAAGTGAGTCTTATCACACATTTTCACCTCTTGCACTTTACAATCATAGGATTCAAGTCTATTTATATGCTTCATTACATAAAATATTATGGCCAACATAATAGGGGATACTGAAGCCATGTGCTTGAAAATCACACATTGTAAACCTAACAAATTTAACTTACCCAACGATCCTCCTTTTAACTTGGAGAAATTCTTTAGATCCAATATTGAAAACCCACATGTCCCCCTATCACTCAAAACCTTTTTTAGGGTATGTATCCATTACAAGGTCTTATAGTTGTATGCCCATTTGAAGTTTGGAACCCTTAACCCTTGCCACATCAACAAGGATTTGTCGCATTATTTCTTAAGGATGGCACCCATTTAATCCTCCTCAATGCATCGTACATTTTGGCGTCAACTAATAAGATGATTTCCATCTCATGGCTTCTAACTCCTAATTTTCACCCCATAGTGATGTGGCTTCCAACCATGTGTGCTACCTCATCAACACCACATAGCACTTAATGTCAGGTTACATAGCGAACCCCCATCACATGTCTTTCAATGCCATGTCAACTTTCCCGCAACACCACCCAATTCAAAAGAATCTTGCTAACATCATGATGGCATTAGGGTGATGTCACCCACCAAAATGACATTCTCTAAAGGTGCCATGTGTCATCCAAAAATTTTCCAGTTGACCATCCCAAATGCCCATAGCTTCATGCCACATGTCACATTGATAACGTGTCACATTGGAAACATTTCCATGTCACAAGCACACATCCTCGTTGTCCCTCATGGTTTCTGCCACCTCAACTCAAGTCTTTTGCCCATCTGGTTCCCAAATATTCCTATCAATAATTACTTTACAGCTGAGTGGAAGGGAAGAACTTTATGTCCAACCTTGAGTCAACATCACCACTATGCTCATGAGAGGTGACACAACCATCCTTCCTCTACGGCGTGACAAAAAATGTTGGCTGTAAGGATTATACATTTTCCTGTCTCGTGCCTTCTTTCAACGACACCCACTTATCCCTGAAGTTTCACTACAACATTGGCGCAACGCAATGCGAATACACACAATGCCATGTCTCTTGTCCTGCAAAGGCATATCTCCTTTCCCTAGGACATAAATGTATCCAAAACTAGATAGATATTCTTTATCCTCCATGGTTTTGAGTCTTTGCAAGTCTTAATAGAGTTCATCCATCCCAAGTGCAAGCCCGTCATTCAACAATGAAGGGACTTAGAGTCTCAAGGACTCTAATGGGTCATGAAGCTATTCTAAATGACTAACAATTCTTTGTACCATTAATATAATAGGGATAACCCCAAGGGTTAGCTCAGTTGGTCAAAATCAGTGCCTCGCCATCGGGAGGTCACGGGGTCCATTCTCCCTGAAGCCCTTGGAATCAGGCCTAGTTAGTGGGCCGCGGGGCTAGATTCCCTTCGGGGTCGACCAGCCCAGATTTTTCCGTGGATGTAGCGCCACCCGTTGACTAGGGTGTTCATGAACCACAGCCAAAAAAAAGAAGGATAAATCCTTCTTCCCACACAAACACTCTAGCCATTAAAAGTAGCTATAGCAGGGAAATAAACTCTCAACATGTCTACAAGAGGCTCTATCAAACTCACTAATATGGCTTGTCTTACATAAAATAAACATATAATTCCACTAGTATATACATAACTCCATGCATTCATAACATTGATGCATATCAACAATAAAAATTAGACATAGTGACAATAAACTAAACTCAACAATTTAATTGTATATATTAGGCAAGTGACTACACATTTAGGATTTTATCAGCAGTCACGGGGTCTTGAAATCCCTTCCAAACCATGAAAGAATTCACACATGTATCTCGTCACAAGAAACTAGGAATAACACCATTCCTCCATAAGAAATGCAATTACATTCATTGTTATAACCCATAACAATAACATTCGTCATACATAAGGAAACAAAAGTGCAAGTATATACACACATATGTTTAGCTTAATGAATGGCAATTAAGGGAGGGACTTCAACTCTCCAACCAACCATAGGCTCGCTACACTAGAATCATTCTTATAGTTGACCACCTACGAGATGGATTCAGACTCTGAGGAGGTAATTCCTGAGGAGTTCTGTCAAAAACAACAAGTAGTCAACAAGTGGTAAGAAGCAGAGTCCATTTCTCAAGTGATTTCTCAACAACCCCTAGTAGTAACACAATAATGACTCTTTTTCAGTAGAACATCAACCATAAGGGTTGATTCAAGGCTTAATTTCATCTCAATTCTAGGAGATGGAATATATGTGTATAAAGGGAGGTTTATTAGTTGGATTAGTTACTACAAGAGTAAACAGTACACTTCCAGGAGATTTATAAACCTATTAAACAAGTACCTCAGTGGTTTATCAACCCAAAGGCTAGCCACTTGGGGGATTATCAAACATTTCAACTAATTCCTAGGTATCTTAAATTGTGAAGTAGTTTATCAACCCAGCTTGTATCCGAGTGCCTTCTCAGCCCTAAATCTAGCCACTACTCAAGTGTTCATCAACTCTCTAAGCAAGTACATAACTGATTTATCAACCCCAGCTAGCACTTCAATGTCTCAACTCCACTCAAATCTCTTCAAGCCAATTGATACATAAGAGCACTCACATGCCTCAACAAACACAAGGAATATCCTCCCAGTATAACATAGGCTCTAACAAGTTATCTCTTCCTTAGAGATTTACATGCATTACCCAATCATGTTGTGTTCTCTTCTTTGGAAATTTGCGTGTTCTTTTTCTCGGTGAAAATTCTTGCTTTGCTCTGCTCTCTCCTCAATCCCCTCTTTTGACAAGAATATCCATCCTTTGTCTCCCCCGGGATTCTCCTCTCGTACATCATGTGTGTTGACCATGCTCGCGTCTCTGGGGTCGATTTCCTGGATGCTGAAATCTCATCTCATGAGGCTTATATCCAGGCCATGATAGCTTCTAAGTTGGCATATGCAACAAAAACTAATGTTCGAGGTCCTCCGGTGTCTTCGTACATACCTGACCACATGGCTGGGGTCTCCACTGAAGCTACACACACATTTTGTAATGTAGGGACCCGACGCTTTTCCATTTTGTCCTCGAAACAAGAACACAAAGGGGAATGAAGGTAAGGCCATCAAACCCTATTCGGAAACCAAACTCCTCAGCTTGAGATATGATATGCTCTGGGATGGAGTCACTAGTTTACAGAAGGAGCATTAGTGGGCTGTTGGATTTTCGCAGAGAAGCTAGAAAAAAACATGCGGGATGGGTGAAGAAGACGTGGTCACCTATTTTGGGGTATCCGCTTAAAGTAAGTTTGCTTATGAACTCATGGCTCATTGTTCATTTCCTACATTATAAATTCCCCTGCATTGGATCTTTCTCCCTCACATGGATCCACTTTAAATGCCAAGACTGATTTACCCCCTTGCCTTATGAGCGGGCTGGCCCTATCTCCCTGTATACCCCCTCTAGGACTGACTATTACACCTCCCCCTCCTTTCCCTGATGATATTTCTCCTGCCTCATCTCCCCATAACTCGGTGGGCAGTGATATCGATTTCTTATTATTGAACCCTGCTATGGATTTGGCGGGCCTCACCATCCACCAGGGACGTCCTCTTCCCTCTTCCCCCATCATCAACCGCTCTTCTGCCTTGAACATCACGGTCCACAAGGAGAAAAATGGTAGCTGACACTTCAATCTGTATGTTGATCCATGCATAATTATCATTGATGTCGATGCATTAACAAATTCATAGTGGGGCATTGATGTCGATGCCTTAACAAATACATAGTGGGGTACACCTAGGACAGAAAGTAATCAACTTCAGGGACATGATAGTTACAAATGTTAGTATGTTAGAAAGGTAAAGTGGCATACCATTAAATTCAATTTTGTTTTCTTAAACTAATTTTGTTAGGTTGGAAGGGGTTTTTATTTTGAAAATATGATAGAAAGGGGTATAATTAAATGATGGAGATATATTTAATAAATATATATTCTTAAAATTTTATTGTTAGATAATTTAATAGAATATAAAATTTATTTTAAAATTTTATATGATTGAAATAATAAAAAATAAAAAAATTCAAATTGCGAAAACTTCAACTTCATATGTCCCTAGACAAGTTGGTTGAAAAAAAGTTTCTTAAGCTTGAGTAACTTAACTAAGTTTTGGTTCAAACTTTTTAGAAATATAATTTCATATTTGGTAGATTTAGTGGATTTAAGCGAGTTTCCTAAGATGGCTTGTTTAGTCACATCACCATGATAAATTGCTAATGAATAATGTATATCTATAATTAATGTCATAATACCTGAGACGTTAAAAGTCCTTATCTCTTTTTGCTTCAAGTCTTTCTAGATATTTCCATCTCCAATCAATTTTCTTATTATTTTTTAACATTACATTACAACCATTGAAGCTTCCCACAACTCTAACGTCTACGGGGAGGACATGGTGTTTTTGATATATATATATATATATCACAGACCATCAATCGTCCCATGGGTTTCCATTAATTGACAGAGAGAGGCTTGATTGGAATTAAATTGACCAAACAATGCAACCACATATTCATAGTGCCCATACCTTGTTCTAAATGAAATTTTATGAATGTCATCATCTTTGATGTGTACATGATGGTACGTAGACTTCAAATCGATCTTCAAAAAGACCACAAGTCCTCTCAGTTGGTCAGACAAGCCATCAATCTTCACCAAAGGATATTTTCTCTTGATTGTGGATTTATTGAGCTATTTGTAGTCTATACATAGCCCCAATGTTCCATCATTATTCTTTAAAAATAATATAAGTCCCCCCTCGGGTGATATGCTAGGTTTAATGTATGCTTTGTCTAACATCTCATTCAATTGAAACCTTAACTGCATTAGTTCTGGTGTACTCATTCAGTATGGAGCTTTGGATACTGGAGCTAACCCTGGTAGTAATTCAATTGAAAAGTCAATTTCCCTCCTTGGCAATAGTCCTGAGATCTCTTCTAAAAACTAATCACTAAGTTGTTTTATTATTTCATGCTCTTCTACTCTATCCTTATCGACCTCCAATTCGTTGGTCACATGAATAAAAAAAAAATTCATAACCCTTCACTCTGCACCTATTCAATTGTAGTGCAATGATTTTCCTAATAATCACAGGCATCCTCTTTTCTTGCACTATCATATTTTCTCCTTCCTCATTAAGACACTATATCCAATTTCTCTAACAGTCAATCTTGGTTCTATGGGCCAATAGCTGGTCCATTCCAACCAGCACATCATACAATCCCAATGGTAATATGTTTAGGTCTACAATTGTGAGCATGTTTTTTAGCACAACTGGGAATGCATTTTCCACATGTTCAACTCATTTCTCAATCCCTTAGGCAAACTAGACCAAGCATGACCTCTCATGGGTTGTACTCTACAACATGCACTTTTCTGCAACTCATGGAATCACATAACTGAAATTGGAGCTAGGGTCAATCCAAATTGAAACAAACTGGTTATTGATCATACCTTCAATTTCGATCATTGAGGATTGGTGATTGGACTGCCTATTTTCCAACACTACATCGATGTGTGGTATGCTATGAGCCACATCATGTACTATCTCCACTTCCTACACATTGTACAATCTTCGACAGTTACTGAGTAGTTGAGGACAATCGATCTGTAAGTGGTCTTCCCCACATTTCCAACACTCTACGGGTTTTCTCTTTGACCCATGAATTTACTCTCTTACTGATTTAGAGAGTTTGTCTTGATTAGCGGTAGTGGGCTTTTATTGAAATTCATCTCTCACAAAAGTGGTGAACCTCACACTTCCACTTGGATGACATCTTGTGGTTTTCTACCTTTTTCCTTTATAGTTGGGATTTCCTCTTGGCTTTCCAATTAAGCTTGTACTTATACTTTTGCTTGGATTGCTTTTATAAGCACTTCATTTCCTAATAGCATCATCTAAAGTTTGTGGCTCATAAAAATATATTTTGGCTTTAAATGCTTGTGGCCACCCATTGAGATACCTTTGAATATTTTCTTTCTTATATTTGTGGTAGGGCACATACCTCAAAAACTATAAGAATCTGGTTGTATATTTTTCAATTGTTAGTTTCCCTAACTTGTGCTCATAAAATTGGTTTTCCTCCATGCCATAGTACTCTCAAATAGGTATTCTCCTCGAAATATCTCTCAAATATCCTCCAATACAACTCCTCCTCTTAAATGTTCTTGACATTCATCAGGTCTTCCCACCAAATATCAACCTTGTCTCTCAGGCTGAATGTGGCTAATGTCTCCTTCATATTTTCAAAGTAATCATGCACCATGAAAATTTCCTCATTCCAAGTAGGCGTGCCTCTACTTCTTTGACCTTCATCACCTCTCCATTGAATGTAGGAGGTATAACCTTTTTACATTCTTCAGGCATGAAATATTTTCCTTTCCCTTTCTGATGGAAATGTCTATTAGTTGCAACACTAGAGAATTTTTCATGACTTCTCGATCTCCTATAATAGGGTACTTAGTGGAGATTCACCTCTCATTGTATCCTCACTTGCATGCCTATGTCTTTTCTTCGATCTACTACCTTCTACACTGTCGGTATTCAATTCTTGCCTTCCAAATCCTAATGGACTTTCCCTATCTTTATCTCTTCCTAGGTGGCTAACACTTGGATCATGTTTCCTTTAACTTTGTAAGTCTAATAGACTATACAATATGATGGGATTTACTTTTTTTTGCTTCTCCTCAGACATACCAATCCTTTCATTGTTAGCTTTGTAACTTCTCATGTCATCTCTTATGCTTCTAATGGTGTCCATCCAATAAGGAGAGTGTTCCTCCATCCTCTTTCCAACTGACTCTGCTTCCTCTTAATGCTGAAATTTTTCTTCATCATTTTGCTTCATCCTATTGTCATCCACAATGTATTCTTATGTTATGTCATACACATATAATTGTAAGCCAATTTGTAAAACAAATAAACATGCTCATTGTTACCTTGGAAAATTTTCAATAAGCTTATGGATGTGAGGCTATCTGAAGCACTACTTTTCAAGTTAGTATGACTATTAGAAAATAATAGTCACATCAAAATCAGTACTTGGATACAACATGCATTCCATGATCAAATGGTACAAACAACCTATAACAAACAATCAACATAAATGCTACACTCTATAACAAAATTCTTTGTTTCATCCTTCTATACCTCTCCTGTCCAAGTGTTGAACTTATGCACTATTTTGCCATATTGTAACAGATTTCCAAATCTTATCTTAATAGATAATGTAGACCCTTCACTTTTCATTTCATCAGTCTTGAACCCTTAAGTCCAAGTGTTGAACCTAGATTCTTTAATACCACTCTTTAATGCTCCCTCCCACCCCATTGGACTAATCTCGGTTGAATAGGAGGTGTTACTTTCAATTAACCCAACCTCCAAGGCCTCATTATGAAAATGGGTTTACAAAATTTCTCCTTTCCCTAAGAGTTAGCGGAATTAACCTTTGGATCGTACCATGAAATTCATCTAGTCAAGAGATTTTCAGTGATATAAAATTCATCTCAATTTGACCTATGGATTGATGGTTATTCCCATTTGAAGTTTGGACCCCATAACCCTTTCCACATCAACATAGATTTTCCACATCACAGTCATGTGGCACTTCTACCTCATGTGAAGTCCATCGTGGCACTGCCACATCGTACTTCCTTAGAGCCACCATGCCAATTCTTAAGATTGGAACTCATTCAATCCTCCTCGATGCACCATACATTGTTGCATCAGATAACAAGATGATTTCCATCTCGTGGCTTCTAACTTGGTCGCATCATGTGGTGATGTGGCTTCCAACCATGTGTGCTACCTCATCAACACCACATAGGGCTCAATGCTAGGTTGCACCACGAACCCCTGTCAAATTGCTTTCAATGGCATGTCAACATGACCTCCACATCACCCAATTCCAAAGCATCTTGTTAACATCACAATGTCATTATGGTGATTTCACCCAGCCAAGTGACATGCTCTCAAGTTATGACACGTCATACAAATTTTTTCCAGTTGACCATTCCAAAAGGACCATAGCTTCATACCACGTGTCATATTGATAGTGTGTCAATTTGTGATCTAGGTGGCTCCAGAGACACTCAGAAGTCAAAGATGGCTCTAAATAACTCAAAAATAAAAGTCCTCATATTGAAGTGAAACTGGGACTAGATCGTAGTTCTCATTGCCCTAATTTCAATGGTGTGAATGACACTCAAATCCGAGATTGTATGCTCCTAATATTTGTAGTCAAATCTTTGTTCAAAGTTGGAGAAGTGGTAGGCTTAATGAGGCAACAAATGTACCAAGACCCGGTGCATGAAATCCAACCACCAGAACGGGTGAATTTTTTGAATGGTTAAAATGGCCAATGACCCTTGTTTTCGGAAAATTAAGAAAATGACATATTTCTCATAGAAAAAAAATTGGGGCAAATTGGCCCGTCAGACCCACCCACCCCACCAGCCACATTGTATTACAAAAGACATAAAATGTGATTGGGCGTTGGGTAGTCAAACCCTATCGACCCCAAACCTTAACGTTACAACCATTACACAATGCATATGTTAATGCTCCCAAATATGAAACAAAACCGGTGGGAGTTGAACCCATGAGCAGCAGTCCACCGACCCCTCCCACACGGTCGTCCTATATACCACAACAAATCTGCCAATGCTATATGTTAACCATTGGTTAACAAATGGTAACTGTGTTTTAGTTAATCATCGTTACAATAATATACAACACTCCAAAATGTTATGTAACAGTCGGAACTCATAAAATGTATGCCTTCGAATAACATTAACCAACGAGTTTAAATAAAGAAATCATGCCAAAATAAAAAATGATTTGTGCCATTACGGGGAGTCGAACCCTGCTCTTCTGCCCCACAAGCTCAATGGGCTAACCATATGCCCAAACGAGATTTCTTTGTATTGTCCGCCTCCAACATTACATATAAGCCACTCAAATTAGTCGACCAGACAGAGGAGCATAGAGCCAATGCCAAACAAAACCATGTGTGCATCCACAGAGGAGGAACCATGAAGGCACAATTTTCGAGACATATTTGCAGGGAATATTCTTTGATGCTAAAAAGATCCCATTATAGGGCTAAAGAGGTGAGTGACAAAATTTTTCAGGCTTATAGCCATTTTTGTATGTTTTCTTGCCATGAGTCTAAAGGTGCAGTCAAAATCTCCATCTAGGCAACGGAAATTTAGGTGTCCAACAACAAGGAATCATTAAAGAATCTTGTGGAATCTAACAGATTCCATTGGGGGTTTATTTTTGACCGAGGAATAATGTTGCCAGCTTTATAGTCATTTCTCATAGAATTTCGTAGGAAGTGCAGTGGTGTCCTCAGAATCTTCATCCAAGCGGCGAATTTTTTGGCCATCTTGAGGAAGGAATCTTTGGGGGAATCTCGAAGATTCTCGAGGGTCCAGAATTTGACAATTTAAAAAAGGGGTAAAGTTTATAGTCATTTAACACCATTTCGCGCCACGAATTCAACAGTGTTTTCTGTTTTAATAGTCGACCTTTGCATTTTTTGGTCATCCCCGAAATTGGAGGTATATGATGCAATTATGTCATGCTTTGCTTTGATTTGCTGAGATGATGCTTTGTTGCTGAGATCCCTAATTATCATTATGTTGAGGGGTACTTGTATGCCACATCATGTGAGATTTTATTAGCTTTCAATGCTGAAGGAATCCCATTTGAGTGAGAGTTCCAATATGGAGAACGTCTCATGGAGAGACATGTCACTCTTGTTGAGGGAATTTTCCCATATGAGTGAGAGTTCCTGAGAACGTCTCATGTAGAGACATGACACTCTGGTTGAGGGAATTATCCTTGTAATGACAAAGAACATACCATGTACATCATCATCACTTGCACCATTCAATGAAGTGGCCACCCCACTCTTGACACCAGGGCCCGGAGACGTAACCCACACTAGTTGAACTTCATTATCAATGTCTTTATGTTCTATGATTTGATGGTTGTAGTATGTTTCTTCTTCTTTCAGTATGCACATGTGGTTGTGTTATACTTTTTTACATGCAATTCTGATAACATCACAAAATAAAAAGATCTTGGTTAATTCCAGTAGTTGAAGAGATTCAGATCAATTTTGGTATCAAAGCAGTCTTCTCGCTTATGCAAATTGTGAGTGTGAACAATTGAACATGCAACAAGAAAGAAAATGGAGGATGACAAATATCTTTATGAGGCCTTCTACAGGATGTCAAAAATGATATATGTAATGTATGCAGGCTATGAGGATAAGATAGAAAGAGAGGAATAGGAGAAAGAAAGAGCAGAGGACGATGCTCCATCTACCCCCTCAATTGAACATTCATCTTCTTCATCGTCTTCTCATCATTCAAATGAGGAGATCAATTAGAGCCTTTAAGCAGAGAATGTTGAATTGAGAAGACTTCTACAAGAAGAAAAAGAGGAGAAGCAGAGTTTGCATCTTTAGTTACGAGCCATAGAAGAGGCCTTGGAAAAATTGAAGTGCAGTGAAGGCTTATCAAAGCCATCATCACCTATTTCAGAATTGACAACTAATGTAAACAATGTTGATCGTTCTTCAATTTCATTTTCACATGACACTATTTTTTTGGAAACGTGGAGGTACCCATTTCAGGAACTAATATGAGACTCCTTACCATGATGGGGCATAAAGGAGGAGGATTTCGTTTTAATGGCCAAGGAATGCCTCAACCATTGGAGGCTGTACAAAGACCTTGACTTATAGGTTTGGGCTACACTGAAGGAGAGTGCTCAAAGCTATCAGAAGCTTCCAATACATTGTTGAAACCATTGAGGAAAGAGAATGATGGGAACAAATGGCCATCCTCCCATGACAGTGCACATTGCAGAGGAAGATCTAAGGCAATATCTCATTACCAAAATTGCACTAGAGACATTCAAGAGAGGTATAAAAAGTCTCAGTATTCTAGAGTTCATTTTGATTGCAAGAATGTTATTAATGATGAATAGAAATCATGTCATGGAAAACTATGTAATTTTTGTGGTTTATATAACCATGTGGTTGTTGAGTGCTTGAAGAGAATGGTAACAAGAAACATGATGAGGTAGGAAAGGCCTTCTCAACAATAGGAAAAGAAGCAGGTTACACAGGTTTTCAGGAAGAATACTTTTTCCAGTCATTACAACAAATGTGGACCTCAAAGAGCCACATGTTGGAGGCTCCATCCAGAGTACTATCTCAGGGACAAAGCGCCTGTGCAGAAATCAGCTGGTGAAGGCATTCAACAAGCAAATCTGCCACATTCCTTGTGGTTCACTTTGTTGAGTAAGAGATTGTTTTACTAGATTTGGTAGCTTTTCATGGCCGCATTTTGTAAATCATGTGTTGCGATTTAAATTGTAAAAGTGATGATGAGTTTTCCATCGCTTATTAAAGAAACAATGATTTTTTGACCTTTTATTTCATTTCTATTCTGATGTAAACTTGACCAAAGAGTATGTCTTATAAACTCTTAGCAAGTGTGGGGATGCTTGGGCCATGGTTGGTCATGCAACTGAGCATGTAATTTCGAAAGATATTGTAATACAGGTTTGCAGGGGATGAAGATGTCGGTTCATCAATTATGGCTCCGAAGGACATGGGTGAATGAGAAGGAAGTGTGACCTGTCAGGACACTTGTGGGGCAGACAATGTAACACAACAGTTGCAAATTATGTTCATGATTTTGGAGGGACAAAATATCCTTAGTGGGGAGGAGTGATTGTGGTGGCGCTAAAGATGCTCAGAAGCCAAAGAGGGCTTAGAATAAATCAATAATGAAAGTCCTCAAATTGAAGTGAAACTAGGACCAGATCGTAGTGCTCATCACCCTGATTATAATGGTTTGAATGAAGCTCAAATATGAGTTCGTATGCTCCATATATTCATGGTCGAAGTTTTGGTCAAAGTTAGACAAGTGGCAGGCTAAATGAGGCAACAAATTGATCGAGACATAGCACATCGAATCTGACCACCGGAATGGACGAATTTGTCGCATGGTTAAAATGCCCAATGACACTTATTTTTGGAAAAATAAAAAAATGCCATATTTGTTAGAAACAAGAAGGTGGGGGGGCAAGTCAGGCCCATTGGACCCGCCCACCCTACTGGCCACATTGTATTAAAAAAAAACATAAAATGTAATTGGTGTCGGGTAGTCAAACCTCGCGAACCCAAAACCTTAACTTTACAACTGTTATACAATGCATATGTTAATGCACCTATTGTAGCAGCTACAACAACCCTCCAAAATTTTTCCTTAGCCTATTTTGGAGCCTCCCTGCCAACCTTCATAGTAGCTTGCCTTGCTTTGTCAAGTCCTCAAGCTTCAATGTCTTTCATGCTCAAAGGTAGCCTATTGATCACAGTTTGATATTTTCCCTTCACAGGCTACTCATCGAGACTTGGTCCAGCTGCAGGCTGAGAAACTTCCAATTAAAATTTGCGCATTTCTGAAGGGGAACTAGCCTTCCCTCTAGGAATTGCGCAATTCCCTCTAATAGCCTGTTGGGCTCTAGGATTATGTAATTCTGCCAGCCAACACTCCCAGCAGGATTTGTGCAATTTTTTCCATCAACAAGTTGTTCATCCCAGGATTTGTGCAAATCTGGGAAGCAGTCAGCTGCTCTGCCCAAAAATTGTGCAATCCCCTTGGGCAGCCAACCCAACTTACAGTCTGAAATGCGCATTTTCTCCAACAGTTGAGCAGTCGCTTGCATGTGCAACTGAGTTGATCGGTTCCCTCTATGAGCGAGCAAAATCAACTTGCATGCATAGGGTTGCTTCTCCCAAGGAATCATGTAAAGGCATACCCAGTTTCAAGTATCTATGTTTAGCAGTTGGAGGTTACATGCAAGGAACAATTCAGAATCCTCCCTTCAAGTGTCACTTCCCCTAGATTTGTGGCATCTATGTCACAACCTCGATGTTATCAAAACTCATCAACTAGACACTGTAGAGCTCATTCCTCATGTCAACCTTGCAGCTATGGCATCCCACATCACATCTAGGAGCAATCGGCACATTCAGCTCAGTTATTTTGGGGTAAGCCCACTTCCCATGCCTTATGCTGCATTTATGTCACTTTTTATGTTTTCACTTGTGGGAGTACTATTTGCTTGATTTCTTCGAATGCTCGATGTCGTTTACATATATTCTAGCTTGTCCTAGCTTTGTTTCAATTTTCGTTGCTATCTCACCACTGTCACATGCATGAAACTGTTTTGCACAGATATTCGGCCAACCAGTGAGCGACCTCACCCACATGCATGTTGATCTTTTTTCTCAATCCTCCATTCATGTTTTTCATGCACTGTTTATCACTTTTGCTATCACTTAGTGTCATCATGAATTTCATCGGCTTACTTGCTTTCAGTTGCCCGTCGGCGAGTCGGGCCAACCTTGGCCCCGTTTGTGCCTTCACCAAGGCTGCATTGCGCAATCTGGAGAAGGAAGGCTCACCTTCCTCTCCATATTTGTGCATTTTGGCCCAACACTGGCCCCTTAGAGTGAATTGGGCATTTCTGGAGGTTAGTGCCTGCATGGCCCAAAAATTTGTGCAAATATGTCCTTAGGTCAAAAGTCTTTCCCAGCTGGAATCACACATTCCACAATCCCAGCAGCCAACTTCCCAACTAGATTTTGCATTTTGTAGTTCCAGCAATAAGTCAATCTCCTAGTAGCCAGGACTATGCCTTGTGGAGTCTTGGCAATCTGTCTCCTGACCTCCTGACTGAAATTGTATAAGCTTCATGATCATTCACCCAGGTATGTTGCAAGTCAGTTCTCATGTTCATTTTGCTTTTCGACTGACACATTGATTGCTATGAGTGTTTCCATGTCTCCAAGTATCATAGGTGTTCATCTACCTCTCAGCAATATAGGTAAAATGGTTTCCAAGAGAGCAGAGATGAAGACATCGTTCAGAGCACACTTGTGGATGCAGTCAATCATATGTCCATGGGATTACCTACTCACGAAGACATCAAGTTGTTCATGGACAAGGACATCAAGCAACAACATCACAGCGAGCAACATCATGAACAATAGCTGAAGGTAACATACCAAATGCAGTGAATGGAACAAATGAAGTGAATGCAGCAAATGCAAGAGGAAGGTTGTTGACAACATAGAGGCAGAGGAAAGTTGAAAGATAAAGAAGATCCACTGATAATGAAAGAAACTTTGGAGACTCGGGCTATGAAGTGACGACACAACATGAAGATTGTGTGAAGCTAGAAGATGGAACAAAGAAGGAGTTGTGTGAGCTGAAGCAGCAACTCACGAAGAACATGAAACTGCACAGATAATCCAATGAGTTGCAATAGGAACAGAAACAGCAGTGGGTGCAACATGCACTCACGAATGAACCTGTGCTAGTACAAGTTAAGGATCCATCCCAGTAACTGACACAGAGAAAACATGGTGAGCAGTGTTGTTGATCGCATGCAAAGGATCCAACAAAATGCATGTTGTTGACCACACGCATGCAATCCAACCCATTCAATGCACTCACCAAGGTGAAGATAAGAAGCAAGTCAACCTGGGGCTAAACATGCACTTTGGAAAGTTGATGCGCATGACCACCAACACACACTCGAATATCAGCATGGACACTATGCATCAGCGTGTTGCTAGTTCAACCGTAGCCAAGAAGTCCATGTGCATGTTAGCAAAAGATTTGGATGAAGGGGCCGAACCAATGCACCGGTTGTAATGGAGGCAAGAGTTTGCTTCAGCAATATGTCACCATGAGGTGCATGCACACCATCATGGACAATGAAACTTGGCATCAGCTCACCAGCTTCACCATCACAAGCAAGTCAAAGAGTTGGTCTCACCATAGTGGACTGGGTGTTAGTGATGTCTTGCAAGGATTGCTCAAGCCATGTTGGCTCACATGAGTACATGTGCATTGTAATGTTGAGTCATGTCAAGTGTAAGTTGAGTGTCAACAGTTGGATG
The DNA here is from genome assembly GCA_031772625.1 of Pinus tabuliformis. Taxonomy (NCBI): domain Eukaryota; kingdom Viridiplantae; phylum Streptophyta; class Pinopsida; order Pinales; family Pinaceae; genus Pinus; species Pinus tabuliformis. The sequence goes on from CM062807.1 coordinate 509,313,442, forward strand.
TAACAGTCATAGAGTAGGTGAAGAGTCATGAGGGTAGTTGAACTAATACACGGGGGAATGTCAAGGGTCACCCCACCCTTTGCTATAAATAGTCCCTCATAACTCATTGTATATGCTTTTGGTCAGCCAAGCTTCTACTAAGACTATCTTGAAGAAGGCTTGGATAGTATTGTAACGCGTCTTGGCTTCTCCACTGCACGGAGCTAGTACATCTATTTGGAGGAGCAAGCAGATGTGGCTATAACGTCCCACTCATGGGGCTAGCCGTTTTACATGGTGTATTATATGATTGTGACTTACACTTCTTTTATAATAAGAGCCAACACATTTTCATGCATATGTTGTTATTGTAGTTGGACTGTTCTAGTTACCTTAATGACATATGTTTTTTAATTTACGTACTTGTGTATGAACTGATTTGTATGCAATTATATGAATCTTGTTGCTAATGTGTTGCATATATTGTTAATGTTGTCACTGTCCATGTCGACTGCTCTACTGGACATCAGACAAACCTTTCTCATGAACCTGGTTATATCAACCATCACACTCATCTCAGACTAATCTGTGAGTGTTGTTCATGTTATCTTACCTTTTATGTTGTGACTACCACATCTGTTTCGACTGCTCTGCTGGAAGATGTGCATGTCCATTGTATTGTGTGTTCCTAGCCGAGTTGGGACTGATCCCTTTCAACCTGGAACCCACCTTCACCTTCCTGTCCCTTTGAAGTGTTGGAACCTCTCATACTCATTCCTTGAATCACTCCATAAGTCACACCCTTGCTACTGACCGAGTTATCTTACCTGCCTCTGTGCAACATCATGGTCAAGGCATTACCTTACGACCCACTGTTGGGATTCCTACACCAAACAGTATGAGGTCTAAGTGGGACTTCTCCTTGACATGTTGGTGGGTCCAGCACCATCAACATTTCTGGCCCTAGAAGGAGGGCCTGATGACAAGAAGTGACCTCTAATCTAGTTTTGAACCTTTGCATATCATTCATGGAGTCTTGCATTCTTCCTCCCCCGAGGTGTTTTTTGAATCGTGAATATGTCTTATCTCGGGGAAGATTTTCATTCTCTTTTCCATCACACGTATGATGGTGAAGGCAAAGTGGCCTGGCCTCAGCACTTAAATAAATTTCTTTCCATGATTTATGAGGAAGATGAGTTTACTGATGAACAGGTCAGTCTGTTGCTTTCATTCACACTTCATGAATCTCCATTTCGTTGGGTGCTCAGCCTATTGGCCGACACCGTGCACCCATGTGAGCACTTTTGTGATCTTATTGAAGACACATTCTATCATTTTGATCCAGAACATCTTGACCAAAAAATGTTACATCAACAGAGGGATCCGCATGAATCCATTATTGATTTTTGGCAGCGCTTCCGTGACTTAAAGTTTCAATCTTCGAGGAGCGAGATGAAGTTTCTTATCTCTGGGACCAGTTCGAGTACTGCCTTAAGAAATATTCCCATCCCAAGACGAAGCTTCAGATCAAGCCTCGCTCAAAATTCTTAGTTGGTGGAACTACGCAATCTCATGTGGGAGCAGACACTGTCTCAACAGACTGTCTGCCTCCCTCTCATTCAACAGTTCCACCATCACCCTATGATGTTGAGGACCATGTTCACACACATGTTCATCCTTCACACCCTCCCAAAATCACTCCACTCAATTTGCGCAGATTTAGTTGTGATTCTTTCGAGTTCCCATGTGCATTCTTTTCGTCAACCTCTGTATTCACACTCAAGTGTTCCTCCGGATGATGATGTCTTGTGTTCATCCATTCCGAACTATTCACTTGTTGTAAATGAGGAACAACCCACTAATAGAGTTGGTGTTGCACAACCACCACGTGCTGTCATTCATGAAGAGTATGAGTGGGAGCTTGAACATTAACAGTTGGCAAAGGATGACTCCCTTCCATCCGAGCCCCCTTCTTTCTTTCCTAACTTCTTTGGTGAACCTGTCATCCATGATTTTGCATGTGTGTCTTCATCAACAAATGCAGCCATTATTGATCACTTGTAGGACTCACCCGATGTTAGCCCATCATTTGACAATGGAGAGGATAAGTTATTCATTGAAGATCCACTTGATCCTTCATCTGTCTTTTCTAGAAACATAGAGGATGAGTTCGTTCACTTTTAATCTACCCCTCTATTTGATTCATCTGATCATGAGGATGCCAAAGAATTCATTGATTTTTCTAATTGTGGCAGTCGTGATCCATTTTCTTTCATTTTTTATCATGATCATGAATCTATCACTGTTGATGTTTCAAACCCACCGATTTATGATGATCTACCTGATGATGAAGTTGAGACACCCGAGACTGTCAAGGCACTTCAGCCCAAGTTGATGATTATGTCAGGCCCTCGCTCTCTCAAGGTTAGTTTCACTTTTGATCATGAAACTGTTCAATCATCCAAGGCTCATCATCACTCATCTGTATGCATTGAGGATCCATCTCACACACAGATCACACTTTCTCCACTTTTACTGCATGATCCCATTGCTCATGCATTGGAGGAGTCTTAGATTGCAAGCACTTGTTCGCAACATAAGTTATCTTTGTTTATTTTGTTTGCTTGCATGTCTCAGTCAAGAGTGTGCTTTTGCTTCAAAGTTGCACGTAGTGTCACACAACACCATGATAAGTCCACGAACTGTCCGTCATGCACATGCACTCACTTATGTCCCGTGGGTACTTTGAAACATGAAGTGTCATTGTATTCACTGTTATATCTTTCTTGTATGCTGGTCCGCACAACTGGGTTACTCACGAACCAAGCCTTCACCAACATGGGTCTACCAATGCGCTGATGGCTGCATTGGAAGTATCATTTCACGTGATCAAACCCATGCACCATTAGTGTAGGAGTAGGAGTGGTGTTTGCTTTCAGTTGTTTGCTTGCATGCTTGTTTTCATACATGCTTTGTTTGCTTGTTTTTTCACTTGCTTGTTTGTTTACTTGCTTCGCTTTCATTTTTACTTCTTCTCTTGCTTTGCTTTATTGATTGCTAGTTCGTTTGCTTGTTTTGCTCATAGGTTAGTTTGCATGAAACCATGTGTGACTCATGAAACAAGCTGGGTAAAGTACAAGGGGGCTTGTACAACCATGACTACTTCGTTATCTATCATCGTTCCTCTGTATGGTGAGCTTGTTACTCTTATTCCATGATACATAGAAGGAAAAAACGTATTGTTCAAAGTGAACCTTGTTGAAAGCACAACGCTTGCACGCTAATTGGTGTCACCTACTCTAGTCAGTTGTTTTTGGGTTAACCCTTGTCAGCTCAGTCAAGTAGAGTAAGGTGAGGGGGGAAACCTTAACAAGCATGTCAGAGATACAATAAACTACTTCTCTGTTGGAACAACCTCCTCTGCTCTCAATAAGTCGGGATCCCTCTTCCACCTCTGAAATGAATAATTGTTATGCACAATGAAAATGAAAAGAATGAAAATTCAAAAAAATCAAATGAAAAATGAATAAGGAGAAATAAGAGAAAAGCTTCTTGTGCAGGGAGGTGATGCACGTAACTCCATCGAGGTACTGACCAGGCTCGCTGGCAACGGAACCATGCTTTTTTTCCTATGTGACTCCACCAAGGTACTGTCCAGGCCTGCTGGCAGTGGAGCAACACCATAGATGAAACTTAGACTCTGACAAATATACTACTTGTGCACTTATATACCTCTCAACCCTAATCAAAACAACTGTGTTGCCTTGGTTTGGAATGTGCTTCAATCGGCCAAGAGTCTAGTAGATGATACATCTTACAATCAAGCTAGGGTTAAGCCAAGATGAGTTGAGAGCTGAACAATACTTCCGGAGGTGTTAGACTTGCTTTTCATGAACAAGGTCCATTGAGAGAAATGGAGTTCTACTAGTGTGTCACTAAGTGTTGTAATGGCTACAACCACCCTACAAAATTTTTCCTTAGCCTGTTTTGGAGCCTCCCTACCAACCTTCACAACAAATTTTGTTGCTTCGTCAAGTCCTCAAGCTTCAGTGTCTTTCTTGCTCAAAGGTAGCCTGTCAATCATAGTTTGATATTTTCCCTTCATAGGGTACTCACCTGGACTTGGTCTAGCTATAGTCTGAGCAACTTCCTAGAGAAATTTGCAAATTTTTGGAGGGAAACTAGCCTCCCCTCCAAGAATTGCACAATTCTGTCCAACAGCTTGCTGGTCTCCAGGATTGCACAATCCTACTAGTCAACTCTCCCAGCAGGATTTGTACAATGTTTTCCATGAACAGGCTGTTCAGCCCAGGATTTGCACAAATATGGGCAGCAGTCAGTTGCTCTGCCTAGAAATTTCACAATCCCCTTGGGCATTCAACCCAACTTACAGTAAAAAATGCGCATTTTTCTCCAGCAGTCGAGTAGTTGCTTGCATGTGCAGTTGAGTTGACTGGTTCTCTCCAGGACCGAGCAAAACAAACTTTCATGAATAGGCTGCTTCTCCCAAGATAGCATGTAAAGGCATCCCTTGTTTCAAGGATCTACGTGTAGGAGTTGGAGCTTACATGCAAGGAACAATTTAGAAACCTCCCTCCAAGTGTCACTTCCCCTAGATTTGTGGCATGCACGTCACAACCTCAATGTTATCAAAACTCGTCAACTGAATGTTATAGAGCTCATTCCTCACATCAACCTTCCAACTATGGCATACCATCACATCTAGGAGTAGTCGGCACATTCAGCTCAGATGTTTTGGGCTAAGCCCACTTCCCATGCCTCGTGCTGCATTTCTATCACTTTTTGTGTTTTCACTTGTGGGAGTATTGTTTCCTTGATTTCTTCAAACACCTACTATCATTTACATATATTATAGCTTGTCCTAACTCTGTTTTATTTTTTGTTGCTATCTCACTGCTATTGCATGCATGAAACTATTTTTCACGGATGTTCGCCCAACTGACGAATGATCTCACCCACATGCATCTTGGTCTGTTTGCTCAATCCTCCATTCATGTTTTTCATGCACTGTTTATCACTCTTGTTATCACTTAGGGTCGCCCTGCATTTCATCGACTTACTTTCTTTCAGTTTCCCATCAACGAGTCAGGCCAACCTTGGCCCAGTCTCTGCCTTCACTATGGCTGCATTACGCAATATTGAAGAAGGAAGGCTCATCTTCGTCTCCAGATTTGCACATTTTGGCCCATCACTGGCCTCCTGGACTGAATTGCGCATTTCTGGAGGCCAGTGGCTGCTTGGCCCAAAAATTTGCACAAATTTGTCCCTCGACCAACAGTCTTTCCCAGCTGGAATCGTGCATTATGTAATCACAGTAGCCAACTGACCAACTGGATTACGCATTTTGCAGTTCCAGTAGTCAATCAGTCTCCCAGTAGCCCAGACTATGCCTTATGCAGTCTTGGGAGTCGGTCTCCCAACCTCCCAACCAAAATTGAGCAACCTTCATGATCATTCACCCAGGTATGTTTCAAGTTAGTTCTCATGTTCATTTTGGTTTTCGACTGACAGATTTCTTGTTATGAGTGTTTCCATGTCTCTAGGTATCATAGGTGTTTATCTACCTCTCAACAGTACATGTACAATGGTTTCCAAGAGAGCAGAGACGAAGACACCATCCAAAGCATGCTTGGGGATGCAGTCGATCAAGTGTCCATGGGCTTACCTACTCACGAAGACATCAAGTTGTTCGTGGACAAGGACATCAAGCAGTAGCATCACAGTGAGCAACATCATGAACAACAGCTGAAGGAAGCATACCGAATGAAGCGAATGCAGAAAATGAAGTGAACATAGCGAATACAAGAGGAAGGTTGTTGATAACATAGAGGTAGAGAAAAGTTGCAAGATCAAGAAGATCCACTGATAATGAAAGCAACTTTGGAGACTCAGGCTATGAAGTGACAGTGCGACATGAAGATCACGTGAAGGCAGAATATGGAACAAAGAAGGATTTGCATGTGCTGAAGCAGCAACTCAGGAAGAACATGAAGCTACACAGATAGTCCAATGAGTTGTAGCGAGAACAAGAACAACAGTCGGTGCAACATGCACTCACAGATGAAACTACGCAAGTACAAGTTAAGGATCCATCCTAGCAGTTGATATAGAGCAAACATGGTGAGCAGTGTTATTGATCACATGCAAAGGATCCAACAACATGCATGTCGTTGAGCGCACGCATGCAATCCAATCCATTCAATACACTAACCAAGGAAAAGACAAGAAGAAAGTCCAACTGGGGCTAAACATGCACTTCGAAAATTTATACGCATGACCACCAACACACACTTGAAGATCAATACTGACACTATGCATTAGTGTGTTTCCAATTCAGCCGTACCCAAGAAAACCATGTGCATGTTAGCAGATTAGTTGGATGAAGGGGCCAAACCAATGCACCGGTTGCAACAGAGGCAAGAGTTCGCTTCAGCAAGATGTCACCATGAGGTGCATGCACAGCATCACAGATGACCAAGTTGGGCATTAGCTCACCAGCTTCACCATCACAAGCATGTCAAAGAGTTGGTCTCACCACAGTGGACCGAGTGATGGGCCTCTAAATTAGACATAAATTAAGGCCCATGCCTCTAATTTAAAACATAAATTAAGGCCTATAACCATCCTTCAGCACATTAAACCTCTCTTTTTGCATTAGATAATATATTTTTAACTTTACTATATTCATTAGGAAGGTTTATGAAAAATTGAATATTTGTGGCTAATATTATTTATTTTTTATGGAATATTATGATAATATTGGGCAGGTTATGAAGAGTTGGAGGAGGAGATAATTTAGGGACTTGTTCCCCTCTACTGGAGGATCAATAATAAATAATAATTCAACAAGATATTATGGAATTATGACAAAAATTGTGGAACTCCAATGATTGAGAAAATCTAGGAATGTGTTCCACTAATCAAGGGAGCAGATCCACCAATCAAGGGAGCAGATCCACTAATCAAGGGATTTCGGTGGGGAAATTTTCCTCCATCCATGGGGAATTATTCTTAATCATGTTTTATAAGTACTAGGTCAAAGTCCTCTAGGGAATGATTGAGAAAATCTAGGAATGTGTTCCCTGCCATTTAATGCAAATTCCTAGTATTGGGGACTAGATCCATTAATCAAAGGATTTTGGTGGGTAAACCTTCCTCCATTCATGGGGAATGATTCCTAATCATTTTGTATATGTATCAAATTAAATTTTCCTCTAGGGAGAGATTTTCATTAGTGTTATTGTGAAGAGAGCTTGTATTTTTGCAACTCCATTGTATTTTCTTGCATGGATGTAATTTTATTGATGAAAATAAAGAAGATTGGTGTCATGTTCAGCTTCTAAATATTGTTCTCCTCCATAGGTCTTTGATTTTCCTTGGGATTTGCCATTCCAGGAACCTCAAATCCCTTTTGTACCATTTTCTTTCCTTCTTTACATTGCTTATTCACATGCATCTCTAGTTTTTATTTTTTTCTACTTCTGCATTTAGTATTAATGATTTCTTGTTGTAGGATTGAGTTAAATGGCTGATGTAAGTTGTTTTTCAGGATCACAATCATTACATCATCCTTGGAAAATCTTTGGAAGTTCATTATAATCATTGAGTTTCTTGGGTTAGTCTTCTTATTCGCAAATCTAGATTGCTGGACCTCCTTTTTAACAAAGAACAATAAATTTATGTTATTTTTTAGAGCATGCTAACGAGATTCAATCGACTTGATTACACTTGCATTAGATCAAAAAAACATTCTAGTTCATAAAAAAAATTACCCCATTGCATCTGCACTTTATTTGGTTAGGCATTTTTTAGATTTACTAGCTCACTAGTTCTCGAATTCCTAGATTTTCGACTAGTAATGTTTTTTTATTTTTTATTTTTAGAATGGGTTAATAGAGATATTTTTCAGTGATTCCACTTGGAATAGGGACCTAAGACATCCTATTTAATACAAAATTTTTCCCATCCAATTTGGATTTCATTTTCTTGGTCATTAAACCCTCACCAATTTCATCATTTCATAAGGAAACTTCTCCAAGCTTTTTGAGCAAATGCAACCATATCCTGACTTTGGTTTTGAGTTCCGAGTGATCCTAGGAATTTTCCCACACCATTCCACCCATCAAACACATTTCCTAAGCCTCCCATTATGTCCAATACCTCACATTTTTCTCTCAGTTGTATCATGTAGGTTTCCTGTAATTCCTACAGGATCATCCTGTAAGTTTCTAGTACATCCTGTAGGATTTCCTGAAACAACCTATTTTGAGGCCGAATTGATGGAAAACCTCTAGGAAGTCACCAAAAGCCTCCGAAGGGTCTCCCACACCATCAAACCATCTCCTAACCCTTCCATCCAACCTTCAACATCCTTAAATTCACTTGCCACATCACCAAAAGAAATTAGTTTTCATACTTGATTTTGCATAAAAAGACAAAAAGACAAAAATAGATTTATTTCATTCCCTTTACTTGCACATTAGTGATGTTTGATGCTTTTTACTTCCATTCTTAGATAGTAGCATTGTTTTCATGATAATTTAGCATTATTGCAAAGCATAGTTTCTTGGCAGTTAGTTAGAAAATGGTGTGTTTTAGCATTTGATTTCAATTTCTTTCCTTGTACTTTCTTTCTTGCAATAGGTTAAGGTTCCATTTTGAACATTTCCTTTTTTGCAATTAGTTTAGGATTTGACTTCAGTACATCCACTCCATTACATCATGACAGCAAAGGAAGGACACATTGTATGCTGCACATATAGTGTTGACACTTCTTAAGTTAGTACGAACCCCTGGTTGATAATTAAAGTCGGTAACCTTGGGAGTTGCACCATTCTTCTTGGAATACCGAGGCTCATCACCGAGTGTTAGTGATGTCTTCCAAGGCTTACTCAAGCCATGTTGTCTCACATGAGTACATGTGAATTTTAATGTTGAGTCATGTCAAGTGTAAGTTGAGTGTCAATAGTTGGATGTAACAATCATAGAGTAGGTGAAGAGTCATGAGGGTAGTTGAACTAACAAAAAGGGGAATGTGAAGGGTCACCCCACCCTTTGCTATAAATAGTCCCTCATAACTCATTATATAGGCTTTTGGTCAGCCAAGATTCTACTAAGACTATCTTGAAGAAGGCTTGGACAATATTGTAACGCGCCTTGGCTTCTCCACTGCACGGAGATAGTACATCTCTTTGGAGGAGCAGATGGATGTGGTTGTAACATTCCCCTGATGGGGCTAGTAGGTTTACATGGTGTCTTGTATGATTGTGACTTACACTTCTTTTATAATAAGAGCCATCACATTTTCATGCATATGTTTTTATTGTAGTTGGATGGTTTCGGTTACCTTAATGATATATGTTTTTTAACTTACGTACTTGTGTATGAACTGATTTGTATGCAATTATATGAATATTTTTGTTAATGTGTTGCTTATGTTGTTAATGTTATCATTGTCCATGTCGACTGCTCTGCCAGGCATTAGATATGCCTTTCTCATGAACCTGGTTATATCAACCATCACACTCGTCTCAGACTGATCCGTCAGTGTTATTCGTGTTATCTTACCTTGTATGTTCTAACTACCACTTATGTGTCGACTGCTCTACTAGAAGTTGTGCATTTCCTTTGTGTTGTGTGTTCCTAGCCGAGTTGGGATTGATCCCTTTCAACCTAGAACCCACCTTCACCTTCCTCTCCATTTGAAGTGTTGGAACCTCTCATACTCATTCCTTGACTCACTGCATGAGTCACACCCTTGCTACTGACATAGTTATCTTACTTTCCTCTATGCAACATCATGGTCAAGGCATTACCTTATGACCCACTACTCAGACTCCTACCCCAAACGGTCTGAGGTCTAATTGCAACTTCTTACTGGGGATATCCCCTTGACATGTTGGTGGGTCCAGCATCGTCAACATTTTTGGTGCTAGAAGGAGGGCATGATGACAAGCAGTGTCCTCTCATCCAATTTTGAACCTTTGCATATATTTCATGGAGTCTTGCATTATTCTTCCGCTGAGGTGTTTTTCGAATCATGAAGATGTATCCATCTTGGGGAAGCTTTTCAATCTCTTGCCCACTCACACGTATGATGGTGAAGGTGAAGTGGCCTGGCCTGAGCACTTACATAACTTTATTTCCATGATTTATGAGGAAGATGAGTTTACTGACGAACAAGCCAGTCTGCTACTTGCATTCACACTTCATAAATCTCCATTTCATTGGGTGCTCAGCCTACCGACTGACACCGTGCACTCATGTGAGCACTTATGTGATCTTATTGAAGACATGTTCTATCATTTTGATCCAGACCATCTTGACCGAAAACTGTTACATCAATGGAGGGTTGCGCATGAATCCATTATTGATTTTTGGCAGCGCTTCTATGACTTACAGTCCCAATCTCTGAGGAGCCAGATGAAGTTCGCTTATCTCTGGGACCAGTTCAAGTACCACTTTAAGAAATATGCTTGTTCCAAGAGGAATCTTGAGATCAAGCCTTGCTCAACCTTCTTCATTGATGGAACTATGGAATCTCATGTGGTTGCAGACATTGTCTCAATGGACTGTCCACCTCCCTCTCATTCAACAATGTCACCATCACCCTATGATGTTGAGGACCATGTTCACACACGAGTTCATCCTTCACATCCTCCCAACATCAATCCACTCAATTTTTGCACAGATTTGGTTGTGAGTCCTTCAAGTTCCCATGTGCATTCTTTTCTTCGACCTCCCTCTTTGCACTCAAGTGTTCCTTTGGATGATGTTATCTTGTGTTCATCCATTCCAGACTCTTCACTTGTTATGAATGAGGAAAAACCCAGTAATGGATTTGGTGTTGCACAACCAACATATGCTGTCATTCATGAAGAGTATGAGTGGGAGCTTGAACATCAACACTCAGCGAAGGATGATTCCCTTCCATCCAAGCCCCCTCCATTCCTTCCTAACTTATTTGGTCAACCTGTCATCCATGATTTTGCATGTGTGTCTTCTTCCATGGATGCACCCATTGTTGATCACTTGCAAGACTCATTGGATGTTAGTCCATCATTCGACAGTGGAGAGGATAAGTTATTCATGGAAGATCCACTTGATCCTTCATCTGTCTTTTCCGAAAACATAGAGGATGAGTTCGTTCGCTTTTCATCTACCCGCCTGTTTGATTCATTTGATCATGAGGATGCCGAAGAATTGATTGATTTTTCTTATCGTGGCGGTTGTGATCCATTTTCTTCCATTTTTTATCACGATCATGAATCTATCGTAGTCGATCTTTTAAAGCCACCAGTTTATGATGATCTACCTGATGATGAAGTTGACACACCCAAGACTGTAGAGGAACTTTAGCCCAAGCTGATGGTTATGTCAGGACCTTGCTCTCTTGGGGTCAGTCTCACTTCCGATCATGAAATTGTTCAATCATCCAAGGCTTCTCATCACTCGTCTGTATTCACTGAAGATCCATCTCACACACAGATCACAGTTCCTCCACTTTTACTGCACAATCACATTGCTCATGCATTGGAGGAGTCTTACATTGAAAGCACTCGTCTGCGACGTGAGTTATCTTTGTTTCTTTCATTTTCTTACATGTCTCAGTCAAGAGTGTGCTTTTTCTTCAAAGTTGCACGTAGTGTCACACAGCACCATGATAAGTCCATAGAATGTCCGTCATGCACATGCACTCACTTATGTCCCGTGGACACTTCGAAACATGAAGTGTGTATGTCTTCATTGTTATATCTTTCTTGTATGTTGGTTCAAACAACTGGGTTACTCGCAAACGAAACCTTCACTGACATGGGTCTATGAATGTGTTAGGGCCTAAATCTACCTTAGGCTGAGAAAGGTAGGATCTAGGGTAACATCAAACCATGCTTAACCTGGTAGCTAGCCCTACCAGGTCAGGAGAGGGATCTCTCCTTGTCAATCTCAGCAAAAATATGATCAATGAGGGCTTGAGATGACTGATATAAATACTGATCTTAGGCTAGGTATGTGTGCAAAAGAGTTTGATTGAATAAAATGATGCTTTTGTTGGCTCAAATGGAAAAGCAGATTTTGGGTGTGGGGAATGAGTCTCAGTTTTGTAGAGATCTCAATGGGGCAAGGTAGGCAACTGATTTGGCATTTCAAATTGAATGAGATGGAGAGATTAGATAGGTGAGGAGTTGAAGAGGGAAAGAAAGCTTAGGGATCCCAGCTGAAAACATCAAAAGTTGAAGCAAGCCCTAGGTAGAGCACCACAATTTTAATGGATTCTACCTTTTCCCTTGTTGGTTTTAGTTAAGAAGAAACAAGATAGATAATGGAATACATAACACATAAGTAAATCCACAATTACAGAAGAAATCACTATACCAAAACAAAATGCCACATGAATCCCAAAGAGTTCTGTAAACCCTAGTCTCAATTCCTTAGCCAAAATGTTGATATGAGTATACAATGAAGCTCCTTGCTTTCTCAAAAGTCCAACCATGCTAATGACTGAAAGATCACAAGATATAGACAAACCATAACTCATCCTTTCCTCTAGGGGTCAACCTCACAAGTTTAGGAGCTGTTCCAACTAATTCTAAATTGAGAACTAGAAATCAAGCAGTGGAACAACTTGCCTCTAGAAACTAGGGAACTGATTCATTCAGTTTCAAAAAACTTTATGATAGATGAATCTACCTCCATAAGTGAAAATTAGACATAATTACCTCAAGATCCATCAATTTACATTAAATGACATCACAAGTTTGACATTGAGAAGGAGAAAAGTCAAATTGTCAAAAGCCAGGGGAAAAACAGAGTTTTCTTGGTCAAACTAAGCAAAATTTACCCAATGCGCCGCGTTGATTTCCCTATGCGTAGCGCCTGTTTGCAGCCACTTTTAGAGGCCTTTCCGATGTCCAAATTTGCTCCAAGTATGCTTCTTGTAAAGGTCCACCTGTCTACTTTCCAACCCAAGTGAAATTTTTGAAATTGGCCTTAACTTGCCCCTCCAAAATTTAGTTCGCCCAACACTACTTCCTGTGTGTCAAAATAGGGGCAATAAGGTCATTTTTTGAGTGTTTTTTACCTTTTTGAGGGCTCAAAACCTGTCAAAATTTCTTGGCCATTGGTAGGCAAGCATATTTTTCCATGCCAAATCCAAAAATGCTGAGTTTTGTCAATTGGAGGCTACCATCAAAAGCGAGCGCCAGGTGGCATGGCGCATAGGGCAGAAAATTCTGTTTTTTGAGCCAAAAATTCCGAAAATGTAAAAAGTGCCCCAAATTTTTTGAAATTTGGGCTGAGTACTCTCCATCAAGTGATGTGTTGGGCCAAGGAAGCCTTAGCCAATATTTGAAGTTTATCTTGCGCTTTTTGCCTCCTCGATCTCTTCTTTAATTTTGCTTTCATGCTCCTGATTCTTGCTTGGCACACCATATTCCTTGACAAATAATGATATGCCATGTTTCTCAACATATTCTTCCCATTGATGACTTTCTCCAACCTCTTCTCTAAGTGTATATTAGCTCTTTCAAGCCATGATTCTCGATCGGCATTGATTTCTTGCTCAAGTGATGTGAGCTTCACCTTCCTTCTTTTGGCAGCTTAGTGGTTTTCTCGTATGTTTTGCAACTCCATAATCACTTGCTGATCCTCAAGCTGCTTGTTTCTTTGCTCTAGGTACATTATTATCCACTCGGATCTTTCCAAGTTGAGGGACAAAACATTGATGTCCACCTGTTGCTCTTGGATGACTTCCTTGAGCTTTGAGCTTTGTTGGACCAAATCAGTATCATCACCCTCAATGAGAATGAACTCAATCTCCTCCTCACCTGATGGTCCCTCATCATGTACTGGCCTCTTTTCCTTGTCCTGAACCTACTGTGCTGATGAAGGAAGCGAGACCCCTTCCACCTCGGGTGGAGATAATACTCGCTTTGCTACTGCAAATGACCATCTAGTGCCCCTCTGATAGGTGACAAGCATCGGCATACTAGCGATCTGTGTCTCATGACCCTCATGCTGATGTGAAAGTCCACCTGTCTCATGTAAAGCCTCTGGAGGTCCCTGAGGAGCTGTTAAGAACTCACGAGTAATGAAATCCGCCCAAGTGATGCCCTGCAAACCAAGTTGATTGATGACCACAATCTTAATGAGAGCAAAATGATATATACTATTGAACTACTGCTGAGGAGTCTTTTATGTACTAGGGTGGTCATCTTCTCAATATTTCAGCACATGAAGTAGGGGAGATTCGTCATCCTCACCCTGGTAAAATGCATTAGCAACTTGATATGATAGGCATATAAACGAGAAAACTGGCCCTCACAGTTGAAATACTTCATTATCAGTTTCATCAAAGGAGCATAGGAATCTTTCAGGTACCGAAAAGGAAAAACACTACTGAGTTGTCTCAAATAACAGGGCTTGATGTATGGTTCATAATGCTTCCAATCAATTTGCTGCCTTTTGTTCCATTGCTCTCCAATATTAGGAATACCGGTTGCTAGAGAAATAGATTTTGGTGTTAAAGTGAATGTTACACCAGCTAGAGTGGCTTGACCATCATGTAAATGAAGCACAAACAACCGGGCCAACTCATGGTGAAACTGGACTCTAGCAACCATCTCACAGAACTCATAGCAGGATTGGTGTTGGAAGCATGTGATGGCGAGAGGGCAGGCCTGTAGCTCAGCAAGGGTAGTAGGTTCCTCTTGTATATGTTTGCCACCCTTATGAGGCCTCCTCGGTGCATGTACCTCTGTAGGAGAATCACTGTGTGTCTCTTCCTCACGGTCATATGAAGGATCTGACTCCATTTTTTGCTAGTAAGTGAATTTTCTTGATGAGTAATATGAAATTTATGGTGTCTTTAATTTTCTGCCACCAAGGGAAAAGTTTATGAGGGACTGTGGAGGGAGAGAGTATAAGGGATTTTGGGACTGTTGGGACAGGGGTTTTTTAGGGAAACAGGGGATTAGGGAGTGATATTTAAGCTTTAGGGACAACACTTGGGTTTTAGGGATTTATATTTACAATTTGGGAAAATGGGATTTGAGGATAGGGGAAGATGATTTTTGGGAATATGGGAGTTAGGGAATGGGGGAATAAGATGAGAAAATGAGTGAAGGAGTGAAAAGGTGAGGGAATGGCAGAATGAACTTGGCATCCAAAATAACCAATGCAAACCCTAGGCAATAGTTTCTTGAGAAATGGCAAGGAGATATGGTTTGATTTTTCTTTTAGACAACCACCATAAATTGTATGAAAAACTCCTTTAATAGCAATGAAGAGATCATGACTTACTTGTACAATGAAAGATTAGAGCGATTTTGGCGATTTGAGGGAGTTATTGAAGAAATCAAGCTTGGCAGCTCTATGCGCTGCGCCTCAAACCCAACGCGCCACGCCTTCTGTGTGCACCGCGCTAGAACAACTTTACACTGGAAATCGCTATCCTATGCACCGCGCCTTACACCCAGTGTGCCGCACCTCTGATTTTGCACAGTTTTCTCCAAGTTTCTCTCCTTTTGCTCAAACATCGCTTCCACTTTACTCACACTTTGTTCTTTGAATGCAAATGACCCTTTCAATTGAGAAGAATGATTTATACCCAAGAGCTTTAATTTTTGTTTCATAAAACCCACTTTTACAATGTTTGCAATATGACTTTACTTTTCCACTCTGGTTTTTGAGCTTTTCACTTTATTTGAACCTTTTGATGAACTGAATGACTTAATTTGGCTTGATTTTTGTTTGCTTGCAGGGAATGGAGCTACTAAGGCTTAGGAAGGGGACCAGGGTTGCCTCTAAACTGCTTTACATACAAAAGAACTGAAAATACATGAATTAATACAATAAAATCTAAAATACTCTGTTTTTCCTCAAAACAGAGTTTTCAGGAAAAATACATCTCTGAGGAATTGATTATGATATTTATTGGTACTAGAACCTCCTCATTTGCCTGCTGACTGTTATTGGATATTTTAAAACCCTTTTTGATGAAACCCTAGACCTAATGACAGTGAAACCCTAAAAGAATGACTCTTGAAATTTTTAAAGAAAAAAGGGTGACTGCATATGATTTTGATGAATAAAAATGGGTCAGCAGGTAAAGGACATGAGGGAAAATGTACAAGAAGCCACTACCATTAGATGATCCATGCTCCTAATGGAATGCAACTGACTGGGCAGGACACCTAATATGCAATGCAACAAGAGGATTTGATCTCTGACGGAGGGATGAAGATACCGACAATAACATTGGCTCCAATGGGGATGGTAGCTCCTTGGAGGTGCCAAGAACTATGAATCTTTACGAAAGCACGCAGTGCCTTCATCCATTGGGCTATGGAGTCAATAACTTCGACAAATCAATACCAACTCTTTGACTCAATTTTAGGACTAAAATGTGACTCTAAATTCACTCAATTTTAAGACTGAAATGGACTGAAAGACTTGACTCTAACAAACCAAACCAAACTAAAATCAAACCTCAATTTTATAACCTTCACCCCAGGCCCCAAACTGAAGAATGAAAATAGTACACACTTGCAATGGACTTTAAACAAACCAGTATGTACAATGACAACAGAAAACATTTCACAAATAGTACCGTTTGAGTAGCCGACCATTGACCGGCCCACCAGGATAGTCTTCGCCATTCATTTCTTGCAAAAGGAAAGCATTTTGGCCCCGATATGCAACGATCCTGTAAGGTCCTTTCCAAAGATTTTCAAACTTGCCATGTTTACCTTTCTCTTCATTCCTTGCATCCCATTTCAACACTATGTCTTCTATTTGAAACCTGTCCGCCTTTGCCTTTCGATCATATATATTTTTGATTCTCTCTTGCAGCTTGAAAGTGTTCTGAAATACCTCCTCTCTAGTTTGCTGCAAATGAATCATTTGATTGATTCTCCGCTGCATATGATCATCTTCGCTACCCGCTTCTTGTAGGAGTTTGACCACCGAGACTGCAAGAGAGGTCAGAAAAATTGTGTCCACACCATACACGAGTTCCAAAGGAGACATGCCTATAGATTTATTTTGAATCACTCTATCTGCCCAAAGTGCATTGACCAGCTTTTTATGCCAACTTTTCTTGTTCGTTTCCAGTAGCTTTTTGATAATGTTGACCAAAAATTTATTTGAGGATTTTGCCAATCCATTACCTTGTGGGTAATAAGCAGTCGAGTGCCCCAAAGTGATTTTATATTTATGAAAAAAGTCAATCATCCTCTTATTTTTGAAGGCTGCTGCATTATCAGTGATCAACTTATTTGGACAACCAAAACGAGACAAAATGTTGTTTTCAGGAAATGAGATAATTACCGAATCAGTGGCTTGCCTCGTGGGAATCACCTCAATCCATTTATGAAATAATACATTGCTGTGAGGATCCATTTATGCTGCGCCGAAGAAGAAGGATGGATCTTGCCAATGAAATCCAAACCCCACTGCTGAAATGGAGCACTTACTTCAATGGGCTTGAGTGGTAAAGGCTGCAACTTCCTCTTACCTTGAAAAATTTGACATTAATGGCAGCTTGCTACTGTTTTGTACACATCAACAAAAAGAGTTGGCCAATAATATCCCACTCTCAAGATTTTATTGGCTGTTCTTTTCTAGAAAAGATGGCCTCTGCAATCTCCCTTGTGAAAGTCTTCCATAACCTGTTTTGCCTCTTCTTCAACCAAACAATCGAGCAAGACACCACCGGGATCTTTCCAATAAAGCACATTATTCATGATACAAAACTTTGCAGCCTTCAATTTCAGTGTCCTACTTTTGTTCTTAGCCACTCCGAGTGGTGATGACAAATTTTGGAGTACATAAACAATGTCTGAATACCACGGAAAAAGCAGAAAAATTTCTGATACCGGAGCAGGCAGACTTTCCTCATTTTCCTCGGACATAGCAGCATTGAGATTGATGTCCAAGGCGTGCAAATTTGACTCATCCATTAGCGTAGCCAGCCCTTGTCATTTGATGAGCTTTGTCGGTTTGATCTCCACGTCATATTCCAACAAGGCAGCAATCCATTTGCCTCTCCTCCCTTCTGGATCTATTTGCACTAAGACATCTTTAACAAAAACATTAGGGACATAAGCAAGGATGTGAGAATGTAAAATATAAACTCGAAAGTCTTTCAATGCCTTTACCAAAGAAACAACCTATTTTTCAATAATATTGTGCTTTAGTGTTGCATCCCTTATCGTTCTGATGAAAAATGCAATTGGTTTCTTAAGATGGTCTCTTTTCTGCATCAAGATCGCTGCCATAGTATGATCTGAAGCAAATGAAAACAAAATAAAATCCTGAGTATAGTCTTGGCTGATCAAAACTGGAGCTGAAGAAAGGGCTAATTTCACCAAATTAAAAGACTTAATTGCTTCCTCAGTCCATCTCACTACACTATCTTTTTTTAGCATGTTTGTGATTTCCCTTAAATGTTCTGCAAGATTAGGCACAAAGCGATGTAAGAAATTCATCTTACCATTGAATGATTGGATTTCTTTCTTACTTCATGGAAAGTCAATCTTTTGAATGGCTTCCACCTGAGCTGGATCAATACGGATTCCCTCCTTTCATATAATATGACCGAGAAGATTACCTTCATCCATGGCGAACAAACTTTTATTTGGATTGAGAGATATACCATACTTCCTACACCACTGAAATACAATATTCAAATTATAAAGGTGCTCTTCATTTGAATTAGAGAAAAATGTCAAATCATCAAGATAAACAACTAGAAAAACATCTTTTTCATTACCAAATGCGATATCCATCTCCCGCTGAAAGGTTGCACCAGCATTTTTCAATCCGAAAGGCATCTTTGCATAATGAAAATTTCCCCACAGATTGGTGAACTCTGTTTTTTCTTTGTCATCCTCATGGACCAGAATTTGGTTATACCCAGAATACCCATCAAGTAGCGACATGCGGGAAGCCCAACCTACTCTCTGAAGTATGTGATCCATCTTTGGCAAAGGATAGTTATCTTTCAAAGATACTTTATTCAGATTTCTAAAATCAATACATAGTCAAATCTCACCTATTTTCCTGTGCATGGGCACCAAATTAGAAATCCAATCGAAAAACCATATGGGAACAATGATACCTACTTTGTACAACCGATTGACTTCCTTCTCAATTGAGGGCAGCAGCTTTGTATTTATTCTTCTTAGCTTCTGATGAAAAGGCTTTTGATTTGGCTTGATCGAGATGATATGTTGAATGATGCTTGTGTCATATGACTTCAAATCTGAATAATCCCAAGAAAATACATTAGTAAAAGAAGATAGTAAAATGATATACTTTGCTTTTACCTGTGGAAGCAATGCCTTTGATAATTTCACCATGTTAGGATTTTCAGCTGATCCAATGTTCACATCCTCAACTCCTTTTTCGGTTGGCAGCAAGCTCGGTTTTTGAGCCACATCATCCTGATCGAAAATCTCCTCTAAAGGTATTAGACCTTTAGGAATGATGTTGTCTTTCAGCTGCAAAACTTCCATCTAATTGACTTCTATATCTGCCTCACCATCATCATACTCTACATCAATATAAGTGTCTTTGAATTTACCTTCATTTTGCAGAAATTCATCAATCTCATCATCATCTTGAAACACTTGCCAATACCTTTGGTTGTTGGGACAACGGGGCGATGCTTCACGTGAATCTCAAACTTGTTGTTTGAATTCATCAGAATTTTCAAATTACTTGCTGTTGTTGCAAGTGAATCCGCAATGACATTCTGAACACGAGGGACACATGTCAAAGTATAATCTAAAAATACTCTCAAAATATCGAGTACCACATTGCAGTAGGCCCGCATTCGAGGATGTTTAGCTTGGTATTCCCCTTTCACTTGCTTGATAACTAACTCAGAGTCGTCATACACTGAAATCCTTTTAGCATTCAATTTTCTAAGAATTTTCAAACCAACAATTAAAGCCTCATATTCAGCTTCATTATTTGAACAGTCAAAAGCTAATTTATAAGAATAGACCCTTACATTGCTTGGCACTTTGTTTGGGGCGAAAACAGGGCTGTGTTTCCAAATGAAAATTCCAACACCATCAAAATCCATGCTCCATAGGCCTGCTTCATCCTCTTCCAAATGCTTAAATTCTGTTTGTTCTGTTTCTCCTCCTTGCTGCCCATCAATATGTTGCTGCTGTCAGAAGGCTGACTGCTCAACCATACTATCAAGTCTTTGTTTTTCTTGCTTTAAGACCTCTCTAAAATTTTCAGTGATCTCAGGAATGTCTTCTATTTCAATTACTTGGCTATTTACATCATTAAAGCTATCTGAATACAAAACAAATTATTCCAAATCAGTATGTACATAGTTGATTGGATGATTTACCGGTTTCTCCTTGCTAGTGATCATGTACTTCATCCTTTGTTCCCTGTATAGTTTCCTCATCTGACAGAAGACGAGAATGGTAGCATAGGAGAAATCAAGCTGCATTGTCCCTTTAATCCTTGCTCCCCAAGATCTGGAAAGAAGCATGCCAAATATAGGAGATATATCTGCCACAACCACATCCATCAAAACATTTTTAGCTGGAATCTGATCCAAACTGACCACCAAATCCTTGATAAGACCAATACATCTTACTCTACCAGAATCAATAGAGTAAAGGTCATGATATATTCTAGCGATATCCAATTCCAATTTCTCCATGATGGCCTTAGGCATGAGATTATGAGAGGCTCTGGAATCAAACATAGCATTATGTAACACATAGTCATGCACCCTGAGACTAATGTAAAAAGGAGCTACATCACTATCTTGAGACTGATCTTCCAATGTGGGACCAAAAATCAATTCAGGTCTATCATATTCCATGTTCACCATATCAGATGATGGATCCAAATTCAAAATCTTAAACACCTGACATTTAGAGTTGCCGTTCTTCATCAATTCAGTCAAAGGAATAGATATTTTTAACTTAGCAATTTCATTTTCTAAGTTAAAAACTGAAAATTTCTCTTCCTCTTTCGCTGAAACCTATTTATTTTTAGTTTTCTCCTTTGACACACTAGGCTGATTGGATCTTTCATTTGTTGATGGCGTTTTATTGGTGATGGGATCAGCTGTCTCTTTTCCCTTTTTCTGCACAATGGGAGGATCATTCTTTGGCGTTGCTGCCTCCTTCCTTTTCTGAATTGGATTTATGGGCACATCTCTACTCCTGAGGGAATATTGTCATTGCTGGGCTGATAAAGCATTCATGTATCCTCTTTGGTACTCATCAAACTCTTCCTCAACAACTGTTTCATTTGCCAAAATGAAATTTTTGTCCCTTTGTACAGTTGAATTCCCAGAATAATCCTCATCTTCAGTGATAAAAATTGGCATATCATCAGGCATAAAGAAATGATTCTCTTCTCCAATTACATTCTCCTCATCATCTGATTCCAAACCATGTACAAAATTCTGCTCCAAGGGTGTCTTCACCTGCCATTGCGCCGTTTGGTCTTGTGTCCGTTGCTCTCTTTGTTTGATTCTAAATTGTGGTTTCTGCTGACCACAGAAGTTGGGATTTCTAACTTGTGGTTCAAACTTGTCAATTTTCAATCTGTCAAACATCTTCTCCATCTTCCTCAGCACTTGATCTAAAGTGGAAACCTCTTCCTTTATTGTTACCTTCTTTTCAGCCTTTGTTCTAACTCTCTTGGCAAGGAGATTAGCTTCAACGCTGACCACAATTTTCTGCATGTCTTCCAAAGTAGCTAGATCTCTTTCTCTTAATTGATAGGCCATATTAGGATCGAAACCATCTGGAAACTTAATCAAATCCAGCCTCATAGGTGGTTTTATATGATCAGGAATTGCATTGTAAACTGAATTGAATCTAATACAATAATCTTGAACAGACTAACCAACATTCCACTTGATGTTCTCATATTCAGAAAGGATCTGAAGGGGATTTTTCTTCACTTCCCAGTGATCCAAGAATTGTCTCTGCATATTGTCCAATGTAGGGATACTTGCAGCCGGCAAAGCTCTGAACCATTTCCTCACTTCACCACCAAAGGTTTGTACAAACAGTGTCATTGTCACATTTTCTGCATCAATATCATGAAGGTTGAAGAAATCTGTCATCCTGTCCACATGTTGCTGAGATGTAACACTGTGAGGAGTGCCATCAAACAATGGAATTTTTTTTGATAATCGGTGGGCATATCATCTAGATTTTGAGGCAGCACAAGGGGTGCAAAACGAGCAACCATTGCTCTTGGTGGATTTTCAATCGGTCTTGGAGATGTTGGGGGAGTGGGTACAACTAGTGTATGGGGTGTATGAGGTGGGGATGGTGGTGAAGAAATCTTGGATGCTTGAGGGGTAGAAGGAGTAGATGGAGGTGACACCACTGCAGATTTTTGATCAGAGATAGAAGGTTGCACGGGGATGGTGGGAATGAAAGGAGGTTCGGTGGGAATTCCAGAGCTAGATGCGATTGCAGAAGACCCAAGGGTTGCAGATGCAGTCTCTAAGAAATCAACGATATTTGAAGCCACAATTGAAGTTTGGAGCTGATTCAAGATATAATCGTCAATTGATTTATTGGCCCTTTCAGTTTCAATATTTTTAATAAACTCTGGATTTAAGGCAGTAGAGGCGACAACACTTTCAGATTTGGTTTCAAACAAAGACAACTCAAACTACTCATCAAACTCAAGATCTTCAAGATACTCAAAAACAACAGGACATGAATGAGATTTGAACATGGGAATAACAGAAATTTCTTGGCGAAGGATTCTCGGAATAAGATTAGGATTTTCGTACACAGGAAGTGGATCAGGATCCAGATTTGCTCTGGTATATCTTCTGGAAGCCAGTGTGTTATTATTTCCAAGAAATCAAATTGACATTAGCAACTTGTTCAGCCTATCAAATCCTAAAATTATCATCCAAAAGCTTAGAATTATGAGATTTACTAGGGCAATTTGCAGATTAGAAACTCCGTTTATAAGACTATACCACAGATTGACTGAAGTAGCTTTTATCTATTTACGCTAATGCAAAGCAAAAGCGTTTCGAAGGCTACTTGGCTAATCTTAAAAATCGGTCTGTAGTTTATAAAATGAAGAATACCAACAAACAAACAGTTTGATTACCCAGTACGGTTGCCACTATGTTAGTGCCTAAATCTACCTTAGGCTGAGAAAGGTAGGATCTAGGGTAACATCAAACCACGCTTAACCTGGTAGCTAGCCCTACCACGTCGGGAGAGGGCTCTCTCCTTGTCAATCTCAGCAAAAATATGATCAATGAGGGCTTGAGATGATTGATATAAATACTGATCTTAGGCTAGGTATGTGTGCAAAAGATTTTGATTGAATAAAATGATGTTTTTGTTGGCTCAAATGGAAAAGCAGATTTTGGGTGTGGGGAATGAGTCTCAGTTTTGCAGAGATCTCAATGGGGCAAGGTAGGTAACTGATTTGGCATTTCAAATTGAATGAGATGGAGGGATTAGATATGTGAGGAGTTGAAGAGGGCAAGAAAGCTCAGGGATCCTCTTCAAACAGCTGAAAACAACAAAAGCTGAAGCAAACCCTAGGTAGAGCACTGCAATTTCAATGGATTCTACCTTTTCCCTTGTTTGTCTTAGTTAAGAAGAAACAAGATAGATAATGGCATACATAACACATAAGTAAATTCACAATTACAAAAGAAAGCACTATACTAAAATAAAATGCCACATGAATCCCAAAGAGTGCTGCAAACCCTGGTCTCAATTCCTTAGCCAAAATGCTGATATGAGTATACAATGAAGCTCCTTGCTTTCTCAAAAGTCCAACCATGCTGGTGACTGAAAGATCACAAGATATAGACAAACCATAACTCATCCTAGCCTCTATGGGTTGACCTCACAAGTTTAGGAGCTTTTCCAAGAAATCAGGCAATGGAACAGCTTGCCTCTAGAAACTAGGGAACTGATTCATTCAGTTTCAAACAACTTTTTGATAGATGAATCTACCTCCATAAGTGAAAATTAGACATAATTACATCAAGATCCATCAATTTACATTAAATTACATCACAATTTTGACATTGATAAGGAGAAAAAGTCAAACTGTCAAAAGAAAGGCAAAAAACAGAGTTTTCTTGGTCAAACTGAGCAAAATTTACCCAATGCGCCGTGCTGATTTCCCTATGCGTAGCGCCTGTTTGCAGCCACTTTTGGAGGCCTTCCCAGTGTCCAAATTTGCTCCAAGTATGCTTGTTGGAAAGCTCTGTCTGTCCAATTTCCAATCCAAGTGATATTTTTGAATTTGGCCTTCATTTGCCCCTCCAAAATTCAGTTCTCCCAACACTGCTTCCTGTGTGTCAAAATAGGGGTAGTAAGGTCATTTTTTGAGTGTTTTTTACCTTTTTGAGGGCTCAAAACCTGTCAAAATTTCTTTTCCATTGGTAGGAAAGCATATTTTTCCATGCCAAATCCAAAAATGATGAGTTTTTGTCAATTGGAGGCTCCCATCAAAAGCGAGTGCCAAGTGCTACGACGCATAGGGCAGAAAATTCTGTTTTTTGAGCCAAAAATTCCAAAAATGCAAAAAGTGCACCAAATTTTTTGAAATTTGGGCTAAGTACTCTCCATCAAGTGTTGTGTTGGGCCAAGGAAGCTTCAGCTAATATTTGTATTTTATCTTGCGCTTTTTTCCTCCTCGATCTCTTCTTCAATTTTTCCTTCAAGATCCTCATTCTAGCTTGGCACACCATATTCCTTGACAAATAATGATATGCCATGTTTCTCAACATATTATTCTCATTGATGGATTTCTCCAACCTCCTCTCCAAGTGGATATTAGCTCTTTCAAGCCATGATTCTTGATCGGCATTGATTTCTTGCTCAAGTGATGTGAGCTTCACCTTCCTTCTTTTGGCAGCTTGGCGGTTTTCTCGTATGTTTTGCAACTCCATAATCACTTGCTGATCCTCAAGCTGCTTGTTTCTTTGCTCTAGGTACTTTATTATCCACTCGGCTCTTTCCAAGTTGAGGGACAAAGCATTGATGTCCGCCTGTTGCTGTTGGATGACTTCCTTGAGCTTTGAGCTTTGTTGGCCCAAATCAGTATCATCACCCTCAACGAGAATGAACTCAGTCTCCTCCTCACCTGATGGTCCCTCATCATGTACTGGCCTCTTTCCCTTGTCCTGAACCTGCTATGCTGATGAAGGAAGCGAGACCCTTTCCACCCCAGGTGGAGATAATACTCGCTTTGCTGCTGCAAATAATTGTCTAGTGCCCCTCTGATAGGTGACAAGCACCGGCATACTAGCGGTCTGTGTCTCATGACCCTCATGCTGACGTGAAGGTCCACCTATCTCATGCAAGCCTTTGGAGGTCCCTGAGGAGCTATGAAGAACTCACGAGAAATGAAATCCTCCCAAGTGATGCCCTGCAAACCAAGCTGATGGATGACCACAATCTTAATGAGAGAAAAATGATATATACTGTTGAACTGCTGCTGAGGAGTCTTTTGTTGTACTAGGGTGGTCATCTTCTCAATATGTTGGCACATGAAGTAGGGTATATTCATCATCCTCACCATGGTAAAATGGATCAGCAACCTGATATGATAGGAATATAAACGAGAAAACCGGCCCTCACAGCTAAAATACTTCATTATCAGTTTCATCAAAGGAGCATAGGAATCTTTCAGGTACCGAAAAGGAAAGACTCTACTGAGTTGTCTCAAATAACTGGGCTTGATGTATGGTTCATAATGTTGCCTATCAATTTGATGCCTTTTGTTCCATTGCTCTCTAATATTAGGAATACCGGTTGCTAGAGAAATAGATTCTGGTGTTAAAGTGAATGTTACACTAGCTAGAGTGGCTTGACCATCATGTAAATGAAGCACAAACAACCGGGCCAACTCATGGTGAAACTGGACTCTAGCAACCATCTCACAGAACCCATAGCAGGATTGGTGTTGGAAGCATGTGATGGCGAGAGGGCAGGCCTGTAGCTTAGCAAGGGTAGTAGGTTCCTATCGTATATGTTTGCCACCCTTATGAGGCCTCCTGGGTGCATGTACCTCTATAGGAGAATCAATGTGTGTCACTTCCTCATGGTCATATGAAGGATCTAACTCCATTTTCTGCTAGTAAGTGAGTTTTCTTGATGAGTAATATGAAATTTATGGTGTCTTTAATTTTCTACCACCAAGGGAAAAGTTTAGGAGGGACTGTGGAGGGAGAGAGTATAAGGGATTTTGGGACTGTTGGGACAGGGTTTTGTTAGGGTAACAGGTGATTATGGAGTGATATGTAAGCTTTAGGGACAACACTTAGGTTTTAGGGATTTATATTTAGGATTTGGGAAAATGGGATTTGAGGATAGGGGAAGATGATTTTTGGGAATATGGGAGTTAGGGAATGGGGGAATAAGATGAGAAAATGAGTGAAGGAGTGAAAAGGTGAGGGAATGGTGGAATGGACTTGGTAGCCAAAATAACCAATGCAAACCCTAGGCAATAGTTTCTTGAGAAACGGCAAGGAGATAGGGTTTGATTTTTCTTTTAGACAACCACCATAAATTGTATGAAAAACTCCTTTACTAGCAATGAAGAGATCGTGACTTACTTGCACAATGGAAGATTAGAGCGATTTTGGCGATTTGAGGGAGTTGTTGAAGAAATCAGGCTTGGCAGCTCTATGCGCCATGCCTCAAACCCAACGCGCCGCGCCTTATGTGTGCGCCGTGCCAGAACAACTTTACACTGGAAATCGCTGCCCTATGCACTGCGCCTTCCACCCAGTGCGCTGTGCCTCCAATTTTGCACAGTTTTCTCCAAGTTTCTCTCCTTTTTCTCAAACACCGCTTCCACTTTACTCACACTTTGTTCTTTGAATGCAAATGAGCCTTTCAATTGAGAAGAATGATTCATACCCAAGAGCTTTAATTTTTGTTTCATAAAACCCACTTTTACAATGCTTGCAATATGAATTTACTTTTCCACTCTGTTTTTTGAGCTTTTCACTTTATTTGAACCTTTTGATGAACTGAATGACTTAATTTATCTTGATTTTTGATTGCTTTGTAGGGAATGGAGCTACTGAGGCTTAGGAAGGAGACCAGGGTTACCTCTGAACTGCTTTACATATAAGAGAACTGAAAATACATGAATTAATAGAACAAAATCTAAAATACGCTGTTTTATACATCTCTGTGGAATTGATTATGAAATTTATTGGTACTAGAACCTCCTCATGTGCCTGCTGACTGTTATTGGACATTTTAAAACCCTTTTTGGTGAAACCCTAGACCTAATGACAGTGAAACCCTAAAAGAATGACTCTTGAAATTTTTAAAGACAAAAAGGTGATTGCATATGATTTTGATGAATAAAAATGGGTCAGCAGGTAATGGACATGAGGGAAAATGTACAACAAGCCATTACCGTCAGATGATCTATGCTCCTAATGGAATGCAGCTGATTGGGCGGGACACCTAATATGCAATGCAACAAGAGGATTTGATCTCTAACGGAGGGATGAAGATACCGACACTAACAGAATGCGTCGATGGCTGCATTGGAAGTATCACTTCACTTGATCAAGCCCATGCACCGTTAGTGTAGGAGTAGGAGTAGTGTTTGACTTCATTTGTTTGCTTTCATGCTTGTTTTCTTACATATTTTGTTTGCTTGTTTGTTTACTTTCTTCACTTTCATTTTTTCTTCTGCTCTTGCTTTTCTTTGTTGATTGCTACTTCGTTCGCTTGTTTTGTTCGTAGGTTAGTTTGCATGAAACCATGTGTGACTCAAGAAAAAAATTGGTTAACGTACAAGAGGGATTGTACAACTATGACTACTTGGTTATCTGTCATCTTTCTTCTGTATGATGAGCTTGTTAATCTTAGTCCATGATACGTTGAAGGAAAATACGTATTGTTCAAAGTGAACCTTGGTGAAAACACAACGCTTGCACGCTAACTAGTGTCACTTTCTCTAGTCGGTTGTTTTTGGGTTAACCCTTGTCAGCTCAGTCAAGTAGAGTAAGGTTGGGGGGGAACCTTAACAATCACGTCAGAGATACAATAGACTAATTCTCTACTACAACAACTTCCTCTGCTCTCAATAAGTCGAGATCCCTCTTTCGCCTGTGAAATGAATAAGTTCTATGCACAATGAAAATGAAAAAAAAATGAAAATTCAGAAAATTCAAATGAAAAATGAACAAGGTGAAAGAAGAGAAAGGCTTCCTACACAGGGAAGTGATGCAAGTAACTTCGTCGGGGCACTGATTAGGTTCGTTGGCAGCAAAGCCATTCTTGTGTTCCTATGTGACTCCACCAGGGTACTGTCTAGGCCTGTTGGAAGTGGAGCAACACCAGAGATGAAACTTAGACTTCGACGACTATACTGCTTGTGCACTTATATACCCCTCAACCCCAATCATAACAACTATGCTTCCTTGGCTTGGAATGTGTGTCAATAGACCAAGAGTCTGGTAGATGCTACATATTACAATCAAGCTATTGTCAAGCCAAGACGAGATGAGAGCTGAATAATTCTTCCGAAGGTGTTAGACTTGCTTTCCACGAACAAGGTCCATTCAAAGAGCTGGAGTTCTACCAGTGTGTCGCCAAGTCTTGTAGCGGCTATAACCACCCTCCAAAATTTTTCCTTAGCCTATTTTAGAGCCTCCCTACCAACCTTCACAGTGGCTTGCCTTGCTTCGTCACCTCCTCAAGCTTTAGCGTCTTTCTTGCTCAAAGGCAACCTGTCGATCATAGTTTGATCATTTCCCTTCACAGGCTGCTCACTTGGACTTGGTCTAGCTGTAGGAGAAGATTCCCAATGAAATTTTCACATTTTTGGAGGGAAACCAGCCTCCCCTCCAAGAATTGCACAATTCCCCTTAACAGCCTGCTGGGCTCCAGGATTGCGCAATCCTGTCAGCCAACCATCCCAACAGGATATGCGCAATTTTTTCCATCAAAAGGGTGTTCATCCAAGGATTTGCGCAAATCTAGGAAGCAGTCAATTGCTCTGCCCAAAAATTGCACAATCCCCTTGGGAGGTCAGCCCAGCTTACAGTTAGAAATGCACATTTTTCTTCAATAGTCGAGCAATCGCTTGCATGTGCATTTGAGTTGACCTGTTCCCTCTGGGACTGAGAAAAATAGACTTGCATGCATAGGCTACTTCTCCCAAGGCAACATGCAAAGAAATCCCTTGTTTCAAGGATCTATGTTTAGCAGTTGGATGTTACATGCAAGGAAAAATTTAGAAACCTCCCTCAAAGTGTCGCTTCCCCTAGATTTGTGGCATGTGCATCACAACATTGATGTTAGCAAAACTCATCAACCGGATACTGTAGAGCTCATTCCTCACATAAACCTTACATCTATGGCATCCTACATCACATCTAGGAGTAGTCGGCACATTCAACTCAACTGTTTTGGGGTAAGCCCGCTTCCCATGCCTTATGCTGCATTTCTGTCACCTTTTGTGTTTTCATTTGTGGGAGTACTATTTCTTGATTTATTCGAACACTTGTTTTCATTTACATATATTCTAGCTTGTCCTAGCTCTGTTTCGATTTTCGTTGCTATCTCACTGCTGTCGCACACATGAAACTGTTTTGCATGGACGTTCACCCAACTAGTGGACTGCCTCACCCACATGCATGTTGATCTGTTTTCTCAATCCTCCATTCATGTTTTTCATGCACTTTTTATCACTTCTTCTATCACTTAGTGTCACCAAGGCGAGTCAGGCAAACCTTGGCTCGGTCTCTGCCTTCACCAAGGCTGCATTGCACAATCTTGAAAAGGAAGGCTCACCTTCCTCTCCAGATTTTCTCATTTTGGCCCAACACTTGCCTCTTGGACTAAATTGTGCATTACTAGATGTTCGTGCCTGCTTGGCCCAAAAATTTGCACAAATATGTCCCTGGGTCAGCAGTCTTTCCCAGCTAGAATCACGCATTACACAATCCCAACAGCCAACTGCCCAACTAGATTGCACATTATGTAGTTCCAGGAATCTGTCAGTCTCCCAGCAGTCCGGACTGTGCCTTGTGCAGTATTGGTAGTCGATCTTCTGACCTCTCGATCGAAATTGCATAACCTTCATGATCATTCACCCAGGTATGTTGCAAGTCAGTTCTCATGTTCATTTTGGTTTTCAACTGACAAATTTATTGCTATGAGTGTTTCCATGTCTCCAAGTATCACAGGTGGTCATTTGCCTCTTAGTAGTACAGGTACAATGGTTTCCAAGAGAGCAGAGACGAAGACACCATTCAGAGCATGCTTGGGGATGCAGTCGATCAAGTGTCCATGGGCTTACCTACTCATGAAGACATCAATTTGTTTGTGGACAATGACATCAAGTAGCATAATCATAATGAGCAGCATCATGAACAATAGCTCAAGGCATCATACCGAATGCAACGAACGTAGCAAATGAAGTGAACACACTGAATGCAAGAGGAAGGTTGTTGACAACTTAGAGGCAGAGCAAAGTTACAAGATCAAGCAGATCCACTGAAAATGAAAGCAACTTTGGAGACTCAGGCTATGAAGTGATGGCGTGACATGAAGATTGCACGAAGGTAGAAGATGGAACAAAGAAGGAGTTGTGTGTGTTGAAACAGCAACTCAGGAAGAACATGAAGCTGCACAGATAGTCCAATCAGTTGCAGTAGGAAGAGGAACAACAATGGGCGCAACGTGCACTCACGAATGAAGCTGCACCAGTACAAGTTAAGGATCCATCACAGCAGTTGGCACAGAGCAATCATGGTGAGCAATGTTGTTTAACACATGCAAAGGATCCAGCAACATGCATGTCATTGAGCGCATGCATGTAATCCAACCCATTCAACACACTAACCAAGGCGAAGATAATAAGAAAGTCCAACTGGGGCTGAACATGCGCTTCAAAAGTTGATGTGCATGACCACCAACACACACTTGAATATCAACACTGACACTATGGATCAGTGCATTGCCAGTTCAACCGTGCCCAAGAAGACCATGCACATGTTAGAAGACAAGTTGGATGAAGGGGTCGAACGAATGCACCAATTGCAATGGAGGAAAGAGTTCGCTTCAGCAAGATGTCACCATGAGGTGCATGCACACCATCACGATGACCAATCTTGGCATCAGCTCACCAACTTCGCCATTACAAGCATGTCAAAGAGTTGGTCTCACCACAATGGAGTGAGTGTCAGTGATGTCTTGCTAGGCTTGCTCAAGCCATGTCGTCTCACATGAGTACATGTGCATTGTAATGTTGAGTCATGTCAAGTGTAAGTAAAGTGTCAACAATTGGATGTAACAGTCATAGAGTAGGTGAAGAGTCATGAGGGTAGTTGAACCAAAATAAAGGGGAATTTCAAGGGTCACCCAACCATTGCTATAAATAGTCCCTCATAACTCATTGTATAGGCTTTTGGTCAGCGAAGCTTCTACTAAGACTAAATTGAAGAAGACTTGGACAGTATTGTAACGCACCTTGGCTTCTCCATTGCACGGAACTAGTACATCTCTTTGGAGGAGTAGGCAGATGTGGTTGTAACGTTCCAATGATGGGGCTAGCAGGTTTACATGGTGTATTGTATGATTGTGACTTACACTTCTTTTATAATAAGAGCTAGCACATTTTCATGCATATGTCGTTATTGTAGTTGCACTGTTCCGGTTACCTTAATGATATATGTTTTTTAACTTACATACTTGTGTATGAATTGATTTGTATGCAATTATATGAATCTTATTGTTAATGTGTTGCATATGTTGTTAATGTTGTCACCGTCCATGTCGACTACTCTGTCGGGCATCAGACATACCTTTCTCATGAACCTGGTTATATCACCTGTCACACTCATCTCGAACTGATTCGTGAGTGCTCTTCATGTTAACTTACCTTATATGTTGTGACTGCCGCATCTGTGTCGATTGCTCTGCCGAAAGCTGTGCATGTCCTTTGTGTTGTGTGTTCCTAACCAAGTTGGGACTAATCCCATTCAACCTGGAACCCACCTTCACCTTCCTCTCCCTTTGAAGTGTTGGAACCTATCATACGCATTCCTTGACTCATTGCATCAGTCACACCCTTTCTACTTATAGAGTTATCTTACTCGCCTCTGTGCAACATCGAGATCAAGGCATTACCTTATGATCCACTGCTGGGACTCCTACACCAAATGGTCTGAGGTCTAATTGGGACTTCTTACGAGGGAGATCCCCTTGACATGTTGGCGGGTGCAGCACCATCAACAATACCCAAATATGAAACGAAATTGGTAGGATTTGAACCGACGACCAACAGGTTCACCGGTCCCGCCCACGTGATGATCGCACATACCACAACAAATGTGCCAATGTTGTATCTTAACCACCGATCAACAAACCATAACTGTGTTTCAGTTAACCACCGTTACAAAAATATGCGCCACTCCAACATGTTAAGTAACCAACGGAACTTATAAAATGTATGTCGTTGAATAACATTAATCATGAGTTTAAATAAAGAAATCACGCCAAAATAAAAAATGATTTGTTGCATTATGGGGAGTTGACCCCTGGTTTTTAGCCCCATAAGCCCAACAACCTAACCATATGCCCAAACGGGCTTTCTTTGTATTATCTGCCTCCAACATTACATATAATCCACTCAAATCAGTCGACCAGGTGGAACCATGAGCTCATCCATAGAGGTGGAACCATGTCGAGACACTTGTGGAGAGGGCATCTTTGCAGGGAATATTCTTTGATGCTGAAAAGATTCCCTTAGAGGGCTAGAGATGTCAGTGACATAATTTGTCAAGATTATAGTTATTTTTACATGTTTTCTCACCAATAGTCCAACCATGTAGTTCGAATCTCCAACAACAAGGAATCTTTGGAGAAACTTGTTGAATATAAAAGATTCCCTTGGACGCTAATTTTTTATCGAGGTCGAATGTTGCCAACTTTATAGTCATTTTTCATAGAATTTCATAGGGAGCACAATGGTGTGCTAAGAATATTCATCCGAGCAATGGATTTTTTGGCCATTTTTAGGAAGGAATCTTTGGGAGAATCTTCAAGATTTCCGAGGGTCTAGAATTTGACAGTGTGAGAAAGGGGCAAAGTTTATAGTCATTTGACACGAATTTAGTGGTTGTGTTTGTTTCAACAACTGAACTTTGCAATTTCCTTTGATCCCCAAAAGTGGAGGTATATGATGCAGTTATGTCATGGTTTTATTTGATTTGCTAAGATGATTTTTTTTTTGTTGAGATCCCTAACTATCATTATGTTGAGGGATACTTGTATGCCACATCATGTGATATTTTATTAGATTTTCATGCTCAAGGAATGCCCATTTGAGTAGAGTTCCTCCAAGGAGAACGTCTCATGGAGAGACATGGCACTCTTGTTGAGGGAATTTTCCCATATGAGTCAGAGTTTGTGAGAATGTCTCATGTAGAGACATGCCACTTTGGTTGAGGGAATTATCCTTGTAATGACAAAGAACATACCATGTACATCATCATCATTTTCAACATTCAATGAAGCAGCCTCCCCACTCTTGACACAGGGCCTAGAGACATAACCCACACTGGATGAACTATGTTATCAATGTGTTTGTGTTCTGTGATTTGATGGTTGTCGTATGTCTCATCTTCTTTCATTATGTACATGTGGTTGTTTTATACTCTTTTACTTGAAATTCTATTAACATCACAAAAGTAAAATATCTTTGTTAATTCTAGTAGTTCAAGACATTTGGATCACTTTGGAACCATTTCCATGTCAAAAGAGCACATCCTCATTTTCCCTCATGGCTTTTGGCACCTCAGCTCAAGTCTTGGGCCCCATTGGTCCCCAAATCCTTATGTAGACAATTATTTTCCTGCTCAGCAGAAGGGAAAGACTTTCAGTCATACCTTAAGTCAACATCACCTCTATTATCATGAGAGGTAACAAAACCATCCTTCCTCTACGGCATGACAAAAATGTTGGTAGTTAGTAATAGACATATTCCTGTATCATTCCTTCGTTTGACTGCACCCACTTCTCCATGAAGTTTCACTGCAACCTTGGCCAAATGCGATGTGATAATACATGAATCCATGTCTCTTACCTTGCAGAGTGAAATATCCTTTCCCCTTGACATAAATGTATCCAACAATAGACGAACATTATTTATCCTCCATGGTTTTGACTCTTTCCAAGTCTTAACAAAGTTCATCCATCCTGAGTGCAAGCCTGTCATTAAAAAACAACTAAACTTAGAGTCTCAAGGACTCCTATGTGCCACAAAGCTATTGTAAATGACTGAAAATTCTCTGTACCATTTATATAACAAGGATAAATCACTTCTTTCCACACTAAAACTCTAGGTTTTAAAAAATAGCTATATCAAGGGAATAGACTCTCAACGTGTCTACAAGAGGCTCTAGCAAACTCACTAATATGAATTTTTCACATAAAGTAAACATAGAATTCCACTAGTATATACATAGCTTCATGCATTCATGCATATCAACCATAAAAATAACACATAGTGACAATAAACTAAGCTCAACAATTTAACCATAGTTATTAGGTAAGTGACCATGTATTGAAGAGTTTATCAATAGTCACAGGGTCTTGAAACCCCTTCCAAACCATCAGAGCATTCATACATGTATGTCGTCACAAGAAACTAGGAATAATACCATTCCTTCATAAGAAATCCAATTACATTCATTGTTATAACCCATAACAATAACATTCAACATTCATAAGGAAACAAAAGTACATGTAGATACACGTATATGTTTAGCTTAATGACTGGAAATTAAGGTAAGTACTTCAACTCTCTAGCTAACTATAGGCTAGTTACACTAGAATCATTCTTATAGTTGACCACCTACGATCTGGATTTAGACTCTAAGGAGGTAATTCCTCAGGATTTTTGTCACTAGCAAGTAGTCAACAACTTGTAAGAAGCAGAGTCCATTTCTTAGGTGATTTCTCGACAGCCCCTATTACTAACACCATAATGACTCTTTGTTCAGTAGAACATCAACCATAAGGGTTGATTCAAGGCTTAGTTTCATCTTAATTCCAAGAGATGGAATATATGTGTATACAAGGAGGTTTATCCGTGGATTAGTTACTACAAGAGTCAAGAGTACACTTCTAGGAGATTTATAAACTATTGAGCAAGTACCTGAGTGGTTCATCAACCTAAAGGCTAGCCACTTAGGGGTTTATCAGACCTTTCAACTAATTCCTGGGTGTCTCAACGTATCAATTAGTTTATCAACCCAACTACTATCCTAGTGGTTTCTCAGCCTTAAGGCTAGCCACTAATCAAGTGACCATCAAATCTTTGAGCAAGTACATAACTGATTTATCAACCCTGGCTAGCACTTGAGTGTCTCAACTCCACTAAACTGTCTTCTGGTCAATCGATACATAAGCACACTTAGAAGCCTCAACAAACACAAGGAATACCCTCCCAGTATAACACAAGATCTCACAAGTTATCACTTCCTAGAATATTTACATCCATTGCCCAATCATGTTGTGTTCTCTTCTCTCCACATTTGCTCATTCTTTTTCTCACCGAGCATTCTTCCTTTTCTCTGCTCACTCAATCTCCTTGTTTAACAAGATTATTCATCCTTTTCCACACCTTGTCTCCCTCGGACTTATCCTCTCGTAATCATGTGTGTTGACCACACTCACGTCTCTATAAGAACTGAAATTGCATGTTCATCTTGCATGCAGGGAACCCATTTTCTAAATTCAATGATGCACCAACAGTGTTGCAAATCTATCAAAGAGATATGCAGTGAAATAAATACAATGGCTTAGGTTTGCAAGCAACTTCTCCACCTCCTCAACTAATATGTTATATTTCCACATTATTTACATGAATTATAATTCATAATAGTATTTTACAAAAAATTGTCAGAAATCAATTAAATAAAAAAACAATTACAACTAAATTTTACATTATATAAAAATAAAAAATTATTTCTAAAAATATATTCATCTAATTAATTTATTTTATTTAAAACTATAAATATAAATATATTAATTATTAATATAATTCTCTAGGATATAATTCTTAACGTCTTTATAATAATAGTAATAAATTATTAATAAATAAATAAAAATATATATTAAATTAAAAATATAATTATAATATATATTTTGATTTAACTTAATAAAAAGAAATATATATTTTTTTAAACACTTACTCTTTTTATATGCTTTCAATTTTTTCCCTTATAGTCTATTTAGGCAAGAAATCATAGCCTTTGTAAACTGTAGCTTTGGAGAGATGCGAATACAATTTGAGGTGAATACAATTTTGAAACGTCAACAGTATTTTGAAACAGACGTCCAAGCATTTATGTTAGCCGTCATAAGTTTCACTGGCTGGGTTATATGCGGGAACGATTAAAATGAAATAGAGAGCTGGATATTGTTCTCAACAAGTTCGCACCCACAACGGATAGGATACAGACCCTTATTTTCTTGATTATGATGTGCAAGAGGAAGACCTCGTTAAAGAAGCTAACGAAGTGGTTTTGATTATTATGTGAATGTAGTGGTTATCAATATCAATATCTAGGCGCTGAACCAAAAAGATAAAATAAAATAAAAGAAAAAAAGGTGTTAGATCAATGTATGCAAATGAGGAAATTCACATCATCTGATTGCGGATAAGTATTTGTTAAACCGATAGGTGCACTCTCCACCCTAGTGTGGTAGAAATGTTGTAATGTAAACATTTTAACTCAGGGAAATAAAATACAAATACAAATAATAAAACAAAAATGACTTGTCCCATGGTATTCATGTGGAATATAACCTATCTAAAGCGGGGAATTGAACTTGCCTAGATCCATCTTAACTCTAGATCTATCAAACACATAGAGGGATCAAATCTCTTAGATTTGCAAACCTCTTTTAGAGCGAAAATAAATTTTATCCGTCTAGACACTCGGTAGATCTGGAGTTAAGATGGATCTAGGCTAGTAAAGCAAACATTTGACATTAGATTTTATTATTTTGGAATGGAGTTTATTGTTTTTCTATCTTGTGAAGCATGTTTTATTAAGAAGAGAAATTTAAGAAAGATAAATATAATTGATATAATATAGTAATAACATTATACCTTTTTTTTGGAAAATTCTAAATCAATTATCTTTTGATCAAATTTTGTTGAATTATTAGTGAAGTGAGTCTTAGCACACATTTTCACCTCTTGCACTTTACAATCATAGGATTCCAAGTATATCTATATGCTTCATTACATAAAATACTACGACCAACATAATATGTGTTACCAAAACCATGTGCTTGAAAATCACATATTGTAAACCTAACAAATTTGACTTACCCCAACGATCCTTCTTTAAACTTGGAGAAATTCTTTAGATCCAATATGGAAAACCCACATGTCCCCCTATCACTCAAAACTTTGTTAAGGGTATGCATGTCTTACAAGGTCTTATAGTTGTATGCCCATTTACATGTAGTTTAAAAAAAAAATATCTCCAAAGTAAAAACTTTTTGGTCGCTAGTTGGATAATTACAAATGCCACCATCCTCTCATGTTCTGATTGTTTTGACCTAAATATGAAGACACATTATCACATCCATGCAATTATGTGATCTTCATGAATTTTCAACAAGTTTTACCATTTGTTACTTCTCAAGCCGACCCATCATGCTAGTGGATCCATCCACTTTCAATTCATGCCACGTGATCATCTTCATGATAGTATCATGTAACAAATCACAACATTAGCTCTAATACAACATGTTAATATTAAAGAGTAAGAGAGAAAATATAATTAACCATAACAAAACAACACACATATAAATCACACATATGATTTATCTTAGAAAATCATAACTAGGAAAAAAACTAGCCATGAAACTTTGATTTCCATTTGGCCAAATCTAGCCAAGTTACCACCCAAATAAGCCCAACACTTATTCATTCTTACACATTCCAATGGGGGATTCCAAGCCCGTTTATATGCTTCATTACATAAAATACAATGAGAAACATGTTTCGTGCCACCAAAATCATTTACCAAAATATCAATGTACTAGACCTAACAAATTTGAATCTATGATTGAATCAAGTTTATTCAACAATGTCACTATTCAAACATAACATGCGAAAATTATTTAGATATTATATCAATAAACTTTTGTGCCTCCTCCTATCACCATATTATTTATTAAGGATACATATTCCTTACTAGATATTATAGTCATATGCCCATTTACATGTACTTAAAAAACAAACCTAAACAATAATATTTTTTTTGGTTGGTATCTAGGCACTTAAAAATTGTCACCATCCTTTCACCTTTCCATTACTTTAACTTCAATCTATAGCCATTTTTGTACATCCACGTAGTTATGAAACTTCCATGAATATGCTAATGAATACCAGTTGATACCTCTGATGATAACCTATCATGCTAGTTGATTTGTCCAAACTTGGTTCATTCCATTTGATCCTCTTCACAATAGTCTCATGCAACAACTGACAACCATGGTTATAACTCCACTGGTTAGGACTAACATGTTAGAGAAAGTTGGTAGTTCTTGTCATTAATGTCAAGTTTAGTTGTTGATGTCAAGGGTTGTCATTGATGTCGAGTCATCACATGGTCAGAGGCAATTTGTTGATGTTTTTATTTATGTATGTTGTGTTTTTTGATTACCTGATGTATATCCTAGTAGCCTACTTTATAAGACATTTTTCCTGCAGGTAACAACTTCCAAAGTACATGAAAAGTCCTTAGTTAAATAGTCCTCTCGAAGACCTTTCCAAGAGTATATAACACTTAGCCTAACTCCCAAGGAACAAGGAGCGATAAGGTTTTGGAGCTTAGACAAGGTTTCAAAGGCTCATGGTTCCAATGCAAACCCGTCACTGGATTGGCATCAAAAGATAATATAATGAGCATAGCACTGACCAACACATGGTCGAGAAACAAGGCACTAGTCATAATTCTCGATCAACAAGGAGATGGTAGCAAATGCCTAAGAACTTATGACACTCCTTGGATCAAAATATCCTAATGATAACAAATGAGTGACAAAAAATAGCTAACAAGGTTGTCGACCATACCCCTTGGTCATATGGTGCTTGGCCTAAGCACCCAAGTGCTTAACAAACCATCAAGTCTAATGTTGTGTACTAGCAGCTGATTCAGGTGGATCTCCAGACACCAGTGCCATGAAAAAGTCTAAAAATTCAAAGTGGCAGAAAGTCGATTAACTTGACATTAGATCGAAGTGCTCATCACCCTGATTCCAACGGTGTGAATCCAATCCGAGTCCGTATGAAGAAGATAGAAGCAATCAAATTTCACGGTTGACTTACCCATGTGGCAGGCTTAAGGAGTGTGCAATTTGGTAGAATCCAGCACCGAAATCTAACCAGTTTTCTGGGCAAAACTATGGGTCCGTTAATTTGTCTAATGTCCCCTAACCCTCGCCACCATAACCCTCGCTCGCCCCCGGTGGAACTGTATTTATTTTTAAATATAAAAAAATACAAAAAATATGGGGTGGGCGGCCATGACCCCGCCACCCTAGAACAGACACAACAATCTATGTTAAAAAAAGGGGCGGGCGGCCATGATGCTGTCACCCCCAGAACCACCACAGCATATAATATATATATATATATATATATATATATATATATATATGGGGGGTGAGTTGTTAACCATGCTGCCCCTCCACTCATCACCACACTATATAAGGTGGAAGGATGGGGATGGGCCACCGCTCCAGTGGACCCGCCACCCAGTATAACGAAAAAACAACGGTAATGTAATAAAATGGGAGGGGTTGGATTTGATACCCCGACCCCTCCTCAACGATTACATTATCTAACCAATACATCATCGGTCCCTCTTGGGATATCCACCCAAAAACAAAGTATATAAATCTTTCTGCACGATGCGACCAAGGGGGAGAGTGCGAACATTTTTTGAGGTGGATAAATTGCAGGAGGCGGAACCGTGAGCAGGCCTGTGACAGGGGGCGGAATCTTACCTGAGCACATTTTCCAGGGGGTCAGTTTTGGTCTAGTGTTAGAATTGGGCAAGTTTTATATCAATTTTGCACCTCTCGGCGATAAGAACTCGATGTTGATGCCAGTTTCTACAGCATAACTCTCCATTTTTTGGCCATTTTCCAGATTGGAGGTATAAGACTCCTTTTGTAAATGTTTATTGTACTTCTTCTTTCTCATGCCACTTAATGAATGAAGGCCTCCCCATTGATTGAGTAGAGCCTGGAGACGTAGTCTGAATTGGATGAACTCCGTTATCAAGTCTCTTGTTTTCTTTCATGCTTTTATATGTTTCTCCTCTTCTCTCATGTGCACATTAAATTTCTATGATTAAGTTGCAATTTATCCATGTAATTATTTAATACATCTATAAGAAAAAGATCTTGGATCAATTGGTATCGAAGCAGGTCTTTGTAGATGTGAATTTCATGTTTGTATGCTAACAAGAAACAAGCTCCGAAGAGGCAAAGGGAAACTAAAGTCTTTCGATCCTGAAGTGGGGCATGCACATCGAAGGAGAAACAACAGATGAAGAGGCTCATTATGAAGAGGAGCACAACTACCACAAAACCTTCTATACAATGGCATAAAAGGTTGATCAGTTCCTTTCAGGGCTGCAGAAAGAAGAAGAGAGAAATCTAGAAGAACAAGGTTCAGTGCATGGAAATGTTGGAGAAGAACCCAATCCTTCTCCTTCCATGAGTGAAAGTTCTTCTTCCTCTCATCACCATCATCACAGAAATTCAAGGGATGCATCTAAGAAACCTTTCTTTAAATTAGATGTCAAATTTGATCTTCCCATGTATAATGGTGAGAGTAATGCAGAAAAGATTAATAACTAGATTAGGCAGATTGAAATCTACTGCAAGATTCAGTAGATCTAAGAGGACGAGGCAAAGATCCAGTTGGCCTCTCTTCGGTGGAGTGGCGCCACTCTCATTTATCGGGAGAGCAAATTGCGAAGTAGTAAGGGTGTGGGTAATATTCTTTCCTCATGGCCCAATTTTATTTCTTCATTAAAGGAGAAATTTTATCCCTTGGATTATAAGAAAAAATCCTTAATGGATTGGAAATACGGAAGGCAAGGTAAAGGTCAGGATGTTCAAAGCTTTACCAAGGAGTTTAGAAAACAAGCACTTAATTTGGGCATTGCACTTGATTCACCTAAAGTATTAACTAAGTATATTGGATCATTACATAGGCATTCATTATTATTGTTTGAACCAACTACTATTGACTCGGCCAATGTAAAGGCAATTCATATTGAGAACAGGGGAAAATGAAGGAGATGATCATTCCAAGAAACCACCTTTCAAACCTCCAAATGGAAAACCCAAAATGAAAGGAAAGGGAAAGGAGAAGAGGATGACATCAACCAAGAAAGATGAAGGAGAAAGGCCTTATTTCACTCACTTCAAAAACTTGGAAGGTCATGATGACGATCATTGTTGGAAATTGTACCCGAAAAAGAGACCAAAGAAGTATGGAGGGAAATACAAGAAAAAGATAGTGGAAACTATGCAACAAGACCTTGGATCCAATTCTGGAGATGAAGCATTGACCACGACAGTAGGAAGAAAAGGTACTCTTACACCTCATGTTAATTATGAATCACATGAAGGCAGTCGTTCAACATATGAGTCTCCTCCTAATGAATGAAAGAGAATTGAGTTATTTCATATTAGAACTATCATAAATCATACAAAAGTGGAAACTCTATTTGATACCGGATCCCAAGCAAATTTAATTGCAGAGTATTTGGTAAAGAAGCTAGGCTTAGAAACCAAACCACATCTAAAACCTTACCCACTTGGATGGATACATGATAAAGCAAAATTGAATGTAACTAAGCAGTGCAAGGTTAAATTTGTGATCGCTTCTAAGTTGGTGGATGAGGTAGAACTTGATGTGATACCATTGGATATCTGTGTGGCATGGTGTTAGGGAGTCCATATTTATATGATATAAAAGTAGTCTTCTTCCATCATGAAAACAAATACCAAATCACAAAAGATGGGGTAGAATATATTGTAAGGGCTCATCAAACTAGAATCAATGCCAACCTTGTAAGTGTAGGACAAAGGAAGAGGTTGGTGAATTCCAGTAAGGGCTTCATGCTTATGGTTGTAAGGGGGAAAGATGCAAAATTATCCGATGCTTTCCATGGCTGTGATCATGTGCATAAAAAGGAATTATCTGAATTAATTTCTAACTATGATGAGATGTTTCAGGAACCAAGGGGATTATCTCCGAAGAGGGAAATCCAACATGAGATCCATTTTCAGCATGACTCTCCTCTACCAAACATTGGCATGTACAGGATGTTAGCTATTGAGATGGAGGAGATCAAAAAGCAGGTGCAAGAACTATTGAACCAAGGGGTCATCAGACCGAGCACTTCTCCGTGTGGATCACCGATTGTCTTAGTTC
The DNA here is from genome assembly GCA_031772625.1 of Pinus tabuliformis. Classification (NCBI taxonomy): domain Eukaryota; kingdom Viridiplantae; phylum Streptophyta; class Pinopsida; order Pinales; family Pinaceae; genus Pinus; species Pinus tabuliformis. The sequence goes on from CM062807.1 coordinate 509,355,955, forward strand.
TGAAGAAAGATGGCACTTGGAGGATGTGCGTGGATTACCGAGCGCTAAGAAAAATCACAGTGAAAATTCATTACCCTCTACTGTGCATTGATGACTTACTAGATTAATTAAAGAGTTCTATCTATTTCACCAAATTGGATTTGCATAGTGGTTATCACCATGTCCAAATAGCAGAGTAGGATGTGTGGAAAACTGCCTTCAAGACCAAACAGGGGTTGTTTGAATGGATGGTGATGACATTCAGACTTTGCAACACTCCAATGACATTCATGAAGGTCATGAATGATCTTGTTAGGCCTTTCATTTATGAATTTGTTCTTGTATATCTAGATGATATTCTTGTCTTTAGTAAAAATTGGAATGAACATGTATGCCATGTAAAGAAAGTGCTTGATGTATTGAGAAAGGAAAAAATCTATGTAAAATTGTCAAAGTGTGAGTTTGGGAAAACCTCTTTTCTTTACCTAGGTCATATTGTTGGTCATGGTCAGTTAAAAATTGATCATTCTAAAGTTGAAGCAATTGTAAATTGGCCTAAGCCTACTAGTGTAACCGAGATTCGTAGCTTTTAGGGTGTAGTACAATATTGGAGGAGATTTATTGCTAATTTCTCTATTATTGCAGCACCTATACACACACTGAAAAGTGTAAATAAAGTATTTCAATGGGTAGGAAAGCAGCAGAAGTCCTTCGAAGCATTGAAAGAAAAGATCAGCACCACATCGGTCTTGGCCTTACCAGATCTCCAACATCCATTTGAGATTGAGATAGACACTATCAGATATGCCATGGGAGCTGTACCGATGCAGCAAAAGAAGCCGATATGTTACCATTCAAAGAAATTCTCTCAGGCTGTGATAAACCATCCCACTTATGACAAGGAGTTATATGCCTTGGTCCAGAGTGTGAAAAAGTGGAAACACTACTTGATCAACAACGAGATCAACATCCATACGGATCATCAGCCCTTGCAGTATCTTCAATCACAAACTAAGTTGCAACAAGCTTGTCATTTTAGGTGGATGGGTTTTCTTTAGAAATTTCATCTAGTAATAAAGTATAAGAAGGGAACTAACAATAATGTGGTCGATATGTTATCTCTCCCTCCTATTTCTGCTTATATTATTTTTCATAATGCTTCATTATCTTTTGAAATTTATGCTGAACAATATGCTAACGATGATGACTTTAAGGGTATTTATGCAACACTAACCCATGGTTCACAGGTGGAAAACTATCACTTGCAGGGGAAATTGTTGTGTCACCTTGGTAAATTGTGCATACCCATAGGGGAAAGGGTACGTGTAATCTGGGAGGCCCACACCTCCCTTGTGTCTGGTCATTTTGGTGTTGAAAAAACTTTGTGTCATGTACAAAGATTTTTATTTTGGCCTCATATGAATAACATTGTGACTCCTTATGTGAAGGGATGTGTGATGTGTTCTATTTCAAAGCCGTCCAATAGAAAACTTGGGCTCTACATACCACTCCCTATTCTGAGTCATCCATGGGGAAGTGTGTCGATGGATTTTGTAGGAGGATTGCCTTTGTCTAGAAAAGGTCACGACTATTTGTATGTCATTGTTGACCATTTTAGTAAGATGTCTATTTTAATGCCTTGTAAAAAGCAAATCAATGCAGAGCAGGCTGCTTATCTTTTATTTCAACATGTTTCGGTCCATTTTGGGTTTCCCACATCGATTGCATCAGATTGGGACTCTCGCTTTCTTGGAGAGTTTTGGACTAGCTTGTGGAAGATGACGGACAACAAGTTGAAAAGAAGCATAACATTTCAGCCAAAAATCGACGGACAGATAGAGGTTGTCAACCGCACCGTGGTACACCTGTTGCAACAATATTGTGGAAAATATCCTAATTTGTGAGATGAGAATCTTCCGTATGTGCAACATTCCTACAATTGAGCAGTGCAATCATCTACTCATCATTCACCATTTGAGACATGTTTTGGATACCTGCAAAAAGATCCTTTTGATATGGTCTTTGGAAAGGAATATGACTCCAGTGGACGTGATGACAGGGACAAAGCACAACGGTTCATTCAGCAGATCCAGTTGATTCACCAAGTAGTACAGGAGAAGTTGGAGAAAAGTCAAGCCTGGTACAAGGCTCGACATGTCAAACACCGAGTTGACATCAATTTTAAGTGGTTGACAAAGTGTGGTTCCATATCCGCAAGGACAGAATGAAGGGAGAAGATAAGAAGCTGCGACCAATCCGATATGGTCCATTTACCATCTTTATTAAGGATACATATTCCTTACTAGATATTATAGTCATATGCCCATTTACATGTACTTAAAAAAAACCTAAAAATAATTTTTTTGGTTGGTATCTAGGCACTTACAAATTTCACCATCCTTTCACCTTTCCATTACTTTAACTTCAATCTATAGCCATGTTCCCACATCCACGTAGTTATGCAACTTCCATGAATATGCTAATGAATACCAGTTGATACCTCTCATGATAACCTATCATGCTATTTTATTTGTCCAAACTTGGTTCATTCCATTTTATCCTCTTCATAATAGTCTCATGCAACAACTAACAACCATGGTTCTAATTCCATTGGTTAGGACTAAAATGTTAGAGAAAGTTGGCAGTTATTGTCATTAAAGTCAAGTTTAGTTGTTGATGTCGAGGGTTATCATTGATGACGAGTCATGACATGTTCAGAGGCAACTTGTTGATGTTTTTATTTATGTATGTTGTGTTTTTTGATTACCTGATGTATATCCTAGTATCATATTTTATAAGACATTTTTCCTGCAGGTAACAAGTTACAAAGTACATGAAAAGTCCTTATTTAAATAGTCCTCTCCAAGACCTTTCCAAGAGTATATAAAATAGCCTAATTCCCAAGGAACAAGGAGCAATAAGGGTTTGGAGCTTAGACAAGGTTACAAAGGCTCATGGTTCCAATGCAGACCCCTCACTCGATTAGCATCAAAAGATAATATAATGAGCATAGCACTGACCAACACGTGGTCGAGCAACAAGGTGCTAGTCATAATGCTCAATCAACAAGGAGATAGTACCAAGTGGCCGAGCACTTATGACATTTCCTGGATCAAAAGATCCTAATGATAACAAATGAGTGATGAAAAATAGCTAAAAAGGTGGTCGGTCATAGCCCTTGGTCATAGGGTGCTTGGCCTAAGCACCCATGTGCTTAACAAACCATTAAGTCTAATGTTGTGTACACAATAGCTGATTCAACTGGATCTCTAGAAACCAATGGCATGAAAAAGGCTAAACATTCAAAGTGGCAGAAAGTCAATTAACTTGACATTGGATCGAATTGCTCGTCTCCCTAATTCCAATGGTGTGAATGGCACTCCATTCTGAGTCTGTATGAAGGATATAGAAGCAGTCAAAGTTCAGGGTAGACTTACCCATGTGGCAGGCTTAAGGAGGGTAAAATTTGGCAGAATCCGGCACCAGAATCTGGCCATTTTTCTAGGCGAAATTGTGGGTCCGTTAATTTGTCTAATATCCCCTAAGGTTCTAGAAAATTTCTAAAGTGGGCGGCAAGCCATAACCCCTACTGCCCCTGGTGGAACCATATTTATTTTTAAATATAGAAAAATACAAAAATATGGGGCGGATAGCCATCACCGCACTGCCCCGGAACTGCCACAACAATCTATATTAAAAAAAGGGGGTAGATGACCATGACCCCACCACCCCTGGAACCACCACAACATATAATATATATATGGGGGGGGGTTGTTAACCTCGCCGCCCCTCCACTCATCACTACACTATATATGGCGGAAGGATGGGGACGGGCCACTGCTCTGGTGGACCCGCCACCTGGTATAAAAAACAAACAACGGTAATGTAATAAAATGGGAGGGATGGGATTTGATCCCCTGACCCCTCCTCAACAATTACCTTATTTAACCAATGCATCATCGGTCCCTCTTGGGATATCCGCCCAAAAACAACGTATATAAAATTTTCTGCACAATGCGGCCAAAGGGGAGATCACACACATTTTTTGAGGTGGATGAGTTGCAGTAGGCAAAACCATGAGCAAGAGCCCTATGATAGGGGGCAGAACCTTGCCTGAGCACATTTTCCAAGGGGTCAATTTTGGTCCAGTGTCCGAATTGGGCAAGTTTTATATCGATTTTTCACCTCTCGGTGACAGGAACTCAATGGTGATGCCAATTTTTGAAACAAGGCTATCCATTTTTTGGCCACTTTCCAGATTGGAGGTATGAGACTCCTTTGGTAAATGTTGATTGTACTTCTTCTTTCTCATGCCACTTAATGAATGAAGGCCTCCCCATTGATTGAGTAGAGCCCGAAGATGTAGTCCAAATTGGAAAAACTCTGTTATCAAGTCTCTTGTCTTCTTTCATGATTTTATGTGTTTCTCCTCTTCTCTCATGTGCACATTAAATTTCTATTGTTAACCTGCAATTTATCCATGTAATTATTTAATACATTTATAAGCAAAATATCTTGGATCAGTAGCAGTGGGTAATGAGCGATGAGCAGAAAAATGACATGATGTGGCAGGGACATGATGTGCCCAAATGAGATGATGACATGTGGTGGTGATGTGTAGAGGATGAAACATGAGACGTTGTGGTCATGTCCCATGGCAGGTTGATTTGGCCCTTTTGGGTGGCCAAGTAGCCCTTTTTTTAGTGACATGTGGTGATGACATGCCATGACAGGTGTGAGAGAGCTAATGTGGCACTGATATGGAAAATGATGTGGTAGAACTTTGGCACATGATGTGGTAGAGCTTTGGAATTTGTGCCAAGTAGTTGTTTTGCGAAGCTTCACAGTGTTAATATATTTTGATGTTTTTTTGTGTTTTGGATTTCATAGGTAGAAGACTATCTATGCATCTAGTGGTCTAGAGGTGCACACAACATGCTTCATTACCAATGGAGTGGTTAAGCATATTTTTTTTATATGACTTTCAGAACAGGTTCCATTATGAAGCAATCTGGGCATCTGAGAGTTGAATGGTGCAAGCAATATAATACATGGAGAATGGGTCAAACGTTGGATCCCCAAATGCATGATTGAATTCCATTCTCAAAGTAAGGTGGACCCCATAGTGAGATTCATCTAATTGTGTTTGATTCTAGCAGATAATCCGATGGTATAGAAGTGCACGTAGCATGCACTAGAACAAAGTGCCCAAATCCGACTGGAATCAAGTGCTAAAGATGCATGTCGAGGTTCCACATAAATAAGGTTCTAAGATTGTAGACATCTAGGCATTCATAAGTCAAGTGGTAGCTCACATATGGAGAGTTGATATTGTCAATTGTTGTTTATGGCAAGTGAGATATTCCAAACCCGACCACTTTGTCGATTGTTGGAAAGACAAGGGAGCCTCAGGGTGATTTTCCAACAATCAAATGTAACTGACTCACATGATTAGTTTGGAATGCTCAAAAAATGTGGGGGTGATTTAATTACATATGCAATAAATCACAAACCCATCGTCTTTGTTAATTATTGGATAAATTGAGGGACCCTACAGTGTCATTTAAGCCAATGATTGAAATCAAAGCACTTGGCACACCTATAGATGTGTTGTATGTTTAACTATTGGGTGAATTTCTCTAGTCCAAGGATGAGCACCTTTTTTACTTAAGCTTGCGGTTCAAGACTGTGATCATGTCCACTTGGGAGCTCACCATCAAGGTTTTTGAATAAAAATTTAGTGTTTGAGCACAAAAATATAATTAAGTGATTAAAGGTTATCTTAAAAGAAAAATTAAATGTGCAACATCTATAAAATGGAAATCAAATGACATAGGAACAATGTGTGTTTTTCCATGCAAAATGTAGAGTAAGAACTATAGTTGACCTACAAAAGCAAAGACATTCAATTTGTATGAGGAGAATAAAGGGGTGCCAAACTATAGAAGTTAAAGATTGTATATTTGAAGCAAAGTGAACTGAATCAGTGAATTAAAGGAAAAAGGGTTGTTGTAGAATGGTGTAATCAGTTCTAAGAATTAAACAAATGTTTACGAAATATTTTAATTTCCATGAATCAAACTTTGAAAATTAAATGAAATGAGGATCTGGAAGGATAAGAAAGTAGGTGCTTGCGAACCTAGGGGATTGGAGCCTTCTTCGAGTTGGTTCATGTAAATATTAGGGAGTTGGTGCTTCCATCAAGTGGATTCTTGCAAATAAAAGGGGGTTCAGAGCCTCATGTAGGTTGGTGCCTACATAGTTTGATATAATTTAGAGCTTAAATTTACATCAAAATAAAAAAGAATTTTTAATTTCCTCTTACATGGGTTTCCACATAAACATTTGGTGTTCAAATATTTATGAGATTGACGTGTCTTTCCTTGTTGGATGTGTTTAATTGGTTAATTAATTATTAAAACTGTTAAAATATTGATTCACCCCCTTTCCTCTTAGTATTTTCCTAGTTTCTAGCAATTGGTTCCTTCAGCAACAGTTTAACAACTATAAGGTAGATAAAAGACATGGGAAACCAAGATGGAAACTTCACCAACAAGGTCCATTTTTCACCAAACAAATTATGCATTTTGGAAGGTAACAAAATGAACTTAATTAATATCTCTTGGTGCAAATGTTTGGGATACAATGTAGAATGACTATAAATAGCTAGATGTATTGCTTGGAAAATATGATAAGCTCAAGTTTACCTACAATGTTGAAGAAATGAAAGAAATCCTAGGTGGTCTTCCTAAAATTGAGTTAGTTAGTGTCATGTAATGCAAAATATCCAAAGGTATATGGGATAAATTTATGAGTGGTTATGAAGGAAAATGTAAGGTAAATAAAGTCAAAATCCAAGTCTACATAATGTATTTTGAATCATTAAAGATGAATAAGGATAAGGACACTACTAAATTTTTATTTTGGATGGATTAAATAGTTAAAACCATATGAGGACTTAATGAACCTATGGGTGATTGGTTTGTAGTTCAAAAGGTGATGAAACCTCTTGCTTCCAGATTCAATGAGAAAGTATCAACCACTGATAAGATGCAAGATGTCAACACATTGATATTGGATTAGTTGCATGGAACATTGATTTCCTATGAAATGTAAACCTCAAAAAGTAGATTTATATCAAAAGAGACATCCTAAAAAGATGATAATAAGAGCAAAAAAGATCAAGAAAACATGATCTATGGATTTTATAAAGAAGAGAAAAAAAAATCAGAAGATTGAAGAGAGTATCTGGAAAGCACAAAGGTAAGTTACCCTTCAAATGCCTTAATTGTGGAAAGTTAGGCCATTATGCATCTAAATGTCCACATAAGAAACATAAGAATGAATATGACCATAAGGATAAGCAAAAAAAAAACTAAATAAGGAAAATAACTTGAAGAATAAGATTTATTATATAGAAGAAGACATCAATTCCTTAGAAGATGAAGATGAACAATATTATCGTGAAGAATAATGAAAGAAAGAATGAAGGTTTCATTCTCATGGCCTTAGAAACTATAGATGAAGTACAAGTTGAGTTTTATGAATAAGAAGATGAAGTAGATTTGGAAGGTGAACTAATCAGTTCCTTAGAAGAAATTCAAAGGATTATAAAAAAGAATAAGAAGCAGAAAAAGATGTTGGAAAATTTTGAAAAATAAAAGGATGAATTTGAAGATTCATCACTTCTTCTTTTGAAATTGGAATTAGAAGAAGCAAAGAATATTGAAAGCACTCTAATGCAACGGATGAAAGAGAAGGGAAAGGAGTGTGAAAAGATAGAAGATGGAGTAGTCTCTCTTAGAAAGGAACTAGAGAAAACCAAGGCTTTGTTGAACTACAACTTAAAATTATCAAAGGATCTTGTTGAAAATAGCAACAAGAAATCATAAAAATAGAATCCAAAATATTCCAATTTTAATTTGTCCTTGAATTAAAATTGTCAATTAAAATCGAATTTAGTCTCACTGGCTACTTGGAAATAATTAATTAATTCATTATGGACTAATTAGTTGGAGAAATTCAAGTTAGAAGTCTTTCTGAAGTCATTCAACAGTTATCCCTTAAATTAAGGAGATTATCCCTTAATTAAGGAGATAATATTGAGTTATATTTGAGTTGTAATTAGTTAGCTCAGTTTACTGAGTTAAGTCCATTTAAATTAGTTCCAAACTATTTGAGGAACTAATTGTGAGTTATCAGTTAATTGATGCATGCATGCACTCAACTAGTGTGCTCCAGATAACTGAATATTCTATCATCAGAAACTCATGCATGTATTATGAGAAAGACCCAGTTGAGATTAAAGACAAGGACAATGTGCTAACAGTTGTATGTCTTTTCCTATAAAGGAAACTCATGAATGCAGTCAAGGAAAGATTTCTTGAGGATTGCTTAGTTCTGACAGAGTGTGAGATCAGTGTGAGGGATCAGTGTTCCACTTGGTAACGGGAGGATCACCCAGGAGAAACTGTGCAAGGAAATAGGATCTTGGAGGGTAGAGTAGAAGGCTTGTGAGAAGCTTTGATTGCCTATGAGCATCCAAGAGGATTGTACTGAGAGCTGGCTAGATGTGAAAGCTAAGGCTTTGTATAATTCTGATGTATTTCCACCTTGTATGATAATAGAGATAGTGGGGTTTTTAGCTGAGGCTTTCCCCCGAGTATCTTTTGTGTTTCATGTGCATTGATTCTTCTTCTTCTGGTTATATGTGTTCAGATTTGATTAAGCTCGATATTTAAGCTTCCACAAATAAAATTGATAGTAGAAGTAGATTATAGTATTTTTCTTAGGCTATATTGCATTATTGGGTTAATCTACAGTCATATTTTCTACAGAGGTCTTAGAGGTAGATTTGTAGAGAATTTGCAGAATTTCTACATGGTATTGGAGCTAGCTGATCTATAGAGAAATTTATATAGATCTAACAAATAAGATGATACTCTGAGTGTTCAAAGACCCCCTCCCATAAAAAATTTCTTGGGTTATGAAGGAGGGAAAAGCACAAATAAATATGAATATAAAAACCAATCAACTTTGCTGAAGATGTTAAAGGACCAAACAAAGTGTGGCCAAGGGAAATGATCATAATCAACAACAACAAAGGAAATAAAATGACAATAAAATGACTCAACAAGAACAAAGGAGTGCAATCTATAAGCATTCGAGCAACCGCAAAGACAAAGTGTGAAGTCATCAAAGATCTCATGTCCTTCAAAGAGAAATCCATCAAAAAATAAAAAATTCGTATCCTCAAAGGAAAATGGATCCTAGGTACCAAAATATCTTCCATGGTTATTGTTATTCATGTAAAAAATGTGCACATAAGTGTGTAAATTGTAGAGTATATCTTCGAAATAATTAAATAAGAAAACAAATAATTGAATCCTACTAGATAAACAAAAATAATGGATTTGTAGATTCATGTAGAAATAATATCAGGGACAACAATCATTTTTCTCCTTTATGTGATTATATCGAATTTTATAAATGTATTAACTATGACATAAATCATTTGATTGTAGAACCAAAATATTCAAATCATCTCCTCAGATCAAACAAACACAAGAAGAATCCAAGACGTGGAGGAAGAAAAATTAAGAAAAGAGTGAAGAGTATGGCATTTTACTCATATGTCCAAAATGAAGGTAGCCATTGGTATGTATATAGTGGATGATCCAAGAATATGACTATTAATAGGAGTAAATGTTTATCACTTGGAGAGGATAAGTTAGGAAATGTTATTTTTGATAATCATGCTCTACGAAAGATCATGGGAAAGGGCATATTTGACTTAGTACATTAAAGAGGAAAAGCCAAGAACATTCTTTTTGTGGATGGGATCACGCACAATTTGTTGAGTGTGATTCAAATGTATCACCGGGGATATTATGGCACTTTTCATACCAAGGGATGTGAAATAAAGATTGCAGTCACAAGGAAAGTGGTGGCAAGAGCTACAAGAACATTGAGTAATGTATACATATTAAATGAAGTAAATGAGAATTATCTGAATGGAGGCTTTTGTGAGTATAATTGTTTATAAATATATGTTCTGAATCCATCACACAAAAAATATTGATTGCTAATGGGTTTAGAACCAACTAATGTGATTCATCATCAAGAGAAAAAGATGAAGAAAATCTGATACAAAATGGGTATAAAAAGGGAGGAAGAAGTATAATAAGTCAAAAGTAAAAGAAATTAGTCATTAGACAAAAAATAACCTAATACAAGAAATAAGGGTCAACTAATGATTAATTAATAATAAAAAATAAAAATTATAAATATTAAAATAACTATAATAATCATATAAATATAAAAATTATAAATATATAAGTATTTAAATAACTCTTATAATTATATAAATATATAAATAGAAAATCTAAAATATATAATAAACTAGAATTGAAGATAAAAATACAAGAATACACGAAATAAGGGTCAAAAAGTAAATAATAATTAAATAATAATAAATAATATATAAACATTTAAATAATTATTATAAGAAATGATAATTGTTGTTCGGGGAAGCTTGGTGAGAGCTAGTTATGGCACATAAAATTAGGACATTTGAAATTTTAACATATTGTAAATTTCAACAAAATGGAGGGAGTAAGAGACTTACCAAAAAATTCAAAACCTAGCAATACAATTTGTAAATCATGTCAAATTGGCAAACAAATTTAGGTGCCTTTCAAAACCAAAGAAAACGCATCTATTAGGCCTCTACAACTAGTTCATACAAACTTATGTGGGCCTTCAAGAACTGAAACTCTAAGTGGAGAATGATACTTGATGCTAATCATTGAGGATTATAGCAGGCTTACATGGGTTGAATTCTTAAGAGATAAGTATAAAGCATTTGAAAATTTCAATATTTTCTAAGCCATGGTTGAAAAAGAAACTAACTGTGAATTAAAGTGCATAAGATCAAAAAGGGGTGGGGAATTTACTTCAAATGAGTTTAATGAGTACTATGAGGAACATGGTATAAGCGGACAAATCACCATTGCAAACAACCCACAACAAAATGGTGTGGATGAGAGGAAAAATAGATCAGTATACAAAATGGCAGGAGAAATGTTGGATGAGATAAATATTTTGAATACATTTTTGGCTGAAGTTATTCATATGGGAATCCATATACTAAATAAAGCTCACTCTAGGGAAAACATTGACAAGACTCCTTACATATTGTGCTATGTAAAACCAACCATAATAAAGAACTTCAATATCTTTGGCAACAACTTATACATCAAGAATAATGATGAAAATCTTGGTAAGTTTGATGGAAGGGATGATGAAGGGATATTTCTAGGGTATTCAACAAGAAGAAAATGCTACAAATGTTATAATAAAATATCATTTAAAATTATTAACAACATTGATGTAAAGTTGGATGAGGAGTTACCTCCCGAAAGAAAGAAACTAAGATATGTAATTCCACCTAATTAGACTAGCAATGAATATGAAGTAGAACAACTTGAAGAAACAATAAAAGAAGAAGTAGAAGAGGTAGAATGCTCTCACCCAAAAATCCCCTCATGATATGTACAAAGAATCACCATACAAATCAAATTGTCAATAACAATGAAAGAAAGAGTCCAAAATAAAATAAGAATAATAAATAACTCAAGTTAAGCTTATATTGCTATGCTCTCCATGATTGAGCCATTTTTTTTTATGAGGCTAGCTAAGATGAGCAATGGATAAAACTTATCAATGCAGAATCAGTTAAGATTGAGAAATATTAGACTTAGGAATTAGTTCCAAGGCCATTGAGAAAAAAAATCATTGGCATAAAGTGGGTCTTTAGGAACAAATTAAAAGAGGTTGGGAAAGTTGTGAGAAATAAGGCCAAATTGGTATGCAACAAATAGGCTTTGGTTGAAGAAATAGATTTTGAGGAGACTTTTGCCCCTATACAAAGATTATAGACAATAAGAATGTTAATGGCATTTGGATGTCATGGGAATTTCAAAGTATATTATATTGATGTAAATTCAACATGCTTGAATGTTGATGTTGAAGAAGAGCTCTATATAGAACAACATGAATATTTTGAATTATCAAACTATCTTAAGGAAGTATGTAGGTTGAAAAAGACATTGTATGGACTAAAGAAAGAACCTATTAAAAATTAAACAAACACCTACAATAGTAAAGTTTCAAAATAAGGATAGTTGATAGTAATTTATATATCAAATCTGAAAATCATAGTATTTTAGTTACTGTTGTTTATGTTGATGAACTAATATTTTATAGTGATGTAGATTTAATCAACCAAAAATTTTCAGCTAATATGCAATCTAAATTTGAAATGTCTATCCTTGGAGAACTTTCATTTCTTTTGCCTTACAAATTCATCAATTAAAAAAATATATATTCATTTCCCAAGGCAAGTACTTCAAAGAAATGTTAAATAAGTTTTGAATGGAAGAGTGTTCTCTTGTCAGTACTCCTATGGTCACTGGATGTAAACTAACCAAAGATGATGAGTCAGTAGAGGTAAATCAAACAATGTGAAAATTAATAATTGGTAACCTCTTGTACATAATAGCCTTAAGGCTAGACATTATGCAAGTTGTTGGTTTAGTTGCAAGATATCAATCAACCCAAAAATAAGTTCATCTCTTAGCTCTAAAGAGAATTTTGAGGTATTTGAGAGCCACAATGTACTATGGTTTATGGTATCAAAAAGCACAAAATTTCTCATTCACTGGATACATAGATGTTGTTTGGGATAAAAGTGTAGATGATAGGAAAAGCACAGGTGGTGGTGATTTCTTCCTAGGGAAATGTTTGGTGGGTTGGATGAGAAAAAAGGAAACTTATATATCACTTTCCATTTCTAAAGCAAGTTACATAGAAGCTACAATAATTTTTACTTAGATTTTGTGGGTGAAGCAAATATTAAAATACATGAATGTAACTTATGATGAACCCATTCCCATTATATGTTATAACACAAGCACTATTATTATATCCAAGAATCCTATTGTTCATTAAAAACCCAAGCATATCCCTATAAGGTACCATTTTCATAGAGAAGTAGTTGATTATATTTTGAAGTTAGATTATATCTAAAAAAAGGAACAAGTTGTTGATATCTTCACCAAGCCTATTGCCTGATAACCTTTTGAGTATTTAAGGAAAAAGTTGGGAGTTATGTCTCACTCTTATCTTCACTAGATTTCTTCCCAAGCAAGGAGTGAAGTTGTCCAAATATGTCAAAGGATGGCTGTAATTATTAGAGGAAGTAAAAGGAACCAAGCTGAAGGCGACTTTTAATATCAACATGGGTAATATAAATTTAGGTGGAGTAGAGTGAAAATTCAAGGATAATGACATGGAAATTCTACATTAATATCAGTTGATTTTTGTCAAAGGGGAAGAATAATATATATATATATATATATATATATATATATATATATATATATATATATATATATCTCCTTTTAGGGGAAGAATGGTAAGAGGGTGAGTACCAAGGCTTCTTTTACTTTGATTTCAAAGCGGGATAGTGAGAAACAATCGGAGATGAAAAATGTATAGAGATATTGAAGATAAAGAGTGATTAGTCATTGACTCTTCAACAATAAATGGGGAGAGTGATTAGACAATGGAAATTTCTTTATCTTAATCAAGGAAATGTTGTCAAGTGGTGGTTCTTCCATCAATGACTAATAATTTTTTGTGATGTTTCCATTAATTCCAAAGGGGGATATTGTGGAGAAAGATGGAAATTATTGTTGTTGATGTCAAATTTAGTCTTTGATGTCAAGTGATGACAAGTTCAAGGGTATATTATTGATGTTTTTATTAATGTGTGTTATGTTTGGTGAATTCTTAATATATAGCCTAATAACCTATATTTGAAGGAATTTTGTCTATAGGTAACAACTTCTAAAGCACATGAAAAGTTCTTGGTTGGATAGTCATTTCCAAGACCTTTCCAATGATGTATGGAACTTAGCCTAATTCCAAAAAGAAAAGAAGAAATATGGATTTGAAGCACATATAAGGTTCCAAAGCTTCATGGTTATAGCATGGGCCCGTCACTGGATCAACATCAAATAATAATACAATGAACATAGTGGTGATTGGCATGTGGTGTAGGGGTAAGGCATTGGTCACACCACCTAGTTTCCAAGGAGCTAGTGGTAAGCACCTCAGTGCTTATCGAATTTCCCAGCTCAAAAGGTCCTACTCATAAAAAATGAGGGGCGAGAATTGGCCAACAGGGTACTTTGCCTAAGGACTCAACTACTTAATGGACCACCAATGTTAGGTAAACTTGAGTCAAGATAGAGTCAAAGTTGACCAGGTTAAACAGTGATGGTTTCGGGGCACATGGTATTGTGCACCCATAGTATTCTACCCATGGTATTATATGTAATGGAGCTTATAAAAGGCTGGAAGGACTTCATTGTAATGCAAGACGTGGAGGTGAGCAGTGAAAGCTCACTTGGTCGGATTGGCCATGGTTTTGGCCAATGCTAATAAGATCTTATTAGGTTGGGTTTTTCCTTGGATTTGGGGTTTTCCCGGATAAACATTTGTGTTTATGTGTTTATGGTTGTTGTTGGTTATTTTTATATTTATTCCATTCAGTAACTATTTATGTTATGGACTAAATTTCTTAACAACTGGTATCACAGATAGATATTGGCTTTAAAGGGATTCTTTGATGCCTGGGGTTTATAGTGCCTGATGAGATCAATGCAGCCTTTCTTTTACAGATCTAGGTCTAAAAATAATGGTGGAACAATATTACACAGAAGAACCTCAAGGAGAATGTGCGGAAGATAGTGCCGGATAGGGATCGCCAGTGCTGGAATCTACGAGGGCTCCCAGTTAGAGCAGTTTGATAGAAGTTTTTGAGCACATCAAATTGAGAGTGGATGGATCAGAATCGCAGCAGTAATAAACAAAAAGAAAAAGTCAATGAAGTCAAAATTATTGCATGTAAATGGGCATACTACTGTAAGACCTGGTAAGGCATGTGTACCCCTCAGTGATCACTGGTAAAGTCTGGGCTAGACCTAGGTGATAAGGGGGATGTCGGATTAACAATACCCCAGGTAAAAATTCTAAGGGGGGTAAGAGCTAGAGCGAGCAGGATTGTCTCACTTAGCAGGTTTTGCTGGAGTTAGTGAAGGAACCCCAAGTCAAGTTTAAGGGGGGAATTGTTAGGTAAAGTTGAGTCAAGATAGAGTCAAAGTTGACTAGGTTAAACAGTGATGGTTTTGGGGCACATGGTATTGTGAACCCATAGTATTCTGCCCGTGGTATTATATGTAATGGAGCTTATAAAAGGCTGGAAGACTTCATTGTAATGCAATATGTGGAGGTGAGCAGTGAAGGCTCACTTGGTTGGGTTGGCCAGGGTTTTGGCCAATGCTAATAAGATCTTATTAGGTTGGGTTTTTCCCTGGATTTGGGGTTTTCCCGGATAAACATTTGCGTTTATGTGTTTATGGTTGTTGCTGGTTATTTTTATATTTATTCTGTTAAGTAATTATTTATGTTATGTAGTAAATTTCTTAACAACCAACTCTAAAGATGTGCACATAACAACAACAGGTGGTAAGAAATGAGCAACACAACATGACGTGACAAGGAGATGATGTGGTCTAAGGAGATCATGAGACATGGTGGTGATGTGTATAGGATGATACGTCGCACTCTGTGGTCGTGATGGATGGAAGGTGGATTTGGCATTTTTGGGTGGCCAAGTGGCCCTTTTCTGAATGACACATGGTGGTGATTAGAGAGTTAACACGGTAGATGATGTGGTAGATATTTGGAATTCGAGATAGGAGTTATTCTTTGAACCCTTGCAATGTTAAAAGATGTCAGCGTTATTTCATTTTTTGGAGTTTGGAGGTAAAAGACTATCAGGGCATCTGCTGGTCCGAAGTTGCACATAATATGCTTCATTACCAAAGGACTAGAAAATTGCATTATTTGGATAAAAATTTTAGAACAAAATCCATTGTGAAGTGAGCTGGGAATTTGGGAGTTGAAGGGTTCAAGCAATTTAATACATGGAGAAGGGGTTGACTGCAAGATCCTTGAATCCACGACTTAATTCCATTCTCAAGTTAAGGTGAACCTTATAACAAGAGGAATCAAAGTGTATATACCTCTGATAGATAATCCAATGATTCAGAAATGCATGCAACATGTACTATTACAAAGTGCCCAGATCTCGATCTAATCAAGTCCTAAAGATTTGCATTGAGGTCCCACACAGACATGGTTCAAGGATTGTAGATATTTTGGAATTTCGAAGTCAAGTGGTAGCCAAAAAATAGAGACTTGATAATGTAAATTACTATGGTAAGTGATAGAATATGAACCCCCCACCCCTTTTTTAATTTACAGATAGACGGTAGGGTGGATCGTGGTGATTTTCCAACCGTTATATGTAATTGTCTCTCAGGATCAGTTTGCCTCATTTGAAAAAGGTGGGGACCATTTAATCTTATAAGAAACAAATTGTAGATGCACCCCCTGCCCCCCTTTAGTTAATTTTTGTATATAATAAGGGGCCCTATGGTGTCATTTCATTTGTTGATTGAAATCAAACCACATGGTGCACTTATAGATATGTTGGATGTTTAACAATTGGGAAAAAATACCCTAGTCATAGGCTCAACTCCTTTTGAGCTGAAGGCAATCATTCGAGGTTGTGATCTTATTTACTAGGGACATAACCATCAAGGGCGAAAAATATAAATTTAATGTTCAAGCACAAAAATATAGTTAAATGATTAAAGGTTTTTTTAAAATAAAAGTTAAAGGTGAAATGTCTATAAAATAAAAATCAAATGATGTAAGAACTGTGTGTGTGTTCCCATGCAAAATGTAGAGTAAGAACTGCAGTCGACTTGTAGAAGAAAACAAAGTGTGATTTGTATGAGAATAAATTGGAACCAAAATACAAAAGTTAAATATTGCATATCTGAAGCAAAGTTAGATAAATTAATGAATTAAAGGACGAAAGGTTGTTGCAGAAAGGTGTGAGGAGATATGATAATTAAATTGTTGTTTATGAAATATTTTAATTTCCATATATCTAAGTTTTAAAATTAGATAAAAGTATGATCTAAAAGAGTATGCAAGTAGGTGCTCACAAGTGTAGGGTGTTGGATCATCCTTTAGGTTGGTTCCTATAAAAATTAGGGAATTAGTGCTTATAGCATGTGGGTCCTTGCCAAAAAAAGGGCTTGGAGCCTCCTGTAGGTTGGTGTCTACAAAATTTGATGTAATTTAGAGTTGAAATTTACATTTACATCATCATAATAATAAAAAATGTGGGAGAGGTTTCCTCCCATATGGGTTTCCACATAAACTTCTGGTGTTCAAAGACTTATGTGATTGATATGTTGTTGTCTTGCTAAATGTGTTTAATTGACTAATTAATTGTTATAAGTGTTATAATATTGATTCATCCCCCCTCAATATTTCCCTAGTTTCCAAGAGAAAATATAACTAACCATAACAAATAAAGATGCACATAAATCACACATAAAAATTAAAGTGGAAAATTCCACCAAGGAAAAAAAAGCTATTAAAATTAAATGATAATTTGGAAAAATCTAGTCAAATTGTTAGCCAAATAAGCCTAACACCCACTTACTTCTTACACCTTACAACGTAGGATTCTAAGGATAGTTATAGGCTTCATTACATGAAATATTATGGGAAACATATCTTAGGTCACCAAAACCATGTGCTCAAAAACCACATATTAAAAACCTAATAGATTTGCCTCTATGACCGAACTAACATCACTTAATAATACCCAATTTAAACTAGTCTAAGGGAAATTCTTTAAATATAGTTCAAAAAAATATGCATACCCTATCATTCTACTAAATATACACATGCATCACCCAATTTGATCTCTGCTATAAAATTTAATATTCACCTGATATTCATCTCCATCATTTTTTCAAACCGTGGTGAAGAAAAATATGTTGGGCGTCTTTAGATATAAATATGATTGTTGAGTGATCATCTCAACAAACTATCAACCTGGAAAGTATCAAACTTGATTGCTTAGAATATTCAAAAACACTTTGCAATGTGATTAGCAAAAGCAAAAAATCATGCAAATTTTGATTTTACTCATGGATGTGTCTTGAGGGCATAGGAATATGGAGAAATACTGAAAAAGGATCCTAATCAACAATGTCTAAAATATATATACTTTTAGCCATCCTTTTTAATATGGTCCTATGAAGTGTATGAAATGCAACAATCCATTTGCCCTTCAATTTGTGAATTAATGATAGAGTATTCATATTGTAGTTGCTAATGAATAAGGAATTGATATGGTGTGTATTTTTGCGTGGTATAGTGAGTTGGATCACAAAATTAAATTTATGTAACTTTCGCATAAGGAAACAAAGTATATATAAAAAATCCTTCTCTTGATGATCTATACCTCAAAAAGAGACTGAAGATTTGATCTGTAAATGGTAGGCCTATGGCATGCCAATTCACCAACATGGATCCTCTATAGAAATATGTGTTTGATCTTTCTCTTAGTCTTGTATAGGGAATTATATATGCAGAAAGGCCATTTGACTTTGTTCCCTGTCCTATATAAGGATTCATATCTTCTTCTTCTTATGATGGTTGTAGGGTCTATTCTTGGGTGTGACCTTCTAGAAACAACCTTGAATTCATTGGCTTTGCAATGGATTTCATAGCAAATATCTTAAATAATCACCAACTTCTTTAGCCTTTTTAACAACTTTTGTAGCAAACAAATTTTGTGGTAGAAGATTTTGTAGCAATAGCCTCTGAGCATAAGCTTCTATGCAATACCTTCTGCGATAAAAGCTTTCGTAACAATAGCTTATGTTATAGAAGTTTTGTAGAAATATTTTCTTTGGTAGAAAATTTTGTAGTAATAGTTGTTGTAATATCAACTTCTATAATAGAGTACTTGCTACTTATTAGATAACTAGGGGTGCCCATTGAATAAGGAAACAACCCAACAATTAAATACATCGATAAATGGGAATAATCGATCCTTTGAGAAATAAAAAGAGTCACCCTATGAAAAATAATGCTCATTCTGATGTCTAAGCCAACCAAAAATAGAAGAAATGCTCAGTAGATGATTTTTAACACTTGGTAGCAAAGAAAATGCAGAGGGGTAGATTTAGACACTTAATAATTGTAGAAAATGTCTAGGAATAGTTTTTTAGGCACTTAACAACACCAGAAACATCTAGGGATAGATTTATATTCACAACAACAAGGAAATTTTTTTATTATGGAACAATTCCAAAATACTCCCGTTGATGTGTTCCTATTCATAACAACCAAGGAAAACATTTGAGGATGGATTTTGATGCCCAACTACTCCAAATAACTCCTAGGGATGGATTTATGTTCATAACAACAAAATAAAATTTCTGGGATGAGTTTGGACTCTTAACAACTTGGAAAAACATATGGGTACATGTTTGAAATCTCAATAACTTGGAAGAATGTTTGGGTATCTGTTTGGACTCTCAACAACTTGGGAAAAATGTTTTGGGACATGTTTAGACTCTTAGTAACTTGGAAAGTCAACCAAGAATGGATTTTCATTCCTAGCAATGTAGAGAAGCATATGGAAGCAAATTTTGATGGATTACAAGAAAGTGAAAAATCCCAATAGTCTAGAAAACTAGTCTAGCAACCCTTACACTTTTGCAACATCTTTAGAATGGGAAAAATTGGTTTCCATGTCTGAAATTAACCAAGTGTGGAGAATAGATAGAAATTGGAATAGTTATCCACCATTAAACCTTTGTGCTATGAAGTAAAAACCTTCCACACACACAAGTATGTAGCACATATCTCATTAACTTCTCAACATAGATTAATAATATACAAAGCAACTGTCAATAACTTTAATGAACATAAATGCAAGTTAATAATGTAAATACTCAATACATATAAGAAAATGATGCACATGGAGATAATATTTACGCTATAAATCCAAATGGGGAAAGCAACTTTTTACAATCTATGATAACATGCTTTGATGGATCCTTATCCTTGACATTGTCCTTGGCCAAAATACCCCTGAGAATGAGATAGAGGGAGGAAATAGGGATATATAGGGGGGTAGAGCCAAGGACAATAACCATGCCAATTTGTTTCCTCTTCCTCAACCTTCTTTCTTATTTCTTTTTCTTATTGAATTAAATTCTCTATTTTCTTCTCACAATCTCATTTTTGTTTTATTCAACATTACACAAGCATTGGTTTACAATGTTTTCCAAAATTTATTATTTGTTGAATTAAATTGTAGGTACTGAGACTTACACCAAGTCATCAGTTCAAATCCATTTTGGATCACACCTCCCATTGAGAGGATTTTTTAGTCTCTAAAAGCTTAAGGAAACTAGTTTGGATTAGTGTGCCTTCTATTTACTTCTATAGAACATGGTTTTGACTCTTGATCTTGGTAACATATTTGAATCTAGCTCCATATCTGACTCTTGGCTTTGGTCCTTACCTATGGAACTAACTCTACCTTTGGATCTCTTGTTCTCACCGACTCTCAACTTTGAGAAATCTCAAGATCCACACTCTAGACTCAAAATTCATTTTCATCGCCCTCTTTATCTTGAAGATACTCCTTGGAAATTACAAAGCCAAGTTAAATGTTGGTCTTCATATTCAGTGTGAACCTAACATGCTACCATCACATAAAAAACCCACAAGAGGAAGTGTTTTTACCTTCTTCTACTATGACCATTTACTTATGACCATGTCAATTGAGAGATCATCTTGTAGACCCCTTATTAGAAAGTGTAGCAAGAAAGGATGAATTTTACTTTAGCCTTAGTCAAATTGAGTAAATAAAATTTCCACATCAGAAGGAAAATTTGGACGCAGTTAACTAGTGTGACATGGCTCTTGTCACTCATTTAGCTCAGTAAATTCAAGTTATTGGGCTTGGACTTCAATCATGCATGTGTTGATTGCTAAATTTTAGCAATATAGTTCAATTATTTTTAGTTTGACTCAGTTAACTGAGCTCAAATACTTAGTTGAGTCAGTTGAGGGTCAGTTGAGTAGTAGAACTATTGTTAACTCAGTGACCTCTTAGTTAACTAGTCAATCAACTAAAAATAGCCACAAGCATGGAATTCAAATTACCTACTTGAAGTGGAGGAATTAAGGCTAATGTAAAATTATTTGTATACTAGTGGAGTGTACAAAATTTTGCATGTAGGCAGTTGATCAATCCTTGGGAATTGTGCAAGGAAATAACGATTTCCCTATTGTTTAGGAGATCAAATTAGCTTAGGTTTGTGAAATAAAATAAGAGGTTGGAGGAGGCATAAAGTGGCTAAGTGTTGGCCAAAGGTCCTCATTCAGTAGGGAGAACAATTTTACCCTTGCAGGTGGTGCTCAGAGCTGAAGCATGCAATTGTAATAGTTTCTCTATTCAAATGATTAATGAAAAGAGGCTTGAGGTGTTTTTCCCAGTTGGGTTCCCCTAGAAATCACTGTGTACTTGTGATTTTTCTTGTTGCATGTCTATGCATGTGTCTCTAAATTGTGATTTATTTTCCTCAGAATTATAGAGTAGAATTGTGTCTCATGTTTTTTAGTTTGAAATATCGAGCAGTTGCAATTTATATCAAATTTCTACATGGTATTAGAGCCCTAAAATCACATTAGAACCAATATTTCAAATTTGTCCATTAGGAGTTTTGAATTTGCAACTTTAGTGGAGAAGATTTTCTTCCGTGCAGGAAAACTATCTTTCAACAGATTGAGACTTGAGTATGCATTGGATAGAAGTTTGAATTTTTAAGCTTGGAATAGATTTAGGATGATCACAAGTGCCCTAGGAGCAACATTCTGGAGCAACCAAAATATTGACTACTAGGTAGTCCTTGAAGTCCTCATGTACAGTGATCATTGAAGAACTAATGAGATGTTAGGAGGTAGAGTTATGGATCCCTAGTTCAAGGTAGATCCAAAAGGCCCTATGCGCAGACTTCTTAATTGAGCTATAACGCTACTAGTGGGAAGATTAGTGAGCCAATGTTTAGTGACAGAAAAAGGAGTTGTGATAATTTATATTGGCAGATTGAGGAGCAAAGATATTTCCCATAGGGAGATTGAGACTCAGAGGGAGTTTATTTTATGAGGGAGAAACCCTATGGAAGCTAGTACTTTAAGATATGGGGAGATTAGACTCCTTATTGCAATACTTGCTACAGTAGAGCGGAATTAGAAACATAGCAATAACAATAGTAATATGAGTAGATCAGATTTCACCATGCATGCAACTGTACCTCGAGGAGTGAGGTGGGGAAATGTCGAGCCTTAACCCTAGTGTTGCAAAGAATTGGGCAAGATCCATAGGAGAGAAGTTATAGTATACTTTCCTCGTGGATCATTAGCTTTCTATAGGGGCCAACAATGCTCATTAACAGAAGGATCAGTGTTATTTGGTGCAGTCAGATGTTGAAGAGCACAAAACAGTGTTGATAGCAGTGCATGAGATATTGAAAAATCAACAATAGTGCAGTTTTCCCAGTAGAGAGTTGCAGAGACATAGTTGATTATGTATTTTTGGATGCTTCACAGTTGTAGTTGTTGCAACAACAACAACAATAGTGAGAGGTAGTGCTACAGTACATTCCACAAGTGCTAGATATGGGTGGTGCAAAATCCATTTCTTGCTAAGAGGGTGTGTTAGAAAGTGTAGCAAGAAAGGTGCAATTTGACTTTAGCCTTAGTGAAATTGAGTAAATCAAATTTCCATATTAGCAAGACAACTTAGAGGACGTTAACTAGTGTGATATGGCTCTTGTCACTCAGTTAGCTCAATAAATTCGAGTTAGTGGGCTTGGAGTTCAATCATGGATGTGTTGATTACTAAATTTTATTAATCTAGTTCAATTATTTTCATTTTGACTCAGTTAATTGATCTCAAGTACATAGTCGAGTCAGTTGAAGGTCAGTTGACTAGTAGAACTATTGTTAATTTAGTGATCTCTCAGTTAACTAGTCAATCAACTAAAAATAGACATACTCATGCATGGAATTAGAAGGGTTTTCTTCCTAGAATAGACAAATATTATTCCTAGAATAATCATGCATAGAATAGACAACTACTATTCTTCATTCTTTAACATAAACCTTCTATGTACTATTTCTTCCTTTTATGTTTTCTTCCTTCTAAAATACTTACTATTTCCTCAAATGACAACTTTATGAAGCCTTACTCTCAGGTATTACAATTAGAATGGTTTTCATGAGAATGCATATTGGATGAATCCACTACAGAAATTTGGTATTCTTTTGGATCATGAATATGAGCTTGGTGACTAACAAAATCAGACATTGATATTCCTTGATCTTGTAGATCTTCACCTTGGAGAGAAAAACAACATCTAGATATACTCACATCAAAATGAAACTACCTTTGTAGCAAGTCTTACATACTGTATAATCCAAGGCTAAAGACTCACATATAATAATGATTTTTTAAGTATATTAATAAATCATCATTTCTAATTATGGATTTTGTGGGAGCCTAAGGATTTATCTCCTCATACTGATTGCTAGGTTCCATATTGAACTTCAAAGGAAACTGTAATCTTTTATGATTTTCACACTTCATAGTGCCTTGTGATTAATATGTATGTTCTCATTCTCCTTATGGAATATATTTGATTCAATAGGGCTTCTAGTCCAAGGGTTCAAGACTTTTGTGAGCTTTGGGTTCACCCACACCATACCAATTTACTCTCCCAATGTTAATTTATAACCTTAGGCCATTTATAAAAGCTATTCCCCTCACATTTTAGGGTGTCGTTAATGCTTGCCTCCCATTTTTGTTTTGGTTTTTCCCCAAGGAAAAATCATAATTTTATTTAAGAAAACAAAATTACATGTTGTAGGATCTCCAAAAGAATTTGGAAAAAAACCAAACAAAATTTGGTGCCCAAAAAAAAAAATAAAAAAAAAAGGAAATTAACTTGGGTCTAAGTGGAAATACTTAGTTACCATTTTCCCCTTTCTTCTTATATACTTTTCCCCATCCTCCTTAATCAAGAGAGGTTGTTACAATAACTAGCTAGGTGTACTCTAACTGCCTCTGATTTTCCTTTTCTGAGTTTGAGCTTTCTGATGAATGAGGGTGTTTGACTCCTCTTGTCTCCTTCTCAATCTGCATTGCTTGGGCTGAAATTCCTACTATTCTTGGATGTGAGTTTGGTACCATGGTCCCATCTTGATTAATTTTCCCATTTGCTGAAGGTTCTAGTGGGTTCTACTTTTGCTTATTTATGGGGTTGCCCAACTCCTCCTCTTTCTCTTCTTCTTTTGGTTGCTGCTATGGAAATTTCCATCCCTTGGGATTTTTAGCTAACTTATTTTTCTTCCGTGGATATTTCTTTGTCACGGGACAAGAAATTTGTAAATGTCCTGTTTATAGATGGGCGTGACACCTAGAAGCCGTATTCTCGAAATATAAAAATTGGTTCCAACACTGATTGTTGTGTTACAAGAATATGGGTAGGTAGTCCTTTGCTAAGGTATACCTCTATGCAAATTCTGGTGAAAGTCTATATTGCTTATTTGGTTCTTTGTGTGTCCATTTTTATGAATCTCGTCAATATATTACCATCATTCTAATAATTTTTTATGCCATAAATGAAGGGGAATATTATGCAATCTTATCCAGATTGGAATTTGGGTGATCACCATTGAATTTTCATCGAGTTCCAGGAACCATAGGGTGATAAAAAGACCCTCGTTTTCCTAGAACCATGGACCATCTTGTAAAACATACTCTCTGATCTGTGATGATTCAAATTTTATGATGAAGAAACCTCTGGAGCATAAATGAACCTCACAATTTATTGTCTAAGTCGTGAAAATTCATTTAAAAAGATCCATTGGTTTTGGCCAGAAACCATTGAATCTATAGATGACTGCTTGGGATTGGAAGGATTTCCATAGATCATTTATCTTCGATAGATCTATTGTCATTATAGGAATTTATTCAATTGTTCCACAATCTAGGGACCAAGAATGTTTAGAGTCTATTCAAATTTAACATAGGCTTCAATCCTCCCTTTCAGAATGTCTTTGAATGAAGTGGATCCCTGGCATTGTCCCTAGACCAATATAGTTCCCTTGGGGAACGTAGATCCAGGCGCACCCCCCAACAATCACAAGTTTGTGATAATAGAAGAATTCCGTTCAAATCCATAGTCTTGTAGCATCAAATAATCTTGCATAGATCTACCCGCAAAGATCAAGCTTTGAACCTCCATTGGAATGCCTGATCTTTTATGGATCTCCCTTTTCAAATCTCACATTAAAGAGTCCTTTTGAACCCTAATCAAAATCGATCAACCATTTGGGATTTTTGAAAAAAATTGGACAAAGGCATCCTTGCCAAAACTAGATTGCTCGACTTTCTCATCAAGGGGTTTTACGAAGGATTGAGATTGATCTCTCACCTCCAAATCTAGATTTCGACTGTAAAAAACCTCTAGATCTATTGAAAAAAATATTCTCTAGATAGATCCAACTCATTGACCATAACTTTCTTGTCAATGGGTAGTTAATCCAATCTTTGCCTCCAAAAATCCATGGACAACAAGCCACCAACCTCCAATCTGAGCCATGGGCCTCTAGCATTTGAAAAAAGTACAAATCTGAGGTCATGGATGCATGGAACCTTGGAAACACAATGATGAAACCATACTAACTCAAAAATTATCATATAGAAGTGAGGATGTCCAAATCTGACCTTTTGGAGGGCCGATCTACAATTGCAGATGACTCCGTCAATTATATTTCTAGCACTGCATAACCTTCGATTTTCTTTCTGTTTACCTTGATTACTGTGGCACAAGTCTTCTCGCAGTCTACAGAACAAATGCATAGTTCCTTCCATCTGTCCATATCCCATCCATTTGTGTTGTATGGATGCCAAGCATTGTTGGAGTAGGTTCAGAGGGCATTGAGGGCGCATTGTTACCCTTCAATGCAACCCTAGAGCATTCTGTAGCCCAAAACCCTTGCCATCTCCATCATTGACTTTCTCTCACACCCCAATTTTTCTTTTGTTGAAGAGAGAATCCTCAAAACAAAAATTTCCCTAATTCCCTTATCCTTGGATTAGGTTTCTCTTCTTAAATGTTTTTTATTTTTAAAACAATGTGTGTGCACTTGCTTGTGCATTGATTCAAGTTGTTGAGTTCTTTTGTAATGTTCCAAACTACGAAAAATAGTGTTACGCAAAGTAAACATTAAAAACAACACTATAAAATTGAAACATTTGGTGCACACCCATAAAAGTTTCAGGAATAACCAACAGCTAAGCCATTTTATTATAATCTGGGATAAAAGTACAACAATGTGGAAGTGGTGCACCTGGGCTTGCCTCAATGGCAAGTATGATCAAGCCTAGGTGGTAATATGTCAAGCCCAGTTGGTACAAATCACTACTGTAATGATGCCATGTGTTACCTTGGTGAAACTATGTTGTATGGTACTAGAAACCCTACCTCTGGTGCTCGGAAAATTCTAAGAAATTAACTTTGGCCTGTCCACCAAATACCCAGAATAGCCCATGAAGGAATTGGCCATCTCTTGACCTCAGAATTTTGGCCCAAATTCCCCCCTAGCTACTGGCTGAGTTGGGACCCTTGTTTCACCCCTCAGATCTACCTAGAAAATTCTGTGAAATTAGCCCAACCTCCTTAACCAAAACCCAACGAAACCCAGAAAGGGTTTGGCCTGGTTTTCACCCAGAAATTCAGCCTCCCAAGAGCCACACCCTCCTCCAATTGCTAAAGTGAACAACTTGCATGTAACTCCAAAATATGTGCTCCAAAACACACTAAAATTGTTGAGATAATCTTCCCCGAACTTCCCCTTATCTCTCTCAGCAAAAACTCACTCCAAATCTGAACCACGAGCTCCCCACGTGTGCCTAGTGATGAATTCATGGGCTATTCCTGAGTGCTCGCTATCATGCTACTCCCAAATAGAAATCTCCAACTCCCACAATCCTCCTAAAGGCTAGCCATCCCCTTTAGTTCCTTCTCCAAAACTCCTTCGAAAATTTTTCCTTGGAAGGCCACTCAATTATCCACTACATATGCCACTAATGCGTCTTTTTGGAGTATGCACCGATTGAATGATGGCTAAGTCAGTAAATCTAAATATCCACCTGCAATTTCCCATAATAATAGAAATAAACCTCACTATGGTGGCACTCGAGGTCCAACTAAGAGAGGGTGAGTTCTCTACTTGAAGAACTCATGCTAAACAGCAGGTGGCCCGACTAAGCAACTCGAGTAACTAAGGTTCAGTTAAATGTGTCCAAAGGTGAATGAAATGAGGATAGTTTCCTTATATAGATTTCGTGGAGCACTTTTCACTCCAATTTTACCTCCATCACGGGAACTCACTTAACCACCTCCATGCAAAACTTAACCACTTCAAAATAACTTCTCTTAAGTCTAATCTCATAATAAAATTGAATGGGCCCCACTATCTCCAAAATTGGCCACAAAATGCAATAATTTGTCTTGTTTAGCAAGGGACATGATAGTCCTCCCATCCCAAATGTTGCTTATCCCCAAGCAAATCCAGTGCTAGATTCTCAAGTATGTGCTCACCCTCCCATGTAGCATCCTCATCTAGAAAGCTCCTCCAATGCACCAAAAATTGTTTGTCCTCAAGAAGTGCCTGAACAAGTGCTCTCTCCGACATTGGATCCCCACTGTCATTTAAAACTTCACCAGGGTCCAAAATATTGCATTGGATCGTCCCTTATCGTTGTACTATCCTATAGTGAAGGAGTCCCTCGATAAAATGATCCCAATCCAACCTAATCAACATGGAGCACCCCTTGCTCCACTCACTATCCTACTAGATAGGGGCATTAGAACCCCTTTGTTTGCTTCTAATAAGTAGAGCATCCTGATGATGTAAAAATTCGTCCAAATCCTCATGAAGTTTCCCTACCGAATAGTCCACCCGGTGCACTCTAATTGTGGGCCCTTGAAGATACAAATTAATCCCCATGTGAATGAAGCCTCTCTTGCATAATATCCTCCTTAAATCCTCTTGTTGGTCATCCTACCATGCTGATGAAGGCTCCCACACCATCAATGAAGCACGAAAACCCGTTGGAAAATCTGGATGACCCTCTCCTGTAGAGACCAACTCACCCCTATGGGCTATGGGTAGCTAAACGGCTAAGTACTGTGATGATAGTGCTCCTTGCTCAGCATAGCAAGAAACTATGCTGTTGACCCCGTGAAAATATGGTCATCACTAATTATCTAGCACGCTCGTACCATAACCTCCTCTCACATAACCCTCAGTCACAATCTATGCGATGATCGAGGTTAGGCCTAACCTGCCAAATCTCCTCAATAGTGCTAGTGCTTATTGCCCCATGGCTGGCTCCAATCCTAAGAAATATTGTGCCTCACCCTATGGTGAGGGATTTGGTAACTCCCCATGTGTCTACTTGTGAATGAATTAAATCGCCTGTTATTCTGACCAGGCTCATTGAGGAGTGGAGTATCCCATCAATCCACTAGATCCCTGGATCCCATAACCATATTATAGGTCCACAACACCAAACCCTCTCTGCATGCTTCTGCGTTATGTTACTAACTGTTGGGACCCCTTTGTGCCCCATCTCTGTCTCGTGTAGGTATCCAATAGGTAGACGCTGAGCATCAAAAACTTGTGCTGTGATTATCTAACTCCTTTTCTCTTGCCAAATAACATAGTGAGATCTACTATCCCAACTCCTGATGATGTGCCTAGGTATTGCCAGAAGCCTAGGCATCATCCTACCAGCAAGGACTACAGTCTTTTGCACCTCATGCTCACCTAACGCCTTGAGATGTCCAACTGAAAAGCACCATGTAACTCCCTCTTGCCACCTCCCCAAGTGCAAGCCTAGGGGTGGAACATATGCTACCTCAACAATTAACCATGCCATCCCTAAGCCTGTATTCATCAACTGGTGCACCTACCAAGTGTCTCAACTGGAGCGTCTCCTCCTAGCTCATGACAAGAGGTGTCTCATCTAAATTCCTAGGGTGAGCCTCCCAAGCCCTATTGCATGAATGGAGAGAGTCAAGGGACAACAAACAAACACTCTGAAACTATAAACAACACCAGTGGAGGATGGGTATGATCAAGTTTCCGCTGGAATGCTCAAGAGTAATCCTAGAGACAACCTCCTCTCTGTCTCAGATCTGATGATAACCCCCTTGAAGCCCTACCTCCACTAAACATGGTGTCCCTACATGCTCAACAGTGTCCTCATCGATTTTAGGTTGGCTACATCCAATGGTACACGTAGTGCCCCTATCCATAAGTCTCCTGGCAGGCAACACTCTAAGTGCCCACTACATTGCATCATCTGCTGCTGCATACCACCCTGTGTGGTCGAACTCCTCGACATGCCATTGTACAGTGCAACTTGTCCTGGTACACCACTGGATACTCACCGCTATAGCTATACCATCCTCTATTGTCCTGTGTCCCACCTGTGTTACTACACTTGTCACTCCTCACATGTACTCAATGTGATGTGAGGCACTCCCACTCTACAATTGAATCCAACAGAGTACGACACACCCCCATGCGTCTCCACGCTAGATGCTCCTACCCATCCTTGGATGTGATGACCCAAAGCTATGTCGATATGCATCGACCTGCACCCGACTTGTATCATCACCTCCACCATTGCATCACTATGCTCTCTGGCGTGGGGATCTCCTCTCCAAATCTCCATTTGCAGACCACTACTCCACGCTAGATGCTCCTACCCATCCTTGGATGTGATGGCCCAAAGCTATGTCAATATTCATCGACGTGCACCCAACTTGTATCATCACCTCCACCATTACATCACTATGCTCTCTGGCGCGGGGATCTCCCCTCCAAATCCTCCCTAAGGGACCCAAGAGGTGAACCTCCCTAGTACCAATAACAATGCATTCACTACTCTATTCCTCCATGTCCTCCATGCCCCACACAAATGTGAAGAATCCCCAGCTCCATAGAAGGCGTTATCAGGTGGCCAGTCAGAGCCACCTCCTCCAACAAACTCCCACCAGAGTATATGATGATTGTCGTGTGATCCCATGCACAACTATCATACCAAGACAACCCAAGGAATCTACTCATAAACAAGTTGGTTATTGGTATTGGCCAAAATTCCCCTAGTGAATGAACCGCTAGGCCAACTACACCACCATTCGCAGTCAGCCGATATATCCGGGGAATGATAGGTAGTCCCACCTGGATCCCAATGTCATTCTGGTATTCTGATATCCCCAATGCATGAAAGCTCTTGCTCAGCTTTATGTCAGTCCACTACCATTCCATAACCCAATACATCGAGTACCAGTTCAAAATCTCTCACCATCCAACCCCAAGAGAGGGATTCAATATACAAACTCTTATACATAAGACAAGATCTACATCCAGCGAAATTTGCACCCTACACCGCTCATGTCGCCTCATCTCGTCGGCTTGATCAACGCATAAAATATGTCGAAGTGGCTTTGCCTCTCTCCCTCCAAGGTGTAGAAGCAAACCACTGACACTACAAGCCTCATATATGTATTTCTAAAGAGGGTTTCTCTGACGCTCTAAAGTGCACTCTAGTGGTAGCATTAGGGAATCCAATTGTTCCCCAACATGAGTCAGTTTTTCCGTTGACTCAAAATAAACCACTCTTATGCCCTCCAGCTCCTCGTTTTGTTGTAGAATGGCCTCTCATACTGTGGTGACCTTCTCTCTCAATGTTAGAAGGCCAACCTGGAACTGAAGAAACTACCATAGGAATTTATCACTTGTAGACTCAGTCACAACTCTGGATACCTTAACAACTATCATTATCTCATCCATGGGTGGCTCCTCCTCAACTGATGGCTCTATATGTGTAGGCTCTATCCTCTCCACCAAGGTGTCAACTCAGGCTATCAAAGAGGTATCAAATAATGGTGACTCCTGCGCCACACTGGGTAAATCGATGTGCTCCTCACCATCATGTGGGCTCTCATCATCATTCTCAACCTCCTCACCATCATGTGGGTTGCTCGCCATCATGTGGGCTCTTGATATCTAAAGCCAGGTCTCCACTAGCAAAAGCGCCCCCTGGTGTCACCCTCTAATTGTCCCTGTCATGCCTGCTCCTTTTTAGGAGATCTGGTGCCCATATTCTGTCGGCTTTCCCCACATGGTGTAGGTGGTTGTACTCCCACGACTTGTGCACCTCTACTGTCTCTACTATAATGACAAGGATGGATCTGGTCTAACACCTTACTCAATTGAGCCAAACTCTCATCGTTCTAGCGGATTTCACCCCATAATTCCTCTATACTGAATCTCCCTTGAGCCATGGGTGGTGTATGGTGTAACCCGTCACTGTGCATACATGCCCAAATCTCCCATGATATTACTAGTTACCCATAACTAGGCCATTATCATGCTCTCGTACCACTGTAATATTCCAAACTAGGAAAAATAGTGCTATGCAAAGAAAACAATAAAAACAACACCATAAAATTGAAACATTGAGCACACACCCATAAAATGTCTAGGAATAACGAACAAATGAGCCATTTTATTATAATTTGGGAGAAAAGTACAATAATGTGGAAGTGGTGCTCCTGTGCTTGCCTCAATGGCAAGTGTGATCAAGCCTAGATGGCACAAATCACTACTGCAATGACGCCCTATGCTACCCTAGTGAAACTGTATTTTCTGCTATGAAGATGATGTTGCAAACCCTACCTCTGGTGCTTAGAAAATTCTGAGAAATTAACCCGGGTCTCTCCACCAAATATCCATAATAACCCACGAAGGAATTGGCCAAATGTTGACCTCAGAATTTTGGCCCAAATTCCCCCCAGCTGCTGGCTAAGTTGGGACCCCTATTTCACCCCTCAGATCTACCCATAAAATTATGTAAAATTAGCCCCAAGCTCCCTAACCAAAACCCACCAAAACCCAGAAAGGTTTTGGCCAAGTTTTGACCCAGAAATATAGCTTCCCAAGAGCCACGCCCTCCTTTGACTGCTAAAGTGAACAACCTACCTGTAACTCCAAAATAATCCCTCCAAAACACACCAAAATGGCTGATATAATCTTCCCCGAACTTCCACTTATCTCTCCTGGCAAATACTCACTCCACAACTGACCCACGAACTCCCCACGTGTGCCCAGTGATGAATTCTTGCTCTGGTCCTGAGTGTTGGCTATCACGCTGCTCCCAAACGGAAATCCCCATCTCCCAAAATCCTCCTAAAGGCTAGTCTTCCCCTATACTTTCTTCTCCAAAACTCCTCTGGCAATTTCTCCCCAAAAGGCCACTGAATTATCCACTGCGTATTCCACTACTACGTCCTTCTAGAGTACAAACTGACTGAATGATGACCGAGTTTGGGGATCTGAATATACACCTGTAATCTCCCAGAATAATAAAAAGAAACCTCACTAGCGTGGCACTCGTGGTCCACCGAAGAGAGGGTGAGTTCTTCGCTTGAATAACTCATGCTAAACAACGGGTGACCCGACCAAGCAGCTCGAGCAACTAAGGTTGAGTTCAATGTGTCCAAAGATGCATGAAATGAGGATAGTTGCCTTCCTTTTATAGATTTTGTGGAGCACCTTTCCCTCCAATTTTACCTCCATCATGGGCCCTCACTTAACCACCTCCATGCAAAACTTAACCACCTCAAAATAACTTCTCCTAACTCTAATCTCCTAATCAAATCGAATGGGCCCCACTATCTCCAAAATTGGCCCCAAAATACAATAATTAGTCTTGTTCCAAATATTTTTAGAAAAAAGCATGGCATCTTTCAACTTTTCTTTATGTATTAGGTATAGAGGGTTATTAAATTTTTCTTTCTCATATATAAAGAGAAAATAATCTAAATGAGTCTCTTAATACAATATAAATTTATATATTTTTATTAATATATTTAATAAAAAATTGATATTCTTATAATTTAGTTATAAATATTAATTAAAAAATAAATGTAATATTATTCCTATGGTTAGAAATTTAAAAGTTTTATTTTTTTATACCTTAATACTTAAATTTCATATTAAAGTAATATATGACAAACATAAAGTTAGATATGAGACTTTTGTGATCCATATTGTAGATAAAAATATTTCTTATCTTCTTGCTAAATTCTTAGCTCTTAAGCTCAAACCTCTTGCAAGTTGTACAGATTCCTATCCTAAGGACTTTGCGTCCTTTGTTAGGGAATGGAAATATCTAAGCTTGGACCCAAGGGATCTTCTTGTTAGCTTCGACGTTATTTCCCTTTATACCAAAATCCCCATTCAAGAGGCCATTGATGTCATAAGTCGGATCATTGACCAAGACACCACCAAATTGGTTGATCTATACCTTAACTCGACTTTTTTCAGTTTCCAAGGTGAATTCTATGAGAAAACTTATGGAGTTGCGATGGGTTCCCCTATTTCCCCCATTGTTTCTAACCTTTTTATGGAAGATTTTGAGACCAAGGCCTTAGTCTCAGCTCACTTTTTCCCTAAGAAGTGGAAGAGGTTTGTTGATGACACTTGCGTCATCTGGTCCCATGGTCATGAGAAGTTGGATCTATTTTTGAACCACCTTAACTCCAAATTTGAATCCATCAAGTTCATGATGGAAGTAGGGGTGGGTGGATGCCTTCCTTTCCTTGACATTCTCCTCTCTAGATTGAATGATGGTTCTGTTTCTCACCAAGTTTTTTGCAAAAAAAACTCACACAGAATAATATCCTCATGCTAGTTCTCATCATTTTCCTGCTCAAAAATTTTGTGTTCTCAGCACCCTTGCTACCCGTGCTCTGAGAATCTCTGATGAAAACCACCTAGAGAATGAGAAATCTCATCTCCTTGAAGTTTTTAAAAATAATGGGTACAACAGAAATCAAATCCTCAAGGCCTTTCAAAGGGCGTGTAAAGAATCTATAGTTAAAGCTTCTTGTGTTGATCCTATTTCCAAGGTTCATCTCTTGTTTATTCAAGGGACCACAGATAGGATTGCCCATATCCTTATACAGAATAATGTTTCCTCTTCTTTCAAACCTCTGAAGACCATTAGAAATTCTCTAGGTTCAGTTAAAGACCCTATCGACCCGAAGGACATGAAAGGCGTTTCCCTACTTCCATGTTCCTGCGGTACTCCATATATTGGAGAAATGGGTCAATAGATTAACTAGAGGATCCATGAGCAAGTTGCAGAAATAAAGCACAATCTTTCCCGTTCATCGGCTCTAGCTAAGCATGCGGAAAAACCTAGGCACCATGTCTGTGTTGAGGAGTCTAGTGTCATTTCTAGGGTTGACAATTTCCACCATAGGAAGCTTAGGGAAGCTATTGAGATTGAAAGACATGCTAGGAATCTCCACAGAGATGATGGTTGGAAATTGAGTAGGAGTTGGATTCCAACTCTCTCCTTATGATCCTCTTGGCTATTTTCCCTTCATATTTTTTCTCTTTGTTTTTATATATGTATCTCATAATATTTGTAACATAATTATAATAAATTCTCAAGCTCATAACTTCTTTATTCGATGTAATTTCCCTCCCCTCTATATTTTTATAACATATATCCTTTTTCATTTTTCGACCCTATTTTTAACTAAAATCTATTATTAAACTCGTAAGTACTCCTATGATATTTAACCTCTCTTTGCTTTATAATATATAATATCTAGATCTAAACCTTATTTTTAATAGTATCTATAATCTCCGTGCATATGTTTTTATTGAGATTTATAGCTTACTCTTAGCCACTTAATTTGTAACTAAATTTACAATATTTATTATTTCATTTCCCTTTAGTTTGTTTTTGAAACCTCTCTTTACCTTATTCGTTATATTAGTACTATATCTCATAACTTTATAACCTAATTATTTAATAACGACTATTTTTAACTTATTCTCAGCTCCCTTATAACTCTATTATTAACGAACATCAACTATTTTTAATTACTTATTCTTAGCCACCCTTATTAATTTTCTTAACTTCAAAAAGAGTGAGGGGATCTCTAGTTGAATGGTTCATGAGGCACAATACTTGCTAAGGTTTTGCAAATGGGGTAGCAAGCTAAGTGGGCATGATTGTGGAGAAATCTCCACATTTAAGCGTGCTTAAGCCAAAGGCGATCTGGGATGTGTGACCTCCCGGGAAGTCCTAGTTACCGGGTGCAAGCCCCGAAAGTGATGATTGATGCTATGTGATTTATTCCACTAGTTTCAATCCCACTTCTTCACCCTTGTGAGCATCACACGATGCAATAAGTGGTAAGTGAACTATTCAAAAATCATGAGAAATTAGTCAGTTATGACTACCTCTCATGGAAATGCAAGCCTCGGAAGTGATGATTGACGCTATGTGATTCATTTCACTAGTTTCAATCCCACTTCTTCACCCTTGTGAGCATCACCCAATGCAATAAGTGTTAAGTGAGCTATTCAAAAATCATGAGATATTAGTAAGTTACGACTCCCTTCATGGAAATGGTCATACGTGAATGACTTACTTAACGCAGTTAAATCCCAAAATGATATCTAATATAATGCACTTCATAAACCCCCATACTTAAATATCAATACTCCTATTATCTATTTTATAACTAAATTTAGATCATTAATTAATTTATAACTAAAATACTAAATATTTATAATCTAAAATATTATTTTAAGTTTAAGAGAGATTTTTCGGCGTAAATCACAAGACATTTCATTTGTCAACGCATTTCGAACAACCACACTTATTGGTTCGAAATGCGTCGAAAAATGAAATGTTTTGTGATTTACGCCGAAAAATCTGTCTTAAACCTATCTAATATGGATCACAGAAGCCTCAATTCAACAATATTATTTTAAAATAAAAATTATTTAATTGTTTGACTAGTTTCCAATAGACATTGGTTGGTTCAAAACTTCCAAATCTTAATGATATGATTAAACATAAAAAATATAAATATAAATATAAAATTAAATAAGTGAAAAAAAATATAAAATTAGATAAATAAATAAAAATATAAATTATTTAATATTAAAAAAAATAAATAATAAATTAAATTAGTTATTATTATTATTATTTAAAATCGGATTAAATTTAAAGCAAAGCCAACATGTTTATAGGGTGAAAATACCATTTATCCACCATAAATTGGTATTCCCAAAATTATGAAAAACTCCATCCCAATTAAAAAAAATTTAATTATGATTTTCATCCTCAACCTGCGCTTCTTGTTGGGAATTTCTGAGGATTCCAAACAAAATTAACTGAACAGAGAATAATACTTTGTTTTTGTTACATGATCAAAAAATTTGTTTCCAGAGCACAGAGTTTTAACAACACACACAAAAGAACTTTGTATTCATTAATAGACTGCCTGTTACAAAAAAAAGGTCTTCCTCTTCCAGAGGGATTACAACAACAGAACTGCTTCAGATGCAGTTAAAAAAAAATTATTGTCTCTGCTTTAAAAAAAAATTACTCTGTCTCAGCTTTCAAATTTTCTTACACTGCTTTGTGTAAAAATATTCCTTACATTCACACTACTATGTGTAAAAACTTTTCATTCATTTGAGCGCTGTTGCATCTCACATTATGTTGCATCTCACATTACATTCCCTCTCTGCATATTACACACTATTGTGCGTGTAAAAACCCCCTTTTTTTTACTTCTTCATACGCTCTGCTGCGTATTACAAAAACTCCAGAACCAAAAAAACATTACATACATTGACTTTTTGTTTTACCTATACCCTAAAACAAACTCCCGTGAGAATTAAAAAACAATAAAATTAAGTTCTACCTACATTTACTGACCACGGGAAATTCATTAAATGTTTTAGCATGGTGATACATTCCTTTTATTATTAACCTTGTTATACGGCTACTACGGAGGTCCTCACGATAATAAAAAAAAAAAAAAAAACATGTGCCCACAACCATAACCGTAGATCTCAATCGGACGGCTGACGCTATTTCCCAGGAGGTTCCTTTCATCCGAAGTTTATGCCCCGTGGGATGGTGGTTTTGCAAAGTACTGCCCGGACACGCGTCAACCATCGATTGTGATCGTGCCTCTAGAGAGAAAACCACAATCGGCAAAAAGCAGTGCAGGGAAGGCTTTGGTGGTTTTCCTAAAACAAGAATACGCTGCACGACAGTTGGAATTACATTTCAACACTCCCCCTTAATTTCAACTGTTGGGTTATCAGTCATACCCAGACATTTCCTCAAAAACTCGAAACTTTTCTGCCCCAATGGTTTGGTCAGAATTTCTACAACCTGCTCTTGAGTTCTGTAGTGTTGTAAAACAATTTCTCCATTGTTTACCAATTTCCTGATGTAATAAAACTTTGTGTCAATGTGTTTCGTTCTCTTATGAAACACAACATTCTTGGATAATGCAATAGATGAGCTATTGTCACAAAAAATCATAGTTCCTTTTGTTTGCTCTTGGCATAAGCTCCTTAACATCCTTCTCATCCAAATTACTTGACATGATGCTGCTGTAGCTGCCACATATTCTACCTCTGCTGTAGATAATGCTACAATAGGCTGTTTTTTAGAAGCCCATGAAATGGTTCCTGAACCCATGTGAAAAACATAACTGGATGTGCTTTTCCGATCATCTACACTTCCAGCCCAATCACTATCAGTGTATCCAATTAAATTTGAACATTTTAAAGTAGTATATAAAATGCCAAACCTTTTAGTACCTTTAACATACCTCAGAATCCTTTTTGTTGCATGCCAATGTGCTTTTTTTGGCCTCTCCGTAAATCTGGAAATTAAACTAACAGCATACATTATATCCGGCCTAGTTGCAGTCAAATACATGAGGCTGCCAACTATGCTCTTGTACAAGCTAGGATCAAAATCCTTACTGCTGTCCTCTTTGCTGAGTTTTAATCCCATCACTGTGGGAGTGATTGCTTCTTTGCTCTCCTGCATATTGAATCTTTCCAACACTTCATTAACATATTTCGCCTGTGAGATAAAAATCTCATTTTCATTTTGTTCTACTTCTATTCCTAAGAAGTATCTCAGCAAACCCATGTCAGTCATTTCAAATTCTTCTTTCATAACTGTCTTGAAATTTTCAATAAGATAATCATCGTTACATGTGAAAATAACATCATCAACATATAACACAACAATTAGTAATTTACCATCATTTTCTTTGATGTAGAGGGTGGGTTCTCCCTCACATTTTTCAAAACAATTTTCCAGTAGATAGGAATCTATCCCACTGTACCATGCTCTTGGTGCTTGCTTAAGCCCATAAAGAGCTTTCTTCAATCTGCACACTTTATGCTCTTGGCCTTTATTTTCATAGCCTAGAGGTTGTTCAATGCAGACCTCTTCCTTTAACGCTCCATTTAGGAATGCTGACTTCGCGTCCATTTGGTAAACTTTCCACTTGTTTTGTGCTGCTATGGACAACACTACTCTCACAGTTTCCATTCTAGCAACCGGTGCGAAAGTTTCCTCATAATCTCTCCCATACTGCTGCTAATATCCTTTGACAACCAGTCTTGCCTTGTGTCTTTCTATTTTGCCTTTAGCATTACTCTTGGTCTTGCAGACCCATTTAACTCCAATGACTTCTTTTCCTTTTGGTAGTTCAACTAAATCCCATGTCTTGTTTCTTTCTATGGCGTTGATCTCCTTATCCATAGCTTCTATCCATTTCCTATCCTTAATTATTTCTTTGAAATGAACAGGGTCATCAACATAACAATATAAAGCAAACAAATAATTCATACCTTCATTTGCTGCCTCTTGTTCATAGATGTCACTTAAATTTCTGAACTTCTTACCTCTTTCATTTGGCGTACAAGTGCTTGAAGAAGCACTTGAATTTCCTCCTTGTGATGTGCTTGGAGAAGCACTTTCATTTCTCCTCAAGGGTGTCCCTTGCTGTCCTTGTGTTGGTGCTGCTATTTGGGGATGTATTTCACCATCTCCTGATCATCTTCATCATGTGACAAAGAATTTTTAACATTCACTGTTTTCTCTATGCTTCCATCCCAAGCTTCCTCTTCAATGAATTGAACATCTCTACTCACAATAAGCTTCTTGGTGCATGGGTTATACAACCTGTAAGCTTTGGATTTCTCACTGTATCCAATGAAAATACATTTCTCCCCTTTGCTGTCCAACTTCTTCCTTAGCTGATCTGGAATGTGTGCATAGGCCACACATCCAAAAACATTCATGTGGGTGACTCCTTACTTTGTTCCACTCCATGCTTCTTCCGGCACTCTATTCATGACTGCTTTTGTAGGGTATCTATTCAAAATGTACGCTACACAATGTACAGCTTCAGCCCAATAATCATTTGGCAAATGCTTTGCCTTTAACATACTCCTTGCCATATCCATGATTGTCCTATTCTTCCTTTCGGAAACTCCATTTTGCTATGGACTGTACCTAGTGGTAAACTGCTTATGAATCCCATTTTCTCTACAAAAACGTAGAAATTCCTTGGAGATATACTCACCTCCTCTATTAGTTCTTAGAACTTTGATATGCAGCCCGCTTTGGTTTTCTACAAGTGCTTTGAAATTGCAGAATCTTTCAAATAGTTCCTTTTTGTTTTTAAGGAAATAAACCCAAGTTTTTCTAGTAGAATCATCAATGAATGTTAGTATATAGTGGCTGCTGGCAAGTGATGGAGTTTGCATTGGTTCACATAGATCTGAGTGGACAATCTTTAAAGGTGATTTTGCCCTTATGCTTTTCCCAGATGGAAAACTTTCTCTATGTTGTTTCCCCAAGATACAACCTTTACAAACGATGTTTGGTTTCTCTATCAATGGTAATCCTCTTACCATTCATTTTATATTCAACAAGTTAAGACCTCCAAAGTTGAGATATCTAAATCTCAAGTGCCACAACCAATTTTCATCTTTTGGTTTGCTTTGGAAAGCCTCTTGTGTCACTGCTGCAATTTCTTTATTTTTTAAATCTGCTTTCATTCTGAGAGGGAACATCATGTTCCTTTTCATCTTTACTTCAGCGATACATTGTTTGTTGGGTTTTTTATCCATGATGATGTATACATCATCCACAAAGAAAACATTGTACCCCTTTTGAACAAGCTGTCTAATACTTAAGAGGTTACATTTCATTCCATGAACATAATAAACGTCTGCTATGGTTTTCTTTATCCTTTCTTTGCTAAGACATTTACTTCTCATTTTCCCATAATAGAAACTTTATTATTAGTCCCTAGTGTGACTTGTGACTTCACACTTTGATCTAACATAGAAAACAGGGCTATGTTTTCTGTCATATGGTTACTACAACCGGAGTCTAGGAACCATACATCTTCACTCTTTTCTTCAGCCATATTACAGGCTAAAAAAAAAGTATTTTGGTTGATATTTTCTCTAGTGAAATTTGCACTAGTTCTATTACTCATATCATGCTGCTTCTTCCTACATTCATTTGCATAATGCCCATATTTTTTACAATAGTGACATTGGACATTGGATTTATCATACCTTTGTCCTTGAGCATGATGTTGTCCACTTTGTTGGTTGCTGCCTTGGCCTTAGTTCTGATTTGGATTGCTACCTCTTCCTTGAACATTTGTTGCACTGTTTCTTCCACCTCTGTTTTGGCTTCTGCCTCTTCCTCTCTTGTTTCCTCTACCTTGACCTCTTCCTCTTCCAAAGAACATCTGGGTCTTAAAGGCATGCTCTAGAGACGAGTTTTCATTTCTACTCAATCTCTGCTCATGTGTTATCAGTGATGCATGTAGTTCATCAACTGAGAAGTGTGTGAGATCCTTTGTCTCTTCTATGGTGGTGATAATAACATCGAGCCTTGAGGGTAGGATCCTCAATAGTTTCTCCACAATCCTCCTTTCTTCAAGAATCTCTCCATAAGACTTTATCTGTGTGACTAGACCAACCACATGTGTGAAGAATGAGTCAATATTATCTGACTCCTTCATGCAGAGGTTCTCAAAATATCTCCTCAACAACTGTAGTTTTGTTGTCTTCACTTTCTCCGTTCCTTGATAGGCTATCTTGAGATTTTGCCATGCTTCTTTGGATCTCTTAGCTGCTGTTATCCTTGGAAACACTCTCATGCACTGCTTGATACAAAAAATAGAGGGCTTTGGAATCGTTTTTCTTATTGCTCTTCAACAGATCTTTCTCTGCGTGAGTCAAATTATTAAACTCATTTTCATCTGCTGGTTCTTCAAATTCATCTTCAACAAATTCTCATAAGTCTTGGGAACCAAGTAGAGCTTTCATAGTTATTGCCAATAGTCATAGTTTTTCTCATTAAATTGTGGGAGCTGAGTATTAAAGATACCCATGCTAGTGCTGGCTCTAGCCATTCTTGCATTCTTAACTATGCTTCAAAATACTTGAGTGTGTATTTAAAATCACTGATTGTCCTCAGCAGTAACACAAAAACTAACTTGAGAAATACCTTGGATTTTTTTTTGACTGAGTCTAGCAGCAAGAAACCCTTCCTTTACCTTCTTTGACACCTTCAAAGAGCCTGGACAAACTTCGATACTATGTTGGGAATTTTTTATGATTCCAAACAAAATTAACTGAACAGAGAATAAACAGAGAATAATACTCTGTTTTTGTTACAGGATCATAAAATTTGTTTCCAGAGCACAGAGTTTTAACAACACACAAAAGAACTTTGTATTCATTAATAGACTGCATGTTACAAAAAAAAGTCTTCCTCTTCCAGAGGGATTACAACAACAGAATTGCTTCAGATGCAGTAAAAAAAATTTACTCTGTCTCTGGGTTTCAAATTTTCTTACACTGCTTTGTGTAAAAATATTCCTTAGCAGTGTGTAAAAACTTTTGCGATGCTGCATCTCACATTACATTCCCTCTCTGCATATTACACACTGTTGTGCGTGTAAAAACCCCTTTTTTTACTTCTTCTCCCGTGATAATAAAAAAACAAAAACCGTAGATGTCAATAGGATAGCTGACGCTATTTCCCCGAAGGTCCCTTTCATCCGAATGAGCCGGGGATGGTGGTTTTGCAAAGTACTGCCCGGACACGCGTCAACCATCGATTGTGATCGCTGCCTACTGAGAGAAAATCACAATCCGCAAAAAGCGGTGGGGAGAAGACTTTGGTGGTTTTCCAAAAACAAGAATACGCTGCACGGCAGTGGGAATTGCATTTCAACACTTCTAAAATTTAAACCATAAAAACCCGTTTTATTTTAAATATATCAAATACATTTAATTAATAATGTGGGACTGACCGTTATAATGTGGACATGCTTATATAACTATATTTCATATGATGATAGCCAGCCCGCCACCCCTGGCACAAGGAATTGACAAAAAGAGTGAACGATTTAAGATTTGGCCTATTGACCACTACATGGGAAGCGGAAGACACAACGTGAGCCGTTAAAAGAACAAGCAACTGTAAAATATATGTTGCAGAACATTTTTCCTCCTAACTGGGTTCTCTGCACATCAATCTCACCGGACGCCTGTGCTGGGAAATCATCATAATTTGGATTGGACACAGTAGTTATGGTTTCACCTCAACAGTAATGGCAGCCCCAGCACGAGCAACAGCCACAGCTCCAGCTCCAGCGCCACCCACATCCCCAGCTCCAGCCCTAGCAATAGCGACAGCCCCAGCTCCAACCCTAGCAATACCCAGAGCCACAGCCCCAGCCCCAGCCCGAGCACCAGCCACAGCCACAGCCACAGCCACAGCCACAGCTCCAGCTCCACCCACAGCCCCAGCTCCAAGCATAGTAATAGCCACAGCCCCAGCCTCAGCCCTAGCAATAGCCACAGCCACAGCTCCAGCTCCACCCACAGCCCCAGGTCCAGCCCCAGCAATAGCACCAGCCCCAGCCCCAGCTTTCGCTCCCACGCCTTTATATCATACCATGGTATGGTCTGGTCTGCTTTGTTTCACAGTGAAATATATTCTTGTTCTCCTGCTAATTTGCTTTTGATGGTCTGGCCATATTTGAGAGCATTATATTGTAGAGATTTTTCTTTTCTTGAAGCACTGATCCACTTTCAACATTCTCTAGGTTGTGACGCAACTGCTTAGTACGTACAATGACATACTCCAGCGCTACAATGAATATTTAATATGGTACTAATCTTTTTAACCATGGATATTCTGTCATTCATATGTATATATAAATGGTTCGAGGTCATATATATGTATATATTCTTGTTCTTGTTCTTGGCAGATAGATAATAGGGTTTAAGGGTAATGTACATTGTAATGATATATGGGTTTATATTGCGCAGGATTGTGGCAAATATGTCATCACATGAGCAAGGTCCTTTACTCACACGTGCTCCGGGCGCGGAAGGTGAGTGGCTGACTGATGGATCTACATTTCTTTATGTATATATGCATTTGTGAGAGAGAGTGGATATATTAATTGTGTATGTACACTGTGTGATCGTGAACGATAATTATAACAGCGACGGAAATCGTGGAACATGAAGTTCCGTTAGGGTTGCCACCAGGAGGGCGTGGGCAATTCATAGTCAGACTCTTCGTTCAACCGAGAGGGAGAAACGGGTTAACACGGCGTCCCATGCGGCGTGAATATTTCGTATACGAACTCTTCCAAGATGAGAATAATCTCGGCGACCCTGTAACTACGCGGACATTTACGCCGCCATCTGGTTTTTGAATGTTAAGCTGAAGCTGCTAGGGCTGAACGATTTTAGAATCGCTGTGAAGAGCCCATTCTAAGTGAACAATTGCCATTACTTGGAACAATGATATTGCCATTTTGAAAATTTGCTCTGGATACCTTTTATTTAGTTGGTTTTATGAAATTACGCATTTAAAGAATAATATGACGTGAGTTATTTCCTGAAAGCATTTTGAAAGCGTAATTATGGATGTAATGGATCTTGAATGCAGGGAGTGCCTCTAACAATGCCAGATTTTAGGAAACTCCAGGAATTATTTAATAATATTTGTTTGCATTTTTATAATCTATTCATTTATGTAGTAGGTTTTAGCAATACATTGCAAACATTATATTACCTTTACAGGCTTGTAGTTTTATTGAGAAAAATGTAATATGTTTTGTTTTTTTAAATGATAAAAACTCAGTAGCGAATGTCTTTATCACTTGAGAGGACTTGGTGCTCATGGAAACTTATCTAGATGAATTTATAATTAAGGATTTTTACCATATTTATATTATTTATTTATCATGATTACTTTTTTCACTTTTTTTTATTGAATTTTCTTTTTCTCCATGCAATTTCATACAGGTCCCATTTGATCCTTCATTAATGCCAATTGCCCCCTTGATTTGAGATCTTTTACTTAATATCAACACTTTTTTGTGGTCATGTACTTCATTCAGGAATTCGATTTCCCCTTGATGTTCCATGCATGTAACTTGAGTCCAATAAATCAAATTCTCATGCCACATGCACTATTGTTTTTGTTTTCATATGTAATTTTACATTGAGTGCCTACATTTATTTGATATGAAAGCTAGTTGCTTTAGTAACAGACTTGTATTAGATCATGATGCATTTTCCTTATTTTCCTCCCTTGAAATATGGTTGTAAGAGCACTCTCGTAGTTTGAGCTAGTAACCTGGTTGATCCATCTTTGCATTCACCCTTTCCTAACAATATTACTTTACTTACATAAATAGACATGTATTATACCCCATTGAAGTTTATAACCTATGTTATTATTTCCCTATTAT
Organism: Pinus tabuliformis; assembly: GCA_031772625.1. Lineage (NCBI taxonomy): Eukaryota > Viridiplantae > Streptophyta > Pinopsida > Pinales > Pinaceae > Pinus > Pinus tabuliformis. The sequence continues at coordinate 509,400,765 of CM062807.1, forward strand.
TATCAAGAATCCATATATTCTATGTGTCAGGGTTTAGCCTCATAATCATTCTCATCATGATATTGGCTTGTTTCCTAGGATCTCAAGTGGTTCAATTATATTAGCATTCTTTGCTATGATTCACTACATGTTGTGGACTCTCTACATTAACCATACTAAATATCACTTGCATTGTTTTTCCACGATTTATATATTGATAAGTATATTTACATTAGTGCTATCGCTTGCATTGTTTTTCCACGATTTATATATTGATAAGTATATTTACATTAGTGCTATCGCTTGCATTGTTTTTCCACGATTTATATATTGATAAGTATATTTACATTAGTGCTCACCCCTTGGTTTCTTCCATTTGTCATCATTATTTCAAGTTGATTCATTTGGTCATCTTTTGGGAACTAATATTCTTTCTTGTATGATTATCACAATTTATTCATCTTTTTGAGAAACCAAAAACATTCTCATTAGCACACTTATAATGTATATGATCTCTTTGGAAGCATCCCTAGTCACCCTTATATAGAGCATCATGCTATGAGTCATGTTTGGAATATTTTTCTTTCAACTCTCATGTTGTGTTGATCATGTCTATCAACATCATCCAATACCACTCATTTAAGTCTACCTTTCTCGTTCAACACTTGTATTCACCTTCTAAGTTGTCATCACTAGCACATTGCCCCTTGTTGACTATATCTTGAAGTTATACATTTGTATCTATGTGATACTTTACATAATGCATTAAACAATGAAATTATTTAGTTTATCAATCTTTTAAATACTTTTCCACTATTGTGTCAATCACAATTAGTTTCATATTACTATCCTTGTAATATACCTCATGAAAGTTTCCTTTTTCTTTGATCCTTGTAGGACTTCCCCTATAAACATCAACACACTTATTCTAGGGGCTTAGTCTAGAGGGGTATGCACATTTCCCCCATTTTCCTCATCAATAAGTTACCTTAGACTAGGAAAGGAAAGTTATCATTTCTCCTTGACTATGTAGTTTCTCACATGATTGAATTAAGCTCAATATTGCATCATTGATAATTGTACACTATGATGGTTTTGGTATTTCAATTTTGTTCACAAAAACTAAATGTGTGAATCTTTTTAATGGTATTGAAATTTTTTATTTTTTATTTTTATCAAGTCTAATATTATCCCTCTCCCTTCACATTTTTGAGTTCCACTAATTTCTAGATTCTAGATTCATTGAATTGTAAACCCTTAAAATAAAATTCAACCCTTAAAGCTTATTTTAGTGGATGTTGGCACATTGGGAAGTGACCCATGGTTCATGTATATGCAAATAAATCCCCCTCATATACTGGAATTTTCAACACCCATGAGTAGGTGAGGTATCACCCAAGGTATACCAGTGGGTTTGTAGAACCTTTGAAGGTTATGCAAGAAGATAGGGGAAATGCAGATAGCTCTAGCTCATAGTAACCCAACCCAATCAAGTGTAATAGCTGTATGTCATAGACAAACCCACTAATAGAAAATACATTCATAAGCCATTAATACATAATTTAACATATTCCCAACAACTATAATGGGTATGGGTCACACATAATATATGGTTCAACCTGAGAAGTAAATTTTCAATAGCCCTTCATCACATGTGCATAGGACTAACTTTGACATGAACCAGTAAAAGAAATAGAGTTCATTCATTTATGCAATGCCACAATTATTTACAACATATAAAGTGTCAACACAAAAATTAGCTAGATAACTTACACAAACTCTATAGCTTATTCATTAATTCCACCAGTAATGCACAACACATAAACAAAAAAAACCATGAATCTAGAACAAAACCTCTGCATAACTCATATTTATATTAAACATTGAAAGGAAACATATACAACTCCATATATTCAACTACAAGAACTTAGATTATTATCATTCATATAATATTGAATGACTAACACCATTATAATAGATAAAATGGATATCATCAATAGAAGGACATACTATTAGAGCCTCAATACAATCATCTCCAAAAGCAAAGTATAGACTAAATAAAATATTAGATAACACAAGTAACATAGATTTAACATAAAAAACATAACCAACATAGAATTGAACAATGAATAGAATAAAAGCAGAACATAATATGAGTAGAAAAAAATGAATTGTTGATCATAAAAAATAGTTTCTTTTATAACCTTGGTCTTTTGCATCTAGCTTAAGGGAATCTCCAACCAACTCACTTAGCCAACTCACCTTGATAAGCTATCCTGATATGTGCCTAACCACAATTGTCCACTAAAACATACCAAGCCAAATTGCCACCTTTGCCCATATTTAACCAACCTACACAGTTGGAGGATACCCTATGGGCTAGGAATATTTTAGTTATTGCAGAGTCAACTCGGCCTTTGTCACACATCTGTGTGGTCTATCAAGCATCCACATAACATCCCCATACTTAGGAAAATTTTCAACAAATCTCCTCCCCATCCCCCTTCTTAGCATCAATAGTCTCCCAACACTATTAGTGGCTCATCGTTGAGCCACCATATTGTGATTATGCCATGGAAGGGAGGACCTTTATAGTCTTCCCCACAATATTTTCAAACATTTCTTAGGATTTGTTCATGGTGGCCTTGGTTGCTTCCACTATTCCAATAATGTTTACAATGGTTTCTACAGGTATAGGGTTAGCTTGGAACAAAAGTTCATTTTCAATAATGGCGTTGTGTGCCATATTTTGCAATGCAACAAGATTATCTATGAGTTACATAGCCTCTTCTTATAGTTGCTCAAATTTTCATGCTAATTGTTGCTACTCTACTCTCCATTGGTTAATCTTTTTTCCTAATGTCACACTCTAGACCATTGCAACGTTCAGGTGTGGGAAAAGATATGAGATTGTTGTGTATAGCTTCATTTTGTTATTCAACAGTTTGAATCCTTGAACCGATATCCTTGAGCTTGATAATATTTTGCATTTTGTTTCATAACTCTATGCCAACCTCATATTGTTTTGTGCACTCATTTTCAATGTCACATGCAATTTCAAAATATTTGGAGGTTGTATGAACGTTTTCTCTCTTGCTGACTTCTTTTGGTGGGGTAGCAAGCTTGATCTGTAATTGTAACTCCTCCACCTTTACTTACATGGCGTGAATAGCCTCTTCAATTTTGGATATATTCTCCTTCGTGGGAGTGTTGAATTCCATGTGGATGTCAATTTTTTTCTATATACATCCTTGACAATCCATTGGAGTTCCCCTTCACTTTGCTCAACTCATTTTCATGCTTCCTCTAGTTGTGTATGTGTTTCTTGTAGATTTTGGTAGTCACAAGTAGGATATACTAGGTATATTAAGGTTTCCTGTGCCAAGAACTAGACTTCTTGGGAAATGGATTGTTGCAAAGACTGTAAAATAAGCATGTGAAACTAAGGAATAATTAATTTTACTTGAGGTAGGAGTTGTGCTCACTATTGTACATTAGTGTGTGTGGAGTGTACTATAACCAGTGGCATGGCTAAGGTGTGAGGCAAAGTCATCGATGGTTGGAACAGTTCCAACTAGTGCCCAGTACATGAGGTGCACTAGTTTCCTCCATCATAGTTGTTTTCTTAGTGGTGCTTGAAACAAGTGTAGCTTCCCTGGATGCCTTGATTATGTGACATAGTTTCTCCAACTACTTTTTTGTCTGACCTTGTAACTCCCTTTCCTCCTGCACATACTTCTCTATAGTTGTGATAAGAGGGGAAATTCCTTGCTCTATCACCTCCTTAAGTTGCTATGGAATTCCCTCCAAGTCATCCTCTGATAGTCCTAGTTCAAGACCCATGGTCTTCCTTACTTTATTTTTCTTTCTTGTGCCCTTTCATTGGCCTAGAAACAACCTTTTCTCACCTCATGGCACAAATTATTCTTCCTCAGGGTCTTGTTGTGGCATTCTAGGATGCTCTTCTTTTGGTTCTTGGCATGGGGGCTTTGGGTGTGGCACAATTTGTCCCCCTTATTGAGCATCTTGGTTCTTTGTCTCTATCTATGTCTTTGTTTCAATATCTTTCAGTATTGGTTACTCATCAAGCATTGGTACCTACCATTCCTCTGACCAATCATTTATTGTTTGTGGCACGATAAATTCATCCAACTTATATCGGCATTGGAGCCATACTTGTTGGGGTTGACTTAGGCCTGAAAGTACATATAATGTGGGGTGGCATGAAATTGCACCATTGTGCCATAGGTGATAATAATATTGACTATTAAGCTTTGTACCATCTTTATTATGTGACTGATCACCTTCTTCTAGATGTAAAACACAACATTGTTGTCTTGATACCACTTCTTGTCCACTATATACCATAGAGACACAAATATAAACATGATGAAGTCAAGATTGTTCGTGGTTGGAAATTTGGTGTCCTTTGTAATCTTCCATGCCATAAGGGCTATTAGGATCAAGAGCCAAGAATAGTGTAAGTCAAAATTATTATGTTGAGCCTCAATACAGTATTGCATTAACTAGTTTAGCAAGAAAGTGGCCCACTTCATCTGCACCCCCTCTATACACTTTGTGGCATTTGCAACTGTGCCTACAGGGCACTTTTATTTCCTTCATTTTCTTAATAGTTTGCACACAATGATTTGGGTGGAAAAACACACTCCATCTAGCTCTATGTTGGAGATTATTACTTTTCACTTCCTGCAATCCATTGAAAACTTCTTTGCGACTTCTTTGGCCATTGCTTTCTCATTATTTTTGTTGAATAAGGGATGTGGATCCTCGTTGTTAGCATGGATCTCTATAATTTAAGCAATCAATTTTATGTCAATTTCAATTAGCTTGTCACGCCACAAGAAACCATGAACACTACTAAATAGAAAATTGATGCAAATTTTCCCCTCTAAACTCCTACTAAAGTGTGGGATATATAGCAGGTTTAATATGCTAGAATTTTCTAGTCTAAAGACCCATTGTTGCACTTCAATGACCACTAACTATCCTAGTTGTTCAATCCATCTAGCATACCTATCTTCAACAAATTCTGGGAACTTCTTCATATTCTATATGTTGTTATCGTTATACTTCAGTTTATCAAGCATACCCAACGTATCCCCCTCCTATATAACCCCCTTTGGAATTGGAGTCATAACTAGCATGTACTTTGGCTCTTTAGGTAGTTGAACTTTAAATTTGGCATCAGGTTGTGGAGGTGGCATAACACCAACACCCTTAGCCCCTAATTTCTTAGAAATTGAAGATGATGTCATTGTGAATGTGTAAAAACTAGAAAATAACTCTACAAATTACACTCTAATCTCTAAAATTCACTCTATTCTCTACGAAGGATTTAGATCTACACTTGAAAATATGTTATAATGAATTTGAAAATAGAGGAAATACTAATGATTTTCATGGCTGGTGCACATTTCCAGCTGCAATAAATTTTTGGTGATCATGGCTATATCTTGTCATAACTTCGCCAATCTTTACATGGTATAGCTCTCTAGGTAGGAACATCGTTTATGGTTCTATCTAGATTGGAAGTCATCTCATCAACCCTTCTAACATAGCCATTGATCCAAAGAAAAAAAATCATTTATTAACTTTAGTTCTTTTTTCTTAATCTAGTTCCATTGTGTCCAATCCACGTGGGTGGGGCACACTTTTTCAATGCCTTTTTATACCCTTTCTTGGTTCTTGTGCCTATCATCGACTACTAGCTATAATCCACTATGAAATTTATCATTGATATTGAATGCTCTTCTGACTACCGATTCCCCTGACAACATGGTGTTATTAGTGCATGTTGCGCTAGACCCCTACCGTGACAAGAAAGTATATAAAAAAACCTTCTCTTAATGATCTATACTATGAGTGGTATAGTTCAAATGAATTTACATCAACACTTTCGCATAAGGAAGAAGCATGTAAATTCTTACCATTTTTGGCATCTTTTGACTGAAATACAAAGATGTTTTCAAATTCCCTTTTGATTTTGGAGGTGTCCTCTTGGACTCTTTGGATATATTCTTTTAGCTCCTTGAATTTGGGTTTTGATAGAACCTCATCTTCCACATCATATGCACAAAAGGTACAAAGTTGTCCATCTTCCTTCTCTAAGCAACTTTCTACACTAGCATCTTGCATATGAGTTGTAGAAAAACATGAAGATTGAGGAGAAGATGGTGGTTTATCACCATACTTGTTACCTTCTTCCCTTGGACAACATTCTCCTCTTGGAGGTCTAGATATTTCACCTTGCAATTTGGTATTCCACTCTTCATAGAGGATTTTCACCATTTCTGCCATGTCTAAGAAATCCTTTATAAAAGCCTTCACATCCTCTGACATTCTTGCAAGCTCTCCTCCTTGGCACATGCTTTGCTTGAAGCTTGTACTGCAATTTGAGGTAGAACTTTGTGGTAGAGATTGTAAAAATCTTTCTCTCCTTTCCAAAACCTTCTCCTCAATGAGCTTCAAAACACATTCACTTGGAAATAACAGTCAATTGCTCCTTTCACAAAGAAAACCTATGCTCTGATACCAACCTGAGCTGAAATGGAGCAAATTAGTAATGTTGTGTTAGTTCCCCATTCAGAATATAAAAATTTTCTTAAGGTTTGTACTCCAAAATGGAAAGTAAAAACATGAATTTTATGTGTGTTTACTTATGTTAGTTTCATGAAGAAAACTTAAAACATGAAACCAAAACACTAAATGGAAGCATGCATCAAATTGTAATACACCATCCTTTGATAAAGGAGTTCATCCCTCCTAGGCTTCATCTCCTTGGATCATCTCTAAAGGCATGATTCCTTCTCATTATGCTCAAAATTCTTCAGTAATAAAGAGTACATAAGTGTGTTGACAAAAAGAGTGGCTAGTTTCCCCTTCAAAACAAATGAAAACCTATAGTTAGTCACGAAACAATGAGAAAGCTAAGGGCTCTCAAATCAAAACCCCATACTCCAACTTCCAAGAGCATAAACAATACTACAATCCATTAGAAGTACATAAACAAGTCTCTTTCTCCATAAACATATAGAGAAAAGAAGAGATAAAGCTACAACACTACTGTAATTTCTACTGTAGAAAGTATGTGGAGGATGGAAGACCCCTGCAAGGTCATCTCCATCTTCATACTCCTTACAATGAATCAACACTCTAGTTGACCAGAGCACCCATAGGCTTCACTTTTCAAAAATCCTATCTAGAAGTGCTTCTCTGATCCTAAAACCCATTTCAATGAGTGCAGAATGTCCAAAAAGGGCTATCTAGCTTCTTTTTGCATCTCATTTGGTTGAAAATTTCGTTACTTATGAATTTTGTTAGTCTTTCCATAGTTTTCTCCTCCAAATCTGGCTTACTTCCAGTTAAATTCATTATTCACAGTTAAAACTAGCAGTTTTGATGAAATCGGTGGTCCCTTCGTCTTTCCCACCTATCTCGTGGTTAAGGTCTGAGTGGTTACATGCGGATTATTTCTAGCGGTAAATTCGACGATTTTGCATCCTATCAAATATCTCAATAGCAATCCTATCACATATCGCATTGGCGCACTATCGCATTGGTATCGATGGAACCGACGGGGATTATAAATTGCAACCCATACTTTATCACATCTGCGCCTTATCACAGATCGCAATCGGTGGATGTCCTAGGGTTTTATTTATGCAGAACTTTGTTTTCCTATGAGTTGTGATTGTGATTTTCAATCACATCATAACCTATCTTTGTCGGGGCTCATGTTGCTCCCTTCTTTGATGTGTGATTGCAATCCATCGCAATCGCAACTCCGGCTGATTTCTGAATACCTTCCCGCCCGCCTTTATCGCATTGCACCCTTCCCTACTCGGCGGCTGATTTTTAATGTCGACTTTCCTGCGATTGTGATTTACGACATGCAGGGGCCAATGGAGGGTTTCCACTTGGCACCTCCCGATTCGCTAGGACCTTTTCCATGTCATTCAATCTTGCCACATGAAAAATTCAAACTTGAACTTTGACTATCTCTAACTTCTGCATACGAGCTCGGATTTGAGTGTCATTCAGACCATTGGATTTAGAATGATGAGCTCTTCGATCTAAATCTAAGCTTATCAAGATTTTGAGACTGAATTTTTGTCAAATTTTGAGCCACTAATCAGGTCCTCGAAAATGTTTTATATGGTTGCCTCTTCTCAACAGAGTTGTATTCACTACCCAAAGCCTCTCAACACTCACATCCTTTCTCTTTTAACGTAATTGTAGCAGCTCATTTACATGTGGGTTTCAGTTAATAATCTATTGAATGTTGAACTAAGTGTCTCAATACTAGGTTCACCATACCCTACAGTGAACCAAAATATCGAATCCAATAATAGAGACTGATTAACTATAAATCTCCAGCCTCTACTACTACAAAATTCCTCAATTTAATTTATTGTGAATTCTTCTGTCCTATTTCCAGTCTTCTACCATTTGGCCCTTTTTTTTGGACGAGTTTCTCTTTGTCTATAGTTGGTTCTGGGACTATAATTAGGGCTAGGGATAGCTACAATTCTACATCTGGGAGCCCTAGTATCACTTTCAGGAAATATACTAGGAAAATTATCATTTGTTTGGACTAACTTGTTTGAGACGTCTTTCTCTTGTTCCCTTTTTTTATGATTAGGATGACAAAGATGGACGTGGTACTCTTTCTGAAAACCAAATATTTCACCATTTTCCATCGAAGACATACCTTTGTATCTGGCATCTATACCACCCAGAATTTCCTATAGCCTTAGTTGACATCGCAACATGAGACCCATTCTGGGTAAAAATGCCGAGACGATAAATCGACCCTCCTGTTACAACAACTTTCCAGGCTTCAAATAGATATTTTTTCATTCATACCTTCAATCTTGTTCTGGTTTTACACGGGTAGTTTCAAGGACTTAACTCCACAACTACAATTGGATACAGGTGAACATACTTCCTCCTCGTCTCGAATCCTAAGATGAGGATTGTCTCCTGCATTGCTTTTTCTCATTCGACTAGTATTCGGTTTTATTGAGTGATTGGGTACAAGGCCACTTGCCTGGAGTGCTACTAATGTACTATACTCGAACCCAATGATCATATGCATCAGGGAATACAACCCGCCCCTAGAATCATTGCCGCTAGTTATGTTGTGGATGGAGCATAATCATTCAAAAGTCATAACATCATGAGAGTGTCATAATGATTCATAGTAATGACTCGGAGTGGGAATTGTTAGACCTGTCTCTATTACTAGTTCTTAACAGTAAAAAAATCTTCTTGACCTTGTCTTACCTTTAACAGTGAACAAAGATCGCTAATCACTTGAAACACTAGAAGAGGTAGTGAAAAGAAAATGCTAAGCTTCCCACCCCGCTACGTCTATTGGTAACACTATGTATGAAACTCCAAAACCATGGACAAGGCGTTGTACATCGCTTCTTCAAAAATTCAAGCATATTTTAAGGAGAAAAATCATCGTTTTCAGCTAAATTCAACAACGAAGCAATTATTCAGCTCTCATTCTGTGACCATAACTACATACGTAATACATAAGTAGGGTTCCAACATCCTCTAATAAACTTGCAATTAATAATACTAACAACTACTTGTTATGGTTAAACCTTTAATAATAACTTCTTTTAAATTTATATTAAGAAGTTGTCACCCTTCTTGTATATATTCATCTTATAAATAAGAAGATCACATATATATATTTATTTGTATTCTAAATAACAACAACATAAAACATAAGGAGTCAAATGATATAAAAGTATACAATGCAATGGATTCAAACCAGAATGATTGATAGCGTGTCACTTGTAAAATCAAACACCACCACCCAACCTAAAAATGAATTCCTTCGGTTCACCCTCGGGTTGAGAGTACTTGCCATTGGATCAACAACCTCTTGTTCATCTCTTAAATGTGTATTTAATTCCCTTATTTCATGGTCTCCTTTAGCAGTGTCCCACTTTTATGGATCTTTTTATCCACTTGTCTAGGTTTTTCCCATAAAAGCTTGTTTGTCTCTCCCATAATGATTTTATGTTTTTTCCAAGCTTAGGATATTTCTCCAGCTAAGAAGTTTAATGGATATTTATCTCTCATCCATTAAGATTATCTAGAATTCTTGTCATGAAAGAATTATCCATTCCCATTCACCAATGGGATTTTATTTGGCAAGAGTCTCATCTCTAGGTGTCTCATTTCCAAGCACTTAAATTACCTTTATCTATTTGGTAATGAAATATTTAGTCACATTTTTACCCCTAGTCCTAACTTTTCTTTTATAAATTAGTCTAAAATTTTCCCAACATGACAACAACGGAGGGGTATTATAGTCAACCATGGTCCAATGTTGCATTGTGACAAGGATTATCTCCATATGGAAATCCACCATGGTCAACCATGTTTATTTTAGGGTTTATAATATTATCTTAGCGTTTATATACCTTGGGTTTAATTTTTTTCTGTTGGGTTTATAATATCAATCCCTTGGGTTTAGTAATCCAAGGGTTCATATTCCTAGGGTTTAATATTATTCCCTTAAGTTTATAATCCCTAGGGTTTTTAGTATATTAAAATAAACCCTCATTAAGGATGGTCAACCATGGTCCAACGTCGCATCGCAACAAGGATTGTATCAATATGAAAATCAACCATGTTCAACCACGTTCTTTTTAGTGTTTATAATATTATTCCTTTGGGATTTTAGTATTAATCCCTTGGGTTTATTATTCCCATGGGTTTCTAATATTGATCATGGTCAACCACGGTATGGTAAATCATAACCAACCATGGTAAACCATGGTCGAATGTCGCATCATGACAATGATTGTCTCAATATAAAAATCAGCCATGATCAACCATCGCATGGTGACAAAGATTGTCTCGATATGAAAATAAATCATGGTAAAGCATGGTCAACCATGGTTAATGTTTCATTTTGATAGGGCTTATCTCAATATGGAAGTTCACCATGGTCAACCATGTTTATTCTAGGGTTTATAATATTTTTCTTAGCGTTTATATACCTTGGGTTTACAATTTTTATACCTTGGGTTTATTATTCCCTTAGGTTCATATTCCTAGGAATATAAATCCTTACATTAATATACCCAAGGGATTGATATTATAAACCCAAGGGATTAATACTAAAAACCCTAGGGTTTATTCTTTAGGTTTTTTATTATTAATTCCTTGGATTTATTATCGATTGGGTTAATATTTTTGTATTCTCAACGGGTTAAAATTATTCCCTTAGGTTTATAATATCAATCCCTAGGCTTTATTAATCTAAAGATTCATATTTATATTACATAATTTAAAACTAAATAGTAATAAATAAAATTTAATATTAAATAATTATTATTATAAAGAAATAATTATTTTATAGAAATAATAGTTATTAATTATAATGATAATAATAATATTTTTATTGTTACATATTTATCAATACTAAATATAAATGAAGTTTTCCACTATCTCAACCATATTAATATTTTTAATATTTTTGTACTAGTTTAATAGAATATATAATCAATTTTACAATTTTAAATTGAAAAAATTTGAAATGTTCAAAACCTCAATCTCGTACGTCCGCATACAAGACAATCAGGTTGAACCAAAGTTTCCTAAGAAGTGGAAACTTCACAAAGTTTTGATTCAAAACCTATTAAAAGTTCATATTTCGTATATCCCACGAATTTAAGCGAGTTTCCTAAAATGGCCCCTTTAATCCCACTCCCTGATAAATTGCCAATGAATTTCATACATTTGTCAATCACGTCATACTACGTGAGAAAGAAGTCCTTGTCTTCTTTTTGTTGGGTATGATAATGAAAGTGGCCCATATAGATGGAAGCAAAAAGGTAGAGGAGGAAGCCAATCTAGCAAAAGAAAGGAAGCAAAAGATATCAGTTCCTCAAAATTGTCGGTTTCTTGTAAGAACACAGGAGAAGGTGTGATGAGGGTTAAGCTTGTGATTAGAAAGAATGAACTGACAAAATTTTTGTCTAATGGTTTGGCTAAGAAGAAGGCCATGGGGGATTTGCTGGTGGAGCTTCAAGCTAAATTAGGTGATCAAAGTACTACAGTGTGTGATCCATATGAAGAGAATTTTGGTACTGCAACACGGATGAATAGTCACAGTGTATGGAGGCTCTCATTGGGTAGCAATCCCGAAGACAAGAATCATAATTATAATTATTATTATTATCATCATCATCATCATCATCTAATTTTAAGGTCACTGCCAAGCCAGACACCAAATTGGTGTATGAGATCTCCTTACTTGTCGGACAAGGGACCCACCTCTATGCAATGATTTGACTGTTAGGTCTACAAAAGCATACATACTCTACCCCTCTCTAGTTTAGAACTTGTGACCTCTTAGAAGGAAACACATGCTCTTAATATGTAACTAGATTGATCTGCTCATTTGAAATGAGTTGCCAAGCACTGTTGACCTTGAAAGAATCACTTGGTGTTTGAGTGTTATAATTCTTTAATGTCATTATCATGCATCATGTTATCATCCTAGCTATAATTATTATGTAAGTTTTTCCCAGAAATGGAGATCTCTATCATATAGGCCAGAGAATGGACATCTCTATGTTAATTGCGCAATTGCAGGGTTCTGAAATATTTTAGAATCTAATGGAGAGTCGCAAAATCAATTGTTTGATATCGCTACTATACATTAAATGAAAAAACATTTCCAGAATTGGAAATGGGTATAAGTTAAGCACTAGAGAACAATCGTACTACTATCAATTGTAGTTTTTTGGGTTTGAAATCCACATATTCAATATGAATTACAATAATAATGTAGGCAAATATCATTTGTGAATTGTGAATCTAGCATCATGGTGCCCATTGTTTATGGAACGCTTGTCTTGAGCTCTTAGATGCAAGATACGTTTCCGTTAGAGTTAGATAAAACAAAATAGGTATTTTATTAGTTGTTAGAAGCACCAAGGAAATTAAATGTGTGTAGCATATCTTCCAAGACTCCGGTGAATCCATTAAATCCATCCAATATCATATTGTTAATGGAAAAATCCATTCATACTTATGAGGATGTAATTTAAGACTGCTAAACTAAAAGTAATTTAATTCAAGTACAAATTTCAAAATATTCCAAAATTCTAAGAAAAACACTCTTTCAAGCCCTAAAACAAACAGTCCCACGAACATCACCACATTGCACACTACGAATGTGTGAGATTGGAATTTTTTCGCCAATCCTAGGGAAAATTTGAATAGATACTCGGAAATGAGCATAATGTTTTCAGAAATAATGTAAGTGAAAATAAAGTTGCTTGGTTATATATTTTTGAATTTCCATATTCATTTTATTGGGAATTGATCATGTGGACTAACCGCCACTTTGGGATCCACCCTGGGACCACTAGAAACGGTAATGATAAGGGGTTAGAAGTTTACTATTGCGTGCAGCTTTTTGGTGTAACAGAAAATCTCAACATGGTATAAGAGCCTTGGCCCAGGTTCATTTCCATATTTGCATTTGAGGGAGGGTGTTGGATTTTCATATTCACCTCATTAAGGTGTTAGCCTCTGGTATCCACCTTGGGACCACTCAAAAAGGCAATGTGTTAGGCCCCTATAATACTAGTGACTCCCCCATTACTATTGTCATTGTATCCCTTATTGTTATTATTGTTCCCCTATTGTCCCCATAGTTTTATTAGTATGCCCCAAAGAAACCCACTATTGTTATATTTGTGCCCTGATGTTATTATTGTTATGTCGGCTTGATTATATTGTGACCCCTTAGACTCCTATATCTATAAGGGAGGTTTAGTCATTTGTATCATCCAATAATTGCTCATTTGTATAATGTAAAGGAGATTTCCCCCTCGAGGAGGCTTATTTCTAAGGCATTCATATATCTTTTCTATCTTTTTGTGAGCTAGTTTCATAACATTTGGTATCAGAGTTTTGGATTCTAGGGTTTCATTGCTCCAAATAGGTCATCGTGGCATTTTCACAGTAACTTTTTTTTGCAACATTTCAGAAACTAAAAAAAAACTCATTTGAGACGAAATCGTGTTAAACCACTGATCCAAATTTCAGATCCTGTCTCACTATATTTTTAGAGATATAATCTGAAGAAGTTAGGGTTTTTTCAAACCCTCGATTTAGATTCCAAACAGGTCACCTTGGGAAAATCGTCATAACTTTCGCTCTGAGCATCAAATTGAATTTTCGTAAGAAGTTGTAGAAAGAGGATGGACTATAGTGGTTTTGGGTATAATTTTTAGAACCTAAGGTTGAAACAGTGACCTGCGGCGTGTTGTACAAGTTTGCTCTATTGAACCTGTCTATACTCAGGTCATCATGGGAGATTTGGGATAACTCTTCATTGGAGAATATAATATTGATCGGACCTGTGGGGTTAGAATGATAACTCAGAGGGTTACCACAAGAAGCAATTTCAGACCTGGGAGATCCAAAATTACAGAGATACATTAGATTCAATATCGATCTCCTACAAAGTGAAAAACGGTGTGTAGTTTTTTTTAAATTTTTGCATAAGCTTGGTTTGAAAAATTAGTTTGAAGGAATTCAAAGGGCATAGTGAAGAATTATTATTGATAATTGATGCCCCAAAGAAAGAAAATGGAAACACCTAGTAAGAAACCTAAAAGCTCTAGCATGACTCATGAAGAAGAGGAAGAAATGCAACATGATATATGATCAAAATTACAAGACCAAGTGCAACACATTTCACTCACACAAAAAGTAAAATAAAATAAGATGGATGGTTTAAAGAAAGATGTAAAGGCTAAGATGGATGGTTTAAAGAAAGGCGTAGAAGCTAAGATGGATGGTTTAAAGAAAAGCATAGAAGCTAAGATGGACGGCATGGAAGCTAAGATGGAAAGCATGGAAGCTAATATGGAAAGCATGGAAGCTAAGATGGACGGTGTGGAAGCTAAGATGGATGGCATGGAAGCTAAGATGGATGGCATGGAAGCTAAGATGAATGGAATGGACGCTAAGATGAATGGCATGGACGATAAGATAGAAGAATTGAAGATAAATTTGAATAAGTTGCTACAAGAAATGATCACTAGTGGTGAAAGGGTAGTAAAGGAAACTCATGATGAGAAAAAAAAAAATGTTAATCATGATCTCATAGACTCTAATATTGGATTCAAGACCCACCATGTTCCAAAAATTGATATGAGGAAGTTTTATGGGAAGGATCCTGGAACATGTATACTACAGATGGAGCAATTTTTCGATCTCCATAATGTGCAAAAACACAAAAGTTACGTATTGCAACTTTATATTTGGAACCAAATCGGTTTGTATGGTATCGATGGCTTTGCTCTTGTAAAAAAATTGTCACTTGGGAAATTTTTATGGAAGAAATGATAACACATTATGAGGATACAAAAAGCAACACCTTTTTTAGCCAATTGATAAATCTCAAAAAAAGGGGTTCAATGACGAAGCACAATGAGGACATCCAAAAATTGAACATAAGGGTAAAAGGTATTCCAGAGGAGCATAATGTTGATGTGTTCATAGGGAATTTAAAGGATAATATCCAACATGAGGTTTGCCTTTGGGAACCTGATTCATTGGAGAAGGCATTCAGGTTAGGAAGAAAAATGGAAAGCAAAATTATGGAAACCAGGAAGCCTACCAGTCACAACAATAAAGATGGAAGTGTTGTTTCCCCTAGCCTTCCACAACCTACAAGGTTGACACCACAACAATTGGAAGAAGAAGGGGCAAAAGGGCTTTGTTATAGCTATGATAACAAGTACACCGAAGGTCATAAGTGTGATGAAAAGAAATTATTCTACACAGATTGTGAAGAGGAGGAAGAAAAAGAACAAGAAATGTTAAAAGAAGAGGATATACTCTAGGAACAAACCCTAGATAAAGAAGAAATGAATCCAACCATGTCTTGTAATGCATTGGCTGGAATTACCACTCCTCAAACTATCAAGATAGAAGGACATATCAAGAAGAAAAAGGTAATAGTGTTGATCGATTCCGGAAGTACCATAATATCAAGCTATCCATGGGAGAATATGTATTGAATAGCCCAATGCTTTCCATTCCAATGGGTGGTGTTGATGTTGTACTAGGAGTCCAATGGCTACATTCCTTGGGTATAATAGCTTTTAATTTTCAAGAACATTTCATGAAATTTTGTGTGGAAGGAAAGGAAGTTCAATTAAGGGGTATTGCAAGGAAACCAAGAAAGATAATCAGCTATAACGGTATGACAAAGCTTCTAAAGAAGGAACAATGACATGTAATTTCACAATTATGTTCACTAGAGGTTCCCACATCGAAATCATTTATTTCTCTAGATCTCCAAAAAGTATTGGACAATCATTCCAAGGTATTTGAGACTCCCAAAGGTCTCCCACATATTCGTAATTATGATCATGCTATTCATTTGATTCCAGGAAGTGTTCCTCCATACATCAGGTCGTACAGATATCCCTATGCCCAAAATAGTCAAATTGAATGTATGGTTGTAGAAATGCTGGAGGTTGGTATAATTCAACATAGTTAAAGTTCTTTCTCTAATCCAGTATTATTGGTGCATAAGAAGGATGGATCATGGCGCATGTGTCCAGATTATAGGGAGCTCAACAAGCTCACTATTAAAGATAAATTTCCCATTCATGTCATTGATGAATTATTGGATGAATTACATGGATGAATTTACTTCACCAAGTTGGATCTTCATTCAGGATATCATCAAATCTGAATGAAGACTGAAGACATTTCGAAAACAACATTTAGAACTCATGAGGGTCATTATGCATTTTTGGTCATGCCTTTTGGCCTTACGAATGCACCTTCTACATTTCAAGATTGGATGAATTCCATTTTCAAACCCTTCTCTAAAGAATTTGTGTTAGTATTTTTTGATGATATACTAATCTACGACAAGTTTTGGAAGGATCATGTTGAACATGTTGACAGGGTGCTCAAAATGTTGGAGGAGAAACAATTATATGCAAAAAGCTCCAAATTTTTCTTTAGAGCACAAGAGGTGGAATATCTGGGTCATATTGTATCTCATGAAGGTGTTAAGGTAAACCCTAGCAAAATTAAATCCATTAAGGAATGGAAAATCCCCACATCCATAAAGCACCTGCGAGGATTTCTTGGGTTGACAGGGTATTATTGCAAGTTTGTTAAGAATTATGGGAGAATAGCAACACCTCTAACAACATTATTGAAGAAAGATGAATTTTCATGGATTCCAGAAGCAACAAAGGCCTTCGAACATCTTAAAGAGGCAATGTGCCAAGCACCGATCTTAGCTACAATGGACTTCACAAAAAACTTTATTGTGGAATGTGATGCTTTAGGAAATGGAATTGGTACTGTTTTAATGCAAGATGAAATATCCATTGCTTTCGAAAGTCGTCTAATCAAAGGAAAGTATTTACAAAAAGCTATTTATGAGAAGGAAATGTTGGCAATACTACATGCACTTAAGAAATGGCGACCCTACCTAATGGGAAGACACTTCAAGGTAAAAACGGATCATGATAGTCTTAAATAATTTTTAGAACAAAGATTATCCTCTGAAGAGCAACAAAAATGGGTCACAAAGACGTTGGGTTATGACTTTGAAATCATCTATAAAAAAGGGAAGAAAAATGTTGTGGCAGATGCACTCTCAAGAAAGGATGAGGATGTGGAAGCATTGTTGTGCGCCATTTCTATTATCCAACGAGATAGGATAAATGAAGCAAGGGAGGAATGGAAGAATGACGAAGAAGTGTGGGCACTCATTCGAAAGTTACAACAAGATACCAGTACATCTGATACATTTAGCTAGAACAATGATTCGTTATGGTACCAAGATCGCTTATACCTATGTAAGAATTCCCAACTCAAACAAAAGATTCATATGGAATTGCACACTTCTCCCTTAGGAGGGCACTCAGGATTTTTAAAAACTTACCACAAGGTTAAGAAGGAATTTTTCTGGGATGGCCTTAAATCGGATATTCAAAAGTTAGTGGCAGAATATTTGGTTTGCCAACAAAATAAAGTTGAAACAATTAGGCCCCCATGTCCATTACAACCTTTATCTATTCCAAGCCAACATTGGGAGGAGGTTTCAATGGATTTTATCACAGGTTTACTCAAGTCCGAATGAAAGAGTGTCATCATGGTGGTACTTGATAGACTTACCAACTATGCAAACTTTTGTGCATTATCAAATCCATTTAAAGTCAATACAGTTTCTACTACATTTATGGAAACAATTCAAAAGCTACATGGAAACCCAAATATTATTGTAAGTGACAAAGATCCTATTTTCACTGGAAATTTTTGGACAGAATTATTTTCTTGTCTCAGTACTCAATTAGCTCATAGCTCATCTTATCATCCTCAATCTGATGGGCATTGGAATTTTACTAATGCCTGAAGGTTTTGGTGTAAGAGAAAAACCTCAACTAAAACCTGTACTAAAATTAAATTAATTTAACTTAAACTAAAATTAAAACTGCTAATTTACTAAAACTAAATCAACTTAATTTAAATATAGATTTCAAAATATTCCAAAAATTGAAGAAAAAATCTCTTTCAATCACTCAAACAAACAATCCCACGAACATCACCACCTTGCGCACTGCAAATCTATGAGATTGAATATGTTTTCACCAATCATAGGGAAAACTTGAAACACATCCTGGGAAATGAGCATACTACTTTTAGAAAGATTGTGGGTGATAATCATGTTGTTTGGTTATATATGCAGGTCAACGATTAGTTTTAAAACATCTTGGTTGTAATTCTGAAAGCTATTTTGGTTGGGATGGATTTGGAAAAAATCACTAATCCACTATGAATCTATTACATTGAGGATTTACATGTGAAAGATTGTTATTGTCCTACAAGATACAATTTAGGGTTGTTGTTAAGGAGCTCCATAGGTTGCTGTGGACGAGGTCCATGCCTGGTGGAGACTTATGAATTATATCTTAAGGATATCTCTTAGAACAGGCTATACCAACACACGAGGGAATATGGAGATTTTCTTCCTTATGTTCCCACTGGACATATATTGACCACCTATTAGTATTAATATGAAAGCATATATGTTTTCAACTTTTAATATATAAAATCATATATGTTGATATCATATATGTTTTCAATTTTTAATATATGAAATCATATATATTAATATGAAATAATATATTTACCACCTTATCGTATATGTTTTCAATTTTTTCCCTTATCGTCTATTTAGGCATGAAATCATAGTCTTTGTAAACTGCAGCTTGGAGAGATGCTACCCGGAACATTTTCCTCTTTCAAAATCATTTGATTGTGAATACAATTTTGAAACATCAACAGTGACACATAAAAAGAATTTTGAAACACACCTCATAAGTTTTACTAGCTAGTTTATAGGCAAGGAAGGATTAAAGTGAAATAGAGAGTTGGATATCATTCTCAACAAGTTTACACCGACAAGGGATTTGATATATTCTTCATTATGATGTGCAAGAGGAGATCTTGTTAAAGAAGTGGCCTTTCTGCATGCCCATGTCTTCAAAGGCTGAAGACAAACATGACTGAAGAAAAGTGAGTCTTATCACACATGTTCACCTATTGCACTTTACAATCATCATATTCAAGTCTATTTATATGTTTTATTACATAAAATACTACGGTCAACATAATAGGGGTTACCAAAACCATGTGCTTGAAAATCACATATTGTAAACCTAACAAATTTGACTTACCCAACAATCCTCTTTTAAACTTGGAGAAATTATTTAGATCCAATATGGAAAACCCACATGTCCCCCTATCCCTCAAAACTTCATTTAGGGTATGTATTCCTTACAAGGTCTTATAGTTGTATGCCCATTTACATGTAGTTTAAAGAATAGAAGGTGTTAGTTTAAATTAACCCAACCTCAAAGGCCTCATTATGAAAATGGGTTTACAAATTTTCTTCTTTCCTTAAAAGTTAGTGGAATTAAATTTGGACCATACCATCACAGTCTTCTCATTAAGAGCTTTCATGCGATATAAAATTCATCTTAACTTGACCTGTAGATTGGAGGTTATACCCATTTGAATTTTGGACCCCATAACCCTTGCCACATCAACAAGGATTTTCCGCATTAGTGCTTAAGAATGGCACCCATTTAATCCTCCTAAGTGCATTGTACATTTTTGCATCAATGAATAAGATGATTTCCATTTCATGGCTTCTAACTCCTTCTCACCCCATGGTCATGTCGCTTCCAACCATGTGTGCTACCTCATCAACACCACATAGCACTTAATGTCAGGTTGCACGGCGAACCCCCGTCACATGTCTTTCAATGCCATGTCAACTTTCCCTCCACTTCACCCAATTCAAAAGAATCTTTCTAACATCATGATGGCATTAGGGTGATGTCACCCAACCAAGTAACATTGTCTCAAGGTGCCACGTGTCATCCAAAAATTTTCCAGTTGACCATCCCAAAAGTACCATAGCTTCCTGCCACATGTCACATTGATAGCCTGTCACAATGGAAACCTTTCCATGTCACAAGCACACATCCTCATTGTTCCTCATGGTTTCTGCCACCTCAACTCAAGTCTTGTGCCCCACAGGTTCTCAAATCTTCATGTAAACAATTATTTTCTCGTTGAGTAGAAGGGAAGAACCTTATGTCCAACCTTGAGTGAACATCACCACTATTCTCATGAAAGGTGACAAAACCATAATTCCTCTATGGTGTGACGAAAATGTTAGTGGTAAGGAATATATATTTTCCTGTCTCGTGCCTTATTTCAACCACACCCACTTCTCCCTGAAGTTTCACTGGAACCTTGGCACAATGCGATATGAATATACACAATGGCATATCTCTTGTCCCACAAAGGCACATCTCCTTTCCCTAGGGTGTAAATGTATCAAGCAATAGACAAACATTCTTTATCCTCCATGGTTTTGAGTCTTTGCAAGTCTTAACAAATTTCATCCATCCCGAGTGCAAGCTCGTCATTCAACAATGAATGAAATTAGAGTCTCAAGGACTCCAATGGGTGATGAAACTATTCTAAATGACTGACAACACTCTGTACCATTATTATAATAGGGATAAATCCCTTCTTCCCACACAAACACTCTAGTCATTAAAAATAGCTATAGCAGGGAAATAAACTCTCAAAATGTCTACAAGAGGCTCTATCGAACTCACTAATATGGCATGTCTTACATAGAGTAAACATAGAATTCCAATGGTCTATGCATAACTCAATGCATTCATAACATTCATGCATATCAACCATAAAAATCACACATAGTTACAATCAACTATACTGAAAATTTTAATTGTATATATTAGGTAAGTGGCCATGCATTTAGGAGTTTATCAACAGTCACAGGGTCTTGAAATCCCTTCCAAACCATGAGAGCATTCACACATGTATCTCATCACAGGAAACTAGGAATGAGACCATTCCTCCATAAGCAATGAAATTACATTCATTGTTATAACCCTTAACAATAACATTCACCATACATAAGGAAATAAAAGTACAAGTATATACATGTATATGTTTAGCTTAATAGGTGGCAATCAAGGGAGGGACTTCAACTCCCCAGCCAACCATAGGCTCACTACACTAGAATGACTCTTATAGTTGACCACCTTTGAGATGGATTCAGACTCTAAGGAGGTAATTCCTTAGGAGTTACGTCACCAACAAGTAGTCAACATGTGGTAAGAATCAGAGTCCATTTCTTAGCTGATTTCTCGTCAACCCCCAGTAGTAACACCATAATGACTTTTTGTTCGATAGAGCATCAACCATAAGGGTTGATTCAAGGCTTAGTTTCATCTCCATTCTTGGATATGGAATATATGTGTATAAAGGGAGGTTTATTAGTTGGATTAGCTACTACAAGAGTAAAGAGCACACTTCCAAGAGATTTATAAACCTATTGAGAAAGTACCTGAGTGGTTTATCATCCCAAAGGCTAGCCACTTATGGGTTTATCAGACCTTTCAACTAATTCCTGGGTATCTCAACTTGTCAAGTATTTTATCAACCCAACTAGTATATGAGTGGTTTCTTAGCCCTAAGGCTAGCCACTACTCAAGTGTTCATCAACTCTCTGAGAAAGTACTTAATTGATTGATCATCCCGACTAACACTTCAATGTCTCAACTCCACTCAACTCTCTTCAGGCCAATCAATACATAGGAGCACTCACAGGCCCCAAAAAACACACGGAATATCCTCCCAGTGTAACATAGGCTCTAACAAGTTATCTCTTCCTCAAAGATTTACATCCATTACCCAGTCATGTTGTCTTCTCTTCTTTGCACATTTTCTCGTTCTTTTTCTCAGTGAGCATTCTTTCTTTGCTCCGCTCACTCTTCAATTCCCTCTTTTGACAAGAATATCCATCCTTTGTCTCCCCCCGACTTCTCCTCGCATACATCATGCATGTTGACCACACTCACATCTCTACAAGAAATGAGACTACATGCTCATGCTTCACTCACAGATCCCATTCCCTAAATTCAATGATACACCAATATTGCCGCAAATCCATCAGGAAGATAGGTGGCGAAATAAATACAATGGCTTGGGTTTACAAGCAACTCCTCCTCAGTCCTCTTAATCTATGTCAACTTCCTCAGTGAATGTGTTACATTTCCACATTATTTACTTGAATTGCAATTCATAGTAGTATTTACAAGAGAGGTTAACAAGAAAGATTGACACAAGTCAATTAAATAAAATAACATTATAACAAAATTTTACGAATAATTTTTTTTATTTTTAAAAATATATTCATCTACGTATTAATTTATTCTATTTAAAACTATAAATATAAATATGTTAATTATTAATATAATTTTATATGACAAAATAATATAATTCTTAAAATCATTAATAATAATAAGAATATATATATATATATATATATATATATATATATATATTAGATATATATAATAAATTAAAAATATAATTTTATTATATATTTTGATTAAAATTAATGAGAAGAAATAAAATTTTAATTTAAACATGTACTTTATAATTTATATTTATATAACCTATCTTATTCTTTCAAATTCATGCCTCTCCCTCTGTACATTCTTTCAAGCTCAATACATTTTGAATGGAACGTGAACTAACCTAATCTGTTTGAAACTGTCGTACCATTTGAAAGGAATCAGCAACATTGAGATTTCTCGTTCAAAACCGTCGGAAATTGCAACCAAACGAAGTTTGAAGATATCAGACTTGGTTATACGTGGAAAAATGGAACAAAAAGGTGACTTCAATCTGTATGTTGATCCAAGCATAATCATCATTGATGTCGATGCCTTAACAAATTCATAGTGGGGCATTGATGTCGATGCCTTAACAAATACATAGTGGGGTACACCTAGGACAAATAGTAAAGAACTTCATGGTCATGACAGTTACAAATGTATGCTAGAAAGCTAAAGTGGCATACGATTGAATTCAATTTTGTTTAAACTAATTTTGTTAGGTTGGTAGGTGTTTTTATTTTGAAAGTAGGATAGAAAGGTGTATGATTAAATGATGGAGATATATGTAATAAATATATATTTTTAAAATTTTACTGTTATATAATTTAATAGAATATATAATTTATTTTAAAATTTTAAATTATTGAAATAATTAAGAAATAAAAGGAATTCAAATTGTGAAAACTTCAATTTCATATGTCTCGAGACAAGTAGGTTGAAAAAAGTTACCTGAGGTTTGGTAACTTAATGAACTTTTAGTTAAAACCTTCTAAAAATATAATTTTATATTTGGTAGATTTAGTGGATTTAAGAGAGTTTTTTAAGATGGATCTTTTAATCATACCATCATGAGAAATTGCCAATGAAAATCATACATCTGTCAATCATTTTTATTTTTTATTTTTTAATATTACATTACACTCATTGAAGCTTTCCACAACTTTAATGTCTATGGGGAGGACATGGTGTTTTTCTCTCTCTCTCTTTCTCTCTCTCTCTCTCTCTCTCTCACACACACACACACACACACATATATATATGAACCACATACCATCAATCGGCCGATGGGTTTCCATTAATTGATAGAGAGAGGCTTGATTGGAATTGAATTGACCACACAACACAACCATAAATAGAAAAACCACATATTCATAGCGCCCATACCTTGTTCTAAATGCCATTTTATGAGTGTCATCATCTTTGATGTGTACTTGGTGGTACGTATACCTCAAATCAATCTTCGAAAAGACCACAACTTCTCTAAGTTGGTCAAACAAATCATCAATATTCACCAGAGGATATTTTCCATTGATTGTGGATTTATTGAGCTATTTGTAGTCTATACATAGCCTCAATGTTCCATCCTTCTTCTTTAAAAATAATATAGGTTCTCCCTAGGGTGATATGCTAGGTTTGATGCATGCTTTGTCTAACATCTCTTTCA
The DNA here is from genome assembly GCA_031772625.1 of Pinus tabuliformis. Taxonomy (NCBI): domain Eukaryota; kingdom Viridiplantae; phylum Streptophyta; class Pinopsida; order Pinales; family Pinaceae; genus Pinus; species Pinus tabuliformis. The sequence continues at coordinate 509,425,248 of CM062807.1, forward strand.
ATCGCAACCTCAGCTGTACTAGTTCAGGTGTACTCATTCAGTATGGAGCTTTGGATACTGGATCTAATCTTTGTAGTAATTTAATTGAAAATGCAATTTCCCTCCTTGGCAATAGTCCTGAGATCTCTTCTAAAAGCACATCGCTAAATTGTTTTATTATTTGGTGCTCTTCGACACTATCCTTATCGGCCTCTAATTTGTTGGTCACCTGAATAACAAACAGTTCATAACCCTTCACGTTGCACCTCTTCAATTGTAGCAAAATGATTTTCCCAATAGTCACGGGCCTCCTCTTTCCTTACACTGTCATCTATTCTCCTTCCTCATTAAGAAACTATATCAAATTTCTCTAACAGTCAATCTTGGTTCTATAGGCCGATAGTCGGTCCATTCCATCCAGCACATTATACAATCCCAATGGTAATATGTTTAGGTCTACAATCATGGGCATGTTTTTTAGCGCAACTGGGAAAGGATTTTCCACACCTTCAACTCATTTCTTAGTCCCCGAGGAAAAGTAGGCCAACCACAACCTCTCTTAGGTTGTGCTTTACAACAAGCACTTTTCTGCAACTTGTGGAATCACATAACTAAAATTAAAGCTAGTGTTAATCCAAAATGAAACAAATTGGTTATTGATCATACCTTCTATTTAGATCATTGAGGATTGGTGTTTGGCTTGCCTACTTTCCAACACCACATAAATGTGTGGTATGCTATGAGCCACATCATTTACTATCTCCACTTCCTACACATTGTACAGTCTTGGAGAGTTATTGAGTAGTTGAGGACAATACATCTATAAGTGGCCTTCCCCACATTTCCAACACTCTATGGGTTTTCTCTTTGACCCATGAACTTCCTCTCTTACTGTTTTAGAGAGTTTGTCTTGATTAAAAGTAGTGTGTTTCTATTGAAATTCATCTCTCTTATAAGTGGTGAACCTCACACTTCCACTTGGCTGATGTCTTGTGGTTTTCTACCCTTTTCCTTTATAGTTGGGATTTCCTCTCTGCTCTTCAATGAGCCTTGTACTTAGACTTCTGCTTAGATTTCTTGTAGAAGCACTTCATTTCCTAATAGCATCGTCTAAATTTTGTGTCTCATAAAACTCTAATTTGGCCTTGAATGCTTGTGGCAACCCATTGAGATTACTTTGAATATTTTATTTCTCTTCTTTGTGGTAGGGAACATATCTCAACAACTCTAAGAATCTGGTTTTATATTTTTCAGTTGTTAGCTTCCATAACTTGTGCTCATAAAATTATTTTTCCTCCATGCCATAGTACTCCCAAAAATGTATTCTCCTGGAAAGATCTCTCAAATATCCTCCAATGCAACTCCTCCTCTTAAATGTTCTTGATATTCATCAGTTCTTCCCACCAATTATCAACCTTGCCTCTCAAGCTGAAGGTGGCTAATGTCTCCTTCATAGTTTTAGAGTAATCATTTACCATGAAAATTTCCTCATTCCAAGTACGCATGCGTCTACTTATTTGACCTTCATCACCTCTCCACCAAATGTAGGAGGTATAACCTTTTTACATTCTTTAGGCATGAAATATTTTCCTTTCCCTTTCTGATGGAAATGTCTAGTTGTTGTAACACTAGAAAATCACTCATGACTTTTTGATATTCTCTAATAGGGTACTTAGTAGAGCTTCACCTCTCATTGTATACTCACTTGCATGCCTATGTCTTTTCTTGGATCTACTACCTTCTGCACTGTCGGTATTCAATTCTTTCCTTCCAAATCCTGATGGACTTTTCATGTCTTTATCTCTTCCTTGGTGGCTAACACCTGGATCATGCTTCCTTTGCCTTTTTAAGTTTAACAGACTACGCAATATGATGGGATTTACTTTTTCTTGCTTCTACTGAGCCATACCAATCCCTTAATTGTTAGACTTGTACCTTCTCATTTCATTTCTTATACTTCTAATGGTGTCCATTCAATTAGGAGAGTCTTTCTCCATCCTCTTTCCAACTGAATCTGCTTCTTGACAATGTTGAAATTTGTCTTCATCATTTTGATTCATCCTGTTGTCATCCACAGTGTATTCTTATGTTCTATCATACACATATAACTATAAGCCAATATGTAATACAAATAAAACATGTTCATTATTACCTTGCCAAATTTGCAATAAGCATATGGATGTGAGGCCATTTGAAACACTACTTTTCAAGTTAGTGTCACTATTAGAAAATAATAGTCACATCAAAATCAGTACTTGGATACAACATGTAGTCCATGATCAAATGCTACAAACAACCCATAATAGACAATTAATATAAATACTACACTCTGTAGCAAAATTCTTTGTTTCATCCTTCTATACCTCTTCTGTCCAAGTCTTGAACTTGGGCACTCTATTTCCATACTGTAACAAATTTCCAAATATTATCTTAATGTCTAGTGTAGACCCTTCACTTTTCATTTCATCAGTCTTGAACCCTTTCAGTCCAAGTGTTGAACCTAGATGATTTAATACCACTCTTTAATGCTCCCTCCCACCCCCTTGAACTAAACTCAATTGAATAGGAGGTGTTACTTCAATTAACCTAACCCCCAAGGCCTTATTAAATGGGTTTACAAAATTTCTCCTTTCCCTAAAAGTTAGTGGAATTAAATTTGGAACATACCATCAAATTCATCTAATCAAGAGATTTTCGGTGATATAAAATTAATATTAATTCGACCTATGGATTGGAGGTTATTCCCATTTGAAGTTTGGACCCTATAACCCTTGCCACATCAGCAAGGATTTTCCACATCACACTCATGTGGCACTTCTACCACATGTGAAGTCCATTGTGGCACTGCCACATCTTAGTGCCTTAGCACCACTATGCCAATTCTTAAGAATGGAACCCATTCAATCCGCCTTGATGCGCCATACATTTTTGCATCAACTAACAATATGATTTCCATCTCATGGATTCTAAATCATTCAGACCCTGTGGTGATTTGGCTTCTAGTCACATGTACTACCTCATTATGCCACATAGGACTCAATGTTAGGTTGCAACGTGAACCCCTATCAAATGCTTTCAATACTATGTCAACTTGACCTCCACATCACCCAATTCAAAAGCATCTTGTTAACATCATGATGACATTATGGTGATGTCACCTAGCCAAGTGACATCCTCTCAAGGTGCGACATGTCATCCAAATATTTTCCAGCTGACCATTTCAAAAGGACCATAACTTCCTACCACATGTCACATTTATAGCGTGTCACTTTGTGATCCAGGTGGCTCCAAAGACACTCAGAAGTCAAAGAGGGCTCTGAATAGCTCAAAAATCAAAGTCCTCATATTGAAGTGAAATTGGGACCAGATCGTAGTGCTTGTCACCTTGATTCCAACAGTGTGAATGCCACTTAAATCCATGTTTGTATGCTCCAGATATTTGCGGTCAAGTTTTTTGTCAAAGTTGGACAAGTGGTAGTTTTAATGAGGAAACAAATTGACCGAGACCTGGTGCAGGAACTCTGACCACCGGAATGAGAAAATTTGTCGAATTGTTAAAACTCCCAATGACCCTTGTTTTCATTAAATTAAAAAAAGGCCATATTCGTTATAAAAAAAAGTTATAGGGGGCAAGTTGGGCCTGTAAGACACACCCACCCCACTGACCGCATTGTATTAAAAAAAACATAAAATGTGATTGGTCGGTGGATAGTTAAATTTTGTCGACCCCAAACCTTAACGTTACAACCATTATACAATGAATATGTTAATTCACCCAAATATGAAACAAAACAAGTGGGAGTTGAACCCATGACCAGTGGGTCTGTCAACCCTTCCGTCGTCGTGGTCCCACATATCACAACAAATGTGCCAGTGCTATATGTTAACCACTGGTTAACAAATGGTAACTTCATTTCAGTTAATCATCATTACAATAATACATAACACTCCAACATGTTATGTAACCTCCGAAACTCATAAAACATATGAAGTGGAATAACGTTAACCAATGAGTTTAAATAAAGAAACCATGCCAAAATAAAAAATGATTTGTGCCATTACAGGGAGTCGACCCCTACTCTTCCACCCCATAAACTCAACGAGCTAACCAGATGCCCAAATGGGCTTTCTTTGTATTGTCTGCCTCCAACATTACATATAAGCCACTCAAATCAGTCGACTAGACAGAGGAGCGTTGAGCCAAGGCCAAATGAAACCATGAGCGAATCCACAAAGGAGGAATAATGCAGACATGATTTTCAAGATGACATGTTTGCAGAGCATATTCTTTGATGCTGAAAAGATTCCATTAAAGGGCTAGGGAGGTTAGTGACAGAATTTTTCAAGCTTATAGTAATTTTTGCACGTTTTCTCGCCATGAGTCTAAATGTGCAATCAAAATCTCTATCTAAGTAGCAGAAATTCAAGTGTCCAACAACAAGAAATCTTTGGAGAATCTTATGGAATCTAAAATATTCCCTTGGAGGTTGATTTTTTACCGAAGGCATAATGTTTCCAACTTTATAGTCATTTATCACATAATTTCGCAGGGAGTGCAGCGGTGTTCTCAAAATCTTCATCCGAGCAGTGTATTTTCAACCATCTTGAGGAAGGAATCTTTGGGGGAATCTTCAAGATTCCTGAGGGTGCATAATTTGACAGTGTAAAAATGGGGCAAAGCTTATAGCCATTTGGAACCATTTTGTGCCACAAATTCAGAAGTGGTGTCTATTTCAGCAATTGAGATTTTCATTTTCCGGCCATCCTCGAAAGTGGAGGTATATGATCCAATTATGTAATGCTTTTCTTTGATTTGTTGAGATTATTTTTTGTTTTTGAGATCCCTATTTATCATTATGTTAAGGGATACTTTTATGCCACATCATATGAGATTTTATTAGCTTGCCATTCTCAAGTCATCCCATTTGAGTAAGATTTCTTATAGGGAGAACATCTCATGGAGAGACATGCCACTCTTGTTAAGGTAATTTTCCCATATGAGTGAGAGTTCATGAGAACATCTTGCGTAGAGACATGACACTCTGGTTGAGGGAATTATCCTTGTAATGACAAAGAACATACCATGTACATCATCATCATTTTCAACATTCAATCCCCACACTTGACACTAGGGCTTGAAGATGTAACACACACTTGGTGACCTTTGTACTAATGTGTTTGTGTTCTGTGATTTGATGGTTATCGCATGTTTCATCTTCTTTCAGTATGCACATGTGGTTGTTTTATACTTTTTACATGACATTCTGATAATATCACAGAAGTAAAAGATATTGGTTAATTCTAGTAGTTGAAGAGATTCAGATAAATTTTGATATAAGAGTGGTCTTCTCACTGATGTGAATAACGAGTGTGAACAATTGAACATGCAACAAGAAATAAAATGGAGGAAGACAAAGATCTGTATGAGGCCTTATATAGGATGTCAAAAATGGTAGATGTAATGTATGTAGGCTATGAGGAGAAGATGGAAAGAGGGGACCGAGAGAAAGAAAGCGCAGAGGATGATGCTCCATCTACCTCGTCAAGTGAACATTCATCGTCTTCTCATCATTCAAATGAGGAGATCAATTGAGCCTTCAATCAAAGAATTCTGAATTGAGGAGACTTCTATGAGAAGAAAAAGAGGAGAAGTAGAGATTGTGTCTTTAGTTATGAGCCACAAAAGAGGCCTTGGAAAAATTGAAGTGCAATGAAGGCTTATCAAAGCCATCATTACCTATTTCAGAATTGACAACTGAGGTAAACAATGTTGATTTTTATTCAGTTTCATTTTCACATGATACTATTTTTGTGAGAAACATGGAGGTACCCATTTCATAACTGACATGAGACTCCTTACCAATATGGGGTATATAGGAGGAGGAATTGGTGTTAATGGCTAAGGAATGACTAAGCCATTGGAGGTTGTACAAAGATCTTGATTCATAGGTTTGAGCTACACTGAAGGAAAGTGCTCAACTACATCAGAAGCTTTTAAGACATTGTTGAAACCGTTTAGGAAAGAGAATGTTGCGAACACATCACCATCCTTCCATGACAGTGCACATTGCAGAGGAAGAGTTAAGGCAATATCTCATCACCAAAATCACACTGGAGATAGTTAAGAGTGGTATAAAAGGTATCAGTATTCTAAAGTTCATTTTGATTACAAGAATGTTGTTAATGATTATAGAAATAATGGCATAGAAAAATTTGTAGCTTTTGTGGTTTACATAACCATGTGCTTGTTGAGTGCTCAAAGAGAATGGAAACAAGAAAGATAGGCATGAAAGGCCTTCTCCACATCAGGGAAATAAACAGGTTACACAGGTCTAGAGGAAGAAGATTCATTGAAACGAAGGTTGACATCAAAGAACCACATGTTGGAGGTTCCATCGAGTGTAGGATTTCAACGATGAAGTGTTTGTGCAGAAACCAACTGGTGAAGGCATTCAACAAGCAAATCTGCCACATTTCTCGTGGTTCACTTTATTGAGTATGAGATGGTTTTACTAGATTTGGTAGCTTGTCATGGCCATATTTTGTAAATCATGTATTGTGATTTAAATTGCAAAAGTGATCATGTGTTTTCCATTGCTTATTAAAGAAATCATGGCGTTTTGGTCTTTTATTGGTAGTTGGGGTATTCATTTCTTTTCTGATGTAAACTTGACCAAAGAGTATGTCTTATAAACTCTTGGAAAGTATGGGGATGCTTGTGCCATGGTTGGTTATGTAATTGAGCACATAATTTGGAAATATTGTAATACAAGTTTGCAGGGGATGCAGGTGTTGGTTTATCACTAATGGCACCGAAGGACATGGGTGAAGGAGAAGGAAGTGTGCCCAGTTAGGACACTTGTGGTGTAGACAATGTAACAAAACATTTGTATATTATGTTCATGCTTTTGGAGGAACAAAACATCCTCAGTAGGGAGGAGTGATCCTTGTGGCTCCTGAGATGCTCTGAAGTCAAAGAGGGCTCAAAATAACTCAAAAATAAAAGTCCTCATATTAAAGTGAAACTAGGACTAGATTGTAATGCTCATCGCCCTAATTCCAACAGTGCAAAGGATGCTCAAATCTGAGTTCGTATGCTCCAGATATTCACAATCAAAGTTTTGGTCAAAGTTGGATAAGTGGCAGGCTTAATGAGGCAATAAATTGATCAAGACCCGGCACACGAAATCTGGCTATTAGAAAAGATGAATTTGTCGAATGGTTAAAATGCCCAATGACCCTTATTTTTGGAAAATTAGAGAAAGGCCATATTCATTATAAAACTAAATAAAAAAGGGGTAGGTTGGGCCCACAAGACTCGCCCACCCCACAGGCCACATTGTATGAAAAAAACATAAAATGTGATTGGTCGATGGGCAGTCAAACCCCACCGACCCAAAAATTTAACATTACAACTGTTATACAATGCATACGTTAATGCGGCCAAATATGAAACAAAATCAGTAGGATTTGAACCCACGGCTTGTTGGTTTGCTAGCCCCGCCCATGCGACGGTCCCACATACCACAACCAATGTGCTAGCGCTATATCTTAACCACCGGTCAACAAACCATAATCATGTTTCAGTTAACCGTTCTTACAACAATACGCACCACTCCAACATGTTATGTAACCGCTGAAACTTATAAAATGTATGCCACCGAATAACGTTAACCACCAAGTATAAATAAAGAAATCGTGCCAAAAAAATCATTTGTGGCATTATGGGGAGTTGACACCTGGTCTTCTTCCCCACAAGCCCAAGGACCTAACCATATGCCCAAACGAGCTTTCTTTGTATTGTCCACCTCCAACATTACACATAAGCCACTTAAATCAGTCGATGAGACAGAACCATCAGCGAATCCATAGAGGCAGAAACATGTTAGGACACTTTTCAAGAGGGCATCTTTGCATGGAATATTCTTTGATGCTGAAAAGATTCCCTCAGAGGACCAAATATGTTAGCGACAAAATTTGTCACGCTTATAGTCATTTTTGCATGTATTCTCGCTAGGAGGCCAGCCGTGTAGTTAGAATCTCCATATGAGAAACAGATATTTAGGTTTCCAACAACAAGGAATCTTTGGAGAAACTTGTGGAATCTAAAAGATTCCCTTAAAGGCTAATTTTTTACCGAGGCCAAATGTTGCCAACTTTATAATCATTTTTCACAGAATTTCGCAAGGAGCACAGTGGTGTGCTTAGAATCTTCATCCGAGTAGCGGATTTTTCGACCATTTTTAGGAAGGAATCTTTGGGACAATCCTCAAGATTCCTGAGGGTCCAAAATTTAACGCTGTTAGAATGGGGCAAATTTTATAGTCGTTTGACACGAATTTAGTGGTTTTGTCTGTTTCAGCAGCTGAGCTTTGCATTTTCTAATCATCCTCGAAAGTAGATGTATATGATGTAGTTATGTCATGATTTTATTTGATTTTCTGAGGTGTTTTTTTGTTGTTGAGATCCCTAATTATCATTACGTTGAGGGATACTTGTATGCCACATCATGTGATATTTTATTAGATTGTCATGCTAAAGGAATGCCCATTCCAGTTTGAGTTCCTCCAGGGAGAACGTCTCATGGAGAGACATGCCACTCTTGTTGAGAGATTTTTCCCATATGAGTGAGAGTTCCTGAGAATGTTTGATGTAGAGACATGCCACTTTGGTTGAGTGAGTTATCCGTATAATGAAAAAGAACATCCTATGTGCATTATCATCATTTTCAACATTCAATGAGGCGGCCTCCCCACTCTTGACACCAGGGCCCGGAGATGTAACCCACGCTGGGTGAACTCTGTTATCAATGTGTTCATGTTCTGTGATTTGATGGTTGTCGTATGTCTCATCTTCTTTCATTATGCACATTATGGTTTTGTTACACTCTTTTACATGCAATTCTACAAACATCACAAAAGTAAAATATCTTTGTTAATTCTGGTAGATGAAAATATTTGGATCACTTTGGAAACCTTGCCATGTCACAAGAACATGTCCTTATTGTCCCTCATGGCTTTTGCCACCTCAGCTCAATCTTGGGCCCCATTGGTTCCCAAATCTTCATGTAAACAATTATTTTACTTCTCAACGGAAGGGAAAGATTTTTTGTCGGGCCTTCAGTCAACATCACCTATATGCTCATGAGAGGTGACAAAACCTTCCTTCCTCTATGGCATGACAAAAAGTGTTGGCCGTAGCCAATAAACATATTCACATATTGTTCCTTCATTTGACCTCACCCACTTCTCCATGAAGTCTCACTGCAACCTTGGTGCAACGCGATGTGAATATACATGATTCCATGTCTCTTGTCTTGTAGAGGCATGTCTCCTTTCCATTTGATGTAAATGTATCCATCAATAGATAAACATTCTTTATCCTCCATGGTTTTGAGTCTTTGAAACTCTTAACAAAGTTCATCCATCCCGAGTGCAAGCCTATCATTCAACAATGACTAGACTTAGAGTCTTAAGGACTCCAATGGGTCACGAAGCTATTCTAAATGACCGACAATGCTCTGTACTGTTAATATATTAGGAATAAATCCCTTCTTCCCACACCAAAACTCTAGGTGTTAAAAATAGCTATAGCAAGGAAATAGACTCTGAACATGTCTACAACAAGCTTTATCAAACTCACCAATATGACATGTCTTACATAAAGTAAACATAGAATTCCACTAGTCTATACATAACTTCGTGAATTCATAACATTCATGCATATCAACCATAAAAATCACACATATTGAATCAGCTAAACTCAACCATTTAACCATATATATTAGGCAAGTGACCATGTATTGAAGAGTTTATCAACAATCACAGGGTCTTGAAACCCCTTCCAAACCATCAGAGCATTCACACATGTATCTCATCACAAGAAACTATGAATAATACCATTCCTCCATAAGAAATGCAATTACATTCATTGTTATAACCCATAACAATAAAATTCAACATTCATAAGGAAACAAAAGCACAAGTAGATACACGTATATGTTTATCTCAATGACTAGAAATTAAGGGAAGGACTTCAACTCTACAACCAATCATAGGCTAGTTACACTAGCATCATTCTTATAGTTGACCACCTACGATCTAGATTTAGGCTCTAAGGAGGTAATTCCTCAGGAGTTTTGTCACCAACAAGTAGTCAATAAGTGGTAAGTAGCGAAGTCCATTTCTTAGGTGATTTCTCAACAACCCCTAGTAGTAACCTTGTAATGACACATTGTTCAATAAAACATCAACCATAAGGGTCAATTCAAGGTTTAGTTTCATCTCAATTCTAGGAGATGGAATATATGTGTATAAAGGGAGGTTTATCAGTTGGATTACTTACTACAAGAGTAAACAGTACACTTCTAAGAGATTTATAAACCTATTGAGCAAGTACCTCGGTGGTTTCTCAGCCCAAAGGTGAGCCACTTAGGGGTTTATCATACCTTTCAAATAATTCCTATGTGTCTAACCCTATCAAGTAGTTTATCAACCCAACTATTATCCTAGTGGTTTCTCAACCTTAAGGCTAGCCACTATTGAAGTGTTCATCAACTCTGTGAGCATGTACATAACTGATTTATCAGCCCTAGCTAGCACTTGAGTGTCTCAACTCCACTGAACTCTCTTCTGGTCAATCGATACATAAGCACACTCACATGCCTCAACAAACAAAAGAAATACCCTCCCAGTATAACACAAGATCTCACAAGTTATCTCTTCATCAAATATTTACATCCATTTCCTAATCATGTTGTGTTCTCTTCTCTCCACATTTTCTCATTCTTTTTCTCAACGAGTTTTCTTCCTTTGTTGTGCTCACTCCTCAATCTCCTTGTTTAATAATTTTATCCATCCTTTTCCAGAACTTGTCTCCCTCGGGCTTATCCTCTCGTACATCATGCGTGTTGACCACACTCACGTCTCTATAAAAACTAAGACTACATGCTCATCCTTCATACAGGGAACCCATTCACTAAATTCAATGATGCACCAACAGTGTTGCAAATCCATCTGAGAGATATTCAGTGAAATAAATACAATGGTTGGGGTTTGCAAGCAACTTCTCCTCCTAAGCCCTCTGAATCCTTGTCCACTTCCTCAACTAATGTATTATATTTCCACATTATTTACATTAATTACAATTCATAATAGTATTTACAAGAAATATTAACAAAAAAAGATTGTCACAAGTCAATTAAATAAAAGAACAAATATAACTAAATTTTACATTAAATAAATAAATTTTTAAAAATATATTCATCTACCTATTAATTTATTTTATTTAAAACTATAGATATACATATTTTAATTATCAATATAATTCTATATAAAATTATGATATAATTCTTAACATCATTATAATAAATGAATTTAGGCTTGTGTGATCCATATCAAGTTTATTGAAGAGAGTTATTGGCCAAAATCACATGGAAATTCATTTGTCCAAGCATTTCGAAAAAACAAGTATAATTCATCGTAAAAATAATAATAATAAAAAATAAATTATTAATAAATAAATAAATATATATATATATATATATATATATATATATATTAAATTAAAAATATAATTTTAATATATATTTTGAATAAAATTAGTAAAGTTTAATAAAAAAAATAAAATTTTGTTTTAAATACTTACTCTTTATATTTATATTTATATATATATATAAAATAAAACCTTTCGTATTCTTTCAAATTCATATCTCTCCCTAAATATATTTTGAATGCATCGTGACCTAACCTATCGTATTCTTTCAAATTCATATCTCTCCCTAAATATATTTTGAATGCATCGTGACCTAACCTATCGTATTCTTTCAAATTCATATCTCTCCCTAAATATATTTTGAATGCAACGTGACCTAACCTAATATGTTTGAAACGTTCTTCCCATGTGAAAGGAATCACTGATAATGATATTTCTCGTTCAAAGTCGTCTTTAACGATTGAGAAATTGCAACCAAAGGAAATTAGAAGAAATGAAAAATGGAACGAAAAGGTTACTTCACTCACTATGTACATATAGAGAGCACATACGTGTCCCCCAGGCGCCGTATAAAAGACCAATGAATACCGTACATCTGTCAATCACGTCATACTACGTGTGAAAGAAGTCCTTGCCTTCTTCTGTCAAGTCTTTCCAGACATTCCCATCTCCAATCAACTTTCAAATCATTTCTGAACGCTGAATTACACCCAGAGATCTAGTATCTATGGGGATGGCATGGTGTTTCTGATGGCTGTCACTGATTAACAGAGGCGAGATTGGAATTGAATCCATTTTCCTTCATTCTGTTAAAGAAAATATTTTCCTTAGAAGGTCAGATTGGAATTGTTTCTCTATGTCGATTGTAATTGCAAAGTTTTGAAATATTTTGAAATTCAATACCGTTATAAAGTCAATTGTTTAAACTCATTACTATCTATCAAATAAAAAAATAAAAACATTATTTTTAAAAATATCAAATTTGAGTATAAGCTCAGCACCAGAGAACAGTCTTACTCCTATCAACCGTAGTCTTTTGTGTTTGAAATCCACATATTCAATACGAATTACAATAATAATGTTGGTAGATATAATTTGTGAATTGTGAATCTGGCATCGTGGTGCCTGCTGTTTATTGAACGCTTGTCTTGATCTCTTACATTGGGTATAAGTTCAACAGCACGTAACAGTAGGACTGCTATCAGATGGAAGCTGCGTTGCCGTTAGAGTTAGATAAACAGAATAGGGATTTGATTAGCTTTCAGAAGCACCGAGGAAATTAAATGCGTGTAGCATATCTCCCAAGACTGCAGTGAATCCATTAAATCCCGCCAATATCATATCGTTAATGGAAGAATCCATTCATACTTATGAGGATGTAATTTAAGACTGCTAAACTAAAATAAACTTAATTCAAGTGCAGATTTAAAAATATTCCAAAATTCTAAGAAAAACACTCTTTCAAGCCCTCAAACAAACAGTCCCACGAACATCACCACATTGCACACAGAAAATGTGTGCTATTGATGAAAACTTGAACAGATCCTGGGAAACGAGCATAATGTTTTTGGAAAGATTGTAAGTGATAATTAAGTTGTTTGGCTGAGTATAATGTTTTTAGAAAGAGTGTAAGTGATAATTAAGTTGTTTGGTTATATATTGTCGAATTTTCATACTCATTTTATGGGAAACAGTTATCTGGACTAACAGCCACTCTAAGATTTACTTTCAACCATTAAGAAAGATAATGATAAGGGGTTGGAACTTTACTAATGTTTGCAGGGCTTTTGGTGTGACTGAAAACCTCAACATGGTATAAGAGCCTTGGCCCAGGTTCATTTCCAGATTTTCTTTTGACAGATAGTGTTGGATTTTCACACTCACCTGGTTGGGAATGGATCAAGTGGACTAACAGCCACTGTAGGATCCACCTTGCGACCACTCAAAAAGGTAATGGTCAGGCACTAAAAGTTTACTAATGCTTGGGTGTTTTAGTGTAACTAGAAAACCTCAACATATATGAAGGCATAGACTTAGTTTTAAAACATCTCAGTTGGTTGGACTAACAGCCACTTTGAGATCCACCCTTGGACCGCTCAAAAAGTAATGATAAGGGGTTGGAAGTTTACTAATGCGAGAAGGTTTTGGTATAATGGGAAACCTCAACATATATGAAATCCGAGACTTCGTTTTAAAACATCTTAGTTAGTTATAATTCCCAAAACTATTTTGGTTGAGACAGCTTTGGAAAAGATCTCTAATCCACTCCCAAAGCTATTTTGGTTGGGGTGGCTTTGGAAAAATTCTCTAATCCACTACGAATCTATTCCTTTGAGGATTTACTTGTGAATGATTGTTATTGTCCTATACAATTTAGGGTTGTTGTTAAGGAGCTCCATAGGTTGTTGTGGAGGAGGTTCATGCCCAATGGAGACTAATGAATTCAATCCGAAGGATATCTCTCAGAACAAGCTCTACCAGTGCAGGAGGGGATATGAAGATTGTTTTCCCACGAGACATATATTGACCACCTATTAGTGTTAATATCATAGCATATGCTTTCAATTTTTACCCTTATAGTCCATTAAGGCATGAAATCATAGTGTTTGTAAAGCATGAAATCATAGTCTTTGTAAACTGTAGCTTGGAGAGATGCGACCCTGAACATTTTCCCCTTTCAAAAGAATTTGAGCTAAATACAATTTTGAAACGTCAACAGTGACACTCAAAAGGTATTTTGAAACAGACATCCAAGAATTTATGTTAGCCGTCATAAGTTTATTGACTAGTTTATATACAGGAAGGATTAAAATGAAATAGAGAGCTGGATATTGTTCTCAACAAGTTCGCACCCACAAGGGATTGGGAATTGAACTATCCTAGGTCCACCTTAACTCTAGATCTACCAAAATCCTAGAGGGATCAAATTTCTTAGATTTGCAGGCAATTGGTAGATCTGGAGTTAAGATGGATCTTGGCTAGTAAAGCAAACATTTGACATTAGATTTTATGATTCTGGAATGGAGTTTATTGCTTTTTAATCTTGTGAAGCAAGTTTTATTAAGAAGAGAAATTTAAGAAAGATAAATATAATTGATATAGTATAGTAATATAGTATACCTTCTTTTTTTTAAATTCTAAATCAATTATCTTTTGATCAAATTTTGTTGAATTATTAGTGAAGTGAGTCTTAGCACACATGTTCACCTCTTGCACTTTACAATCATAGGATTCCAAGTCTATCTATATGCCTCATTACATAAAATACTACGACCAACATAGTATGGGTTATCAAAACCATGTCCCTAAAAATCACATATTGTAAACCTAACAAATTTGACTTACCCCAACGATCCTCCTTTAAACTTGGAAAAATTCTTTAGATCCAATATGGAAAACCCACATGTCCCCTTATCACTCAAAACTTTGTTAAGGGTATGCATGTCTTACAAGGTCTTATAGTTGCATGCCCATTTACATGTAGTTTTAAAAAAAAATCTCCAAAGTAAAACCTTTTTTGTCCCTAGTTGGATGATTACAAATGCCACTATCCTCTCATGCTCTAGTTGTTTTGACCTAAATATGAAGCCACATTATCACATCCATGCAATTATGTGATCTTCATGATTTTTCTAACAAGTTTTACCATCTGTTACTTCTCAAGCTGACCCATCACGCTAATGGATCCGTCCACTTTCAATTCATGCCACTTCATCATCTTCATGATAGTATCATGTAATAAATCACAACATTGGCTCTAATACAACATGTTAGTATCAAAGAATAAGAGAGAAAATATAACTAACCATAAAAAAACAACACACGTATAATTCACACATATGATTTATCTTAGAAAACCATAACGAGGAAAAAAACTAGCCATGAAACTTTGATTTCCATTTGGCTAAATCTAGCCATGTTACTACCCAAATAATCCCAACACTTATTCATTCTTACACTTTCCAATGGGGGATACCAAACCTGTTTATATGCTTCATTACATAAAATACAATAAGAAACATTTTTTGGGCCACCAAAATCATCTACCAAAAGATCAGTGTACTAGAGACCTAACAAATTTGAATCTATGATCAAATCAAGTTTATTTAACAATCCCACTATTCAAACATAACATGCGAAAACTCTTTAGATCTTATACCAATAAACTTTTGTGCCTTATCCTATCACTATATAATTTATTAAGGATACATATTCCTTACTAGATATTATAGTCATATGCCCATTTACATGTACGAAAAAAAAATAAAAAAAATCTAAAAAGTAATTTTTTTGGTTGGTATCTAGGCACTTACAAATTTTTCCATCCTCTCACCTTTCCATTACTTTAACTTCAATCTATACCCATGTTCCCCCATCCATGTACTTATGCAACTTCCATGAATCTTCTAATGAATACTAGTTGATACCTCTCATGATAACCTATCAAGCTAGTTGATTTGTCCACACTTGGTTCATTCCATTTGATCCTCTTCACGACAGTCTCGTGCAACAACTCACAACCACAGTTCTAATTCCACTGGTTAGGACTAAAATGTTAGAGAAAGTTGGCAGTTCTTGTTATTAATGTCAACTTTAATTGTTGATGTCAAGGGTTGTCATTGATGTCGAGTCATGACATGTTTGAAGAGAATTTGTTGAAGTTTTTATTTATATATGTTTTGTTTGTTTATTACCTGATGTATATCCTAGTAGCCTATTTTTTAAGACATTTTTCTTGCATGTAACAAATTCCAAATTACATGAAAAGTCCTTAGTTAAATAGTCCTCTCCAAGACCTTTCCAATAGTATATAACACTTAGCCTAACTCCCAAGGGAAAAGGAGCAATAAGGGTTTGGAGCTCAGGTAAGGTTTCAAAGGCTCATGGTTCCAATGCAGACCCTCACTGGATTGGCATCAAAAGATAATATAATGAGCATAGCACTTACCAACAGGTGGTCGAGCAACAAGGCACTAGTCATAATGCTTGATCAACAAGGAGCTGGTAGCAAGCGTCTGAGAACTTATGACATTGCCTGGATCAAAAGTTCCTAATGATAACAAATGAGTGATGACAAATAGCTAACAAGGTTTCTGGTCATAGCCCTTGTTCATAGGGTGCTTGGCATAAGCACCCAAGTGCTTAACAAACCATCAAGTATAATGTTATGTACACAACGGCAATGGGCAACGATTGATGAGTAGAAAACCGACATGATGTGGTAGGTTCATGATGTGCCCAAATGAGATGATGATATGTGGTGGTGATGTGTAGAGGTTGAAACATGAAAATTCGTGGTCATGTCCCATGGCAGGTCGATTTGGCCTTTTTGGGTGGCTAAGTAGCCCTTTTCTTAGTGGCATGTGGTGATGACATGTGCTAGAGAGCTAATGTGGCATATGAGGTGGCACTGATACAGAAAAGGATGTGGTAGAACTTTGGCATATGATGTGGTAGAGCTTTGGGATTTATGTCAAGGAGTTGTTTTTTGAAGCTTCACAATGTTAAAATATTTCGACCTTTTTTCGTGCTTTGGATTTCGTAGGTGGAAGTATATCCATGCATCTAGTGGTCCAGAGGTGCACACAACATCCTTCATTACCAATGGAGTGGTTAAGCATGTTTTTTGGATACAAATTTCACAACAAGTTCCATTATGAAGCAATTTGGGCATCTGAGAGTTGAATGGTGGAAGCAATATAATACATGGAGAATGGGTCAAATGTTGGATCCAAAAATCCATGATTTAATTCCATTCTCAAGCTTAGGTGGACCCCATAGCAAGATTTGTCTAATTGTGTCTGATTCTAACAGATAATCCAATGGTCCAGAAGTGCACGTAGCATGCACTAGAATAAATTGCCCAAATCCAACTCGAATGAAGTGATAAAGATGCATGTCGAGGTTCCACATAGATAAGGCTCTAGGATTGTAGACATCTAAGCATTCGTAAGTCAAGTGGTAGCTAACATATGGAGACTTGATATCGTCAATTGTTGTTTATCGTAAGTGAGATATTGCAAACCCTACCAATTTGTCAATTGTTGGATAGACAGGGGAGCCTCATTGTGATTTTCCAACAATAAGATGTAACTAACTCACATGATTAGTTTGGAATGCTCAAAAAAGGTGGGGATGATTTAACTACATATGCAAAAAATCACAAACCCATCATCTTTATTAATTATTGCATAAATGGAGGGACCCTACAGTGTAATTTAAGACATTGATTGAAATCAAAGCACTTGGCACACTTACAAATGTGTTATATGTTTAACTATTGGGTGAATTTCTCTAGTCCAAGGCCGAGCACCTTTTTTACTTAAACTTGTGGTTCAAAACTATGATCATGTCCACTTGGGAGCTAACCATCAAGGGTTGTGAATAAAAATTTGGTGTTTGAGTGCACAAAATTAATTAAGTTATTAAAGGTTATCTTAAAAGAAAAATTAAATGTGCAACATCTATAAAATGGAAATCAAGTGACATAAGAACAATGTGTGTGTTTCCATGCAAAATGTAGAGTAAGAACTATAGGTGACTTGCAAAAGAAAATACGTTCAATTTGTATGAGGAGAATAAAGTGGTGCCAAATTATAGAAGTTAAAGATTGTATATTTGAAGCAAATTGAATTGAATCAGTGAAGTAAAGGAAACAAGGTTGTTGTAGAATGGTGTAATCAGATCTGAGAATCAAACAATTGTTTCTGAAATATTTTAATTTCCATGAATCAAAGTATTAAAATTAAATGAAAGGAGCATTTGGAAGGCTAAGAAAGCAGGTGCTTTCAAATCTAGGGGGTTGGAGCCTTCTTCAGGTTGGCTCATGTAAATATTAGGGAGTTGGTGCTTCCATGAAGTGGATGCCTACAAATAAAAGGGGGTTTGGAGGCTCATGTAGGTTGGTTCCTACATAATTTGATATAATTTAGAGCTTACATTTCCATCAAAATAGAAAATAATTTGTAATTTCCTCCTACATGGGTTTCCACATAAATGTTTGGTGTTCAAATATCTATGATATTGGTTTGTCCTTCATTGTTGAATGTGTTTAATTGGTTAATCAATTTTTAAAAGTGTTAAAATATTGATTCACCCCCTTTCCTCTTAGTATTTTCCTAGTTTCCAGCAATTGGTATCAGAGTTGGTTCCTTGAGCAACAGTCTAACAACTAGAAGGTAGATATAAGACATGGTAAACCAAGATGAAAACTTCACCAACAAGATCCATAGTTCACCACAACAAATTACGCATTTTGGAAGGTAACAATAAGAACTTACTCAATATATCTTGGTGAAAATGTTTGGGATACATTGTAGAATGACTATAAATAGCCAAATTTATTGCTTGAAAAAGATGATAAGCTCAAATTTACCTACAATGTTGAAGAAATGAAAGAAATCCTAGATGGTCTTCCTAAAATTGAGTTAGTTAAAGTAGTGTAATGAAAAACATCCAAAGATATATGGGATAAATTTATGAGTGGTTATGAAGGAAAAAGTAAGGTAAATAAAGTCAAAATCCAAGTCTACATAATGCAATTTGAATCATTGAAGATGAATGAGGATGAGGACACTACCAAATTTTTCCTATGGATGGATGAAATAGTCAACACCATATGAGAAATTAATGAACCTATGGGTGATTGGTTTGTAGTCCAAAAGGTGTTGAGACCTCTTCCTTCTAGATTCAATGAGAAAGTATCAACCACTTAGAAGATGCAAGATCTCAACACATTGATATTGGATTAGTTGCATGGAACACTGATTTCCTATGAAATGAAACCTCAGAAAGTAGATTTACATCGAAGGAGGCATCCTAAAAAGATGATAATAAGAGGAAATAAGATGAAGAAAACATGATCAATGGATTTTATGAAGAAGAGAAAGAAAAATTCATAAGATTGAAGAGAGGATCTGGAAAGTACAAAGGTAAGTTACCCTTCAAATGCTTTAATTGTGGAAAGGTAGGTCATAATGCATCTAAATGTCCACATAAGAAATATAATGATGAATATTACCATAAGGATAAGAAAAAAAATTGAATAAGGAAAATAACTTCAAGAATAAGATTTATTATACCTAAGAAGACATCAATTGCTCAGAAGATGAAGATGAACAATCTTATCATGAAGAAGAATGAAAGAAAGAATGAAGGATTTCATGCTTATGGCCTTAGAAACTTTAGATGAAGTATAAATTGAGTTTTATGAATAAGAAGATGAAGTAGATCTCTAAGGTGAACTAATCAGTTCCTTAGAAGAAATTCAAAGGATTATAAAAAAGAATAAGAAGCAGAAAAAGATGTTGGAAAGTTTTGAAAAAGAAAATGATGAATTTGAAGATTAATCACTTCTTCTTTCGAAATTGGAATTAGAAGAAGCAAAGAATATTGAAGGCACTCTAATGCAATGGATGAAAGAGAAGGGAAAGGAGTGTGAAAATATAGAGGATGGAATAGTCTCTCTTAGAAAAGAATTAGAGAAAACCAAGCCTTTGTTGAACCACAACTTAAAATTATCAAAGGATCTAACAAATTAGATGAGATTCTAAGTGTTCAAAGAGCCCCTCTCATAAAAAAATTCTTAGGTTATGAAGGAGGGAAAATAACAAATAAATATGAAGATAAAAACCAATCAACTTTGTTGAAGATGTTAAAGCACCAAACAGAAGTGAGGCCAAGGGAAATGATCATAATCAACAACAACAAATGAAATCTATAACCATTTGAGCAACCACAAAGATAAAGTTTGAATTCATCAAAGATCTCATGTCCCTCAAAGAGAAATCCATCAAAAAATCAAAAACTCATATCCTCAAAGGAAAATGGATCCCAGATACCAAAATATCTTCCATGGTTATTGTTATTCATGTAAAAAAATTGGACATAAGTGTGTAAATTTTAGAATATATCTTCAAAACAATTAAATAAGAAAAAAAATATTGAATCTTATGAGATAAACAAAATAACGGATTTGTAAATTCAGGTAGAAATAATCTCAGGGACAACAATCATTTTTCTCATTTATTTGATTATATTGAATTTTATAAATGTATTAACTATGGACATAAATCATCTGAGTGTAGAGCCAACAAATTCAAATCAGCTCCTCAGATCAAGCAAACACAAGAAGAATCCAAGACGTGGAGGAAGAAAAATTAAGAAAAGAGTGAAGAGCGTAGCATTGTCTTATATGTCCAAAACCAAGGTAGCCATTGGTATGTATATAATGGATGATCCAAGCATATGACTATTGATAGGAGTAAATGTTTATCGCTTAGAGAAGATAAGTTAGGAAATGTTACTTTTGATAATCATGCTCTACTAAAGATCATGGGAAAGGGCATATTCGGCTTAGTACATTAAAGAGGAAAAGCCAAAGATTCTTTTTGTGGGTGGGATCAAGCACAATTTGTTGAGTGTGAGTCAAATGTATCACCGGGGATATTATGTCACTTTTCATAGCAAAGTATGTGAAATAAAGATTGCAGTCACAGGGAAAGTGGTGGCAAGAGCTACAAGAACATTGAGTAATGTATACATATTAAATGAAGTAAATGAGAATTATCTAAATGGAGGCTTTTCTAAGTGTAGTTGTTTAGAAATCTATGTTTTGAATCCATCACATAAAAATATTGATTGCATGGGTTTCAAACCAACTAATGTGGTTCATCATCAAGAGAAAAAGATGAAGAAAATATGATCCAAAATGGGTATAAAAAGGGAGGAAGAAGTATAATAGGTCAAAAGTCAAAGAAATTAGTCATTAGATGAAAAATAACAAAATACAAGAAATAAAGGTCAAATAATGATTAATTAATAATAAAAAATAAAAAATAAAAATTATCAATATTTAAATAACTATAATAATCATATAAATATAAAAATTATAAATATATAAGTATTTAAATAACTCTAATAATTATATAAATAGAAAATCTAAAATATATAATAAAACAGAATCAAAGATAGAAATTCAAGAATACAAGAAATAAGGGTCAAAAAGTAAATAATAATAAATAAATATATAAATGTTTAACTAATTATTATAAGAAATGAGAATTGTTGTTTGGGGAAGCTTGGTGAGAGCTAGTTATGGCACATAAAATTAGGACATTTGAAATTTTACCATATTGTAAAGTTCAACAAAATGGAGGTAGTAAAAGACTTACAAAAAATTCAAAACCTAGCAATAGAATTTGCAAATCATGTCAAATTAGAAAACAAATTTAGGTGCCTTTCAAGACCAAGGAAAACTCATCTATCAGTCCTCTACAACTAGTTCATACAGACTTATGTGGGGTATGTGGGCCTTAAAGAACAGAAACTATAAGTGGAGAATGCTATTTTATACTAATCATTGAGGATTATAGCAGGATTAGATGGGTTGAATTATTAAGAGATAAGTATGAATCATTTGAAAATTTCAAGATTTTCTAAGCCATGGTTGAAAAAGAAACAGTATGCGAATTAAAGTGCATAAGATAAAAAATGGGTGGGGAGTTTACTTCAATTGATTTTAGTGAGTACTATGAGGAACATGGAATAAGAAGACAAATCACCATCGCAAACAACCCTCAACAAAATGGTGCGGATTGATATCTTGTCAGTACTCCTATGGTCACTAGATGCAAACTAACCAAAGATCATGAGTCACTAGAGGTAAATTAAACAATGTGAAAATTAATAATTGGTAACCTCTTGTACATAATAGCCTTAAGGCCAAACATTATGCAAGTTGTTGGTTTAGTTGCAGGATATCAATCAACCCCAAAATAAATTCATATCTTAGCCTTGAAGAGAATTTTGAGGTATTTGAGAGCCACAATGGACTATGGTCTATGGTATCAAAAAGGACAAAATTTCTTATTCACTGAATACATAGATGTTTATTGGGATAAAAGTGTAGATCATAGGAAAAACACAGGTGGTGTGCTTTCTTCCTAGGGAAATGTTTGGTGGCTTGGATGAGAAAAAATGAAATTTATATATCGCTTTCCATTTCTAAAGCAAGTTACATAGAAGCTACAATAATTTGTACTTATATTTTGTGGGTGAAACAAATATTAAAAGTCATGAAGGAAACTTATGATGAATCCATTCCCATTATATGTTATAACACAAGCACTATAACTATACCCAAGAATCCTATTCTTCATTCAAAAACCAAGCATATCCCTATAAGGTACCATTTTCATAGAGAAGTGGTTGATTATATTTTGAAGTTAGATTGTATCTCAAAAAAGGAACAAGTTGTTGATATCTTCACCAAGCCTCTTGCCTGATAACCTTTTGAGTATTTAAGGAAAAAGTTGGGAGTTATGTCTCACTCTTATCTTCACTTGATTTCTTCCCAAGAAAGGAGGGAAGTTGTCCAAATATGTCAAAGGATGGTTGCAATTATTAGAGAAAAGAAAAGAGATAAAGTTGAATGGGACTTTTAATATCAGGATGGGTAGTATAAATTTAGGTGGAGTAGAGTGAAAATTCAAGGATAATGACATGGAAATTTTGCATTAATATCAGTTGATTTTTGCAAAGGGGGAGAATAATAATAAAAAAATATATCCATTTAGGGGAAGAATGGTAAGAGGGGGAGTACCAAGGCTTCTTTTAATTTTATTTCAAAGGGGACTAGTGAGAAACAATCAGACATGAAAAATGTATAGAGATATTGAAGATAAAGAGCGATTAGTCATTGAATCTTCAACACTAAATGGGGAGAGTGAGTAGACAATTGAATTTCTTTATCTTAACCAAGGACATGTTGCCAAGCAGTGGTGCTTCCATTAATGACTAATAATTTTTGGTGATGTTTCCATTAATTCCAAAGGGGGATATTGTGGAGCAAGTTGGAAATTGTTGTTGTTGATGTCAAATTTAGTCTTTAATCCTCAGTAACATGATTTTTAACCTTACCTGCAAAACCCTTTCCATCTTTAGAAACACTAGACCCTTTGATAACCTTGTCCTTGGCATATTTAATCCCATCTGATGCCCATTTTCCCCATGATTTCCCTCCTTCCTTGGACTTCGAGTCGAATGCACCAAAATCCCTATCTGTGGCACCAACTATGATTTCTTTAAATTTTACAAACAAGGGTTTTGATTCACTGCTTGTGTCTTACTGACATGCATATTTGACAATTTCTCATATGGGTGATTAATAGTTTGATTCATGTCACTTTTAACTCCCTTTCCTGCAACCTTGTTAATTTCTTGACAAAATTTCTCATTTGAGTGATCTGGTTTCCATAGGGTTTCATTACTCTCCTCCATTCTCTTCATGGTTTTAGGGCCTTTCAACAACCCTAAAGGAGAAGATTTGAGTCAATACAAAGGATTATATGTATGCAATTGTGAGGTTTCATCTATGATATGATAGAAATTTCAATGGGAGATTGCCATGATCTATAGAATTATGCATAATATCATTTGGATTTTGTGTTCGATACAGAATGAAAGGTGGCGAGTTGAGGAGGTTAGAGTTTTATACAAACATGTCTACTACCACTTGTTGGTAAAGAGTGACACTTCTTAGGATAGCTGGTTTCCCTATGGTACATTGACTATGCCAAAATTAAAACTTGTGAAGTGCTTTGGGGCTCATTTTCGTCTCTGTCATCGGTTCCAATGCCACGTGTTAAGCATACAAAAAGGGATTTGGTTTCATTAACTTCTACTCATGTCAAATTCACTGTGCACAGGTTGACACTAGTTTTCATCACAAACATTACTAGTTTGAATGTAGTAGTTTACTTTTTCATCACATTGAAAATTTGGTCACATAATGGAGATTATTCATCATTTATGTATTGTTTTTGGACCACATCGTATTAAATTATATGTGAACTAGATATAATAACAATCAAAGAATTGTCAATAACATAATAATGATATAAGTACAAATCCTTTTATGGCCATTATTGGGATTAAATCCCTAATGCATAATATATATTAAGCCTAGGAATTCAAAAAAAAAAAACTATATGGTGGAAGTGGACAATTGAAATCGAAGAAAGAAGAATAAATATATAGACAACCAAAATGTATTGAGAAGGGGAAAGTAAGTATGCTCACCATTATTGAGAGAAAAACTTACACATAAAATCACTATTCACAAATAGTTTGATGAATATATTAAAAGTGTCATTGTATGTGTTTTAGAATTGAGATAATAAATGAGTGAACTGAAGTATGGGTAAACATAACATGGGACGCCTTTTCAGATGGAAGTCTATGGGACGCCTTTTCAGATGGAAGTCTTACTACTCCACACCGTAACCAAGTGTAGTCCAATATGAAAGAACTTGCTAAAAGAATCTTCATTTTTAATATTTTTAACACTTCATCATTGTTATGGCTTAGAATTTATGAACTATTATATTTTTCCTGATATTCATGAATTATTATCATTATTATTCTTTAAAATTTTGTTATTTTAGTTATTATTATTTAAGATTTTAGTTATTTTATTTAAAAAATATTTTGTTCTTTAATTTTTATTTGATATTTTCATTAAAATAATAATAATAAGATAATTAAAATTAATGTAATTTAATATCAAAATTTAATATATTCTAAAACCTCTTATGTCATGGAATTAGTGTGATGATGGTATTCAAACTATTGTAAAAATAAGATTTGGACTTACACCAAACCAAATTGAAAGTTTTCTTTAATGATTTTTGGTTGGATTGTAGATATTTCTCTAATCGCTGGTAATAAAGACATAATAGGACATTTATAGCCACTAATCCACTTACCAAAACAAAAAGACACTTTTAATTCACGAAGCTTTACTATTATTAATTATTAATATTTATTTATAAAGATTGGATCAATTATTTTATTATTATTATTATTTATTAGACCCTTGCGTTTATAATATCAATCCCTTGGGTGTATTAATCTAAGAGTTCATATTCTTAGAGTCTAATATTATTCATAGGGTTTATAATTTTAACCCTAGGGTTTAATATAAATCCCTTGGGTTTATAATCATGGTCACCCATGGTCCAACGTCACATTGTGACAAAGGTTTTCTCAATATAAAAATCAACATGGTCCACCGTCACATTGTGACAAAGATTAAACCCTAGGATTTACATAATCCCTTAGGGTTTTAGTATTAATCCCTTGAGTTTATAATATCAATCATGGCCAACCATGGTCAATCTTAGCCAACCATGTCAGCCATGGTCGAATGTCGCATTGTGACAATGATTGTCTCAATATGGAATTTAATTATGAAAAACTGTGGCCCAACGTCACATGGTGACAAATATTGTCTGGATATGAATATCAATCACCGTAAAGTATGGTCAACTATCATGTCCCTCCACATGACTCGATTTTTTTTATTATCATATTTGCATATATGTCTTAGCCCAAAATTCGACACACTAGGTCCTTTAGTATAATCACAGACTTCCTCAACCATATCATGATTTATTTGACTATTTTTTTTGTTTTCTATATGTTACCCTAACTCCCAATAGGGTCGACTACCTCATATATTATTGTATTTATGCCATCATTTTATCCATAAGGGTATAATACTTTTAACCCCGGTAAACTATTCAACCCATGTGTTGCATGTGACATTTTTAATTAAAAGTATCAAGTTTAAATATTTTCTGCTGGAATAAAAGTTTCAAGTTTGGACGCATTTGAGTTGACTTACTTTACAAACACAGGGCACATGGCTGTGTAGGAACTTGGGCGTGTGTCTTAACAGTTGTCATTCCATTCTGAGAAGCTTTTGTGCCTTCCCTCTGCACCTTCTCGGAATATCACCTCAATCTCTTTCTCTATATTTCAACACCCTCATTGATTATATACCAACGCCTTCATTCCTTTCGCTCAAACCTTGCATATCCTTTCTTATTCATCGGAGGTACTGAAATTTTCCATGGTCGAGGAAAGAGGTTTGAATGCACAAATGCCAAAGGGAATAAAGGAGAAACCCACCATGGGGTTTCAGTTTGAGGACTATCTACCCATGATGTTAGAGGAACTGAGGAGGAGTGATTCATAGAGGATCTATGTAATGGCACCAGTCTCCTGGCAGATCCAGAGAAATGTCTCATCACCTTCAATAGTCTCAAGAGGAACGTCGCACTCATGGGAATGGAAATGTGAATTATTTATTGATTTTGTTGTCTTGAATTTGTTGTATTCATTTAATACAAATTTCAGAGTGCTAGATTTACTGCATAATTATATCTATGTACAGTGCGCTGACTTAGCCAATTTGGCATGAGATTTTTACTTCTTCCACGAACTTGGAAGGACAAGGTATCCATCGATAACTAGACTGATGGCACCCCATGAGGGCCACCATTATGCTCACAAGTTGTGTTTTGGTAGTGGATGACAACCAGGTTTATCAAATATTCCTACAATAATCTCACTGAAGGTGGTACTGTGGGTGATTCAACCACCTGGAACAGTCTTACAGTACTAATTCCAAATTTTGCAACTCCCGACATGTAAAGACAAAACCAAATCGTCTTATCTTTCTAATTCTCCCAGCTTATGGAATGTGAGTTACAATTCTAATTCCTAATAATTTTGCACAGATGGATATGTGGCAGTATTCCACAACTATCCACATGCACTTTAAAATGTACTTATGAGAAACGAAAGGCTTGGACTCCTCAGAATGTCTCCAAAACTGTCCACGTGGCTCTGAAAAGTATGTGTTGGAATTTAAAACCTCGAATTCCTCTGGTCCTCAGAATGTCTCCCACCCTCTAGTCTTGGGAAATGTTTAATATGGCTGTCTCTTCTCACCACAGTTGTATCCACTACCAAAATCCTCTCGGTACTCATATCCTTTCTCTTTTAACCTCATCGTAGGAGCTCAATTGGCTTTGGGTTTTAGCTAATAATTTATTGAATGTTGAATTAAGTATCTCAATACTAGGTTCACCATAACCTATAGTGAACGAGAAGATCAAATCCAATAACAAAGATTGATTAACTATAAATATCTAGCCTCTGCTACTACAAAATTCCTCTGTCCTATTTCCAGTCTTCTATCATTTGGCCCGTTGTTTTTTTTGCGAGTTTCTCTCGGTCTGTGGCTGGTTCCAGGTCTATTATTAGTGCTAGGGATAGCTTCAAGTCTGCATCTGGGAGCCCTTGTATTGCTTTCACTTATTATACTAGGAAAATTATCATTTGTTTGCACAAACTACTTTGAGACATCTTTCTCTTGTTCACTTTTTTTATGATTAGGATGACGAAGATGGGTGTGGTACTCTTCATGAAAATCAAATATTTCACCATTTTCCATCGAAGACATACTTTGGTATCCGACATCCATACACACGGGATTCCCTACAACCTGAGTCGGCATCGCAACATCAGACCCATTCTGGAGAAAAAGGTCGAGACGAGAAATCAACCCTCTTGTTACGACAACTTTCTAGGCTTCAGATCGATATTTTTTCGTTCATACCTTCAATATTGTTCTGGAATTATGTGGGTGGTTTCAAGGACTTCACTCCACGGATACGATGGGATACAGGTGAACATACTTCTTCCCCATCTCCAATCCTAAGATTAGGATTGTCTCTCGCATTGCTTTTTCTCATTCAACCAATATTCGATTTTTATTGAGTGATCGTGTACAAGGCCACTTATCTGGGGTGCTACTAATGTACTTTACTTGGACCCAATGATCATATGCATCAGGGAATACAACCCGCCCACAAAATCATTGCAACTGGTTATACTGTGGATGGAGCATTGTCATTCAAAAGTCATAACATCGTGAGAGTGTCACAATGATTCATAGTAATGACTCAGAATAGGAACTGTTAGACCTGTC
This sequence comes from Pinus tabuliformis, assembly GCA_031772625.1. NCBI lineage: Eukaryota > Viridiplantae > Streptophyta > Pinopsida > Pinales > Pinaceae > Pinus > Pinus tabuliformis. The sequence continues at coordinate 509,453,560 of CM062807.1, forward strand.
TCTATTACTAGTAGTATGGAATACTAAAGCAAGTATCAAAGCTTAGACATTGGCATCGAATAGTTCTTAACAATAAACAAATCTACTTAACCTTACCCTACATTACTTTAACAGTAAACAAAGATCGCTAATCACCTGAAACACTAGAAGAGGTAGTGAAAGGAAATTTCAAGTTTTCCGGCCCGCTGTCTCTATTGGTAACACTATGTATGCAACTCCAGAACCATGGACAAGGCGTTGTCCATCGCTTCTTTAAAAATTCAAGCACAATTTTAGGAGAAAAATCATTGTTTCGAGCTAAATTCGGCAGCGAAGCAATTATTCGGCTATGATTCTACGACCATAACTACATACGTAATACATACATGGGGTTCCAACATCCTCTAATAAACTTGCAATTAATAATACTATAAACCACATGTTATGGTTAAACCTCTAATAATAACTTCATTTAAATTTATATTTAAGTTGTCACATCTTCTTGTATCTATTCAACTTATAAATAAGAAAATCGCACATATATCTATTCGTTGCTAAATAAAAACAACATAAAAGATAAGGAGTGAAATGATCTAAAAACATCCAATACAATATATTCAAACTAGATTAGCTTATAGGGTGTCATTTGGAAAATCTAACACCACCACCCAACTCAGAATTGATGTCCTCCAGTTCACCCCTGAGTTGAGAGTACTTTCCCATGGATAAACAACCTGTTGTTGATATCTTCATTGGGTATTTAATTTCCTTCTTTCATGATATGGTTTCCTTAATAGGGGGTGATCGATAAACAGAGACTTAATAATTACGTGCAGAGACAACACGATAGAAAGCTTTGGTATTTGAACTTACATCTGATTAAATTCGAAGACTTCTCAACAACAGATCTGAGATAGGTGACTTCTCCTCAACCGAACATGCGCGCGCAACTACAACCTCTCTCCACGGGTCTTCAAATGCCTTCGCCTTACAATTCCAATTTCTTTTGGATTACAGAAATTGTCCTCAGACAGGCAGCCCAGTAGGCTTCGATATTAATAAAAACAAGCAAAATACATAAAACTTATTACAATAAGAGATCTCAAAGTTCTCTGTCAAGCGATGATCTTGAACTTCTGTAGATCCTTTCTTTTATAGACATCATAACTCTACTGTTCTAACTAAAATGACAAAACAGAAATAATTGAGGGTCCTTTCGGCATAATTTTCGCTGATGGTGTCTACTCAACTTTTCTGGTACAAAAGATTCTATCCTATCCTACCATGGTCCCATAGGACTCCTATCCGAATCATAGTCACTATCAGGATCAAATTCATTAGAAGAGTCATGTGCTGGTCTGTACTCATCGAGCATCTTTTGGTAGTGTCGTTCCATCAGCTTAGAGTATTCTTCGTCGATATCTACTGGGCCTTAGGCATCTATTAGCTCGTCCTATAAAGTAGATTTTGTTGCTTTTCCTTTGGCGTCCTCATCTAAAATTATTGTCCTTATTAATGTTGTTCTTGATGATTCTCCCTTTTCTGTATTCGTCTTTATTTGGTGGAGACCCTGTTGCTGAGGTGTGTACATAGCCTCTTGCTTTTCCCACTTGTTCAAAAAAGATAAAGAGTTGATCTCGATATCTAAAAAATATCTTTAAAGACATTTCAGACTATAGGTGACCTTTGTACTGCCAATTCGATGCCGTTTAAGAGTTCCCATTTAAAAATTTGAAACATATTAGTGGAACTCTTGATTGCATGTTGAACCCATTCTCTGCAATTATTACTCATAAAATATTTGTGCTGCCAGCCCAATTCGAAAATCATTGATGTACAAATTCTTTTTGAAATCATCAGGCTAATAATATGGATTACATTATTATTCCAATTAGGTGAAATAATATAGATAGTTACCAAAGCTTTTTGATTAATCATAAATTTTAATGCCTTGGGTTCTCCTTGTAAATCATCCATCTTTTGTAGAATCTGTATTTTTTCTGTCAGCCTTAGATTTCCAAACTCATTGAACCAACCAGCATGCTGCTTAATCATTTCTTCATTATTGCTGGTTTCAATTTCTCCGATCCTTTCATGACTGAAAACCTGTGCAAACGGATTAGGATTAATACTTTCACTTAGCCTGAGACTGTGATAATCCCAGGGAGATGAGAAGGTTATGAGATATTGCATCGTCCGTTGAATGCACTGAGATATCATGGTGGTTGGATTTTTTCTGCAGAAGCCATCTTTTATCTCCCAATCAGCAAATCCTTCAAATATCTCATATTGAGGAAAAGTGTCGTTTTATGCATAATTCTCATCAAACCTTTGCAGAAAAGAGGCCTCCAATTCTTCAAAAATGTCTGGGATTTTTAAAGATAAAATAAATTTTCCTAATTGAGGGTTGATAGGAATTTCTTCAAGATCTAAAATTTTTGCTCCTCTGAAAATACTGAGAGCAAAATCAATCCCTCCAATAAGTTGATGAAAATTCAAAACCTTGAGGGTCCATATCATTTGTTCAGTATATTCACTAGACCATAGATCTGAGAGACTTCTAAAAAATAATTTTACCTTCATATTAGGCAAAGGATATACTTTTACCAGTGTATCATCTAGGCCTAAATAAGTACCTATATTCTTGGATTGCCATGCTTGGAATTTTTTGATCCAAGTGTTTCTTCTCACTCTCATTCCCACAACTTTTTTTATTTCTTTTACAAGATGGCCTACATGTACTTCAAATAGCCTGAATCTGTCAACAAATTTATAAAACCTGTCGTTCTGTGGACCTTTACCTGGGATGGAAAAACAAGAACCTAGACAAGTCATGAATGCTTTATTCATGTCCCTGGTTAATGAATCTGTCAAAAAAATTGAATTACCTGGGATACATTCAACTTCAAAATCAAATTGTTGGAACTAGATCTGCCATGCAAGAATTCTCCCTTTTGCAATCTGTCTCGATATTTTGGTAGATAAGAAATATTTAAAATTCTTCTTGGAGTCTGTTCGTATTAAAAATTTCACGGGAGTAAGATATAACTCGAACCTTTGAATCCCATTAAATATAGCCAATGTTTCCTTTTTTGTAATGAAATAATTCGTTTGGCTGGGTGTGAATTCACTTGATGCATAGGCACAAAGCTTTTCTTCACCTTTCTCTCTTCGTTCAAGAAGAACGGCTGCCCAAAAATCTAAAGAAGCATCAGTTTGGAGAATAAGCAGGCCATCACCTGGTGGTTGGAGTTTTGGCAATTGCTGACATTCTGCTTTCAATTGTTTAACTGCTGCTATTGCTTCTGGTGACCATCCCTCTTTGAGATGTTTCTTGAATGGAGCTGTTTTCTCTGTCAAATTTGGGATGTACTTGTGAATGTAATTCATGACTCCGAAGAACCTTTGAATTGTCTTTGTATCTTTCAACTCATCTGGAAATTGAGTCAATTTAGTTAAGACATGTGGTTGCATTTGAATTGCACCATTGACTACATTAATTCCTAGAAAATCTATATTGTCTTGAAACAACATCATTTTCCTTTCTGATAAAACTATGCCATGCTGCTGAACTTCTTTTAGAAAAATTTCTAAATGCTCTAAATGGGTTTTTACATCTGGACTATGAATGAGAATGTCATCAATATATGTGACAATAAAATCATATTTGGCAAAAATGAAATCCATTCTTCTTTGGAAGAATGCAGGGGTGTTTTTCAAACCAAATGGAACAACTTTCCATTGGTAAAATCCAGCTGGACAAATAAAAGCAGTTTTATGCCGGTCTTCTTTCTGTATTTGAATTTGATAATATCCAGACTTCATATCAAATTTGTTGAATACCTTGTTGTGTTGTATCTTCTGCATTATGGTTTCTGGCCTTGGCAGTGGATAATTAAAACTCTGAGTGATTGCATTGAGGGGTTTGTAATTTATCACCATTCTAGGTTTACCCCTAACTATCTCGGAATGATTTCTTACCAGAAACGCTGAGCAAGCGTAATGAGACTCACTTGGCTCGATGAGCTGCATTTGTAGCAATTCTTTAATCTGTCTTTTTATTTCTTGCTCGTCTGAGGGAGTGCAGGGAATCAACTTCCCTTTGACTCCATTATCATGCAAGGTTACAATTTCTTGCATTGGACTTTCTGCTTCCCAAAACTGTTGGGGATTTTCTGAGCAGCTTTTTAGAAGTCTTTTGTGGATATCAATTTGTTCTGTAGACCAATTGGGATCTATGCATGCCATTTGTTTTGCTTTGGATTCTGCTCTTGATTCATAAATCTGCAGAACTTCTTGCCAGTCGTCAGAATCCTTAATTGGCTTTCTGGCTCCCACCCTTTTCTGGCTATTTTCATGTCTTGCTTCTAAATTTGCAATAAACAGTCTACGTATAGAAATAGCTTTCTTCTTAAGGTTTATAATCAGCTTGTCTTGGCTGATCGTTACTAGAAGCATAGAATTTAAGAATGGCATTCCCAACATTAAACTAGCTAAGGGATCAAAATGTTGAATTGCAGAGATCTTAACTATACTCCCCCCAACTTTTAATGGAATATTATCTACATAATGAGTTAAACTCACAGATCCTCCTATGGTTTCAGAAACTAGTATATTTTGCAAGGGTTTCTAGAGAGATTTAAACAAAGATGGTCTAGCCAAATTATTTGATCCACCGGTATCTATGAATGCATCAACAAATATCCATTCATTTTTCACTTGGACTTGAACCGGTATATAGATGAGGCTATTAGTCTTTACTATCTTTTTTAACATAGTATGTTCTTCTGTCTTAGTAATCTCTGGTTTTGGTAGATTGGTAGAGGCTGTGGTTCTTTTCTGAAAAGGACAGAAAGCATTTACTTCTGGAAAAGGTAACATAGCTTGCTTACTTTTTTTGTCTGACTGTTCTGACCTTGAGCTTTCTGATTCATCTGCTGAAACATCTGTTCTTTCGCTAGTGACTTCACTGTCACTTTCTTCTTCCTCATTGTATTGAAGTTCTTCTAAAAACTCATCTTCTGAACAAGAATAACAAAAATTCAACTTCTGAACACATTTTTCTTCTTCTTCTTCTTCTGCATCTAATATTTCAGTCAAAATATATACATCTGAAATATCATCTTCTGATTCTACTATGGACCAATCATCTTGAAACTCTTCTATATCTATACAAGCTTTAAGTTTACTTGATGAATTTTGCGGGAACTTTCGTGCAAAATGTCGTTCCTTTTTACAAATGAATGAGCAATTATTGTTTCTTGGTCTTGATATTTTCTTTAAAAATTTATACTTGCGGAACGGCTTTCATGGGTTTGAGACTCTCTTGGGTTTATATCTACCATACCTTTTTGTTTTCTTCTTCTTTTTGAATGGTGTCCATGGAAGCATTATTTTGCGGACATCTGAACTGGGTGTGATGTCATGTGCCTTCTTTTGCGAGCATAAGTATTCAACTTTCTCTGTAATTCTGGAAAGAAGGTCAACCCAAGAAACTCGATCCAGTCTTTTGTTTTGTACATCTAGATCTTTCATAATGAGGTCTCCTAGGTTGCCTGGTAATTTTGACAAAAAAGAAATTTTTTGAGCCACATAATTTGAGAGATTAGCTTTAAAAACCTTAGCCATGAAATCTTTACTGAATTGGTCAAAATATTTCAAATCTTTTAGTTCCATTCGACTAAGATCTATTATCAATTGCTTCTTCTCATCAACTGGTTTTGGCACGAACTGTGTCTTCAGCAATAATTCTAATGTGGACAGTTCGGCTTCCATAACAGCTCTTCTTCCTTCCTTTGATGGTCCCATCCACCAATCATAGACTATAGCAGTCATGCGTTTTTCTGCTAGGACCATAATGGATACATTATCCAATTTTGTTGTGACCTGCATCTGGTACAGAGCACCTATCCAAATCCATATTGATTCTCGAGGGTTTGAAGAATTATCCAAATCTAAGATATAGCCACTTGTATTAGCAGCATACAGATCTTCTTCAACACGTGGGTACTTATTGACTTCTTTCAGGATATGAGCCTTATTCTAATTATTTATGTATGGCAAGATGAAAGAAGGGAATTTAGATGCAGCTTGCTCAATGGTCATCACTTCCTTTTTTGAAACAAAAGGTTTATCTATTTTATATGTTCCTCCTTCACTAGTTAGCTTTCTAGTGTTCTTAGAAGTGGATTCTTCTACACTGGTTGCAGTTACTGCTTCCTTTGACTCTTCTTCTTCCTCTTGTTCCCAATAATTGGGTGCACTCATATCTATGTGAAATTTGGGAATTTCTTTGGCCTTCTTCTTACGTCTCCTTTTTCTTCTTTCTTCCTTTTCTAGCTTTTCTGATTACTGCTCATCATAGAGCAATTTCAGATTGGCATTTATCAGATCAGCTTGTTTACCTAGGTCATCTAGAACATCTTCAGCGTGAGCACACCAAGTGGTTAGATAATTTCCTATCTGGTATACTTGGTCCATATCATTTGGATTCTGTGAATTTTGTTCTAGTAATGGAGCGCAGTTAGCTCTTGTTGCTGGCTGTCTAGTATTGGACGAAGAAGTACTGAACTTTGTTTTGGGCAGCCATTTTCCTCCTCTTACAAATATGCGATTTGCAAACTGAAATTCTTCTACCGGCGGAGTAGTATTGACATATGTTCTAAACATGTTATTTACAGCAAAAAAAAGGTTTTTCTTGTGGTATGTACAACTAGTTTGTAGATAGCAGGGTACTGGTGGAAGAACTAGCTTCGTCTGGTAAAGGGATATGATGATAAAAATATTTTCTTCCACTGATAGGAGGTTGTTCATTTTCTGAGATTGTTGGTAACACATGTTTTTCTGGCATAACTATGGGTCGTGGTATCTTTGGTCTATTTGGGATAATTCTAACACAACCATCTGATACAAACATTCTTTTGAGGGAATTATTAGAACTATCTGCAGATGCCAGAGATTTATATTGGATGTACCAGTCATTAGGCAAAGCTTCTTTGTCATAATGAACACCTTCTACTTGTGCATTGCTTATTCCTACAGCAACACAATCTTTTAAAACTGGCTGTCTTAATTTAGGATGCACTGTATTTGTTAATTGAAAAGAGGTTTGGACTATCACGGATAAATATTCACTGTCTTGAACCATTTCTAGACCTTGTACTCCAATCAAAGTTTTCCAACAATCTTTCAAGTGAATATCAAACAGACTAATGGCATAATCTGGATAAATAGTGCCATATTGACATCCCGAGGATAAATTTCCAAGTATTGTTCCAATTTAGGCATGATCATATATGTTATGTTTGGTGTCGAAAACTTCTGCTATACAGGTACTATTTAGACCATGACGGAACAGTGGAGCTAATCCAATTCTAATTCCTCCAAAATGTAAATAGAAAAATCTTCTCTCAGCCACATATTTTCGGAACTTTTTAATTTCATCATTAGAAAACAGGTTGAGACCGACAATTTGAACAGATGGACCTGATATTTTTATTTTTAGCTCTACTTATTTGATCAAGGCCCTTTTTGACAGTTTGAACAATGATGGAACTGGATAAATTTCTTTAGAATTTAACATGGGCGGGCTCCAGCTTTCTGGGTCTTCTACCTTTTCATGTTCTACATTGTCAGATTCTAGAGATCTATTGTCTACTTCAGATACAGATCGTCTGTCAATGTTTGAAAAGGATCTTAAGAAATTGGCCATATTGAACTCTTACAATCTATTTCAGAGATTGACTGAAGCAGCTTTTATCTACACAGCACTCGTAAAAACAAATGCTTTTCGAAGGCTACCTGGCTAACTTCAGACTCTGTCTATAGAATGTATTGTGTCCAAGGAACGGGGTATGGCTCTGCACATAATTATTAAGTCTCTGTTTCTCGATCACCCCCTATTGGTATCAGAGCCATATCCCGTTCCTTGGACACAATACATTCTATAGACAGAGTCTGAAGTTAGCCAGGTAGCCTTCGAAAAGCATTTATTTTTACGAGTGCTGTGTAGATAAAAGATGCTTTAGTCAATCTCTGAAATACATTGTAAGAGTTCAATATGGCTAGTTTCTTACGATCCTTTTCAAACATTGATAGACGATCTGTATCTGAAGTAGACAATAGATCGCTAGAATCTGACAATGTAGAACATGAAAAGGTAGAAGACCCAGAAAGCTGGAACCCTCCCGTGTTAAGTTCTAAAGAAATTTATCCAGTTCCATCATTGTTCAAACTGTCAAAAAGGGCCTTGATCAAAGAAGTGGAGCTAAAAATAAAAATATTAGGTCCATTTGTTCAAATTGTAGGTCTCAACCTGTTTTCTGATGATGAAATTAAAAAGTTCCAAAAGTATGTGGTTGAGAGGAGATTCTTCTATTTACATTTTGGAGGAATTAGAATTGGATTAGCTCCACTGTTCCGTCATGGCCTCAACACTCCCTGTATAGCAGAAGTTTTCGACACCAGACATAACATATATGATCATGCTCGAATTGGAACAATATTGGGAAATTTATCCTTGGGATGTCAATATGGCACTATCTACCCAGATTATGCCATTAGTCTGTCTGATATTCACTTGAAAGATTGTTGGAAAACTTTGATTGGAGTACAAGGTTTAGAAATGGTTCAAGACAGTAAATATTTATCAGTAATAGTCCAAACCTCTTTTCAGTTAACAAATGCAGTGCATCCTAAATTAAGACACCCAGTATTGAAAGACTGTGTTGCTGTAGGAATAAGAAATGAAAAAGTAGAAGGTGTTCATTATGGCAAAGAAGCTTTGCATAATGACTAGTATATACAATATAAATCCTTGGCATCCACAGATAGTTCAAACATTTCTCTTAAAAGAATGTCTATATCAGATGGGTGTGTTAGAATTATCCCAAACAGACCAAGAATACCACGACCCATAGTTATGCCAGAAAAACATGTGCTACCAGCAATCTCAGAAAATGAACAACCTCCTGTCACTAGAAGAAAATCCTTTTATCGTCATATCCCCTTACCAAAGGAAGCTAGTTCTTCCATGAGCACCCTGCTTTCTACAAACCAATTGTACATACCAGAGGAAAAACCTTTCTTTGCTGTAAATAAAATGTTTAGAACATATGTCAATGCTACTCCGCCTGTAGAATAATTTCAGTTTGCAAATCGCAGATTTGTAAGAGGAGGAAAATGGCCACCTAAAACAAAGTACAGTACTTCTTCGTCCAATACTAGACAGCCAGCAACAAGAGCTGACTGCACTCCATTACTAGAACAAAATTCATAGAATCCAAATGATATGGACCAAGTATACCAGATAGGAAACTATCTAACCACTTGGTGTGCTCACGCTGAAGATGTTCTAGATGACCTAGGTAAACAAGCTGATCTGATAAGTGCCAATCTGAAATTGCTCTATGATGAGAAGCAATAAGAAAAGCTAGAAAAGGAAGAAAGAAGAAAAAGGAGACAGAAGGAGAAGGCCAAAGAAATTCCCAAATTTCACATAGATATGACTGCACCCAATTATTGGGATCAAGAAGAAGAAGAAGAGTCAAAGGAAGTAGTAACTGCAACCAGTGCAGAAGAATCCACTTTTAAGAACAATAGAAAGCTAACTAGTGAAGGAGGAACATATAAAACAGATAAACCTTTTGTTTCAAAAAAGGAAGTGATGACCCTTGAACAAGCTGCCTCTAAATTCCCTTCTTTCATCTTGCCATCCATAAATAATCAGAATAAGGCTCATATCCTGAAAGAAGTCAATAAGTACCCATGTGTTGAAGAAGATCTGTATGCTGCTAATACAAGTGGCTATATCTTAGATTTGGATAATTCTTCAAACCCTGGAGAATCAATCCGGATTTGGATAGCTGCTTTGTACCAGATGCAGGTCACAACAAAATTGGATAACGTATCCATTATGGTCCTAGCAGAAAAGCACATGACTGGTATAGTCTATGATTGGTGGATGGGACCATCAGAGGAAGAGAGAAGAGCCGTTATGGAAGGCGGACTGTCCACATTATAATTATTACTGAAGACACAGCTCGTGCCAGAAACAATTGATGAGAAAAAGCAATTGATAATAGATCTTAGTCAAATGGAATTAAAAGATTTCAAGTAATTTGACCAATTCAATAAAGATTTCATGGCTAAGGTTTTTAAAGCTAATCTCTCAAATGATGTGGCTCAAAAAATTTATTTTTTGTCAAAGTTACCAGGCAACTTAGGAGACCTCATTATGAAAGATCTAGATGTACAAAACAAAAGACTAGATCAAGTTTATTGGGTTGACCTTCTTTTCAGAATTACAGAGAAAGTTAAATAATTATGCTAGCAAAAGAAGGCACATGACATCACACATAGTTCAGGTGTCTGGAAAATAATGCTACCATGGACACCATTCAAAAAGAAGAAGAAACCAAAAAGGTATGGTAGATCTAAACCCCCAAGAGATTCTCAAACCCAAGAAAGCCTTTCCGCAGGTATAAATTTTTGAAGAAAAGATCAAGACCAAGAAAAAATAATTGTTTTTTCATTTGTAAAAATGAAGGACATTTCGCATGAAAGTGCCCGCAAAATTCCTCAAGTAAGCTTAAAGCTTGTATAGGCTTAGAAGAATTTCAAGATCATTGGTCCATAGCAGAATCAGAAGACAATATTTCAGATGTATATATTTTAACTGAAATATCAGATGCAGAAGAAGAAGAAAAATGTGTTCAGAAGATGAATTTCTGTTTTTCCTGTTCAGAAGATGAGTTCTCAGAAGAACTTCACTACAGTGAAGAAGAAGAAAGTGACAGTGAAGTCACTAGCGAAACAACAGAGGTTTCAGAGGATGAATCAGAAAGCTCATGCTCAGAAAAGTCAGAAAACAAAGGTAAGCAAACTATGTTACCTTTCCCAGAAGTAAATGCTTTCTGTCCTTTTCAAAAAAGAACCACAGCCTCTACCAGTCTACCAAAACCAGATATTACTAAGACAGAAGAAAATACTTTGTTAAAAAAGATAGTCAAAACTAATAGCCTTATTTATATCCCAGTTCAAGTTCAAGTAAAAAATGAATGGATCTCAGTTGATGCATTCATAGATACTGGTGGATCAAATAATTTTTCTAGACCATCTTTGTTTAAATCTCTCTGGAAGCCCTTGTAAAATATATTGGTTTCTAAAACCACAGGACGATCTGTGAGTTTAACTCATTATGTAGATAATATTCCATTAAAAGTTGGGGGGAGTGTAGTTAAGATCTCTGAAATTCAACATTTTGCTCCCTTAGCTAGTTTAATGTTGGGAACGCCATTCTTAAATTCTGTGATTCCAGTAACGATCAGCCAAGACAAGCTGATTATAAACCTGAAAAAGAAAGCTATTGGTGTACCTAGATTGTTTATTGCAGATTCAGAAGCAAGGTATGAAAATAAACAGAAAAGGATGGGAGCTAGAAAGCCAATTAAGGATTCTGACGACTCTCAAGAAGTTCTGTAGATTTATGAATCAAGTGCAGAATCCAAAGCAAAACAAATGGCATGCATAGATCGCAATTGGTCTACAGAACAAATTGATATCCACAAAAGACTTCTAAAAGGCTGCTCAGAAAATCCCCAACAATGTTGGGAAGCAGAAAGCCCGATGCAAGAAATTGTAACCTTGGACGATAACGGAGTAAAATGAACGTTGATCCCCTGCATTCCCTCAGACGAGCAAGAAATAAAAGGACAAATTAAAGAATTGTTACAGATGCATCTCATCGAGCCAAGTGAGTCTCATTACGCTTGCTCAACGTTTCTGGTAAGGAATCATTCCGAGATAGTTAGGGGTAAACCTAGAATGGTGATAAATTACAAACCCCTCAATGCAATCACTCAGAGTTTTAATTACCCACTACAAAGGCCAAAAACCATAATGCAGAAGATACAACACATCAAGGTATTCAGTAAATTCGATATGAAGTCTGTATATTATCAAATTCAAATACAAAAAGAGGACCGACATAAAACTGCTTTTATTTGTCCAGCCGAATTTACCAAATGGAAAGCTGTTCCATTTGGTTTGAAAAATGCCCCTGCATTCTTCCAAAGAAGAATGGATTTCATTTTTCCCAGATATCATTTTATTGTCACATATAATGATGACATTCTCATTCATAGTCCAGATTGAAAAACCCATTTAGAGCATTTAGAAATTTTTCTCAAAGAAGTTTAGTAGCATGGCATAGTTTTATGAGAAAGGAAAATGATGTTGTTTCAAGACAATATAGATTTTCTGGGAATTAATATAGTCAATGGTGCGATTCAAATGAAACCACATGTATTAACTAAAGTGACACAATTTCCAGATGAATTGAAGGATACAAAGACAATTCAAAGGTTCTTAGGAGTCGTGAATTACATTCACAAGTACATCCCAAATTTGACAGAGAAAACAGCTCCAATTAGGAAACATCTCAAAGAGGGATGGTCACGAGAAGCAATAACAGCAGTCAAACAATTGAAAGCAGAATGTCAGCAATTGCCAAAGCTCCAACCACCAGGTGATGGTCTGCTTATTCTCCAAACTGATGCTTCTTTAGATTTTTGGGCAGCCATTCTTCTTGAACGAAGGGAGAAAGGTGAAGAAAAACTTTGTGCCTATGCATCGAGTGAATTCACACCCAGCCAAAAGAATTATTTCATAGCAGAAAAAGAAACATTGGCTATATTCAATGGGATACAAAGGTTTGAGTTATATCTTACTCCCGTGAAATTTTTAATACGAACAAACTCCAAGAATTTTAAATATTTCTTATTTGCCAAAATATCGAGACATATTGCAAAAGGGAGAATTCTTGTATGGCAGATCTGGTTCCAACAGTTTTATTTTGAAGTTGAATGGATCCCAGGTAATTCAATTTTTTTGACAGATTCATTAACTAGGGACATGAATAAAGCACTCATGACTTGTCCAGGTTCTTGTTTTTCCATCCCAGGTAAAGGTCCACAGGATGACAGTTTTTATACATTTGTTGACAGATTCAGGCTATTTGAAGGACATACAGGCCATCTTGCAGAAGAAATAAAAAAAAGTTGTGGGAATGAGACTGAGAAGAAACACTTGGATCAGAAAATTCCAAGCATGGAAATCCAAGAATATATGTACTTCTTTAGGCCTAGATGATACACTGGTAAAAGTATATCCTTTGCCTAATATGAAGGTAAAATTATTTTTTAGAAGGCTGCCAGAAAAAATACAGATTCTACAAAGGATGGATGATTTACAAGGAGAACCCAAGGCATTAAAATTTATGATTAATCAAAAAGCTTTGGTAACTATCAGTGTTATTTCACCTAATTGGAATAATAATGTAATCCATATTATTAGCTTGATGATTTCAAAAAGAATCTGTACATCAATGATTTTCGAATTAGGCTGGCAGCACAAATATTTTATGAGTAATAATTGCAGAGAATGGGTTCAACATGCAATCGAGAGTTCCACTAATATGTTTCAAATTTTTAAATGGGAACTCTTAAACGGCATCGAATTGGCAGTACAAAGGTCACCCACAGTCCGAAATGTCTTTAAAGATTCTTTTTTAGATATCGAGATCAACTCTTTATCTTTTTTGAACAAGTGGGAAAAGCAAGAGGCTATGTACACACCTCAGCAACAGGGTCTCCACCGAATAAAGACGAATACGGAAAAGGGAGAATCATCAAGAACAGCATCAAGAAGGACAATAATTTTAGATGAGGATGCCAAAGGAAAAGCAATAGAATCTACTTTACAGGACGAGCTGACAGATGCCCAGGACCGAGTGGATATCAACGAAGAATACTCTAAGCTGATGGAACTACACTACCAAAAGATGCTCGATGAGTACAGACCATCACATGACTCTTCTAATGAATTTGATCCTGACAGTGACTATGATTTGGATAGGATTCCTATGGGACCATGGTAGGATAAGATAGGATCTTTTGTAGCAGAAAAGTTGAGTAGACACCATCGATGAAAATTATGCTGAAAGGACCCTCAATTATTTCTATTTTGTCATTTTAGTTAGAATAGTAGAGTTAGGATGTCTATAAAAGAAAGGATCTGCAGAAGTTCAAGATCATCACTTGACAGAGAACTCGGAGATCTCTTATTGTAATAAGTTTTATGTATTCTGCTTGTTTTTATTAATATCAAAGCCTACTGGGCCACCTGTCTGAGGGCAGTTTCTGTAATCCAAAAGAACTTGGAACTGTAAGTCGAAGGAGTTTGAAGACCCATGGAGAGAGGTCGTAGTTGCACGCGCATGTTTGGTTGAGGAGAAGTCACCTACCTCAGATCTGTTGTTGAGAAGTCTTCCAATTTAATCAGAAGTAAGTTCGAATAGCAAAGCTTTATATCGTGTTGTCTCTGCACGTAATTATTAAGTCTCTGTTTGTCAATAAGTATCCACGTGTTGAAGAAGATCTGTATGCTACTAACACTAGTGGCTATATCTTAGATTTGGATAACTCTTCAAATCCCGGAGAATCAATCTAGATTTGGATAGGTGCTCTGTATCAGATGCAGGTCACAACAAAATTGGATAATGTATCCATTATGGTCCTAGCAGAAAAACGCATGACTGGTATAGTCTATGATTGGTGGATGGGACCATCAGAGGAAGAGAGAAGAGCCGTTATGGAAGCCGGACTGTCCACATTAGAATTATTGCTGAAGACACAGTTCGTGCCAGAACCAGTTGATGAGAAAAAGCAATTGATAACAGATCTTAGTCGAATGGAATTAAAAGATTTGAAATACTTTGACCAATTCAGTAAAGATTTCATGGCTAAGGTTTTTAAAGCTAATCTCTCAAATGATGTGGCTCAAAAAATTTCCGTTTTGTCAAAGTTACCGGGCAACTTAGGAGACCTCATTATGAAAGATCTAGATGTACAAAACAAAAGACTAGATCAAGTTTATTGGGTTGACCTTCTTTTCAGAATTATAGAGAAAGTTAAATACTTATGTTGGCAAAAGAAGGCGCATGACATCACACCCAGTTCAGATGTCTGCAAAATAATGCTACCATGGACACCATTCAAAAAGAAGAAGAAAACAAAAAGGTATGGTAGATTTAAACCCAAGAGAGTCTCAAACCCAAGAAAGCCGTTCCGCAAGTATAAATTTTTGAAGAAAAGATCAAGACCAAGAAACAATAATTGTTGTTTCATTTGTAAAAAGGAAGGACATTTCGCACAAAAGTTCCCGCAAAATTCCTCAAGTAAGCTTAAAGCTTGTATAGACTTAGAAGAATTTCAAGATGATTGGTCCATAGTAGAATCAGAAGACGATATCTCAAATGTATATATTTTGACTGAAATATCAGATGCAGAATAGGAAGAAGAAGAATGTGTACAAAAGATGAATTTTTGTTTTTCCTATTCAAAAGATGAGTTCTCAGAAGAACTTCACTACATTGAAGAAGAAGAAAGTGACAGTGAAGTCACTAACGAAACAACAGAGGTTTCAGAGGATGAATCAGAAAGCTCACACTCAGAAAAGTCAGAAAACAAAGGTAAGCAAACTATGTTACCTTTCCCAGAAGTAAATGCTTTTTGTCCTTTTCAAAAAAGAACCACAGCTTCTACTAGTCTACCAAAACCAGAGATTACTAAGACAGAAGAAAATACTTTGTTAAAAAAGATAGTCAAAACTAATAGCCTTATTTATATTCCAGTTCAAGTTCAAGTAAAAAATGAATGGATCTCAGTTGATGTATTCATAGATACCGATGGATCAAATAATTTGGCTAGACCATCTTTGTTTAAATCTCTCTGGAAACCCTTGCAAAATATATTGGTTTCTGAAACCATAGGAGGATTTGTGAGTTTAACTCATTATGTAGATAATATTCCATTAAAAGTTGGGGGGAGTATAGTTAATATCTCTGCAATTCAACATTTTGATCCCTCAGCTAGTTTAATGTTGGGAATGCCATTCTTAAATTCTATGCTTCCAGTAACGATCAGCCAAGGCAAGCTGATTATAAACCTGAAAAAGAAAGCTATTGTTGTAGCTAGATTGTTTATTGCAAATTCAGAAGCAAGGTATGAAAATAAACAAAAAATGATGGGAGCTAGAAAGCCAATTAAGGATTCTGACGACTGGCAAGAAGTTCTGCAGATTTATGAATCAAGAGAAGAATCCAAAGCAAAAAAAATGGCATGCATAGATCCCAATTGGTCGACAGAACAATTTGATATCCAAAAAAGACTTCTAAAAAGCTGCTCAGAAAATCCCCAACAGTTTTGGGAAGCGGAAAGTCTAATGCAAGAAATTGTAACCTTGCACGATAATGGAGTAAAAGGAAAGTTGATCCCCTGCACTCCCTCAGACGAGCAAGAAATAAAAGGACAAATTAAAGAATTGTTACAGATGCAGCTCATCGAGCCAAGTGAGTCTCATTACGCTTGCTCAACGTTTCTGGTGAGGAATCATTCCAAGATAGTTAGGGGTAAACCTAGAATGGTGATAAATTACAAACCCCTCAATGCAATCACTCAGAGTTTTAATTACCCATTGCCAAGGCCAGAAACCATAATGTAGAAGATACAGCATAGCAAGGTATTCAGTAAATTCGATATGAATTCTGGATACTATCATATTCAAATACAAAAAGAGGACTGGCATAAAACTCCTTTTATTTGTCTAGCCAGATTTTACCAATGGAAAGTTGTTCCATTTGGTTTGAAAAATGCCCCTACATTCTTCCAAAGAAGAATGGATTTCATTTTTGCCAAATATGATTTTATTGTCACATATAATGATGACATTCTCATTCATAGTCCAGATTGAAAAACCCATTTAGAGCATTTAGACATTTTTCTCAAAGAAGTTTAGTAGCATGGCATAGTTTTATCAGAAACGAAAATGATGTTGTTTCAAGACAATATAGATTTTCTGGGAATTAATATAGTCAATGGTGCGATTCAAATGCAACCACATGTATTAACTAAAGTGACACAATTTCCAGATGAATTGAAGGATACAAAGACAATTCAAAGGTTCTTAGGAGTCGTAAATTACATTCACAAGTACATCCCAAATTTGACAGAGAAAACAGCTCCAATCAAGAAACATCTCAAAGAGGGATGGTCACCAGAAGCAACAGCAGCAGCTAAACAATTGGAAGCAGAATGTCAGCAGTTGCCAAAGCTCCAACCACCAGGTGATGGTCTACTTATTCTCCAAACTGATGCTTCTTTAGATTTTTTGGCAGCCGTTGTTGTTGAACGAAGGGAGAAAGGTGAAGAAAAACTTTGTGCCTATGCATTAGGTGAATTCACACCCAACCAAAAGAATTATTTCATAGTAGAAAAGGAAACATTGGCTATATTCAATGGGATACAAAGGTTTGATTTATATCTTACTCTCGTGAAATTTTTAATTTGAACAGACTCCAATAATTTTAAATATTTCTTATTTGCCAAAATATCAAGACAGATTGCAAAGGGAAGAATTCTTGCATGGCAGATTTGGTTCCAACAATTTGACTTTGACGTTGAGTGGATCCTAGGTAATTCAATTTTTTTCACAGATTCATTAACCAGGGATATGAATAAGCATTCATAACTCATCCAGGTTCTTGTTTTACCATCCCCGGTAAGGGTCCACAGGACGACAATTTTTATACATTTTTTGATAGGTTCAGCCTATTTGAAGGACACGGAGGCCATCTTGCAGAAGAAATAAAAAAAGTTGTCGGAATGAGACTGAGAGGAAACACTTGGATCAAAAAATTCCAAGCATGGAAATCCAAGAATATAAGTACTTCTTTCGGCCTAGATGATACACTGGTAAAAGTATATCCTTTGCCTAATATGAAGGTAAAATTAATTTTCAGAAGTCTCTCAGATCTATGGTCTAGCGAATATACTGAACAAATGATATGGACTCTCAAGGTTTTGAATTTTTATTAACTTATTGGAGGGATTTATTTTGCTCTCAGTATTTTCACAGGAGCCAAAATTTTAGATCTTGAAGAAATTCCTATCAAGCCTAAATTAGGAAAATTTATTTTATCTTTAAAAATCCTAGACATTTTTGAAGAATTGGAAGCCTCTTTTCTGCAAAGGCTTGACGAGAATTATGCAGCAAACGACACTTTCCTCAATATGAGATATTTGATGGATTTGCTGATTGGGAGATAAAAGATGGCTTCTACATAAAAAGGTCAACCTATCTTAGTGCATCCAACAGACGATGCAATATCTCAGAATGTTTTCATCCCCTTGGGATTACCACAGTCTCAGGATAAGAGAAAGTATTGATCCTAATCCATTTGCTCAGGTTTTCAGTCATGAAAGGATCTGAGAAATCGAAACCAGTAATAATGAAGAAATGATTAAGCAACATGCTGGTTGGTTCAATGAGTTTGGAAATCTAAGGCTGACATATAAAATACAAATTTTACAAAAGATGGATGATTTACAAGGAGAACCCAAGGCATTAAAATTTATGATTAATCAAAAATCTTTGGTAACTATCAGTGTTATTTCAACCAATTGGAATAATAATGTAATCCATATTATTAGTCTGATGATTTCAAAAAGAATATGTACATTGATGATTTTCGAGTTAGGCTGGCAGCACAAATATTTTATGAGTAATAATTGCACAGAATGGGTTCAACATGCAATCGAGAGTTCCACTAATATGTTCCAAATTTGTAAATGGGAACTCTTAAATGACATCGAATTGGCAGTACAGAGTTCACCCACAGTCCGAAATGTCTTTAAAGATTCTTTTGTAGATATCGAGATTAGCTCTTTATCTTTTTTGAACAAGTGGGAAAAGCAAGAGGCTATGTACACACCTCAAGAACAGGGTCTCCAATGAATAAAGACGAATACGGAAAAGGGAGAGTCATCAAGAACAACATAAAAAAGGACAATAATTTTAGATGAGGACGCCAAAGGAAAAGCAACATAATCTACTTTACCGGATGAGCTGACAGATGCCCAGGACCCAGCAGATATCGACGAAGAATACTCTAAGCTGATGGAATGTCACTACCAAAAGATGCTCGATGAGTATAGACCAGCACATGACTCTTCTAATGAATTTGATCCTGATAGTGACTATGATTCGGATAGGAGTCCTATGGGACCATGGTAAGATAGGATAGAATCTTTTGTACCTGAAAAGTTGAGTAGCCACCATCGGCGAAAATTATGCTGAAAGGACCCTCAATTATTTCTATTTTGTCATTTTAGATAGAATAGTAGAGTTAGGATGGATATAAAGGAAAGGATCTGCAGAAGTTCAAGATCATCGCTTGACAGAGAACTCTGAGATCTCTTATTGTAATAAGTTTTATGTATTCTGCTTGTTTTTATTAATACCGAAGCCTACTGGGCCACCTGTCTGAGGACAGTTTCTGTAATCCAAAAGAACTTGGAACTGTAAGATGAAGATGTTTGAAGACCTGTGGAGAGAGGTCGTAGTTGCGTGCGGATGTTCGGTTGAGGACAAGTCACCTACCTCAGATCTGTAGTTGAGAAGTCTTCGAATTTAATCAGAAGTAAGTTCGAATACCAAAGCTTTCTATCGTGTTGTCTCTGCAAGTAATTATTAAGTGTCTATTTGTCAATCACCCCGCTGTGGATATTTTATCCACTTTCCTAGGCTTTTCCCATAAAAGCTCACCATTCTCTCCCATGATGCTTTTATGCTTTTTCCAAGCTAAGCATCTTTCTCCAAATAAGCATCTTAATGGATATTTATCTCCCATCCATTAAGCTTATCTAGAATTCTTATCATGAAATAATTATCCATTCCCATTCACCAATGGGATTTTATTTGGTAAGAGTCTCATCTCTAGGTGTCTCATTTCCAAGCACTGAAATTCCTTTATCTACTTGGTAGTAAAATATTTACTCAAATTTTTACCCCTAGTCCTAGCTTTTCTACTATAACTCATTATAAACGTTGCCCAACATGATAGTAATGGAGGGGTATTACATTCCACCCCCCCTTAAATTCACACCATCCTCGTTGTATTCTCTATCATTTCCGCATCTTACAATTTATTTCCTCTATCTCAGGTAGTTGTTTTTGAAATTATAGATTCCCATTGCATTGCCACCTGAATAAGATCCTTCCCAAATATAGGATATAAAGGAGTTCTACCAGAAATTCTCCTTCAAGTGGTACATATAACATTTGTTTCAGTAAATTTTGTGAGAATCATGAGATGCATTCTTCTAATACTAGTTTACAAAAAATAATATCATAACTTTAGTATAATGATACTACTATCGTAACAAAATGTTACGATATATATATGATCTCATCTAAAGTATCCATAAAGACTATATTATGTATAACTTATTGTAGACAATAAGTGACTCCACATCAATACAAAAACATAAAGATAATTCCATCTAATATTACCTTCAACTAAAAAATACTAAAAAATAAACCTCGTTCCTTCCAACCATCACTCATCAAAACGGTTGTAAAAGGTTTTCTTACAGGTTGGTGTGTACTTGATCTTGTTGGGTGTACTTTGGCAAGAGTGGACTGTTTAGAAGGACATATTATTGCGGTACTTTCCATTCTTATTTTTGTTGCATTACCAGTCTAGGCCTCGTTGTCCAAAAGGTTCTTCAAATGTTTCCTCTGAAGGGTACCTTCTGTTGCCATTGTCAAACAAGTGACAGAAAATATTTCAAGGGTTGTACTGACACTCCATCATTTCCTCGCTTACGATAATTCCCATTAGGCCCAAGGGTTGAGCCTAAGCTCTGATACCACTTGTCATGTCCCTCCACGTAGAATCACTTTCATTTATCTATTTATTTTTATCATACTTACATATAGGTCTTAGCCCATAATTCGACATGCTAGCTCCTTTAGTATCATGAAAGACTTCCTCAACCATACCATGATTTTTTTGACTAATTTTTTGTTGTTTTCTATATGTTACCCTAAGTCCCACTAGGGTCAACTACCTCATATATTACTGTATTTTTGCCATCATTCTATCCATAAGGGTATACAAATTTTAATCCCTTTGAACTATTACACCCATGTGTTGCCTGCAATATTTTTAATTAGAAGTATCAAGTTTAAATCGTCTTCTAGTGGAATAAAAGTTTCAAGTTTGGATGCTTCTGAGTTGACTTGTTTTAGAAACTCAGGGAATGTGGATGTGTAGGAACTTGGGGCGTGCATCTCAGTGCGTGTCATTCCATTCTGGCAAGCTTTCATGCCTTACCTCTACACCTTCTCAAAATATCACCTCAATCTCTTCCTCTATATTTTAATGCATTCGCTGATTATATACCAACTCCTTCATTCCTTTCTCTCAAACCATGTGCATCATTTCTTATTCACCATAAGTACTCAAATCTTCCATGGTTGAGGAAAGTGGTTTGCATGCCCAAACGCCAAAGGCTATATAGGAGAAACCCACCATGGGGTTTTAGTTTGAGGACTATTTTCCCATGATGTTAGAGACAATAAGGGAGGAGGGATTTATAAAGGAGCTCTGTAATGGATTCTATCTCTTGGAAGATCTAGAGAAAGGTCTCCTCACCTTCAATAGTCTCAAGAGGAACGTCATGCTCCTGGGAATGGAAATGGGAATTATTCCTTGATTTCGCTATCTTGAATTCGTTGTATTCATTGAATACAAATTTTAGAGTGTTAGTTTTACTGGATAATTATATGTATGTATAGTGCGTCGACTTAGTCAATTTGGCATACGATTTTCACTTCTTCCACCTACTTCAAAGGAAAAGGTCTCCATCGATAACCAAACTGATGACACCCAATGAGGGCCACCATTATTCTCATAGGTTGTGTAATGGATGACTACCGAGTTTGTCAAAGATTCCCTAAATAATATCACCGATGGTGGTACTGTGGGAGATTAGACCACCTAGAATGGTCTTATGGTACTAATTCCAAATTTTGCAACTCCCGACATGTAAAGATAAAACCAAACCTTCTTACATTTCTAATTCTCTCAGCTCATGCAAAGTGAGTCGCAATTATAATTCTTAATAATTCTACACAGATGGATATGTGGCAACATTCCACAACTATCCATAGGCGCATTGAAAAGTATGTCTCAGAAACTAAAGGCTTGGAGTCCTCATAATGTCTCCACAATTATCCAAGGGGCTCTGAAAAGTATGTGTGAGAATTTAAAAGGCCGAAGTCCTCTGGTCCTTAAAATGTCTCTCACCCTCTGGTCTTGGGAAATGTTTTATATGGTTGCCTATTCTCACCAGAGTTGTATTCACTACCCAAAGCCTCTCGACACTCAGATTGTTTCTCTTTTAACCTCATCATAGGAGCTCAATTTAATTTGGGTTTCAGTTAATAATCTATTCAATTTTGAACTAAGTGTCTCAATACCAGGTTCACTGTACCCTACAGTGAACCAGAATATCGAATCCAATAATGAAGACTGATTAACTATAAATCTCCAGCCTCTGCTACTACAAAATTCCTCTATTTAATCTATTGTGAATTCTTTTGTCATATTACTTGTCTTCTCCCATTTAGCCCTTTTTTTGGATGAGTTTCTCTCGATCTATGGTTGGGTCCAGGAGTATGATTAGGTCTAGGCCTAGCTACAAGTCTGCATTTGGGAGCCCTGGTATCAAATTCAGGAAATATTCTAGGAAAATTATCATTTGTTTGCACTAACTGGTTTGAGACGTCTTTCTCTTGTGCACTTTCTTTATGATTAGGATAATGAAGATGGGCGTGGTAATCTTTGTGAAAACCAGATATTTTACCATTTTCCATCGAGGACATAGCTGTAGAAATTCTACAAATCTCGCTCCTCTAAGACCATAGAGAAAATTTGACTGTAGATTAACCTGATAATGCAATATAACCAAAGAAAAATACTATAATCTACTTCTACTAACAATTTGCTTTGCGGGAGATTAAATATTGAGTAAGAACGAGATGAACACATATAACTAGAAGAAGAAGAATCAATGAACCAAACGCATGAAAATACTTTGGGGAAAGTTTCATCTAAAAAACCCCACTATTTGTATTATCATACAAGGTGGAAATACATAGGAATTATACAAATCCTTAGCTCTCATAGATAGCTAGCTCTCAGTACAATCCTCACAAATGCTCACAGGAAATCTTGGCTTCTTACAAGCCTTCTCCTCTGCCCTCCAAGCTCCTATTTCGTTGCATTGTTCCTAGTGGATGATTCTCACCTCACCAAGTCGAACAATGCTCTAACACACTGTCAAAACTGTGCAATCCTCAAGGAACCTTACCTTGACTGCATGCATGAGTTTCCTTTATAGGAAAACACATGCAACTGATAGTACACTATCCTTGTCTTTAATCTCAACTGGGTCTTTCTAAAAACAGACATGCATGAGTTACTGATGAGGGAATCTTTGGTTATCTGGAGTACACCAGTTGAGTCCATGCATGCATCAACTCACTGATAACTCACAATTAGTTCCTCAAACAATTTGGAACTAATTTAGCTGGACTTAACTCAGTAAACTGAGTTAACTAATTACAACTCAATCTTATCTCATTAATTTAAGGGATAAATGTTGCATGACTTCAGAGAGACTTCTAACTTGAATTTCTCCAAATAATTAATCCATAATTAATTAATTAATTATTTCCAAGTAGCTGGTGAGACTAAATTCGATTTTAATTCACAATTTTAATTCAAGAACAAATTAAAATTGGAATTTCTGGATTCTATTTTTATCATTTCTTATTTCTATTTTCAATGCTCCCTCCCAACAAGAAAGGAATTCAACTCGATCTGATAGTGAACCTTTGGAATGTTATGCATGCAACACTTCTCTCTAGTGTTGTTGCTCCAGCAACTTCAGAAGCAAAAAAACAGCCAACCTGAATCAGTATGATGCATTTGTCATCAAAGTCTCTGACTTCTATTCCATCTGTTAATTGAAAACTTTGTGCTTCTGTTAACTTTGCCTTTCTGCACTATTGTCAATCCTTCTTTGGGCTTCTTCATTATTTCACTGCTCTAGCCTCTGTCACCCCTCTGTCACTTTTATCTCTGACCGCATCAATCCCACTGACTCGTCCCACTACTATGTACTTTGGGCTCCCGTAGCAAGGGATGATCCATGAGATAAAACCTCTCAATGGACCCTACCCAGTTTCAGCCTTCTTGGGACTATCACTTCAAATCGCCCCACCTCACACCTGGAGGTATGGCTACATGTGATCCCTCTACCCACTTCGATCGAAATTCCCCCCCTAATGGAGGTATTTGCATGAGTGGATCTCTTCACTCAGTCTCCTCTCTGCTTCTCCAATTGTGGCTCCTCCACAATTGCGTGAGACTTCTTTTGGGGCTACATGTTGAGAGGTAATTTACTCTCCCTCTCAACCACCAAGTCTCTAACATTTTCCTTGCTCCTCAAGGCTTTTCATGCATCTTGAACCTCAAGAGCATACTGGTTCTTAACTCGTGAACCGATCTGTTTCACCTGTCTCGTGGTGATGTGTCTAAGGAAAACCTTTCCCTTACTAAAAACAACATCATAGCCTTTGTTCTCCAACATCGCGATCGATAGCAAGTTCTTCTTCACTCCAGGCACATACTTCACATCTGTCAAGGTGATAGGAGCTCCATGCTCCCTCTAAAAAGCAATCGTGCCCACTCCTAAAACATTACACTTTCCCTCGTCACCCATATATTTGCACATCTTGAGGTATTTATCCTCCAAGGCACTGAATAACTTCTTATCACTGGTCATGTGGAATGAGGCTCCACTATCAAGATACCAAACACAACCCATCATCGATGACACCATGCATGTGATGAGGGTAAAGTCCATTTCGAATTGAGAGGCTAATGCCTCACCTTCCGATCCTTCCAAGGATCCCTTCTTGGACTTCTTCGATGGGCAATTAATCGCATAACGTCCCATATCCATTGAAGTATGATATGAATTCGATTTGCACTTGCAACCCTGAACTTCAAATCTTGAATTCTCTTCTCAGTATACTGTTCACAGCTCCGATAAACTTGTCTTTGATACCATGTAGAAATCCTGCAAATTCTCTCTACAAATCTCACTCCTCTGAGACCATAGAGAAAATATGACTGTAGATTAACTCGATAACACAATATAACCAAAGAAAAATACTATAATCTACTTCCACTATCAATTTTCTTTGTGGAAGCTTAAAGATTGAGCAAGATTGAGCTGAAAACATATAACCAGAAGAAGAAGAATCAATGAACCAAACACATGAAAATAATTTTTGGAAAGCCTTGGCTAAAAAACCCCACTATCTGTATTATCATAAAAGGTGGAAATACATAGGAATTATACAAAGCCTTAGCTCTCACAGCTAGCCAGCTCTTAGTACAAACCTCATAGATGATCACAAGAAATCCTGGCTTCTCACAAGATTTCTCCTTTGCCCTCCAAGCTCCTATTTCCTTGTGTTGTTCCTACTGGATGTTCTCACCTCACCAAGTGGAACACTGCTCTAACATATTGTCAGAACTGCGCAATCCTCAAGAAAACTTACCTTGACTGCACGCATGAATTTCCTTTATAGGAAAACACATGCAATTGATAGTACACTGTCGTTGTATTTAATCTCAACTGGGTCTTTCTCATAACAGACATGCATGAGTTACTAATGAGGGAATCTTCAGTTATCTGGAGTACACTGGTTGAGTGCATGCATGCATCAACTGACTGATAACTCACAATTAGTTCCTCAAACAGTTTGGAACTAATTTAACTAGACTTAACTCAGTAAACTGAGTTAACTAATTACAACTCAAATATAACTCAATATTATCTCCTTAATTAAGGGATAAAATCCTTAATTTAAGGGATAACTGTTGCATGACTTCAGAAAGACTTCTAACTTGAATTTCTCCAACTAATTAATCCATAATGAATTAATTAATTATTTCCAAGCAGCTGGTGAGACTAAATTCCATTTTAATTCACAATTTTAATTCAAGGACATATTAAAATTGGAATTTCTGGATTCTATTTTTATCATTTCTTGTTGCTATTTTCAACAGTACCTTTGCATCTAGCATCCATACCACCCAGAATTTCTTCTACCTGGAGTCAACATCGCAACATCAGATCCATTCTGGATGAAAAGGCCGAGACAATAAATTGACCAGGCTTCGAATTGATATTTTTTCATTCATACCTTCATTCTTGTTCTGGCTTTACGTGGGTGGTTTCAAGGACTTCACTCCACAACTATGATTGGATACAGGTGAACATACTTCCTCCCCGTCTCTGACCCTAAGATTAGGATTGTCCCTCGCATTTATTTTTCTCATTCAACCATTATTCGGTTTTTATTGAGTGATCAGGTACAAGGCCACTCACCTGGAGTGATACTAATGTGTTGTAATCAGACCCAATGATCATACGCATCGGGGAATACAACCCACCCCTAGAATCATTACAGTTGGTTATACTCTAGATGGAGCATAATCATTCAAAATTAATAACATCATGAGAGTGTCACAATGATTCATGGTAATGGCTCGGAGTAGGAATTGCTAGACCTGTCCCGATTGGTAGTGGTATGGCATAATAAATCAAGGATAAAATCCTAGACATTGGCATCAAATAGTTCTTAACAGTAAACAAATCTTCTTGACCTTGCTTTACCTTACTTTAATAGAAAAAAAGATCGCTAATCACTTGAAACTGATCCAAACTTAAAGGGGAACACAACAACTTACAGATATAACCATAAACACAAAGATGGAGCAAAAAAACACTTCATTTCATTAATAGAAAAATATTGAACTATGATTACAAACAGAATGGAAATAAGATACCTTGGGCGATGGTAGCTTATCTCTCAGAAGAGATGTGGCGGCTCCATGCCTCTAAATTGAGTTACAATGAGGCTCAAGGGCCTTTATATTATTGAACAATAAGGGAAAACCCTAAACAACCAAAACCCTAACCCAAGTAGATGTAACACCAAGAGTTTATGGGCCTCGTTGGGGTTAGTTGGGCAGCCAACTTTTCGGGGTCGTAACTTGGTCATATTATCTTCGTTCGACGTGTATGATACCTCATTGGAAAGATCTCTATGAGAAATAAAACTCCTGATGTGATTTCTATAGAAATCTCCAAGCGAATTTTGAAAAAAAACGTCATTTAGGGCCTCAAAACAACTTCAGAAGTTTAGGACCTGAAAAACTACCAAAAATAGTAAATTGTGCTACAATTAAGGAAACAGATGAAACTGACTAGGAGGTCTAGGTGGAATATTTCGGTGGCCACCAATATCCACCCAGATCATTCCTCCCCCCTTGGGAAGCAACGGTCCCCATTACGCACAGAACCTCCATGAGGTGAGGAAATTTATGTTGAACGTGGTCCCTGATGAACCACTTGCCTTGGTGATAGAGCTGGCCTACTTTGACAACTCAATATACTTGTATCCTTTGTTGCCAAGTGTTATTGATCTGCATGTCCATGATCTAATCAGTTTTGGCCTACTCCATACAGTCTGGGTTGAGCTCTGTTGGTGTGAGTTGTTCTGCAATATCAGATGTGTCGAGTAATGGTGGGAAGTATGGTCGAAGGCGATCTGCATTGAACACTGGGTGTAGACCAAGGAATGGTGGGATGTTGAGCTCAAAGGCATTGTCACGGACGGCCTTGGTGATGGTCTATGGCCCATATTAGAGTCTGCGTGGTGGGGTCTAGCAAGGTTCTCTTTCTACAAATGAAGCCAAACTTTGTCCCCCACCTGGAACTTGTGTGACACTCGATGTTGATCATGGCGTTCCCTGTACTTAGCATTGGATCTATCTAATATAACATGGACCTGTTGGAGGATGTGTTGAATGCACTTAATGAATCTGTTAGCCCTTTTAGCTTCGGATTGCATGTGAGTTGAATCTACCTGAGTGGCTACAAATGGTATAGCCGGATCAATGGGACATAATGGCTGAAATCCTAGGGAAGACCTTCATCCCGTGTGCATGGATCCTTTGAGTTGTACATGCGCAGAATGTGTATGATCATCCTGTTGACAACCTCTATTTGGCCATCAGTTTGGGGATGGAAAGTCATGGACTTAGTGATTTTTGTATCCAGCATCGACTAGAGACTTGACCAAAATGCACTCAGGAATATGCTATCCCGATATGAGATAATGGACTGTGGGATGCCAAAGTTTACCCACACTCGCTCAAAGAAGAGCTTAATAGTGGCCTCTGTTGTGATACTCTTCTTGCAGGCCTCCATGATGGCCATCTTAGAGAATCTGTCGAGGACCACGAAAATGTAATTGCTTCCGTGCCTAGTAGAAGGAAGGCCCAACATATAATCCATGGAGATAGATTCCTAAGGTCGACTAGGAGTAGGTAGAGGAGTATACGGGCCTAGCTTCTTGATGGCCAATTTCACAATTGCACAGGTGGTGCACGATCTAATTTACTTTGCAACATGCTGAGGAATTTTCAACCGATAAAAATACTTTTTCAATACCACCATTGTTTTCTCTGCTCTGAAATGTCCAGTGACCCCACTGTAGTGTGCCTCCCAAATCATCTTGGCACGCTCACTTGAAGTAACACATATTTGTCCCAAGTTGCATAACAGTGCATCTTGACGGTGAAAATTTGGAACTTTCTTCCCTTCCAGGAGTGTCTGGTATATGCTACCGAGTTTTGGATCGCTCTTGTAAAGATGCGACAACCCCGATGTCTCATCCCCATAGGAGTCGAGCACAGTGATTAGCACCATGACCAGTGGTTGGCTTAGGTAATCATTGACATTATTGGTGCTGCCATTCTTATAATTAATGTTCAAATGGAATTGTTGCAGATAGGTGGACTGTTACACTAAAAAATGTCACCATGACTATTTACAGTTAGTATGGCTCAATCAACAGTCATGCTATCCTCTTAGGCAAGTCTTATGCCTCTGCTCTCCATGTAAAACTCCAAAAGAGAGAAAGTCTTTTATAAATGTATTTATCTCTGGGGACGCAGGTTCTCTCAACCTTACCTGCGGGGACGCACCCAATTTTCACAAAAGCTGCGTCTTTGGACGCTCTGTATGTAAAGGGGCAGGTGCGTCCCCCTGTAAAGGTTAAAATGCGCAAGTTTCATCTTTAAAAAGTTACTTGTGGTCATTTCTAGAGCATTCTAGAAGGTTGTTCGACGTGTATTGAGCGCCTCCAGATGGTTCATGTACCCCTACCAAAGAGGAACTTATCCCATCAATAAGGGAGCTATCCCATCCAAAGAGGGGATTATCCCATTGATGGTGGAACTGATTAACTTCCTCTTGAGCACTATAAATACAGGCATTGGGCCAGAAGGAGGGGAGGTTGAAAGCTATACATTTCTAAGGGTAAATGCTGCAGGAATTAGGACTCCCATTTAGAAGCTTGTGAGGAGAGATTGCCATCTTTGCTTGTTCTATTTGGAAGTGGGTGAGCTTTGTCAAAGTAAAGGAGAACTCTTGATGGACCCTGGGAGGGACTTGCACAACACCAAGGCTCAGGTTGTATTTGTTCCTTTTGTTACCTATTAATGCAAATGAGTCCATTCTTCTCAATAACTTGTTATTTATGAGTTGTTTCATGTACTCCTTGGTCTATGTGTTAAATATGTTTTATTCTATGAGATTATCAAGTGCTATTTAATCGTTTGATTGTTAGTGTATGCAGGTTTCAAAGTGAAGGAGGAGCTCATCCGGATCAGCGGAGCTGGACTGCTACAACAGCGTTGGATTACAGGTAGGATCTAAACAATTGATTTCCCATATAGTAAATGCATGTTTAGAGAAGGATTGCTCTTGTTTGTCTTGTTTGTCACTAGAGATTCTTAGGCTCCTAGGGAGGTTGGTTGTGTCCGCACAATCGACTCTTTCCGCCTGACATGGACCATTTATGATGGTGATCGTTCTGCAACTTCCCTTGGATCTGTCTGAACTGTAGAGGCTGGTGGTCTGTTTGGATGACCATTTCCTTCCCCAGAATATAATGATTCCATTTATGGCAGGCCTACACAATGGAATACATTTTTTTGTCATAAGTGGGGTACTATCAGACTGTGTTTGAAAGTGTCTCACTGTGGTAAGCTAGTGGATGCCCATGTTGAGTAAGAACTACACCAATATCATTGTCGGGGGCATCTATCTCAATCTCAAATGGTTGTTGCATGTCTAGTAATGTACCTAATGGTGAGATAGTTGGACAGGTGACTAAACATTATACTCTACATTATGAAACTAATAAACCAGAAAGAGATGGATCGTTTTGTGAAAGAATCTTTGGACCTATCAAAAGTAGAGTTTGTTCTTGTGGAAATTCTCCAGGGATTGGAAATGAGAAGATAGATGCAAAATTTTGCACACAATGTGGAGTTGAATTCGTTGATTCTCAAATTCGAAGATATCAAATGGGATACTTTAAATTGGCATGTCCGGTGGTTCACGTATGGTATTTGAAATGCCTTCCCAATTATATTGCGAATCTATTAGCTAAAACTCGGAAAGAATTAGAAGGTCCAGTATACTGCTATGTGTGACTTGATCACAAGTTCCGATCATACAGATCCATAATCAGGAACTGTCATCCTATTAAATCTCATTGGGATGCCTTTAGCTCTAACATGACCCTCCAGAGGAGTAGCATGACGAAAAGAAATTTGCTTTCACTCTACCCTTGGTGACTTGACTTAAAGGCCAAGTGATATGAGAGAACCCCAACATGAACCTATGGTAGAAATTGGCAAGACCTAAAAAGTTGTGGAGCTTTGTTAGAGTGGTTGGGGCTAGCCAATCCCAAATGACTTGTATCTTGAATGGGTCCACATGTACACCCTGCACATCAATGATGTACCCGAGATATTGAACCTGGGTCAGGCCAAAGGTGCATTTCTCCAAGTTAGCACACAACATGTGTTGTCAAAGGGTTTGAAGGACTTGTCCAATATGGTGGAGGTGCTCTTCCCAACTCTAGATGAAGATGAAGCTGCCATCTAAATACACCACCATGAATGCATTGGTGAAGGACTGCAAGATGTCATCCATCAGTCTCATGAAGGTTGCAGCAGCATTCGTCAATCCTAACACCATGACCAACAATTCGAAAAGGACCTCCTTGGATTTGAAGGGAGTATTCCACACATCAGAGGGTTCGATAGGCACCGGGTGATAACTTGACTTCAAGTCAATCTTGCTGAAATATTTGGTCCCCTTGAGCTGGTCTAGAAGGTCATTAATCTGCGGGATTGGGTACCTATTCTAGATAGTTATCTTGTTGATCACCCAATAGTCAATACATAGCCTCTAGGACCCATCCTTCTTTTGTACCAATACAATCATGCTCCCACAGGATGATGATCTTGGCCTAGTGTGCCCTATCTACAGTAGTTCCTGAATTTGCCTCTTGATCCCATCGTTCTCCAACACAGAGCATCGATAGATCGGTCCATTGGGTAGCGGCACGCTCAGGGTCAGATCGATGGAGTACTTGACCTGACAATGAAAAGGTACCCCTGTGGGTGAGGCGAAAATGTCCTTGTACTCCTTCATGACCTTGTCCATTTGCTACTGCTGTGCAGAGGAGCCTTCCCTGGAAGTCATGGCCACAACCTTCTTCTTGCCTTGGGGGGGAATCATAAGGAAAAGAAATTTCGTATTATGGGAAATGATCTTTTACATCGCTTTGCAGTTATCAAAGAGACGACTGTAGGCAGGGCTACCTCCGATATCCTATACAACTTATTAGCCAAAGTATTAATCACAGAGTGAGGTATAGACCTATATACAACATGTCACTTCCACAAGTATGGTTGTCCTAACAATACATCAAAAACTTCAAGAGCAGCAATGTCACATAATACCTCATCTGTGAAGGGCTTGATGTTGTAGGGAAGGTGGTACTGCTGGCTAATGCGAAGATCTCGTCCTTGGTGAAGCCATCTGGTGATGTACGGTTTTGGATGTGTTGTAGTCTTTAGGCCCATCCACTTCATGACTTCTGCTAAAATGAGGTTCTTTTGGCTCCCGCTATCAACAATGAACTACAACGAAGAACCCTTCACCCACATCTGTGAGTGGAAGAGGCGTTCCCCATCCTCTTGATCTTTAGGCTCAATTTTCTGGATCTTTGTAGTGGCCTCGGTGGCACTAGGCTCTGCATAAATGTTCTTCTTCGCTTTTTCAGTCCCCTTATCAGGTTTTGATTTGGAGTCTGAACCTACATCTGATTCGGAAACCTTTAGCTCGATGACCAGTGACCGCTTGGCGTGACACTCACTTGTATTATGAGTGGACCTCTTATGGAACTCACACCATTTTCCCGTGTCCTTATTCATCTTTGTGGTGATTTTCTTTGCTTGTAGCTTCGACGGGTTGTCTTGGGTAGCCTTTCCTTGGCTTCGTCCCTTGTTCTATGGTTTGAGGGCGCCTTTTCCTTGCTTTGGATTCACAGATCCAAAGTATCGCTTCTTATGTTTAAACTGCTTCTCAATCTTTGCAATGTACTAATACGTTGTGCCAAGCGAGGAAATGTCCAGGAACTCCATCTCGTCCTTGATGTACTTGTGTAGATAGTCGCGGTACTTGAGCACCAAATGCCACTCAGTATCCTTGATACCCAGCTTTGTGCGAAGGGTATGGAAAGTATTTGCGAACTCCAGCACATATTGGTTCCTTCCCTGCCATAGCGTGGTCCAATTTATGTAATTATCTTCATATCTCCCGACAGGGTAATAATGTTCCTTGATGATGTCTCATAAATAATTCCAAGCGGATGCAGCTGGAAACAACGAGGGTTCACTCTCATCCTTTTCTTCACAGTAGGTTTGCCACCAGTCCTTGACGTGTGGGGTGGCTTTGAGAAGTGAAAACATAATCTTTTCTCGATTGGAAAATTCATGAACTAAAAAATATCCTTCCAATAGATTTAACCATTTATCTACGACGTCTTCATCTATGAGGCCTTCAAATATGGGAATATTGAAGTTAACTTGTACCTTAAAAGGAGTGGTGCCTCCAGAGTGGCTAATGGATGATGATGCATCACCTTTGGGTAGCTACTGAATGATATGGGAAACGTTATCCATCTTCGCATCCCTCTATCGCTTGAGGGCTTCCTCAAGCAACATTTTGAAACGATATCTTGCCCCCTCATGTTTCTTTTCTTTCGCCATGGGAGGTCGTCAGGTTTTGTGAGGCTAGTCCTTCAATGGTTCAACTAGATCGAGCCCTAACTCCTTATACCTTGACCTTATTGGGGACATGCAAAGAAAAATAGAGAAAGGGTAGACCTCTATAATACCACTAATCTGAACTTAAACGGGAATGCAAAAACTTACAGGTATAATCATAAACATAGAGACGCAGTAGAAAAATACTTGATTTCATTAATAGAAAACTATTAAACTATGCTTACAGACAGAATGGAAATAAGATAGCTCGGGCGATGGTAGCTTATCTATGAGAAGATATGTGGTGGCTACTTGCCTCTAAACTGAGTTACAATGAGGTTCAAGGGATTTTTTAGTATTAAACAATAATGGAAAACCCTAAACAACCAAAACCCTAACCTGAGGAGATGTAACACCAAGAGTTTATGGGCCCTGTTGGGGTTAGTTGGGCAGTCAACTTCCCAGGGTCATGTCCTGGTCATATTATCTCTCTTTGACATGTATAATACCTCATTGGAAATATATCTCCAAGGACTACAACTATTGATGCGGGTCTTGGCCTGAAAAGAAGTGGAATATGAGGAAGGAGTATGTAAAGTAGGGGCCAGGTAAGTTCTATTGTCATAGCAATTGTTGGAAGGAATTTTTCCAAAAAAAACGTCGTTTAGGGCCGCAAAATGGCTCTGGAAGTTCAAGACCCGAAAAACTGCCAAAATAGTAAACCATGCTACAATTAAGAAACAAATGAAACTAACTCTGGGTCTAGGTGGAATAGGTGGGTGGCCACCAATATCCACCTGGATCATAAACACTAGAAGAGGTAGTGGAAATCAAATGCTAAGTTGCATGCCCTGTTGTTTCTATTGCTAACACTATGTATGAAACACTAGAACCATGGACAAGGCGTTGTCCATCGCTTCTTCAAAAAATCAAGCATATTTTTAGGAGAAAAATCATCATTTCAAGCTAAACTGAAAAACGAAGCAATTATTTGACTCTCATTCTATGACCATAACTACATACGTAATACATACATAGGGTTCCAACATCCTCTAATAAACTTGTAATTAATAATACTAACAACCACGTGTTATGGTTAAACCTCTAATTATAACTTCTTTTAAATTTATATTCAAAACTTGTCACAACTTCTTGTATCTATTCATCTTATAAATAAGAAGGTCACATATATATTTATTTGTATGGTAAATAACAACAACATAAAACATAAGGAGTCAAATGATCTAAGAATATCCAATGCAATGGATTCAAACCAGATTGGTTGATAGGGTGTCACTTGGAAAATTGAACACCACCACCCAACCTAGCACTAAATTCCTCCAGTTTACCCCCGAGATGAGAGTACTTTCCCATGGATCAACAATCTCTTGTTGATCGCTTAAATGGGTATTTAATTCCCTTCTTTCATGATAAGGTTTCCTTTAGCGTTGTCCCGCTTTTATGGACCTTTTTATCCACTTGCCTAGTTTTTCCCACAAAAGCTCACCTTTCTCTCCCCCGATGATTTAATGTTTTTTCCAAGCTTAGCATATTTCTCCAGCTAAGAAGCTTAATGGATATTTATCTCTCATCCATTAAGCTTATCTAGAATTTGATCTAGAATTCTTATCATGAAGGAATTATCCATTCCCATTCACCAATGGGATTTTCTTAGGCAAGAGTCTCATCTCTAGGTGTTCCATTTCCAAGCACTTAAATTCCCTTTATCTATTTGGTAATAAAATATTTGGTCACATTTTTACCCGTAGTCCTAACTTTTCTTCTATAACTCGGTGTAAACTTTTCCCAACGTGACAACAACGGAGGGGTGTTATAGTCAACCATGGTCCAATGTTGCATTTTGACAAAGATTATCTCAATATGTAAATCAACCATGCTCAACCATGTTTATTTTAGGGTTTATAATATTTATCTTAGCATTTATATACCTTGGGTTTATTTTTTTTCCCTTCGGTTTATAATATCAATCATGATCAACCATGGTTAATCACATCCAACCATGATCAACCATGGTCGAATGTCACATTGTGAAAATGATTGTCTCAATATGAAAATCAACCATCGTCAACCATGGTCAGCCATCACATGGTGACAAAGATTGTGTCGATATGAAAACCAATCATGGTAAAGCATGGTCAACCATGGTTAATTTTACATTGGGATATGGATTATCTCAATATGGAAGTTCACCATGGTCAACCATGTTTATTTTAGGGTTTATAATATTTATCTTAGCATTTATATACCTTGGATTCATGATTTTTATCCCTTGGGTTCATAATTTTTATCCCTTGGGTTCATATTCCTAGGAATATGAATCCTTAGATAAATATACCCAAGGGATTGCTATTATAAGCCGAAGGTATTAATACTAAAAACCCTAGTGTTTATTCTTTAGGTTTTTTAGTATTAATCCCTTGGATTTATTATCAATTGGGTTAATATTATTCCCTTGGGTTTATAATCTCTTGAGGTTTTAGTATTAATCCCATGGGTTTATTTTTCCATTTGGTTTATAATATCAATCCCTAGGTTTTGTTAATCTAGAGGTTCATATTTATATTACATAATTTAAAATTAAATAATAATAAATAATATTTAATATTAAAATATTATTATTATAAAGAAATAATTATTAATTATAATGACAATAATAACATTTTTATTGCAACAGTGTTTTTGTATTATTATTTTTATTGTTACATATCAATAGTAAATATAAATGAAGTTGTTGACCATATCAACTATATTAAT
Source organism: Pinus tabuliformis (assembly GCA_031772625.1). Taxonomy (NCBI): domain Eukaryota; kingdom Viridiplantae; phylum Streptophyta; class Pinopsida; order Pinales; family Pinaceae; genus Pinus; species Pinus tabuliformis. Next base: position 509,489,495 of record CM062807.1, read on the forward strand.
ATTTTTAATATAGTTGTAATAGTTTAATAGACTATATAGTCAATTTTCAAATTCTAAATCGAAAAAATTTGAAATTTTCAAAATGTCACCCTCGTATGTCCGCAAACAAGACAATCAGTTTGAACCAGAGTTTCCTGAGAAGTGGAAACTTTAGGAAGTTTTGATTCAAAACCTATTAAAAGTTCGTATTTGGTATATCCTGCGAATTTAAGCGAGTTTCCTAAAATGGCTCCTTTAATCCCGCTCCCTGAAAAATTTGCCAATGAATATCGTACATCTGTCAATCACATCATACTACATGAGAAAGAAGTCCTTGTCTTCTTTCTGTTGGGTATGATAATGAAAGTGGCCAATATGGACAGAAGCACAAAGACAAAAGAGGAAGCGAATCTAGCAAAAGAAAGGAAGCAGAAGATATCAGTTCCTCAAAATCATCGGTTTCTTGTAAGAATGTAGGAGATGGTGTGATTAGGGTTAACCTTGAAATTAGAAAGAATGAACTGATGGAAATCACCAGTTTCTTATAAGAAAGTAGGAGAAGGTGTGATGAGGGTTAAGCTTGTAATTAGAAAGAATGAATTGACAGAATTTTTGTCTAATGGTTTGGCTAAGAAGGTGGCCATGTGGGATTTGTTGGTGGAGCTTCAAGCTAATTTAGTTGATCAGAGTGTTGGGTTGTGTTATATTCTTTCCACAATTAGCCCAGGTAGTTAACCGGGGATTAGAAGGGGGGGTCACATGGTGTTTGAGGGGTACCCGTAACCCCACTTTATGGGGTCTGGGGCAGCGCCCCAGAAAATTTTGGTTTTGGACCCTATGTTAGGTTGGGCAGACCCACCTATGGTTTTGTGCATGATTTTTGCACATGTTTTTTTGGACGCGATGATTTTTGGTCCATGGTATTTGACACGATGGTTTTCAGTCCATGGTATTGGATGCTTCGGCATGTATAAATATGTATTGTAACATTGAAAGGAATATAATGAAAAATAAAGCTGGTAGTGCTGGTTTTGGGGTCTAGGGGAAAATCTCTGTGTATATGTGTTTTTTTTTTCTCAGTAAAGACTAGTTCTATATTAAAAAAGTGAAAAATATGTACATAGAGGTCAGACCTTTAGAGGAGGCCGAAGCCAGTCCTCAAACAAAAAAACCTGGACAATACTGTTGAACCGGTCTAGCGGTTTTACAAAACAAACCTCAGAGTGTTGATTTGCCCTGATATTCTGACTAACTGGACTCGGACTACATTTATCATAAACAACAGTAATCTTAACTAGACAGAAGCATTTAGCATAGCTGACTCTAGGACAGAGTATGACAACTGTATTGACTGAACTAACAACCAGGAGCATTAGACTGAAACAAACAGGAGTAAATTGCTGCAAAATCCACGACACAAGATCAAAAAAGCGTGACATGTGCACCCGATGGAGTTTAGACTGCATGGCCGGGCGACGCGTGCTTATCTTCTTTCTCCGGACTTGGAGAGGCAAGCCAGGTAACATAGCCATCATCATCCAGAATCGGCTCTCCACGAGAGTCAGTGACCAAGTGAAGACAGCCAAATCCATGCTGAGAAGGTTCGCTGATCTTGTCCTCTTCCCTGGCTGGGTTGGACGGCGGAGGCTCTTCCTGGACCGGGGCTTCCTCATACAAACAGTCAGCCCGATACACCAAACCATTCATGTCCCCCAGAAGAATGCTGCTTTCCTGAGCGCTTGTGGAAGCAGGGGAAGTCGAGCTGGGAGTGTGGCGCTCCTCCTCAGAGATGTGCACAGTGAAATTTACAGTCACCACTGGTCTAATAAGCCGGCTTTGGAAAATAAGGCGGAAGGACTGGTATGAGCCGTTCGGGACAAATCTCTCCTGGTCCGATAGCGGGGATGAGGGAGGAACAGAGGCAATTGGGACCGCCTGCTGCAGGTCCGAATGAGAAAGGTCAGCTCTGATGCCAGACCGACCCCCTCGTCGCGGAACGCCCCTGCTGCGAGGCATAGCATCAAGAGCAAGAGACCTGAGAAGCCGCTCGAGCCAGAGTAAACTGAAGGCTTGAGGAATCCTGTGCAGAACACGAGCTTCGACAGGAGAGTTCTGGCCATGAAATTGAACTGGCTGCGCATTATAAAGAACTGATACATTCACTGCCGCGGGAGAATTACGCAAATCCATAATCCTGGTTCGCATCAAGGACAGAGTTGCCATGCTCGCCTTGAATGCGAATTTACCTCGGGCCTGAAGGGATGTGAAGTCACCTGCATTGAGCCTTAACTGATAACCACCGACGCAAACCCCGGAGGACGCCTGCCTGCCATCCGTCAGGCTTGATGGTAGCGCGGCATGCTCCATCATTAATTGCTGGAGTGAACACCCGCATCCGGGTGTGTGTATATGTGTTTTATGTGTTATGCTCTCGCATTGTTTATTTTTAGTGTTTTAGAACTTGTATGTAGGTAATTTCTGTACAGGGTTAAAACCTACATAGAGTACTGCACTATATGATCCATATGAAGATAATTTTGGTGCTGCAGCGCGGATGAATAGTCATAGCGTATGGAGGTCCTTATTGGGTAGCATCCCTGAAGACAAGAATATTAATTATTATTATTATTATTATTATCTAATTTTAAGGTCACCACCAAGCCAAACACCAAATTGGTGTATGATACCGCCTTGTTTGTCGGACAAGGAACCACCTCCTCTAGGCTTATGAAGGCATACATACTCTACCCCCTCTAGTTTTGAACTTGTGACCTCTTAGAAGGAAACACATGCTCTTAATATGCAATTGGATTGATCTGCTCATTTGAAATGAGTTTCCAAGTACTGCTGATCTTGAAAGATTCACTTGGTGTTTGAGTGTAATAATTTCTAATGGGGTTATTATGCATCATGTTATGATCTTAGCTATAATCATTATGTAAGTTTTTCCTGGAAATCGAGATCTCTATCATATAAGCCAGAGAATGGACATCTCTATGTTAATTGCGCAATTGTAGTGTTTTGAAATATTTTAGAATTTAATAGAGAGTGGAAAAAAAAATTGTTTCATCTAGCTACTATCCATTAAATCAAAAAATATTTCTAGAATTGGCAATGGGTATAAGTTAAGCACCAAATAACAGTCGTACTGCTATCGACTGTAGTTTTTTGGGTTTGAAATCCACATATTCATTAAGAATTACAATAATAATGTCAGTAGAGATAATTTTTAAATTATGAATCTGGCATCATGGTGCCTACTGTTTATTGAACGCTTGTCTTGAGATCTTAGATGCAAGATGCGTTTTCTTTATAGTTAGATAAAAATAGAATAGGGATTTTATTAGGGGTTGGAAGCACCGAGGAAATTAAAATTAAATGCGTGTAGCATATCTTCCAAGATTGAAGTGAATCCATTAAATCCAGCCAATATCATATTGTTAATGGAAAAATCCATTCATACTTTTGAGGATGCACTTTAAGACTTCTAAACTAAAATTAATTTAATTCAAGTACATCTTTCAAAATATTCCAAAATTCTAAGAAAAAAACTCTTTTAAGCCCTCAAACAAACAATCCCATGAACATCACCACATTGAACACTACAAATGTGTGAGATTGGATTTTTTGTTTGCCAATCCTAGGGAAAATTTGAATAAATACTAGGAAAGGAGTATAATGTTTTCGGAAATATTGTAGGTGATAATCAAGTTTTTGGGTTATATATTGTTGAATTTTAATATTCACTTTATTGGGAATTGATCATGTGCAATAATCACCACTTTGGGATCCACCCTGGGACCACTAAAAAAAGGAATGATAACGGGTTGGAAGTTTACTATTGTGTGTAAGTTTTTGGTGTAACAGAAAAACTCAACATGTATAAGATCCTTGGCCAAGGTTCATTTCCAAATTTGCGTTTGAGGGAGAGTGTTGGATTTTCACACTCACCTCGTTAAGGTGTTGGACTCTAGGATCCACCCTAGGACCACTCAAAAAGGTAATGATCAGGGGTTGAATGTTTACTAATGGCTGAAGATTTTGGTGTAACAAAAAACCTCAACTAAAACCTGTACTAAAATTAAAATAATTTAACTTAAACTAAAATTAACACTGCTAAACTAAAATTAAATTAACTTAATTTCAATATAGATTTCAAAATATTCCAAAAATTGAAGAAAAATGCTCTTTCAATCACTCAAACAAACAATCCCACAAACATCACCACATTGCACACTGCAAATCTCTGAGATTGATTTTTTTTTTCACCAATCATAGGGAAACATTGAAACAGATCAAGGTAAATGAGCATACTTCTTTCAGAAAGATTGTGGGTGATAATCAGGTTACTTGGTTATATATGAAGGCCGAGGCTTAGTTTTAAAACATCTCAGTTGGTTGTAATTCTAAAAGCTATTTTGGTTGTGATGGCTTTGGAAGAAATCTCTAATCCACTATGAATCTTTTCCTTTGAGTATTTACTTGTGAAATATTGTTATTGTCCTATAGGATACAATTTAGCATTGTTGTTAAGGAGCTCTATAGGCTGTTGTGGAGGAGGTTCATACTTGATGGAGACTTATGAATTCTATGTGAAGGATATCTCTCAGAACAGGCTCTACCAACGCAGGAAAGGATATGGAGATTTTTTTCCTTATGTTCCCACTGGACATATATTGACCACCTATTAGTATTAATATGGAATCATTTTAATATATGAAATCATATATTGACCACCTTATCGTATATGTTTTCAATGTTTTCCCTTACAGTCTATTTAGGCATGAAATCATAGTCTTTGTAAATTGTAGTTTGGAGAGATGCAACTCGGAACATTTACCCCTTTTGAAAGCATTTGATGGTCAATACAATTTTGAAATGTAAACAGTGACACATAAAAGGAATTTTGAAACATACTTCCAAGCATTTATGTTAGCCGTCATAAGTTTTACATGCTGGTTTATATGAAGGGAAGGATTAAAATGGAATAGAGAGCTGGATATTGTTCTCAACAAGTTTGCACTGACAAGGGATTGGATATATTCTTGATTATGATGTGCAAGAGGAAGATCTTGTTAAAGAAGAGACCTTTCTGCGTGGCCATGTCTTCAAGGCTGAAGACAAACACAACTGAAGCAAAGTGAGACTTATCACACATTTTCACCTCTTGCACTTTACAATCATAGGATTCAAGTATATTTATATGCTTCATTACATAAAATATTACAACCAACATAATAGGGGCTATCGAAACCATGTGATTGAAAATCACATATTGTAAACCTAACAAATTTGACTTACCCAACGATCCTCCTTTAAACTTGGAAAAATTCTTAAGATCCAATATGGGAAACTCACATGTCCCCCTATCACTCAAAACTTTTTTTAGGGTATGTATCCCTTACAAGGTCTTATAGTTTTATGCCCATTTACATGTAGTTTAAAGAATAGGAGGTGTTACTTTCAATTAACCCAACCTCCAAGGCCTCATTATGAAAATGGGTTTACAAAATTTCTTCTTTCCCTAAAAGTTAGTGGAATTAACTTTGGACTGTACCATCGCATTCATCTAGTCAAGAGCTTCCAGGTGATATAAAATTCATCTCAATTTGACTTGTGGATTTTAGGTTATGCCCATTTGACGTTTGGACCCCATAACCCTTACCACATCAGCAAGGATTTGCCGCATTAGTGCTTAAGAATGGCAACCATTTAATCCTCCTTAGTGCGTCGCACATTTTCGTGTCAACTAATAAGAATATTTCCATCTCATGGCTTCTAACTCCTAATTCGCAACCATGTGTGCTACCTCATCAGCACCACATAGCACTTAATGTCAGATTGCACCGCGAACCCCCATCACATATCTTTCAATGCCATGTCAACTTTCCCTCCACATCACCCAATTCAAAAGCATCTTGCTAACATCATGATGGCATTAGGGTGATGTCACCCACACAAGTGACATTCTCTCAAGGTGCCATGTGTCATTCAAAACATTTCTAGTTGACCATCCCAAAAGGACCATAGCTTCCTGCCACATGTCACATTGATAGAGTGTCACATTGGAAACCTTTCCATGTCACAAGCACACCTCCTCATTGTCCCTCATAGCTTCTGCCACCTCATATCAATTCTTTTGCCCCACTGGTTCCGAAATCTTCCTGTCAACAATTATTTTACAGTTGAGCAGAAGGGAAGAACTTTATGTCCAATCTTGAGTCAACATCACCACTATGCTTATGAGAGGTGACACAGCCATCCTTCCTCTACGGTGTGATAAAAATTCTTGGCAGTAAGGAATAAACATTTTCCTGTCTCGTGCCTTCTTTCAACCACACCCACTTCTCCTTGAAGTTTCACTGCAACCTTGACCCAACGCGATGCAAATACACACAATGCCATGTCTCCTATCTCATAGAGGCACATATCCTTTCCCTGGGACATAAATGTATCCAAAAATAGATAGATATTATTTACTCTCCATGGTTTTGAGTCTTTGCAAGTATTAATAGAGTTCATCCATCCCGAGTGCAAGCACATCATTCAACAACGAATGAACTTAGAGTCTCAAGGACTCTAATGGGCCATGAAGCTATTCTAAATGACCGACAATGCTCTGTACCATTAATATAATGGGGTTAAATCCATTCTTCCCACACAAACACTCTAGTCGTTAAAAATAGCTATAGTAGGGAAATAAACTCTCAACATGTCTATAAGAGGCTCTATCAAACTCACTAATATGGCATGTATTACATAAAGTAAACATAGAATTCCACTAGTCTATACATAACTCCATGCATTCATAACATTCATGCATATCAACCATAAAAATCGCACATAGTGACAATAAACTAAACCCAACAATTTAATTTTATATATTATGTAAGTGACCATGCATTTAGGAGTTCATCAGTAGTCACAGGGTCTTGAAATCCCTTCCAAACAATGAGAGAATTCATACATGTATCTCATCACAAGAAACTAGGAAGAACGCGATTCCTCCATAAGAAATGCAATTGCATTCATTGTTATAACCCATAACAATAACATTATCCATACATAAGGAAACAAAAGTACAAGTATATACATGCATATATTTAGCTTAATGAGTGGAAATCAAGGGAGGGAGTTCAACTCTCCAACCAATCATAGGCTCTCTACACTAGAATCATTCTTATATTTGACCACCTACGAGATGGATTCAGACTTTGAGGGGGTAATTCTTTAGGAGTTCCGTCACCAACAAGTAGTCAACAATTGGTAAGAAGCAAAGTCCATTTCTCAGGTGATTTCTGAACAACCCCTAGTAGTAACATGATAATGACTATTTTTTTAGTATAACATCAACCGTAAGAGTTTATTCAAGGCTTAGTTTCATTTTAGTTCTGGGAGATGGAATATATGTGTATAAAGGGAGGTTTATTAGTTGGATTAGTTACTACAAGAGTAAAGAGTACACTTCCAGGAGATTTATAAACCTATTGAGCAAGTACCTTAGTGGTTTATCAGCCCAAAGGCTAGCCACTTAGGGGTTTATCAGACATTTCAACTAATTCCTGGGTATCTCAACTTGTGAAGTAGTTTATCAACCCAACTAGTATCTGAGTGGTTTCTCAGCCCTAAGTCTAGCCACTACTCAAGTGTTCATCAACTCTATGAGCAAGTACATAACTGATTTATCAACCCCAGCTAGCACTTCAATGTCTCAGCTCCACTCAACTCTCTTTAGGCCAATCGATACACATGAGCACTCACATGCCTCAACAAATACAGAGAATATCCTCCCAATATAACATAGGCTCTCACAAGTTATCTCTTCCTCGGAGATTTACATGCATTACTCAATCATGTTGTGTTCTCTTCTTTGCACATTTGCTCATTCTTTTCTTAGTGAGAATTCTTGCTTTGCTATGCTCGCTCCTCAATCCCTTCTTTTGACAAGAATATCCATCCTTTGTCTCTCCCGGGCTTCTCCTCTCATACATCATGTGTGTTGACCATGCCCACGTCTCTACAAGAACTGAGACTGCATGCTCATCGTTCATTCACAGAGCTCATTCCCTAAATTCAATGATGCGCCAACAGTGCTGCAAATCCATTAGGAATATAGGCGGTGAAATAAATACAATAGTTTGGGTTTACAAGAAACTCCTCCTTAGTCCTTTGAATCTGTATCCACTTCCTCAACCAATATGTTAAATTTCCATATTATTTACTTGAATTACAATTCATAGTAGTATTTAGAAGAGAAATTAACAAAAAAATATTGTCACAAGTCAATTAAATAAAATAAAAATTATAATAAAATTTAAATTATATAAATAAGATTTTTTTATTTTTAGAAATATATTCACTTACCTATTAATTGATTTTATTTAAAATAATAAATATAAATATGTTAATTATTAATATAATTCTATATCACAAAATGATATAATTCTTAAAATCATTATTAATAATAAAATAAAAAATATGTAAAAAATAAATTAAAAATATAATTATATTATACATTTTGATTAAAATTAATGAGAAGAAATAAAATTTTAATTTAAATCTGTACTTAATAATTTATATTTCCATTTGTATAACCTATCTTATTCTTTCAAATTCACACCTCTCCCTCTGTCCATTCTTTCAAACTCAATACATTTTGAATGGAACATGAACTAACCTAATCTGTTTGAAACTCTCAAGGCCGTCTTTAAACCAATGGGAAATTGCAACCAAACGAAGTTAGAAGATATCAGATTTGGTTATACATGGAAAAAGGTCACTTCAATCTGTATGTTGATCCATGCATAATTATCATTGATGTCGATGCCTTAACAAATACATAGTGGGGTACACCTAGGAAAAATAGTAATGAACTTCATGGACATGACAGTTACAAATGTTAGTATGTTAGAAAGGTAAAGTGGCATACCATTGAATTCAATTTTGTTTTCTTAAACTAATTTTGTTAGGTTGGAAGGGGTTTTTATTTTGAAAATATGATAGAAAGGGTATAATTAAATGATGGAGATATATTTAATAAATATATCTTTTTAAAATTCTATTGTGAGATAATTTAACAGAATATATAATTTATTTTAAAATTTTATATTGATTGAAATAATCAAAAATAAAAAAATTCAAATTGTGAAAACTTCAACTTCATATGTCGCTAGATAAGTAGGTTGAAAAAAAGTTTCTTAAGGTTGGTAACTTAACGAAGTTTTCGTTTAAACTTTTTAAAAATGTAACTTGATATTTGGTAGATTTAGTGGATTTAAAATTTTATATTGATTCAAATAATCAAAAATAAAAAAATTCAAATTGTGAAAACTTCAACTTCATATGTCCCTAGATAAGTAGGTTGAAAAAAAGTTTCTTAAAGTTGGTAACTTAACGAAGTTTTCGTTTAAACTTTTTAAAAATGTAACTTGATATTTGGTAGATTTAGTGGATTTAGGCGAGTTTCCTAAGATGACTCTTTTAATCACACCACTATGAGAAATTGCCAATGAATATTGTAAATCTGTAATTCATGTCGTAATACCTGGGACATTAAAAGTCCTTGCCTTTTTTTGCTTCAAGTCTTTCCACATATTTCCATCTCCAATCAATTTTTCTATTATATTTTAACATTACGTTACACCCACTGAATCTTTCCACAACTATAATGTCTATGGGGGAGGAAATGGTGTTTTATATATATATATATATATATATATATCACAGACCATCAATCTCCCCATGGGTTTCCGTTAATTGATAGAGAGAGGCTTGATTGGAATTGAATTGACCAAACAACACAACCACATATTCATAGTGCCCATACCTTCTTCTAAATGCCATTTTATGAATGTCATCATCTTTGATGTGTACATGATGGTACGTAGACTTCAAATTGATCTTCAAAAAGACCACAAGTCCTCTAGTTGGTCAAACAAATCATCAATCTTCACCAGAGGATATTTTCTCTTGATTGTGGACTTATTGCGCTATTTGTAGTCTTTATATAGCCTCAATGTTCCATCCATGTTCTTTAAAAATAATACAGGTCCCCTCCTGGGTGATATGCTAGGTTTGATGTATGCTTTGTCCAACATCTCTTTCAATTTCAACCTTAACTGCACTAGTTCTGGTGTACTCATTCAGTATGGAGCTTTGGATACTGGAGCTAATCCTGGTAGTAATTCAATTGAAAAGTCAATTTCCCTCCTTGGGAGTAGTCCCGAGATCTCTTCTAAAAACAAATCACTAAATTGTTTTATTATTTTGTGCTCTTCTACTCTATCCTTATCGGCCTCCAATTTGTTGGTAACTTGAATAAAAAACAATTCATAACCGTTCACTTTGCACCTCTTCAATTGTAGTGCAATGATTTTCCTAATAATCACAGGCCTCCTCTTTTATTGCACTGTCATCTTTTCTCCTTCCTCATTAAGACACTATATCAAATTTCTCTAACAATCAATCTTGGTTTTATGGGCCGCTAGCCGATCCATTCCAACTAGCACATCGTACAATCCCAATTGTAATATGTTTAGGTCTATAATCGTGGGCATGTTTTTTAGCGCAACTGGGAATGGCTTTTCCACACGTTCCACTCTTTTCTCAGTTCCTTATGCAAACTAGACCAACCACGACCTCTCATGGGTTGTGATTTATAATGCGCACTTTTCTGCAACTTATGGAATCACATAACTAAAATTGGAGCTAGGGTCAATCAAAATTAAAACAAACTGGTTATTGATCATACCTTCCATTTCGATCATTAAGGATTGGTGATTGGACTGCCTAGTTTCCAACACTACATAGATGTGTGGTATGCTATGAGCCACATCATTTACTATCTCAACTACCTAAACATTTTACAGACTTTGACAGTTACTCAGTAGTTGAGGACAATGCATCTGTAAGTGGCCTTCCCCACATTTCCAACACTCTATGGGTTTTCTCTTCGACCCATGACTTTCCTCTCTTACTAATTTAGAGAGTTTGTCTTGATTAGTGGTAGTGGGTTTCTATTGAAATTCATCTCTCGCAAAAGTGGTGAGCCTCACACTTCCACTTGGATGACATCTTGTGGTTTTCTACCCTTTTCGTTTATAGTTTGGATTTCCTCTTGGCTTTCTAATTAACCTTGTACTTAAACCTCTGCTTGGATTACTTGTAGAAGCACTTTATTTCCTAATAGCATCATCTAAAGTTTGTGGCTCATAAAAATCTATTTTGGCCTTGAATGCTGGTGGCCACCCATTGAGATACCTATGAATACTTTCTTTCTCATCTTTGTTGTAGGGCACATACCTCAAAAACTCTAAGAATGTGGATGTATATTTTTTAGTTGTTAGCTTCAATAAATTGTGCTCATAAAATTATTTTTCCTCCATGCCATAGTACTCTCAAATAGGTATTCTCCTCGAAATATCTCTCATATATCCTCCAATACAACCCCTCATCTTAAATGTTCTTGACATTCATCAGGTCTTCCCACCAAATATCAACCTTGTCTCTCAGGCTGAAGGTGGCCGATGTCTCCTTCATATTTTCAGATTAATCATGCACCATGAAAATTTCCTCATTCCAAGTAGGCATGCCTCTACTTCTTTGACCTTCATCACCTCTCCATCCAATGTAGGAGGTATAACATTTTTACATTCTTTAGGCATGAATTATTTTCCTTTCCCTTTCTGATGGAAATGTCTATTAGTTGCAACACTAGAGAATCACTCATGACTTCCCAATCTCCTCTAATAGGGTACATAGTGGAGCTTCACCTCTCATTATATCCTCACTTGCATGCCTATGTATTTTCTTGGATCTACTACCTTCTGCACAGTGAGTATTCAATTCTTTCCTTCCAAATCCTAATGGACTTTCCCTGTATTTATCTCGTCCTAGGTGGCTAACACTTGGATCATGCTTCCTTTTCTTGTGTAAGTCTAATAGACTATGCAATATGATTGTATTTACTTTTTCTTGCTTCTCCTGAGATATACCAATCCTTTCATTGCTAGCCTTGTAACTTTTCATTTCATATCTTATGCTTCTAATGGTGTTCATCCAATCAGGAGAGTGTTCCTCCATCCTCTTTCCCACTGACTCTGCTTCCTCTTAATGTTGAAATATTCCTTCATCATTTTTCTTCATCCTGTTGTCATCCACAGTGCCTTCTTATGTTATGTCATAAACATATAATTGTAAGCCAATCTGTAATACAAATAAAACATGCTCATTGTTACCTTGCAAAATTTGCAATAAGCATATGGATGTGAGGCTACCTAAAACACTAAATTTTAAGTTAGTATGACTATTAGAAAATAATTGTCACATCAAAATCAGTACTTGGATACAACATGCAGTGCATGATCAAATGCTACAGACAACCTATAGCAAACAATCAACATAAATGCTACACTCTATAACAAAATTCTTTGTTTCCTCCTTCTATACCTCTTTTGTCCAAGTGTTCAACCTGTGCACTATATTGCCATATTGTAATAGATTTCCAAATATTATCTTAACATCTAATGTAGACCTTTCACTTTTCATTTCAGCAGTCTTGAACCCTTAAATCCAAGTGTTGAACCTAGATGCTTTAATACCACCCTTTAACGCTCCCTCCCACCCCCTTGGACTAATCTCGGTTGAATAGGAGGTGTTACTTTCAATTAACCCAACCTCCAAGGCCTTATTATGAAAAGGGATTTACAAAGTTTCTCCTTTCCCTAAGAGTTAGCGGAATTAACTTTTGGATTGTACCATCAAATTCATCTAATCAAGAGATTTTCGGCGATATAAAATTCATCTCAATTTGACCTATGGATTGGAGGTTATTCCCATTTGAAGTTTGGAACCTATAACCCTTTCCACATCAACATGGATTTTCCACATCACACTCATGCGACACTTCTACCTCATGTGAATTCCATTGTGGCATCGCCACATCATAGTGCCTTAGCGCCACCATGCTAATTCTTAAGAATGGAACTCATTCAATCCTCCTTGATGTGCCATATATTTTTGCATCAACTAACAAGATGATTTCCATCTTGTGGCTTCTAACTCATTCGCACACTGTAATGATGTGGCTTCCGACCATGTGTGCTACCTCATAAACACCACATAGGGCTCAATGCTAGGTTGCACCGTGAACCACTGTCAAATGTCTTTCAATACCATGTCAACATGACCTCCACATCACCCAATTCCAAAGCATCTTGTTAACATCATGATGTCATTATGGTGATGTCACCTAGCCAAGTGACATCCTCTCAAGGTATGACATGTCATCCAGTTTTTTTCCAGTTGACCATTCCAAAAGGACCATAGCTTCCTGCCATGTGTCACATTGATAGTTTGTCACTTTGCGATTCAGGTGGCTCTAGAGATAGTCAAAAGGCAAAGAGGGCTCTAAATAGCTCAAAAATCAAAGTCCTCATATTGAACTGAAACTTGGATCAAATTGTAGTGCTTGTTGCCCTAATTCCAACAGTGTGAATGACACTCAAATTCGAGTTTGTATGCTTCCGATATTTGCAATCAAATTTTTGGTCAAAGTTGGAGAAGTGTTAGGCTTAATGAGGAAATAAATTGACCGAGACCTGCTGCATGAAATCTGACCACTGGAATGGGAGAATTCGTCGAATGGTTAAAATGGCCAATGACCCTTCTTTTTAGAAAATTAAAGAAAGGACAATTTCGTTATAAAAAAAAAAATTGGGGGCAAGTTGGCCCATCAGACCTGCCCACCCCACCGGCCACATTGTATTAAAAAAAACTTAAAATGTTATTGGTTGTTGGTTAGTCAAACCCTTTCGACCCTAAACCTTAAATTTACAACCATTACATAATGCATATGTTAATGCACCCAAATATGAAACAAAATTGGTGGAAGTTGAACCCACAGCTGACAATTTGTTGGCCCCTCCCATGTGATGGTCCTATATACCACAACAAATGTGCCAATGTTATATGTTAACCACTGGTTAACAAATGGTAACCACGTTTTAGTTAATCATCATTACAACAATATGCGACACTCCAAAATGTTATGTAACTGTCAGAACTCATAAAACGTGTGCCGTCGAATAACATTAAGCAATGAGTTTAAATAAAGAAATCACGCCAAAATAAAAAATGATTTGTGCCATTACAGGGATTCGAACCCTCCTCTTCCGCCCCACAAGCTCAACGGACTAACCAATTCCCAAACGGGCTTTCTTTGTATTATCCGCCTCCAACATTATGTATAAGCCACTTAAATCAATCAACCAGACGGAGGAGCATCGAGCCAAGGCTATACGAAACCTTAGCGCATCCATAGAGGAGGAACCATGCATGAACAATTTTCAAGACATATTTGTAGGGAATATTCTTTGATGCTGAAAAGATTCCATTAGAAGGCTAGAGAGGTCAGTGACAAAATTTTTCAAGCTTATAGTCATTTTTGCATGTTGCCTCGCCATGACTCTAAACGTGCAGTCAAAATCGCCATCTAGGTAGCAGAAATTCAGGTGTCCAATAACAAGGAATCTTTAAATATTATGGAATCTAAAAGATTCCCTTGGAGGTTTATTTTTTACTGAGGTAGAATGTTTCCAACTTTATAGTCATTTCTCATAGAATTTCATAGGGAGTGTAGTGGTGTTCACAAAATCTTCATCCCGGTAGTGGATTTTTCAGCCATATTGAGGAAGGAATCTTTGGGGGAATCTTCAAGATTTCCGAGGGTCTTGAATTTGGCAGTGTAAAAAAGGGGCAAAGTTTATAGTCATTTAACACCATTTCACACCACGAATTTAGTGGCGGTGTTTGTTTTAGCAGTTGAGCTTTGCATTTTTTAGTCATCCCTAAAAGTGGAGGTATATGATGCAGTTATGTCATGCTTTGGTTTGATTTGTTGAGATGATGTTTTGTTGTTGGGATCCCTTACTATCATTATGTTGAGGGATACTTGTATGCCACATCATGTCAGATTTTATTAGCTTGTCATGCTGAAGGAATCCCATTTGAGTGAGAGTTCCTATAGGGATAACGTCTCATGGAGAGACATGTCACTCTTGTTCAGGGAATTTTCCCATATGAGTGAGAGTCCCTGAGAATGTCTCATGTAGAGAGATGACACTTTGGTTGAGGGAATTATCCTTGTAATGACAAAGAACATACCATGTACATCATCATCATTTGTAGCATTCAATGAAGTGGCCTCCCCACTCTTGACACCAGGGCTCGGAGATGTAACCCACACTAGTTGAAATTCATTATCAATGTGTTTGTGTTCTATGATTTGATGGTTGTAGTATGTTTCTTCTTCTTTCAGTGTGCACATGTGGTTGTTTTATACTTTTTTACATGCAATTTTGATAACATCACAAAAGAAAAAGCTTTTGGTTAATTCTAGTAGTTGAAGAGACTGAGATCAATTTTGGTATCATAGCGGTTTTCTCATTGTAACACCCTCCTCCCACATCTACCCAAGCAACAGACCAGCAGGGGTAAACATGCGTCAAGAGTACACTATGATACGATTCAACCTCCTTGGTGACTTTAAGGAAATGGAATCGACGGAACATCACATACAGTCATCCAACATCACCCAAATAACCTTCAAGGAAAAAATTCATCCACTCAGACTGCATGTTCATGGGTCCTACTACTGTTTAAGAAACTTATGGTGGGGTAATTCTCCCTAGAAACTACCCAGGTGAGTTAGTTTCAGGACTAACACTCCCTAGACACTGGCAATGTGCTTTATAATGCTCCCTAGACACTGCCTAGATGAGTTAGTCTCAGAATTAATGCTAGCATTCCCGGATTTGAGCCACCTTTTTCGGCTGAGAGCCCAGGACACTGCCCAAAATGGAATGATCACTTAGAATTGGTAAGGATACAAGGAAACAAGGCTCCAAAATCAATAAGATGAAAAACATCATAGCCAGACTCCTTCTAGCCATGATAGGCATTTTGTCAAACATATCATAAACATGTAACATATAGGTGTAAATAACAAAATTAAGAGTACGGATCTCATACTTTTCTGAGAATCACTATGAACTATTGTTTCCTCACTTCTTTTATTGCCTGATCACTTATTAGGTCATAAATACAATATCCATTCAAACACAAGTAAAAACATTCTTAGAGCCCAACATAGTTGTTGCCATAAAATGTACATATAAACAACATAATAGGAACATAAATACGATGGGCATATCAGCCATCAAAATCAATATATATATTAGTACATTTGCACATGAAAATCAAGGGAATGAATTTCTCATCAAAATGCAATGAACCAACTGGTGATGGGACTACCGCGTTCCACCTGACCATAGATTGGCTGAGACAAGTTTTTCTTCAGCCAATCACCCTCGTGCCATATTCCAAGCATGAATGTGGGACTCATAGAAAACATCAAAAACACTAATCAATGTGGATGCCATCGGATTTCTCTGCCTACACCATGAGGAATTTGAGTGCCTCCTAGTCTCTCAGTCTTTACCATGCATCCGCAGTCTGATCCAGGGATCACTAGGCCCTACAAAAAGACATACTCTCCAGGCTTTACCATGCATTCCATTCGGGAATGACTAGGCCTAGCGGAGTGAAACTCCACCCCATTGGCTTTATCGTATATACCACCATTCACCAACAAGGATTCCTAGACCCACTAAGGCACACAATCTGGCTTTACTGCAACCCACTGTCTGGTTCAGGGGTTACTAGGCCAGTGGCTTTGTGCATCCTTACTCTAGTCCAGGGACCACTACCACCATATGTTTGTCAATTCGGAGATCCACCCCACTCAACTTCGATTCCAATCTATTCATCCCCCACAAAACGCATGAAAGAACCCATCTCATCAAAGCTATCAGGAAATGGCAAGGTTAGGCTGAAAATATTGCTACACCTGAAAAAACCCATTCCATGGTAGAAAAGAAACATGTGCAATCCTATGAATGCTAAATCTAGCAAGGAAAATAAACATGCAAGTTGATACCTACAATGAAGCCTATTGTAGCTACTTGATCCTACCTTTCCCTGCTTGATCTTTGCTTCCTCTTACCTTCTTTACCTTTCCTGCTCCAATGGCAAATAGCTCCAAGGAAACTCTAACTGTCCAAGAGCATGAGAGAGAGAGAATAATGAGAGAGCTCCAAAGCTAAGCTGACCAAGTCTTGCCCACTGATCCTCAAAAGCCTTTTTATTAATGAGGCCTCTATTTTCTTCATTTTCCATTATTTTCCTTCAATTGCCTCCTCACAGGAAACATGTGAACTTTCTCCTAATTTCCATCGTTTTCATAAATAAATGTGCCAAAATACCCTTTCGCGTTATTAGTGCCTTAGCCATTGCCTTTGCTATTTTCCTTAGCCATAAACAACCAAATGAACATACACCATGATGTCTTGCACACCATTCAGCTTGGAATACGTGTCCCATCATCCGTGGTATTTATATATTTTTACATGGAATTTTCACCAGGGCTATTACAGAACCCTCCCCTTTGGGGGAACATCGTCCTCAGTGTTCAATGACACATATAACCAACAAGACTATTGAAAACAAAACATACTTCCCATGGAGCTTTATAACACAACTCGTTGTAGTATTTACAATGAAAGACCTTCTCAAAATAAAAACATCATGACAACAAGACAGTATATTGTAGACTGGAGGTTTATAACATAGCTCATTACGGTATTTTCAATAACCACATATACACATACACATTTCCGCATTTTCTCAACCAACAGATAAAATAATACGGTGGTAGTATCTGTAACACGGAAATACAAAGGCTCACACCTCCATCCTCAAAGTAATACCATGATCCTTCCCAGGAAGTCTAAAATCCACTCCAAAGTCAAATCTACATCCAATGTCTAGTGCTATAATCCCGCGCCACTTGTCCTCTCAATGTACAGTTACCAGCTCATTATTCCATGGTGCACTCCCAATGTGCATCTGATTCCATTTGACAATGCTAATGACCAAAACAAATCCATCTATTACCTTCCCTTCTCTGTTACACAGTCCCTTGGGAATCTGATCACCCCTTCCATGCAGTCACTCACCTTCCAATTTCTGCTCGCACACCCATCTTAGGTAGTCCATACCTTTGAAAGGCTTCCTCGCATTGGAAGATACAAAAACAAAGGCATATACCTACCTCAACACATCCTACCAGTCATAGCATGCTCATGGAAATCAATGGACACTATTATGTACCAGTGCCCCACAATGGCCGTGCTCCTGAAGTGGTTTACCAACATACTGATGCATGTTTCAATTCCTTTGCTATTGCTGCTAATTCTTGCAGTGGATTTTGGCCACTCAACTCCGCAGGTCCATGCATTCATGTACCAAGCACATAACTTCCATTAGATTTAAAATAAATTGAAATAAATTCTCATCATACCTCATTGGTAGTTTGTCAATAAGGTACATTTGCAATCCTTTTCGCTTCTTGTCACAATAACTAAAACTATCATATTTGACCAAATCAGCATATACAAATATATCTCATCAGGTTAGCTCAAACACAACCATCATAGATCAAAATCATAAATCACATGTAACCATCATAAACCAAAACCATAGATCACATATAATCATCATATACCATAGTCATAAATCACATGCACAATAAAATTCAAATAAATTGTTGATACTTATCCTTTCATCAATCCTTAGCTTCTACCTTTGTCTTTATTCCATACACACTCTGGATTGGTTGCTACACCCAACAAACACCCAATGCCTTCTCCTCAACCATGTGCATAGACACATAGTGTGCATCACACACATACAACCACATGACATATCACGCCATGCAATACATGCATCTACACCTGACATAGAACACATACACCTATACCCAATGTGTACAATACAATGCATCCATCTATACTAAAATACCACCTAATGCATGTACCTACACAGAGTACTGCACAACAATTACACATGCCGAAATACCATGACTACATGATCCACATACATAATACCACATGCCCTCAATACAACATGTATGACATGCACAAAATAGCACATGTGCACCAATACCACATGTACAACATGTACACAGTATCACCAGTACACTGCACCATCTACACAACGTGTGAACAACATCACATGTACATGACAGCACCTGCACAATGTGTACACAACACCACATGTACACTACACCACTATACAATGTGTACACAGTACCACATGCACGGCATGTATGCGACACCACATGTACACAACGCCACCTGCATGACATGTACATAACACCACATGCACACAACACCACTTGTACAACATGTACATAGCACCACACGCACACGGCACCACTTGTACAATCATGTACACCACACCATATGTACATAGTACCAATGCACCACATGCACACAACACCACTTGTACATAGAATTGCATTCCCAACATGTACATAGCATATTCTATACACAACATTGCATATCCAACATGCACAGAGCACCATATGCGCACACGCCACATATACGTCATGAAGACAGTACAATATGTATACAACACCACATATTCCATATTTGCACAACCCTAATTGTTCCATCCTGTACATAACATTGCATAAATAACATATACACATGCTATGTATACACAACACCACAAGTGCACACATCATAGATGAAACATGTACAACATATGCAAAAAAATAGTTCCACACATCCAAAACCACATTGTCTTTACCAAGAAACCTTGCTTCCAGTGTCTTATTCATGCCTATCCTAGCATGCCACAGACTAGACTACTTTCACTTTGTTGATGTATCCTTCAACATTACCTGTCATAACATAAACATAGGCATAATAAAAGTATACAATACCAAAACATATCCACATGATACTGACCTCATATATTTTTCATGACTATTATTTCCAATTGATTCCTCATAAGACCAGGAACCTCTTCATGTCATTCTCCTGCATAAGCAATCATTCCTCCACAAGAATGATCCCTGACAACCCTGTCAGGCAGTAACATAGATACATGGCTACATACATACATATATAAATGTTAGCATAAAACAATCATGATCTTGTCAGACACCAACATACATACATACATACATGTATACATATATAAACTTCAACATAATCATGATCATAAAATAATTACCAGATAACATAAGGTCTAGGTTAGGAGAACTTCCTAATTTATGCACAGGAATTGAGAGTAATAGTTCCAAACATAACCAAAGAATATGACACCTCTGATCCATTTACATTACTTTTTCTGGTTACATTTCTTGTGTCTGCACTACTACTATCCACTTACCACAATGGACCCAACCAGTCCAACCAACTGTCATAGTCTTACCTTCCATTGTGCTTACTCATGCACAAAGCTTCATCTGGGTCTTATATCATCGGTTCGGTACCACACATCTCTCCCGATTTCCATCAACTTTCCTCTTTCCCAACCAATTCCCAAGACTCAAAACATAAAAGGCAAGACATGAAACAAGTACGAAGAAGACAATAAAAACCAATAAAAACATGACTCCGCAAACAAAGTGGTATGGCCATGCACTAGACATAAACAAAGCCGCAAACCAAGATCGATAATTCATAAAAGACCAAACCACAAGAATAACAACAAACACCATGACTCAATCCCCATGGTTCCCATTGCATCCAAGGGAAAGCTCAACCTGAGCCTTCTTCACGATTCATGGCAATCTCTCTTGCCATGTAGCTCCCTGCATCATGTTTTCATTAACACATAACTGTCAATGTATAAATAAACATAACAATACATCGGTTACATTATCTTATTATTCCAAACATGTTTCTTGCAATTGAACACATCTATGCCATCTCTCAAGGGACTTCAATCCGTTGATAGATCCTCCTGTAACTAAAGACTAGCTAATATACTTGTCAACTACATGTTGATGAATATAGCACATATCCACATAATGTCAAAAAAAATCAAGGTTACAAAGGATTCCTGTAGGAAAATAACTCATTTGTTTGGAATTAGGGTTTCCAAACATGGGAAAATGAATTCTTGCCCAGTTCCTTTCTTTTACCTTTTTACCTTGTTGGAATCGAGGCTTAATATATGTTGTCACACCACCAAATTGTTAGCTATATAGACACATCAACTATTACCTTGTCATGCTAATACCAAGCATGTTACCCTGCAACTGCTCACAGATGTGAACCACATGTTGAAATCAACTGTTACCAAGACAAACAATAATTTCATAATCCATAGTCAACTCATAGTCATCCGTCATAATACTACAACTATCACCTACTATACTCAAGTACATATCAACTGTCTCAACACATATTTTAGTACAATCATCATAAAACAAGATCATTGGAACGAATAATCATATTATGCAATTCATCAAACATTCAACTAACTTGCAAATATATCATGTTAAATAAATCAACTAGATACTAAACACTCAAACACCAAAAATATGTCATAGTCAAGCAATCAAGCAACAAGTAGAAGACATAAGCAAGCTCACACCCTAATGCATCTCAGGGGAGGCGATCTCGTCTGCACAATCAATCCAGGTCACCATGATACAACTTCACAGCATATTAACATAAATCATGATATCCATAACAGTAACTAATTAACATGTTCACATGATAAGCTTATAATATTTTTTCATTCATTCATAACAATTACATATGTATGATCAGTCTAGATTAGTACGACACCATATAAAAGATATGTTGACTCATACCTGAATATCACAACCATAACCATTTGCATAGGTCAAACCAGGTTAACACAATACATATAACATCAATATCTTCAATGAAATGAGCATAACCATCATGTATATGACTAATCCAGATTACAACATCAACATCTCAATGAAATAACCCTAATCATCAAGTTAATAGCATATAACAAAAATAAGCTATATATCATGCTCATCAACCAAATACAACATAATCATCAAGTTATCTAATATAAAACAACAATAGCAATGCATACAACTACGAGTTACTATCATTCTTGACTATCCGACACATGTGCATATAACTACACTAATGAACTAACATCTATCATGAATGTAACCATAACATCAAAAGACATGTACGTAAACCTAATGTATATAACCCTAATGCATATAACAATCCTTAATCTACATACCTATATGCCAAACATGAAAACCTGTATGACTACATTCTCTCGCCTTGAGGTTGAATGCTGCAACTTCACTTTGATGATCTTCATCTCCTGATTTACCACATTCAACACATTTGCATCATAACATACTAATAGCCCCATGATGACCTAAATTTCATACATTGACTTCACAAGGCATATTTGACCTACTATTCATGCATAACTATAACCAAGACCGTAAATGCATAGCAACTACATATATACATATAACACATGAGTACAAAAGCATGTATACACCATTCTAGCTAGAGTCCAGAAATCAATGCATGACCATATCAACTACAGAAATCATGACCTCATCCATGACAATGACCATTATTCCATCGTACACATTGCCACATGCAACCAATAATATGCATAAGAAATGTCAAATCAACCACACATATGCAATGATGCATGTAGTCAAACATAATCAATCAATTCTTGTGATCAACCTACAAGACTGATACATGTAATCCAAAATATTTAAAAATGTAACCTAACATACAAGGATGTAAGTAGGTGACATGAATTCAACCTGTAAATGACATATAATCCATACGCAACCAGTCACATACTCACTACCAATACATTTCGTGAAATCAACATCAAAGTCTCCATAACAACCATACTACAACCATAATCAATCATCAAGCCAATGCAACAAGCACATGAAATGCAAGTATAAAAGACACACATGTAACTGACATGCATGCATGATCAACACACATTCAACCTACTCAGTCCGAGAGTTGAACCATGCTCTGATACCACTCTATAACACCCTCCTCCCACATTTACCCAAGCAACCATCTAGCCAGGGTAAACATGCAACGAGAGGCCACTATGATAATATTCAACCTCCTTGGTGACTTTAAGGAAATGGAATTGATAGAACATCACATACAATCATCCAAAATCACCCAAATAACCTTCAGGAGACAAGTCATCCACTAAGACTATCTGTCCCTGGGTCCTACTATTGTTTGAGAAACTTAGGGCATGGTAAAACTCCCCAGAAACTACCCAAGCGAGTTATTTTCAGAACTAACACTCTCCAGACAATGGAAAAGTGCTTTATAACACTCCCCAGACACTGCCTAGGTGAGTTAGTCTCAGAACTAATGATAGCATTCTAGGATTTGAGCCACCTTTTTCGGCCTAGAGCCTGGGACACTGCCTAGAATGGAACAATCATTTAGAATTGGTAAGGATACAAAGAAACAAGGATGAAAAATCAATAAGATGAACAAGATCATAATGAGACCCCTACTAGCCATCACAGGCATTTTTTCAAACATATCATCAACATGTAACCTACAGGTGTAAATAGCAAAATTAAGAGTAGGGATCTCATACTTATCCGAGAATCGCTATGAACCATTGTTTCCTCATGTCTTTTGTTACCTTATCACTTATTAGGTCATAAATACAATATCCATTCAAACACAAGTAAAAACATGTTAAGAGAAAAACATGTTTGCTGCCATAAAATGAACATATAACCAACATAATAGGAACATAAATACAATGGACATATCAGCCATCAAAATCCATATATATATCAGTAAATTTGCACATGAAAATCAAGGGAATGAATTTCTCATCAATAAATGCAATGAACCAACCGGTGATGGGACTACCACGTTCCACCCGTCCATAGATTAGCTAAGCCAAGTTTCTCTTCAGCCAATCACCCCCGTGCCATATTCCAAGCATGAATGTGGGACTCATAGAACACATGAGAAACACCAATCAATGTGGATTACACCGGAGTTCTCCACCTACACCGTGAGGAATTTGAGTGCCTCCTAGTCTCTCAAGATTTACTGTGCATCTGTAGTCTGATCCAGGGATCACTAGGCCCTACACTGAGACATACTCTCTAGGATTTATAGTGCATTCCATCCTAGAATCACTAGGCCTAGCAAAGAAAAATTCCACCTCTTAGCTTTACCGTATATCCCGCCATTCACCGACAAGGATTCGTAGGCCCACCGAGGCACACAATCTGGCTTTACCGCAACCCACAATCTGGTTCCGGGGTTACTAGGTTAGTGGCTTCGTGCATCATCTGTATAGTTCGGGGACCACTACCACCATATGTTTGTCAATTTGGAGATCCACCCCACGTAGCTTCGAATCAAATCCATTCATCCCCCGCAAAACACATGACAGAACCCATCTCATTAAAGCTATCAGGAAATGGCAAGGCTACGCTGAAAATACTGTCACACCTGGTGTTGTTCCTCAAGAAACCAATTTCCTGGCTCTGAGGAAATTGTGCTTAAGACATTAATAAATATTATTTACTGTCAGTTATTGTTTGTTGTGTTCTCAAATGAAGGACCTGGAAAACTTGGTCTTTAACTCTTAATACGTGTATGACCAGAACATCTCAGAATGCCATTTGTTGCTAGATATAAATGATGAATGAAGAAAGTTTGAAGGAGAAGTTAAATATAATATGTTGATCTTTCACAAAAACTACTATTTGTAACTTAGAGGAACTATGATAATGAGAACTGAATCATAGACAATATGCTAGTATTTCAGAGAAACTATTATCTATAACTTAGAAAGGAAGTGGGGACTTCAAGTATAGGAGCGCTCCTTTAAGGAATTTTAACTTTATCTACATAAGCAACTAAAGACCCGCAACTTCATTACTATACTTCAAAAGAAGAAAACATAGCATGACACATGATAGAGAAGCTTACAAAATTATATGCAACAACTCATGGAAACTTCTGATTCTTTCGTTAATCAACGATGATATCAGGAATATAGTGGCCTAGTCTCCAGGTTCTCCAAAGTTCGAACCCTTTATTAGTAAATTTTTCTCTTTTTATACATTATGGAACAATTGTTGATTTCTGAAACTGCCTAAACTATCTAACTGCTTTTCTAACTATATGAAGTAAAAACTATTACAGAATTTTACAGAGGGTAACAGACACCTCAATGAACATGAAATAACAAGAACATAACTGGATTCGGAAGGGGATGATAAGTGGTGGCTTGCTCTGTTGACCTATTGCCGAATTCCTCTGTAAATGCCCTAATGATGCTTAATTCATTTTAGCCGTAGTGAAACGCATTTAGTTTGTATAATCCTAGGCTTACATGGGCATTCTAATTGGCCAAAATGCAAAGAAACATACTGGATTCTCTTCCTCTTCAACTTCGGCTCTAACCCTAATTTTCCACTTTACACAACAAAATTAACGTGAACCTTTGATTAATACGGAAGTCAAAAGAGTTAATCCTGCTTTATAAACCTGTCAAATCAGCCCATTCAACGCTCTGTTGACTTCCATTGCAAATTGCAATCGTCCCGATAATGACTGTAGAACTTAGCTTACACACCCTTAGGCCGCATAACTATGAAAGTGTTAGACTTATGTGTAAATCCTTTATATCTGTGCTTTTCTATTGTAATCTTTTATAATGAAAATATATTATAAAACACTCTTTTTCTGCTTTGAATACAAGCTCCACACAATTTTTGAGGTATACCTTTCCGCCGATGCATCCCCACTGTAGATCTGTGCTTTCTAGATCAGATGGTCTATAAAGGTTTCAAGTGGGACATAAGCCCGGAGAATACCTGCCCAAAATGGGTGGTTTCCTCTCTCCACCCGGCTGAGCTACGTGTTGAAAGATAAGTGGGGTCGGGTGAATTCCAAATAAAACCATTTACTATTTTTGCTCCACCCGAAAACCTGCCTTATAACTTTAAATCCATATTTTCTTCGGATTCAGCTTTAACACTAATTTTTTCGTTTACACAACAAAATCGATGCAAAACATGTAAAGTGGAACTGAAAAGGAATTAACCCAATTTAATAAATCTATCGGATCCGGAAACTTTATTGCAAATCGCAATCGGCGATTGAACTAACACCCATTGCTCCACGGACCTGCCAGAAGTATAAAATATGGTATATATAATATCGGGTCCGGAACCCAATCGCAAATCACAATCGGCGCTGTGAACATATACATAAGGTGCTTTACGGACCTGCCGGAGTTATTAAACACATTATATATCATTTCGGGTCTGGCCCACCCATATCGCAATCGGCATAGCCACACACACACACACACATATATATATATTAAGAGTTATGCGATATCACGGACTCGTTGAGGCTTATAAAACATAAAGTATATATGTTTCGGGTCCGGCATCACGAATCATAATCGGCGGATCCATGTACATATATATAACCGCGGACCCGCCAAACTTCATAAAACATAACTTATAGTATTTCGGGTTCGGTGTGAACACTTTAACACTTGTTTCCTTTGTGAGTCGGATGTATTCCTTTATTTCTTTCTTGTTTCGATATGCACTTATATCTATATATATATATATATATATATATATATATATATATATATATATATATATATATATATATATATATATATATATATATATATATATATATATATATATATATATATATATATATATATATATATATATATATATATATATATATATATATATAGATATCGGGTCAAGCTCCATATAACCGTTTATATAATGACTTGATTTTTTTGTATAGTAACTTTGGCTACTCCGGGGCTGATTCTCTTACAATTCTTTCTTTTGCGATTTCAATGTATAATAAACAAGATACTTCATTTCCCTTAGAATCTGCAGATGTAAAGAAAATAAAAGAGCTTCAGTAAGGTTGAACCCCTGCAATGATTTTAAAACCACACATTGTGAATAAAGTGATAAATAAGCGAATATAAGCTACAACATTTGGCAATACCCATTCCATGGTAGAAAAGAAGCACATGCAATCCCATGCATGCCAAATCTAGCAAGGAAAATACACATGCAAGTTGATACCTGTAATGAAGCCTGTTGTAGCTGCTTGATCCTACCTTTCCTTGCTTGATCTTTGCTTCCTCTTGCCTTCTTTGCCTTTCTTGCTCCAATGCCAAAGTGCTCCAAGAAAACTCTAAGTGTCCAAGAGTATGAGAGAGAGAGAATAATGAGAGAGCTCCAAAGCTAAACTGACCAAGTCTTGCTCACTGATCCTCAGAAGCCTTTTTATTAATGAGGCCTCTATTTTCTTCATTTTCCATTATTTTCCTTCAATTTCCTCCTCACATGTGACATGTGATGTTTCACCTTCCTCTTCTCCTAATTTCCATCATTTTCATAAATAAATTTGCCAAACTACCTTTTTGCCTCATTAATACCTTAGCCACTACCTTTACTAATTACCTTAGCCACTACCTTTGCTAATTTCCTTAGCCATAAACAACCAAATGAAAATACACCATGATGTATTTCCTACCATTCAGCTTGGAATACGTCTCCCATCATCCATGGTATTTATATACATGAAATTTTCACCAGGGATGTTACACTCGCTTATGTGAATTGCGAGTGTGAGCAATTAAATGTGCAACAAAAAAGAAAATAGAGGATGACAAAGATCTGTATGAGGCCTTCTACAGGATTTCAAAAATGGTAGATGTAATCTATGCAACTTATGAGGAGAAGATGGAAAGAGAGGAACGGGAGAAAGAAAGAGCAGAGGACGATGCTCCATCTACCCCCTCAAGTGAACATTGATCTTCTTCATCGTCTTCTCATCATTCAAATGAGGAGACCAATCAGAGCCTTCAAGAAGAGAATGTTGAATTGAGAAGACTTCTATGAGAAGAAAAGAGGAGAAGCAGAGATTGCATATTTAGTTACGAGCCACAGAAGAGGCCTTGGAGAAATTGAGGCACATCGAAGGCTTATTGAAGCCATCATCACCTGTTTCAGAATCGACAACTAAGGTAAACACTGTTGATCGTTCTTCAGTTTCATTTTCACATGACACTATTTTTGTTGGAAACATGGAGGTACCCATTTTAGAAACTAACATGAGACTCGTTACCAAGATGGGGCATAAAGGAGGACGACTTGGTGTTAATCGCCATGGAATGATTCAACCATTGGAGGTTTTAAAAAGACCTTGGCTACACTGAAGGAGAGTTCTCAAAGGTGTCAGAAGCTTCCAATACATTGTTGAAACCGTTGAGGAAGGAGTATGATGGGAACAAATGGCCATCCTCCCATGATAATGCACATTGTAGAGGAAGAGCTAAGGCAAGATCTCATTATCAAAATCACACCGGAGACAGTCAAGAGAGGTATAAAAACTCTCAGTATTCTAGAGTTCATTTGATCACAAGAATGTTGTTAATGATGAATAGAAATCATTTCATAGAAAACTTTGTAGTTTTTGTGGTTTTTCATAACCATGTGGTTGTTGAGTGCTCAAAGAGAATGGAAACAATAAAGAGGATGAGGTAGGAAAGGCCTTCTCCACATCAGGGAAAGACACAGGCTACGCAAGTCTGGGGGAAGAATACTTTTTACAATCATTGCAACAAAGGTGGACATCAAAGAACCACATGTTGGAGGCTCCATCTAGAGTAGCATCTCAAGGACAAAGCGCCCATGCAGAAACAAGCCAATGAAGGCATTCAACAAGAAAATCCTCCATATTCCTCGTGATTCACTTTGTTGAGTAAGAGATGGTTTTACTAGATTTGGTAGCTTTTCATGACCACATTTTGTAAATCATGTGTTGCGATTTGAATTGTAAAAGTGATGATGTGTTTTCCATCGCTTATTAAAGAAACAACGATGTTTTCGCCTTTTATTAATAGTTGGGGTATTCATTTCTATTCTGATGTAAACTTGACCAAAGAGTATGTCTTATAAACTCTTGGCAAGTATGGGGATGCTTAGGAAATGGTTGGTCATGCAACTGAGCATGCAATTTGGATAGATTGTAATACAGGTTTGCAGGGGTTGCAGGTGTCGGTTCATCACTTATGGTTCTGAAGGACATAGGTGAAGGAGAAGGGAGTGTGACCTGTAAGGACACTTTTGGTGTAGACAATGTAACACAACAGTTATAGATTATGTTCACGCTTTTGGAGGAACAAAATATCCTTAGTTGGGAGGAGTGATCCTAGTGGCGCTAGAGACACTCAAAAGCCAAAGAGGGCTTAGAATAGATCAATAATAAAAGTCCTCAAATTGAAGTGAAACTAAGACCAAATCGTAGTGCTCGTCACCCTGATTCTAATGGTGCGAACAACGCTTAAATATGAGTTCGTATGCTCCATATATTCACAGTTGAAGTTTTGGTCAAAGTTGGACAAGTGGTAGGCTAAACGAGGCAACAAATTGATTGAGACCTAATGCACGGAATTTGACCACCGGAATGAACGAATTTGTCAAATGGTTAAAATGCCCAATGACCCTTATTTTCGGCAAATTAAAAAAATGGCATATTCGTTATTAAAAGAAAAGGTGGGGGGGCAAGTCGGGCCGGTTGGACACACCCATCCTACTGGCCACATTGTATTAAGAAAAACATAAAATTTGATTGGTGGTGGCAGTGAAACCCCGCCGACCCAAAACCTTAACTTTACAACTATTATACAACGCATACGTTAATGTGCCCAAATATGAAACAAAACCAGTAGGATTTGAACCCAAAACCAGTGGGTTCATCGACCCCGCCTACGCGACGGTCACACATACCACAAAAATGTGCCAACGTTGTATCTTAACCACCAGTCAACAAACCATAACTGTGTTTCAGTTAACCACTATTACAACAATATGCGCCACCCCAACATGTTATGTAACCATCAAAACTTATAAAATGTATGCCACCGAATAACGTTAACCACGAGTTTAAATAAAGAAATCACACCAAAATAAAAAATGATTTGTGGCATTATGGGGATTTGACCCATGGTCTTTAGCCACATAAGCCCACCGGCCTAACCATATGCCCAAACGGGCTTTCTTTGTATTGTCTGCCTCCAACATTACATATAAGCAACTAAAATCAGTTGACTAGGTGGAACCATGAGTGCATCCAAAGAGGTGGAACCATGGCGGGACACTTTCCGAGAGGGCATCTTTGCAAGGAATATTCTTTGATGCAGAAAAGATTCTGTTAAAGGGCTAGAGATGTTAGTGACAGAATTTATCAAGCTTATAAAGTTTTTTTCATGTTTTCTCGCCAAGATTCCAACCGTGTAGCCAGAATCTCCAATAGCAAGGAATCTTTGGAGAAACTTATGGAATCTAAAAGATTCCCTTAGAGGCTTATTTTTTATCGAGGTCGAACGTTGCCAACTTTATAGTCATTTTTGATAAAATTTCATAGGGAGCATAGTGGTGTGATCAGAATCTTCATCTGAGAAGTGAATTTTTGGCCATTTTTAGGAGGAAATCTTTGGGAGAATCTTCAAGAATCCTGAGGGTCCAGAATTTGACGGTGTCAGAAAGGGGCAAAGTTTATAGTCGTTTGACACAAATTCAACGGTTGTGTCTATTTCAATAGTTGAACTTTGCATTTTCCGACGATCCCCAAAAGTGGAGGTATATGATCCAGTTATGTCATGCTTTTCTTTGATTTTCTAAGATGATTTTTTTGTTTGTTGAGATCCCTAATTATCATTATGTTGAGAGATACTTGTATGCCACATCATGTGATATTTTATTAGTTTTTCATGCTCAAGGAATGCCCATTTGAGTGAGAGCTCCTCCAGGGAGAATGTCTCGTGGAGAGACATGCCACTCTTGCTGAGGGCATTTTCTCATATGAGTGAGAGTTCCTGAGAATGTCTCATGTAGAGACATGCCACTCCAGTTGAGGGAGTTATCCTTGTAAAGAAAAAGAACATACCATGTACATCATCATCATTTGTAGCATTCAATGAAGCGGCCCCCCCACTCTTGACACTAAGGCCCGAAGAGGTAAGCCACAGTGGGTGAACTCTGTTATCAATGTGTTTGTGTTATGTGATTTTATGGTTGTCGTATGTCTCATCTTCTTTCATTATGCACATGTTTTTGTTTTATAATATTTTACTTGCAATTCTACTAACATCATAGAAGTAAAATATATTTGTTAATTCTAGTATATGAAGAGATTTGGATCACTTTGGAAGCATTTCCATGTCAAAAGCGCACATCCTCATTGTCCCTGATGGCTTTTGCCACCTCAGCTCAAGTCTTGGGCCCCATTGGTTCCCAAATTTTCATGTAAACAATTATTTTCATGCTCAGCAGAAGGGAAAGACTTTCTTTCATACCTTAAGTCAACATCACCTCTATTATCATGAGAGGTGACAAACCATCGTTCCTCTACAGCATGACAAAATTGTTGGTGGTAGGCAATAAACATATTCCTGTATCATTCCTTCGTTTGACCGCACCCACTTCTCCATGAAGTTTCACTGAAACCTTGGCCAAATGCGATGTGAATATACATGATTCCATGTCTCTTGTCTTGCAGAGGAAAATATCCTTTCCCTTTGACATAAACATATCCTGCAATTGACGAACATTCTTTATCCTCCATGGTTTTGACTCTTTCCGAGTCTTAACAAAGTTCATCCATCCCGAGTGCAAGCCTGTCATTCAAAAATGACCAGACTTAGAGTGTCAATAACTCCAATGGGTCATGAAGCTATTCTAAATGACCAACAATTTTATGTACCTTTAATATAACAAGGATAAATCCCTTCTTCCCACACCAAAACTTTAGGCGTTAAAAATAGCTATAACAAGGAAATAAACTCTCAACATGTCTACAACAGGCTCTATCAAACTCACTAATATGACATTTCTTACATAAAGTAAACATAGAATTCCACTAGTCTATACATAACTTAATGCATTCATAACATTCATGCATATGAACCATAAAAATCACACATAGTGACAATTTAACCATAGTTATTAGGTAAGTGACCATTTATTCAAGACTTTATCAAAAGTCACAGGGTCTTGAAATCCCTTCCAAACCATCAAAGCATTCACAAATGTATGTCATCAGAAGAAGCTTGGAATAATACCATTCCTCCATAAGAAATCCAATTACATTCAATGTTATAATGCATAACAATAACATTCAACATTCATAAGGAAACAAAAGTACATGTAGATACACGTATATGTTTAGCTTAATGAATAGAAATTAAGGGAAGGACTTCAACTCTCTAGCCAACCATAGGCTAGTTACACTAGAATCGTTCTTACAGTTGACCACCTACGATCTGGATTCAGACTCTAAGGAGGTAATTCCTTAGGAGATTTGTCACCAACAAGTGGTAAGAAGCAGAGTCCATTTCTTAGGTGATTTCTCAACAACCCTTAGTAGTAACACCATAATGAGACTTTGTTCAGTAGAACATCAACCATAAGGGTTGATTCAAAGCTTAGCTTCATTTCAATTCCAGGAGATGGAATATATGTGTATAAAGGGAGGTTTGTTAGTTACTACAAGAGTAAAGAGCACACTTCTATGAGATGTATAAACTATTGAGCAAGTACCTGAGTGGTTTATCACCCCAAAGGCTAGCCACTTAGAGGTTTATCAGACCTTTCAATTAATTCCTGGGTGTCTCAACGTATCAAGTAGTTTATCAACCAAACTAGTATCCCAGTGGTTTCTCAACCTTAAGGCTAGCCACTACTCAAGTGTTCATCAACTCTCTGAGCAAGTAGATAACTGATTTATCAGCCCTAGCTAGCACTAGAGTGTCTCAACTCCACTGAACTCTCTTCTGGTCAAACGATACATAAGCACACTCACAGGTCTCAACAAACACAAGGAATACCCTCCCAATACAACACAAGATCTCACAAGTTATCTCTTCCTCGAATATTTACATTCATTTCCCAATCATGTTGTGTTCTCTTCTCTCCACATTTGTTCATTCTTTTTCTCACCGAGCATTCTTCCTTTCCTCTGCTCACTCCTCAATCTCCTTGTTTAACAAGATTATCCATCCTTTTCCACACCTTCTCTCCCTTGGGCTTATCCTCTCGTACGTCATCCGTATTGACAACACTCACGTCTCTACAAGAACTGAGACTGAATGCTCATCCTTCATGTAGGGAGCCCATTCACTAAATTCAATGACGCGCCAACAATGTTGCAAATCCATTAGAGAGGTATGCAGTGAAATAAATACAGTGGCTAGAATTTGCAAGCAACTTCTCCTTCTCAATCCTATGAATCCTTATCTACTTCCTCAACTAATGTGTTATATTTCAACATTATTTACATAAATTACAATTCTTAATAGTATTTACAAATAGAATTAACAACAAAAATTCTCACAAATCACTTAAATAAAAGAACAATTATTATTATATTTTATATTATATAAATAAATTTTATATTTTATTTCTAAGAATATATTAATCTCCTTATTAATTTATTTTATTTAAAACTATATCTATAAATATGTTAATTATTAATATAATTCTATATAACAATATGATATAATTATTCACATCATTATAATAATAATAAATAAAAATTTATATTAAATTAAAAATATAATTTATAATATATATTTTGAGTATAATTAATGAAATTTAATAAAAAGAAATAAAATTTTGTTTTGAGCACTTACTCTTTTTCTTTTAATATATATAATAAAACCTATCTTATTCTTTCAACTTCATATCTCTCCCTAAATATATTTTGATGTAACGTGACCTAACCTAATATGTTTGAAACGCTCTTCCCATGTGAAAGGAATAACCTAATATGTTTGAAACGCTCTTCCCATTTGAAAGGAATCAGCAACAATGAGATTTCTCGTTCAAAGTCGTCTTTAAAACAATGGGAAATTGCAACCAAACGAAGTTAGAAGATATAAAAAATGGAACGAAAAGGTCGCTTCAATCCGTATGTTGATCCATGCATAATTATCATGGATGCAGATGCCTTAACAAATACATACGTGTCCCCTAGGAAAAATAGGAATGAGCTTCATAGACATAACCATTACAAATTTTACTATGTTAGAATGTATGACGATATACGATTGAATTCACTTTTGTTTTGTTCTTTTTTTCCTAAATTTACTTCGGCAGATTTCTCATACCAATAAAAGATAGATCTAAATTAATTTTATTTTTAATTAATTTAATAAAATATATAATCAATTTTGAAATTCTATATCGATCGAAACAGTCAAGAAATTTCAAGTCGTCGAAACCTCGACCTCGTAGTTGAAAAAGAGTTTCCTAGGAACTGCCAACTTCACGAAACTTTGATTCAAACCCTATTAAAAGTATTTCGTATTTGGTAGATTCGGCGAATTTAAACGAGTTTCGTAAGATGGTTCCTTTAATCGCGCGGCCCCCATAAATAGCCAATGAATACCGTACATCTGTCAATCACGTCATACTACGTGTGAAATAAGTCCTTGTTTTCTTCTGTCAAGTCTTTCCAGGCATTTCCATCTCCAATCAGCTTTCAAATCATTTTTGAACGTTGAATTACACCCGCTGAAGCTGCCCAGAGCTATAGTATCTATATATATATGAATGAATAATTCACAAATCATCAATTGTCCAGTGGCTGCCTTTGATTAACAGAGGCCAGATTGGAATTGAATCCATTTTCCTCCATTCGGTTAAGGAAATGGGCAATTGTGTTGCGATTTCTACGTCTAAATCTGTTACAACAGAAGCTCGTCCTGGCCTAAACGAGCAGCCCTTTAATTCTGTTGGGGACGATAACGAAAATGGCCGATATGGACAGAAGCGCAGAGGCAGAAAAGGAAGCAGATCAAGCAAAAGCAAGGAAGCAGAAGATTTCAGTTCCTCGAAACCGCCGGTTTCTTGTAAGAACGCAGGAGAAGGTGTGATGAGGGTTAAGCTTGTAATTAGAAAGCATGAACTGCTTGAATTGCTGTCTAATGGTGTGGCTAAGAAGGTGGCCATGCGGGATTTGTTGGTGGAGCTTCAAGCTAAATTAGGTGATCAGAGTACCGCAGTGTATGATCCATATGGAGAGAATTTTGGTACTGCAGCGCGGATGAACAGTCACAGTGTATGGAGGCCGTCGTTGGGTAGCATCCCTGAAGACAAGAATCCTAATAATTATTAATATGCAACTGGATTGATCTGCTCATTTGAAATGAGCTGCCAGGCATTGCTGATTATAATGTGTATGAGTGTTATAATTTTTAATGGTGCTATTATGCATCATGTTATGATCTTAGCTATAGTTATTATGTAAGTTTTGCCCAGAAATGGAGATATGACGACCTTGACAAATTACATCTATCATATAGATTTATTGGTAGGAAGAAAAGCCAGAGAACGGGCATCTCTATGAAAGTTGCAAGCGCAGAGTTCTGAAATATTTGGAATTCAAGGGATAGTCGCAAAGTCAATCAATTATTTAAACTCACTACTATCTATCGAATAAAAAAATATTTCCAGAATTTTCCGTGAGTATAAATTTGGGTATAAGTTCAACACCAGAGAACCGTCGTGGAACAAAAAAATATTTCCAGAATTTGCCGTGAGTATAAATTTGGGTATAAGTTCAACACCAGAGAACCGTCGTATTTTGGGTTGGAAATCCACATATTCAATACGAATTACAATAATGATGTCAGTAGATATAATTTGTGAATTGTGAATCCGGCATCGTGGTGCCTGCTGTTTATTGAACGCTTGTCTTGATCTCTTTGATGCAAGTTGTGTTGTCGTTAGAGTTAGATAAACAGAATAGGGATTTGATTAGCTGTTAGAAGGGCCGAGGAAATTAAATGCGTGTAGCATATCTTCCAAGACTGCAGTGAGTCCATTAAATGCCGCCAATATCATATTGTTAATGGAAAAATGCGTTCATACTTATGAGGATCTAATTTAAGACTGCATAATTCAAGGGCGGATTTCAAAATATTCCAAAATTCTAAGAAATACACTTTTCAACCCCTCAAACAAACAGTCCGACGAACATCACCACATTGCACACTTCAAATGTGCGATATTGATTTTTTTTCCACCGGAAAACTTGAACAGATCCTAGCAAATGATCATAATGTTTTAAGAGGAAAGATTGTAAGTGATAATAAATAGTTTGGTTATATATGGTTGAATTTTCATATTCACTTTATTGGAAATTGATCACTTGCATTAACGGTTAGCCATTCTAGGATCCAACAGCCATTCTAGTATTCAACAGCCATTCTAGTATTCACTCTAGGACCACTAAAAAATAACGATAAGGGGTTGAAAATTTACTAATGCCTACAGGTTATTGGTGTAATTTGAAAACCTCAACATGGTATAAGAGCCTTGGCCCAGGTTCATTTTCTTATCGGGAATCCATCACTTGGACTAACTGCCACTCTGGGATCCAAAGCCACTATTGTATCCACCTTAGGACAACTAAAAAAGGTAATGATAAGTGGTTGAAAATTTACTAATGCCTGCCTGTTTTTGGTGTAATTGAAAATCTCAACATGGTATAAAGGCCTTGGCCCAGGTTCATTTCCCAATTTGCATTTGAGGGAGGGTATTGGATTTTCACACATACCTGGTTGAGAATCCATCAAGTGGACTAACAACTACTCTGGGATCCACCCTGAGACCACTCTAAAAGGTAATGATAAGGGGTTGGAAGTTTACTGATTCTTGCAGGTTTTAGTATAACATAAAACCTCAACATATATGAAGGCCTAGATTTAGTTTTAAAACATCTCAATTGGTTGGACTAACTGCGACTCTGAAATCTACCCTAGACCATTCAAAAAGATAATGATAAAAGGTTAGAAATTTATTAATGCAGGAGAGTTTTGGTATAAAAGAAAACCTCAACGTATATAAAAGCTAAGAATTAATTTAAAACATCTAAGTTCATTGTAATTCCCACAACTATTTTGGTTGTGATGGCTTTGGAAAAAATCTCTAATTGTAATTCCCAAAACTATTTTGGTTGGGATGGCATTGGAAAAAATCTCTAATTGTAATTCCCAAAGCTATTTTGGTTGGGACGGCTTTCGAAAAAATCTCTAATCTACTATGAATCTATTCCTTTGAGGATTTACTTGTGAAAGATTGTTATTGTCCTACAAACGATTCAGGGTTGTTGTTAAGGAACTCCATAGGCTGTTGTGGAAGAGTTTCATGCCCGGTGGAGACTAACGAATTTAATCTGAAGGATGTCTCTCAGAACAGGCTCTACCAGCGCAGGAGGGGATACGGAGATTTTTTTCCTTATGTTCCCACTGGACATATATTGACTACCTATTAGTGTTATGTTCCTTTCAATTTTTTTCCTTATAATTTATTTATGCGCATGAAATCATAGCCCTCATAACCTTTGTAAACTGTAGCTTGGAGAGATGCGACCCGGAACGTTTTCCCCTTTCAAATCCCCTTTCAAAAGCATTTGAGGGTGAATACAATTCTGAAACGTCAACAGTGACACATAAAAGGAATTTTGAAACAGACGTCCAGGCATTTATGTTAGGCATCATAAGTTTTACTGGCTGGTTTATAGGCAGGGAAGGATTAAGTGGATATAGGCCCTAACTATTTTCTTGATTATGATGTGCAAGAGGAAGATTTCGTTAAAATGCGGCCTTTCTGTATATCATGCTCATAAATATATATTTTTTTAAATTACAAATTTTAGATTAAGTTGTGTTATGTGACCAAGATACCCCTTAAAATGTGTGAAAATTTGCAAGAAAAAACATTTAATTTAATGGAAAATTAACATATTATACAACACTAAATATTTTTAAAAAAATATTAATAGGACAACAGCGTAATTCTCCACAATTTGTTCATTTAGTCTGAATCAAAATTCACAGTGCTCATATGATTTTTGAAGGTTTCAATTCTATAAAAGAGAAAACAAACTAGAAAGCAAACAAATCAATTTAGTTAATTCTTATTATTTTAGTGGAGAGGTGAAACTTAGTATGGTAAATATGTTGTAATGTAAAGTAATGCAATGTAAAAATGTCCCATGGTATTAGTATGGAATAGAGCCTATTTAAAGCGGGGAATTAAATCAACCTAGAACCATCTTAATTCCAAATATACCAAGCATGGAGAGGGATCCAAACTCTTGACATGTAAACCTTTTTTAGAGTGAAAACCTATTTAAAGGGGGAAATTAAATCAACCTAGATCCATCTTAATTTGAAATCTACCAAGCATGGTGAGGGATCAAAACTATGTACCAAGCATGGAGAGGGATCAAAACTCTTAACATGTAAACCTCCTTTAGAGTGAAAACCTATTTAAAGGGGGAATTAAATCAACCTAGATCCATCTTAATTCTAAATCTACCAAGCATGCGGAGGGATCAAAACTCTTGACATGTGACATGTAAACCTCTTTTAGAATGAAAATTGATTAGCCATGTAAACCTCTTTTAGAGTGAAAAGCCATTATCCCCTCTTTTAGAGTAACCTCTTTTAGAGTGAAAAGCCATTATCCCCTCTTTTAGAGTGAGAAGCCATTACGATTTAATCTTTCTCCATGCTTGGTAGATCGAATTAAGATGATTTAGAGTGTACATCAGATTAAGATGGATTTAGAGTGAAAAACGATTTAATCTTTCTCGATGTTTGGTAGATAGAATTAAGATAGATCTAGGCTAGTTTTAAATTTAGCAACTTGAGATATATGATAAATTGTTATGATGCTTATTATGAATTGATGCCTATAGAAAAATAATCCTTAAAATTATTTTCAATAATTATAAATATATATTAAATTAGAAAATACAATAATTATATATTTTAATTTATATTAACCAAATTTAATGGCAAGAAATATATATATGTCTAAATATTATATCATATCTCTTTTGAAATAAGACTTCCAAAATTTTAATTTAATTATAAATAATTATTAGGTGGATAGTAGGGATTTAACATCCATAAAATATTCTAGACTATTCTTGGTAGTATACATAAATCAAAGGATAATATTTAATTCCAAAGTTGTATTTTTTCCCATTTTGTGTGGATCAAAATTTTCTATTAGTTCAAATCATAGATACATCCTCACTGGCTTGAATCCAAAAACCTTCCGCGGTCATCCTATATGACTTGATGCTGCCCAGCAGATAATAACAAAACCACATGAAAAACAAAAGTATACTAGAGAACGCCATATAGTGCGCCCAATAAGACAAGAGAATTAGCAAATGTTCACACACCTTTTTTCCCCTTTTAATTAAATTCATCAATTTAAAAAAAATCTAATATGAACGAGTATTATATGAAATGTGTTATGACTTTTTGGGGAAGCAATATTGATGAGTATGTATTGTAATAAAGTCTATTTACAAATTAAGAATATCTCCATGATAAAGTAAAACTAAACCTTCATGATAAGAATCTTCATGCATTTTTTTGAAAATGTATATATATTTAACATATATATTCTTTTAATAATAATAATAATAATAATAATAAAATTATAATTTAAATTTTGATGTTTATTATAAATTGATCGCTATAATAATAAAAAATAAAAATACTTTCTTACTCTTTAAAATTCAAATCTCTTCTTTCTACCTTCATTTATTTAAAAAATAACTTTTTCAAAACTGTATTCCTTCTTTCACACTCATACCTTTTTAAATGGAACGTAACCTAATCTATTTGAAACTCATCCCATTTGAGAGGAATCAGCAGCAGCGAGAATTCTCGTTCAAACTCGTCTCTCAACCGGGTGGTAATGCAGCCAGACCAAGTTAAGAAGTATGAGACTTCGGGTTTGATGGAAATATAGATCTGTGCATAATTATCGTTGATGTAGATGCCTCAACAAATAATGGGTATTGCCATGCAAAAGGTATTCACATTTTCGGGATAACTACTATAGGTTTTACTTTTACTATGCTATAATGGTATATAAGTTGATTCTCGTTTGTTTGTTAAATATTTTTGTTAGATTTTTCTGAGTATTTTTATTTTGAAAATATGATAAATTTGTAAAGATGAATAATGAGAATATATTTAATAATTATATTTGGTTTTAATTTTTTTTATTTAATATTTTTAATATTTTATTATTTAGTAAAAGTATTGATTTTTTTGTTTTTTTTTTTAAATCTTTTTATGATGAAAAAAAAAGAAATATATATATTTTAATATATATATTAATATATATATTTTAAATTTATCTTTTAATAGGTTTAAATTTCATTAAAAAGATTGAAGATAAAATTGTAATTAAGATTAATATTATATGGTTTAATCAATCCAATTT
This sequence comes from Pinus tabuliformis, assembly GCA_031772625.1. Lineage (NCBI taxonomy): Eukaryota > Viridiplantae > Streptophyta > Pinopsida > Pinales > Pinaceae > Pinus > Pinus tabuliformis. Next base: position 509,529,753 of record CM062807.1, read on the forward strand.
TATTAAATATTGAATTTATTTTGGTTAGTAAAATAAATTGTATTTTATTAAAAATTGAAAAAGTGCATAAATCAATTTATTCATAAATTTACTAATGGAAAAATGATGACTTTTTAACAATCTAAAAGAATTCAAAAAATTAAAAAGATAGATAAGAGTCTTCAAGCCTAACGCTCTCATAATAATTTTTTTTTGGAAAACTATATAAACTAGCAAAAAATAACCATGAAAAAGAGAGGCAAAGATCCTTAACCTAGTTTTGGTTTATTGCTTCCTCAAGAGTAGGAGGGATTATGAGGGAAGCCCAGATGGCCTTCAATTATTTCTGAAGGTTGATTCAAAGCTTGACCCTTTATCTAGAACTTTTCCACTATCATTAGGTTCTCTTGATGAACTTTTTTTCCTAGTAGAGATTTCCCAAAGTAACATTTTCATGCGTAAAAAAATGTGTAAATAAATATCAATGATGTGATTGTAATAATTAAGCCTTTGATTAGTGAGTTTAACATCTAGTATCCACTCAGCAAATTCACCGAAAATCCAATATGAAAAACATTCCCTCTGCTAAGAGATGTCATTGTTTGCGTGAGCTAAATCATCCACAATTTGAGGTGGGGTCTAGTCTCTATACCTTTGAGCATAATCCTCTCCTTATTGTTGGTACCAGAGTTCATTTGATGGCGACACGACGTGGCATGTTGTCGAGGCACACTACAATACGACCTAATGGCAGAGTGGAAGTTGAGGAACATAGAGACGAGCAATAGACGAGATATAAAAAGGCCATGGAGTGAATTAGAGGGACGAGGAGAAAAGAGTTGGGAATCCGATGTAGAAGGGAGGAAATTGGGATGAGTGAGAAAGCTGTAAGAACTTAACCAAAGCCAACCCAATGCTTGAAAGGCATTGTGAGGAGAGAACAATGGACTGAGAATAGGAGGGAAAATGGGTCAAGCGAGGTGAATGAGGTTGAAAGAACTAGCTAACAGACACTATAGAAGATCAGAAGGGAACCCATTCTAGAAGTGGGAGTAGACACTATAGAAGATCAGAGGGGAACCCATTCTAGAAGTGGGAGTAGAGTTCCCATTATAAATATTTGTAAAGAAGAGAAAGCTCATGTTGGGTATCCAATTTATAGCTATGCTGGTTACCAACTTGCAACACAACCCAAAACGAACTTCTTGCAACCATAATCAGCAATAATGGGATACAATAATAAAACACAATTGAGGGAAACATACCTGAAGCATGTCAAACCTAATTGACAACCCCACTATAGATTCTCCACTGCTCATAATGACTAACTTACATTGTAAGTGAGGCCCAGAATGATTTACAAAGTCACATCATGAACACGTCACGTGTCACCAAACCTTGGTATGAATGGCATGTCTACAGTCCAAAATTAAGCCATGTTTCAGGTGCCTCAACCTCCAACCTTACATATAATTAGGACCTCGAGGAAGGCTGGCCAAGTGCCCACATTTATTCAGTGAAATGGTAGCTATGCCTTCCCTCACATGTCCCTTCATTGACACCCAATACACATACATTAAACTTTGAAATTAGCCTAAATATTAAAAATAAAAAAACCAAAAAACATATAAAACACAAATACAGAGAACAGAAATATACACTACCTTGGAATGCCTAATTCCAATCTCACCGCGAATATTGAGATACTAGATACCTTATAAAATCATGTAGCAACATGGATTGCGCAATTCCCATGTCATCACGAATATTAGTAGTTGAAAAATCTTCTCTCATAAATTGAGATTTATAGAATTTTCAAAAATGATCCACACGTGATTGAGATTATAGAATTTTCAAATATTGATCTACCTATGAATGAATCATACTACCTGACCATCAATGTCATACTACCTAGTTCTTGTCTTCTTCTGCTTAAAGTCTCCGCAGGCGTTTCCATCTCCAATGAGCTGTCATATCAATTTTGAACGTTGAATTACACCTGCTAAACCTGCCCAGAGTTCTAGTATCTATGTGGATGCCATGGTTTTGTGATATATATGAACAAACAAATCACATACCGGTAGTCTGCCATTGATTGACAGAGGCTAGATTGGAATTGAATCGGCCAAATTAACAATATCTATCTGTTTTTCTTTACTCGGTTAAGTAAATGGGCAACTGTGTTGCGCTTTGTACCTCTAAACTTGCTTTCACAGAAGCAAGTCGTGGTGTCAACAAACAGCCCTTTCATTTCAATGGGGACGACAACAAAAATGGGCGAGATGGACGGAGGCCCAGAGACAGAAGCAGAAGCAGATCAAGCAAGAGCAAGGAAGCAGAAAATTTCAGCTCCTCGAAACCGGCTGCTTCGTGTAAGACCACAGGAGAAGGTGTGGTGAGGGTTAAGATTGTAATTAGAAAGGAAGAACTAACGCAATTGCTATCTAATGGTTTGGCTAAGAGGACGGCCATGGAGGATCTGTTGGTGCAGCTTCAAGCTAAATCAGGTGAGCAGAGTACCGCAGTGTATGATCCATATGAAGAGAATTGTGGCACTGCAGCGCGGATGAATAGTCACATTGTATGGAGGCCGTCGTTGGATAGTATCGCTGAAGACAAGAATCCTAATAATAATTAATGTGCAACTGGAGTGATCTGCTCATTTGAAATGAGCTGCCAAGCCTTGCTGATGTTGAAAGGATCTATTGGTGTTTGAGAGGTGTAATTTTTAATGGTGCTATCATGCATCATGCGATGATCTTACCTTTAGTGTTTTTTTTTTTCTCGGAAGGGAAAAACAACTATCTTTTCATAAAATCTTAGCTATAGTTATCAAGTTTTCCCATAAAGGCAGATACGGTGAGAATGACATAATACATCCATCATATAGATATATTGTTATGAAGGAAGCCCAGAAAACAGTTGGACTGCCATCAACTGCATTTTCTCGGCTTGAAATCGACATATTCAATGCGAATTACAATAGTAATTTTCGTCGATATAATTTGTGAATTGTGAAACAGGCATCGTAAGGTTGTTGTAATGATAGTGCTTTCTGTTTATCTTCGAAGTTTGTCTTGAGCTGTTAGATGCAAGCTCCGTTTTCGTTAGATCAGTCAGATAAACAGAATATTTTCATACCTCTAACTATACTAATTAGGGATTTGGATTTGATTAAGTGTCAGAAGCAAGCGGTACTTACATGCATGCAGCATATCCTCCAAGACTGCAGTGAATCCATTAAATCTAACCACCAATATCATATTTTTAATGACAAAAGTGTAGATATCTTTCAAGAATGCTGAACTTAATTAGATTGCAGACTTTGAAATATTGTTGTTATAAAATCTGACCAACAAGATCGCACTTTTTTTCTCTATCATAATGGAAGCCTTGAAACAGATCAGGGAAATGGACATAATTTTTTGAAGGAAAAAGTGTGAGTGACAATCAGGCTTTTCAGTTATATAGAAGGGCCGATGCTTAGTTTTAAAACATGTGTAGTTGGTTGTAATTCTGAAAGCCATTTTGGTTTGGATGATTTTGTGGGAAAATCTCTAACCCAAATAGGAATCGATTCCTTTGATGATTCAAGTGTGAAAGATTGCTGTTGTCCTGCAAGAACCTGCAATCACAATTCAGGATTAGGATTCTTATTAAATAGTTCCATAGAGCTTTTTCAAGATGGAAAAAACGCTTTCATTATTGGTAAAGAAAGTACGTATGCATATTTTTATGCACTTAAGGCCTATTGGTAAAGAAAGTACGTATGCATATTTCAGAGACTGTCGACGAGAAGGTTAAGGCCTAGCGGAAACCGATGAATTCAATCTGAAGGATGCCTTTCAGAATAGGCTCTAGCTGCGCTGGAGATAATTTTTATAAACAGACTAGGCATCAAATTAAGTTATTTGATTTATTTATATGGAAACTGATTTATCTAATTCTAAAAGCATATGAGATGAATAAAAAAATTGAAATATCAACCATAGGGAAAAATAATTAAACTGAAATCCAACCATTTAAGTTAGGCCGGTTTAAGAAAATGGAGGGTCGAAACAAAATAGAGTTGGGTATGGATTGCCATGATAATATCAACTCTTCTAATATCATTGTAAAATAAAAATAGGTAATTATAATGTTTCCGAGTATGAGTGTTTGGTTTTTTATTTCTAGGATCAGTTATCAAAATGAGTGTTTCTTTTTTAATTATAATAAATTATATAGTTAAAATATAGAAATGGTGAACACATTAGTTGAAATTTGTGTATTGCGTAAAATGATAATTAAGAAAAACAAATGAAAGTAATCTAAAGTTCACTTAACAGATAGGGTAAATTTTGAAATTTCATCCTGGGTGCGACCGAGACATCTGTGTGTCCCGAGCTCCGGAAAACTTAGTATATTTTGACTGTACTCGAAGCAGATGCATCTGAATAGGAGATAAACATTTTCCTCGTATTTGATGTGGCCTCATTCTCACTCTGTTATTCATTCAGTTTATCCCGCACGCCACCTTGTTATCAGATATGGAGGTTCCGAATGTGTTGGTTTCGGTTATTTGCCCAATTTAGCTCCCCTTTTACCAGTTCTTTACATCACATGCTGCCAAAACAGAAAGTCTCTAAGGGCTAAGATATAAGGGATTCAGTGTCGAGACCGGATCTTGAGAGTAACAGTGAGGTCATAAATGAAGTCGTGGACATGGCAACTTACATGATGTAATCGTAGATAAGCATTTGTAAAAGTATTCAGAGTTTCAGTTAGGTGATAGATGAAGGTGTGGACATGGCCGTTGATGGCAACTCACAACAATCGTAGATAAGAATTCGTAAAGAAACCATTGGCGGTCTATTTGGCATCGGTTTTGTTTTCAGACAAGAGAAAAAAAAAAAAAAAAACTTCTTATTTATATAAGATAAAAAAGATGAAAAAGATAGTACATACGGTTTCTTTATCTATATTATCTGAGTTTCTATCCTAACTTGTTTACCTTTTGTAACTCTTTATCACTTTTTATTTCATTTTTTAAAAGGTAACACTCACTTACCGTATAATTCAGTTTATACAATAAAATCTCTATACTAAACATAATACAAAATCAATATCTTCTGTGTGATGTAAAAAATTGTTTTTTACTAATAGTTAATGTTGCCAGCATTAACCATGACTCCCTGTTCAAACGCTGAGAAAAAACACTTACCAGATTCTTTTGAAATGCCTAGCTTGGATAATAGATCAGCTGATCAGTTTGGTTCCCTGTATATATGTTGAAATTGAATGTGCGGAAAAGTACTCACCGAATGTCTTATGGGCTTCATTCAGTTGGTTAATATGGGGATTGAAATTTGTGTGGTCTCTTACCTAATCAATGATGCATTTTGCATTTCCATATACTTGTATTTTCTCTAGACTAAGTCATTTTGTCGCAATTAAAACTGCACACAATGCTATAATTTTTACTTCTTTATTAGTGAATTGTCCTCCCACCAGAAATGAAAAAATTCAGCTAGCTAACTAACAATTACGGCTCGGCATCCCCATTTCCTCCTATTAGTTACTCCATCAAAAAATCCCACAAGAAATACTGACCAAAAATATTTGTACTTGCATACTCTATACTTGTGTTTTTTCAATAGCAGAACAGTTTCATTGTCGTAAGCAATAGTATTAATAACGTCTTCCCTAAAGACCGCACCTTTTTGATTAAAAGTAAGTGCGTTTCTCCTGCACCATATTGACGGCATGATATAAAAAGGAAGGGTACTTTGTCCTTTATGATTTATCATCCATGATTGAAGAAAGAAAATCAGAAATTGAAATTGACCCACTGATTTGAGTTCCATTAACTCCATGGAACCTTGCCATACCGCCCTAGGAGCATGTGAGAAGTAGATGATCCGTATTTTCCGGGCCCGTCGTGAATAGAGGAGATTGTCTAGGTCCAGAAAAATCATGCTTTTGTACGTTGCTCCAGGTCAAGATGCAGTCATGTCCTGCAAGCCAACTAAAACATTAGATTTTGTTGGGGAGGATCCATTTCCATACCGCTTGGAACCATTCTAGGTGATAAAAACCTTTTTAGTCTCATGGAACCTTCACATACCGCCCTAGGAGCATGTGAGAAGTAGATGATCCGTATTTTCCGGGCCCGTCATGAGGACATAGTCTAGGTCCAGAAAAATCATGCTTTTGTACGTTGCTCCACGTCAGGATGCTGTCATCTACTGCAAGCCAACTAAAACATTAGATTTTGATGGGGAGGATGCATTTGCATACCGCTTGGAACCATTCTAGGTGATAAAAACCTTTTTAGTTTCTTGGGAGCCTTTGATAAATGTCCTTGACCAACAAAAGACTATTTTTTAGTTTGACAACCCATATCATTTGATCCACATGATCATAGAGAGTGATGAGTGCAGACCGTAGCTGAAATATATATCTCTCCCATTCTTCTGTATGGGCCTCTAGTAACCCGATATCTTCATCCCTGCTCCAAAATTGATTGTCTATGTTTTGAAGGGGATGAAGTAAGATTCGCTGTAAGAGTTATATACCTTTACTGTGCATGAAGTTTAGGATTTGTACGAGTAATTACCATTCATCCCCATGTTAGCATCTAAATTACCATTCATCCCCATGTTAGCATCTAAACCAATTTTAATCTTAGAGCCATCTCTAACCTTCCATGAAATGAATCCCATCATCTATGGTAAATTATTCATCATAATTCTCCAAATATAAAAAATACATGTTTTCTTAGTAGCCCCACTCTTGATCCATGTCAAGAAATCTTGGCATCGGGTTTTATCATTTTGGACTCGAGTATCTGATGTGAATGGTGACTCACGAGATGTGGGTATCATTGCTTCTATTAGAAATTCTTTTCCATTAGAAACTATAAACCTCAATGAGAAGTTAGTTATTTTTGTGAAGATATAAGTAGTTAAGCGATTTATGGTGTAGGTGTAAGAGGACAAGTGTAACATACCCCTACGTAATGATTTTACTAACTTGAAATTACTACACTGGAATTTTATTGATTTGTTTAACTACTTTATCAAGAATTAATTACAACTCATTTTAACATTTGTGACTCAGAAGCTCTTCTTATAACTATTATGAATCACAGAAGTCTCAATTCAACAAAACTAAAATGTTTATAGATTAAGATTTGGGGAAACACTAAACGACTCTTTTGCATGCATTAACTTACAAAAAGTCATTATAAATCATTTTCTATAGCTAATCAAACTCTTTACAGAAGTTGGTGTTTTGTAACTTGTAATGGCTAACAAACTCGCAACACCCATCGGAAGGATTATAACATCAATTCTCGACCTGGCCAGGAAAACTGCATTATATATTATTGATTTTGGATGCCGTGTAAGAAAAGAACTCTTTCGAGTAATGGAAAGAGGAGAATTATTATCAGTGAGGCAAATAGATGTTAGCATTAAAGTGGGAAATTCCATAGAAGGATGTTCCAAGGCGGCAGATCTGGTGCACTTCCAAGAATAACCAGTGAGAGGTTAGTTATAATTTCAGATGCATGTTTCTGTATATCATTATTCTTGAAAATATTTAGAATATTTCGTATAAAAGATAAGTAACGATGATTTTGAAGGATATTTCTTTATAAACGATTAAAAAAAATCATGTTATTTTATTAAAAGAAAATTTGAATGGTAAAAATAAAGAAATCATATTATTTTACTGAAAAATATTGTATGGATGTACGTGTTTTTGATAAGGGTTCATTAAGTTACTCACATGACACAATAAGTTAGGGATATTGTTTTTTTCTTGAAAGGAAAACACATGGGAATTTTGCACACAAAAGATTAAATATTTCATGATATTTTTCATGAAAATAATGTATGTAAACTTTTTTTTATGAAAAGAGAAAGAAAATAAGTTATTTCATTTTAAAAAACAATTGGAGAAAATTAGATTATTAATTTCATTGGAGATATTAGCATGATTCTTAGAGACTCATAATATCCACTATATTGGAATTCTTGAAATAAATTTCTATGTTAATTTTTGAAAAGGAAATATTAATTGCATGCATCATTGTATTAGATTTCAAAGTGAAATGTGTGTGCATGCATTATTGTATTAAATTCTTGGAAAAGGGAAATGTGTGTGTATGGATGAATGAATGGTGCTATGCATTAGATCTTTGAAAAAAAAAAAGATTATTTAGTGCATGTGAAAAGAAAAGCCAATGTGTTATAAAAATATATATTTACATGCAGGGAAAAGATTAATTATGTGCCACAATTCTTGAAACTGAAACACACGTGTTTAGTGGCTATTATGTTTAAACTCTCCTTTTGAGAACATAGACGTGTATTTCTGGAGAGGAAATAAGCTATTTGTGTGCACAAATAGAACTACTATGTTTGGTATTTTTTGAAAGAAAATGTGTTATTTGCTTGCACAAAGAATAGAAATAGTGTTTGATCTCTTGAAAGGAGATATGATCTTTGCATCCATGAAAAATATACATATGATGTTGGATTCTTTGAAAATAATTATGCATGGAAAGTATATAATTATTGTGTTAGGCCTTTTGAAGAGAAACAAGAATTTGTGTGTAGAAAAGAATAATCATTATGTTAGACCTTGGAAGAGAAACAAGTAATCACATGCAATAAATGCATTAGCTTCCTTTAGAAAAATACATATATTTGCATGCAAGAAATAATAACTAACACATTAGTTTTCTTTTAGAACAAATCATGCATTTGTGTGTACAATAGACTTTGTAAATAGCTTTATCTTGGGAAATATGCTTTTGGAAAAGGGACTTGCATTTGCATGCATAATAGTAATAATAATAATATCTATTGTATTGGAAATATTACTTAGTTACATGCACAAAAAATAAGTTGAGGGGCTAACTTTCTTTGAATAAATTTTTATCTATTTAAATGTAAATAAAACAAAGCTAAGTTGTTGCTATCTTTTAAATGAAAATGGATGGTTACACTGGGTTTCTTTTGGAAAACAACGTGTGCTTGTGCGAGAAGGATCTTAGTAATGTGGTATTTATTTTGAAATACTTTTGCTTATAATTAATGCATGAACAATGTTGTAAGACGAAACATGTTTGTGATATTTGATTTACATTTCATGTATGCACATGAATAGATGCTGAAGAATCACTATTAAAGATTGATTATTGGTTGATAAATACTTTATGTAATCATGATATCAAAGTTTGCCGATGACAACAATGGAAAGAAAGGATGCTGACTTGTGCAAAGGATAGAGTATAGTTAACATTGTGGCAGGTAAAGAACTAATGGTCCATGCAAATTAGGGAGTGTGAGTTGTAGGATGGTCCACTGATAGAACAACTAGGCCACAAAAATATACAGATTGATGATTTGTGGGTAAATGATATCATAATGATTGTAACAGCTTTTAGTTAGATATGTTGTACTTAAACGATATTTATTTATAAGATTTTATGAAAATGGTTAAGATATGGATTCTCTTACAAGCCATTGAGTGGAATGAACATCCTCACAAGCGTTTGATAATAAAATTAAACGTTTGTTGGTTTTAATCCTATGGGGTTTCTAGGATATATAGGTGTCTAATGATGTGGATTCCTTGCATGAGTTGATATTTATAATATCAAGTATGTGTTTAACTAATATAGTTAAAGGAATCATGAAAATGATGCAATGTTACATCAGAAAGTTCATGTTAATATACTGCAATAGTGATTGTTAATAGTTATGTAACTTACTATTTATTTACTAAAATTACTATATGTAATAATGAAGATTGTGTCCAATGGTTAATGAGGAATCTCGAATAGTAATTTGGATAGTTACCCATGCGTAAATTGTGTAAAAACCTCCTTGCATTTGCATGGTGGAATTGAATTTACATGTGTTTTTTATTTTCATAGTTTATTTAAAATTTTGGTAGCGAGTATTTATGTAAAAGAATATGAGAGTAGACATTTTTACACATATAGAAGAATTTATTGAGTATTTTAATCATTGTAAGAGTACACATATAAATAAATGAGTGTTGCAACACTATGCACATATTATCTCAACCACACACGAAACAAGAAATCAATTAATTAGAGAGAATTTTTGAAATGAAATAAAAGTTAACAATGTCCGAAATTTTATGAAACATACTCCTTGTGTAGAGATGAACATTACCTAATAATGAAATATATTTCTAACAATTATGATCACACATAAGACAAATAGGAGTAACATATTCTAACACTCCCTTTAATCACTACTTTTCTTAACCTTTCAATAGAAGGTATTCATCATCAACTAGTCTTATGCAACAAATGTTGCATTATGGATTAAAGAACTGTATTACCATATCCTAGATTGACTTGAGAAACACACTTTTGGTTTTATTTTGTCTTTTTAGGCTAATATTGTGACTTATGCTATATTATTTCAAGGCATTAGAATTAGAGGATCCGGTTATTATTTCAGGTGATGATGATTCTTGTTATGCATTTTTTACCTGTCATGATAGACATGGATGGTGATCTTGATGTTAGTAAATGATATCAATGATATAATATAATGTTAATAGTTGATAGACATGATTTTGATGCTACTTATTCTGCTAGTTTATGATGACTAATCATCATGTTCAAATGTTACTAATGATTGTTCGGGTGTAGTAGGAGATCATGATGCCACATAGATTGATGACTGGGAAATCATTCTGATTTGATTATTTAGTATTCTTTGACATTGAATTTCAATTATCAATGATGCATAATCTTATAAATATTGATAACATGCATAGTGGATGCAACTATAGGGTACGTGCTTGCAAAACAACTGAAATATGGATAATTTGTTATATGGAACAAAATGGATCTTGTTTGGAGGAGTGGAAAAACATCCCTAATTCCATTTGTTATCACTTCATTCATGGATTAGGTTGGGAATTGATGGGAACTTTCACCTTGAAGTTGCATGATGATATGAGGGTTGAACCACATATTCAAACACTCTTAATGTTTAACTGAGAGGCACACATTAATATGAACACCTTAATCCTAATCCATCATTAGTCTTACAACAAAATGGTGAACCTAAAGTTAACCATAGTCTTTGTTGTCATGGTAATGTTCCTTTCAATTAGTAATGGATACTTGAAAAGCAAGCATTGTGGCATCCTTAGAATTTAGTGAGGTAATTATTAAATTATACAATCGACTTGGCACCCTTGTTATTAGGATTTTTTTTTTTTTGAATTCAAGTTAATAAAATAAACGCTTAAGTTAAGGTGGATAAATAAAAGAGGGATTTTAGAAATGAAATATTGGATTTCAGAGATCTGTGGTTTGTGCTTTTTGAATTTTTGACCGGAGAATCCACAGTAATGGAATTTTTACACCAACGTTTCGAATCCCAAATGGGATCCATCATCAGGGAAAAGAGAAAGATGATAGAAAGAAGAGCCAGATGAAGGAAATAAATACTCATGAGGGATGAATGTTAAAGGATATATTTTATTTTTTTTTTTATTTTTTGAAATTTTTTTTGTTTTTAGAATGGTTTGAATAAATTTTTAGAGTAAAAAGAAAAGGAAGGAGAAGGTAGGAGAGGGACGAAAGAGGGAAGAGAGGAGAATGGAGAGGGTTTAAAGTTTGTTAATTTTAGTGGGAGGATGGGAAACAAAAGTATAATTACCAACTTTAAGTATAATTATAATGAAATATTGTTTAAAATTAGAAACTTTGAAAACCTAACTATGGTGGTAGATTAAAATTAAACTTTAGAAAATCAAAATGAAGTAAAGTGACTTAATTAAATATTTTACTTGTTATAAATTGTAACACCCCTCCATTGTATGTAAAACTCTACTAACCTAATTTAAGAAATGCTAAGTCTGATTTGTAACAAGAAAATAAAATGCATTTTATTAAATAAAAAAAATAATTTAATCACTTGGAAAAATGACACACCAAGAGATGAGATTCTTGCCAAATCCCATTGGGGAATGGGAAGGGATAATTCTTTCATGATAAGGCTTCTAGATCCAATTCTAGATAATCTTGATGGATTGGAGATAAATATCCCTCAAGTTACCTAGTTGAAAAAAGATGCTAAGTTTAAGAAAAACATAAAATCCTTGCAGGAGAGAAAGGCAAGATTTTATGGGGAAAAGCCTTGTAGGAGAGAAAGGCGAGCTTTTATGAGAAAATCCTAGGAAAATGGATGAAAAGATCCATAAAAGCGGGATGCCGCTAATGGAAACCATATCATGAAAGAGGTTATTAAGTACCCATTAAAGAGATCAACAAGGGCAGTGGATCAATGGCAAGAACTCTCAACTCGAGGGTGAACTGGTGGAAGCCAGTTCTAGGTTAGGTGGTAGTGCACGATTTTCTAAGTGACATTCTTTCAAATAATCTGGTTTGCATGGGATGTTCTGTATGTTGGCTCCTTACTCTCTATGTTGTCAATTCTTTAAGCATATGAGAGAAATTGCTTGGGTTGTCTTTGCTTATGAGATGATTGAATAATTTGCATGTGATCACTATGCATTAGAAGAATTTCCTGTATTAACTTTGTTTATGAAATTATCATATATGGGTGTGTGTGACAACTATTGCATATACGTTTAGTTCCAGATAAAATTAGTAAAGGAACATAATAGGTGGTTTTATGCAATAATTGTTATGATTGTCACATCTTTAACCTTATGTGTTATCTCGTCTTTTTTTTAGATAGTGAGTAATTATGCATGAGACAGCTATGTAAGTTGAATAATTATGTTTTAAGGTGTGAAATTGTATAACTTGTCATTCAGGTTGTTTATGCTATGCATTATGCATCATGGGATGAACTGCATCCAATGAGGCTCACTTTATCTATTTATTCATAATGTATAAGTTAGATGTGAACAAATACTTTTGACTATGACCGTAGGACTATCATCATGCTTGCTATAGTGTAGTTATGATAACATTCCAATAATGCTTGTATTGGGTTATTAAAGGAATGAAATTCGAATGCAAGAAGTGCATTATGTTGAATGACCATGACTGAATATTTTTACTGAGTTGTAAAGTAGGCATAAAAGTTGTTTTGAAATGTAGGTCTAATAATTGAACATAAAAGTCCACATCCTAGATTTAGTAGAGCATAGGGGATTATTGATAGTATTGTGCCCAAGGGGTATGTGACTGATCCAGGTGGATGTTGGTGGCCACCCACCTATCCCATTTGGACCCCCACAACTGTCTCTTTCAATTTTTATGTTTCCTTAATTATAGCACAGTTTACTATTTTTAGTAGTTTTTCGGGTCCTAAACTTCAGGAGCCGTTTTGAGGCCCTAAACGACGGTTTTTGGGAAATCCACTGCCCAACAATTTTTCTGTCTAAAAATCATCTTTTTCGTTGTAGTCCTTGGAGAGATCTTTCCAATGGGCTGTCATGCGCGTCAAATGGAGATAGTACGACCAATTCACGACCCCGGGAAGTTGATGTACAAACTTACCCAAAAACGGGGCCCACAATTTGGCGTTTCATCTTCTAGGGTTAGGTTTGGAATGTGAAGGGTTTTCCATTGTTTCTCAATAATAAATAGGCCCTCGAGCCTCATTGTAACACAGTTTTTGGAGAACAGTTCAGAGGCATGTAGCCGACACATCTCTTCTCAGAGATAAGCTACCATCGCCCTAGCTGGGTTATTTCCATTTCTATTTGTAAGCATATTTCAGTATTTTACAGTAATGAAATGAAGTATTATTTCCGCTGCATATTTGTCTTTATGGTTATCTCTATATTTTATTGCGTTCCTGTTTAAATCTGGATCAGTGACAAATGGTATCGAAGCTCTAAGTTCAAATATTGTGGCCTAAGGGCCAATCCATGAGGACTTTGAAGCTACAGTATGTGAATATTATGTTGATTACTTTCAAGTAATGGTAATTTTGAACTAAGGTTATGGAATTTATGAATTTTGGAATAGCTAAAGATTTATATTGTAATGAAGAGCGAAATCTCCTATACTTCATGGCAACCATATAACTATATGTATTTCCAATTTAACAAAGAGACCACTTAAAAACATAAATAGTACAAAACCCTGATTCGGATCTCTAGATATTGAAGAAAGAAGGGTGGAATCGGTTCGAGGTTACATGCCTATACTGGGTTTTCTAACAATATTCCGATAATGATTTTATTTTTATAATTTCTAGTGATCGTGTAGTTGTAAAGAATGCATGGGGATGAAATAGATAGTGGATTTTTTCTCTATAGTTGTAAGAAGTATTACAACTCTGCTTCGACGATCTAATTATTTAATTAGATAAAAATGGAAATGAAATATGTCGAAATGATGAATCCACACATAAGAGCCAAGGTATGGGTTATCTATGATATATTTCAAATTAGAATGGCCACGGACACACTTGCATAAACTCAGAAAGTGTTTACACTTTAAGTTGCAGTAATTGATATCTCTCCACTTTGTTAAAAAAAAGGAAATTGATTTAAAGGTTGACGACCACACTTGCATAAAGTCAGAAATTTTTTAAACATTAAGTTATAATAACTGACATCTCTCCACTTCATTAAAAAAAGAAAAATGATTTAAATGTTGACCACAAACTTGAGAGTGAAAACCACACTGAAGGAAGTAGTTTCAAAGAAAATTTATGTAAGCTAAGCATAGCTTACAGTGGATTAAATTAAGCCTCCAAACCTTAGTCATAAGATGAAACATTATTAAGTAAAGACAATTAAGGGAGATGAGTCTGGTTTGGAAGGGATACTGCATCCTCACTTCGTTACTTGATTGAAACTGTATATCCATTGTTAGTTTGAAATCAAACCATGTGCAAGGATTAGATTCTTGTAGGGCGAGGTTCTAAGGTTAATATTTGTTTTTTAGAGGAGTTTGTGATTTTCTAAGTATTGTACCTTTTAGGGTGAATAAAATATTAAAAACATGTGAATAAATATCCCAAACACCCTACTTTTTGATGCCATAGATGACTTACCTGATCTTTAACCCAAGCCCTAGGATCTTATCAGATGCCAATTGCAGCATAATGGTTACTACATTAGGATGCTTTATACGCAGGGGGAAATCAAACCTAGTTGTGATCAACCCCAATCCTTGACAATGGTGATTGGAGGAATGGTCAAGATGGCCTCTTGCTCATGCACTATACATCAATAACCTCCACGCATGGTTATCCTTATGGACATGCTCATAAAATCATTTAGTGGATCATGTTTATCTGGATGTTAGGCCATCAACGCAATCAGTTTGGAGAAGGGTTATCTAGTTCTTCCAGCTGACTCTGTATTATAGTTCTATCTTATCACTGGTAGGGTTGGCACTAAACAAATGGCGTGTGGCAAGACCATTGATGGAGTAAGGTCGAGAAGATGCGGACATCATGCTCTGGTGAGAAAGTAATGCCCTAATCCTTACTCATGAGATTTACTTAAAGAAAAAAATCGTGCCTTTGAGCTTTAAATCAGGCTCAAATTTGGTAGTAGGTGTTAAAACACAAAGACAACACCATGCCAAATTAAGTGGAAATGAATGTTTCCCTCTCCGTTTCCCTTATCCATTGAGATAGAGATGTTTCCATATAGTGCATAACCATTAGATAATGGTTATCCGGTTGTTTCAATAACTCTATCTTTCTTTTCTGCTGGAGATTGGGGTGAGTAAGATCATTTTAAAGAGGGATTGAAGCCATTACGTTATGAGGTGAGGTCGTTCTTTGGTAAGAAAACCATGTAGAATATCTTATTGAATTCAAGTCTTTTGAAGTGGGGAAGGACGGTGTTGAGCATAGCTCCCTCGTGAATAACTAAACCTACAAAGGGCTGATCAGATGTTTGAGACACAGTGGTATGGCTCTTTCGTTAAAATAATCACTCTCTTCTAGAGAAACTAGTGATAAACCGTGGTTCGAATTGTGAAGCTGTGATAAGTAGAGATATATTTTCATCATCAATTTAACTCATATGTCTTAGCTATGACTGAGTTAATATATAGTACTATTTTTTAGTTTTGAGTGTGACTGGTCTCATTAGGTTATGTATATTTGTGAATGTTCCACCTGTTCTCATCTGCTGGCATTTATCAATCACACCGTATTCCTACCAGAGCAGAATCTATGTGTAGGTAGCATCATTAAAATCAAATATATGACATACCATAAATACAAACACGAGGTAACTTTTCATTGGCCTAGAATGGATTCATTGGAGCTCTCCCGTATTTCTTTCTTTTAATGTCATGAGTATCATGTAATTATGGATTTCTCCACCTAAATGTCGAATATGTTTTGAGTTGAAATCCAATCAAAAATCTTATGAATGGGGATTGAAAAAGGAACATGAAGTCCATATGGTACAAAGAATATGCCTTCTTTTGCTCCTTCCATGATAGTTCCATCATATGCACATGATAGGATGGAAAGCTTTCAAGAGAAAAGAGGAGAAATCATCATATTAGGAAAGTCTTCTTCTTCCATTTTTGGGTTTGCACTTGATGGTACGATGAAATGAATTTTGTCTTCTTTGTTTTTCCTCTGCAACTTGATAGGAAAGTCACTTAGAAAGAAATGAAGAACAATTCACGTGGCAAAAAATGGGGTACACACAAGGGCAACGACAAGGGGCATGGGAAGGGAAAGGCGTCTCCTCAAATTCCTTGAAACAAAGGATAAAAACTCACTGTGAATATTTGTAGTTCATAGAGAACATATATGGAAATTATTGTCTTTATATATTATCTTGTGTGGTTATATTTTGTGGCTCAATCCAGTGGGATCATTATACAAAAGACAACAACATCGATCTAGATATTAGTGATCGCCTAGATCATATCCTTCTAAACAAAATATTCTCATCACACTCCAATAAACCCATTATGCATAATTAATTATCATAACCCAAATTACAGTAATCTGTATACAATAAAGTTTGAACAAGATGGACGTAAGCCTTGCACTTTAACTTAAATTTCTCAAGTCAAAAAAGTTAGATGGGAATAAATAATTCTACAATGTGGTTATATAGCAAAGAACCTTGCAGTGATGTGGTGGAATGGAGAGTAATACAACTAAATAACAACAATTAACATGTTGATTAATTCCCATAAGTAGAAATGGACAAATTGGTCACTGTTTTATTTTTCTTAATTATTAAGTATTGGGAATTATGTGGAAGGTAAATTTTTATTTCATTATATGTTCCCCCAAAACTTAAGTTATTGTTGAATTCTCTTGGGAGGGCACAAGGACTCTATACCATGATGTAAAAGGGGTTTAAAATATTTATACATGTTACACCTTGTTTTAAATGTTCATAGTCGAGCTTGATGAATGAACAAATTGTAAGGTATGATTATGGTATTAAAAGTTTGGATGTGGAATTCTAGTGGTGTGGTCATCATGGGTTATAAAAATAAATGTAAGGGTTGAAAGGAGTATTGGGGTATAAAGAAAGTTGAATACTATGTTTAATTGTGTACCAATAGATCCCTTCTACCATACCATCACCATATTACTTTACTCATATTAAAATTAAATTATGAGTTGCACGATTTCTATGCAAGGACATAGCTTAATAAAATAAAGATGATACATATAAGAGATATTAAGGGGAGAAATGATTGAACTCTTACGAGGCAAATGACAAACCGAAAAGATAAAATGACAAGTTCCATTCCATAGATCAAGATCAACATGAAGGAAGATTAAAATAAAAGCATATAAATGGAAATTATATAGATCTTCAGAAATTGTTGGTTGACTAAGTGGGTTCCATCCTAGAACAAATTCTGAAGGTTTTATTTAATGATATCTATTCATGAAGGTTCCCATGAAATATCGTTAAGCACATGAGACTATGTATTTTTTAAAATTGTCTTTCGATTTAATATTGTCATGTTGATTAATAATTCAATCCATTTTGAAATGTGGTTTTGTCACTCGTTGAGCTGTTAATTGATTTTATTGGGAAAACGCTTCAAATATACAGTATTGAATGGAACTAAGTCTCACTGGTTATTATTCAATATGCATATTTAATTTGACATGCATAATTTGGAACCTAAAAGTTTCTTCTGAGTAAAGGAATCTCAAAATAATTGTAACTAAAGAAGATAAGAGGCACAAATTATATTCAAATTTAGATGAAACTAGGGTTAGAGTTGAGAAGTAAATTTTTAGATGCAATGCAACTCACTGTATGCATGTTGGAGAAGACATCATACATTGATAAATTATGACTCTAATAAGAAAGTCAATCAGACTCACACCAAAAGTACGTCTAGTGTAAATGCATAATGGGAGTGTAAAAGAAACTCTTGGTGCTTCTTGGATAATAGCAGAAAGACAATATTAAGCTTAAGATCACCTTCCCAATAGTTCACTCAAATTATAATGTGTGAAACTTTGCAACTTAAGGTATACCTTAATGTACATATCCATGTAGATATAGATAGGGTTCTGTTAATATCTCACAAATAAGAACCTTTCAAAAAGATGCTTATAGTAGGATGATTGAAGATCTTACAATTGTACTTTTTGAGGAAAGTGATAAGGTAAAAATGATTAGTGTGTTTCAAATTTATAAAGTATACTTGCATATTAGCTACGGTGGTACTGGTTGCATTAGAGCAATTCAGAGTAGCCTAATGATTGTCAAGAATTATACACTAGATTCAGAATATGACTGATCCAAATTTATAAACCAATTGTTAGTAAACTAGAAGTTTTCACATTATTACAACCTATGATAATCAAAGGATGTTAGGCTTGTAGTAAAATAAGGAGCGCGTCAAGTGAAATGGAACATACAAAATGTTCTAGATGAGGAAGAAAGAGGATAACAAACCATTCAACTACTTGTTGCTAATTTAAGAAGATGATGGCTAAAGTGGCAAAGCTAATCAGGATTGATGTGCACAAAATATATTAGGTATATAATATGAAATGCATATTGTAACACTATTTCCTATCCAAAAATATTGAAGAAGTTTGCATGTCTGATTGCATTAATAGTGTTGTCTAGTTTTGAATAGGACAACATAACAAGTACTGCATAAATGACGGGAGAATTAATGTTAATAAATTTGAGAATTGATAAATGAGTTATATTCTCTTTGTTTCGAGGGGTGACTTTATGTTAAAATGAGGTGTTAACATGGAATTACCCTAGGATCACACCCTGGTACACATAGTGCCTGAAAACTTAGAGGGTGCGGAATTGAAAACATTGTTACTTTCATTTATAACTCATGTATGGGAAATGTATGTATTTTCATACTGATTGTTCAATGGGTTTTAGACCTACACTGAATTATTCATGGCCAACAAGGTGTTGGAAGAGGTGTAAAAAGAGCAACAATAAAGCATATGACATGATTAGTTTATATGTGGAGTACTTTAAGTACCAAACAATTATGTTCCTGGCTAAAGACAAAGTTAAGGTTGTTATTAGACCTCAAATATCTATGATAGACTAACCATCATAGTCAATAGTTTGCTTTATGATTAAGTGGAAGTCATATTCTGTTGTTGTTAAAACCTTGTCTATAGGACAAATTCAATCTCAAAACTAAAATTTATTGGTCTTGTAAAGTTGTATTATGCATCTATTTTATCATTTGCTAAAATATTTCTGCAACTACAAGATATATGAAAAAGTAAAAGCACTTCAATAATTTGACATGAAACATTTCAGTTATACTCTGGTTGCAAAATTTGAACTCATTCAGGAATTCCTTATTCCCCAATCGACAAACCAAGCACGGTTTGATCGAACTTGCCTAAAGGTAATATGAATAATTGAAGGAATTTTTGGCATAATACTAACATGGTTGCAAACATGTGGATGAGGTATATGTTGTGTAGGTGATGCTATGCACATTGGTACGGTATAGAAGCTGTACAGGTGGTATTGTGTACAAAAAATATATATGGTACTGGTATGGATGCATGTATTGCATGATGATATAGGGCGTGTATAGATGTGTGTAATGCACACTATGTGCATGTGTGCATGGTAGAAGAGAAGGCATTGGGTGATTGCCTGGTAAGGAAACCAATCCAGAGTGTGTACAGAGGTAGGATAAAAGTGGAAACTAAGAATTGGTATTGGAAACTAAGGATAAGTATTTGTATTTTGCTTTAGTCTTAGTATACATATGACATATGGTTCTACTTTATGTTGGTTATATATGGGGTATGTTTTTGATGGTTATGTTGAGCTAACTAGATATGATATTTTATACATGTGATTAGTCAAAAGTGCTAGTTTGACTTGTTGTGACTAATGCAGGAAAACTGCAGGAAGCAAGTGTTCGGCAAGAACACAAAGGCATTGGAAGAATGCAAGGGAAAAACAGACATTTCTTCAAATACAATGAACATGAGGAATCATATTTAAATGATGGGCAACATAACCTGTAGTTACTCAAATAGTAGTACTGAATATCAAGTTATGATATTAACTGTAGTAAACAAAGTTGAGTTTCTGCATCTAAAATCTCTCACAAAATGGATTGAAACAAATGTTACAGGTAGCGATGGAAGGAGATGTATTGGTAGAACTCCTTTGTAACCAATATATATAGGCATATTTGCATCATATGGCAAGGGTATG
Organism: Pinus tabuliformis; assembly: GCA_031772625.1. Lineage (NCBI taxonomy): Eukaryota > Viridiplantae > Streptophyta > Pinopsida > Pinales > Pinaceae > Pinus > Pinus tabuliformis. Next base: position 509,550,396 of record CM062807.1, read on the forward strand.
AGAGCGTGTAAATTTAGAAACGACTACCGGTGAATGAGGAAATAATACTATAAGATATAGTAATACACCGAGGAGGGTGTAAATTTAAGGGGACAAGTATGTAACACCCCTCCATTGTATGTAAAAATCTGCTAACCTAAGCTAAGAAAAGATAGGTCTAATGTGTAACAAGAAAAGTAAATACATTATTATTAAATAAATAAAATAATTTAATCACTTGGAAAAGCGAGACACCAAGAGATGAGATTCTTGCCAAATCCCATTAGGGAATGGGGAGGGATAATTCTTTCATGATAAGGCTTCTAGATCCAATTCTAGATAAGCTTGATGGATTGGAGATAAATTTCCATCAAGTTACTTAGATGAAGAAAGATGTTGAGTTTAAGAAAAACATAAAAGCCTTGCAGGAGATAAAGGAAATATTTTATGATGAAAAGCCCTGCACAAGAGAAAGGAGAAATTTTCTGAGAAAAGCCTAGGAAAATGGATAACAATATCCTTAAAAGTGGGACACCACTAATGGACACCATATCATGAAAGATGGTATTAAATACCCATTGAAGATATCAACAAGGTAAATTGATCCATGGCAAGAACTCTCGGCTTGAGGGTGAATTGGTGAAAGCCAGTTCTAGGTTGGGTGGTAGTGCTCGATTTTCCAAGTGAAATTCATTCAGATAATTTGGTTTACACGGGATGGTCTATATGTTGGCTCCTTAATCTCTATGTTGTCAATTCTTTAATAATATCAGAGAAATTTCTTTGGTTGTCTTTTCTTATGAGATGATTGAATAATTTTCATGTGATCACTATGCATTAGAAAAATTTCTTGTATAACTTTGTTGATGAGATTATCATATATGGGTGTGTATGACAACTATTGCATATAATTTTAATTCCATGTAAAGTTAGTAAAGTAACAAAATATGTGGTTTTATGCAATAATTTTTATGATTGGCACATCTTTAAACTTATGTGCTATCTCGTCTTTTTTTAGATAGTGAGTAATTATGTATGAGACAACTATGTAAGTTGAATAATTATGTTTTAAGGTGTGAAATTGTATAGCATGTGGTTCAGGTTGTTTATGCTATGCATTATGCGTCATGGGATGAATTGCATCCATTGAGGCTTGCTTTAGTTATTTATTCATAATGTATAAGTTATATGTCAGCAAATACTTTCGACTATGACCATAGGACTATGATCATGCTAGCTACAGTGTATTGATGATAATGTTCCATTAATGCTTGTATTGGGTTATCAAAGGAATGAAATTCGAATGCAAGAAGTGTATTATGTTGAATGACCATGACTGAATATTTTTACTAAGTTGTAAAGTAGGCATAAAAGTTGTTTTGGAATGTAAGTCTAATAATTGAACATAAAATTCCACATCCTGGATTTAGTAGAGCATAGGGGATTATTGGTAGTATTGTGCCCAGGGGTATGTGACATAAATCATGTAGAGAAGATATTATATATAATTAAAATGAAAATAAGGGTTTTTATTAAATGCTAACACTCAAGGAGAAGTGTGACTAATGTACACAAAATCTAATAAAAAAGTGGAATAAATAATATTGGTGAGAACCCTTCTATGTGGAAAAATCATATAATTGGAATTTATAATCAAAATTTGAAATTGAAAAAAATAATGGGAGGTTAGAGACATAAATACACTTATAGTTAACTCATGTTGAAATAACACACGAGCACCAAATTGGAAGAATTTAAAAAAGGATTAAGGGAAAACTAAGATAAAGTTTAGGAAACATGTTTTGCAGTGAGGGGAAATTCTATTTTAAAGAAAATATGAAATTGAAATTCATAAGAGCCTTGATAAAATTGTGATACATTGGCAAGTGAATAATATAATTATTGGAATTTAAGAAATTGATAAATTTGCCTGAGAAAAGTGGAAATCATGAAATCGTCTTTAAAAGAAAGAATAGAGAATGAGAAGTGGAATTTTTTATGCATATTATTGCTAGATGATTGTCCTAATGAAAATTTTTATTTGAGTAACTAAGTTAAGTTTTGTTGTGAGTTTGGTGTGTGTGGAGATTGTAAAGAATGGGATATCAACCAAGGTATATAGGATTCTTCCAAGCTAATATTGTTTTGATTCAAGGAGGAAGTGGTGAAAGTAAGGTAATGGGAGTAAAGGAGGTTAGAGCAAAAGAAACTTTTCTGCCAGACTATTATTCAAGAGGAAGCTCATGCTAGAAATAATAGAGGAAGTACACAACCAAGGGAGAGATCAAGGCCAAGGAAGGACCAAAGCAATGACAACACCAAGGGACTATCAACTTTGGAGGATATCCTACGGCAAGGAATTATAGACATTAGGTGTCGATTTTGAGGACAACTGATGGTATAGTCTAATTTTCGAAGCAGGCAGGGTAACAGGCGAGGAAAATAAAGGAACAAAGCTCTAGTGCCCTGTTCATTTTGCACTAGGACTAAATATTTTTGTCCTTGCAGATAAGTTAAAGAAATAATTCAATAAACTTTTGGCAGAATTGGGGTGCATATAGAAGAGAACGAACAAAATCATGAGAAAGAATTGAAGTGTTTTCTAGAACTTGAAATGTCAACACATCATATCAGTGAATTGGAGAAACTAGTCAGGGAGGTCAACAAGAAGATAGGAAGATTCTAAGACCTAGTAGGCATCTTGTCAAATTCTCTTAGTGCTGCAACAAAGCACATAGAATAGAAGTCCCCTTTACCTTCTAAGGAGAGGGCTTCATTTTTCTAGGATTTGATCTTGGATCTATTGAAGAAAGTGGTCTAGCATTTTTTTAATCCCCATCATGGTGTCATATCCCAGAGTTGTGACCTCCAAGAAATTATATACTTTTTCCTTACTAACCCAACACCCCTCTCTGGCATGCAATCTAGAACCTCAAATACTTTCCCAAATTGTACATTATTTAGACCATGGAGTAGCTCAAAATAGTAGCAGTTGGCTATAATGCACACATTGAACATGTGCAAAGGTGATTTCCTCACATCATAGAAGGAGCATCTTCAAAAAGGAGTGCACACACAAATTAGATACATTAAGGAGGTACTCAAGCACAACTAAAGATAATATGGGAATGAGACAAAACCAAGTTTCAAAACAGAAAGAAAGCAAATGTGACCTTCTTACTCTCTCTCCCTCTCTTCCTCCAAATCACCTCCCTCTCTATAAGAGCCCTATCCTAGGGTCTTCTAATAGATCTATTTTCTTTGGAATTTAAATGAAATAAGAGGGAATAATTTAATTTCTTACAAGACTTCTAAACAATGAAAATTTTTACCATTTACATTCTAATCCCTATAACTTATAGTGAACATTTCATTTCAATAATTGACATGAGTAATCTATGCATAGCAGAATACCTGTACCGGGGGTTGGTGGAGATGCCTTTGAGTTGTTTCCCCTATTGAAACACTCCTCTTGACTAACCCAACTGGATTTACCTCCCAGCCAACTAGGAAATAATTCCTAGCCCAAGAAACCTCCACAGGTTCCCGAGCCCTCCGAGCCCAAGTCCAACCAGATGTAGTGTGTCCAAAATGAATAATCCAGACAAAGATAAACAATATTGCCCTCCTCTCAACAAACCCAAGAAATCTCCACATGTTCCTTAGGTCTCCAAAATCACAGCAATCCTAAAATCACAGCCAACCCCCAAAATCAAAGCAAGATCCCTACATGCCATTTTGTCCCTTCCTCCTTCCCTTTTTATACCCTCCCTCTCTTCTCCACCTCAACCACCTCTCATTAATGTCATTAATTTCTCCTCCATCCTTACAGTTGACTTCTCTTCTCCCAAGTAAATTTGGGAGTACATTTGGAAATGTGATATGAACATAAAATTGGGAAATTAATGGGAGAGGACCATGTCTTCTCCCAAGTAAATTTGAGAGTACATTTGGGAATGTGAGATGAATATATATTGGTAATTAAATGGAGAGGACCATTTCTTCTCCCAAGTAAATGTGAGTACATTTGGGAATGTGAGATGTAATTAAATGGAGAGGACCATGTCTTCTCCCTAGTAAATGTGAGAGTACATTTGGGAATGTGAGATGTAATTAAATGGAGAGGACCGTGTCTTCTCCCTAGTAAATGTGAGAGTACATTTGGGAATGTGAAATGTGCGAGTAAATTTAGGAATTTGAGATATATATATATATATATATATATATATATATATATATATATATAATTTGAAATAATGGAAGGAGACCATATCCTACCTAAGATTCAATTTGAGAAGGCAAGTTGGGAATTTGAATAAAATAGAAATAATGAATTTTATATTAGTAAATAAATTTATAGTTTCCAAAATGAAGGTATTCACCAATATTTCTCAATATTTTCAGGTAATGTAAACATTAATAAAATTTGCATGATAAGATTTAAGTGGGGCATTACATACACCCCTCCTTCAGAAAACTTCGTCCCGAAGTTAGAATGAAAAGATACAAGGAGTTCAAAAGCATAGAAAACAAGAGAGTTATAGTAGTACAATTTGATAAGTTAGATAATGACATTACCTCCCATCAAGAGTCTCCAACTGATCTATATCCTCCTATCCATCCTGACCTACTTCTGTTCCCACCCTATCCATCCTCTGTTGTTTTATCCAGTGGCAATGGCCATACTAACCACTAATAAAACCAACATGGTGGAAGCGTCGAATACATCGACCTAACTTCCCTAGCGGGTAACTGGCAATCGTGATCACACGTCTAGGGGATCGTGTCCACCACTACCCTCCCACAATTCCAGGTTTCAGAGAATACACGGTAGGAAATGCCTCCACTCCTCCTTATAACTAGGGTCAACACCCTAACATGGACCACACTACAGAGTTGGTTGGACTTGTCATCGAATAATCCAGTCAGGTCATCTTGCCACCTGTCATTTGCATTTTACTCATGTCATAAGAGTGCATATCAAGTAGATACCAAATGTAGTAGAATAATGTACATTATACCTTCCCCATGGGATGTCTCGACCTTCCCTCAATGGAAGAGTAGATCTCAGCTATCATATAGTTCTTCCCCCCCTGCGGGTTAGCTCTCATTCATGCATTTATATCACAACAATATGTATAATCATCACATTATTAAGTCTAGTATCCATGTGTCAATTTTTTAGTTCATATTTGAAACAAATCCTAATTTCATTACGTTAGTTATTAGATAAATCATATCCACTTAACCATACATGAAGCAACTATAGCTCTGATAAGTCATGCACTAGATAAATCATCACCAATTACGTCATACATTAGGTCATACATCAAACATTTTCATCATCAAAATCAACCTAAATAGTTTCACGTGTCCAACCAAATGCATCAATATTACATAATGTTCATAAATAATAACATGGAACTGTAAAATAGAGCCTTAGTATGGCTAGCTATCTAAGTCAAAATGGGCATCACAGATGCTCATGTGACAACCTTGTGAAACCCCTTGATAATAATTAGAGTTGAAACAGATTCAACTGTCCATCATGGAAAATATCATTCGAACCCATATATGCTATAAGGTGGTACCAGAACAAAAATATTGGCAGGCAACAGATTAGTGCACTATCAGTTCCACTAGAAGGCGCTAGTATAAGTTTCAGGCATATAATTTCTTTAATACCTCAGTGAATATAAAAGTCCCACTCTTCCACGTTGTTGGTTTTTCACCTTCCAAACCAATTACTTAACCTAAAAATAAAAGACTTCAAACTTCAAAAACTGTTTCCAGCATGATTTTCATACTTATTGAGAGAAATGTCCTCTAAATGTCAAAGGTTCAAATTTATTATATATTTAATCATTTTTTACTAGTACTAAAACAATTTCATGATATATATTGCAGCTCACAACATGACCAGAAAAATGAGAAATGAATAAATGAATGGAATAATTTCCTTTGCCCTGCTGCTATTAGTATTTCCCCTCTGAATGGCACCACATCTCTAAAGATGCCTACTCCTTTCACAAGTGGCCAGTGACCACAAAAGTTGCGAAGAAAGTTGAGGGTCCTTTTATCCAAAACTAGAGACACATTATTTGTCATGGCATTTTTATTCAACACTAGAATAATGGTAAAGGTGTATTCTAATATTTTCACTAGTATTTTATAAGCTTTCCTTTAAAATCCCAAATTCTCTACGAATTGATCTTCTCATTTAATTTAATATCATTAAAACAACTATCACAATAAGCCTTACACAAGTCCATGGTATTCAATCTATGTTTTCACTAGATAATTCCACCACCCATAGAATAATCATTAACGTGACATGTAGGATATTTCATCACATCCTAATCTGAATTCCCGTGCTTCATAGTCGTTTACTTCTCAGACTCGAGATTTGTTATTATGACTTCCTCCATGAAGAATGACAATTATACTATCTGAAAGATAATCCTACTATCCGAATGGAAAATCTACTATATCTTAAATAAGAATAATAATAATCTACTATCAACAGAATTAAAAGCCACCCTCATATGTAAAATAGAACTGACTCCCATTTTTTTTTATTGGGACACATTTTGGGTATAAATTACTGGCTCCATTGTAAAGCTATATATGGATGCTAATGGTTCTTTTGTCTTTTATCTTTTTGTTTTAGGGTAGACAAGTTGGGGGTTTTAAGTTGTGAAGCCGTGACAAGACTAGATCCATACTGCGAATTGAATGATGTCAGTTTCTGTGTTAATGTTTGTTTTTATCTGAACCCCATTTTGGAAAGGGTTATGAAAATCCTTAACCGTAGGTCTGTATGGGTTATAATGGATCTCAACTTTAATTTTGCATGTGGATTGTGAATGATATTAACTCTAATTTGTGTAATGGGTTTTTAGAGCCCATATTAACTCTAATTTGTTGTGCATATTTGTGGGATCGATGGAATACTAAGTTGTATGACAGGGCTCCACTTGTTGATCTCCCTTGGTCTTCTCACCTAAACTGACTGGGTCACGAAGGGACGAGGTCGTGCAAAGTCCCAGGTGACAAAGTTGTTCCTTTGATGGGTTATATCTTCCAATAGGAATTAGAGTAACGTGTTCTGTTTTCCATTGATGTCAACCATGTTATTGTATGTTAATTAGTTTGGATCAATGTTGTAACAGTACAAGAGTTATCTTGAGTAATGCATAACCACTTCATATAGGATCTCAAGGCTTTTTTGAATGATCATAGCCATTCCCTATTCCTTCCTAAAAGGAGCTTGTTGCGAGTAAATCCACTTTTTTGGTGCTTCCAATTTAAGTTTGCATGCCAAATTTGGGGCAAAATGTTACCATATTTATGTCAATGGAGTGCATTAATTGTACAAAGTCTGTCTTTTGATTGATTATGTCTTCCTCAGAAAGCAGAATGATGGGTTCTATTTTCTATCGGTGTAAATAAATGTTATTGCAAGCTATGATGTAACAGCTCATGATTTTATCCATTGTGAATGCATAGCCATTTTATACAGGTTCTCAGCTTGGTGTTCATGATCAAAACCGTTCTTTATTTCTCCCCGAAACTAGCAAGTTATTGAATAAATCCATTTTACTGGAGCTTTCAAGTTTCATTCTGCTCAATGCACTATGAGCTTAAGGGCTTTATATTTCCATCTCAAATTTTGTTCGAATGACCATTTTAGATGATTTCTGTGTATACCTTCCTCAAGTTTGCATGTCAAATTCAAGGCTAATTGCATGTCACATTTATGTCCATGGTTCGATCTTTTGAATGCTACCACAACTATATCAGTGTAGTGTAGCGGTTTTTTGTTCGGTAGATATTGCTTAGGCTCAGTCGCATAATTTAATGTTCTACAACTTGATGGCAGGTAATCATTGAGAAATTTTGTCAGCTATGGCAGAGTCAAAGCCAGGGATGAGAAAACCTGTATTCACTAAAGTTGACCAGCTGCGACCAGGCACTAGTGGTCATACTTTGACTGTGAAGGTTGTCACTGTGAAGATGGTTTTACAAAAGGGCTGGCCGGATGGTTCTCAGGTTCGTCAAATGCGTATTGCAGAGTGCTTGGTTGGTGATGAAACTGGTGTTATTGTTTTTACAGCCAGGAATGATCAAGGTATGCTTCTTTTCAGCTTTATGCTTGGAATATTGCTAATATATGAAATTTATGGTAGAGAGATGTGTTGGTTCTCGAGCTGGATATTTTAAACAGAAATCATCTACGTAATAATTTGTTTTTGAAACTCTCAAAACCTAACATTTGGGGTTTTCAAAGTCTGGTACTCTGCTCGGGTCAGGGGTAGTGTCAGACAACAATTCCTCCAATTTTAATCCCAATACTATGTTCTGATACTTACAATTAATTACATGGGTGCTTCTTCTCTTTTCTTAGCATAAAGAGTTATTAATACATGCCTGCCTAATTAACACTGAAATTCACATTAATTGATGTTGTGCATGCTTAGATTAATGTCTCTATCACCTATGAGATCCTTTCAATTCTACTTATATTTAGTGTTTATTGAATTATTAAATCCATTCATATAAGCGTCAATTATCAGGAAGTCCTCTTTTCATGGATTCTTCAAGCATCTCCATTCTGCTTGGGAATTGGCATACTTTCACAGGAGAGTTTCTGTTCAACATACATATTTTTGGGGTTAATAATGTTCAGCTAAAACTATTTCCTGTTTAGATTTGGTTATTCTCTTCAAAGTCTATTCAGTTCTGACTGAAATTCACTGGTATTTTCTTGTTGTTCCTGTTGTTCATTTATGTGCCTATTATCCCTCCAAAAACCGGTGAAGATTTTTGGGCAGTTATGGCCTTGTTAGTTTCAAATTTTGGGTTTTTGTTGTTTTACATATTGAGTTCGTGGTTTCAGATTTCTGATATAATAGTAGAAATCTGGTTGGCTCGTAACAGTGATATCATAGCCTCAATTGATAGGAGTTTTATGTCAGATACCCAGTTACATTTCAGACTACAAATTCAGATTACAGTTGATTCATAACATAATGCAGCAGAACTTCTGACATTTCTCCAGGGGAGGGCCTCACAAATCTTGGCCTAATGCAGATGTTCATAGTTATTTTACCTTTTTTGTGTCACAGTAAGTGTTCCAGATTCTCCTCGAGGTTCATTAGCCAATTTGGGAACTGTAATGATCTTAATGCAACATTGGCTCTCTCACCACAATGACTGTAGCAAATTATCATTATGACGGTATTGGAAAATAGTCATAGGTTTTACTTATTGGTTTCTACCAGTGTTAGAGATAAGTGAGATCTGGAGGTGTGTTCAATACCTTGTCTACATGCAATGACAATGATCATGGCTTGTGTTGTAACATTATTATTGCCTCTTGCTCCTCCTAACATGGACCAAATTCTAGAGCTAGCTGTTGTAAGTATTGAAGTCATCTTTTGTCTTGTGGTCTTCTCTTCCATTGGTTACAGAAGATAAGCAGATTGTCCAGTTTCTCTTATAATTCTGTTACGTTATCTCCGTGTCCTTAACAACACATATCCAATCTAATGTTCTTCATGCTATCATTCACACCTCCATTAGAAATAGTCTTATCATTTGTTATCCTATGTTGTTACATTCGGCACCTACGATACCTTTCACTCGTGGACCATAATTTTGGAAAGGGAGTGATGGGTTTTTCCACACACAAGGATGGGTTAATCATTTAATTAGTCAAATGATGACAGTAGGCCGCATTTGCTAGATCAAATGGATTGTCATTTCAGGACTCTGATCCAGCTGAAATACATTTGGAAGTCTTCAGTTTCACGATCTCAATATTGTTATTTATTGTTGTTTACTTTCAGTGTATAACATATTGCCATGTGTTTTTGTCTCTTAGATTATTAGCAATTTGAAAGGATACAAGAGTTTAGATGTTTGTTTGAGGAAGGTATGAAAAATTGAAATAAATTTATACACATGTAGTTTGCTATGATCATTCTAAAATTATAACTTTTTTGTTACCTTTAGTGGACTTGATGAAGGCTGGCTCAGCTGTAATTCTACGCAATGCAAAAATTGATATGTTCAGGGGCTCAATGAGGCTGGCAGTTGACAAGTGGGGAAGAGTTGAAGTTACTGAAGATGCTGACTTCAAAGTTAAAGAAGAGAATAATCTGTCGCTAGTAGAGTATGAATTGGTTAATGTTGTGGAAGAATGACAGGTGCAGCCCATAGCAAACAAATAGAGAATTGCTCTCTTGCATGTGGAAGGATTTTGGAATATAAATTGGGTAACAGATGTCTTTACCATAATGGTTCAAACATTTTAGTCTATTCTGGCCAGTTGCTTGAAAAATGTCTCTTCAAAACAGTATTGGCTGTTTTTTGGGAAGAACCTTCAAAGTGCTATATTGGAGTTCAGTGGTTTTACAAGCACAATGATATTTACTATTCAGCAAGGAATATCATCAGATATAAATCAGTACCTGCTCAATATGATGTGATTTTGATTTGCAAGGATGTAAATCTAATATCATTTTAGCGCAGTTGTTAGTGCTCTATTCCGTTTTTTACTCGTGATCGTGACATTTGTAACGAGGGAGGACTCAATTCTGGTTTTCTAGCCTAGTTAACGATATTTAGTATGGAAAGAACAAGAAGGTTTGGAGCTCTCTCATATTCCTATTGCTGCAATATTAATTTTTTTAAATTTCAAGCTTAACATTTAAATCCTTGGTTCTCTTTAAACATTCATTACTTGCCTTTTAAGAGTCTTGGCAAAGAAAGTATAGGAAGAACCTATTTTTTGATTGCATCTGCATGATTGTCTCTCGCATTTGGTTCTCTTAGTCATTGACTGCTTTTTAGCTTTTATGTCACAACTTACTAAGAGAGAAAACAAAAATTATTAGTGGTTTTCAGTGGTGGACTAATGATAAAGAAGGTGCATTGTATTCAAAATTAGAGGAATTGATTTAACGTGATCAACTTTAATTCTTTTAGTATGTGCTGGAATTTCTCTAGGAAATCCTAGAAAATCCAAGGTATTGCAGTTTGCATAATGATACCCACTTTGTTTCATATTATTAACCCACTCTCTCAGATTATTTGTTAGAAATTGACAATTAATTATGTAAATTTGGGTAAAATGTATTAGTTATTAACAAGTTAGTTTTATACCAAAACATTGGTTATGTAACTGAGGAGGCTCATACAAAACTGATGAATGCTCGAACTATTGTAAGGAGAATTTTATTGATCGAATAGAGATTCCAATCCCTTGCCCCGTGGATGTTTCCTTGACACTCTGTCAGGGTTTTACCATGTAAATCCTGAGTTATTACTTATGTGGTTGTATTCAGTTTCCTGTCGGTTTCATTTCTTTCTTGTTTTGTAACCTCCATAAACTACAATTGGTATCAGAGCCAGTTAGTTGAGTTGAAGGTCTTGGAGAAATCAGAGCTCAAGAGAGAAATCTATTGTGTTCGTGTTAAAGATCAGAAATTTGTTGCATGTGTTAAAGATCAGAAATTTGTTACGTGTGTGTTAAAGACCAGAAATCTACTGTGTGTTAAAGACCTCATCACTGCGTGGAGGCTCATTAATCTGTTGTGTGCATGTTAAAAGCTGTGAGTGTTGCGTGTTAAAAAGACCTGCGTGTTAAAAGCTACCAGAACTGCCAAAGGCTGAGGAGGAGGAGCGTGGAAGCATGGAACGAGGAACGGTATGCAAGGAATCTGCGTGGACAAGAGCGTGTGAAGACCTGAGCCATCTGCGTGGACCAGATCAATCTACGTGGACCAGAGCCATCAAGCACTGGAAGAGGATGACTATGTGTGCCTCTGCGTATCCCGTACCAGAACCGCTGCCTGCCAAGAAGGTCACCTGCGTGTGAAGAAGGTTTTGCCTCTGTGGAAGATCCGGGTAAAATAATTTGAAAGCAATTTCTTTTCCCATGAATTTTTTCCAGAAATTCATTAAAATTTGAAGGAAAGGAAAACAAAGGGTTTTTTGAAGGAAAGAAAAACAAAGGGTTTTTCATTAATTTGAAGGAACAACAAGATTAGTTTTTTTGTTAAAAAAAAAAACCTAGTTGAAGACAGAAATCAGGGTTTTAAAAAAGGGGACAACAAAATTAGTTTTTTTTGTTGAAAAGAAAGAAACCCTAGTTGCTAGCAGATTGTGGTGAAATTTAACCCTAGAAGTACAGTCTAGAAGCAAATTAGAAAGAAATGGCCAAAATGTCGAATGCAAAGTTCGAGGTGGAGAAATTCACCGGCAAGAGCAACTTTGCTCTTTGGAAATTGAAAGTTAGGGATTTGCTGGTGCAACAAGGGTTGCACAAGGCATTGGACAGGGCAAATAAGAAACTTGCAACCATGACTGATTTAGACTGGGAGGACTTGGATGCCCGAGCTCTCAATACCATTAGGTTATGCCTCGTGGATTACAACTTCAGGTTTATGAGAAAAATTGGAAAAACTATATATGACAAAGTTGTTAACCAATAGAATTTATTTGAAAAGACAATTGTATAGTCTTCGAATGAAGGAGGGTTCAAAAGTTGCAGAACATTTGAATGTTTTTAATACACTTATATGTCAATTAACGGATATGGAAGTTAAAATTCAGGAAGAAGACAAAGCTATAACCTTGTTGTGTTCTTTGCTCGAATCATGGGATCACTTCGTAACTTCAATCAGTTTGAGCACCGCTGATTCTTTGAAATTTGAATCAGTTGTGGGAGCTCTCTTGTCTGAAGAAGTACGAAGGAAATCCAGTAATGAAACAGCTGCATCGAAAGCAATGATAGCTAGAGGACAGTCAAAGGAAAGAGGAGAAAAAACAAAGGGGGTCTTCTAGATCTAAATCAAAGGGAAAGAAGTGTAAGGCAAAATGTTGGCACTGCAATAAAATTGGACACCTAAAGAAATACTGTTGGAAACGATGGAGTTTGATAACTCAAAGAAGGAAGAAAATCAGGTTGATTCAGGTATGATAGATGAAGTTTTATCTGTTGAATAATTATGTATGATAGATGAAACTTCATGTAATGTCTCTCAGGGTATTGAAAGCTGGCTGTTAGACGCTGGTGGTTCTCATCACATGTGTCCACAAAGAAATTGGTTTACTTCATATGAAAATGTAAATGGTAGTTCTATGTTTATGGGGTAATAATATATCATGTCAGATTGTTGAGATGGGAAATATCAGGATTAAAATGTATGATAAGATGGTTATAACACTAACTAGTGTTAGACATGTACCTGATTTGAAGAAAAAATTGATTTCTTTGGGAGTGTTGGATTCGGATGGTTATAAGTTTATAGGTCAGAATGGCGTTCTAAAAGTGTTTAAAGGTGCCCTAGTTGTTATGAAAGAAGAAAAGGTTGGAAATCTTTATAGACTCAAACGAAGTACTCATATCAGTGAAGCAACGATTGTGTCAGAAAAAGAAGAAGCAGGTACTCGCCTATGGCATCAACGATTGGGTCACATAAGTGAGAAAGGTCTTCAGATACTGATGAAACATAAATCTCTTCCTGATATGAAATCTTTGAAGTTGGATTTCTATCAACATTGTGTGTATGGAAAATAGTGTAAATGGAGATTTAAAACTGGAAATCATAATAGTAAATATATTTTAGACTATATTCATTTTGATTTGTGGGGACCATCTCCTGTTGTATCATATGGAGGTGCACTATATTTTTTAATGTTTATTGATGATTTCTCCCGTAAAGTTTGGGTCGTTATGCTAAAAAATAAAGCTGATGTATTCAATGTCTTTAAACAATTTAAAGAAATGGTAGAGAAAAGAACAAGCAAATCAATTAAATGTTTAAGAACTGACAATGGTGGTGAATTCACTTCAATAGAATTTGAGCAATACTGTAAGGATGAAGTAATTGTTAGGCACAAAAGTGTTGTTTATACTCCTCGGCAAAATGGTGTTGCTGAACGTATGAATCAGACTCTTATGGAAAGAGCCAGAAGCATGATCAACAATGCTAACTTGCAAAATGGGTTGCGTGTAGAAGAAATATCCTCTACGTGTTATTTAGTTAACAAATCACCTTCAGTAGCAATTAATTGTAAAATTCTTGAAGAAGTTTGGACAGGTCAGTCTTGTGAAGCATGATTGGCAATGCTAACTTGCGAAAGGAGTTGTGGGCAGAAGCAGTATCCATTGCTTGTGACTTAGTTAACAAATCACCTTTAGTAGTAATTAATTGTAAAATTCCTGAAGAAGTTTGGACAGTTCAGTCTTTTGATTATTCACATTTAAGGATATTTGGTTGTGATGCTTATTCTCTTATACCTAAAAATCAACATTCAAAATTAGATCCAAAATCGAAATGTTATGTCTTTGTTGGGTATGACTATGCAATGAAAGGATATAGGTTGTGGGATCCTACATCGCGAAAGATAGTCATTAGTAGAGATGTAACATTTGATGAATCATCTCTTTTAAAATCAAATGTTGAAATAATTGAACAAGAACAAGTATAACCAAATCAACAAGTTCAGTTGGAGGCTAGATTTTTTGGTGACAGTCAAAAGGAAGAAGAAGCTTCTGGGGAAAAAGGTGTTGAAGATACAAAAGAAACTGTTGAAGTTTCTGAACCAGTTCAAGTTTCTGAACTAGTTCAGCAACCAGTCACTCTAAGAAGGTCTACAAGGGAAAGAAAAACTCCCAAAGGTATGAAGATTCTACTTCATCTTTTGCTTTGATTACTGAAGATGGGGAACCTTCTTGTTATCAGGAAGCAGTAAATGATACGGATAACGAAAAATGGAAAACAACTATGGAAGAAGAAATGGATTCCTTAGCCAAGAAAGATACCTGGGATCTTCTAGAACTTCCTCAAGGGAGAAGTGTTGTTGGATGTAAATGGGTCTTCAAAATGAAACGGAAAGTTGATGGAAGTATCAAAAGGTATAAGGCAAGAGTGGTAGCAAAAAGGTATTCTCAAGTTGAAGGTATCGACTTTCATGAGATTTTTTCACCAGTTGTAAAACTTGTTTCTATTCATACTGTGTTGGCACTAATTGCATTACTTAACCTTGAGATAGAACAGTTAGATGTTAAAAAAACTTTTCTACATGGTGATTTGAATGCAGAGTTATATATGGACCAACCAAAAGGTTTTGTACAAGGTCGTAGCAGAAGATTAGTTTGCAAGCTCAGGAAATCATTGTATGGTCGAGGCAGTCTCCGAGACAATGGTACAAGAAGTTTGAATCCTTCATGGTGAACCAGAACTTTATTAGAAGTGAGTATGATCATTGTGTATACTTCAAAAGTCTCAATGGCATATTCATTATCTTAGCTTTGTACATTGATGATATGCTTATTGCAAGAAAAAGCATGGAAGAGATCAACAGGTTAAAGGCTCAGCTCTCTAGGAAGTTTGATATGAAGGATCTTGGAGTAGCAAAACATATCTTGGGCATGGAGATACACATAGACGGGAAAAATCGTAAGCTTTGGTTATCATAGCAGAAGTATGTGGAGAAAGTACTTTAAAAGTTCTGTATGAACAATGTGAAACCTATTAATGTTCCATTAGCTTCTCATTTTAAGCTTTCTTCGGTTTTGAGTCCTAGAACTGATGAAGAAAACCAGTATATGTCTCATGTACCATATGCAAATGCTATAGGCAACTTAATGTATGTGATGGTATCTACAAGACTTGAAATTTCACATGCAGTTGGAGTTGTCAGCAGGTTCATGGAAAATCCAGGTGAAGAACATTGGCGAGTAGTGAAATTGGTGCTTCGATATCTAAGAGGCACAAGTGACCATTGCATCATCTTTAATGGTAGTGAAGGATCAGTCTGCGGATATGTAGATGATGATTATGCAAGTGATTTGGACAAAAGAAGATCTACTAAGGGTATGTCTTTACTCTTGCAGGTGGAGAAATTAGCTGGAGGTCAAAGCTTCAAGAAACAATTGCCTTGTCCACTATCGAAGCAGAATATATAGCTACTTCAGATGCCAGTAAAGAAGCAATTTGGTTAAAGGGTCTACTTGATGAGACTGGAAGGATGCAGGAGAAAGTGAATGTACTTTGTGACAGTCAAAGTGCTATTCACTTGGCTAAAAATCCTGCTTATCACAGTAGAACCAAGCACATTGATGTAAGGTATCATTTTCTAAGACATGTGATCGATGACAGAAAAGTAGCTCTTCAAAAGGTCCATACGCGAGAGAATTGTGCATAAATATTCACAAAGCCAATTATAGTAGAGAAGTTACGATGGTGTTTAGCTTCTCTTGGCTTGGAGAAAAGATGATGAATGGGCATGGGCAAGGAATTAGGAAAATTGTTGTGAAGGTGGAGTTTGTTGGAAATTGACAACTAATTATATAAATTTGGGTAAAATGTATTAGTTATTAACAAGTTAGTTTTACACTGAAACATCAGTTATGTAATTGAGGAGGCTCATATAAAACTGATGAATGCCCGAACTATTGTAAGGAGAATTTTATTGATCGAATAAAGATTCCAATCCCTTTCCCCTTGGATGTTTCCTTGACACTCTGTCAGGGTTTTACCACATAAATCCTGAGTTATTACTTGTGTGGCTGTATTCAGTTCCCTGTCAGTTTCATTTCTTTCTTGTTTTGTAACCTCCATAAACTACATTATTAACCGTTCTTTACTTGTATGGTGAACTCTTTTGATTCTAAAGAGAAGTTATCACTGTTTTTGTGATTATATATTAAAAACTTCATTTCTTTTTAATTGTTGGAATTTGTTCTTGAAGAGCTAAAGAAGATATATCTGTTTCCACACTGATGCCTATTTAATTACCTGTTTCCACAATGATGCCTATTTGATTATCTGTTTCCACAATGACAACTATTTGATTCCATTTTATGGACTTTTATTATGTGATGGAATTTTGTTTGAAGAAACTAAAGACACTGTTGTTTCCGCAGTGGGGTTTGTTTTTTTAGTATCTGTTATTAATTTTTTTTTGTTTTATTTGTGTACTAGAGTTTTACTGATGATAATGGAGCCTCTAAGCTGGTTTCCATAAAGATCCTGGTTTTGGTTACATATTATTAACTTTATTTCTTTGATTTATGTGTTGTGTGCAGGGAAGATCATTGCGCTTGCAAAGGCCAGAGAACTACAAAGATTAGTTGTGGGACATCAACAAAGGCATAATAATTTGATTGCAATGGCCCAAAAATGCATGCAACACCTTAAGGGTTGCAGGTACATACAACAACCACAATATCAACTTGCAGGCTTCCACAATAGCTGTAAAAGCCATTGATCCAGCCACAGATTGGATTGAAAAGATCCTTGGAGGCAGCAAGAGACAAGATGCAGAACGCCAAGGAAGGGAAACCAATTGGGAATGCAAAAGAGAAATAGTCCAACAACCCATTATTACAGTTACCTAGGAAAGACAACAGATATTGAGGATGTTAAGTTCCTTGGCCATTGCTTCTAAAATATGTATCAATATGTAAATATAGCCACAAAAAGCACAGTTAGGAGCTCTTGGACCTTGTCTTTGCTAAAATTTTCGCTCCTTTTTGTAAGTCTGTTATTGGCGGCTTAGCCATTAGAGCAAGAAAGGGTTGTTACAATGGGTCGAGCAGCACTGCTCTGTTGATGTACTTCTTCTTTTTTTCGGTGAAATGACGTGTATTTGCCATTTGAGGGAATGCAATTGGAGATTTTAATTTCACTTGTGATAGCATTTGGTTAGGTACTATAGTAGTTAAGCCTCTGTAGATATTTTTACGAGCAAGCATTCCTTTGTGCATAGCAAAGTGGGAGGGTGCTGCTGATGGGAGAGGAGGGGGGTATGGAAACCAGGGCGGTCAAGGTGTTGCTCCATATGGTGCTAACATCGAAGGTGGGGGATATGGAAGCCATGCCAGTCCTGCTACTCCCTATGGTGGTCCTGGTGGTTATGCAGTTTAGTACTCGGAACCACAGATGCCTCTAGCTCCTGTTGGAGGAGGCTATGCAAACCCACCTGCGGCTGGATATGGTGGAATGCCTAGTTACAGAGCTGTTGTTCCACCTCTTGGTGGGTATGGTGCCTCGAATGCCTATCCACCTCCTAATCCATCTCCTAATCTGCCTCCTAATAGCTATGGTCCACCTGCTAATTACAGTGCACAAGGGGGTGCTGGTAGAGGTGTGGGATATGATAATTACGGGGCAGAAAAGTCTGGTGGATATCAAGAGCCAAGGGGCAATATTGGTAGAAATGATTCGAGAAATGTGACTAGTAGTTATGGTGCATTGGCCGAGACAATAAAACAGTGTGACGAAAACTGTGGAGAAACTTGTGATAATTGTTGAATTTACATATCCAATCTACCTCTTGATGTGACCTCTGACGAACTCAGAGATCTATTTGGCGGAATTGGCCAGGTTGGTTAGAGCATGTGGCTGTTAACCACAATAGCTTAACAGCCACAAGGTTGAGGTTCAAGCCCTTCTATCGGTATTTGGGGTTTAGTGGAATTTGGGTCCAGATTTTGAACCAAAGCTCTGATACCATGTGTAAGAGCTCTATCCTAGGGTCTTCTAACATTTTTATTTTCTCTAGAATTTAAATGCAATAAGAGGCAATAATTTACTTTCTTACAAGACTTCTAAACAATGAAAATTTTACCATTTACATTCTAATCCCTATAACTTATAGTGAACATTTCATTTCAATAATTGACATGAGTAATCTATGCATAGTGGAATACCTATACTGGGGGCTGGTGGAGATGCCTTTGAGCTGCTACTCCTATTGAAATGATCCTCTTGACTAACCCAACTGGATTTACCTCCAAGCCAACTAGGAAATAATTCGTAGCCCAGGACACCTCCATAGGTTCCCTAGCCCTCTGAGCCCAAGTCCAACCAGATGTAGTGTGTCCAAATTGAATAATGCAAACCAAGATAAACAATATTTCCCTCCTCTCAACAAACCCAACAAATCTCAACATGTTCCTTAGGTCTCCAAAATCACAGCAATCCTAAAATCATAGCTAACACCCAAAATCAAAGCAAGACCCCTACATGCCCTTTTCTCCCTTCCTCCTTCCATTTTTATACCCTCCCTCTATTCTCCACCTCAACCACCTCTCATTAATGTCATTAACTTCTCCTCCATCCTTACAGTTGACTTCTCTTCTCCCAAGTAAATCTAGGAGTACATTTGGAAATGTGATATGAATATAAAATTGGAAAATTAATGGGAGAGGACCATGTCTTCTCCCAAGTAAATCTGAGAGTACATTTGGGAATGTGAGATGAATATATATATTGGTAATTAAATGGAGAGGACCATGTCTTCTCCCAAGTAAATGTGAGAGTACATTTGGGAATGTGAGATGTAATTAAATGGATAGGATCATGTCTTCTCCCTAGTAAATGTGAGAGTACATTTGGGAATGTGAGATGTAATTAAATGGAGAGGACCATGTCTTCTCCCTAGTAAATGTGAGAGTACATTTGGGAATGTGAGATGTAATTAAATCGAGAGGACCATGCCTTCTACTAAGTAAATGTGAGAGTACATTTGGGAATGTGAGATGAATATATATATAATTTGAAATAATGGAAGGAGACCATATCCTACCTAAGATTCAATTTGAGAAGGCAAGTTGGGAATTTGAATAAAATAGAAATAATGAATTTTATATTAGTAAATAAATTTATAGTTTCCAAAATGAAGGTATTCACCAATATTTCTCAATATTTTCAGGTAATTTAAACATTAATAAAATTTGCATGATAAGATTTAAGTGGGGCATTAAACTCTCCCTCTCTCTCACATACACATACAATCATGAAATCACATACACATTGTACAACTATCTTAAAAATAACTACAATAATTTCAAGAAAGAAAATGAAAATTACCATTTATAGTCAATTTCATTGATATCATCTGCAAGCTCCCGAGGTATGCATCGCCACTTTTGACATTCATCACATAGTGCCCATCCCACTTTTGGTTGTTCACACTATCCCTCTATGTTCTCATCACAATTCCTAACTGCACTCGTAATCATGTTTGCTCCTTCCTTATTGACACCACTTGAAATTTCCTCTCCAACTACGTCATTGTTGCAACCTACCACTCTCTGTCTCTCTAAAGCTTTGTTTTCTAACAAAATATTCTTTGTGACATCCTGACTGAAATTTGAAAGTTTATGTTTTGGCTCATGATTCATTTGCACACTTGAGGAGTTTTGCACCATCTACATAGGTGAGGTAGGATCAGTAGAAGAATCAGATTGACCTTTTATTCCATCCAAGTCTCCTATGTCTTCTTTCTATTGTTTTGTTGTTATAAAAGAGTTGGTATCATTGTTACTTGACAAGCTACATAAACCTTCACCTAGTTTATTACTATTCTTTAAATAATTCTCCAAACCTTTTTGCACACACTCACTTTTAACATATGATAATTTTTTATCAACAATATTGTTCTTTTGTCGAACAATTTTCCTCTTCCTCTCATGTATACTGCTCATCAATTCAATTTTTTGGTTTCCTCCACTGATATTTTTGACATTTTTCCTTGCTTGGTTTTTACCATATAGCAACATACTTTCCAATCCCTCTATTTCAAATGATACATGTTGAACAGTCTTCTCTTCAACAAATATTGTTGTATCTTTTCCCTCAAATTCATTTGGCTCAAGACTAGCCTTTCTCTTTATTTGACCTGAGAGAAAACCCTTGCTAACAAATAACTAACCACTGTCATCTACATCTAAAATCTTTCATTGGGTTTGTAAATTTGATTTCCTTTGTTTCATATAGGTACTCTTCTTTGCTTTCTTCCATTTAATTTTCCTCATTTTTTTCACAACAATTTCATCCTGAAGCATATTTGCACTTCCTACTGTAACTTTTGCAACATCTAGAGCATTTGAAAACTCTGATTTCCCTTTGAATTATCTTTTCTCTTTGCTTTCCTTTTCCCTAATTCTTGTTGTCCAAATATTCCAGTAGGATCGACATGTGAGGTTGCTGAAATCATATCATGCAATTCATTGTCCCTGTATTCAGTTCTGCTGGTATCTAAAGTCTCCATGCTCATCCTTGATTTTGAAAATTGATCTAAATGCATCTCTGGTGTCCTTGTTTCTGGATGAAGCGTTCTTGTTTCAGACTGTTCCTCAAATTTCAAAATCTCCACATTCAATTTATTGGATCCATCTTTAATATCAATTAACCCCCTTCCATATTGAAAACCTTTCTGGATTTGGAGCTTCCTACATGAAACAAAATTGCTTTGGGCTTCTAACAACCCCATTTCCAGATTAATGTCACACTTCTCAATCTTGGGAAAATCAGCACACTCGTTGCTTCTACTTTATTCAAGTGGCTTTGTCCCCGTGTCAATTAAATTTCCATGCATGTCCTGCATGGTGATTGCAACCTAATCTTCATGACTGACATCATTCTCATTTTCATGAACCCTATAATCAAAATTATTTTTATCATTAAATCCTTTAGGAGATGTCTCTATTTTAATTTCTTTACTAATATGGCATTTAATTTCATCCATGCACATTGTCAAAAATGTCACATCAATGCTCACCTTACTTCTCTGCCATTTTCACCTTATAAAAAAAATGATGACAAAACCCTAGAAATGGTTGTAGCAACTTTAGTTACAGGGCAGATCATGACACCGGAGCTCCGACATAGAAACCCTTGACCATATCATTCATTTTTAGTGTGAGAAAACAAACAACGGAGACATGGTTTGATTTTTCAAAGTAACTGAACAAGACCTACCTGCGAACAAAATGTGTCCAAGTGTTGATCCACCATTTCTCCACCTGCATCACCTCGCTCATGTGGATGGGTTTAAATGGGATGCATTTCTCCTGAAAATTTTCAAATTAGACCCGAAACTCATCAATTATACTTCACCGTTTGTCGTACCAAAGCCTATTTCTACTTACGAAGAAACTATCATAGGTAGCGTGTTTTTTCTTTCTCTATTCATTGACTCAGTTTCACATTTCAATGACATGGCGTGTAAATATGAAAATATTTTATGTTTTAAAAATTATTTTAAAATAATATTTTAAAATGTTAAATCAATGAAATATATGTATATATAATTGAAAGTCTGATTTATATAGCAATATTTCATATGTATATTAAAATACATAGAGTTATAAAGTTGGAGATATCGGATTTCAAACACTTTATATAAAGTTAATATAGGGAATAATTTTTTTCTATTTTAGCCTAGATCCATTTTAACTCGGGACCTATCGAGTACTAAGAAGGATCAAATTTCTTAAGATGCAAATTTATTTTAGAGTGAAAAGAGATTTCATCCCTCTAGAAGCTACATCATGGTCATAGCCAAGAATAACACCTGAATAGGGTAGGGAATTGAGCTTGTGACTTAACATCTATGAGTGCCTTAAAAGTGAACCTAATCATCGTTTATCCAATATGTGTGGACTATTTTACCTAAATTTTCTTTTAGTTATTTATTCTTATTAATTTAATTTTTTAATTTTATTTTATTTTTATTTTTATTTTTATGCATTTTGACCAAGTCAAAATGTTTACATAAAAATAAAAATTACTTAACATGACATTACAACCTCTGTTCAATACTTGGTTGGAGAGTCCCCCTCAAGCCAACAATTCAGAATTATCCAGGTAATGTATAAAGTTTCTAGTAACTTGTTAACAAAAACAAAATTTGCATTTGGGTACTAGATTAATTTTTGAATTTTGTTGTTAATAAGTCCTTGTCCTCTTGTCCACTATTCGCATTTTGAGGTTTGAGATCACAAAGGAACCTCCATGTAACCAACCCACATATCTCATAAAGGCCTCTTATTCTTTTGGGCATGATAATATTTTAGTTCTTTAAGTAATCAAACATTTATTTTTATTGTTTTTTTTTTGTAACTAGGTAGAGCCTAGGCTGAGGCCAACCTGCTTATTGTTTGGAAGAAGACTAATCCACCCATCATGGGATGATTATCACTAGGATTGTGTGAGGATTTTCTCAATCTTGGATGCCCCTTGGGAAGTTTAATCCCCCCAAAGTATCTTCCACTCCTCAACCCCACCGCATGAGGTTTGAACCTATGACCTAGCGGGGATTGAACCCCACGCAAACCAACTGGTCTACACCTCATACATTGTACTTGTTAGTTGGTCATATTTTTATTCTTGAAGTATAGTAGTTGTTTATGTTAATCACTTATTATATATTCATATATTTTAGTCCTGCACTAAATTAGTCATTTTTAGTTGGGTCACTTAAAATTGCTCAAATTTAGTATTAATTCACTTTAAATTATTGTGGTGACTAAATTTTTTTGTCACGTAGTCACTAGTTTCTCATTTTGTACTATTAGATTGGTCGAGCGATATGACGAGTGGCTTGCAACTTTTTTTGTTATAATGAGAATAACTCGTTTATAGGATTTCTGAGCTAGATTTTTTCTTTTTGGTTTTAGTTGCATGTATTGAGATAATAGATATTGTGGGCCCTATGTGTCCTGGACACCATTTTTTGTAAAAAAAAAACTTTTCACAGACTTTTATCTATGGATACTAGTTCTATTTACTCTATCTATTTTGTACAATCATATGGATTGTTATTTTTTACAAATGTCGATTTAATACAAAGTTTTCCAATGCATTAGTGAATGTGTTTAAGTGTCTTGGAATATGTTTATATTCAATGTAATCAAATTCCATTTCCAAGAGACGAACCCATAAAATCATCCTTAAAATTTATAGGCTTCTCACTGAATAAATGTTACTCAAATGTAATACTATGAGTTGAGAATCCAATCTAACAATTATATAATGAATACCAAGTGAAATGACATCAGATAATAGTTCAAATACTGCACTATACTTTGCAATGTTGTTAGTTGCATGACCAAGGCATATCCCATGTAGACTCACTAACTCATTGGGAGGCATGTAAATTTCCCATGCAATGGAAGAAAGATTCCAAGTACTAAAAAGAGCGCCATCAACATATACAAACCAAGTGTAACACATGATAAGAAGGGGAAACAAAAGGAGTCTGTAAGAAAAGGTAAAATTGCAACACACCACAAATTATGTACAACAATGTACAAAGTACCTATTTCTCAACTAGCTCAGATAAAGGAATCCCTTCATAGTCAACTAGCTCATAAGAACCTTTTACAAGTGGAAATTTTACAATATAAGGACCATGCCACATGAGCTCAAATTTGTTGACTCCTAACTTATCATGTTCCTGATGATATAGTAAGACCAAGTCAACTTCTAAAAATACATGAGGTTTAATGATTTTGTCAAATTGTACTTTTATTTCATTCCTTACGAGCCTTGCTAGCTAATGTAGCATCACAACGAGTTTCATCTAGAAAATCTAAGTATAAAAAACACTCTTCCTCTATGGAAGAAGCAGAGAGAAATTTGATAGCTGATTTAAGTGACGAGATTTCACACTCAATCGACAACACAAATTCCAAACCATTCACAAGCTTAAAAGGTGTAAACCCAATCATATTTTTTCTTGAAGTACAATATGCCCATAATGCCAAGAAAACCATTATATGCCAAGTAGTTTTATGAATTCTCATCGTCTATTGAAGAATAGTAGTTAACACTTTGTTCACATATTCAACTTAGCAATTTGGCTACGGATAATAGGGAGTTGAGCCACCCATGCCCCCTGACTAAGTGAGGGTTACATGTCATGAAATTGATGCCCCATTTTGTAAAGAGTCTAATGGTGACTATTGGATAGGGAGGAGTAGGAGTGGCACACATTTTTTGATTGTATATTTGATAGGCATGACATTTCTAGACCACAAGAATATAGTCTTTGAATATAGAAGGCTAGAAATATGCAGAACAAAATATATTTTGGGAAGTGGCATACCCTGACATATGGCTACCACATGCTCTAGAGTGATAGCCATTCATAAATTTTCCTACTTGATCATGTGTTAAACATCGATGAAAAGTTGAATTGACACCATGATGATAAAGTGTATTGCCAACAATGATATGTTGTTGGGATTCGTATCGAATACGATGACATTCACTATGAGATAACTCATGCATAAAAGTTTAAATTTAGAGATAAATGATAATGTCTCCATACCATGGATCAAGTGAAGTTATAAGAAAGAGTGATTAATATGGAATATAACCCTCTTCCACAATTTCTATTTCAGTATAATGGAGGTCACATATAATTTCAACAAATACAAGTGATTTCTTGGACTTGGATTTAACAAATTCCAAGTGAAATTACTATAATATGACAATCCATTTCGAATACTTTCCCCCAAGAAATTGTCATGTAAGAATATAAAACATGGGGCTACAATCCAAAATGACTATGGTTGTGCAACAAAATATAGTGATGAAATTTTTGGAAAACGTGAACAGCTACCAAGATTATCTTTTCCACATGTGAGTAATTAATTTTGGAGGTGTGGTAAGGTTCATACTCAAAATGTATATCACATGGTCATTGTTTTAATCATCCTCTTGAACCAATATCATAGAAATGGTACCATCCGACACAGCTAAATACAAGTAGTAATCCTGATGATAATCAAGGGGATGCAATAATGGTGTATGAGTCAACACATGTTTTAGTGCATCAAAATATTTTTGAGAAACTTCATCCCAGATGAAAGGGATCCCTTTTTTCACAAGTCGGGTAAAACCCTTGGTAAGTTCAGCATAATTTCAAATGAAATGATGTAAGAAGTTTTTTTTCCCCTAAAAAAATCTCAAGTTGGCATAAGTTAGATGGAGGAGGAAAATTCACAAAAGCCTCTATCTTTAGTGGATCGACATAAATGCCTTGTTTGGAAACAAAGAATCCCAGTAAACATCCAAATTCCACACAAAACACACATTTATGTAGATTCAAATAGATATTTTAGTACCAACATCAAAGAAAGGATTTCTCATATATGTATCGAATGATCTTAACATTTCATCGAATGTGTAAGTATATCATCAAGATATGATTGTACAATATGCTTGATGTCATGAAAATAATAAGGAATTTCTCTCTCAAAGGTAGCGTGAAAAATATTAAGTCCAAATGGAAGCTTCAAATAGGCGAAAATTCCCCATGGACAAATAAAAGCAGTTTTATGCTGATCCATAGGGAGTATGTTAATTTTATTATAGCCAGAGAATCTATCCATAAATACAAATATTTCATTCTTGGCACAATCATCAACTATTTGGTTGATATAGGGGATTAGATAGTTATCTTTCATGAAAGCCCTATTAATATCCCTGTAATCGATGTATACTCTAATAGTTCCTTACTTCTTGGTAATTGGAATGATGTTAAAATCGAGTCATTCAAAGGAAAAGCATAGATAAAACAAGCATTCAAAAAATTTTCAACATCAAACTTAATCACAGAAGCTTTCCTAGGATGCACCAAACATAGCCTTTGCCTAATAGGCTTAGCATAAGAGTAAGTCTTGAATTCATTACCAACAATACTTAGATAAATTTTGAGAATTTCTTCGTATGACCAAGAAAATGTAACCACCTTCCTCCCACATTTACCCAATTTAACTGGTCCGCTGGGTTAAAGATGTGACGAGAGGCTACTAAGATCTGATTCAACTACCCATGTATAGTTAAGGAAGTGAAACCGATAAAACACAACCAATCTAACCTTCTAAACAAGCTACAGAACCTACAAGATCCAAACAACCTTTCCAGGTGATAAACTCCTGAGGAAACCTAACATTTTATTGACCTAGAGGCTTATTTTCTCCCATGACATGGGCATGCATGCTATTACGAACCTCGATTTTCTATCACTGCAAAGGCATGCAAGCAACTAGGCTATTTTTAAGCTACTTTAGAGCCAACAACCCCAGATTTTGTACCAATTTTTTAGAACCAGGACTTTGGCCATTGCTCAGACCTCCATGAAACCTTGAGGAATGAAAGTAACAATGAAACAATGATACTAATGTAAATACTTGAACAAATAATTTACTAGACCCCTAATAGCCATGACATGAATTTTGTCAAACATGTCACAAACATGCATTCTACATGTCATAACAATAGATCTGAGCATAGGGGTCTTATACTTATCTAAGAATCACTAAGAAGCATTGATGCCTTATCAAGACTCCAAAGTGTTTGTTCCAATCAAGACTTCTAGGACCCATAAATCAACCCATAACTATTGTCGAGATCCATAGTGTTTGTCCAACGAAGGCTCCAGCACTAGTAGCTCAACCCACCAAGGGCTCGAGAGCGTTCATCCAACCAAGGCTCCAGGACTAGTAACTCAACCTAATCTATTACAGGGCTCCAGAGCATTTCTCCAACCAAGGCTCCAGGAACTAATAACTCAACCCACAACCAAAGGAATATGAGAACCAACCAAAAAACAAAATTAGAACCCACAACACCATGGTTATCTAGCAAATGGAAAGTCTAAGCAAATACACCATCAATCCAGGCATTCCTCTATGTCAATGGTAGATCATAACTAAATTAACACATGCATATACCATGCATGCCAAAACCGACAACAAAATCATACAGGAAACTTGGTACTTGCAAGAAATTTTGTTGTAGTTGTTGATCTCGATGTCCTCTTGCGCTTTCTTACTTTTCCTTGCCTTCTTGATCCAAATCCCAAGTATGCCAGACTCTTCTAAGAGTGCTCCAAGAAAATTCTAAGTGACCAAGAGTACGAAAGAGAGTAGAAAATGAGAGCTCCAAAAGTGAACTAAAAAAATTCTATGAACTGATCCTCAAAATCCTTTTTATCAACCATGCCTCTATTTTCTTCATTTTCCATTATTTTCCTTAATTTTCCTCCTCATATGCAACCTGTGACCTTTCACCTTCCTTTTCTCCTATTTTCCATTATTTTCATAAATAAATGCCAAATAATGCCTCTTGCCTTTCCAAAGTCTTTGTCATTTCCTTTTCCAGTTTTATTAGCCATAATAAACCAAATGTGACAACCCACTATTATGTTTTTCTCACCATTCAACTTCGGATACGCGTCCCATGACCTTAGTGTTATTTATTTTTACATGGAATTTTAGCGAGGGTTGTTACAGAACCCTCCTCCTTAGGGGAACACCATCCTTGGTGTTCAATGACACTTTAAACTAGAAAACCACTAAAAACAAAAAATATTGCCCATGGAGCTTTATAACATAGCTCATTTCAGTATTTACAATGACATCATGTTAAAAAAATAACTACATACCACTTATTGGAGCTTTATAACACAACTCATTATGGTATTTATAATAAAAACCACATACATACTCAAGCACATTTGCTTCAACCAGAAAATAATCATATTGTCGATGGAGATTTGTAAATCAAACTCGATACAATATTTACAATAGTATACACATTTACACATATGCACATTTACTCAACCAACAAATAAAAGAATACAATGCATGCATCAACAAAAAGCGAATCAAAAGGCTCACACCTCCACCCTCAAAGTAATACAATGATTCACCTCCTTCCCAGGAAGTCCAGAATCCACTGTCAAAATCAAATATCCATCCAATGTCTAGCTCTACAATCTTGTGCCACTTGTCCTCTCATTGAAAAATTACCGACACATTATTCTAGGGAACATTCCCAATGTGCATCTAATTCCATCTGGGAATGCTAATGACCCAAAAAAATCCATCCCCAACCTTTCCTTCTCTACTACACAGTCCCTTGGGAAATCAAGTCACTCCCTTCTGTGCATTCACATGCATTCTAAGTTCCATGGGCATCCCCTTCTTTGCTACACAGCCCCTTGGGAAACCCCTCCCTTAGCAAGTTTTCCTCACATTAGAAGGTCCAAAAACCAAGGCATGCATCAAAACCATCATACCGGTATAACATGCTCATGGAAATCAATGGAAACTATTAGATACCACTGTCGCATAATGACCCTACTCTTGAAGTGCTTTATCAATGTATTGTTGCATTTTCCAATTCCTTTTTGTTATAGACATTTTTGTGCCTTACAGCATAGAGCATGAAATGTCAATAATCTAAGGGATCCAAAGTCCCTAAACATGTTGTTCCTACCCCTAGAGGAACAAGGTCAGCAAACCACAGCACTTCAGATCAGTTCTCCACTGAAAAACACTCAAAAACAGGTCAATTTTGGATCAAAGCAGCTGCTCCACTGAGCATCTGCGCTGAATGTCAACTGCTCCATGGTGTACCTGCACTGAATGTCAACTTCATCAAAGGCTACCTGTGCTGAGCGAGTTTGGACATGTGGAGGAATCTTTCCTCAATGTGCCAGTGCTCAGGAAGCTTCCAAATTGACACTTGGATCAGAAGATTCGCCTAATGATGAGTAAAGAGGTTCTAAAACTCCAAGTGGAAGGTAGAATCTCCGAGTTGACTCAAGAACTAAAGAACAACTGGGGTTGAAGAGGACAACAGTCACACATCAAGCTGACTTATCTTCACTCCAAAACTCTATATAAGGATCTCATCCCATGGGATCTAGAGGCCGAAATTTTGTGCAAAGAATTGTTGTTGGTTTACAGTTGAGAGTATTGGGTGATTGCTTGAGGGAGGTGAAGAGGAGATTTCTTTCCGTCGGGAAGGTGATGCTGGATTGGACCTCTTATGGTTGTATCACCGCCTGAACCTTACTTTCTTCCATTAATAAAGCATTTGAGGTTCTTCTATTCGCATGTGTTTCAATGATGTATTGTCTTACTTGCGTATTTGATTTATGCTAATCCTTGAATCAATTATGAATGCATGCTTCTTGTAGTTTCCCTTTCTCGTCTTGCTTGCAGGATCTTGTGTAGCTGGGCCCGTGAGAAGACAAGGAGCTGGGAGCAAGCAGCAAAGAGAGAAGATTGGATCGACCATTTGCGCAAGACATCGGTAAGTGGATCTCTTTCTTTCCTCTTTTGCATGTCATAAAGAAGTAATCTTAGATAGCTTTGATTTGACTATTGCTAAGGAACTATCACCCTTAGAGTGGGATAGGGTCATTCCGTGTTGGATACTTTTCCCCACAACACTTTTGTTGTTGCTGCTAACTCTTGTAGTCAATTTTAACCACCCAACTGGGAATTTCATGCTTTCCTATACCAAGCACATAATTTCCATTAGAATCAAAATATATTGAAATAAATTTACATCATACGTCATTGGTGGCCCATCAATGAGGTACACTTGCAATTTTGTTCACCTGCTCTCACAACAAGTCAAACTAGATGTTTGATCAAATGATTATGTATAAACACATCACATTTAGTTAGCTAAAACACAACCTTCATAATCAAAATCACAGATCACAAATAACTATCATAAATCAGAGTCATACATCACATGTCATCATCATAATGTTGGGTTGTGTTATATTCTTTCCACGACTAGTCCACGTAGTTAATGGGGGGGTTAGAGGGGGGCGTAGCCCCCCCTTCGTTGTGCTGATTGCGTAGCAGGGGGGTCACAGGGGGATTGAGGGGTGTAGGTGACCCCACTATATGGGGTCCGATGCAGTGCCCCAGAAAAGTTTGGTTTTGGAACCTATGTTAGGTTGGGCGGACCCACCTATGGTTTTGTGCATGATTTTCGCACATGTTTTTGGACGCGATGGTTTTCGGTCCATGGTTTTGGACACGATGGTTTTCGGTCCGTGGTATTGGATGCTTCGACATGTATAAATATGTATTATAAAATTGAAAGGAACATAATGAAAAATCAAGCTGGGAGTCCCGGTTTTGGGATCCAGGGGAAAATCTTTGTGTATATGTGTTTTATGTGTTATGCTCGTGCATTGTTTATTTTATGTGTTTTAGAATTCGTATGCTGGTAATTTCTATACGGTGTTAAAACCTACACATAAACCATAATCGTAGGCCACATGCATAATTTAAAATGAAATAAAATATTTATACTTATCCTTTAATCGATCCACACTATATCAATTTCCACATTCGACAAACACCTAGTGCCCTGTCTTCAACCACGTACATATACACATAGTGTGCATCACACAAATACAACCACACATGACATGCAACACCATACAATATATGCACCTACATCTAACATACAACACAACACATGCACCCAATGCACAACATAGCACATACACTTGCATCCAGTGTATGACACAACACCTACACCTACACGCAGTGTATGACACAACATAATATATACACCTACATCTGGTGTACAACACAACAAGATACATATATGAACATAGAATACAACATAACCAATACACATGTCACGATACCACGACTACGCAATGCACATACACGGTACCATGTGTACACAAAATGACATGTATAACATGCACACAATACCATTGTGCACAACATAACATGAACAATATGCACACAATACCACGTGTACAACATGTACACAATACTACCTCTACACAACACCACCTATACAACATGTACACAACACCACATGTACATAGCACCACCTGCACAATGTGTACACAACACCATATATACACAACACCACATGCAGGACGTGTACACAACACCACATGCACGACATGTACATAGCACCACATGTACACAAGGCCACATGCACGACATGTACACAACACCACCTACACACAACACCCCATGTACAACATGTACATGACATCACATGCACACATCACCACTTGTACAATCATACACACAACACCACATGTACATAGTACCATATGTACAACATGCACACCACACCTTATGTACACAATGCTGCCTATGCAACATACACAAAGAACCATATGTAAACAACACTGCATATCCAACATGCGTGCAACACCATATGTACATAGCACCATATATCCAACATGCTTACAACAT
The DNA here is from genome assembly GCA_031772625.1 of Pinus tabuliformis. Lineage (NCBI taxonomy): Eukaryota > Viridiplantae > Streptophyta > Pinopsida > Pinales > Pinaceae > Pinus > Pinus tabuliformis. The sequence continues at coordinate 509,582,233 of CM062807.1, forward strand.
CATCTATACACAACATTTCATAAAAAACATGTACACAACACCATCTACACATAAAATTGCATAAGAAACATATACATGACACCCTATATACACAACACCATATGCACGCAACATCATAAGTGCAACATGTACAACATATATACAACAGTAGTACTACACATCCAAAGACCACAAACTGACTCTACCAAGCAACCCTGTCTCTAGTATCTTTCCACTATTCATGCATGTTCTACCATGCCACCGATCATACTGCTTCCATTCCACTGATGTATCCCTTAGCATTACCTATCCATAACATAGGTATAGTACAAGCATATAATATCAATTCATATCCACATGATACTGACCTTGTAGATCTACCAAGGTTACTCTTCCCACTCGATTCCTCATAAACTAGGAACCTCGTCATGTCATTCACCTACATATGAAATCATTCCTCCATAAGAATGATTCCTAATGACCGTATTAGATAGCAACATACATAAATACATACATATATATAGATATAAAAATTAGCATAAAACAATCATGATCCCTGACAACCCTACTAGACAACAACATACATACATGCATATACATGTATACACATAAACATTATCATAATCATGATCACAACATAATTACTAGATATCATAAGGTTAAGGTTAAGAGAACTCTCTTTATCTATGCACAACATGAACAACATTGAGAACAACAATTCCCAACTTAGCCGGGCCATTTGATGCCTCAAGTCCATTTACTTTACCTTTCCTACTACATTTTGCATGATTGTTATGCCATTGTATATTTACCCCAATGGTCCCATCCAATTCAATCCACTATCATACTCCTTCCTTCAGTTGCCCTTGTACATGCACCAAGTTCATCTGAGTCTTACGTTACGTGTTGGATTTCACTGAGCTCTCCCCAAGCTCTAGTAAATTTTCTCTTTCGACAACAAGTTCCCAAGACCCTCCAACATAAAAGGCAAGAATAAGAAACAAACAAGAAGAAAACCATGAAATAAAAATAGTAATACGACACCATAAACAAAGTGGCATGGCCATGCACTAGACATAAGTAAAACCACAATTCAAACACAAACAAATCACAAGGCATAGAAATTACAAAACTAACAACAAAACAATGACTCAATCCCCATGGGTTCCCAATGATTCCAAGGGAAATCTCAACCTGATCCTTTTTCAATATTTCATGGTAGTCTCTTTTCCATGCAATTCCCTGCATCATACTTCCATAAACACATAATTGTCAGTGCATAAATAAAAATAACATTATTCCAGTTACCTTACCATGTTGTTCCAAGCACGCTTCCTTGTAGTTGGACACATATGTGCCATATCTCAAGCGACTCCAATTCCCTTGAAAAATCTAGCTATAACTTGAAACCAACAATTAGTTATATAAAAAAATCAACTATTACCTTGTCATGCTAATACCAAGCATGTTTCCTGCAACTGTTCACACATGTAAATCCCAAAGATCAAGATAACATATATATTAATTTGAAATCAACATTTACCAAGTCTAACAACAATGTCATAATCAACAATGAACTCACATTCACCAGTCATAATACATAATGGTACAATTATCACCTACTTACACACAATTACATATAATTTCTCTGAATACATAGGTATTAGTACAACCATCTTAAAACAAGATCATTTCTTCATTGAATCTTATAGACACATACTCATATCATTCAATTAATCAAACATTGAAACGACATATAGATGACATAATAGACACCAAACACAAATACGGTAAATAGATGACATAATCAAGCATTCAAGCATCAAGTAGATGACATAACCAAACTCATACCTTAATATATCTCAAGGGAGGCTATCTTGTCTACACAATCAACCTAGATTAGCATGATATAGCTTCACAATATATCAACTCAAACATAAATAAGGTCATGATATCCATAACAATAATTAGGTAACAATCTCACATCATAAGCTCATAAACAATTTCCATTCATTCATAACAATCACATACGCACAATCAGTCTACATTAGTACAAGAAATTATCATAATTAGGTCGCCCATACTTGAATGTCATAACCCTACCCATATGCATAGGCCAATCCAAATTAGCATGATACATATAACATCAAGATCTTAGTTTCAATGACCATAATGAATACAAGAACAAGTTACTATCCTTCATGACTAACTGATGCATGTACATATGATCACATTGATTAACCAACATCTATCATACATGTAACTGCAAAAGCCATAGACTAACAAACATGTGCATAACCCTAATGCTTATAACAACTATTGACTAACATACCTGCATACCCACCATACATACCTATATGATGATCTTCTCTTACCCCAACGTTCAGTGCCACAACCTCACTTTGATGATTTTCATCTCTTGCTCTATCTCATCCAACACATTAACATCATACAAAATTGACCATCAAAATGCATCTCCTACATATTATACATGCATAACTATAACCATGAAACAACATGCATAACAACACATAGACATTGACATGCATAGAAAAGGCATATACAATTGACATGCATTCATGACTAAAGCATCCTGACAACAACATCATCAACTTCTACCTGGAAACACAATTGCGACAATGGCCACCACCATATATAGACAACAAGAAAATACACCACATGCATAAAGAACACATTTGCAACCGACAAGTATGAATGAAAAATACTATCTGCCCATCCAATCCAAGGGGTGAACCATGCTCTAATAACACTCTGAAACCACCCTCCTCCCACATTTACCCAGGTTAACCAACCCATTGGGGTAAACATGTCACAAGAGGCTATTATGATCTTATTCAACTATCTATGTACATTTAAGGAAGTGGAACCGGCATAACACAACCAATATGACCTTCTAAATAGGCTACAAAACCTCCAAGATCCAACCAACCTTTATAGGTGGCCAATCCTTGAGGAAACTTACATTTTACTGACCTAGAGCCTCAATCACTCCCATGACATGGGTGTTATCCCCAAAAAAATGATCACTTAGACATTTCTAACTAGGTGAATCTAAACACACCATGTGGATTTAATTTTACCATAGTAAAATCACTTTCACTATGGAAAATAATTTAGTAAACCACTTTTATTTAATTATTTTATGCTTTAAATAAAAAAACCCCATGAGAATAATTAGATAAATCATTATTTATTTAATTTTCTCTAGGAATTATTATTAAATCATTATTTAATAATTTTTCCTTGTCACATTTGACTAAATCCCTTAAGAATATTTGAATAAATCATTATTTATTTGAATTTCCTTATTTCTATTATTAGAATAATTATTAAATCACTATTTAATAATTATTTTGATTTCACGCCTTTCTTATTTCTCGCGAAATAGTTAATAAATCATTTTATTTGTTATTTATTTCTAAATAAAGGAATTTAACCATTTTAAATTCCTTTTCCCTCTCCAATAAATATAATAAAGTATTCCAAGTAGTTAGATCTGAATTTAGTCAATAATATCTTATTATTCTCCATTTTCAAGATTAACTCCATGCTTTGCCATATAAAGAGGGTTTTTGATTCATTCCTCACCATGATCATTATCATCAGCAACATTATCGTCATTTTATTGAGCTCTCATTTTGAGCTCTTCACTTTGTTTAGGGTTTTTACATGATTGAGAGAGGGAATTCTATTTCTGAAGCATCAAGGACATCAAAGGACCCATCCCATGAAGGTGGACTTAGAAAACAATTAGTAGATCTCCTTCACCAATAATGATTTATTCATGTAAAATTGTCTTTCCAATTGGGTTATTATTCTAGATACATTATTTTGCTGCTATTTGTTTTGGATATTGTTTTTTCTTACTTCAGATTTTCCATTTGTATTACGGATCTAGAACGACAACAATCATCAACTTGTTTTTAGCGTCACTTGTCACCTAGTGAGTTAAGTGAGGATTTTTGTTACACTTTCCAGGAATTTTCACACTAATAAATGATATCCATACAAAATGGGGGGCACACATACCCCTCCATCTCCTCATAATCCTTTGGAGGATCTCATGCTAGTTGGCTCAGGATGCTTGAATCCCTTATTCGAACACTTGGAACACAATGGCACCCCACAAACCCCTCCTACTAGGGGGCATCATTCCCACCTTTGCATATGAGATTAGTCCCCTCCATCACATATGCTTGGGGGTAGTATCCCATGCTTGGGGGCATGATGACCCCCTAGCCACATTCTCACTTGATTAACATAAGCCTTGGCCTAGACCCCACCGATATAGGTATGGTCGATTATCCTTTCATTCCCTGGATAGTTTGTCCTACCGGCCTCTCTAGTGAGCCATATACACATTGCATATCATAGATGTTTGATACCATATTTTCAAATATTCTACTCTATGTCATACCACATTTACCATTCGGTCCCCATGACAGACTTGATGGGCAGGGATGATCCTAGACCTTCTCTAGTAGTTCATTCCTATGTTCCTTTATTACCTTGATTCTTCATTAGGAACCATTCTTCCAAGAAGCATTAAGGCCATCCTTAGACAAGTAAGGTCATCTACCTGAAAGTCGCAGATCCTAATTCTGATGGTTGGTTTGTCCACTACGATCTCCATAAGGTTTAGGGCCTTCTCCTCCTCTTCAAATTCTCCACAACCCACTATGAAAATGAATTGGATTTGGAGGCAAAAAGCCCTTTTAGAGGAAAAACCCTAGTATTTTTCTTCGCCCATTGTGAAAAAATCGTAGCTTTGTTTGATGAACCATCAACACCATTGGAAATCTCTCACCATGTTCTATAATGGGTCTCTCTTTGTTTTTGTGAATTTGACACTTGGAAGCCATTTTTTCCATGAAGTTTCACTTTTCCACCCTTTAAAATCAAATCTCTTCATTTGAGCCACCCGTTATCTGGTACTGTTGGCTGAATCTCATGTTTATTTATGTCCTAAGTAACCATCATTTACTCATCCTTTCATGGTCCCCACCCGGCCTCCCCCATGTGGTAGCATCATCCAGTCACCCTTTTTCAAAGCATATGAGGTCTGTCACCCTTGTACTTATTTAGCCTGTTCCAAGTCCACATTTTGTTCCATTATAGTGTTTCATTTGTTGTCATAACACATTTCTTCCCTTTTACTCATATTGGGCCTCTAGTCCTTCTACTCCATCTTTGCCAAACCACCCTTTGATTCATTAACCATCCCCTCTGGATTCAAGTCAGTCGCTACTAGGTCAACCATTTTTATTATGCTCTAAGAAGGGAAGTCACTAGTCTGCCATCCATCCTCTTTCCTTCCATCATCACCCATGGTATCAGTCCATTAGTCAATCTATTATATTCCCTCGTGCGTTTGTTGAGGATTCCTCATTGCCTTAACTTTGGTAGTCTCTCTCTTGTCGACCTCATCACATTTATTCCATAAGAGTAGTCTAGAGGGCATTTTATCTTGGTTCCAAATTCCATCCTTGTTCAGTGCCTCAGATCAGGCAAAGGGACTCATTATTACCCTTTCACTTGGATGTTTCTCATGTGCTCGACCTTAGCGCCTTATCGCACGATTGAGATTTGTATGCTTAATGGTTTGATGATCCAAATGATTGTCCCACTGATTCTCGGGTGTGTGTCAGATGTTTGAGACCTTATGAGGGAGTGGCCCTTCAAGTAGCCCCCCACATGCTCGGATGACCACAGATGTTGATCCAGCCCCCAATGCAGTTCAATAGATTTGATGAGTTCAGTTTCTTCATTTGCAGTTCCCATAGCATGCATGTCTCCTCCAGATGATCCATTCATATTTTCTTAACCCTTTCCTATTCAAGAGGGCTTCCTTGGTTGTGATCCCCCCTCCTCATGTCAGTTTGAGGCACATTGTATCTCATGTACACAGATATTATTGTATTTAGTCCTCGCCTATGTATTTTCCAAGTGCATTATGTATATGGGATCCATTGTATTATTTTCTGGCCCATTGATGTCATTGTATCATGTATCATGTATCATGTACTTTGTAACTCAGTCCCACATTGATGGGCTCACCATTATTATTTGTACTTAGTTACCTTTACGGGTATGGGTACGCCTCCCCCACCTCATTTGAGATCATGAACTACCACATAAAAGGAGACTTTATCTATATTGTAGGTCTCCCCCCCTCCATTATTTTTCCATCCTTGACTTGTTTCAGATCTCTCTCTTTTTCTCTCTCTCTGACTCCCCTTTTGGTGCCTCGTGGAAGTGTAATCTATAATGTATTTCGGTCATATGATTTTCTCCTAACACTCATACGTGTCGGGTCAATTTGTTATCACCAAACAATGATCACCTAGCCACTTCTAGCTAGGTGGATCGAAATATACCATGTGGATTTAATTTTACCATAGTAAAATCAAATAATTTAGTAAGCCACTTTAATTAAATTATTTTATGATTTAAATAAAAAACCCCATTAGAATAATTCAATAAATCATTATTTATTTAATTTTCTCTAGGAATTGTTATTAAATAATTATTTAATAATTATTCCTTGTCACATTTGACTAAACCCCTTAGGAATATTTAAATAAATAATTATTTATTTGAATTTCCTTATTTATGTTATTAGAATAATTATTAAATAACTATTCAGTAATTATTTTGATTTCACAACTTTCTTGTTTCTTGCAAAATAGTTAATAAATAATTTTATTTGTTAATTATTTCTAAATAAAGGAAATTTACCATTTTAAATTCCTTTTCCCTCCAACAAATATAATAAACTATTTCAAGTAGTTAGATCTGAATTTCGTAAATAATGTTTTATTATTCTCCATTTTCGAGATTAACTCCATGATTTTCTATATAAAGAGGGTTTTTCATTCATTCCTCACCATGATCATTATCGTCATCAACATTATTAGCATTTTCTTGAGCTCCAATTTGAGTTCTTCACTTTGTTTGGGTTTTTCACACGATTGAGAGAGGAAATTCTATTTCTGAAGCATCAAGGATATCAAAGGATCCATCCCACGGAGTGGGACTTATAGACCAATATGTAGATCTCCTTCACTAGGTGTTATCAGTAAAGGTTTATTTATTTAAAAAGAGTATTTCCAATAATCTATAATGTATTTCGGTCATATGATTTTCTCCTAACACTCATACGTGTCGGGTCAATTTGTTATCACCAAACAATGATCACCTAGCCACTTCTAGCTAGGTGGATCGAAATATACCATGTGGATTTAATTTTACCATAGTAAAATCAAATAATTTAGTAAGCCACTTTAATTAAATTATTTTATGATTTAAATAAAAAACCCCATTAGAATAATTCAATAAATCATTATTTATTTAATTTTCTCTAGGAATTGTTATTAAATAATTATTTAATAATTATTCCTTGTCACATTTGACTAAATCCCTTAGGAATATTTAAATAAATAATTATTTATTTGAATTTCCTTATTTATGTTATTAGAATAATTATTAAATAACTATTCAGTAATTATTTTGATTTCACAACTTTCTTGTTTCTTGCAAAATAGTTAATAAATAATTTTATTTGTTAATTATTTCTAAATAAAGGAAATTTACCATTTTAAATTCCTTTTCCCTCCAACAAATATAATAAACTATTTCAAGTAGTTAGATCTGAATTTCGTAAATAATGTTTTATTATTCTCCATTTTCGAGATTAACTCCATGATTTTCTATATAAAGAGGGTTTTTCATTCATTCCTCACCATGATCATTATCGTCATCAACATTATTAGCATTTTCTTGAGCTCCAATTTGAGTTCTTCACTTTGTTTGGGTTTTTCACACGATTGAGAGAGGAAATTCTATTTCTGAAGCATCAAGGATATCAAAGGATCCATCCCACGGAGTGGGACTTATAGACCAATATGTAGATCTCCTTCACTAGGTGTTATCAGTAAAGGTTTATTTATTTAAAAAGAGTATTTCCAATTGGGTTATTATTGTGGATACATTACCTTGCTTCTATTTGTTTTGGATCTTGTTTTCTTTTATTGCAGATTTTCCATTTGTATTGTAGATCTAAGACGACAACAACGATCAAATTTTTGTTACGGTCACTTGTCACCTAGTGACTTAAGTGAAAAATTTTGGTATACCTTCCAGAAATTTTCACACTAACAATGGGCATGCATGTGGCTGGGGCCCTCCAATCGCTTTTAGCAAAGGGCATGCAAGCGACTAGGGTAATTTTCAGCTAGTTCAGAGCTAGCAACCCCAAATTTTGTGCCATGTTTTTAGGGCCAGGACTCAGGGCACTTCTTAGAACTCCATGAAACCTTCAGGAATGAAAGTAATAGTGAGACAATGATTCTAATGTAAATATCTGAACAAAGACTTGATTGGACCCCTATTAGCCATGATAGGAATTTCATAAAAGATGACACATATATGCATTCTACAAGTCATAAAAACAAATTACAGCATCGGGTTCTCATACTTATCTGATAATCACTAAGAATAATTGATGCCTTATTACTTTAGTTGCATTATCATCTATGAAGTCATATATTCATTGTTCATTCATTTACAAATCAAAACATGATGAGAACGATACATCATCACTGTCATGAAACATGCTCATAACCAATATATAGCCAATAGAAAAAAACAAGGATATAACAACCATAAAAACCACATATAAAAAAGTATATTTACCCATCAAATACAAGAGGAAAGAAGCGCTTATTAACATATGAAAAATGTAACTAGGCCTAGGACTTCCATGAACCACCTAACCATAGATTGGGCTAAACAAAATCTCTCTTTCAACCAGTCACCCTCATGCAATATTCGAAGCATGAATGTGGGGTATCATGGAACAAATCAAACAAAATCAAACTAGGGACTCCAGAGGCCAAACAACCTCAACCCTCAACTATTGATTCCACCTCATTGTTGGACTTCACTAACCATCACCATATTAGTCTACACCCAAGATGTCAAGGGCTCTAGAGCATTTGTTCCAACAAAGGCTTCCAGGACTAGTAACTCAACCCATAGTTGTTGCCATGCTCTAGAGCGTTTGTCCAACCATGACTCCAAGACTAGTAGCTCAACCCACCAAGGGCTCCAGAGAGTTTTTCCAACCAAGGCTCCAGGACTAGTAACTAAACCCAATCTATTATAGGGATCTAGATCATTTGTCTAACCAAGGCTCTAGGAACTAATAACTCATCCCACAAACAAAGGAATATGAAAACCAACCAAAAAACAAAAGTAAAACCCATAACACCATGGTTATCTAGGAAATGAAAAGGCTAAGCAAATCCACCATCAAGTTGGGCATTCTTCCATGCCAATGAGATATCATGACAAAATAACCACATGCGTAGGTCATGCATGCCAAAACTAGCAATGAAATCATACATCAAACTTGGTACCTACAAGAAATTATGTTGTAGTTATTGATATTGATTTCCTCTTGTGCTTTCCTTCTTTTTCTTTCTTTCCTTATTCAAATCCCAAGTATGCCACACTCCTATAAGAGTTCTCTAAGGAAACTCTAAGTGACCAAGAGTATGAGAGAGAGAGTAGAAAATGAGAGCTACAAAACTAAACTGACAAAATTCTATGAACTGATCCTCATAATCCTTTTTATCAATGAGGACTCTATTTTCTTCATTTTCTATTATTTTCCTTCATTTTCCTCCTCGCATGCAACTTGTGACCTTTCATCTTCCTTCTATCCTCTTTTCATTATTTTCATAAATAAATACCAAATAATACCTCTTTCCTTTCCAAATCCTTTTCCATGACTGTTAGGCCCCTATAATGTTAGTGATTCCCCCATTACTATTATCATTGTATCCCTTATTGTTATTATTGTGACCCTATTGTCCCCATATTGTTATTAGTATGCCCCATATAAACCCACTATTGTTATTTTTGTGCCCTTATGTTATCACTGTTATGTCAACTTGATTATATTATGATCCCTTAGACTCCTATATATAGAAGGGAGGTTTAGTCATTTGAATCATCCAAGAATTGTTCATTTGTGTAATGTAAAGGAGGCTACCCCCTCGAAAAGGATAAATTCTAAGGCGTTGATCTATCTTTTCTATCTTTTTGTGAGCTGGTTTCCTAACATTTTGTATCAGAGCTTTGGATTCTAGGGTTTCGATGCTCCAAACAGGTCATCGTGGAATTTTCACTATAAATTTTCTTCTGCGACATTTTAGAAGCTATAAAAAGACCCATTTGAGCTGAAATCATTCTCAACATCGGGTCCAATCCTAAATTCCTAAGATCATATCTCTGTAATTATAGCGAGACCCCCGAATTACATTCCAAATAGCTGACCTGGGGAAAATTGTCATAACTTTTTTTGGAGCATCATATTGATATTTCGTAAGAAGTTTTAGAAATAGGATGACCTATAGTTTTCTGTGTATCGGTTTCAGGTACCAAGGTCGAAATAGTGACACGTGGCATGTTGTACAAGTTCGCTCTACTGAACTAGTTTATAATCAGGTCGCCGTGGGAGATTTTCCATAACTCTTCCTTGGAGAATCCAATATTGATCAAACTTGAGGGTTTAGAAAGAGAACTCAGAGGGCTACTGTAGGACAACATTTCAGATATTCGAGATCTGCAGCTACAAAGATACAACATATTCAATATCGAGCTCTTAAAAAGTGAAAAAAAAGGTGTGTAGTTTTTTTTAAATTTTGCATAAGATTGGTTTGAAAACTTAGTTTGAAGGAATTTAAAGGGAATAGTGAAGTATTATTAGCATTAATTAATGCCTCGAAGAAAGAAAATGGAAACACCTAGTAAGCAACCTGAAATCTCTAGCATGACTCATGAAGAAGAGGAAGAAATGCAACATGATATATCAAAATTACAAGACCATGTACAACAAATTTCACTCTCACTAAAGGTAATGAAGCCAAGATGAATGGCATGGAAGCTAATATGAATGGCATGCAAGTTAGGATGGAAGCTAAGATGGATGGTGTGGAAGGTAAGATGGATGGCATGGAAGCTAAGATGAATGGCATGGATGCTAAGATGAATGGCATGGACGATAAGATGGAAGAATTGAAGATAAATTTGAATAAGTTGCTACAATAAATGGTCACTAATGCTGAAAGGGTAGTAAATGAAACTCATGATGAGAACAAACCAAATGCTAATCATGATTTCATAGACTCTAATGTTGGATTGAAGACCCACCATGTCCCAAAAATCGATATGAGGAAGCTGGATGGCAAGGATCTCGAAACATGGATACTACAGCTGGAGCAATTTTTCAATCTCCATAATGTGAAAAACACACAAAAGGTACGTATCGCAACTTTATATTTGGAACCAAATCAGTTTGTATGGTATCGATGGCTTTTCTCTCATAAACAAATTGTCACTTGGGAAATTTTTACAGAAGAAATGTTAGCACATTATGAGGATACAAAAAGCAACACCTTTTTTAGCCAATTGATAAATCTCAAACAAAAGGGTTCAATGATAGAGCACATTGAGGACTTCCAAAAATTGAACATAAGGGTAAAATATATTCCAGAGGAGCATAGGATTGATGTGTTCGTAGAGAATTTAAAGGATAATATCCAACATGAGGTTCACCTTTGGGAACTTGAGTCATTGTAGAAGGCATTCATGTTAGCAAGAAAAATGGAAAGCAAAATTATGGCAACCAGGAAGCCTACCATTCACAACTATAAAGATGGAAGTGTTGTTGCCCCTAACCTTCCATAACCTACAAGGTTGACACCACAACAATTGGAAGAAAAAAGAGCAAAAGGGCTTTGTTACAGTTGTGATAGAAAATACACTAAAGTTCATAAAAGGGCTGAGAAGAAATTATTCTACATAGATTGTGAAGAGAAGGAAGGAAAGGAACAAGAAATGTCAAAAGAAGAGGATATACTCCAGGAACAAACTCTAGATAAAGAAAAAATGAATCCGACCATATCTTGTAATGCATTGCCTGGAATTACCACTCCTCAAACTATCAATATAGAAGGACATGACAAGAAGAAAAAGGTAATAATGTTGATTGATTCAAGAAGTACACATAATTTTATTAATCGTAAGATAGAAAAGGAATTCAATTGTTTCCTATATCCAGCACCAGAGTGTAAAGTGATGGTTGCAAGTAGAGGAACCATAAATTGCTCTAGAAAGTGCAGTAATATCAAGCTATCCATGGGAGAATATGTATTGAATAGCCCAATGCTTTCCATTCCAATGGGTGGTGTTGATGTTGTACTAGGAATCCAATGGCTACAATCCTTGGGTACAATAGCTTTTAATTTTAAAGAACTTTTCATGAAATTTTGTGTGGAAGGAAAAGAAGTTGAATTAAGGGGTATTGCAGGGAAACTGGGAAAGATAATCATCTCTAACTTATAATGAAGGAACAACTAGGTGTAATTGCACAATTATGTTCACTAGAGGTTCCCACATTGAAATCATCTATTTCTCCAGATCTCCAAAAAGTCTTGGACAATCATTCCAAGGTATTTGAGACTCCCAAAGGTCTCCCACCTATTCATGATCATGATCATGCTATTCATTTGATTCTAGGAAGTGTTCCTCTAAACATTAGGCCGTATAGATATCCCTATGCCCAAAAGAGTGAAATTGAACGTATGGTTCCAGAAATGCTAGAGGATGGTATAATTCAACCTAGTCAAAGTTCTTTCTCTGCTCCAGTAGTATTGGTGCACAAGAAGGATGGATCATGGCGCATGTGTCCAGATTATAGGGAGCTCAACAAGCTCACTATTAAAGATAAATTTCCCATTCCTGTCATTGATGAATTATTGGATGAATTGCATGGATCAATTTACTTCACCAAGTTGGATCTTCATTCAGGATATCATCAAATCAGAATGAAGACTAAAGACATTCCGAAAACAATATTTAGAACTCATGAGGTTCATTATGAATTTTTGGTCATGCCTTTTGGCCTTACCAATGCACCTTCTACATTTCAAGGTTTGATGAATTCCATTTTCAAACCCTTCCTTAGAAAATTTGTGTTAGTATTTTTTGATGATATACTAATCTACAGCAAGTCTTGGAAGGATCATGTTGAACATGTTGACAGGGTGCTGAAACTATTAGAGGAGAAACAATTATATGCAAAAAGTTCCAAATGTTTCTTTGGAGTACAAGAGGTGGAATATCTTGGTCATATTGTATCTCATGAAGGTGTTAAGGTAGACCTTAGCAAAATTAAATCCATTAAGGAATGGAAAATCCCCACATCCATAAAGCATCTGTGAGGATTTCTCAGGTTGACAGGGTATTATCTCAAGTTTGTTAATAATTATGGGAGAATAGCAACACCTCTAACAACATTATTGAAGAAAGATGCATTTTCATGGACTCTAGAAGCAACAAAGGCCTTCGAACATCTTAAAGAGGCAATGTGCCAAGCAACGGTCTTAGCTACACCAGACTTCAAAAACACCTTTATTGTGGAATGTGATGCTTCAGGAAATGGAATTGGTGCTATTTTAATGCAAGATGAAAGACCCATTTATTTCAAAAGTCGTCCAATCAAGGGAAAGTATTTACACAAAGCTGTTTATGAGAAAAAATGTTGGCAATACTCTACGCACTTAAGAAATGGCGACCCTACCTAATGGGAATACACTTCAAGGTAAAAACGGAGCATGATAGTCTTAAATACTTTTTAGAGCAAACATTATCCTATAAAGAGAAAAAAAATGGGTCACAAAGATGTTGGGTTATGAATTTGAAATCATCTACAGAAAAGGGAAGCAAAATGTTGTGGTAGATGCACTCTCAAGAAAGGATGAGGATGTGGAAGCATTGTTGTTTTCCATTTCTATTATCCAAATAGATTGGATAAACAAATCAAGGGAGGAATGGAAGAATGATGAAGATGTGTGGGCACTCATTCAAAAGTTACAACAAGATCCCAGTACATCTGATACATTTAGCTAGAAAAATGATTCGTTATGGTACAAAGATCGCTTATACCTATGTAATAATTCCCAACTCAAACAAAAGATTATTATGGAATTGCACACTTCTTCCTTAGGAGGGCACTCAGGATTTTTAAAATCTTACCATAGGGTTAAGAAGGATTTTTTTTTGGCATGGCCTTAAATTGGATATTCAAAAGTTTGTGGCGGAATGTTTGGTTTGCCAACAAAATAAAGTTGAAACAATTAAGACCCCAGGTCTATTACAACCTTTATCCATTCCAAGCCAACGTTGGGAGGAGGTTTCAATGGATTTTATCACAGGTTTACCCAATTCGAAGGGAAAGAGTGTCATCATGGTGGTAGTTGATAGACTTACCAAGTATGCACACTTTTGTGCATTATCACATCCATTTAAAGCCAGTACAGTTTCTACTGCATTTATGGAAACAATTCAAAAGCTACATGGAAACCCAAAGATTATTGTAAGCAACATACATCCCTTTTTCACTGGAAATTTTTGGACTGAATTATTTTCTTGTCTCGGTACTCAGTTAGCTCATAGCTCATTTTATCATCCTCAATATGATGGGAAAACTGAGATAGTAAACAAATGTTTGGAATGATATCTTCATTGCTTTGTATCCAATAAACAAACACAATGGGTCAAATGGTTGTCTCTGGCTGAATGCTGGTATAACACTTCCTTCCATACTGCAGCAAAAATGACCCCATTTATGGAACTTTATGGATATCATCCACCATCCATCACATCATATTTAAGAGAAAATTCTAAGGTTCAAGCAATAGAACCTCACATCGAGCATCAACAACAAGTTCTCCAACTCTTAAAGGATAACCTCATGTTAGCGTAGAATAGAATGAAACAACAGGCATATCAACATCACAACGAAAGAAGTTTTGATGTAGGTGACTGGGTATTCCTATGGATACAACCATGTAAACAAATGTCCCTCAAGCAAGCTAAGAAGGATAATAAATTATCACCAAAGTATTATGGTTCGTACAAGGTGTTGCAAAATATTGGTACTATGGCATACAAATTGGAGCTTCCTGAACCTTCCCGAGTGCACCCAATTTTCCATGTTTCATGTTTAAAGAAGGTTATAGGTGACAAGCTCCCAGTTCAAACAATATTGCCAGAACATGACAAGGAAGGAAAAATCATATTGGAACTGGAAGCATTCACAGAAATAAGAACTTGAAAGCTACGAAATTGATCAATTTCGGAGTATCTCATAAAGTGGAAGAACTTATTCACTGAATATTCCACATGGAAGGATGAGAATTTTATACAGAAGCATCCAAAGCTACTCAAGTGTTGAGGACAATGCTTTTCAGAAAGGCAGGGGCATGTTAGGCCCCTATAATACTAGTGATTCCCCCATTACTATTCTCATTGTATCCCTTATTGTTATTATTGTGCCCCTATTGTCCCCATATCGTTATTAGTATGCCCCATAGAAACCAACTATTGTTATTTTTGTGCCCTTATGTTATTATTGTTATGTCAGCTTGATTATATTATGACCCCTTAGAATCCTATATATAGAAGGGAGGTTTGGTCATTTGAATCATCCAAGAATTGTTCATTTGTGTAATGTAAAGGAGGTTTCCCCCTCGAAGAGGCTGAATTCTAAGGCGCTGATCTATCTTTTCTATCTTTTTGTGAGCTGGTTTCCTAACAATGACTTTGCCAATTTTCTTAGTCATAATAAATCGAAAGTGACACCCCACTAGGATGTTTTTCCATCAATTAGCTTGGAATATGTGTCCCATGACCTTGGTCTTATTTATTTTTACATGGATTTTTAACTTGGGTTGTTACAGAAAATATGTCTCAAAATTCTTGGAATAGGGCCTTGTAAGTTCGAATTACTTCCATAGAACATGATGCAAGGATATGAACATTTTCTGTGATTCCAAGTTTCGCTAAGATATCTATTGGAACAATCATATATATGTTTCCTAAACTCTTTTCAGATGTATATTCATAAATTGATATAGGTTATTTAGTACCTTCAACAATCTTAGGTGAAGACATAGTAGTGAAGTTATTCTCAATCATTTCAAGGTTGGGAAGAAAGAAGGAACGATGACGATAATTTTCCCAAGGCATTTCATCAATTATCATAACCTCCATGATGCTCTCGTCTATATGGAACACATCATCCAAAGGATCAGGGGATGATATAGATACCAACCAGGATGATTGATAATACTCATCCATGACCTCGTTCGCTCTGTAATTTGGTTCAAAAAGTGGTTCAAAATCCATGTGGATAGATTCATAAGTTTATTCAATTGTGCTCAATGGAATTTTGTCACCGGATTTTTAAAATTTTGAATGTGTAGACATTATCCAGGAATCATATGATTTGTGGAATTCCAAAGTGCTTGATGAAATCATATTGAATTTGGTAACCATAGTAAAAATATTGGGTAGGGGAGTGAGAAAGTTCCCATCAATGATGAGTCTTTAAGTAGAACCACACTAACACTCTCATAAGAAATTAGGTTTTTACCTACAAAAGGCACACTACCAATAGTTTCTAAGTTGGAAGCATAAAAGGGCATCTAGTCTACTATAACTATTTTCCCTTGATGGAGAAGATGTATCAAATGAAAGAGTGAAGATACCACTGCAGACATGGAATAAGTCTAGTTTCTATCTAACAAAATTTTATAGTATATTTTCACTTCGAGGAATTTGAATTCGATTGTAACCATTTTTCCTTCTAATTCTATGGGTAGTGCATTCAAAATGTCGTAGGGTTTGAATCTTCTTCATCAAACGCTTTCAGAGTTGTATGTGACTAGTTAATTGATGGTGAACATGGGGCTTTCTAGTAAGATACAAACATGATACATGTAGAAGCTCCCTTTCCTATGATAGTCAAAAAAGCTTTTCTATTGTGTACAACAACTTGAATTTGGAATGCAAGTTGATCAAGAGTCTAGGTACATGATTCTCAAGGCCAAAGATTATAAGGTTCAAATATTGTGGATCAATTCAACCAATGGATAGTAATAATGATTTTTGTTGTGCTAGGAAACTTTGAAGCACTTTGAGACCTGGCATTGCTAAAGGAGCTTGAGCCAAGTCTTCAACAATGTTATAATTTTGAGTCTCTTTGGCATGCGCACTAAAACATGACTTTTGATTTCAGTAGTTGATTGCTCGATCGATAGAGGACCAGAACGAGGTAGGACTGATGTGGAAGGTTGATCTATAATAGTTCCACACAAAGGAATAAAAGAACCATAATATTTATATCTTGTAGCTACCATAACTTGAGTGGGGTGAGAGGACATCATCATAATGTCAGCAGAGTTTTGGGAAGAAGAAGATGGATTTTGAGCAACCATTTTTGGCTCCTGAGAGGAAAAGAATCTGTTAAGAATAAAGGTGTATAGGAATCTTTAATAAATTGCTTAACCTCTGCATGATGTGGACATTCCTTAATATAATGGTATTCATTGTAGATAAGATAAGAAAAGTGTAGTTTCTTTTTCTATTCAAGAGATTGGGTTTTCGTGGGTTTTTGCTATTGAAGGGAATTTGGTCGTTTCCCTTTACCTTTTCCCTTCTATTTATTTCCATGTTTCTGAGGTTGCTTTCCAATCAATGATTGAACTATGTTAACCTTGGAATGATTAACATGAGTATATGTTACAGAGGGAGAATTTTGAGCAGAAACAACCAAAGTAGACTTGGGGTTAGAATGACTAGAAGGTTTACTCAGAGATTGTTTCCTGATAGAACCAACCACATCATTAGTGGTGTGAGATACTGTAGAAGTTGATTGAATTGTGTTCGTTCACCGAGAAGCATTTGAATTTTTTTGATACAAAGTGTTAGATTGCTAATAAGCCAAGTCTAAATAATGGGCACAAGCAATAACCTACTCTTCCATAACAATTTATCCATTGGAGACATCTTCAGTTATATTAAGAAGTAATAATTTGATATACCATTTAGCTAACAGTTGGTCTAGAATATAAGAGTTTACTAAATGATAAAAATGTCTCCACTAATGTATATGATAAAAAATTTGAGTAGAGTCTGATTGCTTTAAATAATTTAGAAGCCCAGTACCATTTTCATATCGGATAGGTGACTAAAAGTGTATCAAAAATGTTGTTGCTAAGGCATTGAATTTATGGAAGAATGAAAATGGTTACTCAATGTACCATTTGTCTATAGAACCAGTTAAACTCTACTGGGGAAAAATGTAATAGAATAGAATCACCATTTAGGGATTTTGAGGAACACCATAAACGATAAGTCATCACATGAATTGATGGGTCTTCTCCATATTTTCCATTGAACTTTGGTATGTCAATTGGTAATTTTGCAAAAATAGATGGCCACAAAGGATAATTATTGAGTCATTAGTAAGCCAGGACAGATTTGGTAAATCTAAAGTGACAATGAAGGGAAACTGCATGTTAAAATCATGTTTAGGAAATTGATAACCTTGAGGATAAATTCTAATTGTTGGGGGAGGATATCCATGATATATTAGAATAGGTTGAGTCATTAGCACTTTCATTATGCCAGGATAATGAAGGTAACCTACACTAAGTTGAGATGCAAATGGAAATCCTTGAAAAGGTTTCCCTTGGAAATTTTTCACTTGAACAGGTTAACTCAGATGAAATTGGCCTTGAAAAGGTTGAATCCAATAAGGTTGACCTTGGAAAGGCTTACCCAGATATAATATTTAGGGTACGCCTAGGATAGGTTGACTAAAAGGCATTTCCGTGATAGCCTAGATAGTTGGAGCTATAGTGATTTGAGGTATAATATAAATAGATTAAAAATTAGGTTATTTAGGTATAGTATACACAATAGGTTGAATTGGTATCTTATGTATACTTTGGATAGTCATTTCTTGTGCAATTTGAATAGGTATTTGACGTGTAGTTAAAACAGGCTACTTAACAAGTGTCTAAGGCGTACTTGGGACAAGTTCCTGAATAGGGATATGAGGTCTAGGTTGGCCAGTGATTTGGATAGGTTGATAGGTAGAGACTTGAAGAGTAGCATGAATAGTTTGACCAGAAGGTAACTGGGGTACACTAACAAAAGAAGTGTTCAAAACAATACCTCCCATTCCCAGGAAGGGAGCACTAATCAAGGGTTTGGTTATAACATGATGACTCAGGTCTAACTGATGTATTTGAACAGCGGTTGGATAAGTTCCACCAATAGATAGTCCTATATATGAAGGATAAGGTTTTCCAAGAGGTTTCCCTCTTAGAGGAAAATTTGGTACATAGGACGGTTTTCCCCGAGTCGGAAGGTAGGATCCAGTTGGGATTTTTTGACAGATACCTACCCCACCAGATAATAATTTTATATGTTGGTAAAATATAGATGGAATTTCAAACATGGAAATTTGTAAATATGCCATGGTTTGGGAAATAGGTTCTACATTAACTGACTATAAACCAAATCGTATTCTAGAAGACCAAATGCAAAAATGATAAGAAGGAAGATCAAGTGCATCTCCTTAAAAGGGTCCGATGAGTGATTGATACCCAGCAAGTACAGAGGGTCCACCATTAATAAAATATTTTGGAGGTCCTTGTTGATGGTGCTGGACCCGCCAACATGTCAAGGGGATCTCTCCAGTAAGAATTCCCAATTAGACCTCAAGCCATTTGGTGTAGGTGTCCCAACAGTGGGTCGTAAGGTAATGCCTTGACCGTGATGTCGCATAGAGGTAAGTAAGATAACTCTACCAATAGGAAGGGTGTGAATGATGCAGTGAGTCAAGGAATGTGTATGAGAGGTTCCAACACTTCAAAGGGAGAGGAAGGTGAAGGTGATTTCCAAGATGAAAGGGATCAGTCCCAACTCTGCTAGGAACAAACAACACAAAGGACATGCATAGCTTTCGGAAGAGCAGTTGACACGGATGTGGCAGTCCCAACATACAAGGTAAGATAAAACGAACAACTCTCACAGATCAGTTCGAGGTGAGTGTGATGGTTGATATAACCAGTTTCATGAGGAAGGTCTATCTGATGTCCGGTAGAGTGGTTGACATGGACGGTGACAACATTAATAACATATGCAACACATTAACAACAAGATTCATATAATTTCATGTGAATCAGTTCATACACAAGTACGTAAGTTAAACAACATATATCATTAAGGAAACCGGAGTAGTCCAGGTACAATAACAACATATGCATGAAAATGTGTTGGCTTTCATTATATAAAGAAGTGTAACTCACAATCATACAATACACCATGTAGACCTGCTAGCCCTATCAGTAGAATGTTACAACCTGTTGTGGCCAGCAACAACCCCCCCTTTTTTCATTTAGTATCAGATCATGATACCGAATGGATGGGGACCCTTAGATAAAAATTTTAAGAAAAGCTAGACCTTCTTTTTTGAAGTTACAAATCATAATTTAGAAAAGGCATCTTAGATATTTTTCTATGGAAGACGATAGGTCTTTTAAAAGTTGCGTATGCAAAAAGATAGGAAACATCTCCGTTACTCTTCTAAGATCAAAATACGCACCACCCTCATGATTAATAACGACATCGCATCGCACCATACTGATGTCCATAACAAAAAGCCAAGAAATTCGCCGATCTGCGATATTTCGATCGCTAGATCGCATATCGCATAAACAAGCCAGACGAGATTTGGCAAGCACTAGGTTTTGCGATCTGCGATATTGCGATCGTGCGACATGCGAGGGTACGTCAGCAAATCATAAAATCACCTTAGTATGAATCCTTCGGGCGCGCCTTTCAAAGGAAAAGCCACTTACCATTACCTGACCTGAAATCATGCGCTTTTAATGTTAGTAAGTAAATTGGTTGTCAGTCATTAAGAGGATTAAAGACGCGTGCCTTGTTGGTTATTTGCTTCACGTAAGGTGGCGTAATTGATTTATCTCTTGCATTTAAAAACTCTCCCATCACCTTTCTGATCGGACATTCCATTTCACTTGTAATCTGCAGGAACAAAGTGCAAAGACGACTCAGAAAGAAACACAAAGTAAAAATGGGAAAGAAGAACAAGGCTCAGAGCTCCGAAGCAAGAGAGAAGACCAAGGAGATGGCGCCCCTATACACAGATATAGCCTGCAATCGAGATGCAGGAATCTCCACATGGGAAGGCATGTACAGGCTATTAGAAGAGGAGAAGCCGAGAATAATGAAAGTGACTGCCA
Source organism: Pinus tabuliformis (assembly GCA_031772625.1). Lineage (NCBI taxonomy): Eukaryota > Viridiplantae > Streptophyta > Pinopsida > Pinales > Pinaceae > Pinus > Pinus tabuliformis. The sequence goes on from CM062807.1 coordinate 509,603,421, forward strand.
TTGCAGGTGCACCACGCTCCTCTGAAGCAACCCTAGAAGACCTAACATGTTCATTCCTTCACAGAATAGCGGCAAGGCCTAAGATTCTACCATACACAGATATGGTCAAGTGGATTCTAGATGATGCAGAATTAAACAACAGACAATTCAAGATTCAGGGACATGGGCTCGTGGGATCTTTCGCCGCCCAAGATCTGAAGCTAATGTACCATCTGCCCGAACCGCAAGCGACCTATAATGCAGAATTTCTTAGGAATTTTGCAATGGAGAACCCAGATCTATCGGACACCACTAAAGAATGGTCTAGAAGAGATGAGCCGTTAAAGAAGGATAAGAAAGGTATGTACAGCACTGGTTCCCTTACTTCTCCATATTGTTTTGCTGCAGCCATGCTGTGTAGGTTGTTTGGTATGCCCGATATCAACAAGTTTTCATCTGAGTGGCTGCCATTAATCGACGCTGCCACAAATTCCGATTTAGTAGATTGGGCTAAAATTCTTTCCGATACTCTATATACGGCTGTGGTTAGTTACAGGTCCAAAAGATCCTTTTCTCAAAGGGTCTATCCTCCTTTCTATTTGGCTGCCTATGTTATGGATTCTGTTTGCCTTGTATCTAGTTTCCCCATTATGGGATGGAAATGGACTACCCAAGACCCGTTGCCTATTCACGTCTATCACAAAGTCTTGTGGGATTCCCAGTTTGCCCCTCATTTTTACCAGATTTTCCATGGGCTTATATTGCCCATATATAGAATGATATATGGTAAGGACCCCCCAAGGTGCTCTCCTGAAGCCGAGACCGACATCATCTCCATCGCAAGATGGTTTGGGGAAGAATGGTTTACTTACATTCGAGTTTATGGAAGCACTGTTCCTCCACATGTCCTACCCTTGTATGTCCCAGACAAGCTTTTGGCTCGAGAAATCGCTTATCAAACCTGCTCTGAAGGCGGCTTAACCAAAGAATTAAAAGATAAGAAAAAGGCCATTTGGCCTCAATTTCTCGTCAATTGTGGGGCCTTCTCTTTATTCGATGCAGGACACTCTTTTGATGAGGTGGAAAACGTGACGTGCCTTCAATTATATAAATTCCCAATGAGGCCATTCGACCCAAATAAAGTTGCCCAAGAGTTTACTACGAACATCAAGATAAGAGTGTTCGTCGGACACAAAGATTTGTTTGACGATCTCTTTCAGGGTAAGAGCTCACTCAAAGAGATTTTGCGAGAAGCTCAGTCAAGGTTATCTCCAGGTGAACTCCAGAAATTCACATCATATAGAGATAGAAGGCTGGCCAGCATTCCACTAGAAAGGCTACGAATACCTACTAGAGAGCCAACTCCGAGCATCAGCCTCAGCGAGAACTCCAGCACTTCCAAATCTAAGTCCAACGCCGCGCGAGAAGGTTCCGAACATCCTGAAGAATCTGTGCATGACAAAAGAATTAACAAAGAAGCAGTCAAAGATACAGCTCGGTCCAGTGTAATGTTTCAGCAACAAGTTATCACCTCGCCACCAAGAGATGTTCCCCCTCCGGTTATCGAAGCTCCTCTTATCACAGCAGAGCTAGATAAAGAGTGGGAGTCCTTTAATGAATTAATCAACCTCGAAGGGCAAGTCCCAAAGACGCCCGTGAACGATACACAGGAGGTGCAAGAAGTTGCTCCAACCATAGTCAGCGTTACCACAGAAGCAGAAGATCTCTCCATCACTCCATCCTCAGAACTTCTACTTAACGTAGAAGAAATTCCCCCACTAGATGTGTTCTACAGTCCCCAGCACAAAGCAGTTGTGAGAAGACAAAGAAAGAAAAGAAAGCTCGAAAATGCACTGTCTCAAGACGCTGAACATTTAGACGTCTTGTGGAAAGACCGAAGTAATAATCCTACAGAAAATCTTACGAAGCTATCTCAAATTGCAGGAGCGTATGCTTCTGCAACTATTGACAAGGCCTCTGAAGTTCAGCAGCTCTTAAAGGAACGCGAAAATCACATACAACTGCTACAACAACAGTTACAGCAAGCCAACGCAAACAATGAAGCTTCCAGACAGCTCGGAAAGCTCCAAGAAGACTTCCAACAGATGCAAATAGGCTACCAAAAGAGTCTTGAAGAAAAAGAAAAACAACTGTAGGCAGAGCAAGAAATGCACAGAGATGAACCTAAGCTTGCAGAGTTTATTTCAGAGTCCATCGGCTTGAACGAGAAACTACTGCAGCAACAAGAAGAATTGGGGCGTAAAATATCACAGTGGAGGCACTTCTGTGAGCTAAGCGAAAAAATCACCAGTCAAGTGGTGGAATTGCGAAGCGAATATGATCAGAACGACAAGAGAGTGACAGAGTATCTGACTTGGCAAGACGATGAGAAGGGAAAAAGAGCAGGAGCACCTAGAATTAATGAAAATCGTAAAGAAATGCTCTTTAATAAATGGGACGAGCAGATCACGCAGGCAGAGAAAGCAGCATAGGCAGCAGCGACACAGGCAAGTATTCTTATCGACTGTGTAAATGAAAATTTACACAGGGCCAATTTGATTTCAGAGACCACCCCGGGATACCTACCAAACAAGTTGCAACTGGAGATAGAATGGAGGCAAAAGGCACAGGCAAAAGGGAAAGCTGTCCAAGCACTGGCTAGACTGAATTGGGAAAGTTACTGGATGTACTTGGTTAAACCACATAGCCAATGGATGACGGTAAAGTGTATCATGAACGCAGCCGAGAAGGTAGCGCCAGCTCTTATAGATGTCGTTTTCGCAGCCCAGCTCAGAACGAAAATTAACCAGCCGACTCTTCTCAAGCCTATGTTAGAAACATGCAACTTCAAAGACCAAGTCCACAAGTAGTTTTATTTAGAATGTTGTTTCTTTTTGTTTTAGTTATATTAGGAAAAAGGACGGCCATTTGAAAACCAAATCCTTAATTTTGTAATAATATTATTATTAGGATTAGGACATAGTATTTTAACCCTTCTCATTGCATTGGAGAAGGGTCCAGAAATTTGTCAAAAACTTGTCCTCAGAACATGCATTTCTGCACCTCAGAGGAGGTTTTGATGAATGGAAGGATCGGATTTATTGATATTTACATCTTAATGTCTGCTACTGATGTTGCATTTTTGTACCCTTAGTAGGTGTTAGAAGTATGTAGAAGCAAATCATTATTGCTTGAAGTTTGTGAGTAAAAATCAGTCATAAATGGTACTTTTATCTCTTGATGAATTTCTACTTATTTGCTTAGAGTGATATACAACTGATGTTATTTATATGTTAATGTATAAATGTGTGGTTACCATTTGGCACTTTTGTACGATGGAGTCATTTGTTCATGCTTGACATATGAATGATTTATCATGCGATATGCAGTCCACAACTGTCCTGTTTAACTTCTTATGCAGAACGATTTATCTTAAATGGTTTATATTCTTATAGTAGCTGAATAATCTTCATTACCAGTTATTATATGAAATCTTTTTAGATCACATGATGGAAAAGATACACCCCGGGTTAGCGTAGATTGCACATGTTGTTTTCATTAGATTTCAGCAGCTTATAGTCAAATCATGAGTTAGATTTAAATTAGCTCTCAAAAGTTCTCAAAGAAACATCATAATCAAACCCTACACACACACACACCCCTTAGATCGGGAAGCTGGTCCCGTTATCCCCAGTCGGACCCGCTACACCAAACGGGCAAGGAGCCGCCAACCAGGTTCCCGACCGGGTGGGTATCCCCCTTATTGTTGACCGGATTTCAGGGCCCTCAACACAGCCACATCCACCTGCTCCTCCAAAGAGATGTACTAGCTCCGTGCAATGGAGAAGCCAAGGTGCGTTACAATATTATCCAAGCCTTCTTCAAGACAGTGTTAGTAGAAACTTGGTTGACCAAAAGCCCTTACAATGAGTTATGAGGGAATATTTATAGAAAAGGGTGGGGTGACCCTTGACATTCCCCTTTCTAACAGTTAAAATACCATCATAACTCTTCACCTACTCTATGAGTGTTACAACCAACTGTTGACACTTAACTTACACTTGACATGATTCAAAATTACAATGCACATGTACTCATGTGAGACAACATGGCTTGAGCAAGCCTTGCAAGACATCACTGACACTCGGTCCGCTATGATGAAACCAACTCTTTGACATGCTTATTCTAGTGAAGCTCGTGAGCTGATGCCAAGCTTGGTCGTCCGTGATGGTGTGCATGTACCTAATGGTGACATCTTGCTAAAGCAAACTCTTGCCTCTGTTGCAACTAGTGCATTGGTTCGACCTCTTCATCCAACTCGTCTGCTGACATGCGCATGCTATTCTTAGGTACGGTTGAACCGACAACACACTAATGCATGGTGTCCATACCGATCTTCAAGTGTGCATTGGGGATCATGCATATCAACTTCCCGAAGTGCATGTTCGGCCCCAGTTGGACTTGCTTCTTGTCTTCGCCTTCGTGAGTGTGTTGAATGGGTTGGATTTCATGCGTGCACTAAAAACCATGCATGATGTTGGATCCTTTGCATGCGATCAACAACACTGCTCACCATGTTTGTTCTGTGTCAGCTACTGGGATGGATCCTTAACTTGTACTGGTGCAATTTCATCTGTGAGTGAATGTTGTGCCCATTGTTGTTCATGTTCCTGCTGCAACTCATTGTTTTGTCTGTGTAGCTTCGTGTTCTTACTAAGTTGCTGTTTCAGCATAGGCAACTCCTTCTTTGTTTGATCTTTTGCCTTCGGACGATCTCCATGTCGTGCCGTCACTCCATAGCTTGAGTCTCCAAAGTTTCTTTCATTATCAGTGAATCTACTTGATCTTGCAACTTTTGTCTGCCTCTATGTTGTCAACAACCTTCCTCTTGCATTCGCTGTGTTCGCTTCATTTGGTTCGTTTTCTGCATTCTGTATGTTGCCTTCAGCTACTGTTCATGATGTCGCTTGGTGTGATGCTACTTCTTGATGTCCTTGTCCATGAACAACTTGATGTCTTCGTGAGTAGGTAATCCCATGGGCACTTGATCGACTACATCCCCAAGCATGCTTTGAATGGTGTCTTCATCTCTGCTCTCTTGGAAACCATTATACCTATACTGTTGAGAGGTAGATGAACACTTGTGATACCTGGAGACATGGAAACACTCATAGCAAGCAATATATCAGTCAAAAACCAAAATTAACATGAGAACTGACTTGCAACATACATGGGTGAATGATTATGAAGGTTGCACAATTTCAGCCGGGAGGTCGGGAGACTGACTACCAAGACTACACAAGGCACAGTTCAAGCCCCTGAGAGACTGAGTAACTGCTAGAACTACAAAATGTGCAATCCAGTTGGGCAATTGGATGTTTGGATTGAGGAATGCGCAATTCCAGCTGGGAAAGACTGTTGGCCTAGGGACATATTTGTGAAAAATTTTGGGCCAACCAGCCACTGACCTCCAGGAATGTGCAATTTAGTCCAGGAGGTCAGTGCTGGGCTAGAATGCGCAAATCTGGAGAGGAAGGTGAGCCCTCCTTCTCCAGATTGTGCAATGCAGCCTTGGTGAAGGCAGATACCGGGCCAAGGTTAATCTGACTCACTAACGGGCCACTAAAAGAAAGTTAGTCGATGAAATTCATGGAAACACTAAGTGATAGTAGAAGTGATAAACAATGCATGCAAAACATGAATGAAATATTGAGCAAATAAATCAACATGCATGTGGGTGAGGTCGTTCACCTGTTGGGCGAACATCCATGCAAAGCTATTTCATGCATGCGACAATAGTGAGATAGCAACACAAATTGAAAGAGAGCTAGGAAAAGATACAATATATAGCATGCATTCAAACAAATCAAGCAAACAACACTTACACAAGAAAATACAAAAAAGGCGACAAAAATTAGCACAAGGCATGGGAAGTGAGCTTACCCCAAAACAACTGAGCTAAATGTGTCAACTGCTCCTAGATGTGATGTGGGATGTTATAGCTACAAGGCTGATGTGAGGAATTAGATTTGATCCGGTTGGTGAGTTCTAATAACATCGCGGTTATGATGCGCATGCCACAAATCTAGGGGAAGCGACACTTGGAGGGAGGTTATAAATTGTTCCTTACATGTAACCTCCAACTGCTAAACATAGATCCCTGAAATAAGGGATTCCTTTGCATTCTTCCTTGGGAGAAGCAACCTATTCATGCAAGTTTGTTTTGCTCGGTCCCGAAGGGAACCGGTCAACTCAGCTGCACATGCAAGCGACTGCTCAACTGTTGGAGAAAAATGTGCATTTCTGACTGTAAGCTAGGATGACTGCCAAAGGAGATTGTGAAATTTCTTGGCCTAGCAGCTAACTGCTGCCTAGATTTGTGCAAATTCTAGGCTGAAGTTCCTGTTGATGGGAAAAATTGTGAAAATCCTACTGGGAGGGTTGGCTGGTAGGATCGCATAATCCTGCAGCCCAGCAGGCTGTTAGAAGGAATTGCGCAATTCCTGGAGGGAAAGGCTAGTTGCCGTCTAGGAATGCGTAAATTTCACTGGGAAGCTGCTTAGCTTGCACCTAGAACAAATCTGGGTGAGCAGCCTGTGAAGGGAAAATATCAATCTACGATCGAGAGGCTGTCTTTAAGCAAGAAAGGTACTGAAGCTTGAGGATTTGATGAAGCAAGGAAAGCTCCTGTGAAGGTTGGTAGGGAGGCTCCAAAACAAGCTAAGGAAAAATTTTGGAGGGTGCTTGTAGCTGCTACAACACTTGGCGACACACTGGTAGAACTCAAGCTCTCTGAATGGAACTTGTTCGTGAAAAGCAAGTCTAACACCTCCGGAAGTATTGTTCAGCTCTCATCTCATCTTGGCTTAACACTAGCTTGATTGTAAGATGTAGCATCTGCCAGACTCTTGGTCGATTGACACACATTCCAAGTGAAAGAAATGCAGTTTTTTCAATTAGGGTTGACGGGTATATAGGTTCACATGCAGTATAGTCGTCAGAGTCTAAATTTCATGTCTGGTGTTGCTCCAGTGCTAGCAAGTGTGGACAATACCTTGATGGAGTCACATAGAAACACAAGCATGGATTTGCTGCTAGCAAACCTGGTCAGTACCCCAACAGAGTTACTTGCATCACCTCCCTGTGCAGGAATCCTTTCTCTTCTTTCACCTTATTGATTTTTCATTTCGATTTTTTTGACTTTTTTATTTTTTTCATTTTTCATTTTCATTGTGAATAACACTTATTCATTTCAGAGGTGGAAGGGGGATTTCAACTTATTGAGAGCAGAGGAGGTTGTTCTAGTAGATAAGTAGTTTATTATATCTCTAACATGGCTGTTAAGGTTTTCCCCCTCACCTTACTCTACTTGACTGAGCTGACAAGTGTTAACCCAAAAATAATCGATTGGAGAAGGTGACACTAGTTAGTGCACAAGCATTGTGTTTACACCAAGGTTTACTTCGAAGAGTACGTATTTTCCTTTTACGTATCATGGACTAAGAGTAATAAGTTCATCATACAGAGGCAAGATGATAGATAACCAAGTAGTGATAGTTGTACAAACCCTCTTGCACTTTACCCAGCTTATTTCATGAGTCAGACATGGTTTCATGCAAACTAACCTATGAACGAAACAAGTGAGCAAACTAATCAGTCAACAAAGAAAAACAAGAGCAGAAGAAAAAACTAAAGTGAAACAAGTAAACAAACAAGTAAATAAAGCATGAAAGAAAACAGTAATGCAAGCAAAAAAATGAAAGCAAACACTACTTCTACTCATACACTAACGGTGCATGGGCCTGATCAAGTGAAGTGATACTTCCAATGTAGCCACCAGCACATTGGTAAACCCATGTGAGTGAAGGCTTGGTCTGCAAGTAACCCAGTTGCGCAGACCAGCATACAAGAAATATATGACAATGAAGACAGCCACACTTCATGTTTCAAAGTACCCACAAGACATAAGTGAGTGCATGTGCATGACAGATAGTCTGTGGAATTATCATGGTGTTTTGTGACGCTACGTGCAAATTTGAAGAAAAATCACACTCTTGACTGAGACATGCAAGTAAACAAAATAAACAAATATAACTTGCATCGCGCATGAGTGCTTGCAATGTAAGACTCCTCCAATGCATGAAAAATGGGATTGTGCAATTCAAGTGGATGAAGTGTGATTTGTGTGTGAGATGGATCTTCAATGCATATAGATGAGTGTTGAGGAGCCTTGGGTGATTGAACAATTTCATAATTGGAAGTGAGACTAACCCCAAGAGAGCGAGGACCGAACAGAACCATCAGCTCTGATTGAAGTGCCTTGACAATCTTGGGTGTCTCAGCTTCATCATCAGGTAAATCATCGTAAACCGACGGCTTCGAAAGATCAATTGTGATAGATTCATGATCGTGATAAAAAATGGAAGCAAATGGGGCACGACCGCAACGATCAGAAAAATCAATGAATTCTTCGGCATCCTCATGATCAGATGAATCAAATAGAGGGGTAGATGAAAAGCGAACGGACTCATCCTCTATGGTTCTAGAAAACACAGATGAATGATCAAGTGGATATTCAATGAATAACTTATCCTCTCCGTTTTCAAATGATGGGCTAGCATTTGGTGAGTCCTGCAAGTGACTAACAATGGGTGCATCCATAGATGAAGACACGCATACAAAATCATGGATGGCAGGTTCACCAAAGAAGCTAGGAAGGAACAAAGGGGGCTCAGATAGAAGGGAGTCATCCCTCGTTGACTGTTGATGTTCAAGCTCCCACTCATACCCTTCATGAATGACAACGCATGTTTGTTGTGAAATACCAACTCCGTCAGTGGGTTGTTCCTCGATCACAACAAGTGAAGAGTCCGGAATGGATGAACACAAGACAACATCATTCGAAGGAACACTTGGGTGAAAAGATAGAGGTCGAAGAAAAGAATGCATATGGGAACTCAAGAACTAACAACCAAATCTGCACGAAAATTGAGTGGAGCGATGTTGGGAGGGTGTGAAGAATGAACAGATGTGTAAACATGATCCTCAACATCAGTGGGTGATGGTGGAACTATTGAATGAAAGGGAGGCGGATAATATTTTTAGATAGTACCTGCTCCTACATGGGATTATGCAGTTCCATCAACGAAGAAGGTTGAGCATGGTTTGAAATCAAGATTTCTCTTTGGACGGGTAGATTTCTTAAGGCAGTACGTGAACTGGTCCCAGAGATAATAGAACTTCATCTGGATCTTCGGAGCTTGAAACTATAAGTCACTGAAGCGCTGCCAAAAATAAATAACAGATTCATGAGGGGCCTTCCTTTGCTGTAACAGTTTCGAATCAAGATGTTATAGATAAAAATGATGGAACATGTCTTCAATAAGATCACAAAAGTGCTGACATGAGTGCACAGTGTCAGCCGGTAGGCTGAGCACCCAATGAAATAGGGATTCACGAAGTGTGAATGCAACCAACAGACTGGCATGTTTGTCAGTAAACTCATTTTCCTCATAAATCATAGAAAGGAAGTTATGTAAGTCCTTAGGCTAGGCCACTTCGCCTTCACCATCATACGTGTGAGCTGATAAGAGATTGAGAAGCTTGCCTGAGATGGAGACATCTTCATGATTTGAAAAACACCTCAGGGCAAGGAGAATACAAGACTCCATGGAAGATATGCAGAGGTTCAAAACTGGAACAGAGGACATTGCTTGTCATGAGGCCCTCCTTCTAGTGCCAGAAATTTTGATGGTGTTGGACCTACCAACATGTCAAGGGGATCTCCCCGGTAAGAAGTCCCAATTAGACCTTATACCGTTTGGTGTAGGAGTCCAAGAAGTGGGTCGTAAGGTAATGCCTTGACCACGATGTCACACAGAGGAAAGTAAGATAATTCTATCAATAGCAAGGGTGTGATTGATGCAGCGAGTCAAGGAATGAGTACAAGAGGTTCCAACACTTCAAATGGAGAGGAAGGTGAAGGTGAGTTCTAGGTTGAAAGGGATCAATCCCAACTCTGCTAGGAACACATGACACAAAGGACATGCACAACTTCCGGCAGAGCAGTCGACATGGATGTGGAAGTCCCAACATACAAGGTAAGATAACATGAACAACACTCATGTATCGGTCTCAGACGAGTGTGACGGTTGATACAAACAGGTTCATGAGGAAGGTCCGTCTAATTTCCGGTAGAGGAGTCGACATGGATGGTGAGAGCATTAATAACATATGCAACACATGAACAACAAGATTCATATAATTTCATGTGAATCAGTTCATACACAACTACATAAGTTAAACAACATATATCATTAAGGCAACCAGAGCAGTCCAATTACAATAACAACATATGCATGGAAATGTGTTGGTTTTTATTATATAAAGAAGTGTAAGTAACAATCATACAATACACCATGTAAACCTGCTAGCCCTATCAGTAGAAAGTTACAGCCACATCTACCTGCTCCTCCACAGAGATATACTAGCTCTGTGCAGTGTAGAAGCCAAGGCGCGTTACAATACTGTCCAAGCCTTCTTCAAGATAGTCTTAGTAGAAGCTTGGTTGACCAAAACCCCTTACAATGAGTTATGAGAGACTATTTATAGCAAAGGGTGGGGTGACGCTTGACATTCCCTTTTGTGATAGTTCAACTACCCTCATGACTCTTCACCTACTCTATGAATGTTACATCCAACTGTTGACACTCGACTTACACTTGACATGACTAAAACTTACAATGCACATTTACTCATGTGAGACAACATGGCTTCAACAAGCCTTGCAAGAGATAACTAACACTCGATCTGCTATGATGATACCAACTCTCTGACATGCTTGTGATGGTGAAGCTGGTGAGCTGATCTCAAGCTTTTTTGGCCATGATGGTGTGCATGTACCTCACGGTGAGATCTTGCTAAAGTGAACTCCTGCTTCTACTGCAACTGGTGCATTGGTTCAGCCTCTTCATCCAACTCATCTGCTAACATGTGCATGGTCTTCCTGGGTATGGTTGAACCAGCAACTCACTAATGCATGGTGTCCATGTTGATCTTCAAGTGTGTATTGGTGATCATGTAGATCAATTCGCCGAAGTGCATGTTCGACCCCAATTGGACATGGTTCTTGTCTTCACCTTGGTGAGTGTGTTGAATGGGTTGGATTGCATGCGTGCAGTCAATGCCATGCATGCTGCTAGATCCTTTGCATGTGACCAAAAACATTGCTCACCATGTTTGCTCTGTGTCAGCTGCTGGGATGGATCCTTAACTTGTACTAGCGCAATTTCATCCATGAGTGCATGTTGTGTCCATTGTTGTTCATGTTCCTACTACAAATCATTGGTTTGTTTGTGTAGCTTCATGTTCTTCCTGAGTTGCTACTTCAGCACATGCAACTCCTTCTTTGTTCCATCTTCTACCTTCAGGTGATGTTCATGTCGCGTCGTCACTTCATAGCCCGAGTCTCCAAAGTTTCTTTCATTATCAGTGGATCTGCTTGATCTTGCAACTTTTCTCTACCTCCATGTTGTCAACAACCCTTGTCTTGCATTCATTGCATTCGCTACATTCGGTATGCTTCCTTCAGTTGTTGTTCATGATTCTTCTCACTATGATGCTGCTTCTTGATGTCTTCATGAGTAGGTAAGCCCATGGACACTTGATCGACTGCATCCCCAAGCGTGCCTTAAACAGTGTCTTTGTCTTTGTTCTCTTGGAAATCATTGTACCTATACTGCTAAGAGGTAGATGAACACCTGCGATACCTGGAGACATGGAAACACTCATAGCAAGAAATTTGTCAGTCGAAAACCAAAATGAACATGAGAACTAACTTGCAACATACTTGGGTGAATGATCATGAAGGTTGTGCAGTTTCGACCAAGAGGTTAGGAGACCGACTACGAAGACAACACAAGGCATAGTCCAGGCTACCCAGAGACTGACTAACTGCTGGAACTCCAAAATGCGTAATCCAGTTGGGCAGTTGGCTACTGGGATTGAGGAATGCGTGATTATAGTTAGGAAAGGCTGCTGGCCCAGGGACAGATTTGTGCAAATTTTTGGGCCTAGAAACCACTAACCTCTAGGAATGTGTAATTCAGTCCAAAGGTCAGTTCTGGGCCAGAATATGCAAATCTGGAGAGGAAGGTGAGACTTGCTTCTCTATATTGTGCAATGCAGCCTTAGTGAAGGCAGAGACCGGGCCAAGGTTGGCCCAACTCACTAACGGGCCACTGAAAGCAAGTTAGTTGATGAAATGCATGGCGACCATAAGTGATAGCATAAGTGATAAGCAGTGCATGCAAAACATGAATGTAATATTAAGAAAACAGATCAACATGCATGTGGGTGAGGTCGTTCACCGGTTGGGTGAACGTCCTTACAAACCAGTTTCATGCATGTGACAACAGTGAGATAGAAACGAAAATTGAAACAGAGTTAGGGCAAGCTAGAATATATGTAAACTACAAGAGGATTTCAAAGAAATCAAGCAAACAACACTTACACAAGCGAATACACAAAAAGAGACAGAAATGAAGCATAAGGCATGGGAAGCAAGCTTACCCCAAAACAGCTAAGCTGAATCTGCCAACTTCTCCTAGGTGTGGTGTGGGATGTCATAGCTACAACGTTGATGTGAGGAATGAGCTCTACAACGTCTCGTTGATGAGTTTTGATAACATCGAGGTTATGATGCACATGCCACAAATCTAGGGGAAGCGACACTTGGAGGGAGGTTTCTAAATTGTTCCTTGAATTTAACCTCCAGCTTCTAAAAATAGATCCTTGAAATAAGGGATGCCTTTGCATGCTACCTTGGGAGAAGCAGCCTATGCATGCAAGCCTATTTTTCTCGGTCTTGGAGGGAACCGGTTAACTCAGCTGCACATGTAAGCAACTACTAGACTAATGGAGAAAAATTCCCATTTCTAACTGTAAGCTGGGTTGACTGCCAAACGAGATTGCACAATTTCTCGGCCCAGCAGCTGATTGCTGCCTAGATTTGGGCCAATTTTGGGTTGAACTGCCTGTTGATGGGGAAAATTACACAAATCCTACTGGGAGAGTTGGCTGAGAGGATTGCACAATCCTGTAGCCCAGCAGGTTGTCAGAGGGAATTACACAATTCCTAGAGGGAAATGGTAGTTTCCCTTCAGGAATGCGCAAATTTCATTGGGATGTTGCTCAACCTGCAACTGGACCAAGTTCGAGTGAGCAGCTAGTGAAGGGAAAAGATCAAATTGCGATCGACAGGCTTCCTTTGAGTAGGAAAGACATTGAAGCTCGAGGACTTGATGAAGCAAGGCAAGCTACTGTGAAGCTTGGTAAGGAGGCTTCGAAACAAGGTAAGGAAAAATTTTGGAGGGTGGTTGTAGCCGCTACAACCGTCCTATAAACATGGAAGTCATACTTACTTGACTAGGACCACTCTCATGAGTATATGAAGGTTGACTTATAGTTGAGGATTCCGTCACGGTTTTCCTAGGTAGGAATGATAAAGGAGTTCATAATCGAGGAGTTCCCCTAGGTAAATAAGATAAAGGAGTTGTATAAAAGGAGTCTAGTAAAAAAGGAGGGTTTTCAGCAACTAAAAATGGCCCTGTTATAAGAGGAGGGTTTGCAAGAACTTCCTCTTCAGTGACATCTTCAATGCTAATAGACGAGGTAGTAAATCACTTGAAGTTACATATTATTGAGACGTAATCGGTAGTGGAGTGCAAACTAGACCAAGTGAAGGTGAAACATGAGTTTCTAGAGTTACTAGTTCAGTGAACCATTATTTAGATATATCCAGTTCTGAAATTTCAAAATTAGTTACTTAAGTTTTAGGTTTGGATATTTATGGTTCTAAAGTTTCAGGTACTTCAAATTCACCTTCAATTACTTCTAATTCTAGCGTTTTAGTTACTTCAGGTTCTACTATTTCCATTTGAATTGTCGTAGATTCTATGCCTTAAGGTTCTGCAACTGTACGTCTTATATTACTAGATGATTCTTGTGTAATCTCAGGGGTTAAACCTTTCATCCTATTAGAACATCGTGATGGATCAGCTATAGTGATTTTTAATTAAGAATGTTAACAATGTCTGATAGTTAATCCATATTTTTAATCAATCAAATAAATAGAAGTATTAAAAAGGATCACTAAGTATCAAGGGTTTTCCAAGTTGTTGTGAACTACTATATACCATTAGGTATGTGTGAGTTATTCACCTTGAATGTTGTGTCTGGTGTATCACAAAAAACAAATTGTTAGACTCGGTTACTTATGGCTGGTTTGCAACCTAGAAGGGGACTTCAGATATACCGATGGGTACATGGAAACACAATATTTGTTAGTGTTTTCTAATGTGTAACTCTATGATAGGGGCCTTCTTATATACTCATCGTAAGTGGAGTGCCTTCTTCTATACCCAAAGGTACATGGAAGAACGGTCCTATATACTATGATGTACGTGTAAGAACCAGACCACACGCTCAATGTAACAGTGACATGAAACGATAGCTCCTATGTTTATGGATGTCAAAACATGCCTTATATCCTAGACCCACATTGAATGTGATTATTGTATATTAATTGTTTGTTTTAAATACTTTGATTTATTTTAATGTCTCATTTTTCCTTAAAGGTAATTAAATGTGTATGATGACTAAATGGTATAATAACCCAATTCCAAACTAATGCAACGAATATGAAATTTTAATCTCTTCAATTCAATGAAATCCTATTTATGGGAAGGAGAATACTTTTAAACACACAAATACAAGAGTCCTTCACACTAATATCTCTGAAAAAAAAAATAATCAATTCCAACAATCCTTTCAAACAAAGCCTCTAATAATAAAAATCTATGTTTTTTTTTTAGAAGGAATAAGCATAATAAATTCAATCTAAAAAGAAATATTCTCAAATTAAACCTTTTTTTTTATGAAAACTACTTAAGTTTTCAATAATGAAAAAAAATTCACAATAGACACAATCAATTTTTTTACCAGATAACTGAAAGGAGAAAAAGTCATACAACTTATTTTAGAAGGAAGAAAATGTATTTTAAGATATCAATTAACTTAATCAAACTTCAAAAACATAACAATGAAAACATGAATAATTTTCCCAAAATAAGATCAAACACATAACAATTCAAGCAAAAAAATAGCTTTTTACAGAGACCACAGCCTCAAGAAAACTCAGAAAAAATAAAATTTTCAAACCCTAAGGGAAATGACCTTAATTTTTGGAATTTCCAAGTATCAGCATAGGTAGCCAGTTGACACAAGTGCATTGGATGCACTTTATATATAGGAAAAATGTGATGCATCACTTTGTCTCTAAAGACAATGTGTGATGATGGTGTAGTGCAAGAAAATAACAAAAAATCATTCAACGGGTTAGAAAATCAAGTTTTCAAGGTTAGATTACAGTTGATAGGTGTTGTGAAAGAAAACAATACACAAAGGAGGGAACCAAAGATCTAAATAATTCCCCAGTAGAGTGGCCAAGATTTTTATTGGATAAATCCCTCTTGCAAACAAGAGTGATCTCCCTAGACTCAATGATCAAATCTAGAACAACCAGAAACAAGGTATGCTACCTTTTCTATAGAACATACTTCAGCAATACTTACCTTATTAATGATGTAAGTCTTATATACTTAATATCCTTCTCCACTTTCGATCTCTGAAACATGAACCTATAGCAACATGAACATACGAAGGATCAAAGAATATAGTATATAAAAGGTCAAGTATTAACTAGTCAAAAAATCAAGGAATTCTGAAACAGACATGTAAATACTAAACACATAATGTGAGAAAAAAATATACTTTGTATTAAATAATATAGAAGGAAAGTTTACAACCCAAGCTTTGATGTCATAAGTCTCCTTCCACCCTCCTCTAATCCTCCCTTTAGCATGACAAGCCTTCACTTCAACAACATTAATGCATAAGTTATAAACCTAAAAAGCCAACACTATCTTCTTTGGTCTGCTCTATATTTATTGGAGAAGAGAAGAGGTTGTAGATCCACTTCTGAAGGGGTAAGACCCACAATAAAGGGAGATAAGATCCATAATGAGTGGGATGGATATATTAGAGTGGGGATAATTCCCAAATTGGTGTGAACTAGAGTTCATTAAGCTTGAAGAAGATTCTTAAACAAGGATTCTAGAATTTAATTTTTAATTTTTACTCATGCATAGTTGCCATCACACTTTTAGTCCAACAAACTGCATTGATCATTACATGTTTTAAATAGTTACATATGCAACATCTCACTTTGACAATAATAAATATACAATGAGAGCTAAAAATAGGGTTTTTAGAAGCATAATCTAGGATTCTTGTATTTCTTAGTATGGCTCTTCTTCCATCTTTGTAGGGGAATGCTGAAATGGGTCCATCAGATAACAAGAGATCTAGACTTAGGGTCTTTTTACTCAGTGTGACAAAATGACGTGTAACACTCCTCCTTTTTTCCACCTGCAAAGTGTTTAGTTTGGATTTCAATGTGCTTAATATATCAATTTTCAAGTTTTCTAGCATCTTAAAAATTTATGCATGAATTAATCCCCCACTAATAGTTTATCAATCCTAGCCATCGCATATTAGGGTCCTTTGTTAGCCTTGTTAGTTCTGCATGAGTATCATTGACAGAGTTCAACAAATTCATCATATTATTTCTACAAGATATACCCTTCACTCATTAGTTTGAGGAGTTATGTACTGTCATCTTTGATCCCACAAAACAATAAGATATGAAGTGTTTTTGGAGGCAAGTTTTCTTTCCATGACCTTTGCAAATTGTATCATAATATATCAAAATAGTCCTCAAGGATTTCATCTTTGTGTTGGGTCATTCAAAATACTTCTCCTTTTCTCTCCTTGTCCTTGCAATACTCTTGAGATTTTTTTATCTGAATGGGAAAATTAGTATTTCTATGCTAAATTCCTCTTAAGAATATGTAAAAGTGCTTAAGGATTCAAGAGGTTAATTGCAAGTTTAACATGAGTTTTTGAGAGTTTTTATGTAAATTTCATGTACAAATCACTAAACAACAACATATAACAGACATCAACATCACCAAAACAATATCACAACAACACATGATGAAGGAGTTCACCCCGCTTGGGCTATGTCTCCTTGGGTCAGTTTCCAATGGCTTTGCCCTCTCTATTACGCTCAAAAGTGTGAATACATTAGTTTACAATGCTCTGATAGCTCTGAAACCTATTCCAATGGCTCCAAAATGCCCAAAAATGTCTGTCTAGCCTCTTCTTCTCCCGATTTGGTCAAAAATTGAAGAAGTTATGCCTTCCCTGAGTCTTTCTGTTAATTGCACCTCAATTTACCCAAAATATAGCACTATCCTATAAATTCGCTTCCAATTCCGCTAATCGAGCTACGATTTCTCCTAATTTTGGGTGAAATTTTCAAATGGATTAAATGCCCTATAAGGCCTTAAATCTGAAAAGTTTGGACATGTGGAGGGCCACGTGCCCGGTTTTAAGGTCAACAGCCCTCCCCCACAGGCCAAGCCCGCACTCCACTCCGCCGTGGTTCCATGGGGTGGCACAAACCCAAGGGCTAGCCCTTTCCTCGGATGCCGCAATACGTTGAGTTTAAATAAATGTCAACAACCATATATATTAATAAATAAATCTGTGGTGCATTGGAAATGGTTTGGCACTTGGAGTTTGGAGGTTGTGGGTTCGACCCCCGTCGCTGCTGCCCGGACCTTATCCAATATTTTGGTGGCCCTCGGGCTCCCACATGGTGGCCCCTGGTTGGGCCACATGGCAGCTATGCTTGGCCACCAACCAACCAATCAAACTCATCCAAATCAACTCCAATAACATCGTGACACTTGGCACCACACCATTTGCTAGAGGTCAAACAGTCACTTGCATAGTCACCCTGCCACATAGGCATGCCTAGTCAGTGCCACATCAGTAGTATGGAGTGCTGATTGGGTTGCCTACATATTAAAAAAAAATGAACAAAACATGTTTCTCGGTGCATATGGAGTCTGTTTCACGTGAATTGAGTTGCGCCAAATTAAGGATGATGAGCACAATGCAGAAGTTCAGGTTCCACATTGATCCGAAAACTTTGAATTTTGAGAAACTTTTTGAGCACCTCATCATTCCTCTCCATTGGAAGCTTTTGGACCCCAAAAGATCACTTTCAATTGTTCAGCAGGTCAGGGTATAGTTCCCTCACCTTTCCAATCTCAATCCATTTGGCCTTGGAAGGATTTGTTCCTTTGAGCCCCACTCGAAGGTAGTCCGTACTCCCTCATTTTGAAGACCTTGTTCTTATGTCAAGAATGGTGTCTTGTTATAGTTCATCAAGGTATTTAGGAGATAAATCTTCAATGGAATGAATTTGAACATTCTCTCCTTGATCTTCAACCAAAGGAGGCTCATATAACCTTAAGTTCTCAACATTAACAACAACATAAATTTGCATATATGAAGGCAAATCCAACCTAAAAGCATTTTCACTAATCTTTTCCAGAATTCTGAATTGACCATATTGAATTGGTTTCAGCTTTTTAGCTTCTCCTTGGAGCTTCTCTACACTAATGTGAAGCCAAACTTCGTCACCAACTTGGAACTTGTGATATACATGATGCTTGTCGTGCCTTGCTTTGTACTTGCCTTGGCTATTTTCAAGCTGATCTTGAATTGTTTGAGGTACCATTTGGAATCATTCAATGAACTTCTTGGCTTTTTCCATGTCACTATCAATAGAAACATCCTTCTTACCAATATGGTATAACAAATTATGACACAAATGGTAATCAAATTCCCCTACTTGGTTCTCTTGACTCAAGCTTAAATGTACATTTTGAAAGTATGCATATTGTTGAACATAACTTTCATGCAAAACAAAATTATGCTTGAGTAAAGTAGATGCACTAATAATAGGCCCAGAAAGCATATAATCCACCTTGTTGTATGTCCACCTTGTTTTGTATACCTTTCTTATACTTGCTGACCATGTGGAATTGTTGTAAGGATCCCATCTGTCGAAAGTGCCTTGATTGTTGCAACTTTGTCACTGCACCCTTGAAAATTTCTGAATGACATGAAATTGGCTTACCATATTGCATGGGGACTATGCCCATGGTATAGTTGCATGCAAGTACATGAGTTGAACCTATGTTTTCTTTCATGACATCAAATGCCTTTTGTTGCTTACCTCCCCTCTGGAAGACCTTCTCCACACTAGTCAATGCATGCAAATGAGTTGTAATAGAAGAAAAGTCAACAATAAATATTCTCTAATATTGGGCTGCTCCCAAAAATATTCTTACTCCGATGACTGTCTTGGGCATTGGCCAATTCATCATGACATTGACCTTGGAGAGGACTATATTAACCTCACCTCCTCCAACAATATGCCTCAAGCACACCAAACAAGTTTTACCGAATTCACACTTTGACATCTTAAAAAACAATTGTTCTTTCTTCACGACATCAAGTACTTTTGTCACATTCATGACATGTTCATTAAGAGGCTTTATGAAAATTAAGATATCATCTTAATAGACTATCTCATCTAGAAATGGCTCCAATACATCATTCATCATACGCATGGAAGTTGTAGGAGCATGGAAAAGACCAAAAAGCATAACTAGCCACTCAAACAAACCTTGCTTTGTTTTGAATGTCGTCTTTCATGTGTCTCCTTCAACAATTCTAATTTGATGGTAGCCACTCCTTAAGTCCAACTTAGTAAAATACTTTGCATCTTTCAATTGATCAAGTAAATCATCTATTCTAGGCAATGGGTAATGGTTGTTTACCATAATCTTGTTCAATGCACAAAAGTCCACACACATGCGCCATGTTCCATCCTTCTTTGGCATCAAAACAATAGGTGACCTACATGGAGAAGAACTTGGCATGATGATCCCTTTATCCAACAGCTCTTGAATTTGTTTTCTAATTTCTGCACTTTCCATCACTGAAATCTTGTACATGTCATTGTTAGGAAGAGGACAATCTTGTTGCCACTGTATTTCATGTTGGATTCCTCTCTTGGGAGGCAATCCTTTTGGTTCCTAAAACATCTCATCATATTTGTTAACAACATCAACCAATTAAAATTTAAATATTGATCCAAAACCTTGAAAAGCTTCATTATCAATATTATTTTTGGGTTTGACTATTAGAAGCACAAAATTCTTGCTATCTTTTCTGCATTTACTTCATCATTATACATCAGTAGTTCAAATTTAACATCAAGTTTTAACAAGGGCGTTTTACCAATTCCTTTTGAGGTATGTTGATGAGTATGAGTAAGGGTTGTATTAGTTTGAGAGGATGAAAATGTATGTGAAGTTGAAGATGAATATGATGGTGGAGATGGTGGAGGTTTACCTCCATTTCCATTACCTCCTCCTCCTGAAGAACCTTCTCCTTTTGGAGGCTTGGAGCTTTCATGCTGCATTCATGTATTCCCCTCTTCATAGAGGAATTTCACCATCTCTGTCATGTCAAAGAAAACCTTCCTAAAAACCTTCTCATCCTCTGTCATATTTACAGGCTATCCTTCATGTGACATGCTTATTGAAGCTTCAACTACAAATTTAGGTAGAAATAGTGGTGGAGATTGTGGCAATCTTGCACTCCTTCTCCTTGACCCAACTTTAGGACCTTCAACCAGATTTCCTTCTCCTCTCTTCAACTTCAAACTTGTGAGCATCACATTCACTTCCAAACAGTTAAATCCTCCTTCCACAAGGAAAACCAAATCCTTTGATATCAAACTTGATATGAATGGGAAAATTAGTTTTGTTGTGCTAAATTCCTCATTAGAATATGTAAGGATTCATGAGGTTAATTGCAAGTTTAGCATGAGTTTTTGAGTGTTTTATGTAAATTTCATGTACAGATTAACACAAAAAAATTATTGAACAACAACATATAACAGAGATGAACATCACCAAAATAGTATCACAACAACACATGATGAAGGAGTTCACCCCACCTAGGCTATATCCCCTTGGTCTAACTTTCAATGGCTTGACCCTCTCTATTATGCTCAAAAGTGTGAATACATCAGTTTACAATAATTAGATAGCTCTAACACCTATTCCAATGGCTCCAAAATGCCCAAAAATGTCTGTCTAGCCTCTTTTTGCTCTTGATTTGGTAAAAAACTGAAGAATTTATTGCTTCCCCAAGTCTTTCTACTAATTGCACCTAAATTTCCCCAAAATCCAATACCATCCTAGAAATTTGCCTCCAATTCTGCCAACCGAGCACCAATTTCACCTAACTCCAGGGGAAATTGTCGGATGGATTAAATTCACCATAAGGCCTTATATCTGAAAATTTTGGACATGTGGGGGGCCAAGTGCCCGGGGCTAAGGCTAACGACCTGCCCCTACCAGCCGGGCCCCCACTCCGCTTTGTCGTGGTCCCATAGCGTGGCACGCACCCAAGAGCTTACCCCCATGGTTGGCCCTTTCCGCAAATGGCGCAATATGTTGAATTTAAATAAATGTCAACAACCATATATATTAAAAAATAAATGTGTGGTGCATTGGAAATGGTTTGGAACTTGGAGTTTGGAGGTCATGGGTTCGAACCCCGACGCTACTGCCTAAACTTTAACCAAATTTTTTATGGCCCTTGGGCTGCCATGTGGCAACCCTTGACTGGGCCACATGGCAGCCTGTGGTTGGCCACCAACCAATCAATCAAACTCGTCCAAATCGACATCAATAACATCGTGCCACTTGGAAACACACCATTCGCCTAGGTCAAATAGTCATTGGCACAGTCACCCTGCCAGGTAGGTATGCCCAGTCAGCACCACGTCAGCGGTATGGATTGCTGACTGGGTTGCCTGCATTTTTTTTTTAATTTGTCTATTTAGGAAAATGAATAGAACACGTTTCTAGGACCATACGGAACTCGTTTCACGCAAAACAAGTTGCACTAGATTCAAAATGACGAGAACGACACAGTTGTTCATGTTCCACACCCATCCAGAAACTTTGAATTTTGAGAAAAGTTTTGAGCACCAGGTCATTTTTCTAACAACATCTTTATCACCTGTGCCCATGTCCCAATGCTATCTAGCCCTAAGACTATAAACCAACATAGTGTGATCCGTTAAAGGGGAGAAAGAAATAGTTTCAAATTGTGTTTCAAATACATAGTCATAAATTCTACAAAGCATGTCAAACTAAAAAATGAAATTGTTTGGATCTTCCTTCGAGAGACCATGTAAATTCGTTAAGTTCGAGTGTGGGATATTCTTAATCTTATTTTTTTCTCTAATTTTTTTTATAAGGAATCCTAAATAAGAGGATTTATTTTTCTTAACTTCATGAGGCATTTCTTCAAAGACCTATATTCCTCCTTTAGGGGTACCTTGGGGGGTTTTGGAAAAAATAACTTTATATAGAACTGCTCCCTTGAAAAATCTTACGAGAATAGATATTTTGTACAAACATAGGATGAAAGATGCATGAAAACTGATTCTACTTTGATGGACTCAGGGCCCTATTTGGCCAAATATGTTTTTAGATTCAAATAATGTGGTTGATTGTGCCCTCATTCATTATGTCATGATTGTTAGTTTTAGGGAAAGTTTTTAAATTCTACCAAGTTGATCTCTACACCTAGGCATATAGCAAGTCATTTTGTTGAAAACAAATTGCTAACAAATAAGTAAAATTAATAGAACAATAAATTAACCCTATCTTGAAAAAGAAAATTACATAAAACAAGAAGTAAAATTGCATAATTATTAAAGAAATAAATCACATAATAGAGACTATACTAATGAAAACTCCCTAGAAATGATGCCAAAAATGACAGTGGTTTCTAATTACATTTTTTATTTCTTAGAGAGACAACCAAAAACGGTTCATTTAGTTGTAAATATGAGGTTTGTAGGGAATTTTCAAGGTGTTGTGCACAATATATGCTAGCACAATCATGTATGCATTATGAAGTCATAGTAACTATATGATTCTCACAATTTAAGAGATAACAATATTTTCACAAGTCACCAAAGTAAAATAAATCACACCATGCTTACAGGAATAGAAAGCACACTAGTTGATCTGTGTTGTGGGAAATTAAATTGTACTTACAAGAAAAGTAAATCACACAAGCTTCTAGAGATGACTTGTTCAAGGGTTAAGAATGAATTTAATGGTTGCAACAAATATGAAGTTTCATGTGTAATGGAAATTAATTCATGTACTTTCTTGTAAAGAAATTAAAATCATGAACCAAATGCATAAAATGACCAATCCAAGGTTTTCAAGAAAACAAAAATGTTAAAATTTAAAAAAATAGAGTAATGTCAAAGCTAAAATAGAGTTGCAACAAGAGGAGTTGTAACAAGAACCCTAACTCACACAATGTCTTAATTCATTCACAAAAACAATTAGTGAGTGAAAAGATAATATTAACACTAGAGTTAAGGTAATATACATGTTGTACCTCGAGAAATAGTGCCTGGCTGTGGAGGAACCAATGCTCGAGAGGAACCAATGCTTGAGATTGGATTAAAAGATTGAAATTAATGGTGAGAAGTATAGGCCATGAAGGCTTGTAACCCAAAGTTCTGATTTTGATGCTTGAGATTGGATTAAAAGATTGAAATTAATGGTGAGAAGTATAGGCCATGAAGGCTTGTAACCCAAAGTTCTGATTTTGAAACCCTCGTCTTCTAAAGAATAATGGCAAGAGACTATGAGAATTGCACGGTGGAGATGTAAAGCAGAAAATGAAGGAGACAATGTTTTGGCATAGGCAATTAAGAATATGTGTTGTAGAAAGAATGATGGATGAAGAAGAAGAAAATGAATGAGATTCCAAGATGTGGAGCGCTTCATTAAGGGCTTCAAGACTATTTTTTAATGATTACAATGAAATTTTAATGAGTACAACAAAGTAAATTCATTAAAAACATAACTAAAGCACTAGATGCATCTTACAATGTCCAAGAGAGGAAAAACATATATAAATGTTGGGACAGATAAGAAAAACAATCACTGCAACACTAATATTAGAATCAAAATGCATATATTATTTAGGCTTCAAAAGATTATAGTTTACAATAATCACTCATGAACACTGGACTCTGAACCCCAAAAAGTCTCATTTTTGACCTCTTATTCTTTCCCACTCTAACTGTCATGATCAGTTTCAAAAACTTATTCTTGAAACAGTTTTTAGGAAATTTTGATATAATTTTAAATTACAAAAAAGTAGTTTTAACATTATATATATAGATATATATAATATAAAACCCAAAACCTTTAAAAACAAAAACCCCGCCTCCTTTATAAGTCAGAGGAGAAAAAAATAAATACATTTCAAGTCCCACTGTTGTATTTATGTACACATCGAAAAAACTGCATATGATTTTTTGAAAACCAATTACTTCTTACGGGACCACGTGTAGCAGTTTATGGAAGTACGAGGGAGTGTTGTCGTAGTGATTTTAGACCGTTGATATCTAGATGAGTGGTTTCAGCCAAAACACTCTCGGGGTCACTCTGTAACATAAACTTTTTTGCCACCGTACTCTGTTGATTTATGGCATTGTTATCACGAGCGATCGATTTGGAATATCGAACACTGCTTAGATTGCCTAGAATTTGCGTGGATGCTCAGTTATCACTAACTCCATCCGTTTATTGCTTCTTTAGATTTTCATTATGCCTCTCCTTCTCAGTAGTTTGTCATAGAAAATGGTGCAATCGAATAACCATGAGGGACTGAATATAATTGGATATCGTCCATGCAATGATCCTTATTAAAAAAAATATGAATGATCTGTTTATTTACTAATTACGATTTACTTAAACAAAATTTCCATTCTTCAAATGTCTTGCCCATCGATTTTTTAAGATATAAAATCTCAATTTTCCATCACTATTGCTTAGTTTATTTGAAATTGATGTAAGAGAATTCGCTCCTCCCACTAGAAGCTAGTTTTCATCGCATGCCAAGATCCTGAAGTAACTCTTCTCTCCTCCTCAAGACTCGACGGTGCATCTCGTCCCTTTATCCAGTACCTCATCATTTGCTTGCTATAGCTGGAAATTGAAGCTGCGTCCAATATATAATGTTCACTTCTCAGATTTTGTAGCGATGTCATCAATGACCTTGCCATTGTATTCTGATCTGCACCAGTAATTGCAATTTCAACTTCTGGATCCTGCGTCTCTTCTAAGAGGAAATTATCAAAACAGAAATCGAATTCCAGCATCAGGGCGTTTTTACCCAATCTCGTGTTGAAGGAACTACCGAAATATCTTAAACTGCTTTGGAGTTTTGGAAGTTTCCTGCATTCAAATCAATTTGGGCCCTTCTGCACAAAACCCTGATCCGGAATTTTGAAATTCGTCTTCATTTTGCCGAAATTGAGCCCGAAATTCATGGTCAAGAGATTCCTTGATTTCTGCTCCTGGTATCGTAAGTTATGCTTGCCTTCCAATTTCTTTCTGTAGGTTGAATTCCATTGATAGTAGATGCAAATTTATCATTGAATCCCCTGAAAACATTCACGATCGTAGAGATCTTTTCAACATACTCCCTCCTTTTAAGGAGTTGAACCATACAACTCATTGACGTTATAAAACTCATTTCCATTTTCTGAAAAGTTGTGTTAATGCACTTCATCCTTTGTAGTTGAGTTAAAATATTGCAGACAGAATTATGAAGCTTGAATGTTCTCATATGTTCCTTAAGTTCATTGAATGAGATACCGACCAGTTCAGGATTTTGCACTTTCATCCAAACTGCATTAGGAGAACCACCATTTTCCTTGCGAAAGATGGTTTCTTCAACATCCTTAGTTTCAGTCGCTGAAGAAAATTCATAATGCTCCTCTCTTTGTAAACAGAGTCATGAAATGCTTCGCTAGTTTTGGGATCACTCAATTTATCTTCTTGAGCTTCTCCATTAACCAGTGAAATGGACTTTGTTGAACATCATTTAGAACTAAAAGCTCCTCTTCACTGCATTCTCCAGGCTCTTGCTCTTCACTATATGATGCCAGTTGTGACAGATTTTATAGAGACAAAGCCTTTGGAAGGAGTTCGATTTGATGAGCACCATTCAAATTGTTTGCATCAAATTGAAACTTTCTTTTTTAATTCTGGAGTGTTGCTACAATCCATTGATTCACCTTCATTCTCATAAATCCGCTGGCTGACATCTTCCTCCTTTTGAGGACCATTCAACTCATCAAGACCAAAACATACTTTGCTATTTTCTGAAAAATAAGACTTGATTTCATGAGCTTCATCATTTTAGTCCTTAGGTGATACAATTTCTTGAGCATCCTGAGTTTCACTTTGGAACTTTTGATTGGTGTTTTCACACAACATTACTTCTAGCTGAACATTTGGGTTCTGGGCAACATGAATCTCACTTGTAATTTGCAAAACATCAGGTACTACAAATTTTTTCATTAGAGGAATGTTTGAGGCTGCATTGCTAGCAGGATTCTCTCCATCTTTTAAATCTAACGCATATATAGATGACAACAACTGAATTAACTATGTCGTGAGTCTTTGTGTAGGATGTCTTCTGTCTCTTGGAAACTCGGTCAAAAGTATCCTTGATGGTATTAAGCTCCATTTTTCACTTCAGAAACCCAACAATATTAAAACAGAACCAATACTAAAAAGACGTGAGACTAAAATCAAAGATTTCTTTTGGAAATCCTTTATTGTGGATGCTTCACATGACATGTCATTGTCACTTGTATTACGCAAGTGACATTCATTATCACTACCTTGCTTCTAATACAATCATCAAACCTGCTTAATTAATTTTAGCATATGTCTTTTAGTTTTCTTCATGACCACCATGCCATAACCTCTGTCATTGGTAATTATCCCACCATCTAAAACTGCAGCTGTTAACATTCCCTCACTTAGTGCTGGTTGTTTCTTCTGTTGATAGTGACTGATAGGAATGCTATATTGGTGAGCTTGTCCAAACATTGGTTGGTTTTAAGTAGATTTTGAAATGAATTACTTAAAGAGGAACACTATATTTCCAATCATCCCCAGGAGCGTTGTTCTTTCCAGCTGGAAAAATGAGCTACAACAGTATCTACATTTCGAATTTGGTGAAATTAGTAATCTAATTGCAACAATTAACAATTGGGAGTTGCAGCAATTAACGATTTGGACCTGCAAAAACACAATAACAACATGTATGTTGAAATCAAATGGAAATAAGAATTATAACTAAAACTACGCTATGAGTATAAACAACACTGACTAAGGAAGAGGCCCTACCTCCTTAGATGAGGCACTCGTTAGCGAAATAATGAAAGTTTAATGTTTAGCACACCATTTCTCAAACAAGTGAAATTATATTGCAGAAATAGATATTTACTTTTGATTACAAATTTCCATCTTCAAACTTACAATTTCCCTCCTTTTCTTTGCTACTCTGCTCAAGAAGAGAAGGGTTTTTTTATACAGTATATATTCCTTTTAATATTAAACTAAACAGGTTGATGGACAAGCATGAAAATCATGGTGTTCATCCTGATATATCAATTCCTTCAAAGAATGCCAAAAACAAGCAACAAATAACTTAATTCAGCTATGTGATGGGTGGTAGTTAGGTTGACTTATTTTCTTAGTCTTCCTCTTGTCCTCATTTCTCTCTTTAATTAGAATCCATTTTTCAGCATGTCTAATTGGTCCAAAATTGACAACTGCATAGTTGACTATCAAGCTAGAAAAACAGTTGTGGGGTTACAACACTGTCACTAGAATTGTAGCAATGGGAAAAATAGTGAGTTGCCACAATCACACTACGACAAGTGATAACATGAGTTGTAGAAATGATAGTAACAACACGATAGTTGCGGCAATGGAAATCAGAGCACCAAAGTGGCAACGACGGTGAGGAACGTTGATTAGTTGTAGAAACAATGAGGAACAACAACAATGGTGAGGAGTAGTAGAGGAGTTGTGAAAATAGTGGTTATTTGTAGCAATGGTGAGGGATAGTAGCAATGGTCGAGAGTTTCATTAACGATGGAGTATTTGTAATGGTAGAGAGTTGCAACAATAGTGGAGTAGTAGATGGTGGAGAGTTGCAATAATTGCGGCCATATTTCAAAGTTACAACCACTAAATCCTACCCAATCAGAACGAATTGAAGCAACCACGAATATTTGTAGCACCAATGGGGAGTTACAACATTTTTAGTTTGTCCCAACTTTTGTTGAGACCCTGTATTGAGTGGTACCAGTGAATTCCTTGAACATATGTGCCACTTTCAATACAAAAATGAAACAATTTCCTACAAAACAATTTCCTACAAAATGCATATGAGTAAGAATTAAAATGGCACATAGATGGATATTCTCACCTTGACCAAAATATTATCAATATAGATGAAAAGGAGGTAAGGAAGGGATGAAAAATGGGAAAATGGTGGGTAAAATGGTATTAGATAGGTACTAACGATATAGCAATTTATTCACCTATTAGTAAGTTCCAAAATAATTATTATGACATGCAAAGAAGGCTAAAAACATGGAAAATTGATGTGGAAATATGGGTGCTCTTTGTGCCCATCACCTCCTCAATAATTTCACTACATGAGAAATCTTTATTTGAGTGAAAACCATACATACATTAGACTACCTATGGAAAAAGAATAGGGAGAACATACGAAGCTCTCTATATCTCTTGTGTCTTTGGACACTGATAATAGTTCACCTTGCCCCAGAAAGAATTGATTCCTTCACCATATTGGAATCTCTCATGTTGAAATCCTTCAAAATTGTTTGAATCTACTTCATCTGATTCACCCAAAGTTTCCTAATTATGTGGTCCCTATTGATCTACATTCCAAGAATTAAATGTGAAGAAATGAGATACTACATGTTGAATTTGGAGGATAGCTACATTTTCATCTGTTACACCCATGAAATTTTCAACCAACAACATGTCATCGACATATAACACTATCTATATGTAAAACTTGTCTTCTAACTTGGGATATATATAGTGATCAATTCATCTTCTCATAAATCCCAATCCTTGTATGTACACGTTGAACTTGATCTGGTACCACGTCTTCGGTGATTTCTTTAAAGAATGAAAGGACTTCTTCATCTCGCAAACTAGTCTCTCCTTTATCTTTACTATAAATCCTTCGTGGTACTTCATGTAGATATCTTCCTTCAGTAATTTTACATAAATGTTTCCTTCACATCCATTTTCACTATTTATAGATAAAATGCTAAAATTATAGACACTAGTTCTCTAATGGAAGTTAATTTTTCTATACGGGAAAAAATATCATCAAATTCAACTCCCTTAACTTGGGCATAACCTTTTGCAACTATTCAAGCCTTGTACTTCTCAACTTGACTTGGTATGTTCATGATTTTCTTGAGAAACATATTACTTCCAATGGGCTTCCTCCCATCACTTAAATGTACCAAGTTCCATAAGTCAGTCTTAGGAGAAGGTTTCATTTCTTCAACCATGCATTTTGACGAAAGTTCACCCTCTATTGAGTAAATTGTAACCCTAAACAACCTAGCTTTATCA
The DNA here is from genome assembly GCA_031772625.1 of Pinus tabuliformis. Taxonomy (NCBI): domain Eukaryota; kingdom Viridiplantae; phylum Streptophyta; class Pinopsida; order Pinales; family Pinaceae; genus Pinus; species Pinus tabuliformis. The sequence continues at coordinate 509,632,988 of CM062807.1, forward strand.
TTACTGGTAGACAACACAAAGTAATATTTGAAATTTGGTGGAATATACATTGAGGTTGTTTCCTTACTTAATTATACATATTCAAGACTAGAGCCCATGTATCCACCTCTTCATCTGATTTAGTCAACTCATATAAATCACTTTCCTTATTCTTTTAGTCGAACAATAGATTTTGTTGTTCCTTCTCCTTTGAAGCCTCATTTATCCTAGAATCTTAACTTCCTTGAAAATCAGATCTCAACTATAAATTGTTTTCCTTTCGATTAGTTCCTACATTTTATATTTTTTCAGTATGTCCTTGTAACTAATTAAAATGCAGTTTATTTCCTCATTATCCAATTGTGTTTTCTTCTCCTTTGGAACACAGAGAAAAGCCTCATAGCCAAAGATATTCAATTGTGTGAGTGATAGAATTTTACCAAGCCATACTTCAGGTGGATTATTTTCAAATAGAATGGATGAAGAATAACTATTTACTGGGTAGCATGCAATTTTGACCACCTCTACCAAAAACTTTGATTCCATTCTTGCACCATTGAGCATACTCGTTGCCTTGCCCATCAATGCCTTATAATTCTCTCAATGAATCCATTCTACTAAGGGGTATATTAAGTAGTCATTTGGTTTATTATCCCATCATGTTTGTATATATACTCAAACACTTTACCATAGAATCCACCTCAATTTTGAGTTCTTGACACCTTTATCTTCCTATCTCTCTAGTTTTCCATAGTAAATTTGAACTCTTAAATTTTTTGGAAAGCCTCAAAATTATTCTTGAGGAAATACACCCATGTAATCCTAGAGAAATCATTAATAAAGGAAACATAATATAGATATCCACCTAGTGATTGACTAGTACTGACCCAAATAGATCACCATTAACTAGCTCCATGATCTCCTTCTTCCTTGTAGAACCATATGGGAATTTATCATGATTCTTCTTCCCTTTAATATGATGTTCACGAAAATCTATTTCCATATAATTACTAGGAAAACATTTTACCATACCTTTTGTTTACATATCTTCATTTCCTTTTCCCCCAATTTATCCCATCTTTTGATGCCATAACATGGTATCACTGACTACATAAGAGGATGACCCATCAATTTTAGGAACAATTGAAATACTACATCTATTAGGGTCAACATGTCCCAATACCTTATACAATTTTCCAATATAAACTAATCTTATCAATATCATTAAAACATGAACCATATTAAATGAGACCTTCTCAAATAATGTATGCGTAAATACATCACCCATTCGATCAATAGATATTAGGTTTATGGTGAGACTTAAAATTTGTAGCACATCCAATGATGTTTTACTCCCATCTTTGAGAATTATTCAAACTTGAGATAAACTAACTATCTTCAATTTCAAGTCGTCCACCAGATGGATATCCCCTCCATCATCTTCTTCATTCTCATAAAACCACTCTTCATGGGGTGTCATATGATAGGATACTCCTAATTCAATCATCCATGTCTCGCATTTGACTATGTACTTATCAAATATAAGTACGCATCTCCTCCTTCATCCAAATAAGTTCTTCCTTTAGTCAACTTCTCATCAGGTCCATTGCTCTGCATATCAACCTTCAACTTGAAATATCTTTCTTAATTCCTTGTACATTTCAATTATCTTCTCATCAACACTCTAAGAGAATTAGATCATCCCTTTGACTAAAATAACCCTTTGTAGAATTTACCTTTACCTATGTCAAATGATCAACCTCTCAATAATATCACATCCTTGGTTGATCCTTCCATGTTATTTTACCCTATCTCTATTGACAACAAAATGCCACCACATCATCAAGAATTAATTTGGTCATATAACTCCTAGTAGCCATCATTGGATTATCGCATGAGTCTAACAAAGATCAAAATAGACTAATACATGTATCTTTCTTCATTACAAAGATATCAACATTCAGTAACTAACTAATGATAGTACTGAGGGAATTTAGTTGTTCTATGAAAAAATGACCCTCTCTCATCGTCATAATATAAACCTTCTTCTAGAGAAACAACTTGCTAACTAGGTGTTGTCGTTCTGTATTTTTGAGGTCGAGGGAGTAAACATATACGACAACATCAAAACCTCTTTGGAAGCTAGGATCTATCCCTACCAGCTTTAGAGAGGGATCTCTCTGTAAAGTTTAGCTATGTTTCATGTAAATTTTAGGCTAGTTATGACTATACTGATTGTTTTTTGATTGGATTGCCTGGTTGATTAAATTGCTATGATTCCATTGGGTTATGGATTCTAAAGACTAACTAGATCTGCATCAAAGTTTCAAGGAGTTTCACAGGGAAAGCTAGGTTGCAATAGTTGGATCTTTCAGAATTTTAAATGGATTATGAAATAGAAGAAATGTAAGATTCAGCAGAAACTAAGGAGTAATGAAGAATTCCTTAATTTGACTTCAACAGAAAACATATAAATTACTAACAACTAGAATAAGTTGTTTTGTATAACATATCCTATTCATCACAGTTTCTGTTATGTAATTAAGCTTTTCAGAAATGACAGAGAAAGAAGACAATGATTAAACACATGAACATAAGAAAAACATCACCAATTCGTACACCACATGAATCTTGTGAAAATGTCCCTGTATTATTGATGCTTCCAGCAACTTTGAAAAATGACAATATGCAGAGGAAATTATATTCAACAATCAACATCTATTACTTCAAACTATGAAGTATTTATAAAAATTATAAACTAAAATATCTTGAAAAAATATCAAGATTTGTTACAAATATCTCAAACTGTATTACACAAATAGAACTGAAATATAGGACATTCAAAACTAATGAATCTACTTGGCACTATCTTTGTGGATTTCTAGTGACAAATAAGAGCAATTCGAATTTGATTGCAACTCTTATTTGATGAGGTGGCATCCAAGTCACTAACTGTCTTTGAGCTTTTTCCTCCCGAAATTCTGAAAAATAAGGTCTTGTAATACCTTTGTATATCCAAAACCATAATAGATGTTAGAACAATGAGAGAGGTTTTTGTAAATGATGGTGTTTGAAATGAAAACCACTTTCACTTTTTGAAAATTCATTTCCACCTGCGCGGAAATTGCATTTGAAAACACTGACCGAAAACAGGAAAATTCGAGAAAATATACCTGCAAATAGTCATATGAATCTCCCAAAACATAATAGATGTTATAGACTAAGAGAGTTTTTTGTTCATATGGATGTTATCAATAAAAACCTCTTTCATTTTTTTCAAATTCATTCTCAGCTGTTTGTAAACCATGTTTTAATGTACTGTACTGTATAGGGAAAAAAACATAGTTTTACTTGGCCATGAAACAAACATATGACGTGGAGGCGGGAGGTGACATGGAGGTACATGGTTGGCAAGGTGATTAGGTGGAAGAATAGGAGTGGCGGAGGTGTTGGGTAGGGACAGCGGTAAAGAAGTGAGGGGGAAACGATTTCGGAGGGGGTAGGGAGCAGTAGGTGGTATAGGCTAGGGGGGTGTGAAATGCTGAGAGGAGGCCATGTGGTGATGGGGCCCGATGGGAAATACCACTTTTTTGGACCCCCCACCCCCTGCCAATAAAGGTAGGATGGAGAGGGGGGGCTGAAAACAAATGGGTGTCATCGATCCAAAAGAGCAGAGAATCCCGAGGTGTTTGACTGCGACCCCTTTTAACCATAAACGACAAAACATATTTTTGTCCATATGTGCCTCTTTGATAATGCTTTAAGATAATACTTTGGATAAAAATTTGATGAATTTGCATTATCCCTTTGTGCCTTTTAATATTTTCTTGAAACTTAGGATAAAAGGCAAATATGAAATTTCTGAAAAATACTCAATCACCTTGAGATCCTATAAATTATAGGACCCTAACAGTGGCTCCAGCTAGGGATGGCACTCTCCATGTGAGGTGCCAAGAACACCGTAGACTAGTAGCCTGATCCATTGGGCTGATCCCAAAACCTGCAACCTATTCTTCCATAAAATATATGCTACTAAAAAACTCTCAAACTGAAATCAAAACCATTCTGCACACTGAAATCTGAAATATACACTGAACTGAAAGTTGTACTGCAATCTGAAACTGAAACTGGAAAGAATTCTTTGAAAAACAAAAGCGCTTAAGGATGCAAGCTTATTTTCTTTCTACTACCTACTATAATATGATAAAATGACTGCCATATCAAGTGATAACAACCATCCAGTGCAACCATTCAAGCAAATGGATACTCAACTGAAGTTTGCATTCCACTTCTTTAGGCGGAAAAATAAATTCAGAAGTGGATCTGGGTATGTTTGAAGTCTGGAATAGCAGAAAAGTTGTAAGTTAATATTTGCAGATCTATAAACTAGTTCACCTTGGTAAAGGCGTGTTTACATGCAGGTTCGACTCTTCCAGGTAGCGTATGCAAAATAAAAGCTTGTTTTTCAGAAATGACTGATCTATCTAATACGTGTTGTCATTTTACTACTGTCTTTCAATGAAGTCTTCTTAGATGTGAAAATAAAACTGAATGTATAAGGAGTTTGTGTCTGATTGATTAAGTGAGAAGGGTTATCTTTGTCACTGACTGTCAGAATTTCTATAAATTAACAATAGATGTTCAAAATATTACTGGTTGGTACAGATTTGATTCACAAGTTTGTATGATTTGGTAGTTTGCAGGTATACGTAGGTTTTGTTACAGGAAGTAGTGTATACACGCAGGTTGGGTTCATTAAAGTAGTGTATACATTATGATGTATGATTTTTGAGGTTGCAACTGGTTCTGAATGATGACGCAGGTTTCGAGGTTCAACACAGTGTTCTGGTGATAGTCATCTGACTATTCAGATTGACTAGTTGTTAGTTGATGCAGTTATTATTATAGAGTTTGAGCTTCAAAGTTACTGATGAGTCTAGTGTGAAAATTTGATGAAAAGAGGCCTCCATATTGTGTTGTTGTGTACCAAGAGCATCTAGTCTTAAAATTAATGAAACATGGTCCCTGGAGGAAGAGAGAAGGTTGTAGCCTTTTGTAGGCCGATGCCTATGTACTAGTAAACATATAAGCTAGTACAAGAGTTAGGGGGTTATAACTCCATTCCAGTAGAAGCTGGAAAACGAGAGAAGGTTGTAGCCTTCTGCAGGCAGGTGCCTACGTATTGGTATGAGTCTGCACCATTACAAGATTGTAAACCAATTTTTCTTTATATTAAAAAGATAGACATGACAGCAGCAGGTGGTTTTTCTCCCGCATTGGGTTTCCACCTTAAATCTTGGTGTTCATGTGTGTTGCTTATGCGTGATGGTTTATTCTGTTATTCCTGCACATAGTTACTGTATAATAAGATATTTATGCACTGATCAACACATGATAAATTAACTAAATAATAAGTCCTCTGGGTATATGTTGGTTTCTTTAATCACATTAGCATGCACACGCAAGTTCACTTCACTCAAGTAGCGTATATAAATTTGATTGGTAAATGAAAGATTATTGAATTGTAAAAACTGATTCACCCCTACTCTCAGTATTATTTCCAACAATTGGTACCAGAGAAGGTCCTTCAGAAGAAGCTTGATCGCTTGAAGGGAGATATTTCAAGATGAACAATCACAAAGGCATGGGATCTATCAGACCACCAATCTTCAATGGGAACAACTTGGTATATTGGAAAATAAGAACCTAAACCTATCTTTAGTCACTTGTAGGAGATGTTTTGGAAATTGTTGAAGGAGGATACCAATTTCTAGCAGCAATACCTATAGATACAATAGGTAAGAAGCTATATGAAACGAATGACAAAGCAATCAATAATTTATTAGGAGGTCTATCAGAATCAGAATTCGTCAAAGTCATGCAACTCAAGACAGCCAAAGAGATATGGGACAAAATCATTCAAAGCTACGAAGGAGGCTCCCAGGTAAAATGTGCTAAGCTCCAAACTCTAAGAATTCAGTATGAAACTCTTAATATGCATAGCGATGAAAGTATTTCTAATTAATTTTTGCGTGTAGATGAGATTGTTAATTGTATGAAGAATCTAGGTGAAGAGATAAAGGAGGTTACTTTAGTTGAGAAAATTTTGAGATCCTTGTCTTCTAAATTTGAGTCAAAAGTATTTTCCATAGAAGAAAAGCAGGATCTTCAATCTATTACTGTGGTTCAACATCATGGAATTCTAAATGACTTTGAAATGAGGAAAGGAGGTCCATCAGATATGAGAGAAGCTGCTTTCAAATCCTGAACTAAAGGACAAGAAAAGGAAGAGCACAATGAATCGGGATATATTTCAAAAGAAGAAGATGAGGTAAAATTTGTTAAGAAGCTTCAATGGGTCTCCAAAAGATTCAAAGGTAAGCTACAATTCAAATGCTTTACTTGTGGTAGAGTTGCCCATTATGGTGCAAAATGTCCTCATAAAAATAATCATGAAAAAGGAACGAAATCTACAGAAGGCTATAGAAAACAGGTTGTTAATAGAAGAAGTTACTATACTTATGAAGATAGTGATGGATTATCTAATATTGATGAAGATGAAACTGGACAATATTATAAACTACTCATGGCTTATGACAATGACGATTTTTTGGATGCCTTAGAAGAGGAATAATTTCTTGAAGAAATCACTAAACTCAAAATCTGTTTGGAAGAAAATAATATGATCATAGACACGTTGACACATCAACTCACTGAAAGAGAAAAGCATAATGAAAAGCTAGAATGTGAAGTTGTGGGTCTAAGAAAAGAACTTGAGAGGACAAAATCTATTAATCTTCGATTTGCTAAAGGATCAGAAACTTTTAATGAAATCATCAAGGTTCCATCAAGGTTCAACATCCTCCTCTTATAAAGATAGGTCTTGGATATACAGAAGAATCATCCCTATCACGAAAGTCATCAGCCTCCACCAGAAGCTATCTTCATGCAGCAAGCCTAGTGAACAATATGTCAATCATCAGCAAAAGCCTAAAAGTACTCATCAGGTAAATCATGCTCAATTTACTCCAAGGATGAACATCAATAGAAGAATCAAACAAAAGGTAAACAATACCAAAATATTCTATGATCACAAAAAATTCTTTAATGGACAATGTTTTTCATGCCATAACTTTGGGCATAAGGTTCCTCAATGTGTTGCTTACAAAAATATCATGACTAGAGAAGTGCAAAATAAAAGGAGCGTAACAGGATTCATGAAAAGTTCTTATAATAACTTTTCTCCTCTTGAAGATGAAATTGAATGTTCATTTTGTAATAACTTGGCCCATGAAGAATCTGAATGCAGGAGCAAAATTCGGCCAACATCTTCAAAAAGAGAAAACATCATCAAATTCCAGGGCATGGACAAAGAAGGAATTTCAATCAGAAAGATGTGGCATAGCTCTATTTGCAGAAGGATAAGAAAATCAGTGGTACATTGATAGTGGATTCTCTAAACATGTGACAGGTGATAAAGAGAAACTTCATTCATATAATGCTTTAGAAAAATAAAAGAATGTCTCCATTGGAAATGACACACTAGCTATCATTAAATTTAAAGGTTTTGTTTATTTGAAAGAAAAGGTTAAAGCTGGAAATGTCAGGTATGTTGATGGTTTAAAACATAACTTGTTGAGTATCAGTCAAATGTGTGATCAAGGAAATGAAGTTGTGTTTCGATCAAATGGATGTGTGGTTCATGAGCTTGATACAGGAAAGGCTGTAATCAAAGGTACAAGAACTCAAAACAAACTATACATACTGAAAGGAGGACAAAAACAATGCAATCTAAGCAAAACGGATGAAAATTGGTTACGGCACAGAAGATTGGGGCATCTAAGATTTTCTCAAATAAGAAAATCATGTAGGCTCAAGGCAGTTCATGATCTCCCAGATATCAGCATCCCAGAAAATACCATATGCAAACCATGTCAAGTCAGTAAGGAAACCAGAGTTCATTTCAATGAAAAAGAAGGATCGACAAGTAAGCCTCTTGAACTAATCCATACTGATTTGTGTGGATGAACAACGAAAAAGTCTCCTCATGGAGAAGAATACTTTATTTTATCCATTGATGATTTCTCTAGAATGTGTTGGATAGGTCTACTAAAGCATAAAGATGAAGCATTTGAAAAGTTTAAAGCCTTAAAATATTTATTTGAAAATGAATCAGATCAAAAATCAAATGTCTCAGATTTTATCGAGGGGGAGAATTTATATCAGATGAATTTATTGATTTTTGTGAACAACGTGGAATAAAAACATAGTTCTCTGTTGCCAGAACTCCTCAACAAAATGGCGTAGTGGAAAGAATGAATATAATAGTTCAACAAATGGCTCGAGCTATGCTTGATGAATTTGGAAATCCTGCGATCTTCTGGGGTGAAGCTACATTTATTGTCATGCTATTCTCAACAAAGCTAATGTTTGGGTAAATAGTGATCAAACTCCATATGAACTTTGGTATGGTAAGCCTCCTATGGTAAAGCACATTAGATTTTTTGGAAGCAAATGTTTCATCAAAAATACTAATGAAAAACTTGGTAAGTTTGAACCCAAAGCAGACGAAGGAATTCTTCTTGGTTATTCATCTAGAAGTAAAGGATACAAATGTTATAACAAGAGACTTCAGAAAATTGTTGAATGCATTGATGTAGTAATTGATGAAGCATGCAGAAATCTGGAACAGACAAAGGATGATGACAATGAGGAAGATGGTGAATGCTTTCCTGTATCAAATCAAAATGATATAGAGGAAGAAACCAATGAAGCATCAGAAGAAGATACAACTGACAAGGAAAAGACTCCATCCAGTTATGTTCAAAATAATCATCCAGAATCTCAAATTCTAGGAGAAAAAGGGTTTGGAGTACAGACAAGAAGAAGTTTTGTAGGAACTTCCAGTTATCTAGCATTACTATCCTCAATAGAACCACAGAATGTTAATGAAGCTAGCAAAGATGAATGTTGGGTTAAGACAATGAATGAAGAGCTTGACCAAATTGAAAGGAATGATACTTGGGAACTAGTTCCTAGACCTCTTGATAAAAATGTTATAGGAAAAAAATGGATATTCAAGAATAAATTGAATGAAAATGGAGAGGTTATTAGAAACAAAGCAAGACTTGTATGTAAAGGGTGTACTCAACAAGAAGGTATAGACATTGAAGAAACATTTGCACATGTTGCCAGACTTGAAGCCATAAGAATGTTTCTTGCTCTTTCAAGTTTTCGGAAATTCAAAGTGTATCAGATGGATGTAAAATCTACATTTCTTAATGGAGAGTTAGAAGAAGAATTCTATATTGAACAACCAGAAGGATTCATTCTAGGTAATTATGCAAAGCTTGTATGCAAACTCAAAAAGGCTCTTTAAGGACTGAAACAAGCTCTAAGGGCTTGGTATTATCGCATTGACAAATATCCACAACAATAAGGGTTCACAAAAGGGTCTGTAGACAACAACCTATACACCAAATTGAGAATGATAAACTACTATTTATTGTTGTTTATGTTGATGATATCATCTTTTTTTATAGCAATGAAGAATCTATGAGTCATAACTTTGCTTCGATTATGCAGCAAGAATTTGAAATGACCTTACTTGGTGAACTAACTTATTTTCTTGGTCTACAAGTATAGAAAACAAAAGATGGTATTTTTCATTCACAAACCAAATATCTCAAGAAGATTCTGAAGAAGTATGGATGGGAGATTCTAAACTGGTATGCACTCCAATGGTAACAGGATGTAGTCTCAGTTGTAACGATGAATCACCTATAGTGAATCAACCAACATGTAGATCTATAATTAGAAGTCTACTTTATCTAACAGGTACCAGATCTGATATCATGCATGCAATGTGAATTGTTGGAAGTTTCCAAGCAAATCCAAAGGAATCACATCTTCAGGCTATAAAAAGAATATTCAAATATCTTCAAGGAACTCAAGACTTTGGTCTATGGTATCCGAAAGATACAGATATTACTCTTCATGCATATACAGATGCAGAATTTGTAGGAGATGTTGATGATCAAAAAAGCACTAGTGGAGCTGCATTCTATATGGGATCACGGTTAGTATCATGGTTCAACAAGAAACAAAGTTTGATTGCCTTATCTAAGGATGAAGTGGAATATGTGGCTACTGCATCTTACTGCACACAACTACTCTGGATGATGCAAACATTGCAAGATATTCAAATCACATGTTCTCCACCCATCTCCATTTTATGTGATAATACAAGTGCCATTAGTATTTCGAAAAATGCCATCATGCACTCCAAGACCAAGCACATACTCATTAAGTACCATTTTCTAAGAGAACAAGTGCTTGAACAAAATGTTAAATTGGAGTATGTTCCCTCCAAAGAATAGGTTGCTGATATATTTACCAAACCGCTTCCCAAAGAAACATTTGGATATTTTAGACAAAAGCTGGGAGTAGTTTCTGCATCATTTTGTTGTTAAATCCAGTTTACAGAAGAATGTTCCTATACGCGGGTTTCATGAAGGATAGTCGCGTATATACGCAAGTTTTCGTGGCTGAAGAAGTGTATATGCTTTTATGATAGAAAAGCAGTGGGTTAGACTTTCACATGGGTGCTCAGTCTGATATTGATGACTACTGGCTGCTGATATGCTTTGTTCATTGATTTTTATCTGACTGATGAAGATGCCTTGATGAATGGCTTGTTGACAATGCATAGGTATCACAGGTTCAGAGGGGAGAATTATCCTGCATAAACATTTTTCATTGTTGGGATTATGGTTTTTGATTTTAGCTATGGTTTCAGATATTGATTGTTGCATAGGTCATGTAAAGATCTAGGGTGTATTATGTCACCTTTTGTCATAGTCTATTTTTGAATGAGTCCTATTGGACATATGATGTAATTTGTATTTCCACTATGCATGGGAAGGATGATGTAATAATTGTTATATTTCAGCCATGAATAAACAATAGGTATATCCCCACTTGGTTGGGTAGATGAGTCAAATTTGGTGTATCCCCACTTGGTTGGGTGATTCATGTATGTATGAGTCATTGGTGATAGGAAGGACACACTCACATAGTTGAATTATAGAGTCATGCTGTTCTTTTGAAACATATCTTTGCAGACTTAGGGGGATCATGGCCAGCGTAGTGTATCTCAAATGGGGAGATCTTGGTCTACCCTTTTCCCGTGATGTCAAAGGGGGAGAGTATTTTGGTGTTGCTTGATATCTCTAACAGTTTCTATAGCTTGCAGTAATCAACACCAATATGGTTTCCATCAAGTCCAGAGGGGGATATTGTTGGCATTATGATACAGTTGTTGTCCTTGATGGAAACTCACTCATGACAGCTCAGATTTGATAAAGAGCAACTAACATTGCAATAGGTCAATTCAGAGGTAATAGGGCAAAGGTACAAAAGAACATGAAGTTGGAACAAAGGACTACAGATCATAATCAAGAAGTTGAATGAAAAGGATGTTTTAATTAAGTTTAAGCTATATACGCAGGTTCACTTTATCCAAGCAGCGTATACAGGCTGGTTCACATAAAAAAAGGGTGTATACGTATGCACACACTTTCACAAGAGGAAAAGCATGTATGGGTTGGAAAATCAATGAAATTTAGGATTAAATAATATCAAGGGTCAATACCATGGTATTAACCCACAGTATTGAGCAGAGTAATGGTATGTTTGAAGTCTCTAATAGCAGAAAAGTTGTAAGTTAATATTGTAGATTTATACACTAATTCACCTTGGTAAAGGCATGTTTACACGCAGATTTGACTCTTCTAGGTAGCGTATGCAAAATAAAAGCCTATTGTTCAGAAATGACTTATCTACCTAATCATAGCTGTCATTTTACTACTGTATGTCAATGAAGTCTTCTTCGATCTGAAAATAAAACTGAATGTATAAGGAGTTTGTGTTTGATTGATTGATTGATTAAGTGAGAAGGGTTATCTTTGCCACTGACTATCTGAATCTCTGTAAATTAATAGTAGATGTTCAAAATATTATTGGTTGGTACAGATTTGATTCAGAAGTTTGTATGATTCTGTAGTTTGGAGGTATACGCAGGTTTTGTTATAGGAAGTAGTGTATACACGTAGGTTGGGTTCATTAATGTAGCATATACATTTTGATATATGATTTTTGAGGTTGCAGCTGGTTCTGAGTGATGATGCAGGTTTCTAGTTTCAACACAATTTTATCGGTGATAGTGATCTGACTGTTCAAATTGACTGGTTGTTAGTTGATGTAGTTATTATTATAGAGTTTGAGCTTCAAAGTTACTGATGAGTTGAGTGTGAAAATTTGATGAAACAGGGCCTTAATATTGTGTTGTTGTGTACCAAGAGCATCCAGTCTTAAAATTAATGAAACATGGTCCTTAGAGGAAGAGAGAAGGTTGTAGCTTTCTGTAGGCTGGCACCTACGTACTAGTAAACATATCGGCTAGTACAAGAGTTAGGGGGTTGTAGCTCCCTTCTAGTAGAAGATAGAAAATGAGAGAAGGCTGTATGTAGGTGGGTGTCTATGTACTGGTATGAGTCTGCACTAGTACAAGATTGTAAACCAATTTTTCTTTATATTACGAAGACAGAGATGACAGCAGCAGGTGGTTTTTCTCCCGCATTGGGTTTCCACCTTAAATCTTGGTGTTCATGTGTGTTACTTATGTGTGATGGTTTATTATGTTATTCCTGCACATAGTTACTATATAATAAGATACTAATGCATTGATCAGCACATGATAAATTAACTAAATCATAAGTCCTCTGGGTATATGTTGGTTTCTTTAATCACAGTAGCATGCACACGGAAGTTCACTTCAGTCAAGTAGAATATATAAATTTGATTGGTAAATGAAATATTATTGAATTGTAAATACTAATTCACCCCCCCTCTCAGTATTATTTCCAACAATTGGTATCAGAGAAGGTCCTTCAGAAGAAGCTTGATCGCTTGAAGGGAGATCTTTCAAGATGAATAATCATGAAGGCGTGGGATCTATCAGACCACCAATCTTCAATGGGAACAACTTGGTATATTGGAAAATAAGAACTAGAGCCTATCTTCAGTCACTTGGAACCGATGTTTGGGAAATTGTGGAAGGAGGATACCAATTTCTAGTAGCAATACCTACAGATACAATAGGTAAGAATCTATATGAAATGAATGACAAAGCAGTCAATAATTTATTAGGAGGTCTGTCAGAATCAGAATTCGTGAAAGTCATTCAACTCAAGATAGCCAAAGAGATATGGGAAAAAATCATTCACAGCTACGAAGGAGGATCCCAGGTAAAACGTGCTAAGCTCCAAACTCTAAGAATTCAGTATGAAACTATTAATATGCATAGTGATGAAAGAATTTCTAATTACTTTTTGTGTGTAGATGAGTTTGTTAATTGTATGAAGAATCTAGGTGAAGAGATAAAGGAGGTTACTTTAGTTGAGAAAACTTTGAGATCCTTGTCTTCTAAATTTGAGTCAAAAGTATTCTCCATAGAAGAAAAGCAGGATCTTCAATCTATTACTGTGGTTCAATATCATGGAAGTCTAATTGCCTTTGAAATGAGGAAAGGAGGTCCATCAAATATGAGAGAAGCCGCTTTCAAATCTTGAACTAAAGGAAAAGAAAAGGAAGAGCACAATGAATTAGGATATATTTCAGAAGAAGAAGATGAGGTAAATTTTTTCAAGAAGTTTCAATGGGGCTCCAAAAGATTTAAAGGTAAGCTACCATTCAAATGCTTTACTTGTGATAGAGTTGACCATTATGCTGCATAATGTCCTCATAAAGATAATAATGAAAAAAGAAAGGAATCTGCAAAAGGCTATAGAAAACAGGTTGTTAATAGAAGAAGTTACTATACTCATCAAGATAGCGATGGATTATCTAATATTGATGAAGATGAAACTGAACAATATTATAAACTACTCATGGCTTATGACAATGATGATTTTTTGGATGCCTTAGAAGAGGAAGACTTTCTTGAAGAAATCACTAAACTCAAAATCTGTTTGGAAGAAAAGAATATGATCATAGACACGTTGACACATCAACTCACTGAAAGAGAAAAGCACAATGAAAAACTAGAATGTGAAGTTGTGGGTCTAAGAAAAGAACTTGAGAAGACAAAATCTCTTAATCTTAGATTTGCTAAAGGATCAGAAACTTTAAATGAAATCATCAAGGTTCAACATTCTCCTCTTATAAATATAGGTCTTGGATATACTGAAGAATCATCCCAATCACAAAAGCCATCAGCCTCCACCAGAAGCTATCTTGATGCAACAAAGACCAGTGAACAATATGTCAATCATCAGCAAAAGCCTAAAAGTACTCATTAGGTAAATCATGCTCAATTTACTCCAAGGATGAACATCAATAGAAGAATCAAACAAAAGGTAAACAATACCAAAATATTTTATGATTACAGAAACTTCTTTAATGGACAATGTTTTTCATTCCATAACTTTGGGCATAAGGCTGCTCAATGTGTTGCTTACAAAACTATCATGACTAGAGAAGCACGAAATCAAAGGAGCATAATAGGAATCAAGAAAAGTTCTTATAATAACTTTTCTCCTCTTGAAGATGAAATTGAATGTTCATTTTGTAATAACTTGGCTCATGAAGAATCTGAATGCAGGAGAAAATTTCGGCCAACACTTCAAAAAGAGAAAACATCATCAAATTCCAAGGCATGGAGAAAGAAGGAATTTCAATTAGAAAGATGTGGCATAGCTCTGTTTGCAAAAGGACAAGAAAATCAGTGGTACATTGACAGTGGATTCTCTAAACACATGAAAGGTGATAAAGAGAAACTTCATTCATATAATTCTTTAGAAAAGGAAAAGAATGTCTCCTTTGGAAATGACACACCAGCTATCATTAAAGGTAAAGGTTTTTTTTATTTGAAATAAAAGGTTAAAGCTAGAAATGTCATGTATGTTGATGGTTTAAAACATAACTTGTTGAGTGTCAGTCAAATGTGTGATCAAGGAAATGAAGTTGTGTTTCAATCAAACAGATGTGTGGTTCGTGAGCTTGATACATGAAATACCGTAATCAAAGGTACAAGAACTCCAAACAATCTATACATACTGAAAGGAGGACAAAAACAATGATATCTAATAAAAACAGATGAAAATTGGTTATGGCACAGAAGATTGGGGCATCTAAGATTTTCTCAAATAAGAAAATCATGCAGGCTGAAGGCGGTTCATGATCTTCGAGATATCGGCATGCCAGAAAATACCATATGCAAACCATGTCAAGTCGGTAAGGAAACCAGAGTTCATTTCAATGAAAAAGAAGGATCGATAAGTAAGCCTCTTGAACTCATCCATACTGATTTATATGGACGAACAAGGAAAAAGTCTCCTCATGGAGAAGAATACTTTATTTTATCCATTGATGATTTCTCTAGAATGTGTTGGATAGGTCTACTAAAGCATAAAGATGAAGCATTTCAAATTTTTAAAGCCTTAAAATATTTACTTGAAAATGAATCAAATCGAGAAATCAAATGTCTCAGATTTGATCGAGGGGGAGAATTCATATCAGATGAACTTATTGATTTTTGTGAACAACATGGAATAAAAAGGCAGTTCTCTGTTGCCAGAACTCCTCAACAAAATGGCATAGTGGAAAGAATGAACATAGTAGTTCAACAAATGGCTCAGGCTATGCTTGATGAATTTGGAAATCGTACCACCTTCTGGGGTGAAGCTGCATTTATTGTCGTGACTATTCTCAACAAAGCTAATGTTCGGGTAAATAGTGATCAAACTCCACATGAACTTTGGTATGGTAAGCCTCCTATGGTAAAACACTTTAGAGTTTTTGGAAGCAAATGTTTCATCAAAGAGACTGATGAAAAACTTGGTAAGTTTGAACCCAGAGTAGAAGAAGAAATTCTTCTTGGTTATTCATCCAGAAGTAAAGGATACAAATGTTATAGTAAGAGAGTTCAGAAAATTGTTGAATTCATTGATGTAGTAATTGATGAAGCATGCAGAAATCTGGAACAAACGAAGGATGATGAAAATGAGGAAGATGGTGAATGCTTTCCTGTATCAAATCAAAATGATATAGAGGAAGAATCATCAGAATAAGATACAACTGACATGGAAAAGACTTCATCCAGGTATGTTCAAAAGAATCATCCAGAATCTCAAATTCTAGGAGAAAAAGGGTTTGGAGTACAGACAAGAAGAACTTTTGCAAGAACTTCTAGTTATCTAGCATTAATATCCTCCATAGAACCACAGAATGTTACTGAAGCTAGAAAAGATGAATTTTGGGTTAAGGCAATGCATCAAGAACTTGACCAAATTGAAAGGAATGATACTTGGGAACTAGTTCCTAGACCTCTTGATAAAAATGTTATAGAACAAAATGGATATTCAAGAATAAATTAAATGAAAATGGAGAGGTTATTAGAAACAAGGCAAGACTTGTATGTAAAGGGTATGCTCAACAAGAAGGTATAGACATTGAAGAAACATTTGCACATGTTTCCAACCTTGAAGCCATAAGAATGTTTCTTACTCCTTCACGTTTTCAGAAATTCAAAGTGTATCAGATGGAAGTAAAATCTGCATTTCTTAATGGAGAGTTAGAAGAAGAAGTCTATATTGAACAACTAGAAGGATTCATTCTAGGTAATGATGCAAATCTTGTATGCAAGCTCAAAAAGGCTCTTTGTGGAATGAAACAAGCTCCAAGGGCTTGGTATTATCACCTTGAAAAATATCTACAACAACAAGGGTTCACAAAAGGGTCTGCAGACAACAACCTATACACCAAAATTGAGAATGATAAACTACTAATTATTATCGTTTATGTTGACAATATCATCTTTTCTAGCAATTAAGAATCTATGAGTCAGAAATTTTCTTCAGTTATGCAGCAAGAATTTCAAATGTCCTTACTTGGTGAACTAACTTATTTTCTTGGTGTACAAGTACAACAAACAAAAGATGGTATTTTTCATTCACAAACCAAATATCTCAAGAAGATTCTGAAGAAATATGGAATGGGAGATCCTAAACCAGTATGCACTCCAATGGTAACTGGATGTAGTCTCATCTCTAATGATGAATCACATACAGTGAATCAACCACCATGCATATCTATAATTGGAGGTCTACTTTATCTAACAGGTACCAAATCTGATATCATGCATGCAGTACGAATTGTTGGAAGATTCCAAGCAAATCCAAATGAATCACATATTCAGTCTTTAAAAAGAATATTCAAATATCTTCAAGGAACTCAAGACTTTGGTCTATGGTATCCGAAAGATATAGATATTACTCTTCATGCATATATAGATGCAGATTTGGCAGGAAATGTTGATGATCAAAAAAGCACTAGTAGAGGTGCATTCTATATGGGATCATGGTTACTATCTTGGTTCAACAAGAAACAAAGTTTGATTGCCTTATCTAAAGCTGAAGCAGAATATGTGGCTGCTGCATCTTACTGCACACAACTACTCTGGATGATGCAAACATTGCAAGATATTCAAATCACATGTTCTCCACCCATCTCCATTTTATGTGATAATACAAGTGCCATTAGTATTTCGAAAAATCCTGTCATGCACTCCAAGAGCAAGCTCATACCCATTAAGTACCATTTTGAAAGAGAAAAAGTGCTTGAACAAAAGGTTAAATTGGAGTATGTTCCCTCCAAAGAATAGGTTGTTGATATATTTACCAAACCGCTTCCCAGAGAAATATTTGGGTATTTTAGACAAAAGCTGGGAGTAGTTTCTGTCATTTTGTTGTTAAATCCAGTTTTCAGAAGAAGGTTCCTATATGCGGGTTTCATGAAGGATAGTCGCGTATATACATATGTTTTTGTGGCTGAAGAAGTGTATATGTTTTTATGATAGAAAAGCAGTTGGTCAGACTTTCACATGGGTGCTCAGTGTGATATTGATGATTACTCGCTGCTAATATGCTTTGTTCATTGATTTTTATCTAACTGATGAAGATTCCTTGATGAATGGTTAGTTGACAACTCATAAGTATCACAGGTTCAGGGGGAGAATTATCCTCCACAAACATTTTGCTTCGTTGGCATTATGGTTGTTGATTTCAGCTATGGTTTCAGATATTCATTGTTACATAGGTCATGTAAAGATCTAGGGTGTATTATGTCACCTTTTGTCATAGTCTATTTTCGAATGAGTCCTATTGGACATATGATGTAATTTGTATCCCCACTATGCATGGGAAGGATGATGTAATAATTTTTATATTTCAGCCATGTATAAACAATAGGTATATCCCCACTTGGTTGGGTGGATGAGTCAAATTTGGTGTATCCCCACTTGGTTGGGTGATTGATGTATGTATGAGTCATTGGTGATAGGAAGGACATACTCACATAATTGAATTATATAATCATGTTATTCTTTTGAATCATATCTCTACA
The DNA here is from genome assembly GCA_031772625.1 of Pinus tabuliformis. Classification (NCBI taxonomy): domain Eukaryota; kingdom Viridiplantae; phylum Streptophyta; class Pinopsida; order Pinales; family Pinaceae; genus Pinus; species Pinus tabuliformis. The sequence continues at coordinate 509,651,429 of CM062807.1, forward strand.
GAGTTAGGGGGAGCATGGTAAGCATAATGTATCTCAAATGGGGAGATCTTGGTCCACCCTTTTCCCTTGATGTTAAAGGGGTAGAGTATTTTGGTGTTGCTTGATATCTCTAACAGTTTCTATAGCTTGTAGTAATCAACACCAATATGGTTTCCATCAAGTTCGAAGGGGGATATTGTTGGCATTATGATACAGTTGTTGTCCTTGATGGAAACTCACCCGGGACAATTCAGATTTGATAAAGGTTAACTAACATTGCAACAGGTCAATTCAGAGGTAACAGGACAATGGTATAAAAGAACGTGAAGTTGGAACAAAGAACTACAGATCAGAATCAAGAAGTTGAAGAAAAAGGATGTTTTAGGTTAGTTTAAGCTATATACGTAGGTTCACTTTATCCAAGCAGCGTATACACGCTGGTTGACATGAAAAAAAGGGCGTATACGTATTCATGCACTTTCATAAGAGGAAAACCGCGTATGGGTTGGAAAATCAAGGAAATTTAGGATTAAAGAATACCAAGGGTCAATACCATGGTATTAGCCCACAATATTGAGCGGAGTAATGGTTATTTGATCCCGTCCAAGAATACCACAGGCTCTAAGTGTTGTTTTGGTTTGAGGTATTGAGGAAGGCTAAAAACTATATAAGGAGGAGAAGATCAAAGGAACAACTGTGCAGATGAAAGTGTTTCTCAGGAATACTTCTATTTGAAGTATATTTTATGTTGCAGGGGCTATGATTATGATATAATCTGAAATATTTTGTGCACCTTGGATACAATGTTGGATCAGGATCATGAGACTTGAAATGACTTATCATTGTATGATATGATATTGGTTGGGATAGATCTAATTGCTTACAAATTTTTTATTCTTTAAATGGCATGGTCTGGGTATGTCTACAGTCTGGAATAGAAGCAAAGTTGTAAGTTAATATTTGTAGATCTATATGCTAGTTTTCCTTGGTAAAGGTCGTATACACGCAGGTTCGACTCTTCCATGTAGCGTATGCAAAAGAAAAGCATGTTGTTCAGAAATGACTGATATATCTCATTAGTGTTGTTGTTTTACTATTTTCTATCAATGAAGTCTTCTTATATTTGAAAGTAAAATTGAATGCATAAGGAGTTTGTGTCTGATAGATTGATTGATTAAGTGAGAAGGGTTATCTTTGCTACTGACTCTCTAAATCTCTGTAAATTAACAGTAGATGTTCAAAATATTACTGATTGGTATAGATTTGATTCAGAAGTTTGTATGATTCAGTATTTTAGAGGTATACACAGGTTTTGCTATAGGAAGTAGCGTATACACGCCGTTTGGGTTCATTAAAGTAGCGTATACATTCTGATGTATGATTTTTGAGGTTGTAGCTGGTTCTAAATGATGATGCAAGTTTATGGGTTTAGCACAGTGTTCTGGTGACAATAATCTGACTGTTGATATTGACTGGTTGTTAGTTGATGCAATTATTATTATAGAGTTTGAGCTTCAAAGTTACTGATGGGTCCAGTGTGAAAAAATGATGAAACGAGGCCTTCATATTGTGTTGTTGTATACCAGGAGTATCCAGTTTTAAAATTAATGAAACGTGGTCCCTGGAGGAAGAGGGAAGGTCGTAGCCTTCTTTAGGCTGACACCTACGTACTAGTAAACATATTGACTAATACAAGAGCTAGGGGGTTGTAGCTCCCTTCCAGAAGAAGCTGGAAAATGAGAGAAGGTTGTATCCTTCTACAAGTAGGTGCCTACGTACTGGTATGAGTCTAAACCACTACAAGATTGTAAACCAATTTTTCTTTATATTAAGATGACAGAGACGACAACAAAGGTGGTTTTTCTCCCACATTCGGTTTCCACCTTAAATCTTGGTGTTCATGTGTGTTGTTTATGTGTGATGGTTTATTATGTTATTCCCCCACACAATTATTGTATAATAAGATATTGATGTATTGATCAACACATGATAAATCAACTAAATCATAAGTTCTTTGGGTATATGCTGGTTTCTTTAATCACAGTAGTGTGCACACGCAACTTCACTTCACTGAAGTAGAGTATATAAATCTGATTGGGAAATGAAAGATTATTGAATTGTAAAGACTGATTCACCCCCCTCTCAATATTATTTCCAACATCAATATATGAGATGAAGGATCGTGTCTTTGTTTAAAGTATTTCTTTGGTATATATTTTGAACATAGTTCTCTTTCATGAGGAAAACTAGGGAGGCATTAGTTTAATACACCAATTCATGGAGAATCTAGAGGACTTTATCTTATATTGGGATCTCATTGGCATCAAACCAAAAAGTGGAAATATACCCATATGAAGAGAATGGTAGGTTCAAGGTCATAGTGGCTAGGTTAGCTTGTTTTCTAATTCATAGTGGCCTTTTGTTATATGCACATATCCTCATAAAATTTCCTTTATAGTTTTGGATCGCAAACAAATCTTGCTAACTTTTTAGACAACTCAAAATTAGGGTCGTATACAATTCCACATCAATCCATTATGGCTCCAATATCCAAGAGCACTAAAGGTGCATGCTATTTATTTCATTCTACATCCATCCAAAGAAATAAAATATATTAATTAGTGGTTAGGGAGCCTTCAATTTAATTTTAGGTTATGAGAAGTGTCATAGAAAATGTTAGATGAGGAGCCAGCCCTCCATGGAAAATTACACTTAGATTTTAAAAAAGAGTGCCAATGGAGGTTACAGTCTAGAATTTTATATTAAAGTTCTAGGAAAACATCACCTCATTCTTTTATAAGTTAGAAAATGAAAGACAACTCCACCGCTTGTGCGGGTCCCCATCAATTCCTTTGAGTTTCATTCTTGCGAACGTACTCCCCAGGAGAGAGAAACAATGCCCAAGAAATAAATTCGAAGTTGGGGAAGAATAACTAACTTTGAGGCCATAAAGGAGATGAAACATGATTACTTTAAGGAAGTTTTCATAAAAGATAAGGCAATTTCTCTTGAATCCACATTGCAATGCTCTAAGGGATCTGGTTTTTGGTATTAAGGAAAAAATGACATATGTCTAAGAAAATAATGTAGGAAAAGGTGGTAAACATAATTTGAGATATAGAACTAGATAAATACTGAAGAATATATAGATTTAAAATTTGTTTCTACTATGCCTATCATTGTACTATCAAGCATGATCTATATCACATGCCAAAGTGGTCTATAACAAAGCCCAAGTTGGAAAAAGGAAACAACTCTTCTTTCCTTACCTTGGTCCCTAAAGTGCCTAATTTATCCTCATTTTCAATGTATTAACTAATTTCCCTATGTAACACCTCTTACAAGAACTTTACAAAAATATTTGAAAATAAAATAACATAATCAACCTAATTTAACAATGGAAAAGAAAGGTAGTTCATTTAGAAATAACAAGTAATTGATGGTATTATGTAAATGAAAGAGTGTATCCATTCTTATAGAATAAGTAATGAAAAAGTGATGATGATCAATATGGATGTGGCCAATAATGTTAATAAGATATGCCATTCATTTTTGTTTGATGCCTTGTGAATGTTTGGTTTTATGGATTCCTTCATCTAGTCGATAATTTTTGGTTATTGTTGGCTACTAATGGATAGTGACTTTAGTAAATGAAAACATCCTTGCTTTTTCTATATCTAGAGAACTTTGAAATAACAATATTCACCATCACCTGTCCTTTACATGCCTATGGTGTATTCTTCAAGCAATATTAGAATAGGAATGGATTGTTGAAAACTTGGGAGGGATCTTAATTGTTAGGATTTACAAAGAAATATGTCACTTGTAATCTACTAATGATGCTCCACCTATGGCGGGGAATTCATAATCATAGTAGAGTTTAATTTGGTAATGGATTAGTTCATGGATGCAACAAGTGGCAATATTGACAACGAAAAAACTAATATTTATGGATGGAATTATTAACCTCAGTTGCTAAGATCTATAGCTATAATTTTAATTTTTTTGTAAGTAATCAAGTGGATAGTGTTCACATATTTTGGGATTCAGATAATTAGCGACTATCCAAAGGTAATTGATTGGCATAGCGTTCTTCAAACATTAAAATCTAAATGAAGCAATGGGTCTCCAGTGGCTAAATCTAGCTGGACGATTGCCTCAAATTAAATCAGTTTTATCACCACAACCCATATTATTAAGGAATTATACTAATGGCACTAATTATAACCATGCAACATATTAGGAGTGATATTCATGAATTTATATGGAAACGGGGAAATACTAACTGTAGAGCCTCATGAATGCTTCATTTTGACACTCTCCCTTACCAATTTTTCCCCTCTTTAACCATCATCATCAACTTAAAAGGCATCAAACTACAAGTTTTTTGGCATGGTAAGGTATTTAATTGTCTTATATTTCATATTTAATAATGTTCCTTATTACTGAATTAATGTTTGTATTAGCTACCGAATTCATGCAATTATGCAGCCAATCTATGTTTCTGTAGCCGATTCCAAGGTTTATCAAGATCTGAGGTGCCATATAAGAGGAGAAAGTTATAAACAGGTGGACATTGATCCCTTTAACGATTTCCTCCTATTCATCTGAACTAGATCATAAAAAGATTATTCGATTGCATGGTAAAAGGGTAAAAGTTGACATGTTGCTAAACAAGCGAGCGAGAGTCTAAAATCCTTGCGGTTCATGATTTTCTTTTCTAAATAGAAAAACATGAGAAAATAATATTTTGATATATGTTAGAAGATAAAATTAGAACTATGTTAGCTAGGGTAGGTTTAAAAGCCTCGAAGAGTTATTGACACAAGATTTTATAAATATCGTGCAGTAAACATGAACATGAGGTTAATTTTTATATGAAAAAGTATTGTAACAAACTTTGTTTTTACCTATTAATGAAGAATTAAGTTTTGATGCATAGCTGACTGTTCGATTAAAGTTATGTGACCACCTATTTGTGGAGGGCCCCTGCAAATAGTGAAGGTTCTGCATTTTCATATATTTTCTTTATCATTTGTTGTAGTTACTTACATGTTTTAGAATTGTTTTGCAATGTTGATTTCAATTAGATAGCGATAACAAGATTTCACTAATCATTCTTTTCAAGTTGATTTATAATGATGTTAATTGTAGTGTAATCATTTTTCATAGATTTCGTTATAGTTTCATTTCAAAGTATTTCATTTCAGAGCATGAGTGATTTCTTTACAGTATTTCATTTCAGAGCATGAGTGATTTATTTATAGTATTTCATTTCAAAGCATGAGTGATTTCTTTACAGTTTTCATTTCAAAGCATGAGTGATTGATAATGAGAAAATGTGTAGTTTTCATTTTAACTAGAATTCAAATTCATTTTGGTTTTTATGCAAAGGATTGCTAGAACATTAGATGAATACTTCTACTTTTAGAGATTAAATTTGTGGTTCAATATATTAGTTAATTTCTCTTAATTTAATGAGTTAGTATGAGTTTGCTTTAGTTTCATTTTGCAAGTGTGAAGATAATTTTTTATTTCATTAGAAAGGAGTGAAGAAATTTTAGGAATTTTTGAATGTGTTAAATTCATTTTCTTTAAAGAGTAAGATAGGAATGAAAAACATCCTTAGAAGTAATTTTAAATAACCCATTCATGCACATTTATAATATGATTTAATAAAAAGTACTTTCAGCACATATAGTGCACTTTCACTTCACAAGTTTACCAACTCGGGTCGATAATTTATGTAACAATTTAAGACAGTTAATTGAAAAACATTTGGCGTCGTTGTTGGCGAAGTGTAAATAGAAGTCTTTGTCCTTTTCATTTTGATAAATTAAAAAAAAAATACATGATATGCATAGGGAAAGATACCCTAGGGGTATATTTGTAGGTAGAGGTAAGAGTTTAATACCAACAACATCACTCACCCCACCATGACCTTGTAGTGCCACACCACCCAAACAAACTTGAATTCCGTCCATAGCAGGAAAACAAAAACTCCCTGAGGTATTAAGATTTGAAATCCAACCTAGAGATTCACCAACTTCATCAACAAAATCCATAATAGAAGAAGAAGATCCCATATCTCCAACAACAAGAGTAATTTTCCTATCTTCAACTGGAGAACAACTTCTAGATCAAGAGATAGAATTTTCTGTTGAAGAAGAGGAAGAAGAAACCTGTTTTAACGAACCATTGATAGAAGAACCAAAGGAACCAGAGGAAGCTGAAAACCCAATTTTGGAACCAGAACCCTATATTAGTTCTGAAGAATCTACAATGGCTGGAGAAGGGGAAGGAGAGGTACATAATGTGAATGGTGAACAAACTAGGATTGGAGGAGGAAGAGGAGGAAATAGGGGAGGTGAAAGAGGTGGAGGAAGATGAAGAGGGAGAGGAGAATATATAAATCCAGAACCCTTTGGATTTCCTATCCTCGATGAATATACAACTGTGACAATGAAAAATATCTCACCCTCTATCCTTCCAAAATTTCATGGAATAAAGAGTGAAGATCCTAAAACATTTATCTTTGAATTTGAAGTCTTTTCTAGATCGTATGATTATTTGCATGATGCTCAAAAGTTGAAATTATTCCCTACAACCCTTAATGATGCAGCATTAAAATGGTTTATGGTTTTAAGAATAAATTCCATAAGAACATGTGAACAAATGAAAACTACATTCATATAGAAATATAAGGACTATTATATGCCCATAATATTAAGGATGAAGTCTTTAAAATGGTACAAAAAGAAGATGAAAATCTTAAAGACTTCGTTTAAAGATATGCTTATAATTGTAGAAATTCTCACTGTAGATCACCGGATAATGGAATGTAACTAAAGAAAAATACTTGATCTACTTCTACAACAAACTTGCTGAAGCTTAATCAATTTTGAGCAATATCAAATAGAACACATATAACAAATGAAGAAGAAATCAATCACACATGAACACAAAAGAATACTCTGGGGAAAGCCTCAGCTAAAAACCCCGATCTCTGTATTATCATACAAGTGGAAATATCTCTGGATTACACAAAGCTTTAGCTCACAATCTATCCATCTCTTAGTACAATCCCACACTGCTGTTGATAGACAAAATAGACAACACATATTCCTTCCTTCAGTCCTCAAAGCCTCCTATTTCCTTGCGCAGTTTCTCCTGGATCCTCAAGATGCCACCTGTGTGTAATTTCCTCACACACTGCTCACTAACCTCTGAAATAACTACACAATCCTCAAGGAAAGAATTCCTTTTGCATGTAAGAGATATCCTCATTGGAATATTCCTGCAACTAATAGTACATTGTCCCATCCTTTGATCTCAACTGGGCCTCTATTTGAACTGACATGCATGAGTTATTTATGAGAGAATATTCAGTTATCCGAAGTACACTAGTTGCATCCATGCATGCATTGATTAACTGAACTCACAATCACTTCCACAAATTGTTGGAACTAATATAACTGGACTTAACTCGGTTAATTGAGCTAGCTAATTACAACTCAAAGTACAACTCATCTTGACCTCCTTAATTAAGGGATAACTTCCTCAATCAAAGGGATAACTGTTGGATGTCTTCACATAGACTTCTTGTTTGCTTTTCTCCAACTAATTAACTCAAGATGAATTAATTAATTATTTTACAAATAGCTGCTAATCTCAAATTCGAATTTTAATTCACAATTTTAATTTAGCGACTAATTAAAATTGGAATGTATCCCGAAATGCTATCTATAGTAATGCTATTTTTAGCATTTCTTGTTGCTATTTTAAACATTCCCTCTCAACAATAAACATATTATCTGTCACCCTGATCCTGTTTCTGTGGAACATGAATTTTCATTTTGACAATGCCTTAGTCAAAATGTCCGCGTCCTACTCCTTGGTCGAAACATACTGCAACAACATGATCCTCTTCACCACACAGTCTCAAAGATGATGATACAGGATATCGATGTGCTTGGACATGTCATGAAATACTGGATTCTCAGAGAGTTTGATACAACTCTGATTATCGCAATAGATCATAGCTAGATCCGTCCTCTGATCAAACAACCCAACTAGAATTTTCCACATCCAAATGGCCTCACATGCTGCCTGGCTGAAACCATGTATTTAGCCTCTGCTGAGCTAAGTGCAACTGACCTTTGTTTCCTGCTGTACCAAGAAACTATAGCTGAACCAAGGTTTAAATTTCCTCCTAAAGTGCTCTTCCGATCTGATGGACTCCCTACCCAATCTGCATCTGTGAAGCCCTGAAGCTTCACTAGCTCTGTCTGTTTGTACCATAATCCATACTGAGATGTGCCTCTGAGGTATCTCAGCACATGCTTAGCTGCCTTCCAAAAACAGCTTGGTAGGTTGAACCATAGCTTGACTCAGCTAGTTCACGGAAAGCACAAATCTTGTCGTGTGTTCACTAATACATCAATGAAGCCACAAGCTGCCGATACACAGTAGCAGCTACTACCTCACCTGAAGTAGCATCCTCCTTCCTCCAGTTACTTGCTAGAGGAGTCATGGGCTTGCACTTCTCCATTTGGAATCTCCTGAGTATCTCATTGGCATACTTGCCTTGAGACACAAAGACTTTCCCATCTTTCTACCACACTTCCATGTCTAGAAAGTAGTGGATGAGACCCATGTCTTTCATCTCGAAAACTGATCATCACCTGTCAATATTATATCATCAACATAAAGAACAATGATCAACTACTTACCTTCCACCATGATGTGGTGTAAGTTTGCATCTGCTTCACTCTTTGTGAAGCCCAACTCAGTGAAGTAGTTGTCCATCCTAGTGTAACAAGCACGAGGTGATTCCTTCAGCCCATACAAGGCTCTCTTGATTTGGAACACATGTGACTCACGATCGAAGGTCTCAAATCCTTCTGGTTGCTCTATGTACACCTCTTCCTCAATATTTCCATTGAGGAATGTAGTCTTCACATCCATCTGATGGATATTCCAACCCATCTGTGCTGATAGTGCCAACATCGATCTGATAGATGAGTATCTTGCTACTGGAGAAAAAGTCTCATCATAGTATATTCCCTCCACTTGTGAGAAACCATGGGCAACAAGCCTTGCCTTATGTTTCTCCACACTACCATCAGTTGCTTGCTTTACCTTGTAAAGCCAATGGGAACTCACCACTGATTTGTTCTCTAGTCTTGGAACAACATCCCAAACACTGTTTCGAAATACGGAGTCATACTCCTCCACCATAGCATCAACCCAAACTAGTTGTTGCACTGCTTCCTCGAAGGAAGATGGTTCGGTCTCTTTACATTCCCGAACAATGGCCATGTAACCCGTGTACCGCTCAGGTGACCTCCTCTGTCTGCACTGAGAAGATGGCTCTCCCACATTCTCTCTCACATCCATCAACAATTTTTCAGCTTCCCTTGAGTGTTTCCACCCATCTCTAGAAGACTCAGCATGAGTGGATGTCTCCACTCCTGGATCCTCTGCATGTGGCTGCTCCACATCAATCTGAGGCTCGTCCTCCTTAGGAACCCAAAGTTCCTCCTCTGCATGCAACTGGAGCTCCCTCTCAAGGGAAACTCGCATGGCCTTCAGCTCATCGAACTTAAGATCTCTTCGAACCCTTTTCCTTTGACTGGTAGGCAAATACACCCAATAGTTGTGGGGAGTATCGGTGTACCCCACAAGCATCCCCAACTATGTTGTTGTCTCTAGCTTCTTCCGAGCATAATTTGTCACATGACAAAATACCGATGAGCTAAAGTTCTTGAAGTGACTCACATCTGGTCTCTTCCCGAAGAAATCCTACTTTGGTGTCTTCATCCCAGGTATGCAATGTGGGCTTCTATTCTGCAAGTATACCACTGTATTGCATGCCTTAGCCCACAAATGAAGTGGTAGGCCTTGGTCATACAGCATCGCCCGAGCTACTCCCACAATCGTTCCGTTCTTCCTTTCAGCCATCCCATTCTGCTATGGGTTATGGGGTGCCGTCAATTCCCGTTTAATTCCTTCTGTTGCACAGAGGTCCTTAAACTCTTGATAGACATACTCTCCACCATTGTCGCTTTGCAAGGCCCTGATCTTCTTTCCTGATTCTTTCTCAACCAAGGCTTTGAACTCACAAAACCTTGAGAAGGTTTGATCCTTCTTCTGCATGAAATAGATCCAGCATCTACGAGAAAAATCATAAATGAAAATAACATAGTACCTTTGTTTAGCAGTGGAGGCTATCGAGAATGGTCCACACACATCTATATGAACTCGCCCCAAGATTGCTTAAGATCAACTGTCTCGATCATGAAAGGAAGATTTTGCATACTTACCCAAGGTATAACCTTTGCATGTGTCCACTTGCTCAAGTTTACCCTTGCGAAGTCTGGTAGAAATCTGCTGCATGATCTTCAAGGCCCCATGGTGCAAGTGGCCCAATCTTCTATACCATAGCTCACCAATATCTTGGCTTTGCACCAACTCTACTTTGGAGCTCAATGCATCACAATCATCTACCTCCAGCTTGTAGAGATTCTTTACTTGAATCCCATTCCTCTTGGTCTGACCCGTGGGGATGTGTCTCAGGGACGCCTTTCCTTTACTGAAGACTACATCATAGCCTTTGTTGTTGGCATTATGATACATATGTTGTACTTGATGGCAACCCACTCATCTCAGATGATAAATTGTAGTGCAGCAAAGTTCATGCACTTTCATGAAGATAAAAGTTTCTTTCATGTAGAGAAAAGTTCACGCACTTTCATGAAGATAAAAGTTTCTTTCATGTAGAGAAAAGTTCACACACTTTCATGAACATAAAAGGTTCTTTCATGTAAAGGAAAGTTCACGCACTTTCATGCAGAGAAAATTTTCTTTCATGTAGAGAAAAGTTCACGCACTTTCATGCAGAGAAAAGTTTCTTTCATATAGAGAAAAGTTCACGCACTTTCATGCAGAGAAAAGTTCCTTCCATGAAGAGAAAAGTTCGCACACTTTCATGGTTGGCTCATGGTATTAGTCCGACAGTTTTTTATCCTATCGTTTTGGTCCGTGGTATTGCATCCAAAAGTGTTGACCCCAAGTATTCGGTTCATGGTATTGTTTTATTATGGTTTTGGACCGTGGTATTGTGAAAGGCCTAAGACTATAAAAGAGGAAGGAGATCATTTGGCAAGGCAATCAATCTGAATGAATTGAATATCTAATAAGTGCTAGATCTGAAATATTTGTGATTTGGATTATGGTGCAGATCTGGATCTGAATGAAGGAGGAACCTTAGCGCATAAAGAAGGATAAGTTCTATTGATGGGTCATAATCTTTAAGCTTGAATAATAATATCTTTGTATGATTTTGATTTGTTATATGAGGCACATGCTTGATCTATAAAACTGACAATCTGGGTTAATTAGTGTCTGAATATTTGAAAGAATGAATTATTCTTTATAGATCTGTACGTAGGTTCAGTGAAGTGAAAGAGCGTATACACGCTGGTTCAGTGAATGAAAACGGCGTATACGCAGGTTGGTCCAAACACAGGAGCGTATGCACGTAGGTTTCAGATATACTTGATGATTGATTGATGTTCATGGATCCAGTCTGAAAATTTATGAAACGTGGTCCCTGGAAGAAAGAGAAGGTTGTAGCCTTCAGTAGGCCAGCACCTACGTACTAGTATCTTGGCTAGTACAAGAGCTAAGGGGGTTGTAGCTCCCTTCCAGGAGAAGCTGGAAAATGAGAGAGGGTTGTAGCTCTCTGCAGGTTGTAGCCTGCGTACTGGTAAAGGACTGCACCAGTACATTGTAAAAGGAAGTTTCTAATTAAAGAAAGATAGAGACGAATTGCAGCAGGTGGTTTTCACCCACATTGGGTTTCCACCTTATATCTTGTGTTCTTGTGTGTGACTGTCTTTTGTTCTGTTTTACTGGTCTGGTTACTGTCTATTTCACTCAGATACATAGATTAATAATCAACATCTGAAAGATAAAGTAAATCATAAGTTTGTATTCTATACGCGGGTTTCCTTCTACATAGTTGCGTATATACTCGGGTTTTACTAACTGAAGTAGCATATATCCTCTGAATTTTAAAAAGGGAATATTTGGCTTGATAATACTGATTCACCCCCCCTCTTAGTATTATTTCCAACAATTGGTATGAGAGCAGGTCCTTCTGAAGAAGCTTGATTTCTTGGAGGAAGATCCATCATCATGAGAAACTACGAGAGAGAAGCATCTATCAAGCCACCGATTTTTGATGGGACAAACTTCGTATATTGGAAGGTAAGAGTTACTGCCTATCTTCAATCTCTTGGTATAGAAGTCTGGGATATCATCAATACAGGGTACACTTTTCCATCGACAACTCCTACAGATCCGGTTGAGAAGAAGAAATATGAAACAAATGCAAAGGCAATCAATACCCTATTAGGATGTCTATCTCAATCAGAATTCATCAAGGTTATGCAGTATAAATCCGCAAAGGAAATATGGGACAAGATTGTTTTGAGCTATGAAGGAGATGAACAGGTAAAACGAGCAAAACTTCAAATCCTCAGAATTCAGTATGAAAATCTCAGAATGCACAATGATGAAAGTGTGGCTAACTATTTCCTTCATGTATATGAGATTGTTAATTGTATGAAAAACTTGGGTGAAGAAATAAAAGAGGCTGTTGTGGTTGAAAAAGTTCTAAGATCTTTGTCCCCTAGGTTTGAATCTAAAGTTTCTGCAATAGAAGAAAAAGAGAATCTATGAAACCTTACCATGTCACAGCTGCACGGGATTCTAACTGCTTATGAAATGAGGAAAGGAGGACCATCGGACAAGAGAGAAGCTTCTTTCAAGGCTTCAGGCAAAGGAGACTACTATGAGTCAGGACACGTGTCAGAAGAAGAAGAAGAATCAAATTTTGTCAAGAATCTTCAACGGGGTGCTGGAAGATTCCGAGGTAAGTTACCTTCAAATGCTTTGCTTGTGGAAGAGTTGGTCATTATGCTGCCAAGTGTCCTCATAAGGATAAGATTGACAAAGGGAAGGAACCTGTTAGATGGAACAAGAAACAGAATACAACTAAGAAAAGTTACTACACTCATGAAGACAGTGATGGCCTATCAAATAGTGGTGAAGATGAACGAGGTAATGATTATAAACTTTTAATGGCTTTTGAAGATGATGATTACATGGATGCTATAGATGTAGATGTTTTTTATGAAGAGATTTCTAGATTCAAAACATGTTTATAAGAAAAAGATATGATCATTAATACTCTGCAATTCCAACTTGATGAAAAAGAAAAATTTCTTGAGAAGTTAGAATGTGAAATTGTTGGCCTTAGAAAAGAAATTGAGAAAACAAAGGCTCTTAATCTTAAATTTGTTAAAGGATCTGAAACTCTGGATGAGATTATCAATGTACAACGTTCTCCACTAATCAAGACAGGTCTGGGGTATAATGGAGAAGCATCTCAAGCATCCACCTGAAAGAGTTATCTTGATGCAGCAAGGAGGAATGAGAAAAAGCCCAATGGAGATCACCAGGTAAAACATGGATGAATTACATCAAGAATAAACAAAGACTACCAGGTAAACCAGGGGCAATCCATCTTAAGGGTGAACAAAAGCTACAACTAGCCACAGGTAAAAAGTTCTCAATTTGCTTCAAGAATGGATGACAATAGAAACTACAATCATTTGGCTGGTAGATTTGATAATCGCAGAAGTTTCTTCAATGGCCAATGTTTCTCTTTCCCTAAATTTGGTCACAAAGTAGCTCAATGTGTTGCCTATAAGACAATCATGACTAGAGAAGCTCAAAAATAAAGAAGATAAAGGACCTATAACAACTTTTCGGCCCTTGAAAATGAAATTGAATGTTCTATTTGTAATAACTTCGGTCATGAAGATTATGAATGCAGGAGTAGGTTTCGGCAGACAAAGGAACAAGCCTCAAGCACCAGAACATGGAGAATAAAGGAACCACAACCAGAAAAATGTGGGATAGCTTTTTATGCAGAAGGATAGGAAAATCTATGGTACATTGACAGTAGATGTTCGAAGCGTATGACAGGTGATAAGGAAAAACTTGAATCATATAGTGTTTTAGAAAAGGGGAAGAAAGTTTCTTTTGCAAATGATACCCCTGCAGTCATAAAAGGAAGAGGCACTGCTCAGTTGAAAGAAAAGGTCAAAGCTGGAAATGTTTTGTATGTTGATGGCTTGAAGCATAATGTACTGAGTGTCAGTTAGATGTGCGATCAAGGAACTGAGGTAATATTTCGATCAAATGGATGTAGTGTTTGTGATCTTGATACATGAAAAACAGTGATCAAAGGTAGAAGAACTCCAAATAATTTATACATATTTGAAGAAGGACAACAACAATGATATTTGAGCAAGGACGATGAACACTGGTTATGGCACCGGAGGTTGGGGCATCTAAGCTTTTCACAAATAAGGAAAGCATGAAAATACCAGGCAGTTTGTGGTCTTCCAGATATCAAAATTCCAGACAACACAATATGAAAATTATGTCAGTTTGGTAAGCAAACCAGAACTAACTTCCTTGAGAAGGAAGGATCAGCTAGCAGGCCTCTTGAGCTAGTCCATACAGATGTATGTGGTCCATTTAGGACAAGGTCACCTCGAGGAGAAGAATACTTTATATTATTCATTGACGACTTCTCCAGGATGGTTTGGTTAGGACTTATGAAGCACAAAGACGAAGCATTCGAAAAATTCAAATCCTTCAAAGCCTTGGCTGAAAACGAATCAGATCACAAAATTAAGTGCCTCAGGTCCGACAAAGGTGGGGAGTTTACCTCAAATGAATTTTTTGATTTCTGTGAAGAACATGGAATAAGAAGGGAATTCTCTACAGCTAGGACTCCTCAGCAAAATGGAGTGGTGGAAAGGATGAACAGAATGGTCCAACAAATGGCTCATGCTATGCTTGATGAGTCTGGAACTCCCGCAACCTTCTGGGGTGAATCTGCGTTTGCTGTGGTTGTTATTCTCAACAAAAAAAATGTCCAAGTGAACAACACTCAAACTCCTCATGCGCTCTGGTATGGTGAGACTCCTGCAGTAAAGAATTTCAAAATTTTTGGAAGCAAATGCTATATTAAGAATAATGATGAACAGCTTGGAAAACTTGAACCTAGAGCAGATGAAGGCATTCTCCTTGGTTATTCTCCCCACAGCAAAGCATATAAGTGTTACAATAAAAGACTTGGAAGAATTGTTGACAGCATTGATGTAGTGGTTGATGAAAAAGGATAGATTCCTAGGCAAGTAAATTATGAAAATATCGAAGAGGATGAAGACTACTCTCCAAATCAGACTGATGATGAAGAAGAACCTCAAGAGGAACCAGAGGAACAGATAAGGATAGAAGAGAAGACTCCATCCAGGTATGTTAAGAAGAATCATCCAGAATCTCAGATTTTGGGGCAGAAAGAGGCAGGTGTACAAACAAGAAGAACAATTGCAGAAGCCTAAAGCTATTTGGCATTGCTCTCCTCCACTGAACCTCAAAATGTAAAAGAGGCATGCAAAGATGAATGTTGGGTCAAGGAAATGGATGAAGAACTTGAGCAGATCGAAAAGAATAACACTTGGGAGTTGGTTCCTAGACCAAAAGATAAGAATGTCATAGGGACAAAATGGATCTTTAAAAACAAGTTGAATGAAAATGGGGAAGTAATTAGAAACAAGGCCGCACTTGTTTGTAAAGGGTATGCTCAACAAGAAGGTATAGAATTTGAAGAAACTTTTGCTCTCATTGCTAGACTTGAGGCCATCCGAATGTTCCTTGCTCTATCAAGCTTTCAGAAGTTCAAAGTATTTCAAATGGACGTGAAATCAGCCTTTCTGAATGGATACTTAGAAGAAGAAGTGTACATTGAGCAACCAGATGGCTTCATCCTTGGGAATGATCCAAATCTTGTATGCAGACTAAAAAAGGCTCTCTATGGTCTTAAATAGACTCCAAGGGCTTGGTACTACCGTTTGGACAAATATCTTCATCAACAGGGTTTTTCAAAAGGATCAGCAGATAGCAATCTTTATATAAAAATTGAAAATGACAACTTTCTAATACTTGTTGTGTATGTAGATGACATTACCTTTGGCAGCAATGAAGAAGCTATGAGTCAAAGCTTTGCCTTGGTAATGCAGAAAGAATTCGAAATGTCTTTGCTTGGAGAACTGACATATTTTCTTGGATTGCAAATCCAACAAAAAGAAGGCGGTATCTTTTTGTCTTAAACCAAGTATCTCAAGCAGATCTTGAAGAAATATGGCATGGAAGATGCAAAACCAATATGTACCCCTATGGTTATAGGATGCAGCCTCAGTGCAAATGATGAATCTGCAGCAGTGCATCAACCAACCTATAGATCCATGATTGGAAGTCTTCTTTATTTGATAGGTACTCGACCAGACATCATGCATGCAGTGGGAATAGTTGGAAGATTTCAGGCAAATCCTAAAGAAACCCATCTTCAAGCAGTAAAGAGAATTTTCAAGTATCTTCAAGGAACTCAAAACTATGGCTTATGGTATCCTAGAGATACAGATCTCACTCTACATGCTTATACAGATGTAGATTGGGCTGGAAGCGTGGATGACAGAAAGAGCACAAGTGGTGGAGCATTCTTTATGGGTTCCAGATTAGTATCTTGGTTTAGCAAGAAACAGAGTTCGATTGCTTTATCTACAGCTGAAGTGGAATATGTGGCTGTTGCATCTTATTGCACTCAACTTCTTTAGATGATGCAAACCTTGCAGGACTTTCAAATCACTTGTACACCACCTATCTCCATCTTATGTGATAATACAAGTGCAATCAGCATTTCTAAGAACCCAGTCATGCATTCAAAAACCAAGCACATACCAATCAAGTATCACTTTCTCTGGGAACAAGTGTTGGAACAAAAGGTCAAGTTGGAGTATGTTCCTTCTAAGGAACAAGTTGCTGATATTCTCACTAAACCACTGCCCAGGGAGACATTTGAATACCTCAGACAGAAGCTGGGGGTAGTTGATGCATCATCTTGCTGTTAAATCTTGTCTATTTCAGAGAAAAATGGGTGTACGCGAGTTGCCTGAGGAGGATCCGCGTACATACGCAGGTTTGTGCAGATATAGTCGCATATATGGACGCTTGATGGATATCAGTAGGGACAGGAGATAATCTGAATTGGGTCTAACAGAGACCTTCTGGCACAGGTTCAGGGGGAGCAGATAAACTTCTAATGATGCATTGTTGGCATTATCTTAGAAGCTTTTGGTTCTAGTTCACAGCTGTTGTTGGTTTCAGGTGGAACAAATGCAGAGAAAGAACAGAAGGAAATCATGGTTGCTGATCTGAATGGTGATTAACAGATGTTGCTGCTATCAGTTTTTGGTGTCTTTCATAAGTATTGCTCTAGATATTTCGTCTCTATGGTGTCAAGGTCATGTAACGGCCTATCTTGGTTTCCCCAATATGCCTGGGATGAAGCTATAATGTTTTTGGTTGTCATATGTACATTTCTGATGTATCCCCACTTGGTTGGGTGGATTATCCACACTTGGTTGGATGATGGATGTATGTATTGAGTCTTTTGGTGATAGGACGGTCTTTTATGATGTATAAGTCATCGTTCTTCTTGTAAAACATCTTTTTGCAGACCTTGCTTATAGTCAGGGGGAGCATGAACAGCACAATTCAGCAGAGCAGAGACTTCAGCATGTACTCAGAGGAAGCATGGACAAAGTGGTACACCTTGGCGTATACAAAGGGGGAGCTCATTCAGATATTTTAGCAGGTACTCAGGGGGAGTATGGGCAGTGGAAAGTTTATCTAGCAAAGAGATTATCTTGGTCTGCCCTTTGCCCTTGATGACAAAGGGGGAGAGTCATTGGTTGTTGTTGCCATCAAGTCCAAAGGGGGAGATTGTTGGCATTATGATACATATGTTGTACTTGATGGCAACCCACTCATCTCAGATGATAAATTATAGTGCAACAAAGTTCACGCACTTTCATGAAGATAAAAGTTTCTTTCATGTAGAGAAAACTTCACACACTTTCATGAAAAAAAAAAGTTTCTTTCATGTAGAGAAAAGTTCACGCACTTTCATGAAGATAAAAGGTTCTTTCATGTAAAGAAAAGTTCACGCACTTTCATGCAGAGAAAAGTTTCTTTCATGTAGAGAAAATTTCACGAACTTTCATGCAGAGAAAAGTTCACGCACTTTCATGCAGAGAAAAGTTTCTTTCATATAGAGAAAAGTTCACGCACTTTCATGCAGAGAAAAGTTCCTTTCATGAAGAGAAAAGTTCACGCACTTTCATGGTTGGCTCATGGTATTAGTCCGACAGTTTTTGATCCTATGGTTTTGGTCCATGGAATTGCATCCAAAAGTGTTGACCCCAAGTATTGGGTTCATGGTATTGTGTTATTATGGTTTTGGACCATGGTATTGTGAAAGGCCTAAGACTATAAAAGAGGAAGGAGATCATTTGGCAAGGGAATCAATCTGAATGAATTGAATATCTAATAAGTGATAGATCTGAAATATTTGTGATTGGGGTTATGGTGCAGATCTGGATCTGAATGAAGGAGGAACCTTAGCGCATAAAGAGGGATAAGTTCTATTGATGGGTCATAATCTTTAAGCTTGAATAATAGTATCTTTTTGTGATTTTGATCTGTTATATGAGGCGCATGCTTGATCTATAAATCTGACAATCTGGGCTAATTAGTGTCTGAATATTTGAAAGAATGAATTATTCTTTATAGATCTGTACGCAGGTTCAGTGAAGTGAAAGAGCGTATACAAGCTAGTTCAGTGAATGAAAACGGCGTATACGCAGGTTGGTCCAAACACAGGAGTGTATGCACACAGGTTTCAGATATACTTGATGATTGATTGATGTTGATGGATCCAGTCTGAGAATTTATGAAACGTGGTCCCTGGAAGAAAGAGAAGGTTGTAGACTTCAGTAGGCTAGCACCTACGTACTAGTATCTTGGCTAGTACAAGAGCTAAGGGGGTTGTAGCTCCCTTCCAGGAGAAGCTAGAAAACGAGAGAGGGTTGTAGCTCTCTACAGGTTGTAGCCTGTGTACTGGTAAAGGACTGCACCAGTACATTGTAAAAGGAAGTTTCTAATTAAAGAAAGATAGAGACGAATTGCAGCAGGTGGTTTTCACCCACATTGGGTTTCCACCTTATATCTTGTGTTCTTGTGTGTGACTATCTTCTATTCTGTTTTACTGGTCTGGTTACTGTCTATTTCACTCAGATACACAGATTAATAATCAACATCTGAAAGATAAAGTAAATCATAAGTTTGCATTGTATACGTGGGTTTCCTTCTACATAGTTGCGTATATACGCGGGTTTTACTAACTGAAGTAGCGTATATCCTTTGAATTTTAAAAAGGGAATATTTGGCTTGATAATACTGATTCACCCCCCCTCTCAGTATTATTTCCAACATTTGTCTTCCAACATTGTGGCGGATACTAGATTCTTCTTCAGTCCAGGCACATACTTTACATCAGTCAGGGTGAGAGGAGCTCCATGCTCTCTCTGAAACACAACCATGCCTTCACCTGAAACACGTTACTTTCCATCATTGCCCATCTCTATGCGCATCTAGAGGTCCTTCTCCTCCAAGGTAGTGAATAAACTCTTGTTGCCTGTCATGTGGAATGAGACTCCACTATCCAGGTACCAAATACAACCCACCATCGATGAAACCATGCATGCGATGAGGGTAAAATCCAATTCGAACTATGAGGCCAGTGCCTTACCATCTGATCCTTTCGAGGATCCCTTCTTGGATTTCTTCTGTGGACAATTTGTTGCATAATGGCCCACCTCATGACAATTAAAGCATCGCACTTTAGATTTGTCAATCTTCTTCCCACCATGGGAAGAACTCGATTTGGAATGGGAAGCCTTCCCTTTCCCTTTCCTCACCTTACTTGCTAAGGATAGATTTTCTTCATCATCATGCTTTGATGAAGAACCATCTCTGGTGCTTCTCCTGATCTCCTCCTGCATCAGATCTGACCACAGTCGTTCCCAATCTGGCAGTTTCTCTCTTCCATTCACTGAGTCTTGGTAGCTATGCCAGCTCTTAGGAAGACCGAGGAGAGAAAGACTCACCATGTCATCATCGACTGTCATGATTCCTACACTTCCAATCTCATCCCTGTAGGTGGTGAGCTTGTTCAGATATGTAGAGATTGTGTTGCCCTTTTCACACTTGATTTTCTGAAGCTTGTCTTTCAGCACTAGCTTCCTCTGATCGTTGTTTTTCTGATATAGATCCTTCAATGTCTTCCACATTGAAAACGATGTCTCCTTCCCATGGAGACTCGAGAGAATATGGTCTTGAACTCCCTCCAAAAGATTCCTCCTCGCTCTAGCCACACATTTCTTCCATTCCACCAATTCTTGGGCATTAGCTGCCACTGGCTTGGGGACTTATTAATCAATGAATTCCTTCAAATCATTGTCCTCTAATATCACTTCCATGCAATCCTTCCAGGCTATATAATTCGAGCTGCCATCCAGGGCATTCTTGAGTCTCAAACCATTGAATGCCATTGGTGAACTTTGAGATGTGATAAGAATTCAATTTCTACAATCAAGAACTTCAAACTTCTCCCTTCTCCCTTCTTTGTATACTATTATATGCTTTGATCACCTTTGCTCTGATACCATGTAGAAATTATCACTGTAGATCACCTAATAATGCAATGTAACTAAAGAAAAATACTTGATCTACTTCTACAATAAACTTGCGGAAGCTTAATCGATTTTGAGCAAGATCAAATAGAACACATATAATAGATGAAGAAGAAATCAATCACACATGAACACAGAAGAATACTTTGGGGAAAGACTCAGCTAAAAACCCTGATCTCTCTATTTTCATACAAGTGGAAATATCTCTGGATTACACAAAGCTTTTGCTCAGAAGCTATCTAGCTCTTAGTACAATCCCTCACTGCTGCTCATAGATAAAATAGACAACACATATGCCTTCCTTCAGTCCTCCGAGCCTCCTATTTCCTTTCTTAGTTTCTCCTGGGTCCTCAAGATGCCACCTATGTGTAATTTCTTCACACACTACTCACTAACCTCTGAAATAACTGCACAATCCTCAAGGAAAGAATTCCTTCTGCATGCAAGAGATATCCGCATGGGAATATTCCTACAACTAATAGTACATTGTCCCAGCCTTTGATCTCAACTGTGTCTCTGTCTGAGCTGACATGCATGAGTTATTTATGAGAGAATATTCAGTTATCTAAGGTACACTAGTTGCATACATGCATGCATTGACTAACTGAATTCACAATCAGTTCCACAAACTGTTGGAAATAATCTAACTAGACTTAACTCAGTTAACTGAGCTAACTAATTACAATTCAAAGTACAACTCATCCTAATCTCCTTAATTAAGGGATAACTTCCTCAATCAAAGGGATAACTGTTGCATGTCTTCACATAGACTTCATGTTTGATTTTCTCCAACTAATTAACTCAAGATGAATTAATTAATTATTTTACAAACAACTGCTGAGCTCAAATTCAAATTTTAATTCACAATTTTAATTTAGGGACTAATTAAAATTGGAATGTATCCCGAAATGATATATATAGTAATGCTATTTTTAGCATTTCTATCTTTAGAATTTCTTGTTGCTATTTTCAACAATAATGTTAAAAGGGAAAAAATGAATAATCGACATGAGGAAACCTTGAAAGCTCTCTTATTAAAATTCATTAGAGATGAGTGGATTGATCTTCTCAATCTAATGTGTAAGGGAAACATTTCTCAGTTTTCACTTGGATAAATTTGTGAGTTATGCATACACATTTCAAGAGGCAAAGTAAGAACTGGGAAAAATCCAAGAGGTCCTCTTTTATCAAGGATAAATAAATTTGTAATTGGGACAGTAAGTAGAGCAGAATTAGGTAATTTTCTTGATATTTTTAAAACATATATTTTAGGGAGTCTTAGTGAACAAATTGACACCCTTAAATTAAAAAAAAAAATGCAAAATGTTGAAAATGTTTCATTGTCTATTTTTGCCCTAAGTGCAGAAAGAAACATGCCTTGAGAGAATGTCCTCTTGATTTAAAGAGTGTAGAAACTTGTGTTATATGTGCGGAAAATCATGATACAAAAGAATGTCCCTCAATACCAGGTCTTAAAGTTGTATATCAAGAAGGAGTACGAAATTAGGTAGACCCTATTTTTTTTATTGCTAAAAGACCATCTCAAAATCCACAACCAAATACAACTCAAGGTTTTAACACTCAACCATTTGCACAATCATCACAAAGTAATTGGAATGCCCTAATGCCTTGCCAATATTGGCCACAACCTTGGTCACAAGGATGGAAAAATCCTTATGGAAAGTGCCCTCAATATCCTCAATATCCACAATTTCAACAATCATATCTTACTTTTTGTCCACAGTATTATCCTCAGCCTGTTCAACAAACTCAACCCCACAATTCAAATCCAAAACTTTCATTACCATTTCCTCAAAGACCAAATCAATTCCCTGCCCAACCACTTCCAAATCCAAATAATAATATAAATTTACAACTTGTTTACAATATGGAAGGACAAAATTTCCAAACTTACACGATAACTCCACTGGATCTAAACAATGTTCAACTTAGATCTAGTAGAATATTAGAGAAAAAGTCCTGATTAGTTGTTATTCAGGCAAGTGAAAAAGAAAAGATCTCTGAAGAAGAGAAGTCTCTTAATGAAAAAGAAAAAACTCAAAAACAAGTTACTCCAAAACATTCACATAACTCAACCCATATTATGGAACAACCTTCAGTATCTGTTTCAAAACCACCTTTTCCTGATAGATTAAAAATTGATAAAGGGGTAGAAAATATATTTTATTGCCTGATTATGACATGTTAGTTGAACTAAAGAATGTTTGCATAAAATTTCCTTTTCTACAAGCCATTAAGGAAATACCAATTTTTTCAAAGACAATTATAGATTTGAGCATAAAGAAACCAGGAAGGAAAAGAAAAGAAGTCAAAAGAATCCAACTAGTCAGGGAAATTGTAGATATCATGATGGGTAAAACAAAAATTTAAAAATATATTGATGTAGGAAGTGCCATTGTAAAGGCACAAGTCAATGGTGTAGAGATCCCAAATACATTGATTGATTTAGGAGAAGCTATAAACATCATGAGTAAACAAACTATGAATCAACTAAAACTTCCTAATCTTCAATATACACCTACATTGTTACAATTAGCAGACATATATGTAATCAAACCTGATGGTGTATTAGAAGATATATATGTATCCTTAGATTCTTGGGAATATCCTATTGATTTCATGATTTAAGACCCAAGAATAACTTAGGAGGGCATCCATTGATTTTAGGAAGACCATGCTTGGCTACAGTTGATGCTTTCATAAGTTGTAGATCTGGTGAGATGTTTATCTCTGATAGAAATTCAACAAAGAAATTCACACTATATCCACTTGCAAGAACAACGATAGAGGATGAAAATGAAGAATGGATAGATGATGACATTGATATAAGACCAATCTTTGCTACTTCACAAATAGATGAGGAAGATCAAATTTTGAATTTAATGGAAAATAATGAATCTACACCATATTGTGAATCTAGTCAGAGTTTTCAAGAACAATGCAATATTGAACATTTATCATCTCGTCAACTATCCTTGCATTCTATAGAAAAAATTGGCAATTCCACAATTGAAAACTTTATAGGAAAAACTTTGAATATCAATAAAAATTTGAAATAATTTCAAAAGAAAGAACTAATAAATATATTACAAGAACATTCCTCTCCTTATGCATGGGAATATACTGACATGAGGGGAATTGATCCTAGTACTTGTATACATCATATTTACACTGAAGAAAATGCCAAACCAATTCGACAACCTCAAAGTTGAATGAATCCAAATCTAAGGGAAATTGTTAAAGAGGAACTACAAAAACTGTTGAATGTAAATTTCATCTATCCAATATCAGACAGTTAATGGGTTTCACCCTTAGTAATTATTCGTAAGAAGAATGGAAAATGGAGAGTATGCATTGACTATAGGGAATTGAATAAAGCCACTTTAAAAGATAATTTTTTACTTCCCTTTATAGATCAAGTTTTAGATACATTGACAAGAAAGAAATATTTTTCATTCTTGGATGGTTTTAGTGGGTATAATCAAATCCATGTAGCCCAAGAAGACCAAGATAAAACTACCTTTACCTACCCATGGGGAACTTATGCTTACCAACTACTTCCTTTTTGATTATGTAATGCACCTGCAACATTCCAAAGAGCAGTATTAGGCATTTTTCCTTATCCAATTCATGATTGTGTGGAAGTATATATGGACAATTTTACAGTTAATGGAAATTCTTTTGAAGAAGCTCTTAAAAATTTGGAAAAAGTTATTATTAGACGTAAAGAGGAAAATCTCTCATTAAGCCATGAAAAATGCTTTATGATGTTTACTGAGGGAATTTTTTTAGGACACCATATTTCAAGAAATTGAATTAGAGTGGACACATTTAAAATAGAAGTTATTTATAAATTATCAATTCCAACTTGTCAACGAGATGTTAGAAGTTTTCTTTGTTTCACTGGTTACTATATAAGATTCATAAAAAACTTTACAAAAATTGCATCCCCACTTTTCAAACTTCTCACAAAAGACTTTGTATTCAATTGGAATTATGATTGCCAAAAGGCCTTTGAAACATTAAAGGAGAAAATTTCTTAAGCACCCATTCTTAGAGGACCAAACTGGAAACTACCTTTTCACATTTCAACTGATGCTTTAGACACAACTTTAGGAGTTGTACTAGGAGAGAATCATTTAAATCCTTATGCCATTCATTATACCAATAAAAATTTGACTCCCGCAGAGTTAAATTACACTGTAATAGAAAAGGAGTTTTTAGTTGTTGTCCATGTCATCAATAAATTCAGACATTACATTACTGGCTACGAAACTTTTGTACATACCGATAATTATGGAAATAGGTACTTAACAAATAAACCTGTCACTAATGGAAGAATTACAAGATGGTTTTTGTTGTTGCAAGAGTTTAACATCACTATTTTGGATCGACCTGGGAAACAAAATACAGTTGCTGACTTTTTGTCTAGTGTTCAAAATGATAATAATGATGTACTTGTAGAAGACAATTTCCCTGATAAATATATTTTTGGAGTATCTACTAAATCTCCATGGTTTGCAGATATTGCTAACTATTTGGCTACAGGGAAGTTACCATCATATTTGTCTCCTCAAGAAAAAATAAAGACAATTCAAATTAGTGCATCTTACTTATGGATAAGTGAAGAATTGTATAAAACAGGACCAGATCTAATCATTCAAATGTGTGTGAGAGAGGATGAAGTACCAGAAATATCGAAACTTGTCATGAGGAGCCATGTGGAGGACACTTTGCTGATAAAGTAACTGCTTACAAACTCCTTCTATTAGGATATTATTGGCCTTCCCTTTTCAAGGATGCCAAAGAATGTGTTAAGAGATGTGATAGTTGCTAAAGAATGGGGAAACCTATTCCATCTGATGAAATGCCTCTACAGCCTCAAGTACTTATTGGGCCTTTTGAAAAATGGGCTCTAGATTTTGTTGGTCCAATCAATCCACCATCAAGATAGAAAAGGTACATTCTCATTTGCACTGATTATGTTACAAAATGGGTAGAAGCTAAATCACTTCCTTTTGCTACTGAAAATGTTGGAGTTCCATTTCTGTTTGACAATATATTTACTCATATTGGTGTCCCAAGGGAAACTGTAACAGATCAAGGTACTCAATTCACATTCAATTAGGTACTTAATGAATAAACCCATCACTAATGGCAGAATTACAAGATGGTTGTTGTTGTTGCAAGAGTTTAACATCACTATTTTGGATTGACTTGGGAAAAAAAACACAGTTGCTTTGTCTAGGATTCAAAATGATAATAATGATGTACCTGTAGAAGACAATTTCCTAGATAGATATGTTTTTAGAGTATCTACTAAATCTACATGGTTTGCAGATATTGCCAACTATTTGGCTACAGGGAAGTTAACATCATATTTGTCTCCTCGAGAAAAAAGAAAGGCAATTCAAATTAGTGCATCTTACTTATGGATAAGTGAAGAATTGTATAAAACAGGACCATATCTAATCATTCAAAGGTGTGAGAGAGAGGATGAAGTACCAAAAATATCGAAAGCTTGTCATGATGAGCCATGTGGAGGAAACTTTGTTGATAAAAGGACTTCTTACAAAGTCCTTCTCTTAGGATATTATTGGCCTTCCCTTTTTAAGGATGCCAAAGAATATGTTAAGAGATGTGATAGTTGCTAAAGAATGGGGAAACCTATTCCATTTGATGAAATCCCTCTATAGCCTCAGGTACTTATTGTGCCTTTTGAAAAATGGGCTATGGGTTTTGTTGATCCAATCAATCCACCATCAAGATAGAAAAGGTGCATTCTCGTTTGCACTTATTATGTTACAAAATGGGTAGAAGCTAAAGAACTTCCTTTTGGTACTGCAAATGTTGTAGTTTCATTTCTTTTTGACAATATATTTACTCATTTTGGTGTCCCAAGGGAAATTGTAACAGATCAAGGTACTCAATTCACATCCACATTGGTATAGAAGAAAATGGAGGAGTACAAAATCAAACATCGGAAGTCCACTCCATATTATCCTCAAGTAAATGGACAAGTGGAGTCCACTAATAAAGTAATTGAATAAATTCTCACCAAAACTGTGTATTTGCATAGAAGAGACTGGGTAGAAAAGGTTCCAGAAGCTTTATGGGAATACCATACCACATGGAGAAATGCTATAGGGAATACTCCCTATGAACTTGTTTATGGGAAGCAAGTCCTTTTTCCTATTGAGTTTCAAGTAAAAACTATCAAGGAAAAAATTATATTGGGTCTTCATCTTTCAGATGCACAAAAGAAAAGAATGGAGCAGCTAAATGAACTTGATGAGATAAGACAAGATGAAATTCAAAGAACCAATCTAGTTCAACAATAGAGATCTAGATGGCATGACAAATATATAAAAGAAAGAAAGTTCCATCTAGGAGATTGGGCATAACTTTTTGATTCAAAATTAAAATATTTTCAAGGGAAATTTCAAACTCATTGGCTTGGGCCCTATGAGATTGAAACAGTCTTTGATAACAGTGTAGTTAAGATCAGAACTATTGATGAATAAAGGATCATCTTTCTTGTGAATGGTCATCGATTGAGAATATATCATAAACCACTGACAAAGGAGGAGTTTATAAAACATTTGCAAGACAAAATTGATTTCCAGTTGGTTACGAAGTATTTTCCTTCTCCTCCAACTTGACTCAGAAGCCTTTTTCTTTTCTATATATATATATATATAAATTTTTATAAACATGAAAACCAACATAGTTGGCATGTTTATACATAAAATTCAAGGTGAAAACCAAGTAATTTTTGCATCCTAAATTTTTGTTCCCCATCCTATTTTCTTTTTATCCCTCTTCTTCTTTTTAGAATAATTAGCTACAGAATTAATGAGATTCTATAGTTGATGTTTGACAGGAACCACTAATTGGAGTAATTTAAGAAATGATTGAATCCACCCTTGGAAGCACCTGAAGACAATGCAAAAAGGAGAAATCGAATGTTAGAATCATCAATTCAAAAGGTATGCAAATATTTAATTTAATAATAAGGGTCAAAACATTAGTATATGAATTATATGGACGATATACCACTAGTTCAAAAACCATCATTGCCAAAAGTGAGATGAAAATATCTTGTCATATCAAATAAAAAATCTGTAAACCGATATTCGTCCCTCGTCATCACACAACACTCTTCTCTCAAATTCTACATTCATTGTTGAGATCTCCCAACTCATATTCATTCATACCCTAACAATCACTTAACTTCACTTATTTTTCCTCTCACTCTCCTTCATAATCTCACCAAAATCCATTATCCTAAAACCATGACTCATACCCTGTCAAGAAGCGAATTTTGAGATGAATCTTCTCAACCATGGGCATCAAAGTTAGAAGAGAACAAAATGGTAGAAAATTTATGCAAGGATATCTGTAGGTGAAAGAAAATTTTCAGAAAGAACAGTGGCTAGATTTCATGGAAAAGTTTGATGGTTTTAATAAGGAAGTAACCAAATCATTTGCCAGATCTTTTGATGGTGTAGGGATTGAAATTTTAGACATCAAGTTTGTAGTGACAAAATCTCTTTTTTTCAAAGATACTAGATTGTCAACAATCGAAGAGAGATGGTTTAAGAACAGGGGCATTGAAGGAGAATAATGGAAGACTTTATTGAAAAACCAAAGTATGGATATCACTATTTTTAAGAAAGGAATTCCCAATACATAAATTAAGGGTAAATGGAAAAATTTGTTGCTAGTAATTCAAAAATTTGTCACCTTTGAAGGAAGATTTGGTTGTATGTTCTTTTACCACATCCATTTGATGTTGTATTTTCTCAAAGAGAATGAAACGAATATTCCTTATTTTATGTTAAATAACTTAAGGAAAATGTCTAGGAATGTTAGAAAAAGGATCCAATTCATAGAAAACACCATGTATCACCACGACCTTATAAAAATACTCATTGAATTTCACCTTGAAAGACTAATAGATAATTGGGATAGATTCCTAGTTACAAATCATTTTAAGGAGGAGGATCACGAGACACCTAACAACAATAAAGAAAAAAGAGGAATGGAGAGAATATCTGAGAATCCTATTAAAAACTTACCTCAACAAAAACTACAAGAATAGTCAGAAGATGAGACTTCTATTGCAGAAATTTTAGGGATCATTAAGAGTGTTAGGATATTCCAACACATAGGAAATAGTTAAGTATAACTTGGTCTAGTATAGAGTTAGGTAAAGTGTGTTTCTTTACCATGTACATTTTGTAACTTACAATCCGACGGTCACGATATGTAGTGATCCGACGGTTCATTCTCTCCTCGGTATTACCGACACTTGATCCATGGCTTAACACCCGATTGGTCCATGATCTCTATTTAAAGAGCATGGAGGGTCATTTGTAGGTTAACTGTGCATGAGAGAAGCTTATGTAAATTTTCATTCTTTTATTAATAAATTGCCTGAAGTGGCTGCATTGGATCAAGTCGTGGACTGTTTCCCTCTTTGAGGGTTTTAACCACGTCAAAATACTGGTGTATTGATCTGTGATCTGTGCGTGTGTGGTGTCCTTTGGTGTTCTATCTGAGGAACTTACCCTGTAAATTCCTACATGATATCAGAGCTATTTGAGGGCCGCGTCCGTTGGTGATCCGAATCTGAAGCCGGTAGAACTGCATTCGACTACCGTTTCCTAGATCTACTATTTCTGACTACTTTCGGGCCGAGAGGACTACTCTGTTGTGTTGGGAGCATCTGTTCCAGTGAGGAACCCCTTTTGTTTCACGCGAAAAGGTTTCTGGTAGCCCTAGCTACGTCATTTTTAAGATCTGGAGGTATACAGTGTTTATTTGCAGTTTACAGTTATTTTCTCTCTGTATATTTCGGTTTCAGTTTATTTAGCCTTTTTTAATTACTGGATCTATACCTTTCATTTCTGCGTATGCTCTTTGCCCCGCGACTTTGTGCGATCTGGGCAAATCAGAAACAGAAAAAAAGGATTTTTCTCATGCATATGCTCTTTTCCGCTGCGCCTTAGTGTGATCTCAGAAAATCAGAAACATTGAGGAAAATATTTAGTTTTTGGCTAAAGCTAACTTCAAGCCATAAGGTTCGTTTTTTTTGTATGTCCGTGTTGGGTTTTGTGTTTTTTTGTTTTGTAGAGAAAAAGAGCTTTCTCAAAGCAAGCACGCAACCCAAAGCATCAACCCCTCTCTCTCTCTCTCTCAAACTTTTTGTATAGCTCACTTGGTCCAAAGCTAATTTATGAGAGTAGAGGTCTTGAGTTAAAGTCTCCTTTTTGTGGGGGTGGAATTTTTCATTTCCGCACATTCCCGCACTTCATCGGCATCTTCATCAAATTTTCTTCAAAAAGCCATAACTTCTTCATCCGGAAGCCATTTTCAGAATCGTTTTTTTTGAACCAGCCTAATTTTTCGAGATCTTTCCATTGGAACACTTAGTTTTAGCATCTATAGCTTCAGTTTTCTGTTAAAATGGAAATTCCATGTCAATTTATTCTTGATAGCACCAACTACTTCCAATGGTGGTCCTACATTGTGGATTTACTTGGAATTAAAGGTCTCTGCAGAATAGCCTCAGGCCAGGAAACCAAACCGAAAGATGAAGATAAGGCAGCTAAATGGGAAAATAGGCCAGATCAAGCACAGGGGTTGATAGGAATGTCTATTTCTCCATATCTTAGATTCCATATTGCAGAACTTGATACTCCTGATGAAGCATTGAAACAGATTACTAAAGTTTTTGGAATAAAAAATGAACTTAGAGCCCATCAACTTGAAAATGAGTTGCTTACATTGGACCCCAATATTTTTTCTTGCATTGAAGATTTTTTGTCCAAGTTCAAGACCCTTAGACTTCTCTTGGAAGGTGTTAAGGTTAAGAAAGAAGATAGTAACTTTATCTATTCCATTCTTACTAAGTTGGGACCAGCCTACTCTATGTTTGTTTCCACCTTCCATTCTACAAGAGAAGCCTTCATTTCTCAAGGACAAGACTACAAGTCCCCTTCCTTTGATTCTTTTTGTGATTCTTTAATAAGAGAACAAGAAAAACTCTTACACCTTGGTCTTCTTAATCTTGGAAACTCTTCCAAGAAAGCGTTAGCCACCTAGCAGCAACCAAATCCAAAGAATCCTAAGAAGTTGTATCCTAAAAGGAATGGTCCTAAACCAAACAAGGGTCCTAAGCAATTTCAGCCTCAAAATGAAAAATCATTTCAACAAAATGATAAGACAAATAAAAACAAAGGGAGGAAGACTGATAGACATTGCAACTTTTGTAATCAAGATGGCCACTTAGAATCCAAATGCTTTAAGAAAATGGAAGCCTTGGAAGCAGCAATGAAGAAGCATAATATCCATTTGGAGCACTCTTCAACTTCAACTTCATCTTTAGGAATGGCACTTTATGCATGTGGTTGTCAAGCATCTCGGTCTGGCTATGCACTAAATGTATCTTATTCTTCTTATTCTCATGAGTGACTCATTGATTTTGGAGCCTCTTATCACATGGCCAAAAACAAAGCCATGTTTTCTTCTTTAAATGATTGTAACACCAAAAATATATATGTTGGTGATGATAGATCTCTTAGTGTTGTAGGGACTGGAACTGTTCATATAGACAATGGCCAGTTTAATGATGTATTATGTGTTCCAACCTTATCCTGCAACCTTCTATCTGTATATCAGATAACTCATTCAGGTGAAGGTAAAATCGTTGATTTTTCACCTCACGATGTTGTAATTAAGGACCTAAGAGATCCTAGACAGATTTTAGCTACTGGCATTGTTGATGATTCTACAAGGTTGTATAAGTTTCACAACTTTGGGTCATCAAATCTTCCCTCAGTATTTGTTGCTCATAATGATGAAGTGAGCAAACTTTGGCATGAGCAATTTGGTCACTTAAACTATCGTTCTCTTCAGAATCTATGTAAAGAAAATATGGTGATAGGTCTTCCAATGGTATCTTGCAGAGATGGTGTTTGTTCCGGATGTGTACTCGGAAAACATCATTGGGATAGTTTTGAAAAATGTGCCTCTTGGCACGCCTCAGCCCCTTTACAGCTCGTGCATAGTGATTTATGTGGTCCACTTCCAGTTGTTTCATTCTCTGGTTACAAGTATTTCTTAACTTTCATTCATGATTTCTCCAGACGCACTTGGGTATACTTCTTAAAACTCAAGAGTGAAGTATTTAACATGTTCTTGGCCTTTAAGGCCTTTGTTGAAAAACAATATGGACATCAAATTCTTAAGCTAAGATCTAATAATGGCGGAGAATATGTTAGCAACAAATTCATCAACTTTTGCACTGAGAATGGAATTCAAATGCAACATACTGTTCCATATACTCCACAACAAAATGGTGTAGTTGAAAGGAAGAATCGCACCTTAAAGGAAATGGCTAATTGTATGCTTCAATCTAAAGGACTTAGTCTTAATTATTGGGCAGAAGCAATTAACTGTGCAAATTACATAATAAATCGCACTCCTACTAAGGTTTTAAATAATATCACTCCAGAAGAAGTATGGAGCTCAATTAAACCAGATGTAAGTCACTTTCGTGTTTTTGGAAGTGAAGCATGGGCCCATATTCCAGATGAGAAACAGAAAGCTTTAGAACCTAAGAGTGAAAAATGTATCTTTGTTGGATATTCTGAAGATGTCAAAGGATATAGACTTATTCCACTTAAGTCCAGAAATGTTATCATTAGAAGAGATGTAAAGTTTGCTGAAAATATATCGGCCTACGAGCCTAGTTCGGCGGATGTGCCACCTCTCCCTATCTCTTCTACTTTTGAAAATATTTCTTCTTCAGATGATGAAAGCGGGGATGAAAATCCTCCCCCACCTTCTCAGGATCCTCCTTCAGCTCCTCAGCTTCCAAAATGGGTCTATGCTACTCGGGATGCAGCAGGTGATCTTGCCGGTGATCCTACAGATTAGTGACATACACGTTCTCAGTTTGATAGAGCCTCTTCTTTACTAGCTCAAGCTTCAGTGAATTATGATTCTGACACCTTTGCAGAAGCTTCAGGCCATCCAGATTGGGAAGCAGCTATGAATGAAGAATATCATTCATTATTGGCAAATGATACATGGGATCTTGTTCCTCTACCAAAGGGACGAAAACTTGTTAAATGCAAATGGGTTTACAGAACCAAGTATGGACCAGATGGGAAAGTTGATAAATATAAAGCTCATCTTGTTGCTAAGGGTTTTTCACAAGTTGAAGGCATTGACTACACAGAAACCTTCTCCCCTGTTGCAAAAATGAACTCTATCCGCCTTGTTCTTTCCCTTGCTGCCTCTTTCAAATGGGAAGTCCATCAGATGGATGTTAAATCTTCCTTCTTGCATGGGGACTTGCATGAAGAAATCTATATGGAAAAACCTATTGTCATTATACAAACATACTCCAGCCTTGTATGTCGGCTTAAGAAATCCCTTTATGGTCTCAAGCAAGCTCCTCGAGCTTGGTATGCCAAAATGGATAACTTTCTTTTAGAAAATGGCTTTTATAGGTGTCATTCTGACAATACTGTCTACGCCAAGAAAGTGGGCAAGTCTCTTATCATTCTTGTTCTTTATGTTGATGATCTTATCCTGACTGGTAGTGATCCCAACCTTATAAACCATGTGAAGACTAGCCTTAAAAGGAAGTTTGAAATGACAGACTTAGGACACTTACATTATTTTATTAGTCTTCAAGTCTTGCAATCTAAGGAAGGTATTTCCCTTTCCCAGTCCAAGTATGCCTGTGATATTCTACGCCATCTTCACATGGAAGACTATAAGCCAGCCCCTTCTCCCTTTCAGTCTAGAGTCAAACTTTCAGTCACTTGTACTTCTCCTGAAGTTGATGCTACCTTATACCGTCAACTTGTAGGAAAACTTTTGTATCTAACCCATACTCATCCTGACCTTTCCTTTGTTGTTGGCCTTGTTGCTCGGTTTATGCAAAACCCACGTGAAAGTCATTGGAAAGCAGTTAAAAGAATACTTCTTTATGTTCGAGGTACAGTTCAGTTTGGGATTCATTACAGTGTCGAAGCATCTCCTCTATTGGTTGGTTTCACTGATTCTGATTGGGCTGGTGACCTTGATGATCGGATGTCTACTGCAGGTTATGTGTTCACTCTTGGTTCAGGACCTATTACATGGGCTTGCAAGAAACAAGGTGCCATTTCTCTTTCTTCAGCAGAAGCAGAGTATCGTGGTGCCGTAGAAGCTAGTAAGGAAGCCTTGTGGCTTCGTCAGATCCTGTCAGAGTTTGGCTTTCAGCAGCAACATCCAACTACGCTTTGGTGTGATAATCAAAGTGCCATTCAACTATGCAAAGATCCAGTCCAACATCAGCGCAGCAAACACATTGAACTACACATGCACTTCATCAGAAAGCTCATCCACGACCATGTTCTTGAAGTGCGATACTGTTCAACAGATGATCAAGTTGCAGACATCTTTACAAAGGCTCTGACAGAGGAAAAGTTCACTAAACTTCGATTTATGGTTGGAGTTCAGGAAGTTGTCACTAAGAGGGGATAGGCTCTAGTGCCTCCTTCCTTCTCCTATTGTGTCATATTTGTAAATCCTTCAATCCTATCCCAAGTTGTTCTTAAGGGGGGATGTTAGGATATTCCGACACATAGGAAATAGTTAAGTATAACTTGGTCTAGTATAGAGTTAGGTAAAGTGTGTTTCTTTACTATGTACATTTTGTAACTTACAATCTGACGGTCACGATATGTAGTGATCCAACGGTTCATTCTCTCCTTGGTATTACCGACACTTGATCCGTGGCTTAACACCTGATTGGTCCATGATCTCTATTTAAAGAGCATGGAGGATCATTTATAGGTTAACCATGCATGAGAGAAGCTTATGTAAATTTTCATTCTTTTATTAATAAATTGCTTGAAGTGGCTGTGTTGGCTCAGCTCGTGGACTCTTTCCCTCTTTGAGGGTTTTAACCACGTCAAAATACTGGTGTATTGATCTGTGATCTGTGTGTGTGCGGTGTCCTTTGTTGTTCTATCTGAGGAACTTACGCTGTAAATTCCTACAAAGAGGCAATCTGTTAGAAGAAATAAATCTAGCAAAAAGGAAGAAAACCAATCCAAGAAAATAGAGGAAGCTAAAACAGAGAAGAAAAGAGCTAAAACTAAAAACCCTCTTCCATCAAATGTAAGAAGAAGCGCCATAATTAATCAAAAACCATCTCAACAGTCTACAGATGTTCTTAAATTGGAGGAAGAAGAGAAAATGAAATTCCCATCACCTATTGTCATCTCACATATTCATAGCCCAAGCCGAAAGACACCAGAAATATATCCAGTACAACAAGGAATATACGATTACAATGAGTCTCTAGATAAGAAAGTCACAGGAAAAGCATAATTTTCAAATGAAGAAAAATAAGCTCAGTCTAGTAGTCCACACAAATCTCCAGTCATAAATATTTTGAAACAAGAAATATTTGAGTTGGAGACGACAAATAAATACATGCAAAAGGAGCTTGAGGCGTTAAATATAAAGAATGAGATTGAAATAACTAAGAATGATAATATTATTTTTCATTTGGGTTTATGGTATAAGAAAAACAAACAGTTAAAGCAAAAGAATAAGGTTCTTAGAGGAAAGGTGATAAATCTGAAGTATAAAATCTTAATGAAAAGGCCAAGAATGGTAGTGGCTAAAAAGAGGGTGAAGAAGATAAACCTAGATGTACTAGCTCAAGTCTTAGAAGAAATGTAGTAGTCCAATTCTAATTTTTTGCATGAGGACATGTAATGGCCTCTGTGTGGGGGAATGTAGAGCCTCATGATTACTTCATTTTGACACTCTCCCTTACCAATTTTCCCTCTCTTTGACCATCATTATCAACTTAAAAGGCATCAAACTATAAGGTTTTTGGCATGGGAAGGTATTTAATTGTATGATTTTTCATATTTAATAATATTCCTTGTTATTGAACTAATGTTTGTATTAGCTACCGAATTCATGCAATTCTGCAGCCAACCTATGTTTATGTAGTTGAGTCTAAGGTTTATTAGGATCTGAGGTGCCAACTAAGAGGAGAAATATATAAATAGGTGTAGATTGATCCCTTTAACAATTTCATCCTATTCATATGAACCATATCATCAAAGGATTGTTTGATTGTGTGGTTAAAGGGTAAAAGTCGACATGTCACTGAACAGACGAGCGAGAGTCAAAAATCCTTGTGCTTCATGATTTTCTTTTCCAAATATAAAATAATGAGAAAATGATATTTTGATATCTATTAGAAGCTAAAATTAGAACTCTGTTAGCTGGGATAGGCGTAAAAGCCTCAAACAGTTATTGACACGGGATTTTATAAATACCATGCAGCAAACATGAACAGGAGGTTAATTTTATATGCGACGGTATTGTTTTAAACTCAGTTTTTACCTGTTAATGAAGAATGAAGTTTTGATGTGTAGCTGACTGTTCGATTAAAGTTTTGTGACCAACTGTTTGTGGAGGGCCCCTGCAAATAGTGAAGGTTTTCCATTTTCATATCTTTTATGTATCATTTGTTGCAGTTACTTACATGTTTTAAAATAGTTTTACAGTGTTCATTTCAATCAGATAGAGATAGCAATATATCATTAATAACTCTTTTCAAGTTGATTTATAATGATGCTAATTGCACTGTAATCACTTTTCATAGATTTTGTTATAGTTTCATTTCAGAGTATTTCATTTCATAGCATGAGTGATTTCTTTACAATATTTCATTTCAGAGCATGAGTGATTTCTTTACAATATTTCATTTTAGAGCCTGAGTAATTTCTTTACAGTTTTCATTTCAAATCATGAGAGATTGATAATGAGAAACTGTGTAGTATTCATTTTAACTAGAAGTGAAATCCATTTTGGTTTTTATGCAAAGGATTTCTAGAACATTAGATGAATAATTCTTCTTTTAGAGATTAAATTTGTGTTGCAATAGATTGGTTAAGTTCTCTTAATTTAATGAGATAGTATGAGTTTTCTTTAGTTTCATTTTGCAAGTGTGAAGAGCATTTTTTATTTCATTAGAAAGGAGTGAAGAAATTTTAGGAATTTTTGAATGTGTTAAATTCATTTTCTTTAAAGAGTAAGATAGGAATGAAAAACATCCTTAGAAGTAATTTTCAATAACCCAATCATGCACATTAATAATCTGATTTAATAAAAAGGACTTCTAGGACATATAGTGCACTTGCACTTCACAAGTTTACCAACTCCGATCAATAATTTATGTAACAATTTAGGAAAATTAAATTGAGAAAAGGTAATACTTAGAAATATCACGTATTTAATTGGGGCATAGTGAGGGAAATATTGTAGAAAAGTGGAATGGATATTAAAGACTCATTATATATGAACTTATCACCTAGGAGAAAAAATATTATAATGATTTGCCCCAAAAGAATACAATGGTGGATGAAAATATGGCACCAAAAATATTTACATTTTAGTACATTAAGAATTTTGAATTAGAAATTTTCTAATCCTAAAGGAAAAGGGATGTTCCATATGGTGTTATTCAACACAATCACCTGTATTATTTAAACTAACTTATCTTGGGTACCTAGAAATGGAAAATATTTGAATATGAAGGGATTAGACCCTTGAGTGACCTAAGTTTAAAGCACTACCTTAAACTTAATGGCATAAATGATTTAATGTAAACATGAAAAATTTACTCTCTTTCTGACCTATTGACGTGGGATCAATATGGGGTGAGAAATTTGAAGTGTTGGAAATTTGTATCCCTACAAGATCCATTAAAGGCCCAATTAATACACGTATATAAATATCGACAGAGGTTTCCACATCAAGCATATATATTCAAAATTGTATAGTTTGGGTACTATAAGGTGGTTCTTATTCAATAAACAAGGGTTATAAATTAAAGATCTCTAAGAAAACCTGACCCTCAATAATATCTATACAATTTCAACTCTTGGGAGGGTATTGCTTTCCAAAATTAAATGTCTTTGTGCGAAGAAATGGTGCATGGAAAAATGTTGATAATAAATAGATTGAAGAAATGTGGAATTTTGGGGTTGTCATGATTTCCACATGATGTGTGGTGGAAAAAACGTCGAAGCATCTTTTTCTAGTATGAATTCAAAAGTTAGGTATAGAACATAAAATTTACATAATTGTGTAACAACATTGATATCCCCTAGATTTGGCAAAAGATTATTTTTTAATGGAATAAAATTTATCAAGGAACATTTTTTAATAATTACCTACTAAAAATAATCTTGATGGAAATGAAAAACTACCTTTGTTGAATCATTTGATTTCAGATCATCTTTTGATTTCAACAAGTGATATGAGAGGTCTAGTCAGTGCAAAATACTCAAATTGGCCCTCTGCAACCCTAACAACTTGGATGTGCTACAGAGATTTGGAGTTCAAAATGGCCAACCCCAAGGGGGCTAGCATTGAATAAATTGTAACTAGGTTCAGTCTTCATAATGACATGATCTTTTTAAATGATGAAATAAAAGAAATAAAATTATTTGTGTATGCCTTGCTACATGGGTTTCATGAGAAAGAAGTTTATTTGTTAGTGGCTCCCATTGAGAGCCTTAGGATTTATTCAAAGAGTCAATGTCATATGAAGAAACTCTTCTTGAGCCTATGTTTAATGTATTCAAGTGTATAGAAATATGTAGAATCCCTCCAAAGACAAGCACAATTCCTCTTGAAGAAGTCAGCCCCCAAAACGATATAAAAAGCAGTCATGTCGGCTCAAATAAGGAGACACGAAATTTCACTATCTCATGTCGGCTTATTATGGAGACTAACCACTATAAATAGGCATGTAAGATCTGCATTATAGGTAGAAGAAGAACTTAGATCCTCTAAAATTTCAGATGAGTACAAGGGTACATTTTTTCGAATGGGTACAAACCAACATCTCTATAATTTTTCAGATGGGTACAGTCGAGTATACAATCTTGGATATCTATGCAACTTCGGGGTAATTGCAGTGAGTAATTACATTCACAAGGAATTCAGATAAGCATCTTTGTGTCTTGGCCTCCTCACAGCCTTGATGACCAATGTCTCGGTATACTAAATGCGGTCACGATATAGGCATCATTATGAGGAGAAGGATCTACATAATACACTCTCAACATACTCCCTAGACAGAGTCACAATCTAGGCATCATTATGATGAGAAGGATCTTGGTTATCCAACAGTGACACTCTATCTTGGAATTCATTCTAGATTATGGTAATCATGATCTTAATGAATACATAGTTTCAAGGTCATAAGCTTGATAAATATCTCAGTGTAGCTCACATATGTATATATACATATCACAGTATAGAGACCTCATTGTTATAGTGAATGAGAAACAATGGTCTCCATGGAGAAGCAGCAATGATCTTGATGAAGGTGCAACAAATTGGCAACAGTAATGATCTCGATGATGGCATCAATGTTGCAACAACAATGATCTTAGTGGTGCAATAGTGATGGCCTGAGTATTCTAGCAATGATGAAGATCTCAGCAGCAACAAAGAAGAGGATTGGTGTCTTGGTCTTGGAGTGGCCCAATAGGTCAAGGGTCATGGTCTTGGTATTCATCAATTGGAATCTCTATAAGAATAATTTTGTGCATATTTTCCTCTCAAAGAGTGACAGGTTTTGGCCTTGACATAAACCCAACATCTTGTGTTATTGTCTGTTTTGTTTTGGTAACTATTTGATGAACTAAGAATACACACTCGACTAATAACAAGCAAAGATTGTGCTTATAAGAAAAGGTTAGAAATACCTCACAAATAGTTATCATGGTGAGAAGAATCTTATTAACTTAATTTTCCCTGGATTCTTCAACATGGTATCATAGCTAAGGTTCTGGAGTCAAAGGAAGGGCAGAAAAGAGACATTCAAGGATCAAGTTTCAAGAAGCGCATCAAAGAAAGTCAAAGAATATCAAGATCTACATTTCAGAGTCAAACCCTAATTTTGATCAAACCCTAGATTGACGAAGATGTCTACAATAGAAAGAGCTTTTGTCTCTTTGGTCATCATCAAAAGGCCACCAAGAACCTCATCAAGTTATCTACAAAGAAAGGTAGCTTGAAGGACCTCAAAAATGAAAATCACATCATCTTGGAAAAAGTTGAAACCATAGAAGCAGTCCCGATCTACACTACAAGAAAATTCGGTGTCATATTCACAAGCAAGGATCATCTCCTTACCCTAGAATAAGATCATCCGGAGAAGAAAAAAATCATCCTCATCATAAGGAGCAATGTTTTCTATTGAAGAAAGGCTTTTTGATCTAAAATATCATCCAAGAGGAAGCTCTAATGCATCTTCATCAACAATCATCAAAGTGATCAAGTGGAAGAGTTCATCTTCACTTGTCCAGTAAGTAACTTTCATTTTATAATCAAGTTTGGTTAAATGACTTTATGTGTGCAAGGAGATATATAAAACGATTGCGTCGTCGAAATTTCTTGCATAAGAAAGGAGGATAGATATAGTCCCCAGAAGAGAAGTCATTAATGTCTATGGAAAAGTCTTCGAAGGTCAAGCATTGTTTAAATGCATGTAAAAGGATCATGGTACTCATAGGATTCTTATGAAATCAGTCAACGATCCTCTCATCCCTATGTGACATGAGAGGAGACATAAAAGAGATATATGAAATAGTAGCAGATATATTCTCTGAAAATGCAGTAAAGAAGGTCATATCATTTAGACCTAATCTACACAAAATTGAAGGTATCAAAGAATGAAGGAATATCTTCATGATATCTCAATTGGGAGATCTCAGAGAGATGATAAGAAGATAATCATTATTGTTCTAATTGATAAGCAATGTAACAAATGACAATAAAGTTACCTCATTCAACTTGTGGTCTCTATGCTAGATAGAAAAAGGCAAGTTGAGGGAAAAAGTGTCGAAGGTTAAAAGACTCAAACATTTACAGAAAGGAAAGGGAAGTTTGGTCCCCAAACAAGATAGAACAATATAGCTAAGATTTAATGACATAGAAATATTATGAAAATAAATCTCATACCACCGGAAAGATGGAGGAAGCTGAAGAAAAGGGCCAAGGAAAGAGGGAAAATAGATCTCTACTATGATTGAGATGGTATCCCTCACAAAATGGTATTATCATAAAATCCTCAATCTTTTGATATAACCATGAAAATAAGATGCATCGTGACATCATGGAAGCATTGGAAGAAATATGTCATGATATCAACATGGAGAATCATGAAGAACACAAGGAAAAAATCCATGGCAGTCAAACATGGAGGACATAACTCTTGGGAACCTCATTGAACATTGAAGGAAAGTATTAAGTCATCTAGGACAAGGCTCATCATACATCAAGTCAAAAAGGAAACATCTAGCAGATGGGGATATACAAGATCCTCAAAATTCTCTGATGGAATCCTCATCAGATGGTTCACTAATCTAGAGAGGAAGAAAGTGTTTCATCAAAAACTCCAACTTGTGGATTTCATGGTATGATGGTATGATGACATGAGAGATGAATAAGATCAAGGGGTTGAAGATATTTTCAATCAAGGAAGCTATTGGAAGAAGCCTAGATGACCTATAGGTAAAGTGAGGTATGTATTCTTGTATTTGATATTATAAAGTCATGGCGTATGGTTGTAGGTAACATGGATCATTACTTATATATTGAGAAGCATGATCAAGGGAAAAGGATCTCCCCCTCTGAAAGGATGTAGGAAGGCATAAGTCACACTAGATGAAATCAACATAATATGTCATATGAAGTATGAGGTGGTTGAATACAATTAAGGAACTCTGATTGAAAGCTCTTGGGAATGGAATGTGTGCAGAAGGAAGAGATCGTGAGATATGCAACCCTGATGAAGGTGATCGACATCCAAAAGACCAGGAAGATTTGACTAGGAAATCTCCCGGAAAGATATGAAGACTCTGATGAAAGTCTAGAAACAATGGAGACCCTTGAAAATGGATATATTTAGGAGATATGACATGTATGCAGGATGCTTGTGCCTACAATAAGATGTCATGATGAAGAACCATCTTGTAAGGTACTATTTTATTTAGTGTTATGTTTTTATTTCTTGAATAATATTTGGATGAGTTCATGCAGAGCTACTGGAACAAGAGTTGTAAGTATAAGTATAACTAGAATTCATGTGGTGAATGGAAAATCCTGAAAGAGACATGATGAGGAAGAAGTAGCCATATGATGAAGGTTCAAGATATGTATCAAGAAGGCCACTTTCCATGAAGAAAGGAATGACATGATGAACCAAGAAGGAAAGTAATGGATGGCTAATGACCTACAAGAAAGAAGTTTGACTTAATTTCATGACATCAAGGAAGGAAATTGGTCAAGTAGTTGAAGGACCCACGAAGAAGAAGCTACTCATGAAAAGGAGAGTCCCTAGTTAAGAGGGTGATCTGACAAGTAACTAATTGAGAGGGAGCTTGGGCAAGTTCCTTCTCAGAGGGAACTTGGGTACATTCCTTTATAGGAATGTGCATATCTTCCCTAGTTGAGAGGGAGAGATAGACACAACATTCTTGTCTTTACTTGGGAAGAAAGAATGGAGGATTGGGTAATTATCTGGCATCTGAAGCTCTTTGAGGATGTGTAGGGAAACCAAGATAAGAGTAGGTAAGAGGACTAATATTCTTTGAGGGCGGAGAACCCAAGATAAGAATAGTCCTAGAAGGTCATACTCAGTGAACACCTGGGTGGGTATGTACCTTGAGAGACAATGATGGTGTCTATAGTCATTGGTCTCACCAACATTGTGCTTTGATATGATGAGAGATAGATCTTTCAGTAAAGGCCTTGCTGTGGAAACAATGTTGGTTACTATGATGCTATATAGATGGGTTACCAATCCGATTCTTCTTATGAGAAGTTATTCAGATTGAGAATGACCAAGTATGATTATGAATACCTCCCTAGTTAATAGGGAGTGTTGAAGAAAGTGTAACTATGTTCAATCCTCATAATGACATGATCTTTGTAAATGATGAAATAAAAGAAATATAATTTTTTTTGTATGCCTTGCTACATGGGTTTCATGAGAAAGAGGTTTATTTATTAGTGGCTCCCATTGAGAGCCTTAGGATTTATTCAAAGATTCAATGTCATATGAATAATCTCTTCTTGAGCCTATGTTTAATGTATTCAAGTCTATAGAAATATGTAGAAGCCCTCCAAATACAAGCACAATCCCTCTTGAAGAAGTCAGCCTCCAAAATGATATAAAAAGCAGTCATGTCGGCTCAAATAAGAAGACACAACAATTCACTATTTCATGTCAGATTATTATGGTGACTAACCACTATAAATAGGCATGTAAGATCTGCATTACAGGCAGAAGAAGAACTTAGATCCTTTGAAATTTCAGATGAGTACAGGGGTACAATATTTCAGATGGGTACAAACCAGCATCTCTGTAATTTTCAGATGGGTACAGTGGAGTACACAATCTCGGATATCTCTGCAACTTCGGGGTAATTACAGTGAGTAATTACATTCACAAAGAATTCAGACAAGCATCTTTGTGTCTCAGCCTCCTCACTGTCTTGATGATCACTGTCTCGGTATACTAAACGAAGTCACAATCTAGGCATCGTTGTGAGGAGAAGGATCTTTGTAATACACTCTCAGCATACTCTCTAGACACAGTCACAGTCTAGGCATCGTTGTGATGAGAAGGATCTCAGTTATCCAATAATGACACTCTATCTTGACATGCATTCTGGATGATGGTAATCATGATCTCAGTCATGATCTTAACGAAGATATAGTTTCAAGATCATAAGTTTGATAAATATCTCGGTGCATCTCTCATATGTATATATACATATCTCAGTATAGATACCTCGTTTGTATAGTGA
Organism: Pinus tabuliformis; assembly: GCA_031772625.1. Lineage (NCBI taxonomy): Eukaryota > Viridiplantae > Streptophyta > Pinopsida > Pinales > Pinaceae > Pinus > Pinus tabuliformis. Next base: position 509,695,092 of record CM062807.1, read on the forward strand.
AGGAGAAAAAATGATCTTGATGAAGGTGCAACTGAGTGGCAGCAGTAAAAATCTCGGTGATGGCCTTAGTGTTGCAACAACATTGATCTCGGTGGTGTAGTAGTGATGGCCTCAATATTGAAGAAATGATGAAGATCTCAGCAATGAAAAATAAGAGGATTGGTTTCTTGTTCTTGGAGCGTCCTAATAGGTCAAGGGTCATGGTCTTGGTATTCATCAATTGGAATCTCTATAAGAATAATTTTGTGTAGGTTTTGCTCTCCAAGAGTGAGAGGTTTCGGCCCTAGTAGAAAGGAAGCATCTTGTGTTCTTGTCTGTTTTGTTTTGGTAACTATTTGATGAACTAAGAAGAAACACTCTAATAATAACATGCAAAGATTGTCCCTATAAGAAAAGGTTAAAAATACCTCACAAATAGTTATGATGGCGAGAAGAATATTATTAAATTAATTTTCCCTAGATTCTTCAATTGGTGGCGGCCCTTCCTTTCGCAACATTGTAGCAAGAAAACCTCCTCCCATCTCGGCTCATATTTCTAGCCCTTAACTTGGCATCTCAACAAAGGACACATCCACTAGCTCTTCTTTCTTGGAGGCAGCAAAGAAGGGGACCGACGATCAAGCTCAAGCTAAAAAAACTAGAAAATTGTCTGAGGGGTCAAATGGGCCATGTAGGCCATCAACTAAGGTTAAAACCCTTTTGGTGGAAAATATTTGAGCTACGTTTGAGCACATGAAGGAATACACCCTGATAGGAAAATTTGTACGGCCATGGCCTTCAGAAATGGTTATAATAAACTGGATAAGGAAAACCTGGCGCGTTAAAGGAGATATAGAGCTCAAGCTTGGCCCAAAAGTTTTTTTTACAATCATTTTCAATGAAATAAAGGACAAACATGCAATCTTTCAAGGAGGACCTGGCTTCATGAATGTAACAGGACTTTTCATGAAACCATGGGTGCCTAGACTTAACCCTGAAAAAGAATACTGCTCAACCCTTCCACTGTGGATTCACTTATATTCATTTCCGCAAGAGTGGTGGGGTCCAGAGATTCTAACTCAAATTCGAAACAAATTGGGAGATCATATAATGTATTCAGAAACAACTAAGACAGGGCACTACACTTCGTATCCATGTCTCTATGTTTACACAGATCAAACTAAGTCTCTACCAACAAGCATAATACTAATTTGTGAGGACATCATTTGGGAAAAGGCCATTGATTATGAGCAAATACCTTTCCAATGTATAAAATTCCATGAATATTGCCACCTTTAGAGATATTTCCTGGTCATCCCAGAAAAACAGAAGAAATAAGAAAATCTGCACCCAGATCAAGTGGTAGCCTTAGAAGTGTTTACTACAGTTAATACTAGGAAAAGAGCAGTACGTAGAAGGGGAGGAAATAACAAGGAAAAATAATAACAAGAGTAAAACCAATTTGGTATTCTCCATAATCTCCCTGAGGACATCCCTCAAGACCCGGTAGAGAAGGAGAATCAATCTAAACATGATGCAGCCAAGGGGGCAACTACTAATGAGAAAATAAAACCAATGACAGAACACCAAGACAAGGTTAGGGAGGGTACCTCAATGAAAGATGCAGAAGCACCACCCCAAATGGAGGAAGTGAACATCTTGGATCTGGAGCTATTTGAAGTAAACTTTCAGCAGATAGTAGAGGATTCGAAATCGAAGGAACCAAACTCTCCCGAAGGAGCGAGTGCAACTAGGCACAAGGGCATACATGAGACATCAATATCTCCTGCTAAACTAAGTCAACAATCAATGTAATGATTCCTCTCTCAACACAGTGAGTCCATCACAAGGAATAAAATGAAATTCTCCTCAAGATCAAGTAGTAGTTCAAAAATATTTAAACAAAAAAGGAAGAAAATCAAATGTGCAACATCTTCAAGACATGGGGAATATATTGTTGGTATAGGCAGGGTAGCTCCTATTGATACACATTGTCACCCCACCCCCAAATGATAAAGATAATTTCTTGGAATATTCGAGGCCTCAATGGTAAAATCAAAAGTTGGCTCCTCAGAACAAACTCCAACAAGAAAAGTCAGATACCATATTACTATAGGAAACTAAATGCAAGTTTGAAACACTCAAGAATATAGTGTCCTCATTTTTGAAGAACTGTGGACTCTTAAGTCATTGCGTAGTGGGGGCATCGAGTGGGTTCAACATCCTTTGGAATCCATCCATGATGGTTTTGAAGGAATTGTTTTCATTCCCCGGCATTCTTACTGCTCTTTTTAAGTTCGTGGGCTCCTCCCAAGTGGTTTACATATCAAATATATATGGCCCCAATCTGCCTCACGATAAGAGGCATCTGCTGGCAACATTGCAATCTTTGCCCTAACTAATAGGAGAAGCAAAGTGGGTCTTGGGAGTCAACTTTTACATGATCAGGTCTCTGACTGAAAAAAGGGAGGTATTAGAAGACTTGATGAAGAAGGAACTCATTTCAACTCCTTCATAGAGGATCACAAGTTGGTGGATATCCCTACTCCAAATGGCTCCCATACTTAGAACAATTGAAGGGGAGGGAAAAATCATGTGTCATGCAGATTAGACCGCTTCTTGGCATCAGAATCCCTATATTTGAAAAGCTTGGGTGCAGAAGAAAACATTTTTACTAGCCATGGATCTAATCACCAGCACATTAGACTTATGCTAAAATGGTCCAGCACTCCCCCCAACGAACGTTTTAGGTTTGAAGCATTCTGGCTTTGGCATCTAGAATTTACTTCAAACATGGAAAAATGGTGGTTGGAATCTTCAACCCTTCATGGATGAATAATGTTCCGCTTTCAACAAAGGCTAAAATTCATGAAGCAAAAATTGAAAGCATGTAATATTATGGACTTTGGGAACATCCAAGAAGCAAAAAGGAATGTTGGGAACAACATGGAATAGGTGCAGCAAAGAATGATAGTAGAGGGAGGTACATAAGAGCTTAAATAAAAGGAAAAGGAATTAGCACAACAACATGGGGAAAGTCTACAGAAGCAAGAAATTATGTATAAGCACAAATCTAGAATAAAATGGATGCAAGAAGGTGAAAAAAATACAAAATTCTTCCATATATCTATGATACAATATACATAGCAAAATAAGACCCATTTCATTCAAGATGAGTCTCAGCAAATATTGGAAGAGTAGGATGAAAACTCAACAACGATGCACAATCACTTCCAAACTCTGCTTAAAGAATTGGTTAATGACAGAGGGGATACAACTAATTAGATTCTTTAGCATATCCCCAAATTGGTCTTGGAAAAGCAGAACACACTCTTATCTCATGAAGTGTCCTTCAGGGAAGTAGAAGACATTGTTGTGAGCATGCCAAGAAAAAGGCACCTGGCACTCATGGCTTAACAATTGAATTCTACCAGGGTTGTTGGCACATCTTGTGGTATGATGTCTAGCAAGTTGGGGAAAATGCTATTTGTTTTTCAATACTCTAGTGGCAGTGCAGACCCATATTTCCTGCCTTATGGGCTTAAAAATAGACACCTTCCCTTCTACTTATATGGGGGCTCCCTTAACTACCAACCCCTTGAAGCTTTCGATCTAGAAAAACCTTATCCTGAAATTTGAATCGAAACTCTCATCTTGGAACTTTAGGGCTCTCAATTTGGCAGGCAGGATGACTATTTTGAAGTCAACTTTACAATCCATGCCAACATATTTTCTCTCCATCTTGGATGCTTGAAAGGTATTTCTCAGTAAACTACGAAGCATCCACCATTCATTCCTTTGGGGAGGGCTTAGCAGGGCAAAAAAATGGGCCTTAGTGGCCTGGGATAAGCTATGTTCTTCCAAACACTACGAAGGCTTGGGCCTTAGAGATCCGCAAATTTTGAGTTAGGTGCTCTCTACTAAAGTTTGGTGGAGATGGATAAAAGGCCCATCTTCTCAATGGGTTCAGTATTGGTCTAACAAGTATGCTCCTGGAATCACTTCTAATAAATTAGTTAGATTATCAAATATAATGTGAGGCTCACACATGTGGAACTCAACATGTCACAACATCACTCTAGTATAGGAACACAACTTCTAGGAGGCATGAAATTGAAAATTAATTCTATTTTGGGAGGATTCCTGGAACCACTATCCAAAACTCTCTTCTCTTTCCCATTTAAACTCTCTAAAAGATAATCTCACCAGTAGGGGATCTCTAGCATTGTGTGATTATTATACTGAGCAGCACCCTCCCACTAGGTGGAGAAAATCGCGTGATTTCACCCCCCTCCTATCACCGCACCTCGTAGAGGATTATAAATTGATCATTGAACATTTAACAAATCACAACATATATCTGCATGAGGGAAATGATGTGCTAAGGTGGGGATATCAAACTTCAGGAAACTTCATCATTAAGGAAGCAAGCCAATTGTTAATCATAAATATTCTCCCAGAGGCTAGAAATCAGTGGAAGCACTTGTGGAAACTCAAATTGGCTAAAAATTTCTCTATTCCTTTAGTTGCTGCTCAAACAGAAAATGCTCACCTGGGATAGGCTGCAGAAACGAGGATTCATAGGACCCTCGGTTGTCCATCTCTGCTTCTTGAAATAAGAGAATTATGATTATCTATTTCTTGACTGTGATTACACAAAAGAAATTAGGATGCTTTTGCACCATTCCTTTGGCATTCCTCCTCAAGGTTGGGTGGGAATTAAGGAGCTCTTGTTAATTGGACAATGCCTTCCTTCTCAACTCTTATTTTAAACAGGGCCTAGGAATTGTTGTCGGGTTTCATCCTTTGATCCCTATGGAAGGAAAGGAACTACAAGATTTTCAAGGACTCCTCCAGAGGGCCATGAGTAGTTTGGGATCAAAATCTATAGATGTTGAATGAAATTATATATCTTATCCTCTGGGATTCCAAGGATTGGGAGTGTGCTGAGTCTGAAAAATGGATCTTATACAACCTTGGGTTGAAGGCTTCAGAGACAAGGAAAAATAACAGGAAATCTCAGGTAAGGAAGACAAGTCATGTTGATTGGTCCCCACCACCATTTTGTTTTGTTAAACTAAATTTCGATGGATCTTCTAAGGAAACTTGGGCCCGGCTAGCTGTGGAGGCACCTTCAGGAATGAGCAAGAAGCCATTTTGCATATTTATATGGGAAAATTAGAAGATACTACAAACAACACAGTGGAGCTATGGGATTAGAACAAGGTTTAAAATTAGCCAAGCAACTTCACTTCAACCAACTCGTAATCGAGTGGGACTTAGAGCTCATCATCATAATCCTAAAAAAAATTCAATCAGGCACTCCTCTTCAAAAAATTGTCAATAGTTGGAGGCTTGAATGCAGGATGGATTGAGTGGTTAAGGCACCAACGCAAATAGAGGGAACTCTTCTACTACATATTAAGTGTGAAGGGAACAAGTTGGAAGATTTTCTAGCAAAAAGAGGATTGGCCTTGAATACGCCTTTCTAGGGAACTCAATGGTCAAGGAAAATCCGAAATCCACTAAGGGCAGCGTGTGATGCAATCACAACTAATTATTGTCCACCAATGTCGAGGGAAATATCAGACTTTCTTGAGAGGCCTAATGTAGAAATCAAACCTCACCACTTGTTAGAGGATTTGAGAGATCTCACGTTCTCATCCAATTATAGAGTTGTTAATGCTTCAGGTTTGGGAAAGCCTAGATTGATAGTTTGTGATTAGTACCAATTTGGAATCTGGAATGTGCTACATCAAAGATCAGAGACTTGAAGGAGAGTCTGGAATTTTCTTCATGTCGGATGGAATTCTTAGGCTAACTGTGTATATTTTAAAGACAATATGGATGTACACTTGGTCAGGTTTCCCTGTGGGCAAGTCAACCATATCATCCCAAAGAATGTATCCTATCACTCTAGAGTAATATCAAGACAAACTTTATACAAAAAAAATGATTGGCTTTCAAGAAATGGAATAATATTCAAGTGAGAATGCCTTCCCTTCAGAATAATAACGACAAGTGAGGGAGTTATCTTTCTATGTCATATGTAGAGGATATATTATGGCTAAAGGATTTTTCTCTATGAGGTTCCATCTACATTTCAAACAACTTGAACTTGGAATTTCTCATGTTGGCGGCTTTGGTTTGAAGAGGGAGAATTTCAATCATGAATATCGAAGTATAAGAAACACATTTTTTCCTTTCATTAGGCCTTGGATGAAAATACAAGGATAGAAAGTGTTGTTCTCACCCAAAAAATAATCACCTAGCCATTTCTTAAAAGGTGGATCGAAATACACCATGTAGGATTAATTTTACCATGGTAAAATGACTTTCACCATAGGAAATAATTTAGTAAACCATTTTCATTAAATTATTTCTAATTAAAATTCAAAAACACTATAAGAACATTTAAATAAATCAACATTTATTTATTATTCTCTAGGAATAATTATTAAATCACTATTTGATCATTATTCCTTGTCACGTTTGACTAAATCACCTTGGAATAATAAAATAAATCACTATTTTTTACTATTCCTTATTCTTATTTTTGGAATAATTGTTAAACCATTATTTAATAATTATTTCAAATTCACACTTTTCTTAATTCTCACAAGTTAATTAATAAATAATTTTATTTTTTAATTACTTCAATGACTTTCTAAATAATTATATTTGATCCTTTTGAATATTTTTTCCCTCTCCAAAAAATAAAATAAAGTAATTTCAACAGCTAGATTTGGATTTGGTCAATAATTTGTTATTATTTTCTAATTCCTAGTTTAGCTCAATACTTTGTTATAAATAAGAGGGCTTTCCATTCATTCTTCACTATGGTCATTATCATTGCCACCATTATCACCTCACAAAATTTGAGCTCCCACTTGAGTTCCATCTTGCTTTTGGATTTTCTACATATTTGAAAGAGAAAAACAAAATTGTTGAACCACAAGGACATCTAAAGGATCCATCACACAGAGGGGGATCTAGAGAACCATTTTTTAAATCTTCCTCATGAGGTGTTTTAATAAAATTATAATTCATTTAAAGTATTATATTGGGTTATTGCACTTTTCTTTACTGCTTCCATATGTTTTGGGCTTACGTGAGATATTTTCTTGTAGGGTTTTATCAATTTTGTTGTAGATCTAAAGCATACAAGTGACCACACTCTATTGTTAGGGTCACTAGTCACTAGTGACTTAAGTGAAGCACTTTTGGTACACATACTAAGAATCTTTACACTAAGAAATGGTAACTCCATTGGTGTAGTAATTCAAAACCTTGGTGACTGTTGTTTCAGCTATCTTCAGTGTTTTTCTAGCTATTTTAGACCTCTCATTTCTATTTTTAGATTTCCTTTGTTTTTTGGAAAATTTTATGTTTCTGTTGGGGTTCCACAACTTTTTTCATGTCACAGGTACCAGTCGAGTAGGAGATGACACAATCTAGGTGAGATCTTCTGAGCGAGAGTTGCGGGAGCAAAACACATTTTTCAAGCTCTTTTCTGCATCCCAACACCCTTTGTAGGCCATGAGATGTGTCCAGACGCAGTTTACAGGTCAATACCTATGTTCTATAGTTTTCAAACAAAAAAAATCAGAATTTTCCCAGATTTTTTCAGAGATTGTTGCATGTTTGTCGGGAAGGGTTTCTTATCTTTCCTATGTCCCAACTAGGCCTAGATCCATTTAGATAATTCTTGTTGACGAAAGGAAAAACCCCCTAGGGTTTAGAGTACACCTCCATTAGTTAGGAAAAGGGGTTCTACAGTGAGGAGTCTAGTTTGCAGTAGTTTCAACCACTATTTTTTAGTCGTTTTAACAAGTTATAATACTCCCTTTAGACACTTTTATACAACACTTTATTCCACTATGAATCTAGTGTTGACTTGCCTCCATAAGATCCCCTTGTGTATCCTTCGGTTCGTAGCCATTTATCTTCCCTTTACCAGGTATCTGCCCTCTATTCTTTACTGGTTTTTTGCATCATTTATAGTAGATTGTTGCCTATAGATCCCAGTCCCTTTGAATTTTGATCTTTTGGGCCATAATTCTATCTTTGAGTAGTTTTTTTTCCACCTACTTTTTTGTTTCTTGTTTTCCTCTTTGGGTGGGGATTTGTGTGCTTGAATTTTTTGTTCATTTTACTATCCCTTTTCAGCATTATTTACATTTTTTCTGCATTTTTTTATCAGAACATGGCATCATAAAACATGCTTAATTAACTCATACACTGAATACACTTTTCAAATGCACGTGCACACCCTAAGTGAACGTGAGCTTGGTTAACACCGCCAAGCCAAAGCTTGAAACAAGCCACATAATAATAACTTAACACACATAGATTAAGCCCACTTAGGCACAAAGGATAGACAATCTATGTAGTTAGGTGTAAGATTGGTGGGATAGGCTTCCAATAAAACCCATCGATCACTTACATTGATACATAGCTTGTTGACATATTAGGGAGCTTAAAATCCTTCACCATCCATGGTCCAAAGCCAGAGTGTGTTTGAAAATCGATTCAAAGTGAGTTAGGCTAGGTCATTTTGCGAGTGGTTCTCCTCAGGGCTACCCAACCCTTGGCAGGGAATATCGTTCTTTGGTTGATCACCAAGAAGCTCAAGACTTGAGCACCGTTATGGGATGAAGGTAATCGTAGTGACCAATCATAGGAAAAACACCCTATAGGACTAGATGTGGGCAACTATTGGTTCTCCACCACACCTTTTTCGAGACAACTCTTCTTGCAGGGATCAAATTTCATGAAGTAAGAAGTCTCTTGGAAGGCCATCTAAAATAGTCGATTTAGGACTTGCTCGAGGATTTAGATCACATATAGGCTAGAGATAATTTTTCTTTGAGAGGACGTGTTTTATTGAATTAGAGTAGCATATTAATATAGTTAGTTTACATTTGGTAGCACTGCACTAGGTGTTTTCTTGTTCTTTATTTCTATTTTCCTCCTATCATCATCATGTAGTATATTGATTCATATTTATCTTGACATCATTGCATCCCCTAGACATTTTCCGCAGAGACTTCGTGGCCTTCACGCCCAGTTTCCTTTAGGACATCTTAATCCCCCCTATTGAGTTCGATTTCATCCTCATATTCCTCCTTTGAGTCTCCATACTAACTCTAGTTCTTTTGATTCTTCTAGTTCTTCCTTTCATTCCACATCCGCCCAACCTCATACTGCCATTATGTCAAGCACCAACGTGGGTGTGGGAAACCAAGGTGGTAACTAAGGTAACCCCATAGGCGGAACCTCTGCCGGTATGGTCACTAATCTTCCATTGCTCCCCTATATGGCTATTTTGAACCTCCTTTATTTCATCCAGCTCATCAATGATCCCCTTCTCCATGACCCCAATTGGCTTGCTATGCCTACCAAGCTTCCTTCTGACATCCCTAAGTTTGAAGGTAATCCTTAATAAGACCCCACAAATCATGTTCGCTCTTTCCATATGTGGTGTTCATCAAATTCCATCACTAAAGACTCCATTCATATTTGCCTTTTCCAATGCACCCTTACTAGAGCTACTGCCAAATGATATGTGGACCAATCACATGCATCCCATTCCATATTCACAACTTTTGCCAATGATTTTATTTCCTATTTTGAACTACCTCTCTAATATGACATGAGTGTTGAACTCTTGAGCTCTTTTTGTCAAGCTTTTGTCACCCGCCTTTATGATCATGTCCAAGAATGGCACAAAAGAAGGAGAATGTGTAGAGTCCCTGAGTTTGAAGACCGTGTCTATATGGATTGGTTCCTTAGAATTATTTCCCCCCCCATAGGTAAATATGCCGCCTTTCACTTCCCCCAATATGAGGAATAAGTGCTCCAGATAGATTTAAAATATGACCTGATCTATGCATAGTTAAGTTATATTGTTTATACTGTCCTTTCGACCTACCTTCGCCTAGTGCTCCTAATGCATCGCGAACATCTCATGTCACTAATAGTATCATTGTATCTATCTCACACCCTCAACTATCACCATATCCTCAACCTTCTATGAGTGATTCTCAACCCCAAGGGCGACTAGTTCCACTTACATCTATGCCCCTCCTAATCCTTCACATATCAATGCTTACCAAGGTACAAGAACATCATATGAATATCCCTACAAAAAATCATTGCTCCACCTAGTTATCCAAATATTGTTGTGAATCCTTACTATCCTTATGCATCTTCTAACGCTCCAACCCCATTGGCACTAACGCCCCAACCTCCCATACCTCCTCCACCTGTGCCACAACAACATCCACCACCCTAAGGTCAAGTATATGCCCAACAGAGTACAACCAATCCCCCCAACCCTAAGAGGAGAAATAAAGGGAAGGGTAACTGAAACCAACCAGCTTAAGGTAACCAAGGAAGCCAAGGTCCACCACCTAATGCCCCTAAGGGTGGCCATCCTAATCCCGCAACCCAACAATAGGGTGGACAACCCAAGCAAAACAAGGCTCTTTGAATGAACAAAACTTATGCCTGTTGCAGATTATTTGGCTATTATACTCATGAATGTCCCCTTTTACCCCAGATGCACCAAACAAGGGAATCTCAAGAAACTATTTATATAGGACCCCATCCCATTACTCCTCCTCCACCTCTAAATTCAACACAACTGGTTGCGCTTAGAAATCATTTTCCTCATCAAGGATATGTAGCTTCCCAATCCACACAGTGCAATGCAACTCCTTAACCTTCACAATCTGTCCAAAAGAATTACCATATCCTCATGATGAATTTTTAACAATTCAACACTGAGCAAGTCAACCTCCAGACTCGGTCGTGCCAATATGACAAGCCCCCTTCAAAATCAACGATTGATTCCCAACCTAACATTTCCATCGAGCCTATATCATTTCCAAATGACATCTTACATATCCCTCTACCTAAATTCAAGATTACCCCCAATATCCCCAAAGGTCCATTACATCGAAATGTTGCTTCTTCTAAAGCCGCCCATACTTATAGCGTAGCAGATGACTTGGTGCAATCTCCTACTGCCATGTCAACATTGGAAGTCCTCTAGACATTCCCATCCCAATGAAAATATCTCCTATATTTTTTAGGTGTTGTGGTTCCATTTGAAAATCATCTGATTGTCTTTGACATTGACAAAGCAGAACATCCCCTCCTTCCTTCATTTGTTTCCTTTCAAATACCAGTCTCCATTAAAAATGCCATTGTCCAATGGTGTATAATATATGAAGGTGCCTCCACCTATGTGATGGTCGCTACTATTTGGAAGTATTTTGGTTCCCCTAACCAGAGCCCATCCACTATCACTCTCCATGCTTGGGATGGTCACCCCTCACATCCCCTTAGTTTATATCACAACTGTCGCATCACTATTGCTGGGAAGGAAGTGTTAATTGATATCAATGTCATCGATGTCGCATTAGATTATAACATCCTGTTGGATCATAGCTACACATATTCCATGTTAGTTATCGCATCCTTTGTCTTTTGCAATATGTCCTTCCCTCATAATGGAAATATCATCGCTATTGATCTGCTAACTTATTATGACCATAAGCCGTAAACCTCTCCTCAGACCACTATCCCATCAATGACTGGAAATAAGATTATCCCTTCCTTAATCGATGTTTCTCCTGGATTCTACAAATATTCCAGGATGCTTGGGGCTTATTATGGTCCACTGCCTAATCATTTTGAGCCTAGATCTTCGAGTGTTTCCATGCTTCAACAATCATTGGTCGTAGACAAGTGGTCTAGTACACCTTCTCAGTATCCAGCTCCTCTGCAACCTCCTACTCTAGATTCAACTCGTCCTTCAGGTACAATTCCTCTAAGAAATTTTCCTTTTGTTGGTATATCTCCCGGTCCTTTTCAACCAGGAACCATCCCCCTGGGTCTTAACCATCCCAGAGTTGTTCCCCAAGTCATTACCCCTCTAGTCATATGCCTTCCTTGTTCTCACCACCAAGAATATTTTCTAACTATTTTATGGCTAGGTTGAGTATTCCTGACATCACTTTGGGGATCCCAATATGGTACATTCATCCTCACGTAAACACTCATCCTAATTAACTCAAACCTTACATAGCTTTGACTCTGGTTCAACCCGTTGGTCCCACCCCTTTTGTTACTTCAATTCCACAACAACCTCAGCAGGTAGCCATTCCTATTCTAAAGGGGTTTGGTGAGGGGGAAAAGCCCAAAAAAAGGGAACCAAAGACAAGGCACCCCAACCAACTCTCACTCCTCCTAAACTGCCAAAGCCCGCTCCTCCATGCACTTTGTGTGATGTCATTGGGCATGTGACCACCGATTGTCCCGAGCTCCCTCATATTAATAATTTGGTCTCTGATACATTTCCTGACTCTAACATTCCTGAGGTCCATGTCACCTTAGCTGAGTCCACCAAGAAGAACAAATCCTTACGCACAAATCACCCTTGTGCTTTGTGTGATAACTATGGCCATTACTCCTATCAGTGTCTCCATCTCCAAATTTTTCACGATACACTTCAAGTGCTTCATGAGTTAGACGTCGTTCATAGTAATTACACTTCTCCTCTACCTACAGTTTTTGGCCCCACTGCTTTGCTAGAATAGGAGGAATCCCAACCCACCATTGTAATACCCCCTCCTAATGTCGAGATGATGGATATTTCCGCTCCTATTATCTACCTATTGTCATCCATGGGATCGATCTATTGGGACTCTCTTGGAGTTTCCTGTTGTGATTTTGTCGAACCTTCTTCGGCAAACACTTCAGTCTCAACATCGATAGATGTCACATCTACTGGTTATCCCTCCATCCCTCCCAATGATGCATATTTGAAACTTGTCTCCCATGATGATGATTGGTTCAACCACCCCTTACTTCAAACCCACAAATTCGAACCACATACACCTTGTGGCCATTACATTGCCATTGAATATTTGGAGAAGGGGGAAACCACTTTTGAGAGTCCACACTCTTGCAGACATAAAGCATAAAAGTAGCCACACTCTATTGTTAGGGTCACTAGTCACCAGTGAGTTAAGTGAAGCATTTTTGGAACACATACTAAGAATTTTCATACTAACAAGTGTAGGAGGGATTGTCCTTGATCCCAAATAAAATCATGAATTAAGTTTCACATGGGGGATTAATGGTGTTTCCAATAATGAGGCAAAGGTAATACCATTATTCCAAGGTTAAATTACACTGAAGAACAAAGGGATCACACATTTCATAGTTGTGGGACTCTAATAGTTACCATATGTGGTTCCAATTTCCATCACATGATATTGATCTTTGTAGGCTCATCCATAGGGCACAAGTCCTAAAGAAGAGCTATAATTATATTGAGCTCATTGAAGTACTAACAATTTATAGAACCTTAATAGATTCAAAACGAAATGAGGTAGTCTTAATTGAATTTGGAAAGTAAGCATAGATGGTCGGGTTTAATATAATCAAACCTCCCTTGGTTCAATTAACATATATCCAAAGTATGTTGCATTCATGCTATGGAGACAAGTGGCAAGGTAAGCTCAAGGATATGTGATGGGAATTAAAGCCCATATGGGTTATTTTACTACCTCATTCACTCAATCTCATAGTAAGTCCTATTAAACTAATGTTGATGGGATAAATATTCAACCGTGGTTTTATTTGTTTACCATTTTGGAATTTTTCTTTGTATAATGTTAGTTGTTACATACTAACAGATGGGTGGAGAGTTATGGAGGAAGTTTGGTTAAAAAGTGTAGGTTGGCATACCAAAATCATATTTTGGGACATAACATTATAGATATGGGGCCTATGGAATCTTTGGGTGCCATTTTAGATTTTATTCACTTCAAGGAGGTGGTTCTTTGGTTGTTTTGTTGTAGGCATATGGCTATATATAATATTTATTCAATTTGTTATATGTTATTTAAGAATGTTGATCAGTCACACATGATATGAGGAGGCATAAGTGACATGTGGATGACGTTCAATATGTTTTTTCTCTTTTGGCTCAAAATTAGATGTAACACTCCCTCCCACCTCCTTTGACTTCCCAAGCAGATAGGAGGTGCTAATTTTAATTAACCGAAACTCTAAGGTTTCATTATGGATACTGGGTTAAAAATTTATTCGTTCCCAAAGTTAGCATAATTAAATTTGGACAACACAGTTGCATTCTACTTATTGAGAGATTTCTTGTGATATAAAATTTTACCTCAATCCAACTCCTAGATTGAAAGTTATTTCCTTTCAAATATTGGCCCTTATAACTCTTGCCACGTCAACAGGGGTTTCCATGTGGCACCCACGGAAGACCCATGAATCCTTTCCATGTCAATCATGAAACCAACATGGTGCTTATGTAGCTTATTGGCACATCCATGGCACTTTCCAATTCAATTTACTTGCAAGTCCCACTAAGCTTGACTTCTTTGTGCAAAAATAAACTTATTTTATATCCATCCATAGGGGGCGTTTGGGTAAGAAAGTAGTTATTACTTGGAAAACCTCTCAGATCCCTATATCCACATATACATTTGAATCATCACCATCCCACAACACTTATTTGGGCCTAGACCACATCCATCTCTTACGTGAAACACATAATTACAAAAGTCTTGAATGCATAGATTATGGAATACATCCACCACACATAAAGTGGATTTGAAACTAAACCGTAAGCACCTTGACAAGTCGCACCCCATATTTTAGTCAAAATACAACTTGTGAGCATATCTAGCTACAATCCCTTGGACTCCGAAAATGGGTCCCAAATCAAATAATGGCTATAATTACCTTGCCATGAGGTATTTGGTTTATTCAATCCAATTCCTCCACAAAGATGCATAAATACAATCAGCCCAAATGTCAAGACTTCTAGATACATTTGTTGATCCCACTTTGTATCCGACTCAAATACAAAATTGTACCAATAACATATCCAAACCTAGATACAATTGGATTCTCTAAAGTCTCGAAGATTATAAACTTTTATGATTTTTAGGGACTTAGCCTATACTTGCAATGATGCATAGTGTTGCTCATAAAACTAACTTCTATAGGAATGTATTCTTTATTCCAACTCCAACATTTCAGAAATTGATTCAAGCTACAAATCCAATAAATAGATTCAATAACATGCCTACTATTAGGCATCAACACTTAGCTAAATCATAGATAGCAGTGTTATATAACTTCCTCACAACAACACCATAAAAAATGCATAATGGGTCCCAATTAGACTATATTAGGTCTACTAATATAGCATACTATGAAAAAAATCAATCACAAACTTTCGATAGTCTTAAGCACATAAATCCACATGAGTCATATCATACTAAAATACAAATTCCATACACTATAACATTTGAACTAAGCATATTAAACATTCATACATGATCATATAAATAGCTCCATGCTCAAAATAATACCATCACATTCATCCTGAGGCTTCCAACCTTTCACAAACATTAGAGTCATTCAGATAACCATCTCATTTTAGGAAACTAGGAAAATACATTCCTTTGCAATCAATGTTGATATACGCGCAGTGTTAAAGCACACAATAATATCAACCACTTTTAATATTGCAACGTAACTATAACTAAACACACTTATCTATATATTTTTGAATGAATGAAAACAAAGGAACAAAATTCAACTCTCCAGCCAAGCATAAGAAAATTGCACTACAATCTTTCTTGCAATTGACTACCCCCAAGCTAGATTTAGAATATGAGGAGTTAAGTGCTCAATGGTATTGAAACCTATACTATTCAATAAAATAATAAAAAGAGAATTCCATTGTATAGGTGGTTAATTAATTGCCTCTAGTAGAAAGCGCCATAGTGACCTTTACCCTAGTAGAAATTAATCACAAGGATTCACCCCACACTCAATGAGATGTAGTTCAGCTCTACGAGGATGAATACGCTACATAGGTGGTTTATGAGTTGCTTATATAACCTAGCATTAGAGGAGTCGAGAGCCACTATCTAGGAGGCTTATCGATTTACTGAATGAGAAAACGAGTGGTCTATCATCCCCAATGTGAGCACTTGGTGGTTTATCGGTTCCTTTCAGCTAGCACTTGGGTGCCTCAACCTATTAATTGGTTTATCAGATTACAAAATAAGAATGTAAGTGGTGTATCTGTCCAAATGTGATCACTTAGTCATATATCGGTTCCTTTTATCTAGCACCTCAGTGGTTTATCAGCCCTAAGGCTAACAGTGATTGATTCAACTCCATTGAAATTTCACTAGCGAATCAATTCATAGGCATGCACAGTGACCTTACCAAAACACATGGAATACTGTCCAAAAATTGAGCACAAGATAGAAAAGGTTATTTCTTCCTAGAAAATTCATGTCCACTACTAACTCCATGCTCTGTGTTCTCTTGAACTACCCACTATGTAGTTTGTTTGCACCTCCTCTTGCATCTTTTTCATACCACCCTTGGTTCTCATCAAGAATTTGCTTCATTTTCCTTCCTTGTGTGTTGACCACACTCACACACTCCGCGAGAACCAAGAATGCATGGGCTCATCCTCCACTTAGGAAAACCATACATGAATTCAATGCTTTCACCAACAATTCCATAAATTCATCAAGGAGATAGGTGGTGAATAAATACAATGGCTTGGGTTTAGAAGAAACTCCCTCCTTAGGCCTCTAAATCTGTGTACACTCCTCTCAGCTAGTCAATTATTACATTTCCAAATTATTTACATGAATTAAAATTCATAACGATATTAACCATAGGGATAGAAAAAGGGGATATCATAATACAAGGGTGGGATGAGGACTAGGAGCATAAGGCCATTATGGAAACTCTAGCCTAAGATAAACATGTGATTGGTAAAACATGTACCTGAAGCCACAAAAAGGGAAGACAAAAGAATTAAAATTTTTGTGGAAAGTAAAAGTAAAAAATATGAATGATTGGAATAAAATGTTGGCATGCTACAAGACATGGTCATTAAAATAGTGAATGGTTGGGAACCTACTAAAAGGAATTTGTAGTCCTTGATTCCAACTCCCATTCATTCATTGGATCGGTGAAGTATGTACTATGAGAGTGAAGGAATAAGCAATCATGCAACAAACAACATTGGATGGTGACATGGAGATGGTATCAACTAGATAAATATTTACACATTAAGTTAATATGAAGCAAAAACCAACCTTTAATGGATAGGATTCTCTATAAAATTGGGTCTATGCAATGTTTTCCAAAGTAGTTGTTTTATTAAAGAAAAAATTCAAATTGTGTCATAATTGAGTTTATAGTTATTGGGTAAGGATAGAAATTTTATCAATTTATAATTATAGGGCAAGGATAGCAAGGTTAACATAACTAATTGCTAGAAATTCTAAAATTTTGGGAGCTTCTAAAGTATCAACTTTACATAGCTTCATTTTATCTTATATTAACTTTTCACACCATTAGGCCATTGCCAATTTTGTAAATATTTAAATAAAAATGTCAAAAAATTAACATGAAGCATCTTTTCCAATCTTGCATAGATATGGAGATATGTTTCTTAAATCACCTAAAACGGTCCCAGGATCACAAAACCAAACCAAGCTTGGATGCCTCAGAATTTCTTCACCATAACTTAAGGAATTTTTGTGTCTCCGCCCACCTATCAAGAGCTTCCTAAATAAAACCATCTCCACCCCCAACCCTTGTGAATTTTCTTGAGACCATCTCACCCAGTTCCAAAATCTTCTCGCAATCCAAAGGTCAAACTGAAATGAACCTCATCACACCATGGATATCTACGAAATGACAAGGCAAGGTTGAAACCACTATCAAACCAGACAAAACCCATGACAATAACAACAAATGACATGCATATACCATGCATCCAAAAACCATCAAGGGAATCACACATGCAACTTGTTATTTGCAATGGAATCTGGTTGTAGTTGCTGTTTGGTCAATTTAGTGTGTTCTAAATTGCTGATTAAAATGTCAATCCGGGATTCGTAAACTGACGAAGAGAAGTGTACTATATGTACAAGATAACCATTTTCTTAGTCTTTTGTCATGTTTGAGTTTTTTTTAGTTTGTTTTTGGATTTATCTTTTATGGATTCCCTAGTGTGTGATGGCGAAAATGAAAGTTAAGTATGGATGGTAATGGTGATTTCCACAATGATTTTCCAAAAAAACTGTTCAAAAAGAAAGCTCTAAAATAACTGTAATGAAATCAATTCTTAAGAGGAAGTAAATGTATCAAACAGTGAACTAATGACAATGGCCCTGTATCCTTACTGCTGCATGAAAAAGAAAGTAAAAACTGAACTTAAAGCAACTCAAAAACTAAAAGCAAAGCAACTAATTCACACTACTTCAACTCTTCTGATCCTTTACCCTTCATCTCAATCTACCTTATGGGAAGCAATCATGAACAAGTTAAGCAATATGATATCTAAATTGCAGGAAATTAAATTGCATAAAGGAAACTAATCACACTACTTCAACTCTTCTGATCCTTTACCCTTCATCTCAATCTACCTTATGGGAAGCAATCATGAACAAGTTAAGCAATATGATATCTAAATTGCAAGAAAGCAAACTAAATCACACTACAATAAGTAATATTCTGATTCCTTACTAATAGAGTCACTTGACTATAGAAAGAAACCATAAACAAATGAGTAGTATGATGTCTAAGTAGCAGAAAAATAAATAAGCAAAACACAATTTGAAAAATGACAGTGCTGGAATTTAACTTCAGAAAATGAAAATTAGCAGGAAGGACAAGATGATCTCATATGTCAGTAGTTATCAAAAAGATGAAAATTTGCCCAGGTTGCCTAAGAAAACCTGTAGAAAAGCACTGATCAGTTGACAGCTATAAGAAAACATAAATGAAAATGTAAACAACAGTGAATTAAAAACATCAAAACAGCAGGTTATATACAAGCTAATAATTATGAAAGCAGAAACATAATAAAATCAAATGAGAACTATACAGGGCTTTAGTGCGCAGGGGCCCTCTGCCACCTCAGCTAGTCAACGAACAATCACAAAAACGAGCTCAGGAAAGTAGTCTTCTCATGTATTAAAGCAGCAGCAAAATATGTAAAACAGAGTGTAGTGGGGTGATAATAACAACAGTTCAAAAATTACATCTCCAAAAGCTTCTATACAGCGTTTATCAACGCGTTATTTATAATGAAAAAGTGTTGCAACTAACTCCTAAATCCTATGCTGTTAACGGCGTTGCCAGAGACACATAGATCTCCTCAGCCCGAGATCTAGCGTAATGGTCATCATGTCCATTAAATCCTCGGAGTGGTAGCTGCCGGATTCAGGTTACGGGGTTGATCTCTAGGTGTGCCGACATCTTCGTGAGCTGAGGACTGTGCCACGTAAACCTTCACGTGCTCAAAACAGAGACGTGCCACCGCTAAATTCCTTGGTTGGCTTCGCCTTTAACCCTTGTTGACCGTGACCTTTTATGGATGATTTGGCTGATCTGAAGGGACACGTTCCATGTGCACGTCACCTGTAGCTTTCCCATGTGGCTCGTTTCTTCATAGGACACCTGTAGCATAGCCTTTAACAAAATGGCTGCGGAAACCTGTGCTGGCTGCGGAAACTTGTGCTGGCTGCGGAAACCTGTGTTGGCTGCGGAAACTGACAAGTTTTTGCAGCTGCCTGAAAAAAAATCTAAACCAAACAACAGTCATAAGCATAGTTACAAAACCATGTCAGAAGCTCTTTTTAGACTATAATGCAATGATTTAACAGCTTGGTGGATGAAGTAAGTGGAAAAAGAAGGCTGAGAGGGTGTATAGGAAGGTGCAGGTTTGAGGTTCAACATACCCCCACTGTGAAGGTGTTGCATGTCCTCATGCAACCAAAATTTAGTCATTTCCCTCTAATCCATATGTTCTGAGGCTTCTGCTAGGACATCTAGCCCTCTTTTCTTCTTCTTTGGTGCTAACATCATCCTGGGTTTCCTGACTAGACATTTGAACTTGAGATTAATCAATGCTCTGCTTAACTTTTTGCACTTTTTCTTCAGTTTCTTGTTTTTCTTTTGCCACGGTCCTAAATGGAGCATAGTGTTGTCATGGATAATCTTATCTACCTTGCTCTGCTCTTTGAGTGCTTCATTTTCCTGCTTGATATGCCTATTTAGGACTTCTAATTCAAATACCTCCTGTTTCAAGGACTGAACTTGGGCATCTAGTGGCAGAGTGATACTCGGACCTGCAGCTGATTGTTCTAAGGATTCCAGGTAGTTATATACCTCTTGCTAATTAGGATCTACCTCAGGTGTCTTTCTCATACTAAGCTCAAAATCTGGTGGAGGAGGAGGACTGCTCTCTCTTTTTGGCCGACAAGGGCTTTCATCATGTGGAGGACTTGGTTCAATGCTTGCTTGAGCTGGAGACTTCTTAAGTGTCTTTTCACCTAAATCGATAAAGTGAGGCTGTTTTTCTTGGGTTTTACTCACCTTTCCTCTTAGCCTAGTGCTCCTCCTTAAGTATGGACTAGTACTCTTTTCTTGTGTACTCTGTTTTCCTTTTTACTTTTTCTTTGCTATAGCAGCAGCCTGAAGATGTACTAATCTTTCTGACAGTGGTTAATAATCCTCCTCTATGGATTGCTCACGGGATGGATAGACTTCTTGGATGGTTCTTTTTCCTTTTTCTTTCTTCTGTTTCTTGCTTTTAGCTTTATCTTCTTCTTCTTTTTGGTCAGTTTCTTGAGTTTCTATAGTAGGGGAGTCTTGGACTGTAGTGTTCTTTTCTCTCCTCCTACTTTTTCTTCGAATCTTCGGTGGACTACTTCCAGAGGCCTCAGATGGCTCTTGGAAGTAGTTTCTTATCAAGAATTTCTCCCAAGTATCTTTAGTTTTCTTCAGCTGATCCTCAATAAGAATTTTTATGAGTCCATGATGGTAGAGATGAGGTTCAATGTTTCCTATGTGTTTTTGAACTGTAATACTCATTTTTTTCAAACTCAATAGCAGAAAATGAGGCAAATTAAGAGTGTGACCCTCTAAGAAATTCATCATCAGTCTAGCATGATACATATACATAGAACCAAAACGTCCTTCACATGTGATAAATTTCTGGATAACTAACAGTAGACTAGACCATTCCTCTTTTAGTGCATGAACAGGGATGCCTTTTGTAAATATGGTGGTATCCATACCTTGGTTTTGTAGCATAATTCTCCATATCTGATCGTCCACACTTCTATTTTTAAACCACCTTTCACCTTCCTGAGGTAGGCCTGTGGCAACTACTACTGTGGCCTCAGTCACCGTGAACTTCAAGTCTCCAATCTCCACTGTTTGACCATCAAAAGACCGTGCAAAAGCTTTGGTCACCTCCTTGTTATGGTCTTTAAAATTTTGGATAAATCTTAACCATCTGGCTTTCTTCAGCAATTCTTTAGTTTGAGGATAACCTTCCAAGTATTTCGGTCCTTCGGGCTCTGCTCTCAGTAATTTTCCCATCCTCTGTTTTAAATTTCAACTGAGATCTCTTCTGCGTGTGAGGGTTCAGAGAGAAAAAAAAATGGCTTGGTTACGGGGTTTAGGATAACTGTAGTGGTTGCAGTCGAAAATGGAGAATAGGGAATGTAAATACCTGAATTATAGGAGGAACAGAGGGTGAGCAGCAGTAAACGAGTTCATAAAATAAAATGTGAATGCATGCGAGGAGTATGATACTAATGGAGTGGTAAACGAATGGAGTAACGTAGGGATTCTTTTGAATCGGATGACTGTGTATGAAATTTTTACACGTCTCAATGGACGGCTGTGGAAAATACGGCTAAGAAGAACCGTAACAAAATAGGTCACGTCTCAAGAGTACGGGTAATAAATGAAAGTGCAGTCAGTCTTGAGTTTAAACTCGAAATAATCATGATACCATTGGAGAAATGAATGCAAGGTGTGTGGAGTGATATCGTGGAATAGGAGTGGTAATGGAGCTATCGTATCAAATCATTTCATATAGTATAACTTTTTATGGTTTGATAACTATGCGTAATTATGACTTGAATTGTTATTTGATAAAAAAAATTGATCATACCTTTGGAAACTTTGTCATTTCTTGCTCAAGGCTTCTAACCAATTGATCTTCCTTTATGTTTTGGAGATGCCCTATGTCTTTAGCTCAATTACACCTGCATTTCATGATTATTGCACTAACAGTTGAATGTAAATTTGAAAACAGAGTGATGCTGGCTGCGGAAATCGTTTCTGGCTGCGGAAACTGCTTCTGGCTGCGGAAACGACTTCTAGCTGCGGAAACTGAGACAACACCCACTTAACTGAACAAAGATAGTTAGAGAAGAACTAACTGAATGAAAATAGTCCTGAAAGGGACTTTTATTGATGAAATGAAATGGAATGAGTGGAATGAAATGAAAATGAAGTGGAGTGAAGTGAAATGGAAATGAGAATGAGATGGAGGTGAAGTGAAATGGAAAATGAGATGAAGTGAAGATGGAAAGAGAAGGAGAGGAGATCTTTTTTTTTATAGAAAATATAGTGTCAAGTGTCCTTGATTTTCACTCCATATTTTCTGTATAAGACTGCCAATCTATGATTGGTTTTCAGGCTTATACAATTTATTTTTATTTTTTTTAACTGAAAGAATAAAAGGCTAGGCTGGTGGGAGAGGAGGATCCTTCTCCACCAGCCTTATTGCAGAATTCTCTTGGAACATTTTGACAAATTCCTCTTTTGAGAGTGGCTTATGATATATTTTCAGTCGGTGGCCATTCACAATGAGAGGAGTTCGAAATTCATCAATGGTCTTGATTCTTACCGCTCCATTGTTAAAGACTTTGTCAATCTCATATGGCCCAAGCCAATGAGTCTGAAATTTTCCTTTGAAGTCTTTAAACTTGGAATCAAACAGTAACGCCCAATCTCCCTCTTGAAACTTTCTCTCTCTGATGTATCTGTCATGCCACTTAGCTCTTTGATGTTGAACTAGATCAGTCCTTAAAATTGCTTCTTGTCTGATCTCATCTAGCTCATTCAGCTGCTCCATTCTATGCTTTTGGGCTTCTGATAGATTCATCCCCAACTGGACTGCCATCTTGAAAGTCTTGACTTGAAACTCAATGGGGAGCAGGACTTCTTTCCCATAAACAAGTTCATAGGGAGAATGTCCTGTGGTGTTCCTCCATGTAGCTCTGTAGGCCCATAAGGCTTCAGGAAGCCTTTCTGCCCAATCTTTTCTGTGTAGATGAACAGTTTTGGTGATGATGCTTTCAAGAACTTTGTTTGTAGACTCAACTTGGCCATTTGCTTGCGGATGGTAAGGAGTAGATTTTCTATGCTTGATTTTGTATTCTTCCATCAGCTTCTCCATCAAGTTAGATGTAAATTGACTTCCCTGATCTATCACAATCTCTCTTGGGACACCAAAATGAGTAAAGATATCCTCAAAAAGAAATTGAAAAACTGAATTTTCAGTGGCAGAAGGCAATGCTTTGGCTTCTACCCATTTAGTGACATAATCAGTGCATACCAATATATACTTCTTTTGTTTAGATGGTGGATTAATGGGTCCAATGAAATATAAAGCCCATTTTTCAAAGGGTTCGATGAGTACCTGTGGTTGTAATTGCATTTCATTTGAAAGAGTCGGTCTCCCAACTCTTTGGCAGCTGTCACACCTTCTGACATATTGTTTTGCATCTTTGAAAAGGGAAGGCCAATAATATCCTAAAGAAAGGATTTTATAGGTCGTCCTTCTGTCAGCAAAGTATCCACCGCATGGTTCATCATGACATGCCTTGAGTATGCTAGGCATTTCATCTTCCCGAACACATCTTCTGATCACACAATCTAGCCCTGTTTTAAACAATTCATTAGAAATCCTTGAATAATTCGAACTCTCCTGAATAATTCTTCTCTTTTCATTAGGAAATAAATGTGGAGGTAGCTTCCCTGTAACCAAATAGTTAGCAATATCTACATACCAAGGAGTCTTAGTAGTTACTGCAAACAAATATTCATCTGGAAACTTATCCTCTACAAGAGAATCTTCGTTAGTATTTTGGATTCTAGACAAGAAATCAGCTACTGTATTTTGTTTCCCTGGTCTATCCAACACAGTAATATTGAATTCTTGTAAAAGTAAGAGCCATCTTGTAATTCTGCCATTAGTAACAGGTTTATTCATGAGATATCTAATTGCAGAATGATCAATATGGACAAAAGTTTCATAGCCAGTTATATACTGTCTAAACTTATTGATTGCATGAACAACAACTAAGAACTCTTTCTCAGGCACAGTATAGTTTAACTCAATGGGAGTCAAATTTTTACTGGTGTAGTAAATGGCATAAGGAACTAAATCCTTTTGTCCCAACACAGCTCCTAGAGCTGTATCTGAAGCATCTATGGAAATATGGAAAGGAAGTTTCCAATTCGGCCCTCTCAAAATGGGTGCTTCAGATATTCTTGTTTTCAAAGTTTCAAATGCAGATTGACAATCAGGATCCAATTTGAATTCACAGTCTTTTGTAAGTAATTTTAAGAGTGGAGATGCTATTTTGGTGAAGTTTTCAATAAATCTTCTATAGTATCCAGTAAATCCAAGAAAACTTCTAACATCTTTTTGACAATTTGGAATAGGCAACTTGGAGATGACTTCAACTTTTGATCTATCAACTTTAATCCCATCTCCTGAAATATGATGTCCTAAAACAATCCCTTCAGTAAACATCATAAATCATTTTTCATGACTTAATGATAGGTTTGTTTCTTTACATCTTATAAGGACTTTTTCCAAATTCTCTAATGCCTCTTCAAACGAATTACCATAAACTGTAAAATCATCCATATAAACCTCTACACAATCATGGATTAGATCGAAAAAGATTCCTAGTACTGCCCTTTGAAATGTTGCGGGTGCATTACATAATCCAAAAGGAAGTACTCGGTAAGCAAAAGTTCCCCATGGACAGGTAAATGTGGTCTTGTCCTGATCTTCAGGTGCTACCTGAATCTGATTGTAACCACTAAAACCATCCAAAAATGAAAAATACTTTTTGCCTGCTAAAGTATCTAATACCAGATCGATAAAGGGTAAAGGAAAGTGATCCTTCAAAGTTGCTTTGTTCAGTTCCCTGTAATCAATGCATACCCTCCATTTACCATTCTTTTTAAGTACTATAACCAAAGGAGAAACCCATCGGCTATCTGAAATTGGATAAATGAAGTTTACATTAAGTAACTTTTGGAGCTCTTCTTTTACTATCTCCCTAAGGTTTGGATTCATCCTTCTCTGAGGTTGTCTAATTGGTCTACTGTTTTCCTCAATGTAGATGTGATGAATGCAAGTCTTAGGGTCAATACCTTTCATATCAGTATATTCCCATGCAAATGCAGTAGAATGTTTTTGTAAGATTTTGGTTAGTTCTTCCTGTTGTGATCTTTCCAAATTTTTGTTGATATTCAATGTTTTTCCTGGAAAGATCTCAATGGCGGAACTACCAAACTCTTCCATGGAGAAAAGAGACATTTGTCTAGATGATAAATACTCAATGTCGGAATCTAACTGAAATTGTGTGTGGTCATATTCTGAAGATGTTTCAAAGTTTTCTAATGTGTTCAAAATTTGACTATCTTCACTAACTTCAGAAATGGTAAAGACAGGTTGTATAGTATCTTCATCATCAATCCATTCATTATCTCCTATTTCTGTAATTGCTTTTGCTGGAGGATACATATTGAATTTCTTTGTCGAATTACCATCAGAAATATACATATCCCCAGACCTACAACTGATGAAAGCATCGGCTGTGGCTAGCCAAGGTCTTCCTAAGATGAGAGGGTGTCCTCCTAAATTACTCTTGGGGGTTAAAATCATAAAATCTACTAGATATTCCCAAGAGTCCAAGGAGATTGAAATGTCTTCTAATACACCATCTGGTTTAATAATTGATCGATCTGCAAGTTGCAGTAAAGTAGGTGTAAAGAGAAGATTAGGAAGTTTCAGTTGTTTCATAGTCTGTCTACTCATAATGTTGATAGCAGACCCTAAATCAATCAAAGTATTTGGAATTTCTACCCCATTGATATGTGTTTTGACAATTGGACTACCGGGATCTACATACTTCTGCATAGTAATTTTTCCCATCATGATGTCTGCAATTTTCCCTACCAGGTGGATTCTTCTTGTGTCTCTAGGTTTCCTTCCTGGTCTTTTAAGACTCAACTCCTTTATTGTTTTTGCTAGAATAGGAATCTCTCTAATGGCTTGTAACAAGGGAATCTTGATACAGACATTCTTCAATTCATCTAGAAAATCATAGTCAAGCAACAAGATTTGTTTTTCCACCCCTTTGTCAATTTGTAATCTTTCAGGAAAAGGAGGTGTGGATGAAGATGCAGGTTGCTCAACTATAGGAGTTGTGGGGGTTAGCTCTTTTTCTTTTTCTTTCTGAGTGTTTGGGTTTTGAAGAGATGCTTCAGAACCCTTATTGGCTTTAAGAGATTCTTCCTCAGAAATGCTTTGATTTTGGGCATCTATAAAAGGTTTATCTATAACTCTACCAGATCTGAGTTGTACATCATTGAGAGGAACAATCATATAGGCGGGAAATTGTTGACCTTCTACCATGTAAGCATTTTGAGGGTTTTTATTATTGGGGTTTGGCAATGGCTGAGAAGGAAGTTGATTTGACTTCTGTTGGAATGGAAACAAGAGTTGAGAATTTGGGTTTTGTTGAGAGGGTTGTTGTTGTTGAAATGGCAATGATAGTTGTGGGTTTTGATTTGGAAGTTGTGGAGCTTGTTGGTTTTGAAAAGATGGAGGATATTGATAAAATTGAGCAAATCTCCCATAAGGATTTTGAATACCTTGTACCCATGATTGAAAAGGATTTTGAGGTTGGGACCAAGGTTGTTGCCAATGATTCCAATTTGGTGGGGGTTGAAAGTTCATAGAGTTGTTAAACCCTTGATTTTGTTGCCCCTGTCAAGGCCTCCTTGCAACAAAACAGAGAGAATCAATTGTATTTGGATCTTCTTGAAAGACAGCTTTGAGCCCAGGAATTGAAGGACAATCCTTGATTTCATGATTCTCTGAACAAATCGCACATGTTTCTACAACTTTTGCATCCAAGGGACATTCCCTGAGAGCATGTTTTTTTCTACATTTTGGGCAAAAGATGGCTAAAGATTCAGCTTCTGCTTTCTACTTATTGTGGATCTTAAGAGTGTCTAGTTGCTCACTAAGACTCCCTAAGATATCAGTTTTGAATTCATCAAGCATATTGCCAATCTCAGCCCTACTTACTGATCCAGTTGCAGATTTGTTTGCTCTGATGAGAGAAGGATCACTAGGCCCTTTTCCAGTTTTAGATTTTCCTCTTGAGAGATGGACACACAGTTCTGCTATGTCATGAAGTGGAAGTTGAGATGTCTCCTTTTCCCATCATGTTCAAAATATCTATCCATTCATCTCTAATGGATTTTAATAGAAGGGCTTTCAAGGTCTCCTCATCTAAGTTACTCATTTTTGCTCTTTTAAGATTGTATTGGAATCTTTCAAGTAAATCCTCCAAGTTTTCATCTTCTCTTTGTACCATTTTAAATATTTCATCCTTGTGGTTGGTAGGCATACAATAATCCATGTATCTATCCAGAAATGTTTGTTTCATATCATTCCAAGTCCTAATGGATTGAGTGAGTAATCCCATGAACCATTTCAAAGCAGCTCCTTTCAATGTTGAAGGAAACAGTTTGAGTTTTTGAGAGTCTTCCAGATAATCATAGGTTCGACACACGACCTCAAACTCAAATAGAAATGTTTTAGGATCTTCATTTCTTAACCCATGAAAGTTTGGGAGGACAGATGGTGAAATATTTTTCATTGTTGCTCGAGAATCCTCATCGACTATAGGAAATCCAAATGAGTTATCTCCATCCCTATTTCCCCCATTGTTACCTCTACCTCCTCCATTATTTCCTCCTCCCCCTCCTCTACCTCTACCTCTACCAAATCCGTTAACTCCCTCTTCTGTCATGGTAGTTTTCTCAGAGATTTGAGAGTCCTCTGGTTCCTCTACTAATGGCGAACGAGGAGGAATTTCTCCCTCTTCTTCCTCAGTTGATTCTACTTCTTCAATTACAATCTGTCCCCCTGTAGAAGAAAAGAAAGGATCTTTTCCTAATTCAGATTCGATGGATGGTGAGGAAGAGTCTCCTAACTCAACTACTGCCTCTTGAATTCTAGGAATCCTAGGGCTAGGAGTGTAGGTTGGAGATGATGGAGGTGTCTCTTGTCTATTCCTTGAGGTAGAAGGAGTTGTGAAAATTGAACTCTTGGCTCTAGCTAAAAACCTTCCCCTAGAATCTCTTGCTCTATGCATGTCATTTTTTATTTTTCTTCAAGTCGGGCTAATAATTCTCTTTCTGATCTTCCAGGTCACTCTAGGTGCAAGAAGAGAGCATACTCAAGAAACTATTAAACCAATAACTTTCTCTTTTCTGATCCTCTAGATCACACTAAGTACAAGAGGAGAGCATACTTTGAGAGGTTATCAATTTTCCTTCCTTGAAAAATTTTCTCGTTTTTTTTCTTTTTAAAGAAATTGGCTACCTAATTTCACTTCCCCGGTAACGGCGCCAAAATGTTTGGTCAATTTAGTGTGTTCTAAATTGCTGATTAAAATGTCAATCCGGGATTCGTAAATTGACGAAGTGAAGTGTACTATATGTACAAGATAACCATTTTCTTAGTCTTTTGTCGTGTTTGAGTTTTTTTTAGTTTGTTTTTGGATTTATCTTTTATGGATTCCCTAGTGTGTGATGGCGAAAATGAAAGTTAAGTATGGATGGTAATGGTGATTTATATAGTGATTTTCCAAAAAAAGTGTTCAAAAAGAAAGCTCTAAAATAACTGTAATGAAATCAATTCTTAAGAGGAAGTAAATGTATCAAACAGTGAACTAATGACAATGGCCCAGTATCCTTGCTGCTACATGAAAAAGAAAGTAAAAACTGAACTTAAAGCAACTCAAAAACTAAAAGCAAAGCAACTAATTCACACTACTTCAACTCTTCTGATCCTTTACCCTTCAGCTCAATCTACCTTATGGGAAGAAATCATGAACAAGTTAAGCAATATGATATCTAAATTACAGGAAATTAAATTGCATAAAGGAAACTAATCACACTACTTCAACTCTTCTGATCCTTTATCCTTCAGCTCAATCTACCTTATGGGCAGTAATCATGAACAAGTTAAGCAATATGATATCTAAATTGCAAGAAAGCAAACTAAATCACACTACAATAAGTAATATTATGATTCTTTACTAATAGAGTCACTTGACTATAGAAAGAAACCATAAACAAATGAGTAGTATGATGTCTAAGTAGCAGAAAAATAAATAAGCAAAACACAATTTGAAAAATGACAATGTTGGAATTTAACATCAGAAAATGAAAATTAGCAGGAAGGACAAGATGATCTCATATGTCAGTAGTTATCAAAAAGATGAAAATTTGCCCGGGCTGCCTAAGAAAACTTGTAGAAAAGCACTGATCAGTTGACAGCTATAAGAAAACATAAATAAAAATGTAAACATCAGTGAATTAAAAACATCAAAACAGCAGGTTATATACAAGCTAATAATTATGAAAGCAGAAACATAATAAAATCAAATGAGAACTATACAGGGCTTTAGTGCGCAGGGGCCCTCTGCCACCTCATCCAGTCAACGAACAGTGACAAAAACGAGCTCACGAAAGTAGTCTTCTCATGTATTAAAGCAGCAGCAAAATATGTAAAACAGAGTGCAGTGGGGTGATAATAACAACAGTTCAAAAATTACATCTCCAAAAGCTTCTATACAACTTTTATCAACGCATTATTTATAATGAAAAAGTGCTTTAACTAACTCCTAAATCCTATGATGTTAACTGCGTTGCCAGAGACACGTAGATCTCCTCAACCCGAGATCTAGCGTAATGGTCATCATGTCCATTAAATCCTCGGAGTGGTAGCTGTTGGATTCAGGTTACGGGGTTGATCTCCAGGTGTGCCGATATCTCCGTGAGCTGAGGGCTGTGCCATGTAAACCTTCACGTGCTCAAAACAGAGACGTGCCACCGCTAAATTCCTTGGTTGGCTTTGCCTTTGACCCTTGTTGACCGTGAACTTTTATGGATGATTTGGTTGATCTGAAGGGACACGTTCCATGTGCACGTCACCTGTAGCTTGCCCATATGGCTCATTTCTTCATAGGACACCTGTAGCATAGCCTTTAACAAAATGGCTGCGGAAACCTGTGTTGGCTGCGAAAACCTGTGCTGGCTGCGAAAACTGACAAGTTTCTGCAGCTGCCTGAACAAAAATCTAAACCAAACAACAGTCATAAGTATAGTTAGAAAACCATGTCAGAAGCTCTTTTTAGACTATAATGCAATGATTTAACAGCTTGGTGGATGAAGTAAGTGGAAAAAGAAGGCTAAGAGGGTGTATAGGAAGGTGTAGGTTTGAGGCTCAACAGTTGCTGATCCAACTTTCTCCTTGCGCTCCCTTGCTTTCCTTTGCTTGTCCTTTGCTTGTTTGCTTGCTTGTCCAAGTGCTTGTTCTCTCTCGTTTGCTACACGTACTCAAAAGTTGGGCAAAAGCTGTGAACTATTTCTCAAGTGACTTTTTATCAATGATGTCTCCATTTTCTTCTTTTTCCTTCATTTTCCTCTACTTTCCTTAGCATGCAAATCTATGTCTCTTCACCTCTTTTCTCCTTTTCTCCTTGTTTTCATGATTAAATGTCAATTATTGCCTCTTTGCCTTTGCCAATTTCATAGCCATTAATAAACAAAAAATGATTCCCACTATAGTGTTTTCCCCAACATTCAGCTTGGAATATGTATCCCATGACCTTGGTCTTATTTTTCTTTTATTATTCTTTATCACATGAAATTTAACACGGGGTTGTTACACAAATGATCCAAAATGTCCCACTTATTTTGCTGTAAGTCATTTAAGAAAGTGATGACTTCATTTCTATCATCATGCCTTTATTGTTGCATTTCATCCAGATTCAACATAATACTTTGATTTCCATATCCATAGTTTCTGGGGAGGGTGGTTGATCCACATTGAACCCAGTCCTCCACAAACTCCATGCTCGCAAACACTTCTTCCTCAACTATTACTGACCGACTGTCCCTACAGTCAGGTTGGTTGCAAGGCCCCACTGCTCTTCGGGCATGACACCACTTGATCAACATCCTCAAATTAGTAATGGAGTGCCAGAAATAGAACTCTATTACAACACCAGCAAGGCAACTTCTCCAACAAACCCAAGGTCATAGCCTGTATGCAATTGAGTTACCCAAACTATCGTCATGAACAAACAATCCCTACACTCTAAAACCCGACTCAAGCTCCACCCTTCTAGGCTACTGAAACCAACACCCAAAAACTAGAATTCCCAAATAAGACTGTCAAAGTGCACCAGGCACCAAGATTTGACCTCCCAAGACTCAAACCGCCATGGCCTAAGGTGTAGAGGCTTGAACTCTCTCCGCAAAATGGCACCACAATGATACAAGAAAAAACAACCACACAAGGAGCATTCTACACGCAGTGAAACAAAGAATTATTTTTTTTGAAACCGTATACTAGAATAACCTACTTACGAGGAAGCTACCAAGCAAACTAGAAGCAGGTCGACGACCAAGCTTCCCAAGGTTGACCAACACGCCATTACTCCCTTTTAGTGCAAAACAAATACACTGCAAACTCTCTTCCACCTTTCCCAAGATCCCACACAGAGTGACTAGGTTTCCTAGTGAACACTGTCACAAACGCTCCTAGCTTGACGACTCCAACAACAATAGAGTTCACCAACAAAATGAGCATATATAAATTGGTGACCTGTGCATACTTTATGTCAAGTATGCCTCCCCAAACCTGGCCCATACCAAGGAACCACAAACTTAGAAACGTATACACCAGACGGGGTTCAAATCTTGCTCCGATCTTCTCGAGGGTTCGTTGCCCCTCGCTACCCGTTGCATTCTTAACATGCGTTAACCACATGAGTACCGGCTACCACTGGCCGTGCTGCAAGTATCATCTTCCCCCATCGAGGTAAATAAAAATATATATTAAATATAATATAATAATACTTCCTTTTTAACTTTCGTGGTATGCTAATAACTTTCTTGTTCTTTATAATATTTTCGCGCATTATTGATGACTTAGGTGATATTTTTAATAATTTTTCGCTAGATTGAAATATTCAAAATATTCGTCCAAATTTTAAATCAATAAAAACTAGACTTCGTATTATCCTGATCCATCAAGTCAAAACAATCGCGACGGCGTCCTCGTCTAACCTGAGAAATTATTCAAAATTTGACACTCACAAAACTTTAAAATATGAGCTATCTAACCTTTATTCAAAGTGCATGATAAAACTATAGTTTTAAATAATTTCGTCCAATTATCAAGTAATTGAAATCGTAAAGATATCCAGGAAAATTTCAAATCGAACATTCGTCACCTATCCTAGAATGGCTCCTCCAATCACGTCCTCATCTCAGCTGAGATATTTTCGATGACTCCTTCAATCACGACCAAGTCCTCCTATCCACTGATAAGTTGCCAGTGAATGTCATACCTCACACGTCAACTTTCCTTGTACTCTTCTGTTTCAAAGTCTTTGCGTGCATTTCCCTTAGGGAATCACCTCTTATATACGTTCAAGCACACCTGCTAAAACTGCACAGAGCTTCAGTATCTATGGGGATTGCTGCATGGTGTTTGTGATATATGAATAAATCGCAAACACTAAATTGTGCAATAGGTTGCCATTGATTTACAACCAGAAGCTAGATTGGTATTGAATAATAATCTCTCTCGGCTACTTAGTTAGATAAATGGGCAACTGTGCTGCGCCTTGTACATCCAAAATGGCTTTCAGCGAAGCTCATGGAGGCTTAGAAGAGCAGCACCTTCATCTGGTTGTGGACGATAACAAAAATGGCCAGAAGCACAAAGTCAGAACCAGAAGCAGATCAAGCGAAAATTGTAGCTCCTCTGAACAGGCAGATTCCTGTAAGAACACAGGGGCAGCTACTGTGAGGGTTAAGCTTGTTATCAGAAAGGAAGAACTGGCGGAATTGGTGGGTAAAGGTTTGTCTAAGCAGAAGGTCATGGAGGATCTGTTGGCGAAATTTCAAGCTAAATTAGGTTATCAGAGTAACTCTGTACATAACCCATATGAAGAGAATTTTGGTACTGCAGAGCGGATGAGTAGTCACAGAGGTTGGACACCTTCGTTGGAGAGCATCCCTGAAGACATGAATACTAAAAATTAAGTGGGTACGAGATTGGTCTGCTAATTTGGAATGAGCTGCCAAGACACTGCTGATCTTCAAAGATCTTATGTGTGTTCAAGAGCTCTAACTTTTAATGGTGCTATCATGCAGCATATGATAACCTAACCCTAGATATGGCTATCATCGAAATTTAACAAAAGAAAATATATAGATATTTCGGTGTTAAGAAAGCCCAGGGGAAATTTGTAATTTTTCCTTTCGAAATGTACATTTTCAATGCAAAACACAATACTGATATTAGTTGAGATAATTTGTGATTTGTGAATCTTGTTTCCTGAAGCTGTTGTAATGATAGTTTCTAATGTTTATCTTCGACGTTTTTCTGGGATTCTTAGATGCGACCAGCGTTTTCCTTAGGGTTCAGTTGTGCAATGGAAAAAATAATTTGTGTGAAAATTAATTTCGTTCAAAGTAGATATTTATTTTTTAAAAATAAATATATTTTGTAAAGACAAAAATGGGTCCATTTAAAAGAAGAAAAAAGGAAGTCGGTTTATTTTTCAGGGAAGAAAGGGTGTGAAAAAAGTTTATTTAGAAGGGGAAATCTAATTTTAAGGGGAAGTATGATATTTGATTCAAAATAAGAATATTGGTACAATTATATAGTGAACAGAGAAAGAAGTTAATGGCATCTATGGCACTTAAGGAGTGTCACAAGACCAAATTTTGACTTTACAAATTATGATCTATGGTCAATCAAAATGAAGAATTACCTTTATTCTCAATAATGTTGGGAAATTGTAGTATGTGGATTTGTAGAACCAATTCACAAAACCTTAGAGACAATGCCAAATGAATAGAGGCAAGTTACTACTAAGAAATGAAAGAAAGATAGGAAAGCATTTTGGCTTATGCAAAAAGTGGTCCATGATTCAATTTTTCCTAAGGTTACTTCTTTCCAAGTAGGCATGGGATGTTCTTAGGACAACCTATCAAGGCACTAGCAAAGTAAAAAATTCCAAATCATAGACACACCCATTAACAATATTGAGTCCGTCTATATGAAAATTTGAGACTTTATACATGATTTTATTACACACTTCAAGGAAATTTTTAATCAACTTCTAAAACAAGGAGAAGATATTTCAAATCAAAAGTTTCTTGAAAAAGTACTCAGGAGTATTTCAAAAAAAATGATATGGATGTATTACTTATAGAGGAGTCTAAAGGCATGTGACAATTATTTGTAAAAAAAGTATATGTTTATTATTGACACCCAAGGCAATAATCAACAAAAGCTATGACACTTTGGAAAGTGCATTTCAGGCTGAGGCCTTCATTAGCAATGGAAAATGTGAGAGAAATATAAGCAAAGGAAAAGGAGGAAGAGGTCACACAATTTTCCTCAAAACCAAATAGAAAGAGTCTATACTACAATAGGGTAAAGATGGTTGAAAAATAAAAAACAAAATGGTATCACTACAAGAAGTTTAGTCATTATGAAAGTCAATTCAGGTGAAAGAAATAAGATATGAACTAACATAGAGCCATGTGAAGATATGAATTGAGATAGAGCCAATGTGGCAAACATTGATGAATATA
Organism: Pinus tabuliformis; assembly: GCA_031772625.1. Lineage (NCBI taxonomy): Eukaryota > Viridiplantae > Streptophyta > Pinopsida > Pinales > Pinaceae > Pinus > Pinus tabuliformis. The sequence goes on from CM062807.1 coordinate 509,729,979, forward strand.
CATTTAAATCCATGTTCCTTTCATGTCAAGCAACTAAATAATGAATAATCATTATATCTCATTGATAGATAGTGGTTGCAACAATCACATGATAGGTAACAAAATCATGTTTTCAATTTTAGATAATTCATTCAAAAATAGCTAAAATTAGGAGTTGATTATCTAGTAAATGATCAAATAAAGATAATAATCTTTGTTTTGATCAAGCAAGGTCAAAAAGAAATTCCAAATGTTTATTACACATGTAGTTTGAAATATATAATATGAGAAGTGTTTATACTTAAACCAAAGTGGGTATCAATTAATATTTAAAGGTCCCACATATACCATTCTAGATAGGCCAAGTAGTAGAGGAATCATTGCAAAAAAGAAAATGACCAATCATAGTCATATCTATAGAATGCTTCAATCTTAGACTAGTCCAAGTTATGACATCTTATGTATGGTAATTTTCCTTTTCAAAGTCTTAATCTTTTATAAAGTAAATCTATGGTCAAAGGTCTCCCTATGATAATTTTTCAGGATAACTCTTGTGAGAATTGCATCCTAGCTAAAGACCACAAGGATAATTTTCTAGTAGGTGCTTCATATAGAGAAAAAGAACCACTTGAACTAGTACACATATTACTCAAATTTTATTCATAATCTTTTTACAGGGATATTGGTACATCTTTTCAAAAAAGAATCAAAAACGTTTTGGAAATTCAAAGGATTCAAATCCATGGAAGAGAAATAGAGTGGGAAACGTTTCAACTAGTCCAAGTTATGGCATCTTATATATGGTCATTTTCCTTTTGAAACTAGAAATATTTTACAAAATAAATCTATGGTCAAAGCTCTCCATATGGTAGATTTTTAGGATAATTCTTGTGAGAATTGCATCCTAGCTAAAGACCATAAGGATAATTTTTTATTAGGTGCTTCATATAGAGCCAAAGGACCACTTGAGCTAGTACACACAAATCTCTCTGGTATGGTGCAAACATAGTCAGTATGAGCTAGTTTTTTCTTCTTAGCATTTATTCATAATTTTTTCAGGAACATTGGTACATTTTGTTAAAAAAAGAATAAAAATGTTTTATGAATTAAAAGAATTTGAAGCCATGGAAGAAAAATATAGTGGAAAGTACAATAAGTTACTCAAATTAGATGGAGCTTCATATCTAAATTTTGGTGAATATTCTACTCGACAGATTCTCACAATAGATCTAATAAAATAAACCAAAAGCTTACACTAACAAGGGTTAATTCCTTTAGATTCTTAATTTGTTATTACTAAATTGTTGTTCATGTATGCACAAGATAGAATATGGAAAATAGAGAATAGTGAGATACACACACTAATCACAATGAAAACCAAGATATGCTTTGGGAAATCCTTTTTGGAGAAAGTGTACCAAGAATGTGAGGTTGCTTTGATCTCTTTTATCTAAAATGGAAATGGTGAATATACAAAGGAGAAGGAAATATCTATGGGGTTACGTGAGACCTATGGCTAGTGGGTTGCTACAGAACACAAACCCCATTTTCTCTACTATCTCTCTATCTACTCTTAGCTACTCCACTCTAGTATAGAACAAAAAAGAACTTGAATAGAATGGAGCCCCTTTTCCTCTTGGTGGCTTAGTTATAACACATCCTAATAACCAAATAGGTGTTAAGTTTCACTCATCTAATTATCACCTAGAATTACAAATTTTACCCTTACAGGGTCTTCTTCATAGTCTCCACATGGATAACTCGTTTTCCATGAGTAATAGAGCTAACATGGAAGCCTATCAAATAATGGTGGAAAAAACATGAAGGTTAAATTCTAAAAGGCATAAATTTTGTATACATACTCCTTTTATTGCTTGTCTTTCTTTGTTGGAAAGGTATCTATTTATAGAATAACTCTAAGTGGCCTAGTGGAAGTGAGAGTCTTTGGACCCAAAAATATTCATTTAATTCCTCATACTTAACCTAGAATTTTTCAAACCACAATTTTCCAAATTGATATCTACTGGTAAAAATGGATTAGTAAGCTTACTCCTCCATATTTTCCACTTTGAGGCATCAACATGGATGAAAAATAATATAATGATCTACTCTAGATCATGCCTCCCCATTTTTAGAACCTTTTGGTCAACAAAATATTTTGCTATAAGAGGCGAGGATAATTTTCCTCTACCTTCTACCTATATCCTTGTTTAGAATTTGTCCCTTCAACCCTATCTAACAAAGATCATGCTTCCCATGTATTGTTATTCTAAACATCATCTACTATATTGTATCTTATATCAATTTTACCTAATCATCTACTACTAAATCCTCTATGGAAGGTAGGACCTACTTCTCTTGATCCATTGAAGGATTGCAATATTTCATAATTTTCATATTCACCACTAAGTAAATTCATATGTATGTCGGTATATAGAGATTGTAGGAATTATTTCTAACCTTTTCCAATGTCCTGAAATGACCATATTATAGAGCCTTTATTTTCATAGCAAGATCTTGTAGCCTCTCCTTTTTCAATTATAACCATACTTTCCAACTTTGAATGACCTCTCTATCCTATGTTAATCATGCTTGACCTTGTATTTTTCCTATGAATTCTCCAATGTGTTCTATACCCATAAATGGATCTTCCTAATCTTCTCAACAAATTTCTCTTCTCTTAATTGCTTTCCCTTGGATTTGTAGAGACAATTAAGGGATGGTATAAAAATTGTTTCTTGTTATTAGGATTATTGGTATAAAAAGTATAAGTTTTTTAATGAACTCAGTTAGATATTGTTGCATCTTGGGCCAATAGATATACCTATGCAAATTGAAAATTATCTTCACAGCACCAAAATTCCCTGCAAATTTATAGGTGTGTGACTCTCTAATAAAATGCAATCACTCGCCTTTATAAACTCCTAGCTTGTCCAACCTATAGAGTAACCCATTTTAGAGATGATATTCAATTGTGTTGTCACTATTATCCACATAAATCTAGCCCTCTAGTCGTTGATGCACTTTCCCAAAGTCCACATCCTCTATATATGCATCTTTTTTTGCATCATGGTTAAAGCATTCCATGTGCATCAAAGTTCCCAAAGGTATGATTTTTAATGTGTGTGGCGTTAAAATCATGTTAGCCAACTTGTTTGGGTTTCTCATTTCATATTTGATAACTAAATGGAACTATTATAAAAAAACCCATCCACTTGTAATTTCAAGTTTGCTATAACTTACTTTGGGCTTGCAGGTACACTAGTGACTATTGACTTGTGTGGATGAATGTTTCCTTTCCCATCATATAGTGTTTCAATTTTTTACATCGTGCACCAAGGAATATAACGCCTTGTCATAGGCAGGGTATTTTAGAAACTCCCCATGAAACAATTCGAAAAAGCAAGATATAGGTCGTCCTCCCTACATTAATATTGGCCCCACACCATACCCACTTGCATCCTTCTCCACTTCAAAGGGGTGATGCAAGTTCGATAATGTAATAATTAGTGCTTGACTTATTTTCTTCTTCAACTCTTCAAAGGCCTTCTATTGATCGTTCTCCCACTACAAATTCTTGCCACTCACTAATACGACATGGAGTGTTTCTCTTCCTATTGAAAATGAGGGTATAAATATTATTAGGTATTTTGCTTCCACACTAAATCTCCTAACATCAGAATAATTTGTAGGAATTTTCAATGTCATGATGGCCCCCATCTTGGTGAGATCTATATTGAGATCCCCTCTACCAATCACATAGCCTAAATACACAAAAGGATATTATGTAAATTCACATTTCTTAAGGTTTTCCAACATTTTGTTCTTCTTAATAGTATCTAGAACTTGCATAAATTGTGATATGTTCTCCTCTAAGGGAAAATTGTAAACCAATATATCATCCAAATCAACAATAGAGAAAGAATCTAAATAAGGGAATAGTACATGATTCATTTATTTCATAAATGTGTTGGTGCATTACTTAGATGAAATGACATGACTAACTAGTAATACAAAACTTGTATGGTTTTGAAGGAATCCTTCTAGGTATCTTATTTGCTAATCCAACCTGGTGAGACCTTGATATTAAATCCAACTTCTTGAAGTACTTTTCTTGTTATGACTGGCACCAGTAGATCATCCATCCTGGGTAGTGGTTTCTTATTCAGGAGCCTAATTTTATATCATTCCCTATAATAAATGGACATTCATTAAGTCCCATCCTAATTTGGCATAATTATGATGGGTGACCCACATGGTGAGTTACTTAGCAAATAAAATCATGCCCCAATAGCTATTGCAACTGCTTCTTAACTCATTTGATTTTAGAAAATATTGTTTGTACAACCAGACATTTGGTGATGGATATTCTAGCAATAACTGAATCTCATGCTCCACTTACCTCTTAAGTGGTGACCCTTTAGGCTTGTGGAACACTCCCTTGTATACCTATTATTTTTTATGGTATTGTTTTCACTGCTACAACACACTCCAAAATTTTCACTGCATTCAAATTTTGGAGCCTAATTCAATGTTGTATCTAGTGCCACTTTGGTCTTCAAGTGTTATTCCAAGTCATTTTATATGTTTCAAGCATTCCAAATCTTCCTTATTTGTCATCACATTGATTAGAACATATTTAGAGCATATCGTGGTCATAATGCCTTTGTGTTTGTAAAATGACACTTTTGGGTCACAGTCGCACACACTTCATATGTCGTACTCAGGGAATGTATGTAAGGTGGCATTTTGATGTATACTTATCCTTCTTCAAGTTTGCATAAGTTTTCTCAATGAATTGGTATGTGTCACACATGTTTTTATGTCTGAACTCATCATGTTTTCCCCTTGCTCTATCTTCCATCCTTAGACAAATTTTGGTTTCAAATTGAACTCACTAAGGAAAGGAGCACATGGGCACACTCTTAAGCCTTGATCAGGAAACCTTCATTGCCCTCAAACAGGACATAGTGCAATCCTTAAGCACTTTCCCATTCCTTGTTCCAAACTATTCCCTTGAGAGACCAAGTCTTCCTTTGAGTGCACTCCTTTGACGTGAAGGAATGCGCCCTCCTTGAGCGCACCCTAAAGGAATGCGCCCTCCTTGAATGCATCCCAAAGACCCAAAGCTCAACTCGTTCCAACTTCAGCAATGTGCTTGACAACCTCCTTGGCCTTTTGAGTGCATGAGTGCACTCTAAATCCCTGAAGTTTCATCCTTCATCCTGGGACAATGTGCCATGCACCCTCATTTTCCTTCTTGAGCACATGGGCATAGCCAAAATCATTGAAGCCTCTCCCTTCAGTCTTCATATCTGTGCCATGCACCCTCCCTCGATTTCCTCTTTCTCTTGTGTGCATGAGTGCGTCTTGAAGCCTTGGAGCTTCTTCCCTTCAACCCTTCATCGTTCCAAATTGCGCCCTTGCACCTATAAGCTCTGTGTATCCTCCCAAGCACACTATTAAGGCATGAATAAAAAATTTATGTGAAAAATGTTAGAATAAGATATTTTCAGGATGATGGTTTCTTGTCATGAGTGATTGTAGTTACAGGTATCTCAGGAACAACATAGAAAGCATGCAAGAAGAAGATCAGGAAAAGAAGGCAAACAATGTAAGGATTAAAAGAACAAGAACACATTCAAGTATTAATGCTCAAAGTACCCAGAAGACTCCATAAGGTCAAAGAACCCTTGGAGGGTGAAGACATCAATGATCGGAAGTTTTATTTAGAGCAAAGACATGCATGGAAGCCATGTCACCATTGAAGAAAATCCATGTCATCAGTCATTATTAGGCCCAGTCATCAAAGATAGTGACTTCTCACATCTTCATCACATGAATGATGTGGATGTTATGACGTAATTATACAATAATTGTAAATACAAATAAGTGGAAATCCAAGAGTCGCATATGGAAAAAATAGCAATAGAAGTCCAAAAGATATGTAATACCAAGAGTCATATGTAATTCCAAAAGCCTTTCTGAAGTCCAAGGGTTGTAGAAGTCCAAAGGTCATTATGAGTTGGAAATTGAAGAGTCATGAGGATATGAAAGGTCATGCCTCAAGTTATAAAAGGATCCTCATTACTCATGAAAAGTAATTTTAACCTTGGCTTGTCCCACAACGCATTAGAGAGATAATGTTAGAACTTTTTGGGAGCATGTAGTGGATCTAACAATCCACTATTGGAACTACTAATGTCCATTGTACTTATGTATCTTGGGGATTTTTCTTAATACTTGAAGCCTTTTCATACATGGATTGTGAATGTTTTAATAATAATCTTTGAATATTTATGATTCATGTTCGCTTTCATATGTATTGAACTAATTGAACTATTTCGGTGACTTTGGTGCTTAACTCATTGGAAATGTGTTGTAACAATTATAAAGGTCATCACATCTATGTGAACTATTTCACTTGATGTTAGACGAGTATTTCTCAAATACGTGTGTGTCTCACTTTATTCCCCCTCTACAGTAAAAAAAAACCTTGATAGATATGTAATCGAACATTCACAATACACACTCTCTTTCTCATTCAAAAGCAGACGTTCGCTTATCTCTCATGCTAACTGCTTGAGCCAAGGCATACCTTTAAGTAAATGATAGCCAGGTCATATTTCAGATGGGATTCCTCCACCAAATAGTGTAAGGTCTAATTGGGATTGCATATCAGGGAGATCCCTTGTATGTTGGCAATAACCAACACTATAATTCTAGCACTAGAAGGAGGGATAGATGACAAGTTGTGCCCTTTGAGTCTCTATTGAATCTATTATCTTTAATGGCTCATTCTCAAATCATAATCATGGAGTGTTTCTCTAACCTATCTCCTCGGAAAATTTCAATCTCCGTGGAAATTGTTCATGTCTTGTCTCAATTTAGGTTTGATGGCGACAGTGGTCCATTTCTATCCAAACACATAAATGATTTTCTTGGGTTTTGTGAATCTCATGAAATCAATGATGAAGATATTGTGTGTATTTTATTCACCCTCACTCTTGAAGGTTAGGTTAATCAATGGTGGCATACCTTATCATCTTCTTCCATTCATTTTTTTCATCAATTCCTTAAGGAACTTCATCAAAATTTTAATAGGTATGATTACAAAGATTTTTATAAAAGTACTAATCAACTTAGAATGGATCCTAATGAATCAATTAAGGATTTTTATAACAAATTCCTTCACTTATGTTATGAGTTTTCTGAAGAATATATGGATTGGGATTTCTTTAAGCAAAATTTTGAACATTTGGTTCAGATCTCTTTGAATCAATGTGAATATAAACACCGAGATGTTCTTGTTCTCCCAACTTTCAGAAATTATGAGACACCCCAAATCTGAGAGGAGGAGCCTATCGTTCATTTTCTTACTTGTCCTCATCCTTTTCCAATACCAATTTCATTTCCTACTTATGATGATATTGAAGTTGGGAAATCTTCAAATCAAATTCCTAGTCCATGTTCTCAACCATCATCAATTTCCCATGATCCTAATCTGATTGAGGATAATTTAGAATGGTTCATCAAGCCTATGGTGAAGATTAATCCCTCCATTCCACCAGATGCTATGAGCACTCATAACTCTAGTCTTGAATCTGATTTTGATTATTTCCCTTCTCTATCATATCTTTCTCATGATCCCTTTCCCCTTCATCCACTTGATCAATCTCTTCCAAATCCAAGTATCGATTAGGAGAAAGGTAGTCACATTTCACAAGTAGAGGAGTAGCAAGGTGAGGATTCTTTCAATCTTTCTTCTCTTTTTTAGAATCCTCCATGTAAAGATAATATTCTCACATCCTTGGTTGATTTTGAATATAGAAATATTGATGATGTATTAAATGAGGTTAATTTTCTTAATCAGTCTGAAGTCTTGGACTACCTTCATTCTCCTGATTTCGACTCCATTATTGAATGTAATTATGGTTTTCCAAGTGCACCTTTTGATCTTTCAGTTTCTCAACAAAAGATGATTTTGAAAGATCTAGATATTGAATCTAATTTGGTTAAAGAATATGTTCTTATTGAAAATTCCTCTTCACCTCACTATCCCTAGTACTCCACCTTTTGTAAAGCATTAACTTGTGATCGAGATACTCCATCTAATGAATTGGATTTTGAATTGACACATGGTGGTGAGATCATTCATGATGAATAGGAAAGTACAGAAATCATTGATTTTCCTTTCCATCCTCTTCCATTTCTAATTTTGCAATAATAAAATTCTTCTATTCAGATTACTCATGAAATTTATTAAATCTATCCATCTTTAGATGTGCAATGAAAAGAACCTTAGGACTTGGGTACTATATTCATTGAATATATAGGTTCTGACCAAATTAGTGACGTAGATGGATACCATTTGGATAGTAGTGGTCTTATTAAAATTATTGATGGTAGTTCTCCACATATCATGCATAATCTTATTCAATCCTCAAAATAAAATTCTACAACTCTTGAAATTCTTGGGGATCACCAGGACATCGAGGCATTTCAACTTCCATTGATGGTTATGTCAAGTTCGCGTGACTCTAGTAAAGCCATTGAAGCAAACAAAATTTGGGTATTCTCACAAAATTATCTCCTTTGCATGATTTCGTTGAATGTAAATCCATTCTTGAAAGATTCTTGGTACTTCGAACACAGTTTTTCTGAATTTTAAGATTTGATCTCCGATCAAATTGAATGTTTTATTTCAGTTGATTTATATTCATGCAAATATATTATATCAAATTTAGGTTTGGAATGTATACCTTTCATGGATGAGAAGACTTGTGAACTTTATCATTCTAAAAATTGTCTTTGGCCAAAGGATTCATGCATGTCACATTATTCCGAAAGTAATCAACTCTTAATCCTTCTTGTGAATATTTCGATACTGATTATTTTATTCATGGCACTAGATATCCTCTTTAGTCTCAATAAATATTGGTCCTACTTTTTGAATTAATTTCAAACTAATTTATCTTCATCCTCCATTGACTGAGAATCTTACACCTTAATTGATTTATTTGATCATGATAATTGTTATTCAATGTATCATGTTCCCACTAGTATATCTCATGATACTTGTTTTCAATTGATTGATCCTTATGGTTTATAATTTCAATATGCATATACTTGTCATGCAGTTGAGTCACTTCAGCCTCCGCTGATGGTTATGTTAGGTCCTCACTATATTGACAATCTTTTGGAATATGATCAGATTTATTATCCCTTACAAGATTCACATCCTCATTCCACACAATTAATTGGAAATTATTTCTCTCAAGGATTTTAGGATCATCAAGAGGATTGCTTTGAATTTCATGATCTAATCTATCATCAATTGGAAGAATATTACTTAGTAAGCCCATTTGCTAACAACAAATTTTGATCTCTCTTGATGTTTGCTAAGGAAGACAATAAAAGTGTAGGTATATTCATAAGGAGCCATCAAGGTTTGTTTGGTTATGTTTATCATTAAAATGGTAAGGTGGAAGGTTGGGTAAATTTAGGTGATATGATGCATTTTTCTTCCTTTAATAAATAGTTTTAATGTTTTTTGAAAGATTTTTAAGATTCTATCTTTTCTGTTGCACACTATTATATATCTATTGTGATTTCTCTTATCTTTGTGTTTGAAGGTTAGGGAAAACAATAGTGGATTGATTGGAAATATCATTACACTTAGCCCTCACCTTCTAGATTGTTAGGTTAGGAGTAGGCTTAGTTTCATTTGGTTTCCTTTGCATTGCACCTATCTTATGTCTCGATCTCCATCTAGTCTTCGTATCTATTTTGTTTTTTGTATTTTTGTCTTACATGATGCTTTAACGTTTCACCTCCATTTGCTTTGTTCTTTCAGTTTTGTTCGTTTTTTGTCATTTTTTTTAGTCTTGTTGTGATAAATAATACTATGTGTGAAAAGTGTATGGTGTAAAAGGAATTTCTGGTGGAATAAAAGAGAAAAATGTGACAACTACAACCCTTGGATTTATGTTTGTTCTTCTTCTTTGTTTTGGGAAGATGCCATAGGTTAAGCTAAGTCTGGATGGAAAATATGATACATCCCAAAGGAAAACCTTAAGGGAACCTATTAGACATGTACCTGTGTTACTATCTAAACTACTCAACTTGGTATAAATCTACTTGTGTGTTAATGCTTGTCCAATCTAGTAGAGAAAGGATAAGGAGAAAACCTAAAGTGAGCAAACCAACATCAAAGGTTCTAAAATAATTCTCTAAAGTGGAAATCTCCTCTACTCTCAATAAGTTATGATACCTCTTCTTCTTGTTGAAAATAATAAATGTAAACGCACAATCCTATTAAATAAATAAATAAAGGATGAAAGAAGAGAAAGGCATCCTATGCGGGGAGGTGATACAAGAAACTTCATTAGGTTATTTTCGAGGCCTACTAGAAATGAAGCAATGTTTATGCTCTTTAAGTGACTCTATCAAGGTACTTTCTAGACCTCCTAGCAATGGAGCAACACGAGAGATGAAAACCCATAATCTGAATATCATAAAAACACTACAAACATTACCCTTTCCTGGATTGAAACAATTGGGATATGGTGTATGTTGAGTTCCAAAACTACCTCTCTCTTAAGCAACTTTCCCATCCTTCTTCCTTTGCTTTTCCATGAAAATGCATCCTTAATCATCAAAAGCCATTGCACATTGCCTCAAGGAGTATATTTCAGTGATTTAAAAGTTATATTGTTATGTTTGTTATTTGAATAGGTTTTTGTATTTCAGCTATAGAACGTAGCCACATTTCGCAGCTAATCAATTGTTCCGCAGCAATCTCCACACTTTTGTAGGTTACAGGTGTCAAGAGAGGAAAAGGACCACATGGGTACCTTGGAAAATGTCAGAGCATGGATTGTATCCTATCCATTTAGCCTAGATCAATGAGGAGGACACAGGTCAAAGGGAAGTCAATTGTAGAAACCTATGGCAAGTAGGACTCTATTTTTCACATGATTCTTAGTGATAAAATTGGAGGCAGTCTCTTGAAGCCAAGGACTTCATCTACCACCTACACAAACAGAATCCAACAACCACTATTAGAAGAATTATGTTTCAAGGCAACTGAAGACAAGAATTCCACATACATTACCTGTCTACGTGTTTTGTCGTAGCTGATTTCTCTCTTCAAAAAAATTGTATATTTTTCTATAAATACCAGTGTGTATAATGCAGAACAAGTTCAAGTTTTTCCTTATGTAATAGTGCAAATTTCCGCTTTGTAGTGTGAAAAACCTAGCTCTCTCTTTTAATATAAATACTATGTTTTCAATGGATACCTGAAGCGTTTGTGAAGTGTTGATTTCGTGTTGATAATCCAAGACCTTGTACAGGGCCCCTGCATGGTCAAGGGTACATTTTTATTTTTGTTTTGTATTTAGTAGTTCAAATGTACATTCACTGTGTTTTTCATTATGTTTATAATCGTTTTCTAACTCTATTTGTAATGCAGCTTGTGTCATCTTTTCACTAACTTAGTGTTGTTCTATTTCAGCACAGAACAATTCTTTGGTTATTTGCTGCTCTCTAGTTTCTTATCAGTAGTTTTAAGTTGATGTCAGTAGCATAAATTGGTTCATTTTATTTTTTGTTCATTAGTTTTTAGATTTAGAATTAAGTTGTTCAATGCCATTTCCTTATTAGTTTAAGTAACTCATGTTATAAATGAATATTTTCAAAAGCCTTTCAATTGATGGTTAATCCTAAAACTAAGTGGTGAAATGTTTCATTTGTGAATGAGTCTCTCTCTGCAATTTTTATGTTTACCTTTCTTAGAATAATGAAGAATGAAATCTCTCAAGAATGCTATCACAAGGAGGTAGTGCTCTCTAAATTGTGTAGCAGAGTGATAGAAATACTTCATTTAGCTTTGCTTTCATAATAGAATAGTTGCAACTTCGTTCTCAATTATGGTTTTTCACTTAGTTTAGCTCATGTCTACTTTTCTTAGAATGATGAAGAATAAAATCTCTCAAGAATGCTATCACAAGGAGGTAGTGCTCTCTAAATTGTGTAGCAGAGTGACAAAAATACTTCATTTAGCTTTGCTTTCATAATTGTAACTTCATTTTTAGTTATGGTTTTTTTCACTTAGTTTAGCTGCAATTCCATCTTCAGTTGTTCATTAAAGTTTTTAGACAGTAGAAGTAATCTTACTTTTAGTATTTCACTTTTGATTTATCATAGATAGCTGCAATCTTATTTTCTCATTTAAGATTTGAGTTTTGTAATTGAATAGTTAGCAGTTTTAAGTCTTTCTAAGTTCATGTTTTGGAAACAATCAGAAAAGCAAGAAGAGAAGCTCTGTTTTCATTTTCGTGGTTAAAACTTTACTTCCAAATTTGGCTTAAAAACACTTTTATCTCTCATTTCATTTCTCTAGATTCTTAGTAGCAGTAGATTAAGATTTTGTAGATTACATTGCAGAACATTAGGAATCAAAATAATAAAACCCCAAAACAAACATAAAACTCAAAAACAATGAGGTAAGAGGGTCATTTAGCACATATAGTGCACTACACTTCATCAATTTACGATACTCGGATTGGTAATTTATGTAGCAATTTAGGAAACTAAATTGACTGAACATTTTGGCGCCATTGTTGGGGATGTGTAACTAGGTAGCTTTATCTCTTACATTCATAAAAAAAAAACAATAAAAACAAAGAAACAAAACAATGACATGCATAGAGAAAGAGACTCTAGGGGTAGATTTATAGCTAGGGGTAGAAGTTCGATTTCCACAACTCCACCTACTCCACCAAGAGTTAGGAAAGATACACCTCCATCCTAAACTCATACTCCCAGCCATAGGATTCCTGGAATTCAAGGGGCAGCAACTCAGTTAGAAGATTCTCCTACTTCATCCACTAAAATAGACCTAGGAGAGAAGACCTTTTTCACTTCTACAGGGGAGCCTATTGTAGTTGAGGAAGTAGGAATACCTAGTGAAGAAGAAGAAGCAGAAAATCTCTCCCATAATCCATTAATAGAAGAACCAGAGGACTCTGAAGAAACTATAATGGCAGAAGAAGAACAAGATGGAGAATTCTCACTGTTTGGAGGAGGGGGTAGAGGGAGAGGTAGAGGAAACAATGGAGGAGGTAGAGGTAACAATGGAGGAGGCAGAGGAAATAGGGAAATAGATAACTCATTTGGATTCCCTATAGTAGATGAGGAAACACATACCACAATGAAAAACATCTCACCATCTGTCCTCCCAAACTTTTATGGGTTGAGAAGTGAGGACCCTGAAACATTTTTGTTTGAGTTTGAAGTCTTGTGCAGAACCTATGACTATCTAGAAGACTCTCAAAAACTCAAATTGTTCCCTTCAACATTAAAAGGGGCTGCTTTGAAATGGTTTATGGGGTTAGTCACTCAATCCATTAGAACTTGGAATGACATGAAACAGGCATTTTTAGATAGATACTTGGATTATTGTATGCCTACCAATCATAAGGATGAAGTGTTCAAAATGATGCAAAAGGAAGATGAAAACTTAGAGGATTTGCTTGAGAGATTCAACTACAATTTGAAAAGAGAAAAAATGAACAATTTAGATGAAGAAACTTTGAAAGCTCTTTTGTTAAAGGCCATTAGAGATGAATGGATAGATATCCTTAACATGATGGGGAAGGGAGACATCTCTCAACTTCCATTGAGTGACATAGCAGAACTATGTGTTCATCTCTCAAGAGGGAAATCTAAAACTAGGAAAGGACCAAGAGATCCTTCTCTTGTTAGAGCAAACAAATCTGCAACCGAATCTGTAAGTAGGGCAGAAATTGGCAATGTTCTTGATGAGTTTAAAACTGATACCTTAGGGAGCCTTAGTGAACAACTAGACACCCTCAAAATCCAAAATAAGCAGAAAATAGAGGCTAATGCCTTAGCCATATTTTGTCTAAAATGCAGAAAGAAACATGCTCTAAGGGAATGCCCTTCAGATGCAAAAATGGTAGAAACTTGTATGATTTGTTCATAAAGTCATGAGACCAAGGGTTGTCCTTTAATCCCATGTCTTAAGGTTGTCTTTCAAAAAGAAACATTCCCAAATTCTGTAGAACCTCTTTTTTTTGTTGTAAGAAGACCTTGGCAGGGGAAACAAAATCAAGGATTTAACAATCCAATGTACTTTCAGGCCCCACCAAACTAGAATTCTTGGTAGCAACCTTGGCCTCAACCTCAAACTCAGTATCAATCTCAACCATGGGCACAAGGGGTACAAAATCCTTATGGGAGATTTGCTCAATATTATCAATATCCTCCATCTTATCAGAGCTATCCTCCCCCACAAAATCAGCAACAAAATCAACAACCACAACTTCCAAATCAAAGCCCTCACCTTTCATTTCCATTTCCACAACAACCTCCACAACAAAGTCAAAATCCTCAACTCTTACTTCCATTTCAACAAAAACCAAATCAACTACCAGCCCAACCATTGCCAAACCCTAATAATAAAAACCCTCAGAATGCTTACATGGTAGAAGGACAACAATTTCCTACTTATATGATTTCCCCTCTAGATCTTAATGATGCTCAACTTAGATCTGGCGGGATATTAGAAAAGGAAAAACCTTCTGTAGTCATTCAAGAAAAAGATGCTTCTAAGGAGGATTATCTAAAAGTCAATAAAAGTTTTGAGGGAACATCCCTCCAAAACCAAACCAGTGAAAAAGGAAAACAAAAAGAGTCAATAAACACAACTCCTATCATTGAGAAACCAGCATCTACTTCTACACCTCCTTTTCCTGAGAGATTAAAAATTGATAGAGGAGTAGAAAAACAGATCTTGTTGCCCAATTATGACTTCCTAGATGAATTGAAGAATGTTTGTATGAAAATTCCTTTGATACAATCCATTAGAGAAATTCCAATTCTAGCTAAGACAATAAAGGAGTTGAGCATCAAAAGACTAGGAAGAAAACCAAGAGAAACAAAAAGAATTCACCTGGTAGGAAAGATAGCAGATATCATGATGGGAAAGATTGCCATGCAGAAATATGTACATCCAGGAAGTCCAATTGTCAAGACACATTTAAATGGGACTGAAATTCCAAACACATTGATTGACTTAGGGGTAGCAATAAACATTATGAGTAGACAAATTATGGAGCAGCTTAAACTTCCTAACCTTATTTACACACCTACCTTACTGCAACTTGCAAATAGATCAGTAATCAAACCAGATGGTGTGCTAGAAGACATTTAATTCTCCTTAGATTCTTGGGAATATGTTATGAAAACAGCTCAAGAAAAGATAGGAAAGATAGATCAATGCCTTAGAATTCAGCCTCTTCGAGGGGGAAACGTCCTTTACATTACATAAATGAACAATTATTGGATGATACAAATGACAAAACATCCTTTCTATATATAGGAGTCTAAGGAGTCACAATATAATCCAGCCGACCTAACAATAATAATATAAAGCCACAAAAATGACAATAGAGGGATTTTGTGGAGCACAGATTTAACAATATGGGGGTAATTGGGGCACAACAATATAAAAAAGGGGTATAAATACAATAGTAATGGGGTAATCACTAGTATTATAGGGACCCAACATGCCCCTCTCCTTCAAAAAAGTGTTGTCCTCAACGCTTGAGTAGTTTTGGATACTTCTGCATAAAATTCTCATCCTCCCATGTGGAATCTTCAGCAGATAAGTTCTTCCACTTGATAAGATACTCTGAAATTGATCGATTTCGTAGTTGTCGAGTTCTTGTTTCTGTGACTGCTTCCGGTTCCAATATAATTTTTCCTTCCTCGTCAAGTTCTGGCAATATTGTTTGAATTGGGAGCTTGTCGCCTATAACCTTCTTTAAACATGAAACATGGAAAACTGGGTGCAATCGAGAAGCTGCAGGAAGCTCCAATTTGTATGCCATAGTACCAATCTTTTGCAACACCTTGTATGGACCATAATACTTTGGTGATAATTTATTATCCTTCTTAGCTTGCTTTAGGGACATTTGCTTATATGATTGTAGCTGTAGGAATACCCAATCACCTACATCAAAACTTCTTTCACTGCGATGTTGATCTGCCTATCGTTTCATTCTATTTTGTGCCAACACGAGGTTATCCTTTAAAAGTTGGAGGACTTGTTGTTGATGTTCAATGTGATGTTCCACTGCTTGAACCTTAGAATTTTCTCTTAAATATGATGTGATGGATGGTGGTTGATACCCATAAAGTTCCATAAATGGGGTCATTTTTGTTGCTGTATGGAAGGAAGTGTTATACCACCATTCAGCCAGAGGCAACCATTTGACCCATTATGTCTGTTTATCAGATACAAAGAAACGAAGATATCCTTCCAAACATTTGTTTACTATCTCAGCTTGCCCATCAGATAGAGGATGATAAGATGAGCTATGAGCTAACTGAGTACCAAGACAAGAAAATAATTCTGTCCAAAAATTTCCAGTGAAAATGGGATATCTGTCACTTACAATAATCTTTGGGTTTCCATGTAGCTTTTGAACTGTTTCCATAAATGCAGTAGAAACTGTACTGGCTTTAAATGGATGTGATAATGCACAAAAGTGTGCTTACTTGGTAAGTCTGTCAACTACCACCATGATGACACTCTTTCCCTCAGACTTGGGTAAACCTGTGATAAAATCCATTGAAACCTCCTCCCAACGTTGGCTTGGAATGGATAAAGGTTGTAATAGACCTGGTGTCTTAATTGTTTCAGCCTTATTTTGTTGGCAAACCAAACATTCCGCCACAAACTTTTGAATATCTGATTTAAGGCCATCCCAAAAAAATTCCTTCTTAACCTTGTGGTAAGTTTTTAAAAATCCTGAGTGCCCTCCTAAGGCAGAAGTGTGCAATTCCATAAGAATCTTTTGTCTTAGCTGGGAATTCTTACAGAGGTATAAGCGATCTTTGTACCATAACGAATCATTTTGCCAGCTAAATGTATCAGAAGTACTGGAATCTTGTTGCAGCTTTTGAATAAGTGCCCACACTTCTTCGTCATTCTTCCATTCCTCCCTTGCTTTGTTTATCCAATTTGGTTGGATAATAGAAATGGCACACAACAATGCTTCCACATCCTCATCCTTTCTTGAGAGTGCATCTGCCGCCACATTTTGCTTGCCTTTTTTGTAGATGATTTCAAGTCATAACCCAACATCTTTGTGACCCACTTTTGTTGCTCTTCAGAGGATAATCTTTGTTCTAAAACGTATTTAAGGCTATCATGATCCGTTTTTACCTTGAAGTGTCTTCCCATCAGGTAGGGTCACCATTTCTTAAGTGCATGGAGTATTGCCAACATTTCCTTCTCATAAATAGCTTTGCTTAAAAACTTTCCCTTGATTGGACGACTTTCAAAAGCAATGGGTCTTTCATCTTGCATTAGAACAGCACCAATTCCATTTCCTGAAGCATCACATTCCAAAATAAAGGTTTTTGTGAAGTCCAGTGTAGCTAAGACCAGTGCTCGGCACATTGCCTCTTTAAGATGTTCAAAGGCCTTTGTTGCTTCTGGAGTCCACGAAAATGAATCTTTCTTCAATAATGTTGTTAGAGGTGCTGCTATTCTCCCATAATTCTTAAAAAACTTGTGATAATACCTTGTCAATCCAAGAAATCCTCACAGATGCTTTATGGATGTGGGGATTTTCCATTCCTTAATGCCTTTAATTTTGCTAGGGTCTACCTTAACTCCTTCATGAGATACAATATGACCCAAATATTCCACCTCCTGGACTCCAAAGAAACATTTGGATCTTTTTGCATATAATTGTTTCTCCTCCAATAGTTGTAGCACCCTGTCAATGTGTTCAACATGATCCTTCCACGATTTGTTCTAGATTAGTATATCATCAAAAAATACTAACACAAATTTTCTAAGGAATGGTTTGAAAATTGAATTCATCAAACCATGAAATGTTGAAGGTGCATTGGTAAGGCCAAAAGGCATGACCAAAAATTCATAATGACCCTCATGAGTTCTAAATGCCGTTTTCAGAATGTCTTCAATCTTCATTCTAATTTGATGATATCCCGAACGAAGATCCAACTTGGTGAAGTAAATTGATCCATGCAATTCATCCAGTAATTCATCAATGATAGGAATGGGGAACTTATCTTTAATAGTGAGCTTGTTGAGCTCCCTATAATCCGGACACATGCGCCATGATCCATCCTTCTTGTGCACCAATACTACTAGAGCTGAGAAAGAACTTTGACTCGGTTGAATTATACCAACCTCTAGCATTTCTGTAACCATACATTCAATTTCATTTTTTTGGACATAGGGATATCTGTACGGCCTGATGTTTGGAGGAACACTTCCTGGAATCAGATGAATAACATGATCATGATCACGCATAGGTGGGAGACCTTTGGGAGTCTCAAATACCTTGGAATGATTGTCCAGGAATTTTCGGAGATCTGGAGAAATAGATGATTCTAATGTGGAAACATCTAGCGAACATAATTGTGCAATTACACCTCTTTGCTCATTTTTTAGAAGCTTTTTCATGCCATTAACGCTGATTATCTTTCCTGGTTTCCTTGCAATACCCCTTAATTCAACTTCCTTTCCTTCCGTAGAAAATTTGATGAAAAGTTCTTGAAAATTAAAAGCTATTGTACCCTAGGATTGTAGCCATTGGACTCCTAGTACAACATCAGCACCTCCCATTGGAATGGAAAGCATTGGGCTAGTCAATACATATTCTCCCATGGATAGCTTGATATTATGGCCAAGGATAATTCTAGGGGCGAATGTTCGCCCTTTGGCGAAATTAAGGGGTTTTAAATTTTTAGTGGGCGAATATTTTGTATCATAGTACATTTTTACAAATCACCTCAAATAGCCCACCTTATTTTAAGGGAGAGCGTAAAAAAGGTAAATTTAGCCCTTGAAATTAGGACTTACAACCTTCCATTCGCCCATTTTCAAGAATAGGTTTTATTTAAATGAATCCATTCGCCCATTTTCAAGAATAGGTTTTATTTAAGTGAATCCTATGGGCCAAATACCATATCTATAAAAGAGGTATGGTAAATTAATAAAAATATAAATAAATGAGAGGTATGGTAAATAAATAAAACATTTTTTATATTTACTCCATAAGTCACCTTATATACATGTAAGGGTGTAAACAAATAAAAATATAAGTAAAGTGGAGGTATGGTAAATAAATAAAACGTCTTTTTATACTTACTCAAAAGGTATGGTAAATAAATAAAAATATAAATAAACTAAATGTATCATAAATAAATAAAACCTCTTTTTATATTTAGTCCATAACCCTCGTTCTATTTATGAAGGCTCAAGAAAGAGGTTTTATTTAAGTGAATCCTATGGGCCAAATACCATATTTGTAAAAGAGGTATGGTAAATTAATAAAAATATAAATAAACGAGAGGTATGGTAAACAAATAAAACATTTTTTTATTTACTCCATAAGTCACCTTATATTTACGAACACTCAAAAAATGGGTTATATTTAGGTGAAACCTATGGCCAAAATACTATGGGACAAATACCATGGACTAGATTGTTATTAATACCATGCAAAAGACCATTATTAACCCTAATATTAGAATTAATAAAAATAAAAATGGCACATGGTATTGACCCATGGTATTCACCAAAATGGCACATGGTATTGACCCATGGTATTCACCTGGAATGTAGCCTATTTAAATGGGGGAATTAAACCAGCATGTAGCCTATGCTAAGATTCACTAGGACTTTACAAAGTTTTATTATTTAGTAAAAGACTCGCCAAGATCTTACAAGATTTTATAATTGAGTAAAATATTCGCCATGCCTGGTGAGAGATTCGCCAAAAAATTATATATACATATTATATTATTGATAAAATCGCCTTCCATTTTTCCTATATACCATGGAGATTCGCCCATTTATTATATTTATAAATTTAGGGGGGGTTCTTAAAATTTTCCCTGATTATGGCACTTTACAGAGCAATTTATTGGTCCTCCATTTGCAATCATCACTTGACACTCTGGTGCTGGATATAGGAAGCAATTCAATTCTTTTGCTACCCTACAATGAATAAAATTGTGGGTGCTTCGTGAATCAATCAACACTAATACCTTTTTCTTCTTGATTTGTCCTTCTATCTTAATGGTTTGAGGAGTAGTAATTCCCGCCAATGCATTACAGTCAGATTCATTTGTTCTTCATCTAGGCTTTGTTCCTGGAGTATATCCTCTTCTTTTGACCTTTCTTTCTCCTTTTCTTCTTCCTCTTCACAATCTATGTAGAATAATTTCTTCTCAGCACACTTATGACCTTTTGTGTATTCTCTATCACAATTGTAACAAAGCCCTTTTGCTCTTTTTTCTTCCAATTGTTGTGGTGTCAACCTTGTAGGTTGTGGAAGACTAGGGGCAACAACACTTCCGTATTTATAGTTGTGAATGGTATGCTTCCTAGTTGCCATAATTTTTCTTTCCATTTTTCTTGCTAACCTGAATGCCTTCTCTAATGAATCATGTTCCCAAAGGCGAACATCATGTTGGATATTATCCTTTAAAGACCCTATGAACACATCAATCCTATTCTCCTCTGGAATATCTTTTACCCTTATGTTCAATTTTTGGAACTCCTCAATGTGCTCCATTATTGAACCCTTTTGTTTGAGACTTATCAATTGGCTAAAAAAAGTGTTGCTTTTTGTATACTCATAAT
The DNA here is from genome assembly GCA_031772625.1 of Pinus tabuliformis. Classification (NCBI taxonomy): domain Eukaryota; kingdom Viridiplantae; phylum Streptophyta; class Pinopsida; order Pinales; family Pinaceae; genus Pinus; species Pinus tabuliformis. The sequence continues at coordinate 509,750,680 of CM062807.1, forward strand.
GTGCTATCAATTCTTCTGTAAAAATTGCCCAAGTGATAAATTGTTTACGAGAACAAAGCCATTGATACCATACAAACTGATTTGGTTCCAAATAAACAGTTGCCATACGTACCTTTTGTGCATTTTGCACATTATTGAGATCGAAGAATTGCTCCATCTGTAATATCCATGTGGCGGGATCCTTGCCGTCAAACTTCCTCATATCGATTTTTGGAATATGGTGATTCTTCGATCCAACATTGGCATCTGTGGAATCATGATTAACATTTCTTTTGTTCTCATCATGAGTTTCCTTTACTACCTTTTCACCATTAGTAAGTATTTCTTGTAGAAAATTTGTCAAATCTGTCTTCAAATCTACCATGCCTATCTTCAAATTTGTGTTCAAATCTATCTTCAAATTGTCCATCTTAGCTTCCATGCCATTCATCTTAGCTTCCACGCCATTTATCTTAGCTTCTGTTAACTTTTGTGAGCGTGACATTTTTTGCACTTGTTCTTGTAATTTTGATATATCATGTAGCATTTCTTCCTCTTCTTCATGAGTCATGCTAGAGCTTTCAGGTTCCTTACTAGGTTTTTGCATTCTCTTTCCTCAGGGCATCAGTTACTGATAATAATGCTCTACTATGCCCTTTGAATTCCATCAAAATAAATTTTCAAACCAAGATTAAGCAAAAATTTAAAAAAAATCTACACACCTTTTTTCACTTGTAGGAGCTTGATATTGCCTATGATGTGTCTCTGTACTTTCCAATCATCTAGTTCTGAATTTCTGACCTGTAGTATCTCTCTGTGTCCTCTTTCCAATGCCACCAGTCTGATCCAAATTGGGTTCTCCAAGAAAGAGTTATACACAATGTCCCAAGATGACCTGATTATAGACCTTTCCAGAAGAGCAAACTTGTATGAAGCGCCACGTGTACAATTTTTGATATTTGGTTCTGAAAAAGATATACAAGAAACTACGATCCGTCCTCTTTCTATACCTTCTTACAAAATTTCAATCTGATTCCCAGAGAGAAAGTTATGACGATTTTCCCCAGATCACCTGTTTTGAATGTAATTCAGGAGTCTGCCAAAAGACCAACTTCCTCAGATCATATCTCCGCAAATATCACGCAAAAAGCTCTAAAATTCGAACCCAAGGTTCAACGCGATTTCTTCTCAAATGGGTTTTTTTGTGACTTCTGAAACGTCACAGAAAAAAATTTATAGCGAAAATTCCACGATGACCTGTTTGGAGTAGCGAAACCCTAGAATCCAAAGCTCTGATACCAAATGTTATGAAACCAGCTCAAGAAAAGATAGAAAAGATAGATCAACGCCTTAGAATTAAGCCTCTTCGAGGGGGCAACCTCCTTTACATTACATAAATGAACAATTATTGGATGATACAAATGACAAAACCTCCTTTCTATATATAGGAGTCTAAGGAGTCACAATATATTCCAGCCGACCTAACAATAATAATATAAAGCCACAAAAATAACAATAGAGGGATTCTATGGGGCACACAAATAACAATATGGGGGTAATAGGGGCACAACAATATAAATAAGGGGTATAATTACAATAGTAATCGGGTAATCACTAGTATTATAGGGACCCAACAGAATATCCTGTTGACTTTGTGATTTTAACTCCCAAGAATAATCTAGGAGGACACCCACTCATATTAGGAAGACCTTGGCTGGCCAAAGCTGATGCTTTTATTAGTTGTCGATCTGGTGACATGTACATTTCTGATGGTAATTCAACAAAGAAATTTACTTTGTATCCTCTAGCAAAAGAAATCATAGAAATAGATGACAGGGAATGGATTGATGATGAAGATGTTATTCAGCCTATCTTTACTATATCAGAAATTAGTAGAGATAGTCAAATTTTGAACACATTGGAAAATTTTGAAACATCTTCAGAATATGATCATGCACAATTCCAGGAAAAATCTAATGTTGAATACTTGTCATCTAGGTAGATGTCTCTCTATTCTATGGAAGAGTTTGGTAGCTCTACAATTGAAATTCTTCTAGGTAGGACATTAAATGTAAACAAAAACATGGAGAAACTACAACAAGAAGAGCTAACCAAAATATTACAAAAACATTTTGCTGCATCTACATGGGAGTATACTGATATGAAAGGTATTGATCCTAAGACTTGTATCCATCATATCTATATTGAGGAAAAAAATAGACCAATCAGACAACCTCAAAGAAGGATGAATCCAAATCTTACGGAGATTGTAAAGGAAGAGCTCCAAAAATTACTCAATGTAAACTTCATTTACCCAATCTTAGATAGCCAATGGGTTTCTCCTTTGGTCATTTTGCCTAAAAAGAATGGGAAATGGAGGGTGTGCATTGATTACTGAGAATTGAATAAAGAAACCTTGAAATAACACTTTACTTTGCCCTTCATAGATCAAGTATTAGATACATTAGCACGTAAAAAGTATTTCTCATTCTTGGATGGTTTTAGTGGTTATAATCAAATTCAGGTAGCACCTGAGGATCAGGATAAAACCACATTTACTTGTCCATGGGGAACTTTTGCCTACCGAGTGCTTCCTTTTTGGTTATGTAATGCACCAACAACATTCCAAAGAGTAGTACTAGGAATTTTTTCTGATCTAATACATGATTGTGTAGAGGTATATATGGATGATTTTATAGTCTATGGTAACACATTTGAAGAAGCTTTGGAAAATTTGGAAAAATTCCCTAAAAGATGTAAAGAGACAAACCTTTCACTAAGCCATTAAAAATTCTTTATGATGTTTACAGAAGGTATTGTTTTAGGACATCACATTTTAGGAGATGGAATTAAAGTGGACAAATCAAAAGTTGAAGTCATCTCTAAGTTATCAATTCCAAATTGCCAAAAACATTTAGAAGTTTTCTAGGATTTACAGGATATTATAGAAGGTTTATAGAAAACTTTACCAAAGTAGCATCTCCACTCTTCAAGTTGCTTACAAAAGATTGTGAATTCAAGTGGAATCCTGATTGCCAATTAGCATTTGAAACCTTGAAAGAAAGAATATCTGAAGAGGACCAAATTGGAAACTTCCTTTCCATATTTCTACAGAGGCTTTAGATACAGCTCTAGGAGCTATATTAGGACAAAAATATTTGATTCCTTATGCCATTTACTACACAAGTAAAAATTTGACTCCCGTTGAGTTGAATTATACTGTGACTGAAAAAGAATTCTTAGCTGTTGTTCATGCAATTAACAAGTTTACACACTACATAACATGCTATGAAACTTTTGTTCATGTAGATCACTCTGCAATTAGATATTTGATGAATAAACCTATTACTAATGGCATAGTTACAAGATGGCTTTTACTTTTGCAAGAATTCAACATTACTGTGCTAAATAGACCTGGAAAACAAAACACAGTTGCTGATTTCTTGTCCAAGATTCAGAATATCAAAGAAGACTCTCTAGTTGAGGATAAGTTTCCTGATGAATATTTATTTGCAGTAACTACACAAACTCTTTGTTTTGCAGATGTTGCTAACTACTTGGTTACAAGGAAGTTACCTTCACATTTATTTCCTAGAGAGAAAAGAAAGATTATTCAAGATAATGCAAGATATTCATGGATCACTAACGAATTGTATAAAATAGGGCTAGATCTTATGATCAGAAGGTGTGTCAGGGAAGATGAAGTGCCTGATATTCTCAAAGCATGTCATGATGAGTTGTGTGGTGGACACTTTGCTGACAAGAGGATAGCCTATAAAATCCTTTCTTTAAAATATTATTGGCCACCCATCTTCAAAGATGCTAAAGAATATGTCAGAAGGTGCGATAACTGCCAAAGGGTAGGGAGACCTGCCCCCTCAAATGAAATGCCATTACAACCTCAGGTACTTATCGAACCCTTTGAAAAATGGGCTTTAGACTTTATTGGACCTATTAATCCTCCATCCAAGCAGAAAAAGTATATATTGGTATGCATTGATTATGTCACCAAATGGGTAGAAGCCAAAGCACTACTTTTTGCTAATGAAAAATCTGTAGTTAGTTTTCTTTTTGAGGATATTTTTACTCACTTTGTTGTTCCAAGAGAAATTGTGATAGATCAGGGAACTAAATTTACATCCAACATGATGAAGAGGCTTATGGAAGAGTACAAGATCAAGCATAGAAAATCCACTCCCTATCATCCACAAGCAAATGGTCAAGTGGAGTGTACAAATAAAGTGATCGAAGGAATCCTCACCAAGACCATGCATCTACATAGAAGAGGTTGGGCAGAAAGGCTTCCTGAAGCCTTGTGGGCCTATAGAACTACATGGAGGAACACAACAGGACATACACCCTATGAACTTGTTTATGGGAAGCAAGTCCTGTTCCCCATAGAGTTCCAAGTCAAAACTTTCAAGATGGCGGTCCAGTTGGGGATGGATTTATCAGAAACTCAAAAGCATAGACTAGTGTAGTTGAATGAACTTGATGAAATCAGACAAGAGGCTATTCAAAGAACTAGTCTAGTTCAACAACAGAGGACTACGTGGCATGACAAGTACATGAAGGATGAGAAGTTTCAAGAGGTAGATTGGGCACTATTATTTGATTCAAAGTTTAAGGATTTTCAAGGAAAGTTTCAAACTCATTGGCTTGGGCCATATGAGATTGAATTTTTTTTTCATAATGGAGCAGTAAGAATCAGAACAATAGATGAGAATCAAACTCCTCTCCTTGTAAATGGTCATAGGTTGAAAATTTATCAAAAACCAATCTCAAAGGAGGAGTTCATCAAGATCTTTCAAAATAATTTTGAAATGAGGTTGGTGAAGAAGAATCCTTCTTCTCCACCAACTTAGTCTTTGTTCTTTTCATCATGTCTTAAAAAAAAAAGTATAAGGTTGAAAACCAATCACTAATTGGCATGCTTATACAGAAAATACACGGTGAAAATCCGAAGACTCTGACACCGTATATTTTCCAAAAAAATGGTGACTCATTATGCATTCTGACAATTCATTGTTTTACTTCATTTCATTCTGTTTTACTTCTACAAGTTTCACTCCACTCCACCACCATATTCCACCAATAAATTTTTCTTCTTCAGCATTTTTTCCATCTCCATTTTGTCATATTTTCGTCTACACAGTCATCTCCATTTCATTCATTCATAAAGTCACATCTTATTCTCTATTTTACATTCCGCAGTTGTTCCAGTTCCATAGCTAATCCTGTTCTACAGCCAATTTGATTCTGCAGTAACAGTTTGATCATTAATTCAAAAATGAAAAGGCCAGTTCATAATAAATTTCATATGCAAGTAATAGAGGAGAAAACAAATTTCAAAGACATACCAACATCTAAGCACCTGAACAAGCAAACAACAAAAGGTTAGCAAGCGAAAAGGTATGGTTCTAGAGGTAAGCGTGAAAACTTATTTCAAATAGCAATATAAAACATAAGTTGTATAACTCATATAATCACACTACTCCTTGACTTGTCATCATGAGATTTGATTTTCGTGATTATTCCACCATGCCTTCCGACTTAGATGCCTAACGGTCTCATGATTTAATCTCCATTTATGACTCGTACTTAACTATACTTCTCCAAAACATCTGTTAAATGGCCAGATTCATGACATAACCCAATTGGATATGACTCTTCACAACCATATTGTTCCTTTATTACACCAAGTTCCTCGCTTATACTTCTGTAGCCTTCCTGTGCATACAAACAAATTGTTACATTGAGCAAAAAATCATTCTGTCTTCGAATTCTTCGTGTATAGCAGTCACCCTATTTTTCACATAATTTACATGTGCAGCCACTCCATTCCATATATCTTTTGCGCACTCTGTTCCTACATATTTCACGAATACAACTTCTCTATTTCGTATACCCTATAGATACAAACGTTTTATCTCCTACTCATACTCATTTTCCTTCCACATACTCTGTCATTTCATCCCCATATCCATAACTATTTTTGCTTCCATATACCACTGTCGTATACATAGTCTTCTTCACGTAGACAGTGAAGGTAAATTTGAAGAAAAGCAGAGAACAAGAGTGATGGGTCTCATTGTTAGAACAAAACCTATAGGAGTGAAATACCTAGAAGGTAATCCTCAGTTGAAAGGGATGTTGAAGAAAGCTGGTTGGCTGAGCTTCATTAAAAAAATTTGATGGTCACCATAAAGAAATCACCAAGTCATTTGCTAGATCAATTGATGGGATGGACGTGGATATTGGTGACATAAAGTTTATAGTGACCAAGTCTTTTATTGCTGCAGCAACCGAGCTACCAAAGGTTGGAGAGAGGTGGTTCAAGAATAAAGAATTCCATGATGAAACTTGGAAATTCATTCTCCAAAATCCAGGTATGGACACTTCAATTTTTAAGAGAGGAATTCCCATCTCTACACTTAAGGGTAAATGGAGTAGCATGTTATTAATTATTCAAAAATTTATTACATGCGAGGGTAGATTTGGTTCCATGTATATGTATCACCTAAGACTATTGATGAATTTTCATGAAAACAGAACCGTCAATCTCCCATTCTTCCTATTGAATAGTTTGAGGAGAATGGCCATTACTGTTAAGAAGAAAATGGAAGGCATAGAAACTAATCTTTATCACCATGGTCTCATAAAAATTCTAGTTGAATATCACTTAAAGAGTGTAGGAGACACATGGGAGAAATTTTTTATCAGAAACTTTTTCCAAGATGCACCAGAATTACCTGAAGGAAGTTTCGTGAAAAGGAGTAGGAGAAGGAAAACTAGTCTTACAATTCAAAACACTCCTACAACTTCAGCACAGAAAAGCAGTGAAGAAGAACCCATCTCTGAAACATTAACAGAGATCAGAAAGCAGACAAAACAAAGAAGAAAGATGAAAGTAAAAGTTGAGGAAATCCATAGAAACACTCCTCAACCTCCACTAGAAGATGAACAATTACTTTCTAAAAGATTAGTCAACATGAGGGATCAATACAAGAAAGGGAAGGAGAAGGGGAAAAGAAGACAGGTTATGGAGGAAGAGATCATAGGCTCCCAAAGCTTTAGGAGAAGCTCTAGACTCAAAGGCAAAATGAAGGAAGAAAAATCAAAAGAGGTCCAGTTCATAGATTTATGAGAAGAAACTCCAACTCAGTCCCAAGACAATATCTCATTTGAGCGAAACCCACATCACTCTCCTCAACAAAACTTTGAAAGCAGCCCAAAGAGAGTCTCTCCAGGCATTGACCCAATCCAACATCATATTTATGATTATATTGAGTCACTGGAGCAAAAGAATACATCAGTAGATCAAGGGACTTCATCCAACCCTGAGCAGCCAGCTACATCACAAGAGACTTTGACTAGCTCACTTAAGCAGGAAATCTATGAGCTAGAGGTTTTAAATAGGCATATTTAGAAGGAAAATGAAGCCTTAAAAGAACAAAACAAGCTAGATAAGATTATCCATGATAACACTATGCTTCATTTGGGTTTGTGGCATAAGAAGAACAAAAAATTAAAGAGGAAAAACAAGAAGCTAAACAGGGCTCTCATTAACCTCAAGTATAGATTCCTCATGAGGAAGCCTAGGATGGCAGTTGCAGCAAAGAGAAGCAAGAAGAGGTTGGATGTTTTGGCTGAAGTCTCAGAGCAAATGCAGTAAAAGGAGGGTGTTTACAATTTTGATTGCATGGGGACATGCAATAGTCTCGCAGTGGGGGTATGTTGAGTTCCAAAACTGCCTCTCTCTTAAGCAACTTTCTCATCCTTCTTCCTTTTCCTTTCCATGAAAATGCATCCTAAATCATCAAAATCCATTTCACATTGCCTCAAGGAGTATATTTCAGGGATTTACAAGTTATATTGTTATGTTTGTTATTTGAATAGGTTTTTGTCTTCAACTACAGAACGCAGCCACATTCCACAGCTAATTGGCTATTCTGAAGTCATCTCCATGCTTTTGTAGGTTATAGGTGTCAAGAGAGGAAAAGGACCACATGGGTACCTTGGAAAACGTCAGAGCATGGATTGTATCCTATCCATTTGGCCTAGATCGATGAGGAGGACTCCGGTCAAAGGGAAGTCAACTATAGAAACCTATGGCAAGTAGGACTCTATTTTTCACACGATTCTCAGTGATGGATCCGAGGCAGTCTCCTAAAGCCAAGGACTTCATCTGCCACTTGCACAAACAAAATCCAATAGCCACTATTAGAAGATTTATGTTTCAAGGCAACCGAAGACAAGAATTCTGCATACATTACCTGTCTACGTGTTTTGCTGTAGCTGATTTCTCTCTTCAAAACAGTTGTATATTTTTCTATAAATACCAGCGTGTAGAACACAGAACAAGTTCAAGTTTTTTCTTATGTAATAGTGCAAATTTCCGCTTTGTAGTGTGAAAAACTCAACTCTCTATTTTAATATAAAGACTCTGTTTTCAATGCATACTTGAAGCATTTGTGAAGTGTTGATTCTATGTTGATAATCCGAGACCTTGCAGAGGGCCACTGCGTGGTCAAGGGTACATTTTTATTTATGTTTTGTATTTAGTATTTTATTTGTGCATTCACTATGTTTTTCATTATGTTTATAATCGTTTTCTAATTCTGTTTGTAATGCAGCTTGTGTCATCTTTTCACTAACTTAGTGTAGTTCTATTTCAGCGTAGAACAGTTCTTTGGTTATTTGCTGCTCTCTAGTTTCTTATTAGTAGTTTTAAGTTGATGTCAGTAGCATAAATTAGTTCATTTTATTTGTCATTCATTAGTTTTTAGATTTAGAATTAAGTTGTTCAATGCCATTTCCTTATTAGTTTAAGTAACTCATGTTATAAATGAATATTTTCAAAAGCCTTTCAGTTGATGGTTAATCCTAAAACTAAGTGGTGAAATGTTTCACTTGTGAATGAGTCTCACTCTGCATTTTTTATGTTTACGTTTCTTAGAATAAGGAAGAATAAAATCTCTCAAGAATGCTATCACAAGGAGGTAGTGCTCTCTAAATTGTGTAGTAGAGTGACATAAATACTTCATTTAGCTTTGCTTTCATAATAGAATAGTTGCAACTCCATTCTAAATTATGGTTTTTCACTTAGTTTAGCTCATGTCTACCTTTCTTAGAATGATGAAGAATAAAATCTCTCAAGAATGCTATCACAAGGAGGTAGTGCTCTCTAAATTGTGTAGCAGAGTGACAAAAATACTTCATTTAGCTTTGCTTTCATAATAGAATAGTTGTAACTTCGTTCTAAATTATGGTTTTTCACTTACTTTAGCTCATGTCTACTTTTCTTAGAATGATGAAGAATAAAATCTCTCAAGAATGCTATCACAAGGAGGTAGTGCTCTCTAAATTGTGTATCAGAGTGACAAAAATACTTCATTTAGCTTTACTTTCATAATTGTAACTTCATTTTTAGTTATGGTTTTTTTCACTTAGTTTAGCTACAATTCCATCTTTAGTTGTTCATTAATGCTTTTAGATAGTAGAAGTAATCTTACTTTTAGTATTTCACTTTTGATTTATCATAGATAGTTGCAATCTTATTTTCTCATTTAAGCTTTGAGTTTTGTAATTAAATAGTTAGCAGTTTTAAGTCATTCTAAGTTCATGTTTTGGAAAAAATCATAAGAGCAAGAAGAGAATATTTGTTTTCATTTTATTGGTTAAAAATTTACTTCCAAATGTGGCTTAAAAGCACTTTTAGCTCCCATTTCATTTTCTCTAGATTCTTAGCAGCAGTAGATTAAGATTTTGTAGATTACATTGCAGAACATTAGGAATCAAAAGAACAAAACCCCAAAACAAACATAAAACTCAAAAACAGTGAGGTAAGAGGGTTATCTAGCACATATAGTGCACTACACTTCATCATTTTACGATACCCGGATTGATAATTTATGTAGCAATTTAGCACACTAAATTGACTGAACAATGTAGCTTTTGTGTGTTCAACCAAGTAGAAGAAAGTGAGGTACTATGTGTATAAATAGGTCGAAAGGGGGAAGTAAAAGCACTATGATTGGTGAATAAATACTTCTTGAAGGGTTGATGATTTATCTGAAAAGTTATTCCTAGACAGAGAAGTTGAAGCTTTCCCAGTGTGTTGCTATGTGTTGTCGTTACTACAACACACTCCAAAAATTTCACTACATTCAAATTTTGGAGCCTACCTCACCATCGTATCTAGTGTCGCTTTGGTCATCAAGTGTATTTCTAGGTCATTTTATATGTTTCAAGTGTTCTCGATCATCCTTATGTTTCATCACATTCATTAGAACATCTTTATAGCATATCATGGTCATAAAACCTTTCTGTTTGTAAAACAACAATTTTGGGTCGCATTCGCACACACTTCATCTGTCATACTTGGGGAATGTATGTAAAGTGGTGTTTTGATGTATACTTATCCTTGTTCAATCTTGTCTAAGTTTTCTCGATGAGTTTGTATATGTCACACATGGTTTTATGTATAAAATCATCATGTTCACCACTTGCTCTATCATCCAAACATAGATAAATTGCAAGTTGAACCCACAAAGGTAAGGAGCACACAAGTGCACTCTTAAGCCTTTATCAGGAACCCTACATTTTTCAGAAGTGCACCCTGCACCCTCCAAGAGTGCATATCACACTCCTTATGCACTTTCCCCTTCCTTGTTTCGAACTTCACCCTTGAGAACCAAATTATTCCTTTAAGCGCACTCCTTCAACTCGAAGGAATGCACCCTCCTTGAGTGCATGAGCACAACTCAAGGACCTGAATCTCAACTCCTTCATTCTTCAATAATGTGCCTTCCACCCTCCTAGGTATTTTGAATGCTTGAGCACACTCTGAAGCCCTAAAGCTTCATCCTTTGTCCTTCAACAATGCGTGATGCACCCTCCTTTGCCTTCTTAAGGACATGGACGCACCCTGAAGCCTTGAATCCTCTCCCTTCAACATTCATCTCTACTCCATGTGCCCTTATTGTCTCCCTTGAGGTCAAAACAAACTTGGGAATCTCGAAGCCTTCACCTTCGCCCTTCGGAATTGCACCATGCACCATGCCTTGTTTGCTTATTTCTCTTGAGTGCATGAGTGCATCCCAAACCCTTGAAGCTTCTTCCCTTCAGTCCTTCAACCTTTCAAAGTGTGCCCTTGTGCTCAAAAGCTCTCTATATACTCCCAATCACACTATTAAGGCGTGTAAGAAAAATATACATGAAACATGTTAGAATAGGATATTTTCAAGCTGATGGTTGCTTCTCATGTGTGATTGTAGCTACAGGTATCTCAAGAAAAACATGGAAAGCAAGCAAGAAGAATATTAGGCAAAGAAGGAAAACAAAGGAATCATTAAAATATCAAGAACACATTGAATTCTTGATGATAAAATTACCCCGCAGACTCCATATGGTCAAAAACCCTTTGGAGGGTGCATACATCAATGATTGGAAGTTGTATTCAGAATATAGACATGAGTGGAAGACATGTCACCATTAAAGAAAGTCCATGTCATCAGCATTATTAGTCCTAGTCATCAAAGATAGTGACTTGTCATGTCTTCATCACATGGATGATGTGGAAGTTATGATGTAAATATGAAATTATTGTAAATAAAAATAAGTGGAAGTCCAAGAGTCATGTATGGGCAAAAGAAACATGGAAGTCTGAAAGAGATGTAATACTAAGAGTCATATGTAATTCCAAAAGTCATTTTGATGTCCAGAGGTCATTAGGATTTGGAAAGTCAAGAGTCATGAGGATGTGAAATCTCATTCCTCAAGTTATAAAAGGATACTCATTACTCTTGCAAAGGAATTTTAACCTTGGCTTCTCCCACAAGGAATTAGAGTGACATATTTAGTATTGTTGGGGAGCAAGTACTAGCTCTAATGCTCGACTATTGGAGCTACTAATGTTCATTATACTTATGTATCTTGGAACTTTTGCCTAATACTTGAAGTCTTTTGGCCATCACAATTTCATACATGGATTGTGGATGTTTTAAGCCTACTCTTTGAATATTTATGATTCATGATCGCTTTCATATGTACTAAAGTAATTGAACTATTTCGATGACTTTGGTGCTTAACCCATTGGAAATTTGTTGTAATGACTATAACGCTTGTCACATCTATGTGAACTATTTCTATTGATGCTATATGAGTCTTTATTGTATACGTGTATGTCTCCATTAGATTAGTACTATTACTTCTCTTTTAGAGGATCACTTTATTCCCCCTCTGCAATGAAAAAACCTTGATTCATATGCAATTGAACATTGACACAGAATAATCTCTTGCTCCTTCAAAATCATATGTGCACTTCTCTCTTTTGCTAACTGATTAAATCAAGGCATACCTTTAAGTGAATGACAACCAGGATGTATTTCGGATGGGAATCCCACACCAAACTATGTGAGGTATAATTGGGACCTCATATCAAGGAGATCCCTTGTATGTTGGAAGTGTCCAGCATCATCAGCAGGTATGTTCTATGCTTGCAACAATTACACGAATGTCTTATTAGACCAATAATAATTCCACTTCAACTTCTAATAGAAATCATAGAAAATTCAGTAGTAATCATTTAGCATTCATATAGATAACCATTCACAGTAATTGTAGATAGAACATCATCAACAATGCACAAAATGAAAAGGCAAGACAATTAGGGAAAAATCCCACAAGGGGGTGTTATAGACATATTTGGGCACTACAACCCAAATCACATATGTCCATAAACCAAGGGCTTTTAAGTCCCTAAAAGTGTTGTTTCATACCCTGAAGGAGCAAGGTCAACTGATTACATCATCTCCCAGAAGTTTTCCATGAAAATCCACTCAGAACTGGTCAAAGCAAGACCATACAGACTGCACAAGCAGTTTACTAGGTGGAGACCCTGAGAATCTTCTAGAAGCTTCTCATTTGACACTTACCTCCCTGAATTCGTCCAAGGGTGAGTAAGAGATCACGAAATCTGCAAGTGGAACCAAGAACTATCAGAGAGATGACACTAATTAAAATCCCAGAAGCTGACTGACTCGCCCGCAAATATCTATATATGGATCCCTCATCCCAAAGATCCAAAGGTTGGAATTTGGTAATTTGCAAAGAGGTGCTACTGGTTTCTCTTTGAAGACATTGTTGGGTGATCTTGCTTTGTATGAGGTGAAGAGGGCTTTCAAGCTGAGAGGATGGCGATGGGTCAGACCAAGTGATTGTAATCCTCTCTTCTACTACTTTTATCAATAAAGATATTTGAGTTTTCCACCATATTCTTGTGTATCTCTGAATATTGTGTTGATATATGCATTTATATGGTCAATATATATCTAATCCTATATTGTTTACAGCGATAGATGTCTATGCTTTGATGGTATTATGCTGTTGTGATTCTACAGGTACTCTTTGAAGCGGGACAAGTAAGGAAGCAGTGGCGAGATTCTGTCGAAGGGGAAAGGAAACAAGCAAGGAGCCAAGTGAAAGACTGAGGTTGGTACTCTCTGCTTCTTTCTCATCTCTCTCTCATAAAGGAAAACACAAATAACTTTAGTTTGTTTGTTTCTAAGATAGCTACTCGTCTTAGTGGGACTACTAGTTCTGAATAGACACTAGATTTTCCGGTAACAGGGGGGAATCCAAACCGATCCTTCTTATTTATAAATATCAAATGTTCAACAGAGAGAAAAAATCCAATTTAGTACAATAGTCAAAGTCAAAGTATTGACTTATCCAATAAAGTTGACCAACGAATGATATGAAGCTCAATCTGATCCAATATAATTTTGGTCAAAAATCTATAATAGACAACAATCAATGTTCACTAACAAGTCTAGTCAATAGTAGTCAAATAATAGTCAAACAACCTCCAATTAGTTTGGTCACTGTAGCAAGGAACTCGACTTAGTAGAAGATCAAATTCAGCCCAAAATAAGGATGAAAAACAAGTCAAACTTAGTCAACGTTTTGTGGTCAATGTCTGTAATCCTTCTTGTGGTCAATGCTAGACAAAAAACGCAGATTACCTTGATTTTTGTGCCCATAAATGCAGCTCTAGACAAAGATATGCCCAAAAGATCAAAGTCAAATTTTCTCATAAATTCAAAGTCAACTTTGATCAAAGTTGTAGACAGTTCATATTTTTGACCACTTGTAATTTTGTCCTCCTTCTTTGGTGCATTTATAGTGATCAACGAGGGGTTGAGGGTCATGACCTTTCACCAATGGGGAAAACATGTAGATGAATATGAGGCAAACTAGAAGAAATGGTATTTATATGTATGCAAAAATTGTAATTTTTGAGGCGAAGAAGAATGGCAGCAAGGGTAGCCTAACGAAGTGATGAGCTATCAAAGGAGTTGCTTATAGGAAGAAAAATTTTCCCCTAGTTGTACTATTTAACACTCCCTCTCAAGTAGGGATGGACTGAACCTGCCAACATCCATCAACTGTTATGTCATCATGTCCATCATGGACCATCTTTGCTGAAGATTTATATCATGGACCAATAAGAAAGGATCTAAATAGGGTGGATCACAATACCCTGCCACCCTCGCTAAAATGATAGAGGAAAGTATTCATGTCCATGGGATATAACCCATACTAGGATTAATCCTTAGTTATCAAGGCGTTCAACATCATTCATCATATTCATAGGGAATACCATAATACCTCACGTTTCCATCGGTAGTACTAACTAACCCTGACCATGTTTTCTCAACTCATTGGCCAAATGAGAGGTACTTCCCAAGAGTCCTAGACTGTAAGGGTAGGATGTATGTTGGGGTATCCATAGGAGAAGGTGAACCACTGACCCTGTTCTCATATAATCTACTCCATAGAGAAAGGTTGAAGAGTCACCCTATGCTCACATGCTCGGGTATGTACTCCATAAGGGAATATGAACCACTCACCTTGTGGTCATATAGCTCCAAGAAGTACCACAGGCCCCCAAGAGCTCCTAGAGTTTAATGTCCAACTCAAGCGGGACCTCATGGCAGGGTCTTTACATGACTCCAAGACTCTCTCTGAAGGCTAAGAACTTGGCCTTCCCCAAGGGCTCCATGAGGATGTTAGGAACCTGTTCATCTGTCCTAACGTGTTGGAGCCTTATTGCTCCCCATTTTACCATATCTCTGATAAAGTGGTGCCTAATGTCAATATGTTTGGATCAGTCATGGAACACAATATTCTCTAAAAGGTGAATCCCTCTTTGATTATCACAATAAATTATGGTAGTATTTATCACATTCTCAAATATCTCACTGAAAATATTCCTCAACCAAATGGCTTCACAACAAGCCATACTAGCTGCAATATATCCAGCCTCAATGGTGCTTAGTACCACAAACTTTTTTTTTCTGGCTCA
This sequence comes from Pinus tabuliformis, assembly GCA_031772625.1. Taxonomy (NCBI): domain Eukaryota; kingdom Viridiplantae; phylum Streptophyta; class Pinopsida; order Pinales; family Pinaceae; genus Pinus; species Pinus tabuliformis. Next base: position 509,766,029 of record CM062807.1, read on the forward strand.
TGCATGAAATTCAAGTGAACCCCAAAGAGAAGCAAACTCAGATGTGCTTTTTTTATCCACCACATTTCCAACCTAGTGACCATTAGTATATCCATGTAATGTTAGATCCCTGACTGTGTACCTCAGTCCATGGTTTATAGCACCATCAAGATATCTCAAAATATTCTTTGCAGGAACCCAATGTACGTAATGAGGCTCAACCATAAACTTACTCAATGTATTAACAAAAAATCATATGTCTGGTTGTGTGTTCACCATGAACATCAAATCTCCCATAAGTTGTCTATATTCAGTAGGATTTTCCAAATCATGACTAGCAACACTTCCACATAGCTTCTTGAAATTTATTTCCATTAGTGTAGTCATTAACTTGCATTCCACCATGCCACATATTTCTAATAGCTTCACAATATATTTTCCTTCAGAAAGGAAAATCTCACCTGACTTTTGCTATATCTCCAAGCCAAAGAAGTTATGCATCAATCCTAGGTCGTTCATTTTGAATTCAAAATTCAACTCCGTTTTACATTAATAAATGAGAGGGTCTGCACCAGTCAAAATTAGATCATCAACATATAAGACCAAAATAAGTGGCATGTCCTTTTCAACCTTGAAGTATAAGTTTGGATCAACATAGCTCCTTGTAAATCCCATCTTCATGAGATAGCTATCAATCCTCTCATACCAAGCCCTAGGTGCTTGCTTTAACCCATAGAGGGATCCTTCAACCTGCATATATGTGTCCTTCTACATTTCTCTTCAAACCCATGAGGTTGTTCCAAGTATACTTCTTCCTTAAGTGAGCCATATTAGAATGTAGTCTTGACATCCATTTGATGCAAGATCCATCTGTGATTTGTAGAGAGAGAAATCATGGATCATGTAGTGGTGTATCGAGAAACTAGTGCAAATATATCATCATTGTTGACTCCTTCCTTTTGAGAAAAAACACAAGCTACGAAACTTGAATTATATTTTTAAATACTTCCATCAACTCCATGTTTAATCATGTAGATCCATTCTGAAGTGACCACGACTTTGTCCTTGGTCTAGGAACCACTTTCCAGACATTGTTCTTCATGTTCAATTCATATTCCTCAGCCATAGAATATTTCCATACCCAATCCTTTACAGCTTCTTCAAAATTGCAAGGTTTGGTTTGAATGATAGTACTCATGGAAACCAGGTATACTTGATACCTAGTGGGCCTCTTACTTCCCCAAAATTTCCCTCTTGGAGCAACATGGTTTTCAACATCTTTAAGTGTATCTCGAAGCCATAGTGGTCTTTTCTTTGAGGTTGAAGGATCAAAAGTAAGTGGATCAAGTGAATCCATCAGGCCATCAACATTGGCCATGGGTTCATCCATTGAAGGTTCTTCTTGAATTTTAGTAGTATCGTCATCCCTTCTTGTGATAGCGAGATCCCTAGATTTTATGAGGGCAGCATCTTCATAAAAAGTAACATCTCTACTCAATTCCACATACCTTAGACTAGGTACATAAATTCTATATATCTATAAATTTTCACTATATCCAACAAATTCACCTTTCCTCCCAGAGGCTACCAGCTTGTTCCTTTTCTCTTTTGGTACGTGAAAATATACATCACAACTAAAGATTCTAAAATGAGTGACATCAAGTTTCTTACCAGTGAATACTTCTTCGGGTCTCTTGAAATCCAATCTTTGATGAGGGTTTCTATTTTGAACGTATCAAACAATGTTTGCAAATTCTCCCCATAAACACTTTGGTAGATCATGATCATAAATAATGGCATGGGTGGCTTCCATAATAGTTCGATTCTTTCTCTATGAAACTCCATTTTTTTGTAGATTATATGGAACAATTGTCTCCCTCTTAATACTGCCTCTCTACAAAAGTTATTGAATTTATTAGATTCATACTTTGTTCCATTATCAGTTTTTAACGTCTTGATCTTCTTTCGTGTATGATTATCCACCAAGGCTTTGAAAGAATAGAACCATCTAAATTCTTCATCCTTATTCTTTATCAAATAAATCCAAGTCTTGTAGCATAACTCATCCACAAATATCACATGGTATAAGTATCCTCCCAATGAAGTCACAAGCAAAGGACCAGCAATGTCAGAATGGAGCAATTTAAGAATATATTATGTCTTTCTCTCACTAGAAGGGAATGGTCCCTTTGTATGTTTTTCAGTTGCACAACTGTGACAAACTCCTTCATGGTTCATATGAAAATCAGGGATCCCTATAACCATGTTCCTTATTCTAGGCAAGGCTTTGTAATGCAAGTGAGAAAATATTTAGTGCCATAGCTCACATTGAATAGAGGTGTCATTTGCGAAATATCCCAAAGGACTTCTTCCAACTTGATAAATACCATCATCACTAAATCCAAGAGTAAATTCATCTTTAAAGTTCTTATTCCGTGCATGTACCTTCAATGAAATCTACCTTAAAGAGTTTGTCTTCCATTGCAAAAATAGAGACCAAATTCTTCTTCAAATCAAGCACATACAAAACATCCTAAAGATGTATGGTTTAATCATAGTTCAAGTGAAGAGTAATAGTTCCTACCCCTTTTATGGGGTAGGTGGTATTATCTCCAAGAATAATATTTACATTAGTATTATTCTCCAATAAATTTGAGAGAACCTCCTTATATCCAGTGAAATTCCTTAAGGCTCCACTATTAATTAACTAATGATCCAAGTTATTGAAAGGATAAATAATAAACAAAGAAGAAATGAGATACTATTCATATTTTTTGTCAACAACATTATTTTCATCATAGCTGGAATTTCTTGTCCTCTTGGAAGGTCTATCATTTCCTTCTTGAGTAGAAGGAGCATTTCATTTTCCTTTCTTGTTAGACTTGTTGTTTATTTTATTTTTGTTTTTATCCCTTGGAGAATTGTTCTTATTAGGATGGTCTCTAACATAGTGGCCAAAATTATTGCAAATGTAACATCTTCCTTTTCCTTTTCCTTTTAATCCCTTCTTAAATCCTTGACCCTACTTTCTTGAATTAGATGGACTAGAATCATTCATCCTTCTAGCATGTGCAGGGAAAGAATTAGGTTCACTTCCATTGAAAGACTTATCTCTCTACATCATATTGATTTACTTTTGAGTTCATTAAGCCAATAGTTGATCAAAACGAGGTATCTTGTCATGGTTGAGAATGGTAGTGACAAATGTTTCCCATTTTGTTGAAATACTTCCAAGTGCAATGAGGGTGACTTACCTGTCAGTAGTAACTTCTCCAATAGATAGTGAATCATTCTTTACTTGAGTTATGCTCATGAAGTAAGCTGGTATAGAATTCTCTTTGTCCAGTTTTATATCCCTCAAATTTTTTTTGAGAAAGAGGTTTTGATTTGCATTGTTGACCTTGAAAATTCATATCAACTTATCATACATCTCCTTGGAAGTACCCAAATCAGAAAAATAAGAGATTAAATTCTTTATAATCGAGTAAACTAAGGTATTCTTAGCTTTGACCTCACCTTTTCTATACTTCATTCTAGAAGCAATAGGTACATTTGAAGGAGGCTCCACCACATTCCCTTGCACATAATCCAACACTTCGTGTCCCTCCAAGCTAAAATTATGAGTCATCTTCGAGCCATGATAATATGATTTTTCATTGAGCTTACCCTTAGTCTCGAAATAAGAGGAAACGACCATGGAGACTTATCCAACAGTCCTTGTTCAATAGTAAATATTCCAATAGTGATTGCTTACTTCTTCCTTCAGCTTTGTCTTCACCTTAGATCTAATACCATGTTAATTTTTATGGTATTTTCAATGCTTGCAACAATTGCTTCAACGTCTTATTAGCCCAATAATAATTTCACTTCATATTCTAATAGAAATCATAGTAAAATTCAGTAGAAATCGATTAACATTCATTATAGATAACCATTGACAATGATTGTAGATAGAACATCATCAACAATGCAATAGAATAAAATCCAAGATAATGAACAAAAATATTTGTGTTAATGTCAGGGAAAAAATTAACAATGGGAAAAACCCAACTCATCCTTCTTATTGTCAAATATCAAATGTTCAATGGAGAGAGAAAATATAATTTAGTACAATAGTCAATGTCAATGTATTGACTTATCCAATCAAGTTGACCACCTAATTATATGAAGCTCAATCTGATCCAATATAATCTTGGTCAAAAGTCTACAATAGGCAATAGTCAATGTGCCCTAACTAGCACAAGGAACGATAGTTAAAAAAGACTCAAATAACCTCCGATTAATTCGATCAATGTAGAAAGGAACTTGGCGTTAGTAACAAATCAAAGTCAACCCAAAACAAGGATGAAAAACTAGTCAAACTTAGTTAGCGTTCTGTGGTCAATGTCTATAATTTTGCATGCAGTCAAAGCTAGTCAAAATGCCCAAATTACCTTAGTTTTTGTGCCCATAAATGTAGCCTCACTAGACAGTAATATTCCCATGATATCAAAGTTTGAATCTGCTCAGAAAGTGAAAGGCAACGTTGGTCAACACTAGTCAAAGTTGCAGATAGTTTAAATATTCGACCACCTGTAATTTTTTCCTCCTTATTCCTTTCACATATGAAGAACCTCTTGTAAATTTTAGAGGTATCGAACGGAAGAAGATAAGAGAAAAGTTTGATGATGAGATGCCAAAATGAGGAGGCATTATGGTGTATTTATAGTGATCAATGAGGGGTCAAGGGTGATGACCTTTCACCAATGGGGCTGACTCGTAGATGAAGATGAGGCCAACTTGAAGAAAGGGTAATTGTATGTATGAAAAAATTATAATTTTTGAGGTGAAGAAGAATTCAATCAAGGTTAGTCTAATGGAGCGATGAGCCATCAAAGGAGGGGCTTCTAGGAAGGGGAATTTTTGCCTAGTTGCACTCGTTAAAAACGCCTATATAATATATTATATTTTTTGTCTTTGATCACTAGTGCACCCCTCTAGGGATCCATTTGATCTCATTCACTATTTTATAAGATGATTTTCTCTTCAAAATAATAAAACATACTTTTTCTTAGCATTGTTTTCACTTATGAGAGAACTCTTTGATTTGTCCTTATGTGAATTGTTGCTGAAGGATATATTGTCCTTGATAAGGAAGTGTCAGTTGGATCTCTGCATGAATATTGCATCCTGCATGTAGATATAGTGAATCCCAAAAAATATTTCCACATACATCAAGTGGAACTACATTTAATTCTACTTCATCAACTAAATCACCATTGATAACAAATTTGACTTTATATTTTTTGGTTACCTTTATCTATGCCTCGTTAAACCAACCCAATGGATATGGGCAAAAATAGCCATGAACCTCTAGTCCAAATTTGTTAACCAGATCCATTGCTATGAAATTTTCATATGATCTTTAGTAAGATAGAGCGTCAACTTTTGTATTCTTGAATTGTATCTTTATATGTAATAATTTGATCATTTACTTCTCTTTATTTTTATGAAGAATACCGAGATTCACCTTCTTTTACACTAAAGTACAAACAATATTCTCATCCACATCACATCTACTCTCCACCTAGTTTCTTGAATATGGGGCTTGAAGATTTTTCTTCTTTGTATCCTTCTTATTTTTCTTTGGGTTGAGCATTGGATGCAATTTCTAAAACTTTTCCTATGTGATCATTAATTTTGTAGTGGTTTCTACGATAATTGCACTAGCATGCTATGGTTGTTTTCCTCTTATCCTTCCCCCCTTTCCACTTATTCTTCCACTTCATGAAAGCTTCCTATTGTTCCTTCTACCTTGAACCACTTCACTTCCATTTCTTTTAGCCTATGTTTTCTAGGTATTATGCTTGTACAAAAGTCTCATCCATTGTTCTAGGCTTGGACAACATCACTTGCTTTCTTAAATGATTGTCTGGACCCCTGAGATACTTTACGAGTACTTCTAGGTTCTTCAAAGAGATACCCAATATTATTTCCATATTTTTGAATTATGAGGTACTCCTATCTCATCTTGAAGTGATTCCATTGAATCCACTGGTCCTCCACATATGTGAAAGGATAGATAGGGTAGAATTGGCCTATAAATTTTTCATATGCTAGAAGAACACTTGGATAGTATAAGAGATGGACGTTATTTAAGGTTTAAAATTATGATGCAAAAGTGTAAGGCTTTGAAAGTCCCTCTTAAATCCTATCATGTTGCACACATATCAATGAAGACTACATGTGACTTGTGCCATAATAGAGGCAAGATATGTAGATAGTGTGAAGCATACATTCAATAAATATCTTGATTATGGAGGACCAGTTTATGCCATAGATTCTAAAATTATTGCTAAAGAGGTTATACAATTGATATCTTCTATAGGAGGAGTAGTTACCATGCCTTATCCATGGGGATTAAAGATCCCTCTTTCGGTTTTTGAAAAACTTAAGGAAGTTAGTGTTAGCCTCATACCAACAATAAATAAGTCCAAAGTAACAAAATTATGAAACTTGGAATATATAATTCCTACTTGTATTTGATGCTCTCATCAATTATTATGAAACTTGGAAAATATAATTCCTACTTGTATTTGATGTTCTCATCAATTCTAGAATGAGTCTGTTCCTAATACTTGGGAGTTTGTTGAGGTCTAGTTGGTTGAGAGATTCTCTCCAACATTAACCTCCTAGATTTGTGGGTGGTTGAAATATTCACTCAACCAAGAAATTGCATGTCCTAAGATGTATATGTATTCTATCATCATTCTTTGTAAATATACAATCAGGATTAAAATCCTTTTCCACCATGTTTCTGTCTCTTGAATTATTTATTTGTTTTCATTTATTATCTTCAATTGCTATCAGAGCAGAGCAACGGTGAGATTTGTGAGAGTCGAGCATGAGATTAAGGGTTTGAGAGTTAAATATTTTATCAGAGCAGAGCAACGGTGAGATTTGTGAGAGTCGAGCATGAGATTAAGGGTTTTAGAGTCAAATATTTTAGGATTGGAATTGGATAGAGAGTAAAGTTCATGTTCGTCGAGACCCGCATGGAATCATATGGAGAATGGAGTGATAATTTGTGTGTTTTGTGAGCAGCGTGAATGGTTGCAATGAAATTTTGATGCATGCTGACCTATGTGTTGTATTAAGAACCTATTGCACATATATTTGGACCTGTGTCCACCAACATGAACATGCATGAAAATCAAGTGTTGTGTGAATGATGCCATCATGTTAAAGAAACAGAAGGCTTAGTTCAGTGCTGCCATTATAGCAAAGGAGGAGCATCACAAATTGGATTATGTTGCACTGAATTCGTAAATCATTACAAATTCCTTTATTTTCTTGTCTTGATAATGTTTGACAAAACTAAGACAAATTGCGTCAATGATGGATTGCATCCTAACTCCATGGCCGAAGGGCCAGTAGTTTGAAAGCTAATCCTTGAAATTACTTTAGAAGACCAGTGTAAATGTTACTTTGTATGTGTAGAATACTGTGAGTAGGTTGTTTGCTTGCTGTCAAAGGCTCCCTACTGAAAGAAATGTTCCTCAATTCAATGAGGTTGCACAAATATACACACCAATGAGCGATCACACGCAAAGTAATTTTGGCATTCAAATGCAAAGGCCGCTTGAGAGCGAGATGTTATGCTGATTGTGATTTGATAAGACCACCGCCATCAAGACATCATATCGCACCACGGAAGTAGCGATCCAAACTTTGCATACCATACATGAAATATTCTCCAAATTGATCAACGCACCAGTGAAACCCACCGTGGAATATCAACAACCAGTAGGAGAGCTACATTGGCGTGCAATTGCTAGCTCACCTTGGTGCACAGTGAACAATTGCGTGATGCGTAGAGCAACGTGTGTGGACCTACGTGAGGGAAGAACAAGCATCAAGGAACTGAACTGGATGAAGAGCTGTATAAAGATCTGTGCTGGAGGAAGACCATCAAAGACCTGCTTGCACCAGTGGAGGAATTTGTACCCATGGAAAGCCAACAAAACTGCGTGGAGTAACCAGCAATGGGAACCTGTTTGAAAGTGTGAAAGATATGGAGCAACATAATCCATTGGATAGTTGGACCAGTGGATTGTTGCAATTGTCGCGTGGAACCTACAAAAAAACATTAGACCTGGAATAACCTTAAAGCATGTGGAGAAGCCAGTGTACAACACCTGTAAAAAATTCCACCGTGGTGCCTGGTTGACTGACCTGTAAATTGCGTGAAGCGACTCGTAGAAGAATCAGAGTTAAGGAGTAGCATTGAAGATCTCCTTGTGGAATGATCAACATTCAGCCAACATGGAGGAGACAACACCGTGTAGCCAGCATGCGTTGAGAGTTATGGCTAGCGTGTGTAATTGATCTCTCCAACAAGCTTTTGAAGGTGTGTTTTGAAACGACAATTCACTTTTTGAAAGTAACATTTCTATGAAATTTCAAAATTAGAATTGGAGAACATGTCACCAAAAGGAAATTTCGAAGCTTGTGTTTGTTGGTTAATTATGTCGAGTAGATTAAATATCATCGAAACTAGGAAAACTGTTATTTTCTTATGTTAAAATGGAATAAAAGGTCAAAAAAATTGAGTGATGGGTGTGCTTCCAATGGTTTTCTAGAAGGGAATTGCTTCTTTTGGGGAATCGTAAAAGGTCTTCAATCATGTGTCATTTTATTAATTTTTAATGCTTTTACTTTGTGAGAAAAAGTAAAGCATTCCAAAGGCATGTGGGGAGTTTTGGATATATATCTAAAATACTGTGAGGAGTGACGGTCCATGGTGCGATTATTATTGCAATTTGTAAATTTTTGGAGACATAAGGTGTGTATTTTGTATTAGAAGAAGATATTTAGGAGTAATAGGTGTAATATCTTTCTTTTTTTTGTAAATTTGAAGTGATAAGGTTGTAATTTTAGGGGTTTTAAAAAGTTATTTTGTTAGTTGAGTCAAGTTATAAATAGTTTAAGTTGAGTGAAGTTCATAATTTTTTAAAAATAAATGTAAAAGTCTAAATTTGAGTAAGTCAAGTTGAGAATCAATGAGAGAAGATGAGTCGAGATTTCAAGAAATAGTGTGATCATCTAATCATAAAGGATGCAAGGTCAATGTTTACAAACAAGTGTAGTTGAACACATTAAATTTTCACCTTTTTTTAGGGGAGCTATGGAGCGAAGCCATAAGACAGTAAGCTCATGAATGGAATTGTGGCACTATTTGAAATTTTGGCACTATAGAGTCTTCTAATAGAAATTTTGGATTGTTTCAAATCATATTCCAACAAGTTGATATGTTACAGGGCTTATGGAGTGACTCCCTATTTCAAATTTATTCCAATTTATATACCGTTTCCTTGTGTTATGCATTACCAAAATAAGGATTTTTGGTCTTTAGAGATGATGATGAACGTGCCATGGTTTTATTGCATGGTCCAACAGACGAAAGAAAGATGATTTTGGGACCTTCACTAAAAAAGAGAAGAGGAGAAAAGAGAAGAAATTGTTGTCTTCCTCGTAAATAAAGAAAGAGAAAAAAAAATGAATGGATTCAATTTCGACCAATCTGTAGTTGATAGTCAAGGTCGTGTAATTAAGACTTGGGATGATATCTACCAATAGTGGTGAGTAGCAGTAACTGATAGGATATCTATACTACACCTTGACTAATCAATTCTAAATCCATTTGTCCCTTCCTTCCCCACTATGCGGGCACTTCCTAAGGGACAAGGTTTCCAAGCATCAATCACTTTTTTATTCTTACGTGGATCAAGTGGAATGTCCCAACCAAGTCACTCACTAACCAAGAACAGTAAGATAAGAGAATACTTATGTAGGCCAGTCAAAAATCTCATTTCTTCCAATGAAGAATGATCTCTCTTCTCTTTCTTGGTAGGAATAGTAGTACCTAAGGAAAAGACCATACACTGGAACAACCTTTCAAGGAAGGGCTAAGACCACGGACTAAGGCTAGTCTCTTAAGGGTTTCTCTACATCTTGTATGAGCCATCCTTTGGAAGTTGTTGTTAAAAGATGACTTCTTCAATCTGATAAGTGTAATAAGCCTTGTTATGATCTTAAATCACTCTTTCCAAGTCAATCATCAAACCATCGGAAGAAATTCAATACAACAAAAATCGATATGGTTTAGGATACGAAAAAGATGGAAACAACTTGCATATTCCTAATTATTCAAAACCAATCAAGATCATCAGTGGAGGATTTCTTAATCAAGCAACATAAAAAATTAATGAGAAAGTTGAAGAAAAGCCAAAATGTCAGCATTGTCAAAGAAATAGTCATATGGAAGGTCATTGTTTTGATCTTCATCCTTGTCATCATTGTGGCAAGAAGAATCACTCCTCAGAGAGATGTTGCAAAAAAAATAAACCATCCAAATAGAAGATTAATTATGAATGGATTGATACTTGGGAGTGGTTATCTATAGTCAAATGGTTGTATATGTTCTTCACAGAATTCAATCTCACATGAAGACAAATATTTCAGCCAATAGTGAAAAGATGGTACTCTCATGCACCTGAAAAGGGGAGTACAACAGTGAAACCCTCTTACATATTAAGAGGGGAGCCATAAATGGGATTAAATAAAAACTGAAATTAAAAAATTAAACGGTTGCTTTCTTTAGCTTTACTTTTTATTCTCTTAACTTAGTTCATAAATTATGTTGCAACATTGCAAAAGAAACTAGCACAATTGATTGGAGAGAGTACACGAGAAGGCTTACCAAGTATATCAACATCACAAGGTATGGAATTTTAAAAAAAAAATGATGCCCTTGTAGCATGAATACATTATGATTTTATAATTAGAAGCATTAGATCACCCAAAGGTATCAGATACCAATCATATTAAATATGTTCCTGAATGGGAAGGGAAACAAATATCCAATAAATTAAGATTTTCTTCTAAATCATCAACTCCAATAATAAGAAATAGACACATAAAAAGTAATGAGGATCAAAGTAGAGGTGAAGTGGGTGTGAATGCCTAGACTGAGTCATTAATAAAAGTAGATGCACAATATCAAAGGAACATTGAAAAGAACAAGAAGCTGTAGAAGGATTTAACTAATGAAATGGTTGATTTAGCTCATCAACTTAAGGAGACTAGTTTCATGATGGATAAATCTTTTCTTGACACTAAAATATTAATTTTAGAAAATGGGAAATGGACCATAGTTTATATAGTATAAATATTATAAATGGATGAGTGGGGAAATCTAAATATAAAGCTTAAAAACTAGTTGCATCTCTTGGTTGATCATATTTTCCATAGGTTGCATGTTTCCAGTAGTTGTTTTCTTAATCAGCATAACCTGACAAGTTAAAAAAAATAAAATATTTCTTGTCCGTAGCTTGTAGAAGGTCATATATATATATATATATATATATATATATAATGACCTTGGGAAATCATTTGAGCAGCCTCTTATAAATGTTTTAACTTTTGGAAAAGTAATTAGGTTATATATTAATGTATGGAAAATTATGAGAGGGTTCATACCAACAGGGGTTTCAATAGAATGGGGAGAGTTATTGTTTTGAGAGAATGTGAAGTTGGATCATGAAGCTCGTGTTTCCTTTGGCACAATGTTTGTGAGACCCTTGACAAACAATACAACATAGCATTGGTTGTTGCTCCATTGAGAGTTATGGGGTTTAATTGAAAAATGATTTAGAATATAGTAGGAGCTATGGTTTAGATGTGGAATTAAATAAGATGGAAGATTTCCATAGGCATCGATTACAAGTCCTTGTTGAAGTAGGACAAGGTTTGGTGGATTTTGAGACTATCACCAATAAAATTGAAGGCTAGCTTGTGTTGAATGTTATTACCATTACATTTAAGAGTGGAAAGCTCAAGTTTAAGAAAATCCATTTGTATGTTTATTACCATCTATAGGATTTTTGCCAACTAGAATATGGTGGAAGAAATGCACTACATATGCCAAGATAAAAAAATGAGATAAAAATCATGGAAATTATGTTGTCATGTAAGTTTCCTTGTGTTAGTCACTCAATATGCCATTTGAATCAATTTTGTTTAGAAATAAACTACAGTTTTTTTTTTCCACTGCAAAGGTTGCCTCAAGATTCCACCAACTAATCTACCAGAAATAGTCTTTGCAGGGAGGTCAGATGTTGATAAATCCCCTTTGTTAAATTCTCTCACTGAGCAATGAGCAGTTCTATGAACATCATGCAAACTTGGTTTGATTCATACCATTGACTTTTCAAGCTTTCATGCAATATGTGTATGGTTTATTTATTTGGATGTGGCTTTACATATGTGAAGGAGAATGTGGGAGAATCTTGGGGGGAGCTTATAAAAGGGTGTGTTTCGACAAGAATTGGTTTGAACATTGTGTCTTCTTATTGATCTGAAATGGGATATGAATCCTAGATACCATGAACTATTTATTTTGATGCAGAGGATATATTCCAAAACACAAAACCTCCCTTCCAAGATGTAGGAATACATTTCATCAAAATGGTTATATGATTTTACAAACTATTTCTTTCCTCATTTTTCTTTTATTATACTGTAAATATTATTTTACCATATTCATGCAAAAGGTAAAAGTCATTTAGAATATAGAAATTCATGGGGGAGTTGCAAGGTCACTTGGAAGAATGTGAAGAATCACGTGACCTATTTGTGTAAATACACCCTCATGCCTCTAAGGAAAGGGGATTTTGGTACATGAGTTCTTCTAGCACTTAAATCACCATTATCACTTAGGTAGATTTGAGCGCTCTTGTTCTTGGAATATTTTAAGATGAATTATGGTGAGGCTAGGGGCTTATATTGGACATTATATGAGCAATTTTCATTCCACAATTGGATTTTGATGAACCTGTGGTACATGTACTTGGATTTGCAACATTATGAATGGGAAGTTATTCACTTGTGTCATCGATTCATGTGCACTTTCATGGTGGTTTTAATGGTTATCTGATACTTCCATTATGTGTGCATGTGTGCTCTCATATGGGTTATATGTAGAGGAATGAATTTGTAGCTTATTGCTAATGTGTTTTCTTGAATATTTTCCCTCTCATTCCATGTTTCACTAGTAATCTAGTGTGAACTAATTTGCAATTAACTTCTAGTATTTTCTCATTCTTGTATGTCTCAAATGATTTTAGCTAGTTGATTCCTCTTGAGATATTCTCCTTATTATTATGTTTTTGTTATATTCTTGTACCTTGTACTTCAAGTTACCAATTGTGGGTTTATTCCATCCTCATTCTTTGGGTATTTCATACTTGTCCTCACATTCAAATCTCTTCACTTGAAATCTAAGAGGAAACATACATGATGGCAACCGGGCCCACATAGCAGATGGAACTCTAATACCAAATGGTGTGAGGTCTAATTTGGACTTTGCACTGGTGATATCCCCTTACTTTTGATGGTATATTTTTTCCCCATCAACACATGGGGCTATCAATTGGTTCAGATCTAGGAAGTTCAAGCTAGCAATGAACAGAAGGAATGGCCATGTCAGAATTCTAATATTATTTCCACTATTGGAAACAACATTGGTACCCACATTAGTGTTTCCATTAGCACCAAATTTTGATTGTATTAGAACCACGTTAATATGACATATACATAGATAAGTTATAATATTGTTTGGAAGAAGTAGGTTGCATTGCCTCAAATCTCATTAGTATAGTCATTACTTTTCTTCTTTTTTGTGATGATAATGTTCTTTTGGTGAAAATTCGTTAAGATATTGGCAATTAACTAAATATTCTCTAAGGTCTTATGGTACAAGATGGATATGGCTATTGAAAATGACAAAACAAAGTCATGATAATTAAATCCAAGAAGATCATATATGATAATTTCATTTATAAAATACTAACTTGGAGGAAGTTTCTTCATGAAAATATCTTAGATTTGATATCGACCATAAGCTCAATTATACTAATAGCATTCAAAAATGAAGAAATAGAGGGTCAAAATATTCTTATGGACTTTTTGTGTGACTAGAATAATTGAGAACTAGGCTAGACTCATACTCACATGGCATGAGATTAATTCTAACCACTACCACTATAACCTCTAGGTGAAACCACATGCACCCCAACACATCACTCTTGAAATATATAAATTGTTATGCAACCAAAGCAGAAAACAGAAGAAAAGATTGATCAATGACTTGAAAATCAACTTCTTCTAGGGGAAACCTCCTTTATATCACATAAATGAAAAATGATTGGACAATACAAATGACAAGACCTCCTTGGTATATATAGGAGTCTAATGGGTCGCAATATAATCAGAGCCTACATAACAATAATAATGTAATGGAACAAAAATCATAATAGTGGGATTCTATGGGGCGGAATAATAAAAGTAAGGGGGCTACATGGGCACAACAATAACAATAGGGGGCTATAATAACAATAATAATAAGGGAGCTACACTAGTATTATAGGGATCCAACATGCCCCTCTCCTTCAAAAAAATATTTTCCTTAATGATTAAGTAGTTCTCAATGCTTCTATATAAAATTATCATCCTCCCATGTGGAATCTTCAATGGGTAAGTTCTTCCACTTAATGAGATACTCTGAAATTGATCAATTTCGTAGTTTTCAACTTCTTGTTTTCTTGACTGCTTCAGGCTCCAATATGATTTTTCATTCTTCATCAAGTTTTGGAAATACTGTTTCAACTGGGAGCTTGTCACTGATAACCTTCTTTAAACATGAAACATGGAAAACTGGGTCTACTCAGCAAGATGCAGACAACTTTAATTTGTATGCCATAGTACCAATATTTTGCAACATCTTGTAAGGACCATAGTAGGTGATAATTTATTATTATTCTTAGCTTGCTTCAAGGACATTTGTTTGTATGGTTGTAGATGTAAAAATACCTAGTTTCCTACATCAAAACCTCTTTCACTGCAATGATGATCTTCCTGTTGTTTCATTTAATTATGCACCAGGGTGAGGTTATCCTTTAAGAGTTGGAGAACTTGTTGTTGATGCTCAATGTGATCTTCCACTACTTGAACCTTAGAATTTTGTCTTAAATATTATGTGATGGATGGTGGATGATATCCATAAAGTTCCATAAATGGGTTCATTTTTGCTGAGGTATGGAAGGAAGTGTTATACCACCATTCAGCAAAAGGTAACCACTTAACCCATTGTGTTTTTTTATCAGATACAAAGAAATGAATATATCTTCCAAATATTTGTCCACTATCTTAGTTTTCCCATCAGATTAGGGATGATAAGATGAGCTATGAGCTAATTGAGTACCAAGACAAGAAAATAATTTTGTCCAAAAATTTCCAGTGAAAATTGCATCTCTGTCACCTACAATAATATTTGGAATTCCATGTATATTTTGAATTGTTTCCATAAATTGAATAGAAATTTTACTTGGTTTAAAAGGATGAGATAATGCACAAAAGTGTCCATACTTGGTAAGTATATCAACTACCACCATGATGACACTCTTTCCTTTGGGCTTGGGTAAACCTGTGATAAAATCCATTGAGACCTCCTCCCAACATTGACTTGGAATGGCTAAAGGTTGTAACAGACCTCGGGTCTTAATTGTCACAACTTTATTTTCTTAACAAACCAAACATTCTGCCACAAACTTCTGAATATTATATTTAATACCATCCCAAAAAAAATCCTTCTTGAGCCAATGGTAAGTTTTTAAAAATCTTGAGTGCCCTCCTAAGGTGTAGGTGTGTAATTCCAAAATAATATTTTGTTTGAGTTGGGAATTCTTATAGAGATATAAACAATCTTTATACCATAATGCATCATTTTTCCAGATAAATGTATAAGATGTATTGGGATCTTGCTTCAACTTTTGCATAATTGTCCACACCTCTTCATCATTATTCCATTCATCCCTTGCTCCAGTTATCCAATTAGGTTGGATAATAGAAATGGCACCTAGAAGTGCTTCCACATCCTCATCCTTTCTTGAGAGTGCATCTGCAACAACATTTTGCTACCCTTTTTCATAGATGATTTCAAAGTCATAACCCAACATATTTCTCACCAATTTTTGTTGTTCTTCAGAAGATAATATTTCTCCCAAAACGTATTTAATACTACTGTGATATTTTTTTTATCTTGAAGTGTCTTCCCATTAAGTAAGGTCCCCATTGCTTTAGTGCATGCAGTATTTCCAACATTTCCTTCTCATAAATAGGTTTGTGTAAATACTTTCCCTTGATTGGATGACTTTCAAAAGCAATGGGTATTCCTTCTTGCATAAAAATAACACCAATTCCATTTCTTGAGGCATCACATTCCACAATGAAGGCTTTTGTGAAGTCTAGTGTATCTAAGACCAGTGCTTGGAACATTTCCTCTTTAAGATGTTCAAAGGCTTTAGTTGCTTCTGGAGTCTAACAACATGCACCTTTCTTCAGTAATGTTGTTAGAGGCATTGTTATTCTCCCATAATTATTAACAAACTTGCGATAATACCCCATCAACCAGAGAAATCCTCAAATATTCTTTAGCATTGTGGGGATTTTCCATTCCTTAATGGATTTAATTTAGCGAGGGTCTACCTTAAAACCCTCATGAGATAAAATATGACCCAAATATTCCACCTCATGTACTCCAAAGAAACATTTAGAGGTTTTTTCATATAATTGTTTCTCCTCCAATAGTTTGAACACCCTGTCAACATGTTGAACATGATCTTTCCAAGATTTGTCATAGATTAGTATATCATCAAAAAATACTAATGCAAATTTTCTAAGGAAGGCTTTGAAAATGGAATTCATAAAAACTTTAAATGTCGAAGGTGGGTGCATTAGTAAGGCCAAAATGCGTGATAAAAAAATCATAATGACCTTCATGAGCTATGAATGTTGGTTTTAGAATATATTAGCCTTCATTCTAATTTGATTATATCTTGAACAAAGATCCAACCTGGTGAAGTAAATTTCTCAATGTAATTCATCCAAAAATTCATCAATGATAGGAATGGGAAATTTAGATTTAATAGTTAGCTTGTTGAGATCCCTATAATCTAGACACATATGCCATGATCCATCCTTCTTGTTCACCAATACTACTAGAGCAGAGAGAGAACTTTGACTAAGTTGAATTATACTAGCCTCTAACATTTCTACAATCATATGTTCAATTTCACTCTTTTGGGAATAGGGCTATATGTAAGGCATGATATTTGGAGGAACACTTCTTAGAATCAAGTGAATAACGTGATCATAATCACGAATATGTGAGAGGTCTTTGGGAACCTTAAATACCTTGGAATGATTGTCCAATAATTTTTGGAGATCTGGAGAAATAGATAATTTCTATGTTTGAACCTCTAGTGAGCATAATTGTGCAATTACTCCTAGTTGTTCTTTCTTCAAATATTTTTCATTCCATTACAAATGATCATCATATATGGTTTCCCTGCAATACCCCTTAAAATCAAATTCCTTTCATTCCCCAAAAAAAATTAAGAAAAATTATTGAAAATTAAATGTTATTTCCCCCAAAAATTGTAACCATTGGACTCCTAGGACAACATCAGCATCACCCATTGGAATGGAAAGAATTTGACAATTGAATACATATTCCTCCATGGTTAGCTTGATATTATGGAACTTTCTAGAGAAATTTATAGTTCCTCCATTTGGAACCATCACTTGAAACTCTTGTGTTGGATATAGAAAGCAATTAAATTCCTTGTTTATCTTACAATGAATAAATTATTGGTACTACCCGTATCAATCAACACTATTACTTTTTTCTTCTTAATATATCCTTATGTATTGGGAGTTTCGGGAGTGGTAATTCCCACCAATGCATTACAATATATGGTCAGATTTATTTCTTCCTTTTCTAGGGTTGGTTCCTGGTGTATATCCTTTTCATTTGATGGTTCTTATTCATTTTCTTCCTCCTCTTCACAATCTATGCAAAAAAATTATTCTCAGCACACTTACGAACTTTAGTGTGTTTTCTATCACAACTATAACAAAGAATTTTTTATCCTTTATCTTCTGATTGTTGTGGTTTCAACCTTGTAGGTTGTGGAAGGATAGAAGCAACAAAACTTCAATCTTTATAGTTGTGAGTGGTAGACTTCCTTGTTGCCAAAATTTTTCTTTCAACTTTTCTTGCCACCTTGAATGCCTTCTCCAATGAATCAGGTTCCCAAAGGAGAACCTCATGTTGGATGTTATCCCTTAATGTCCCTATGAAAAAATTAATCCTATGCTCCTAAGGAATATCATTTACCCTGATATTCAATCTTTGGAAGTCCTCAATGTGCTCCTCCATTGAAACCTTTTGTTTGAGATTTATAAATTAGCTAAAGGTATTGCTCTTTTTACCTTCATAATGTGCTATCGATTCTTCTACAAAAATTGTCTAGGTGAAAATTTGTTTACGATAACAAAGCCATTGATACCACACAAACTAATTTTGTCGTAAATATAAAGAAGAAATGTATACCTTTTATGTGTGTAACACATCATGTAGATCAAAGAATTGCTCCATCTGTGGTATCCATGTTAGTGGATCCTTGCCATCAAACTTCCTCATATCTATATTTGGAATGTGTTTAGTCTTCAACACACTATTGGAGTCTCTAAAATTATAATTCATAATCCTTTTGTCCTCATCACAATTTCCATGTAGTACCTTGTCACCACTAGGAAGCATTTCTTGTAGCAACTTTGTTAAACCTTCCTTCAAACCTTTCAGGTTCCTTTTCATTTATGTTTTTAAAAAATCCTTCAAACCTTCAATATTGAAATTCATCATTGATTCCATGTCATATTTTAAATCATTCTTCAAACCATCCATCTTAGCTTCCAGTTTATTTTTTTTTACTCTTTGTGAGAGTGAAATTTGTTGCAATTGGTCTCATAATTTTGATATATCATGTTGCATTTTTTCCTCTTCTTCATGTGTCATAGAAGAGCTTTCTAGTTTCTTAATAGGTGTATCCATTTTTTTGTTTTGAGGCATTTTAGAATCAAAAAATTATATCTATGCTTCACTAAACCATTTGAATCACTTCAAACTAATTTTTCAAACAAAAGTTATGCAAAATTTAAAATAATACACACCTTTTGATTGTGTTTTATGAGCTTTATATTGAGGCTATTGTATATATGTAATATCAAATTTCCAAGGTCTGAAATTTCATCTTGTTATAGCTCTCTTAGTCTTCTTTCCAATGGCACAAGTGAGACCGATATTGGATTCCTCAAGGTAAAGTTATGTGCAATCACCTAGGATGGCCTAACCATGGATTGGTTTGGTAGAGTGAATTTTTATGGAATGCCACATGTCACTGTTTCAACCTTCAGCCTTGAAATTGATATAAGAAAAACTAAATTTCATTCTATTTCAGTCACTTTTTACACAATTCAAATATGATGCTTGTAGAGAAAGTTATGACAATTTTCCCTCGGTCAATTGTTTTTGAATGAATTGTGGAGCCTGCAAAAAACCTAACTTCTTCGAATCGTATCTCATAAAATTTGGTGAACCAAGATTTGAAATTTTTACATGAAGTTCACCAAGATTTAAGCTCCACATGATCAAAATTTCAGCTTCTGAAGCCTTGTAGAAAAAACATTATATCAAAAATTCAAAGATTACTTGTTTGAAGTAGCAAAACCCTAGAATTCAAAGCTATGATACCAAATGTTATGCAACCAGATCACAAAAAAGAAGAAAATATAGATCAACGACTTTAAAATTAGCCTCTTCGAGGGGGGAAGCCTCCTTTAAATCACATAAACAAACAATTCTTGGATGATACAAATGACAAGATCTCATTGGTATAAATAGGAGCCTAAGGGGTCTCAATGTAATCGGAGTCTACATAAAAATAATAATGTAAGTTTGCAACATTAACAATAGTGGGCTTCTATGGGGCACGAAAATAAAAATATGGAGGCTACATGGGTACAAAAATAACAATAGGGGGCTATACTAACAATCAAAATAAGGGGAATGCACTAGTATTATGGGGACCTAACATCAAGGTATTTGATCTTTGGATCACATACTTTAGATAATACTTCATAACACAACCATCACCAATTTATCTACCCCTATTGTGGACTTGAAAACAGTTTTAAATAAATATATCTTTGAATATTAGATTACAAAAATGAATCTTCTTTCATACCATCGTTATCCCTATTATTTTATAAGGATGTGAATTTTGGGGATGTATTATCTATAGGGAGTCATGAATAAAGATAAAACATAACCAAATGCAATTTATAACCTATAATATCAAAATTAAAGGAAATGCACACTATCTTATCCTCCTTAGTGTAACAAGTTTTTATTTCATTAAGAGTGTGGCTATGATCATATATTTGATGTATAAGAAGAGGTCAAACAACATTGAAGATAATAGGCTTTCTTAAAGTGCTTGAAAATCTAGCCAAAACACCCTTTAGATGAAGTAGAAATGACAAAAGTGTAAGTTTTAAAGTTTTAATAGTAAGCAATGCATACAAAGATTCATTATTAACAAAAAGGCAAAAAATGATAATCATACATAATACTCAAATATTTACCTTACAAATATTTAACTGGAAAAAACATAAAAAATGTTTACAACCACATCCTTTATTGTTATCATCAAGCAAATTAATTATTTACAATATAATATAAAGGATTCCACATCATGCAAAACCCCTAATCTAATAACCCAAATTAAATCACAACATTAATTTATTAACCAAACTTAGAAACCTCAGGCTAAAAGCCATGCACTAAAAACTTGCCTAAAGCTAAACCATGTGCCAAAAACTACCATAAATAGACATATAAACCACCCAAAAGAATCAAGTCTTTGCAACCCCCATGTGATCCCCCACTATGCCCGCCACATATGAATCTAACATGAGGATAATCATACAAATAAAATAACACATGCACAACACAAGGATGCCCAATCTTTTATAGATGATTGGGGGATAAAGGAAGAAATCACTCTTCAAAATAAGGATTAAATTAAAATTATCATTATGTTAAAATTTGAGGGGAGAATGTGAAGTGATAAAGAATTATAGTGGGAAATGTAATTAAGATATTATAAGGAGGTGATAAACCCAAATATAGAAAATCAAAAGTATCTCTTTGTCATGATGAGACTAAAGAAGAAAATAACATTGCTAAAATAAGAACACATTCTCATGCCGTCCATAATGAATCTAGATGTTAGTCAATTCCAAAAACTCCATGAAATTTTGACATTAAGAGGTTTGAATAGAAAATAACTTTTTTAATTTGAAAATATTTATAACGCAATCAACCTCAACATTTTAACTAAGCGATATTATAGTGATCTTGCAATATTTAGCCTAATTATTTTATGGCATAGAGAAATAAAATTCTAATATATTCTAAATAAGATCTTACGTTCTTAAGTTTAAAACACAATGATGTGAACCTTAATCATGATAATTACACTTCTATTTGAAGATTTTTTTTCCAAATATGAACATTAAAAAAATGAAATACTTTGAAATAATTTAACCTTTCTTTATAAAATAAAAAATAAAATTTATACCATGCAATTTTTTTTAATTATGATCATAGGCATGTCTATTTTTGGAACAAGGCTTCCACAATTTCATTTAATTATCCATAATTAATTTTATTTAATTATTCATAATTAGTTTTATTTAATTATCCATAATTAATAGGTGTCTAGTAGGGTCTAAACTCTAGTGAATGTCCACGAAATATTTTTAATAATATTCACATATAGAGTGTTGAGATTTATTTCAATGGTAGTTGTGCCCTTTGTGGTTTTCAATTCAATTAAAAAAAATCTTATTAAAATAAATTAAATATAAATTATTTTGACTCTCAAACGATTTATAGTTTTTATGACATGCATGTAGTGTTGTTTTAATCAATCCTAATTGACCAAGACTACAACATTTAATTGTCAACCCAGGGTAGGTCTTGCTGTTTCAATGGAGTTCACACTATCTGTGTCGATACACTACAGTCAAGAATGAAAAATAGAAAGAAACAGTCGTTGAATCAATTGCAGAAATTAAATCATTCATGTAGAAATTAAAGCACTCCACATAAATGAAATCACACTTCAAAATTACTAGAACAAGGGCGCGCCATACAATAAACTAATGACTACACCAACTAGTCACTATCATTCTATTTAATCAAACTAGTGTAACAACATAATATAATCTGGAACTGAAGCGAATGTATTTCACA
The DNA here is from genome assembly GCA_031772625.1 of Pinus tabuliformis. NCBI lineage: Eukaryota > Viridiplantae > Streptophyta > Pinopsida > Pinales > Pinaceae > Pinus > Pinus tabuliformis. Next base: position 509,788,269 of record CM062807.1, read on the forward strand.
ATTTATATAGAAACAACAGGAAAAACATACGACAATAAAAGAAATAATATACAACTACTTCTAACGCTGTAGTCCATGCTAAAGAGGAGGGCCCTTCCTCTCTAGCAGGGGCACAGTAACAACATCATCGTAGTGACTTCAATATTAAAATTAAAAGTTACAAGATCAGAGTAACAATTCTTTTCTATATGTTGTCCTTGTACATGAGAAATCAAGTTTCTTTTATAATTATTACATACCTGAAATCAGGAATAGATCAGTCATGAGAATCGTAATCATAAAATAGAAGTAGTTATAACCTATTTCTAAATACAAATACTTCTCAAATACATTGGTTATGATCGCAATCGCCTGGATCTGTTGCTTCTAAATAAACAATTCATAACCCCCAACATCTGTTGTGTGGAATAGTACCCACGACTTTTCCAGCTAAGGTGCAACAACATTCTGCGGCCAAATGACAGTTTAGGATGTAACAACAGTCAATGGGTAACAACATCATTGGTGTAACAGCAGTCATCGGTATCAGCATGTCGTGTAACATCATCCTGTAACAGCATACATTGTGTAACAACAACCAATAACAACATACAGGGTGTAACAACAATCTTCTCTACCCTGCTCTGAAACCGATCAATGTGACTTGTTCACTCCATAACCTCGTCCTTGCAAGCAATAGCTGAAAAAGAGAAGAGGTTCCAAAATACTTCTCCAATTCTCACCCCAGTTAGCCATAAAAAGGAATATTGTATCGTAATATTCAACAAAACATGAAAAATAACATGATAGTGGAATAGGTTGTATAAATGAGAAAAAGGTTGATTAACATGTGAAGTTTCATGGGCTTGGAGGAAAAGAGGATCAAAACTGCAGAAATAAACTATAGAAAACAGGTATAAACGTCACACCCAACATCTCCCACCAATTGAAGCAACTTCACGTCCCCATGCAGAACCTCAGCTTATCCTGTTATACCCCCAATGCAAGTCTGTAAAATTATAGGCACCAACAGTCTCTTCACCCAGAGCCCTGTACCCCTATGTAGCCATCAATTGTCATGGCCAAGATTCTTCTTCATAGTCGTACAGGTGGTAGTCCGATCGATATTCTTCTACTGGTAACCAAATCAAAGGAAATTTAAATGTGACTCCGATCCATAATGCCCACAATGTCTACACTCCTTGAGCATATTCGGGTACTCGTGTAACAGTAGCCACAAAATTTCTGTATTCAAAAGGATCTCCTTCTTGCAATTCAATGCTACAGGCCTTAGTGCGCTTAAGGCACCCTACTAGTGCTCGACTTTTCATCCGTGTATGCAAATTGAGGAAAATCCTCACAATCCTCTTTCTATAAGTGGTTGATCATTCCCTAACCACTGGGGTGCTCAGCAACAACTTAAACTCATGTCTCAGTTCATAAACCATTCCTAGTTCTAGTATGATCCATAATATTGCCCTATCCTCATTAGTCTCGGCTGATTTCATGGCCAGATGCCATTCGATTTGGTTTCTTATAAACGAAAGGAAATATCGCAATTGAAAATCTCCCATATAGGAGAAGACACTTGTTACCATCTTTGTGCTGACATACTCACACATTATGTTATGAAAAAATAGTGAACAAAGTAAGATTTGTTCATCAAAATCACAAGTATGAAAAATTTCAGGAAAGGTATGGTTAGAAGAACCTATTGATGGTGCTAGACCTGCCAACATGTAAGGGGATCTCCTTGATAAGAAGTCCCAATTAGACCTCAGACCATTTGGTGTAGGAGTCCCAGCAGTGGGTCGTACGATAATGCCTTGATCATAATTTCACACAGAGGCAAGTAAGATGTACCTGTTGGTAGCAAAGGATGCGACAACTCCAATAAGTCAAGGAAGGTGCATGAGAGGTTCTAACACACTGAGGGTGAAGTGTGTGCACCCTTTGGAAGCCTGTAATAGTACGCGGCTTGGAAGGGAACATACGAGCGAATATGCATCATAAGCTAGAAAGAAAGTTAGAGAGCAATCCAAAGTGATGGGTAAACCAACAACACATTTCAGAAAGATTCATACATACTTATACAGAATAATCCATATATGCATGTGTAAGCAAACAAATACATATGTCATTTATAGTAAACTAGATAGCATATAATACAATACAACATATGCGTGAAATGTGTTGGCTCTGTTATATTAAGAAGTGTAAGTTCCAGTCATACAATACATCCATGTCCAACCACTGGTTCTGATAGCGAAACATTACAGCCATAACCGTGTGCTCCTCCAAAGAGATGTACTAGCTCTGCGCAGTGGAGAAGCCAAGGCTCATCACAATATTGTTCAAGATTTCTCCAAGATAGTCCTATCGGAAGCTTGGCTGACCAAAAGCCCTTATAATGAGTTATGAGGTTCTATTTATAGCAAAGGGTGGGGTGACCCTTGACATTCCCCTTTGTGACAGTTCATCTACCCTCATGACTCTTCATCTACTCTATGACTATTACATCCAAATATCGACACTTGAACTTCCTCTTGGCACGATGTTACATTACAATGAACATGCACCCATGTGAGACAAAATGGCTTGAGAAAGCCATGCAAGACATCACTAACACTTGGTTCGTTGTGATGAGACCAAGTCTTTGACATGCTTATGATGATGAAGGTGGTGAGTTGATGCCAAGCTTGGTCATCCGTGATGGTGTGCATGTGCTCGATGGTGACATCTTGTTGAAGTGAACTATTCCCTTCGTTGCATCCTCATGCATTGGTGTGGCTCCTCCATCCATCTCGTTTGATAACATGCGCATGGTATTCTCGGGTGCAAACGAACCGGCAACACACTGATGCATAGTGTCAGTGTTGATCTTCCAGTGTGTGTGGTGGTCATGCCATCAACTGTCAACTGCATGTTCAGCTCCAGTCAGACTTGCTTCTTGTCTTTTCCTCGGTGAGTGTGCCAAATGGGTTAGATCGCATGTGTGCACACAATGACATGCAAGCTGTTGAATTCCCTTGCATGTGATCAATAACACTTCTCACCATGTTTGCTCTGTTCTAGCTTCTCAAGTGGATCTATAACTTGTATGGGCACAATTCCATCCATGAGTGCATGTTGTGACCATTGTTGTACCTGTTCCTACTGCAACTCATTCTCTCGTCTATGCAGCTCATGTTCTTCCTTGAGTTGCTGCTTCAGCACATGCAACACCTTCTCTATTATGTTCTCTACCTTTGCACGGTCTCCATGTCGCGTCGTCACCTCATAGCCTCAGTTTCTAAAGTTGGTTTCATCACAAGTGGATATGCTTAAGCTTGCAAATTTGTTCTGCCTCTCTGTTGTGAACAACCTTCCTCCTGCGTTCGTTACATCTGGTATGCTGCCTTCAGCTATTGGTCATGGTGTTGCTTGCTGTGATGTTGTTTCCTTCATATCTTTATGTCCTTGTCTATGAACAACTTGATGTCTTCGTGGGTAGGCAATTTCATAGACACTTGATCGACTGCATCGCTAAGTGTGCTCTGAATGGTGTCTTTGACTCTGCTCTCCTGGAAACCGTTGTACCTGTGCTACTGAGAGGCATATGAACACTTGCGATACCTGGAGACATTGAAACACTCATGGAAAGCAATTTGTCAGTTGAAAAGCAAAACTAACTTGAGAACTGACTTGCAACATACCTATGTGACATAGCATGAAGGTCGTTCAATTTGCAAAATGTTGAAACAGTAAAAGAATCATCCTCATGAGTACCTATTTCATTTTTTAACGAGGTTGACACAATAAAAGAACCATCCTCATGGGATCTTTTTATGGATTCCAAGAGGACAATACTCTAGAAGGAATACTTGCCAAGGGACACATCTCAATCATGGCTTCCAAGAGGTCTTCATTAGAAGGAAAAATAGTTCTTCGGAGAGAATGCATGTCAAGGAACAAAATAAGGATAAGAAAATTGGGTATAAATGTCCCCATTGAAGGGTTCACCATATCAATTACCAAATCTAATCCAAAAGAATTCAAGAAAATAGTGAGAGGCTCATTTCATCGACAAGTGAATGCATGGGACTAGTTGTCACATAATTAACCCATGGTGGGGTAGATACCACTTCCATATAAGGAACGTTGAGGGATGTCAGATGGAAGGTAGTCGAAGTAAGACCAACGAATGAAAGTTGGTCAATAGTCACAATATTTCCATTGTGAGGGAAATACATCACTCGAAAGAGTGTGGACATGACAAATTTCAGGGCATAGACATAGTCTCACCCAAGGGGAAAATTGAAATCCAAGGGGCCTTGGACTATCATAAGATCAATAAAGACAGCTTTTCCTTCCAGAGTAATGGGTAAACTAGGAAGGATTCCTAAAGTTTCACTGATGATTCCATTAAAAGCTAGAAGATTATGTGTAACAGATGCAAGCTAAGGGGAACCCAAAGCTTTCCAAGCAGTTGAGGATAAAATACTAACAGAAGCACCTTCATATACATTTGTGCGACATACATTCTTACCATAATCCTTCACAATTATTTGTAAAGGGGTGGAATAAGCGAGGCAAGGCTCTATTAGTCTATTCCAATCAAAGGAAATTACCTCAGTACTTGGAGGGGGTTCTGTAGAAATGGGTGAATTGCTCCCTTATGCAGTGAAATTTGAAGTAACAAAAATAACTTGAGTGGTATTAACTTCACTCTCTAACGGGAGAGTGGGACCAATCAAAGATGGAATTGATTTGACCACTTGATCAAACAATGGTTCATCAACCTTAGTGATATGGGTTTCACTCTCCAATGGAAGATTGTTATTGACTGTACTTATAATTAGATCAATCACTTTATCAATTGATGGTAGGTTGGGAGAAAGGTTACAATAACTAGTTGGAAGTTGTTGTTGAGAAAGAGTAAATTTTTACAACAATTTTGAGGCTTCATCCATATGACGGAAAAGGTGAGTATGATGACTCCCTTCACATATCCTACAAGGAAACCTAAGTTTTCCCTTTTTCCCTGGAACCTTAGAATCACTAGTTGATGGATCAACAATAAATTGATGAGAATATTTAGATCACACTTCTAACACCTTTGGAATGCCAAGACAATCAATAAGAAGGTAGTCACCCTTAGAAATCTTGCAAGGGTATTTGGGTTTGTGACATATGTTGGACAATTTCTCAACATTATCCACTGTCACAACCATGGTTGGTTGATTTACTCCTTTCTAATATTGCTTCGTCTTCTCCTTTTCTTATTCTTATTAGCCACTTGTTTACGAGAACAAAAGCTTTTACGAAGCAAAGAATAAGAAAGGGAGGAAGACAAGAGGGGTGAAGAAGGTAAAGGGTCAACATGAGGTAAAAGATATGGTTACGGCTGAGGAGAAGTATTCAGTTGAGGTGAAGCAACTTGCGTATTTGAAGCCAACGAGGTTGAAAACAACCATACTAGTAAATCTAATGTTAATATAGGAAGAAACAACATACCTATATAAGTAGGACCAAAATTTCTAAAGTAAGGAAAGGGAATAGGATACCAATTAGGAGGGGTTGCTTGGTCGGTAAATTCTAGAATTGTTGCCATCATATTCAACTGTAAGTTTAATAAAAAGTGAATTTTAGTTAATAATTTGATAATTTTAATAATCCAAATTCACAATCCACACATATAATCTGCAAAAAGTAAAACAATAAAATAACACGCGCTAATAAATATGAGTAAAACCATGCAAACAACATTTTCACAATGAAAACATTAGAAGGTGATAAAGCCCAACATCATGAAGATCAATGTAAAAAATGGATAGAGATAGAGTAGGTGGAATCAATTACACTGAAAACCTGCTTAATGGCCATGATCTGGTGCAAGTAAATTCACTTATTCTATCTTGAGTGAAGAATACCCTCTAAAAACGTATAAGTGAGTCTAGTCAACATCATCTCTAGGTACCCCAGGGATGTCCCCCTCACCACCACCTTCGGTAAAAATCCCTAAGATAATGGTCTCTAAGGTTACCAGATATAACAACTTGACCTAGGGGGATAGTCATAAATCAGACCTACATGCAAGGGCCAAGTAACAAAGCTCAATCCCCTTGAGGGTTTTGTTATCACCTGGATTGAACCTCAGGCTAAAGGGAGGCAAGCTAGGGTAACCATAAACCATGCTTAGCCAAGTAGCTAACCCTACTAGGCTGGGAGAGGGCTCTCTCCATAAGGATCTCAGCCAAAATGACTAGATCGGGTAAAGGATATTAGGCTAGGTATAGTAGCATGAAATTTTTGATTGGATTTTGAAGGGGTCTTGCTGGATCAGGAGGAGATAGACAATTTAGGTCTAGGGAACTAGGTCAGAATTGCAAGGTGTTCAATGGGGAAAGGTAGGCATAGGCTTTAGCACTCAAGAGCTTGATGGGGTGAGATGTTTTAGACTGGTGAGAAGCTAAGAAGGGCATGTGAAAACCATGAATCCTTCCTAGACTACAGAAAACATGAAATGTTGAATGGTTTCCCAAGGCAGAGCACTGATGCAATGAATTCTGCCTATCAAACTTGAAAAAATTCAACTAGAAGCAATGAAATGATTGATGGCATACATAAAACATATAAACATATAATAACAGAATAAGAAACTATACTAAAACTCCATACCACAGGGATCCCATAAAAATAGCTGCAATTCTTATTAATCTCCTGCCAAACTGCTTACAAAGGTGTACAATCAAGGTCTGAGCATCCAACTGAGTCCAACCCTTTACCATGAGAAAGAAGAAGAAGATATAGATATTATTTCAACCTCCTCCCATCCTCAGGTGTTGAATCTGTAAGATGAGGAGCTAATCTAACTAATATTGAACAAGAAACATGAATATAGGCATCATCAACAACTTGCCTCTAAAAGTGAAAAATGAATTCATTTGAGCTCAAACAAACTTCTAAAACAATGAATCTACCCTCTAACACTATTTATCTATCATAATTACATTCCAAGTCATTATTTACAATATTAAATCATCCACCATGAGAGAGAATCCATGATTATAATAAAAAAAACTGGAAAACTAACAACCCTAAGAAAAACTGCCAAAAGCACAGTGCCACTGGTCAAAACTGTAGTGCCACTTTCAGGTCCCATTTGGAGGCCTTCCCGACATCCAATTTGAGCCCATGATAGCTCATTGGAAATTTATTGAAGTCTACTTTCGAAAAAACCTATAATTTCTGCATTTGGAGCTCAGTTGACCCTTCAAACATTGATTCTCCCAAGACTGCTTATGTGTGTCCAAAAAGTGGCCGAAAGGTCATTTTTAGGGTGTTGTTTGACCTTTTGGTGGACTAGTTCTACCCCAAAAACATTGAAACTTGCTAGGGTGCATGTCATCATCGCTTTGAATCCAAAACTTAAAACCATTTCTTCAATGGGTGCCCATAGGAAAAGCGCGGCACTTAGGCAGTTTTCCTGTGTATTGAAATCCAAAATTTGCAAATGACAAAATTTTCTCAAAAATTTCACAAAATTGGTGAGAAGAACCATCATCATGTGCTCTGATGAGCCAAGGAAGCTTCAGCTAGCATCATAAGTCTATTCTCCTCTTTCTTGCCTTTTAAGGCCCGCCTTAGCCTAGTTTTCATTCTCTTGACCCTCATATTGCAAATCTTGTTTCAGGTCCTATAATGATAGGCCATGTGTCTCGTCATTTGATTATATTTGTTGGCCTTCCGTAGTAGCTTCTCAAGGTGTAGGTTGACTCTTGCAAGCCAAGTCTCCTTATCATCTTCAATCTCCTACTCAATAGGAGTCAAAGTGACTTGAGCTTCTTCGCCACTTTATCGTTTCAACTTGAGCATTTCTAGCTCCATGAGGACTTGTTTCTCACTCAATTGTTTGTTTTCTTTCTCCAGGTATGTAATGACATATTTGACCCTCTCCAAATTTTCTGCAAAGCTTGCACTTGAGCTTCCCTTTCCCGTATGATGATGTCTTTGATGGTTTCTTCGTCCTGAGCCTCTAAGTCAATGATTTCAACCCCATGACAAGTATAACACTGCTCCGACTCATCATGCTCAGCCAAAGCAAAGTCCCTTTCCTCCTCATCATCAAGACTCTGCTTTGGCATCTTTTCCTTGCCTTTGTGCAGCTGCTGCACCTATACCTATTGTGTCGATGAAGAAGGCAAAGCCCCTTCCACATCCTGTGGAGCTAGCATTTGCCTATGAGCTGATGAAGAAGGCAAGGCCCCTTCCACATCCCGTGGAGAAAACACTTGCCTATCTACTGCAAATAATCTCCTAGTGCCCCTATGATATGTCATGTAAATGGGCACCCCAGTAGTTCTTGTCTCCTTGGCCTCCTCATCTATTTTTACTTGGCTAGAAGGTCCTCCTGCTTCTTGAGACATTGGCGGAGGGATTTGAGGACCCCTGAAGATATCATGACAAATAAAGGTCTCCCAAGAGATGTTAAGGAGACTGAGATGATGTAGCACAATGACCTTGATTAGGGAATAATGATAAAGATTGCTCATGTGCTGAGGGTATGGCTTCATTTGGACAATATAAGCCATCTTCTCAATACTCCTGAACAAGTAGTAAGGGAGGTTTAACATCCTCACCGTGGTAAAATGCATGAGGAGCTTGATGTAATAAGTGTACAGCCTGGAGCATCTTCCCTCGCAAGTGAAATACTTCATGATGATTTTCATCATGGGGACATATTTGTTCTCAAGAAATATGAAAGTAAATAGTCTCTTCACCTCATTTCTATACTGGGGTTTGATATAAGGTTCATAATAGTACTCATCCAGATCCTAGCACTTGAACTACTTCTCCCCTCCATTAGGAATCCTAGTGGCATCTAAAATGATGGAAGATGAAATGGTGAAAGTTACACCAGCAAGAGTCACCCTGTTGTCCTGAAGATGGACTGCAAAAAGTCTAGTGAGCTCCAGGTGATATTGAACTCTCTCTACCTGTTCAAAAAATTCATAGTAGCCAAGGTATCTGAAACATGTGACATCCAACTCAGAGGCCTGCAATTCCCTAAGGTTTGATGGCTCTTCTCTGATAATCCTACCTCCCTTGTGTGGTTTTCTTGGTTGCATGGCTCTATCTACTGAAGGGTCATTGCCTGTGTTCTTCTCCTCATAGTCTCGGTATTCCAGGTCCATGTTTGCAAGGTTGAGGTGTATGGAAATGAGGAATGATGGGATAGAAGATGAGCTTGTGGCTAGGAAATAAATGGAGTAGGAAATGAGAAGGATGGTTTTGTTTGCTTGAGATTTTCTCTTGGGGAAGAGGGACAAAGGGGAATGTGAATGATATGGAATAGTGGTAAAGGGGAAAAAGGGATAGGGTGATAGTGAAATAGGGATAGGGGAATTTTAGGATTGTAGGGCTGGGTGCTAGGATGAATAGTAAGGATTTAGGGTTTAAGCATCATTAGGGAGATTTTAGGGTTTGAGATTAAACATGGAAAACGATGCTTATAACTTAGATTTGAAAATCAAAACCAAGGTGAGGGATATCTACTTACCTGTGATGATGGAGAGCAAGAGAAATTTTGAAGTTTGCTTGAGGGTTTGGAGGTTTTTGGGCTCTCCTTCTAAAAGCGCAGTGCCAATGCTCATAAGCGTAATGCCAGGACAAAAGTGCAGCGCCTGTGTTAATTTGCACTGGGAAAATTGGGCAAAAGCATAGCACCGGTCTCCAAAATCGTAGCACTAGTCTCCAAAAGTGTAGCACTAGTCTGCTTCAGCCAAAAGCGCAGCGCCACTCTACCAAAAGTGCATCGATGGGATTTCTTCACTCTAACTCACTCAAGCTTGTCTTATTTTCTCACCTTTTCACTCCTTGCTTGGAAAATGAAGATAATGAATATGAAAATGAAATGTGAGGGCTTAAATATGAGTAGATTTTGATTTTTCACTTGAAAAACCCACTTTTCTAATATTTCTTGTTCTTCTTTAAAACTCTGTTTTAATGCCTTTCTCTTCTTTATGTCTTTGCAGGTGGATAAATGCTCAATTTGACTTAATTTTTGCAGTGTTCTTTGTCTTGCAGCAACTAGAAATTCTCTGGTGCAATTGAGATCAATTATTACATATAGGGACTTAAAATTACATATGAAATACAAATAAACTTAAAATACTCTGTTTTCACCTCAAAAACATGTTTTTTAGGTGAAAATTACATTAGGTTAAAAGATAATTACTCAGTAGCTATGACTTACAAACCATCATGCTTGATTTATCAATCATCCTCATACCCTTGCTGACCTTTATTTACATTTTAAAATCAAACTGTTGACCTTGGTGGTGAAACCCTAAGACCTAATGAAATCATGCCCTATGACCTAATGAAATGATGACTGCAGATTGATCATGAAACCATAACTGAAGACAACTTGAAGAAGGATCAACAAGTATACTCTATGAGGGAAAAATTTAGATTTTTGAAGAGAGGACAACCATCAATGGATTAGTATGATTTGACCTAATGGAATGATGCAAAATTTTTAGTATGGAACCCCTAAAATGAAAATGCAAAGAGCAAATTTTGATCCTTGATGGAAGTATGTAGATACTAACACTAACAGGTTCCTTAACATGGTCAATATAAGGTTTATCCTTCGAGTGACTCCAAATCACCTTTTGACACTGTTTTTAATGTGTTCAAATCATGCTACTATAACCAATGAAGTGAGGTCGATCACTTCACTAGGTTTGATATGATCTCGTGCTTAAATCCCACATAAGAGTAGCTTCCCATAGTCAAACTGTAATAGATAGATTTACTCCCTACTACAAGATTCTATTGTTTATTTGTAGCTTTGGAAAGATAACTCACATTCCTATTCCAAAGCCCTAGAATATGATCTAATGTAGGTGTAATGAGCCCTAGAAATATAAAAAGTCTAATTTATTTTATTAGCGTTGTTTTTTAAGTTGTTGTTTACTCAATAGGTTGATGGATATGAAACCGATGGTGTTATAACTTGACTCAAAACTAAATGCAATCGAGTATGATAATGTAATATTTTCACTTTGATGAATCCTAACTAAAGTAAGGAGAGAGGTTTCATTCACTTCCAACAATGCAAGAATTGATAAATAAGAGAAAACATAACAAATTCTCTAATGCACTAATTTTCAGCAGGAAAATACTAATGCAAATCATTTTCAATCAAATTTTCCATTTTTATGTTTAAAACAAGCATAAAAAATTAAATTTCAAATCAAAACTATCTTTCAATGAGAGATACCAACTTTTCAAATGATGAAATAACTCTTTACGAGAGGCATAATTGAATATATAATGAGATTCACTGAAAGAAAAGAAACTGACACAACCAATTCTAGAAGCGAAAGACTCTATTTTGATAGATAAATAAACCAACAAAAAATCAAAACCCTAAACTATAAAGATAAGTGATTTTTTTTTAAAATACAATCAAACACACTGATCTAAATCTACAGTTGACTTTTCCAGAATGTAAACTCTGCACAATTTGATGTAAAATCATGCAACTTTAATATGTGGACAAGACCATGTAAACACAATTTATGCAAGATAATTCTTCAGAACAAACACAATATGATTCCAGATCAACGGAAGAACAATATAAGAAGACTATATATGCACAACAGTACCTTCTTTCACTAATGCAATGACAAAACCAAGTGTAAGGAAAATTCACAAAAAATATGCAACCCAAATGAAATTAGATGTAATCTGAGATTTCATTAACAGAGAGCTCAAACTGAAATTTTTAACAATTCCAAAGATCAAAGAAAATGCCACTCAAAGTTGATTATCACTCATACACAAAACCCCTTAGTAGTGACCAAAACAGGGAAGTTGAAAATCCCTTAACTTTTCAAATTTTATGTGTGTGTTGCAGGTCCACAATTGGAACCAATGTGGGTCACTTTGTTGGTAAGGTAAAATTGTGCAACTTGTGCTTTGTTGTTGAAAGAAAAGTGTGCAACTTGAGAAAAACAAAGAAAAAATAAAAAGATAGCAAAATATTTAAAATTTTAACTTCTCAAAGATCTAAACACAATCAATCAAGGCATTGGAAGACACAGGAAGACACATTGAAGAACAAAATGTTCCCCATTATGGTTGTCAATTTTTTTATAGTAGACAAATCATTCTTGCGGATAAGAATGATATCCCTATATTCAAATAAAATTCTAGAAACAATCAAACAAGTAATTGTAAACTTTCCTTAGTCTATAACTAAAATATGATATATAAAATGTGCAAGAATCTCTTACCTTTCTATGAAATGCTTGTAGGTGTCCCTTTATGCTTTCAAAATAATTTCCTTGTTGTTTCAAGAGAATATTTGCATAGACATAAGAAAACAAGGAATAAAATCATAACACAGATAAATATTGAAACACAATATATATGGAAATTGTAACATAGCATATATCATAACATGAATCCAACACTAAATTACAAACTATGCAAAAGATCAAAGAGTTTTGAAATCAGCATCATAAGAAGTGAAAATAGGAAAGAAACAACTACGTGTATTAATATTGAATAAAAAGGAGAGATTCAACCTTAGTCTTGATGTTGGAAACCTCATTCCAATAGTCTCCAATCCTCCCTAAAGTTACAACATTCTAGCCTCAATCTTACAGCATAAGTTTACATTTGAAATGTCCTTCCTTACCCTCTAGTTTGTGTTTAATTTATAGGCAAAGAGGAGGAGGTTTGAGATTCTATTCTTAAGGGATGAGATCCATAAAGAGAGGGATTAATGTTCCACAAAGAGAGGAAGTTTGATCCATGAAAAAAGGGATAAGTCCCAAGTAGGTAGGGACTCGAAGCCTTTTAGTTGAAAAATATTCCCCCAACAAAGCTTTTAGAAATTTATTTTTATTTTTAACCATGTTAAGAGATTTTCTCACTTTTCAATGGAGAACAAAGCACAGGATTGTGCAGGCCACAATGATTATAATTTCACTTTCATAGGTATTGACTAGGAAAAGTGCACAAGTTCTTGAAAATAGGTTTTTAAGCCATGTAATCTAGATTCTTATTGTATTTAGGATTTTTTTCTTCCAACCTTGTAGAGGGATGTTTTGGAACACTTCACTGGACAGCGAGAGGCCCGTATGGACGGTAATTTTCCTATTGGTGACAAAATGATGTTTAAAAAATGTGTATATAACCCATATCCACCATATTTTAGCACCCATTACCTGTTGAAAATTTATGGATCTCATAGACTAAGTCCTCCTTCTGCTTTTGAGAGGCAAAGGGTGTCTAATTTTTATAGTAGCCATTTTTCCTTGAGATTTTTTCCTTTGAATAAGAAGGTTCTTTAGAGTTTTTTAATTCTTTTAAACACCCACTTGGGCAAAGCCAAGAATAAAAATAGATATATCCGCATGGATTAGAGCATCAATTTGAGGAGAACAATATGGCCAACTATGCTTAGTAGGGGAAAGACCCAACTTTCCAGTTTGTTATTGAGTTTATTCAAAAGTTCCCTCTAGGAGGAGTGCTTGATGGTAGCATCAATGAAAGGAGAGCCTAAGTATTTGGGAGGGAGAGAGGTTGTCGTAAAGCCAACAATTATTATGATGCTTCTTTGGATTATTTGGAGGGTGTTAAAAAGGAATTTTTTTTTTTTACTTTTATAGATTAATAGTAGTTCTAGAGGCTTTCGAAAAAATATCTAGGCTTACTTTGATAATTATAGCTTCCCTAACAGTTGGGGTGGTTCAAAATGAGAGTGCCATAAAAAAAATTGATGAGTCAAAGGGGTGTCATCTTGAAGCACTAAGCCTTTCAATATGCCAAGCTACAAGGTTACTTTAATGGTTCTTCCCAACACCTTCATTATAAGGATGATGAGTAAGGTTGAGATAGGATCTCCTTTCCTAATGCTTTGAGACGGTTTGAAGGTATCAAAAAGCGAGACATTGACTGAAATTGAGAAGAAGGATACGGGGACAAGAGACATTACCCATTTAGTCCATTCTATGCTAAATCCAAAGGTAAGAAGAATTCTCTCTATGTAGGACTAGTTTAATTTATCAAAATATTTTGAAACATATACTTTGAGTAGCATGTCAAGTGTCTTCAAGATTTTAAGAGAGTGTTTGGTTTTATGGGCTAGAATGAACCCATCAAGGATTTTCCATCCACATAATTTGTTTTCTTAGGGGGGCTGACAATAGGTAGAATGGGCTTGAGGCAATTGGCGATCACTTTTTTGATGATTTTAGAAATGACATTACAGAGTGCAATGGATCTATCCTTACCTAGTGAAGCAATTGTTTCCTCCTTTAGAACCACCATTAGGAAGGTAGCATTGAATGTAAGGAGAATGAATTAATTAACACTTGAGTCTTAAATGATCTCTAAGACCTTTCTGATGGGTCCCATTAATAGGTATATTTTAAATTTCATAATGCTATGCTTCAGCCATTAAAACTATCCTTTTCTCGCATTAATTTCCATTACTATTCAGAATATGCTTAGTAAGAAGATTAAAATGTGTTTCTCATATTGTGAGGCCTAATGTGATTAAATTGTAGGAAAAAGAAGAATTTCTAAAGCATTTATTGTGCAGGGGATTGATGGGGATAGACAAGAGAGAATTGAGGGCACTTGTCCACCTCCTTGACTCTCTAACTTGGCTTAGGATCACAGGATCCTAACTCGTAGCTTGAATTCACTAGCAGTTGAGGGACTCAAAGTCCATGTGAATACCAAGGAGAACCATATCCACACTTCTCGAGATCTTGGAGGGAATCATTCCTATTTCCAAGTGAGATGTCATCATCTACCTTTCTGTATAAATAAAACACCTGAAAGGCTCATTAGGATTCAAGTTTTTGATTTAGCTAAGAGGCACTACTGAGCCTAGTTCTTGACATTGTTATTCCTACCTTTCATTTGATGTATGAGACTACTATTTTGCTAAATCAGAAGTTTTCCATTCATCTGCATCTGAGCTAGATTTAGAGGGTTGAAACCAATGGGTTTGGGCCCAACCCAGAGGATTTAGTCCCTCTTCTATAATTCTTTCTTGTTATTATTTAAAACCATTTCATGTATTTCTCTTATTTTAGTAGATGTTAAGCTATAAAAACTTGTGATTGCAAGCTTTCCTATCATCTCTTTTGTGGGAAGAGTTATTGGAAGGATTTACAATCTTAGCCCAAAAACACTTGTTTATGATTTCTTGGAAATAGATAGATGTTATTTGTAATCCTTTTTCATGTTTATTCGTTGGAACTTAGGATTTAGTTCAATGATCATAGTAGTGTTGTGGAATAGATACATTTTAGTCAAATTCAACTCATATTTTCCATGATAGTTTATCTCATTGTATTATTGAACATTTGAGGCATGTATTTAGCTAGATGCAGGGTTGTGTTGATCTACAGGTGTGGGCACATATTTCCATCTCCACCTGGACCTTCCCATCTTCTTCCTCTACACCTCACACTACTCCCAAACTCTATTTCCACTGTCATTATATTAAGGCAAATAGAGGACATTGTGGGCACCACGTTTGGTGCAAGATAGACCTCCAAGAGGTCCTAGGCTTTGTTAGGGGGCTCATCCAATCTTAATTCACTTCCTCCTACATTCATCCATCTTCTTATTTCCTTAGGACAAAATTTTTACCCTCAAAAGGCTCTCGGAACCCCTCCTATAACAAAACAGGGCTACTGTAGCAAAACAAGACCTCCTATAGTAGCCCTGTAGCAGTGTTCTTTTCAACTATTTTTTCTCCCCACTTCGATCCTAGCCTAGTTAAGTTGAATAATGGCCTCAAATTGTGATTTGATGATTAAGGAAGGCTCTTAAACCACTCCAACCTCCTCCTTTCCTCACTTGAAGATAGAGTTAGAATTAGTATTTTTTATAAGCATGTTAAAATTTAGCTTCCTTATTTTCAAGAAAATGTCAAGTAGATCAATGATACATGCAAGTAGGTTACTGATTTGATTAAATGTGCAAAGTAGAGTAGCTTTAATTCTGCAAGTAGACTAGCCCCTTCTCTTTCATCCAATGTCAATTAGCATCTACAATTGAATGAATGTCATTTTCTCTTTCATAGTTAGAATTAGGTTCAATTATGATTTCATAACAAGTTTTCACTATAGTTAGTTGGAGGAATGGTGTTTGTGCACTTTGATCTGATTTCATGACTGAGGGTGACATGAGTAGAACCTAACCTACTTTTCATATAGGACTATCACCTCTAATTTCGTACGAACCCCGGGTTGATAATTTGAGTTGAGGATCCCTTGCAAGTTGCAACACTCTTGGTGCAATATAAGGGCTCACCACTTTTTGGCATTGTTTCCAAGGAGGTTTCTAAATAGGTGTTATTTCTACTTAAGAATTTCTTTTTCTTTTCTATTTTTCATGTGTTATTGCTTTGGGAATTCTTAAAAAAAAATATAAATAAAAATTAGAAAATCTAGTTCTTTCATGCCTCGTAGGAGTAGGGATAACCAAGGGAAAGTTTTACGGAAAACCCCCACCCCATGAAGCATTCGACCTTCATTCTTATTTGGTGACTGTGAACTTCCCTCTTTGACTACAGTGGAGTTGGAAAACCCTTTAGGAGATCCACCTGAAATTTTTGAAGAACCTATAGAAGAAGGAGAACCTATCTACCCTACCCAAACTATGGTTGAAAACTAGAACAATGATATTTTCCCTATCAGAGAAGCCAATGGAGAGGCTAGAATGAAAAATATAAGGCCTGCTTCCCTTCAACATTTCCATGGTCTAACCTCTGAAGATTATGACACCTTCATGTTTCAGTTTTATTTTGTCTGTAGGACTTATGACTATGCCTTTGATGAGAAGGAGTTGAATTTGTTTCCTTCTACCCTCAAAGATGCATCTGTGCACTAGTTTATGAGTTTACCTAGAGGCAGCATCGCTACCTAGGCCCAAATGCAACAAACCTTCAATTATAAATACTAGGATTATTGTAGGTCCAAACAAAAAAAATAGGAAATATTTAGGATGTCGCTTGGACCTGATGAATCTTCGGAGGACTATGAAGAGAGGTTTCAACTCAATTATACAAGGGCCAACTGTACCCTTGATACTAAGTCACTTAATCTAGTTCTTCTCTGAGGGATCAGGGAAAATGTAATGGAAACCCTCAACATGTTATCTTGAGGAGATATGTACCAATTTCCTTATGATGACATCAAAACTATAGTCAAGAATTACTCTAGGGCTACTAGGAAGAAGGGTAGGTCTAGCCAAAGCTTGGTAAATTCCTCTCCCTCCACAACATCCATCAAGCATGAGATATGCAATATGTTGGAGAATTTCAAGAGTGAAATGTTTCATACCTTTCCCCTACAAATCGACACTATGCAAATCAAAAGAAAACAAGAGGAAGTAGAAAGGGCACCAGCTATTTTCTAGCCTAGATGTACTAAAAGACATCCTACGAATGAATGGCCATTGAATTTCATAGAAGTATTCCTAGGATGTGAAGAGAATCATGCAATAGACAAATTTCCCTCTCTGCCAGGCCTAAATGTTGAATACTAGGGAGGAGTATAGAGTGGGTCAGAACAATTGTGCTTCATTAACCAAAGGAGACCCCAAGGACCTTGGCCATATCAACAAGGCATGCAAGGTGCACATTATCCTCACTACAATCAAAACTAGAATGAAACTTTCTAGCCTTCATACCCTTCAACTCATCGATCATGGTCCACATCTCATCCTTGGCCTTATGCTCCTACATATCCTCCTCAACCTGTCAACAATCATTTTTAGCCACATCGACCCCAATATTCCCAATGGGGAAACCCCTCACAAGGGTGGAGGCTTAAAAAAAACTATCCCCTTTCTTTACTACCTCCACCCAAACCTCAACCATAGCTAACTCATCATACCCCACCTAAGAAAATTCATTTCCTGCACAACCCAATCTGAACCGAACAATAAGAAAGAATAGTAGGTTTGTAGTGGGGAAACATCTTATCCTGCTTATGCTATGGAAATCCAAGAGATAAAGATTTAGTTTGGATGGGTTCTCTTAGATAATGACCCACCTTCTCCACTTGAACAACTTGAAGAAGATAAGGAAGAGAGTGTCCCTCAATTAAATACACCCCCTATCCTGAAAGTTTGGTCCACCCTAACTAGCACAACCCAAAAGAGGTTGAACTTCTGGGAGAATTGAAGAATATGTGTGTCAAGATACCCCTTCTCCAGGACATTAAATATGTTCTCATATAAAACAAGGTTATTAAGGAGAAATGTTCCAAAAGGCCTATGAGAAGAAGAGGAGATACCCCCACCATGAATGTTGTTATACAACTATATGATCTAATGCTTGGGAGGGTGATTTCCCCAAAATACCTAGACCCTGGTAGCCCAATAGTGGATGTGCACATCGATGGTATTATGGTCTCTAATACCTTGATTGACCTTGGTGCTTCAGTCAATGTGATGACTAGGGAAACCATGTTGAAGATCAATCTCCAAGGGGCTTTGAGTAAGACTGACACAGTGTTGCAGCTTGCAAATAGATCTAGAGTAGCTCCTCAGGGAATTATTGAGGATTTCATGGTCTCCATTGACTCTTGGGGGTACCCTATTTATTTCCTAGTCCTCCAGCCGAAAACAAAGTTTAATGGTTATCCCCTCATCTTAGGAAGACCTTGGTTAGCCACTGTTGATGCCTACATTGGTTGTAGGGTTGGTAAGATGACTATCAAGAATGGATATTTATCAAAAGAACTTGTGTTCTATCCTCATGATCAACCTTCTATTGAACAATATTTACCCATATGGTTATAGGATTAATTGTATCACAAAACTCCCTACCCAATATGCACTCTAAATATTGTTATTGGAGGGGGACAACTTGATGAAGATGACCTTATTGACCATATCTTATAGAACCGACCTCCCACTGCCATACCATTTTATGAAATGCTGAAAGAATCTGAGAGTATTCCTTGGAATGACTTGGTCTCTATTGACTCTAGCCTATAACATGTCAATATTGTAGAGTTTGGCCCATCCAAAAATCCAAATATTAACCCCTCTCTCTCGTCCAAGAATGAAGAACAATTGTGCAATGTACTAAGGAAACACCTGGATGTTCTTTTTTGGAATTATAAGGAAATGTAATGTGTGCATCCCTCAATTTGTTCTCATAATATTTAGATCAAAGAGGGATGCAAGCTTATGCACTAAACCCAAAGAAGGATGAACTAAGATCTTAAGGACATTGTGAAATAAGAACTACAAAAGCTACTGATGTAGAGTTCATATACCCCATTTCAGATAATGAGTGGGTGTCACCTCTTGTTTTAATTCCCAATAAGAATGGGAAGTGGAGAATTTTTGTTGATTATTGGAAACTTAACAAGGCTACAAAGAAGGACCATATTCCTTTGCCCTTCATTGACCAAGTCCAAGATGGCCTTGCAAGAAAGATATTATTCTCCTTCCTGGATGGATTTAGTGGATACAACCAAATCCAGATCAGCCCTGAAGACCAAGATAAGACCACATTTACATGTCCCTAGGGTACCTTTTCCTATATAGTTCTTCCCTTCATTCTATGCAATGGCCCTGCCACTTTTTAGAGGGAAATTCTAAGTATTTTTTTTCAACTTGTTAATGACCCTGTTGAGATATACATGGATGATTTCACTCCTTATGGATGTGACTTCCAGGAAGCTCCTTCTAATCTGTCAAAACTCTTCAATAAATGTGTTGAAATGAATCTCTAATTGAGCCCTATGAAATGTGAGTTTTTCATGAATGCAGGGATTTTACTTGGCCATTCCATATCCAAGGAAGGGATATAGGTTGACTCAAAATTTCCATCATCAAAAGGGTCCCTGTCCCTTAAAAGCAAATAGATGTCAGGAGTTTCTGGATTAGATGGGTATTATAGAAGGTTCATAAATATTTTAGCAAACTGGCTTCACCCTTATTTGATTGTTGGCTAAAGATTCAAGTTTTTGTTGGACAAGCAACTATCAAGAAGACTTTGAAATACTAAAATAAAATTTGACCACTACACCCATCCTTAGGGGTCCCAACTGGGCATTACCTTTCCATATACACATATATTCCTTATACAAAGCTATAGGGGTGGCCTTAGGAGAAGTAGAAGACAAATTTCCTTATGATATCTATTTCATCAATAAGAACCTTTCTAAAGCTAAGTTAAAGTATATTGTCACTGAAAAGGAACTATTGGTTGTGGTGCATTCTTTGAACAAGATTAGACATTATATCACTGGTTATCAAACTTTGGTTCACACTGATCATGCAGCCATTAAGTATTTAATGAATAAACCTGATGTCAATGCTAGGATAATTAGATTGTTGTTATTATTGCATAAATTTGATTTGACTATTGTTGATAAACTAGGGAAAGAGAATGTGGTTGCATATTTATTTTCAAGACTAACCCTTCCTACATGAAAGGAAGAAATGATAGATGCTTGACTTCCAGATGAACATCTCTTTGCCATCTTGGTGATTTCTCCATGGTTTTCTGATATAGTGAACTATTTGTTTGCTAGGAGGTTCCCTCCTAACCTATTCTCCAAGGAGAAAAGAAAGATTGTCAGGAAAAGTGACCCATTCACCTCGATGGGAAAACATTTTCAAATTGGGGCCAGATCAGATCCTGAGAAGATTTGTGAGGGAAGAAGAGGTATTTGACATCCTTTCAGCGTGCCATGGTTTACCTTGTGGGGGGAACTTTGCTGCTAAGAGGAAAACCTTAAAATTTCTACAATTAGGTTACCATCGACCCACTTTAAGGAGGTACATCACCAGGTGTCATCAGTGCCAAAGGTTGGGTAAGCCAACACCCAAGGATGAAATGCCCTTACAACCTCAAGTGACTCTAGAGCCATTTGAAAAGTGGGGCATGGATTTAATTGGACCTATTGATCCCCCATTAGGACATAAAAATTTTATCATTGTATGCACTGATTACTTTACCAAATTGGTTGAAACAAAAGCATTAGAGGTGAAAACCGAATAGAAGGTGGTTGAATTTGTGAGGGAGAAAATCTTCTACAAATTTGGTTTTCCAAGGGAATTAGTCACTAATCAAGGAGCACAATTTACATCTAGTTTTATTGAAGATCTTATGAAGCAACACCATATCAATCATAGGACATCTACTGCCTATCACCCTCAAGAAAATGGGTAGGTGGAAGTCACAAACATAGAATTGGGGAGAATTATTACCAAGGTTGTTAGAAGTAGCAAAAAGATTGGGCATCCAGACTTGTGGAAGCCACTTGGGCCTACAACACCACTTGGAAGACCACCACCATATTCACTCTATTTGAGTTGGTCTATGGGAATAAAGCCCTATTATCTATTGAATTTGAGTACAATGCCTTGAATATGGTAGCTCAGTTAGACACTACAAGGGAAAAGGTCATTGGTGAGGGTCATGCCTATGACAAACCTTTAAGGTCCGTCACCAATGTCACATATGGTGATGGTATTTCAAAAAGCGTTGTTGTAAGTGTATATACTAATGGTCCTTTAAGGATTGTCACCAAAACCATTTTCAATCACACTTTTTGTGAGGGGCGTTAAAGGCCTGTCACTAATTATCTCTTTGGTGACACTTTTGGTGAGGGTCGTTAAAGGCCCATCACTAATTATCTCTTTGGTGAAACTTCTAGTGACGATATTTTATTAACTTTCACCAATGATATTTTTGGTTACTTTTGGGGATGGTTAATAAATGTTTGTCATCATTGATCATTCCAATGACTTTTTGGTGACTTTTCATGCCTTTGACAGACCTTTAAGGTCCATCACCAATGTCGCATATGGTGACGGTCTTTAAAAAATCGCTGTTGTAAGTGTATATAGTGATGGTCCTTTAAGTTTTGTCACCAAAGCCATTTTCAATGACACTTTTGGTGAGGGTCGTTAATGGCCCGTCACTAATTCTCTCCTTGGTGACACTTTTGGTGAGGGTCGTTAAAGGCCCATCACTAATTCTCTCCTTGGTGACACTTCTAGTGACAATCTTTTTTTGACCCTCACCAATGCTCTTTTTGGTTACTTTTGGTGACGGTCAAAAAATCTTCATCATCATTGATCATTCCAATGAGTTTTTGATGATGTTGTGTACCTGTTACTATATTTTTTGTCAAAATATAACGATTTAAGACCATTGTTGTGGAGCCTTTTTCATTATGTGTCCAAGGTCATAGTGATTATAATAGTCAGTCAATTTGTTAAGAAGTAATTAGTGTGTATCATTTCCCTGAAGTCATAAGAATATATTCTTCCTATGAGTCAACACATGATTCATCTCTATTAGGTTTATTATCTAGCAAATTTTCTTTAAATAAAGTTCCACTAGTGTGTGTAGTAACTATAGTATTTATTACATAATCAAGCTCTATCAATTCTATTAATGAGAGAGACTTAGCACTCCTCAACACTCATGGCACACCTTAACATGCTTTGGAATTGTACACTAACATTTCTTGGCACCTCGCATGTCTTCAAACATCTTTTTACCTGGAACATCTTTGTAACTAGAACATCTTGCCATGAGTAGGGCGCCCAAGCACATGTTGGCATGCCATAGCATAGCATAGCACTCCCCTATCATGTGTTGTCATTCTCTGTAGTCCCTAGCATTCCCTGAAACTCCCTGGCATAATATTGCATTGACAAGCATTAGCACTTGGCACACATTGGCACTTGGCATGTATTGGAACATATTATTAGTGTGCCTAGCATGCCCCTTTTGAAAACGATAAAGTCCTAACTTATTAACCCTCTTATGTGTTCATTTCCTTGCAATTTAGGTTGGTTATTCCTTTTTTTTCCTTGAAACTCCTTGATGCATATTGGCATACTCTGGCGCCTTGCACATCCTAGCATGTCTTAGAACCTAGCATGCCTTGGCACTATTTGGCACATGTTAGCACACCCCAAAACTACCTAGCACACTCTAGCACTTCTTGACATTCCCTGATATTCCCTGGCATGCCTTACCCATTCTTATAATACCTCGTCACTCCCTCCATAGTTAGCACTGATTGACACTCCCTGGCACACCCTCATATTCATTCAATTCCATGGATTTTGACCTAGTGCTCTTGTGTGTTTTCCTAGTACTCCATAACACTCCTTAGCATGCATTGACACTCTCTAGCACACCTTAGCACTCATAAGTGAAGAATGAAACTTGTAACCAATGTTACTAGACTCGAAATAGACAATAAATCAATGAGGCAAAAGAGCTAAGAGTTTTAATCAGATTGCAGAAAAATCGGAAAAATATCAGGAAAAATTAGTGACTTCAATAAATAAAAATATACACATATTGAATTAAAAAAAACATTTTGCACTGATATTCAGTAAAGCCATGTCCAAACAATTAATAATATCAATAAATGTCCAAAATATCATGAATGAATAAGCATCTCATATATGTTATGAGTCCAAACATGATCCAAAGTATTGAGTCATGACTCCTAACTAGTGACTACATAGAACTAGAAGCAAATGCTTCTAAACGTTTTACAAAAAACTGCATACTAATTAGAAAAAAATCAGTAACTAAGAGTCTAAGACTCTTAAGAGTGAGAAATAGAAGTTATTCCCCCCACTCCTTCACTTGCTTGACTCTCAAAGTTCTTCAAGTCATGTAGGCTTAGAAGTGGAGCCTCCTCTAATTGGACCCAATCTGCTGCATTTGTAGTTTGAAAATCTATCTCTTCAAGGTCTATTGGTGAATGATCCAAACCTATCATTATCATGAGACATTGAAATGTGAATTTAAGTTTGACTTTGAACTTTAAAGTTTAAACTTTAAATTGCAAATCAGATTATGAAACCTTCAAATTCAAGCTCTCACCTAGTATTTTCTTGTTGCGAAGTCATAGATTGTAATGGAAAAATACAAGGTCATTTAAGTGCTTTTGTGTCAATCGGTTGCGCTTCTTAGAATATATTCTCTTAAACATGCTCCAGTTGCACTCAACCTAAAGCATTGCTTGCTTGGTTTAAGATGGCGAATCTCTTCAAATCTGGTGTATCACTACAAAAGTTTTGCCACCAAATACCTAGCAAGTGGCAAGGGTTCGTGAGTAGACGTACTAGATATGAAATAGTAAAACATTAAAAATACAACAAAATTTAATAAAACATTTAACATACAAAATAAAATTTAAACAAATTTAATGAATTGGTGAAGCCTTCAAGCCTCAAAGGGTACCTAGCAACATCTTAGACCTTTCTCGTATAAGACTGGTATAAGCAAATAATTTAGTTGGTGCTCTATAATCCTATAGTTGGGAAAAGACACGACTTTGAAATTCTGGATCAGGGAAGCACCTTTCCATGCATGTCATAAGTCCTCTGTGAACCTCCCCATCCTCATTAAATTTTCTCTTATCATTAAAATATTGTGGGTTTAAGAAGTACCTAGCAACATGTAAGGGGGAACACAAATTCCTATCCTAACATGCATCAATAATGTCCCAAAGAGGCATATACTTTGCCTCCTCATCCCCATATCTTCTTTTGATGGCCTCCTTTGTGAGATCCATCGCCTCATAAATGTAACCCATAGCGTGTTTGTCACCATCAACCATCCTGAAAGTTCAAGCTTTCAAATTTAAATAAATATGAAACATTGAAAATAAAACTAAGCTTGAAATGAAATTTAAAACATGAAAAAGTTAAAAAACTTGAAGTACCTGAGAACTCTAACAAGGGACTCAATCACAGCAATAATCTCTTTGGCATCTTTCCAAAAACCATCATTAAACACAAGTGCAACAACTTTAATGCCTTCAAGGGTCTTGGAATGTTTAGATGCCATCCACTCAGGTCCCAAGAACATCCTCTTCAGATTTATCTTTTCCTCAACCACAAATTACAAAGATATGAAATTTGTTGCAAATATAGTCACTACAGGTCGAACAATTTCTTTAAATTCTGTGTATTTTTTCATGGTGTTTAGAACAATAGTGTGGTTGTATAGGTATTTGGTTATGGATTTTTCCTTCTCCACAACCTCATGTATCTAATGAATCTTACCAATGTCCTCAAGCATTAAATATATGCAATGGGAAACACAATATGTCCAAAAAATAGTGGGGTGCCTAATCTCAAAAAGTCTACCAGCAGCCATATAATTAGCTGCATTGATGGTGACAATTTGTACAACATGTTCTTCTCCCACTTCTTCAACGACTTCCTCCATCATTTCACAAATAAGTTGTGCAGTATTAACCTTGTCTGAGGCATCCACTGATTTGAGAAACATTGTACCTACTGGACAAGATAGAAGGATATTTATTAAAGTTCTATTCATCTGATCTGTCCATCCATCACTCATGATGGTCCACCCTGTTTCTACCCATGATGAACAAAACTCAGATAGCACAAGCATGGCATCTTCAACACTTTCTAATAACAAATTTGTCCTAATTCTCTCTGATGAGGGGGCTTTGAACCCTGGAACTGCAACAACAACTGCATCAATCATAGCTTGCCAATAAGGACTTATGGCATAGTGGAAAGGTATGTCTGAACCAAAAGTTAGCAATGGCCTTCCTTTCCTGACTATGGACATTTTTTTTCCGACCAGTGGTATCCAAGGTACGTTGGGCACTGGGTTTTGTGGGGGGAGAAAAAAAGGTGTTTATGTTTCCACCTCCAATGTTGAATGTAGGAGGATTCATTTGGCCTTGAGTTTGACTTGGACTTGGAGGCATGTGTGGGAAATTTGGGAACTACATTGAGGTATCAACAAAGGGAGGTGACAATGGGGTAGTGGAAGAAAAATTGTCAACTCCACGAGTTCCTATTTCTTCTTTTTACTTTTCTTTCTTTGCATTATGCTGACTCAACATATCAATGGGCAAGGTTGCTTGGTGTTTGAAATTTTCGTCAACATTTTTGCAGAGACCTATATCATGGATGGGTATTTATGCAAGGTGGTACTTGAATCTATAAATGCCTCCACTACATTTTTCTTTGCAAAATTTACAAAGGATCTTAGGGTTCCAAGAATATTGTCACAATAAGCCCAAGAAAATTCCTTCTCCCACGGCATTGTTGTAGTTTTGGACTTGTGTTTAAATTGTAGCTTGTGTTTAGATTTGGAGTTGTGCCTTCTATTTAATTTGGCTCCTGTAAAATACAATAAAAAATTAAAATTAAACATGTCATATATAACTTTTCCAAAAAGAGGGTTGGTTTTTAAGGATATGAGGTGTTGTTATGGATCAAAGAGGAGTATGTCCATCAACACAAGCACATTTCGACCTAATATATCATTATGACCTTGAAACATAATAAGGTATATATGAGGAAATGCTACCTAAAGGAAATATTATCAACATATATTGCATTGTAATCTTGAATTTTCAAGTTTGTTTAGCATAAGACAACTGAACCAATACATCAATAACAGATTCTGGAAGAACAAAAATACCCAAAGTTGTGAATGCATGGTTAAAGCCTTTGGAGTTGGCAAGACATCGACCAAGGAAGGAATGCTTGATGACTTGGCCAGTGGTTGGTATGAAACCATTTCTTAGTGCATTTTAAAAATCTATTTAAGCCCCATTTATACGGTTGAAAAGTCATAACCAAAGGCATATGCCGAACATTCGATTGCTGAACAGTGAAACTTGAAACTTTCCATTGAAAACGACATTGAAACTTCAATATAGTAATATACCTATTATTTAAGCCAAGTGCCAATGTACCTCGATTGTTGAATGGTGAAGCAGATAAGCCTGAAGGTAACACATGATGAAGGTTATGCGTGACTGCTCGAGGGTTGATATGGAGTATGGATAGAGCACACGCTGGCAACTACTCGATATGGAGTCTGGACTTAGGCTCACACTGGCAGTTCCCCGATATGGAGTCTGGACTATGTAATAGTGAGTAGTGACTGATTACTAAAGGTCTCAACATATGAGTTGCGAGCATGAGAAATGAGAAATAAATTTTGGAACGATCGTCGTTTATTTTTTAGCAATGCGGCATACCTAAACTTGAAAACTCGTGCTCGTTGAGTCAAGGCCAAAAATCGAATAAATCGAAATCAATCACAGGAATTTGCTTTAATCAGAAAGTCGCAAGTCAAACTTGCGTTTACCACAAGTTAAACTTGGTCAGTGTGGGTTTGACTCGTGAAGATTTGGATCGGATCGTTTTGAGAGTGAGCATATTACAACTCGTGATTAATCGCAATTGATCGGTGAGTCCTGTTTCACTGCTTGTAACAGAAATCTGAACTGAAAATAGGAGATCTTACAATTGAACCTAATTGTGAGTTTTCTAAACTAAAATTGGCCCATCGGCATTGTTTCTATTTGTAGCTGGGTGTGTCAACGGAAGAGATTCATTTTAAATCAGGTTCATGGAGAAAATATTTTATGGAAGATGTTTGTTTTATGTCGAGGAAGTCATAGTAATATTTTTTATTAAATTTGAATAACAATAATATCTACTCTGTATCTCCCGTATCTCATTATTTATATCTCTTGTAACTCATATAGAAAGTGGGTTAATAGTGGACATATAGCATCAAGTTCCACTCCTTTTAATCCAAATTTCTACATGCAAACCTTTGTGTCACTTGCACCACAAAGCCTTTGTTGTAGAATGTGGAGTTAACACCTACCTCTGCATGACAAAAGCTGCACATACCTTTTGACTTGTTTTTTTCACCTTTTATCCATTCTTTGTGTGGAGTCTAGGACAACAAGGTCCACATACTTTTTTTCCGTACCTCTATGTGAGTGTAACTTTGCACATTTCCTTTTCTTCAACCAATATCAAAAGAATTTATGAGCTTCTTTCAAGGCATGAATACATGCTTTAGTCATGGAAATTAGCAAAGTTTCTAAACCAAAAGATAACCATGGAGTTGACCTTTGCCATTTCAAATATGTTAGGATTCGATTGAGAGTTTTTTAGAGATAATTATTAATTGGCCTTCTACTTTTCCCTTTCTCTTAATATAAACTACATCTCTCATTACATTTCTAATCAAGAGATTTACATCAAATACTCGATCAAAGGGCCAAGGACTTTTCATAAATGCTTCCTTGTCCAGTAGAAGAATAATTGGTCAACATGTTAGCTTGGCTCCAATATCTTGGGAATTAATAATTGTTCTGAAAAATTACTACTCTTGTTTGAATCTAGAACTATGTTTAAGCTTTGAAAATGGATTTTCCTCCAAATTGATCTTGGAAAGGTCCTTATTAAAGGCCCCTCTATATCTCCTCCACTAGAATGAATGGCTTGTATGTTGAAAAGTATAGCAGAGCTCCCTTCTGAAAATCCTGATCATCACATTATCACCAAGAGCTCCTCCTTTTCCCCAAATTGGACCAAAAGGAACATTGAGTACTTAATTATGATCCAACCTGAGAAATTTTTATTGACACTGCAACTCAAGAGCTATTCAATTTAAAGTGCGCTAATAGGATTCATCATTATTTCATTGAATACGTATATTGTTTTTGAATATCTCATTTGTGCTTGTAGTATGTGGTACTGACCTTGTTTCACGTGAAAGGGTTTTTATTCTTGTACTATGACAATGCTAGTAATATTTATGCCTTTTGTAGTATTTGTACCCCATGATCATTTTTGCAAAATGTATGTCCTGTGTGGAAAGAAATACGCATTTAGTTATTACCTCCTAAACTAAATCATTGTTTCTTTTATTAGGTTCCATGTAACATCCTCTGCAAATTGAGGATGAATGGTACGTAATATCCTATCCATCCACATAGGCTATAGTCCTCCATAAAGGGGGGAAAACCCAAAATACCCATTGTTTGGCAATTTTTAGGGAAACTAGGCTTAAAAACCCCAAATTTGGGTTTGGAGTAAGGTTTACTCAGTCACTTAAGAATATGGAACCCCTCTGTAAAATTTATAAATAAAGAAGGATTGAATTCATTTTGGATCACCGAGTGTGGATTAATTCATTTGTTCTTGAGCATTAGCTCTGATAGTTTTTGACCCCTTCTATCTCTTGTCAATTTTGGTGGTGAAATATTCCACCCTAGTTGACATTCCCTTATTATCTCTCTATTTCGGCACAAGGGTCTCTGGCTGGTCAATGAATTCTATTAGATATTGGTCTCTTGTCCTTTTCTGGGCACAAGATTTTTGTTAAAGGTGAATGAATTTGGATGATAGTGTGAGATAGATTAGTTATGTTTGGCATACACCTCTCTTGAAGGAAGAAACAAAGTTTCTGAGTCCTTAATATCTTGTTTTGGGAAAACCCCTTACCTTGGATAGTGGATTCGTTTCTAGCACCTAGAGTAGCGAAACTCTTTGCTTTATTTAGTTTTTGCATGGATAGTTAAAAGGAGCACTTCCCTAGTTATTAATTCTCGGCCTTAGCTAAGGAAGCATGTTTGCATACCTCATATCATATTCAGTAGAGGAAGACTTTAATTGTCTTGTCTATCCATGGAAGGAAGGTGCATTAGGATTGGAGTTAAGAAAGTTGAGACATTGTTGTACATGTTTCTAGATTAATTGTACCTTCTAGACTAAAGGAAAAGTGAATAGTAGTGTTTGAAGTTTTTAGTTATTTCCTGTTTCAAAGAGTAATAAACAGTGATGTGATTTGAGTTTCAAATCTGTGTACTTGTTGTTACTTTCTTCAGTGGCATGTGCTTCCCTGTTCAAAACAAGGGGTTTTTCTGTAGTATCTAGCCTCCAAAGCTTCTTCAATGCAAACTAAATATCAAATCATGCCCTCGTACTCCAAATCATCTAAGGCATCACCCTAGAGAAACTCCAAAGTAGACCAATGAGGCTTGATAGGCCAACTCCAACCCCATGTCACCATACAAGTGTTGACATCACTGCTACAAAAATTATTCTGAAGTGTTGCTTCCTACACTAATTCCTAAGATGGATGCCCAAAGGGGTTCTAGAACAAGGCTCAACCTTCATTGCCACATTTAAGACTTTTCAAAGGGACCGACCCCTTTAAACCATACCAATTTTTACACTTTCACAATTTGGCCCTATTCCTATCAATTTTATATTTTGTATTGAAAATTCAGTCCTATTTTACCTGTTTATTAACTTTAGGAACAATTATAGGTCAGCTCCAGCAAAATTTCAAAAAATTTGTGGGTTAGGTTGGCATTTCTCCAAATACTATCACAAATGTATATATAATCAGGCATTTTCCTTTTTAGATCTTGATTGATTAAACAAAAAGGTTCGCTTCCTATGTAATTTTGTCCCATACCTCCACATCAGCACTCATAGATAACAATCTTCTTAATTCTTCATCTGTGTGCACAGTAAGGTCCCTTTTGGTTGCTATTTTTGATGGAGTAACCTCTGACAGTACACATTTTACCACGAAGATGTTGTTGGATAGAAATCTCCAGAGGAGTCTTACACCAGACATATAAATGGCTATTGTATATCATAATAATAAGAATTAACATATGAAGATGTGGCAGACCCTAAACTCTGTGCATTCAATCCATTTCTTTTTCTTTCATGGAAAATTTCGTTCTGCATAGTAGATGCGTTGTGGCACTTGAGTGTGTTCGCATAAAAAAATTCTAAGGCCAAACCCAGATTCTCATGTGTCATGGAAATTCAACGTATGCCTTGTTCACCTAAGAATAATTGTAACTTATATTAGGGTACTCATGGATAATCTCAAATCATCCCACTTAACAAGTTACCAAGACAAGGATTATCACATCCAATCTTGGTCTAAAACAATTAAGCAACACAATTTAAATCTTGACATGCCATAGCACCTGACATGTCTTAGAATGCCTTGGAACTATTTTGCATGCGTTAACATGCCCTACATTCCTTGGCATGCTTTGACACTCCCTAGCACAACATGGCACTTCCTGACATGCCTTGGTAGTTTAGCATACCTTGGCATTGCCTAGCATATAACCTTGTCACTCCCTCCTTAACACTCCTAGAACTCATTGAATCTCCCTCTCACACACTCTTATTCATTCATTTCCATGCATTTTGACCTAGTACTTCCTTATGTTTCCCTGACATCCCTTAACACTCCCTAAATCACCCTAGCACCTAACACATCTTAGCCTACCACCTTAACACTCTAGCATTCCTTGGCACTACATAGTAAACCTTGTCACTCTCTCCTTAGCACACCTAGATATCATTGACACTCCTGGTCACAAATGCTTATTCATTCATTTCCATGCATTTTTACCTAGTGCTCCCTTGTTTTTCCCTAGCACTCCTTATCACTCCTTGACACGTGTTGTTACACCCTAGCACCTATGACATCTTGGCATGTTTCCCTAGCCTCTAGCATGCCATAACACTGCCTAGAATACCTTGTCAATTTGTCCTTAGCACACATGAAACTCACTGAAACGTCTAATCACAAACTCTTATTTGTTCATTTCCATTCATTTTTACATAGTTCTCCCTTGTGTTTCCTTGGCACTCCCAGCTAACACTTCCTTGCACGTGTTGGCACATCTTGGCTGCATGTCAGCCTAGAACTCTAGCATTCCTTAGCATTGCCAAGCATGCCTTGTAACTCCTCCTTAACACACTTTGAACTCACTGACACTCCATGCCACACACTCGTATTCCTTCATTTCCATGCATTATGACCTAGTGCTCCCTTGTGTTTCCCTAGCACTCCCTAACACTCCTTGGCACAAATTGGCACACCATGGCTCTTGTCACATCTTAGTAGGCTTTCCTAGAACTCTATCATCTATTAGTACTAATTATCATACATTGTCACTCCCTCCTTAGCACACCTATAACTTGTTAACACCCCCTATCACACACACACATTCTTTCATTTACATGTAATTGAAACGATTCCTCCCTTGTGTTTCCTTGGCAATCCATAGCATATGTTGGTGCCACATCCTAGAACCTAGCACACATTGACATGCCTTAGTACTTGGCATGTCTTGGCATGCCTAACATTCCTTGGAACTTTCTAACATGTGTTAGCACTTCCTGAAATTCCTTGCACACCTTGGCACTCCCTAGTTTCATGCCCTCATAGATAACCTTACCTTTTTTGTGACTTGGGAACCCAACCAAGTCATTGAAAAGATAGTGCTATGCCTAGACCAAAGTCTCCCTTTGTCTCAAAATGCTTTTTCCATCCTCTTATCACAATCGTATGATTTCCTCCTACAAGTCCTCATATGAAATTCTCCTAACACACTTCTTCCATGGGACACCTAGAATTCACTAACACTCCCTAGCATAATCTCTTATTCATTCATTCCCATGCACTTTGAGCTAGTTCTTCCTTGTGATTCCCTGACACTACCAAACACTCCTTGACATGCATTGACACTATCTGGCATAGGTTAGCACACCTTTTCATTCCTTGGCATGCCATGGAAGTCCTTAATTATCATGACCTCATAACTACCCTTATTTGCTTTTAGACTTAGGAACCCAACCAAGTCCTGCCTTGACTACAACAACTTTACCAAGTTATATTTACTACAACTAGACTATGCCTTGTTCCCCTAATGGACTATAAATCATCTTAGGTTTCTCATGTCCAGTCTTAACTCACCCCACTTAACAAGTTAGCATGTCAAGGCTCACATCCAACTGTGCCCATAAAACAACTAAGCAACATAGTTTACATCTTCACATGCCATAACATTTGGCACGTATAACAATCCATTGGCACTACATGGCACACATTATCATCCCCTACATTCCTTGGCATGATTTCTCACTTCCTAACAGACCCTACCACTACCTAACATGCCCTAACACTCTAGCATGCCTTGGCACTGCCTAGCATATACCCTTGTCACTCCCTCCTTAACACAATTAGAACTTTCTGACACTCCCTATCACACACTCTTGTCCATTCATTTTCATGTAATTTTAACTAATTCTCCCTTGTGTTCTTGTGGCACTCCCTCACAGATATTGGCACACCCTAGAACTTGGCACATCTTGCCATGTCACCCTGGCACTCTAGCTTTCCTTGGAACTACCTAGCATACCATGTCACTACCTCCTTAGCACACCTAGAATTCGCTAACAATCCCTGTCACACACTCTTATTCATTCTTTTACATGCATTTGAAACTAGTGCTCCCTTGTTTTTCCCTAACACTCCATAAATCTCCCTGGCATGTATTGGCACACCTTAGTACCTAGCACATCTTGTCATGTTTCCCTGGCCTCTAGAATTCCTTAGCACTGCTTAGCATACCTTGTCACTCACTCCTTAGCACACACAAAAATCACTAACACTTCTTGTCACAAACTCTTAATCGTTCTTTTGCATGCATTATTTTCACCTAGTGCTCCCTTGTGTTTCCCTAATGCTCTCTAACACTTCCTAGCATTATTTGGCACACCATGGAACCTAGCACATATTGGTTGCATGTCGCTTTGGCACGCTAGAATGACTTAGCGCTACTTAATATACCATGTCACTCCCCTCTTACCACACCTGGAACTCATTAACACTCCCTATCACACACTCTTATTCATTCATTTCCATGCATTTTGACCTAGTGCTCCCTTGTGTTTCCCTAGCACTCACTAACACTCAACACACATTGGCACACCTAACTGCAATGAGTTTCACTAACAGTCAATCAAAAAATCCTTCTAGAGTCTAGCTAGTTACTTGTTCTTCACTAAGATATTACGGTTAAGTTTATTGTATAGTGTTCAGTGTGAAAATATTACTAGGTTTTTTTATCGCATTACTTGGAAGGTGGCTAAGCCACAAGCATGACGGTAAGGTTCCTGAATCTTGGATTGTAAAACTAACCAACAAATATATGACTATAAGATCTTTGGGAAATTGTAGTTCTCTAAAGAGATTCATGGTAGTGATTTTCCCATTAGGCTAGAACCAAGAACTCAATTGTTAATTAGATGCAGAGAAGTGGTAGTTTGATGTCGTAAATGTCAAATGCACAATTCAACAACATGATGGAGGCTTACCTCTGACATTAGGATTCAGTTTGTTATTTTCGTGGTGCAAACCCCATGATGTCCAAGTGTGACACCCTCCTTGCAACAACACCCTTCGAGTAGTTACCCAGTGACTTCCTTGCCTTTGATTTCCCTCTCCTCATATTGTTCACTCTTAGTTCCTTCTCCCTTACTCTCCCCTCATGGTGCTCTTTTTCTTCCTATTCTCCTTATCCCAATTTCTCTTCTCTTTCTACTTCTCACTTCATCCTTCTAGTTAGTTAGGGCTTGGCTAACTGGATTTTCTCTTTCCTGCCATTTCGCCTCCCATTTTCTCCCCATCTGTCATTTTCCTTCTTCCTAGGTCTGTTATAGAATCGACAAGGTGTGAGGGAGGTGAAAAATCCATTCATGTGTGCTAATAGGTTGCAAAATATCTCCCTACCCTCATTGACTTCATCAAGGCCTATAGATATTATGTCTGTGAGTGTCTCTAAGTCTCTTCTTAGGTCTTAGGTCTTAGGTCAAATTATTTTTACTCTTTCAACTATATGAGTCGAGCTATATGATCTTTAACCCCCCCATTAATAGAGTTCCTTATACTTGTATCACGCCCCTGGTATAAAGACATATGTATAGATTATTATGGTATATGTTGAACTTTCGTTTTTACCCTCACCTTGAAGTCATTGAGGTTCCATCTAACTCCCCCTAGTTAATACAAGGTTCATTGAGTTATAAAAATATGCCATCAATAATTATAAGTGGGTACCTTAAGGAAGGACCATTAATTGAAGCCTCATCAATGGATATTGGGTCGATGGTTAGGATTTTGATTCAATTAGACACTATTCACTATTATATTTGTGGGCATAGAGTAATTATGATCTTCCCCATGTACACAAGGATAACTGAGAAGTGTTTCCCATAATCATGCAAGTGGAACTTAAACATGTACATCATGGTAACCACAAAATATTTATCATATTTATACAATTCAAGGTGATAGGAAAATATTTACATTATATATGTGAATGTACTAAGAACAGGACCATTAGCATCATATCTACATATTTACCACAAGACGAGGGTCATTACAACCCCTTAAAAATAGCCATAAGGCCATCCTCTTTTGCAGCTCCTTGACCAAAAGGTTTTAATTGAAAAACACATAGTTCCTTTAAATATTTGTAGGTTGAGGCAACCACTTCAAGCCCTTGAACTTAAAGATAATCAAATATTTTCAATTTGTTACAGTAATAAGTCCATTATGCACACTCCTCATCTTAGAGTTGGGTAGAGAGGGAGAATACTTGATTGATGCCAACCTTGTAAATGAAACACTTTTCCTACTCATTGGTTGGACCCTCCACCACTAGTTGACACCAATAACACACACCAAAGTCCAAGATACCCATAATATGTGCCATACACCCAAGGGCTTGGACTACACCTCCATAAAATATACCTTCAACTTTAGATGTCCCGAAATAGTAATATCCTAAACCTAGCCTATTTGTTAGATTTTGTAACTTTCTCCTTATCTAACATTTGTTTTCAACTATTTAATCCACTTACCATGTAATCTCTCTTGTTTGCACCCACCTAGTATACAAGAACACTTATGTTTTTAATACAACGAAGTTAAGAGGGCATGTTTCTTTCTTACACTTAAATGTTTTCAATACAACCAAGTTAAGAGCACATGTTTCCTTTTCAAATTCCAAATGTATAACATGTCTATCTCTATAAACTAACAACAAAATCATTTCATAAAAATGGTAAGCTTAAAATTAAATTAAAATTAGATTATATTATTATGATAAATACACCAAATATGGAAAAAATATTTTCAAACACAACCATAAAAAGGAGTGTTAGTTTATCAAATACAACTACAAACTTATTAAGCCAGCCTAGGTCCATCTTAACCCAGATCTATCAAGTGCCGAGAGGTATCCAATCTCTCGATGTGAAAAGCTCCTTTTTGGCGCTTGATAGATCTAGGATAAGATGGATCTAGGCTGCTTATATAATACTATATAATATATATATTTGTATATATGTGTCTCTTTCTTATTTCCTCTCTCTATCCCACCCCAAAACATACACACTATCTCTCCATATCTATCTCTCTCTCCCTCCCTCTTCATCTCTGCCTCTCTCTTCCCTCTATTTCTCCTCTCTCCATCACTCCCTTGCCACTCCCTCTCTCTCTATAACTTTTTTCCTCTATGTCTTTCTTCTTCCTTCCCTCTCTCTCCCCCTCTAACTTCATCTCTCTCTCCTCTCTCTTAGTCCTCTCTCTCCCTTTCTCTCTCACCTCCTTTTGTCCCCCCCATCACTCTCTCTCTCTCTCCCCCCTCCATCTTTATGCCTCCCTCTCTATCTCTTTCCCTTCTCTCCCTATCTTTATCCCCACCTATTCTCTCTCTTCCCTCCTCTCTTCTCCCCCTCTCTCTCTATCCATCTATCCCTTGTCACTCCCTCTCTCTCTCCACTTCTATCTACCTATGCCTTAGTTCTTTTCTCCCTCTCTCTCCCCCTCCAACTCCATATCTCTCTCTCCCCCCTTTCTTCTTCTCTCTCTCCCCCTCCAACTCCATATCTCTCTCCCCCCTCTCTTCTTCTCTCTCTCCCCTCTCTCTCTTCCTACCTCCTTCTCTCCATCTCCCCCCATCACTCTCTCACTCTCTCACTCTCTCTCTCTCTCTCTCTCTCCACCCTCCATCTTTGTCACTATCTCCCTCCCCTTTCTTCCCTTCACTTTGCTTGCTATCATCACTTGGATCCTTAGTTAAGATAGATCTATGTTGGTTCTTACTAATATTTGTATTATATAAATTTCAAATCTTTAAATACAAAAGTTTTCTCATTTTTAATTTTATTAGAACCTTAATTTAATGTATATGGGAATAATTTTAGTAGTATTTAGGATAGAGGGTTTATATATATCTCAAAACTAATTACAACACTTAACTAATTACAACACTTTTCCTATTAGCTTTAAATAAAAAATGTTATAAAATTAAATTAAATTAAAATATTTGTATTGTGAAATAAGTTATGGTTTTTGGGCATGTGGTATTGATAAGCCATGGTATTGGCCCATGGTATTGTAACAAAGCCTATTTACAAGTTAATAATATCCATGGTAAAGTGGGGGTGAATATCATTGGTTAAGAATCTTGTCATATATATCTCAAAACTAATTACAACCCTTTTCCTATTAGCTTCAAATAAAAAATGTTATAAAATTAATTTAAATTAAAATATTTTTATTGTGAAATAAGTTATGGTTTTTGGGCATGTGGTATTGATAAGCCATGGTATTGACCCATGGTATTGTAACATAACCTATTTATAAGTTAATAATATCCATGGTAAAGTGGGGGTGAATATCAATGGTTAAGAATCTTGTCATATTAAAACATTTAGATTGTGAAATAAGATATGATATTTTGGCATGTGGTATTGATAAGCCATGGTATTATCTCATGCTATTGTAACAAATCCTATTCACAAGTTCATAATATCAATGACAAAGCGGGGGTGAATATCCCTAATTAAGAATCCTATCATATTCTTATAAAATATTTTGATTTTGAAATAAGTTACGTTTTTTGGGCATGTGATATTGATAAGCCATGGTATTGTAACAAAGTATATTTCCAAGTTAATAATATCCATGGTAAAGTGAGAATGAATATCCATGGTTAAGAATATTTTCATACTATTATAAAATATTTTGATCGTGGAATAACTTATGCTTTTAGATCATGTGGTATTGATAAGCCATAGTATTGGTCCATTGTATTATAACAAAACCATTTTTTTACAAGTTAATAATATCCACTGGTCCATGGTATTATAACAAAACCATTTTTTTACAAGTTAATAATATCCACTGTAAAGTGGGGGGTGAATATCCATGGTTAAGAATCTTGTCATATTGTTATAAAAAAATTTGGTTGTGAAATAAGTTATGGTTTTTGGGCTTGAGGTATTGAGAAGCCATGGTATTGGCTCATGGTATTGTAACAAAACCTATTCACAAGTTAATAACAAAATCAAAATATAACAAATTGAATTTTATTATTTTGATTATTAATTGAGCCAAAATTTAGATTTTTGCACTCATCCCCATTCTTTTGAATTTTATTATTATTATTACTATTATTATTTAACTAAGCCCATATTTATAATTGTTTACATACTTACATTACACCTACACATCTACTCTATACTCTATAAATATTCTATTTATTGTTTTTTAGGGAGGGAAATTTTAACATTTTTGAAAAAATTCAGCCTTAATTTTGATGTAACAAAGCCCTCCCAATTCCAATCTTCATTTACGTTCTAAAACAAGTAGTATATTTTCACTTTTCATAGGGCGGAGGGAAAACGAGTAGATATTTTGACTTTTCACAGGGCGGGAGGGAAAACAAGATTAAATAGAGTTGTGAATTAAATTTTGACATTTCATAAGGCGGAGGGAAAACAAGTAGCATATTTTCACTTTTCACAGGGTGGGAGGGAAAACTAGATTGAAGAGAGTTGTGAATTAAATTTTCACTTTTCATAAGGTGGAGGGAAAACGAGTAGCATATTTTCACTTTTCACAGGCGAGAGGGAAAACAAGATTGAAGAGAGTTGTGAATTAATGTTTTACCAGTAGCAGACTGATATCGAACCCCACCATTGGATCTTCAATCCATTCATGGCGCCCATGTATGTTTCATTTCTAATCTCACTACATTTCCACCCCACTTTTAGTCTTCTTCCACACAGGGAGGAGTACACACACACCTCAGATCTCTAACCCCACCATTGGATCTTCAATCCATTAAAGGAACCCAGGTATGTTTCATTTCTAACCTCACTGCATTTCCACCCCACGTTTAGTCTTCTTCCACACAGGAAGGAGTATACACACCTCAGATCTTCTCTGGTTCAAAATTAAATATTTTTTTCATCCTTGCTTTCAAGTTTACGAGTAGCATATTTTCACTTTTCACAGGGTGGGAGGGAAAATGAGATTGAAGAGACTTGTGAATTAAGGTTTTACCAGTAGCAGACTGATATCGAACCCCACCATTGGATATTCAATCCATTAATGGGGCCAGGTATGTTTCATTTATAACCTTATGCATTTCCACCCCACTTTTAGTCTTCTTCAACACAGGGAGGAGTACACACACCTCAGATCTCTGGTTCAAAATTCACTATTTTTTTCATCCTTAAGTTTATGTTTGGAGGGATGGCATTGGCATTTGATGACTTTGGGAGGCTTAAGATGTTCAAAATTTCTAACATTGTGGTCACGAGGGCTGTTATGAGAATACTACGCCCCTCACTGGACTCCAATGGAATAAAAATGAAGCTCTAGAACCCCTTAAATTATCAAAATTAGTAGAATTTATTTTAAAACTTTTATGATTCATAACTAAAAATTACTTAAATTTTCTGTAAAAACTGAAATAAACCATTAAATTATGAAAATTAGTAGAATTTACTTTAAAACTTATATGATTCATAACTAAAAATTACTTAAATTTTCTGTAAAGATTGAAATAAGCCAATACTCTGCGATCTACTCACTCTTTCTCACAAACTCTGAGGCCCACTGAGCTAGATGCTCTAATGTGCATTAAGGGAATTTTAGCCCCTAGATTTGTACGTTCCATATTCCATCATGTTGGTTCCATTTATAAGTACATGTCGGTTTTCGTTGTGGGTAGTTCTCCTATTTTACAGGAGCTAGATTTTTACGGCCTGCATGTCAAACATAGCTACATGGTATTGGTCCATGCATGTAATATACCCAATAACTTCTGTGCACTTTGAGGATGTGGTACTTTAGTTTACCACCCAAATTTACACAAAAATTGAACCCAAATTCACACAAATTTACGAAGTAACTGAAGTGAATAATTCACACAAAAAGTGAACCCAAATTCACACAAATTTACAAAGTAACTGAACTGCATTGTTTCTGTTATTAACTATTTACTATTGACATGCATGAAACCATAGATTTATGCAACCTAAATACACACAACCATTCCATTAATCACGAATCCATAAATCACAAATGACACAAGCAGGGCAACCTAAAAATTAATTCAAAAATGAAATAAACCATAAAAAAATTAGTAATAATTCAATACAATTCATATATACATTTAGGAATACTTATCTATCTAGAATTTTTCAACAATTAGTTGCAGAAGAGGGAAGTAAGATCACAACCATATAACTAAAGATCAATCACAGTTCATATCTTACTCGATCACTCACTTCATCATTGACATTAACACTATTTCTCTTGATCACAGGATCCGTTGTTTGTTAGTAAGATCTTTGTTTGACAATAGACCACACATAAGGCTATGCAGGCGTATTGTCTTACTGTCCATAAGCATACCTGAAATATAATCTCTCCATGAGTATAATTGATGGCATTTACTATATTGGAGCATCTGTATTTTTCGTTATTTTATGGTTTGTCTCTATAGAGTTTATTTTACTGGGTGTACACTGTATGCATCTCAAAATTTCTCTTTAGGAAATCCTATTTTTATTCTTTCCAAGAAAAGCTCTCTGGGGAATCCCAATGGATGTTTCCCCAAATTCATGGATGGCATCCCTGGTAAACCCATTGGCATTGACTAGTGCACCTCACCCAAGGGATTTTGAACAGGGCACCTGCCAGCACAGAACTAGCCAAATACCTAGTAACATTAATGACATTTAGTTGGGCTAACCCCTTAAGCTCAATAAATCATAATCAACTACACTATTTGCCATATTAACATTTGATCCTATTTAACATTTTGTTAGAGTAACCATAAGAATCCAAGTTTTTTCCTATTTTTATTTTGGTTTTTAATTCCTTTTTTGGTGTGGTGACAACTTTATATGACTATTTTTGTCAAGTATATATTGAAAACTAGATGCTCTCTTACATTCTACCTTGTCTGTTATGTATTGATGCAGTTCAGTTTCATTAGTTGTGACCAAAGAACTGTGTTAGGCATGTATACGAGTATTATTGTATCACTATTTATAAACTAAACATTGTCCTTAAACAAGAAAAGTAGATCCTTAATGCTATATGTTTGCATCTGCGAGAACTTCCAATCATAATAAATGAGGTGAAATTTAAGTGTTTCTAGAATCCAAATCTCAAGTTTTGTGAATTCACTCATATATGGCCCTGGAAAAGCGAAGTGAAATTTAATTATTTCCAAATCTTAAGTTTTGTGAATTCACTCATATTTGGTGCTAGAATCTTTTGAGAAAATGAAAAGAATTTCTTTTAGTTGCATTCAAATTTTCCAAAAATAATACTAAATTTCACCTTCACTAAAATTCTCCCTGAAATGGCTTTGGGACTAAAAATCTTGTAAATATTTTTAGGGAAACAACACAACACTTCTTCCAGATTAGAGTTTTATAACACTAGGTACTAAAATAGTCTTCTATTTTCTATTGCAAATGTCTGATAGAGTCTACCGAGAAACTGATCAGAAAATTAGGTAGATGCACTGGACGGACTAAATAATTTTGAATGAATAATCGCTTAACATAAATGATATATTAGGTTCCATAAATATATAACTTAAAAGCATGAATTGAAGAAGAAATATCAACAAGATTGACATATTCTTAATTGAGTTGAATGTGGCCAAGAATAACTTTGACTAGAGGGTGTTGAAAATGGCAGAATTTTGCTTTGGTTAGATAGATTTAGAACTAAAAATCAGCAGTTTTCTTGCTTTCATAACTTGGGAAGATTTTTGTATCTCAAGTCTCAACCTTATTGAATAATATGATTTATGCCTTGCAATGTTGAGATATGTTGTGATACCACTTGCTAGTAACCCAAACACTTTGGATGAAAATTTAGTTGTGAATTTTACATGCAAAAGATATAAGTGAAAATATAGATTAATTGTCCCTTGTGTAGAATTTCCTTGAAATTCTACTACTGCATGAATGAATAAATCTGAAACTAATTGTTGCACCAAGACAAAGAATATGTTTACCAATTTGTAGTGGAATAGAACAAAAATAAAACACAGTCACACTATAGAAAAACAAATAATTTTTTCTAGGGAACCCAACTAGGAAAACCCTTTGCTAGTTGTAGAAGTTTAAAATACTATCCATATTAGACTTTGAGACACCTTCTTCAAGACTAGGTTCATCGATGCTTATTGATTTCCATATTCATTTTCATAAGCATTAGGGTTGTTTTTCGTCAAATCAGAGTAGCTAGAAAGTGTCTCTTTGATTTTAGAAAGTAGATCGGGATCAACTTCATCCAAGAATCCCCTAGAAGGCTCATTAGTAGCAAGAAGAAAGGTATTTTTTTTATTTTATTTCATCACATGCATCCATCATAATCATTGATTTGTCTTCATTTCTTTCACAATCATTTTCAATATTAGATGCAAAAGGTAATTTAGTATGATATAATCCTTAGGTAACCAACCTCAGACATATTGTTGGTTAATTTATGTTGTTTGAAGTTTATTGAGTTTGATTTTTATCATGCAACTACTAGAAGCATGCTAGCATGGGTGAGTTGATTATCGTGATAACAATGTTATCGTTTGATATAGTCCTTGAAAGGAACTTATAGTTGATGGTCAAAATTTCACATTCCTTTCATTTTTTTATCTTCACATATAAAAAATATCTTTATGTTATAGCCTCTAGCTACATATATACAGTAACCGCCACTAAGAAGTTGGATGCCATCATTTTTGACCTTGAGATTACTCAAATTACCTTTGTTTGAGTTGAAAATGTCATTAGATATCATTATATCGGCTATTGCAGAGCATGAATCCAATTTACCTTTTCTTCAGTTTAAAATGTAATTAGATCTTGCTATATCATATTTTGTAGAGAATGAATCCAATTTCACATAGTCCATTTGCTTGAGGTATAACAAAGCTACTTTATTTCATTAAACTTACTTTTCATATTCTATTTGCCAATCGTGATTATGCAGGCCACATCTGCATTGGAAAAGGGGCATATTTAATGATGTGTGGAAGGAGAGGGAAGCTTCAATTATGTCCATTCAAACTTTCTAAGGTATGTAATAATTAAAAAAAAAAAATCTCCATAGAATGTTGTGCTTTAACTTTTTCTTTTGATAATGGATTATTTATGTGATTTCCCCTCTCTTACACACAACCAGAGTCCATACATACATGGTTTTTTCGGATATGTGGACAATGGATAGATTTATGCTAGCCATTTATCTAGAGATTTACACTGTACAAGATCAAGAATTTACAGTTGAATATTTCCTTGCCACTAAATTAGAGTTGAAGGGTCAGACTCCTATTTTTTAGCCATATACCTCACTTTTAAATCAATTTATTGTTGACTCTGTATAGACCTTCCATGGGAGGGCAAAGAGTGATCACTACCATTGCTTAATCTTTCTGCAGACCAAGTAAAGATTCCAAATGTGTATAAATTAGTGGCTCCTTGGAGAATCCCAAGAGTGGCGCTATTGTAGCAACAAGAAATTCGTTTATTTTGAGTTCTTCATTAGTGCATTGATAATATATTGTTTATTCCATACAATACCTCAACAATGTATGATCAAATTATAGTTAAGCTTGTCATAATATTTTGACTTACCCTCTTTTAGAGGGAAACTAGAGTGTGTGTCAAGCTTGCACATCACAATTGTATCATGCAAAGTTTACCTGGGACAAGTTTTTTGGATCTAAGCAGCAAGATACCTGTTGGAATTCAAGAGGCAACAATACTACAAAGTGGGAAAGAGGTTTCACAGTTAACCTGGCTTTCACATTATGGTTGGAGTCGGTTTGTTGGCAAGATGTTGGATACCCCAACTTCCTTTTTATGACTGAGTGCAAGATTGAATCCTTCGACATATTCCTCGCTCAATTGTCATTAAGTGATGGGTTTTCTCAGAAGTTCTTCACACCTATAAACTTTACTAGAGTTGTTCTTGAGTCTTTGGAGGTGGTTAGCTTTTCAATGCACACACGAACAAGAAGAGGACAAATAATATTCCCGGCTAATTTGAAGTTATCTACCTGTGCATAGGGTGTTCCCAATCATAAACTTGATGACTCGCTCTACTTATTTCTAGTGAACAACTTTTGGGACTTGCCATGAATCGTGAGACAATTCCAACCCCATAACTATAAATTTCGTATTTAAATCTATACCCAATATATTAGAATCTGCATAAGGAGAACTCCATTCTTGTTTCAAAAGAACATGCAATCAACTTGTACCATTCTATTTAATCTTTTTTGTATTTAGTCACATCCTTGGTCTGTGACATAACAATGCAATAGGCTACCTTGCATTTTCTATACTAACAATCCTAAAAAATAATAAAGTATGCCCAAATCTATCATTTCAAATGATCTATGTAGCTCACCTTTTGGTTTTTCAATTATCGAATTTGTTACCTATATTGATGAGATCA
Source organism: Pinus tabuliformis (assembly GCA_031772625.1). Classification (NCBI taxonomy): domain Eukaryota; kingdom Viridiplantae; phylum Streptophyta; class Pinopsida; order Pinales; family Pinaceae; genus Pinus; species Pinus tabuliformis. Next base: position 509,832,745 of record CM062807.1, read on the forward strand.
TATACCACCGATACCAAAGTGACAATATATGTTATAGTTTTATCTGTGTTTCTCTGAAGGTGTTTCTCCTTCAGTATAGCAGCAATACACTATAGTTTCCATTTAGGGGAGAAGTGTACCGAGTAGCAACCTTGGCCTGTATGCAGATGGGTTGAATGCACATTAGTCTCTATCTATTGTTTTGAAGGTGTTTGTCCTTCAACAATACTTCATCTCAGTAGATCCTTTTGGTTTGCACCTTTAGTAGATGCATGCAACCTTGGGATACATGTTGTAGATTATAGTTTTCCTATGAGGTTGTAGCAGCGATAAAAGAAGTGCATTGATTTTAGGCATCTTGTGGTTGTTGTATGAAAGAATGTTTGTTTAGTGTTTCCCAAACTTAGATACAACCATATTTAGTATGCTTTTATAGTTTGACATAGATGCTCACTTTTCTTAATTTAGGTGTTTTTCTTAGTTCTATTTTATGCACAAATTTATATTTAAGAAAAGTGCACAGTAGAGAAGGGTTCTATATTTTGAGCAGGGGACACAATTCTAGCTAGGAGGTACTCTATTCTAGGAATATTTTTCCATGCAGGCTAGGTGCTTTATCTGAGAATCCCAAGAGGCGGTATTGTAGCAATAAGAAATTCACTTATTTTGAGTTCTTCATTAGTGCATTGATAGTATATTGTTTATTCCATGCAATACCTCAATAGTGTATGATCAAATTACAGTTAAGATTGTCATAATATTTTGACTTGCCCTCTTTTAGAGGGAAACTAGAGCATGTGTCAAGCTTGCACGTCACAATTGTGTCATGCAGAGTTTAGCTAGCGTGAGTTTTGTCGATCTAAGAAACCAAATACCTGCTGGAATTCAAGAGGGAACAATACTACAAAGTGGGAAAGAGGTTTTGTAGTTAACCTACCTTTCACATTATGGTTGGAGTTGATTTGTTGGCAAGATGTTGGATACCCCAACTTCTTTTTTATGATTGAGTGCAAGATTCAATCCTTCGACATATTCCTCGCTCAAGTGTCATTAAGCGATGGGTTTTCTCAGAAGTCCTTTACATCTATAAACTTTACCAGAGTTTTTATTGAGTCTTTGGATGTGGTTATCTTTTGAAATCACACATGTACAAGAAGACGAGAAATAATATGCCCAATTGATTTCAAGTTATCTTCCTGCGAATAGGGTGTTCCCTTCCATAAACCTGACGACTCACTCTGCTTCTTTCTAGTGAACAATTTTGGGACTTTTCATGAATTGTGAGACAATTTCAACCCCATAACTCTCAGTTTCTTATTTAAAGTTATAACCGCTAGATTAGAACCCACGCAAGGAGAATTCCATTCCTGTTTCAAAAGAACCTGCAATTGACTTATATCATGCTATTTAATATTTTATGTATTCCTTCACATCCTTGGACTGTGACATAAAGACGCAACAGGCTATCTTGCATTTTCTATACTAACACTCCTAAACAATAATAAAGTATGCCCAAATCTATCATTTCAAATGATCTACGCATCTCACCTTTTGGTTTTTCAATTATCAAAGTTGTTACCTATATTGATGATGTCATCGACAACCGAGGCCACAATGACAATGTTTGTTAGAGTTTTATCCGTGTTGCACTAAAGGTGTTTTTTTCTTTAGCAACACTACAATACATTGTAGTTTCCATTCAGCGGAGAAGTGTACCCAGTAGCAGCCTTGGTCTGTGTGAAGATGGGTTGAATTCACGGTATACTTTATCTATTGTTTTGAAGGTGTTTCTCCTTCAATATTACTTCATCTCAGTAGATATTTTCAATCTACACCTTCAACAGATGCACACAACCTTGGGGTACATGCTATAGATTCCAGTTTTGTTGTGAGGGTATAGCAACGATGAAAGAATCACATCAATTTTATGCATATTATTGTTGATGTATGAAATCATGCTTGTCTAGTGTTTCCCAAACTTATATAGAGCCATATTTATTGTACTTTTATAGTTTGACTTAGATGCTCACTTTTCTTAATTTAGGTGTTTTTCTTAGTACTATTTTATGCATAGATTTATCGTTAAGAAAAGTTCACAGTAGAGAAGGGTTCTATATTTTGAGCAGGGGAGACTCTTCTAGGTAGGGGGTACTCTATTCAAGGGAGCTTTTGTCATGCATGTTAGGTGCTTTATCCTAGATAGAGTTCCAAGTCCTTTCCTCCTTGACAAATTCCCTACCAAGACAGACACCGGTGGATAGAGTTCCAAGTCCCTAAATTTTCCAAAAACCCACTTGAGCCTAGCTATCTAGCCTAAAATCATTTACATTCTAGTCATCTCTTGGTTGTGATTTCATAGAGAAATCCCTCTCTAGTTTGGCGGGGCTAGCTACCAAACTAAAAGCTTGTTCCGTGGTTACCTCTGTCGATCTCCTCATAAGCCTGGAACATTATGGAGGATAACATAGGGCATGACAACTACGGAGTGCCAAGGTGTTCTAGTGAATGTAAGGTTCCCAAGTCATGGAAAAATGAAATGCTAGTTGTAAGGTCATGAATACCAAGGTTTGTTATGGAAGGCTATGGCATGCTAATATGTGCCATATAGTACGAAGACATGTCAAACAAGCTAAGATGTGCCAAGTGCTAAGGCATGCCAAGATGTATAAGGGTTCCAAGTCCCTGCCTCCTCTTCTTCCATATGCTATCCACTTATGACATTTCCTTTGCAATATTTGGTGCATTTGATAGTTGTAGGTCATTTATAGGTTATACATGTCTTCAGAGTTTCACTTATAATTGAGCATTCAATTGAACATACTGATTCTCTTACACATTACTATTTTTCCCTCCACCCAATTTCCATAAATTCAATAACCATTAGGTAGGGACCTACAGCTTCAATGTTGCTTTTCTTGTTTAGTAAAATATTTCCTACACATTAATTTATTGAAAGTTGTAGAATTTACAATTTATGAAGTTTCAAGGTATAATTTTTAAAAATATAATTCTTGAAAGGGTGCTAGCTCAATGGAAGAGAACCTACTTTACAAGTAGGAGGTTGGAGGTTTGATTCCATTGTGACCTGACATCCATATGGAATGGCGACGATCAAACTTTGGAGATGATGGCTCTTTTGACCATCACCAATGAGCTTTGATGACATTTTTCGACCCTCACCAAAAATATGAAATGGTGACGGTCAACGAACACCACCATATATACGCATCAATAATGACGACCCTCAAAAGTCTGTAACCATAAATCGTTGTTGTTGATATGAAATGGTGACGGTCATTGTCTGTCATTATAGTCATTATTCGTGATGGACCTTGAATGTCACCACAACACCTATACTTATAGCAATGCAGATTTTGGTGATGGTCAATGAACGTCACCATATATATGCACCAATAGTGACAGTCATTAAAGATCCATCACAATAAATCATTATTGTTCATATGAAATGGTGATGGTCACCATCCATCATTATAATCAATATTCGTGACAGACCATGAATGTCACCATAACACCTACACTTTTGGTGACGTTCAGTTTTTGGTGACCCAGGCTATGGTCCGTCACCATTTCTCATATGCAATGGTGACGATCGCTATCCATCATTACAAATCATTATTGGTGACGGACTTTGTATATCACTACGACACCTATACTTTTGGTGATGTCGCCTTTGGTGACGTTCAGTTTTTGGTGACAAATGCTCTTTTGACCGTCACCAATGAGCTTATGGTGACATTTTTTGCCCCTCACCAATGTCCTTTTTCTTGTAGTGAGACTTCGATCTCACTACATCATACCAAGAAAGGTTCCTCCAAATTTAATGGTCTAGATGAATTTATAATGCAAGCTCTCCTAGACACCGAGGTAATTGGTGAGCCCTGGTATTGCACCAAGAGTGTTGTAACTCCTAGGGGCTCCTCAACTCTATTTATCAACCCGGGTTTCTGATGCAAGAGCATCTAGACTTAGCCAGCAATGTGAAAGTCTGTTCACATTTTGTGTCTAAACAAGTTGAATTTCACTGACCTGAGTGGTCAAAAGTCAGTTTTTACTGAGAGGGTTGGATCTCTCAAGAAATGAGTTGTATTTCATTATTGCAATAGTTAGAAATTATCTTATTTTAGATTCAAAGATAAGTTGTTAGCATAGGTGTGTGATAGAGCTTGAAACTAGAGATTGATTGTTAGAATGTTTAAAGATAGAGATTGAGTAGTTAGAGTGGGATTAGATTGATAAAAAAGAAGAAAAATGTAATACAAAGGGATTAGCAAGGATGAGAGAGGATTGAGGAAGCAAGAGTCGGGTGACAAAGTGAGGAATTCCATATTGAACAGAGGTCTTTTAAATTGTTGTAATCGATATGAAGACGAAACTCTGTAACCATTTTTTATAATAAATGATTGATGTCGTATGTATGTTTATATACTGATTCTGTGTGAAATTTCATTTGGGCCGTTGTTTATTTGTATTCGGGACAAAGTCAAATGCTTCTCTGTTTTCATGCTTTACGATATAAAACACAGAGTAAGTCCTTAAGAAATTCCGAAGTGTGATCGCCGAAATATCGCATCGCAAGGAAGCCTTTGTGTGTTATTGGAACCTCGGTCGTGGGACAGAGCGATATGCGGTTGCGATACATCGCATCGCAATATTTCGTTACAAAGACAATGGGCCTAGAGCATTGAGAAACTGTGATATGCGATGAGTAGTGAGATCATTGAATATGTCGCATCACAACACTGTTTGTATGTATCGAGACTAGAATACTTGCCCATATCGATTTGTGATTGCGATATAACTTGGACCATTGGCTCTAAGGTGAGACAATCTATGGTGAATCATCAATGGTTCTAATTAAAAGGGGAAGTATAATTGTTTCAAGCTTTTACAATGGAGATCCGATCAGAGCAGTGCTCCAGGAGATTGAACTATAAAAAGAGATAGAAAATGCAGGGCCAATTGTTCAAATTTTCTTGAAGCAATCGATTCATGCATCATTTGTGGTATCAGAGCACAAAGAGATTAAAGATTGATTGCAGTAAACATGCTGCCAAGGAGAGGGGCTGGAATTGGTCAAGGAAGGCCAGAAGCAAATTTAGTTTTGCTGGAGGAGATACAAATTCTACATACGAGGATGGAAACAATTGAGACTGCTCAGAGAAGAACACCTGATGAAGGGGACAACAGTGCTAAAGAAGAATCTTTTGAGGAATAAGAAGAGGAGGAAAATGAAACTATCATAGTTATTAAGATGTTGGCGAAAGTAGGAGGAAAACCAAAGCTGGAAATTCCTACGTGTGAGGGGAGTCTCAATGCAGAAGAGCTAATGGATTGGATTAGGTCATTAGACAAATATTTTGACTATGAAGAGGAGGTTGACAACAAGAAGAAGGTGAGATTTGTAGTCACCAGATTAAAGGGTCATGCAGGTTTTTGGTGGGATGAACTACAAACATCCAAAATGAGGAAAGGAAAGTCCAAGATCAAGCAATGGGACAAAATGGTAAGTAAAATGAAAGCCAAATTTATGCCTAAAGATTATCAGTTAAATCCTTTTAAACAGTTGTAGAATTTAAGGCAGAAATGAATATTTGTTAAAGAGTACACAGAAGAATTTTATAGATTAAGTATTAGAGCAGGACATGTAGAAGATGACATGGATAAGGTAGCCAGATATATCAATGGCTTAAGATATGACATACAAGACGAGATCAACTTGTTAAATATGAAGACTATTGAGGATGCCTATCAAGCAAGTTTGAAGGTAGAGGATAATATGTTGAGAAAACATAATTAGAGGAATAGAGGAAGAAGCTTAGTAATAGGTATAGGAACTACCAGACCAAGGGGACAGCAACATCAGCATGAAGCAGGCAGTTCAAGTAGTAAACCACCACAAAGATGGGATTTTAATAGAGGGAGATTTTCTCCCAGAGGAAGAGGCTGAGGAAGAGATGTTCGATGCTACACATGTGGAGAATGGGGACATTTGTCGTGGGACTGTCCTCATAATAAACAAGCAAGTCAGAGGAGTGCGAATGTGGCTGAAGCAAAGCCAGAAACACGTCGACTTATGGAAAAGGAGGAATCTCCTGAAGTAGGAGAATCCATGTTGTTGAGAAGGACATTGCTTAAGACAGAGAAAGAGATTGAAGAACCAGTGCAGAGGAAGAATTTATTCAGAACTACCTGTAAATCCAAAGGTAAGTGTTGTAAAGTAATAATTGATAGTGGAAGCACTGATAACCTTGTTTCTACAGAGATGGTGGACAAGATCGGATTAGCGAAGACAGTGCAGCCTACTCCTTACAAAGTGTCGTTGTTGCAGAAAGGACATCAGTTCATTGTGACAGAACAATGCAAGATTGAAATACAAATTGGTATGTATAAGGATGTAATATTATGCGATGTAATGCCAATGGATGTATGCCATGTATTGCTAGGAAGACCATCGTAGTTTGATCGGAAAGCTATTCATGATGGGAGGAGAAACACTTATACTCTGGAGAAGGATGGAACTAAACACACATTGCTGCCATTGAAGGATGACGCTGACAAAGGACCACTTGGAAGTAGTGTTATGATGATGAGAGGAAAGGAGCTTTTTCAAGAGATTGGAAAAGGTGAAGAAATGCATTTTGCTATCATAGGGAGACCGAAGGTAATTTTAACTTCCATGAACTTGAATGATTTTCCTGAATAAGTAAAAATTTTGTTAGATGATTTTTCTGACATTGTTGTGGATGAGTTTCCAAATGCGTTACCACCTGTTCGGAGTATCAGTAATCACATTGACTTAATACCGGGAGCAAGTTTTCCAAACAAAGCCACTTACAGGTTGACACCTCAAGAGAATGCAGAAGTTGGAAGGCAAGTACAATAATTGATGGATAAGGGACTAATCAGAGAAAGTCTTAGTCCATGTGTTGTACCAACAGTACTCAGTCCAAAGAAAGGAGGTGAATGGTGTATGTGCACAGATTCCAGAGCCATAAACAAGATCACAATCAGGTATAGATTTCCTTTGCCATGTATGGATGATTTAATGGATTGTTTGAGTGGATCAAAGTATTTTACTAAAATAGATCTGAAGAGTGGATATCATCAAATAAGAATTCGAGAAGGAGATGAATGGAAGACTGCATTTAAAACAAACAATAGGTTGTATGAGTGGTTAGTGATGCCTTTTGGACTCACTAATGCACCTAGCATGTTCATGAGATTGATGAACAAAGTCTTGAAGGAATATGAAGGCAAGTTTGTTATTGTTTATCTTGGTGATATTCTAGTTTTTAGTAAGAGTAAGGAAGAACATCTAGATCATCTTAAATTAGTTTTAAGAACTTTGCAGAAAGAGAAACTAATGATAAATATGAAGAAATGTAGTTTCATGAAGGAAGAATTGATCTACTTGGGATTTTTAGTTTCTAAAGAAGGATTGAAAATGGATCCAGAAAAAGTCCAAGAAATTTGGAACTGGCCTATTCCCAGAAATATATTTGAGGTAAGAAGCTTTCACGGTCTTGCAAGTTTTTACAAAAATTTTATCAGAGGTTTTAGTCAGATTTGCGCACCAATTCTTCAGACAATTAAGGAGACTAATCAGTCATTCAAGTGGACAGAAGCAGCAGACAGGAATTTTAAATTACTGAAGAGGAAAATCACAGAGAAACTGATTTTAGCTTTGCCTGATTTTGAAAAAGTATTTCAAGTTGAAATAGATGCCAGTGGAGTTGTAGTTGGTGCAGCTCTGAGTCAAGAAAAAAGACCGATAACGTACTTCAGCGAGAAATTGAATGAAGCAAAGAAGAAGTATTCAACTTACGATAAAGAGTTTTACGCTATTGTACAAGCCTTGAAAAAATGGAGACATTATTTTCTGCCAAAGGAATTCATATTGTATTCAGAAAATCATGCATTACAGTTCATAAATAACCAGCCAAAATTGAACTAGAAACATGCCAAGTGAGTAGAATTTTTGCAGAGTTTTACTTTTGTGATAAAGCGCACAAGTGATAAGTTGAATAAAGTCACTGATGCATTTCGCAGGGTAAGTTTTATTGTGCAAGAATTCAAAGTTGGTGTTGTAGGATTTGAAGAAATGATTGAAATGTACAAAGAGGATGTAGATTTCAAAGATATATATACAGCAGTTCAAAATCCAACAGTGCATAATAGAAGTCAGTGGTTATATTATCTCATCCAAGGAGGCTTATTGTTTAAAGGCAACAAGTTGTGTATTCCCAAATGTTCTATGAGGGAAAACATAATAAAGGAGAAACATAGTGGAGGATTATCTGGTCACTTTGGACAAGATAAAACCTTTTCTTAGGTGAATGATTTCTATTATTGGCAAAAAATGCAAACTGATGTTAAGAGATTTGTTGAGAAGTGCAGGATATGTTAGCATGGTAAGGGGAGAAGTTAGAACACAGGATTGTATTAGCCATTGCCAATACCAGATCGACCGTGGGATGCAGTTAACATGGATTTTGTTTTGGGATTACCTAAAACTCAAAGAAGGAATGATTCGATTTATGTAGTGGTAGATAGATTTTCCAAGATGGCACATTTCATTGCTTGTAAGAAGACTAGTGATGCAACACACATAGCTAATCTATATCTTTCAGAAATTGTAAGATTACATGGATTGCCTATAAGTATTGTGTCTGATAGGGACTCAAAGTTTTTACGACATTTTTGGAAAGCTCTTTGGAAGAAACTAGGAGCTAACCTCAGTTTTAGTTCAGCATACCACCCTCAAACAGATGGATAGACCGAAGTAGTAAATAGGAGCTTGGGAAATATATTGAGAATTTTAGTATATAAAAATCCTAAGCAGTGGCATTTAGCACTAGCTCAAGCTGAATTTGCTTATAATGACACTCCAAACCAAAGTACTGGAATGAGTCCATTTCAAATTATTTTTGGAATGAATCCAAGAGGTGTGTATGAGCTCAGAAATTTGGGTAAACAGGAGATAAGAAGTGAAAATGCTGAAGAGATTGCAGAATAGATGAAAAGACTTCAAGAAAATGTCAAAGGAAGATTGCAGGAAAGCAGTGGTAAATACAAACAGAGAGTGGATATGAAAATAAGAGAGAAAGAATTCCAAGTGGGAGATTTAGTGATGGTATATTTGAGAAAAGAAAGATTTCCTTATAAGACTTACAATAAACTGAAAATGAAAAAGATACTACCATGTATAATTACAAGAAAGTTTTCAGCTAATGCATATGAAATTGAATTGCTAGAAGGGATTGGAATATCACCTATTTTCAATATTGCATATTTGTATCCATACAAAGGGACAGAGATAGAACTACAGGAGGAAACTATAGAAGATGAAGTTCAAACCTTGAACTGGGAAGAACAAATGCCAAAGATCATTAAGAAAGAAGTAGAAGCTATTTTAGAGAAAAGAGTATCCAAAAGAACCAGAGGACAGACTTATTTTCAATATCTAGTCAAATGGAAAGGACAGCCAGTGGAGGATGCTAGCTGGTTAACAACAGCCGAGTTGCAGAAGTATGGAGTAAGCCCTAAAAGTCTGAAGGATGATTTTTTTCTTCCCCGGGAGTCTGATGCAGGAGCATCTGGACTTAGCCAGCAATGTGAAAGTCTGTTCACATGTTGTGGCTAAATAGGTTAAACTTCACTAACGTAAGTGGTCAAAAGTTAGTTTTTACCGAGAGGGTTGGATCTCTCAAGAAATGAGTTGTATTTCATTATTGTAATAGTTAGAAATTATCTTATTTCAGATTCAAAGATAAGTTGTTAGCATGGGTGTGTGATGGAGCTTGAAAATAGAGATTGACTGTTAGAATGTTTAAAGATAGAGATTAAGTAGTTAGATTCAGATTGGATTGATAAAAAGGAAGAAAAATGTAATGCAAAGGGATTAGCAAGGCTGAGAGAGGATTGAGGAAGTGAGAGTCGGGTGACAGAGCGAGGAATTCCACATTGAACAAAGGTCTTTTAAATCGTTGTAATAAAGCCAAAGGCGAGACTCTATAACCATTTTTTATAATAAATGATTGATGCTGTGTGTATGTTTATATACCGATTCTGTGTGAAATCTCATTTGGGCTATTGTTTATTTGTATTCGAGATAGAGTCGAATGTTTCTCTGTTTTCATGATTTACGATATAAAACACAGAGTAAATAGGAATCGCGGACCTTTAATGTTATTAACTTGTTGACACCCGCTTAAAAATCCCAACCATTGATCCAAGTTTGAACCAACGGTAAAAAATCCCACTGACCTTTGGATCACCCATATCACATCGGAATAACATAGTGGTGTGTGATCAGACCATAGTCCTTAAGAAATTTTGAAGTGTGATTTCCAAAATGTGTGTTATTGGAACCTCGGCTGTGGGACAAAGCGATACACGATTGCGATACATCACATTGCAATATTTTGTTACAAAGACAATGGGCCTAGAGCATTAAGAAAGTGTGGCATGTGATGAGTAGTGAGACTGTCGAATATGTCACATCGCAACACTCTTTTTGTATATACCGAGATGTGAATACTTGCCCATAGCGATATAACCTGGACCATTGGATCTAAGGTGAGACGATCTACTGTGAATCATGAATGGTTTTATTTAAAATGGGAAGTATCATTGTTTCAGGCTTTTACAATGGAGATTTGATCAGAGCAGCGCTACGGGAGATTGAACTATAAAAAGAGATAGCAAACGCGGGGCCGATTGTTGAGATTTTCTTGAAGAAATTGATTCCTATGTCAGGTTCGTACAAACTTCTAGGTGACAGTGTTATAAGCATAGTAGATGGGATTCTACTAATTCCAACCTCAACTAGGAACTTTGATCAATAGTGCTCCAAGACCATTCCTCCTGCTGAATTAGAATTAAAACTAGCTAATGATCACTAGTACAAAATGACTAATTAGTTACTTAAAAAATGACTAAAATTTTCATATAAATGACTATTTATCAGCCGGTGATGAATAGTAGCTAATTTACAATATCTTATAATACAACCAACTTTTAGTCAGTTTTAGCTTAGTCATTAATTGGTTGTCTCAATTTTAGTATTTAGTAGTATATTTAGTCATAAATTTAGTCATTGACTTAGTCATTAATTGCCACAATTAATGACCAAAAATACAACAAAATATATTACTAAATGATCACCAAGGAAAGCCAGTTAATGACTAAACAAATATGACCAAAATGTTGTTCGTGTTATAATACACTATAAACTAGCTACTAGTAGTCATATATATGCAAATTTTAGTCAGCGTTTGAAACCAATAAATGGAAAAAGAAATATGACTAAATTTTTGTCTTGTTATAAGATATTGTAAATTGGCTACTAATAGTCGCATATATGCAAAATTTAGTCGTCATTTCTAATCACGAATTTATTATTTGCAATAATCATTTATCTCTTTTTGGTAGTTTCATATTCATTATAATATAAATGACTACTTTAGTAGTTTATAGTCATTTCATTTACTTTCATTAACAACCATTACAAGAAGCTAATTTAGTCATGTATTCATTTTATTTGTGATCATCAATATTAATCAACATAAAATACTAATTTAGTAGTTTTAGATTGATTTTATGTGTTCATTGCTAATCAACATAAATCAATTAGTATGATTTTGCAACTAAATTTAAAAAAATATCACACAATGTACATGTCCATCTAATATGAAAACGCAAAGTCACAAATGTTAATTATAAGACTAAATAATATAAAGTGGAACTATAAATAATTTCAACCACGAAAATTATATTATATAAAATGTCAAATATTACAATATGAGTTTCCAACTTAATATTGGTCGGAGTAAAATTTACACATGAAATATTGTTTCATTACTTCAAAACATTATCACTGTGTTGTCACGGCATTGCAGGTGAATTCACCAACTATGAGGACTTGACCATCAATCTATGTGTGTGTCTTATGTGGGATATTGGACCTGCAAGTACCACTAGACCAGTTCTTTTCTCTCTCTCTCTCTTTAATTTGCATTTTTTCGCTCTAGTGTTATTGTTCTCCTCTTTCTTCAATTCATGTTTCTTACCATCAATACTGTGTTCCTTTTCTAAAAAATAAAGAAGATACAATGTAGAGTATAAGACATGAAAGTCGATGAATACTGGAATATAAAATAAAGAATACTATAAAGGATTTATATGATATATGCCTTAACATCAACAATATTGGCAATGCCGTTTTTCCCCATAAAAACAAGAAACTCGAAGAAGTTTTCTTCAGTTGGGAAATAGTGGCAATTATGTGGCTAGATGACCTGTATAAATAAAGAAAATAAAACAACACCATAGAAAATAACACCTTAGTAAAATTATTATTCAACCTTCAAGGAATTCTAGGCACAATCATGCCAACTAAGTTACATGCCAAAAATCTCAAGCTATAGATTACATATACAGTGTGGGAGTGAAAACAAAACTCCTAGAAAAAACCAAAGATAAGTCTAAAATAAACTAAAATGAAGTAAAAAGGACGCAATAATAGGATAGCCTTCTATACATGTATATAACTGGATAATGTAGAAGGCTAAGTGAATAAGTCCAAGGTTGGAGGTCAATGATGTCAAGAATGGCCAAGTCTGATGATCATTTCTTCAAATAAGAACTACTATTTGGGTCCATTATCAGATATGAATAAGACAACGATTCTATATCAAATTATTAATGTTTTACTTATATTTATGGATCACTACAATATAAGTGGATAAATTTCAAATACAATTCCCTTCCCATTGTGTTCCTAACCTGTGGTACAATATATTAGCTGTGATTTGGATAAAATTTCCAACATCGAAAATATGTAGCAATCACCACTAGTAATCAGCCAAATAAGATTATTTTGGAAAGTAAATTTCAGATTCCCATTGTTATATGATTCTTGAATGAAAAATCCACACTAAATTCCAACACCAAACTTCCAATTTAAGGGAACACCTGTGGGCTTCCTCAATCACTAAAACTCAAAACATTAGTGATCATTATAATGAAAAGATAAAATGAGAGTACTTTTGATCCATTTTGTAGATTTACATGCAAAGAACCAATAGTTTTCCCATATTTATGATACTTGTAATTTCCAAGATATAACACATCGATTGATCATTTACAGCAAATACTTGATTCAATACAAACAAGAATTTAATATCTTACAACAATACCACCAAATTTTGATCCTCAATTAGTTCAAACTAGTTAGCACAAAAACTTCACAAAAGAAAAACAAGTAGAAATAAAAAATCCATCAACTAATAATCAATCAAAAAAGGATAATTTTTTTGTTGAAGCTTGATAAACAACTATAAATTATATTGACAATCCACTGCAACTAGTGGTCTTATTCAAAGAGAAATACTACCAAGGGAACTCATCTTCCAAATTCTTTTCTCTATCCATGAAGCTTTCTGCAATCCTCAAAAAAGAATTTGCATTCAATATTTTAGGTTTCTAAATATTCCAAAAGGCCTTGCCAAATGAAGCTATGAATTTCATTGATTTTCTTAAAATGCTTCTTGTACTGAAAAAATAGAGTTTGAACATGTGATAGATAATTCAAGCAAGTAAAAAATTGTGTACAATATTTCTTAGAAGACTTCATGTTAAAAGGAAAAGTTGCATATTTCAGATAGAAAAATAATCTTAATAGAGATGGTCAATATTACAAAACAATAGAGTGGATATAAAACTGCAGGTAGAACTAACAAATCCTAATTGCAATACAGTTGATTGATCATTCTAAGTGAAGCCAACTAGATACATATAAGTTTTCATTTTCAACTTTCTTTCCCATATCTTTATTGGACGTGGAAGCTAACTTGCATGCATCTCGCAAGGTTGTTTTAGCAAGAGTATATGTTGCATTCTCATATTCCACACTTTCTTTTCCATGAACAATTGCAACAAGTATTGGACGAATTCATTGCTACATCATCTGAGTTGTCAGCTTTCATTTTCTCGATTTGTTTTTCTTGCATGTGCATTATTTGAGTTTTCCTTAGTGGAGTTTTAGATAAGAAAACAATAGGTGTGAAAATAAAACATTCATCATGCAAAACAATGACTAATTATATGATGCCAGCCCATATTTATTTATTATTGGAATAAAACCAGTCAACTATGCTCAACTAACATCATTAAAGTTATCTAAACCCAACCTAATGGACATTTCAAGTTTTGATACATGAACTTGTTCCTTTTTGTGGATAAATTTCTCTTTGTGTGTGGAAAGAGATATTAACTTTTCTGAGAGTGATGACTTATACTTACCATCAGATTTTACGGTTTCCAATTGATTTTTTAGGATTTTGACAAATAATATTTTTGGTTGCATCTCAATTGTGTATGATTTCATTGCCCCTAACATATATGACCTATGAATGAGGCTACTGGTACAAAGAATGTAACACATACCCAACAATCTGAAGGGAATTAATGATTATAGATGTCTATGGATCAATGATATAGCTTGTAGGAGTAGTTGGTTGTTGCCTAGAGATCTTTGGGAAGGCCCTAAGGGAATGAAGCTAGGACTGGTCAATGGTCCAAAATTGGACCCACTAATTTATTTATTTTTCTTTACAAGTAGCCATGATGAATGTTCTTAACCCTTATTTTTATTATGTAATAGGGTGTGAATTTGGATTAGTAATTCTCCTTAGTGGAGATACTTACTAGTAATATTTCCAACATTTAACACATTCCCTCTATTCATTGTATTTCCATTTTTCTTCTTTCATTCCATTGTGTATGCTCCCATCAGCAACTATAATACATAACTTAAAGATTTCTATGAACTAATTCTCCTATAAATTCGTATGCTATAGGCATAATGTGATTAATATGATATTGTTTGCAAGAAATATGAACAATATATTGCGATAAACAAGCACAATTGTGGTCATAATCTAGCAAGCCAACCAAAACAGGAAATAAGAAAAATTTCAAACATGTTTGAGAGAGATGGAGATGAATATATAAAAAGGTGATATTTATTTGTATCATAATTCAAATCACCCTGTATAAATCTATCTTAACCCTAGATCTGTCAAGCACCAAGACAGACAAAATCCTTTGAAGTGCGAACCTTTCCTTAAGTTTTTGCACTGTAAAAAATGTTTGCACCTTGAATCTCAACACATGATAGATACACAAGTAATACGAATCTAAACTAGTTTATATTTGATCGATAATACATCAACTTTATATATTTATGGTTTTTGGCATACTAGATATGTAGATTATAGAATGCACCTCTCGATGCAATTCCAAATGTCAATATATTTTTTTGAAAACATACAAAGAGAGGATATTCTCTAAGGGTTTCATTACAAGGATAATATCATAGAAACTGGCGTAATAAAGAGCAGAAGAGAAGCTAAAGACATACAAATAAATTAAGAAAGTTTTTAGTAGGATAATTTGTTGATATCTTAAGCCATGTTCGCTCTAGCGCAACCATAAGACAAATAAGTGACTCAAAGGGATTTTAGAGACAATAGTCCTAAAATAATTTAGGAAATATTCAAGAAAACTAAAGGTGAGAAAGAAAAAGTGTTAAATTTATGTCAAAACAGAACAAAAAGAATATAAAGTGGCCTTAATCATCAAATCACATGTGCATCTCCTGTTCTTCATAGACTATAACCAATGTAATATCCCATCCATGAAATCACATTACTAAAAATAGTCATGCATTTGAGTAGGCCCCTTCACACCTCTGGTCTATAATGTCTTTCCTACCACTAAATGCCCCAAATTTCTCTGATAGGATCATTCATAATCCCTCTCTGCTTACCAATGAAGTATTAGTTCACTTTTAAGGTCAACATGAAATTAATTTGTCCATTAGGATTCCATTGTCAATGTGCTTTTCTGCACTCAAATGTCACAAATTTTTAAGGGATGGAACTGGGTCAAAATCCTAGGTGCAAGCTCTTGGTGGAATCAGCCAAAATATTTTCTCATAGTTCCCCCATCGATCCAGTAAAATTCAGTCATTTTTTGTAAAATAGTACATCACTAGTAGAAAAATTCAGTCTTAGGGGCTATTTTTCCATGTTGAATAGTGGTAGAAAATATTGTTTTGTCTCCAAGTAGAAAATGCAATAACCGGTTACAACACATAAACATCATAATTCAAATGTGACATATCTCCTACCATTTACAAACTTTTACATGAAAGAGGGCACTGTCCTATTTGATTGTAGATTACGAATATGCACCTAGCACTGTAGCATTTGATGAGCGTACATGTAGGGATATACAGCATGATATGTTCAAAACCACCACATCTAATTGTGTTAACCCAATGTATAACCTCTTAAATGATGTAGTGCCATGTTTATTAAGTGCTATTAACTGTATCAACATATTTGTCATGATTGTCCAATGTTAATCACTATTATGTTAATCTAAATATCAGAATGCAACCTTCACTAATATGGACTTTAATGGAGTAGTTTACAATGTATCATCCAATATATGTTACAAGGATATAATGTCATTAATACATATAAAAAACCTCATGGAAATATATGTTAGTTAAATTTTTATTTTAAGTTAGCTTGCAATTAAAATGATTTCACAAAGATAATAGGGAAACACAAAACACACAAGTACCTCTAACAAATGTTAGTGCCTAAATGAGGGATAATATGATACAATTATAAAAAAAATTAAAAGCTTTGTCTTAAGTTGATGAGAAGACCAAGACATATCTCTCATGTAGTTGATTGTAGGGGAAAATATGTCATGAAGGTCCTCCTACGCTAAATACTATTGTGCTACACTAAATATTAGAACACCATCTTCACTAATGTGCATTTTTAACAGGGCAATTTGAAATGTATCATTCAATATGAATTACAAGGAGATAGTAACACTCATGCTAAAAAAAACATCAAAAAGGGATATGCCATATTAATTTTAATTTAAAAAACTTGTTGTGAAGAAGACATCACAAAGTCAACAAAACCCTCAAAATGGAATATGCTACTTTACTTTTAATTAATTTCTTACAGAAATCACAAATACAAGAAGGAACCACAAAGTGGAAAAGCACCCCTGAGCAATTTTAGTGCCTAAACAAAGAAATACACATTTCAATTTGAGTAGTAAAGATTAAAATACATACTTGACAAAGGTAATATGAACACCAAGACTACAATGAGATGCAAAACATTCCAGAAAAATGAAAATCCCATAAGTGACCAATGATCATGTGGGATTCCTTGTATTATAGTCAAAGCACATCTGCCATGAATAAAAATCACATCAGATGATATCTACAGGCAATCATAAATAACTATATAGATTTGGTCTCAAATTACCCAAATCACACTAAATTTTGTTGTGAACAATAAAAAACCTTGCACCCATAACGGAACGTTTTTTCTTTGGCGAAAATATTTTGTTCCCACTGAAGAAATGAATTATCCATAAAGAATTTCAAGAGAATACACATAGGAAAATATGAATAGAGCCTTGTTTTCGGATTTGACTCAAAGATTTTTGAATACAACATTCTTGTCCATAAAACCCTTGATAGCCATTGGTGAATGATGAAGGTAATGATAAAGCAATTCCTAGAGTGCTCAAAGCACAAAGATTGGAGTACTATGTCTTCGAACATAGCAATGCCTTCTTCATGTGAGCCCTCCTCAAGTATTGCTCGACTCTCCTGTAACAATTTGTAAATGTAAAGTGGTTTTTCAAATTATTCACAGTTGTACGTATAACTTTATGAATAATATACCCTTCATATGGTTCTTGTAGAATACTTTGTAAATCCAGGTTATAGTTATGGATTTTCAAGAATTTAGGTAACATAGGGTTTTAGAATTTCCCCGTAAAAATATAATTCAAACAATTTTACTGGGAAAAAAAATTGCAAGATCCAGGCCAATTTTGGGATTTTCAAGAATTTAGGTAACATAGGGTTTTAGAATTTCCCAGTAAAAATATAATTCAAACAATTTTACTTGAATTTGTTTTTAAGATCGCCAATTTTGGGCCATCCCGAAATTTTTTGGCCATCCTAGTTGCGGCCTTGGTAGACGATGCCATTTTTTATTAGCAAACTAATTTAAATTGTTATGTGGTTTATATTCAAATTTGATGGCTATGGTTGGATAGTGAATTCCTCACGTTAAAAAAATTAAAAGTGATATCGAGGATGACTATAAACATTTAAATGTTGGGTTAATTAATAATAAAAAATTACAATAATAAAAATCAATTTGTTATATTTTGATTTTGTTATTAATGTCTGAATAGGATTTTTTACAATACCATGGGTTAACACCATGGCTTATCAATACCATATGCCCAAAAACCATAACTTATTTCACGACCGAAATATCTTATAGTAATATCACAATATTCTTAACCATGGATATTTACCCGCACATTACCATGGATATCATTAACATGTAAAAACTAGGCTCCGTTTCAATACCATGGCTTATCAAGACCACGTACCAAAAAAAAACATAACTTATTTCACAATCAAAATATTTTAAAACAATATGAAAATATTATTAACCATGGATATTCACCCCCACTTTACCATGGATATTATTAACTTGTAAAGAGGCTTTGTTACAATAACATGGTCTAATTCCATCACTTATCAATACCGCATGCCCAAAACACATAACTTATATGACAAGATTCTTAAGCATGGACATTCACCTCACTTTTCCATTGATATTATGAACTTGTGAATAGGCTTTGTTATAATAGCATGAGGCTAATACCGAGGTTATCAATACCACATGCCAAAAAATCATAACTTATTTTACAAACAAACATATTTTAACAATATGAAAACATTATTAAGCATGGATATTCACCCCCAAATTACCATGGATTTTATTAACTTGTAAATAGGCTTTGTTATAATACCATTGGCCAATACCATGGCTTATCAATACCACATTCCCAAAAACCATAACATATTTCACAATAAAAATAATTTAATTTTAAAACATTTTTTAAATTGAAGCTAAAAGAAAAAAGGTTATACTTACTTTTAAGATATATCTAAACTCTTTTTCCTCACCACTATTAAAAATATTCCCATAGAAATTAAATTAAGGTTTTAATAAAATTAAAAATGAGAATACTTTTATATTTAAATATGTGAAATTTATATAATATAAATAGTGTTAGTAAGCACTGAGATAGATCCGTCTTAACTATGCATCCAAGGGATGACAAAAAGAAAATTGAAGGGGAGAGAGGGTGGGGGTGGTAGAGGGAGGGAGATAGTGACAAATCGGGTAGACAGAGAGAAGGGAGAGATGGAGAGGGGTCGAGGGAGAGAGGAGAGGAGGGAAGAGAGAGACGGGGAGAGAAGGGGAAGAGAGAAAGAGGGAGACACATAGGTGGAGGGGAGAGAGAGAGAGAGAGAGAGAGAGAGAGAGAGAGAGAGAGAGAGAGAGAGAGATGGGGGGAGAGATAGAGGGAGGTGGGAGAGAGGAATCAAGATAGAGAATGAGAGAGAGATGGAGTTGGAGGCAGAGAGAAAGAGGGAAGGAAGAAGAAATACATAAGGGGAGAAGGGTGGAGAGAGAGAGAGAGAGAGAGAGAGATGAAGAGGGAGGGGGAGAGAGTGTGTGCATGTTTAGGGGTGAAATAGAGAGAACGAATAAGAAAGAGACACATAAATACAAAAATAGATATTATATAGTATTATATAATCAGCCTAGATCCATCTTAACGCCGGATCTATCAAGTGTTTAGAGGGATCAAAATGTCTTAAGGTGTGCACCTTTCCTCAAGTTTCTTCACTAAAAAATAAAAAGGTTTTCACCTTGAGAGATTGGATCCCTCTTAGCGCTTGATAGATCTTGGGTTAAGATGGATCTAGGCTAGTTATATGTATTTGAAGTTTTTATGAGGAAAATCATACTTGGATATTTTGTATAATTTTAGCATAATTACATGTATTTGATGTATGGTTTTGTATAAATTATAAATATATATTTTTCATGAAATTTATTTTTGCACATCAATACCAAAGAATGGAGTGTTTAACATAGGGTTTAAGGGGTGGAACAATGTTCTTGTAGGATTCAAGGTAATGTCTTGAAACCTCAACAACCTTTCATACAAGACACACAACATTGTGCCTACCAAGTTTCAAACCCCATATTCACATTCAACAAGTTGTGCGCACACCTATGGGTTCACGTGCCTAGTATGAGGAATCGCAACCATCACAGAGCCATGATGGAAACCCAGCTTTGACATATGGTACCAAGAAGACAAATAATGATCATCATTGTTATGAAATCAAACCATATTTAGCAACTAAGCAAAGATTCTTGTAGTTGCATGTATTCCTACATAAATTATGTCTAATAACTTAGGTGGTGGGAAATGCCATAAATTTTTTTTTTTCCAATAAGAAAAAGACATCATTTTTGTATCAATATTAATGTAAATATGTAATTTACATCGTCTAACATACACTAAATTTTCTTTACCTGAATGACATGATATTGTAATATGTTCAACATCTAATGTTTGGGCAATATCAAAATCCCCATAGGATTCAAAATAATTTCATAAGAGTCTAGTACTTCTATGTTCATAATGTATGTTCAAACTAGATAAACAACATGGTATCCAAGTTAAAAACTAATATCCTAATTTCAATGGATATGACCATGATAATAAAAAATTTAGATATGCATGAAAAGTTATTTCTTCAACTAAACGAAATGTGTCCTCTACTAATTACTTAACACTTCTCCTTGTAGGTATTCTTCATCATGTATTTGACCCAGCTATAAGCCCACTCCCATTTTGGATAATCTATCAATATTTTAATGTAATTCCCTATGAATGTGATCAAAGGGTATAACCCTGAAGCTTCTTATCAACTCCATAACTCTAATAATCCATTCATGCAGTAAGAAAGTGTTTAAGGAACTATAACCTTTCAGACAATCTATAACAACTTTTGAATCCCCTATCACTTGTAAGTTTAGATTGTTGAAGTGACATAATTAAAATGACTAACATAAACAATTTATTTGTACTATTATATTACTTATTAAGTAGTGATATTTATGTTACTAGACTAAATTAGTCATTCATGTTATTCATTTTTAGTTCTATTACTTATTAACTAGTCACAAATTTTAACCCGAGACTAAATTTGTTGTTTATGCTAGTCATTTTTAGTTAATCACTCAAGATTGCTCATTTTTGGTAGTATTTCACTTGGAAAAGATACGGTGACTAACTTTTTCAGTCACCTAGTCACTAATTTCATCATTTTCTACTAGTGGATGGTGAAATTTAGAAGCTACCTCTAAGGGAAATGCTATTAACTTATACTTTCAAATGCTATTGAATCAGTTCATGAAAAGACAAGTCTTATCCTACTTGCAGAAAGGAAAAAACATTCCTTGCAATCAACCATCTAGTTACCAAATCTACTTTCAGAGAAGAAGTTAATCTACAAAACCATAACTAAAAATTTTATGTATCACCTAACTAGCTCACATTTGCATATAAACCAAGGTTCTATTTATGATAAGTCTATGATCATGAAACTAATTCTATTCTTATTTGTAGTAAAGGAAAATGAGGGTTTGGAGTGGCCTAGGAGCTGCACTTGATCATGGAGTCCTAATTGGGGGAAAAAATACTTCCAATCTAAGTCGAAATTACAGCAAAGGTCAAAACTGGTGAGGAAACAGCCTACTACAGGTGTGCTACAAGAAGCTGCTACGGGTTCCTTCTATTACTACAAGAAGCCCTATAATGCTATAGGAAGGCTATTGAGAAGGTTTATGAGGTGGAAATGATGTGTTCTGGTATGGAAAGGTGGATGGAGGTTGAGGTAAGTGAATGAATGGTGGTTAAAGGCCCTAGCCAAGATCAGAGCCTTTTGAAGGCACATTTTTCACTAGGAGATGTTGGCATTATGTTTCTGGTATGGCTATATGTTACAGATGTTGTACTTGATGGCAACTCCCGTGGCAAGGCTCTCAATTTGTTGAAAATTAAGAAGTACACAGGAAATCAGTTCAGAAGGTGCGTACCCACAGGTACACCATGCAGGGACCGCATCCAGATACGCAGGCCAGCCGTTCCGGAGGTGCGTACCCCCAGTGCACACATTTCAAGGCAACGAAATTCACATGTGGGGTTTTCTTATGTGTTACTCTTGGTATTTAGCCGACGGTATTGGGTTATTATGGTGTCGGCTCGTGGTATTGTTCCATGATTTTAGGAGGAGCTTGCCTATATAAAGCAAAGGAGATCACTTGGCTAAGCATCTTTTGCAATTGAATATCTTTAGATCTGAAATATTGGGATATGGTCTTAAAAGCTTGATCTATATGAAAGGGAAGTTGAAGGCGAATCTGTGAAGGGTGATCTCTCGAGCGCATGATCAGATCTGAGCAACTGTGCCACTCTGGTGGACTGCCTATTCGGCCCTAATCAGAAGGACGCAGGTGTTTAACAGAAGAGCTGCGTGGGTACGCAGTGCAGAAGCAGGAGATCTGCGTGGGTACGCAGTGCAAAAACAGGAGATCTGCGTGTGGACGCAGAGCAGAAATAGGAGACCTGCGTCGGTACGCAGAGCAGAAGAAGGAGAACTGTGTGGGTACGCAGAGCGACTAAGGTTCAGGTGCGTACGCATAGTAAAAGTACGCAGCGCGATAGTATTTCTGGGTGCGTACCTGCAGTAACAGTATGCGGCGCGATAATGTCTCTGGGTGCGTCCCTGCAGTAATAGTACGCAGTGCGGTTGAAGGAACAATGCGTGGGCACGCAGTGCGGCAGAAGGATCTCTGCGGGTATACACAGGGAAGCAGAAGGTGAACTGCGTAGCGACGCAGGCCACAGAAGGGAAAACTGTGTATCTGTTCTGTTGATTGAATTTTTCTGTTGATAAGGTGTTCTGGGTTAGTTCTGTTATTGCTGATCTGATAACTGTAGTGGACTGTAACTTTTGTGTACTTGATGATCATTTGATGCTTTATGAAAAGAAGTAGGGGGTTGTAGCTCCCTTCCAGGAGAGACTGGAAAACGAGAGAGAGAGAGAGAGTTGTAGCTCTCTGCAGGTTGCAGCCTGCGTACTGGTAAAGGACTGCACCAGTACAAAACCATTGTAAAAGAAGTTTCTAATTTGAAAGAAGATAGAGACATATTGCAGCAGGTGGTTTTCACCCACATTGGGTTTCCACCTTACATCATGTGTTCTTTGGTGTGACTATCTGTTTTTCGTTGTTCATGCTCATTATTTTATGGTACTGACATGCAAAAATAATTCAAAGAACAAATAAGGAAGATTTATTAAAAGAATTAGATAATACTGATTCTCCCCCCCCCTTCTCAGTATTATTTTCAACAGGAGAGAGGCTCATAATGGTCTAGGAAAGTGATATTATGACAAAACTTTAAAGACATAATTTTGGATTCATAAGGGAAGGTGAGGAAATCCAAGATGGAGGTGGTGAAGGTGCCCTTTCCTACAAATCTAAACAACCCTACAATATTCACGTGGATATACCCATTTATCATTAACAAAATGAACCAATCAGTAGTGTAAAATACAGGTTGAATTTAAATGATATCTACTCTTATGCAAAAAATCTGATCTAACCAGCAAAGCAACTCCTAAGTTATGGTAAGAATATGCAAAACAAGATGGCTAACATACATCTTCCAAGAAATCATAAAAATAATATTTTTTGGATTGTGGTTGTAAACCCTTCTACTCATACTCCCATGAGAGAGGTGAGGTAGAGGTTGCAGTCATAGATTTTTGATGGTTTTTTCTCTAATGAACTGCAAGAAAATAATAAGCACTTTGAACTTAAAAGAGATACAAATACACAAGAGGGACCTAAGACACTAGGATTGGGACCAAACCAAAGATCCTTGGCCCTATAGAACTATCTCAGTGTTGAACCAATAAGAAACTTCTCATAATCATTGCATCAATTTCCAATACATCATATACCAGTCAAAAGGAACCGTGCTAAGTACTTGAGCTCAATAGCTACCTAGATGAAAACAAAACTTGAATCCTATTGAGTTATTTCACATGTTTATTTATACAAGAAGGTAGCTACTAGCATCTCCCTAGAAAATAGGAATGTTTGTCTCCCACAACTCGAGAATGGTGGATCTTGTTCCTCATTAATATGCACTTTCTTGGCTACCAATGACCTCGTCTTGCTTGGCTGCCAATGAATTCGAGCTGATGAGAGAGATTATTGTGATCTTGGGTTGATTGAAGGAGTTAAAGAGGTGTAAAACCTCCTACAATCTCTCCCTACTATCTACTTAGAGCCCCTATATATAAATCATCTCAAAAGTGCTCCATTTCATGAAATTAAACCATATTAGGCCACATGAAATAGAAAACATATTTTACCCTTCTCACTAAATATAATATAACAAAAGTTGTAAATAAATATGAGAAAGAGATAGTTCTAAAGTTGGAGGATGGCATCATGACCCTTATAATGTACCTATTAATGAGCCTCATCATCACCCCCTACTGAAATTGTTTCTCATCCTCTTTGCAACTCAGTCATCTATGTACATCTCTTTCATGGCCGTGGTGGCCTCCCTGACATTCTAGGGTTCCTCAGATGGTTAGCCTTCTTATAGATAAAAAATTTCATTCTTTTTTATTTCTACCCACTCCTTTTGCACTTTTGCTTCATTTCTTCCTTCTTGTAGGCCTAACAGCAAAGGTGGACTAAGCTTGAGCCCTATCCAATTAACTTCTAATCTATGTATGATCCTCTTGTATAGAGTTGTCCTCTCCTAAGCATTCCTTAGCCTCTCAGGAGAGTCATGTTCTCTAATATGGAGGGTATGGGGTAAGGCATGCCATCTCCTTTGGAAGGATTACAAGATTTTAGTTCCTAGCAACCTGAATGTGTATTCAAAATGTAATATGGCTTGTTCCTAATTGGAAAAGTATTTAGGTGCTAAGTCAACATCATTAGAGATGATGCTATGATTTCTAATGACAGCCATTGGGCTCACTAGCTCTGCCCTGATATATAATGGTTCATTTTCCTCCTTTTTCATGACTCTCTTTACTTCCTTAGCTCTTACCTCTTCATGAGTCATCCATGATGCTAAGGCCATCAACTGTGTGTCCCCCAATCTTGCATTGGGATCCCAAAAATTCATGTCAGTCAGAGTGAGGTTGTGTATGTAAAACTCAACCAATTTTTCTTTGTCCTCCATGCTAGCCTGGTTGCAAAATTCAATGAACTATTTGTAATCCTGAAAGGGTGTATATCCATGTTGTGCTAAGGTTTTGATTTGGAATTGTAGCCATTGTTATTTGAGAAATAGTGCATAAGACTTGGATTGTTGTCTACATTGTAATGCCTCCATGGAGAGGCTTTCCATGGTGGCAAGTTGCGTTTCTTTCTCCTGCAACCTCTCTTTCAACCACATATTCTCTTATTATAGTTATTGCTTCATTGTGGACTCCCTCATTCTCATCTCACTTAATTATTTTCTCATTTCAAGGACCTTTTCTTCAACCAGGCCCACATCCTCTACCTTCTTATACTTAGCAATTTTCATCTAGTAGTGGGTTCTTCCTCTTTTCGTTTCTAGCTCACAGAAATGTGAGACTGCAAATTTTTGGGGAATAATCCTCCCTCCTTCGATAAATTTGTAGTAGGAGCTTAGGCCAAGTTGTGGACTAGGCTCCTAGAGATATGGGAAGTCCTTCTCAAAGGTTTTTTGGGAGGCTTCTACCTCTTGTAGTTGTTGTGTCACATTCTGTCCCTCCTGTATCTCGTTATGTCCTTCCTGTAGCTCATTATGTCCCTCTTGTAGCACCCTTTGTCCCTCCTATAGCATCCCCTATTCCTCTTGTAGCATCCTCTGCCCCTCCTATATATTTTCATAACCCTCCTATATTTTACCTTTTTCTTCTTGTTGGAGGGTGGTTGGTGTCTTGTGTTCCTTGAAGGAGGTTCATCTGGTGGTGTGACTCCTTACATATGCTATAGGAGTCTTTGTTGTGGATTTTGGAGAGGTAACCTCTTCATTGTTTCCTTCAGTTGGTACCACCTCATCTTTCTTGCTTGGGGAATCCTCAAATGTGATGGGGATCTTTGTGGATATTTGTGGCCTCCCTTGCTTGATCCTGGTGTTTTTTCTAGTCTTAAAATATAGGGAGGCTTGCATTTGTCTCTTCCTTTTAGGTTTTGCTGGGGTGCTTAAGGTAGCTAAAGTTGCAGCTACCTCCTGTTCAATGGTTCCTGGAGACAAAATTGTTTGTTTTGGGGGTATCTATATCTTTCTTCGCTCAGTAGTCTTTTTTTTTTGGTAGGTAAGCACCCACAAGGGATTTGAACCAGTGACCTATCGCAAGGAGTGCCTTAACAATACACCCATTCACTGTCAATCTAAAGCCTCGTGGGATTTTCTTGGCTCAATAGTCATCTCAGGACTTGATTTTCATTATTTCTCCCCCTCTTATTTTTCATCTTGTTTTCCTCCTAACTCTACCTCTGGTTATTCTTCCTCCTCTATTTTCATTTCTTCTCCTTCTATTGTCCTCTCTGCTTCTGTTTCTTTGTCCTTTTCTTATGACCCTGCTACTTCTTCCTCTATTGTCCTTGCCCCTTCTTCTTCTTCCTTTGTCTTTCCCCATCTTCCCCCAACATTAGAGGTTGGCGTCTCACTTGGTTTGAGGTTTTGTGTCTCAATGAAGGTTTCTCTATCCATGTCTATGAATTTGGACCAAAGGACATGGATTCTCAAATTTCTCAAGGCGTCAACCACTATCAGCTTAATGAGGTGATGGTGGCCTAGGTGTTGGTGTTTTCCCTCTCTCACTTTTTCACTCGTGTCCCTAATCGACTAAAGGAGTGATATGATTTAGAATATTAGATTTCAGTGATAAGATCCTCCTTAGATTATAAAAAAAATGCTTTCATTGCCCTTAAGGATTCATGAATTTTTGCAAAAAAATAATGAGTTTTTATGTTAATTTTATTAGAAATTTAACATAAATAATAGACTGAAAAGTAGCATAAACATGTACAAAACATAATCAAAAACACATTACAATAATAACATGATAAAGGAGTTAACCCTCCTGGGCTACATCTCCTTGGTCCAGCTTCCAATGGCTTGGGCCTCTCTATTATGCTCAAAAGTGTAAAAAGATGTGTTTACAATGCTCAAATGGTTCTGCAACCCACTCTAATGAGTTTAGAATGTCCAAAAATGGGTATCTAGTCTCTTTTTGCATCCAATTTGGTGGAAAACTAAAGAAGTTATGAGCTCTCCTAGTTTTCCCACTATTCGCTCCACAAATTGCTCCATTTTCGGCATGATCCTACAAATTGGCTCCCAAAAGTGCTAACTGAACGAAAATTTCACCGCGCAGGAGTCCATAATCTTTCAGAAACAACTGTCCCATTGCAAATCACAATCGACGGAAAACTAACAGTCTTGTGGTCTATGAATGCAGCGAGGTGATGTGTGATTGTGATATGGCAGACCCGAAAGTACTATTAACTGTAACCCTTAGTCACATCGCATCCGGGATCCTTTCGCAAATCACAATAAACTGAGAAATGGTGGGTAACATAATGTGGGACTTTGCCTTCTGTGGCATGCGATTGCAATCTATGATTGTGATTATCGCATCACAACCCTAGTACATTGGGGGTCGATTTCTATAATGCCTTGCTTGTTGCGAAGTGCGATTGGGATTTATTGCATCGCAACCCTGACCTTCCTTGGGGCTGATTATTTAACACAACATGCCTGCAATATGAAATTTGTAAAATACGTGGTTCAATGGTGGCCTGCCAATTGGTGCTTCCACATTCGCTGAAGGGCCTTGCCACATCATCTTTTCCTGCCATATGTCCAAGTCAAACCTGAACATTGAATTGCTATAACTTCTTCATATGAGCTCAGATTCGAGTGTCATTCACACCATTGGAATCATAATAATGATCTCTTTGATCTGAAGCTAACGTTTTCAAGATTCTAACACTTTGAGTTTTGAGCCTAATTTTGAGCACCTGATCACTCCTCCTCACTGGAAGCCTTTTGGACCCCATAGGGATCACTCTCAATTGTCTAGTAGGTGAGGGTATAGTTCCCTCAACTTTCCAACCTCTATCCATTTGAGTTTTAAAGGATTTGTACCCTTGAGCCCCACTCGAAGATAATCAATACTTCCCCTTTTTGATGTCCTTGTTCTTCTGTCAAGTATATTGTCTGGTTGACGCTTATCAAGGAATTCTGGAGAAAATTATTCAATATATGAAATTTGAATATTCTCTCCTTCATCTTCATGAAAAGGAGGCTCATACAACCTTAAATACTCAACATTAAAAACAACATAAATTTTCATATATGAAGGCAAATCCAACCTGAAGGCATGGTTATCAATCTTTACCAAAATTCTGAATGGACCATATCTAATTGGTTTTATCTCTTTACCTTCTCCTTGGAGCCTCTCTTTGTTCATGTGAAGCCAAACTTCATCACCAACTTGGAACTTGTGATTTTGACGATGCTTGTCGTGCCTTGCTTTGTACTTGCCTTGGCTTTTCTCAAGCTATTCTTGAACCTTTTGGTGTACTAATTGGATTTTTTCAATGAAATTTCTTGCTTTGTCTATGTTGCTATGACCTTCAATAGTAACATTTTTGCCAAAAATAAAATCCAAATGAGATTTAGGAAAGTATCCCAAGCATGCCTCAAATGGCGAAGTTTGAGCTGAAGAGTGCTTGGCTTAGTTGTAAGCATGTTGAATATAGTGCAAATGTTCATCCCACAACTTAGGATGCTTGCTACAATACCCGCGAAGAACATGTATCATTGTTCTATTCACCACTTCTGTTTCACCATCTATTTATGGATGAAAGGTTGTACTCTTTTTCAATTCGGTGTCCATGAATCCCCACAATCTTGACCAAAATTCCCAACAAAATAAGAATATTGGGCACTAACAATAGATGTCGGCAATTGGTGAGCACTAGTATTGCAGCAATAATGCTGCAACTCCTGGGCTGCCTACTTTACTCTTATCAACCCGGTAGTTCGTAACAAACTTGGAAGCATCAGTGTTGTGTGAACAAGTACTAGTTATTACTGTAGGTTGTGCCTTGGTCAGCCAATGCAAGATCACTAGGTGCTCAAGCCAACTTCTATGGATTTTATAAGAAGCTCTATATGTGATGAAAGGAAAGAAAGATAGATGTTATTCTAGTTACAGAAAGGAGAAAGACTGAAATGTAAAGCAAAACTGGTGAACCCTAATTAACCAACTAATTCTACTTTTGTAGAAAGCGCTATAAAGACCATGAAAGGAATGCCATTACCTACTCAAGGAAGTAAACAACATCTAACTAAGATATTTCTAGAAGTAAATGAGCACAAAACATCTTTTTGGATTTTTATGTATTTTTATGTGATTTTGACATGCATGTAATTTATTGTTTGTGAATGTGGCAGCGAATAAGTGGTGTTGGAGTGTGGTTTTTGGGCTTTAGAGGATGTAGGATGGTGTGGATGGGTCCTAGGAGGTCTTAAGTGACCTTTTGGAGGCTTTTCCTATACTCGGCCTTCAAAAGAAATCCTACAGGAAAATCTACAGGAGGAAAAACAACGTTCTACAGGAGGCCTACAGGAGGAGGCCGAGAGCAGTTTTCACTATTTTGAGGGTGTGAGAGTGGGTGAAAGAGGTGGATGAAGTTTGGAATGAGGTGTTAGGCCACCTATGGTCTACCATGAACCATCAAGAGAGAAAAATATGATTGGATTTTCTCAAGGAGAGAAGAAGAAGTTCTATGGAAAATGCAGGAAACTAAGGCAGAATTGAGTTAAGACTTGGGTGACCTATAGGGCATGGATCAGATGGTAGATGGGATGGTTGATAGGCTGACCTACTGCTAGAAGAGATATTCTACAAAGGAACTGGCAGTCAACCAATAAGATCAAACAAGAAATGAAATGAGTGCATCTAGAAAAACAGAGTTTTGCATCAACCTAGTCTAAACTATGATCTATGAAAGTAAATGCTGAGGAATGCTACAAGGAAGGAAAGCATGAAAGAATATTATTTCAAATAATTAAGTGAGCATGATGAAGAAGATTTGAAGCAAAACAGAACTAGACTATTAACCTACTAAAAACTTGCAAACACTAGAAGTCCTATGAATGAGGAAAATCTGTGTTTTTGGGGCAGCAAGAGGGTCTTTGCCTCAAACCATGGTCCCAAAGGGAGGAAGAGAGGCCAAGGAACTATTGCTAGCCCTTTTAATCTTCTTTTTATCATTTCTTAACCTGCTATAGAGAGCACAAATGGAAGCCACCTATTCTTAACCATAAAAGAAATACATCTAACAACAACCTAATCTACAAACTAAAATAAAACATACAAATACTAGAAAAAAGGAGCTTGGCTGCTTTGATTGGTCCTAACCCAAGAGCTTCAGCCCTCTAAGATAACTCAATGCTAGCTCAAAAATGATTCCATCTTTATTATCAAAACAATAACAAGATTACATGAAACTGTCACAAAATAATAAGCTCGAAGTTGGAGTAGAGTTCACATAAGCAAAAATACAACAAAAATCCAAAAAAAATCTGACCCTAGTGAGGCACTAGGCCTCTCTACTTATACAAATGAAGCTACCAATAGCTTCCTTAAAATCTGGGAGGCTTGGCTCCCAAAACTCGAGATAATCATCAGTCATCCTCCACTTGCTCGGCTGCCTTCTAGTGCATGATTCGGCTGCTTGTACTCTGAGATGAATGAAGGGGAATTCAAAGTGAGGAGTAATAAATGAGGTAGATTCCCTCCTATAAGTCCTCTCCTTTGTGCACTTCAAGTTATTGTTTCCATTTGTCCACTGGATCCTTGACTTTGACCTCGAAATTCAATAATAATCTGCATTAAACACATATTATACCACATGGCACAATAACTAACTCAACTCACTCTATAAGCATAAATATAATCAGAAAATCATACAATAAGCTGAGAGAATGGTTGATTTGACTAGGTTAGGAGGTAAAATGGGCCCTTATAATTACCCATTTATGAGTCTCATCATCACCTCGTACTGAAAGTGTTGCTCATCCTCTAAGCAACTTAGTCAATCTCCTCATATTTTATGGCCCTAGTGGCCTCCCTAGCATCCCAGGCTTCTGATGTGGTCTGCTCTTCTTTTCCATAGAATCCTACCTTCCTGTCTATCTCTTTCCACTGCTCCTCCTCTTCTTCTTCTCTTCTACCTTCCAGCATGCCTAACAGCAGTGGGGGACTCAGTTTGAGGCCAATCCAGTTGACCTTCAGCCTCTGCATGGAGTGCTTGTACATTGGCACTCTTTTCAATGCCTCCTTCAGCCTCATGGGGGAATGATATTCCCTGATCTGCAAACTGTGTGGTAAGGTGTTCCATCTCCTCATGCATGCATGCACACAGTCATCCCAAGTAGCCTTTGCATATCCTCAAAGTGTGCAATGGCTTCTGCCTGATCATTTAGATATCTAGGGGAAATCTAAGGATTATTGGCAAGTAGGTTGTGTGTGCTGATGAGTGCCATGGGATCTGATGTCTCAGTTTTATCATTAATGGCTCATTCTGCTCTTTTATCATCAATATTTTTATTTCTGTTGCCCTCAACTCTTCATGGTTCATCCATGAGGCCATGGCCATTAGTTGCAGGTCCCCTAGCCTGGCATTGGGGTCCCACACATTCATGTTTGTGAGGGCCATGTTATGTAGGTAGAATTCTGCCATCTTTGCCTTATCCTCTAATGTGCTTCAGTCACATAGATCCATAAACTGCCTGTAATCTTGGCAAGGCATTGTGCCTCTTTGTGCCAAAGTCTTTATCTCGAATTGTAACCATTGGTCCTTGAGATATAGGCCATACGATTTTTTTGGTCTTCTACATTGCAATGCCTCCATGGATAAGCTAGCCATGCATGCCAGCTGAGTCTCTTTCTCTTGCAGCTGCCTTCTTAACAATTCATTTTCAGTTTCAAGGTGGTTTCTTGTAATTGCTGCCCTGTCTCTGAGAGCACTCAACTCTCTACCCATTTCTCTGAGTTTGTTTTCCATATGGCCGATATCCTCAACTCCTTTGGATTTGGCTATTTGCATCCACCTATGTGTTCTTATTCTCTCTTTCTCTAATTCAATGAATAGTGGAATTGCAAATTTTTGTGAAATTATCTCTCCCCCCTCAAGAAGATTATATTAGGAGGCAAGACTGGGCTGGGGATCAAGTTCTTATAGCTCTATTTCTTCCTCCTTTACTTGTGGCTATCCTTCCATCCTTTTCTCAAGCTTTTGGGTCTCCTGTAGTTTTGACAGTGTCTCCTGTAGAACTGTCTGAGCCTCCTGTAGGATTGTTTTTGGGTCCTGTACTTCTACCTTTCCTTTCCATGTGGGAGATCTAGGAGTCCTTCTTTCATTTGTGATAGGTGCCTTTGAAGGGGATTCTTTTCCTTAGGCAAAGGGTGAACCTTAAATTGTAATTGGCACTTTTGAAGAGGGCTGAGGTTTCCCTATTTTGATTCTTGTGCTCTTGCTAGCCCTGAAATACATGGAGACCTACCTTTTCCTCTTTTGTTTTGGCTTGATTAGTGTACTGGGGGTAGTGAGAGAAGCTGTTGCCTCTCTTTCTAGAGTCTCAAGGGACACTTCTCTGTGTTCTGTCTTTTCTGCCTCTTTTTCTCCTCCTTTTGTCTCCTTTTCTGTCTATGTTTGCTCTATTTCTTCTTGCTTTGTCTCTTCGGCTGTCTCCTCCTCTATCTTAGTTTCTTCTTCCTTCCCTTCTTGTTCTGCTAAGTCACCAGTTGCATCACCTTCTCCCCCTTGCTACTCTTCCTCCTCACTGCTAGTAGGACTGATATCATAGGTTAGGGCTTTTATGTCATCCTCAGCTGTCATGTTTCATAAGAATTCCCATGCTATTGGGAGTGTAAATGTATGAAGAGCTTCTTCCACTAGGATTTTGATCAACCCATGGTGAGATAGTTGCTTTGAATTTCATGTTTTTACTTTATTGCTGGAGTCAGTGAGGGACTGTAGAAGGAAGTAGGGGATGTTGAGCTTCTGAGGGGTTGGAGTGTCCATGCCATACCTTAATTCATGAAGGATTCTAAAGTGATAACCATAGACAATGTTGTACCTCCCCTCACAGGAAATATACTTGATTATTTGGTAGCTAACCTCATCCCAAGGATATGGTATGCTAGCCCTTCTAATTCCATTTTTATCCTCTACAGGGGTTTCATTGTTTTGGAAAATGTTTTTCTTAGCAGCCTGGCCAATTGGTTTCTCATCCTTACTCCAAGGCAACCCAAGAGGAAGGATGGTGACCCTATTGATAATTTCAGGGGTTATCTCCATGGAAAGACCTCTAAAGGTGACCGTGGCATGTGTTCTTAAGTGATGGACCAAAGAGTGGGAAAATTCCTGGGCAATTTCCTCATCAAACCCTCGAAATTTCTCAAAAACGTTCATTCAATTTGCTCTTGTGAATATGTCCACTACTTGGGGATGTGCATGGAGCCTGGTGGAGTTGGTGGACTCCTTCCTCATAGATCCTCCTGTCATTTTGTTTATACTTTTTTTTTTGGAACCAAATGTGGAGATGGAGACAACAATTTTTGGAGAAAAATAGAGAAACAGAGGAGACTGTGTTTTTTTTAAAAACAGAAATTTTCATTTTTATGTATTTCCTCCTTCTAAAGGCTTTATTTCCTCCTCAAATTTAAACCACTTCTTGCATATTTTGATATTCAATGGGGGCATGCATGGAACCTACCTCCTCAGATCAAAAATCATGCTAAAACTCGTGTTTTCTCCCTTCAAAACAGCTCACTACCCCTCCTGTAGAAGCTTGTTGTCCCTCCTGTAGAATTCTTGTAGGTGCTCCTATAGAACCTGTAAGTGCTCCTATAGAAAATGCTAAGAGAAGGAATATGGGAGAGATCGATGGAGGATGATGGTTACAAGGTTGTAGGGGCACAAGGAGACTACTGTAGCTGAGTTACGAAGAGAGAATGAAGGAAAAGGTGGTGAGAGTGCTCGGAGAGGAGTACTTATTGTCCTTTATGGATATTTCCGGTGATGGAGGGTGAGCTGGCAAAGTGTACGTTGGCCATATTTGGACTATTGGTCCCCACCTACCTTGTCATCATGGCCCCTCCTCGTAATCATCCCTCATGATTGCATCGGAGTTCACACTTCCTCCACTACCTATCCTTGACATCTTTCTTGAGTTGACTGTGCGCACGTGCGGGTGACATCTTTAGATGAGTGGAGTCAAATACATGAAGGTGGCCGAGTTAACTGTCCACCTTTTCCTCATTTGACCTCGACCATCTTGTTTCTTTTGCATGCCTTCTAATTACACAAATGCAAACAGAGGAGCGGGTTAGTTACTTACCTGAGATCTGAATGTATTTGTTGTGAGGTGTTGTGGCTCTCTCTCTCTCTCTTGCATGCCTTTGTTTCTTTTGATGCATGCTGTCTACTTGCTAATGTGTGGTTGTGTCTTGTGTAGGTTCTTCTATGGCTAGATCTGAGCTTCAGGTGTCTTCTTCAACCTTCATGTTTGCACTCTCTTGCTATTGATGCTGGTTTTTAATGGGATCAGCTGCTACAAGAATTCCTACAGGAGCTCCTATAGCTACTTCTTCCCTTGAAATTTCAGCTTCTTTCTATGCTTGGAGCTGTGAGGATGATGCCAAAGATGTAGATAGAGATGGACAGGTAATAGGTAGGCTTCAGGTGAGGTGGGTGGTGTTGTTTCCTTTCTTATTTTTTGTTTTTTTTTTTTCCTGAAAAACTGTTTTTTCTGTGTTTTTCAGGGACAGGAAGAAGAATGATACTTTGGGTGTGATGCAGGCTTTGAAATGATGGCAAGGAGGTTTGAAGATTGTAGGATGGTTTATAGCTTCTTTATGAAGCTTCCTAGTCCCTTGAATTGCCTTTTATATCCATTTTTGGCTCTCTGTAATTCCTACAGGAGCCTCCTATTGAAAACACAGTTTTTGAAAAAGAAGCACAGTGAGGTAAAAGAAATGCTAAGAATGATGGAGAAAGGTGTGCGAAGGTAGGATAGGTGTTGGTGTAGATGTCAAGGCTCCCTTAGCACCTTCTTCTACTTCCAGTAGTCCTCCTGCAAAACTTCAATGCAAATGAAAATTCATTTTTCTTTTTCTCCTTTTTTTTTGGAAAACAACTAGGGCGCATCAGGGAGGTTTTCATCCTAATTGCCTGCCCTGGGCACCTCCAATGGAGGTTTTCATCCAAGGATCTTATTATCTTCTCTCTTTTTTCTCTTTTTTTTTTGACATCATTGGGCTGCCTCTGAAGGGGTTTTCAACCCAATGAGGGGACTCAAGTGCCTCATGGAGGTTTTCACTCGAGTCCTTATTTTATTTTTATTTTTCCTTTTTTTCAGTGAGTGGGTGAAGTGGAGGCTAAGAAATGCTCCACTACCATCACTTTCTTATTCAGATCTTCAATGAACTCTTGCTTGGAGAGGGGCTTCTTGTAGACTTTCAACCAGTGTTCATTGACAAGCATGGGGATGGCTTCATCATCAATGGTTCTAATCAGAACTGAACCATTGTCATTGAATTTCTCCACAGTGTAGGGTCATAGCCATCTTGTCGTTAGCTTGCCTTTGAAATCCTTGTATCTTGAATCATAGAGTAGTTCCGAATCTCCCTATTGGAATTGCTTCTCCTTGATATTTTTGTCATGCCATATCTTTCTCTGAAGCTGAACTATGTTTGTATGGAGAAGGGCCTGCAATCTGTGTTCATCCAATCCATTGATCTGAAGTAATCTTTCTTTCTGTGCATGGCTGAGGTTTAGGTCTAGTTAAGCTGCCATTCTCAGGGTATTGAATTCAAATTCTATTAACAGCAAAGCCTTCTTCCCATAGACCAGTTCATAAGGTGTGAACCCTGTGGTGGTCTTCCATGTTGTGTTGTAGGCCCAAGTGGCGTCAACTAATCTGTCCGCGCAGTCTTTTCTACTGTTGCTCACTACCTTTGTCAGGATCCCTTCCAATGCTCTGTTAGTGACCTCCACCTACCCATTAGCTTGTGGATGGTAAGGGGTTGAAGTCCTATGCTTGATTCTATGATGTGTGAGCAAGTCTTCAGTCAAATTGGAAGTAAACTGACTACCTTGATCTGTGACCAACTCTCTTGGATACCCAAACTTGTAGAATATGTTCTCTCTCAAAAACTCAGCTACTTTTTTCTCTGTCGCTGCTTTGATTGCTTTTGCCTCTGCCCACTTTGTCAGGTAATCGGTGCACACAATAATGTATTGTTTCTACTTTGAAGGACGGCTGATAGGCCCCACAAAGTCCATGCCCCACTTCTCAAATGGGTCAAAGGTCACTTGAGGTTGCATGGGAATCTCATCCTTTGGAGTAGGTTTCCCCATCCTCTGACACCAATCACACTGGCTGGTATATCTCCTCACATCTTGATGAAGAGTGGGCCAGTAGTAGCTTGCTTGCAGTATCTTGAAGGCAGCTCTTTTTGCTGTAAAATGACCTCCACAAGGCCCATCATGACAAGTGAGGAGGATGTCAAAGACTTCCTCCTCCCTGACACACCCTCTCAAGATCTGATCTGAGCCAAGTTTGAAGAGATTGCCCCCAATCCAGGTGAAAGGGGCGTTTTTCCTTACTATCTTGCTCCTCTTTTGAGGACAGGTGTGGTGGGAACTGTGCTGAAACCAAGTAGTTTTCTATATCAGCAAACCATGGAGAGAGTACTGAGATAGCAAATAGATGTTCATCCTACATTTGGTCATCCACCATTCCTTCTCCACCTGCAGGCAAATTTACTCTAGACAAAATGTCAACAACAACATTTTCTTTACCAGGCTTATCAATAATGGTCAAATCAAACTGCTGCAGTAAAAGCAACCATCTAATAATGCGAGCATTTACATTTGGTTTGTTCATTAAATATCTGATTGCAGCATGATCACTATGCATAAAGGTTTGATAGTCTGTGATATAATGTCTGAATATGTTTAAGGAATGCACGACATCTAGGAGCTCCTTCTTGGTCACTGTATAGTTTAACTCTACCTTTGACAAGTTTTTTCTTATAAAGTATATGGCATAAGGTAAATTTTCATCAATTTGTCCCAAGGCTTCTCCTATTGCTTTGTTTGAGGCATCTGTGTGAATGTGGAAAGGTAGGGCCCAGTTTGGGCCTCTCAAAATTGGGGCAGTCACGAGCTTGCTCTTCAAGGTATCTAGGGCTTCTTGATAGTTTTCCAACCATATGAACTCGACATCTTTACCTAAGAGGCCAAAAAAAGGAGAGGCTAGCTTGTTGAAATCTTTAATGAATCTCCTGTAATATCCAATTAAGCCTAGGAAACTTCTGACATCTCTCACCTTTTGAGGAGGTGGGACCCTTTGGATGATGGCAATTTTGTTCGGGTCCACCTGCAGTCCTTTTCGAGATATTGCATGACCTAGCACAGTGCCTTCAGTCATAAAAAATTCACATTTTTCTGGGCTGAGGGACAGGTTCATCTCAATACACTTGTCTAGAACTTTTCCTAGATTAGATAAAGCTTCCTAAAAGTCAGAGCCATAAGGAGTAAAGTCATCCATGTATATCTCTACTACATCATGAACTAATTCAGAAAATATACTCAGTACCACTCTTTGGAAAGTGGTTGGAGCGTTACACAAACCAAAAGGAAGGACCCAGTATGCAAAGGTACCCCAAGGACAAGTGAAAGTGGTCTTATCTTGGTTTTCCAAGCTTACTTGAATCTGATTGTACCCACTAAACCCATTTAGGAAAGAGAAAATCTTTTTCCCTTCTAGATCGTCTAACACTTGATCTATGAAAGGTAAAGGAAAATGGTCCTTCAATGATATCAATATAATCTCTTTTTTTCAATACTCTTCCCGAGCTATGGTGAATACCATTGAGCTCAAGAGGAGTTGTTTGGAAGTGTTGTACCTGGGCATTGTAAATGGGTTGAGCTACTTCAATGTGTGGGTTTGGAAATGGTGGTACAGGTGGTTGAATGGGAGTGTAGATTTGAGATGGATGTGGATGGGGTTGTGGTTGGGTAGGTGGTGGAGGTAGAAGAGCAGGAAGAGAGTTGTATTGGAGCCTCCACCACTGATGAGATGCATTCCACTGAGGTTGCGGCTGAGCATAGGATTGAAATGAATGGGTGGCTGGTTGGGCATGATATTGAGATGTGAAGGACCAAGGAGAAGGTGTGGACCAGGAAGGATTAGCAAGGGGGCCCCAAGAAGGTATGGAGGTGACTTGGTGGGGGTTTTCGTATGCCTGAGATGTCCCTTGCATCCCCTGCTAGTATGGTCTAGGTCCATGTGGCCTCCTTTGGTTTATGTAATAGATCTGTTCAGTGACTCCTTCGGCCCCTTGGTATACATATTTAAGTCCAGGTAAGCAAGGAAACTTATCTGTAGAATGATATTCTTCGCAGACTGAACAAACCCCTATAGAGTTCAATGGGAATTCATTCTTAGGATGCCTCCTGGTGCATCTAGGGAAAAAAAATGGCCAGAGCCCTCTCTGCTTCCTCTTGTTTTCTTTTGATATGTAAGGTATCCATTTGAATGGTAAGAATCTGCAGCATCTCACTCTTGAAGTCTTCCAGCATGTTTCCAAGTTCACCTTTAATGGATGAATTGGAAGAAGAGGTACTGCCCCCAGCATTTTTGTTTTCAACCATTGGCTCCAGATGAATGTTTTCTTCTTCCTCTTCCCCTATAGGTTCTTCAAATATGTTTGGCTATTCACTTAAGGGTTCTTCTTGATCACAGCCACCGAAGAAGAGAGAAGATTGGCTATGAAGCAGTGGGGGCGTTGGGAAATTTTTTTCCTGAGTTATCTCTATTCCTATGAGGCATGAAAGGAAACATTTTTGGTTGGTTTTTGTTTCTTTTTCCCCACACTGAAAGTACCTGCAAAAACTGAAATTGATTCAACAAAACAAATTGCAACTAGCTGAAATGAAATTTGCAAAATTGAAAAGGAAAGCAAGGAAATGTAGAACTTGAAAGGAAAATAAATGACTAGTCTACTTTTTCTAAAATGAAATTTGTAGAATTCAAAAGGAAAGCAAAGAAATATTGAACTGAAGGAAAAGAAAGGACTAGTCTAATTTTGTTGAAATAAACTATTAGTAGAATGTTGCAATAGAAAATAGAATAAGGCAGTAATGACAGAATACTCTGACGCTTCCCTGGAAATGGCGCCAAAAAGTGGTGAGCACCAGTATTTCAACAATAATGCTACAACTCCTGGGCTACCTACTTTACTCTTATCAACCTGGTAGTTCGTAACAAACTTTGAAGCATCGGTGTTGTATGCACAAGTACTAGTTCTTACTGCAGGTTGTCACTTGGTTAGCGGTGCAAATCACTAGGAGCTCAAGCCAACTTCTATGGATTTTATAAGAAGCTCTATATGTGATGAAAGGAAAGAAAGATAGATGCTATTCTAGCTGCCGAAAGGAGAAAGACTGAAATGTAAAGCAAAACTAGTGAACCCTAATGAACCAACTAATTCTACTTTTGCAGAAAGCACTATGAAAACCATGAAGGAATGCCAATACCTACTCAAGGGAGTAAACAACATCTAACTAAGCTATTTCTGGAAGTAAATGAGCACAAAACATCTTTTGCGATATTTATGTATTTTTATGTGAATTTGACATGCATGTAATCTATTGTTTGTGAATGTGGTAGTGAATAGGTGGCGTTGGAGTGTGGTTTTGGGGCTTGAGAGGATGTAGGATGGTGTGGATGGGTCCTAGGAGGTCTCAAGTGGCCTTCTAGAGGCTTTTCCCATACTCGACCTTCAAAAGAAAGCCTACAAGAAAATCTACAGGAGGAAAAACAACGTTCTACAGGAGGCCTACAGGAGGAGGTCGAGAGTAGTTTCCACTATTTTGAGGGTGTGAGAGTGGGTGAAAGAGGTGGATGAAGGTTGGAATGATGTGTTAGGGAACCTATGGTCTACCATGAACCACCAAGAGAGAAAAAAATGATTGGATTTTCTCAAGGAGAGAAGAAGAAGTTCTATGGAAAATGCAGGAAACTAAGGCAGAATTGAGGTGAGACTTGGGCGACCTGTAAGGCATGGATCAGATGGAGGATGGGATGGCTGATAGGCTGACCTATTGCTAGAAGTGATCTACTACAAAATAACTGGCAATCAACCAATAAGATCAAGCAAGCAATGAAATGAGTGCATCTAGAAAAACAGAGTTTTGCATCAACCTAGTCTAAACTATATGAAAGTAAATGTTGAGGAATGTTGCAAGGAAGGAAAGCATGAAAGCAGACTATTGAAAATAAAGAAGTGAGCATGATGAAGAAGATCTGAAGAAAAACAAAACTAGACTATTAACCTAATAAAAACCTGCAAACACTAGAAGTCCTATAAATGAGGAAAAAACGTGTTTTTGGGGCAACAAGAGTGTCTTTGCCTCAAGCCATGGTCCCAAAGGGAGGAAGAGAGGCCAAGGCACTGTTTCTAGCCTTTTGAATCTTCTTTTTCTCACTACTTAATGTGCTATAGAAAGCACAAATAGAAGCAAACTACCAAATCATCAAAAGCAACCTATTCTTAACCATAAAAGAAATACATCTAACAACAACCTAATCTACAAACTGAAATAAAAAATACAAATACAAGTAAAGAGGAGCTTGGCTGCTTGGATTGGGCCTTAACCCAAGAGCTTCAGCCCTCTGAGATAACTCAATGCTAGCTCAAAAAGGATTCCATCTTTATTATCAAAACAATAACAAGATTACATGAAACTGTCACAAAATAATAAGCTCGAAGTTGGAGCAGAGTTCACATAAGCAAAAATACAACAAAAAACCAACCCTAGTGAGGCCCTAGGCCACTCTACTTATAAAAATGAAGCTACCAACAACTTCCTTAAAATTAGGGAGGCTTGGCTCCCAAAACTCGAGATAATCATCAGTCATCCTCCACTTGCTCGGCTGCCTTCTAGTGCATGATTCGACTGCTTGTACTCAGAGCTAAATGAAGGGGAATTCAAAGTGAGGAGTAATAAATGAGGGGTTTCCCTCCTATAAGTCCTCTCCTTTGTCCACTTCGAGTTATTGCGACCATTTGTCCACTGGATCTTTGACTTTGACCTCGAAATTCAACAATAATATGCATTAAACACATGTTAGA
This sequence comes from Pinus tabuliformis, assembly GCA_031772625.1. Taxonomy (NCBI): domain Eukaryota; kingdom Viridiplantae; phylum Streptophyta; class Pinopsida; order Pinales; family Pinaceae; genus Pinus; species Pinus tabuliformis. The sequence continues at coordinate 509,874,038 of CM062807.1, forward strand.
CCACATGGCACAATAACTAACTCAACTCACTCTATAAGCATAAATATAATCAGAAAATCATACAATAAGCTAAGAGAATGGTTGATTTGACTAGGTTAAGAGGTAAAATGAGGCCATATAATTACCCATTTATGAGGCTCATCAGCAATCCAAAATGCACCGAAACATTCTGAAAGAATAACTGAGCCGTTTTTTCAACTATAACTTTCTTTTTACACACCATCAAAATACACATTTTTCTAAACCTATACACAGCTACATACAAATAATCATGACCTCTTTTTGACAATGGAAGAACTCCTATGAAATCCATAGAAACACTCTCCCACAATCATGTAGGAACTAGAAGTGGTGTGTACAATCCTAACTTCCTATTGCTAGGCTTACCAATTTCACATAATGAACATCATTTAATAAAACAAGACACACTTTCAAGCATATCAGGCCAATACCTATGTAGATGTGCCACCATCTTATTTACACCGAAATGACCAGCGATAAGAGAAGTATGTGCCTCTCCTTTGATGTTAACTCTTTCTCCCTATGGAATACAAATCTTGCCAAGATGGTACAAAAAGTTATCATGAAAATGATAATACAATTCCTCTACTTGGTTACCTTGACTCAAGCTTGCTTAAACATCTTGAATGTCATTATCTGATGCATATTGCTCAACATAACTTTCATGTAAAACGAAATTATGGTTGAGTAAAGTAGTTACACTAACAATAGGCCTAGAAATCATATCAACAACTTTATTATAAATACCTTTCTTATACCTTCTTACCAAGTGGAATTGTTGAAGAAAACCCATCCATAAGAAGTGTCTTGATTGCTGCAACTTTGATTGTGATTGCAGGTATTGAAATGGTTGATGATCAGTGTGAATGATTGTTTCCTTACCCATCAAGTAGTGCTTCCATTTTTTCACACTTTGCACCAATGCATACATTTCCTTGTCCAATGTAGGATAGTTAATCACTGCACCATTAAAAGTTTCCAAATGAAAATAGATAGGCTTACCATGTTGCATGAGGACTACACCCATAGAGTAGTCACTAGCATCAATCTGAATCTTAAATGACTGTCTCAAGTATGGAAGCGCAAGTACTGGAGATGTACTGATCTTTTCCTTCAATTTAACAAAGGCCTTTTGTTGTTTGCTTCCCCACTGAAAAACCTTTTTCATGCTTGTCAACGCATGCAAAGGAGCTGCTATAAGAGAAAAAATAACAATGAATTTCCTCCAATATTGGGACACTTGTTCGGAATACTGAGAGGGGGGTGAATCAATATTCCTTTTCAATTGTTATTATTACCAGTTTTGATTCTTTACAATTTTAATAAAAAAAAATGATTTTATTAAAAGATAGAAAAAGATTGAATACAATATCTGATGAATTTTTCCAAGCACCAAGTTTGACTTTGATGAGGCTCCAACCTATAGGGCTTTGACCCTATCTTACAAAGGCGCCAACCTTTAATTTAGGAGCACCAACTCCAAGGACACTAATCCTTCCAATTTTGAGGCACCAACCCCAAGGGCTCTGACCCTATAGTTTTACTCTGTCAAGAAATGTTTGACTGTATTATATTGCTCCTTGTTTTTGTGATCTCTGTAACAGATCGTTGTCTACACTACATAACCGCTTCAAGAGTGACTGCTTCTTCACGAGCACTTTTAGAGATTAACCCAACCAAGAAACTTACTCGACCTTCAGCTTCCTTCCTTTTGTTGGACCTTCAGCTATCTTCCTCAATGATGGATCTTCGTCTTCCATCTTCAACCTTTGGCTCTCTCTATTTCTTTAAGTTCATGAGTTGTGAACTGTCGATTCTTTTGTGTGCCCAATGCTAAGATGAATGCCTTTAGTGAAACTTTTTAAATCGTATTTATACAATTTTCACTAATGACTGAGAGACATGTTTATTGGAGGGAGGTCGACATGTATATTATTCATTGACTTGTTTATTTATGGAAAACCCATAAAAGAAAGGCTATAACCATATCATAATAGAAGTCTAGTGATCCCAACATGCCACGTCACCGCTAATCGCAATCGCAACTTTTGGAGGTCTCTTATTACACAATATATTCGAGAGGTCCTTTTTAATATTCATCCAAGGCCCACATGGAGGTCATGCATGCCACATTATTAACTTTAATCCCGTAATTACAACTTCATGGAAATCGGATGTTTTACAAGTGTGCAAATTCTCTATATTCCGATGGAGTGGATGTGATATAATATTTAAACAGTCGTGAATAAGTACGTGGTCCACAACCTTTATCGTAATCGGTGGTCCGTCAGGTTCACAAGTCTTATTGCAATTGGCAGTCTGATGGTGACAACCTTTTCTGATTTGCGTAACTTTCGATACCCGGGCACGATACTACATAAAGGTGTATTCTAATGGAGTTGTCAAATCCACATATTATATTGCAATCAATATTTTTTAGTGGAACATGATTATGTGAACATAATGGTTTGTGATTATGCGATGGATGTGATATTATATCGAATTGTATTGTAATGATGCAGTAGGTCTGCAATGATATCGCAATCACAGCTTTCAAGTGTGACATTCCTCTGTGATACATAACTTCTGATGTGGAAGTTCCGGTATGGTGGATGCGATATAGCCATAGAGCATATTGTTATGGAACCATTGGGTCCGTAATACATATCACCGTCGGAGGATTCAACGTGACACATAATAAAGAGATAAAAACCGTTGATATTGATTTCTCTGATGTGCTATGAACTTTTATTATATGTGTTGGTAATTTTAACGGGTTTCCATGGTTTAATACTCCCTTCTCTTATTTCTTCAATATGGCTGTTAACTCCTCTTAATCGTTGTTTTATTCTCCTCCACTGTGTGTTCCTCTTTGCTCCTTCCAATCAACTTCTTCCTCTTATTCTTTGGCTTCACAAGGATTTCCAATGGATTTCCTGATGGCTTTCCTCCTTGGCTTCTTGCTCCTGTTGCTTAATGAATCTGCTCTGCTTGGATTCACATCATCATTTAGTATCCAAAATATTTCCAGATTGACATCAATGACAATGTAGATCAACAATCTGCCCCTTTGTCATTGATGGAAATATTCTTCTTCTCTCCCCCATTGACATCAATGGCAAAGGACTGCACAGGGACTCCCCCTGTCAACTGCTCCTCCTATCAAAGTGTTTCCCCTGTCAAACTAGTCCCCTTGTCATGCGACATTTTAAGAATCCGTTTAGTGTGATGCTAAAGTAATAAACCCCATATTTTGATGGAGATGTTCAAATGCTTCTCGAGGAAGAGGTTTGGTGAAAATATATGCAATCTACTCCTTGATATTGATATATTCCAACTTCATGTTTTGTTCAGCTACCTATTCATGGAGAAAATGATACTTGATTGGTATATGTTTGGTTTCTGAGTGCATCACTGGATTTTTACTGAGACTAATAGCACTTGTGTTATCACAATAGATGGTGATTGGTTGTTTAGTTTCTATGTTTACATCCTTCAAAGCTTCCTTCATCCATAGTATTTGTGTACAACAGTCAGCTGCGGCTATATATTTGGCTTCAGCTATAGAGAGAGATATAGATGATTTTTTTTTGTTGAGCCAAGCTACCAGGCAATCTCCCATAAAAAATTCATTTCCACTGGTTCTTTTACGATCATCCATGCTTCCAGCCCAATCAACATCAGTATAAGTTGTCACTATAGTATTTGTGCTTTTGGGATACCAAAGACCATAGTCAGGAGTTCCTTTCAAGTATCTGAGAATTTGTTTCACAACCAACATGTGGGATTTCTTAGGAGTTCAATGAAATCTTCTTGACATTCCCACTGCTTGCATAATGTTGGGCCTTGTAGTAGTTAAGTATAAGAGAGCTCCAATTATTGACCTATAAAGAGTTGCACCTACCAGGGGGGATTCATCATCTTTCCTTAATTTGCAGTTTGTGGTCATCGGTGTGTTCATAGCTGCACATTCTTCCATTCCATATCTTTTAAGCATGTCTTTGAGATGTTTTGTTTGAGAGATAAACATACCTGATGTGGTTTGTGATACTTGTAGTCCAAGGAAGTAGGATAGATCACCAATCATTGACATTTCGAATTCTTTTGACATATTTTGAGCAAACTCATGGCTCATTTCATCATTATTGCTAGCAAAAATCATATCATCAACATATACAAGGGTGCTTAGTAATTTATCCTCATCCATTTTCATGTAGATATTACTTCCTGCCAACCACTTTTGGAAGTTGTGTTGTTGTAGATAGTGATCCAATCTTGCATACCACACTTTAGGATTTTGTTTCAAACAGTATAATGACTTTTCAACTTACATACAAAGTATTTTCCTTCTTCTAGATCAAAGCCTTCTAGTTTCTCCATGTAGACTTCTTCCTTGAGTTCCCCATTCAAAAATGCTATTTTTATGTCCCTTTGATAGACTTTTAATCCTTTTGAGCATGCAAATGCCAAGAACATTCTTATAGCTTCCATACGAGCTACTAGTGCAAAGGTTTCTTCAAAATCGATTCCATCAATTTGTGAATAATCCTTATAGACAAGCCTTGCCTTATTTATGATGATTTGTCCATCTTGATTCAATTTGTTTTAGAACAAACACTTAGTTACAATTATATTTTTATCCTTTGGACTAGGTGCCAGCTCCCATGTCTCATTTTTCTCGACTTGAGACATTTATTCTTCCATGGCTTCCACCCAACGAGGATCCTTACTTGCTTGAGTAAATTTTTTTGGTTCTATCATAGATAGGAGAGGAACATCATTTCTCTTTGGTGTGTTTTTCATCCTTCTACGGGTTTGTATTCCTTCATCTTCATTGCCAATAATCTACTCTTTTGGGCGATGTTTTTGGAGGAATTTAACTTTTGAAGGAGTTTGATGTGGTTCTTTCTCTTTTTGTTTTTCTTAATCTTTTTCTTCCTTTTTAGGTTCTTCTTTGCTTTCTTCAATAAAGTGGTCAACTTCATGATCTTCAATTTTCTTTTTTGGAAGCCCTTCATCAATCTTCACATCAATACTTTCCACTATTTTCCATAGTCTATTATTGTAGCACTTGTAAGATTTGCTTCTAGTAGAATACCCAAGAAATATTCCTTCATCAACCCGAGAATCTAATTTTCCTGGTGAGTCATCATTAATCTTTATGAAGAATTTGCTTCCAAAAATTCTGAAGTATTTTACCGAAGCAGGTCTACCTTTCCATAATTCATAAGGCATCTTCTCATTATTTGGTCTTAGTTGAGTTTTATTCAAGGTATAAACTATTGTCCCAACTGCTTCCTCCCAAAATTTTGGTTGCAAGTTAGCTGCTAGTAACATAGTTCATGTCATTTCTTGAACAATTCGGTTTCTCCTTTCAACTACCCCATTTTTCTTAGGTGTTCTAACAGTGGAGAGTTCTCTTTTGATTCCATGCTCTTTACAGAATTCATCAAATTCTTTTGATGTGAATTCTCCCCCTCTATCCGTTCTAAGACATTTAATTTTGGAGCCCTTTTCATTTTCTACAAGAGCTTTAAGATTATTAAAACATTCAAATGCTTCATATTTATATTTTATGAAATATACCCACATAATTCTAGTATAATCATAAAAAAATAAAGCAAAATACCTTTCTCCTTGGAGTGTTGGAGTTCTAGTTGGTCCACATAAATATGCATGAATGATCTCTAGAGGTTTTGATGTGGAGAATTCCTTAGTATTGTGGCTAGTTCTAGTTTGTTTTCCATGTTGACATGGGCCACATAAAGCTTGATCTGGTTTGGACATCTTTGGAATGTCCCTTACTGCATTGATATTGATAATATTGATCAAGTTATCAAAGCTTGTATGCCCCAGTCGCTTATGCCACAACCAACTTTCATTTGTTTGACTTAGATAAAATTTATCTTCTTGCATTTTGTTCAGAATGTAGATATTATTTTATGTTCTAACTCCTTTCGCCACAAGTTCTCCTGAGGAAGAGTTCCTTATTTCACAATTTGTAGTGTTGAAGACAACATTATGTCCTTGATCACAAATTTGGCTAACACTCAAGAGATTGTGTTTGAGCCCATCTACCAGCAAAGCATTTTGAGCCTTTCCTTTTCCATTAATAAGGGTAATGGTACCTTTTCCAGCAATTTTTGCAGACCCACTCTGGAAGGATACATTCCCTTCCTTTTTGTTTAATGGGAAAAATTTCCTTTTGTCACCTGTCATATGTCTGGAGAACCCACTATCCACAAACCAAAGATTTTCCTCACTATGAGCACATAGAGCTAGACCACATTTATCCGTATTGGGATTTTCATCTTTTGCTTCTCTACTTTTGAGGGGGAAATTTTGTTCACTATTTCCATTATCATTATATAATGAGAAAATTGAATCAAATTTGGCCAAAGGATCAAAAGAGTTGAAGGTCTTGATTTTTCCTTGCCCTTTGAGACTACATGGTTTGTTTGTCTAATACTTCAATCTTGGTGCTTCATTTTTATGAGCCATGCAATGTTTAGCTTGATGACCAAATTTTTTACAATAATAAAAATTCTTTTGTCGACGCGTTTCGAACCAACCAGTGTGGTTCAACTTGTCCTGACGATGAACCACACTGGTTGGTTCGAAACGCGTCGACAAAAGATTGGTTATGTGATTTTGCCGAAGACTATCTTAACAATGTTATGGATCACAGAAGTCTAAATTCCTTAATAATAAAAATTCCCAAGAAAGATAGTTTGGTACCTCTTATAATAGCCATGATTTGAATAAACCTTCTTTCTTGGAGTTTCTCCTTCTTCATTCTTTGTATTTGAATTGGGTTTTTGATGAAATTACTTTTCTTCTATTGGATTGTGGCAAAGTACGTCAGCATAGCTTCTTGCATTATCCTTAGCACTTGATGATTCTTCTTTAAAACCAATCTCGGACTTGTCACTTTGAGATCTCTGAGTGTTGAGGATGTGATCAAGTGTTTGAGAACTTTGCCAACTTCTTTTGATTTGTTCCAATGCTTTCTTGAGAGATACTATTTTAGCTTCATGTATTTCATATATGACGTCCTCCCTTATTTTAGCTTCCTCTTTGTCTATTTTAACTGAGATGGCCTTCTTTTGTAAATTTTCATTTTCTTCAATGGCACTAATTAGTAATTTGTTTCTATCTCCTTCATTTTCCTATCTTGATTCATCATCTTCAGTGAATGCCATAAATAATACTTCCTTGCTTCCAGCATAGTCATTTGATTCATTTGATTCATCATTACTTCCTCTGGATGATTTATTTTTGATGACCACATATTCATCCTCATTAGATTCGTCTTGTTTAGAGAGGAAATTTTTATTAGTAAATTCTTTCCTTTTGTATATCCTCCTTTTTTAATCTTCTTCATCATCATTGTCATTCTTATGAGGACATTTTGCAACATAATGACCTATTCTTCCACATCTGAAATAGATAAGAGGGTTCTTACCTTTTAGCATGGATCCTTTCTTTAGCCTTCGTACAAATCGCACCAATTCGAATTCAACATTGGAGTCATCACTGCTGGTATTCCATCCTTCCCCTTTTTTGATTTTGAGGCCTTCAATGCTACATCTTTGGAACTTGGGATTCCTTTTCTCATCTCATAGCCAATGAGGATTCCATGAAGCTCATCCATATTGAGAGTGTCTAGGTCCTTCATTTATTCTATAACACTTATCTTGGAGTAAAATCTGTCTCGGAGAGATCTTAAGACTTTTTGAACAATAGTTCTTTATTCAATCTTTTCTCCCAATGGTTTAAGAGAGTTGACTACTTCAGCTACTCGAAGGAAGTATGATGGAATATCTTCTTCATCATCCATTTTCAGAATTTCGAACTGCCTCCTATGAGTTTGAATATTTTCCTTCTTAACTTTGGAGTCCCCATCATATAATCTAACTAGCTTATCCCATACTTCTTTGGCCGAGTCATAATTCAAGGCTTTCATAAACTTAGAATCAATAATTCCACTGGTAATGGAATTTAGAGTTTTGGCATTTGCAATGTACGATTTCCTTTCATCTTGATTAGTAGGAAGAGTGCAAGGGGCATTGTACCCATTCAAAACAATGTTCCAAACATCAGGTCTAAGGGACATTAAGTAGTAAGACATTCTCTTTTTCCAAAAGCCACAATTAGTACCATCGAACAAGGGAAGCCTTCTTGTCATTTCTTAATTCTTCATTGTAACTAAGAATCTTTCTTCCTACTATTAGGTTGATTTTTAAGAAGCTGGATCTAATCCTAATTATTGGAAATACTGAGAGGGGGGTGAATCAATATTTATTTTCAATTTCTTTTATTACTAGTTTAGATTCTTTACCATTTTAATCAAAAAATTGATTTTATTAAAATATAGAAAAAGATTGAATACAATATCTGATGAATTTTTCCAAGCACCAGCTTGGACTTTCATGAGGCTCCAACCTCTAGGGCTTCGACCCTATCTTACCGAGGCACCAAACTTGAATTTAGGAGCACCAACTCCAAGGACACCAATACTTCCAATTTTGAGGCACCAACTCCAAGGACATAAATACTTACAATTTTGAGGCACCAACGCCAAGGGATCCAACCCTATAGTTTTACTCTGTCAAGAAATGTTTGATTGTATTGTATTTCTCCCTATTTTTGTGATTTTTGTAACATATTTCGTTCTACACTACATAACCGCTTCAGGAGTGACAACTTCTTCACAAGCCCGTTTAGAGATTAACCCAACCAACAAACTTGCTTGACCTTCGACTTCCTTCCTTTTGCTGGACCTTCATCTTTCTTCTTCAATGTTGGATCTTCGACTTCCATCTTCAACCTTTGGTTATCTCTGTTTCTTTAATTTCACGAGTTGTGAACTGTCGATTCTTCTATGTGCCCAATCTTGATATCGATGCATTTAGTGAGATGTTTTAACTGGTATTTATACGAGTTTCACCAATGACTAAGAGATACGTTTGTTGGAGGGAGGCCAACTTGTATATTATTCATTCAACTATTCATGGACTTTTTTATTTATGGAAAACCATAAAGGAGAGGCTATAACCATATTATAATAGAAGTGTGGCAGTCCCCACATTCCACGTCACCGCTAATTACAATCACAACTTTTGGAGGTATATTATTACAAAATATATTGGAGAGGCCCTTTTTAATATCCATCCAAGGCCCACATGGAGGTCCCACATGCCACATTATTAACTTTAATCCAGCAATCACAACTTCATGAAAATCGTAGGTTTTAAAAGTGTGCACATGCTTTGTCTTCCGATGGAGTGGATGTGGTATAATATTTAAACATTTTTTAATAAGTCTGTGGTCCACAACCTCTATCGCAATCAATGGTCTGTCAGGTTCACAAGTCTTAATTCAATCGGTGGTCTGACGGTGACAACCCTTTATGATTTGTGTAACTTCTGATAACCAGACACGATACTACATAAAGATGTATTCTAATGGAGCTATTGGATCCACATATTATATCGCAATCAATGTTCTGAATAGAAAATGATTATGCAAATATAATGGTTTGCGATTATGCGATGGATGTGATATCATATTGAGTTGTATTGTAATGGTGCATCGAGTCCGCAATGATATTGCAATCGTAGTTTTCAAGTGTGACATTCCTTCGTGATACATAACTTCTGATGTAGATGTTCTGGTATGGAAGAGGTGATATAACCATAGAGAATATTGTTATGGAACCATTCAGTCTGTAATACATATCGCAGGTGGGGGATTCAACGTGACACATAATAAAGCAATAAAAACTGCCAATATTTATTTCTCCAATGTGCTGTGAACTTTTATTATATGTGTTGGAAATTTTAACGGGTTTCCATGGTTTAATACTCCCTCCGCTTATTTCTTCAATATGACTTTTAACTCCTCTTAATCATTGTTTTATGCTCCTCCGATGAGTGTTCCTCTTTTCTCCTTCTGATGAACTTCTTCCTCTTTTTCTTTGGCTTCACAATGATTTCCAATGGCTTACCTCATTGGCTTCTTGCTCCTGTTGCTTCACGGATCTTCTCTGCTTGGCTTGAAATCATCATTTAGTATCCAAAATATTTCCATATTGAGATAAATGACAATCTATATCAACACTTCTCCCAAAAAAATTCTTACCTCCATAACTATCTTGGGCCTTGGCCAATTCACAATGACATCAACCTTGGAGGGATGTACTTTCAACTCCCCTCCTCCAACAAGATGACCCAAGTAAACTAAAGAATTTTTTCCAAACTCGTACTTTAACATCTGAAGATACAACTGTTATTTTTTCAAGACATCAAGTACTTTTATTACATGCATGACATGTTCATCACGAGATTTACCGAAAATTAAGATGTCATTTAAGTAGACTATGACAGACTCATCAAGAAATGGCCTCATTAGATCATTCGACACACGCATGAATTCAATGGGAGCATTACATAAACCAAACAACATAACTAGCCATTCAAACAAACCCTGTTTTGTTTTGAATGTTGTCTTCCAAATGTCTCCTTCAGCTATTCTAATTTGATGGTAGCCACTTCTTAAGTCCAACATAGTAAAATACTTTGCATCTTTCAATTGATCAAGTATATCATCTATTTTGGGCAGTGGGTAACATTCTTTACCATAGTTTTGTTCAATGCACAAAAGCCCACACACATGTGCCATGCTCCATGATTCTTTGGCACCAAGACAATATGTTAACCACATGGCGAGGAAGATGGTCTAATGATCCCTTTGTTCAACAACTATTGAATTTTCTTCTTAATTTTTGTGCTTTCATCACTCACATCCTATACATGACCATGTTAGGAAGAGGACAATCTTGTTGCAACTATATCTCATGTTAGATTTCTCTCTTGGGAGGTAATACCTTTGGTTCCTGAAACATGTCATCATATTGGTTAACTACGTCGACCAATTCAAATTTCAGATTTGAATCACAACATTTAGAAGCTTCATTATCAACATTATTCCTGGGTTTGATCATTAGAAGCACAAAATTCTTGCTCGAATTCACTAGTCTTTTCATCTGCCCTACACTTACAAGTGAAAGATTTATTTTCTTGCTATGAGCTCTCACAATATATTATACTCCACCTTTGAATAAATGATATTTTTTTTCATGTCTATGGAAGATAATGTTTCTGTCATAGAGGTATGGGCTGCCCAAAGCTATGCCACATATATCTAACGGCACAACGTCAAGCTCCACTTCATCTATGAAATTTGTAGTAATGGAAAATTTCAATTTACACTTTCTTGTAACCTTCAATTGTGCATCATCGCACACCCATCCAAGTGGATACAGTTTATGATGTGGAACGATTTCTAAATTTAAACTTTTGACAATGTTTTTAGAGATAAGAATTGGCTTGAGAGCCACTATCGAAAAGCGTATCAATCTTGTTGTGTTTTGATATCACCCTTATGTGAAAAAGTTCTATTCTCATCTTTTGTTTTGGAGTTTCATTATGTGAGTCTAAAGAAATAGTGATGGAAATGGATTCTTTTCCTTTTAACCCCATGGCTGTGATTTTAGTTTCGTCACCTGAATCAAATCCCAAATCCTGTTGAGTGGTTGCAGTTGTCTTTTGTTTCCCTTGTTGTTGTTTCTTTTCGGTCTCATTTCGGGATGAAGGTTCCAACAATGAGCTTCATCATGACCCTCTCTCAAACAATGTTTGCATGTAACTTTCTCTCCTTCTTTTTTGACGCCTTTTTATTTGCCTTCCCTTTGAAATCCTTTTCCTTTCCTTTACTCTTAAATGGATTTTTACTACCTTCTTCTAGGCTGTTTTTCCCTCTTGCCTCAAGATAAGTAGCTTTCACACACACACAATCTAGATTATTGGGATTAAACATTAAGATCGTATGCCTAAGGTAACTGTGTAAACCCCTATGTACTTCAGCAATGTGTCTTGTGATTGCAAATCTACAGCTAACATCAAAGACCTTTTTTTGAATTCTTGGGTGTAATCTTGCACATTTTGACCTTTAAGTTGTCTAAAGTTCTGCCAACTCATGATGACTTTCTTCATATAACCTAGAGGGTAGAATTGTCCTTTGATTGCAACAATGAAATCATTCCAATAAATTGTTATCTTATCATGTTTTTTAATCTCCTCTTGGGTCTTTGATTCCCAACATACTAGTATTGCACCCTCCATTCTCAAGGAAGCTAACTAAATATTTATGTCATCCTCTTCAAGGTTTTGAATCCTGCAATAGACCTCCAACTGACGAATCAAATTATCAAGCTTCTCTGCATTCACTTCATCGTTATACATGGGCATCTCAAATTTAACATCAAGTTTTTAAAAAGGTGATTTACTAGTTCCTTTTGAAGTATCATGATGAGTATCAGTAAGGGTTGTGTTAGTGGAAGAGGGTAAAGATGCTTATGAAGAATATGGTGGAGAGGGTAGAGTTTTGTCTCCATTTCCATTACCTCCTCGTGAAGAGCCTTCTCCTCTGGGAGGTTTTGAACTTTCCCCTTTCAACCTAGTATTCCTCTCTTCATAGAAGACCTTCACCATCTCTTTCATGTCAAAGAAATCCCTTTTGAAGGTCTTCTCATATTTTTTCTTGTTTGTAGGTTCTCCTTCAAGAGACATGATATATGGAGTCTCAACTGCAACTTGAGGTTGAACTGGTGTTGGAGATTGTGGCAACCTTGCTCTCCTTCCCCTTGACCCAACTTTCGGGCTTCCAACCATCTTTCCTTATCCTCTTTTGAGTTTTAACCTTTTAATCATGACATAAACTTGCAAACAATTAAATCCTTCTTTCACAAAGAAAACCTAGTGCTTTGATACCAAAATGATCTGATTTAGAATATTAGACTGTAGTGCTAAGATCCTCCTGAGATTATAAACAAAATGCTTTTATTGTGCTTAAGGATTCATGAATTTTTGCAAGTGAAAAATGAGGTTTTATGTTAATTTTATGAGAAATTTCACATAAATAAGAGACTCAACAGTAGCATAAACATGTACAAAAAATCATCAAAAATACATTACAACAAGCACATGATAAAGGAGTTCACCTCTTCTGGGCTATGTCTCCTTGGTCGAACTTCCAATGGCTTGGGCCTCTCTATTATGCTCAAAAGTGTAAAACGATGTGTTTACACTACTAAAATTCTTCTACAACCTACTCTAATGAGTTCAGAATGTCCAAAAATGGCTATCTATCCTGTTTTTGCATCCAATTTGGTGGAAAACTGAAGAAGTTATGACCTCTCCTAGATTTCCCACTATTCGCTACACAAATTGCTCCATTTCCGGCATAATCCTACAAATTAGCTCCAAAAGCACTAAATGATCAAAAATTTCTCCACGTGGTAGTTCACAATCTGTTAGCACTGACAGTCCCATCACAAATCACAATCGGCAAAAAACCAGCGGTCTTATGGTCTGTGAATGTAGTGGGGCGATGTGCAATTGTGATATGGCGGACCCAATGGTACTATTAACTGTTTCCCCTAGTCGCATCGCAGTCGAGATCCTTTCGCAAATCACAATCGACAGAGAACTAGCGAGTAACCTAACGCGAGACTCTGCCTTCTATGGTGTGCGATTGTGATTATCGTATCACAACTCGGGTACGCTGGGGGCTGATTTCTACAATGCCTTCCCTGTTGCGAAGTGTGATTGTGATTTATCACATCACAACCCTAACCTTTCTTGGGGAAAATTATTTAACACAACCCGCCTACGATATGCTATTTGCGAAATGCAGGGGCCAATGGAGGCATGCCACTAGATGTTTCCCCTTTCGCTGAAGGGCCTTGCCACGTCATCTTTTCTTGCCATATGTCCAAGTCAAACATGAAATTTGACATTAGGGGAATTTTGAGGTCTAAAATGGGCCTCCTAAGGCAATTAAAAAATAATAGTGGAAATAATAAAATAAGATTAGATTACATCATTAAAATTTAGAGGGAAAAAAGCAAAAACTATTTTTTCAACTCGTATTTTCAAATTATCTCCCTAAGTTTTTACTCAAATTTTTAGTGTGAGTACTCATTGGATGAAAAGTTTAATTCCTCATCCAAGGAGTACCCATGTTGCATACTTTCGATGGACCTTGATACACAAAAAATGAGAAATACATGAAAAAATTTATTGCAATCACGTTTTTCATGTATTTCACATTTTTCGTGTATCAGAGTCCATCGAAAGTATGCAACATGGGTACTCCTTGGATGAGGAATTAAAATTTTCATCGAATGAGTACTCAAACTCAAATTTTGAGTAAAAACTTAGGGAGATAATTTGAAAATACGAGTCAAAAAGTAGTTTTATTATTTTATTATTTTTTAATATTTTTACCTTTTTACTCCAAAAATGGTGAATCATCCACCATGGTTGAAATCATGATCTTGAATCTTATTAGTTCTTATAAATTTTATTTTGGTTGTACATTTTTCTGAGGAGGCCCATTTTAGACCTCAAATTTCCCCTATTGCTTGCTCTAACTTCTTCATACGAGCTCGGATTCAAGTGTTTTCCACACCGTTGGAATCATAATGACGAGCTCCTCGATCCAAGGCTAAGTTTATCAAGATTCTGACACTTTGAGTTTTGAGCACCTCATCAAGGAGGAAGTATGGCACACTAAGCAATAGGAAATTCTTCTTGGAACTTGAGTTCATGAAGTAATCTAAAGTGGTAATCATATACCACAATCATTCTTCCCTCACATGATATGTATTTCAAAATATGGAAGGCCACCTCATCCCAGGTATAAGGTAGGCTTTCCCTCCTAACTCCATTATTTTCCTCAACAAGCTTTTCATTGGAATTGAAGAAAATATTTTTAGTAGTGACACTGGTGTCTTTGTATTCTTTGTATTCCTAGGGTTAGGGTTGTTACCCTGCTAATTATTTCAGGGTTGAGAGAGATAGCCAACCCCCTCACCACAGTGGTGGCACTGTCCTTTGTTTGTGAATTTAGAGACATGGAAATTTCAAAGGAAATTTCATCATCATACCATTTCAAAAACTCAAAGAATCCTAGCCACCGGTGGCTTCTAAAAATGCCTACCATAGGAGGGTGTAGTTGGATTCTCTTGGTGTCTGAGGGATCCCTTCTATTAAATCCCCCCCATCTCTTCTATATGTTTTTAACTAAGTGAAGGAGAGATACTTCTTCAATAGATTCATTGTATAATTCAATGGTAGCTGTGACTTAAAATTCCTTGTTGATGACAATTTCCTACATTTCCATTACTCTACTACCTGAAAAGAACTTTTAATTTCACAATTAGACTGCTACTGCCTGTAGAATTTGAAGTGAAATTTGATGCAATATTGTGGATGGATGAAGGAGATGGTGGCACTTACTTTTTATCAAGGATTCTAGGATGAAGGTGGTAATTTGGAGACCAGTTCGAACCTCTATAGATTTCCTCCACCTTCTCAACCTTCCTATAGCAGTCCCTCGACCCTCCTATGTCAGTTGCAGGCTTTCTTGTAGCTCCTCCCTATAGAAATTGCAGAACAGGGTTCGAAACTCCTTGATGGCACCCCAAGCTTGTCTTCTCCCTAAATTTTTTTGAAATGAGAAGTTATGTAAAAGAACTCAAGCCCTGGTACATAATATGCCATTTTTGGCTTAGGCTTGGAGCATTGTGGTGACTTGGTAGTCACATGGCATTTCCTCTTTTGGATCATTGTCCCCACTCTAAGTAATTATTTCTCTGTTTCTCATAATCACCACCCATTATCTACGATCTCAACTTGGCTGTTGTGACATCTCCACATTGCATGGGTGCTTACCATCACCTTTAGTTTACTAGCCAAGGGTGGCCAAGTTAATGGGCCACCTCCAGCTTATTAAAGCATCCCCTCTTCACATTTACACATTTTTCATTATTCACACATAGGAAGGAGGTAATAGTTATCCATATCTGTGCCTACCTCATGATCGAACTACTACAGGGATTTTCATACTGGAGATGGACCATATTATTGGCATCAAGGGAGTTGACTTGCTAGCTTATTTCCTGTGGATTTATTCATTGCTCCTCATGATGTTTGACTGCTATGTTTGATGTGTTTGCAAGTGCCTTGTTGATGTTCAAGTTGCTACTATTGGTGGAGAGTCCTCCTAGGAGTGATATGATTGGTTCAAAGTGGCCACATAAGTTTCCATCATCCCCGTACTGATGAGAAAAAAACAAGATCAGTGATTTTTGTGATGTGTGCACAAGATGATATACGAGGAGGTTTTGTTCCTGTCGCAATCCTTTCCTTTTCGTATGGGGTCTTCAATCTACATGGGGGTGATGACAGAATTTGTAATAGGTCTTGAGGAAAATTCAAGGACCATTAGGGAGTAGTGTAAACTTGTAGAAATTAATATAATGGATTTTGTGTGTTTTTAAAATTTTCAACAGGAATAAGACAAAGTGAGTGAATAGTGAGTGATTTTTTGTGAAATGGGATGGATGAGTGATAGATCGATGATGGACCATGATGGGGGAACCTTATTCACCATTCTCAAGGTCACAGGGTCTCTGTTGGGTTTTCCTTGTCCTCATATCTCCCTCCTGTAGATTTTCAAAACCCTCTTGTAGCACTACAAGACCTTCCTGTAACAATCACAACTCCTTCCTGGAGTAGTCCAAAGAGGGGGTGAACTTGAATTTTGGGCTAATGGGATGGTGGAGAGAGGTCACCAAATGTGTGGAGATGATGGAAAGGAAGTGGATGGATGGAAGAATGAAGGAATCTTGAGAATTTTTTCCTTGTAGCCATCGAATCTGTTGTTGTATATAATCCTGGTGTAGGTTTTAACCCCGTACATAAATTACTTGCATACGAATTCTAAAATACAGAAAATAAACAATCCGATAGAATAACACATAAAACACATATACACAGAGATTTTCCCCTGGATCCCAAAACCGGGAATACTAGCTTGATTTTCCATTATGTTCCTTTCAATGTTATAATACATATTTGTACATGCGGAAGCATCCAATACCATGCATCGAAAACCATCGTGTCCAATACCATTGACCGAAAACCATCACATCCAAAAAGCATGTGTGAAAATCATGCACAAAACCATAGGTGGGTCCGCCCATCCTAACATAGGGTCCAAAACCAAAATTTTCTGAGGCGCTGCCCCAAACCCCAGAAAGTGGGGTTACGGGTACGCCTCAAACCCGCTGTGACCCCCCCGGCTACGCAATTGGAAAAACAAAGGGGGGGCAGACTCTAACCATCCGGTTAACTACGTGGGC
Organism: Pinus tabuliformis; assembly: GCA_031772625.1. Taxonomy (NCBI): domain Eukaryota; kingdom Viridiplantae; phylum Streptophyta; class Pinopsida; order Pinales; family Pinaceae; genus Pinus; species Pinus tabuliformis. The sequence continues at coordinate 509,891,331 of CM062807.1, forward strand.
TAGTCATGGAAAGAATATAACACAACCCACCATCTCCCACTTGTTGTTTTCTTTCCACAGGGGGCCACAAGAGAGCTTAGTCATTTTTCCAGCCCTGAAACACCCATTGTCTCTCTACACCAAGAGAACTTCTCAGAGCTCACATATTTTGTCAATGCATCTGCAATATTCTTCAAAGTGTCCACCTTTACCAGCAACACCTTTTTGTCTTCTATCATATCCCTCACAAAGTGATACTGAACATCAATGTGCTTTGTCTTTGAATGATATGCAGGGTTCTTCGCCAAGAAAATTGCACTTTGGCTATCACAGTCTATCCTTATAGCTCGTTGTACTAACCCCATACTTGAACACGATCTCTGCAACCAAACTATGTTAGGCCCTTATACTACTAGTGTAACCCCTTATTGTTATTAGTAAAACCCACTTATTATATTGATGTACCCATGTAGTGCCCATATTGTTACTATTGTGCCCCATAGAAGCCCACTATTGTTATTATTGTGCCCTTACATTATTATTGTTATGTCGGCTCTGATTATGTTATGACCCCTTAGACTCCTATATATAGAAAGGAGGTCTTTTCATTTGTATCATCAAAGAATTGTTCATTTATGTAATGTAAAGGAGGTTTCCCCCTCGAAGAGGCTGAATTCTAAGGCGTTGATCTATCTTTTCTATCTTTTCTTGAGCTGTTTTCATAACATTTGGTATCAAAGCTTTGGATTCTAGGGTTTTGCTGCTCCAAACAAGTCATCATGGAATTTTCACTATAACTTTTTTTCTGCGACATTTCAGAAGTTGCAAAAAAAAACCCATTTGAGAAGAAATCACATTGAAACTCGCGTCTGAATTTCAAAACTTTTTCCGCTATATTTGCGGAGATATGATCTGAGGAAGTTGGTCTTTTTGCAGACTCCTGAATTACATTCCAAATAGGTGACCTGGGGAAAAACGTCATAACTTTCTCTCTGGGAATCGGATTGAAATTTTGTAAGAAGGTACAGAAAGAGGACGGACTGTAGATTTTTGTATATCGTTTTCAAATCCAAAGGTCAAAACAGTGACATGTGGCACTTCATACAAGTTCACTCTTCTGGAAAGGTCTATAATCAGGTCATCTTGGGAGATTGTGCATAACTCTTTCTTAGAGAATCCAATTTGGATCCGACTAGTGGCATTGGAAAGAGGACACAGAGGGCTACTACAGGCCACAATTTTAGAACTTAAAGATCTGAAAGTACAGAGTTATAGTCATTTCAAGGTCGAGCTCCTAAAATAAAAAAAAGCAAGATGAGGAAGTTTGATGGCAAGGATCCGGTAAATTGGATACTTCAGATGGAGCAATATTTTGATCTACATGGTGTACAACTGTTACAAAAGGTATGTATTGCATCTTCATATTTAGAACCAGATCAATTTTTATGGTACGAAGGGCTTTGTTCTCGTAAACAACTTGTTACATGGTCAATTTTCACGGAGGAAATGATAGCACATTATGAGGATACAAAGAGCAACACCTTCTTTAGAGCAACACCACAACAATTGGAAAGAGTAAAAGGGCTTTGTGACATAGTGGAAAGAAAAATTATGGAAACCAGGAAGTGTACCCCTCACAACTATAAAGATGGAAGTGTTGTTTCTCCTAGCCTTCCACAACCTACAAGGGTTACACCACAACAATTGGAAGAAAAAAGAGAAAAAGGGATTTGTTACAATTGTGATAGCAAATGCACTAAAGGTCATAAGTGTGTTGAGAAGAAATTATTTTACATAGAATATGAAGAGGAGGAAGAAAAGGATCAAGAAACATCAAAAGAAGAAGATATACACCAGGACCCCACCCCAGAGAAAGAAGAAATGAATCAGACCATATCTTGTAAAGCATTGGCAAGAATTACCACTCCTCAAACTCTCAAGATAGAAGACATATCAAGAAGAAAAATGTGCAAGAATTGAAAGATCACATCGAGAAAGAAGAAATGAATCCAACCATATCTTGTAATTCATTGTTCGAAATTACCACTCCTCAAACTATCAAGATAGAAGGACATATCAAGAAGAAAAATGTTCAAGAAGTGAAAGATCACATCGAGCATCAAGAAATGAATCCGACCATATCTTGTAAAGGATTGGAAGAAATTACCACTCCTCAAACACTAGATATAGAAGGAAATATCAAGAAGAAAAAGGTTCAAGCAATGAAAGATCACATCGAGCATCAACAACAAGTTCTCCAACTTTTAAAGGATAACGCCACTTCGGTGCAAAATCAAACGAAACAACAGGTAGATAAACATTGTAGTGATAAATGTTTTGATGTAGGTGATTGGGTATTTTTACTGCTACATCTCAAGCAAGCTATTTATGAGAAGAAAATGTTGGTAATACTACATGCACTTAAAAAATGGCGACCTTACCCAATGGGAAGACTCTTCAAGGATGAGGATGTGGAAGCATTGTTTTGTGCTATTTATATTATCCAACCAGATTGGATAAATGAAGCAAGGGATGAATGGAAGAAGGACGAAGAAGTATGGCCACTTATTCAAAAGTTGCAAAAGATCCCAATTCAAACAATATTACCAGAAATTGAAGAGGAAGGAAAAATCATATTGGAACCTGGAGCAATCATAGAAACAAGAACCCGACAGCTACAAAATCGATCAATTCCAAAGTATCTCATCAAGTGGAAGAACTTACCCGCTGAAGATTCCACATGGGAGGACAAGAATTTTATACAGAAGCATCAAGAACTACTCAAGCGTTGAGGACAATGCTTTTTGAAGGAGAGGGGCATGTTAGGCCCCTATACTACTAGTGTAACCCCTTATTGTTATTAGTATAACCCACTTATTATATTGGTGTACCCATGTAGTGCCCATATTGTCACTATTGTGCCCCATAGAAGCTCACTATTGTTATTATTGTGCCCTTACATTATTATTGTTATGTCGGCTATGATTATGTTATGACCCCTTAGACTCCTATATATAGAAAGGAGGTCTTTTCATTTGTATCATCGAAGAATTGTTCATTTATGTAATGTAAAGGAGGTTGCCCCCTCGAAGAGGCTGAATTCTAAGGCGTTGATCTATCTTTTCTATCTTTTCTTCCTTGCTTGCATGAGTGGCTACCATGTATTCTGCCTCTGTAGTTGATAGTGCCACTACAGATTGCTTCTTACTCATCCAACTGACTGCACCTCCTAATAGGTTAAACACATACCCACTTGTAGATCTTCTCTGATCCAGATCTCTAGCCCAGTCTGCATCAATAAAGCCGCGAATATCCAACATTCTGTCTAATCCTGATCTTCCTTGGTAGCACAAACCATAATCACTAGTGCCACACAAATACTTGAAAACCTGCTTCACTGTTGTCCAGCGCTCCTTCCATGATTTTAACATAAACCTGCTCAATACTCCCACAGCATGTGCAATGTCAGGTCTAGTACAGAACATTACATACATCAGGCTACCGACTACACTTGCATATGCAACACGGGATATGTCCTCTTTCTCTTCTTGTGTCTTGGGACACTGTTTAGCAGATAACTTTAGACCTACAGGAATAGGAACCTTCACCGGTTTACTATCCTGCATATTAAACCTCTGCAATATTTTCTGGACATACTTCCTCTGGTTTAACCAGAGCTTCCTCTTTGCCCAATCTCTTTTAATTTCCATGCCCAAAATATAGTTTGCAGCACCAAGATCTTTCATGTCGAATTTGGAGGACAATTGGGTCTTCAAATCCTGGATAATTTCTTTGTCATTTCCAACCAGCAACATATCATCCACATACAAGACCAAATAAACAACATGGTCACCAATTAATTTAAAATACACACAATGATCTGCTTTGCTTCTGTTGAAGCCAAGTCCCTGTATAAATGTATCAAATTTATGATACCACATCCTTGGTGACTATTTTAACCCATACAGAGACATATTTAACTTGCATACCAATTCTTTCTTACCCTTCATTGCAAAGCCTTCAGGGTGCTTCATGTAGATCTCCTCTTCTAGATCCCCGTGAAGAAATGTTGTCTTCACATCCATCTGTTCTACCTCAAAATCAAAAGCAATAGCAATGGATAAAAGTAATCTAATAGAAGTTACCTTGGCAACAAGAGAAAAAATATCACCAAAATCAATTCCCGGCACCTGGGAGTAACCTTTTTCTACCAACCAAGCTTTGTATTTCTCCATCTTTCCTTCTGCATTTGTCTTCTTCTTGAACACCCATTTTCTGCCAATGGGTTTCCTTCTAGCCGACAACTCCACCAGAACCCAAGCCTCACTTTTGTGCAAAGATGCCATTTCATCAACCATGGCCTCTTTCTAGAGTTTTCCATCCTCTGAATCTACTGCTTCCTTCACGGTTCTAGGATCATCGTCAGTAATAGATAAACCAAAATTTGAACAAAAAGTAGATGGACTATACCTTTCTCACTGCCTTCATTCTCAAACTGATCTTCTCACACTCGGAGTTTCTGGCTCTTCATCTTTTGATTCCTCCTCTGATGTAGAGTCTGATTCTTCCTCCTTAACCTCAAACTTTATCTTCTCAGGTTCCTTTGGTTGGACTTCATGTTTAATAGCATCTTTCACCTCTTTGAACACCACATCTCAGCTGTACACAACTTTCCTTATTACTGGGTTCCAAAGCTTATAACCCTTTAAACCATCCTTATACCCAATAAAGATGCACTTTTTAGATTTACTATCCAACTTGGTTTGTTTCTCCTTTGGAACATGTACATATGCATCACATCCAGATACCCGCATATGTGAAAGAGAGGGTTTCTTACTAGTCCATACCTCTTGTGGAGTCTTATCCTCCAATGATGATGAAGGTGATCTGTTGACCAGGTAAAATGCAGTATCCACTGCTTCTGCCCAGAATTCCTGTCCTAACCCGACACCACTGAGCATGCTTCTTGCCCTTTCCATCAACGTCTTATTCATTCTTTATACAACTCCATTTTGCTGAGGTGTATACGGAGCAGTCCTCTGTCATGCTATACCACACTTCTTACAAAATTCTTCAAATTCCTTGTTGCAAAACTCTCCACCATTATCTGTCCTCAACACCTTTATTTTCTTCTCTGTCTGATTTTCCACGAGAGCCTTAAATTCTTTAAACCTGTCAAAGGCTTCAGAATTATTCTTAAGGAAATATATCCATGTATTCCTTGAGAAGTCATCTATAAATGATACATAGTACACAAACTTACCCAGTGATGGAACATTCACAGCTCCAAACACATCACTGTACACAAGTTCTAATACCTATTTCGCCATCTTACTACCAGAGCGAAAACTCACCCGATTCTACTTCCCATATACACAATTTTCACAGAAATCAAAATCCAGAGAGCTATTACTCATACCTTCTACCATACATTTACCATGAAGTATTCGAAGGTCCTTCTCTCCAATATGTCCAAGCCTTTGATGCCACAACATGGTCTTCTCTCCAGAGACCACTAGATTTTCTACTCCACTTTTAGGAACCACAGAACTATTGCACCCATCAAAAACAGTGCTACCTTGCAGCTTGTACAGAGTTCCAATCCAAACTCCCCACATCAATACCAGTGCTCCCTGAACCATTTTGCAGGTATCCTTCTCAAACATTGTTTTTACACTTGCATCATCCAACTTTCTTACAGAAATCAGATTTCTAGCCAATGCAGGAATATGCAGAACACTCTGAAGTGTTCTAACCCTTCCACCTTGCAACTTCAATTTTACTTTTCCACGATCAATGATTCTAGCCTTCTTGTCATCCCTGTAGAAGGAGCATCATTAGATCCCTTTCCTTTATCAGGAGCTTTAGATTTACAGTCCCTTTTGTAGTGCCCTTCCTTTCCACATTTCCAGCACACCACCTTTACAGGTTTTCCTGGAGATTTAGATCTCCCTCTAGATTTAGATCTCCCACTCAATGACTTATTTTTGTTTCTGTTCTAGGACCGTCCTTGCACAGACAAGGCATCACCATTTTGGCTCTCCATATTTTTTCGTCTCATCTCCTCCATCAACAAGGATGAGACTACTTCATCAAACTGCAAGGCAGTTGCATTGCTACCTATTGCAATAACCAGACTATCCCACGAATCTGGTAGAGAACACAACAAATTGATGCACTTATCTTCATCTGAAATTTTAATATCAACAGATGCTAACTAACTTACCACAGTATTAAATGCGTTCAGATGCTCTGTCACTAAGTCTCCATCTTTCATCCTCAGGTTATACATCTTTTTCCGCAGGAATAGTTTATTCACCAGAGACTTAGATTGTTACAAAGTCCCGAACTTGTCCCACAAAGCCTTCACCGTAGCTTCCCCTGATACATTCAACAATACTAAATCTAAGACACACAATCGTATTATGCTCTTTGTCTTCCGATCCAACTTCTTCCATTCTTCATCGGACACTCCCATTGGTTTAGTACCTAGATCTACCATAATCCACTAATCTTTATCCACCAACAGATCCTCCATCTTGAGTTTCCACAACTCAAAACTCTAACCATTAAATTTCCCGATCTCTATCTTTCCACTGCTCGCCATATTCTTTAACCACCATAATCGATCTCACAGATCTCCCACTGAACAGGGTCTACCACAGGCCAAAGCGAAAACCCTCAGCAACAAAGGCATCCCCTTGAAGCCAAAACTTCTCCGATACCAAATGTAGGTTTTAACCCCGTACAGAAATTACCTGCATATGAATTCTAAAACACAAAAAATAAACAATGCGAGAGAATAACACATAAAACACATATACACAGAGGTTTTCCCCTGGATCCCAAAACCGGGACTACTAGCTTGATTTTCCATTATGCTCCTTTCAATGTTAAAATACATATTTATACATGTCGAAGCATCCAATACCATGGACCGAAAACCATCACGTCCAAAAAACATGTGTGAAAATCATGCATAAAACCATAGGTGGGTCTACCCATCCTAACATAGGGTCCAAAACCAAAATTTTCCAGGGCGCTGCCCCGGACCCCAAAAAGTGGGGTTACGGGTATGCCTCAAACACCCTATAAACCCCAGCCCCCACCCCGCTACACAATCGGCACAACAAGGGGGGGGCTCCGCCCCCCCTCTAACCCTCCAGTTAACTACGTGAGCTAGTCATGGAAAGAATATAACACAACCCAACACCTAGAAAATGACAAAACGATCAGTTGCCATGGTAAAAATCCTTTCCTTATGTATTTTTATTTTTTTATTTCTTCCTTTAGACACACAGGCTTCCTCAGAGGAGGTTTTCTACCTATATGCCTACTGTAGGTGCCTCAAGAGAGGTTTTCACCTAGGGATCTTTATCACTTTTTTCTCTCTTACTTTTTCTCCGGGGCTGCCTGAGAGAGGTTGTCAACCCAGGAGTTAGCCTTAGATGCCTCACAGAGGTTTTCCTCCATGCATTCTTCCTTTTTTTTTCTTTTTCTTTTTTTCTTTCTTTCTTTCTAACAAAATATGTAATTGTGTTGTGGACTGGGATCTATGGTGCTCTCAATCACATTGACTTCTCTATTGATTTTACTGATGAATTATGCCTTAGACATAGGTTTCTTGTATAACTTCATCATGTAACCATTGACAAGCAAGGGGATCCCTTCCTCATCAATGGTCCTGATTTGAATAGCTCCATTTTCATGACATTTTTCTATCAGGTATTGGCCTAACCATCTTATGATCTATGTTACTTTAAAATCTTTGAACCTAGAATCATATAATAATGCCCAATCCCCTTCTTGAAATACCTTTTCCTTGATATTTTTATCTTGTTAAACCTTCCTTTGCAATTGTATAACTTCAGTGTGGAGGAGGGCCTATATTTTGAACTCATCTAGGCCATTCAATTGGAGAAACCTCTCTTGTTGTGCTTTGGTGACATCTAAGTCCAATTGGGTTGTCATTCTCAAAGTATTATACTCAAACTCAATAGAAAGTAGAGCTTTCTTCCCATAGACTAGATCATATGGAGTGAACCCAATAGTTGTCTTCCATGTGGTGTTATAGGCCCAAGTGGCCTCCACTAATATGTCTACTAAATATCTCCTGTCATTGCTCACAACCTTGGTGAGGATGATCTCCAATGCCCTATTTTTAACCTCTACTTGCACATTTTCCTGAGGGTGATATGAAGTAGATTTTTTTTGTTTGATATGATGTTGCCTTAAGAAATTCTCAATCAGATGTGATGTGAATTGAGCCCCTTGATCGGTGACTATCTCCCTTGGGTACCCGAATTTGTAGAAAATATTTTCCCTTAAGAACTCAACGAATTTCTCCTCTATTATTGCTTTGATAGCCCTTGTGTTAGCCCACTTTATCAAGTAATCCATGCACACAATGATGTACTTTTTCTTCCCTAATTGTGGATCGATTGACCAAATGAAAGTCATGCCCCACTTGTCAAATGGCTCTAAGGCCACTTGAGGTTGTAGAGGAATTTCATCCCTGGGTGCAGTTTTCCCATCCTATGGCACTTATCACATCTGCTAGTATACCTTGTTGCTTCTTGGTGGAGAGTGGGCCAATAGTAGCCAGCTTGGTGAAGACATTTCCAAATTCCTCTCCATTCCATTTTTTGAGTAAGAGTTTTATTTGCTTGAGTTTTTATTGGAAGACAAACATTCTAGACCCCTTAACGAGGCTCACGCTTTGATCCCTAAATTTTGCTGATGAGTTTGGTATTATAGAACCAAAATTACTCAAATATGAATAGTCTTTTTGAATGCTTGCCCATATTTCTCCATGAGTGTTATTGATCAGGTGCTCAAAATTAGGCTCAAAACTCAAAGTGTGAGAATATTAATAAACTTAGCTTCAGATCGAAGAGCTCGTCGTTCTAATTCCAACAGTGTGAACAACACTCCAATCTGAACTCATATAAAGAAGTTAGAGCAAGTCAAATTTCAGGTTTGACCTGGACAGATGGTAGGAAAAGATGATGTGGAAAGACCCTTCAGCGAATGGGGAAGCTTCAAGTGGCAGGCTGGCATTGGCCCCCACATTTCACAAATCGGATATCACAGGCGGGTCATGTTAAATAATCGTCCCAAAGCAAGGTCACAGTTGCGATGTCATAAATCACAATTGCACTTAGAAATAGGGAAGGCATTGCAAAAATCAGCCCCCACTGTACCTGGATTGTGATGCGATAATCACACTTGTAGATCATAATCACACACCACAGAAGGCAGAGTCCTGCATTTTGTTACCCATTGGTTCTCCACCAATTTAGATTTGCGAAAGGATCCTGGATGTGATGCGACTAAGGGTTACAATTAATAGTACCATCGGGTCCGTCATATCGCAATCACACATTGCCCCATTGAGTTCACAGACCATAAGACCGTCAGTTTCGCTGATTGTGATTTATGATGGGACAGTAGGTACTGATAGATTATGGACCACTGTGCAGTCAAATTTTTTCTCAATTAGCACTTCTGGGAACTAATTTATAGGATCATGTCGGAAATGGAGCAATTTGTGGAGCAAATAGTGGGAAATCTAGGAGAGGTCATAACTTCTTCATTTTTCCACCAAATTGGATGCAAAGAGAGCCTAGATATATAGTTTTTGACATTCAAAACTCATTAAGCAGATTATAGAAGAATTTGAGCATTGTAAACACATATTTTTACACTTTTGATCATAATAGAGAGGCCCAAGCCATTGGTGGCCGGACTAAGGAGAAGTATCCAAGGAGGGGTGAAATCCTTTATCATGTTCCTATTGTAATGTGTTTTTGATGCTATTTTGTACATGTGTTATGTTGCTTTTCAGTCTCTTATTTATGTTAAATATCTCATAAAATTTACATAAAAACTCATTTTTCACTTAAAAATTTCATGAATCCTTAACCATAATGAAAGCATTTTGTTTCTAATCTAAGGAGGATCTTAGCACAGCAATCTAATATTCTAAATCAGATCAATTTTGGTATCAGAGCACTAGGTTTTCTTGGTGAAAGAAGGATTTAACTATTTCCAAGTTTATGTCATGCTTACAAGGTTAAAACTCAAAAGAGGAGAACGAAAGCTAGTTGGAAGCCCTGAAGTTGGGTCAAGGGGAAGGATAGCAAGGTTGCCACAATCTCCAACACCATTTTAGCCTCAAGTTACAGTTGCAACTCCAGAGATCATGTCTCATGAAGGAGAATCTAGAAACATGACAGAAGATGAGAAGACCTTGAGAAAGGTTTTCTTTGACATGATAGAGATGGTGAAGGTCCTATATGAAGAGAGGAATACCAGGTTGCAAGGGGAAAGTTCCAAACCTCCCAAAGGAGAAGGATCTTCAGGAGGAGGATATGGAAAAGGAGGTGATGGAAATGGAGACAAACCTCCACCCTCTCCAACATCCTCTTCATCTTCTTCTTCACAAGAATATTCACCCTCTTCCACTTACATTACCCTTACTCATACTCATCATCATACTTCAAAAGGAACTAGTAAATCACCTTTTTTAAAACTTGATGTTAAATTTGAGCTGCCCATGTATAATGGTGAAGTGAATGCAGAGTAGATTCTTAATTGGATTTGTCAGTTGGAGGTCTATTACAGGATTCAAAACATTCAAGAGGATGACATAAAGACTCAGTTAGCTTCATTGAGAATGGAGGGTGCAACACTAGTATAGTGGGAATCAAAGACCCAAGAGGATATTAAAAAAAATGTTAAGATCCCAATTTCTTGGAATGATTTCATTGCTGTAATCAAAAGAAAATTCTACCCTCTAGCTTATATGTAGAAAGCCATCATGAATTGGCAGAACTTTAGACAACTTAAAGGTCCAAATGTGCAAGATTACACCTAAGAATTCAGAAAAAGGTCTTTGATGTTAGGTGTAGATTTGCAATCACATGACACATTGCTGAAGTACATAGGGGGTTTACACAGTTACCTTAGTAATAATATCGTAATGTTTAATCCCAATAATCTAGATGATGTGTGTGTCCGGACCACTCATCATGAGGCAAGAGGGAAAAGCACCCTAGAAGAAGGTAGTAAAAAGCCATTTAAGAGTAAAGGAAAGGAAAATGCTTTCAAAAAAGGAGAGAAAGTTACATGAAAACATTGATCCAGAGAGGGACACAACGAATCTCATTGTTGGAAGCTTCATCCCGAAATGAGACCAAAAAGAAACAAAAACAAGGGAAAACAAAAGACAACTGCAACCACTCAGCATGATTTGGGATCCAATTCAGGTGATGAAACTAAAATCACAGCCATGGGGTTAAAAGGAAAAGAATCCATTGCCAGCACTATTTCTTCGGACTCGCAAAATGAAACTCTAAATGAAAAGAGGAGAATAGAACTTTTTCACGTAAGGGTGATATCAAAACACAAAAATATTGATACTCTTTTCGATAGTGGCTCTCAAGCCAATCTTATCTGTGAAAACATTGTCAAAAGTTTAAATTTGGAAATAGTTCCATGCCATAAACCGTATCTACTTGGATGGGTGTGTGATGATGTGCAATTGCAGTTTACGAGAAAGTGTAAACTAAGATTCATCATTACTACAAATTTCATATATGAAGTGGAGCTTGACATTGTGCCATTAGGTATCTATCGCATAGTTTTGGGTAGCTCATACCTTTATGAAAGAAAAGCTATCCTCCATAGACATGAAAATAAATATCATTTATTCAAATATGGAGTAGAATCTATTGTGAGAGCTCGTAGTAAGAAAACAAATCTTTCGCTTGTTAATGCAGGGAAGATGAAAAGACTAGTGAATTCAAGCAAGACTTTTGTGCTTCTAATGATCAAACCCATGAAAGATGTTGATAATGAAGCTTTTAAAGGTTGTGATTCAAATATGAAATCTAAATTGGTTGATGGAGTCAACCAATATGGTGAGATGTTTCAGGAACCAAAGCGATTATCTCCTAAGAGAGGAATCCAACATGAGATACAATTGGAGTAATATTTTCCTCTTCCTAACATTAGCATGTACAGTATGTCAGTGATGGAAAGCGCAAAAATTAAGAAGCAAATTCAAGAGTTGTTGAAAAAGGGATCATCAGAGCATATTCCTCACCATGTGGTTCATCTATTGTCTCGGTGCCAAAGAAGGATGGAACATGGCACATGTGTGTGGAATTTCGTGCATTGAACAAAATTACGGTAAAGAACCGTTACCCACTGCCCAGAATAGATGATTTACTTGATCAATTGAAAGATGCAAAGTATTTTACTAAGTTTGAGTTAAGAAGTGGCTACCATCAATTTAGAATAGCTAAAGCAGACATTTGGAAGACAATATTCAAAGCAAAATAGGGTTTCTTTGAATGGCTAGTTATGTTGTTTGGTTTATGTAATGCTCCCGCTACATTCATGCATGAGATGAATGATGTATTAAGGCCATTTATTGATGAGTTTGTCATAGTCTACTTATATGACATCTTCATTTTCAGTAAATCTCATGATGAACATGTCATGCATGTAAGAAAAGTACTTGATGTCTTGAGAAAAGAACAGTTGTATCTTAAGATGTCAAAGTGCGAGTTTTGGAAAACTTCTTTAGTTTACTTGGGTCATATTGTTGGAGGAGGTGAGTTGAAAATAGATCCCTCCAAGGTTGATGTCATAGTGAATTGGCTAAGGCCCAAGAAAGTTACAGACGTAAGAATATTTTTGGGAGCAGCCCAATATTGGAGGAAATTCATTGCTAATTTCTCTCTTATAGCAACTCCATTGCATGCGTTGACAGGCGTGAAAAATATTTTTCACTCTGGAGGAAAACAATAAACAACCTTTGATGTATTGAAGGAAAAGATCAGCACAGCTGCAATAATTTAACTTCCAGAATTGAGACAGACATTTGAGATTCATACTGATGCTAGTGACTACGTTATGGATGCAGTCCTCATGCAACATGGTAAGCCTATATGTTTTCCTTTGGAAAATTTTAATGGTGCAGTGATTAATTATCCTACATATGACAAGGAATTGTATGCGATTATGCAAAGTGTGAAAAAACGGAAACACTACCTGATGGGTAAGGAAGAGTCATTCACACTGATCATCAACCATTGCAATACCTGAAATAACAATCAAAGTTGTAGCAATCAAGGCACTTCCGATGGATGGGTTTTCTTCAACAATTCCACTTGGTAATCAGGTATAAGAAAGGTATCTACAATAAAGTTTCTGATATGCTTTCTAGGCCTATTGTTAGTGCATCTACTTTACTCAAGAATAATTATGTTTTACATGAAAGTTATATTGAGAAATATGCATCAGAAAATGACTTTCAAGATGTTTATGCAAGCTTGAGTCAAGGTAACCAAGTAGAGGAATTAGATTATCATTTGCATGATAACTTATTGTACCATCTTGGCAAGCTTTGTATTTCACAGGGAGAAAGAGTTAACATCATAAGAGAGGCACATACTTCTCTTATTGATGGTCATTTTAGTGTAAGTAAGACGGTGGCACATCTACAGAGGTATTTCTATTGGCCTCATATGCTTGAAAGTGTGTATTGTTTTATTGAAGGATGTTCATTATGTGCAATCAGTAAGCCTAGCAATAGGAATTTAGGATCATAGACACCACTTCTGGTTCCTACATGACCGTGGGAGAGTGTTTCTATGGATTTCATAGGAGGTATTCCATTGTCAAAAAGAGGTCATGATTATTTGTATGTAGTTATGGATAGGTCCAACAAAATGTGTATTTTTATGCCATGTATGTTATCGGGAAATCTAGCATCTATGCAGAGCTACTAGTCCCACTAAGACGGGTAGCTATCTTAGAAGCAAACAGATTAAAGTTACTTTCGTTTTCCTTTATGAGAAGTAGATAGGAGAAGATCAAAGAATACCAACCTTAGTCTTTCGCTCGGTTCCTTGCTTGTTCCTTCTCCTCATCGACAAGTCTTTACCGCTTCTCCCTTGACCACTCCGCTTCAAAGAGTACCTGTAAAGTCAAAGCAGCATAATACCTTCAAAGTGCAGATATCTACAATCATAAACAATATAGGACCAGATATATATTGACCACACAAGTGCATACACTATCAGACATATAAGAATTATGGAGGAAAACTTGAATAGCTTTATTGATATAAAGATTAGAAGAGAGGATTACAACCCATTGATCTGACCCAGTGTTATCCTCCCAGCATGAAAGCCCTTCTTCACCTCATGAAAAGCTTAGATCACCCAACACTATGATATTCCACCGAGAAACCAACAGCACTTCCTTACAAGATACAAAATTCCAGCCTCTGGATCTCTGGGATGAGGGATCCATATATAGATGATTGCAGGGAGGTGAGTCAGCTTCTGGGATTTTGGTTAGTGTCTTCTCTCTAATAGTTCTTGATTCCACTTGGATATTGATGATCTCTTACTCATCCCTGGGTGAATTCAGAGAGGCAAGTGTCACAGGAGAAGTTTCTGGAAGATTCCATGATCATCCACCTTGCAAACTGTCTCTGCCATTTGTCCATTCTCGCCCATCGCACCCTTCAAAAGGGCTTTCCAATATGCATCGCACCTTTTACACTGGGCAGGTGAGATGCATTGAGCAACCTGTATGGTCTAGTTTTGACCAGTTCTGAGCAGTTTTCTGTGGAGAACTTCTGGGAGATGATGTAATCAGCTGACCTTGTTCCTTTAGGGCATGAAACAACACTTTTAGGGATTCAGAAGCCCTTGGTTTATGGACATATATGATTGGGGTTGCAGTGCCCAAAAATGTCTATAACAGTTGCTCCCTAAAGCATGAGGTCGTTAATCTTTTGATGTCGGGTGAAATGCTTTATCATGAGGATCTGAGGTTTTTCGAGCTGGAAGGCGACCTGTAATAAGATACAATACAATACATTATCTTCATAATATTTTCATGATCTAGCTGAGGCGGGCATTCCCATGCTCAGCTTTATAAATTCATTTTCATGTACATAGGACAGACAACCGTCTGTGTGGCAAACTGATGATTCTGATAGAGCCATCATCCTTTGATTCGGATGATCATCTGTGCAACAATGATGTACATTTGATGTCTTTACTTTCCTCAATATATCGCAGCCCAGATGTATGAAACTAGATCCGGGGTCTTCGAAACTCATCCAATCTTCACTCGAAGTACAAGTCGATCCATGTGAAAAATGTTCTGGAGTCGAACATGGAAAGACATCGCCTGATTACCAGCCAATGATGTAAGAGGTTAACAGGCGCGAGAGGAATCATCGATAATGATGATGACCCTCAAGGTATGATAGTACAATTCGCGTGGTGTGAAAATGGGACGTGGCATCGAACACCACGCAAAATCTCTCGGTCAAAGGCCATTGATGTAAACCTGTCGCCAAAAGTGAGAAACTTGGCATTGAGGCATGCAAGCTTCAAAGTACTGAAAGGGTTGTTCCTAGGTCGACTTCTTGGATAATGAGCTGATGTCAACAAGAAGTGACCCGTCGTAGGAGGGCCTTAATGAATCCCACATCTACGACATGGAACGGAGAAAATGACTTTTGGAGGTGAAAATGATCTGATGATACAGGGTTCAGGGTGGCGGTCATGAAAGAATGAAGTGTAAAGGTATTGCAGCGGATGAGACACAAGATGGGTTGGTGAATTCTCTGATCGACTTCTCTTGAACATATCGGTGACACTTGATATGGATTGGTAGCGTTAACCCCAAATATGGATGGTACGGTGGACCAATGGTAATACGACCAGTGAATGGAATAACCCAACCCGACTCAAACATGGAGTGAAAGTGTCATGTTCAAGAGCGACTTGCTACCAATAAAGCTTCTTCAAGTTTTATTCCCAATTTTTCCCCAATCATTGCTGACCAGTACCTCTTTATTTTTATCAAGCTTGAGGAGAATAACATATGCTTGTTCTATAATTTGCCCTTCGGGCAAACCCGTCGCCATGTTTTAACGAGCCTAGAGATGGTGAAGCTTGTTCTTGTCTATATGGACAAGTTTGTCACTATTGGTTTTAATGAGTTTAACGACAAAGATAACTCGGTCCTTTTTCAATTTTAGAGAGTCTGAAAAGGGACATAAAGGAAACTCCAATAATCCTTTTTCGTCATATAATCCGTTAAGTCCGAAAAAGTATAAAATAATATGAAAACGATGAATTTTCGATAATTTTAACGAGCCGAACAAAACAAGCACTCTATCTTTTTGTGTAATAATCCCTCAGGTCCAAAAAGATTAAAATCTAAAGGAGGGATAGCACTCCCAGTAGCTTTAACGAGCTGGAGAGGCCAACTGCTTGAAAATATTTTCATATTTTACGAGTCAGGCGAAAAGAGCTTAAAGGAGACTCATTTTTCGAGGAACGAGTGATAATTTCAGGTAGCAGCTGATTCCAGGTAAGGTTTGGAATTTTCCAATCACGACAGTGTCACAAGGATGGCTAACAGAATCACTCTTTGCAGCTGTTCCTCAAAAAGGGGTAAACAATCAGATGGAGGCGAATGATCAGCTAAAACAGAGTGGAGGTGATGATGAGAACACGACCAAGGCTCAGGAGCTGATGATAATGCATTCACAATGGTTATTTACCAGAAATTGGTTCATTTTTTAATGAGCTTAAACTCTGGGGGAAACATTTGCTCATTGCTTAGGTTTAATTTTTAACGAGCTTGAACTTCACATAAAAACTGTTCGTGATAATGGTCATCGATTATTTGATTTCACCACTAACACTTTGTTCTTTCAATGGTCATACTACCTGTTTAATTGCTTCATCAAACCGATTAGAAATGAACAATACATGCTTAAAAAATGAGTTAAAACACTAATACCTTACTCAAATTACGTGAAAAGTAATTTAAATGTGGTTTTTACCCCTCATTTTACCATTTCATTTGAACTTTGGTTTACTGGAGCTCTAGAGGTGCCTTCCCCCCTTGATTTTCACTAGCTAATTCCAAGATATTCTGTGGACGATTCTCAGCACCGTCTAGACCAGGTAAGAGCTAAACCTGAGCTCTTCAGTTGCATTCCTTCCTTTTTGAATTCTGAGCATGTTTCCCTATTTTTCTAAGCCCCTGGGGTTTGAAAAAATTTCCCTATCTCCATCGCACCCTTCCTATATCGAAAGGTGCGATGCATACTGGCCTGGCCATTGGCTAGTCAGTATGAATCGGAACCAATACACTGCTGGGGTGCAATGGGTGCAAGAAGGGAAAATTTTGCACTGTTTTCTCATGGAATTTTTGCCTTTTTTTGCCAAATCAGGACCCTGACTCTTCTCTTGTTTGTTTTGCAGAGATTCATCGGAGCAAAATGGTTGTTACATGGCGAGAACGTGAGCATGAAGAAGAGGACATGGTTGCTTTACATGATCCGGGTACGGTAACTGCACTGTGGAACTGTGGTCTGCTGAAGTTTTTTTGCATCTCTAGCATGAGGCAACAAATCAACTTGTTGCAATATTTCCTCGATGCATGGGATCCTACCAACCAGGTGTTCCAGATCAGAGGCAAATCCATCCCCTTGACTATCGTGGACATCTATTTTCTGACCGGTTTATCGAGGCGTGGTGCCCCTCTCTCATTATCAGGTTCCGCCCGTGGGGTGAATTCGTGAGAGATTACATTCGTTGGTACTGCAGAGAGGGATCTCAGCCGAGTAGGGACGACAAGATCAACATCCAAGATGTCACTGACCAGTCCTTGAGGACCATTCTGTTCACTTTTGCTAGACTGGCTGGTAGTGCGGCTCTTCACGTGGCTAATAGGTCTTATATGCAGTACGCCTTGGAATGCCTTGAACCAAAGGTGTTCAACTGGTGTGACGCAGTACTCCCTATGATGAAAGAACAACTGACCAAGGTAAAAAGCGGAAAATCCAAGAATTTTGGCTATGGTTCTATTTTGACCACTTTCGCCTTGGAAAAGATCCCACTGATGCAACCGCAATACATTTCACTTGGTTTACCTCCACCGACTAAGCCACGGATGCAGAGATGGGTTGACCTCATGGCCCGACATGCTGGTCAGTCCCAGGTTTCTTTCTCTGATACCTTCTTCGAGTGGTTTAACCGTCAGGAGATGGTTTATGCTGAGTGTCCATATGCTGGTATGGATTTCCGAGGTGACCCGGATTTGGTGCTGCCGGCTGGTGAGCAGTGGGGTGCTATAGGTAAATTCTCTAACCATATCTCTATTTATCATTTTTTATAATGTTCTCGTGCTTTCTTCTATCAAGACTAATCAAAACTCATGTGCTCATGCAGATATTGGACCAGTTTGGCCCACAGTACGTCTGAGAGCACCAGCTGCAGTTCCAGCAGGAGAGGCTGTGGGGAGGGCTATCCTTCGCGACCTTGACATGGCTGAGACTCTTCTAGCATTGCAAGATCAGGTCGAGGGTCTCACTCCTGGTATTCTAGACATGAGAACTGACGAGCTGCATCTGAGGTTGTAGCGACATACTACTGGCGTGCCGAGTCGATGGACTAGGCTTTTACACATGATTGCATAAGCGGTGACTTGTTATCACCAGCATCATTAGACTAGGGTGCCCCCTAGCATTTTGAATTTTGGGTCATTTGACTGATTTTGTCTTGGTTACAGAACATTATGTATAAACCATAAACAGTTATATATATATATATATATATATATATATATATATATATATATATATATATATATATATATATATATATATGTATTTTATTTTTGGAGCTTTATTTTGGTTGAGTTACATTATCTTGATGCAAATATTGATGAAATGCTTCTTTTATAAATGTCGCAAATGTCTATCTAACACATAATTTGCCAATGAGTCTGTTAATGTGTTTAAGTTTCTATAAATATGTTGATATTGAATAGAATCAAACTGCCTTTCAAAAATCTTGACCCTCAGGAACATGCGATAGACAGCTGGATTCCGTACGGAGTAGATACTAGTGAGCTGTAGAATGACGAGTTGTGAGTCTAGCCTGACGACAAGTCGGCGTATGCCATGTGTGATGGCATTGGAGAGGATTTCTATCAACGCGTTGTATTCAGCAATGTTGTTCGTTGACCGACCAATACATACCCCTCTGAAACTTACTAACTCGCCGCTTGGATCGAAGATGGCCCAGGCCGCAGAAGATAGGTTCCGCGAACTACGACTCGCTCCGTCGGCATATCCAACAAATGATTCCAATAGGTCCGACATCTGCAACAAATGCAAAAGTGGATCACTTAACCAAAATAATTACCCTTAGCGAAAACAAAAATGTAACAAAAGCATAGGGGTTACTATCTTGAGTCAAGCATAGTAACGCTTAAGGTACAACCCGTTACGGGGTTGCGCCAGTGGAATCCCATCATAATCCACTAACTCGTAGGATCCTTTTGCTAATACACGCTTAACAATATAGGGGCCCATCCATAAAGACTTGAACTTACCTGCTCCCAATTTATCGGACTCCTGGTCGTAAAGTAAGACCAGGTCACCTTCTGAGAAGACACGGGGTTTGACATTCTTGTCGAACTGCACCTTGACTCATTTCTTATGGGCTTCGTTATCCAGAGCAGCATCATGATGGGTTTCATCCAATTGGGTTAGTTTCAAGAAATGAGCCTCCTCTTCTGAAGTTCCAGGGAGAAGGTCGACCGCGAGTTTGAGGGACGATATTTCGCACTGAACTGGTAGGATTTCTTCCAGGCCATACACTATTTGAAAGGGTGTAAACCTGGTCGCATTCCTCACCGATGTCCGGTATGCCCACAAGGCCGAGTACAAGATCAGGTGCCAACTCCTTTTGTGGACTCCAATCATCCTTTGTAGCATCTGCTTCAGGACCTTGTTGATTGCCTCAACTTGTCTGTTAGCTTGTGGATAATATGGAGTAGAGCTGTCATGGGATAGCCCTAATTTGGCAGCCAACTCAACCATCATGTGGTTGTGAAAATGCGATCCATGATCTGTGACTATGGCCTGTGGAATGCCGAATCTGGAGACTACATGATTAAAAAAGAAGAGGGCAGTTGTTTCATCATTATTGTTTAATGTAGGCATCACCTCGGCCCACTTGGTAAAATAGTCTACTGCGACTATTATATAGCCATGCCCCCCGACTGAGGTGGGGTTACACGTCATGAAATCTATGCCCCATTTAGCAAATGGCCCAACAACAACTACTGGTTGCAAAGGTGCGGGTGGTGTTCTAGTTTTGCGATCGAAGATTTGACAGGCATGGCAACTTCTGACTACGGTTATGCAATCTTTGAACATTGTTGGCCAGAAGTATCCTGCTCGTAAAATCTTTCACGCCGTAGCGCAACCAGATTGATGCCCCCCACACGCGCCTGAATGGCAATCATTCAGGACTTTTTCGGCCTCCTCGTGGGTGAGGCACCTTCGCAGAACTGTATCGACACCACGACGGTAAAGCATATCACCAACGATCATGTAGTCTTTTGCTTGGTATTGAATGCGTTGTTGTTCCGAGTGGGAGGCATTAGACCTATATGTTTGGGTTTGGAGATAGATTATTATGTCTCCATACCACGGATTGCTTGAAGATATTAGAAACAAAGATTCGTCCACGATCGCTTCTTTTGATGTGGCATCGTTGGACGACGATGGGAGATTGCATAGTAACTCCATGAAAACCAGGGCTTTCTTCGATTTGGATTTTATGAATTCCATATCGAACTCTTGTAAAATTGCTATCCATTTTGAATATTTTCCCCCCAGCAACTGTGGCGACAATATATAATTCATGGGGTTGCAATATGACAAAATGGTAGTTTTTTGAAAGAGGACAAAGTGTCGAAATATCTGTATTGCTTGAACAGCTACGAGAGCTAGCTTTTCAACGTAGGAGTATTTTCTTTCCGTATCATTTAAGTTTCTACTCAAATAATATATAGGATGCTCAAATCCATTTTCTTCTTCAACTAATACCATTGTGATGGTTGTATCTGCTGTAGCCAGATACAGGTTAAAGTCTTTTTGATAATCAGGAGCATACATTAATGATGCTTTTATTAGGGATTCCTTTAAAGCATAAAAGGAAGCTTGCGCGACTTAATCCTAGATGAAGGGTACTTATTTTTTCAACAGACAAGTATAACATTTAGCAAGTTTGGCGTAATTTGGAATGAACCTCCTCAGAAAGTTTACTTTCCCTTGGAGTTTCTAAATCTAAAGCAAATTTGAAGGTGGAGGCAAATCAATGATTGCCTGAACCTTACATGGGTTGAGACTAATCCCGTCCTTTGAGACCACAAAGCCAAGTAAATGACCAGAACTGACACAAAACACACATTTGTGTGGATTGATTCATATCTTGTAGTGTCAGCAACGTAGAAATATCGCTCTCAAATGCTATGGATGATCCGTCTGTTTTCGCGAATGAGCCGGAAGATCATCGAGATATGGTTGAACGATCTCCTTTATGTCATAGAAGGCATAATTCATTGCCCTTTGAAATTTTGCCCCTATGTTCTTTAAATCAAAGGGTATCTTGCAATATGCGAATGTGCCCCACGGAAAAATAAATGCAGTCTTTGACTGGTCCTGTGGGTGGATGTTAATTTGATTATACCCAGAAAATCCATCCATAAATGAAAAGATTTCACATCCGGTGCATTCATCAATTATCTGGTCAATGAAGGGTGTAGGGTAGTTGTCTTTCAGACAAGCTTGATTTACATCCCTATAATCGACACACACTCTAATCATTCCTTGTTTTTTCATTACAGGAACAATATTCCATACCCAATTGGTTAGAGCAACCGGGTAAATAAAACTAGCATGGAGAAGTTTTTCAACTTCTGCCTTGATGGCAACAGCTTTCTTGGGGTGCACCTACCGTAGCCGTTGTCGTACTGGTTTGACATCTGGATACATCTTAATTTCGTGTTCAACTATGCTTGAGTCAATGCCTGGCATTTCATCATATGACCAAGCAAAGACATCTCTGAACTCGCGAAAAAGAGCGTAATATATTTCCAGTTCTGAAGAAGAACAAGATTTGTCAACATGAATATTCTCTACAACATCTGTTTTGGTCGAGATATTTATGGCAATAGTCTCTTCAATATTGGACAAGTTTCGTTCGGAATCCACCGTGTTTACAGTATTTGATAGAAAATCAAAACTGAGGGATGATGAAGGTCACTGGAACTATATTCCTTGTAATCCGGAAGATGGGAACGATGGTGGTAATCTTCCCATGGTGCCCCGTCAATCATCATTGACTGAACAATTCCTTCGTCTGTAGAATGTACTTGCGACCAAGGATCTGAAGGGGTGCCATATTCCTTAGACCTATCTATCCAAACGCTTGATGAGCATTGATCTGGTTTTTCCTCCCATGTCAAAAACATTGATTGCTAGAATATTTCTATTGGGCTTGGAGGCAATACCTGTAGATGATCCATGTTAATATCATTTCCGGACATCTTTTGAATTGACGATATCATATTGCAGGTTCCCACCGTTGCCACTTCTGCCAGATTGATTGGAGGCAGTAGGGAAAAAGTTCCCATTAATATAAGGTCCTTTAGTAGGCCTACTTCGATATTTTGAAGCGAATGAGGGCTTCCATGGATCATCAGAATGCTTCCCGTAACTTGTGAACTGTTGGGGAGAAATGTTTGTTGGTCGACGCTTGTAATACCTCCTTGGAAGGGAAATGCAATCTTCCTAAAGTAGGTTGACACAACGGCAGCCATAGCATATATCCAGGGACTTCCTAGTAGGATGTTGTAATCGATGTTTCTGTCGATCACTTCAACATCAATTTCTATTGTTTGCTCCCCAGTTCGATTTGAAAGTTACTTAAAATCCCATATGCGGTGTATGTTCGTCCATCAAATGCTTTTAATGTCATCGAAGATTGCGACAAGGGTGGAGATCCTAAATTTTTCTAGTAAATCATCGACACAATACATGTAGATGCCCCCTCATCAATAATTGTTCGATGAACAATATTGTTGAGGGCTTTCACTTGAATAACGAAAGCTAGTTGAGCTGGTAACTGAGGGTCATATCCTTTATGATTAAAGGCCACAAGATTGGAATCCATTGGGTCAATCCCACCTATTGCTGATAATAAAGCTTGCTTTTGGGAGGGGCAATTTTGCAGTACCTCAAGTGTCGACATAGCGGATGGCGATTGGGCCAGATCTTCCACTATATTATAATGCTATGCTGCTCTGGCACGAGGATTAAATGTCGATTTGTGTACTACTCCCTTCAGCAGCTTTATCGTTAGTTCAGGAATGATGGGTGGCACAAATTCGGTCAAAGTTGTTGTCGAACTACTAGGTTGATCATTTGCCTTGTTGTCTGACAGCTGTGGATTCCCATAATCTTTATTCCTTGTCGATATGAAAGCATCATTTTGTTTCTTCAAAACAGAAAACATTAGCACTTGGGACGGGGAAGCACTGTCACTAGCAACCAGATTTGTTCCTGGATTCAGAAATGGATTAGTTAATACTGCCGAAGTTTTTGAATTCTTAAAGAATTTTCTAAGCTCGGCTTTATATGGACAATCTTTCGTCCAATGATCCTCATCACATATGAAGCATGGATGACTTGGTTTCCTATCTCCAGAAGGGTTTGTAGAAGATTTTTCAGGAGACGACTTCTCCTGTTTTTCCTTCTTCCCTTTCCTTTTCTTCTTGCCCCCTGGTTGCTTTGGTTCTTTTCCTTTGTCAGTCGACACAGCATTTACCTCTGAGGCAATAAGTTCCTCATTTTCATTTTGATTTGAAACCATACGAGCCTTCTTTGATGTAGCTTTTAGGGTTTTCGTGCTAGTCGCGCCTATCACGCCATCGTCAGCATGAGAGTCTTTTCTTGATTTAGGAGGGGGGGGGAATGGAGAATTCCAGTCTAGGAGCATCAGGGATTTTATCGTAGAGCATGCCAGACTGAGTAGATACCAAGTCTAGATATTGTGCAGGAGAAATTACTTGCTCTTCAGTGACGACTCCTCCCTTTGCCACATCTTCGGTAATAGAAAGTAATAATGACTTAATAAACCATTTATCTAGCAGCTAATCAGGAACATATGTTTTTACCATTCTACGATGATGTCGCCACTCATGAATATGATCAGATATGTGAGTGGCCATCATTTGTTTGAAATTGGTAAGAAGCTCTGTTCCCATTTCGTACCTTATGGGTAACTGAAAATCGGTTAAAAAGGTTGTGGCTAGGGAGCTGAAGTTATCAAATGAAGCTCTAGGCAATTCGATATACTATTTTACTGCCGGACCAATTAACATTCGCTGAAAAAGGCGAAGCCTAATCGAATCATAATTTAGAGTGTTAGATGAACACCACAGATGATAGGTCATCACATGATTCGACGGGTCTTCACTCGGATTTCCATTAAATTTAGGAATATCTGATGGAAGTTTATGTGGAAACGCTGGCCACCAAGGGGCGTAAGCAATTGGATCGTTTGTCAGCCGATTTAGATCTGGTAACTCTAAAGTTGCCACAAAGGGCAACTGTTGATTTAGGTTCAGTGAAGCATACCCAGGATAAGATGGGATTACCTGAGCAGTGGGTCTTTGCATACCAGCATAGTGCATTTGATGCTGATAACTTTGGTAAGGTTGATGGGCATAACCATTATGAAATGGTTGATGTCGACCATTTTGAATATACGGCTGCCCATTACTTGCAAAGATTTGGCACTCAGATCCTTGATAAACTTGTTGGAATTGTGGTTGTTGATATCGCACCAGCCATGGTTGTGAAACCATTTGCTGTTGTCCAATACTGGTTGTTTGACCAAGATGAGGGGTAATGGTACCCGTTTGAGCTTGGGTCACTCCAGTTAAGGAGCCACTAATCGATGATTGTGGTGGTGTCGTAGAGACAAGAGACTGTTGGATTGCGACCTGAGAGACTTGAGGTTGGCATACAATAGGCAACGGTTGTACTTGCGACACCATCACAATATCCGGTGTAGTGGGGATATTTGACATAGGTAGACTTTGTTGCATTGAGTATACAACTCTTGTTTGTTGAGGCAGTATTGGCACCCAACCACTGGATGTAATTCCAGCATAACCTGAATTATGTTCTGAAATCTCGTATGTTTTTTCTCTTGGAGGAGACAATGAAAGGGTATATTGCCCCCCATACGGCGGTAATCCAGTACTCAAAGGAATGATTTTCCTTTGAGGACTGGACTGCCCAAATTGACACTGTGAAGAATCAATTTGCTGAGACTCAACATAAGAGATTCCAGATATTATTCTAGACGAACAAACGGGAACAGACCATACTGTCGAAACAACCCCTAGATGGATTCCACCCAGTGATTGAGAGCTAGTTGGGACAGACGGTACGCCGGTGAACATTGTTGGAGTGACAGCAGGAAGTTCTGTCGCTGTTGTGTCAGATGACACAGTCCTAGATGTCGACGGTTGTTCAGACATATCTAGTCTATCCAAAAGATTTCCTAGCGATTCTACAAGAACTTCCGATGACGGTAGACTAATTTCTGACGAAGAAGGATATAGGGTGATCCCAACTCCAAAATACGATGGAGTACTAGATGGAGGATCCTCCATAATCTCTTCTATAGCAATCAATCCAGGTGGAAGAGGGTGACCGTCAGGTCCGTAAAATATTTCTGGTGCCAAAGAAGGTATAGATTCTGCGGCAACAGTTGTTTGGGGAATAACACCTTCTTAATCAACTGTAGATGGGGCCGGTTCAGGAATATAACTGTTTACCGTCACACTAGGATCAGTTCTACAGTCCTCTTGTGGTTGCGGAACTTCTTCTATAGAGGCAGGGATACCAGAAATGTTTGGAGTAACCGGCATCTCTGAAGGTGTCAGAACACTTGTTCCAACCAAACCAGGGGACTTTGATCTGGTTAAACGAGTTCGCTTTGTCCAAAATAGTTTTGTTTCCTGAGATAAAGATGGTTGACTCGTAAGTCTCCGTGAACGACGGGGATTCGATTGACTTTCCTCCACGATTGCAGATTACTCGATCAACTAAAAATAAAAGGGGAAAATTTTTCCGAATTAAATTAATTTTAGACGCTTTGATACAACTTGCTTTTTCAATTTTTAAGAGTTGAGAAAAAACAAAATATGACTCTAATCGCCTTCGATTTTTAATGAGCCTGAAGTGACAAGTGCTCAGATGGACCTTTTCCTTTAAGGAGTCTGAAAAGGAATGAAAGAGACTACTCTGGAAATCTAGATAGAGGGATTACCAAACCAATCGCAAAACTACAAAATACTTTTTACGGTACGGCAGTCAATTTTCCCGAATGTTGTGTTCAGTGCATTGCGATCGATAGGGCGGCAGACACAGCTTCCTATGGATAAAGGATATAGCCTATTGTGGTCTCCCAATATATACTCGACAGTATGTGGGAGCACAATTCCGTACTGGCACTTGTCATCTCAAAGAGGAGGAATCACCCAACCAACAATGAAAGCGATAGTTACCAAGCTTTACGATGCCGGAATACGTCTCTAGCCTAGACTTCTAAATGTTGTGCGTTAGGTTCCAAAGCGTTTTTATGTTCATTGAATTTATTTTACAGTTGTTCTTTCTTAAGAAATTTGTCTTTCAGGTTCACCGCGTGATGTAGATATACAATTCCTAAAATGCAATCTAAGATGATAAACAATCGTTTAATCTTCTTTTTGCAATGAAAATCCTAGCTACTAAAGAAAGAGAGATGATATTCTTTCAACATAGAGCAGAGAGCACACACTAGATGCACTGTCCTAAATCAAACCAACAAGCAGTCTAAATGCAAATGCACATGCATGTATTTGTTTTCCTCTTTCTTAATGTGTGAATGACATAAAGAATGCTGAGTAAAAATCCGAATTATCTTTTCAAAGTGACAGTACTAACAAATTTCTCTTCAAAAATGAAAGGAAGATAATGATGACACTTTGCGACTTTGAATTGAAAACTACTTTCAACACTTGAAAAACTACTAATTCAAATCAAATAGAAGAGTAACTATATAATCGACCATAAAGAACAATAGAATTCTTTTCTTTGACTCAAAATGACACTTGTGACACTTCCAAATCAAAAGACGACAATTTGATTACGCTACTTTTTGTAAAAGAGAACTGTAAATGGCGCACAATACATAAAAACATTCACAATTCTTTGTACTATGGAGGCGGAATCATGCAAAGGAAGGGAGTTTCCACAGTGGTATACTAATCACAGATAGCAAAACTCCTGAATAAAGCTGAAGAGAGTGAACAAAGAAACCAAAATCTGGAAGCAGAAGAGGTCTTATTTGATCAGCGCACCTGCAACACAAGGAAAGTGTGATGCAGCGCACCTACTGCACACGGGAGGTGCAATGCATCCAGATTCCCAAGAGGAGAAAGTGCGATGGTCCAGGGACGAGACTTCAACTTGGTTCTTGGTCACAGTTTACAGCTTATTTTAGGGATTTAGGCCGAGCTAATGATAGTCAGTAAATAGAAATCACAGGGGCTGATCTAATGAGGTTACTAGAGCCACCACTAGGGCAATTAGGATGTTTGCAAATCGATTGTTCAGTTTATAAAAAAAACATGGAGATAGACTGAAGCAGCATTGATCTACTTTGCACTTGGATAGCAAATGCAGTTCGAAGGCTAGCTGGCTTAACTTCAGGCTCCGTCTATAAGTTTATAAAGCAAACAAGTATAAACAGGCAAACAAGCTATTCGTCCCCAGTGGAGTCGCCATTCTGTTATCGGGAAATCTAGTGTCTATGTAGAGCTGATAGTCCCACTAAGACGGGTAGCTATCTTAGAAACAAACAAATTAAAGTTACTTTCGTTTTCCTTTATGAGAAGTAGATAGGAGAAGATCAAAGAATACCAACCTCAGTCTTTCGCTCGGTTCCTTGCTTGTTCCTTCTCCTCACCGACAGGTCTTTACCGCTTCTCCCTTAACCACTTCGCTTCAAAGAGTACCTGTAAATTCAAAGCAGCATAATACCTTCAAAGTGCAGAGATCTACAATCATAAACAATATAGGACCAGATATATATTGACCACACAAATGCATATACTATCAAACATACAAGAATGTGGAGGAAAACTTGAATAGCTTTATTGATATAAAGATTAGAAGAGAGGATTACAACCCATTGATCTGACCCAGTGTCATCCTCCCAGCATGAAAGCCCTTCTTCACCTCATGAAAAGCTTAGATCACCCAACACTATGATATTCCACCAGGAAACCAACAACACTTCCTTACAAGATACAAAATTCCAGCCTCTGGATCTCTGGGATGAGGGATCCATATATAGATGATTGCAGGAAGGTGAGTCAGCTTCTGGGATTTTGATTAGTGTCTTCTCTCTGATAGTTCTTGATTCCACTTGGAGATTGATGATCTCTTACTCATCCCTGGCCGAATTAAAAGAGGCAAGTGTCACAGGAGAAGTTTCTGGAAGATTCCATGATCATCCACCTCGCAAACTGTCTCTGCCATTTGTCCATTCTCGCCCATCGCACCCTACATAAGGGCTTTCCAGTATGCATCACACCTTTTACACTAGGCAGGTGAGATGCATCACACCCTTAGCATTTAGCAACCTGTATGGTCCAGTTTTGACCAGTTCTGAGCAGTTTTTTGTGGAGAACTTCTGGGAGATGATGTAATTAGTTGACCTTGTTCCTTTAGGGCATGAAACAACCCTTTTAGGGATTTAGAATCCCTTGGTTTATGGACATATATGATTGGGGTTGTAGTGCCCAAAAATGTCTATAACAATGTAAAAATCAAGTTACAACTCAACCAACTGCTAAGTTATTATTTCAGTATGTTTGGGTTCATTTTGGATTTCCAACATCTATTGTTACTGATTGTGATTCTCACTTTGTTTTGAATTTTTGGTCAAGCTTGTGGGGATTCATGGACACCAAATTCAAAAAGAGTACAACCTTTCATCCACAAGCAGATGGTCAAACAGAAGTGATGAACATAAAAGTGATACATATTCTTCGTGGGTATTGCAGCAAGCATCCTAAGTTGTGGGATGAACATTTATACTATATTCAGCATGCTTACAACTGAGCCAAGCACCCTTCAACTTAAACTTCACCATTTAAGACATGCTTGGGATACTTGCATAAATCTCCTTTGGATTTTATTTTTGGTAAAGATGTTGCTATTGAAGGTCATAGCGACATAGACAAAGAAAGAAAGTTCATTAAAAAAATCCAATTAGTACACCAAAAGGTTCAAGAACAACTTCAGAAGAGCCAAGGGAAGTACAAAGAAAAGCATGACAAGCATCGTCAAGATCACAAGTTCCAAGTTGGTGATGAATTTTGGATTCACATTAACAAAGAGAGGCTCAAAGCAGAAGGTAAGAAGCTAAAACCAATTAGATATGGTCCATTCAAAATGGTGGAAAGGATTGGTAGCAATGCCTTCAGGTTCAATTTTCCTTCATATATGAAAATTTATGTTGTTGTTAATGTTGAGAATTTAAGGTTGTATGAGCTTCCTTTGATTGAATATCAAGGAGAGAATATCCAAATTCCATATATTGAAGACTTTTCTCCAGAATTCCTTTATGAGATTCATCAAGACACTATACTTGATAGAAGAACAAGGACCTAAAAAAGGGGAAGTACTGATTATCTTCGAGTGGGGATCAAGGGTACAAATCCTTCAAAAGCCAAATGGATAGAGGTTGGAAAGGTGATGAAACTATACCCTCACTTTTTGGACAATTGAGAGTGATCCTTTTGGGGTCCAAAAGGCTTCCAGTGGGGAGGAGTGATCAGGTGCTCAAAATTAGGCTCAAAACTAAAAGTGTTAAAATATTGATAAAATTAGCATCGGATCGAAGAGCTCATCATTCTGATTCTAACCGTGTGAAAAAAACTCGAATCGGAGCTCATATGAAGAAGTTAGAGCAAGTCAAAGTTCAGGTTTGACTTAGAGAGATGGCAGGAAAAGATGATGTCGCAAGGCCCTTCAGTGAATGGGGAAGTGCCAAGTGGTAGGCTGCCATTGGCCCCCCCATTTCACAAATCACATATCACGGGCGGGTCGTGTTAAAGAATTAGCCCCAAGCAAGGTCACGGTTACAATGCGATAAATCACAATCGCACTTCGCAACAGGGAAGGCATTGCAGAAATCGGCCCCCAGCGTACTCGGGTTGTGATGCGATAATCACAATCATAAATCACAATCACACACCACAGAAGGCAAAGTCCCAGATTATGTTACCCACCATTTCTCCACTGATTACAATTTGTGAAAGGATCCTGGATGTGCTACGACTAAGGGTTACAATTAATAGTACCGTCGGGTCTGCAATATCATAATTGCACATCGCCCTGCCACATTCATAAACCATAAGATTGTCTGTTTTCTGCCGATTGTGATTTGCGATGGGAAATTTTGTGCCGATAGATTATTGACCATTGCGTGGCAAAATTTTGGTTTAGTTAGTGCTTTTGGGAGTTAATTTGTAGGATCATGTCGGAAATGGAGCAATTTGTGGAGCGAATAGTGGGAAAACTAGGAGAGGTCATAACTTCTTCATTTTTCCACCAAATTGGATGCAAAAAGAGGATACATAGCCATTTTTGGATATTCTGAAAATCATTAGAGTAGGTTTCGGAAGCATTTGAGCATTGTAAACACATCGTTTTACAGTTTTGAGCATAATATAGAGGCCCAAGCCATTGGAAGCTGGACCAAGGAGACGTTTCCTAGGAAGGGTGAATTTCATTATCATGTTCTTGTTGTAATGTTTTTTTGATGTTGTTTTGTAGATGTTTATGATGTTGTTTAGTCTCTTATTTATGTTAAATTGATGATAAAATTAACATAAAAACTCATTTTTTCACTTGCAAAAACTCATGAATCCTTAAGCACAATGAAATCATTTTGTTTCTAATCTAAGGAGGATCTTAGCACAACAATCTAATATTCTAAATCAAATTAGTTATGTATCCAAATTAAAATCAAATAGATACATAAGAAAATATAGATCAATGACTTGATAATAAGTCACTTTGAGGGGGAAAACTCCTTTTACATCACATAAATGAACTATCCTTGGATGAATCAAATGACAAGACTTCCTTCATATATATAGGGGTATACAAGGTAAAAATATAATGAGGACCTACATAACAATAATAATGTAAGGGAACAACAATAACAATAGTGGGCTTCTATGGGCCACAACAATAACAATATGAAGACTAGACTAGTATTATAGGGACCTAACATGCCTCTCTCCTTCAAAACAATGTTGTCATCAATGCTTGAGTAACTTTGGATTCTTATCTATAAATTACTCATCCTTCCTTGTGGAATATTTAGCGGGACAGATTTGTTCACTATCTCAGTTTTCCCATTAGATTGAGGATGATAAGATGAGTTATGAGCTAATTGAGTACCAAGACAAGAAAATAATTATATCCAGAAGTTTCCAATGAAAATGAGACCTTTGTCACTTACAATAATCTTTGGGTTTCCATGTAGCTTTTGAACTATTTCCACGAATCTAGTAGTAACTATACTTGATTTGAAAGAATGAGATAGTGCAGAAAAGCATGCATACTTGGTAAGTCTATCAATTACCACCATGATGACACTCTTTCCTTCAAACATGGTTAGAAATGTCATAAAATCCATTAAAACCTCCTCCCAACGCTGACTTGAAATGGCTAATGGTTAAAAAATACCTAAGGTCTTACTTGTCTCAACTTTATTTTGTTGGCGAACCAAACATTCTACCACAAACGTTTCAATATCCAATTTAAGGCCATCTTAAAAAAGTACCTTCTTGACCATGTGGTGAGTTTTAAAAATCCTAAGTGCCTTCCTATAGGAGAGGTGTGAAATTGCAAAAGAACCTTTTGTTTGACTTGGGAATTATTACATAGATATAAGCGATCTTTGTACCATAGTGAATCATTTTTCCATAAAATTGTATTAGATGCATTGATATCTTGATACAAACTTTTAATGAGTGTCTACACCTCTTCACCAATCTTCCATTCATCCCTTACTTTAGTCATCTGATCAAGTTGGATAATAGAAATGACATAGATAAATTCCTCCACAACCTCACCCCTTCGTGAGAGTGCATATGCAACAACATTTTGTTTCCCTTATTTGTAGATGATTTCAAAGTCATATCTCAACATCTTTGTGATCCATTTTTGTTAATATTCTAAACATAATCTTTATTCCAAGAAGTATTTAATACTATCATGCTCTTTTTTTTACCTTGAAGTGTCTTCCCATTATGAAAGAGCATCATTGCTTCAAAGCATGTAGTATTTCCAACATGTCCTTCTCCTAAATAGGTTTGTGTAATTGCCCCAGATATTCCACTAAACAGTTTGTCACAATAGATCTTATAATATTATATTAAAAATATGATATTCTACATTATTATAGTTTTATTAAACTTTAATATTTGTAGATTTAACTGTAATTACTGCATGCATGAAAATGGAAATTATATAGAAAAATAGTGGATGAAAAAATAATCTCACACACACACATTAGAAACAAAATATGCTCTTGGAAACCCTTTCGGGAGAAAACCTAGCTAGAAGGTGAGGCCTCTTCACTCTATTTCTCTGTCTGGAAAATAAGGATGCATGTATAAAGAAGTAATGCATATGGATTGTGGGTTGTTACAATGCACATATACTATCTGTTTGCTCTACCTCCTCTATGCTCCTTGGAGGTTTAGCTTTAGCATGGCGTCCTTAGTCATCACATTGATGGATGCCCCAATATCATTCAGGGTATGAGGTACAATGATTCCATCAATGTGCACATCTACTATTGGATTCCTTGGATCTAAATATTTTGGACAAGTCACTCTCCCAAGCATCAAATCAGATAATTGACCAATAACATTAATGGTGGGGGTGTCTCTTTTTCTCCTCCCATAGTGTTTGAAACATTTCTCCTTATTATAGATGGGAACAAATTAATATCCTGGAGAAGGGGTATTTTAACACACAGATTCTTCAATTCTCCCAGAAGTTCAATCACTTCTTAGGTGTTTTGGCTAGGGCTGATTAATCTCTCAGGAAAAGGAGGTGGATTTACTTGAGGGGTACTCTCTTCCTTTTCCTCCTCAGGTTCTTCAAGTGGATATGGTAGATGGTTATTTGGAAGCACTCTTGCAGACCTATGGTTGATCTCTTTGATCTCCACATCATAGGAAGGGTAAGATGTATCTCCACTGTAGACTTGTTGTGATTGCTTGTTATTCGGGTTCGGATTGGGTTGAGAAGGCATCTGAGGTTGCTTGGGTGGAGTAGGATGAGTGAGTTGTAGTTGAGGGTGAGGTGCAAGCAGTAGAGCAGGAGGTTGATTGAGTTGAGGCCTCCACCCTTGTGATGGGTTGTTCAATTGAGGAGGTTGGGGAGCATATGGCTGAAATAAATGGGTTGAGGATGATATTGAGGAGAATAATTCCAAGAACGAGGTGTGGACCATGATGGATGAGTGGAAGAGTCCAAGGGTGGAAAGGGTGCATTCTGGTTTGGATGATAACAAGAGCAAGATGCACCTTGCATGCCCTGCTGGTATGGCCAAGGTCCTTGAGGCCTCGTTTGATTCATCAAGTAGAGTTGCTCAGCCCCACCTTCTTCCCCTTGGTATACAACTTTTAAACTAGGAAAAGAAGGTAATTTATCTGTGGTGTGGTTTTCCTCATAGACTGAGCATACCTCTATGATATTTAATGGGTATTCATTTGTGAAATTCCTTCTAGTGCATTTAGGGTAGAAAATAGCTAGGGCTCTCTCTTCTTCCTCTTGTTTCCTCTTGATCTGCATGGTATCCATTTGCAAAGAAAAGGTATGTAGAATTTCACTTTTAAATTCCTCCAACATGTTCCTAATCTCATTCTTGATGGATGTTGTAGAAGGAGAGGAATTGGCCAAGCCTTGACTAGCCCTACCCTTCTTTCTAGCAACCCTAGAGTGATTCTTGAACACAATTTTAATGTCATCATAGGATAACTGATAGATATCTCCCCTAGATAGCATGTTGAGGGTCTCCAACATGTCCTCCCTGATCCCTCGGAGAAGAACTAGTTTGAGTGATTCAAGATCAAGGGTGCATTTGACCCTCCTATAGCTGAGTTGAAATCTCTCCTCATTGTCTTCTAGGGATTCATCATGTCCAAGAGTCATTCTAATGATTTATTACTTGGTTTCTTTGGACCTACAGTAGTCCCTGTACTTGCCATTAAAGGTTTGTTGCATTTAAGGCCAAGTAGTGATGTTACCCCCAAGTAGACACATAAACCAGCCCAAGGCTACATCCTCAACGGTAGAGGGGAATAACTTTAGCTTTTGGTCATCAGAGGCATAGTCATAGGTCCTACAGACAACAACAAATTCAAACATGAAGGTATCAGGTTCCTCAAGGGTTAATCAATGGACGTGTGGAAGAGAAGTAGGGCTTATGTTCTTCATTCTAGCCTCTCCATTAGTCTCTCTAATAGGGGAAACCTCATTGTTCTTATTTTTAGCCATAGGTTGGGTAGGTGAAGTGGATTCTTCTTCTTGCCCAATAGGTTATTCAAATATTTCAATTTTCTCACCTAGAGTGTCTTCCTTAATGCTCCTTCGAGGTTTAGCTTTAGCATGGTGTCTTTATTCATCACATTGATGGCAGCCCCAAGATTAATTAGGGTATGAGGCATAATGATGCCATCAATGTGCATATCTACTACTAGACTTCCAATATCTAAATATTTTGGACAAATCACTATCCCCGGCATCAAATCATATAATTGACCAATAACATTGATGGTTGGGGTGTCTCCTTTTCTCCTCCCAGAGTGTTTGAAACAATTCTCCTTGATAAGCTTATTATTGATGGGAAAATCCTTAATAGCCCGGAGAAGGGGTATTTTAACAAACAGATTCTTCAATTCTCCCAAAAGTTCAATCTCTTCTAGGGTTTGTTGGCTAGGGTGTATCAATCTCTTGGGAAAAAGAGTTGGATTTACTTGAGGGGTATTCACATCCTTTTCCTCCTCAATCCCTTTAGTTGGAGATGGTATATGGTTATTTGGAAGCACTCTTCTAGGCCTAAGGTTGATCTCTTGGATTTCCACAACATAGTTAGGGTAAGATGTCTCTTCATTGTAGACCTGTTATGCTTGCTTATTATCCAGGGTCGGATTGGGTTGAGCATGAATATGAGGTTGCTTGGGTGGAGAAAGATGAGTGAGTTGTGGTTGAGGGTGAAGTGTAGGTAGTAGAGTAGGAGGTTGGTTGAATTGAGGCCTCCACCCTTGTGATGGGTTGTTCCATTGAGGAGGTTGGGGAGAATATTGCTGAAATGGTTGATTGACAAGTTAAGGAGGATGTTGAGGAGCATAAGGCGAAGAAGGAGGTGTGTATGATGATGGATGAGTGGAAGAGTACAAGGGTGGAAAGGGTGCATTCTGGTTTGGATGATAATAAGAGTAGCATTCACCTTGCATGCCCTACTAGTATGGCTGAGGTTCATGAGGCCTCCTTTGATTTATAAAGTAGAGCTAGCCGGCCCCACCTTCTGCCCCTAGGGAAAGAAGGGAATTTCTCTGTGGTGTGTTTTTCCTCACAAACTGAGCAAACCTCTATGACATTTAATGGGCTTTCATTTCTAGGGTGCCTTCTAGTGCATTTAGGGCCAAAAATAGCTAGGGCTCTCTCTTCTTCCTCTTGATATGCATGGTATCCATTTGCAAAGAAAAGGTATGTATAATTTCACTTTTAAAGTCCTTCAACATGTTCCTAATCTCATTCTTGATGGATGTTGTAGAAGGAGAGGAGTTGGCCAAGCCTTGATTAGCCCTACCCTTCTCTCTAGCATCCCTAGAGTGATTCTTGAACACAGTTTTAATTTCATCATAGGATAAATAATAGATATATCCCCTAGACAACATGTTGAGGGTCTCCAACATGTCCTCCTTAATCCCTCGGAGAAGAACTAGTTTGAGTGATTCAAGATCAAGGGCACATTTTTCCCTCCTATAACTGAGTTGAAATCTCTCCTCATAGTCTTCTGGGGATTCATCATGTCCAAGAGTCATTCTAATGATTTATTGCTTGGTTTCTTTAGACCAACAGTAGTCCTTATACTTTCCATTAAAGGCTTGTTGCATTTGAGGCCAAGGAGTGATGTTACCCCCAGGAAAACCCATAAACTAGCGCAAGGCTGCATCCTTAAGGGTAGAGGGGAATGACTTCAACATTTGGTCATCATAAGCATAGTCATAGGTCCTACAGACAACAACAAATTCAAACATGAAGGTATTAGGGTCCTCAAAGGTTAATCCATGGAAGTGTGGAAGGGAAGTGGGGCTTATGTTCTTCATTGTAGTCTCTCCATTAGTCTCTCTGATAAGAGAAACCTCATTGTTCCTATTTTCTGCAATAGGTTGGGTAGGTGAAGTGGTTTCTTCTTCTTCCCCAATATCTTCTTCAAATATTTCAGGTTGCTAACCTAGAGGGTATTCTAACTCCCCTATAGTTAGAGAGGGAAGCTAACAATCATTGAAGAAGAGTGAAGGTTGACTGCTTGAGGGTGTCGGGGTATTTGGTAAGACTTTTCCTTGAGTATCTCTATTCCCACGAGGCATGAAAGAAATTTTTTCTCTTTTTCTTTTATGTTACTTTTTCAAAACTATATGCAAAATAGAAAAAAATTCTTAAGAATAAATAACATCTACCTAGACACCTCCCTGATAGTGACACCAAAATGTGGTGAGCCTTGGTATTGCACCAAGAGTGCTGCAACTCCTAGGGGATCCTCAACACTATTTATCAACCCAAGATTCGTACAAACTTTGAGTTAACAGTGTTATATGCACAGTAGATGGGATTCCACTCATGCCACCCTCAACTAGGAAATTTAATCTATAGTCCTCCAAGACCATTCCTCCTACTAAATTAGAATGAAAACTAGCTAATGATGGAGAAATTTAGATGCTACCTCTAATAGGAATTCTATTAACTTCTACTTTCAAATGTTATTGAATCAGTGCATGAAAAGAAAAGAGTTATCCTACTTGGAGAAAGGAAAATACATTACTTGCAATCAACCATCTAGCTACCAAATCTACTTGCAGACAAGAAGCTAACCTACCAAACCATAACTCAAAATGCTATGTATCATCTCACTAGCTCACATTTGCATACAAATCAATGTTCCATTTGTGCCAAGTCTATGATCAGGAAACTAATGTTGTTCTTCTTTACAATGAAGGAAAATGAGGGTTTTGGAGTGGCCTAGGAGCTTCCATTGATCATGGAGTCACAACTGGGGGTCAATGTAGTTCTAAGCTAAGTCCAAATTACAACAAAGTTCAAAACTGGTGAGGAAATAGGTTGTTACAAGTGTGCTACAGGAAGCTGCTACAGTGCCCTATATTGCTACAGGAAGGCCTATAATTCTACAGGAAGGCTTCCGAGAAGGTTTAGGAGGTTGAAATTATGGGTTCAAGGTATGGAAAGGTAACTGGAGGTTGAGGGAAGTGAATGAAGGGTGGCCAAAGCCCCAAGCCAGGCTCAAAGCTTTTTGAAGGCTTGTTTCACACTAGGAGATATGCTCACAGTGGTCTAGGAAAATGATATTATGAAGGAAAATTTAGGAAAAAATTTGGGATTCATAAGGGAAGGTGAGGAATTTCAAGTTGGAGGTGATGAAGGTGCCCTTTCCTGCAAATCCAAATATCCCTGCAATCTTCACATGCATATACCCATTTATCATTGACAAAATGAACCAATCAATAGTGGAAAAGATGAGTTGAATTTAAATGTTATCTACTCTTATGCCAAAACTTTGATCTAACCAACAAATCAACTCCTAATCTATGGTAAGCATATGAAAAACAAGATGGCCAACAAGAATCTTCTTCCAAGAAATCATAAACATAATATTTTTGGTACTGTAATTATAAACCCTTATACTCATACTCCCATGAGAGAGGTGAGGTAGAAATTGCAGTCAAAGATTTTTGATGGATTTTTCTCTAAGGAACTACAAGAAACTAATAAGTACTCTGAACTAAAACGAGATATAGATACAAAAGATGGACCTAAGCCACTGGGGTTGGGCCCAAGCCCAGGAGCCTCAACCCTCTAGAACTAAATCAGTGATGAACCAATAAGATACTTCTCATTATCTTTGCATCAATGTCTAATACATCATATAGCAGTAAAAAATAACAATGCCAAGTACTTGATCTCAATAGATACCTAGATAAAAACAAAACTAGAATCCTAATGAGTTCTTTTTCATGTTTACTTATACAGGAGGGTATCTACTAGAAACTCCCTAGAAAATATGAATGTTTATCTCCCACAACTCGAGAATGGTGGATCTTGTTAGTCCTTAATTTTCACTTGCTTGGCTTCCAATGACCTTATTTTGCTTGGTTGTCAATGACCTCGAGTTGATGAGAGAGAGTGTTCGATCTTGGCCTAATTGAAGGAGTTAAAGAGGTGGAAAACCTCTTAGAATCTCTCCCTGGTATCTACTGTGACCGCCTACATATAAATCATCTAAAAAATGCTCAATTTCCTGCAATTAAACCATAATAGGCCACATGACATAGAAAGCATCTTTTTCCCTTATCACTAAGCATAATATTAAAAAAAAATGTAAATAAATGTGAGAAAGAGATAGTTCTAACATTGGAGGATGGAATAATGACCCTTATAGTGTACCTATTGATGAGCCTCATCAGTAATCCATCTACAAAGTAATATTTGGCATGATAAACACATCATAGAAAAGACTTTTCAAGAAGGAGTTTCGGCCTTGTTGTATGATTCTAGATTCAAGGATTTTAAGGGGAAGTTAATGACAAGATGGTTGGGTCCCTATCTAGTATGGAAGTGTTATGAGAATGGGTCATTCCAAATCAAAACAATTCATGAGGAAGGGATTCCATTACTTGTCAATGGTCATAGGTTGAAGTTGTACAAGAAATCTTTGTCCATGGAAGAGTTTGTCAGTTTCGTTGGTAGAGAGTTAAATGTGATTGGGAGGTTCATAGCCCTCAGTCCACCAAATTTATAAATAATAATAATAATAATAATAATATGGCCTAGATGAAAACCTCCATGAGGCATTTGAGGCCAATTCTTGAGTTGAAAACCTCTCTAAGGTAGCCTAGGATAGAAAAAAAAATAGAAGAAAAGAAAAATAAAAGATGAAAAGATCCCCATGTGAAAACCTCCTCTGAGGTGCCCAAGGAAGGCATGTAGGTTGAAAACCTCTTCATAGGTAGCCTTCTTATCTAAAAAAAAAAGAGAGAGAGAAAAAGAAAAACAAAGGAAATTTCTTCTTACACCAATTCTGCTAAAATCTTTTCTTTGCAGGACTCCAAACAATTGAAATAATCATCGCTACATGGTAACATTTACAAGTGTATTCATCCATTATTCTAACTTCACATTTCATTTACACACTTCCCACTCACATACCTACCTCTCTCCAACATGTGGCCAACAAAAGAATCAAATTATGCCTCTTCGTTGTAATGCTACAGGAGGAGCCTGTAATGTTATATGAGGAGACGAAAATGCTATAGGAGGGAGATATGATGGGAAAAAGAGACCATAGGGTCATA
Organism: Pinus tabuliformis; assembly: GCA_031772625.1. Classification (NCBI taxonomy): domain Eukaryota; kingdom Viridiplantae; phylum Streptophyta; class Pinopsida; order Pinales; family Pinaceae; genus Pinus; species Pinus tabuliformis. The sequence goes on from CM062807.1 coordinate 509,930,967, forward strand.
CTTTATTTAGGTAATGTTGAGAGAGGCCCACCAATGTCAATTTAATTACATATCCACTACATATAGCCAAATTTATCTCAAATTTCCTCTCTGTCATAAATCTAAAAAAAATCATAGGAAAACCTTTGTTTTCCATTCTTCCACCACCTACACCACTTCCCCATGATCTTAATCCTATCCTCATACCTTTTATGAATTTACCACAATATGACATGCCAAATGAGGTTTTTAAAAGTGGATTAAATGACTTCTATAGGGAGGAGGCTCCTCTTGTAGCATCTTGTGTAGTCACAACAGAACTCCTTAAAATTATTTTTTCCATACATAGAGAACATCATGGGGGCATTTTTGAAATAAAGAAGAGGCACATCACCCTTAGGAAGAAGTCCATCCACTCCAAGAGAAACATATTGGACACAAGGAAGGGACCTACACACATAACAAAGTTATCAGTCAAAATACCATCAAGTTATGAAGACCTGAATAGAAACAAGAAAAGAAATTCAACACCCTAAAGATCACAATGTTATGAGATCTAGCTCCATCATGCGAGAATCTCCAGCAATTCAATTCACAGGTAGGCTCAGGTATGAAAACCCTCACCTCTTCCCTATGCATATAATGCTAAAATGTGTTCATAGTCAAGAAAGGAATTTTAATGGGTTGGAGGTGGCCAGTGAACTTGGCCACCCCTTGATTAGTAAACTAAAGTTTATTTTAGTTACACATGCACGAGGAAAATTTAACTCAAGTGAGGTGGTGATTACAAGGAGTGAGGTGATAATCATGAGGATCAGGGTGTTGATTGCAAGGAGTGGGGACAAAAGTTATAGAAATTAAATTCGTGCAAGAGTCATGTCATCACATCGCTCTGAGCCTTTACAAAAAAATGAATATTAAGTACTAGGATCGACTACATTTTTACCATCGCTCATTTCTAGAAAAAAATAATTAGAGGAAGGAAGAGATAGTGTTATCATACTACCTAGGGTGCCACCGAGCAGCTACGAACTGTGGTTTCAGATGCTACAGGAGAAGCTACAGGCAACATTATAGGAGGGTATGAACTGCTACAGGAGTGTCGCGAAGAAGCTACAGGAGGGAATTGAAGGGTGAAAGAGAGCCAAAATGACCCAAAGTTGTCCTCAAACCCTCATGCACATGACAAAGCTATTTCAAAAAGGAGTAAGTGGCTTTCTCGCTCTTTAATTTCTATACAATTCATGGGAAATTCTCCCTGAAGTTAGTATCTATATTAGACAATTGAGAAGCAGTTCCTTCATAAATTGTTGTGTGTAAAGGAAAGACAGGGAAAGAAATAGAGCTTGTTTGACATAAAGTTTAAAATCCTTCCCCCTCATTGATAAAAAGGAAGTTTTGATCTACAACTGAAGTTTCCTTAAGGAAACATTGAAATTTTCACCTAAGTAACTGATGAGCCTAGGTATTGCAACAAGAATATTGTAACTCCCAGGGCTACCAGCTTTACTTATTAACTTGAGGTTCGTACAAACTTGGAGGTGACAGTGTTATATGCACAAGGAAAAGTGAAGGTACTTCTTGTTGTCACTGCTCATCTGGCAAGAGACCACAGGGGTTCCAAGCCATACTTCCATAGGGTCAGAAGAAGCTTAACGCTTTGATGGAAGAAGAGAAAATATATCCTAAGCGAGAGCTACTTCTACTATAGTATTGAAGAAAACAACATGAAATGCTAAACCATACCATAACCTAACTAACCATCTAGACAGCTATGCTAAGAAAAATTGCTAAATTAACACTAATCTAACGTTGTTATCTAAGTTGCAGAGGTAAAGAGCATCAAAACCAGAATAAGGTGCAAGCAAAGGAAACTAAGCTAAACTAGTTTTCATGCAGAAGAGAAATCGGAGGTTGAAATCAATGAAAGGAGGACATAAGGATGTAGTAGTGCGTAGGGACCATTGGATCGATCAACAAGCAGAAGATGGATAGTGGATATCTTATCGCAGGGTCTTAAGCGAATAAATGGATGAACAAGGTTAATGAAGCGATGAACGGCAGAGATCGTATCATGGGGTCTTAAGTGAATAAATGGATGAACAAGGTTAATGAAGCGATGAACGACAGAGATCGTATCACGACGTCTTAAGTGAAGAGATGGACGAACGAGGTAACGAAGCGATGAACGACTGAGATCTTATCGTGCGGATTAAGTGACTAGATGGGTGAACAGGATGAACACACGTGATGAATGGCTGAGATCTTATCGTGCGGATGAAGTCAAGAGATCAATGAAGGAGATCATATCGCAGGAAAAAAGAAACATGCAGAAATGATGGAGCAGGTTTCTAAGGCGTTAAGTAGTTTCTCGTGCGCCCTTCAGGGTGTAAGTTGTATTTTGAAATTTCACGCAATTAGCCTAACTGTGCGACACGTAGCACAAGAAAACCACTTTTCTTGTGTACTCTCGGGTGGATAAAGGCCATGCACTAATCTACGCAAGATTGTATGATAGCTGTTGGATCAGGTGGGGCTGATCAATGGTGGAGATCAGCCAAGATGGTTGGCGCTCGGGTGAAGCAACAGCCGTCGGATTAAGTGGGGTTGATCAATGATGGAGATCAGCCAAGCTAGTTGGCAATCAGGTGAAGCGACAATCGTCGGAACAGGTGAGGAAAATCAACGGTGGGGACTTAAAGCGCATAAAGTAAGAGGCAGTTGGGAAAACTAATGGATTGGACGGTGATTGTGAAGGTTCATTGTGGATTGGGCAGCGAGGAAGCGATGCATGAAGAACGTCTTGAAGGCGATTTTTAAATGAAAATGACAGAAAAACTAGTGCGGGTGAACAAATAACTCCATCAAACAACAAACTCCATAGTTCATGCGAGAACCAAAAACCTATGTTTTTGGGGCTGCTGAAGGGTCCCTTCCTCAAGTCGTGGTCCTAGAGGGAGGAGATGAGGCCGAGACACCTGTGCACAGCCTGATAATGATCTTTTTCTTCTAACTAACTTGTGAACTAAAAGATGGTGTAAATGGAAGTAAACTACAACAAATGTGGCTACTGAAGAAAATGAACAGGAAAACCATGAATAATCTACGCTATATTGCTATAATGAAAGTGCAACTACTTAAGCAAATAAACAGTGAAAATAGTAAGGCTACTTAAGCAAATGAACAGAAAACCATGAAACTACTTAAGAAAATAAACAGAACAGAGCTCTATGCTAGCATACATGTACAGTAAAGAGGAGCTTTGGCTTCTTAGGTCAGGCCCTAACTCAAGAGCTTCAACCCTCAGAGTTAACTCAGAGTTGGCTTAAAAATAACTCATCTTATTATAAAAACCATGGATTATAGAACAAACTATCACAAGTCTTCAGCTCATAAATAAAGCAGAGTTTTAGAATAGAAGTTTGAATCCTACTGAGTTCCTAAGCCTCTCTATTTATACATTTGAAGTCTCTAACGACTTTCTTCGGGAGGCTTGGCCTATAACTCAAGAAAAACTAGTTTCGGTCCCTTTCCCTTGCTCGGCTGTCTTTTAGTCTTCAAAGTGATGGTTGTGTGCACTCCGAGCTGATGGTGGAATATTTGAATGGAGGGGTAGTAAATGAGGATTTACCTCCTATAGTTACTCTCCCTTGTCCCATTCAAATCCTTACCAAGGTCTTTGCCATATTTCTTTGCTTTTATCCTTTATACCTGCATTTTTCCTTGCTTTTATCCTTTATTCCTACATTACATACACATTAGACCACAAAGCCAAATATCCAACTCTAACTCATTTCATAAACAAAATATAATCAAAAGTATGCAATAAGTTGTGAGAATAGTTGGTTTGACTAAGCTAGGAGGTGAATTTAGGCCAATCAAGGCCCATATAATTACTCAATGATGAGGCTCATCATCACCCCCCTACTGAAAGTTTTTCTCACCCTCTGAGAAACTTAGTCAGTGTCCATGTCCTTCATGGCTCTAGTAGCCTCTCTGACATCCCACACTTCTGTTGTGGTCTCTTTATTTTGTTCATAGAAGCCTGCTTTCCTTTCTACTTCCTCCCACTGACTCTTTTCCTCTTCTTCTTTTCTCCCTTCTAGCATCCCTAGGAGTAGTGGTGGACTGAGTTTTAGGCTTATCCAATTGACCTTCAACCTTTGCATTGATTTCTCATACATAGGTGTTCTATTGAGTTCTTTTCTCAACCTTTGAGGGGAGTGATATTCTCTGATCTTCAAGTTGTGTGGCAGTGTTTTCGATCTCCTTTAGCAGGCATGTATATTATCATCTCTTAGCAACCTAAACATATCCTCAAAATGTGAAATTTCTTGCTCTTGGGCAACAAGATATCTAAGTGTTAGGTGAGGATCATTTGCAATTAGATTATGGGTGTTGATTAGGGCCATGGGATTTGATTGTTCAGCTCTCATGAAAAAAAGGTTCATTTTGCTCTCTCACCAATATTCTTTTCATCTCTGCAACCCTTGACTTCTCATGGTTCATCCATGATGCCAAGACCATTAATTGTAGATCTTCTAGCTATGCATTAGGATCCCAAATATTCATGTCTATGAGGGCCATATTGTGCAAGTAAAACTCATCCATTTTGGCCCTATCCTCTAGTGTACTTTGATCAAAGATATCAATAAACTATCTGCAGTCCTGAAATGGCATGGTGCCCCTTTGTGCTAGTGTTTTAATCTGAAAATTCAGCCATTGGTCTCTGAGGTAAAGAGCATAGGATTTAGCTGGCATCATACACTAGATGGCCTCCAAGGAGAGGCTGGCCATATATGCTAGTTGGTCTTTCTTTTCCTACAGTTGTCCTCTCTATTTTTCTTATCTTCTTCCTTTTTTTGTTCTTTCACATCTCCATCAGTTTATTCCTTTGTTTCCTCCTATTGTTTTAGCATCTTCCTCCTTGTCTTCTTTCAGCATGTTCCTCTGTATTAGTTTCTTCTTCACCCATCTCATCCCCATCTAGCTCTGTATCTTCTTCTTCTTGTTTTGCCTCCTCCTCACTAATAGAAGGATTAACATCATAGGTGAGGGTTTTGATTTCATCCTCTGTTGGTAAGTTTCTAAAGACTGACCATGTTATGGGGATCTTGAGGCTTTGGAGGGCATCCTTAATGAGGATCCTGATCAACCCATGGTGAACTAACTGCTGGGAATTTCCTTCCTTTACTTTGCTGCTGGAGTCTATGAGTGATTGAATCAATAAATAGGGTATGTTGAGTCTTTGGTGAACTGGTGTTTCTACCACAAATATTAATTCTTCAAGCATTCTCAAATGGTTTCCATAACAACACTGTATCTAAGGACTCTTGCATTCTCTTTTGACTTATTAAAGAATTTCCCTTTTTCCACCTTTTCACTTATAAACCAACTACCTCTTAACCTTTACAACTTTTGATCAAATGATGCATATGAGTGAGTGAGTGGGATACTTACCTGTGGTCTTGATGCCATGCTGCAGTTGTCAAAGATCAGAGGTAATACTGGTGGTCATTCTTCTTCCTCCTCTGTTGTCTACTGATGGTTTATTAGCTTTTGCAAGTGTCTATGACTAAAGATCTGATGTTGTTGTTGCTGTTGTGGAGCTCTTGGATTTGATGCTACTGTGGCTATGGAGCTCTTGGATTACCACTTGGCAATGTTTGGTCTCTCCCTTAGAATTTCTTGATCATGTCGTTGGATGGTGCTGTGAGGATGTTGTAATGAATGGACACAGGGAGTAGGGGTGTATGTGGTTGCATGGTTCCCTTTGGATCTTCTCTTTATTCCTTAGTTGTCTTTCTCACCCACCTACACATAAGAATTATGTTTTTTTTTTCTTTTATTATTATTATTATTATTATATTTAAAACACCTAGGCTACCTCAGAGAGTTTTTCACCCTAGATATCTTCCCTGGGCACCTCAAGGAAGGTTTTCACCCAGGGATCTTCTTATCCTTTTCACATTTCTCATCCTTGGGCCGCCTCACGAGGTTTTCAACCCATGGGACTTAGGCAACTCATGGAGGTTTTCACCTGAATCCTTATTCTTTTTTCTCTTTTTCAATGACCTGATGAGGGAGGAGCTGGAACTTGCTCCACCATCATCATTGTCTTATTGATATTGTTAATGAACCCTTGTTTTGATAAAGTCCTCTTATACATTTTCAATCGGTGTCCATTAACTAGCAATGGAATGGATTGTTCATCAATAGTTTTGATTTGCACTGAACCATTGTCAAGACGTCCTTCCACCACATAAGGTCTGAGCCACCTTGTCCTTAGCTTTCCCTTGAATTCTTTAAACCTTGAATCTTATAACAATTCCAAATCTCCCTCTTGAAATTGCTTCTCCTTAATGTGCTTGTCATGCCAGACCTTCCTATGAAGCTGAACTATCTCTGTATGTAGGAGGGCCTACATGATGAATTCATCCAAGCCATTCAAATGTAACAATCTTTCTTTCTATGCATAGATGAGATCGAAATCTAGTTGGGTTTCCATCCTCAATGTGTTATATTCAAACTCAATGGACAACAAACCCATTTTCCCATAGACTAGCTCATCGGGTGTAAATCCAGTGGTGGTATTCCATGTGGTATTATAGGCCCAAATGTCCTCAGCTAGTCTCTCTACCCAGTCCTTTCTGCGACTGCTCACTACCTTGTTTAAGATGTTCTCCATTGCCCTATTGGTCACCTCCACTTTCCCATTAGCTTGTGGATGATAGGGAGTGGAGGTCCTATGCTTGATTTTGTGATGGTTGAGAAATTCTTCAATCATTCTCAAGGTAAACTGGCTGCCTTGGTCTGTGACTAGCTCTCTAGGGTACCCAAATTTTTACAATACATTCTCTTATAGGAACTCAGCCACCTTCTCTTCTGTTGTTGCCTTAATTGTCTTGTTTTCAGCCCACTTAGTCAATTAATCAGTGCAAACAATGATGTGTTGTTTTTTCTTGGAAGGAGGGTTGATAGGCCCAATGAAATCCATGCCCCACTTGTCAAATAGCTTGAAAGTCACTTGAGGTTGTAGGGGAATTTCATCTCTTGGAGTAGGATTTCCCATCCTCTGGCACTAATCACACTGATTAATGTACTTTTTCACATCCTGATGAAGGGTAGGCAAATAATAGCTTGCTTGCAACACTTTGAATGTTGTCCTTTTTGCTACAAAGTGACCTCCACAAGGCCCATCATGATAGGTCAGAAGGATGTCAAAGACTTCCTCTTCCCTTACACACCTTCTCAACATTTGATCTCAGCCAAGTTTGAACAGTTTGCTCCCAATCTAGGTGAAGGGGGCACTCTTCCTAACTATCTTGTTCTTTCCTTTGGAGGGCAAGTTTGGTGGGAACTGTGCTGATACCAAATAGTTTGCTATATCAGCAAACCATGGGGAGAGAACTGAAATAGCAAACAAATGCTCATCTAGCAACTGATCATCCACCATTTCTTCTTCTCCTATAGGCAGATTCATCCTAGATAGAAAGTCAGCAACAACATTTTCCTTACCAGGCTTATGAACAATAGTTAGATCAAACTGTTGTAATAAAAGCAACCATCTTATAATTCTAGCATTCACATCTGGTTTGTTCATTAAATATTTGATTGCAACATGATCAGTATGCATAAAGGTTTGATAGCCTATAATGTAATGCCTAAAATTGTTCAATGAATGCACAACAACCAGGAGTTCGTTTTTGGTCACAGTATAGTTTAGCTCAGCCTTTGATAGGTTCTTACTGATAAAATAGATGACATAAGGCCATTTCTCCTCTTCTTGACCTAAGGCTGCTCCTATGGCTTTGTGTGAGGAATCAGCATGAATATGAAAAGGGAGGGCCCAGTTTGGGCCTCTAAGGATTGGTGCAGTTGTTAACTTACCCTTTAGAATGTCTAAGGCCTCTTGATAGCTCTTTGACCATATAAATTCAGAATCTTTGGCCAACAACCAAAACAAAGGAGAGGCCAACTTGTTGAAGTCCTTTATGAACCTCCGGTAGTATCCAGCTAACCCTAAGAAATTCCTAGCATCTATCTACTTTTGTGGAGGTGGGACCCTTTGGATGATTGCTATTTTGTTTGGGTCTACCTACAGTCCTTGTTGAGATATTGAATGACCTAGCACAGTCCCTTCAGTCATTAAGAATTCACTTTTTTCTGGACTGAGAGACAGATTCATTTCAATGCATTTGTGTAATACTTCTCCTAGGTTAGTTAGGGCTACTTCAAAATCACATACATAAGGTGTAAAGTCATCCATATAGATTTCCACTACATCATGTAATAATTCAGCAAAAATACTTAAGAATGCTCTCTGGAAAGTGGCAGGATCATTGCATAGGCAAAAAGGAAGGACCCTATAGGCAAAAATACCATAAGGACAGGTGAATGTGGTCTTATCCTGGTCTTCTGGGTAGATTTGGATTTGGTTGTACCCACTGAATCCATCTAGGAAAGAAAAGAACTTCTTCCCTGCCAAGCCATCTAGCACTTGGTCAATGAAGGGTAGGGGAAAATGATCCTTCTTTGTGGATTTTTCTAATTCCCTATAATTAACACAAATCCTCCACTTACCATTTTTCTTGGGAACTAACACTGAAGGAGAGACCCACTCGTTGTTTGAGATAGGGTAAATGAATCCTGCATCTAGCAGTTTTTCAGCTATTCTTTGACTATGTCTTTAAGAGTTGGATTCATCATCCTTTGTGGTTGCCTGATTGGCTTGCAACCTTCTTTGATGTATATGTGGTGAGTACACACTGAGGGGTGTACTCCCTTCATTTCCTTATAACTCCAAGTGAAGGCTTCTAGGTGTTCTCTCAACATGTTGCATAGCTTTTCCTCTTCTAAAGCAGAAAGAGATGGGTTAATTTTCAAAGTTATCTCTAGGCCAAATTCTATGGTTTTGATATGGAGTGGGTTGGAATTGGCAAAGCATAAGTCAATTGGATGATTGCTCTAGGTTTCCCTTACTTCCTCTTCTAATGGTAATGAACTAGGAGTTGGACTTTGGAGTAGGTGTTCAATTAAGTCATCCTCATCTTGTTGTCCTCCTCCTATGGTTGTTTCAAAAGCATAAAGTTGGGCATAAACCTCATCCTCTTCCTCCTCCTCCAACCATAGAGGTAAATCATGCTCTAGGGTAGGTTGAGCATGAGGGTATAAGACTAACTGTTTGGCCATATGCCCATTCTTGATGGTCATATTCCCAGCTCTATAGCTAATGTAAGCATCAGTTGTGGCCAACCATGGCCTCCCAAGGATGAGAGGGTAACCCGTAAGCTTAGCCTTGGGCTGGAGAACTAGGAAATCTGCAGGGTACTCCCAAGAGTCAATGGAGACCATCACATCCTCCACAATTCTATCAGGGGTGACTGTGGAACGGTCTGCAAGTTGCAGAACTGTTGTGGTCTTCCTCAATGACCCTTGGAGGTTGAGCTTGAGCATGGCTTCCTTGGTCATCACATTAATGGCAGCCCCAAGATCAATTAGAGTGTGTGGGACAATGGTGCCATTGATGTGCACATCTACTACAGGGTTTCCAGGGTCTAAATATTTTGGACATATTACCTGCCCCAACATTAAGTCAGATAACTGCCCAATGACATTAATGGTAGGGGCATCCCTTTTTCTTCTTCCTAGATGCTCGAATCACTTCTCCTTAATAAACTTGTTGTAAATGGGAACATCTTTGATGGCATGGAGAAGGGGGATCTTTACACATATATTTTTCAATTCTCCCAGAAGTTCAGTTTCTTTTGGGGTAGGCTGGAGTGGTTGGGTTAATCTCTTAGGAAAGGGTGGATTTCCTCTGTTTCTTCCTCAACCTCTCTATGTGGAGAGGGAGGTTAGTTATCAGGGAAAATTCTCCTAGATCTTAGGTTGATGTCCTAGATTTCTATAGCATAATCTGGGTATGATGTCTCTCCATTGTATGCTTGTTGAGCCTGCCTATTGTTTGGGTTTGGATCTGGCTGGGCAAGCATCTGGGGTTGTTTGGGTAGAGAAAAGTGCAGGAGTTGTGGTTGGGTAGGTGGTGGAGGCAATAGGGCTAAAACATTGTTGAATTGGTGCCTAAACCCCTGGGGTGGGGTATTTTACTGATGTTGTGGTTGAACATAAGGTTAAAATGACTGGCTGGCTAGCTAGGATTAATACTAAGATGCATAGGACCAAGGAGATGGTGTAGACCAGGAAGGATGAGTAGGGGGTTCCCAAGAAGGTATAGTTGTGGCTTGGTTGGGGTTGTAATATGCATGGGATGACCCTTGCATACCCTACTGGTATGGTATAGGCCTAGGAGGTCTCCTTTGGTTGATGTAGAAAAGCTTCTTAGTGACCCCTTCAGCTCCTTGATATACAACTTTGAGTCCAGGTAAATAAGGGCACTTGTCTATGGAGTGGTTTTCTTCTAGACTGAGCAAATCTTAATACAGTTTAATGGACATTCATTCCTAGGATGCCTCCTGGTGCATTTAGGACAAAAGATGGCCAAGGGTCTCTCTGCTTTCTCTTGCTTCCTTTTGATGTTCATGGTGTCCAATTGCAAGGCAAGGGGTTGCAGCATATTTCCAATTTCACCCTTGATGGATAAGTTGGAGGATGATGTACTGGCTATAGGTTGACTACCCCTACCCTTTTTCCTGGCTACCCTAGAATGGTTTCTAAAGAAAGTCTTAATATCCTCATAGGGTAATTTGTGGAAATCTCCTCCTGCTATGATATGTAATGCATCCATTAGATCCTCCCTTACTCCTCTAAGCAGGACCAGCTTTAGTGACTCAGGGTCAAGTGTGCACCTGGCCCTTTTGTAACTGAGCTAGAATCTTTCTTCATAGTCTTCTAAGGATTCATCCTAGCCTATGGTCATCCTGAAAATCTCTTCTTTAGTATCCTTTGACCTACAATAGTCCCTATATTTGTTGTTAAAGGTTTGTTGCATCTAACCCAAGTGTTGATGCTATCTCCAGGTCAACCCATGAACTAGTGCAATGCTGCATACTTGAGGGTTGATGGAAGTTTTAACTTTTGCTCATCATCTGTATAGTCATAGGTTCGGCATATAACAACAAACTCAAATAGGAAAGTGTCAGGGTCCTCTATGGTCAGGTGATGGAAATGAGATAGAGCAGAGGGGCTTATATTCTTCATCTTAGTGTCCCCATTGGTTTCCCTAATGGGGAAGGCACTCTCAATTCTCTCTCTATCTCCCCTGTCATTTTGGTTTCCATCCATTGGTTTAGTAGGAATGGGTTCTTCGTCTTCTTTTTCCCTTGTAGGTTCTTCAAATATGTAAGGTTGCTCACCTAAAGGTTCATCCACTTCACAGTCACCGAAGAAGAGAGAAGGTTGACTGTTGGATGCAGTGGGGGTATTTGTCAAGAATTTCCCTGAATTGTCCCTATTCCTACGAGGCATGAAAGGAAATGTTTTTGGGTTGGTTTTTGTAAGATTTTATTTAAATATAGAAATTACTTGTAGAATGGAAAGGAAAGTAGCTGATGACAAACGAAAGAAAGGAAGCTACTAGATTACTTTTGTAGAAATAAACTAATGGAAGAAAATTGAAGTCTAGAAACTAGAAGAAAAGAAAGTTGGAGACTAGAAATAGAAGAAAGCAGTAATTACTTCTACTTAGACACCTCCCTGGCAATGGTGCCAAAAAGTGATGAGCCTAAGTATTTCAACAAGAATGCTACAACTCCCAGGGCTACTAGCATACTTATCAACCTGGGGTTCGTACAAACTTGGAGGTGACAATGATATATGCACAAGTAAAAGTGAAGGTATTGCTTGTTGTCACTACTCATCTCACAAGAGACCACAGGGGTTCTAAGCTAGACTTGTATAGGGTTAGAATAAGCTTAACTCTTTGATGGAAGAAGAGAAAATCTATCCTAAGGGAGAGCTACTTCTACTACAGTATTGAAGAAAATAGCATGAAATGCTAAACCATACCATAACCTAACTAACCATCCAAACAACTATGCTAAGCAGAATTTCTAAATTAACACTAATCTAATGCTGCTATCTAAGTTGCAGAGGTAAAGAGCATCAAAACCAGACTAAGGTGTAAGCAAAGGAAACTAAGCTAAATTAGTTTTCAAGCAGAATAACAATCGGAGGTTGAAATCAATGGAAGGAGGACGTAAGGATGCAGTAGCGCATAGGGATCGTTGGATCGATCAACGAGCAGAAGATGGACAGTGGATATCTTATCGCAGGGTCTTAAGTGAATAAATGGATGAGCAAGGTTAATGAAGCGATGAACGACAGAGATCGTACCACGGGGTTTTAAGTGAATAAATGGATGAACAATGTTAATGAAGCGATGAATGGCGGAGATCATACCGCGGGGTCTTAAGCGAAGAGATGGACAAACAAGGTAACTAAGCAATGAACGAGTGAGTTCTTATCGTGTAGATTAAGTGACTAGATGTGTGAACATGATAAATGCACACGATGAACAGCTAAGATCTTATCGCGTGGATGAAGTCAAGCGATGGATGATGGAGATCGTATCGCGAGAAAAAGAAACTTGTGGAAATGATGGAGTAGGTTTCTAAGGCGGTAAGTAGTTTCTCATGCACCCTTCAGGCTGTAAGCTGTATTTTGAAATTTCACGCAATTAGCGTAACTACACAACATGTAGCACGAGAAAACCACTTTTCTCGCATGCTCTCAGGCCAATAACGGTCGTGCACTAATCCGGGCAAAATTGTGTGATAGTCGTTGGATCAGGCGGGGATGATCAATGATGGAGATCGGCCAAGCTAGTTGGAAATTGGGTGAAGCGACAACCATCGGATCAGGTGGGGCTGATCAATGGTGGAGATCAGCCAAGCTATTTGGCGATCGGGTGAAGCAACAGTCGTCAGATTAGGCGAGGCAAATTGACGGTGGGGACTTAAAGTGCATAAAGTAAATGGTAGTTGAGAAAACTAATGGATCGGATGGTGATTGTGAAGGTTTTTTGTGGATCAGACGGCGAGGAAGCGATGCATGAAGAATGTATTGAAGGTAGTTTTAAATGAAAATGACAGAAAAACCAGTGCTAGTAAACAAATAACTACATCAAACAATGAACTCTATAGCTCATGTGAGAACTAGAAACCTGTGTTTTTGGGGCTGCTGAAGGGTCCCTTCCTCAATTCATGGTCCCAGAGGGAGGAGATGAGGCTGAGACACCTGCGCACAGCCTAATAGTGATCTTTTTCCTCTAACTAACCTATAAACTGAAAGAAGGCATAAATGGATGTAAACTACAACAAATGCAGCTACTGAAGCAAATGAACAGGAAAACAATGAATAATCTATGCTATATTGCTATAATGAAAGTGCAACTACTTAAGTAAATAAGCAGTTAAAACCATAAGGCTACTTAAGCAAATGAATAGAAAACCATGAAACTACTTAAGCAAATAAACAGAATAGAGCTCTATGCTAGCATACATGTACAGTAAAGAGGAGCTTTGGCTACTTGGGTCGGGCCCTTACCCAAGAGCTTCAGCCCTCGAAGTTATCTCATAGCTGGCTTAAACAGAACTCATTCTTATTAGAAAAACCATGGATTATAGAACAAACTGTCACAAGTCTTCAGCTCATAAGTAAAGAAGAGTTTTTACAATATAAGTCTGAATCCTACTGAGGTCCTAAGCCTCTCTATTTATGTATTTGAAGTCTCTAACGACTTTCTTCTCATTAGGGAGGCTTGGCCTATAACTCAAGAAAAACTAGTTTCTGTCCCTTTCCCTTGCTTGACTGTCTTTTAGTCTTCAAAGTGATGGTTGTGTGCACTCCGAGTTGATGGTGGAATATTTGAATGGAGGGGTAGTAAATGAGGAGGATTTACCTCCTATAGTTACTCTCCCTTGTCCCATTCGAGTCTTTACCAAGGTCTTTGCCATAGTTCTTTGCTTTTATCCTTTATTCCTGCATTACATGCACATTAGACCACAAAGCCAAATATCCAACTCTAACTGATTTCATAAACAAAATATAATCAAAATTATGCAATAAGTAGTGAGAATAGCTGGTTTGACTAAGCTAGGAGGTGAATTAAGGCCAATTAAGGCCCATATAATTACTCAATGATGAGGCTCATCAGTAACACCGAGAAAAATCCGTAGAGTAAATGGGGGGATGATTCAATAAAAGAGAGCCCACAAACACAAAGAGAATGGACCAACACACTCTTGTAGTAAAACGTTTTCTAAGACATTAATGGTTGGATTTATTTTAACAGCTGAAAGGGTATGATGATGACATCACTCAATAATTTTCCATGGCATTTCATTCTCAAGGAGAAGATAGTGCCACTACTGTTGGGAGAGGATTGGTCACTTAATTAAGTCCTGAAACCATAAGTAGAGTGACGACATTACCAAGGATTTGATGGAGCAAGGAGGAGAAAGCATGAAGTGTTACAACCAGGAATAATGTTTTCATTTAAAGAGACAAGCCTATAGAAATTAAGAATAGGGTAAGAAGAGAAAGCCTACCTTACCCCTAGGATGAAGTGGCCTATCACATTATCAAGTATATATCCTGTGAGGGGAGGTTTCGCATTGTAAATTCCTATCATTTTAGGTTACTCCATGAGTTAAGATTCAAAGAAAACTTACCAATCCCATTGATACTAAGTGTTCCCCATTTCCTCCTACAATCAATCATTGAAAGATGCTAGAAGGTGAGGGAAGGGAAGCATCAACACATTGCCCACCATGGCCTCATTAAGTTAATTGTGGTGGATTCTTTAACTAACTTAAGGAACCATGTACTATGGACTGATTTTGTAGACATGGATAGGGAGGTATTCATTGAAACCCAATCCATCACACCTGGAGAAACAACAACCTATAATACTAGAGGTAGGGGAGGAAAAATAGAGGAAGAAGAGGCAGGAAAAATAGAGGAAGAGGAAGAATATATTAAGGAAGAAGAGGAAGGAAAAATAGAGGAAGAGGAAGAAGAGATTAAGGAAGAAGAAGGAGAGAAACAAGTAGAAGAAAAAGAGATCCCTGAGGAGACTTATAAGCCTAAAGAGATGGAGAAACAAGGACATAAAACCAATCTCTCTCTAGGACATATTGCGAAATAAGTAGTTGTAACATTGGCTACACTAGGCACACCTATCAAGCCAAAAAGGAGGAAGCTAAGGCAAGGTCCCCTATACTTCAAAACAAGAAAGAGCATTGGGATTACGCAAGGGAAACCACACCTTCCTTCAAAACTCCCTATCATTATTGATGATTCACCAAGGAAAAAGGATTAAGTAGGACCTAGTGAAGGGAATATTGAGGAGATTACCTCTCCTAAGGCCAAAACCAAGAAACCTGTGATACCTGTACAAAGGCACACCACTAGAGAACTCGCCTTCAAGAAACTCAAGACACAAACTACCATTGGATAGGTAGAAAAATAGGAGCTACAGGAGGAAACAAAGAAGTTATATGAGAAAAATGGGTTGCTATAGGAGAAATAGAGGATGTTATAGGAGCAGGAAAAGGGGCTACAGGAAGGAGCAACTACCTCAAGAAAGGATGAAAAATGCCTCCAATATGTACAGGAGCCTAAGCCCAAAGTCAAGTCTATAATCCTACTACAAATTTTTTGAGGGAGGTAGGATTATACTCCATAAGTTCGCCACCCACTCTTATTTGAATTAGAAAAGGAAAGAGGAAGGAAACATAGATGGATGCAGATTTCCAAATCCAAAAATGTAGAAGATGTGGGCCTATTGGAGGAAAATATGAATGAAATTGGCAAGGAATTATGTGACCAAAAACAAAGAGAGTCAACTATGAGGGAGAATCTACAAGTAGAGAACACAATACTAAAAGAACAACTGTAAGAAAAGGAAACACAACTTGATACTACGATAAGTCTCTCTATGGAAGCCATACAATATAGGTAGCCATCCAAATCCTATCTCTTTTATTCAAGGAGCAGTGCCTACAATTCCAAATAAAGACAGTAGAATATTATGGGTCTTTGCCTTTCCAACACTACAGGAAATTTATTGAGTTTTGCAAAAAAGTAAGTATGGAGGAGAGGGAAAAACTAGTTGAGTTTTATATACATAATTTGATCCTAATAGATCTTAATTTTTAGGACCTCAATTCAATATTAGGAGACATGCAACTCATGGAATTATCATATTGCTTAAAAAATCAGGAGATAAGGGCTAAAGAGGTAAAGAAGGTGATGGAAAAGGAAGAGAGAACCCTTATACATAAAGGCATAATTGGTAAGCCTTGCAACTGTTGATGAGCCTAGGTATTGTAGGAAGAATGCTGCAACTCCTGGGGCTACTAGCTTTACTTATCAACCTGGGGTTCGTACAAACTTGGAGGTGATTGTGCTATATACACAACTAGAAGTGAAGGTACTTCTTGTTGTCATTGCTCGTCTGGAAAGAGACCCCAAGGATTCCAAGCCAAACTTCTATAGGGTCAAAAGAAGCTTGATTTTGATGAAAGGAGAGAAAACCTAGTCTAGGGGAGAGCTATGATACTGCAAAAATGAAGAAAAAAACATGCAAGACTAACTCACACCAAACCCTAGCCAACCTATTAAACAACTATGCTAAGCAGAGCCAGAAATTAACACTAAACTACTGCTACTATCCAGAAAGCATTAAACTAGACTAAGGGGTAAAGAATGAAACTGGATTAAGACTTTATCTGAGCATGGTCAAAACTGGTGGGAAGTGGAAATGAAGGAGCGACAGAACATGAGGACTGTTAGATCAGGTGGGGGAATCACAAACAAATAGACGAGATTAGACAGCATGAGGGTACGTAGGCAAATCGGTGGACATGGCAGCCTAACAGGATGGACGGCTAGGATTAGATCGTCCGGGCAGTCGGTAGATGAACGACAGAGAACATGGGTAGAAGAAAACGTGCAAAAATGGTATCAGGTGAGGTGACAACCGTCAAATCAAAAGATGGATCGATGGTGGAGGTTGCAGCGTGAAAAGGACGAGCAAGTTTGGAAGGCGGTAAGCGGAATATCGCGTGCCCTCCAAGCCATAAATGGTTTTAGGGAATTTCATGCGATTAGCCTCCCCGGTCGACACCTAGCATGAGGACACCGACCATATCGCATGCCCTCAGCTCGATAACAGTCGAAAGGAAATCCACGTGATATGGCGTGAGGGCCATTGGATTTGGCAAAGCAGATCTACGGAAGAGATGTGACCGAGTAGGTTGGTGAGCGAGTGTGCGACAACCGACGGATTTGATAAGGCATATTGACGGTGGGGATTTAAAGGGTGAAGAGTCAAACAAAAAAAATGGATTTGAGCAGTGATTGAACGATTTGGCTTGTGAAAGGCATTTGATGGTTAAAAACCATTTAAACATGAATTACCAGCTCCTGTGCAAGCATTTCAGGCTGAAATAGAAAGACATGGGAATGTGAGTGAGGCCTGGGATATAAGGAGAGCGAACAAGCTAATGACCATAAAAAGGGGCAAAGCACTATGAAATGACCTCGGTGACTGTATTAAATGACAAAACTCCATGAAAATCAAAACCCTATGTTTTTGGGGTTGTTGCTCGGTTTCTTCCTCACACCATAGTCCCAGAGGGAGGAGGTGAGGCCGAGACGCCTCTGAGAATTCTGATGGATCTTTTCTTTACCAACCTACTGATTAAATGAAAGCATAAATGGAACAAACTAAAACACAACTACTCTATTCTACCCTGCTGTAATGGACTGCAACTATTCAAGCAAATGAACAGGAAACACGAACCTACTTAAGTTAATGAGCAGGAAACCAGAAATCTGCGCTAAACCACTGTAATGAAAATGCATCCACGTGACCAAATGAATAATCAAACCATGCATCTATGTTAGTGTTGTAATGGAAATGACCTGCTTAAGTGAATGAACAAAAAGCATGAATCTATACTGCTGCTGTAATGAGAATATATTTGATTAAGCAAATGAACAGAAAGTAGGGAGCTATGCTAGAATACAATACAAGAAAGAGGAGATTTGGCTACTAGAGTTGGGCCCTAACCCAAGAGCTTCAGCGCTCTAAGTTAACTCAGTGTTGGCTCAAATCAGAACTCATCTTCATTATAAATAAATAAAAATGTGTTACATCAGAATTGTTACAAGTCTGCAACTGGACAAAAAGTCTGAAAACTAGCTAACTGACTGACTGACTATTGGCTAACTGCCTAAAAACATTAAGGTCCTAAGCCTCTCTATTTATACATCTAAAGTCTCAATGACTTCCCTCAAAATTAGGGAGGTACAACTCCCAACTTAATGGTAACTTGTCCTTTCACTTTCACTAGCTCGACTACCTTCTATTAGGGAGGCTGCTTGTACTTCCACTTGCTTGGCTGTCTTTTAGTACTTCAGATTTGGTTGTTTGTATTTTCAGCTGGTGGAGGGATATTTGAATGGATGGGTAGTAAATGAGGAAGATTTACCTCCTGTAATTCCTCTCCATTGTCTCATCCGAGTTTTTACCAAGGTATTTTACCATAGTTCCTTGCTTTTACCTTTTATCCCTGCATTTCCTTTGCTTTTATCCATAATTCCTACATTACATGCACATTAGACCACAAATCAAAATATCCAACTCTAACTCAACTCATAAGCAAAATATAATCAAAAGTATGCAATAGGTTATGAGAATAGTTGGTTTGACTAAGCTAGGAGGTGAATTAGGGCCAATTAAGGCCCATATAATTACTCAATGATGAGACTCATCATCAACCCCCTACTGAAAGTGTTGCTCAACCTCTAAGCAACTTAATGGATTTGATAACCTCTTTGACATCTCATTCTATTTTTGTGGTATTTTCTTCTTATTTCTTCCCACTGATATTCTTTGATCTTCAAGCTATGTGGTAGTGTGTTATCAGTTTTAGCAGGAATGCTTATTATCATTTTTTATCAGCCCAAACATATCCTCAAAATGTGTACTTGCTTTCCCTTGGACAAAAACATATCTAAGTGTCAACTGAGGATTATTTACAATTAAAATATGGGTGCTGATTAAGGCCATGGGATTTTGATTTTTCAGCTACTTCTCTGCCCCTGAGGCCACTTCACTCTTTTGTTTCTTGCTGCTCTTTCCATTTCTTTTTTCAATGTCTTCTTTCTCTTTTGTTTCAGCATCATGTTTCTTTTTGTTATCCTTCATTACATCCCTCTGTACTAGTTTCTTCTGTATCCATCTCCTCCCCATCTAGATCTGTATCTTCTTTTTCTTATTTTTTCTCCTCCTTACTGATAGAAGGACTAACTTCATAGATAAAGGTTTTGATGTCATCCTCTGCTGGTAAGTCATTGAAGACTGTCCATGTTATAGGGATCCTAAGGTTTTCAAGGACATAGCCTTTTTAGAGGAAACTGGCCACCTCTTTACTTACAAACCAACTACCTCTTAACCTTTACAACTTTTGATCACATGATGCAGATGAGTGAGTGAGTAGGATACTTACCTGTGGCCTTAATGTCATGCTGCAAGTGTCAAAGATTAGAGGTGTTGTTGATGTTTCCTGACTGCGGATCTGATGCTGCTTCTGCTGCCATATGGTCATCTTTCTGCCTCTTCTATTGTTTGCTGATGGTGTCTGTGACTGCATATCTGATGTTTTTGCATGTACAAAGGTAGTAGGAGTGTGTGTGAAGGCAGGGATGATGGTAATGGATGAGGTGATGTTGTGGGAAACATAATCTTCTCTTGAATTGAAGTAGTGAAGTGAAAAAATAATGGAATTTATGGAGGGATGCATGGTAAGGAGTGTGGGTGATGAGTACATGTGAGGCAGGGTTCCCTTTTGATATTCTCTTTGCTCCCTGATTCATCCACCTGCAAAACCTTTTTTTTTAATTATATTTTTTTAAAAACACCTAGGTTTCCTCCGAGAGGTTTTCACCCTAGGTATTTTCCTTGGGCACCTCAAGGAAGGTTTTCACCCAGGGATCTTCTTTTTCTTTTTGTTTTTCTCATCCTTGAGCCACCTCATGGAGGTTTTCAACCCAAAAATGGGACTCAGGCGCCTCATGGAGGTTTTCAACTGAATCCTTATTCTATTTTTTCTTTCTTTTTCAGTGAGCTGATGAGGGAGGAGCTGAAAATTGCTCCACCATCATCACTATCTTATTGATGTTGTCAATGAACTCTTGTTTAGATGAATGCCTCTTGTATAATTTTAATCTATGTCCATTAACTAGCAATGGAATGGCTTCTTCATCTATAGTCCTGATTCGCACTGAACCATTTCCATGGCATCTTTCCACCACATATGGTCCAAGCCATCTTGTTCTTAGCTTTCCCTGGAAGTCTTTGTACCTTGAATAATATAATAAGGCCCAGTACCCCCCTTGAAACAACGTATCCTTAATGTGCTTTTCATGCCAGATCTTCCTTTGAAGCTGAACTATCTCTCTATGAAGGAGGGTCTACATTCTGAGTTCATCTAGGCCATTCAAAATGGAACAACGTTTCTTTTTATGCATGACTGAGATCTAGATCTAGTTGGCCTACCATCCTCAATGTGTTATATTCAAATTCAATGGACAGCAAAGCCTTTTTTTCATAGACCAGCTCATAGGGTATGAATCCAGTGGTGGTCTTCCATGTTGCATTATAGGCCCAGGGGGGCCTCAACTAGCCTCTCAACCCAATACTTTCTGCTATTGTTTACTACCTTGGTCAGGATATTCTCCAATACTTTTTTGGTCACCTCCACTTGCCCATTATCTTGTGGATGATAAGGAGTGGAGGTCCTATGTTTGACCTTGTGATGCTTGAGCAGTTCTTCTATCATGTTGGAGGTGAACTAGCTACCTTGGTTTGTGACTAGTTCTCTAGGGTACCCAAATTTGTAAGATATGCTTAGCCACCTTTTCTTCTGTTGTTGCCTTGATTTCTTTGGTTTCTACCCACTTAGTCAAGTAATCGATGCACACAATAATGTGTTGTTTTTGATTGGAAGGAGGGTTGATAGGCCTAATGAAGTTAGTGCCCCACTTGTCAAATGGCTTGAAAGTCACTTGAGGCTACAGGGGCATTTGATCCCTTGGAGTAGGCTTTCCCATCCTCTGGCACCGATCACACTGACTAACATATTTCTTCACATCCTGATGAAGAGTAGGCCAATAATAGCATGCTTGCAACACCTTTAATGTTGTCCTTTTTGCTACAAAGTGACCTCCACAAGGCCCATCATGACCGGTTAGAAGGATGTCAAAGACCTACTCTTCCCTTACACATCTTCTCAAGATTTGATATAGACCAAGTTTGAACAGATTGCCCCTAATCCAAGTGAAGGGGGAACTTTTCCTAATTACCTTGTTTTTTCCTTTGGACGGCACATTTGGTGGGAACTGTGTGGACACCAGGTAGTTTGCTATATCAGAAAACCATGTGGAGAGCACTGAAATAGCAAACAAATGTTCATCTAGGAACTAATCATCCACCATTCCTTCTTCACCTGCAGGCAAATTCATTCTAGATAGAAAGTCAGCAACAACATTTTCTTTACCAGGCTTATCAACAATAGTTAAATCAAACCGCTGCAATAAAAGTAACCATATGATGATTCTAGCATTTACATCTAGTTTTTTCATTAAATATTTAATTGCAGCATGATCAGTATGCACAAATGTCTGATAGCCTGTAATTTATTGCCTAAACTTGTTCAGTGAATGCACAATATCCATGAGTTCTTTTTCTGTCACAATATAGTTTAGTTAAGCCTTTGATAGGTTTTTACTGGTAAAGTAGATGGCATAATACAATTTCTCTTCTACCTGTCCTAAGGCTTCTCCTATGGATTTATGTGAGGCATCAGCATGAATGTTGCAAGGGAGGGCCCAATTTGGGTCTCTAAGGTTTGGTGTAGTGCTTACCTTATCCTTTAAAATATCCAAGGCCTCTTGACAGCTCCTTGACCATATAAATTCAGAATCTTTGGCCAATAATCCAAACAAAGGAGAGGCTAGCTTACTGAATTCTTTTATGAATCTCTGTAATATCCAAGTAGCCCTAAGAAAATCCTAACATCTCTCTACTTTTGTGGAGGAGGGACCCTTTGCATGATTGCTACATTGTTTGGGTCCACCTGCAGTCCTTGCTGAGATATTAAGTGACCTAGCATAGTCCCTTGAATCATTAAGAATTCACATTTTTCTAGACTGAGGGACAGGTTCATCTTAATGCATTTGTGTAATACTTTCCTAAGTTAGTCAGTGCCTCTTGGAAATCACAGCCATAAGGTGTAAAATCATCCATGTAGATCTCCACAACATCATGAACTAATTAAGCAGAAATTCTTAGGACTCCTCTCTAGAAAGTGGCAGGAGCATTGCACAGGCTGAAAGGAAGGACTCTATAGGCAAAAGTACCACACAGATAGGTGAAAGTGGTCTTATCCTAGTCTTTTAGGAATATTTGGATTTGGTTGTATTCACTGAATCCATCTAGGAAAGAAAATAACTTCTTCCCTGCTAGGCCATCTAACACTTGGTCAATGAAGGGTAAGGGAAAATGATCCTTCTTTGTGGCCTTGTTCAATTCCCTATAATCGACACAAATCCTCCACTTCCCATTTTTCTTGGGCACTATACTAAAGGAGTGACCCACTCACTGTCGAAGATAGGGTAAATGAATGCTACATCTAACAATTTCTGTAGTTCTTCTTTTACTATGTCTTTGAGGGCTAGATTCATTCTCCTTTATGGTTGTGTGACTAGCTTGCAACCTTCCTTGATGTATATATGGTGAGTACACACCGAGGGGTGTACTCCCTTCATTTCCTTGTAATTCTAAGCAAAGGCTTCTAGTTCTCCTTCAACAAGTTGCATAGTTGTCCCCCCTTTGAGGTAGAGGGAGATGGATTAATCTTCAAGGTTTTCTTTGTCCCAAATTCTATGGTTTTGAATTGGATTGGGTTAGAATCAGCCTATAATAAGTTAATTGGATGACTGTTCAGTGTTTCTTTTACTTCTTCTTCTAGGGGTAATGAACTAAAATTTGGACCTTGGAGCAGGTGTTCAATTAAATCATCCTCATCTTGTTGTCCTCCTCCTATGATGGCTTCCAAAGTATACAATTCGGCAGAATAAAGCTCATCTTCTTCGTCCTCCTCCAACCATAAAGGTAAGTCATGTTCTAGGGAGGGTTGAGCAAGAGGGTATAGGACTAATTTTTTGGACATGTGCTCATTCTTGATGGACATATTCCCATCTCTGCAGATAATGTAGGCATTAGTTGTGGCCAACCATGGCCTCCCAAGGATGAGAGGGTAACCAGTTAGCTTGGCCTTAGGCTAGAGAACTAAGAAATCTGTTGGGTACTCCTAGGAATTAATGGAGACCATCACATCCACCACAATTCCCTTAGGGGTGACTGTGGAATGGCCTGCAAGTTGCAGCACTGTTGTGGTCTTCCTCAATGACCCTTAGAGGTTAAGCTTGAGCATGGTGTCCTTGGTCATCACATTAATGGCAGCCCAAGATCAATCAGAGTGTGTGGGACAATGGTGCCATTGATGTGGACATCAACTATAGGGCTTCCAAGGTCTAAGTATTTTGGACATATTTCTTACCCCAACATTAAGTCAGATAATTGCCAAATGACATTAATGGTAGGGGCATCCCTTCTTCTTCTTCTTGGACGCTTAAAACACTTCTCTTTAATTAGTTTATTGTAAATAGGCACATCTTTGATTGCTTGGAGAAGGGGAATCTTTACACATAGGTTTTCCAATTCTCCCAAAAGTTCAGCTTCTTCTGGGGTAGGCTAGTGTGGTTGGGCTAATCTTTTAGGAAAGGGTGGATTTTCTTTAAGGTTTCCTTCCTCTCTTTCTTCCTTGACTTCCTTTTGTGGGGAGGGAGGTTGGTTATCTGGGAGAATTCTCCTAGATCTCAAGTTGATCTCCTAAATTTCAACAGCATAAGTTGGGTATGATGTCTCTACACCGTATGCTTGTTGGGCCTACCTATTGTTTGGGTTTGGATTTCACTGGGTAGGCATCTGGGGTTTCCTAGGTGGAGCAAAGTGTAGGAGTTGTGGTTGGGTAGGTGATGGAGGCAATAGAGTTGGGACATTGTTGAAATGGGGCCTCCACCCCTGGGGTGGGGTATTCCACTCATGTTGTGGCTAATTGTAAGTTTGAAATGACAGGTTGGGTGGCTGGGAATGATATTAAGATGCATGGGCCCAAGGGGGGTGGGGGGGGGTGCGGTGTTGACCAAGAAGGAATGGTAGGGGGTCCCCAAGAAGGTGTAGTTATGTTTTGGTTGGGTCTATAATATGAATGGGATGATCCTTGCATACCCTGTTGGTATGGTCTAGGCCCAGGAGGTCTCCTTTGGTTAATGTAGCAAAGCTGCTCAGTGACCCCTTCAACTCCTTGATATACAACTTTGAGTCCAGGAAAGGAAGGGCACTTGTCTGTGGATTGGTTTTCTTCACAGGCTGAGCAAATCTCAATACAGTTTAATGGGCATTCATTTCTAGGATGCCTTCTGGTGCACCTAGGACAAAAGATGGCTAGGGCTCTCTCTACTTCCTCTTGCTTTCTTATGATATTCATGGTATCCAATTGTAAGGCAAGGGTTTACAACATCTCACTCTTGAAGTCCTCCAGCATATTCCCAATTTCACCCTTGATGGATGAGTTGCAGGACAATGTACTAGCCATAGGTTGACTACTTCTACCCTTGTTTTTGGTTGCCCTAGAATGGTTTCTAAAGACAGTCTTGATGTACTCATAGGGTAGTTTGTAGATATCTCCTCCTGATAGCATATGTAATGTGTCTAAGATATCCTCCCTTACTCCTCTAAGAAATACCAACTTCAGTGACTCAAGGTCAAGTATGCACTTGGCCCTTTTGCAACTGAGCTAGAATCTTTCTTCATAGTCTTCTAGGGATTCATCATGGCCTATGGTCATTATGAAGATTTCATCTTTGGTGTCCTTTGACCTACAGTAGTCCCTATGTTTTTTGTTAAAGGCCTGTTGTTTTGGAGAATTTGGTATCTACGGATAAATACAAATTCCCTAGATAAGTAGTTGTATCTCGAACAACAATTTAAAGTGTTTTAGACTTTTCCTATAAGCAATAGATAAGATGAGAAGATAAGAAGACCTACTTGTAGCTCCGCTTTCCATTCATCTCCCTTATATCAATCTTGTTGCTCCTTCCTGTACTTAATACGCTTGAGAAGTACCTTGTAAACAGAACAGAAAACAAAGAACCGATCAAAGCACACGATCTATTGAATATAAAAGAAAGGAATCAGATATAATTCACAAATATAAGCATTATGAAACAATACAAACATATGGGAAAAAGGTTCAAACACTTTATTAGATAGAAAAAGGAATTACAACCACTGGCATTTGATTCAAAGCCATTCCTCCAGCTTGGATCCCATCCACATCACATCAAAAGCATGAGAAACTTGTAGCATTACAATACTTGCTTCAAAGCCAAATCTCATAGCAACATTATCTCCTTACAATTCAACATAATCCAACCCTGATAACTTAGATGAGTGGTCAATTTATAGGAAGATGAAGGAGGTTTTGTCATAAATGGTGGCATTGAATGGCCTTCCATACTTAGAATTAGTTCCATGGAGGAAGGGATGAGATGATAGGATGCACCTTAACTCATTCCTCATCCATTTTTGAGCTCATACAAGTTGATAAGTGAGGGAACCTTCTAGATGACTCCAAAAGATAAGAATATTCCCCAAACCCTATGCGAATTTCACTCATTCTCGCCCAGCGCAGGTGAAAGGAAGCCTAAGTGCTTTGCAGAGCACCCTGGCAGTGGACTCAACTACTTTGGAGCACACCTTTACAAGGGCTTACCTGCGCTGGTTCCTCTAGAGGCTATTTCTAGATGCCTTCAAGTAATGAAACTATCTGGGAAGGAGGCATTCAAAGGGCTGACTTGTTTAGGGCATGAAGCAATTGAAATTAGGGTTTGATGAGCCCTAAAAGACTAATCTGGATGTTGGGAATTGATGTACCCAAATGGATCTGTAACAGCTGCCCCCTAAAGAATGAAGTCGGAAAAATTCCAATGTTGAATGAAATGATTTACGATGTGATGAGGAGGTATCAAAGTGGAAGGTGACCTACATCAATTATAATACATATATCATGATAATTGATTTTACATGAATTGTTGAAGGAAGGCATACCCATGCTCAGCTTATAAACTTTCATTGCATGTACATAAACAGTTGTCTATAGATATAGACCCATGATTGGAATTACCATCAATGTAGAGCCATTGTACATATGATTTAGTACTCCTGAAATTGCAGATCGGATGGATGAAACTAGATCCGGGGTCTTCTATCTTGTTCAAAAATCGTGCACTCGAGTACGAGTCTAACCATGTGAATATGTGATCATAATTTGAACATGGGAAGACACCATCTGATTACCAGGCAATGATGTCAGTTGTTAACAGATGTGAGAGAAATCACCAATAATGATAATGATCCTCAAGGTACTACAGTACATTCTACATGGTGTGAACGGATGATTTGATGTCAGACAACATACAAAATCTTTCGATCGAAGGCCATTGATGTATGCCTATCACCGGAAGTGAGAAACATGCCATTGATGCGTGCAAGCTTCAAGGTACTGAAAGCGTGTTTCTAAGTCAACTTCTTGGATAATGAGCTGATGTCAACAAGAAGCAACTCATCGCAGGAGGGCCTTGATATATCCCACATCAACGAAATGAAACGAGAGTAGTGATTTTAGAGATGGAATTTGACTTACGACATAAGGTTCATGAATGGTGGTCATGAAAATGAAGGTTTGTGGTATTGAAAAGGATGAATTTTGACTAAATGGCTTCTCTTAAACATGTCGGTGACACTCAAATGAATTGGTAGCATTGACCCAAAACAAAGTGATGGATGGCATGATATACCAATGATGTGATAACCATCAAGCTGATAACCCAACCCAAATAGTCACGGTGATGGAGTGAAAGTGTCATGTTCAAGAGTGACCTGCTACCATAAAGTGGTTTTCCCCTTTTTCCCATTTTCCCCAGTCATTGTTGATCACCACCTCTTTATTTTTATCAAGCTTGAGGAGGATAACATATGCTTGTTGTATAATTTCACCCTTTGGGCGAATCCATCACTATTTGATGTTTTAATGAGTCTAGTGAAGGTGAAACTCGATCTTGTCTAGATGGACAAGTTTGCCGCTATTTGATGTTTTAACGAGTTTAACGACAAAGATAACTTGGTCCTTTTCATGTTTAGAGATTTTTACAAAGGGACAAAAATAATTCTCCGCAAGTTCTTTTTCGTAAATTAATCTCTCAAGCCCGAAAAGGCATAAAATAATACAAGAGAGATATCATTTGCAATTCATTAACGAGCTGGAAAGGACAAGCACTCAACAATCTTTTCATGTTTAGAGAGTCTGAAAAGAGGTTAAAGAGGACTCCAAGGGGGTTCCTTCTTCATTTTTAATAGAGCTCGAAAAGGAGATAAAGGTGTGCTCTATGGTCAAAGGTACAATTTACAGTCGAGCACATTGAATTCTATAAGTTAGTTACAAAACCTGCTCAAAACACCACCAAATGGATTAAAAATATCTATTTCATAGGAAAAAATAGGTAAATACTAATGTTTACTCGATTAATGAACATGAAATAAACATAAAACAAGTTTTTACCATGAAATTTTTACCATTTGGAACTTACCATTCAGTTTTGTGCTTTGAGCTAGTTTTTACCTCGATCTTCACCAGCTAATTGCGAGAGATTCTGTAGACCATTTATTGGGCCGTCTGGACCAGGTAGGAACTAAACCTCTCTACTTTATTTTCAAGTCCTTCTTTTGTCATTTCATGCAAGTTTGAGGGTTTTTTGGGGCCCTTGGGGTTTCATTTTTTTTCCCTGGGCTCAACGCAAGCTTTCACATCAAAAACTACATTGAAGAGCACCCAGATAGAAGGTTGCATGCTCTGCAGTGCACTATCTCTGTGCATGGGCTGTGCTGGGCGAATTTCCCAAGTTTTATTTAGTTGTTTGCTCCAAAATTTGCCTATGTTTTGCATGGAAAGGATCATAATTAAGCTTATGATTGTGTTTCACACTTTCATCGGATCAGAATGTCGATGACATTGCGAGAAAGAGAGCATGAAGAACAAGACATGTTTGCCCTAAATAATCTAGGTACAATTGAGGCCCTCAAAAACTGTGGGTTACTCAAATACTTTAAGTTGTCTGTAATGAGGCAAAAAATAGAACTACTGTAGTTCCTTGTTCATGCATGGGATCCAACAGATTAGAGTTTTCACATTAGGGACAAGATGGTCACAATTACCATTGATGATATTTACTTTCTTACCGGACTGTCAAGGTGAGGTGCCCCCATCTCACTTTCTGGATTTGCTCGTGGAGGTGAATCAGTGAGAGATTATATTAGACAGTTTTGTTGGCCAGGTACACAACCTAGAAAGGATGGGAAAATAAAAATCAGGGATGTAGGTGATTTTCCTTTAAGAACGATCCTCTTCACAATTTAAAAATTGGTTGGAAGTGTGACACTACATCTGGCGAACAGATCTTATATGCAGTATGCACTAGAGTGTCTAGAGCCAAAAGTTTTCAACTGGTGCGAGGTTGTGCTTTCTTCACTGAAAGAACAACTGACTAAGGTAAAAAGTGGTAAGACAAAGAATTTATGCTATGGTTCGATCTTAATCACTTTTACCTTAGAGAGAATCCCATTGATGCAACCATAACATGTATCACTAGGTGTAGCTGGTCCTAGAGATCCACGTATGCAGAGGTGGGTTGAATTGATGGCTCAACATGCGGGTCAGTCAACAATCATTTTTTCCACTGCATTCTTTAGTTGGCTTGAGTGACAACATCTTGTCATTGAGGAGCATCCATACTCAGGGATGGATTTCCATGGAGATCTAGATTTGATTCTACCTATTGGAGCAAAAATGGGGTGCTATAGGTAAGTTGTTTGACCAAAATGTTTTTTGATTTTTCAAGTTTCTACATGTTTTTTTGTGTTTTTAATGTTTTCAAGACTATTCTAAAATTACTATTATGCATGCAGATGTGGGTACTATTTGACCTGTGGCACACCAACAGGTTGCAGGTGGGCCAACGTGGAGAAACATCGGGAGAGCAGTTCTCCAGGACTTGAATTTGGCTGAGACCTTAGCAGAGTTGCAGGATCACATAAAGGGATTAACCCCTGGTATTCTAGATTTCCGGATCGAGGAGTTACCTATGAGGCTACAACGCCACACTATTAGTGTTCCTAGCCATTGGGTGAGGTTTTTGCACATGATAACACAGGCTGTGACCTGTTACCATGAGCACCACTAGATCTACTTAGGATGTTTTGCATGCACTTTGAGTTTTTGGGTCAGATGACCAAATGTGTCTTGGAAAAAAATTTTGTAAAAACTTTTAAAACACCTATCTATTTTAATTTTAGGGTTTTCTACGGTTATATGCAATCCTATTCAACTGATGATGTGAATTGAAAATATTACTTTTACATGTGTCGCAAATGTCTATTTAACACATAATTTGCTAGAGAATCAGTTAATGTGTTAAGATTTCTGGAAATATGTTGATATTGAATGTGTTCAAAATGTCTTTCCAAAATACAAACTCTAAGGAACATACGAAAAATGGTTGGATTTCGGACAGTATAAATGTTTGTTAGTTGTAGTACAATGAGTTGCAAGTCCAACCTAATGGTGATTCGGTGAATGCCAAATGAAATAGAATCATATAGTAGTTCAATCAATGCGCTATACTCAACAATGTTGTTCGTCGATCAACTGATACAAATCCCTTGGAAACTCACTAACTCGCCACTTGGAGTGAAAATAGCCCATGCTGCAGAAGACAAGTTCTGCGTACTACAACTAGCACCATTGGTGTAACCAACAAAAAGTTCTGAAGACTCCGACATCTGCAACAAATGCAAAGAAGATTACTAATCGGATAAAAATCTCTAAAATATACACACACGCACATGCAATGAAAGCATATATACAGTGAGTTTTACTACACTTAATCAAGCATAGTAACGTTTGAGATACAACCCATTTCGGGGCTGTGAAAATGGAATCCCATCATAATCTACTAACTCGTAGGCACCTTTTGCCATAACACGCTTGACAATATAAGGACCCATCCACATTGGTTCGAATTTCTCTTCTCCAAGTTTATCATCTTCCTGATCGTCAAGCAAGACCAGGTCTCCTTCTGAGAAGATACGAGGCTTGACATTTCTATCATATTGCACCTTAATACATTTCTTATGCGTTTCATTAGCCAATGTGGCATCACGATGGGTTTCATCCAGATGGATTAATTCCAAGAAATGCACTTCCTCTTTAGAAGTGTCGGGTAATAGATCAACCACGAGTTTGAGCAATGAAATTTCGCATTGTATCGATAAGATTGCTTCCAAACCATACACCAACTGAAAGGGTGTGAATCCAGTTGCATTTCTCACCGAGGTTCGATATGCCCACAAGGGAAAGTACAGGATTAAGTGCCAGTTTCGCTTATGAACCCCTATCATTATCTACAACATTCGCTTCAAGACTTTTTTGATGGCCTCAACTTGTCCATTTTCTTGCGGGTAATAAGGTGTAGAACTATCATGTGACAATCCTAACTTAACAGCCAACTCAACCATCATGTGATTGGGAAAATGTGACCCATGATCTATCACTATGGCTTGTGGTACACCAAACTGGGAAACCACACGGTTAAAAAAGAAAAGAGCAGTCATTTTGCCACTGTTGTTCAATGTTGGCATCACTTTGGCCCATTTGGTAAAATAGTCAACGACGACTATAATATACCCATGCCCCCCAGCTGAGGTGGGGTTACATGTCATAAATTCAATGCCCCATTTGGAAAATGGGCCAACAACAACAAATGGATGCAAAGGTGTTGGTGGTAATCTAGTTTTTCAGTCATATATATGGCATGCATGAAAAATTCTGATAGCAATAATACAATCTTTGAATATAATTGGCCAGAAGTAACCAACACGGAGAATTCTCTGTGCTGTTGCATATCGAGATAAGTGTCCACCATAGACACCTGAATGGAAATCATTCAATGCTTTCTCAGCTTCCTCATGCGTGAGGCACCTCCGTAAAACCGTATCGATACCACGATGGTAAAGAGTGTCGCCAACGATCAGATAATCTTTGGATTGGTAACGAATACGTCACTGTTGCGAGCGAGAGGTATTAGGCTGGAAAGTTTGGTTCTGGAGATAGATTAGTATATCTCCATACCACGCATCAGATGACAATATTAGAAATAGAGACTCATCCAAAATCGATGGTTCAGATGTTGAATCAATGGAGGTCGAGGGAAGGTCACAAAGTAACTTTGCAAAAACTAGAGATTTTTTTGATTTGGACTTGATGAATTCGAAATCAAATTCCTGTAAAATAACTATCCATTTTGAGTATTTTCCCCCTAGCAATTGACATGACAAAATATATGTCATAGGGTTGCAATTCGAAATGACAGTTGTTTTCCGTAGCAGGATGTAATGGCGAAATCTTTGAACAGCTTGCACAACTGCCAAAGCTAGTTTTTCGACATAAGAGTACTTACTTTCTGTATCGTTGAGATTACGGCTCAAGTAATAAATCAGATGTTCAATCCCATTTTCTTCTTAGACTAAAACCATGCCAATGGTTGTATCTGCAGCGGTGAGATACAGGTAATAGTCATTTTGGTAATTTGGAGAATACATTAATGAAGCTCTAATCAAGGTATCTTTAAGAGCATCAAAGGAAGCTTGCGCAACCTGATCCCAATGGAAGGGTATCTCCTTTTTCAAAAGATGTGTAAAACCTTTAGCCATCTCAGCGTAATTAGGAATGAACCTCCTCAGAAATTTTGCTTTCCCTTGGAGTATCTGTAATTGTAAAAGACTTGAAGGTGGAGGAAAATCCAGAATTGCTTGAACCTTTAATGGATCGAGTCGAATCCCTTCTCGAGACAATAAAAATCTGAGAAATCGACTAGAACCAACACAAAACACACATTTGTGCAGATTGAGTCGTATCTTTTAGTGTCGGCACTATAAAAATATTTCCCTCAAATGTTGTGGGTGATCAGTCCGCTTTCATGAATGAGCAGGTAAATCATCAAGGTAAGGTTGAACAATGTGCTTGATGTCATGGAAGGCATAATTCATTGCCCTCTGAAATGTGGCCCCGACATTCTTCAAACTGAATGGGAGTTTCCTATACGCAAATGTGCCCCATGGACAATAAAAGCTATTTTTGATTGGTCCTATGGGCAGATATTGATTTGATTGTAGCCGGAAAATCCATCCATAAATGAGAATATTTTGCATCCAGCACATTCATCAATAATCTGGTCGATAAAAGGAGTAGGATAATTTTCCTTTGGACATGCCTGCTTTACATCCCTATAATTGATGCACACTCGAATTGTCCCTTGTTTATTCATGACAAGAACAAGGTTTGAAACCTAGTCAATAAGAGGTACAAGGTAAATGAAACCAACCAGCAAAATTTTTTCAACTTCTTCTTTAATTGCACCAACTTTCTTTGGATGAATAGGTCGAAGCCACTATTGAACTAGCTTGACATCAAGGTACATTTTTATTTTGTGTTCAACAATACTAGATTCAACGCCTGGCATCTCCTCGTAAGACCATGCAAAGATATATCTAAATTCACGAAAGACAGTACGGTAACAATCGAGTTCCGATGGAGAACAATATTTACTGACATGAATGTTCTCTACAATATTAGGCTTGGTCGAAATATTAATGGAAATCATTTCATTAATACTTGACAGGTTTCGCTGAGATTTTGTTGTGTCTATGAAAACTAAATTCGAAAGGAAATCAACAACTAAAGGGTGGTTTAGTTCATTTGAATAATCTTTGATGTCATATGGAAGATGGGAACGACGATGATAATCTTCCCAAAGTTCTTCACCTATCATCATTGATTGGACGATTCCTTCATCCATAGAATGTATACGTGAAAAAGCATTCGAAGAAGTACCATATTCTAACGAATGGTCTACCCATACAATTGGTGAATGCGGATTTGGGCTTGTCGCACTAGCCCGAAAAATTGATTTCTACGCTAATTCAATGGGGCTAAGCAGTATTACGTCAATATTACTATCAACTTCAAAAATGTTGGTAATCGTCCTTAAATCAAATGAGGTGGAGGAAATCATGTTTCAAGTCTCTAATGTTGCCACTTCCACCAAATCAGATGGTGACAGTAGTGTAAAAGTACCCATTAGGGAAGGATCTTTAAAGAGACCTACTCCAACACTTTGAAGTGATTGCAGGGGTTTGTGTACCAATGGAATGCTTCCTGTAGCCTGTGAACTATTGGCAAAGAAGGCTAGCTGATCGATGACTGTGATTCCACCCTTATGAGGGAATGCAATAGTACGAAAGTACGTGGAAACCACAACAGCCATAGCATATACTCATGGCCTTCCCAGTAAAATGTTGTAATCGAGGGGTCCATCAACTACGTCAAATTCAACAGTAATTGTTTTTCCCCCTAGTTCGATTTGCAGGTTACTCAAAATCCCACAAGGAGTATATGTTCTTCCATAAAAAAAATTTAACGTGGTTTGTGATCGTGACAATGGCAGTGAACCAAGTGTTTTCTAGCAGCTCATTAACATAATGCAAGTAGATGCCCCCTCATCAATAATAGTTTGGTGAACATTCTTATTGAGGGATTTTACTTGAATTAGGAAAGCCAACTGTGCTGGTATTTGTGGTGTATATCCTGCATGGTTAAAAACCACAAGATTAGAATCTGTAGGATCTACTCTGCCTATTGCTGACAGTAAAACCTATTCCTGGGAGGGACAATTTTCTAACACCTCGAGTGTCGACATAGCTGAAGGTGATTGAGCAAGATCTTCCACTATGTTATAGTTCTGAGCTGCTCAAGCCTGAGGGTTAAATGTTTATTTGTGTACAATTCCCTTTGGTGGTTTTATTGTTAATTCTGTTGCAATGGGTGGAATATTTTCAAATGAAGTTGAAGTCAAAGGATTAGGTTGATCAGTGCCCTGATTATCCGACGATGATGATGGATTTCCATAATATTTGTTTCTCATTAACACCCAAGCTTCATTTTGTGGCTTTGTGATAGATAACATGAGTACTTAGGATGTGGAAGCATGGTCTGTTGCAACCAAATGTGTCTCTGGGTGTAGAAATGGATCATCAACACTGTAGATGTGTTTGAAGTCTTTAAAAGTTTAGAGACCTCTGAGCAGTGTGGAAAATCCCTTATAAAATTCCCGTCATTACAGATTAGACATGGATAATGAAGTTTCCTTGCTGAAGTAGAGGAATCATATGATTTCACTTTAGGGGAACTATCTTGTTTCTTTTTGTTTTTCCCCCTTTTCTTGCCTCCTGGTTTCTCTAGATTTTTTCCTTTGTCAGATGACATGACATTAATTTTGGAAGCAAGAGTGTTTTTTGATGCATTGGTAGTTTGATTGGTAATGGCAAGAGTTTGACCAGATGGTCTTCCTGCTGTTTGCGTGCTCAAAGAACCGATCACACCATCGTCAGCATGAGAGTCCTTACTTGATTGTGGAGGAGGAGGAACAGTGAAAGCCAGTCAGGGTGCATTGGGAATTTTGTTGTAGAGTGTGCCAGCTTGTGTGTAAATCAAATCGAAGTATTGGGCACAAGAAATTACTTGCTCTTCTATGACAACTCCACCTTTTGCCACATCCTCGGTGATTGATGGCAACAAGGATTTTATGAACCACTAAGCTAAAAGCTAATCGGGAACATATGTCTTAACCATTCGACAACGACATCGCCACTCATGAATATGATCTGATATATGGGTAGCAGTAGTTTGTTTAAAGTTGGTTAGGAGTTCTATTCCAGTCTCATATCTGATAGGTAACTAGAAGTGGGTCAGAAATGTAGTGGCTAAAGTCGTAAAGTTGTCGAAATAAGCTCTTGGTAACTCGATGTACCATTTAGTAGCCAGACTAGTAAGTGTTCTTTGGAAAAGACGGAGTCTAACCGAATCATCATTTAAGGAGTTTGATGAACACCACAAATGAAAGGTCATGACATGATTTGATGGGTCTTCTCCAGGATTTCCATTAAATTTCGGAATGTCAGACGGTAACTTATGCGGAATTATCGGCCACCAAGGTGCATATAAGATTGGATCATTAGTGAGCCGATTTAAATCTGGTAATTCTAAAGTTGCTACAAATGGAAATTGTCAATTCAAGTCAGGTTGAGTCAGGCAGTAACTTATGCGAAATTATCGACCACCAAGGCGCATATAAGATTGGATCATGAGTGAGCCGATTTAAATCTGGTAATTCTACAGTTGCTACAAATGGATCTGTCGATTCAAGTCAGGTTGAACATACCCATGATATGATGGAATTGCCTGAGGAATAGGTCTTTGCATACCAACATAGGGCATCTGCATTTGATAACCTTGGTAGAGTTGTTGATGAAAAAACTCGGCATAAGGTGGTTGTTGATAACCGGTTTGAATTTGTCGTTGTCCATAACCTGCAAAGCCTTGTTGATCAGGACCTTAGTAAGCCTGATATTGTCCAAACCCAGGTTGAGCCTATTGGGAAAGTCCAAATTGGTGTTGGAATTGCTGGAATTGGGGTTGTCGAAATTGAGGCTGCCACGGTTGTTGAATCAACTGTTGTTGTTGTTGAACCCTGGAAACAAGTGGTTGTTGTACAACAACCTGAGAAACTTGAACTTCTTGACCCGAAACTTACGGTTGCGAGGTAGAAGGACCAGTTTGTACCAGTTGAGATACAACAATTTGAACTTGTGACTATGGTACAGTAGTAACAACAGGTGTAGTAGGAATAGCTGACACAGTTTGCATTGGTTGTGTTGGATACACAAGCCTTGGTTGAACTGGCATTATTGGTTGCCATTGACAAACTCCAATTCTAGGTTGAACTGAATATTGCGGGATATTTCCATATGACGGTCCTATGGAATAAGGAGGATATGGTGAATAAGCATATTGCTCTCAATATGGTGGAAATCCAGTGTTTAATGGATACATAGGTCTTTTTTGATCGGATTGCCTAGCTTGATATTGATATGCAGGATCAAACAGTTGAGTTCTCATTAGAGAATAACCAGGTAGAATACTAGTTGAGGACATGGGTGATGACCATGGTGTAGAAGCAATCCCTGAGTGGATTCCAGATAAATATTGGTAACCAACCGGGATGGACAATTCACCATATAGGTGCAACTCAAGTGTGTTAGAAAACATCGAAGAGGTTGCAACAGAAGATTCTGCCACAGCTGCATCAGATGATACAGTCTAGGATGTTGATGGTTGTTCAGCCATAGTTATCTGACCGAAAAGTTGTCCTAAAGAATCAACGGGTACTTGAAAATAAGCAGGATCAAATGGAGCAGTAAAATGAGGAGCATGACGGTAAATATAAAGCCCAGCTCCAAAGTGGAATGGGGTTCCAGGTATAGAATCTTCTTCCAATTCTTCCTCTATAGCAATTAAACCCAGTGGAAGAACTTCACCGTCTGGTCCGTAAAATATTTTTGGTGTTGATAAAGTTGAAGTTTTAGTAGTTATTGATGTCTTAGGGGTAACCGGTTGATCGTCTTCCGGTAAAGTAAAAACTTTTGAATGTTCAAATTCAAAGTCCAAATGTTCAAGTAAATGAACAACAGTTTTAGAAAGAGGTTCCTGAACAACTTCATGTTCAGATGTAACTTATGTTTGAACTATGATAGGTTCTGGATTAACTTTTGGTTGAACCGACTCAATTTCAGAAGTAATTCCTTGTTGAGAAACTTCAAGTTGAGGATCAACTTTTTGTTGAACAACTTCGGTTACTGTTTCACTAGGATCAGTGCTAATGTCCTCAGATAATTGTGAAACTTCTCCTTTAGAAACGGATGTACCAGAAATGGTTCGAGTAACTGGAGTCTCAATACTTACCGAAATAGATGATTCAGGTAATTCAGATGAAGAACTAGGAGTTTTTGATGTACTAAACTTAGTTAAGCGAGACCACATTGACTGAATAGTTGTAGCTTCAGGTAGTAAAGGTGGTTTTCTCGCTATTCTCCACAAACGACGGGGTAAGGTTTGATGTTCCTCCACGACTGCTGATTAATTTTGCTATCAAAAAAAAAATAAACAAAAAAGGGTATACTAGGAAAAAGGTCTACCAATCAACTCTGAACTACAGAATACCTCCTAGTGAACCAAGAAGTACGGGCAGGCAATCTCCCAAATATTGTGTTTAGTGTATAACAGTGTACAAGGTGGCCGACTTGGTTACTTAAGGATGGATAGCAACCTAGAGTTGTCCTTGTTGGAAATAATAATGAGAAGGGGGGGGTGAATCAGTATTAGCAAGTAAATAATATTTCATTTCCATAATCAAATTCATATACGCTACTTCATTTAATGGAACTTGCGTGTATACGCAACTATATTTAAGGCAACTAGCGTATATCCTGCAAACTTATGATTAAGTTAATTTATCATATGTTGATCTTTACTCAGTGCATCAGAACCATATAAACAGTAACCAGGTGCAACAAAACAGAACAGACAATCACACACACATGAACACAATATATAAGGTGGAAAACCAATGTGGGTGAAAACCACCTGCTGCAATCGTCTCTATCTTCTTTTAATAAGAAAATTCTTTTCACAATTTTTGTACTAGTGCAGTCTTATACTAGTATGCAGGCTTCTACCTAAAGAACGCTACAACCTTCTCTCGTTCTCTAGCTTCTCCTGGAAGGGAGCTACAACCCCTAGCTCTTGTACTAGCTAATATGTTTACTAGTACATAGGTGATGGCCTACAAAAGGCTACAACCCTCTCTTTTCTTCCAGGGACCATGTTTCATAAATTTTCAGACTTGATCCATCAACATCATCATTCAAACATCAAAGACATCTGCATCAATCAATCTCCTTTGCACCAACCACAACTGAATCAATCAATCACTTTTCAGAATGTTGTAACTAGAATACAGTAACCAGAAATAGTAACCAGAACCTATAACACTGTAACAGCAATCAAAAGTAGCTAAAGCATATTTTATGAGGTATATGCTACTTCAATGTGTCAAACCTGCGTGCATACGCACTTTTCTCAAGGCAAACCTGTGTACAGATCTGCAAATAAATTTTAAGATGTATATGTTGTTTTGATATGCAGAAGAAGCGTGTATATGCGCCTTTTCTAAGGTGAACCTACATACAGATCTATAAATGATGATTTAAACTTTACAACAATTCCAGACTTTAGTTATACCCAAATCATCATATTTATAGTCTACAACATGCGCCAGTTATTCAGATAAAACACACAAAGATACTTCACTTCAAGCTTTAAGACTTTGACCCATCATTAGATCTTATCCTTCCTCAAGCGCTAAGTTTCATCCTTGATTCAGATCCGGCTGTGCAACATAACCCAATAACCTATATTCTAGATCTTGCTCTTCATTAGATATTTAATGCATGAGTGCCTTTGCCTAATGATCTTCTCCTCCTTTTATAGTCTTACGCCTTACTCAATACCATGGACCAAAACCACTTAGAACCAATACCTTGGACCAAATACCTGAGGTCAACACTTTGGACAGGATACCTTGGACCAATACCATGGATCAAAATACTAGGGACCAAATACCATGGACCAAAACTAAGTTTTCAAACATGTACACGCCTTTCCTTCCGTGAAAGTGCGTGTGTATGCCATACGCGCCTTTTGGTCTACTAACCTGTGTGTACACACACCTTGGTCAATGAGGAACCTGCGTATACCACTCTTTCTTCATTCTAAGAGTCTGAACTATGATCTGTCATCTGAGTGAGTTGCCATCAAGGACAACACCTGTGTCATAATGCCAACAATCTTGCCCTTTGGACTTGATGGCAATACCAAGTCACTCTCCCCCTTTGTCATCAAGGGCAAAGGGTTATGCTCCCCTTGAGTACATGTTGAATGCTCTGAAATGCTGAAGAGTGTTGATTGAGCTCCATGCTCAAGTCCATGCTCCCCCTGAAAATAAGCAAGGTCTACAAAAAGATGTTCTAAAAGAAGAACATGACTCTATACATCATAAATGACCTTCCTATCACCAATGAATCATACATACATCCATCTCCCAACGAAGAGGGGATATACCAAGTTTGACTCATCCACCCAACCAAGTGGGGATATGCCAAATGTTTATATTACATCATCCATCCCATGCATAGTGGGGAACCAAAATAGGTCGTTTCATGACCTTGACATTAAAACATATACATGATATAGAGACCAAAGATATAAAACAAGACCATGATAGTTATCAACAACTATCACCAGCAGCATCTGTCAATCACCATCTAGACCAGCGATCATGATCTCCCCTTGAACATGTTCCTCCTACATCAAAAACAATTGTGAATTTGTACCAAGATCTTCTAGGATAATGCCAACAATGCATTATTAGAATTATCTTCTCCCCCTATGCCAGATGATCACTGTCAGACCCATATCAGACTCCTTTCATCCTAAGTCTGGCCACTGTTTTTCTTCAAACCAACATATACGCGACCATATCCACAGAAACTGGCGTATGTATGCAGATATGCTTCATGGAACTCGCGTATAACCGCTTTTCACTGAAACAGATAAGTTTTAACTGTAAGATGATGCATCAAATATTCCCAGCTTCTGTCTGAGATATTCGAATGTCTCTCTGGGCAGTGGTTTGGTGAATATATCAGCAACCTGTTCTTTGGAGGGAACATACTCCAATTTGACCTTTTGTTCAAGCACTTTTTCACGTAGAAAATGATATTTGATGGGTATGTGCTTGGTCTTGGAATGCATGACTGGATTCTTTGAAACATTGATTGCACTTGTATTATCACATAGAATGGAGATGGGTGGAGTACATGTGATCTGAATGTTTTGCAATGTTTGCATCATCCAAAGGAGTTGTGTGCAGCCAGATACAACAGCCACATATTCTGCTTTAGCTGTAGATAATGCAATTGAAATTTGCTTCTTGTTGAACCAAGATACTAATATGGAACCCATATAGAATGCACCACCACTAGTATTTTTTCTGTCATCAACGCTTCCTACCCAATCTACATCTGTATATGCATGAAGTGTAAGATCTGTATCTCTAGGATGCCATAAACCAAAATTCTGTGTTCCTTGAAGATATTTTAAAATCCTCTTGACTGCCTAAAGGTGTGATTCCTTTTGATTGGCTTGGAATCTTCCAACTATTCCCACTTCATGCATGATGTCTGGTTGGGTACCTGTTAGATAAAGCAGACTGCCAATCATGGATCTGTAGGTTTGTTTATGTACTGTAGATGATTCATCATTTGAGCTGAGACTGCATCCTGTTACCATAGGGGTACATACTGGTTTAGAATCTTCATGCCGTATTTTTTCACGATCTGCTTGAGATACTTGGTTTGTGACAGACAAATACCATATTTCTTTTGTTGAACCTGTAGACCAAGAAAATATGTGAGCTCACCAAGAAGCGACGTTTCAAATTCTTGCTGCATTACCAAAGCAAAGTTTTTACTCATGGCTTCTTCATTGCTACCAAAAATGATATCATCAACATACACAACAAGTATCAACACTTAATTATTGTCAATCTTTGTATATAGATTGCTATCAGCTGATCCTTTTAAAAAACCTTGTTGATGGAGGTATTTGTCAAGATGGTAATACCAGGCCCTTGGAGCTTGTTTTAGACCATAGAGAGACGTTTTGAGTCTGCATACAAGTTTTGGATCATTTCCAAGAATGAATCTATCTGGTTGCTCAATATATACTTCTTCTTCTAAGTCCACATTAAGAAAAGCAGATTTTACATCCATTTGGTATACTTTGAATTTCCAAAAACTAGAAAGAGCAAGGAATATTCTTATGGCTTCAAGTCTTGCAACAGGTGCAAAATTTTCTTTAAAATCTATACCTTCTTGTTGAGCATACCTTTTACAAACAATTCAGGCATTGTTTCTAATAACTTCTCCATTTTCATTCAACTTGTTTTTGAATATCCATTTGGTTCCTATGATATTCTTATCATGAGGTCTAGGAACTAATTCCCAAGTATTATTCTTTTCAATCTGCTCAAGCTCTTCATTCATGGCCTTGACCCAACATTCATCTTTGCATGCTTCATTTAAATTTTGAGGTTCGATGGAGGAAAGCAATGCTAGATAGCTTGAAGCTTTTGTAATAGTTCTTCTTGTCTACACACCTGCCTCTTTCTATCCCAAAATTTGAGTCTCTGGATGATTTTTCTGAACATACCTGGATGGAGTCTTTTCTTATGTCGTTATATGTTCTTCTGGTGCTTCATTGGATTCTTCTTCATAATTAGTCTGATTTGATGTGGAAGGATAATCCTCATCTTCTCCACAATCTTTGGTTTTTACCTGCTTTGGATTTTTGCATGCTTCATCAACCACAAAATCAATACTTTCAATAATTTTCCCAAGTCTTTTATTATAACACTTATATCCTTTACTTCGAGAAGAGTAACCAAGGAGAATTCCTTCATCTTCTCTGGGTTCAAACTTGCCAAGTTGTTCATCAGTCCTTTTGATGTAACATTTGCTTCCAAAAACTTTGAAGTATTTTACAGTAGGAGTTTTACCATACCAAAGTTCATGTGGAGTTTGAGTGTTGTTTACCCGAACATTTGCTTTGTTGAGAATAGTGACAGAAGTGAATGTAGCTTCACCCCAGAAGGTTGCAGGAGTTCCAGACTCATCTAGCATAGCACGAGCCATTTGTTGAATAGTTTTGTTCATCCTTTCTACCACTCCATTTTGTTGAGGAGTCCTTGCAGTGGAGAATTGCCTTTTTATTCCATGTTCTTCACAAAAGTCAAAGAATTCATCTGAGGTAAATTCCCCTCCTCAATCAGATCTGAGACATTTGATTTTGTGATCTGATTCATTTTCAACCAGGGCTTTGAAGGCTTTGAATTTTTCAAATGCTTCATCTTTATGCTTTAGAAGCCCTATCCAACACATTCTGGAAAAATCATCAATGAACAATATAAAGTATTCCTCTCCACGAGGTGACTTTTTCCTTGATGGACCACATAAATCAGTATGAACAAGTTCAAGAGGCTTACTAGCTGATCCTTCCTTTTCAGGGAATTGCGACCTGGTTTGCTTACCAAATTGACATGATTTGCATATTGTATTTTCTGGAATGCTGATATCAGGAAGATCACGAACAACCTGGAATTTGCTTGCTTTTCTTATTTGAGAGAAGCTTAGATGCCCCAATCTTCTGTGCCATAGCTAGTGTTCATGATTTTTGCTTAGGTAGCACTATTGTTGTCTTCCCTTGAGTATCTATAAGTTTTTCGGAGTTCTTATACCTTTGATCATGGTTTCTCCTATATCAAGCTCACGAAAAACACATCCATTTGATCGAAATACTACTTCATTTCCTTGATCACACATTTGACTGACACTCAACAGGTTATGCTTTAGACCATCAACATACATAACATTCCCATCTTTAACTTTTTCTTTTAAAAGAACAGAGCCTTTACCTTTTATGACAGCAGGAGTGTCATTTCCAAATGAGACCTTCTTTTCCTTTTCTAAGGCATTATATGACTAAAGTTTTTCTTTATCACTTGTCATGTGTTTCGAGCATCCACTATCGATGTACCACTGATTTTCTTGTCCTTCTTCATATAGGGCTATACCAAATCTTTCTATTTTTGGTTATTTATTTCTCCATATTTTGGGATTTAATGCAGTTTTCTCCTTCTGAGATGTTTGCCGAAATTTACTCCTGCATTCAGATTCTTCGTGACCAAAGTTGTTGCAGATAGGGCATTCTATTTCATTTTCAAGAAGAGAAAAGTTATTGTAGGTTTGTTTCATGATCCCCGTCACATTCCTTTGATTTTGTGCTTCTCTAGTCATGATGGTCTTGTAAGCAACACATTGAGCATCTTTGTGTCCAAAGTTATGACATGAAAAACATTGGCCATTAAAGAAGTTCCTACGATCATCGAATCTACTGACCTGGTGATTGTAGTTGCGATTGATATTCATTCTTGAAGCAGATTGAGTATGATTTACTTAAGGTTTGTAGCTTCTATTCATACTTGAAGTAAATTGAGGCCGATTTACCTGGTGATCTGCTTTATGTCTTTGTTTTCGATTGTCAAACTGTTCACTGCTCTTTGCTACATCAAGATAGCTTTTAGTGGAGGATGACGGCTTCCGTGCTTGGGATGCTTCTTCAGTATATCCAAGACCTATCTTTATCAGAGGAGAACGCTACACTTTGATAATTTCATTCAAGGTTTCTGATCCTTTAGAAAATCTAAGATTGAGAGCTTTTGTTTTCTCAATATCCTTTCTTACACCCACAATTTCACATTCTAGATTTTCATTGTGCTTTTCTCTTTCAGTAAGTTGGAATGTCAAAGTATCTATAATTATATTCTTTTCTTCTAAAAAGTCATTGAGTTTAGAGATTTCTTCATAAAGGTCATCTTCATCTAAAACATCCTAGAAATCATCATCTTCAAAAGCCATTAGAATTCTATAGTCATTACTATTTTCATCTTCATCACTATTTGATAAACCATCACTATCTTCATGAGTATAGTAGCTCTTCTTACTTACAATTTTTCTTCTATTCCATTTTATTGATTCCTTACCTTTATCAATCTTATGTTTATCAGGACATTTGGCATCATAATTACTGACTCTTCCACAAGCAAAACATTTGAAAGGTAGTTTACCTCTGAATCTCCTGGAACCCCGTTGAAGGTTCTTAACAAAGTTTGCTTCTTCTTCTCCTTCTGAAAGATGTCCTAATTCATGTAATTCTTCTCTTCCTGAAGCTTTGAATGTGGCTTCTCTCATATCTAATGGACCTCCTTTTCTCATTTCAAAATAAGTTAATATTCCATGCAACTGTGTCATAGTAATAGTCTAAAGATCCTGCTTTTTTTCTATGGCAGATACTTTTGATTCAAACTTAGTAGACAAGGATCTTAAAACCTTTTCAACTAAAGTAACTTCTTTTATCTCTTCACCCAAGTTCTTCATGTAATTAACAATCTCATCTGTGAGTAAGAAGTAACTAGTGATACTTTCATCATTGTGCATTTTGAGAGTTTCATATTGAATTATGAGAGATTGTAGTTTTGCACGTTTTAC
This sequence comes from Pinus tabuliformis, assembly GCA_031772625.1. Classification (NCBI taxonomy): domain Eukaryota; kingdom Viridiplantae; phylum Streptophyta; class Pinopsida; order Pinales; family Pinaceae; genus Pinus; species Pinus tabuliformis. The sequence goes on from CM062807.1 coordinate 509,975,275, forward strand.
CTGATTGTCTCCTTCATAGCTTAGAACGATCTTGTCCCATATTTCTTTGGCGGTTTTGAGCTACATAACTTTGACAAATTTTGATTGTGACAGACTCCCTAATGATGTATTGACAACCTTGGCATTGGTTTCATATTGCTTCTTACCTGCTGTATTTGTAGGAATTGCTAATCGAAATGTATATCCTCCTTCCATGATTTCCCAGACATATGTTCCAAGAGATTGAAGATAGGTTGTACTCCTTACCTTCCAATAAACAAATTTTCTCCCATAAAAGATTGGTGGTCTAATGGATCCCTCTCCTTCGTAGTTACTCATGATGATAGATCTTCCTTCAAGCGATCAAGCTTCTTCTGAAGGACCTGGCTCTGATACCAATTGTTGGAAATAATACTGAGAGGGGGGGGCGGGGGCGGGTGGTGAATCAGTATTAGCAAGTCAATAATATTTCATTCCCATAATCATATTCATATACACTACTTTAGTTAATGGAACTTGCATGTATACACAACTGTATTTAACGCAACTAGCGTATATCCTGCAAACTTATGATTCAGTTAATTTATCATATGTTGATCTTTACTCAGTGCATCAGAACCATATAAACAGTAACCAGGTGCAGCAAAACAGAATAGACAATCACACACACATGAACACAAGATATAACGTGGAAGCCCAATATGGGTGAAATGTAGGTTTTAACCCTGTACAGAAATTACCTGCATACGAATTCTTAAACAAAGAAAATAAACAATGCGAGAGCATAACCCATAAAACACATATGCACAGAGATTTTTCCCTAGATCCCAAAACCGGGACTACCAGCTTGATTTTTCATTATGTTCCTTTCAATGTTACAATACATATTTATACATGCCGAAGCATCCAATACCATGGACCGAAAAACCATTGCGTCCAATACCATGTGCGAAAATCATGCACAAAACCATAGGTAGGTTAGTCGTGGAAAGAATATAACACAACCCAACAATCTCCCACTTGTTGTTTTCTTTCCACAGGGGGCCACAAGAGAGCTTAGTCATTTTTCCAACCCTGAAACACCCATTGTTTCTCTACACCAAGAGAACTTCTCAGAGCTCACAAATTTTGTCAATGCATCTGCAGTATTCTTCAAAGTGTCCACCTTTACCAGCAACACCTTTTTGTCTTCTATCATATCCCTCACAAAGTGATACTGAACATCAATGTGCTTTGTCTTTGAATGATAAGCAGGGTTCTTTGCCAAGAAAATTGCACTTTGGCTGTCACAGTCTATTCTTATAGCTCCCTGTACTAACCCCATACTTGAACACAATCTCTGCAACCAAACTGCTTCCTTGCTTGCATGAGTGGCTGCCATGTATTCTGCCTCTGTAGTTGATAGTGCCACTACAGATTGTTTCTTACTCATCCAACTGACTGCACCTCCAAATAGGTTAAACACATACCCACTTGTAGATCTTCTCTGATCCAGATCTCCAGCCCAGTCTGCATCAACAAAACCATGAATATCCAACACTCTGTCCAATCCTGGTCTTCCTTGGTAGCACAAACCATAATCACTAGTGCCACGCAAATACCTGAAAACCCGCTTCACTGTTGTCCAGTGCTCCTTCCCTGGTTTTGACATAAACCTGCTCAATACTCCCACTGCATGTGCAATGTCTGGTCTAGTATAGACCATTTCATACATCAGGCTACCGACTGCACTTGCATATGGAACACGGGACATGTCCTCTTCCTCTTCTTGTGTCTTGGGACACTGTTCAGCAGATAACCTCACACCTACAGGAATAGGAACCTTCACCGGTTTACTATCCTGCATATTAAACCTCTGCAGTATTGTCTCGACATACTTCCTCTGGTTTAACCAGAGCTTCCTCTTTGCCTGATCTCTTTTAATTTCCATGCCCAAAATATAGTTTGCAGCACCAAGATCTTTCATGTCAAATTTGGAGGACAATTGGGTCTTCAAATCCTGGATAATTTCTTTGTCATTTCCAACCAGCAACATATCATCCACATACAAGACCAGATAAATAACACGGTCACCAATTAATTTAAAATACACACAATGATCTACTTTGCTTCTGGTGAAGCCAAGTCCCCGTATAAATGTATCAAATTTCTGATACCACATCCTTGGTGACTGTTTTAAACCCATACAGAGACTTCTTTAACTTGCATACCAGTTCTTTCTTACCCTTCACCGCAAAGCCTTCAGGTTGCCTCATGTAGATTTCCTCTTCCAAATCCCCGTGAAGAAATGTTGTCTTCACATCCATCTGTTCTACCTCAAAATCAAAAGCAGCAGCAACAGATAAAAGTAATCTAATAGAAGCTACCTTGGCAACAGGAGAAAAAATATCACCAAAATCAATTCCCGGCACCTGGGAATAACCTTTTGCTACCAACCGAGCTTTGTATTTCTCCACCTTTCCTTCTGCATTAGTCTTCTTCTTGAACACCCATTTGCTGCCAATGGGTTTCCTTGTAGCCGGCAACTCTACCAGATCCCAAGCCTCATTTTTGTGCAAAGATGCCATTTCATCAACCATGGCCTCTTTCCAGAGTTTTCCATCCTCTGAATCCACTGCTTCCTTCATAGTTCTGGGATCATCATTAGTAACAGACAAAGCAAAATTTGAACTGAAAGCAGATTGACTATACCTTTCTGGTTGCCTTCTTTCTCGACCTGATCTTCTCACAGCCAGAGTTTGTGGCTCTTCATCTTCTGATTCCTCCTCTACTACAGAGTCTGATTCTTCCTCCTTTGGCTCAAACTCTATCTTCTCAGGTTCCTTTGGTTGGACTTCAGATTGAATAACATCTTTTACCTCTCTGAACACCACATCTCGGCTGTACACAACCTTCCGTGTGACTGGGTTCCAAAGCTTATAACCCTTTAAACCATCCTTATACCCAATAAAGATGCACTTTTCAGATTTACTATCCAACTTGGTTCGTTTCTCCTTTGGAACATGTACATATGCATCACATCCAAATACCCTCAAATGTGAAAGAGAGGGTTTCTTACCAGTCCATACTTCTTGTGGAGTCTTATCCTCCAACGCTGATGAGGGTGATCTATTGATCAGGTAACGTGCAGTATCCACCGCCTCTGCCCAGAATTCCTGTCCTAACCCGGCACCACTGAGCATGCTTCTTGCCCTTTCCATCAACGTCTTGTTCATTCTTTCTGCGACTCCATTTTGCTGAGGTGTATATGGAGTAGTCTTCTGTCGTGCTATACCACACTTCTTACAAAATTCTTCAAATTCCTTGCTGCAAAATTCTCCACCATTATCTGTCCTCAGCACCTTTATCTTCTTCTCTGTCTGATTTTCCACCAGAGCCTTAAATTCTTTAAACCTGTCAAAGACTTCAGATTTCTTCTTAAGGAAATATGTCCATGTATTCCTTGAGAAGTCATCTATGAATGATACATAGTACACAGACTTACCCAGTGATGGAACCTTCACAGGTCCAAACACATCACTGTGCACAAGCTCTAATATCTGTTTCGTCCTCTTACCACCAGAGGGGAAACTCACTCGATTCTGCTTCCCATACACACAATTTTCACAGAAATCAAAATCCAGAGAGCTATCATTCATACCTTCTACCATACCTTTACTATGAAGTATTCGAAGGCCCTTCTCTCCAATATGTCCAAGCCTTTGATGCCACAACATGGTCTTCTCTCCAGAGACCACTAGATTTTCTACTCCATTTTCAGGAACCATAGAACTACTGCACCCATCAACAACAGTGCTACCTTGCAGTTTGTACAGAGTTCCAGTCCGAACTCCCCGCATCAATATCAGTGCTCCTCGAACCATCTTGCAGGTATCTTTCTCGAACACTGTCTTTACACCTGCATCTTCCAACTTGCTTACAGAAATCAGATTTCTGGCCAATGCAGGAATATGTAGAACACCCGGAAGTGTTCTAACCCTTCCACCTTGCAACTTCAACTTTACTTTTCCCCGACAAATGATTCTAGCCTTCCTATCATCTCCTAAGAAGACATCACCACCATCGTATTTCTCATACTCGCAGAACCACTCTCTATGGGGAGTGAAGTGAAAGGATGCACCTGAGTCAATCAACCATGCCTCATGATCTACATGTGTACTTGAAGAAGCCAAGTACACATCCCCACCTTCATATGAGGTGGTTTTCGCCTCTGCAGAAGGAGCATCATCAGATCCCTTTCCTTTATCAGGAGCTTTAGATTTACAATCCCTTCTGAAGTGCCCTTCCTTTCCGCATTTCCAGCACACCACCTTTGTAGGTTTTCCTGGAGATTTAGATCTCCCTCTAGATTTAGATCTCCCACTCGATGACTTATTTTTGTTTCTGTTCTGGGACCGTCCTCGTACAGACAAGGCATCACCATTCTGGTTGTCCATATTCTTCCGTCTCATCTCCTCCGTCAGCAAGGCTGAGACTATTTCATCAAACTGCAAAGCAGTTGCATTGCTACCTATTGCAATAACCAGACTATCCCACGAATTTGGTAGAGAACACAATAGACTGATGCACTTATCTTCATCTGAAATTTTAATATCAACAGATAATAATTGACTTACCACAGTATTAAATGCATTCAGATGCTCTGTCACCAAGTCTCCATCTTTCATCCTCAGGTTATACAGCTTTTTCCGTAGGAACAGTTTATTCACCAGAGACTTAGATTGGTACAAAGTCCCTAACTTGACCCACAAAGCCTTTGCCGTAGCTTCCCCTGATACATTCAGCAATACTGAATCTGAGACACAGAATCGTATTGTGCTCTTTGCCTTCCGATCCAATTTCTTCCATTCTTCATCGATCACTCCCGATGGTTTAGTACCCGGATCTACCGTGATCCACTGATCTTTATCGACCAACAGATCCTCCATCTTGTGTTTCCACAACTCAAAACTCTGACCATTGAACTTCTCAATCTCGATCTTTCCACTGCTCGCCATCTTCTTTCACCACCAGAATCGATCTCGCAGATCTCCCACTGAACAGGGTCTACCACAGGCCCGAGCGAAACCCCTCAGCAACAAAGGCGTCCCCTTGAAGCCAAAACAGCTCTGATACCAAATGTAGGTTTTAACCCTGTACAGAAATTACCTGCATACGAATTCTTAAACAAAGAAAATAAACAATGCGAGAGCATAACCCATAAAACACATATGCATAGAGATTTTTCCCTGGATCCCAAAACCGGGACTACCAGCTTGATTTTTCATTATGTTCCTTTCAATGTTACAATACATATTTATACATGCCGAAGCATCCAATACCATGGACCGAAAAACCATCGCGTCCAATACCATGTGCGAAAATCATGCACAAAACCATAGGTAGGTTCGCCCAACCTAATATAGGGTCCAAAAAAAAATTTCTCGGGGCGCTGCCCCGGACCCCGTAGAGGGGGACTACCCGCCCCCCTCAAACCCCCCGGACAGGGGGGACTGCCGCCCCCCCCGCTGCGCAATCGGCGCAACGAAGGGGGGCTACCGCCCCCCTCTAACCCCCTGTTTAACTACGTAGGTTAGTCGTGGAAAGAATATAACACAACCCAACATGAAAACCACCTGCTGCAATCGTCTTTATCTTATTTTAATAAGAAACTTCTTTTTACAATTTTTGTATTGGTGCAGTCTTATACCATTGTGTAGGCTTCTACCTGCAGAAGGCTACAACCTTCTCTCGTTCTCCAGCTTCTCCTGGAAGGGAGCTACAACTGCCTAGCTCTTGTACTAGCTAATATGTTTACTAGTACGTAGGTGCCGGCCTACAAAAGGCTACAACCTTCTCTCTTCTTCCAGGGACCACGTTTCGTAAATTTTCAGACTGGATCCATCAATAACATCATTCAAACATCAAATACATCTGCATCAATCAATCTCCTTTGCACCAACCACAACTGAATCAATCAATCACTTTTTAGAATGCTGTAACAAGAATATAATAACCAGAAACAGTAACTAGCACGTAGAACACTATAACAGCAATCAGAAGTAACTAAATCATATTTTATGAGATATACGCTACTTCAATGTGTTGAACCTGCGTGCATACGCACTTTTCTCAAGGCGAATCTACGTACAGATCTGCAAATCAATTTTAAGATGTATACATTGTTTTGATATGCAGAAGCAGCGTGTATACGCACCTTTTCTAAGGTGAACCTGCATACAGATCCATAAATGATGATTTAAACTTTACAGCAATTCTAGACTTCAGTTATACCCGGATCATCATATTTATAGTCTACAACATGCACCAGTTATTCAGATAAAACACACAAGGATACTTCACTTCAAGCTTTAAGATCTTGACCCATCATTAGATCTTATCCTTTCTCAAGTGCTAAGGTTCATCCTTGATTCATATCCAGCTGTGCAACATAACCCAATAACCTATATTCTAGATCTTGCTCTTCATTAGATATTCAATGCATGAGTGCCTTTGCCTAATGATCTTCTCCTCCTTTTATAGTCTTAGGCCTTACTCAATACCATGGACCAAAACCACTTAGAACCAATACCTTGGACCAAATACCTGGGGTCAACACTTCGGATAGGATACCTTGGATCAATACCATGGATCAAAATACTAGGGACCAAATACCACGGACCAACACTAAGTTTTCCAACATGTACGCACCTTTCGTTCCGTGAAAGTGCATGTGTATGCCATACGTGCCTTTTGGTATGCTAACCTGTGTTTACACACGCCTTGGTCAATGAGAAACCTGCATATACCTCTCTTTCTTCATTCTGAGAGTCTGAATTGTGATCTTTCATCTGAGTGAGTTGCCATCAAGGACAACACCTATGTCATAGTGCCAAATCTGTGTCATAATGCCAACAATCTCCCCCTTTGGACTTGATGGCAATCCCAAGTCACTCTCCCCCTTTGTCATCAAGGGAAAAGGGTTATACTCCCCCTGAGTACATGATGAATGCTCTGAAATGCTAAAGAGTGATGATTGAGCTCCATGCTCAAGTCCATGCTCCCCCTAAAAATAAGAAAGGTCTGCAAAAATATGTTCTAAAAGAAGAACATTACTCTATACATCATAAATGACCTTCCTATCACCAATGAATCATACATATATCCATCTCCCAACCAACTAGGGATATACCAAGTTCGACTCATCCACCCAACCAAGTGGGGATATGCCAAATGTTTATATTACATCATCGGTCCCATGCATAGTGGGGAACCAAAATAGGTCGTTTCATGACCTTGACATTAAAAGATATACATGATATAGAGACCAAATATCTTAAACAAGACCATGATAGTTATCAGCAACTATCATCAGCAGCATCTGTTAATCACCATCAAGACCAACAACCATGATCTCCCCCTGAACATGTTCGTCCTACATCAAAAACAATTGTGAATTTGTACCATGATCTTCTAAGATAATGCCAACAATGCATTATTAGAAGTATATTCTCCCCCTGTGCCAGATGATCAGTCAGAACCATATCAGACTCCTTTCATCCTGAGTCTGGCCCACTATTTTTCTTCAAACCAACATATACGCAACTAGATCCATAGAAACTGGCATATGTACGTGGATACGCTTCACGGAACTCGTGTATAACCACTTTTCTCTGAAACAGATAAGTTTTAACCGTAAGATGATGCATCAACTATTCCCAGCTTCTGTCTAAGATATTCGAATGTCTCTCTGAGCAGTGGTTTGGTGAATGTATCAGCAACCTATTCTTTGAAGGGAACATACTCCAATTTGACCTTTTGTTCAAGCACTTGTTCACGTAGAAAATGATATTTGATGGGTATGTGCTTGGTCTTAGAATGCATGACTAGATTCTAAGAAATACTGATTGCAGTTGTATTATCACAAAGAATGGAGATGGGTGGAGTACATGTGATCTGAATGTCTTGCAATGTTTACATCATCCAAAGGAGTTGTGTGCAGCAAGATGCAGCAGCCACATATTCTGCTTTAGCTGTAGATAATGTAATTGAACTTTGCTTCTTGTTGAACCAAGATACTAATCTGGAACCCATATAGAATGCACCACCACTAGCGTTTTTCTGTCATCAATGCTTCCTGCCCAATCTGCATCTGTATATGCATGAAGTGTAAGATCTATATCTCTACGATACCATAAACCAAAATTCTGTGTTCGTTGAAGATATTTGAAAATCCTTTTAACTACTTGAAGGTGTGATTCCTTTGGATTGGCATGGAATATTCCAACTATTCCCACTGCATGCATGATATCTGGTCGAGTACCTGTTAGATAGAGCAGACTGCCAATCATGGATCTGTAGGTTGGTTGATGTATTGTTGCTAATTCATCATTTGAGTTGAGACTGCATCTTGTTACCATAGGGGTACATATTGGTTTAGACTCTTCCATGCCATATTTTTTCAAGATCTGCTTGAGATACTTGGTTTGTGACAAAAAAATACCATCTTTCTTTTGTTGAACTTGAAGACCAAGAAAATATGTGAGCTCACCAAGCAGAGACATTTCAGATTCTCGTTGCATTACCAAAGAAAAGTTTTTACTCATGGCTTCTTCATTTCTACCAAAAATGATATCATCAACATACACAAAAAGTATTGGCAATTTATTATTGTCAATCTTTGTATATCGATTGCTATCTGCTGATCCTTTTAAAAAACCTTATTGATGGAGGTATTTGTCAAGACAGTAATACCAGGCCCTTGGAGCTTGTTTTAGACCATAGAGAGCCTTTTTGAGTCTGCATACAAGTTTTGGATCATTTCCAAGAATGAATCTATCTGGTTGCTCAATACATACTTCTTCTTCTAAGTCCCCATTAAGAAACGCAGATTTTACATCCATTTGGTATACTTTGAATTTCTGAAAACTAGAAAGAGCAAGGAACATTCTTATGGCTTCAAGTCTTGCAACAGGTGCAAAATTTTCTTCAAAATCTATACCTTCTTGTTGAGCATACCCTTTACAAACAAGTCTGGCCTTGCTTCTAATAACTTCTCCATTTTCATTCAGCTTGTTTTTGAATATCCATTTGGTTCCTATGATATTCTTATCATGAGGTCTAGTAACTAATTCCCAAGTATTATTCTTTTCAATCTGCTTAAGCTCTTCATTCATGACCTTGACCCAACATTCATCTTTGCATGCTTCATTTACATTTTGAGGTTCGACGAAGGAAAGCAATGATAGATAGCATGAAGCTTTTGTAATAGTTCTTCTTGTCTACACACCTGCCTCTTTCTGTCCCAAAATTTGAGTCTTTGGATGATTTTTTTGAACATACCTCGATGGAGTCTTTTCTTCTGTCGTTATATGTTCTTCTGGTGCTTCATTGGATTCTTCTTTGGAATTAGTCTGATTTGATGTGGAAGGATAATCCTCATCTTCTCCACAATCTTTGATTTTTACCTGCTCTGGATTTTTGCATGCTTCATCAACCACAACATCAATACTTTCAATAATTTTCCGAAGTCTTTTATTATAACACTGTTGTGGCCAGCAACAACCACCCCCTTTTTTCATTTAAATGTTGTCCAAAATACTAAATGAGTGGGGACCCTTAGTTAAAATTTAGGAAAATCAAGAGTTTCCTTTCTTCAAAATAAGGTTACCATCGTAAGCTTAGGAAGATCTTTTGAATACTTTAAAACTTAAGTTTATGATAAGAAATTTTTTTAAAAAGTCGCATCATAAAATGACAGAAAAACACCTCCATTTGGGTATAATCCTGGTATGTGCAAGATTCTCATACTAAGCAATATATCGCGTCGCAATAAGGTAATGCCAATGAGAAAGACTTCAAGATTTTCCGATTTGCGATAACCCTGATCGCAAGATCGTATATCGCAAGGAATGGGCTAACAAAATATGGCAAACATAAAACTTCTGCGATCTGCGATGTTGCGATATCACGATAAAGCGATGGTTGCGATATTAAGCCAAATCAATTCCGTGATGTTATATTTGTGAGTCGGTGCGAGAGCGTGATGGTGAGATAATGCGATGTCGCGATCTGCGACGATTGCGAACCAAATCACAAAATCACTCCATCACGAATCTTTCGGGCACGCTATTCAAGAAAAGCCACTTACCATAATCTGACTCAAGATCATGCGCTTTTAATGATAATAAAGGAATTAGTTGTCATCTATTGAATGTAGACGCGTGCTTTTGCAAAGCATTACTTCACGTAAGGTGGTATATTTGATATATCTGTTGCATTTAAGACTCTCCCATCACCTTTCTTGATCAGTCATTTCCATTTGTGAGCTGCAGGAATGAAGAACGAAGGGCAATACCAAGCCATACACAAGAAGAAATGGGAAAGAAAAATAAGGCTCAGGGCTCTGAGGTGAAGGAAATGGCATCGTTATATACAGACACAGCTTGTAGCAGAGACACAAGGATATCGATGTGGGAAAGCATATACAGACTACTTGAAGAAAAAAACCCCAAGATAATTAAGGTTACCACTGTCGCAGACTCACAAGGCTCTTCCGAAGCATCCTTAGAAGAACTAGCGTGCTCATTCCTTCATCGGATAGCAGCAAGGCCTAAAATTCTCCCATATATGGATATGATCAAGTGGATACTTGACAATGCAAAAATGAATGACAGACAGTTCAAGATTCAAGGACATGGGCTCATCGGGTCATTCACTGCGCAAGACTTAAAGCTCATGTATCATCTTCCTGAACTGCAGGCGACCTACAATGCACAATTCATTAAAAAATTTATGGCGGAGAACCCAAACCTATCAGAGACCACTAAAGATTGGTCCAGAAAAGATGAACTGCTCAAGAAAGATAAAAACGGTATGTACAGCACTGGTTCCCTCACCTCTTCGTATTGTTTTGTTGCGGCCATGCTTTGTAGATTATTTGGGATGCCAAATATCAATAAGTTTTCGTCTGAATGGTTACCATTGATTGATGCTGCCACAAATGCTGTTATTATAGATTGGGCCAAGATCTTTTCTGATAACCTATTCACAGCTATTATCAATTACCGGTCTAAAATGTCCATGTCTCAAAGGATCTATCCTCCTTTTTACCTATCCGCATATGTTATGGACCCTATTTTTTGTGTCTAAATTTCCCTCTATGGGTTGGAAATGGACAACTCAGGACCCATTACCCATCCATGTTTATCATAAGATATTATGGGATTCTCAGTTCATTCCACATTTCTACCAAATTTGTCACGGGCTTATCTTACCCATGTATAGAATGATGTATGATAAAGAACCCCCGAGGTGCTCACCTGAGGCACATATAGATATCATCCCCATCGCAAGATGGTTCAGAGAAGAATGGTTCACCTATATTAGAGTATTTGGAAGCATCGTCCCTCCTCATGTCCTACCGTTGTATATTCCTGACAAACTTCTGGCTCGAGAAATTGCATATCAAACCTGTTCAGAAGGCAGCCTAACTAAAGACCTAAAAGACAAAAAGAAGGCCATATGGCCTCAGTTTCCTGTAGCTTGAGGGGCCTTTTCATTTTTCGATGTAGGTCATGCGTTCACCGAAGTGGAGAATATGACGTGTCTACAATTATTTTAATTCTCGGCAAGGCCATTTGACCCAAATGAAGTTGCCCAAGATTTCAAAACGAACGTCAAGATAAAAGTATTCATTGGAAAGAAGGATTTATTTGATGATTTATTTCAGAGTAAAAGCTCACTCCAGGAAATTTTGTGGGAAGCTCAATCGCGATTGTCTCCAGATGACCTCCAAAGATTCATGGTATACAGGGAAAGAAGACTAGCCAGTGTTCCTCTAGAAAAGCTGCAACTACCTGCCAGAGAACCTACTCCAAGCATTAGCCTTAGTGGGAATTCAAGCGCTTCCGGATCTAAATCTAAGACTGGACAAGAGATGCCTGAGCATTCTAAAAGATCCGAAAACAACCAAGATAGAGGCGAAGAGTCAGCTAAGGACACTGCTCAGTCAATGGAATTTCCACAGCAGCAAGTTATCGCCTCCCCGCCAAGAGATGTCCCCCCTCTCGTCATTGAAGCACCACCCGTCACAACAGAATTAGAGAAGGAATGGGAAACCTTCAACGAACTGATCAATCTTGAACAAGCCCCAAAAACACTTGTGAGCAATACACAGGTAGCACAAGAAGTGGGCTCAGCGTTGCTCTTCAACAAGTGGGACGATCAAATCAGGGAGGCAGAACAAGCAGAATGGAAGCTGAAGGCGCCAAAAAAGGGAAAAGAGGTCCAAGCACTAGACAGGTTAAATTGGGAGTGTTACTGGGCATACTTGGTGAAGCCGCATAGTCAGCAGATGACTGTGAAATGTATCATAAATGCAGCCGAGAAAGTGGTTCCAGCTCTCATAGATTTCGTTTTCTCAGCCCAGCTCAAAGCAGAAGTCGGCAAGCCGGCTCTCCTCAAACCAATGATGAATGCATGCAGCTTTAAAGATCAGATTCAGAAGTAGCTTTATTTAGAATGTTGTTTTTTCTTAAAAACTAGATTAGAAAATGGACGGTCATTTGAAAACCGCATCCTAAATTTTGTAAATAAACTATTATTAGAATTAGGAAGTAGTATTTTAACCCTTCTCATGCATTTAATAAAGGGTCCAGAAATTTGTCAAAAGCTTGTCCTTAGAACATGCACTTCTGCACCCTCAGAGGAGGTTTTGATGAATGAATGGATCGAGGTTTATTAATGTTTGCATTTGATATCTGCTACTGATGTTGCACTTTTGTACTCTTAGTAGATATTAGAACAAGTAGAGATAAATCATTGTTGCTTGAAGCTTATGAGTAGGACCAGTCATAAATGGTACTTTTATCTCTTGGCCATTTCTGCTTATATTCTTAAAGTGATATACAATTTCTAGTTGTTTATATGTTATTGCATGAATGTTTGAGTTACCATTTGGCACTTTTGTACGGTGGAGTCATTTATTTATGTTTGATATATGAATAACTTATTATGCGATATGCTGTTCACAATTGTTTTGTCTAACTTTTTATGCAAAATGGTTCATCTTAATTGATTTCCATTCTTATGATAGCTGAATAATCTTTATTACCAGTTATTATTTGAAATGTCTTTAGATCGCATAATAGAAGAAATACATCCCGGGTTAGCATAGATTAGATGTGCTGTTTTCATTAGATTACAATATCATAGAATTAGATTAAAGTAGCTTAGATTAGAACTCTTAGATCAGCAACATCCAACTCTGCACACACACACACCCTTAGACTGGGAAACCGGTCCCATTATCCCCAGTCGGACCCGCTATACCAAACGGATAAGGAGCTGCCAACCAAGGTCCGGACCGGGTGGGTATCCCCCTTGTTGTCAACCCGATTTTCGGGGCTTCAACATATTTGGCGCTAGAAGGAGGGCCTGAAGCATAGTGTCTATTGGAATGGTTTGAAATCGTAATCATTTGAATTAGGATGGCTGCTCACAAACTTCCCATTTGGAGTTGCATCCATGTTCGTGCCTCTTCCAACACTCCACCTGAAGTGGTAAGACTCTTGTCTCAGGTAAAATTCAATGGTAAGAATAATTCTTCTGCTTTTAATCATGCCCTTCAATTTATTGAAAGAGTTTCAAGTTCGAACATTCAAAGAATTGATGAAGTCGTTTTATGCAAAAATTTTACTCTCACATTCACGGCGGAAGCTAGAAAATGGTGTAGAACCCTCCCAGTTGCCTCAATTCACAGCTGGGGCCAATTTGTCAAGGCTTTCATTTGTAAATTTGATTACTATGATTATGATCAGGTATATGATGAAATTGAGTATCTACGAAAAGAAGATGAATCTGTTAGGGATTTTAATATGCAATTTCATCTTGATTGTCTAAAATATGGTCTTGAAAACGAACTCATGAATGAAGAATCTTCAGATTATGCTGAGCATTCCCTACCTCCTATGTCTGATCCATCAGAGATTAGTTCGAGTCTTGTTTTATTTTCTTCTAATAGGAATGAAAATTCCAATTTGAATGTGCCAATCGCTCATGATGAAGAAACCTCCCAAAGCTTAGGAAACATACCTGCTCTAATGCAAGAAGACAAAAGCGAGAATGTTGCAAGAAAGCCTGCCTTGGAACCAGAAAGCAACTTGGAGACAAGGTTGGATAATATCATCGCAAGTCAACAAATGCAGACGCCAAGGTTAGAACAACAAATTAATTCTCTTTCGGAAAATACAAACACGCAAAGGTATGATCTAAAGCCCGATGTCTACGGTGAATGTGATGAACAAGAATTTTTTCACGATGATATTTTCAAATGCATTGTTTCGGAATCACATTTTTCTCTTTATCCTGATGTATTTAGTGATGATATTTTTTTCCCCCTCAGTATTAATGATATCTCAAAAGGTATAGAGGATTATTCAAATGAATCACCATTAGGTTTTCAAGATAAAGAGGCAGCTATAGAACATCCTTTGGTCATTTACAAACAAGAACGACTTGACCTTCCTTTTCTGAAAATATTGGATAAAAAAGAAAAATCTAGGGAAACCTGTAAAATCATTTATGATAGCTACTATGATGATGATGATGATGATGATGTTGATTTATCTCAAGTAACTCAACAGAGCTCAAATAATGAGAGATATTCTAATTCAAGAATCATATCAGTCGATCCTCATTCCAGAGTGACAGATCATTTGCATGATCTTACTATCCAAAACAATATCCCGATCTATGATTCGTATCATGAGCAAACCCCTATGCCTGTTCCCAATCATAACTTGTTTTCTGATTCACAAGACGTAATTCAAAATTACTCGGATCCCATAATTCTGGCCAGTTCTTGTGAGAAAGAAAATATTTCAAGTCAATCCCAGTTGTACTGTAACATTAGCTGTATAGATAATCATTGCATTCTTTTTCACTTGCACTCATTTTGTATAAAATCGGATTGTATTTTAAATTTTCAGACTTTTGATAGATTACTATGGTATATTGAGCACCTTATCAAAGAACATTCGAAAGATATATTACCATTTTGGAAAACTAAATTGTGTCAAGGAAATACAGAACTTTTTCAATTCCACGATCAATCAATATCAGCCTTTCAGAAGAAATTTCTGTGTCATCCAAAACATCATCGACAAAAAAAAGTATTTTTGGAAACTTGCCAGCAATTCGCGTTAATTGATAAATCTCTTTCCAAAAATTTCCATCTATTCTTCATCGATTTATTTAGTGATTTATATGTGGAAACTTTCCTTTTACGAGAAATTGCTAAAAGCTTGACGTTAATGCATAGTAGATTACAGGCCATTAAAACTAAAAAATCATATTCGCAATCTGGCTTGTCATCTTTCCTATTACATGATCACCAATCCATAACAGAAATTCATCCCGATTTTTATGATCCAATAGGTATACAATTGGACAGAAGATTTCATAAGAAAGAAATTTCAGGCGGAATTCCGACTGAAGTTACACTTTCTAATCCTACATTCAATATTCACAGTCCAAGAAAAGTTTTATTCTTAGCACTAATGTTTAAAAGGTACATACGTGTAGGAATAAAAATGAAAAGATGGTTCCACTGGAAATATCATTTTACCTAGTTAATTTTTCTGTGTATAGTTAGAATAGGAGTAGGAGTAGTTTAGCTAGGTTATTAGGTGGATAATTTAGTTTTTAAATATTGGTAGGCAAAATAAGAGAAGAAATTATCCTTATCATGTACATAATCCTAGGGAATAGTTACCTCTCATTTCTTTAAATATTTTCCTCCCTAATAAAATTTGCCTGTGGTTAACAGCATTTGACATTTACTAAAGACACCATTTCTCTATCAGATTTTGAACTTCTGCTCGTATAAATAGCAAATCTTTTGGAAACTTGATCTTTATTATTAATAGATACAGTTAAAAACTTTAAACCAGATATGATACTAGTTTCAACTTCAAAAAATTTGACGAAAGCAATCTCAGCAAAGAAATTGTTTTATATCAGTACAATGAAAGGTATCAATAACAAAATGAGGATTCCCTGTAGAACAGCCATGTCCAAAAAAAAAAAAAAAAAACTCTATTATTGTCGTCCAGGGCTTTCTTAAGGAAAAAAATGACTTCGTCCCTGCTAAAGAAAATCACAGCATTTATAGAAACGACCCAAGGATACACTATATCTTGAAGAATAAGAGGTCTCATCACGAGTTGGCTTATCATGATCACAGATATTATAACTTTGTTGACTTTGCCAAACACTGTCCATCAAAACAGGGCAATGACTCAAGATTGTTGAAATCAAAAAGACAAGGGGTCTCATCACGAGCCAGCTTGTTCAGCGAAAGTGTAAATCAAGTGAATGACTGTGTCATAATTTGGCTACCAAACCAAGACATTGTTCTTTAAGAATAAAAAAGGAAAAAGTGTCAACATCGGTTTTTCTTTGAAAGTTGTGGATCACCTTAAGCAGGATAAAGGATCATTACTGGGTAATAGGTAACCGTGTTGAGGCTATGAACGCCTGCTGGCATCAGAGGCTCTACCTACGACAAATGAGCATATTTAAAAAACTGGTACACAGGGAAGACCTTATTTTATCTTTACAAGACCAAGTAATGGCTGATGTAAATGCAAGGACAAGCTGAGGAAGAAAATAATTAAAATAGAAAGAGGTTGGAACAAAATGTCATTGATAGTTTGGAGTATAATGCGCTTTATCTTTTTATAATAAAGTTTAATTTTCCAAAAAATTTTGTTTTGGAAATTTGAAAAGTTCAATAGAAAATCAGAGATAACTGGTTCTCCCAAGTGAATCGCCAATTGTTGTGGCCAGCAACAACCCCCCCCCCCCCCTTTTTTTCATTTAAATGTTGTCCAAAATACTAAATGAGTGGGGACCCTTAGTTAAAATTTAGGAAAATCAAGAGTTTCCTTTCTTCAAAATAAGGTTACCATCGTAAGCTTAGGAAGATCTTTTGAATACTTTAAAACCTAAGTTTATGATAAGAAAAATCTTTAAAAAGTCGCATCATAAAATGACAGAAAAACACCTCCATTTGGGTATAATCCTGGTATGTGCAAGATTCTCGTACTAAGTAATATATCGCATCGCAATAAGGTAATGCCAATGAGAAAGACTTCAAGATTTTCCGATTTGCGATAACCCCGATCACAAGATCGCATATCGTAGGGAATGGGCTAACAAAATATGGCAAACATAAAACTTCTGCGATCTGCGATGTTGCGATATGGCGATAAAGCGATGGTTGCGATATTAAGCCAAATCAATTCTGCGATGTTATATTTGTGAGTTGGTGCGAGAGCACAATGGTGCGATAATGCGATGTCTCGATCTGCGACAATTGCAAACCAAATCGCAAAATCACTCCATCACAAATCTTTCGGGCACGCTACTCAAGAAAAGCCACTTACCATAATTTGACTCAAGATCATGCGCTTTTAATGATAATAAAGGAATTAGTTGTCATCTATTAAATGTAGACGCGTGCTTTTGCAAAGCATTACTTCACGTAAGGTGGCATATTTGATATATCTGCTGCATTTAAGACTCTCCCATCACCTTTCTTGATCAGTCATTTCCATTTGTGAGCTGCAGGAACGAAGAACGAAGGGCGATACCAAGCCATACGCAGGAAGAAATGGGAAAGAAAAATAAGGCTCAGGGCTCTGAGGTGAAGGAAATGGCACTGTTATATACAGACACAACTTGTAGTAGAGACGCAGGGATATCGACGTGGTAAAGCATGTACAGACTGCTTGAAGAAGAAAACCCCAAGATAATGAAGGTTACCGCTGTCACAGACTCACAGGGTTCTTCTGAAGCATCCTTAGAAGAACTAGCATGCTCATTCCTTCATCGGATAGCAGCAAGGCCTAAAATTCTCCCATATACGGATATGATCAAGTGGATACTTGACAATGCAAACATGAACGACAGACAGTTCAAGATTCAAAGACATGGGCTCATCGGGTCATTCGCTGCGCAAGACTTAAAGCTCATGTATCATATTCCTGAACCGCAGGCGACTTACAATGCACAATTCATTAAAAAATTTGTGGCGGAGAACCCAAACCTATCAGAGACAACTAAAGATTGGTCCAGAAAAGATGAACTGCTCAAGAAAGATAAAAACGGTATGTACAGCACTGGTTCCCTCACCTCTCCGTATTGTTTTGCTGCGGCCATGCTTTGTAGATTATTTGGGATGCCAGATATCAATAAGTTTTCGTCTGAATGGTTACCATTGATTGATGCTGACACAAATGCCGTTATTATAGATTAGGCCAAGATCTTTTCTGATAACCTATTCACGGCTATTATCAATTACCGGTCTAAAAGGTCCATGTCTTAAAGGATCTATCCTCCTTTTTACCTATCCACATATGTTATGGATTCTATTTGTTATGTGTCTAAATTTCCCTCTATGGGTTGGAAATGGACAACTCAGGACCCATTACCCATCCATGTTTATCATAAGATATTATGGAATTCTTAGTTCATTCCACATTTCTACCAAATTTGTCACAGGCTTATCTTACCCATGTATAGAATGATGTATGATAAAGAACCCCCGAGGTGCTCACCTGAGGCACAGATAGATATCATCCCCATCGCAAGATGGTTCGAAGAAGAATGGTTCACCTATATTAGAGTATTTGGAAGCACCGTCCCTCCTCATGTCCTACCTTTGTATATTCCTGACAAACTTCTGGCTGGAGAAATTGCATATCAAACCTGTTTAGAAGGCGGCCCAACTAAAGACCTAAAAGACAAAAAGAAGGCCATATGGCCTCAGTTTCCTGTAGCTTGTGGGGCCTTTTCATTGTTCGATGTAGGTCACGCATTCACCGAAGTGGAGAATATGATGTGTCTACAATTATTTTAATTCCCGACAAGGCCATTTGACCCAAATGAAGTTGCCCAAGATTTCACAACGAACGTCAAGATAAAAGTATTCGTTGGAAAGAAGGATTTATTTGATGATTTATTTCAGAGTAAAATCTCACTCCAGGAAATTTTGCGTGAAGCTCAATCACGATTGTCTCCAGATGACCTCCAAAGATTCATGGTATACAGGGAAAGAAGACTAGCCAGTGTTCCTCTAGAAAAGCTGCAACTACCTGCCAGAGAACCTACTCCAAGCATTAGCCTTAGCAGGAATTCAAGCACTTCCGGATCTAAATCTAAGACTGGACAAGAGATGCCTGAGCATTCTAAAAGATCCAAAAACAACCAAGATAGAGGCGAAGAGTCAGCTAAGGACACCGCTCAGTCAATGGAATTTCCACAACATCAAGTTATTGCCTCCCCACCAAGAGATGTCCCTTCTCTCGTCATTAAAGCACCACCCGTCACAACAGAATTAGATAAGGAATGGGAAACCTTCAACGAACTGATCAATCTTGAAGGACAAGCCCCAAAAACACTTGTGAGAAATACACAGGTAGCACAAGAAGTGGGCTCAGCGTTGCTCTTCAACAAGTGGGACGATCAAATCAGGGAGGCAGAACAAGCAGAATGGAAGCTAAAGGCGCCAAAAAAGGGAAAAGAGTTCCAAGCACTAGACAAGTTAAATGTGGAGTGTTACTAGGCATACTTGGTGAAGCTGCATAGTCAGCAGATGACTGTGAAATGTATCATAAATGCGGCCGAGAAAGTGGTGCTAGCTCTCATAGATTCCGTTTTCTCACCCCAGCTGAAAGCAGAAGTCGGCCAGCCGACTCTCCTCAAACCAATGATGAATGCATGCAGCTTCAAAGATCAGATTCAGAAGTAGCTTTATTTAGAATGTTGTTTTTTCTTAAAAACTAGATTAGAAAAAGGGCGGTCATTTGAAAACCGCATCCTAAATTTTGTAAATAAACTATTATTAGAATTAGGAAGTAGTATTTTAACCCTTCTCATGCATTTAGAGAAGGGTCCAGAAATTTGTCAAAAACTTGTCCTCAGAACATGCACTTCTGCACCCTCAGAGGAGGCTTTGATGAATGAATGGATCGAGGTTTATTAATGTTTGCATTTGATATCTGCTACTGATGTTGCACTTCTGTACTCTTAGTAGATATTAGAACAAGTAGAGATAAATCATTGTTGCTTGAAGCTTATGAGTAGGACCAGTCATAAATGGTACTTTTATCTCTTGGCCATTTCTGCTTATATTCTTAAAGTGATATACAGTTTCTAGTTGTTTATATGTTATTGCATGAATGTTTGAGTTACCATTTGGCACTTTTGTACGGTGGAGTCATTTATTTATGTTTGATATATGAATAACTTATTATGCGATATGTTGTTCACAACTGTTTTGTCTAACTTTTTATGCAAAATGGTTCATCTTAATTGATTTCCATTCTTATGATAGCTGAATGATCTTTATTACCAGTTATTATTTGAAATCTCTTTAGATCGCATAATAGAAGAAATACATCCCGGCTTAGCATAGATTAGATGTGTTGTTTTCATTAGATTACAATATCATAGAATTAGATTAAAGTAGCTTAGATTAGAACTCTTAGATCAGCAACATCCAACTCTGCACACACACACACCCTTAGATTGGGAAACTGGTCCCATTATCCCCAGTCAAACCCGCTATACCAAATGGATAAGGAGCTGCCAACCAAGGTCCGGACCGGGTGGGTATCCCCCTTGTTGTCGAACCGATTTTCGGGGCTTCAACAAACACTTATATCCTTTACTTCGAGAAGAGTAACCAAGGAGAATGCCTTCATCTACTCTAGGTTCAAACTTGCCAAGTTGTTCATCAGTCCTTTTGATGTAACATTTGCTTTCAAAAACTTTGAAGTATTTTACAGTAGGAGTCTTACCATACCAAAGTTCATGTGGAGTTTGAGTGTTGTTTACCTGAACATTTGTTTTGTTGAGAATAGTGACGACAACGAATGCAGCTTCACCCTAGAAGGTTGCAGGAGTTCCAAACTCATCTAGCATAGCATGAGCCATTTTTTGAACAGTTTTGTTCATCCTTTCTACCACTCCATTTTGCTGAGGAGTCCTTGTAGTGGAGAATTGCCTTTTTATTCCATGTTCTTCACAAAATTCAAAGAACTTATCCAAGGTAAATTCCCCTGCTCGATCAGATCTGAGACATTTGATTTTGCGATCTGAATCATTTTCAACGAGGGCTTTGAAGGCTTTGAATTTTTCAAATGCTTCATCTTTATGCTTTAGAAGCCCTATCCAACACATTCTGGAAAAATCATCAATGAACAATATAAAGTATTCCTCTCCACGAGGTGACTTTTTCCTTGATGGACCACATAAATCAGTATGAACAAGTTCAAGAGCCTTACTAGCTGATCCTTATTTTTCAGGGAATTGCGACCTGGTTTACTTACCAAATTGACATGATTTTCATATTGTATTTTCTGGAATACTGATATCAGGAAGATCACGAACAGCCTGGAATTTGCTTGCTTTTCTTATTTGAGAGAAGCTTAGATGCCCCAATCTTCTGTACCATAGCTAGTGCTCATCATTTTTGCCTAGATAGCACTATTGTTGTCCTTCCTTGAGTATATATAAGTTTTTTGGAGTTCTTATACCTTTGGTCACGGTTTCTCCTGTATCAAGCTCACGAACAACACATCCATTTGATCGAAATACTACTTCATTTCCTTGATCGCACATTTGATTAACACTCAAAAGGTTATGCTTTAGACCGTCAACATACATAACATTCCCAGCTTTAACTTTTTCTTTTAAAAGAACAGATCCTTTACCTTTTATGACACCAGGAATGTCATTTCCAAATGAGACCTTCTTTTCCTTTTCTAAGGCATTATATGACTGAAGTTATTTTTTATCAGCTGTCATGTGTTTCGAGCATCCACTGTCGATGTACCAATGATTTTCTTGTCCTTCTGTATATAGGTCTATACCACATCTTTCTGTTTTTGGTTCTTTCTTTCTCCATATTTTGGGATTTAATGCAGTTTTCTCCTTCTGAGATGTTTGCCGAAATTTACTCCTGCATTTAGATTCTTCGTGACCAAAGTTGTCGCAGATAGGGCATTCTATTTCATTTTCAAGAAGAGAAAACTTATTGCAGGTCCGTTTCATGATCCTCGTCACATTCCTTTGATTTTGTGCTTCTCTAGTCATGATGGTCTTGTAAGAAACACATTGAGTAGCTTTGTGTCCAAAGTTATGACATGAAAAACATTGGCCATTAAAGAAGTTCCTGCGATCATCAAATCTACTGACCTGGTGATTGTAGTTGCGATTGATATTCATTCTTGCAGCAGATTGAGTGTGATTTACCTGAGTGTGATTCATCCTTGAAGTAAATTGAGCTTGATTTACCTGGTGATCTGCTTTATGCCTTTGTTGTTGCTTGTCAAACTGTTCACTGCTCTTTGCTGCATCAAGATAGCTTTTAGTGGAGGTTGACAGATTCTCTGCTTGGGATGCTTCTTCAGTATATCCAAGACCTGTCTTTATCAGAGCAGAACACTGCACATTGATAATTTCATTTAAGGTTTCTGATCCTTTAGCAAATCTAAGATTGAGAGCTTTTGTTTTCTCAGTATCCTTTCTTAGACCCACAATTTCATATTCTAGATTTTCATTGTGTTTTTCTCTTTCAGCAAGTTGGAATTTCAAAGTATCTATAATCATATTCTTTTCTTCTAAATAGACTTTGAGTTTAGAGATTTCTTCATAATGGTCATATTCATATAAAGAATCCAAGAAATCATCATCTTCAAAAGCCATTAGAATTCTATAGTTATTACTATTTTCATCTTCATCACTATTTGATAAACCATCACTATCTTCATGAGTATAGTAGCTCTTCTTCCTTACACTTTGTTTCCTATTCCATTTTGTTGATTCCTTACCTTTATCAAGCTTATGTTTATGAGAACATTTGGCAGCATAATGACCGACTCTTCCACAAGCAAAACATTTGAAAGGTAGTTTACCTCTGAATCTCCCGGAACCCCGTTGAAGGTTCTTGACAAATTTTGCTTCTTCTTCTCCTTCTAAAAGATGTCCTGATTCATGGAATTCTTCTCTTCCTAAAGCTTTGAATGCAGCTTCTCTCATATCTAATGGACCTCCTTTTCTCATTTCGAAAGCAGTTAAGATTCCGTGTAGCTGTGTCATAGTAATAGTCTGGAGATCCTGCTTTTTTTCTATGGCAGATACCTTTGATTCAAACATAGTAGACAAGGATCTTAAAACCTTATCAACTAAAGTAACTTCTTTTATCTCTTCACCCAAGTTCTTCATGTAATTAACAATCTCATCTATGCGCAAGAAGTAACTAGCGATATTTTCATCATTGTGCATTTTGAGAGTTTCATGTTGAATTATGAGAGATTACAGTTTTGCACGTTTTACCTGACTGTCTCCTTCATAGCTTAGAATGATCTTGTCCCATATTTCTTTGGTGGTTTTGAGCTGCATGACTTTGACAAATTTCGATTGTGACAGGCTCCCTAAAAATGTATTGATAGCCTTGGCATTGGTTTCATATTGCTTCTTACCTACCGTATATGTAGGAATTGTTGATGGAAATGTATATCCTCCTTCCACGATTTCCCAGACATCTATTCCAAGAGATTGAAGATAGGTTGTACTCCTTACCTTCCAATAAACGAAGTTTCTCCCATCAAAGATTGGTGGTCTAATGGATCCCTCTCTTTCGTAGTTATTCATGATGATAGATCTTCCTTCAAGCGATCAAGCTTCTTCTGATGGACCTAGCTCTGATACCAATTGTTGGAAATAATACTGAGAGGGGGGGGTGAGTCAGTATTAGAAGGTCAATAATATTTCATTTCCATAATCAGATTCATATACGCTACTTCAGTTAATGGTACTTGTGTGTATACACAACTGTATTTAAGGCAACTAGCGTATATCCTGCAAACTTATGATTCAATTAATTTATCATATGTTGATCTTTACTCAATGCATCAGAACCATATAAACAGTAATCAGGTGCAGTAAAAAAGAACAGACAATCACACACACATGAATACAAGATATAAGGTGGAAGCCTAATGTGGGTGAAAACCACCTGCTACAATTGTCTCTATCTTCTTTTAATAAGAAACTTCTTTTTACAATTTTCGTACTGGTGCAGTCTTATACCAGTACGCAGGCTTCTACCTGCAGAAGACTACAACCTTCTCTCATTCTCCAGCTTCTCCTGGAAGGGAGCTACAACCCCCTAGCTCTTGTACTAGCTGATATGTTTACTAGTACGTAGGTGCCGACGTAAAAAAGGCTACAACCTTCTCTTTTCATCCAAGGACCATGTTTCATAAATTTTCAGACTGGATCCATCAATAACATCATTCAAACATCAAATACATCTACATCAATCAATCTCCTTTGCACCAACCACAACTGAATCAGTTAATCACTTTTCAGAATGATGTAACCAAAATACAGTAACCAGAAATAGTAACCAGAACCCAAAACACTATAACAACAATCAGAAGTAGCTAAAGCATATATTGTGAGGTATACGCTACTTCAATGTGTCGAACCTGCGTGCATACGCACTTTTCTCAAGGCAAACCTGTGTACATATTTTCAAATCAATTTTAAGATGTATACGCTATTTTGATATGCAGAAGCAGCATATATACGCGCCTTTTCTAAGGTGAACCTGCATACAGATCCATAAATGATGATTTAAACTTTACAACAATGCCAGACTTTAGTTATACCCAGATCATCATATTTATGGTCTACAACATGGGCCAGTTATTCAGATAAAACACACAAAGATACTTCACTACAAGCTTTAAGATCTTGACCCATCATTAGATCTTATCCTTCCTCAATTCATCCTTGATTCAGATCCAGCTGTGCAACATAACCCAATAACCTGTGTTCTAGATCTTGCTCTTCATTAAATATTCAATGCATGAGTGCCTTTGCCTAATGATCTTCTCCCCCTTTTATAGTCTTAGGCCTTACTCAATACCATGGACCAAAACCACTTAGAACCAATACATTGGACCAAATACCTGGGGTCAACACTTCGGACAGGATACCTTGGACCAATACCATGGATCAAAATACCAAGGACCAAATACCATGGACCAAAACTAAGTTTTCCAACATGTACGTGCCTTCCCTTCCGTGAAACTGTGTCTGTATGCCATACATGCCTTTTGGTCTGCTAACCCACGTGTACACTTACCTTGGTGAATGAGGAACCTGCATATACCTCTCTTTCATCATTTTGAGAGTCTGAATTGTGATCTGTCATCTGAGTGAGTTTCCATCAAGGACAACACCTATGTCATAGTGCCAAATATGTGTCATAATTCCAACAGTCCTCCCATATATACTCGAAGGTACGTGGAGGCCTAGTCCGTATAATCATTGTTTAATGAAAAACCGCACAGTGAGATCATTCCCATATACTTTATGTACTGTAACACCATCGTATATAACCGAAGTTGCATGGAAGAGCTACAATATACTCACGTACGTGGAATGAGGTATCACACTTGGGATGTATTGCAGACAAGTTAGCAACAGCTGATTTGTTTTATGATGCCAGAACATGTCTCTAGCCTAGAACCACTAAATGTTCTCGTTAATGACAATGCTCCATTAGGTAAGTTGATGTTAATTTTAAGTTGATCTTGCTTAGGAATTTGCCTTTCAATTTCACCACGTGATGTATTATGAAATTCCTAGGAATGCAACTATCATGATAAGCATTCTTTCCATTCAATTTAACGATGAAAATCCTAGCTACTTAGGGATAGAGCAATCAGATTTCTTTTGATTAAAGAGAAAAGAGCACAATCTAATGCAATTTCCCTACACTATTCCTATTAACACAAACAAACTTTTTCAATGCAACATGCATGTATTTCTTTTCGATTTCCTTAATCTGAATATCAACAAAAGGAAATATACACATACAATCAGTCAATCTTTCATAAGAACAAAGGCTTTTACGAAAGTTCTAATTTGAAGGAAGAGAATACTTTATGACACTTTCTTTTGAATGAAGATTAATCAACTATATTCTAACTTTTACTATTGATCGATAATGACAAAGAAAACATTAAGAAACATTAATCAATCAAATCAAAGTTGGGATAGACTAGAAGATAGAAACCTATTTTCTGAGAAATAACATTCATTGATCAATCAACAAACAAACAAACAGAGAAAAGTTGGCAAAACACTTTCCAAAGGTGTGAAACTAATCCTAGGAGGATTAGCGCAGCCCAAAGTGTGAGACAGTGCACTTCAGAGCACTGTCCCTAAGCCAGGGGTGCTCTACAATGCAGTGTGTCCCACACAAGCCTGCGCTGGTGACAATAAGCCATTTCAAGAGGCAATTTAAGACAATTTTGACTATTTTTTCAATGTAAAGAGATGAATTACAATCTATGAACACAAATAAGGTCTGCAAGGATGTCTTACGAGGTGGATAAGCTACTAGGAAAGAGGATCTTTCCCCAGTATGGCTGCCAATTTGTTTTGGAGAATTTGGTATCTACAGATAAATACTAATTCCCTAGATAAGTAGTTGTATCTAGAACAAAATTTTAAAGTGTTTTAGACTTTTCCTATAAGCAATAGATAAGATGAGAAGATAAGAAGACCTACTTGTAGCTCTGATTTCCTCTTGTCTCCCTTGTATCAATCCTGTCGCTCCTTTCGATACTTAATACGCTTGAGAAGTACCCTATAAAAAGAACAAAAAACAAAGAACTGATCAAAGCACATGATCTATTGAATATAAATGAAAGGAATCAAATAAAATTCACACATATAAGCATTATGAAACAATACAAACATATGGGAAAAAGGTTCAAACACTTTATTAGATAGAAGACGGAATTACAACCATTGGTGTCTGATTCAAAGCGATTCCTCCAGCTTGGATCTTATCCACGTCACATCAAAAACATGACAAACTTGTAGCATTACAATACTTGCTTCAAAGCCAAATCTCATAGCAGTATTATCTCCTTACAATTCGACATAATACAACCCCTAATCACTTAGATGAGTGGTCAATTTATAGGAAGATGAAAGAGGTTTTATCATAAATGGTGGCATTGAATGGCCTTCCATACTTAGAATTAGTTCCATGGAGGAAGGGATGAGAGGATGGGATGCACCTTAACTCATTCGTCATCCATTTTCAAGCTCATAGGAGTTGATAAGTGAGGTAACCTTCTAGATGACTCCAAAAGATAAGAATATTCCCAAAACCTTATGTGAATTTCACTCATTCTTGCCCAGGGTAGGTGAAAGGAAGCCTAAGTGCTCTACAGAGCACCTTGGCAGTGGACTCAACTACTCTACAACACACCTTTACAAGGGCTTACTTGCGCTGGTCCCTCTAGAGGCTATTACTAGATGTCTTCAAGTCATGAAACTGTATGGGAAGGAGGCATTCAAAGGGGTGACTTGTTTAGGGCATGAAGCAACTAAAATTAGGGTTTGATGAGCCCTAAAACAATGATCTGGATGTTGGGAATTGATGTGCCCAAATGGATCTGTAACCCCTGTTGCATCTGATCCCAAGTCGTTATTCTATCTCCAGGTAAACCCATGAACCAGCGCAATGCTACATCGTTGAGGGTAGATGGAAATAGTTTCAACTTTTGCTCATCATTTGTATAGTCATAGGTTGCGAAGACAACAATAAAATCAAATAGGAAAGTGTCAGGGTCCTCTGTGGTCAAGCCATGGAAATGAGGTCGAGCAGAGGGGCTTATATTCTTAATTTTAGTGTCCCCATTGGTTTCCCTAATGGGGAAGGCACTCATAATTCTCGACCTATATCCTCTATCATTTAAGTGTTCGGCCATTGGTTCAGTAGGAATGGGTTCTTCCTCTTCTTCTTCCCCTATAGGTTCTTCAAATATGTCAATTTACTCAACCAAAGGAGCTTCCAATTCACCATCAGTGAAAAAGAAAGGAGGTTGACTGTTGGATGAGTTGGGGGTGTTTGGCAAGAATTTTCTTGAAGTATCCCTAGTCCTACAAGGCATGAAAGGAAATGTTTTTTGGTTTTTGTGAGATTTTTCTTGAAAGCTAGGAAGTAATTGCAGAAAGGAAATTGTTGATTAAATGAAAGAAAACTTAGCAGAATGAAAACTACTTGCAGAATGAAATTGCTGAACTGAATGAGAACCACTAACAAAAGGAAACTACTAGCTGAATTGAAATTGCTGAATGAAATACTACTGACAGAAAGAGAACTACTTACTGAATTGAAATCCTACTTGTAGGAAAGGAAACTAGCTTGACTTGCAGAATGGAAAGGAAAGCAGATAAATGACAAAATGAAATAAAGAAAGTAGATTAATTTTTCAGAAATAAACTAATGGAAGAAAGTTGGAAAACTAGAAAGTAGAAGAAAACAGTAGTTCACATCCTACTCTGACACCTCCCCGGTAACGGCGCCAAAAAGTGATGAGCCTAGGTATTGTAGCAACAATGATGCAACTCCTAGGGCTACCAGCTTTACTTATCAACCTGGGGTTCATACAAACTTGGAGGTGACTGTGTTATATACACAAGTAGAAGTGAAGGTACTACCTGTTGTCACTGCTCATCTAGCAAGAGACCCCAGGGGTTCTAAGCCAGACTTCTATAGGGTTAGAAGAAGCTTGATTTTGATGAGAGGAGAACAAACCTAGTATAGGGGAGAGGTATTCTACTGCAGAAATGAAGAAAACAAAATGCAAGCCTAACTCACACCAAACCCTAGCCAACCTATTAAATAACTATGCTGAGTAGAACCAGAAATTAACACTAACCTACTGCTGCTATCCAGAAAGCATCAAACTAGACTAAGGGGTATAGAATGAAACTAGGTTAACTATGTGTATGAGCAAAAAAAAACCAGAGGTCGGCACTCGTGGGAAGAGGATGTGAAGGAGCGACATAAGATGAGGACCGTTAGATCAGGCAGGGGAATGGCAAATGAATGGACGAGATCAGACAGTAGGAGGATACGTAGGCAAATGGGTGGACATGGCATCCTAACAGGATGGACGGCTAGGATTAGATCGCGTGGGTAGTCATTAGATGAATGACGGAGAACACGGGCATAAGAAAATGTGAAAAAATGGTATCAGGTGAAGCGATAGCCATCAAATCAAAAGACGGATCGACAGTGGATGTTCGAGCGTGGAAAGAAACGTGCGGAAAGGACGAGCGGGTTTGGAGGGCGGTAAGCAGAATATCGTGTGCCCTCAAAGTCGTAAATGGTTTTGGGGAATTTCACGTGATTAGCCTCCCCAACATACACATAGCACGGGGAAACCACCCATATCACGTGCCCTCAACCCGATAACGGTTGGAAGGAAATCCATGCAATATGGCATGAGGGCCATCGGATCTGGCAAGGAAAATCTATGGCGGAGATGTGACTAAGCAGGTTGGTGAGCGAGTGTGTGACAACCGTCGGATCTGATAAGGCATATCGACGGTGGGGATTTGAAGGGTGAAAAGTCAAATGTTAGGTCCCTATAATACTAGTGTAACCCCTTATTGTTATTAGTACAACCCCCTTATTATATTGTTTTGCCCATGTAGTCCCCATATTGTTATTATTGTGCCCCACAGAAGTCCACTATTGTTATTATTGTGCCCTTACATTATTATTGTTATGTCGGCTTCGATTATATTATGACCCCTTACACTCCTATATATAGAAAGGAGGTCTTGTCATTTGTATCATCCAAGAATTGTTCATTTGTGTAATGTAAAGGAGGTTTCCCCCTCGAAGAGGCTGAATTCTAAGGCGTTGATCTATCTTTTCTATCTTTTTGCGAGCTGTTTTCATAACATTTTGTATTAGAGCTTTGGATTCTAGGGTTTTGCTGCTCCAAACATGTCATCTTGGAATTTTTGCTATAACGTTTTTTCTGCAATGTTTAAGAAGCTAAAAAAACCCCACTTGAGACTAAATCCCACTGAATCTCTGGTCTGAATTTCATATTTTTTCTCACTATATTTTCGGAGATATGATCTGAGGAAGTTAGGGTTTTTGCAAGCTCCAGAATTTCATCTAAAACAGGTCATCATGGAAGTTTCACTATAACTCTTTTGCTACGAAGTTTCAGAAGCTAAAACGAAAATCCATATGAGAAGAAATTGGTCTGAACCTCGGCTCCAAATTTAAGATTCTGTCTCGGTATATTTTCGGAGATATAATCTAAGGAAGTTATGGTTTTTGCAAACCCCTGAATTACATCCTAAATAGGTGACCTTGGGAAAATCTTCATAACTTTCTCTCTGAGCATCAGATTGAAATTTAGTTAGAATTTACAGAAAGGAGACAGGCTATGTTTTGTTTGGGTATAATTTTCAGAACCTAAGGTTAAAATAGTGACACATGGTATGTCGCACAAGTGCACTATACTGAACTAGTCTATAATTAGGTCATCACGGGAGATTGGGAATAAATATTTCTTCAGGAACCCAATTGCAATCAGACTTGCGCAGTTAGAAAGAGGACTAAGAGGGCTATTACAGGCCAAAATTTCAAAACATAAAGATCCAAAATTACAGAGTTACAGTCGCTTCAAGATCGAACTCCTAAAATCAAGAAAAAGCAAGATGAGGAAGTTTGATGGCAAGGATCTGGTAAATTGGATACTACACATGGAGAAATATTTTGATCTACATGGTGTACCACTGTTACAAAAGGTACGTATTGCATCTAATTATTTAGAACCGAATCAATTTTTATCGTATAAAGGGCTTTTTTATCATAAACCACTTATTACGTGGTCAATTTTCACAGAGGAAATGATAGCGCATTATGAGGATACAAAGAGAAACACCTTCTTTAGCCAATTGATAAATCTCAAACAAAAGTGTTCAATGGTAGACCCTATTGAGGACTTTAAAAACTTGAATATAAGGGAAAATGATATTCTAGAGAGGCATAGGATTGATGCCTCCATAGGGATTTTAAAGGGTAACATTCAACATGAGGTTCGTCTTTCGGAACCTGATTCATTGGAGAAGGAATTCAGGTTAGCAAGAAAAGTGGAAAGCAAAATTATGGCAACAAGGAAATGTACCCCTCACAACTATAAAGATGGAAGTGTTGTTTCTCCTAGCCTTCCACGACCTACAAGGTTGACACCACAAAAATTAGAAAAAAAAAGAGCAAAAAGGCTTTGTTACAATTGTGATAACAAATACATTAAACGTCATAAGTGTGCTGAGAAGAAATTATTTTACATTGATTGTCAAGAGGAGGAAGAAAAGGATCAGGACACATCAAAAGAAGAGGATATACACTAGGAACCAACCCCAAAGAAAGAAGAAATGAATCCAACCATATCTTTTAATGCATTGGCCAAAATTCACTCCTCAAACTATCAATATAGAAGGAAATATCAAGAAGAAAAAGGTTCAAGAAGCGAAAGATCACTTAGAGCATCAAGAAATGAATCCGTCAATATCTTGTAATTCATTGGATGGAATTAACACTCCTCAAACTATCAAGATAGAAGGACATATCGAGAAGAAAAATGTAATAGTGTTGATTGATTCGGGCAGTACCCATAATTTTATTCATTGTAAGATAGCCAAGGAATTGAATTGCTTTCTATATCTAGCACCAAAGTGTCAAGTGATGGTTGGAAGTGGAGGAACCATAAATTGCTCTAGAAAGTGCCATAATATCAAGCTATCCATGGGAGAATATGTATTGAATAGCCCAATGTTTTCCATTCCAATGGTTGGTGCTGATGTTGTACTAGGAGTCCAATGGCTACAATCCTTGGGTACAATAACTTTTAATTTTCATGAAATTTTCATGAAATTTTCTTCAGAAGGAAAGGAATTTGAATTAATGGGTATCATAGGGAAACTGGGAAAGATAATCATCTCTAACGGAATGACAAAGCTTCTAAAGAAAGAAAAAAGAGGCGTAATTGCGCAATTATGTTTGCTAGAAGTTACCACATCGAAATCTTCTATTTCTCCAGATCTTCAAAAACGCTTGGACAATCATTCCAAGGTATTTGAGACTCCCAAAGGACTCCCACCTATTCGTGATCATGATTATGCTATTCATTTCATTCCACGAAGTGTTCCTCCAAACATCAGAACTTATCTAATGAGAAGACACTTAAAGGTAAATAAAGATCATGATAGTCTTAAATACTTTTTAGAACAAATATTATCTTCAGAATAACAACAAAAATGGGTCACAAAGATGTTGCGTTATGACTTTGAAATCATCTACAAAAAAGGGGAGAAAAATGTTGTTGTAGATGCACTCTCAAGAAAGGATGAGGATGTCGAAGCATTGTTTTGTGCCATTTCTATTATCCAACTAGATTGGATAAACGAATCAAAGAATGAATGGAACAATGATGAAGAAGTGTGGCCACTCATTCAAAAGTTGCAGAAGATCCCAATTCAAACAATATTCCTAGAACTTGATGAGGAAGGAAAAATCATATTGGAACCTGGAGCAGTGACAAAAACAAGAACCTAACATCTACGAAATTGATCAATTTCAGAGTATCTCATCAAGTGGAAGAACTTAACCACTGAAGATTCCACATGGGAGGACAATAATTTTATACAGAAGCATCAGGAACTACTCAAGCGTTGAGGAAAACACTTTTTGAAGGAGAGGGGCATGTTAGGCCCCTATACTACTAGTGTAACCCCTTATAGTTATTAGTACAACCCCCTTATTATATTGTTTTGCCCATGTAGTCCCCATATTGTTATTATTGTGCCCCATAGAAGCCCACTATTGTTATTATTGTGCCCTTACATTATTATTGTTATGTCAGCTCTGATTATATTATGACCCCTTAGACTCCTATATATAGAAAGGAGGTCTTGTCATTTGTATCATCCAAGAATTGTTCATTTGTGTAATGTAAAGGAGGTTTCCCCCTCAAAGAGGCTGAATTCTAAGGCGTTGATCTATATTTTCTATCTTTTTGTGAGCTGGTTTCATAACATCAAATGTGAAAAATGGATTTGAGCGGTGATTAGATGATTTTACTTGTGAAAGGAATTCGATGGTTAAAAATCATTTAAACATGAATTACTAGCTCCTACGCAAGTATTTCAAGCTGAAAGAGAAATACATGGGAATGTGAGTGAGGCTTGGGACATAAGGAGAGAGAACAAGCTGATGACCATAAAAAGGGGCAGAGTGCTATGAAATGACCTTGGTGACTGTATTAAATGACGAAACTCCATGAAAATCAAAACCCTATGTTTTTGTGGTTGCTACAGGGTTTCTTCCTCACACCATAGTCCCAGATGGAGGAGGTGAGGCCGAGACACTTGTGAGCATCCTGATGGACCTTTTCTTTACCAACCTACTGATTAAATGAAAGCATAAATGGAACAAACTGAAACACAACTACTATGTTCTACCATGCTATAATGGGATACAACTATTCAAGTAAATGAACAGGAAACAGGAACCTACTTAAGTTAATGAGCAGGAAGCCATAAATTTGCGTTGAACCACTATAATGAAAATGCATCTACTTGACCAAATGAATAATAAAACCATGTATCTATGCTAGTTCTATAATGGAAATTAACTTCTTAAGTGAATGAATAGAAACCATGAATCTATACTGTTGTTGTAATGAGAATATATTTGATTAAGCAAATGAACATAAAGCAGGAAGCTATGCTAGAATACAATATAAGAAAGAGGAGGTTTGACTGCTAGGGTTGGGCCCTAACCCAAGAGCTTAGACCCTCTAAGTTAACTCAGTGCTGGCTCAAATCAGAACTCATCTTCATTATAAATAAAAAAACTACGTTACATCAGAACTGTTACAAGTCTGCAACTAGACAAAAAGTCCGAATAATAGCTAACTGACTGATTGACTATTGGCTAACTACCTAAAAAATTTGAGGTCTTAAGCCTCTCTATTTATACATCTGAAGTCTCAACGACTTCCCTCAAAATTAGGGATGTACAACTCCGAACTTAATGGTAACTTGTCCTTTAACTTTCACTAGCTCAACCGCCTTCTAGTAAGGAGGCTGCTTCTACTTCTACCTTCTTGGTTGTCTTTTAGTACTTCAGATTTGGCTGTTTGTACTTTCAACTGATGGAGGGATATTCGAATGGATAGGAAGTAAATGAGGAGGATTTACCTCCTTTAATTCCTCTCCCTTGTCTCATCCAAGTTTTTACCAAGGTATTTTACCATAGTTCCTTGCTTTTACCTTTTATCCATGCATTTCCTTTGCTTTTATCCTTTATTCCTGCATTACATGCACATTAGACCACAAAGCAAAATATCCAACTCTAACTCAACTCATAAGCAAAATATAATCAAAAGTATGCAATAGGTTGTGAGAATAGTTGGTTTGACTAAGATAGGAGGTGAATTAGGGCCAATTAAGGCCCATATAATTACCCAATAATGAGACTCATCAGTTGTCATCAGCAATCACAACCTCATCTCCTCTAATTTGATTTAGGACCTTAGTACATAGCAACCCAAGAGAAATCCATTCTACATTTTGAGGAAACTTTTAGGATGTTAGGAATAGAGATTCTACAAGATTGTCAGAGAAGGTGGCATGCCTTACTCCACATTTTCCAACTCAAAGAGTATCACTCTCCTAAAAGGCTAAGGAATGCCTTGGAAAGAACCTTATTGTATAAAAGAATCACGCAAATATTGAAGATCAAATGGATATGACCCAAACTCATTCCACCCTTGTTGTTGGACTTACAAGAAGGAATAAACTAGGTAGGAGAAAAAAAGGTATGGACAGAGATAGAGACAAATGTTGGTTTTTATCCATGGGAAGGAAAACCATCTGAGGAACCTTGGGATGTTAGAGAGGCCACTAGGTCGATGAATGAGATTCATATGGATGACTAAAAGTCTTAGAGGATGAGCAACACCTTTAGCATGGGGGTGATGATGGGTCCCATTAATAGGTATATTTTGAATTTCATTATGCTATCCTCTAGCCCTTAAAACTATCCTTTTCTCACATTAATTCACATTCTTAGTCATAATATGCTTAGTAATAATATTAAAAGAGGTTTGTCATATTGTGAGGCCTAATGTGATTAAATTGCAGGAAAAAGAGGTATTTTTGAAGCATTTACTATATAGGGGATTGATGGAGACATCCAAGAGAGAATCTAGGGGGTTTGTCCACCTCCTTAACTCTATAACTTGGCTTAGGATCACATGATCCTCACTCATGGCTCAAATTAAATAGAAGCTAACAGACTCCAAGTCCATGTGAACATCAAGGAGAACCAAATCAATAATTATTGAGATATTGGAGGGAATCATTCCTATTTTGAAGGGAACTACCATCAACTACCTATTTGTATAAATAAACTAGTTGAAAGGCTCATTAGGATTTGAGTTTTTGATTCAGCTAAGAGTAGCTACTGAGCCTAGTGCTTGAAATTGTTATTCTTAACTTTCATGTGACGTATGAGACTACTATTGTTTTCTAAATGAGAAGTTTGTCATTGATATGCATCTGAGCTAGTTTTAGAGGGCTAAAACCCTTGGGTTTGGGACCAACCCTGAGGATTTAGCCCCTCTTTTGTATTTCTTTATTTTTCTTATTTTCAAAGCATTACACATATTTCTCTTGTTTCAGTAGATGTTAAACTATAAAAACTTGTGATTGCATTCTTTCCTATCATCTCTCTTGTGAGAAGAGTGATTGGAAGGATTTACAAACGCAGTCCAAAAACACTTGTTTATGATTTCTTGGAAATAGATAGATGTTAGTTGTAATCCTTTTGCATGTTTATTCTCTAAAAATTAGGAGTTAGTTGAGTGATCAGAGTAGTGTTGCGAAATAGAATAGATTTTAGACAAATTCAACTCATCTTTTCCATGATTTGTTTTTTTTGTTATTGTTGTGGTTCATGGACACCCTGGTCAATGGGTGGTGCTACGTCCATGAAAAAATCTGGGCTGATCAACCCCGAATGGAATCTAGCCCCGCGGCCCATTAGCAAGGCCTAACCCCAAGGGCTTCGGTGAGAATGGACCCTGTGACCTCCCGATGGCAAGGCACTGATTTTGACCAACTGAGCTAACCCTTGGGCCTTCATCTTTTCCATGATAGTTTATCTCACTATGTTATTTGTCATTTGATGGATGTATTTGGCTAGCTGTAGGGTTGCGTTGATCTATAGGTGTGGGAACATCTTTCCATCTCCACATGGACCTTCCCATATTCTTCCTTTGCACCTCACACTACTTCTAAACTCTGTTTCCATAGTCATTCTATTGAGGCAAATAGAGGACACTGTGGGCATCACACTTGGTGCAAGATAGACCTCTGAGAGGTCCTAGGCTTAGCTATGGGGCTCACCTAACATTCATTCACATCCTCCTACCTTCATCCATCTTATATTTCCCTCAAGACACCATTTCTACCCTCAAAAGGATCTCGGAACCCATCTTGTAGCAAAATAGGGCCGCATGTAACAATATAGGATCTCTTGTAGCAGCCTCCTATAGTAGCCCTATAGTAGTGTTATTTTCAACTAGGTTTTCTCCCCACTTTGATCCTACCCTATTTAAGTTGAATCATGGCCTCAACTTGTGATTTGATGATTATGGAGGGCTCTTAGACCACCCCAACCTCCTCCTTTCCTCACTACAAGACAAAGTTATAATTAGTATGTTTTCATAAGCATGTTAAAAGTTAGCTTCCTTACTTTCAAGCAAATGTCAATTAGATCAATGATACATGCAAGTAGGTCACTGGTTTTATTAAATGTGAAAGGTAGATTCGCTTTACTTCTGCAAGTAGACTAGCCCCTTCTCTTTCATGTAATGTCAATTAGCATCTACGATTCAATGAGTGGCATTTTCACTTTCATAGTTAGAATCAATTTCAATTATGTTTTCATTAGAAGTTTCCACTATAGTTAGTCGGAGGAATGGTCTTTGTGCACCTTGATCTGATTTCATGACTAAGGGAGACCGTAGTAGAACCGAACCTACTATGCATATAACTCTGTCACCTCTAAGTTTCTATGAACCCTGGGTTGTTAATTTGAGTTGAGGAGCCCTTGGGAGTTGCAACACTCTTGGTGTAATACCAGGGCTCACCACTTAGTATGGAGGAAGTGCTAACATTGTTTGAACAATGTGACAGTGATTCCATCTTGTGCAGGGTATTTCTGATCTTCCATTTGATGTAAGGCTCCATTTACTTCTACTGCACTGATTGGTCTCATGAGAGCCTTACTGTGAGCTTCCATGACTAGCTTGGGGAACATGTTGTCATTGATTCTGTGAATTGCATCTTTGCATTGAGGCAAAGGATCATAGAGTAGGTGAGAGTAATAAGCCATGAGTACCTCTTCAATGTCCTCTTGTTTCTCTTTCCATTAATTGTTCTCAGATCTTAGAGATGTGATTTTGTTGTGAGATCCATGGTAGATGGTAGAGTGATGGAAGAAAAAAGTATTGTGTTCCTGTTCCTTTAACCAACCTATCCTAGACTTCAGTTTCCAATATATCTCTTCATGATTTTATATTTGAATCCTCTAGACTCTACATAAGGGATATTTTTTTTCCACTACTTCCTTTGTTCTACCATTGTTGATTATGATTTGTTGAAGTGTCTCCATTTCCTTTTCGAGGGAATTTTTATCATGGAAGATGTTTCCAAATTCCTCTTCATTCCATTTTTTGAGTACGAGTTTTATCTTCTTGAGTTTTTATTGGAAGACGAACATTTTCAATCCCTCAATGGGGATCAAACTTTGATCCATGAATTTTGCTGATGAGGTTGGTATTAGAGAGCCAAAATTGTTCAAATATGAATAGTTGTTTCGAAGGCTTGCCCATATTTCTCCAGGAGTGTTTTGTATCCAAATCAAAGTAACACAGATACATAAGAAATGATAGATCAATGACTTGATAATAAGTCGCTTTGAGAGGGAAACCTCCTTTTACATCACGTAAAAGAACAATTATTGGATGATTCAAATGATAAGATATCATTGGTCTATATAGGAGTATACAAGGTAAAAATATAATGAGGATCTACATAACAATAATAATGTAAGGGAACAACAATAACAATAGTGAGTTTCTATGGGCCACAACAATAACAATATCCAAACTAAACTAGTATTATAGGGACCTGACATTCCTCTCTCCTTCAAAAAAGTGTTGTCATCAATGCTTGAGTAATTTTGGATGCTTATCTATAAATTACTCATCCTCCCTTGTGGAATATTCAATGGGAAATATTTGTTCACTATCTCAGTTTTCCCATTAGATTGAGGATGATAAAATGAGCTATGAGCTAATTGAGTACCAAGACAAGAAAATAATTCTATCCAAAAATTTCCAATGAAAATGGGTCTCTGTCACTTACAATAATCTTTGGATTTTCATGTAGCATTTGAAATATTTCCACGAATGTAGTAGTGACTATACTTGATTTGAAAGGATGAGATAGTACACAAAAGCATGAATACTTGGTAAGTCTATCAATTACCACCATGATGGCACTCTTTGATTCAAACATGGTTAGATAGGTCATAAAATCCATTGAGACCTCCTATCAATGCTGACTTGAAATGGATAATGGTTGAAAAAGACCTAGGGTATTAATTGTCTCAACTTTATTTTGTTGGCGAACCAAATATTCTACCACAAAATTTTCAATATCGAATTTAAGGCCATCCTAAAAAATTGCCTTCTTGACCATGTGGTAAGTATTAAAATTCCTAAGTGCCTTTCAATAGGAGATGTGTGAAATTCCAAACGAACCTTTTGTTTGACTTGGGAGTTATTACATAGATATAAGCGATCTTTGTACCATAGAAAATCATTTTTCTAGATAAATGTATCAG
This sequence comes from Pinus tabuliformis, assembly GCA_031772625.1. Taxonomy (NCBI): domain Eukaryota; kingdom Viridiplantae; phylum Streptophyta; class Pinopsida; order Pinales; family Pinaceae; genus Pinus; species Pinus tabuliformis. The sequence goes on from CM062807.1 coordinate 510,014,129, forward strand.
ATGCACTGATATCTTGCTACACTATTTTAATGAGTATTTGCACCTCTTCATCATTCTTCCATTCATCCATTGCTTTAGTTATCTTCTCAAGTTGGATAATAGAAATGGCATAAGGAAATTCCTCCACAACCTCACCCCTTCTTGACAGTGCATATGCAACAACATTTTGCTTCGCTTCTTTGTAGATGATTTCAAAGTCATATCCCAACATCTTTGTGATCCATTTTTGCTAATATTCTAAACATAATCTTTATTTGAAGAAGTATTTAATACTATCATGCTCTTTTTTTACCTTGAAGTGTCTTCCCATTATGCAAGAGCATCATATCTTCAAAGCATGTAGTATTTCCAACATTTCCTTTTCACAAAGAGGTTTGTGTAACTACCCTGGATACTCCACTAAACAGCTTGTCACGATAGATCTAATAATATTATATTAAAAATATGACATTCTACATTATGACAGTTTTATTAAAGTTTAAGATTTGTAGACTTAACTGTAATTAGTGCATGCATAAAAATGGAAATTATGTAGAAAATATTGGATTACAAAATAATGTCACACACACACATAAGACACAAAATATTCTCTTGGAAACTGTTTCGGGAGAAAACCTAGCCGGAAGGTGAGGCCGATTTGCTCTCTTTCTCTATTTGGAAAATAAGGTTGCATGTACAAAGAAGTAATTTTGTGGCCTGTGGGCTATTACAATGCACATATCCTATCTATGTGCTCTACCTCCTATCTCTCATGGCTATCTTTGCTCAGGTATGGAACAAAATTCTCTTGAAAGAATGGAATGCCTCTTCCTCCTGGTGGTCTGGTTATAACACACCCTCATAGCCTGCTAGTGGTGAAGTGTGACTAAATCAACTCTTAACTAGAGTTACAATATAGACTCTTCTAGAGTCTTTTACATCAAAAACACATGACTAGCCCCTTTTCCATGAATAATGGCATTGATGTGGCATCCTCCCAAATTATAGGTGTCAAAACAGGAAGGTCAACTTCTAAGTGGCATAACCTTTTCATACAGATTTTGATTGACGTGGTTCTTGCACCATTTGAAATATTTGTGTGTGTAAAACAATATGAAAAGGTGAAATTATCTAGAGGCACAATTTCCCCCCCAAAAACATTTCTTTATGCCTATAAATGCTCCAATAAGGTTTCAGACCCCATTTTGTCAAATTGGGTCCCACTAGTAAAAATATTCCCGTGAGTTGATTCCTCTACTTTTTCCACTCCAAGTGCATCAGTATGGATGAAAAGAATATAGTGATCCAATTTACCATTTTTGGAGTATTTTGGTGTCCAAAAGTTTGTACTGAAAGAGGTTAGGAAATTTTTCCTCCACCTTCTCTCTAGTGTACCATTTAGCTTTTCTTGGAAGTTGTCCCTTCAACCAAATTTGCCAAAGGTCATGTTGCCCCTATCTTGTAGTTCTGGACCTCTTCTACAAAATTGGATCTTCTTTCATCTTTGACTTGACATTTCCTTCCAAATCCTACATAGAAGGTAAGACCTACTCCTCTTCTTGATCTAACATGGAATGCTTATAGAGTTTCAAATTCTCCACATTCACAAGTGAGTAAATGTGCATATATAGTGGTAAACCAAGTTGATAGGAATTATTACCCACCTTTTCTAGTATCTCAAAGGGACCATACCTCAAATCCTTGATTTATTACCATGCCCTTGCAACCTCTCCTTGTTCAACTGTAACCATACTCTATCTCCCACCTTGAATTATTTCTCTATTATGTGATGATCATGTATGGCCTTATACTTCTCCTACAACTTCTTGAGTATTCCTTGTGCCTGTATATGGATCTACCTAAGCTTCTATATAATCTTTTCAACCCTCAAAGCATCTCTTGTAAGATCTTCCCTCATTCCTCTTTGCTACCCATATGCAATGTCCAATGGTGAAGGCGAAAAATATCCTATACAAGTGTTGACTGTTCTGTTGTAAGAATTTTGTATATAAACCAAATTTCCAACCCAGGTCTTTGTATGCTTCTGGTTGTATCCTCTTAGATGTTGCACCAAAGTATTATTGACTACTTCTATCTGCCCATTTGTCTGTGTACGGAATGTTTTATATCTCTTCAACTTTGTGTCCATCTTATCCCACAATGTAGTCTAGAATGTAATGAGAAATATTATATCCCTGTCTGAAATGATGCTTCTTGGTATCTCAAAGTGCACCCAGACCTATCCAAAGAACAAGTTTATAGCTTCTTTCCCACTAATGGACTTTTTATAGGGCATATGAACACACAACTTGTTGAACCTGTCAAATAGCACGAACAAGTGGTCATGTCTCTTTCTGGTTATCAGTAAACCTCCCACAAAGTCCATGGAAATGATTTCCCAAGGATGAGTATGTACAGGTAAGGGTGATCCAGCTGGATCTTGATTGAGTCTAGTCATATTGGTTATGTAATGATTGAGACCAATATTGTCATGAATAACAGTAGGTCCCAATATACTTAAAAATCAAAGTTCTCATATGCAATTTAAACTAGGTTCATTACGTAGATCTCGTCATTCTTAATTCAACGCAATTCAAACAGGTGAAAAAGGACATCGTATGGACAAGTTATAAGTAGTCAATGTTTTGGGACAAACTCCAAAAAGAAATCAAAATTCAAAGTTTTCGGTCAATGGTCAACTCATGGTTCCGTTGGTCAACAACCAACCTCAAGGTTTTGGCTGAAACATGGCACATTCAGGTTTTGCCAAGTGTCTCATTCTGCTTGGTAGAATTTTTGCGGTTTATGATTGTTTGGTTGAATTTGAATTTGAAAAATAATGGAGTGCTATGTGGACCAATGAATGGATGCCACGGAGCCTCCTCATGGCATATTAAAATTTGTTATGATCGTGTAGGGCCTCCAGGAGATTCGAACCGTGGACCTATCTATCAAAACCGGAGTGCTCCATCAATGTGCCAATATGTTACCTATTATATAATGTGGAAACGGTTGTATATAAACTTTGGTAAGAGAATATATGGACAAGAGGGATTGGGCACTAGCCCTAGCCCCTGGTCATAATACATCGTGAAACCTCGGCGAAGAAGCAACAATAGAGTGGGGTGGGGACTAGCCCCAGCCCCTAGTCATAGTACTTATCACTGGACCACAGTGGAAGGTGTTGTAGGGAGGTGCTAGGTTAAAGGCCCCAGCTCTAGTCCTATGGGACACAATATCACCATAAGCGCAGAAGTTTTGGGACCACTTGATGGAGGTGCCAAGGAAGGGGACTAGCCCCAGGCCACATGGTTGCTGATGTGACCACAAACTAGCAGTTAAGTGCTCAGTGGATGAGTGGCATATTTTTAGCCCTAAAGCTTCGTGCTATGAGCACCACATGACCACATGTAGATCTTGACAGAGAGGGCTAGAAACTAGATCCAACCCCAGGTCATATGTCCACCCATATGTTCACGGCATAGGGAAGAAGATAATAGGGGTTGATACTTCGCCATAGTGCTAGGTTCCTCGGCACACCATGTGACCAAGAGATGGAGCTAGGCAGATGGTGTGGGCAGTTAGCTCCGTTCCTTGGTTCTCGACACACCATATGACCATGAAACATAGGAAAAGGCACTTTTGGCAAAATAGTTGGAGTTTTTTAGGGAATCGAACTAGCGACCTCTTGGCACATAATCCCAACTACTACCATTGCGCTATGCTAAACAGTTGCAGTAAGTTTTATAAAAATAGTGGAGCTTGCCATGGTTGGCAGCTTTGCCATAGTTATCTGCGATGAAAACCTCCTGCCAACGATAACATATGGATTTGGTTATGCACCAGAGTTCAATGTTTATAAAATTGGATAAAGTTTATGCAATTTTTTTCTCCACCATAGTTGTTATCTTTGCCAATGAGATCCAATGAACTCCGCCAACACCTTAGATAAAGATAAGCGTGATGAACAAGTTTTTAATGACATTCGATAAAGTTTGTGTGTATGGCTATGATATGTGCTAACATATGGGGAGAGGTCTACGGGCCATGAACGTTAAACCATATACATTGTATTTTTTTTATTGGAGGGTAGCGGGTCCGTTGACCCTACCACCAAATCTTATTTTCTCATAACAACCCGCAACAAAACAACATTTAATGTGGATCGAACCCTAATTGGGGTCTTTATAATAAGAGCGCTCAACCAATTAGCAACAAAACGTTGCACAACAAGTTGTGTTGTGTTGTAAGGTTTTGAAGTATAGTTTGTTTTGTTTACTTTTCGAAGTCATATGGAAGCCTTTTTGAGAATTTCAAAATCCTATATAGGGGTTTTAAGGAATTCTGGATGCAACGGAAGAGTTAGTTTCTTCATTGGATTATTTGTTTGGGTAGTATGATCTAGAGGAAGACAACCACAACACTTATGTTTTGAAGCAGTTATATTATTTCTTTTTGATCTCGAATTTGAGTATGAGGACCTTTGCTACATAGTCCTCCTTGTTTTGGCACAATCGCCTCTTTGTAAAATTGAGTCAGATTAAGGGTGAGAGTTCTCTGTAGGAGGAATTTTCTTGAAGGGAAACATTTCCACTCCATCATTAGCTTGAATCTAAAAGGAAAAGGATTTTTATGTACTCACTTTGAATGCGAGATCAATAAAGTGGCCTAGCCTTTTGAGTAGGGCCCGGAGACATAGCCCAGGAGGGGTGAACTCTATTAGCAAGTGTTTGTGTCTATACCTTTATGTTATTTTTGATTTTTTATTATTTTGTTTCGCATTTAATTTCATTAAAATTTAATTATTCATATTTGAATAAGTTATGAACTAAAGACATAAAGTTTTAAAGCTTGCAAAGTGTCTTAGGACGATCAAACCCCATTTCCAGGTCAATTCGTATCGGAGCAGGTTCTCACTAGATTGAAAGTATGGTTAAAATCATGAAGAAAATTCAATTGCAAGAATTGGAAGAATTCAATCGGAAAAATTGGTAGGAGAATGCTTCATTGCGACGCATGGTGCAAGCATTTTAAGAAGACAAACAAAACCTACAAGCAAGGATCGAAGCCATGCAGGGAAGTCGAAAGAGGGGAAGTCTCTCATATCTAAGTTCATCCATTATTAGATACAATGAAGTATATCCACTTCATTAGTCATATGAAGAAAATTCATATCCATCTGCTACTCCAAAAGATTAGTCAGTGGAAGAAGTGATTGGTACCATTTCATCACCTTCTGAGGAACTTTCTTATGTACAATCATCTCAGGAAAATGATACAGAAATAGAGAATGAAGAGGCTTCAAGAGATCATGTGATTGGAGCTTTTGAGAAACATACCAAAGAAATTTTTATGAAGTTGATGAATAGAATGGGATATCAGCAAGGTCAAGGCCTCAACAAGCATGGCCAAGGCAAACTCTAGCCAATATAAGTTCAAGAAAGACCCCAATATGAAGGATTGGGATTTGACCAATCAACATGTGACTATTGTGGAAAGAAAGGTCAGATATCTGAGCGATGTTGGTCATAACATCCTGAAAAAATGTCGGAAAAGATGCAGGATCACAAAGATAAGCAAACGGATAATTATAGTAGTGATTGGGAAGGTGAGTCATTTAATCAAAATTTTGTTATGGAGATTATTAAAAAGAAATACCTATGTACTTTCTTTTTAATTAACATCCATTACGTAGCTGAATGATGGAAGCAGGGCGTTTACAATAAGAAGGTACATGCTGCAAGGAGTAGTCTGTGAAAGGATGACACAACACTGCAAGTAAAGAAAATTCTGGGGAAGACTTTGGTATAGTCAGGGAAATACTAGATGCAGTAAAAAAAATGTCTCGGTGAGATCGAGAAAGAAGACGACCATTACAGACTTAGGAGAGAGATTTTTTTCATAATGTAATATGAAAGGACATTTAAAGAACACATGTCTGATGCTACCAAGTGAGTCAACAACAATACAATCAGGACAAAGGGAAGCAAATAAAACTAGCAAGGAAGAATGTGAGTCTCCAAAAAAATTTCTTACTTGGAATTGGGCATATTTCATGCCTTATGTTTAAGTTGTCATCACATCAATAAGTCTAGTTGTAATAGGGTCAATATTGTTTATGTGCTGATGATTGATGTAATAAATTCATTATTGTAATAAAATTTTGGTGGACCAAAAGTCCTTTAGTAGGGAGGTATGATCCAAGTGGATCTTGATTGAATCTAGTCATATTTGCTATGTAATGTTTGAAACCAGGATGGTCATGAATAGCAGTAGTGTCATGCGGAAAGAGTCAATAGTGTGGACACAACCGACCTCCCTAGAAGCAAAGGCTTTCTAGTGACAAACAAGACAAATAAACACTACCTTTCTCTAAACATGCATCGAAAATACAAGTAATTAGGTGATTATAACATACCTTTAGTCCAACGCTTTGTAGTAGTCCAGCCTCGCCGATCCGGATGAGCTCCTCCTTCTCTTCAAAACCTGCATTCACTAACAAGCCAAAAGATTAAATAGCACCTGATAAACTCATAAAACAATACATATCCATCATACAGACCAAGGAGTATATGAAACAAATCATGAATAACAATCTGTTGAGAAAAATGAGTTCATTTGTATTAAGAGGAAACAAAAGAAACCATTACAACCTGAGCCTTGGTGTTGTGCAGGTCCCTCCTAGGGTCCAACAAGAGTTTTCCTTTACTTTGATCAGCTCACCCACTCTCCAATAAGGCTAGGAAAGGATGGGAATCTCTCCTCTCAAGCTTTACAAGGGAGTCCTAATTCCAGCAGCATCTACCCTTAGGAATGTTCAGCTTTCAACCTCCCCTCCCTCTGGCCCAATGCCTGTATTTATAGTGCTCTAGAGGAAGTTATTCAGGTCCACCATCAATGGGATAAGTCCCTCTTTGGATGGGATAACTCCCCTCTTGATGGGATAAGTTCCTCTTTGATAGGGATACATGAACCATCTGGAGGCGCTCCATACACGTCAAACAAGCTTCTAGAATGCTCTAGAAATGACCACAAGTAACTTTTTTGGAGTGAAACTTGCGCCTTTTGACCTTTACAGGAGTACGCACCCTCCCCTTTACATACAGAGCGTACAAGTACGCAGGTATTGTGAACTTGGGGTGCGTACACGCAGGTAAGGCTAAGAGAAATTGCGTACCCAGAGATATATAGATTTTTAATGACTTTCTCTCTTTCTTGGAGTTTGACATGGAGAGCAGAGGTATGAGGCTTGCCAAGGAGGATAGTATGACAGTTGATGGAGCCATACTAACTGCAAATAGTCATGGTGACAAATTTTAGTGTAACAGATTGCCCCCTAAAGTGCGAAGCCTGTAGTAGATAAGGGTTTCATATCATCTAGGAAGGGTGAAGCACCTTATCATTTCAAGGATTATCTTGTGGAGAACCCAGTCGGAACCTGCAAGTATTCAACACAAAATACATATATAAGATCATATCATTGCTGAGGTAGGCATTCCCATACTCAGATTGAAAACTTTAACTAATTGACTATCTACTGCTCTGATACAGGAATGATTTTGCAATACATCATAATCATAGACTTTTGGTAGACACAGTATGGACCCAGCCATCTGTTTATAGTTGGTCTACTATATAATGAATACAAAACTCCTCGCAGCCTGGATGGTGGAAACTAGATCCAGGGTCTTCATTTCTACTCCCCAAACAGGTACGATTCTATCCATGCGAATAAATGAGTTGATGTCGAACATGGTAGAAACCACTTGATTACCGGTCAGTGATGTAAACTGTTAACAAGCGTGAGAGAGACCACCAGTGATGTCAATGGTTCTCAAAGTACCCAGTACAATCCATGAGATGTGAATGAATGAGTTGGTGTCGAACATTTCACGGAATCCTTCGATCAAAAGTCAATGATGTAAACCATCGTCAAAGGCGAGAAACCTGCGATTGATGCATGCAGACTTCAAGGTACTGACGATTCCTAGGTCATCTTTCTAGATAATGTGCTGATGTCGATAGAAAGCGACCCGTTGCAGGCAAGCCCACAACACGAAATCATAGATCAAGTTGAAGAAATGTAGCTGTAAGGACTGACTCAGGGATGGTCAAGATGGATGACGAGTATTTTGCGGATGAATGGTTTATATGCAGAGACCTCTTGAACACATAACGACACGACAGATGGCTTGGTGACATTTGACCCAAAGTTAATACCCGGCTGAAGACTTTCACTGTGGTTTGATCAACTGTGAGGCAAAGGATTTCCCAACCCAGGTGAATGCAAAGTGTCGTGTTCAAGAGTGGTAATAAGGCTTCTTCTGAGACAAAGGATGACAAATAGGCTCATTTTTCTCTCTTTTCCCCCACCATTTCTGGCGAGTACCTCTTTATTTTTTACAAGCTTGAGGAGGATAACATATGCTTGATTATAAGCTCATCCTTCGGATGAGTCCAACTTAGTTTTGATTCGAACCCTAAGAAGGAGTGGTCCGTTCCTGTTTGTAATCGAACAGGTCCTTTACTGTGAAATTTTAACGAGTCCAGTATAGGAGAAACTCGGCGTTTTTCATTTTTAGAGAGTCTGAAAAAACTTAAGAAGACTCCAGGTTGAACTTTTTCGTAAAGTTGTGTCTCCCAAGCCCGAAAAAGTATAAAATAATACTTGAGAGAACCGCTTGATCTTGCGACCAAGGAGTACTTTCATGATTAGTGCCTCTAACCTGAAAAGTAAAAAGCGATCAAGGACACGTCGTTTTATTTCCAGTATCGAGTTTGAAACGACAAAAACCCGGCAATCTTTTCCTGTTTTTACGGTCAGAAAAGAGCTATAAGGGGACCGTCTTTTAATTCCATTTTAACGAGTGTAAAAGAACCGCTCGGCAATCTTTTCATGTTTTAGGAGTCAGAAAAGAGCTTAAAAGATGACTCTGATGTTTTGGTTTGTGAAAAATGATAATTTTCCTTGAAAGTCCTTTTGTCCTGCACAAAAACGACACATTACTCATACCTGTTTAAGATAGGCAAAAATGCTTTGAAAAATATCTTTCCATGGTGAAAAATAAACAAACTTAGCATCCATTTATCCAAAAAACCTATAAAAAGGCCTTTTACCATGTCATTTTTACCATTTTACTGTTGAGGGAGAGAAAAGGGCTTTTGGCAAGAAACTTCCCGTGGACTTTGCGGAGAATCCGACCGTCGGAATCGAGCGTCGTCTCTTTCAGGTATTCCACAACATCCTCCTCTTTGTTTTTGTCCGTTTAGAATTTCATTTTAGGCCCTAGCTTGATTTTTTGGGGGCTTTAGGGTTTAAAGATCCGCTTTTCGGGGTACGCAGGTCCCCCATGGGTGACCTGCGTACCCCGACATTTTCTCCATCGGGAAAATGGCAGGTGTACGCAGCCTACCTTCAGAACAGTTGTGTACCCATGCTCTGTTTCTTAACGCGGGGTGCGTACTCCGCGCAAAGCAATTTTAAACCCCCAAATCTCAAAATTGAACCATTAATTTTTGATTTAGTGAATTCTAATGGATGTTTTCTGGTGTGTAGATTGCCCACCATGCTTGATTGGCGTGAAAGAGAACACGAAGATGTCGATTTGGCCGCAATAGATCATCAACCTTCCATTGATGCTTTGAAGGCATGCGGTCTCTACAAATACTGGGCCATACCTAGCATGAGGGCCCAGGTGCGATTCTTAGAGTGGCTGGTTGAAAGATGGAACGTTCAGAATCAATGCTTTTACATCGGAGGGCACCAGCTCGAGATAGAGCCCTCAGACATATACTTTCTCACTGGTTTTCCTAATAGGGGCGAGCAACTGACTCTGTCCGGGACTAGACCGGGTGGCCAATCCCTTGCTAGTCTCCGGCTAGAGTGGTGCAATAATCAGCACCAGGAGAAGGGGATAGAAATCAAATACATATCCCGACCTGAACTTATGGTAATTGCCTTTACAGTTACCAGACTCTGCAGCGCAGCCGCTTTGCACATTGCCACCGTGTCCCAAATGCGGATGGCGATTGATTGCTTCCGAGGCACCATTTTCAACTGGTGCGATGCTGTGTTGGCCAATATGAAGGGCCAACTGACTAGGGCAAAGAATGGGCAATTAAAGACCTTTGGGTATGGGCCTCTAGTTGTGAGCTTTGCCCTAGAGAGGGTTCCGATGCTGATCCCACAGCATCTCACTGTTGCAGTTGGGCCTCCTCGGGAGCCAAAGTTGATGCGATGGGTTGCGGTGATGGCCCGACATCCTGATGAGGGAGCGGGAGTTGTCCGATTTCCTACGGGTTACTTTCACTGGTTGGAGGACCAGGTCTTTGCGATCCAGGATTTTCCTTATGCCGGAGTGGATTTTCGCGGTGATCCGGACATGGTTCTTCCACAGGGAGAACAATGGGATGACAGAGGTACTTCATTTCTCACAAATTTTTAAATTATTTACTTTTTTTGTTTTTTATATCGTCTCAAAACTGACAGTGACAATTTTCAAAATGCAGATGTAGGTCCACAGCGTCCGGCCAATCTCCGGCCATTCGAGAGAAGAGTACCAGTTGCACCAGCACCGGCCCCACAAGATGCAGCTGCAGAGACCTTAGCTGAGTTGGAATAGGACCTAGAGCGTCTTACGGCGGACATACCAGAGACGACTATAGACGATATTCCTATCCGACTTCAGCGCTATGTGGTCGCAGTCCCAGGACCTTTCAGGAGGTTCCTGTGTAGGGTAGCGCGGGCAGTGGTGTCGTATAGAGAGCACCACCAGTGATTGGCTAGTCACTTTTTGTAGACACATGTGACATTTTTGGCTTTTTGTACTTATCATTTTTACCGATCATAAGGTGTTTTTTCAACCTATGATCGAAGACAATGTATATTTTGACACACTCCTATCTATATATATCATTATTACCAGCTTATCTTGTTAAACATGTATGATGAAATGTTTTTAAATTTACATGTATGATTATCGCAAATGTCTGTCTAACATTCGAGAAGCAATTGCATCTGCTAATGTATTTAACGACCTTGGAATATGCTGATATTCAATGTAATCAAATTCACGTTCCAAGAGGCGCACTCTCAAAATAACCTTAATAACACTAGATTTCTAATGGCATATACTCTATTAAGCTGTAATACAATGAGTTCAGAATCTAACCTCACTATCAAACTCTAAATCCCAAATGATATAGATTCAGATAAAAACTCAATCACTGCACTGTATTCTGCAATGTTGTTTGTCGTTTGACCGAAGCTCACCCCATGCATAGAAACTAACTCGTCAGAGGGCGAATAGATAACCCAAGCTGCGGAAGAGATATTTCGTGTACTACGATAAGCACCATCAGCGAATCCAATGTACGTTTGGAGAGGCGTCGACATCTGCAATATCAAGAGTAAAACCAAGATAAGCCAGAATAACGATGAAAAACACACTCTCTAAGCTAAGCACACTGTCTATACTAACAAACACACCAGCTAGAAAGAAAAACTAACCTAACTAAATCTCCATACCCATCATTTAAGCGTAATACCTCTTTAGGTAAAGTCCATTTCTGGGCTTACCCAAAGAGTCCCCATCAAAATCTACTAGCTCATAGGCCCCTTTTGCTAGCTTTCACTTGACAATGTAGGGCCCATGCCACATAGGAACGAATTTTCCAGCACCTAATTTATCGTTAGCTTGATCATATAATAGCACTAGGTCTCCTTCCGCAAAATTTCGAGGGGTCACGTTACGATCATACTGAGCTTTCATCCGTTTTGCGTGAGTCTCGATTGCCAAAGCAGCGTCACGTCGAGTCTCATCTAATTGAGCTAAGTATAATAGACGCTTCTCCTCTTCGGAAGTAGCTAGAAGTAATTCGACAGCCATTTGAAGTGACGGGATTTCGCATTCAATGGGCAGCACTGCTTCCAAACCATAAACTAGTTGGAAAGGAGTGAACCCTGTTGATGTTTTCACTGAGGTTTGGTACGCCCAAAGCGCGGAAAATAACATGTTGTGCCAATTCGACCGATGAATACCAATGATTCGTCGGATCATGATAACTAAAACTTTGTTGATAGACTCAACCAGGCCATTGGCTTGTGGATAATAAGGAGTTGAGCTATCGTGACGCAAACCAAGCTAGCCTGTAAGTTCTGTCATCATGATGTTTCGAAAATGGCGCCCATGGTCAGTGATTATCGCTTGTAGGACACCAAACCTAGCAATAATGTGATTGAATACGAAAATCGCAATTGTCTTGTCGTCTGCCTCGAATGTAGGCATCGCCTCGGCCCACTTAGTAAAATAGTCAACTGCAAGGATGATATAGGCATGCCCACCGGCCAAGTGAGGGTTACATGTAATAAAATCGATACCCCATTTAGCAAAAGGACCAACGACAATTATAGGGTGGAGAGGAGCAGGTGGTGCGTGCATCTTGCAATCAAACACTTGACAGTTGTGGCATTTTCGGACCGCAATGATACAATCTTTAAACATGGACGGCCAGAAGTAGCCAGCACACAACACCTTCTGGGTTGTGGCATACCCAGACATATGACCGCCACACGCTCCAGAATGACAGTCATTCATAACCCTTTCTGCCTCTTCGTGAGTTAGGCAACGATGAAAAACCAAGTCCGCCCCACGACGATAAAGAGTATCTCCAATAATTTTGTACTGTTGGGACTGGAATCGAATTTTTCGACGTTCCGACTTTGAAAGTTCGGGCCGAAAGGATTGGGTTTGGAGATAGACAACTATATCCCCATACCACGGATCTAAAGTGCTGATGAGAAACAGAGATTCGTCTGCAATTGGTTCCTCTGCCACAGTTTCTGTGTCAGCACGCGGGAAATCACACATTAATTCTGCAAAAACTAAAGATTTCTTAGACTTAGACTTTTCAAATTCCAAGTCGAACTCCTGCAGGATAACTATCCATTTAGAGTACTTGCCCACTAGCAATTGTTTAGTCAAAATGTAAATCATAGGGTTGCAATCCAAAATGACTGTAGTTTTACTGAGAAGAATGTAGTGACGAAAACGCTGGACAGCTTGAACGGCTGCCAAGGCCAATTTCTCCACATGTGAATATTTGAGCTCAGTGGGATTTAACGTCCGACTAAGGTAATAGATCACATGTTCCGTTCCGAATTCGTCTTCCTGGACTAAGACCATTCCAATGGTGGAATGAGCGGCGGCGAGGTATAAAAAGTAATCCTGGTTGTAGTTGGGAGGATGCAGCAACGGTGCATGGGTCAACACGTGCTTCAGCGCATCAAAAGATTTCTGAGCTATCTCATCCCAAGAGAATTGAGCATTTTGTTTCAACAACTGGGTAAAACCCTTGGTAATCTTGGCGTAGTTAGGAATGAATCGGCGTAAAAAGTTTTCTTTCCCTTGCAAACTTTGGAGTTGGCGCAAACTCGAAGGAGGAGGCAATTTGATGATAGCTTCTACCTTCGAGGGATCAATGCGAATGCTGGCTTTTGAAACTACAAATCCCAACAAACGTCCCACTTCTATGCAGAAGACACATTTGTGTGGGTTCAACCGTATACGATAATGCCTACACCTCATAAAAATTTCTCGTAAATGGACAAGGTGATTAGCTCGATGTAAGGAGTGAGCGGGCAAATCATCGAGATACGGTTGCACAATGTGCTTGATGTCATGAAATGCATAAGACATCGCCCTTTGAAAAGTGGGTCCGGCATTCTTAAGCCCAAAAGGTAATTTGCAATAAGCAAATGTCCCCCATGGACAAATGAAAGCCGTTTTTCGTTGATCGGCAGGTAGAATATTGATTTGGTTGTAACCGGAAAAACCGTCCATAAAGGAAAATATTTCACTGCCGGCACAATCATCAATTATTTGATCGATATAGGGTGTTGGATAGTTGTCCTTGGGACAAGCACGATTGATATCCCTATAGTCGATACATATTCTTGTTGTTCCCTATTTTTTGTTAACCGGAACAATATTCGATACCCAATCCGTTAACGGGATCGGATAAATGAAACCTGCTTTCAACAGCTTCTCAACTTCTTCTTTTATCGCAACCGCTTTTCGTGGGTGAATCTGACGCAAACGTTTCCGGACAGGTTTAGCATCCGGGTAAGTCTTGATTTCATGGACAACAATGGTGGGATCAATTCCTGGCATTTCCTCGTAAGACCAGGCAAACACGTCGCAGAATTCTTGAAATAGGGCCTTGTATGTTTGAATTTCGTCATCTGAACACGAGGCACCTATATGAATGTGTTCAACAATTCCAGGCTTTACTGAAATGTCAATTGGAATAGTACGAGAAATGTTTCCCAAATTCAGCTCTGAATCAGGATGTTTCATTGGACTCTAAGCGTATTTGACATATTCAGCTGTAAAGATTGATGAGAAATCGTTTTCAAAACAATCATCCTCAGGTAAAAACGAAGATCTATGATGGAGATCTTCCCATGGTAAATCGTCTACGCACAGGACTTCACAAAGTTGTTCGTCAGATGACACAACTTCGGGAAACGTTATTAATTCCAAGGTTGACGCGAAAAGGAATTCCTCACGGACCACATTCATTTGGTCGATTTTGGTTGAACTTGGGTCGGTAAAAGACTGCACGGCTTCATAAGCAATTTCATATGGACTCAAAGGCATTGCATCACCAAATGAGTCTATCTCAGATTCAGAAGGAACGATCCAAGGATCGTCATAAATAACAGTGTCTGAAGTAATCATATGAATAGATGCAAATGAAGACACGGCGTTGATTGGAGGAAAAGGAAAAGTTCCCAGTAAACCGACATCTTTAACTAATCCTACGCCAACATCCTTATAAGGGATAGTCGTTTTACCGACATGCTGGATACTCTCTGAAGAGGCTAGGTCGGACGAAAAGTAAGCCAGCTAGTCTATGGTTACGATCTTGCCATTGTGTGGAAACTTTATTACTCTGAAGACCGATGAAACGACCGCTGTCATAGCGTAAGACCAACTTCGACCCAAAAGAAGGTTGTATTCTAGAGGGGCATCAACAACCTCCACATCTAGACTAACGGTTTTTCCTTCAACCCCTATAGGCAAATCCTATAGAATGCCAAACGGATGGAACCCACGGCCATCAAAGGCCTTAAGAATTGTCGGGGATTGATTTAGTGAAGGAGAACCAAGCGATCTCCAACACTGTATCGACATAATACACGTGGAAGCTCCCTCATCAATTACAGTCCGATGAATAGGCCTGTTTTTTACTATCACTGGGATATGGAAAGCCATCTGATGAGGAAAACGTGGTGTACTATTTTCTAGATCAAAGATTATTAGGTTCAGGTCCTGAACATCAACAGCTCCTATAGCCGACAAAAGTAATTTTCGTTGTGCTGGGCATGATTGCAGCACTTCTAAAGCCGACATTGCTGAGGGTGAAACAACTAAATCTTCAACAATATTGTAATTATGGGCCGCTCTCGCATGTGGATTGAAAGCAGACCTTCGAAGTACACCCTTAGCGGGCGGTTTTATTACTAAGTCAGGGTTAGGTTTCTCGATCTGTAGTGGATCGGAACCGGGAGCTGAGGTTGATGGATTTGAATGAGAAGATTCTGCTTCTTTCGATCCATCAACAGGACTTTTACTACCATAATCTTGCGATCGAGTCGCAATCCTTACATGAGACATCATCAATATGGGTTCTTCAGTGGCACCCGAGGAAGAACCTATCATCTTACTCTCCTGCTTTGGAAATGGATCTTTCAAAACAGCAGGAGTTGAGGAACCTTTGACGATTTTCACAACCTCGGCCTGATGGGGGCAATCTCTTGTAAAATGATCTTCTTCACAAATAAGACAAGGATATCAAGGTTTGCACTTTTCGTCATTGGTTTCCGACTTTTCTGTTTTCTCCTTTGGAGTCTTGTCTGCTTTACCCTTCTTCTTACCTTTCTTCTTCCCACCGTTTTTTGATTTAGCCGTAGATGACTCTACAGCGTGAATATCAGCGGAAATTTTAGGAGAAGACTCTCCTGTCGGGGAATCTGGTAAGGTTATAATGGGCAAAGAATTCTTTGAAGACGTCTTCTTGCTTTTAGTATTTACCGTACCAATCATGCCATCAGCAGCATGAGATCCCGAAGGAGCAGCAGCGATTTGATTTGACTTTGGAAGATCTGGGATCTTTTCGTGTAACGTACCTGACTGAGTGTAAACTAAGTCAAGGTACTGCGCTTGAGAAATTACTTGCTCCTCAGTAACTACTCCGGCCTTAGCTACGTCTTCAGTAATCTTCGGTAATAATGATTTAACAAACCATTCAGCTAAGATTTGGTCCGGGATAAAAACTTTCACTAACCGTCGTCGACGTCTCCATTCATGTATATGATCGAAAATATAAGTGGACGTCGACTGTTTTAATGAAGTTAGTAGCTCTGTGCCATTATCATATCTGACCGGTAACTGAAAATGAGTTAGGAACGAGGTAGATAACTGACTAAAATTGTAAAAAGAGGCCCGTGGTAACTCAATGTACCACTTGGCCGCGAGACCAATGAGCGTACGCTGGAAAAGACGTAAGCGGATCGAATCATCCGAGATGGAATTTGAAGCACACCAGAGGTGGTAAGTCATCACATGATTGGACGGATCCTCTCCAGACTTACCTTCGATCTTGGGTATATCACTAGGCAACTTATTTGGCATTGGCGGCCAGAACGGAAGATAATTTATTGGATCGTTCGTTAGGCGCGACAAGTCTGGTAAATCCAAAGTTGCGATAAATGGTAATTGCTGATTAGGATCCCTAAAACTCTGGGTCACAAGACCAGTCCCAGGAGAAGGATATCTAGGATAACTTGGAATAGGTATCGCATTCGGGATATTGTATCCTCCTGGAAAACCAGGATTAACCGGACCATACTGGGGTTGCTGAGGTTGTTGATAAGTATACCCAGGATACGGTTGATACTGGTAAACCGGCTGTTGGACAGTAGGCCCGTATTGGTACTGTCCCTGGTACGATTGATAAGCGAATTGTGGTTGACTAGTGACAACCGTACTTAAACCAGGTTGTCCTACAGGCATCTGAACCATAGTTTGAATCGTAGATCCAGACAATGGTAAAGATGTCTGAGGAGTAGTTGCAGAGATAGTAGAAACCGGAGCTGTCAATACTCCAGAAGCAAGTGTGGTGGAAGGAGCAGATGTTGCGGTAGTTGCAGCAGTCGTTTGAGATGGAGTACTAGGTGCAATTGGCGACTGAGTAACTATCGAGGGTACAGAAGTTTGAACATTAGACTGGACTGGTTGCTGGGATGGACCAGCAACCAAGGGTTGTCCAGCTTGAGATGACAACTGTACACTTGGCTGCAATACCTGTTGAACTTGCGATGGATCCCACACTATGTTCATTCCGGGGTATTGACCCATGACACGTTGAGGATATTGAGATCCATAACCGGATTGAGGGTAGGATTGATAACTGAAAGGCACAGTTCCCGTACCTTGAACATAAGATTGACCTTGAGGTGGTTGATAACCTTGACTCGAGTATTGACCTTGAGGTTGATAACCTTGAGGTAAATACTGATACTGGGGTTGACCTTAAGCTATGAATTGATACTGAGGTTAACCCTGGGGTACATATTGAGGCTGGGGTTGACCTTGAGGAACGTATTGTACTATGGGTACATACTGTCCTTGAGGTTGCCCCCCAGACGCAACTTGTGTACCTTGAGGTTGCCTCCCAGGCGGTAATTGGCCACCTTGAGGTTGAGAACCGGGAACTGAACCTGACATCATGTAAATGTCCCCTACACCCAACGGTTTGTTACCATTGTTTCCAGCTAATAACCCATGTTCAATGGGTTGAGGAGATGCTCCCGCAAAAGTACCAGAAAGTGACTGATACCCAGAGGGAACAGAAGGACCGCCGTACAAGAAAGATTCAGGAGATTGAGTGAACACGGACGACTGACCAGACATATTTACAGGAGTATAAATACCTCCAGGTGGAAAAGGAGTACGAGGTGGAGAAAAACTTATCCCTGAGTTGTCTAAATAATTGGTTAACGAAAGGTACCAAGTAGTACTTCTAGGAGGACTGTAAAAGATGGATTCACGCTCCCTTAGATCAATAGTAGGTTGATCTTCAAGGATAGATACGCCAAATTCTTCCTCTGGAGCAAGTTCTTCAATAGCTATCAAACCAGCAGGAAGATTTTCGGTGATGACTCTTTCTACCCTAGGTGAATCAGGTGCACTAGAAGTTGGAGTAACAGGTTCAGATATTTCAGGTTCTTCACCTATATCACTAGTAGATGAAAAACTACCAGCAAGCTCGGAAACTGCAACAGCTTCGGGATTATAACCTGTTTCTAGACCTTGGTAATCTGGATGGACTACCAACGACGATTCTCCTTCTTCAGGTGAACCTACTTTACTGCCACTAGGAGTTACAAGGACTTTCAAACCTTCGTAATGACCCGGAACCTCTTCAGGAGGTTCGCCCCGAAGTCTACGGGACTTCCTCAAAAAATCGGCCACGGTAACAATCTCAGGAGACTTGCCCCGAAGTCTACGGGACTGTCTCGGTAATTTAGCCACAGTTAAAAAATTTTAACTACTGCACACGCAAACAAAGTAAAATCTCAAAGCAAACCACCTAAAGTCTCTAAAGAACCAAACAAATTTGAATCACATGCCTAAAGAATCTAGGGCGTCAAACCATACACAAACAGTAGCCTTCCAGACTGAAAACACTAGTTGGAGATGAAACCCAACATCGCCGAATTCAGTACAGAAGTGGTGGGCGGAACAGTTACCCCGGCAACCTGCTTAATGAATAGACCGGCACAAGTTCCTCCACTTTAACCGTCTCGAGTGAAGTGAACCCCCCGGAAAATCCAAGTGAGTCTAGCCGACGTCTGCTCCAGGTATAGTGGGATCTTCCCTCCACCGTCACCTCGGTAGAATCCTAAAGATAATGGTCACTAAGGTTACCAACAACAACAAATATACCTGGGGGAACAGTCTACGACCCGATAGCACGCAAGGGCAGAGTAACAAGCTCAATCCCCTTGTCGGCTCCTTGACAATAATCCAAGGTTTACCGACAAGTGACCCCAGGCTCCTCGACAATAATCCGAGGTTTACCGTTTGTAGTACGTGCGTATCTGGCGTCTTTCCCAATGAAGGAGGATTGATCCCCTCACTGGTTCGGACACAGTCTCGTGCTTCTCCTTTAAGAGGAGCTTTCCCAGAGTACAAATGAAACAGTTGGATTTATCCTACCACAAGATGAGCTACTTGTTTGGTTTTGCTGTCTTGGAGAGTTAATTACTCTCCTACTCCAAGACACTATCCTGATCTATATTGGTGTTTCAGAGCCCTAGTAAATAAAAGTTACTAAGTTGATTTTACTTTAAGCGTTAATTTTATGGCTTTTCTTTAAGACAAAAGGTAGTGGAGATGAAACTGATGGTGTGTAGACTCGACCGAAATCCACTAAAAAGATGCACTTAGGATGATTTATACTAATTTTTTCCTTTTCAATGAATTCCCTAGCTAAGAGAGTTGGAGAATGCAAAATCGATATAAAGACAACTTTCTTAGCAATGAAAATCAAAGAAACAAACTCTTTATCTTTTCAAAACATACAACACATGACCACTAATCACTTCACGAAAATTCCTTTTTCTTTCAAAGACTCAAATGCTACCAAAGCAAACTTTCCTTCAAAAGATATTTTTTGTATTTTTCCCTAATTAATAAAGCATGTAAAACTTACTTTAACAAAAATCAAAGTTAAAAAAGCTATGGCAATCAAATCAACTCAAAAGCAAATCTAAGAGAAATGCACCTAAAACTAAATCTAACGAGGCAAAAGCCTACTAAAGATGATTCCTGGATGTTTTACTCAGTCAAAATGTAACTAAGGACTAGTTAATGCAGAACCAAAAACCAGTCAAAAACAAAAATCAAAATCTTTTGTTCTTTTTCTCAAGAATAAAATTCAAAGTTCAATCAACAAACTTTTTCGAGATTCGCAAAGAGAAGACACAAAGGTAGGTTTCTCACAAGGGTGGATTCTATGACAGGTCCGACTCCTAAGAGGACTGAACAAAACCAGGGAGATCCAAAGTTTGACAACCTCTAACGCCAAAGTCACTACAGGACCAGTTAAAAATCAAACCCTAAGGCAAAATCTCTATGAATTTCACTAAAACTCTCGACACTGACGAAACAAGCTTAAGTGAAGATTTATGGCAGAAA
Organism: Pinus tabuliformis; assembly: GCA_031772625.1. Lineage (NCBI taxonomy): Eukaryota > Viridiplantae > Streptophyta > Pinopsida > Pinales > Pinaceae > Pinus > Pinus tabuliformis. The sequence continues at coordinate 510,034,375 of CM062807.1, forward strand.
ACCAGTGGATCTGGGCAGAAAAAAACAATTAAAAACAAAATCTAAAAGGCAAAAAGAAGAAAATTGAAATTTTCTTAATTTTGACAGGGTACGCAGGCGACCTGTTTGCACAGGTGCGGGTACGCTCTGTGCACAAAGCGACAGTGCGTATAGGTACGCATTGTGCTCAACGCAGAGGCTGCGTACTTCTAGCAAAACAAAGAAAAACTAAAATCTAATTTAACCCTAAGCTAGCCCACCCAAAAACACAGTCAGACAGCCAAAAACCAGAAAACAAAGGACTTTTCTCAGATCAAAATTTCATACAAAGGAAAAAACATTCACATCAATGAAATCCCCAGTGGAGTCGCCATTTTGTCATGTGGAAAGAGTCGATAGTGCGGACACAACCGACCTCCCTAGAAGCAAAGGCTTTCTAGTGACAAACAAGACAAATAAACACTACCTTTCTCTAAACATGCATCGAAAATACAAGTAATCAGGTGACTATAACATACCTTTAGTCCAACGCTTTGTAGTAGTCCAGCCTCGCCGATCCGGATGAGCTCCTCCTTCTCTTCGAAACCTGCATTCACTAACAAGCCAAAAGATTAAATATCACCTGATAAACTCATAAAACAATACATATCCATCATACAGACCAAGGAGTATATGAAACAAATCATGAATAACAATCTGTTGAGAAAAATGAGTTCATTTGTATTAAGAGGAAACAAAAGAAACCATTACAACCTGAGCCTTGGTGTTGTGCAGGTCCCTCCTAGGGTCCAACAAGAGTTTTCCTTTACTTTGATCAGCTCACCCACTCTCCAATAAGGCTAGGAAAGGATGGGAATATCTCCTCTCAAGCTTTACAAGGGAGTCCTAATTCCAGCAGCATCTACCCTTAGGAATGTTCAGCTTTCAACCTCCCCTCCCTCTGGCCCAATGCCTATATTTATAGTGCTCTAGAGGAAGTTATTCAGGTCCACCATCAATGGGATAAGTCCCTCTTTGGATGGGATAACTCCCCTCTTGATGGGATAAGTCCTCTTTGATAGGGATACATGAACCATCTGGAGGCGCTCCATACACGTCAAACAAGCTTCTAGAATGCTCTAGAAATGACCACAAGTAACTTTTTTGGAGTGAAACTTGCGCCTTTTGACCTTTACAGGAGTACGCACCCTCCCATTTACATACAGAGCGTACAAGTACGCAGGTATTGTGAACTTGGGGTGCGTACATGCAGGTAAGACAAAGAGAAACTGCGTACCCAGAGATATATAGATTTTTAATGACTTTCTCTCTTTCTTGGAGTTTGACATGGAGAGGAGAGGTATGAGGCTTGCCAAGGAGGATAGTATGACAGTTGATGGAGCCATACTAACTGCAAATAGTCATGGTGACAAATGTTAGTGTAACAAGTAGATCTTGATATGCTTAAAAATCAAAGTTCTCAGATGCAATAGAACCCAGGCCCATTACATAGATCTCATTATTATGAATTTAACACAATTCAAAAGGGTGAAAAAGGACACCATATGGAAAAGTTATGAGAAGTCAAAGTATTGGGAAAAACTCCAAAAAAAGTCAAAAATCAAAGTTTCCAGTCAACGGTTAACTCATGGTTCCGTTGGTCAATAACCAAGTTCAAGGTTCTGGCTGACACATGGCACATTCGGGTTTTTCCAAGTGTCTCATTCTGGTTGGTCAAATTTTTTAAGGTCTATTATTGGTTGGTTGAATTTTAATTTGACAAATAATGGAGTGCCATGTGAGCCAATGAATAGCTGCCACATGGCCTCCTCATGGCATATCAAAATTTGTTATGCGTCTACAGGGCCTCAAGGAGATTCAAACTGCAGACCTATTTATCAACACCAAGGTGATCCACCACCGTGCCAGTAAGTTACTTTTTATATAACTTGGAAAAGGTTGGATATAAAATTTGGTAATCACATATATGGAGGAGAGGGGATGTGTGCTAGCCTTAGCCCCTAGTCATAATACACCATGAAACCTTGGTGGAGGAGAAATAGCAGAGCGGGGTGGGTACCATCCCTAGCCCCTGGTCATAGTAATTATCACCAGACCACAATGGAAGGCATTACAGGGTGGCGCTAATGTAAAGGCCCTAAGTTTGCTCTTGTGGGATGTGATATGACCATAAGTGCAGAGGTTTTGGGACTACCCAATGGAGGTGCCAAGGAAGGGGGCCAACTCGAGGCCACATGGTCAATGATGTGACCACAACCCAATAGTTAACCGCTCAGCAGACGACGGGTGGAGTTTTAGCCCTAGTGCTTGGTGCTATGAGTGCCACATGACCACATGTAGAGCTTGATGGAGAGGGCTAGAAAATAGCTCCGGCCCCAGGTCATATGTGCATCCATATGCTCATGGAATAGGGCGGAATATAATGGGGGTTGAGACTTGGACCTAGCACTAAGTTCCTCGGCACACCATATGACCAAGAGATGGAGCTAGGTAGAGGGTGTAGGCAGTTAGCCCTGGCCCTTGGTTCTCGGCACACCATATGACAGTGCAATGGAAGAAAAGGTGCTTTTGGAAAAATATTTAAAGTTTCTGAGGTAATCGAACTAACGGCCTCTCGATGCATAATCCCAACTGCTACAATTGCACTATGTTTAACTATTGTGGTAAGGTTTATAAAAATAACGAGGTCCATCATGGTTGGTGGCTCCACCATAGTTATCTGTGATCACAACCTCCTGCCAATGATAAAATATGGATTGCGTTATGTGCTAGAGTTCAACGTTTATAACATTGGATAATATTTATGTGAGATTTGTCTCCGCCATAGTTATCATATTTTCCAACGAGATCCAATGAACTCCACCAGCACCTTAGATAACGATAAGGTTGATGGACAAGTTTTTAATGAAATTCGATAAAGTTTGTGGGTATCGTTATGATATGCGTCGAGGTATAGAGAGAGGCCTATAGGTCATGAAATTTAAACCATATAGATTGTATTTTGTTGATTGGAGGGTGGTGGGTTCATTGACCCTGCCACCAAATCTTGTTTTATCATAACAGCCCACAACAAAATAAGCTTTAACGTGGATCGAACCCTAACCGGGGTCTTTATAAGTAGAGCACTCAACCAATGAGTGAAAAAAAAGTTGAAAAACAAGTTGTGTTGTGTTGTAAGGTTTTGAAGCAAAATCTGTTTTTTTTACTTTCTGAAGTCATACAGAAGCCTTTTCGAGTATTCGAGAAGCCTAGATAGGAGTTTTAAAGCATTCGAGATGCAACGAAAGAGTCATTTTCTTCATTGGAGTATATTTTTGGGTAGTATTATCTGGAGGAATACAACCACAACACTTATGTTTTGAAGAAGTTATATTATTGATTTTTGATCTCGAATTTGAGTACAAGGACCTTTGCTACATAGTCCTCCTTGTTTTTGGCGCAATCACCTCTTTGTAAAATTGAGTCAATTTAAGCGTGAGAGTTCTTTATAGGAGAACCTTTCTTGCAGGGAAACAATGCAACTCCATCATCAGCTTGACTCTAAAATATGAAGCATTTTTATGTACTCACTATGCATGCGAGATCAATAAATTTTCTTAGACTTTGGAACAGGGCCCGAAGACATAGTCCAAGAGGGGTGAACTCCGTTAACAATTGGTTGTGTCTATTCTTTTATGTTATTTTTTAGTTTTGATTATTTTTTTTCATCTTTAAGTTCATTCAAATTTAATTATTCATATTTGAAATAGTTATGAACTAAAGACGTAAAGTTTTAAATCTTGCAAAGTGTCAGAGGATGATCAAAGCCCATTTTTAGATCAAAGGGATGATATAAACCATGTTTCCTGTCACTAGGATTTTTAGTACAAAAAATCATGCATCCTCTTTTGAACCTAGATACCTTCTCCTTATCTTGGGCCAATACACATACCTCTGCAATTTAGTCACGGTCTTCCCTACACTAACGTGCCCTGCAACCTTGGAGATAAGAACCTCTCCAACTAGTTGCAATCACTCATCTTTAGGAGCACATAGATTATCTAGCTTCTAGAGTAAGCAATCCTAGAGATGATAGTCAATGGTGTTGTCGCCATTGTGCACATGACTTTGACTCTGCAATTGCTTATACACCTCCTTGAAGTCCTTATCCTCTAAATATGCTTCCCTGTATGCATCATGGGTGAATGGTTCCATGTGCATAAGAGTCCCCAACATTGTAATCTTTGATGTGGGTGGCCTTGAAAGCATGTTGGCCAAATTTTTTGTGTTTTCCCTCTTATAATTTATCACAAAATGAATTTTTTGTAAAAACCCCATCCGCTTGTAATTCCTAGTCTGTTGTAGCTTACTCTCGGCCTGAAAGTACTATAACAATTGGTGATCTTTGTGGATTAGTGTTTCCTTTCCCATGAGATAGTGCTTCCACTTCTTCACTGCTTGCACCATGGCATAGAGCTCCTTCTCATAGGAAGGGTATTTTAGAACTACTCCATGAAACACATCAGAATGGTAGCATATAGGCCTTCCTCCCTGCATCAAGATAGATTCCCTAGCATACCCACTCACATATGTCTCCACTTCAAAGGGCCAGTGCAAGTTTAGTTATTCCAGAACTGGTGCTTTATTGATATTCTTCTTTAACTCATTGAAAGCTCTATGTTGACCTTCTCCCCACTAGAAACTCTTGCCACTTGTTGTTATGGTGTTGAGTGGTGCTGCTACTACAAAAAGTGAGGCTATAAATTTCCTCAATTAATGTGTTGCCCCAATGAAACTCCTGACCTCAGAAACATTAGTATGCACCAGAAATTTCATGATGGCCTCTATCTTCGAAGGATCTATCTTCAAATCTCCTCCAAAAATCACATACCCAAGAGACACCAAGGACTGTTGTGTAAACTCGCACTTCTTGAGATATCTAGCAGTTGGTGCATCTTCAATGTTTCCAGCACTTGCATAAAATTTGAAATATGCTCCTACCAATTAGAACTATATACCAATATATCATCCGAAAATAAAATAACAAATGAATCTATAAAAGGGAGCAATACATCATTCATTAATATCATAAATGTAGCTGGTGTATTACAAAGGCCAAATCGCATGACTAACCACTCATACAAACATTGCTTGGTTTTGAAGGTGGTATTCCAAGTCTCTTCTTATTTGACTCGAACCTGGTGATATCTAGACTTCAAGTCAAGCGTTGTGAAGTATTTTTCTTACTGCAACTAATCCAACAAATCATATATCTTGGGTAGGGGGTATTTGTTCTTGAGCATGATTTTATTCAATGCCCTATAATCTATACACATGCTTGTATTCCTGTAACAACTCCTCCAATTGTTGTTTTGTTTCTTAGTACACCCCTTCAGGGATGCCTTGCCTCTTATTGAATCCTCTTCAGACTAAATTTCTCTTAAAAGAAATCAAACATACTTCTTTTTGGAACTGATCAATTTCTTAGGTTGGTTGGCACTTACTAGTGAAATTTTTACTTTCCTTTGTGTGGTTTTATGATGAACGATTTTCCATCCTTGATTAGCCGATATTGGTTGGCTCTGGTCATTAATATTGTATCATGCATGTACATGTATGGACTCCCAAACATGACTCCACATACATCAAGGGGAAATGCATCTAAATCTACTTCATTAATAAAATTAGCACTGATAGCAAATCTAATTTTTCACTGTTTAGTTACCTTCAACTCTGTATCCTTATTTACCCATCCCAGTGGTTATAGGTTTGGATGATCATGAAATTCCATCCCCAATTTATTGACTAGATCTATTACAATGAGATTCACCAACAATCCTGAGTCAAACAAAGCATCAATATTTTTCTTCATGACTTGTATGTTTATACGGAAGATTTTGGTCATTTATTTTTCTTCCTATTCTTGAAGGCTACTCAGATTCACCTCCTTCTGCACTAATGTATAGATGATCTTCTCATCCATGTCTGAGTTTCTTTCAGCTTGGTTTCTCGAATCCATGGCCATGAGATTCTTCTCCTTATTATCTTTCTTCTTTTTGTTCGGGTTTAGCTCTGGATGCAACTTCCAACACTTCTCCTTTCTATGGCCATCAATGTTGCAGTGGTTGCTAGGATCAATGCATTGGTTTGTTTTGGTTGTCATATTTTTATATTTTCTCCCTTTTTTATTTTTATTTCCCTCCTTAGAAGCATCATGTTGCTCCTTTTTCTCTGATCCACTTGATTGATCATGTTGGCCTGAAGAGAGTGCAATCGCATGACTAACCACTTGATAGGTGTCAAAACCCTGAGGTTGGAGGGAGAACCACAATATTTTTATTTTTGAAGTCTAGTGTAGCTAAGACTGGAGTTTGGCACATTTCCTCTTTAAGATGTTCATTGGCCTTATTTTCTTCTAGAGTCCAAAAAAATGCATCCTTCTTCAGTAATGTTGTTAGAGGTGCTACTATTTTCCCATAATTCTTAACAAATTTGTGATAATACCCAACCAACCTAAGAAATACTCAAATATACCTTAACATTGTAGGTATTTTCCATTCCTTTCTGGCTTTAATTTTGTTAGGGTCTACCTTCGCACCCTCGTGGGAAGGTACCCCTTAACTTTTTTAGGATCTACCTTCCACTTCTTGTACCCCAAAGAAACTTTTGGAGGGTTTTTTATACAATTGTTTCTCCTCCAATAATTTGAGCACCCTATCAACTTGTTGAACATGATATTTCCAATACTTGTTGTAGATTAGTATATCATCAAAAAGTACTAACCATAATTTTGTAAAGGAGGGTTTGAAAGTGGAATTCATCAAACCTTGAAATGTGGAAGGTGGATTAGTAAGGCCAAAAGTCATGACCAAAAATTCATAATGGCCTTCATGAGTTTTGAACGTTGTTATTGGAATGTCTTCTATCTTCATTATAAGTTGATGATATCTTGAACAAAGATCTAATTTGGTGAAGTAAATTTCTCTATGTAGTTTATCCACAATTCATCAATAATGGGAATGAGAAATTTATCTTTTATAGTGAGCTTTTTGATCTCTCTATAATACGTACACATGTGTCATGATCCATCCTTCTTATGCACCAATACTACTAGAGAAGAAAAAGAACTTTGGCTAGGTTGAATTATACCTCCCTCTAAAATTTCTACAAGCATATGTTCAATTTCACTCTTCTAGGCATAGGGATATATGTAAGGTTTGATGTTTGGTGGAACACTTCCTGGAATCAAGTGAATAGAATGTTCATGATCATGAATAGGTGGGAGACCTTTGGGAGTCTCAAATACATTATAATTATTGTCGAGGACTATTTAGAGATCTTGAGAATTGGATGGATTAGATGTTTGAACATCTAGTGAGCATAATTTTGCAACTACCACTTGTTGTTCCTTAGTCAAAATATTTGTCATGCTATTATGCTTGATTATCTTCCTTAGTTTCCTTTTGATACCCCTTAATTAAATTTCATTTCCTTCCCATAAAAATTTCAAGAAAAGTTCTTTAAAATTAAAAGTTTCTGTACCCAAAGATTGTAACCATTGGACTCCTAATACAACATCAACATTGTCCATTGGAAGGGAAAGCATTATATTGTTCAATACATATTCCCCCATGGTTAAATTGATATTATGGCACTTCCCTAACCAATTTATAGCTCCATCTGTAACCATCACTTGACACTCTAGTGTTGGATATAAAAATAAATCCAAATCCTTGGCTATCTTACAATGAACAAAATTATGGGTCCTACCCAAATGAATTATCACTATTACCTTTTCCTTCTTGATATATCCTTCTATCTTGAGAGTTTGAGGACAACATCAACATTGTCCATTGGAAGGGAAAGCATTATATTGTTCAATACATATTCCCCCATGGTTAAATTGATATTATGGCACTTCCCTAACCAATTTATAGCTCCATCTGTAACCATCACTTGACACTCTAGTGTTGGATATAAAAATAAATCCAAATCCTTGGCTATCTTACAATGAACAAAATTATGGGTCCTACCCAAATGAATTATCACTATTACCTTTTCCTTCTTGATATATCCTTCTATCACTATAAATTCCTATCAATCCTTACGAGATATAGTCAAATTTATTTCTTCTTTTTTAACCCCTTGGGTTGGTTCCTGATGTATATCTTGTTCTTTCAATGTTTCTTCTTCCTTTTTTCCTCCTCTCCACAATGTATGTAAAATAATTTCTTCTCAACATACGTATGACCTTTAGTGTATTTTCTATCAAAACTGTAACAAATCCTTTTTTCTCTTTTTCCCTCTAGTTTTTTGGTGTCAACATTGTAGGTTGTGGGAGGTTTGAAGTGGAAGCACTCCCATCTTTATAGTTGTGAGTGGCAGACCTCCTCACAACCTACACTGTTGACTTAGGTTCCCAAAGGAAAACCTCATGTTAGATTTTATCCTTTAAAATCCCTATGAAGACATCAATCATATGCTCATTTGGAATATTAGTTACCTTGATATTCAATCTTTGGAAGTCGTAAATCTGCTCTGCAACTGAACCCTTTTTTTATAGATTCATCAATTGGCTAAATAAGATATTTCTCTTTGTGTAATCATAATGACCTATCAATTCATCCATATAAAGTTTCCAAGTGGCGCCTTATTTACAAGAACAAATCCATCAATACCATACAAATTGATTGGGTTATAAATATAAATATGCAATGCGTACCTTTTGTGTGTGTTGCACATCGTGTAGATCAAAGAACTACTCCATATATAGTATCCATGTTACCAGATTCTTAGAATCAAACTTCCTCATATTGATATTTGGAATATGGTGGCTCTTAAACCCAAAGTTGGAGTCTTTAAAATCATGATTCAAATTCCTTTTGTTCTCATCATGAGTTTCATGGAATACCTTATCACCACTAGCAAGCATATCTCGTAGCACTTTGTCAAACCTTCCTTTAAACTTTACATTTTTTCTTTTAAATCATCCTTTAAGCCTTCCATTTTTCTTTCAAACTATACTTCAAACCTTCCATGTCCCCTTTTAGTTTTGCTTCTAAACCATCCATATTAACATACATCACCACTTCCAATTCATTTTTGGTTACTCTTTGTGAGAGTGAAAATTGTTGCAATTGTTCCTGTAATTTTGATATATCATGTTGCATTTCTTCCTCTTCTTCATGCGTCATAGTAGAGTTTTTTATGGGATTAATGGGTGTATCATTTTTTTTGTGAATTATTTTGGAATTAAATAATGATATCTATGATTTTAGATTCCCTTTGAATCACTTCAAACTTATTTTTAAAACAAAATTTATGGAAATTTAAAATTAAACAACTGTTAAGAGTTTGATTTTGAGCTTGTCAATCTAGGTGACATTGAAATTGTTATATCTCTATGATTTCATCCTCCAGGGGTCTAAAATCATGGCCTAAGGTATTTCTTTGTATCTTGTTTCCAACTCCACAAGTCAGATCGACATTATATTCTTCAAGATAAAGTTAGGCCAACTATGCCACGATGACTTGATTATGGACTGGTTCAGTAGAGCAAACTTGTACGGGATGCCACATGTCATTGTTTTAACCTTCAACCCTAAAATTTGTACCATAAAATCTAAAGTCTATGCCATTTTATTTTATTTTTACAGAATTCAAAACCAATGCTCGAAGAGAAATTTATGGCGATCTTCCCTGTGACACTTGTTTAAGATTGAATTTTGGAGCATACAAAAGCCCTAACTTCCTTGGACCATATCTATGAAAATATAGCAAACCAAGTCCTAAGCATTTAACCAGATGTTCATTAAGATTTGGTCTCCATGTGGTAACAATTTCATAGTCTTAAGCTTCATAAATAAAAATTATAGTGAAAATTCCACGATGACCCATTTAAGGTAGCAAAACCCTAGGATCAAGAGCTCTAATACCAAATGTTAGAGATGAACATAATGCAGAAACATACAAAAAGATAGACTAATGACTTTATAATAAGCCACTTCAAGGGGGGAACCTCCTTTTATTTCACATAAATGACCATATCTTGGATGATTAAAATAAAATGACCTCCTTGATATATATAGGAGTCTAAAGGGTAAAAATATAATTAGGGCCTACATAAAAATAATAATGTAAGGGAACAAAAATACCAATGGTGGGCTTCTGTGGGGCACAACAATAAAAAAAAATGGGGCTAAACTAGTACTATAGGGAACTAACAATGAGATACATATTGGCTAGTTATTTGAACCAACTGATGGGAGAATCTCATTTGTTAGTTTATGCCCCATGGTGAGGAGATTTTTGAAACACGGAAACAATCCAGTTTGAATGATATATGTTTCTTTCCTCTCTATCTATTGTTCCAAGTATAGAGCCCATTGATGGTTTTCATATCCAACATATAATTATCCTCAATGAAGTCTCAAAATTCCTTCAACTCAGTTTGAAAGTGTTGTTGTCCCCCTTTTTTTCACCTTCGGATGTGATCATGTTGAAATCCCCTCCAATTATCTATCTTTGCTTGTCAATTATCAGAGGAAAAGCATGGAGGTGCCTGAGCATTTCTTTCTTCCTGGTTGGAAGTTGAGGGCCACAGATGTTAAAGAGAAAACTATGCAAATCAATACCCAAGATATGAAAGGAGACAAAGGGAACAATGGTCTCTAGAGAGAGACCTGCAATATTGATATTAGCTAGATCCTGGGCTATGGCAAGACCTACTGATGCTCCTTCAATGTTAACTTCTATGACTTTGGTTTTTTTCGAGAGATGAGACATTATCAATTCAAAATTTGAACTACTGCATTTGGATTCTTGAATTATCATGGTGATTGGAAGCTCTTCTTGATTCTTCCAAGGAATAATACATTGTTTAGAGGGGATATTTAGACCACTTATGTTACATTAAATTAACTTCATGAGAAAATTGATTTTATAGAGGCATAGATCTTCAATATTTTCTTACATTGTCCTGAGTCGACCAATTTCCTTCCTAACATGTTTATTCTTTGGAGAGCTTATTTATTACCCCTCTTATTGAAATTTTTGTGTGCTTTTTGCCCTCTTTAGTGGTTATGCTTTGGATTCGTAGCTACTGAGAGGATTTGTCCTTTTAGAGCAATGTTTCTAGAAGATTGATTTGCTTTTGAGGTATTGCTTATAGATCATTGTGAACATGCATCTTCCATGGCCATTAGATAGAGCCTTTCTATCTCCATGAAGTCATCCTCCTCTATTAATAACACATCCTCTATCTACTTTATCTCATATATCTCAAAGCTCTTACCTAGGAGTGATTCAACATTTTCTTTACTGGGTTCTTCAATGGATTGCTTTCCTTTGCTTTCTAAAGGTACTTTTGAAGTGATGCATTGCTATAGAGCCCTTGAACCTTATGGAAAGTTTGCTAAGACATCAATGTTGTTGCTCATAGCCTATCTCTTAGGTGATGTGTCGGTCATTTTGGTATGGTCCCTCTTTGTAGGATTTTTTGTGAAACCATCTCCATCCTTGTCCATCACCTCTCTTGTTTCCTTTTTGGGATCAATGAGATGATAGTCATGAAATAGGTTCCCATGAACATGGCATCTCCTACATTTGAAGGGCACGTGTTCATAGTCAATGGTTTTTATCTAATCTCTATCTTCTTATTTTAGGGCAATTTCTTCTAGGATGCTTCTAGGAGGGTGTCAAAAATGTTCATATATACACATATACATGCATAAGAGGTATACATACCATGGTTTGTTTGATCCGATAGGCAAACAAACTCTCCTAGCTTATTCCTAACCTCCTCAGTGTCTTGGGAGCCTAATATTCATGAGGAAACAAACCAGATCCCAAAAGAAATCTTCTTTGTCAAGGTTGAATTGTTCCACTTAGTGACATGTGTACAACGGAGTCGAGTTGAAGAAGTAAGGCCCCTCACCAGCACAATGTTTAAATCTTCTATTCAAGAGAAGATGACAATGAAGAACCCTTTTGATCCTAGTTTTACCTCATAATGAGCCTTTGGCTTCCATCTTGCAACAATCGAGTGGAGGAGGGATTTTTCGATTGGCCATATCCCTATAAACATGCAAATCAATGTGCGATCCTGCATGTGTTGGATTCATGCCTTCAACCTAGTTGGGGGGGATGTAAATCCATGAGAGTTTTGCGGGCTTAGCAATGTAGGTGCTTGTGCTCTTCTGAGATAGTATTGTATATGATGTATGTATGAGATCCTTTGTGGAGCTTAACTTGATGGTCTTTGCAGAAGTTGTCTCCCCACCTCCCTCAAAGCGGCCATAAGGCAATAAAGAAGAATAAGGTGGGATGGAAAAGAAAAAGACTAGGTTACTCATGCAATGAGCATAAAACCTAAGGATATCAATGTTTAGACATATTTTTATAGTTTAATTAATTTATATAATTTTTTCCTTATTATAATTTACTTAATTTACTTAATTTGTATGATTTTTTCAAATTTTGATAATGTGAAATATATAATGAACCATGGCATTTACTAATAGTAAACAAATAACTATGCCAACAGCTAAGTAATAAACATATTTATGAAATTATGTCATATGTTAAGAATATCTTTATTTATGGTATTTATAGACTTGAAAAGATTTTCAAACTTTTATATATATGACTTTAACTGTTTTGAAGGCTCCTTATCCATAATATTTCCAAAACATTTTGGAATTTGCACTTGAGTCAAGCTGACAGCTGCATGCAAAAAACTCTAAACGTGGAAAAGAAACGAAGACAAAGAGTATTCCTCAGCAGTCTCATAATGCATCATCTAAAATGGACAAAAAGAACGACAGATAAAGGGTATGCCTCATTACAGCAGCCTCATAATCCACCATGTAAAGGATTCACCGTTTTCGGAATTTATACCATGTAAAGGATTCACCGTTTTCGGAATTTATACCATGTAAAGGATTCACCGTTTTCGGAATTTATCAATGCTAATATGACAATTGCGTTTTACATTCAATATGAAGATTTCGAAGGAGAAAAGCTGAATTGATATCAGTCAGGCTATTCTCTGGTTCTCAATATGATCGAGCGCAGGGGATTTGAACTCTTGCCATTGCAGAGACGAGGCCTGCACTTGCAGGTTCCCCGGCTTGAACCAAATGAAAAATGTCAACGTTTTATTTTGTCAATCCTACTGTCTCTCCTTTACAAGCATATTTACATGATTACTGTAGCCATGCTTGTCATATGATGTACGATTGCACCATTAAAAATTAGATCTCGCGAACAGAGAGAATGTTTCAAGAATAATCAATGTCTTGGCAGTAGTTAAATGAAGAAGGTTTGTTATTACACCAAAATTTGTAGTCCGTGAATTTTCTAAATCAGTAATTAAATTTTTAGGGTGGAAATTATGGATTCTTCAGAGGCTTTAGAAATTATGGATTTCATATATGTGCAGTGATTCCTCTGGCACCCCTCAAACATAGTTCTGGGGAATTAGGGGTAATTACTATCCCAGGGTGGAAATTATGAATCCTCTGACACCACTCTCAAACATAGCTCAGGGAATTGAACCTGGGTCCAGGTGTAACCCACAATTATTAGTAAACTTTCCAAACCAGTAATTAGGATCCACACAATGTAAATTATGGATTTCATAGAAGTGGGGTGATTCCTCTAACACCCTGAAAAATAGCTTGGGGAATCAAACCTAGGTCTATGCACTGATACCATAAAGAGATTTGTGGTTAAACCAAAAACGCCAAGTAAACTTTCCAAACTAATAACTTGGAAATTATGCCAAGGTGGAGATTATCCATTCCATACAATTGCGGTGATTCATCTCACACTAAATAAACCCATCAATCCAGTTTCGAATTAATTATTCTTGTCTTCAGGGATACTCTCCAGCGATGGCCGCCATCCACCGTCACTGCTGATCCGCGCTGCAGTACAACAATTCTTAGCCAACAAAGCTTCCATGGCCTCCCGCTTAGACAAACCACTAGTCAGCAATTCCGCCAGATCTTGCTTTCTGATGACCACTTTAACCCTCACAACAACTTTTCCTGTATCGTCACAAGAAAGAGCTGGCTTTGATGAGCTCACATCTTTTTCTTCGCTGCTGCTTGCTGTGCTAATTCTATCTGTGCGCATTTGTTCATCACGGCCATTTTTGCTATGGTCCGAGTTAGGCGCAATACAGTTCCCCATTTTACTTAACCGGATATTGCTAATATGGACGACTCAGACTCCAGCGTAGCATCTGTTTGTCAATCAATTGTATTTCAGTTATTAGACAATGTATGTTACACCATACCATAGATATTATATAACAATTATGTGCAGCTTTGAGTTGAGGTGCATTTGAATGTTCAAATCGAGATTAGAGACCACTGGAATTGGTGACCGTAAGTAGCACGTCCAAGAAAAAGAAGGCAGTCCACTCGGGGAACCCCGACTGGTCATATGATGAATTATGTCAAACGGCAATACAATTGACATCTAAGAACTCTATTGGAGGTGATAAGCGTAAATAGTACGTTGAAAGAAATCCAGTCAGTCAAGATCGAACCGCGTAGATTGGAGTTAAAGAAAATGTCTAGATAGTCAGTTTAACTAAAACGCTTCCTCTTCGTTTGAATTTGGATGCGACCGATTTTTTTATTTTTACAATATGTCGTTGATTTTGTAATTTTGACGATGTGAGTGACTTTTGCAACTCGTAAATCCTTTTATTGGATGTGATACACTTTTAAGTTCAATTTTTGTTCCTAAAAAACCTTGCTAATGAGGTAAAATATCAAAGTCAACTGGATTGCAATTTCATACATTCACCTCGAAAGAATAAATTGGAAAATATAATTAAATAAATAAGGTTGAGATCAAATTAAATTATATATACCTGTAATTATAATCATAATTAAATAATATTGGAAAAACAAAGAAATTTAAGTGATATAAGATTTGATTTTTTTTTTATTTAAATGTTTTTTAATTTATCATATTATATTTTCAAATATATAAATGAACTTAATATCCATAAATATTTATATGAAATTAATATTTTATAACCTAAACAATTAAATATTTAAGATTTCCCACACTTTAAATTTCTAACAAATATTTGATTTTACACCTTTAAGTTTTTTAACAAATATTTTGGAAGAAAATACCCCTAAGTTTTGACTCTAGGTTCTACATGCCACCAAGAACTTCACTGGATGATCATCATTTTGTTGTCCTTATTTTCAATGATATTAACGTTATGTTTTTATTTTTTTTAAAGTGAATATATATATATATATATATATATTATTTTTTTCTTGTTGTTATTGAAATATAGATATGGAAAATAATGATGTTCTATATTAAGTGTTGACACCTAATCTTCATGATTGGGGAATTTGTAAATAAATAAATCAGGAATGTGAACAGTCATTGGGAGATGAACTGAACAATCACTCCTAATGTATATAACAATAACCTACCTATGGAATAATCAGACGAATCAGTTTTTCTGCCTTTGGAGAGTTACTGCCTGGCCTGACATGGTATCAGAGCCAGTTCTAAAAATAGTTGTAACTCCCTTCATCTCTGCCACTGCCTCTGTCCTGAGCGCTGCCACTGCCTCTGTCCTGAGCGCTGCCACTGCCTCTGTCCAGAGCGCTGCTCTGCCTCTGCCTCTGTCGCTCTCTGAACAGTCAGAGCCATGTCATAAACGTTTCAAAAAAAAAGGGCGCTATTCCTCCTTTGATTATTCTGTGTACATTCCGTTGGAGAAACGGTTTGCTGCGCTACGTGAATGAATCGATTGGGTTAATTTTCCAGACATTGGCTCTCTGGAAACTGCAGCTGTAGACCTGAGCATTTCCTTGGAATGCAAAGATCGATATTCTATCCTTCTTCGTTCTGCATGTTGATGGCGTCTCTCTGCCTCACCGGTGGTGAATCGTGATCTATGGAACGAGTTGTAGCTGCGTGAAGACTTGAAGCGGATGAGGGCGATGGTATCTTAATGTGCATAAACCGTGGAAACGACAGTCTTTCCATATATTGTGCATAAACCGTGGACTGTATATTGTGCATAAACCGTGGATTGTATTATTGTGCATAAACCTTGGACTATATATTGTGCATAAACCGTGGACTGTATTAATGTGCATAAACCGTGGAAACGACAGTCTTTCATATATTGTGGTTTGCTCACACTAATTATATTGTGGTTTGCTCACACTAATTATATTGTGGCTCTCAGCCTTACCCATTGGGAAGGCGCTTCTTCAACGTGGGTCTTCATCCACATCCAGGTAAGATCATACTCCGGTTGGGTGTTCTTTGGCTGAAAGTGGAAGACTTAGAGCGTAGGTTCTTTCGGAGGCTTTGCAGAATTGGAGAGAGAAGACGAGCGGCTGTCTTCAACCAAGCGACTTGTAGTTTTCACACGACAATCGTAGCCATGTCTGGGAGAAAGAAGGTTGTAGGGTGCACTTTGGGTGCTCCATTTTGAAAGTGCTAGTTTTGTTTTATGGTATCACGATTCAAAGTCAAAGATTAGTGTCTATGTTTTGTCCCAGAAATTTATAAGGTGAAACCGAGTTTGCATCATTGTAATAAGTATTCAGATAATCTTGTAAGTATTGAAGTTATTATATGAGTGAATGTATGGATGAACAGCTGGTATTATTCTGGATTCTTTTGAAGAAATAGTGCATAAAGTTGTAGCGTAAGGAAGAGATTTGAAATCCTTTGAGAATGCCTTTTTGAGTGCAATTTCACTTTTTTATCAGCAGAAGTAATTTTTTACAGAATGCATTCAATCATCTCTATGGTAAGAATAGTTCTCACTGGCAAGGAGAACTATCCTGAATGGTCCCGGATGATAAAACACACCCTCATCTTCGATGAGTTGTGGAAAGGAGTGTGTGTCAGAGAAGGAGACAATGACCCAGTGCAGCTTACATGAGACAAAGAGCTCGCCATTTGGGAAAACAAGAACAACAAAGCCTATGCATTAATCGTAGCATCTGTAAATGAAGAGGTGAGTCGCCATATTTCATCATATTCAACTGCCTTTGAAGCTTTACAAAAGCTGAAAGAACTCTATGACTCACATTCTGCACTTGAAGTTGTTCAGCTCATGATTAAACTCTTCACTCTTGAACTGAAAAATAATGATCCTCTTGCTTTTACATCTGAAGTAAACTCTATAATGCATGATATCAAATCCACTAAGGTTGAGCTGGATATCCCTCTTATTGCTTTTCTCAAGGCACTCTATCCTACCTACTCCAATTATCTTGAGTCTTTACAAGTAAATGGAAATCTTAAAGATATAACCTTTGACTCTCTTGTGAAAAAGTTTGCTGAAAGAGAGAAAGCCTTTGGAAAGAAGACAGTCCCTGAATCTTCTGAAGAGACTGTGTGCCTTGCTCATAAAGAAAAGAATCTTGCTCAAGACTCTACAAGAGGAAGAGGTGGACAAAGAGGAAGAGGAAGATACTTCATAGGCAGGGGGGGTAGACATTCTCAAGGAGAAAAGGCAGATTTGCATTTTATTCGCTGCAAACGAAATGGATCACATGATGCTTCTACATGCAAGCTACCATGGGACAAAATTGAGCAGAAAAGAAACCAGCAGAAAGGTAAAACTGATGATACAGACAAAGGTAAAGCACCTGAATCCGCTCACTATATTGAGGCACAATGTAACATTGGAGTAAATGAATATTTGTTTAATGCTTCACTTGCTTCTTCAAAAAATGATTGGTTGCTTGATTCAGGAGCAACATGTCATATGACTCATAGAAACGATTTTTTTGAAGATTCCACTGACAATGTTGATGGAGCAGTATACTTTGTAGATCAGTCAAAAATCAAGCCATCAGGGCTTGGCACAATGAGGCTTAAACTGTCTGGTCTTCCAGACTTTCTTCTGGATCATGTTCTATATCTCCCACAGCTCAAGAGAAACTTGCTGTCCTTGGTCCACATCCGCCAGCAAGGTCACTCCATTCATATGTTTGATGGCAAGCTTGAGGGAAGAAAAGCATCTGATCACTCACTTGTCATGAGGGGAAAACAGTCTTTTCATGATTCACATTCAAGAGCACATAGGAAGCTTGAACTCATTCATTCAGATTTATGTGGTCCTATGCCTGTTCCTTCTGCAAATGGAAATAAATATATCATGACATTTATTGATGATTACACTAGAATGTGTTGGGTTTATTTATTGAAGAACAAATCTGATGCCTTTCAAACATTCAAGAATTTTCATAAATGGATTGAAAATGATGCACAATCTCATATTGGGTCTATTCGCACTGATAATGGAAAAGAATATACATCAAATGAATTTGAAAACTATCTTCTCCAACATGGGATCAAACATCAAACAATTGTGCCTTATAATCCCCAACAGAATGGTGTAGCTGAAAGAATGAATAGAACAATCTTGAATATGGTACAATCCATGCTTTTCTTCAAAAATGTAAAGATAATGTTTTGGGCTAATGCTTTTCTATGTGATGCATATATAAAGAATAGATGTCCATCTAATGTTATAAGAAACAAGACTCCTTATGAATTGTGGTATGGACATGTTCCTTCGGTAAAACATCTCAGGATCTTTAGTTCCACCTGTTATGCTTTGATACCAAAGGTACATAGAAACAAACTTGGTGCTAGAAGTCATAAGTGTATCTTCCTGGGGTATTCAAACACCTCCAAAGCATACCGTCTCTATGATGAAGTAAATAAAAAGTTTGTTGTATCTAGAGATGTAATTTTTCTTGAATCATCCAAATCTGATAATGTTGTTGAGCGGCAACTTGATCGCTTGGATAGATTCGCAAAAACGAAATCATTTCAAGAGTTTGATAATCAGATTCCACATCTTGAAGGGGGGATTCCTATACTAGAACAACATGTGGAATCTTCTTCTGAAGAACAATCTCCTCTGCATGAAACTCCAACAACGGATGATGCTTTAAGTGATGTAATTGATAGAATTGGGAGAATCAATCTTGATTCAGTCCCAACTCAATCAACAGAGTAGCCTGGACCATCTCAGAAAGGTCCCCCAAAGTGGCTGACAAAGACACTTGAAAGTGTTCATCCTGATGATATTGGAAAAACAGGAACCAGAAATTCAAACCGACAAAATGGAGGTGATGTAGATGACTCTAAGTCACCTGTTGATATGGATGTTACTTATGATTGTGAATTGAATTTGTCTACAGATTTTGAACCAACTTCCTTCAAAGAAGCTGCTTCTCATGATGAATGGAAAGAAGAGATGAAAAAGGAGTATGATGCCCTCATAAAGAATGGCACTTGGAAGCTGGTTGATCCTCCATTTGGAACCAAACCAATTGGCTGCAAGTGGGTCTACAAGAACAAGTACAAAGCTGATGGCTCACTTGACAAGCACAAAGCTAGGCCTGTGGAAAAATGTTTTGCATAGAAGGAAGGGGTCGATTATGAGGAAAATTTTGCCCCCACAGCAAAATGGGCCACCATCTGGACACTCTTTTCACTAGCAGCTCAGAACGGTTGGAAAGTCCATCAAATGGATGTAAAAACTGCATTCTTGAATGGAGATCTAAAAGAGAACGTTTTTATGTCCCAGCCTGAAGGATTTGCTATGAAAGGACATGAACATAAAGTATGCAAACTTGTGAAGTCCTTGTATGGCCTCAAACAAGCACCGCGAGCCTGGTATGAAAAACTAACTGAGCATCTTCTGAAACTCAACTTCAATCATTTTGATCTTGATGATGCAACTTTATTTGTCAAGAAAGTTGAAAAAACAGTTGTGTATCTTGTGGTATATGTAGATGATCTTTTAATGACAGGGAATAATGAAAGCTACATTGCATCCATAAAGAAGGAATTGGGGAAAAATTTTGAAATGACTGATTTGGGCTATGTTCATTACTATCTTGGCATTGAAGTAACCCAACATCCAAAATCCATATTTCTTTCTCAAAAGAAATACATTGGAGATTTGTTAAACAGATTTGGCATGATAGAGTGCAATCCTCTTTCTAATCCAATGGAACAAAACTTAAAGCTCACATCTATTGAAGGAAAGGAATTTGAGGATGCAACAAAGTATAGACAGCTTGTAGGAAGTCTCATCTACCTCACTACTACCAAACTAGACATTTCATTTACTGTTGGAATCCTCTCCAGGTTCATGCAAAAGCCTTGTGAGGGACATTGGTCTGCTACAAAAAGAGTTCTAAGGTACTTGAAGGGAACTCAAGACCTTGGAATCAAGTATACACAGGTGGACGACTTCAGCTTGATTGGATACTCTGATTCAGACTTCGATGGAGACAAAGAAACTAGGGTATCTACTTCAGGATATGCTATGAGTCTTGGATCAGGAGCTGTCTCCTGGAGATCACGCAAACAATCAGTTCCAGCAGATTCCAAAACAGAAGCAGAATACGTGGCAGCAGCTGAAGCAACAAAAGAAATTGTGTGGCTCAGGAAAATTCTTGAAGATTTGCAGGTAAAACAAGTACAATCAACTCCACTCATGATTGATAACACCTCTGTAATAAAGTTGGCCAAGAATCCAAAGTTCCATGATCGAACAAAGCATATCAATACTAAATATCATCTGATTCGACATCATGTTGAGGCCAAAACAATCCATCTCTGTCATTGTTCCACAAATGAGCAAATTGCAGACATCTTCACCAAAGCACTTGGAAAGGAAAAGCTTGAACGATTCAGAATGATGCTTGGACTCACCAACATCCCTTCAGATTAAGGGGGGGAATGTTGACACCTAATCTTCATGATTGGGGAATTTGTAAATAAATAAATCAGGAATGTGAACATTCATCGGGAGATGAACTGAACAATCACTCCTAATGTATATAACAATAACCTACCTATGGAATAATCAGACGAATCAGTTTTTCTGCCTTTGGAGAGTTACTGCCTGGCCTGACATTAAGCCTCTGTGGTTCTTGTTATTGTTGAAGAAAAAAAAATCCTTACATATATTCGAAAAGGCTTGATCGAAAACTTGGGGTTTCATCCTCGTTTTGTTGATGAACACGTGCGCGTCTTAGATGAAATGAAATCAGATGTGAAATACTTGTTGCATGTGCACCAAAGAAAATATGGAAGAAAAACAAGAAGGGACTGGTTGGAAAGGGTGAAGGGTCGTGATCATTACGTTGTTAATTTGAATTGGTGTTGCTTTTGTCATCGATCTGGCTATGTTTTGGAAGAGGCTATTTAATAAATGCCTTGTGATGAAGTATTTAAAGTTCATATTCCTAGTAGAATTTTTTGATGTAAAGACAAAAAAAAAAAAAAAAAAAAATCTTAATTTAAATTCTCTTTTTTCATTTTCATTGTCACCAAAATTGAACCTTTGTCATTAGTGTTATTATATAAAAAGTTGTATATGAATGGTCTTCAAATTTTGTATGGTTTTGTTTTTCTTAGATTCCATTGTTTACAATTGAGATGTTTTTTTTTTTCTTTCATCTTGCGACGTTTTGTTCTCTAACAATACAAATTGTTCAATTATTCCATTTGTGTTCCTATGCTTTAATAACAATGCTTCAATTTAATTTTATTCTCTTTGGTTTGTAATTGGTTGGGTTTTTAATCTCAACCTCTTTAGTTTACTGATGCCTTGGGTTTATAAAAATATTCTTGAGGTTTATAGTATTAATGTTAGAGCTTAATGTTTATTTAGCAGTTTACAATATTTATCTTTCACTTTATATGCTTTGGGTTTAAAATGTTGATGTCATGGGTTTGTGACTATTGTTGAAAAACAACCATGGTGAGCCATTCTTGATCATGGTCATACATGTTGATAGTCAACCTTGGTTAACCATGCTGAATCAAGGTGGAAAATGGTTGAATGTGACTTTCTCATGAAGATTGTTCCAATATGGAAAATATTTGTGGACAAGCATCATTGATCACAATGGTTATTCATGGCCAGCTTGCTTTATAGTTGTGGTGTTGGATGGTCAACCATGGTCAATAACTATAGTCCAATGTCACTTTGTGACAAGGATTGTCTCAATCTGAAAATCAACCATGGTTAAAACAATAGTCAACCATGTTTGTATAAGGGTTTGTAATATTTATCTTTAGGTTTATATACCTTGGGTTTATAAGATTAATCACTTAGTTTTAATATTGTTCTCTTGGGTTTTTAATTCCTTGGGGTTTTATTATTGATCCCCTTGTTTTTTTTATTCCCTTCGGTTTATGGTATCAATCTCTTTGATTTTTTAATGTAAGAGTTCAACCATAGTTAAGCATGGTCCAACATCGCATTGTGACAAAAGTTGTATCAAAATGAAAATATGTTAGGTCCCTATAATACTATTGTTCCCCCTTATTCTTATTGTTGTGCCCTTACATTATTATTGTTATGTTGGCTATGATTATATTGTGGCCCCTTAGACTCCTATATATACTAAGGAGGTCTTGTTATTTGTATCATCTAAGAATTGTTTATTTATGTGATGTAAAGGAGGTTGCCCCTTGAAGAGGTTATTTCTCAAGTCATTGATCTATCTTTTCTTCTATTTTGTGAGCTAGTTGCATAACAAAATCATCCATGGACATACATGGATAGGCATGTTTATTAGACAGATTGTAATATTTATCTTGGGGTTTATATACATTGGATATATATTATTTGATTGGGTTTAATATTGTTCCCTTGGGTGAAATATTTTTCCCTTGGGTTAATAATCACTTAGGTTTTTGGTATTAATTTCTTGGGTTTATTATTTTCTCATATCTATAATACAATCACCATCGACCATGGTCAATAACGATCAACCAAGGTCAACGATCAATCGTGCTCAACCATGGTTAATTATGATCAACCATGGTCTAACGTCACATTGTGACAAAGGTTGTCTCAATATGAAAATCAAATACCATGGTCAACCATAGTCAACCATGTTTATTTCGGGGTTTTTAATATTTATATTAGGGTTTATATTATTCCCCTAGGTTTATAATTCCTTGAGTTTTTAGTATCGATCCCTTGGGTTTATAGTAACAACCATCGTCAACTATTATCAATCATGGTCAACCATGGTCAAATATGGTCAATCATGGTCATCCATGGTAAAGCATGGTAAACCATGCTTTATAAAATCAATGGTGAGCAACCATGGTAATTCATGATGAGTCATGGTCTAATGTTGCATTTTGACAAATATTGTCTCAATGTGAAAATCACCCATGGTCTACCATGGTCCAATGTCGCATTGTGACAAAGATTGTCATGATATGAAAACCAATCATGGTCAAGAATGCTAACCAATGCCCTATGTCACATTGTGAAAATGATTGTCTCAATGTGAAAATCAACCATGGTAAACCATGGTCAACCATGTTTATTTTAGGGTTTATAATATTTATATTAGGTTTTATATACAATGGGTTTATAATATTCATCCCTCGGGTTTAATATTATTCCCATGGGTTCATAATCCCTTGGGTTTTAGTATTATTCCGTTGAGTTTATAACATCAATCCCTTTGGTTGATTAACCTAAGGACCTTCAATTTATTAATCTAAGGATTGAACTATGGTCGAGCATGGTCTAACGTTGGATTGTGACAAATATTGTCTTAATATGAAAATTAACCATGCTCAACCATTGTCAACCATGCTTATTTAAGGGTTTATAATATTTATATTAGGGTTTATATACCTTCGGTTTATATTATTCCCTTGGGTTTTTATTATTTATACCTTGGTTTTATTATTCCCTTGGGTTTGTAATCTCAATCACGGTCAACCATGATCAATCATGGTAAACCATGGTCAACTATGGTCAAATATTTTGGACCATCGTCAACCATAGTTAGCCATATTTTATAAATTCAATCGTGTTCAACCATGGTCCAATGTCGCATTCTCACAAAGATTGTCTCAATAGGAAAATCAATCACAGTCAACCATGGTCGACCATGGTTCTCTGTCGCATTCTAACAAACATTGTCTTAATATGAAAATCTACAAAGGTCAACGATGGTCAACCATGTTTATTTTAGGGTTTATAATATGTATGTTAGGGTTTATATACCTTGGCTTTATAATATTAATCCCTTGGGTTTAGTATTATTCCCTTGGGTTCATAATTCATTGGGGTTTTAGTATTGATCCCTTGAGTTTATTATTCCCTTGGGTTTAGAATATCAATCCCTTGGGTTTATCAAACCAAGGGTTCATATTCCCAGGGTTTAATATTATTCACTTAGGTTTATAATATCAATTCCTTGGGTTTATTAATCTAAGGGTTCATATTCCTAGGGTTAAATATTGTTCCCTTGCGTTTATTATTATTGAATTTACCCTTTTTCCCATGGACGTTACTATCATTGTTGAAGGTTTGTCATCAACATTATCTATAGAAGTTAAGGACAAAGGCTGATGTGAGCCTGTAGACCACACTTCCAACACCTTGGGAATATTAGGACAATCTCTAAGAAGGTGATCACCCTTACGTAATATGCAAGGGAATTTAACTTTGAGGGGATGACTCAAAGGTTTCTCAACATCAGTTGCATGTGTAGCAATGGTTTCTCAGTTGGACCCTACTTATTTTTCTTTTTCTTCTTTGTACTCTTCTTCCCTTTCTTCTTCTTCTTAGCTTCCCAGTTACTAGAATCAATACTTTCACCAGACGAAGAGGAAGAAAGGGATGAAGAAACAAAAAGTGAAGAAGACAAAGGGTCAACTTTACGATCAACTTGAGTTTGATATCGTTCAGGTGGAGGAGAATTTGGTTGAGAAGCAGTTTGGACATTCAAAACCATAGTGGTTGAAAACAACCAGACTGGAAAACCAATGGTAAATCTTAGAAGGGACAACATTCCATATAAGGAGTACCAATATTTCCAAAAGAAGGAAAAGGACCAGGATTCCCGCCAGGGGTTTCCTTGATTGGTAGACTCTGGAACGGTTGCCATTAGTCTCAACCTAAGATCCACTGAGGAGTTATTCCACTGGGAGGATGATATTCTGTGGTCAGTCAATTGATTTTAGAAATTAAAGAAACAAAAAAAAAATAAAGAAGGGTAACTATGCAAAAGGGTTTACCAAGCAACTGTGAACTATAATATACACCTTGGTGAACCAAGGATTTAACATATGTGCAAGAAATATCCCTAAATGTTGTGTTTTAGGTATCACGATATATAAGGCAGCTGACTTGGTTACCTATGGTGAAAATAGAAACCTATAGGGGAATTCCAAAATATACTCGACAGTACATGGAAGTGCAGTCTAGAGTAGTGTCATCCAATATGTAACTGTTCGATGAAATCATTCCCATATACTTTTCATGCGTGGAGTGCCATCCAATATACCCAAAGGTATCCGGAGTATGATCTAATACACTTATGTACGTGGAACAAGATTTCACCCTCGGGATATACTGCTGAAAAACATCGACAACTCCTACGCTTAACGATATTGGTGCAACTCTCTAGCCTAGACCTCTAAGTGTGTCATTACATTTCAAATGCTCGTTAGGTTAATTGAGATGAAGTTTATAGTTTATCTTGAATTATGTTTTAGTTTCAAGGCTCAAAACGCCATGTCACCTGAACACACCTATAATGTAAATAATATGACAGAAATAACCTTTTCATTTTCCTTTTAATAATGAAAGGCCTAACTAAGTAGAGGAAAAATAAATCAACAATGCAACAAACAAGTGATGCAATAATCGATCTCCTCACTATTCCAATCAAAATCAAAGCCCTATATGTGATGCAAAGAGACTTTTCTTTTCTTTTATTTTAATGTTTCAAATGCAAAGAAACATATGGATGCAACTTGATGCTTGACGAAAAGAAACCACACAAATTTTAACTATAATGTAAGAATGTCTTTTCAAATTCAACAATCAATCTATGCAAAAAACCTGAATTTGACAAGAATAAAGAAAGAACAAAACAAAATATTATCCAAAAGGTGATGTCACTCAGAGGTTATTAACACTCATACACAATTTTGCAAAAATGAAAGAAAAAACATGTAATTTCATACTAGGGAACTCCAATTTCACATTTTTCTGTTCAACTCACTTAATTTTCGAAAATGAATAAAAATAAGATGCAAAGTTTAATAACTAATTGAAACAAGCTTTTCAAAATGATGACTAGAACACCAATTCATCTAAGCACTCAATGATCAAACAAAATCAATTTGCAAATGACCTAATGATAAGAACAAAGAAAAATCTAAACAAATCCTTACCAAAGGCACTAAAAAAATAAAGAAAACCAAATGGAAGCTTCAAAGAAACCACAAGACACTCAAAGACTCAAGGAAGAGCAGTTGGAATAATGCTAATCAGATAGAAAATCAAGACAAAAGAAAAATTGTGCATGAACAAGGGCCAACGCAAGTGAAAAGGAGGCACCAGTGCTATGCAACATAGGCACAAAGAAGGCTCGGCTGGGGTGCAATGCTCTGTCACAATACCATAGGGTGCATTGGTCTAGGGATGTAAAGTTCTAACACAAGGACTACAATTGAGACTGCATGATAGATCTTCCTAGTTCTATTCTTGACAGAGTAAGACAACAAAGGTCTGAAGAAGAGGTAATACAAACACATTGGAAGAAGAGACCACCCAGGGAATATACTACTCCCCATTATGGTTTCCAATTTGTTATGTGGAATCTATGACTAGGGACAAAAGGATCTTGCCTAGGTCTGGTGGACTGACCTAGAACAACATAAAGACAAAGGGACTAATGTTTTCATTAAAGTAAATAGACAACGGGATGAATCCTACCTGGAATATGATGTATGCTTCAACCCTCCTTTGGCTTGAATTCACCAATCGCTATAATTAGAACCTACAAAGTCAGATAACACAAGCCAATGATCCATGAAATCTATGCAACATCATCTAATCACTTTATTCAAAGATCAACATGGTATTGAAATATATGAAACCATAACTTCATATATAGGAAAACAAAGAAATACTTGCATTAATATAAATGGAGTGAGTTATGACCAAAAATGGGTGTTCATCGTGTAAAAAAGATACTCCAAGTTTACTTGTCCCTTCCTTGTCACAAAGTTCACCTCTAATCACCCTAATGGATGGAAAGATATCACTCATGTCAGCATCATAAGGGAAGAATCACTCTCCGAAATCCAAGCCCTTGCCTATAGATGGCAATAAATATATAGGTGAAGGAGGTAGTTCATGAATTCTTATCCTTTTACCAATTTGGGCTTGATATCCACTCTTGATGGGAGGATGACCCCAAGGGATAAGGGGTGAAAACTCCAAGGTAGGATAGGATAGGATTCAAGAATTTTATCTAAGGTAAATGGTTACAACATATCATAGAAGACTCTCAAAGAGGAAGATTCGGGATTCTTTCTCTTTTTCTCGAATTTCTAGAATCATCGCACCCCCAACACTGAGAAACCTGTTGGTGATCAGTGCAGGTACAGAGTAAGAAAACCTCATAGTCAATGCTATCTAGTAAGATGCTAGGGTGTGTTGGTCCTTAAAAAAACTAAAACAAGGTGTTTTTAGGTAGAAACGTGGGGATTAGAATGATTCATGCATAGGGCTTTGTGCAAGGATGATGAAAAGGAGGTCAAAGGATTTTGGTCGATTCAGTTGAAGCTTTATTGACCAGATGTGACAAAATGTCCTATAAAAAAGAAAATCAATGTGAAAACATGTATACCACAAAAATACAAAGAGGAATTAACTGCAACAAGTAATTCCTTAGTGGTGACTCCTCCTACTCCTATTCAAGATCAAAAAAGCAGACAACATGTGACACTTTCAACGAATAATAGGAAATTCTCGTGCAATCAAGCAAATACTACTCCAAGCACACTGCGAAGACCCATGACATCATCTACTTCAAGCATAACATCAAGTGACATGTCAAGTCAATCTTCTGCAATCATAAGAACACAAAATTTCAAAAACTTAAGTGAAATTTATGAGCAAAATGAAGTTGATAGTAGTGAAAGTTTGAATTATTCATTTGCATTATTTTGTCATGTAGATGTCCCGATCCATTTTTGTGGATGCATTCAAATAAGAAAAATGGGTAGTGCAAATGGATGAAGAAATAGAAGCAATAATGAATGATACATGGGAGTTAGTGGACCTTTCGCAAAGAAAAGAAGCCATTGGAGTGAAATGGATCTATATGACCAAGATCAATGCCAAAGGCAAGATTGAAAGGCATAAAGAAAGTCTAGTTTTCAAAAGATACAAGCAACATCATGGAAGATATTATGCAGAGACATTTGGGCAATTTGCAAGGATGGAGATAGTGCATACAATGTTCTCAATTGCCACACAACATAAATTGAAATTGCATCAAACGGACGTGAAATCAACGTTCTTGAATGGAGTGTTGAAAGAGGAAGTATATGTTACGCAACCAACTAGTTATGAGGTAAAATGCCAAGAAGAAAATGTGTAAGGTTGAACAAATCTCATTATGGGTTGAAGCAAGCACCGCATGCATGGTATAGCAGAACATACACTTACTTAATGGATAATGGCTTTGAAAAATGTGATGGTGAGCCTACTTTCTACATCAAAGAAATCGGTGGTAAGATTCTTATTTTTGTTTTATATGTAGATGATTTTATTTTTACATAGAGTGATGATCTCCTTGTTGTTGATTTCAAAGAAGTCATGAAAATTGAGTTTGAAATGACAAACTTGGGGTTGTAAAGGTATTTTTTGGGCATAGAAGTGAAGCAAACAAAAGATGGTATTTTTATTTCTAAAACAAAGTATGTAACAAACATTTTGGAGAGGTTTAATATGCAGAACAACAAGCCTGAACCAACTCCAATGGTCATGGAGTTAAATTGAGTAAAGAAGATTATGGTAACAATGTGAATCTAACACTATACAAAAGTATGGTTGGCAACTTGATGTGTTTGACAACAACGAGGCCTAATATAATCTATGTAGTAAGCTTGGTTTCAAGGTTCATGGAGACACTGAAGGAGACACATTAGCAGGAAGACAAAATGATTTTGAGGTATGTCAAAGGGACAAAGGAGTATGGTATTTTGTACACCACAACAAATGATTTTAGGTTGGTTGGTTGCACTAATAGTGACTGAGAAGGAAGTGTTGATGATAGAAAGAGCACGTCAGGATATATATTTTTATTTGTGCTTGGGAGCCATTTCTTGGAATTTTAAGAAGTAGTTAATAATGTCATTGTCAATAGTAGAAGTTGAATATGTCGCAACAATAGAAGTAGCATGTCAAGCAGTTTGGATGAGAAGAATGTTGGGGATTTATGGCATGAACAAGAGGGAAAAACAACTATTTACTATGACAACAATTATGCAATTGCACTATCAAAGAATTATGTTTTTCACAGGAGGAGCAAGCACGTTGACACTAAATGTAATTTTATTAGAGAATTGATTAACAATGGTGAAATTGTGTTGTAGCACCGCAAGTCACAAGAACAATTTGCAGACATCTTCACAAAGCCATTGGCACGTGAAAATTTTGTTTATCTGAGAGATTGTTTGGAAATTATCAATGGTGGTAGTTGTGATTAAGGGGGAGTGTTGTGAAAAATTAATCCCAACTACCGCAATTATGATACTGAAAGAAACCATCCTTTGGAGTACAACAACAAATCGAAAACCACTTTTTCTTGCACAGAGAAGATTTTTGTTTGTAGGCTTAAGGACATGGATTAAATGAAAATATAAGTCGGAGTACAAGCTTCGTATTCAACTACACATAAGATAATTAAGAACAAATATGCATTTAATGCAGGGTTGGTAAAATGTATGGTCCAGACTTTTATTTCACAACTGCTATATGTACTCCGCAACATGGAAAAATATTTTTTGTATAATCACCCATTTTATGTCCAAATACTTTGACTTTTTCATGTATTAATATATTAAAAAATGTATTTTTGAATATACAAGATGTAGAAGTATTTTGCTAAGTGGCAGATGAAAGTTTGAGAAGAAAAGAGAGAAAATTGTGGAACAATTTGTGGTGGGCACATAAAAAAATATTGGTTATAGGGCTTTATAGTAAGTTACTCTGCAACACGTGGTGAAGTGTAAATTTGAGTAATAATTCATAGTTTTACTTGCTGAAGGAGCGACAACCTTCATATTTTATGCAAACATATTTTTCTTTTATTTTTGAAGTCGTAACCTAAAGTATATCTTGTTGCCATATGTTTCTGGAAATTTCACGTCTGTTTTTTACTACACAACCACTCTATATTGGCTATGTGCTAACTATGGGTAAATTTTCTTGAGTTTTTAGCTTTGTTTGGTTGCAGAAGTCAATTGTATGAATTAATATCCATGATTTTTTTCCTAAATATACCCCTTGTCCTCATCTTTCACATGGTATAAGAGCGGGTGTAAAAGTTTATTAGTGTAAGTGCAAGCTTTTAGCAGGAGTTAAAAGGTTGTTTTGGAGGCAAATTTTTTGGGCATATTTACCAACAAGGTGAAAGCCTTTTTTACAGTTAGAAATGGAAACATAAATCACAAGCTTGACTAATCCTAAAATACTCAATTTAATGGAAAAAATTGTGATTATTAGCCTATTACAATGAAGGCTATGTTTTCTCCTCAAGACAATTTGGATTTGGTGGAGAATGGTGTCTAACAACTGGAAGACGCAACAATATACAATCCGTTGTCACAAGAAGAAAAGGATTTGTTGAGGAACAACATGAAGAAGGATTCAAAATCCCTCTTCTACGTTTTTCAAGAATGTCATGAAAGTATTTTCCCAAGGATTGTAGCAGCAACAAAATCTAAGAATGCATGAGATATCCTCTAGACAGCCTACCAAGGCAATGCAAAAGTGAAGAGAGCAAAACTACAAATGCTAAGAAGATATTTTGAGATATTTTGTATTAAAGAGTCTAAGAATGTAGGCTCATTTTTTACACAAGAAATTGGATTGGTTACTCAAATTAGGTTTCCTGGTGAGACACTTGAGGAAAGGTAAATAGTTGAGAAAATTTTGAGAAGTCTACTATCTAGATTTAATGCCATTGTTGTGGCCATAGAAGAGACAAAGGATCTCTCACAATTTTTAGTGGATGGCCCTCATGCATCACTGATTTGTCATGAAGATAGACCGAATAGAGCAACAAACTCCTCATTGGCACATGCATTCAAGACACAAGTCTCAATTGGTCAAGGTAGAGGGAGAGGAAGATCAAATGCTAGAATAAGAGGAAGAAGCCCACATAGAGGTGGAAGAGGCAACCCTTCAAGCTCAAGTGGAAGTGGAAAAAATCAAAATTCAATTCAAGGCCCAAGTCAAAATCAAGTACAAGGTCAGAGGTATGGTAACTCTCAAGTTCAATGTCATTATTGTAAGAAGTATGGACATTATGCTCATGAATGTAGAAAGAAGTAACATGATATAAGTAACAAACCAAATGCAAATTTTATAGAGGAAAATTAGATTCAAGATAACACACTTTTAGATTGTAATGTAGCACAAGAAAAACAAAATGATGTATGGTTTCTAGATTTAGGTTGCAACAATCACATGACAGGGAACATTGAAATGTTGTCCAATTTAGATGAAAGTGTGAAATCTGAAGTGACATTAGGGACTGATAACAAAGTCATTGCCATGGGTATAGGAAGAGTCAAAATTCTAAAAAAGAAGGGGGAGAAGTAGTACATTTTGGATTTTTATTTTGTCCCTCATTTGAAGCATAACCTCATAATGATTGGACAACTCATGCAAAAGGGCTACAATGTCTTTTTCAAAAATGGAGAGTGCACAATTTTAGATAAGTCTCTAAGGAAAAAGTTTATTGCAAAAGTTCATATGACTAGAAATATAATGATTCCCCTAAAGATAAAACCATATTTGAAGGAAGAAGGTGTGCAAACACAACTATCAATGAATTCACAAGACGATGAAAGAAAAGTTGTAATTGTCACATAAATAAACTTTCAAGCAGAGGTTAAAGATGAAAACTGGCTATAGAATTTGAGATTTGGTCGTATTAATTTTGGAGGTTTGAATTTGTTGCATAAGAAAGGCATGGAGAAGCGATTTCCACTCATAGAAAAACTAGACAAATTATATGAAGTGTGTATCTTGGGCAAACAAAATAAAGAAACATTTCTATCAGGAAAGTCAATAAGGACAAAAGGACCATTAGAGATTGTCCATTCAAATTTATGTGGACCAATGCAGACACCATCAATTGGTGGCAGCTATTATTTTTTGACTTTCATAGATGTCTACACAAGGACGACATGGGTCTACTTCCCAAAACAAAAAAGTGAAGTTCTTGAGCACTTCTTCCAATACAAAGCTCTTGTTGAGAAGCAAAGTGGACACTACATCAATGATTTTAGGACTCACAGAGGTGGAAAATACATCTCAAACGACTTCCTTCATTTTTGCAGGGAACATGGAATTCACAAGAAATTTACAACAAGGTATACACCTCTACAAAATTGTGTCATGGAAAGGAAAAATATGACCATTATGGATATGGCATGGAGTATGTTGAAGGAAAACATTTATCAAATGACTATTGGGCTAAAGTTTTTTCTTGTGCATCATATATCATATTAAATAGATGTCCAACCAAAAGTGTCAAGAATATGGCTCTTGAAGAGGCATGGAATGGAAGAAAACAGTGTCACTCATATGAGAGTGTTTGGATGTGTTTCTTATACCCATGTCTTGGATGAATTAAGGAATAGGAAGGGGGACAAATGCATATTTGTTGGATATAGTGATGAATTCAATGCATAAAATCTCTATAATCCACTCACGTAGAAGGTCATAATCAACATATATGTGCAGTTCATAGAAGAGGAAGCATGGGATGGTAGTTTGGAGAAGACAACTAATGTGAAAAGGTGTATACCACAGGAAGCCAAAGAGGAATTGACTGTAGCAAGTAATTCCTCAATGGTGACTCCTCCTACTCCTATTCAAGCTCAACAGAGCAATCAACATGTGACATCATCAACAAATAATAGGACAATGTCACAAAGTCAAGAACATACTACACTAAGCATACTACAAAGACCCACAGTGTCGTCTACTTCAAGCGTAACATCAAGTGACATGTCAAGTCCATCTTCTGCAAGCATAAGAAGAGAAAAAAGCATAAACTTAAGTGAATTTTATGACCAAAATGAATTTGATAGTAGTGCAGGTCTGAATTTTTTATTTTCATTATTTTTTCATGTAGATTACAAAATCCGTTTTGAGGATGCAATCAAAGAAGAAAAATGGGTAGTGGTAATGGATGAAGAAATAAAAGAAATAGAAAATAATGATACATGGGAGTTAGTGGACCTTCCGTAAGGAAAAGAAGCCATTGGAGTGAAATGGGTCTTTAAGACCAAGAGAAACACTGAGGGAAAGATTGAGAGGCATAAAGAAAGGCTAGTTGTCAAAGGATACAAGTAGCAGCATGGAAGAGATTATGCAAAGACATTTGCGCCAGTTGCAAGGATGGAGACAATGCATATAGTGTTGTCAATTACGACACAACATAAATGGAAAGTGTATCAAATGGAGGTCAAATCAATGTTCTTGAATGGAGAGTTGAAAGAGGAAGTATATGTTGCACAACCACCTAGTTATGAGGTAAAAGGCAAAAAAGACAAGGTGTACAGGTTGAAGAAAGCTCTTTATGGCCTGAAGCAAGCACTATGTGCATGGTATAGTAGAATAGATGCTTACTTGATGGAGAATGACTTTGACAAATGTGATGGTGAGCCTACTCTCTACATCAAATAAAATGGCGGTAAGCTTCTTATTGATGTTTTATATGTAGATGATTTTATTTTTACAGGGAGTGATGATCTCCTCATTGCTAATTTCAAGGAAGTCATGAAAAGTGAGTTTGAAATGATAGACTTGGGGTTTTTAAGGTATTTTTTGGGCATAGAAGCGAAGCAAACAGAAAATGGTATTTTATTTCTCAAGAAAAGTATGTAGCTGATATTTTGGAGAGGTTTAATATGTAGAACAACAAGCCTGCAACAACTCCAACTGTAATGGGGTTAAAATTGAGTAAAGAATATTGCGGCAGCAATGTGAATCCAACACTTTACAACAGTATGGTTGGAAACTTGATGTATTTGACAACAACTAGGCTTGATATAATGTATGCATTGAGCTTGGTGTCAAGGTTCATGGAAACACCCAAAGAGACACACTGGTAGGTAGCTAAAAGGATTTTAAGGTAGGTTAATGGGACAATGTATGGTATTTTCTACACCACAACAAATAATTTTAGGTTGGTTGGTTACACTAATAGTGACTGGGCAGAAAGTGTTGATGATAGAAGGAGCACCTCAGGATATGTTTTTCATTTTGGTTCAGGAGCCATTTCATGGGCTTCCAAGAAGCAGTCGATAGTGTCATTGTCGACAACATAATCTCAATATGTCGTAGCAACAATAATAACGTGTCAAGAAGTTTGGATGAGAAGAATATTGAGGGAATTGTGGCATGAACAAGAGGGAACAACAACTATTTACTGCAACAACAATTTTGCAATTGCACTATTAAAGAATTCTATTTTTCACAAGAGGGGTAAGAACATTGACACTAAATATCATTTTATGAGAGAATTGATTAACCATGGTGAAATTATGTTGCAGCATTGCAGGTCATATGAACAATTTGCAGACATCTTCACAAAGCCATTGGCACATGAAAAAATTGTTTATCTAAGAGATTGTTTGGGAATTGTAAATGGCAGTAGTTTAGATTAAGGGGGAGTGTTGGGAAAAATTAATCCCAAACACCGTAGTTATGATACTAACAACAACCATCCTTTGGAATAACACAACAAAATTAATTTACCATTTTTCCTTGCATGGAGAAGATTTTTTGTTTGCAGGCGAAAGGACATGGTTTAAATGAAATTTTGAGTGGGAGTACAAACTTCCCATTCCACAACACATCATATAATCAAGAACGAATGTGAATTTAATGCAAGGTTGGTAAAACTTATGTTTCAAACTTTTATTTCGCAACTATTATATGTACTCCGTAACATAGAAAATTATTTTCTGTACAACTGCCCTTCGTGTGTCTTAATACTTTGACTTTGTCATGTATTAATATATTAAAAAATGTATGTTTGAATATAGAAGATGTATAAGTCTTTTTATAAGTGGTGGATGTAAGTTTGAGAAGAAAAGAGAGAAAATCGTGGAGCAATTTTTGGTGAGTGTGTAAAACAATTAATTTATAGAGTTTACTGTGAGTTACTCCACAACACCTCGTGAAGTGTAAATCTCGTTAAGAACTCATAGTTTTACTTGGTGAAGGAGTTTTAGCCTCCATATTTTATGCCAATGTATTTTTCTTGTATTTTTTAAATCATAACCTAAAGTATATTTTTTTTCGATATGTTTGTGGAAATTTCACGTCTAGTTTTTACCATGTAACGACTTTATTTTTTCTCTTTTCTCATTGTGTGTAGATTTTCTTGAGTTTTTAGCTTTTTTTGTTGCGGAATTAAATTGTATGAATTAATCTCCGTGATTGTTGTCCTAAATAGACCCCTCTGCCTCATCTTTCATGACTTATTTTCTTCAAATGCCTCCTATTAACCCTTCTCCCATTGGGAACTCTTGTCACTCACAACTATGGCATGCAGTGTTGCACTTCCTATTGAAAATGAGGTTATAAATTTGCTCAGGTATTGTGCTTCCACAATAAATCTATTAAAATCAAAAGCATTTGTAGGAATATTCCACTTCATGATGCCCCCCATCCTTGTGAGATCTATATTGAGCTCCCCTCCACCAATCACATAGCCTAAATACACCAAAGATTGTTGTGAAAATTCACATTTCTTAAGGTTTGCCAACATTTTGTGCTTCTTAATAGTCTCTAGCACTTGCATCAGGTGTGAGATGTTATCCTCCCAAGGGGTATTGTAAACCAATATATCATCCAAATAAACAATAAAAAAGAATATAAATAAGGTAATAGTACATCATTCATTAATTTCATGAATGTAGTTGGTGCATTACATAGATGAAATGACATGACTAACGAGTAATACAAAACTTGTATGGTTTTGAAGGAAACCTTCGAGGGATCTTCTTTTCCAACTCCAACTTGGTGAGACCTTTATTTTAAATCCAATTTCTGGAAGTACTTTTCTCACTACAACTGACACCAATAGATCATCCATCCTTGGCATGGGCTTCTTGTTCTTCAGTGCAATTTTGTTTAATTCCCTATAATAAATGGGTATTCCCTAAGTCCCATCCTAGTTTGGCATAATTATGATGGGTGACCCAGATGGTGAGGTACTTAGAAAATAAAATCATGCTCCAATAGCTATTGTAACTGCTTCTTACCTCATTTGATTCTAGAATGGATCGTTTGCACAACCTGATGTTTGGCAATGGAGAGTTTGGCAATAGATGGATCTCATGCTCCACTTCCCACTTGAGTGGTATCCCTTTAGGCTCGTGGAACACTCCCTTGTATGCATATAGAAACTCTTCTATTTGTTGTCTTTGATGCCTAGTGAACCCCTCTACGAAAACCTTTGCTCTCATTTACTATTTTATAAGCTGATTTTATGATTCGAATTTAAATAGGAATGCAACAAATTACATAAATAACCATAAATACAAAGATGCAGCAGAAATAATACTTCATTTCGTTGATGTTAAATACTGAAATATGCTTACAAACATAAATGGAAATAAACCAGCTAGGGCGATGGTAGGTTATCTCTGAGAAGAGATGTGGCGGCTACATGCCTCTAAACTGTGTTATAATGAGGCTCGAAAGCCTATTTATTGTTGAGAAAGAATGGATAACCCTAGACATCCAAAAACCTAACCCTAGGAGATGAAGCGCCAAACTATGGGCCTTGCTTGGGTAAATTGGTACATCAACTTCCTAGGGTCGTAACTTTGGCATATGTCTCTGTTTGATGCGCACAATACCTTGTTAGAAAGATCTATCCGAGGACTACAATTTTTGAGTGAGAAACATCAATTTATGACCCATGATGCTCCTGATTTTCCCAAAAACATCGTTTAGGGCCTCAAAACGGCTCTAGAAGTTCAGGACCCGAAAAAACTGCCAAAAATAGTAAATTGTGCTACAATTAAGGAAACTAAAAACTGAAAGAGATAGTTGTGGGGGTCCAAGTGGGATAGGTGGGTGGCCACCAACATCCACCTGGATCATTCCTCCCCCCTTAGGAAGCAATGGTCTCCATTACGTTGAGTTCTTCCATGAGATGAGGAAACTTATACTGGACTTGGTCCCTAGTGAGTTGTTCTACAATCTCTTATGTGTCCAGTAATGGTGGGAAGCATGGTCGATGGCGGTCCGCATTGAACACTCCAAGCCAAGGAATGGGGGAATGCTGTGCTCCAAATCATTGTTTCCCACAGCCTTGGTAATGGTGTAAAGACCATATTAGAGTGATCTGAGTTTCCGATGGGCTCTTGTAATGTGTTCTTTCTACAGATGCAACTAGAATTTGTCGCCCACATGAAACTTGTGTGGCACCCAATGTTGATCATGTCGCAGCTTTTACTTGGAATTTTCCAGAATGGAGTGGTGATATATCGAGCCGTTGGGTAGAGGTGCTCCTGGAGTCAGATCGAATGAATGCTTGACTTGACTCTACAACAGCACCCCTATGGGTGAGGAGAAGATGTTCCTATATTCTTTCATGACCGTATCCATCTGTTGTTGTTGCTGCGTGGAGGAACACTTCGCAGGGGTCATGGATGTGGCGACAATCTTCCCCTTACTTTGGGAGCGAACCAGGCAGAAAATGAATTTCCTAGTTTGGGAGATGATCTTGCTGCATTTCTTAGCAAATATCAAAGAGGTGGCAGTAGGTGGGGCTATCTCTGGTATCCTCTATAATGAATTACCCAAAGAAATAATAATAGTGCGAGGCCTTCACTCATACACAGCATGTCACTTCCACAAGTATGGTTGGCCTAATAAGACATCACAAACATCAAGAGGTGCAACATCACACAATACCTCATCTGTGAAGGGCTTCATGCCGTAGGAAAGGCGACACTACTGGCAAACTCGAAGATCTCGCCCTTGGTGAAGCCACCCGATGGTGTACGGTTGTGGACGTCCTGTGGTCAGTAAGCCCAGCCGCTTCACGACCTATGTCGAAATGAGGTTCTTTTGGCTCCGATTATCGACAATGAACTATAGCAGGGAGCCCTTTACTCAAATCTGGGAGTGGAAGAGGTGCCCCTCCTCCACTGGATCTTTGGGTTCATCCTTCTGGATCTTCGTGGTGGCAATGGTGGCATTGGGCTCCACATCGATAATCTGCTTCCCTTTGTCATTCCCCTTATCAAGTTCTGATTCAAAGTCAAAACATGCATCTGATTCCGAAGACTTTAGCTCGGCCACTAATGACTGCTTGGCCTGACACTCACTTGTGTTTTGAGTGGAGCTCTTATGGAACTCACACCACTTTCCCGTGTCCTTCTTCGGCTTCGTAGTGTTGTTCTTTGCTTACATCTTTGGCGAGTTGTCCTAGGCCACCCTACCTTGGCTTTGTCCTTTGTTCAGCAATTTAGGGGTGCCTTTCCCTTGCTTCGGATTTGTATATCCAAAGTCTCGCTTCTTCTATTTAAACTTCTGCTCGATTTTGACAGTGTATCGATACGTTGTACTGAGTGAGGAGATGTCTAGGAACTCCATCTTGTCCTAGATGTACCTGTGTAAGCAGTCGCGGTATTTGAGTATCAAATGCAGCTCAGAATCCTTGATACCCAACTTTGTGCAAAGGGTATGAAAAATATTGGTAAACTCCGACATGTCTTGGTCCCTTCCCTGCCGTAGCGTGGTCCACTTTATGTATTTATCTTCATAGCTCTTGACAAAATAGTAATGCTCCTTGATGGCATTCTGAAATGAATTCCAGGTGGGTGCAACTGAAAATAGTGAGGACGTACTTTCATCCTTCTGCTCGCAGTAGGTTTCCCACCAGTCCTTGATGTGTGGGGCCGCTTTAAGAAGAGCGAAAGTAATCTTTTCCTGACCAGAAAAATCATGAATAGAAAAATACCATTCTAGCAGATTTAACCACTTATCTATAATGTCTGCATCTATCAGACCCTCAAATATGAGAATGTCAAAGTTAACTTGTACCTTAAAGGGTGTGGCACTTCCAGAGTAGCTACTGGAAGTAGATGTGTCGCCCCTGGGTAGCTATTGAAGGATCTGGTCAAAGTTATCTATCATCGCGCTCCTTTGTCGCTCGAGGGCCTCTTCAAGCAAGATTTTGATAGGATCTCTTGCCCCCTCGTCTTTCTTTTCATT
Organism: Pinus tabuliformis; assembly: GCA_031772625.1. Classification (NCBI taxonomy): domain Eukaryota; kingdom Viridiplantae; phylum Streptophyta; class Pinopsida; order Pinales; family Pinaceae; genus Pinus; species Pinus tabuliformis. The sequence continues at coordinate 510,073,700 of CM062807.1, forward strand.
CGCCATGGGAGGCTATCAGGATTTGCGAGGCTGGTCTTGCAAAGGTTCGACTAGTTCAAGCCCTAACTCCTTATATCTCGATCTCGTTGGGGACATGCAAAGAAAAACAAAGGAAGAGCAGGCCGCTCTAATACCACTGATCCGGATTTAAACAGGAATGCAACAAATTATAGAAATAACCATAAATACAGAGATGCAACAAAAATAATACTTCATTTCATTGATGTAAAATACTGAAATATGCTTACAAACATAAATGGAAATAAACCAGCTAGGGTGATGGTAGCTTATCTCTGAGAAGAGATGTGGCAGCTACATGCCTCTGAACTGTGTTACAATGAGGCTCGAAGGCCTATTTATTGTTGATAAAGAATGGAAAACCCTAAACATCCAAAAACCTAACCCTAAGAGATGAAGCGCCAAACTATGGGCCTCGTTTGGGTAAATTGGTACATCAACTTCCCGAAGTCATAACTTTGGCATATGATCTCCCTTTGACACGCACAATACATCATTAGAAAGATCTGTCCGAGGACTAAAACTTTTGAGTGAGAAAGATCGGCCAATGACCCATGTTGCTCCCGGTTTTCCCAAAAGAACGTTATTTAGCGCCTCAAAACGGCTCCGGAAGTTCAGGACTCGAAAAAACTGCCAAAAATAGTAAATTGTGCTACAATTAAGGAAACTAAAAAATTGAAATAGACAATTGTGGGGGTCCAAGTGGGATAGGTGGGTAGCCACCAACATCCACCTGGATCATTTTCTCTTCAGAATAATAAAACATACTTCTTTCTAAAACTGATCAATTTCTTAACTTTGTTTTCACTTATGAGTGAAATCTTTGACTTATCCTTGTGTGAATATATGATGAAGGATATTTTTCCTTGATAAGGAAGTGTTGGTTGGCTCTCTAAATAAATATTGCATCCTGCATGTACATATAGTGAATCCCAAACAAGAACTCCACATACATCAAGTTGAACTACATTTAATTCTACTTCATCAACAAAATCTTCATTCATAGAAATCATCATTGGCAATGAATTTAATTTTACAGTTTTGGGTTACCTTTATCTTTGCCTCCTTATTGAACCAACCCAATAGATATGGGTTACGATAGCCATGAACCTCTAGTCAAAATTTTTTGACCAGATCCACTGTTATCAAATTTTCCTATGATCTTTAGTAAGATAGAGCATTTATTTTTTTCTTCTTGAATTGTATCTTTTTATGTAAGAATTTGGCCATTTCCTTCTCTTCATTTTCATGAAGGATACCAAGATTCACCTCCTTTTACACTAATGTGAAAACAATATTCTCATCCACATCAAATCAACTCTCCACCAATGTCTTGAATATGAGGCTATGAGATTTTTCTTCTTTGTATCCTTTTTATTGCTCTTTGGGTTGAGCTTTGGATGCAATTTCTAACACTTTTCCTATGTGATCATCAATTTTGTAGTGTTTTCTAGGCAATTTTCACTAGTGTTCTATGGTTGTTGTCTTCTTATCCTCCCACCCTTTCCACTTCTTCTTCCCCTCCATGGAAGCTTCCTAGTGTTCCTTCTACTTTGAACCACTTCACTTCTGTTTCTTTTAGCCTATGTTTTCTAGGTATTTTGCTTGTACAAAGGCCTCATTCATCGTTCTAGATCACTTGCTTCCATAGATGGTTTTATAGACCCCCTAGATACTTTAGGAGAACATTTAGGTTTTTGGAAGAAATACCAAATATTATTTCCATATTTTTGAATTATGTGATATACTCCTATACACTCTACTCCTATCTCATATTGAAGTAATGTCACTCAATCCACAAGTCCTCTACATGTCCAATAAGTTAGAACTAGCCTATAAATTTTGTAGATGTTGGAAGAACACTCAGCGAGTATGCTATTTAAGATTTCAAACCATGTTACAAAAGCTTAAGGCTTTGAAAATCCCTCTTAAATTGGAGCATGTTGCACACATCTCAATAAAGACTCGATGTGGCTCGGGTAATAATAGAGGTAAGATATGTAGATAGTGTGAAGCGTACATTCAATAAATATATGGATGATGGAGGGCCTGTTTATGCCACGGGCTCTAAAATTATTGCTGAAGAGGCTATATAATTGAAATGCCAGATAGGAGTAATTATCTTGGCTCATCCATGGGGATTAAAGAACCATCTTTCAGTCGTCAGAACAGAAAGCCGAAAGCAGGTGGCCTTTATGGAATCAAATCATATAGAAGTGATAGAAAAGGAACTGGATTTCATGAATTAGCTGATGCCTACCAGTTAAGAAATTAGCTAAGGAGAAAGTGATGTTCAAGAAGAAGCAAGAAAGATCATTGAGCTACATCACGAGGTAGGAAGGGTCATCACGATATATTGGAGATTAGAGAAGCTAAGTGAGACTCAATCCCAGGATGGAGAAGCTAAGTGCGACTCAATAGCATGGCGGGCAAGCTAAGTGCAACTTAGTCGCACAAAAGGGTTGTTCTTAGTCCTTAATCGCACACAAAGGTTGTTCATAGCTCTATTAACGCAAATAATAAAGGAAAATAACGATCAATTACAGACTAGGGAAGCAAATAGAGACTCAATCGCTAAGAAGCATAGAGAATATCGACTAACCGCAAACAAGGAATCTATGATGTGACTGAATCCCAAATAGAGAAGTAGAGATGCGACCTAGCTCCCCTAATAGCGATTTCCATCCATTGCAATCACAACTTGCTTAGTCTCATCGTGATTGGCAATTTGGCCTTTACCTAATCACCATCTGCCTCAACGCATCACGATCCAGTCCACCAACGATTCGATTTCATTATAATGATTAAAGGGAAGCTGAACGTCCCTTTCTGCTCTACGCAATGAATGACCACGACGAGGACCATACTCTGCAGATCCTAGTCTGTATTTTATAAGAGCTATAAATGGGATTAAGTGAAACAAAACAAAAAAGGAAAATCCTTGCTTGCTTCTGCATTGCTTCTTTTTTTTTTTTTTTTTTTCTCTCTTAACTAAGCTTATACGTTATGTTGAGAGTACACGCAAAGGCTTACCAAGTATATCAACATCAAAAGCTAAGGAATATGCTGAGAAAATTGATGCTCTTGCAACAAGGATAGGTTCCTATTTTCTGATTAAAAGCATGAGAGCAAGTGTCAGATAACAATCAAATTGAAGATGTTCCTAAATGGGAAGGGAAACAAATTTCCGATGAAATAAAATAAGCTTTGCTTCCAGATCGTCAACTCCAATAATAAGAAAGAAACCCATACAGAATAATGAGGATCAAAGTAAATGTGAAGTGGGTGTGACTGCCAAGACTGAGTCACCAATAAAACTAGATGCACAATCTCAAAGGAACATTGAAAAGAATAGGAAACTGCAGGATTTAACAAATGAAATGTTTGCTTTGTGTCATCAACTTAAGGAGACTAGTGTCATGATGAATCAATCTTTTCATGACTCTAAAAGATTCTCGTTCTACAAAATGAGCAGTGGATCATAGTTTATCTAGTATAAATAATGTAAATGACCGAGCGCGGCAAATCTATTTACAAAGCTTGAAAACTAGTTGCCTCTCTTGGATTTTCATATTTTCCATGAGTTACATGTTTCTACTAGTTGTTTTGTTCATCCGCATCACCTGACAGGTTCAAGAAATGCATGTTTGTTTTTTTGTTCACAGCTTGTAGAGGGTGATATTTATATTATGACCCTAGTAACTCGTTTGAGTAGCCTCTTATAAATGTTCTAACATTCTGAAAAATATTTAGGTTATACATTAACATATGAAATTTTTTTAAAGGGTCACATCAAGAGGGCTTGCGATAGAACAGGGAGAGATATTGTTATGAAAGAATGTGAAGTTGGATTGTGAAGCTTGTGATTCCTTTGGGACAATGTACAAAGATGTGAGACCCTTGACAAAAAATACAACAGAGCGTTAGTTGCTGCTCCATTGAGAGTTATGGGGTTTACTTGTCAGATGGGTCAGAAAACAGTACGACTATGGGTCAGACGTAGCATTGGATAAGATAAAGGATTTCCATAGGCACCGGTTACAAGTCCTTGTTGAAGCAGGACCAGATTTGCTGGATTTTGAGACAATCACCAATGAACTTGAAGGAAAAGCTTGTGTTGAATTGTTGGAAGAAGAAATTGTCCAGGTTCTGTCTTGGTTATGATTTAGTGTCATTGATGGTATACATATATTCTCTGGCTGGACATTTAGAGAGTGGTTTGGTGCAGGGCCATCCTTAAGTCAATTGCAGATTCCCAGAATATTCGGGAATGCGACAGACATGGGAGCCGTCAAAAAATTGACCACGCCCATGTCAGTAGGATTCCCGAACGGGAATTTGCAATCGACTTAACCTCACCGTTGATACAGTGGAAAAAATTAAAAAAGTAGTTAGAATTGGCATAAATTGCTCTACTCCAAATTTTATTGAAGACCTTATATGATTGCTGAAAAGGAAACCGATAAAGCTATTGCAGTTTATCCCAATAGTGATGAAATTTGGGATGGCAAGGAAAAGCAATGGCTTCATTTGCGAAGAAAAATCTATAATTTTAATGAAGAGGAGTTGAGATGGCTGAAACCCATAGAAGGAACTGAACAAAGTGATATGGTTAGACACTTAATTCATTTCGCACAGGTGTCATTACCATTACATTTAAGAGTCGAAAGCTCGAGTTTATAAAAAGCCATATGCAGGTTGACTACCATCCTGATGATTTTCGCCAACCAGAAGATGGTGGAAGTAATGCGCTGCAAATGCCAAGATCAGAAAATCACATAAAAATCATGGAAATTGTGTTCTCATGTAAGTTGCCTTGTGTGAATCTCTCAATATGCCGTTTGAAGAAATTGTGTTTATAAATAAACTACAGTTTTCTTTAGCTACTGAAAAGGTTGACTCAAGCTTCCCAGTAGGAAATAGTCTTTCGAGGGAGGTCAAATATCGAAAAGTTTACCATTGTTAAAAGCTCTCACCAGGCATTGAATGCTTCTGTGAACATCAAAAAACTTGGTTTGATTCAGACCATTAACTTGTCAAGCTTGGATCCAACATGTGTTTGGTTGATTTATTTGGATGTGTCATACGTGAAGGAGGATGTGAGAGAATCCTAGGAGGAGCTTGTTTCGATCCGAATTGGTTTGAACAATGTGCGTCTTCGAGGATGTCAGAGAATCCCAGGAGGAGCTTGTTTCGATACGAATTGGTTTGAAGAATGTGTGTCTTCTTATTGATCCGATATAGGGTATAAAGCCTAGAGACCATGAACTACTTATATTTTGATGCAGATGATCTCTTCCAAAACATAATACCCCCCTTCCAGGCTACAGCATCAAATCTCATCACAATGGTTATATTATTTTACAAGCTATTTCTTTCCTCGTGTTTTTATAATTGTATTGTAAATATTAGTTTTTGATAATATGCAAATGGTAAAAGTCATTTGTAAATAAAAATCTATGAGAGAGTTGAAAGGTCATGGGGAAGGTGAAGAGTCATTTGGCTTATTTGTATAGATACATTCTCATGCCTTTAAAGAAAGGGGATTTTTGCACTTGAGTTTTTCTAGCACTTAAATAGTTGTTAGCATTTCGGTATATTTGACCACTCTTGTTCTTGGTAGATTTTAGGATGAGTTGTGGTGTCGCTAGGGGCCTTTCTTGGAGATGATATGAGCAGTTTACATTTCAGTATTGGATTTTGATGGACCTACATTACATGTACTTGAATTTGTAGCATTATGAATGAGAAGCTCTTCACTTGCGAAATACATTCCAGTGCAATTTCATGGTGGTTGTAATAGCTAGTAGATACTTCTATTGTATGTGCATGTGCATGTGTGTGTTCATTTGGGTTATATGTTGATGAATGAACTCACAACTTATTGGTCATGTGTTTTCTTGAATATTTACCCTCTCATTCTGTGCTACACTAGTAATCTAGTGTGAACTAATTTGCAATTAACTTCTAGTACTTTCTCATTCTTGTATGTCTTAGATGATTTTAGATAACTAATTCTTATTTTGATATACTCATTATTTTGTTGTTATATTCTTGTACCTTGTACTTCAAGCTACCAATTGTGGGATGATTTTGTCCTCATTCTATGGGTATTTCATGCATTTCTTCACATTCACATCTCTTCACTTGAAACCCAAGAGGAAATAATACATGCTTGTAGTTGGGCCCACATACCAGATGGGACTCCTATACCAAATGGTGTGAGATCTAATTTTTATTTTGCAGCAAGGAGATCCCCTACCTTTTGGCAGTGCATTTTTCTTAGTCAACACACGGGGTTATCAATTGGTTCAAATCTAGGAGGTTCAAGCTAGCAATGAATGGAAGGAATGGTTGTATCACAATTGTTCTAGGATTATTTCCCATATTGGCACCAACATTGGTACCCACATTAGTGTCACCATTAGTACAAAGTTTCCATTGTATTAGCACCACATTAATATGGCATATACATAGATAGTTTTTAAGAGTATTTGGAAGAAACATGTTGTATTGCCTCAACTCTCATTATTATAGTCATCACTCTTGCTTTTATTGTGATGATATTATTCTTTCAGTGACATGTCCTTAAAATATTGGAAATAAACTAAGGATTCTATAAGATCTTGTGGTCCAAGATGGATATTGCTATTAAAATTGACAAAACACAGTCATGATAATCAAATCCAAGAAGATCATTTATGATAATTCCGTTTATGAAAATATAACCTAAAGGAAGTGTCTTCATACAAATAACTCATAATTGATATCCATCAAAAGCTCAATTAGAATTATAGCATTCAGAAATGAAGAAATAAAGGGTCGAAAGATTATTATGGACATTTTTCCGTGATAAGAAGAGTTAACAACAAGGCTAGGATCATACTCGCATGGCATGATGTTCATTCTAACCACTACCACTATAACCTTTAGGTGAAACCACATGCATGCGAGCATATCACTCTTGAATAAATCTATGGTATTTCATCATTGGATCACATACTTTACATAATACTCATAACACAACCATCACTAATTTACCTGCCCCTATTATGGACTTGAAAACAATTTTAAATAAATATATCTTTGGAAATAGGATTAAAAATGAAATCCTCTTCGAGACTCTCATTATCCCTATTATATTATAATAATATGAAGTTTGGGTATGTACTATGTAAAGAGAGTCATGGAGAAAGATAGAACATAACCAGAAGAAATTTATAACCTATAATCTCAAAATTAAAGGAAATGCACCCTATCCTATCCTCCTTAATGTAACAAGTCTTTCTTTCTTTGAGAGTGTGCCTATGATCATATATTTGATGTATAAGAAGAGGTCAAACAACATTGAAGATAAGAATATTTCTTAAATTGTTTCAAAATCTAGCCAAAACCACCTTTGGATCAAGCAACGATGACAAAAGCTTAAGTTTTAAAAATTTTATGGTAAGAAATGCATACAAGGATTCAATATTAACAAAAAGATAAACAATGACAATCAAACATAATATTTAAATATTTACGTTACAAACCCTTAACTAGTAAAACAATCAAAATGTTTACAACCACATACTTTATTTTTATCATAAATCAATTCCATTGTTTACAATACAATATAAAGAATCCCACATCATTCAAAACCCTTAATGTATTAGCCCAAATTAAATTGCAACATTAATTTCTTAACCAAAATTAGAAACCACACTCTAAAAATCCATGCACAGTTGCCTAAAGTTAAACCGTGTGTCATAAAATATCAAAAAGATACATAGAAACCACAAAAAGAAATTGGTTCTCTAGAACTCCCATGTGAACCCACTATGCCCACCATATAAGAATCACACATGAGGCTAATTGTACAAATACAGTAACGCATACCCAAAAATAAAAATAAGATACTTGTAGTTATAATGAAGCCCTTTATTCATAAAAGTGATATCATATTCTATCCATAATGTAGCAATTTTTCGAGATGTATCTATATCATAAACAATGCACTCCCATTCTGGACCTACAAGGGGCAGAGGCCGAAAGTCAACATTGGTTGTGTTATCACTGACAAAATTTCAATGCCAAATGTCTTACATTTGTTTGATGGTAAAACACATAAATCATTTTTAGCAGTTTCGCAGCGCAACATCTTTTAGGTGATTTCGCAGCGCGCTGCGAAACCCCTGTAGCAGCCTGTTTCAGCTGAAGAAACTCTGTTTCTGCTTTTACTAGTCAATTTCTAAAAGCTTTCCTGAGCAGCTGAGAACTTAATTTTGCAAACTGAAAGAGGCTTTTATTCCTAACATGCTGCACTACAAAAACCTCTTTCAGTTTCTTCAAATTCGTTCTGAGGTGGGAGGAATTTATGGTTAAACTTGCGCTACGAAACTGCAGAAAGTCAAGCTTTGTCTACTGGTTTTAGTAGTGTTTTTCAAAATCAGTTTCTGGTCACATGAAAGGCTATCTTGGAATTATGAAGGAGGTTTCTCTTTATAACATGTCAAGCTACAATAACCTATCTCACTTTATTCGTATGTGTTTTCAGTTGGGAGATAAGAAGCTTTTATTGAGACCCTAATTTCAGAAAACATATTTTTCCCTGTTTGCCACGTGTTTTTCAAGGACAGTTTCTGGACCGCTGGAGAAATATTTTCAAAAACCAGGAGAGGTTTTTGTTCTGGACAACATGGGCTACAAAAACCTCCTTCAGTTTCATAAAATGTGTCATGGATGAAGAGATAAAGGCTCTGCAATTTTCAAGGATCTAACCCTAAAAACAGGGAAACATGTTCCCTAATTTCTAGGGTTTCTCATCAACAGTTGGGTGACCACGTGGGAGGCTTCATCAAATTCGACCTCATGGAGTGTTAGGTGTCAAAGAATGCTTTAAATGTTTAGATAAGTTTGTTGTAATCATAATAAGGAGTTACACTCCTAGTTGTATTAGGTCTCTAGGACTCCTAGTTAGTTGTCCTTTGCATTTAATAGTTAGTTTTGAGTGTCATTAGGTGTCAGGTCAGGTAGAATTCGAATTTTCCTCATCCTAGAAGAGGAATCTAAGTTGTGTAAAGAGCTCTATATATAGCAAAAGAGCTGATGTACAAAGGGTTGGAAAAGGTTAGAGAAAAAGACTACTTTTGTAAATGCTATGCAGGGATTGATATATACAGAAGCAGTTGGACTTTTCTGAAGCTGAGATTCTTAGTGTACTTCAGTGAGCTTCATCTTTTATCTTTGATATGCTTTACTTCCATAGTCTTAATGCTTATTACTCAGAATTCATGGAGGAACATGCTCTGACTTCCTTTAAGTGTTAAACTATGGTGAATTGAGTTTTTGAGTCCTATCTTTGGATGTTTTTCTTCAATGTTTTAATACTTATTACTCAGAATTCATGGTTACTCATGCTCTGACTTCCTTTAGGTATTAAACTCTGATATATCACTTTAAATTCTTTCCTTTTAAATACCTTGATGTATCATTACTCAGAATTCATGCCCACATGCTCTGACTCCTATGAACTTCAAGTTATTGAGACTTTCTTGAATGTGTCACTCTTTCATTGAAGTATATACAAGCCTCAGTTTTATAAGAAGAGCTATTTGTTATCCTTATCTCTGTCACTGACTCCATAGCCCAATGGTAGCAAGTCTCCATCTTCCAATCTACCAACATATAAAATCACAAACCATAGAGTTAGCCATCTATCCATATCTTTAATCAATATCATTAACCCTTTGAGAGAGCCCTCTCAGGCTAAGGAGGCTAAGCCTTAGCTAAAAGATTGGTTTGAAATAGTTACATGAAGTCTTCCTGGGTTGCAGCCTTCCAGAGCTTGATTTTGTGATAACATTTTGGTGCGTCTGCCGGGAGCCTGAAGTCTATTCATTCCCGAAATCAATGGTTGAACTTCTGAAGGTAGCAGGAGCTCAGACATCTTTGAGGCTGCAAAACTACCTTGGCGACTCCACACATCAAATAAGAAATTAGAAGGTGACTCCACTGCTAGAAGATCAGTAGCTTGATGAAGTTACAAGATGAGTTCCACTGCAAGAATGAATGCCAGGTATGCTCCTATGAATCGGTCTCATATCCCTGGTTTTCCAAATCCTATGCCAAAGGTTGATTGGTTAGAGGTTATTCCGATATTCAAAGATGAAAAGAAGGACAATGTTGCTCTTCATTTGGTTAGGTTTCATATGCATGTACGCAGTCTTAAGGTTCACTTTCCTGAGGATTGTCTCATGAGGATGTTTATGGCCACTTTAGAAGGAAAAGCATGGTCTTGGTATAAAAGTTTGGAAAATGGTTCATTATCTTCTCTTGCTGATTTCCATAATGTGTTCTATGACATGTATAAAGAGTGTCATCCTTCCTTATTGTTGCTCAAAGATTGTTGTAGACATTCTTTAAATCTCATTCAGTACTTGGAGGATTGTTATGATGATGATGAGTTTATAGATGAAGAAATTTTAGAGGCTCTTCATAACAATGCATTTCAGCACCAAGAAGAAAGTACAACATCTCATGAAATGCAGCATGAAGATCAGCAGGGGTTTACTTATGAAAACCATGTTCAATCCTCTGATATTGATGTAGAGATGCAGCAGACTTGTCAGTCTTCGGATCATTATCAAAATGAACATGATTACAAACACCAAGAAGAAATGTTGGAAGAAATTTTTTATGACCCTCAGGCAGAGGAAAAGATTGTTCATTTTTGTAATTTCTTACAGCAGCTTACACTAAAGAATGATGATAATAATGAGGAAAATTCCATTGTTTGTTGGAATGATTCAGAAAAGCAGTTGGATAGCTTGTCAAATAGCAAATTGGATAGCACATCAAAGGGGTTTTGTGTGGCTAAGGATCAGTTGTCTAAAGAGATAGAATGTTATGATGATTATCAAACTAACCATGTGTTTTTTGACCCTATAGCTGACTACATGGAAAAGATTTACTGTTCAGGCTTCCAATTATATGTTCATCTTGAAGAACAGTTGCACCTCATGCTTCCTTGGTTATTTCAGTATCCGGTTTATTTATGCTTCAAGCACAGTAAGGAGATCCAAGTTTCAGATCAGATTGATGATTGGCTTCATTGGAAGTTTCATGTTCCTTGAGCTACAATTGGAGAATGCAGCTGATAGGGTAGGTAGGTAAGAAAGTGCAAATAAGCTCAAGGTTGACTGAGCATTTTTTCAGTAGTGGTAGATTTCTTTTTCCCACAGTCATCATCAAGCTTAAGCCTGAGGTGAAGGCTCAAGAAGCTGAAAGAAGATGTTTGTCAAATAAATTTTACAAGGCACTGGAACTGCAGGTTCTTAGTGTACCACAAGGGCACACTATCCCAAGTGGAGCCACTGTTATCACTGACAAAATTTCAATGCCAAATGTCTTACATTTGTTTGATGGTAAAACACATAAATCATTTTTAGCAGTTTCGCAGCGCAACATCTTTTAGGTGATTTCGCAGCGCGCTGCGAAACCCCTGTAGCAGCCTGTTTCAGCTGAAGAAACTTTGTTTCTGCTTTTACTAGTCAATTTCTAAAAGCTTTCCTGAGCAGCTGAGAACTTAATTTTGCAAACTGAAAGAGACTTTTATTCCTAACATGCTGCACTACAAAAACCTCTTTCAGTTTCTTCAAATTCTTTCTGAGGTGGGAGGAATTTATGGTTAAACTTGCGCTACGAAACTGCAGAAAGTCAAGCTTTGTCTACTGGTTTTAGTAGTGTTTTTCAAAATCAGTTTCTGGTCACATGAAAGGCTATCTTGGAATTATGAAGGAGGTTTCTCTTCATAACATTTCAAGCTACAATAACCTATCTCACTTTATTCGTATGTGTTTTCAGTTGGGAGATAAGAAGCTTTTATTGAGACCCTAATTTCAGAAAACGGATTTTTCCCTGTTTGCCACGTGTTTTTCAAGGACAGTTTCTGGACAGCTGGAGAAATATTTTCAAAAACCAGGAGAGGTTTTTGTTTTGGACAACATGGGCTACAAAAACCTCCTTCAGTTTCGTAAAATGTGTCATGGATGAAGAGATAAAGGCTCTGCAATTTTCAAGGATCTAACCCTAAAAACAGGGAAACATGTTCCCTAATTTCTAGGGTTTCTCATCAACAGTTGGGTGACCACGTGGGAGGCTTCATCAAATTCGACCTCATGGAGTGTTAGGTGTCAAATAATGCTTTAAATTTTTAGATAAGTTTGTTGTAATCATAATAAGGAGTTACACTCCTAGTTGTATTAGGTCTCTAGGACTCCTAGTTAGTTGTCCTTTGCATTTAATAGTTAGTTTTGAGTGTCATTAGGTGTCAGGTCAAGTAGAATTCGAATTTTCCTCATCCTAGAAGAGGAATCTAAGTTGTGTAAAGAGCTCTATATATAGCAAAAGAGCTGATGTACAAAGGGTTGGAAAAGGTTAGAGAAAAAGACTACTTTTGTAAATGCTATGCAGGGATTGATATATACAGAAGCAGTTGGACTTTTCTGAAGCTGAGATTCTTAGTGTACTTCAGTGAGCTTCATCTTTTATCTTTGATATGCTTTACTTCCATAGTCTTAATGCTTATTACTCAGAATTCATGGAGGAACATGCTCTGACTTCCTTTAAGTGTTAAACTATGGTGAATTGAGTTTCTGAGTCCTATCTTTGGATGTTTTTCTTCAATGTTTTAATACTTATTACTCAGAATTCATGGTTACTCATGCTCTGACTTCCTTTAGGTATTAAACTCTGATATATCACTTTAAATTCTTTCCTTTTAAATACCTTGATGTATCATTACTCAGAATTCATGCCCACATGCTCTGACTCCTATGAACTTCAAGTTATTGAGACTTTCTTGAATGTGTCACTCTTTCATTGAAGTATATACAAGCCTCAGTTTTATAAGAAGAGCTATTTGTTATCCTTATCTCTGTCACTGACTCCATAGCCCAATGGTAGCAAGTCTCCATCTTCCAATCTACCAACATATAAAATCACAAACCATAGAGTTAGCCATCTATCCATATCTTTAATCAATATCATTAACCCTTTGAGAGAGCCCTCTCAGGCTAAGGAGGCTAAGCCTTAGCTAAAAGATTGGTTTGAAATAGTTACATGAAGTCTTCCTGGGTTGCAGCCTTCCAGAGCTTGATTTTGTGATAACAGGTTGAACTAAGCATGGAACCATACACCAAAGAGATTGTGGGATATTCCCCTATAAATGGAGCTTAGGAGGGGGGAAATAATAGTGTCGGGCTAAATCCAATGAAGTTGGAGGCCGTTGCACATTACCCACGTTACCTAAGTCTGAGTGGGTAAATAAAAGTTCACATTACCGAACCCTTTCCACCAAGGGATATGTGTGCCATAGGCGCGGAATTTTCATGTGGGTTTGCGTGAGGGAACATCTCAATCTTGGATAGATCACTGGGGATAAAGGAATATCATTTTTCAAAATAAGGATTAAATTAAAATTATTATTATGTTAAAATTTAAGGGGAATATGTGGGGTGATAAAGAATTATAAGGTGAAAGCAATTAAGATATTATAAGGAGGTAATCAACCCAAACATGAAAAATCAAAAGTATCTTTCTATCATAATGAGATTAAAGAAGAAAATAACATTACTAAAATAAGAATAAATTCTCACTCCATCCATAATGAATGTAGATGTTACTTAGTTTCCAAACTCCATGGAACATTGACATTAAGAGAATTGAACACAAAAAGAAATTTTTTAATTTCAAAATATTTATCAAACAATCAACCTCAACCTTTTAACTAAGAAATATTATGGTGATGTTGCAATGCTTAACCTAATGCTTTTTTGGTATAGAAATAAATTTCTAAAATATTCCAAATAATCTCTTACCTTCTTAATATTAAAACACAATGATGTGAACCTTAATCATGATAATTACACTTCTAATTGAAGATTTTTCTTTTCAAATATGAACATTAAAAAAATGAAATACTTTCAAAGAATCTAGCCTCTCTTTATAGAATAAAAAATAAATTTATACCATACATTTTTTTCTTTTATTATGATGATAAGGATGTTTATTTTGGAACAAGTCTTCCTTAATTTTATTTAATTATCCATAATTAATAGGTGTATGGCCGTGATTTAATTCTAGACAATGTCCACGAAATATTTTTAACAATAAGTACACATACAATATTCGGATTTATTTAAAAGGTAGTTATGCCCTATGTGCTTTTCAATTCAATTAAAAAAATCTTATTAAATTAAATTAAATATAAATTATATTGACTTTGAAATCATTTAGGTTTTTTTTTCAACATGGGTTATTGATAAGCTAGAGTATTGGCCCATGGTATTGTAACAAACTCTATTTATAATCTAAGAATGTCCACGGAAAAATGGGTGTAAATTTAGATGGTTAACAATTTTGTTACATATTTTTTAAATGTATATATATTTAGCTCATTTCATTTAATAATAATGAAAAAATTAATAAAGTTACAAATTTTTTTTATTTTTTATTTTGTAAGCTAGAATGGATTAGGTTACTAGTAATTTACAGAGTGCATAAGCATGTATGTTCTTCTATGGACATTGTCCAGATTGGTCATGTTCGAAAACATAAAAACCTCTCTAAACTAAAACTAGTAGAATGTCAATCCTAGGGAAGAATATGTACCCAATATTGGTAAACTAGATGGTCTCCTTGAGTGCCTTGAAGCAAAATTTCAACATTGAAAATAGAGTTAATGTGCAAAAGGGTCGGAGGAAACTAAGGAACTATTTATTGGTTCCTAAGGGCACTCCCATGCATGTTGGAAGTTAGCTAAAGGGGTCACCCTGAACTTCGGACATCCATCTTGGTATTTCCCATTTGATTCTCGTTCCTCCAAAGTACATGTCTACAGCCTGTCGTGATGTATTTTCCCTTGAAATGTTGGAAATTGTTGCCTTGATGCAAGTGGACCGCCCCTTCCCATCATTGTTCAATACCCTAATTTTTTTGTTGTTCTCTCCTCCTTTGTTCAAGCTCTAAGTTCTCAAGACTCAGAGGTTGAGCACCATGAACAAATGTGTTTGGGGGACTTGGAGAGGGAGAGCCCAAGTTGTCTAAATAATTAGAAGTTGTAGGAGGTAGGGGAGGAGGGGGGAATTGGATTCCCAATGCTCTATGTGAGACACACAAAGAAAACCTTTCCTAGACAAGGTGGAAGTCTGAATCAATGATATGATCCTCCACCACCCTTAAAGTGTCTTCCTAGTCTCTAAGATACCATTAAAGAATATTTTGTAGTGCCTGGTGACCATCACATGTATTTTCAATTTCTTCTACTTCCATCTCAGCAATCATCCATATGATATCAAGCAAAAGGTCCTCATCAAATAGATTAGTTCTTAGTCCATGCCATGGAGCTTGAGGCTGACAACCCCTTCCTCTATCTCCTCCCATGGATCAACCCCGCTCATGGACCATGGAAAGTAGATGCAAATTTCATTCATTGTCACTACTTAACTTCATGTATTTCTCAACACTAAAAATGGTTGATTGAAGGACGCCCAGTGGAATTAACCCCTGTATATATTTCCAATGTTGCATTGGTTGCAAATTATCTATCATCCAGACAACCCACCTTGAGCAAGGAATGTGGCAGGTGATCATGGTAGGTGGGATATGTCGCCATATTCCAACCATTATTACTCTGGAGTGACCTATCATGGATTCCTTAATTACCTCTGATCTTGGCCTCCACACTTAGATTTAAGGTCTTGAGATCTCTTTTTGTAATGTCTAGGAATCAAGAGGTCTGGGTCATAATTAGAGGGAATCAAGGTTCATGTTTTTGCATGGGGTCTGCTCCTCAACCCCTTTTCTAGCTAGTATGTTTGCCAGTTAATTTTCGTTGTGCCTCACATGGGAGAAAATTATAGCCTCTTGATAGGAAAGAAGTTGAGCTAGTTGGTTCATGGTTTGATCCAAATTCTAGCTAGAGGATCACTTTAAGGGAGGATCTCTAGAATAGATTTTCTTCATTGCATGACTATTAGCTAAGGGTTACCCTCAGTGATGAGGGGATGGTAGCCTCTATTCCTCTCTATAAGAATTCCTTGGATAATGGATTCTAGGTTACCTACGTTGTTACTCTTGTGCCTTATATAGCCTCTGTACACACTATTGATCTCACAGCTACAATTTCTAATGGATCCTCTTATTCTAGCCTCCCCTAAGTTACCCTTTGAAGGTTTATCAAAATTTAATTTATAGTGATCCTCAAGAGGAGGTACCCAAACATTAGTTCTTGCATCTTTTGGTCTAAGGAATATAATTATTGATGAGGGGGAAGGTTGGTTGAATTTTCACCAAGCTAGGATTTCTTTTTACTTAGCGATGGGGGCGAGGTGTGTTGGATGTCATTTTTTTCCCAACAAGATAGAAATAATGTCTCCTCTTTTTTATTGTTGAAGAGCAACTAAATACTCTTAAGGGATTTATATTTGTCATTAAATATGTATTGGTGGCTTTCCTTCAATATTTCCCAAACTAGTAGGTTTGGTATCAAACCCTAAATTCCATTCAGAACCTGGATTTGGAAGGTTATTTTTCCCATGTCTTGAGGGTTTGAACAACATCTCCTTAAACTCTATATGTTATTTTTAATCATATAGCAATTTTATCCCAAACCATGTTCACTGCCTCACTGGAGTCAAGCAAGTGGTTTATGGATTCTTGATTATTTTTGCACATCTTACACCATAAGTGACCTTCAAAGCTTATTTTTTTTAAGTTCTCCCATGTGACAATTCTATGCTTTGTTAGGAGCCAAATGAAAGTGGATAATTTTTACCACGAGCCAGGGGACCATCAATCCATCCAAAAGGAATTGGGCTTCTCTTATGATGATTGTTGTGTTAACTAGTAGGCCGCTTTGATTGTATTGTTACCACATTTTTGTATCCCCAAAAAAAAAATTCTAACAATTCTTTCTTCCTCATAATTCTTCTGTTGATTTCATTCCACAAATTTTGAGAGTTTTCATTGCTCCCACCCCTTGCCATAATATTGGGTTCTTCCATTGTCAAATGTGTGTGTTATCATCCTCTAGCCAGTAATGATACATTTGAATTCTTGCTAATCTCTAGGCATTGTCTTGGCTCAGTGGGAGCTAGTAACTATTAGATAGGCTATGCATTTTCTACCATGAATCCTCCCAGAATCTTGTAGACTTACCATCACATATTTCCCAAAAGTTGTGCACTTGATCTATGGATTTATTTTGGCTAGAAATGTTGCAAACGAGGGAGCCTTGAGGAGTTAAATATATACATATTGTAGGTTTAACTACTGGGGTTATTCGTGGAAAGAATATAACACAACCCAGCATTCTCCAGCTTGTTGTTTTCTTTCCACAGGGGGACAAAGGAGAGCTTAGTCATTAATCCAACCCTGCAATGCCCATTGTTTCTCTACACCAAGAGAACTTCTCAGCTCTCACAAACTTTGTCAATGTATCTCCAGTCTTCTTCAAAGTGTCCACCTTTACGAGCAACACCTTTTTGTCTTCTACCATATCGCTCACAAAGTGATATTGAACATAATTGTGATTTGTCTTTGAATGATAAGCAAGTTTCTTTGCCAAGAAAATTGCACTTTGGCTATCACAGTCTATCCTTATAGCTCATCGTACTAACCCCATACTTAAACACAATCTCTGCAACCAAACTACTTCCTTGCTTGCATGAGTGGCTGCCATGTATTCTGCCTTTATAGTTGATAATGCCACTACAAATTGTCTCTTACTCATCCAACTGACTGCACATCCAAATAGGTTAAACACATACCCAGTTGTAGATCTTCTCTGATCCAGATGTCCAGCCCAGTTTGCATCAAGAAAACCATGGATGTCCAAAACTCTGTCTAATCCTGGTCTTCTTGGTAGCACAAACCATAATCACTAGTGCCACTCAAATACCTGAAAACCCACTTCAATGTTGTCTAATTCTCCTTCCCTAGTTTTGACATAAACCTTCTCAATACTCCCACTGCATGTGCAATGTCTGGTCTAAAACAGACCATTTCATACATCAGACATTCGACTGTACTTGCATATCGAACATGGGACATGTCCTCTTCCTCTTCTTGTGTCTTGGGACACTATTTAGTAGATAACTTTACACCTATAGGAATAGGAACCTTCACTGGTTTACTATCCTACATATTAAACCTTTGCAATATTGTCTCGACATACTTCCTCTGGTTTAACCATGGCTTCCTCTTTGCCCAATCCTGCTTAATTTCTGTGCCCAAAATATAGTTTTCAGCACCAATATCTTTCATTTCGAATTTGGAGGACAATTGTGCCTTCAAATCTTGGATAATTTCTTTGTCATTTCCAACGAGCAACATATCATCCACATACAAGACCAAATAAATAACACGATCACCAATTAATTAAAAGTACACATAGTGATCTGCTTGCCTTCCGTTGAAGCCAAATCCCCATATAAATGTATCAAATTTCGGATACCACATCCTTGGTGACTATTTTAACCCATATAAAGACTTAATTTACCTTGCATACAAGTTCTTTCTTACACTTCACCACAAAGCCTTCAGGTTGCCTCATGTATATCTCTTCTTCCAAATCCCTGTGAGGAAATTTTTTCTTCACATCCATATATTCTACCTCAAAATCAAAAGAAGCAGCAACATATAAAAGTAATCTAATAGAAGCTACCTTGGCAACAGTAGAAAAAATATCACCAAAATCAATTCGAGGCACCTGGGAATAAACTTTTTCTACCAATCCAGCTTTGTATTTCTCCACCTTTCCTTTTGCATTCATCTTCTTCTTGAACACCCATTTGCTACCAATGGGTTTCCTTCTAGCCAGCAACTCCACTAGATCCCAAGCCTCATTTTTGTGAAAATATGCCATTTCATCAACCATGGCATCTTTCCAAAGTTTGACATCCTATGAATCTACTACTTCCTTCATAGTTCTGGGATCATCATCAGTAATAGATAAAGAAAAATTTGAACAAAAAGAAGATGGATTATACCTTTCTAGTTGCCTTCTTTCTTGATTTGACCTTCTCACAACCGAATTTTGTGGCTCTTCATCTTCTAATTCCTCTTACGTTGTAGAGTCTGATTCTTCCTCCTTTAGCTCAAACTCTATCTTCTCAGGTTCCTTTGGTAGGACTTCATTCTTTAATAACATCTTTCACCTATCTAAAAACCACATCTCGACTGTACACAATCTTCCTTTTTACTGGTTTTAAAATATTATAACCTTTTAAACCATCCTTATACCCAATAAAGATTCACTTTTCAGATTTACTATCCAACTTTGTTCTTTTTTCCTTTAGAACATGTACATATGCATCACATCCAAATACACTTAGATGTGAAAGAGAAGGTTTCTTATCAGTCCATACCTCTTGTGGAGTCTTATCCTCTAACCTTGATGAAGGTTATCTGTTGACCAGGTAACATGCAGTCTCCACTGCCTTTGCCCAGAATTCCTGTCCTAACCCAGCACCACTGAGCATGCTTCTTGCCCTTTCCATCAATGTCTTGTTCATTCTTTCTGCAACTCCATTTTTCTTAGGTGTGTATGGAGTAGTCTTTTATTGTGCTATACCACACTTCTTACAGAACTCTTCAAATTAATTCTTGCAAAACTCTCCACCGTTATCTATCTTCGACACCTTTATGTTCTTCTCTGTCTAGTTTTCCACCGGAGCCTTAAATTCTTTAAACCTGTCAAACACTATATTTCTTCTTGAGGAAATATATCTATGTATTCCTTGAGAAGTCATCTATAAATGATACACACTTCACAGACTTACCCAATGATGGAACTAACACTGGTCCAAACACATCACTGTGCATAAGCTCTAATATATGTTTCGCCCTATTACCACCAGAGGGGAAAATCACCTAATTCTACTACGCATATACACAATGTTCATAGAAATCAAAATCTAGACAGCTATTAGACATACCTTCTACCATACCTTTACCATGAAGTATTCGAAGGCCCTTCTCTCCAATATGTCCAAGCCTTTCATGCCATAGCGTGGTCTTTTCTCCAGAGACCACTGGATTTTCTTCTCCACATTCAAGAACCAAAGAATTGTTGCACCCATCAATAACAGTGTGACCTTGTAGCTTGTACAGAGTTCCAATCTGAACTCCCTGCATCAACACCAGGGCTCCCCGAACCATTTTGTAGATATATTTCTCGAACATTGTTTTTACACCTGCATCATCCAGCTTGCTTATAGAAATCAGATTTCAGGCTAATGCAGGAATATGTAGAACACCCAAAAGTGTTCTAATCCTTCCACCTTGCAACTTCAACTTGACTTTTCCGTGACCACTGATTCTAGCCTTACTGTCATACCTTAAGAACACATCACCACCATCATATTTCTCATACTCTCGGAACCACTCTCTATGGGGAGTGAAGTGAAAGGATCCACCTAAGTCAATCAACCATGCCTCATGATCTACATGTGTACTTCAGGAAGAAGCCAAGTATAGATCCCCACCTTCATCTGAGGTGGTTTTCGCCTCTACATAAGGAGCATCATCAGATCCCTTTCCTTTCTCAGTGGATTTATATTTACAGTCACTTTTGTAGTTCCCTTCCTTTCTGCATTTCCGGCAAACCTTTACAGGTTTTCCTGGAGATTTAGATCTTCCTATAGATTTAGATATCCCACTCGAGGACTTATTTTTGTTTCTGTTCTGGGATCATCCTCGTACAGACAAGGCATCACAATTCTGGCTCTCTATATTTTTCCATCCCATCTCCTCCGTCAATAAGGATGAGACTATATCATAAAACTACAAGGCAGTTGCATTGCTACCTATTGCAACAACTAGACTATCCCACGAATCTGGTAGAGAACACAACAAATTGATGCACTTATCTTCATCTGAAATTTTATATCAATAGATAATAACTGGCTTACCATATTATTAAATACGTTTAGATACTCTGTCACCGGGTCTCCATCTTTCATCCTCAGGTTATACAACTTTTCTTAGGAACAATTTATTCACTAGAGACTTAGATTGGTACAAAGTCCCTAAATTGTTCCACAAAGCCTTTGTCGTAGCTTCCCCTGATACATTCAGCAACACTGAATCTATGACACACAATTGTATTGTGCTTTTAGCCTTCCGATCCAACTTCTTCCAGTCTTCATCAGACATTTTCGTTGGTTTAGTACCCAGATCTACTTCGATTAATTGATCTTTATCCACCAACAGATCCTCCATCTTGAGTTTCCACAACTCAAAACTCTGACTATTAAATTTCTCGATCTTTATCTTTCCACTGCTCACCATCTTATTTCACAACAAGAATTGATCCCACAGATCTCCCACTGAACATGGTCTACCACAGGCCCGAGTAAAACCCCTCAGCAACAAAGGAATCCCCTTGAATCCAAAACAACTCTGATACCAAATGTAGGTTTACCTATTGGGGCTAGTCGTGGAAAGAATATAACACAACCCAACACATATGGGGTCCCACTTTTTCCACTATTTTACATATTTCATGCCCCATAAATTCATTCAGGGCTTCGATCTGTATTCAACCCATCGCTACCAGATTTTAGCACCCATCACTTTGTTGAAAGTTTCTAGATCTTGTAGACCAAGCCCTCCTACTTTTGACATGCAAAGGGTGTCCAATTTGACTGGCTACCATTTTTTATTAAGATTCTCGCCTCCCCATAATAAGGTTCTTTAGATATTTCTAATTCCTTTTAACACCCACTTGGGCATAACCAAAACCAGAAAGAGATATGTTGGCATAGACTAGATCATTTATTTGAGGAGAACAAGATGACTAACCATGTTTAGCAGGGGGGAGACATAACTTTCCAGTTTTTTATTCAATTTATTTATAAGTTCCCTCTTGGAGGAGTTTTTGATGGTAGCATCAATGAAAGGAGCAGTAGCACCTAAGCATTTAGGAGGAAGCGAGGCTATCATAAAGAAAAAAATTCCAATGATGTTTCTTTGGGTGATTTAGGGGATGTTAAAAAGGAATATTTTTTACTTTTCTAGATTGATAGTAGTGTGAGTGTCTTCCAAAAAGAGCCATAGGATTTCTTTGATAGTTATGGATTCCTTAACAGAGGGTTGGCTCAGAAGGAGACTATCATCAACAAATTATTGATGATTCAAAGGGGTGTCATCGTGAAGCACTAAGACTTTCAAGATTCCAAGTTGTGATGTTTCTTAAATGGTTCTTCCTAGCCCTTCCACCATACAGCTGAAGAGGAAGGGTGAGAGAGGGTGTCCTTGCCTAATGCATTGAGAGGTTTTGAAGGTATCAAAGAGCGAGCAATTGACTAAAATTAAGAAAAAGGCTACAGAGGCAAGAGATATTACCCATTTGGTCCATCCAATGTAAAGCCAAAGGCATAGAGAATGATATTTATGTAGGACCAATTGAATTCATTGAAATGTTTGGGAAGGTTTACTTTGAGCAACATGTCAGGCTTCTTCAATATTTTGAGAGAGTGTACGGTTTTGTGGGGCAAAATGATCCCATCAAGGAATTTCCATCCTTCCAAATAACTAGTTTTCTCAGGGGAGATGAGAATAGGCAGAATGGGATTGAGGTAATTGGAAATCACTTCGGTGATTAATTTATAAATGACAATATGGAGTGCAATGGATATATGCTTACCTGGTGAAGCAACATTTTCCTCCTTTGATTCCACCATTAGGAAGATAGCATTAAATGCAAGCTAAAGTCGTCGATTAACTCTTATGCATTAGAGAAATTTTGAGGTCTAAAATGGGCCTACTAAGGAATATTATAAAATAATAATAGAAAGAATAAAATAATATTAGATTATCTTATCAATTTTTGAAGGGAAAAAGGAAAAATCTACTTTATCAACTCGTATTTTCAACTTATCACCCTATGAATTTACTCAATTTTCGAGCAAGAGCACTCATTGGATGTGGAATTTAATTTTGCATCCAAGGGGTACCCATGTTTCATACTTTTCATGGACCCTAATACATGAAAACTATGAAATACATAAACAAATGTGATTACAGTCACATTTTTCATGTATTTCACATTTTTGTGTAGTAGGTGTAACAACCCAAAATTAAAAGTTAATGTAATAAATATAATAAAGGAAAAATAAGACCAAGGTCATGGGACATGTATTCCAAGCTGAATGTTGGGCAAAACATCCTAGTGGGTGTTAATTTCATTTATTATGGATAAGGAAATTGGTAAAGGTAATGGCAAAGGCATTGAAAGGGAAAAGAGGCATTAATTGGCATTTTATTTATGAAAATAGGAGAAAAGGAAGGTGAAAGGTCATCGGTTGCATGTGAGGGGGAAATTGAAGGAAAATAGAGGAAAATGAAGAAAACAAAGGCCTCATTAATAAAGAGGCTTCTGAGGATTAGTTCACAGGTTTGGTGAGTTCAACCTTTTGTCAGTTTAGTTTTGGACCTCTCCCTATTCTCTCTCTCATGCTCTTTCACACTTAGAGCATTCTTGGAGCACTCTAGAATTGGATAAAGGAAGGAAAAGGAAGGACAAGGAAGAAAAATGGAAGCAAAGATAAAGCAAGGGGGAGTTGTATCAAGCGACTACATCAGGATTACTTGCAGGTATCAAGTTGCATGTATGGTTTCCTTGCTAGTTTTCGCATGCATGGTACATGCATGTGCGTATTTGGTTCTTTTGATGTCACTGGAATGGGTTTTTCTGGGTGTGACAATGGTTTCAGTTTTTCCTTTCCATTTTCGTATAGCCATGATGTGATGGGGTTCTTTCATTTGGTTGAGCTTTGGATTTCCAGATGGTTTTGGAATCGGGTTAGGTGGTCTTCGAGAAAATTCCCAAGGGCCCAGTAATGGAGGGATACACGGTAGATCCTGAGGGTGGAGACAAGAAAATTCCTCAAGGTATTGGTGAAGAAATCTAGAGGCATCCAAGCTTTTTTAGGTCCTAGTGATCCCTTGACCAGTTTTGGTAGGATTGTAGTAAACCCTGGTAGTGTATGATTATTGTTTGCCCTAGGAATCCTTTGACCGCTAATGGCGGGATTGTGATAAAGCCTGATTGTATAGATGAGGGTTTTGGGCCTAGAAACCCCTTGAGCAGTAATGTCGGGATATGTGGTAAAGCACGAGGAAACCTTGGTTGTTTCATTGTGAGTCCCACATTCATGCTTGGAATATGGTACGGGGGTGATTGGCTAAAAGAAAGATTTGGTTCAGCCCAATATATGGTCAGGTGGTACGTAGAATTCCTTGACTTGGTTGGCTTTTGCATATTTTAATAAGAGCTCATTTTCCCTTTGTATTTCATGAGTATTTATAGTTGTTATTATGTAGCTTTAACATTTGTTCTATCATTGTTATTATTATAGTTATAAGCATGGTTTTATGACATAATTTAGTTATGGCTCTCATCATTTTTTAATTAGTAAATGAACGTTTAATGAATGCATGACCTAATAGATGATAATGAAACTATTGAGAGAAAGAATCATACCTTCCTAATGATTCTCATATAAGTATGAGACCCCTATGTTCATATTTGCATTTATAACTTGTAGATTAAATGTTTTCAATGTGTTTGACTGTCATGGTTGGGCTTGGTTAGGTCAACTGCTCGGCTAAGTTTTTTGTATCTATATTTATCTTAATGTATTTTATCATTCTTGAAAGTTCTATCAAGTTCTGGGTAGATGTCTAGATCCTAGCCTTGAAAAAGTGGCTTAGATCTCGGGGTCACGTGCACAGAAATGAGTGAATTAGATTACAATCGCTGGGAGGAAGGGTCATCCATGCAAGTAGAGGGTTCCAGTGGAATTTAGGAAGTGTTATTCCTACGTCTAGGATTCCAGTTCAATGAAAAAGTAGTCTAGCTCAGGGTTTGGGCACCTAGAGTGATTTTTTAGCCTCTAAGAGTCATGTAGTTCCTAAGGAAGGTCAATGAAGTTTTGGTTGGATTATTCCAATTCCTTAGCTATACCTAGGAGGTTGTGTCATAGCATAGTAACTCTTCGTCACATATTTACCCCGGTGGACTGGTGACCTTAGGTAAGTGTGGGAGAAGGGCGTTATAGAGTGGTATCAGAGCCAGGTTTCTGTTCTCTTTGGGTGATATATTATAGTAATTACATATTGGTATCAGAGCATGGTTGAAAACTTGGACTCGATGGGGAAAATGTGTTTTTCATGCATGCATGAAGGTTGTATATGTACTTATTGTGTATACATGGTGGTGGTCACTGTTACAGTTATTTTTTCATGAAAAAGTTGATGATGTTGTTGTTTGGATGTGTTTTTCATGAATGCATGTCAGTTGCATATGTATTTTTTATGCATGTCAAAGTCTATATCTTGTTATGCATGCATTTTTATGGGCATGGTTGTCATGCATGAGGTCATGGTATGCAATTGGTTATTTAATGCATCATTTCAATATATTGTTATGATTATGATTATACATGTATCATTCTAATCTGGTTGATATTGCATATGAGATATCATCCCCTAAACTATACAGAGGTATGTTAATTATGTTTATATTCAGTTATCTGACATGGTATACTTGCAAGAAGAAGAGGATCAAGGACGACTATCAAATTGGGGGATTATAGTTCATGAGTCTCTCCCTATAGATCAAATGAGTAATATGGTGATGAGTACTCCACTCACATCGTAGATACTTTGAGAATTTTGAAGGAAGAAATAAGAAGTTGCAAGAAGGATAATGACAAAATAATTTTTCACAAGAGAGACTTTCCAAGGCACAAGGGAAACAAGCAAAGGTAAATGCAGTTATCCTTCAGAGTTTGTTAGACTTGTAGAGACATGGACCACTTAGGATCAGTCATGGATAGGAGGAAAGGACTAATGGAGCATATTGTAGCAGATATCATGGTGGGCACAGGTCGAATAGAGATAACATGGTTAGATATGATAGTTTCTTGGATACACCTAATAGGAGAG
This sequence comes from Pinus tabuliformis, assembly GCA_031772625.1. NCBI lineage: Eukaryota > Viridiplantae > Streptophyta > Pinopsida > Pinales > Pinaceae > Pinus > Pinus tabuliformis. Next base: position 510,099,713 of record CM062807.1, read on the forward strand.
GTGGTGGGCATGGGATTTATTCTAGTTCTAGTTCATACAGACATCATGGTCATCATTGCTATCATCCTTACAGGAGGAATAACATGGGATATTTTCCAGATGAATTCAATAAATCCAAGCCACCTACATTTGATGGAGAGTTGAATAAACTGGAATATGTGGAGGCATGGTTGCTTGGGATGAATAAGTTATTTGAGTTGCATGATTACACCAAGAACATGAAGTCCAGGATAGTTATTTCTAGTCTCAAAGGAAAGCATACATTTGGTGGGAAGATGTGAAGTGGTTCAAAGGTATCAGGACAAAGGAGTTGACTTGGCATGAGTTCAAAAGGCTTTTTTGGAAGAAGCACTTATTGGAGACGTACTATGACAATAAGGACAAGGAATTCTATGACATGAAGATGGGATCAATGATAAGTGAGGAGGACACAACTAAATTCCTAGAGTTATTGAGCTATGTACCGTAACTTAGGGATGAGAAATTAAAAGTTCATAAATTTGTCAATGGATTACCATTAAAATTGAAGGATCAGATTGAGTATGATGAGCATTGATCACTGGAAGACGTTATTGGAAAATTGAATCATTGTTATGAGAAATCAAGGTAAAAGGTGGAGCCTCAGTGAGTTTGGAAAGGGAGAGATAAGACTAAAGGTAAATGGTCACTGAAGTGAACAAGACCTCAAGATGAAATTGACAAAGAGAATGTTGTTCCTTACAAGAAGTTTAATGTAGTTGTAAAGGGACATGGGTTGCAACAGAATAAAGTTGAGGGTAAGGGATAGTTGAAGTGTTTGATATGTGACAAGGAGCATCTCAAGAAGGATTTCCTATAATATCATGGTGGTATGTCTTAGATCTACAATGCACAGGAGGCACAGACAGTTCGGGATGTTGGGTAGAGCATTCCTTGGATCTATGAAGCATTGGATTATAGGAAAGTGGATCACTAGGCATCTATTATCAAGATGGATGGTAAACTTTGTGATTAAGTTGTTTCTATTTTATTAAACCTTTACCTAATTATAGTTATGTTAACCCTCCCCTGGTGGATAAGTGAGGTTTGAGGAAATAATTTCATGCAGATTCTTGGTTAGTGCAGTTTCCTACTACTACTAAGAAGAGAGTTCATCTTTGGGGAAGAGCTTATGCCTTTGAGTTGAATGGTATGCCTACATTAGTGCATCTGTATGTACTTCCATTGGGATCATACAGTAAGCTTCTGGGTATGGATTGGTTATACCTTCACAGGACCAAAGTATATTGTTATGACAATTCTATTGAGCGCTTAGATGAAAATGGAGAACAAATAATTTGCAGTGCATATTTCTAGTGATAAAGGTAAGGATGTTTAGGATGCAAAAGTCTTTAAGAAGTATTTATTATTATAGTGGTTTCAGGATGTGTTCCCAACAAATATTTCAAAGTTATCGCCTCACAAGGAAGTGGACTTTTCTATTGAGTTGGTACTAGGGGTAGCACTAGCATCAAAGGCACTGTACATGATGAGCACTCCATAGTTACTAGAATTGAAGTTGCAGTTGAAGGAAATGTTATACAATGGATACATAAGGCCAAGTTTATTGTCATGTGGTACAGTGGTATTGTTTGTGAAGAAGGATGGTACTCTTAGATTGTGCATTGATTATAGGCCTCTGAACAAGGTGGTAGTTAAGAATAGGTACCCTTCGCCATGTATTAATGACTCGTTTGACCAATTGAAGGGAGAAACAGTGTTCTCAAATATTGATTTGAGAACAGGATACCATCATACATGCATAAAAGAAGAGGAAATCCACAAGACTACTTTTCATACTAGGGATGGGAATTATGAGTTTGTCGTAGTTCCTTTTGGTTTTACTCATGCTCCAACTACTTTCATGTGTTTGATGAATATTGTGTTTTGTTCTTATCTGGACAAGTTTGTGATTGTATTCATTGATGATATACTGATATATTCTAAGAATGAGGAAGACCATGTCAAGCACTTAGCAGCAGCATTAACACTTCTAAGAGAGCATTAGTTGTATTCCAAGCTTAGTAAATGTAGTTTATTTCAGACAAACTTACATTACTTGGGACATGTTTTTTCCAAGGTAGGCATAGTAGTCGATATGGAAAATATAAGAGCTATCATGGAATTCACATCTCCTAGGAATGTGGATGAGGTTGGATAATTCATGGGATTAACCTGTTATTACAGGAGATACATTAGGAACTTCTCACATATTTCCTATCCTATTACATCCTCGCAGAGGAAAGGAAAGAAATTTGAATGGACAGAGAAATATGCAAGAAGTTTTGAACAATTGAAGCAATTGTTGACAAATACTCTAGTTCTAAAGATTGCTAATCTAGATAAAGAGTTCATGGTGTGCACATATTCTTGTAAGAAAGGACTTGGTTGAGTCATGATGTAGGAGGGACAAGTGGTATTCTACGAGTTAAGGAAACTGAATGAGCACAAGTAGAACTATGTGACACATGATCTTGAGTTGGAAAAAATCATTCATGCACTAAAGATGTGGAGGAATTATGTTCCTGACAGGAGGTTCATTCTGATGAGTGATAACAATGGTACGAGATATTTGTTTGATCAATCAAATCTGAATTCCAGGAAAGCTATATGGTTGGATATGATCAGTGAGTTTGACTTCAAGATTGGGTACATTAAGGAAAATATAATAGTGGTTCAAATGCTCTTAGTAGGAGAGTACAGGTAAATCACATAACAACTATGAGCTCATATGGGACATATTTACGAGATCACATCTTGCAGGCAAGACAACAAGATGACAAGTACTAGTAGCTTAAGCATAGGTTACAGCAACAAGGTCAGATTTAGGGATAAGATCTATGTGTCGGATAATAATGAACTCAAGAAGATTATCTTGAGGGAATTTCATGTTAAGCCATATTTAGGTCATCTGGGATATCATAAGACATTGAAAATGGTAAATAAGTTATAATATTGGTTGAATATGAAGAAGGAAGTGGCAGAGTTGTGGCCAGATGTTTGGATTGTCAACACGTAAAAGGAGAGTACATGAATCTAGGTGGAATACTACAGTCAACTCTGATTCTAGTGTTAAAATTGGAGGTCATTTCAATGGATTTTATTACAGGTTTGCCGATGATATCTAGATAGCATGATTCCATCATGGATGTGGTTGACAAGTTGACTAAAGTAGCTCATTTTATTCCAGTTAAATCTACTTATTCAGCTAGTGAGGTAGCATAGGTATTCATCAGGGAGATAATGATATTGCATGGTATTCTAAGACAATTTTGTTTGATAGAGATGTCAAGTTCACTTCCAAGTTTTGGATGGATTTATTTTCAGGTTTGGGTATAGAGTTGGCCTTCAATGCATCTTATCATTGACAAACAAATGGACAGATAGAGAGGGTCAACATGATTTTGGAGGACATGTTGATAATGTATGTTATGCATCAACAATGAAAGTGGGAAGATTATCTTCCACTGGTTGAGTCTTCTTACAATAATGGGTATCAGGAGTCACCGAGGATGAGTCTATTTGAGACACTTTATGGGTGGATTCGTAATACTCCCATAAGCTGGAGTGATCCAATGATCAAGGTGTTTATTGGACCGAACATGTTGGCAGATATGGAACAGGAAATGCAGGTTATCAAGAAGAATCCAAAGGCATCATAGGATAGACAAAGAAGTTATGCATACTAGCACAGGGCATTTAAGGAGTTTTAGTTTGGGGAGAAGGTATACTTGTGCATCAAGCCCAATAAGAGCTCCTTGAGGACTAGCTTATGTTTGAAGTTGGAAACTCGGTATTACGAGCCTTTTGAGATCCTTGAGAGGATTGGACTAGTGGCCTACATACTTTCACTACCTTCGATAGTGAAAGTCCTTGATGTTTTCCATGTTTCATTTCTTAAGAGATATGTGAAATATGTTGATCATGTTATTGATTGGTTTGCATTGCAAGTGGAGCCAAAATGAGAATTCTAGCCAGAACCTTAGTGAATTTTGCAATGGAAGCAACTCATGTTTCAGAGCCCAACAATTGAGCAAGTTAAAGTGTAGTGGAAGCACTTTGGGCCCGATGAAGCTACATTGGAGATGGTTGATCAGCTGTAGCCTATGTATCCTTCATTATTTGTCACTGAAGGAAATTGAGTTTTTGGTATATGTACATATTTATGCATGGTTATTATTGTAAATACCACCACGAATTTTGTTATAAAGTTCCAATAAGTGGTATGGTTGTCATGTTGTTATGTTTTTCATGTTGGTTTTCTTTTCAACAAGATTGATATTGTAAATACAACATCAATCTAAGTTATAAATTTCCATGGCCAGTATGTTTTCGTCTTCAATGGTCTTGTTGTCCATAGGTGTCATAGAACACCGAGGACGATATTCCCCTAAGTGGGAGGGGTCTGTAACAACCTCAGGTTAAAATTTCATGTAATAAAGATAATAAAAGAAAAATAAGACCAAAGATCATGAGACACATATTCCAAGTTGAATGTTGGGAAAAACATCCTAGTGGGTGTTCATTTGGTTTATTATGGCTAAGGAAATTAGCAAAGGCAATGGAAAAGGCAAAGATGCATTAATTGGCATTTTATTTATGAACATAATGGAAAATAGGAGAAAAGGAAGGTGAAAAGTAAGAGGTTGCACATGAGGAGGAAATTGAAGGAAAATAGAGGAAAATGAAGAAAACATAGGCCTCATTAATAAAAAGGCTTCTAAGGATTTGTTCACATCTTTTGTTAGTTCAACCTTTTGTCAATTTAGTTTTGGAGCTCTCTCTCTATTCTCTCTATCATACTCTTTCACACTTAGAGAATTCTTGGAGAACTCTTATCATTGCAAAACGCAAGGCAAAGGAATGACAAGGAAGAAAAAGGGAAGCAAAGATCAAGCAAGGGAGAGTTGGATCAAGTGGCTACATAGGGATTACTTGTAGGTATCGAGTTGCATGTATGATTTCCTTAGTAGTTATGGCATGCATGGTACATTAATGTATGTATTTGGTTCTTTTGTTGTCATTGACATGGGTTTTTCCATGTGTGACAGTGATTTCAACTTTTCCTTTCCATTTTGGGATAGCCATGGTGTGATGGGTTTCTTTCATTTGGTCGAGCTTTTGATTTCCGAATAGTTTTGGAACCAGGTGATGTGGTCTTAGAAAATTTTCCAAGGGCCTAGGAATCCCTTAACTGGTAATGGCAGAAAACACGGTAAAGCCCGAGGGTGGATATAGGAAAATTCCTCAAATGTATTGGCGAGAAATTGGTAGGCATCCAAGCTTGTTTAGGCCTTAGTGATCCCTTGACCAGTTTTGGTGGGATTGTGGTAAAGCCTGGTAGTGTATGTTTATTGTTTTTCCTGGGAATCTCTTGACCGATCATGGCGGCATTGTAGTAAATCTTGGTTGTATAGATGATGGTTTCAGTCCTTTAAATCCCTTTACTAGTAATGGCGGGATATGTTGTAAATCTTGAGGAAGCCCGGGTTGTTTTGTTGTGAGTCACACATTCATGCTTGGAATATCACAAGGGGGTGATTGTTTGAGAGAAATATTTGGTTCAGTCGAATCTATGGTCAGGTGGTACATGGAAGTCCCTAACTTGGTTCGCTTTTGCATATGTTAATAAGAACTCTTTTTCCCTTTGTATTTCATGAGTATTGATACTTGTTATTATGTGGTTTTAAGGGTTGTTCTATCATTGTTATTATTCTGGTTATAAGCATGGTTTTATGATAGACTTTAGTTATGGTTCTCATCATGTTTTGATTCGTAAATGAATGGTTAATGATTGCATGACCTAATAGATGATAATGCATCTATTGAGAGAAGGCACTAGACTTTCCTTATGATTCTAAGATAATTATGAGACCCCTATGTTCAAATTTTCATTTATAGCTTGTAGATTTAAACATGTTTTCAATTTATTTGACGAAATGACTATCATGGTTGGGCATAGTTAGGTCAAGTGCTTGGCTAAGATTTATGTATCTATCTCTGTCTTGATGCATTTTATCATTTTGGAAAGTTCTAACAAGTTTTGGCAAGAGATCTAGATCCTAGCCTTGAAAAAGTGGCTCAGATATTGTGGTCGCATGCATAGAACTAAGTGAATTATACTACAATGGCTGGGAGGAAGGGTCATCTATGTGACTAGAGAGTTACAATCGAGTTTAGGCAGTGTTATGCCTATGTCTGGGAGTCCAGGTCAGTGAAAAATCATTCTTTTTTAGGGTTTGGGCACGTGGAGTGATTGTTTAGCCTCTGGGAGTGTTGTAGTTCCTTAGGAAGGGCAGTAAAGTTTTGGTTGGACAATTCCACTTCCTTAACTGTACCTAGGAGGTTGATCCATAACATAGTAACTCTTCGTCACATATTTACCTCGGTGGAAAGGTGAACATGGGTAAGTGTAGGAGGAAGGTGTTATAGTAGGGTCCATCAGAAGGATGCAACATGGGTACTCCTTGTATGAAAAATTAAGTTATGCATCCAACGAGGGCTCCCACTCAAAATTTGTGTAAAATCGTAGGGATGTAAGTTAAAAATACAAGTTGGAAAACTAGTTATTTTATTTTTTAATTTTGTCTTTTTACCTTTTTACCCCAAAAATGGCGAATCATCCACCATGGTTGACATCATCATATTGAATGATATTGGTTCTTATAAAGTTTATTTTTTTTGTACATTTTTGTTTTCAGGCCCATTTTGTACCTCAAAATTTCTCTAATGGTCTCAAATGATCTCCAAGATCTTAGTATGGAGAAAGTGCCAACACTGTTTGAAAAATGTGACAGTGAATCTATTGAGCCTACGGGATTTCTCATTTAGAATTTGATGTAAGGATTAATTTAGTTATGTTACACTGATTGGTATCATGAGAGCCTTTTTGTGAGCTTCCATGATCAGCTTGGGGATTTTGTGAATGATTTTTTGAATTTGATCTCTACGTTGAGGAAAAGGATTCAAGATTAGGTCAGAGTAATAGGACATGAGTACCTCTTCAATGTCCTCCTATTTCTCTTCCCATTCACCATTCTCAGATCTTAGAGATGTTATTTTTTTGTGATATCTATGCTAGGTGGTAGAGGGATGGAATAACAAAGTATTTTGTTCCCCTTCCTTTAACCAATTTATCTTGGACTTTGTTTCCAATATATCTCTTCTTGCTTGTATCTTTCCTCCAAACTTTGCATAAGGGATATTTCTTTTTATGTTGCTTCCTCTATTCTTCCATTGTTGATTATGCTCTGTTGAAGTGTCTCCATTTCCTTTTCTAAGGATTTTTTCTCATGGAACATATTTCCAAATTATTCTTTGTTCCATTTTTTGAGTAAGAGTTTTATTTGCTTGAGCGTTTTCTAGAAGACAATTTTTTTTTCCCTTGATGGGGCTCATGCTTTAATCCCTAGATTTCGCTAATGATTTTGGTATTGGAGAGCCAAAATTTCTCAAATATGAACAATTATTTTGAAGGCTTACCCATATTTCTCCATGAGTGTTATGGATCCAAATCAAAATGAAGTAGAAACGTTAGAAAAGATAGATCAACAACTTGACAATAAGCCACTTCAATGGGGAAAAATCCTTTGACATCATGTAAATGAACAATTATTGGATGATTCAAATGACAAGACCTCCTTGGTATATATAGAATTCTAAAGGATGAAAATATAATTAGGGCCTACATAACTATAATAATGTAACAACACAAAAATAATAATAGTGGGCTTCTATGTGGCACAACAATAACAATAGTGGGCTACTATGTGGCACAACAATAACAATATGGGGACTAAACTAGTATTATAGGGACCTGACATGCCTTCTCATTGAAAAAAGTGTTGTCCTCAATGCTTGAGTAGATTTGGACGCTTCAGTATAAAATAATCATCCTCCCATGTGGAATATTCAACGAGTAAGATTTTCAACTTAATTAGATGTTCTGGAATTGATCGATTTTGTAGTTGTTGGATTGTTTTTTTGTGATTGCTTCGGGATCTAATATGATTTTTCTTTCCTCCTCAAGTTATTGAAATATAGTTTGAACTGGGAGCTTGTAATGAATAGCCTTTTTTAATCATGAAACATGGAAATTTGGGTGTACTTGCAAAGATGCAAAAAAATCTAATTTGTATGTCATAGTACTAATCTTTTGCAACACCTTGTAAGGGCCATAGTACTTGGGTGATAATCTATTATTCTTCTTATTTTTCTTGAGGGACATTTGTTTGTATGGTTGTAGTCATAATGTTACCCAATCGCCCACATTAGAAATTCTTTCACTATCATGATGATATGCATTTTATTTCATTCAATTTTGCGCCAGAGTCATGTTATCCTTTAAGAGTTGGAGAACTTGTTGTTTATTTTGGATGTGATCTTCCACTGCATGAACCTTAGAATTTTACCTAAAAGATGTTGTGATGGATGTTGAATGATATCCATAAATCACTGTAAATGGGTTCATTTTTTCTATGGTATGGAAGGAAGTGTTATATCACCATTCTATCATATGTAATCAATTAAACCATTGTGTTTGTTTATCATATACAAAGAAATGAATATATCCTTCCATACATTTGTTACGTATATCAGTTTTCCCATCAAATTGAGGATGATAAGATGAACTATGAGATAATTGAGTACAAATACAAGGAAATAATTATGTCCAAAAATTTCTATGAAAATGGGATTTGTATCACTTACAGTAATCTTTGGGTTTCCATGTAGCTTTTGAACTACTTCCACAAATTTAGTAGTTATTGTACTAGATTTGAAAGGATGGCATAGTGAATATAAGTATGCATACTTTGTAAGTATATCAACTACTTGTTACACAACATTTTGTCATTGTCTTTGTTGTTGGTCACTTTAATTGCTTATTAATTCAAACAACTAAGTGCTACATAAATTGTCAACCCAGGGAAAATTGTTTATTTCAAAGGCAACTATGCACTATATGTGCTCAATCTCAAAAGCAATAGGAGTTGTAATAACAAATAAATTAGTCACACCTTGCTCTAAGCAAACTGAAGCTCCACTCTGAGTTACAGCAAAAACAATCTATTGCAGACAATCACCAAATAATGCTTAATTTCATTAAAAGAGTAATCTAATGGAAAATGAATCAATCTACAAAGGAAAGCACTAGTTATGCTGTAACATAGAACATGACCTTATTCCCAAGCAGGAATCTTCAGCACCTGTTTCTTATTACCATGCTTGCCAACTCACTCTGTAAACTCAATTTCCAATGGAACACTCATGAATTAACTGTAGATGAGCTAAATAATGTAGCAATCAATTGGAAAAAGAGTTCAGCAACAATGCATAAGCACATTCAGTAAATAGAAATTTTAATAAGGTATGGATAGGAAACACACTTAACGCACTGCAAAAATATAATGGGTGAATCTTGTGATGAAGGTGGGCCCTGTCCTTCTCACAAGATTCCCCAGGAAACAAGAACTAGAAAGAAATGCTCATAATAGTATTTTATTCATCCATCAAAATGTCATCTTACAAGAAGATTCCAGTTCTTTGCCTTCAGCTAAAAAAAAACCCTTTCACAGTCTGTTCGTTCCCTCTAATGTAGATGTCTCCTCTTTTTAAAGAGGAGACATCTATTACAATTGATTACATGGTAAGTCCTATCTTTAACCCAATATACCAAAATATGGAAATCAGTTTTCCTCTTAACAAAATGTTGTTACAATGGTTATGGTAATGCTGACTTTGGAATGTGGTAGTTACAGCCAATGTAGAAGCTCCTTCGATGATCTTCTTCTATTGTTGTAGAATCTAGAATGAAAATCATGACTGCTTCAGCAACGAGATTTGCTCCTTGTTATAACTATTACAACAACATGACCTGTAATAATAGCCCTACAGTCTCCGTGTTGTTTCAGCAACGTAAACTGCAATGATAACTGTTTCAACAACTATCTGTTTCAATCAATCAATTATGAAAGTAATGTAATTGTATGTAAAATAAATTAAACGTATAGTAATGAGAAGAAATATTGTATACCTTTGGAAAATTGGGTTAAAGCAATAACAAGGACTTTAAATATGGGTTGAAAACAGATGACATAATAGCAAAATATATGGTCAAAAAGCAACAATGTGAGGTCCTAACACCTGTACTCTCCGTTCCATGATCCTAGAGGACCTCTACAGTGAACCCTACATTGTTCCCATCATGAAGAAACTCCCATTGTGTCCCTCTTCATGAGAAGAACAATTCCCTTTTGCATCATTTCCCAAAAATCTTTTGTTCTTCCCAGTTTACAAGACTGGTGCTAATGACTCGTGTCCTCCTCACGCCGATATGCAGGGATTAAAACTGTACCTAGTGCCGACCGGGGTGACTGAGCCTTTTCCCAGTCGCGTCGATCCTCTTTTGGAATTTTTTTAAATTTGGAGCTGAAGCTTCTAGCTCTAGAAGCTTCATAACAAAATTTTGGTAAATGGTTAGGCCAGATGGAGCCGAGGAGATTAGATTGGGCTCCATTCCCATATTAGGATGGAACTACCTCAAGATATAAGACCTTCTCCCATGAGAAGAGGAACCATCTCCCCTCCATCCAAGATATATAAACCTCTCATCTTCCCAAGCACAGGCTAGTCCTAATTATGCTTTGGTTGAGGTTTTGATTTTGGATTAATTAGCAAGTTATCCATACTTTGTAGCTCTCTAGTTTGTGTTTAGGGGAGAATTGTGAGTTGGTTTGGTGTGAAGCATAAAGGGAAGAGCCTTGAGACTATCACTGTTGGGGCCATCCATGGAATGCTAGCAGAAGTGTGTGGGAATCCAGATTTGTCAGAGGAGAACAACAACGTCAAGACACTGGTTGTAATCTCTTCTTGATTTAATAAAGATGCAACTATCGATTGATTTCCTACATAGAATTTCATCTCACATGTTTATGGCTTAATGTTTCCTGACTTATTAAGTAGGTGGAATACAATTTGCATATTATCACGATTGTTGTTTGCTATTGTTTACTTGTTTCAGGTGCTCAAAGAAGGAAACAAAATATAGCTGCAGCGAGGAAGCAAGGTCATCACCAAACGAGATAAGTGTAATAAGAGGTAGGCCCTCTTAATTAGTTCTAACCTAAGGAAATATTCCATAGAATGTTTGTTTGTGGCTAGACCCGCTCTCGGGCTAGAGGAATTGTTTGTGTCCGCACTTAGAATGTTACCTGCACCACAAATTGGTGACTCCGCTGGGGAACCAATCCTAATTTTTGCTTGTTTGTGATTTCATGGTTTTATGTGAACTTTTCTAGTATCACCATTTCCCTTTATTTCTATCTGCTTTGCCTTGTTCACTTCTCTGGGTCTGAAATTTACAGTAGCAACTCTGGTCTCAGCCTTTGAAATTTTTTTATTCTTTCCTTGCATCCTCAGTAAACGTGCTTATTTCGCTAACAGTCACACCAATCAACGTGATATACTTAGAAACAGCCGCGTCAACCCCCTTCTGGTGCTTGTTGTTAGTTAGGTAGTTATGTTGATGCCTGTATGTGAAGATTAGGGTTCACCCTAGATCTCGACCAATGTGTCTTTCTTTCTTGATTTCTACCTGTTAGCTTGTTCTAACTGTGTTCTCCCTGACTAGAAAGATTCATTTAGCTTGGTTTGTGTGCTTGCTTCGTTTAGCCCACCCTCTGATGTGTTAAGTTTGGCCCTGTGTGAAGTTATTTCTTATTTTTATTTGAATCCCTCGATCAACGCTAGTTGTCAATTAGGCAATCGTGCCGGTCATGCGTATGGACGCTAGTTGTGTCTTAGCCCTAATACTCTCTTCTTCCACCCATAAGTGATTAGGATGCTTTCGTTGCTTCATTTTCAATTGAATGAGTGAAAGAGTCTCGTTTGTTCTCTTATTTCGAGTGTCTCTTTTCTCATTCCGCACATAGATTACATTGCTTGGTTTGTTGATTGAAGCATTTGTGTGTGTGGTTTGTTCGATTCAGGGAAGCAATTGCTTTTAGTTTCATTTATCATGCTTTGGGTTTTATCGATGCTTATTTGTTCAGAATTGTGAAAATTTTCATTAAAGTGCTTTATGTTAAAGATTCATCTTGCATTTTATGAAAAGAAGAACATCATTCTAGTTTACTTAAGCGATATTGCATTAGTAGCCTCATTGAGAAGCTAGAATTGCATCATCATTAGCATTGGAAATGAAATGAAGCTTCTTTTGTTGTTAAAGGAAGATTAAGTGCATTAGGAGATTTATTAGAGAAAGATTTCATTCTTTGATTGTTGCATTGATTTTGTGTTCCCTATCTCTCAATTAGTGTTAACTTTCATCGAACAAATATCTCTTTTCTCATATAGTTTCATGTAGGAGTTTTGTCATATGAAAGTATCAAGGCCTTGAAATTAACACCTAATTCAAGATCAACCATTAAAATTTATTGAATTAACCCAAGGAAGAATTGAAATTTAACACTCACATTTAGTGGTCTAGGCTAGAGACATGTTCCGGCATCTTTAAACCTAGCAATTGTTGTTTACTTCAGCACTAGACAACGCAAGTATGAACTTTTGCTCCCCGTATCATTGACTATATAAAGGGAGACCCCACTAGGCTGTAATCCTTTATCCATAGGAAGCTGAGTATACTGCCTTGTAAATGTGATACACCGAACACAACATTTGGGGAGATTTCCTACCGACACTTCTTGGTTCACCGGGAGGTATTTTGCAGTTCATGGTTACCTGGTAATCCTTTTGCCTAGAATACCTTGAGTAATCATTTTTGATCTTTACTGACTCTTTAAATTTTAAAAGATCATTAATCACTTGTCCTTTTGAGCTCGTTAATTCCGAAAGCAACTAGAGTCACCTTTCATCCTTTTCTCGACTCTTAAAATATGAAAAGACAAATTAATGTTTCAGTGTCTTAAAATTAATTACCCACAAAATATTCCTAGTTAAGGTTATCTTCCTTACTTATTCTTTAGGGTCGATTCCAATGGCAACATTCCCAGAGACTACTAGTCAAGGGTTCCCCTCAGATGGGAATCCCGGTCATTTTCCTTCTTTGGAAATGTTGGTGCTCCTTATATGGCAATGTTGTCCCTCCCTGGGTTAACCATTGGTTTACCTGTCTAGTTATTTTCGACCTCGATGGTCCCGAGTGTCCCAACTCCTACCCCGCCATCTCCTCCATTTGAATCACGTCATGATGACTCTAAGGTTGACCCCTTGCCTTCTTCACCCATTTCTTCACCCTCATCTTCTACTTCGCTTGGTGAAAGCTTGAAATCCAGTAACCAGGAGGCTAAGAATAAAAAGAAGAAGACGAAGAAGAAGAAGTCAAATATGCGAGAGGCCAACCATGCAGTTATTACTCCAAATGCACCCCCTGTCAACAAACCTTCTGATCCTTCATGGAAGGTAGAATTCCCTTGCAGGCTGTGTAAGGGTGACCATCTCCTTCGAGACTGTCCTGGCATTCCCAGATTCCTAGAGGTATGGTCTCAAAACCTGAACCGACCATCCCCGTTGACCTTTGGAGATCATGTTAATGTTACGCCTTTAGCTAATGATGGTAAGAAGAAGGGAATGATTAGATTCCCCTGTATGTTATGTGAAGGAGAGAATATTTTTCACCTTTGTCTTCTTATGGATAAAGCATCCAAAGTTTTGGAAAAACTTGCAGCTCCTCAACCCCAACTTCTTGTTGGTTATCGGAGGATTTCTTCTGAACCTCTCTTGGTTGGTCAAAAGATTGACTTAGGTTCATCTCTTTCCCATCCTACTCTTCTTGAGAGAGACTCTCTTGTGTCTATTCCTGACCAACCATTAGTCGAAAAGAGTGTCGACTTGGTTCCGCCACCAGTTGCTCACTCTGTTCCAAGAGAGAGTGGTGATCATACTGCTCATGTTCTTCTCATCTCGTCAGATTCTCATGAATCAAAGCGTGACCCTCCCATCCCGGTTGTTCAAGAGAGTCCTTCTCATATTCCTATACAGCATGGGGGCAATCATATGATACCCCCACTAAGTAGTTTTTTTGTCTCTTTCGATTCGGGTCCATTGACTACTTTCCGTCTCCCATCTTATGTGCCTTTCCAGATCACAATACAAGCCTATAATATGGTAGTACATGGCACTATATTAGATGAAGGCGCGTCTGTTAGCATCATGTCTTCTACTACTTGGAAAGATTTGGGCTCCCCATAGCTTATTCCTGTCACTCAGAATCTGTTGGCTTTCAATAGAGGAACCAGTCAACCCTTGGGGGTCCTTCAGAAGTTCCCTATTACCTTGGAATGGAAGACTGTCTATAAAAAGGTAATGGTAGTCCAAGGTCCTTTAGATTTCAATATTCTCCTTGGACGCGACTATGTTTATGTCATGGGAGCTCTTGTTTCTTCACTTTTCCGTGTGGTTTGTTTTCCATATGAAGGGATAATAGTGACCATTGATCAATTGTCGTTCATTGGTCACCAGGTGCCTCTTATGCGACCATCATACCGAATCGGCTCTTGTTTGCAAGAAGTACCTTCCCTACCACAGGTAAATTATGTGGCTACCCATTCCATATCTAGATCTACTAATGATCACACAGATGGTATAATACATTATGTACTGGGGGCTTTGGAACCTGATTTGTCTTTGGTACCAAATGACATGTATTCTGCCTAGAGCATGGTTCTTCCATCTAGTGAAGACCTCTTGGGAGCCATGTTCTCATATGGTCTGTGATTGGATTGACGAGAATAATTCTTTTCCTTATGTCAACCTCATTAAAAAATGAAACAACGTGTGAGGATAGTTTTTTCCTGTATCAACCTCGTTAAAAACAAATGAAACAAGAGATATGAGCATAGTTCATTGTCTTATCTCAAGCTCGTTAAAAAATGAAACAAGGGTCATGAGGATAATTCCTAGTCTTGTGTCAACCTCGTTAAAAAATGAAACAAAGGGTGTGAGAATAATTCTTTTTCTTGTGTCAAGCTCATTAAAATGAAACAAGGGTCTCGAGGATAGTTCATTTACTGTGTCAACCTCATTAAAAAATGAAGCAATTCCCTTTTCCAAATCGAGTCTTTGATTAAGATCTCGTAAAATCCCAGTCGAGTATTTCTAGGATCTCAAAAGTGAACCTTCATTCCATCCACCTAGTTGACTAAAATGAAGCTTGGGGGGCATGTACCTCAATTGAGTCGTTATGTTGGGGGCATGCAAAATTATAGGCAAGCATAGTTTTTCATTTTAAGCTTATGTAAACACGAAACCAAATCCAGGAAGAGTTCTCCATGGTTCAAGCTTGTGTAAGAATGAACCCATGCCCAATTTACATCTCATGATTGGTGCTTTTATCAGCTAAATGAGCCTTGGTTGTTTCATTCCATTGCCACCATCTCTTTGGCCAATCATATGCTTTCACTTGGTTGTTTTTCCTTTCTTGAGGGACTGCAATAATGAGTGGTTTTATTAGCCATCCTCTTGACCATTACATGTTTTGATCAGTTCCATCATTGTTGGACCCAGTTGCTACCCTTTATACCACTCATTCCTCCAGGACAAGTCATATTTACGATCTTTTCTGACTCATACAAAATGAAAATCTCACCGATTATTTTTCCCTTTTTGGCTCGTTAAAAGAAAATAAAAACAGGGGGTCCGCTTTGAAGCTCTTTTTAGACTCATTAAACATGAAAATATTGTTGAGCTCTTATCATTTTGAACTCGTTAAAGGCTGTGAAATTTCATTTACCCAGTATATGTTTACCCCTTTCCATGCTTGGATGAACTATTTACAAAAACGGTACTCCTTGACTGAAATGGTCAAGAGGTTCTCTCAAGTATCGTTTTCTACCTTTTCAGGCTCAAGAGACACAAATGTATGAAAAATAACCATGTGGAGTTTTCTTTTCCATGTCTTTTTCAAACTCTCTAAACATGAACAAGATACCAAGTTACACCTTTGTCAGACTCATTGAAATATTAAATGACATTAGATTCGTCACGATGACAAACATGAGCTTCTCCTTCCTAGGGCTCCTTAAACTTACTAGGTCGGATTCATCCGAAGGATGGACTTATAGTGCAAGCACATGCTATCCCCTTCAAGCTTGCGATTAAAAAATAATTGGGGCACCTGCCAGAAATGGTGGGGCAAAAATGGGAAATCCTATCAGTTGTGTCAATAGCTCAGTCTTAAACATGACACTTTCTGCTACGTGTCAGGTTGGGATATCATCACTTCATCTTTGACCTTCCTGGGTTGGGCCAATTATTTTTGCCTTCCATTTGATCTCTATCACGTCATCATGACCATAGATCCTATGGATCCAAAAACTACCAAACTCCGAGTCATGTCGCAAATATGTTCAAGTGTTGTCCTTCTGCAGTTACACTTACCCCTGATTCTATGTATCATCCAAAATCATTTGCATCCCTATGTCTCATGTCAATGATGTGGGATGCATCATGGACCTCCTTCAACATGGTCATTTCCTATCGACTTCAGCTCATTATCCAGGAAGTTGACCGAGAGACTCCCTTCCAGTGCCTTAGAGCTCGCATGCCTTAATGGCAAGTTATTCACACTCGATGATAAGTTCACATCATTGGCTTTCGATCGGGTGATTTCATGGGTGTTTGACTTCAGTTCCTTCATTCATATTTTGTGAATTGTGCTGCTAGTAGCTTGAGAACCATTGTCATTATTGGTGGTTTATCTCGTGCTTGTTAACAATTTACATCATTGACTAGTAATCAAGTGATTTTCTAGCATGTTTGACGTCAACACATCTATTCACATGTTAGAATTTGCACTTTAATCGAGTCATGTTGGAGTGCAAGACCCTGGGCTCAGATTACAAAAGTCCACATTGCAAGGTGATGTGACATGGTTGTGCTGATATACATGTATCTTTTAGATGGATGGTTGTAACCAAACCATGAGTTGTCATATGTGATCATTCTCGTTCTTGGATGGCTGCGACCATACCTTGGTTTCGATATGATCCTCTTTATCGGATGGCTGCACCCTTTCTTGGATCCATTTACATGATCATTCTCTGGATGACTATGTCCATACCACGATTCATGTATCATTTGACAGAGTTTTTAGTAATGTATATGTATTTGTACTTGCTTGCACTTTTTCCTATGATAAACTCTGGTTCCCTACACTAAGTTATAAAGCATTTCACCCCTCACTCTAGTTTGGCCTTCACACTTTATGGTGCATCTGTTACACAAAATTTTGTCAGTGTCCCTGTAATCCCCGTTCCATGATCCTGGAGGACCTCTACAGTGAACCCTACATATTTCCCATCATGAAGAAACTCCCATTGTGTCCCTCTTCATGAGCAAAAAAGTTCCCTTTAGCATCATCTCCCAAAAATCTTATGTTTTTCTTAGTTTATAAGACTGGCGCTAATGACCTGTGTCCTCCTTGTGCCGATATGTAGGGATTACAACTATCCCTAGCACCGACCGAAGCGACTTAGCCTTTTCCCAGTCGCATCAATCCTCTTTTGGAAATTTTTTTAAATTTGGAGCCGAAGCTTCTAGCTATAGAAGCTTCATAACGAAAGTCTGGTAAATGTTTAGGCTGGATGGAGCCAAGGAGGTCAGATTGGGCTCCTTTCCCCTATTAGGATGGAACTACCTCAAGAGATAAGACCTTCTCCCATGAGAAGAGGAACCATCTCCCCTCCATCCAAGCTATATAAACCTCTCATTTTCCCAAGAATAGGCTAGTCCTAATTATGCTTTGGTTGAGGTTCTGATTTTGGAGTAATAAACAAGTTATCCATACTTTGTAGCTCTCTAGTTTGTGTTTAAGGGATATTTGTGAGTTGGTTTAGTGTGAAGCATAAAGGGAAGATCCTTGAGACTATCATCATTTGGGCCATCCATGGAATTCTAGAAGAAGTGTGTGGGAACCTGGATTTCTCAGAGGAGAACAACAACGTCAAGATACTAGTTGTAATATCTTCTTGATTTAATAAAGATGCAACTATCGATTGATTTCCTACATAGAATTTCATCTCACATATTTATGTCTTAGTGTTTCTTGACTTGTTAAGTAGGTTGAATACAATTTCTATATTATCACGGTTGTTATTTGCTTTTGTTTACTTGTTTCAGGTGCTCGAAGAAGGAAACGAAAGATAGTTGGAGTGAGGAAGCAAGGTCATCACCAAATGGGATAAGCATAGTAAGAGGTAGGCCCTCTTAATTGGTTCTAACCTAAGGAAATCTTCCATAGAATGTTTCTTTGTGGCTAGACCCACTCTCGAGATAGAGGAATTGTTTGTGTCCACACTTAGAATTTTACCTGCACCACACTACCACCATGATGACAATATTTCCTTCAGGCGTTGGTACACCTATGATAAAATCCATTAAGACCTCCTACCAACGCTAACTTGGAATGGATAATGGTTGTAAAATATTTTGGGCCTTAATTGTCTCAATTTTATTTTGTTTGCAAACTAAACATTATACCACAAAATTTTGAATATACGATTTAAGTTCATCCCAAAGAAACTCCTTCGTGACCATGTGGTAAGTTTTTAAAAATCCTAAGTGCCCTCTTATAGGAGAGGTGTGGAATTACAAAAGAACCTTTTGTTTGAGTTGGGATTTATTACATAGGTATAAGCAATCCTTTTATCATAGTGAGTCATTTTTCTAGACAAATGTATCAAATGCACAAATATCTTGTTGTAACTTCTAAGCAAGTGTCCAAACTTCTTCATCATTCTTCCATTCATCCCTTGCTTTAGTTATCTAATCAGGTTGGATAATATAAAATTCATAGAGAAATGCCTCCACATCCTCATCCTTTCTTGAGAGTGCATTTGTGACAAAATTTTACTTCCTCTTTTTGTAGATGACTTCAATTCATAACCCAACATATTTGTGACCCATTTTTTCTACTCTTCTAAAGATAATGTTTGTTCTAAAAAGTATTTAAGACTATCATGATATGTTTTTATCTTGAAGTGTCTTCCCATTAGGTAAGCGTGCCATTACTTCAGGGCATGTAGTATTGCCAACCTTTCCTTCTCATAAATAGGTTTGTGTAAATTCTTTCCCTTCATTGGACACCTTTCAAAGAAATAGGTCTTTCTTCTTGCATTAAAATAACACCATTGTCGTTTCCTGAGGAATCACATTTCACAATAAAGGTTTTTTCTTATGTCTAGTGTAGCTAAGACTAGAGCTCGAAAAATTTCTTCTTTAATATGTTCAAAGGCCTTAGTTGCTTCCGAGGTCTAAAAAAACCGCATCTTTCTTTAGTAATGTTGTTAGAGGTTCCACTATTTTCCCATAGTTCTTAAAAAATTTGTGATAATACCTTGTCAACCTAGGAAATCCTCAAAGATGTCTTAATATTGTGGGGATTTTCCATTCTTTTATGGCATTAATTGTTTTAGGATCTACCTTAACACCCCCATGAGATACATTATGAAACAAATATTCCACTTCCTCTACCCCAATGAAACATTTGGAGGATTTTGCATACAATTGTTTCTCCTCCAATAGTTTGAACACCCTGTCAACAGGTTGAACATGAACTTTCCAAGATTTGTGGTATATTAGTATATCATCAAAAAATACTAACACAATTTTTCTAGGGAAGGGTTTGAAAGTGGAATTCATCAAACCTTGAAATGTGGAAGGTGCGTTAGTCAAACCAAAAGGCATGACCAAAAATTCATAATGTCCTTCATGAGTTCTGAATTTTCTTTCTTCAAAATGCTTTTGTCTTCATCTTAATTTGACGATATCTTGAATGAATATCCAACTTGATGAAGTAAATTGATCCATGTAGTTCATCCAACAACTCATTAATGACAGGAATGGGAAATTTATATTTAATAGAGAAATTTTTGAGCTCTGTATATTCCAGACACATACATCATTATCCATCCTTCTTGTGCACCAATATTACTAGAGAAAGAAATAACTTTCGCTACGTTGAATTTTACCTTCCTCTAGCATTTCCACAACCATACGTTAAATTTCACTCTTATGTGCATAGGGATGTATGTTAGGGCTTACGTTTGGAGGAAAACTTCTTGGAATAAAGTTAATAGCATGATAATGATCGCGAATAGGTGGGAGACCTTTGGGAGTCTCAAATACCTTAGAATTATTGTTGAGGAATCTTTGGAGATCTTGAGAAATGGATGGATTAGATGTTTGAACATCTAGTGAGAATAATTTTGTAATTACCCTCATTGTTCCTTCTTCAAAATATTTGTTAGGCCATTGGACTTGATTATCCTCCCAAATTTCCTTGTGATACTCCTTAATTCAATTTATTTTCCTTCCCAGAAAAATTTCCTGCAAAATTATTAAAAAATAAAATATATTTTACCCAAAGATTGTAACCATTGGACTCCTAATACAACATCAAAACCACTCATTGGATTGGAAATCATTGGACTATTCAATACATATTCCCCTATGGTTAGATTGATATTATGACACTTCCATGAGAAATTTATAGTTGCTCCATCTGCAACCATCACTTGACAATGGTGTTGGATATAAAAATCAATTCAAATCATTAATTTTCTTACAATGAACAAAATTATGGGTACTAACCAAATCAATTAGCATTATTACCTTTTTCTTCTTGATATATCACTCTATATCGAGAGTTTGTGGAGTAGTAATTCTTGCGAATGCTTACAAGATATAGGTGGATTTGTTTCTCCTTTTTCAACGCTTAGGGTTGGTTCCTCGTGTATATCTTCTTCTTTTGATGTATCTTGTTCCTTTTTTTCCTCCTCATCAAAATTTATGTAAACTTATTTATTCTCAATATACTTATGACCTTTATTCTATTTTCTATCACAATTGTAACAAAGCCTTTTTCTCTCTTTTCCTCTAGTTGTTGTGGTGTCAACCTTGTGAGAGGCTAGGAGTGGAAACTCTTCAATCATTATAGTTGTGAGTGGTAAACCTCCTTGTTGCCATAATTTTACTTTTAACTCTTCTTTCAACCCTAAATGCATTTTCTAATGACTTAAGTTCCCAATGTTGAACCTCATGTTGGATATTATCCTTTAAATTCCCTATGGAAACATCAATTAGATACACCTCTAAAATATAAATTACCTTGATATTAAATCTTTTGAATTCCTCAATGCACTCCACAACTAAACCATTTTGTTTTCGATTTATCAATTGGCTAAAGAAGGTATTTCTCTTCGTATCTTCATAATGTGCTATCAATTCCTCCATAAAATATTGTCCAAGTGACTAGTGCTTTATGAGAACAAAGCTATTGATACCAATAAAAATGATTGGGTTCTGAATAGAAAAATGCAATGTGTACATTTTGTGTCCATTGCACATCGTGTAGACCAAAGAACTGCTTTATATGTAGTATCCATGTTATCAAATCCTTTTCGTCAAACTTCATCATCTCGATCTTTGGAATGTGGTGGATCTTCAACCCAAAGTTGGAGTCTCTAAAATAATGATACACATTCCTTTTTTGCTTATCATGATTTTCATGGAATACCTTATCACCACTAAAAAAAAATTCTTGTACCAAGTTTGTCAAACCTTCCATTTCTGCTTTTAAACCTTCCATTTTTTCTTTTAAACCATCCTTCAAACCTTCCATGTCCCATTTTATTTTTTCTTTTAAACCATCCATATTTGAATTCATCATCACTTCCAATTCATTTTTGGTTTCTATTTGTGAGAGCGAAAATTGTTGCATTTGTTCCAATAATTTTGATATACCATGTTGCATTTTTCCTCTTCTTCATGCATCACAATAGATATCGTTTTGGGCTTAATGGGTGTATCACTTTTATTTGTGAGACACTTTGGAAGGAAATAATGATATTTATGCTTTTCTATGTCTTTTGAATCACTGCAAAGTGATTTTTCAAACAAAAGTTACACAAAATTAAAAATACACACCTTTTAAGAGCTTGATTTTGAACTTGATGATCTCACTAGCCTTGAAATTGTTTGATATTTGTGTTTTTTCCCTCCCAAGTTCTAAACGTTTTTCATGAGGAAACTATTTTTGTCTTATTTCCAATGCCATAAGTCATATTAAGATTGGATTCTTCAAGATAAAGTTATGCCAAATATCCCACGATGACTTTTTTATGGACTGGTTCAATAGAGGAAACTTGTACGGGATGTCACATGTCATTATTTGAATCTTCATCCATAACACTCATACCTAGAAAAATATAGATTTTTTAATTTCAATCACTTTTTACAGAATTCAAATCTAATGCTCGAAGAGAAATTTATGATGGTTTTCCCTAGGAAACCTATTTGAGATTGAATTTTGGAGCATACAAAATCCCTAACTTAGACCATATATCTAAAAATATAGTGAACCAAGGTCTAATATTTTAACCAGATGTTGATAAATATTTCTCATCCATGTGATAACAATTTCACAATCTGAAGCTTCAAAGGAAAAAAATGAAAGTGAAAATTACATGATCACCTGTTTGAAGTAGCAAAACCTAGGATCAAGAGATCCAATACCAAATGTTACAGATAAAAATAACACAAAACCTAAGAAAAGATAGATCAACAACTTGATAATATTCCACTTTGAGGGGAAAAACTTCACTTACATCACGTAAATGAAAAATTCTTGGATGATTAAAATGACAAGACATCCTTGGTATATATAGGAGTCTAAACGGTCAAAATATAATTAGGGCACATAAAAATAATAATGTAAGGGAACAACAATAACAATAGTGGGTTTCTATGGGGCACAACAATAACAATATGTGGAATAAAATAGTGTTATAGGGACTTAACAATGAGAAACATATTGGCTAGTGATCTGAACCAGGTTATGGGATAATCTCGGCTATTAGTTCATCCCTCTGGGTGAGGAGACTTTTTGAAAGAAGGAAATGGTCCATTCTGACTGATATATGTGTCTTTCCTCCCCATATATTGGTGGTTTTCATATCCACCATATCATTATCCTCAATGAAGTCCTGGAAGTCCTCTAACTCAATTTCCAATTGCTATTGTCCCCCTTTTTTCATCTAGGTATGTTATCATGTGGAAATCTCCACCAATTGTCCATTTTTTCTTTTAAATTCTCATAGGGAGAGGATGGAGGTGTTGGAGCATTTCTTGCCTCCAGGTTAGAAGTCAATGGTCATAGAGGTTAGACAAGAAACCACGTAGATCAGTACCCAATAGATGAAAGGAGATAGAGAGAACAATGGTCTCTAGAGAGATACCTACAATAGTGAACCTAGTTGGATCCCAGCTTATGTAAAGTCCTCTTTATTCTCCTTTGGTGTTAACATCTATGACTTTTGTTTTCTTTGAGAGATAAGACATTATCTGTTCAAACTCTGAACTAGTGCATTTAGTTTCCGGAATTACATGATGGTTGGAAGCTCTTGTTGATTCTTCTGATGAAGAATACATTGTTTAGAGGGGCTATTCAGACACCTTATGTTCCATCAGATTACCTTAATGAGAAAGATGATTTTTTAGAGGCATAGATCTTCGATGTTTTCTTGTATTGGCTTGAGTCGACTAGTTTCCTTCCTAACATATATATTTTTTGGAGAGTTTATTTCCTACCCCTCTACTTGAAATCTTTGTGTGAACTTTTTCCATATTTAGTGGTTATGCTTTGGATTCCTAGCCTCTAAGAGGATTTGGCCTTTTAGATTGCAACTACTAGAAGATTGATCTACTTATGAGGGATTGATTCTATATCAGTGTGACAACATGCATGTTCCAAGGCCATTAGATAGAACCTTTATATGTCCACGAAATCATTGTATCTCAGAGCTCTTACCTGGGAGTGACTCATCATTGTCTTTACTGGGTTCTCCCATGGGTTTCTTACCTTTTCTTTCTCAAGGTACTTCAAAAGTGATGTATTCCTCTAGAGCCCTTGAACCTTCCAACAAATTAGCTAAGACATCAAAGTTTTTGCTCGTAGCCTATCTCTTGGGTGCATCTTCAAAGTTTTTGCTCGTAGCCTATCTCTTGGATGTGTTGGTATTTTTGGTATGGCACCTCTTTGTAGGAATTTTTGTGAAACCATATCCATCCTTATTCATTCCCTCTCTTGTGTCCTTTTCTTCCTCTCTAGCGTCATTGAGAGGACATTAACAGAATAGGTGCCCATGAATAATGTATCTCCTACAATAATAGGGCACATGCTCATAGTTAATGGTTTGTGTCCAATATCTATCTTATGATTCTAGAGTGATTGCTTTTGGGAGCATGTCAGAAATTTCACATATACACATATACGTACATAAGAGGTATACATACCCTGCTTTATTTGATCCAATAGGTGAACAAATTATCCCAACTTATTGTCGATCTCCTCTAGTGTCTTCAAACCCAATTATTCGTGAGGAGGGGAATACATGTGGATCCAAATCACAGCCCAACAAACATCTTCTTTGTAAGGGTTGAAGTGTTCCACTTAGTGATGCATGTACAAGTGAGTCCAGTAGAAGTAAGCCCCCCCTGACCTCCCCCATGCTCCCCCCCCCCCCCCCCCCACATCACCACAACGTTTAAATCTTCTAATGAAGAACCTTTTTGATCTTGGTTTTACCTCAGTCAGCCTTTGGCTTCCATCTTGCAATGATCCACTAGAGGAGGGAGTTTTTCGTTGGCCATATCCCTACAAACTTGCATATCAATGCATGATCTTGCATGTCTTGGATTCTTGTGTTCAACCTAGTTCAAGAGATGTAAATCCAAGATAGTTTTGTTGACTTAGCACTGTAGGTGATCGTGCTCTTCTGAGCGAGTATTGTATGTGTGAGAATCCCTACAGAGCCTGACTTGATGGTCTCTGTAGAAGTTCACCTGCCACCCCCCCTATCAGGACCAAGAGTTGAGTCGAGTGTGCTAGTGTGCGACGGGTTCCTGAACTCGGTTATGTGCACCGAGTTATGTGGAGGCAAACTCGGTTGTGCGATGGTGGGTAAACTTCTCGATTTTATGCGACAAGTCGAGTCAGGCACACCCACGTGTGCGACGAGTGCCTGAGCTCAGTTATTTGCGACAAGTCGTACAAGGGCATTCTTGGTTATGTGCGACGAGTCGTGTGGTGGCGTTCTCGATTTTGTGCAACAGACAGGTGCGCCCATGTG
The DNA here is from genome assembly GCA_031772625.1 of Pinus tabuliformis. Taxonomy (NCBI): domain Eukaryota; kingdom Viridiplantae; phylum Streptophyta; class Pinopsida; order Pinales; family Pinaceae; genus Pinus; species Pinus tabuliformis. The sequence goes on from CM062807.1 coordinate 510,124,876, forward strand.
CGATGGGCAGGTAGGCCCTAAGACGTGTGACGGTGTGGAGGTCGACTTAACTTAAGTGGACCCGAGAGACATGGAGATATGGCTCGGCCGATATGTAGAAATGGGTAGGCCGACCCATACCTGGGTGGACGGCCGTGTCACTTGAGTGTGGAGACATGGGTATATATACACCTTGATGGAGAGCATTCAAAGCATGAAAAAACAACAAAACATCAACGAAAAAACTTGGTCTAAAGTTTCGTAGAGTTTGGGAGACATAAGGAGAAAACTGAAGGTTGGGGGAGGCTGAATGAGCGCGAGCCGAGCTGAACGATCTAGACGAGTTTGAATGACCTGGGTGAGGCTGAATGGCTGCGGGCTAAGCTGAACAACCTGGGCGGGTCTAAACGACCTTGATGAGGCTGAACAGTCGCAAGCCAAGCTAAACGACCTGGGTGGGTCTGAATGACTTGGGCGAGGTTGAACGATTGTGGGCCGAGCTGAATGGCCTGGACAAGGCTCAACGACTGTAGGGCGAGTTAAATGGTCACAGGCTTAGCTGAACAGCCTGGGAAGGCTGAATGATTGTGGGTTGAGCTGAACGACTGCGCGTCAAGATGAATGACCTGGACAAGGCTAAACGATTGCAAGCAGGGTTGAATGGCCTGGGTAAGGTTGAACGATTGTGCGCTGAGCTGAACAACCTGAGTAAGGTTGAACAACTGTGGGCCAAGCTGAACGATCTGACTAGGGATAAACGACTGGGGCAGGGCTGAATTACCGGTGTGATAGCAAAGTTGCGGAGTTGTTCTAAGGCAAGGAAATTTGTGGTTTCCTCATATTTGTGTGGGCAACAAGAAGCTATCAAATGTGAGGTTGTGACACGACATTTGGTGGATTGTGCAAGCCAAGGTGGTTGGTAGTACAAGACTATTGTAAAACTTGTAATTGTATCTTAATGTACATTACTTTTTATATTACTGATACAAGCAAACTTTATGGGAGTTTCCCCTCCCAAGTATAATTGTGTATACTTGTATGGTTTATAATTTCCACTACATAATGAAGATGATGAATTTTAATTGAAGTAAATGTTATTCCGCTGCATTGTTAACACTTGAAGAATTGGAAAATTGGCTAAGTGTTGGAGTTAGGCGTAGTCCATACACTCTAGTATTGGTGAAAAGAAAAAGTGTAGTGGTGCCACACCTGCGTATGTGCGGTTGAAAGACTACCTCCGGGATAGGGGCATGACATGTGGTATCAGAGCTTTATTCAAGGTGAGTCGATTTAATTGAAATTTGAAGAAAAGTGAAGCAAGTGGTAAAGTAGTATGCCTAAGCCAAGCTGAACGACGAGACATGGTAAGTTGGGAAGAATGACATGGGAGGCGCTTACTGACCCTATACAGGTTGAGGCATATGAAAGAAGGGAACCCATGGATTTCAAATGAACTTGAGGTCTTGGAAAGGAATGTTGAAGAAGAGCTTCTTTGACCCGATTGGGAAATGGAGCAGGATGTAGCTGTAGATTGTGATGAAGAAGAAGAAGTCGTGATATATGAGGATGTTGTAGATGTGACAATGATGGAGGAATAACTTGAGGCACCATTGATTTCTCAAGTTGGACTAGGATCATACATATTGGAGTCATTGATGGATGAAGGCACTCACATGGAGGAGCCTCATGATGAAGTAAGTATTGTTGTTACTTGTGTTTCATTGGAGCTTTTGGAGGATGGGCCATGTGCAAGGAAGGGCAAAGAAAGTTTTCTGATGTGATGGACAACCTTACCATGGATGTCTACGATGATACCTTGTGTTAAGAAGCAAGGAACATTGATTGTTGCAGAGCTTGTTGGGGTAGTTTGCGATCTCATGGAAGGGGATGCAAATGCTTGTGACAAGGGAAGAACATCATGATCATTGTGGAGGATGGTTCGTGCTTTAGCCATATGGATAATTGTCTAAGTGCTTGGGATGACTCATGGACATAATGGAGAGAGGGCACACCAGAGTTATGATGATATAATACTTGGGTGAACTTCTTCATGCCTGAGACCAAGAGGCAGTGTTGGTGGACCTTTAGTGGGGGAGACAACGACAATGGAAAGAACTCGTGACATGATAAGATGTGATATGTGGTTTGACTGACCGAGGTCACTAAACCTAATTGGGGACTAGGATGAGATGACCGATGTTGTGATGAGTCTACTTAGTTAGACAACATGGGCAGCTTGAGTCATGGACATCGAGTTGGATAGATGGAGCATGGCAGACTTCTTGCAAGGACATTATGCAGGAGCACTTGTAGAGATGTAACTTATGGGCATCCAATGAAGAGTGCCAAGGAAGGGATGTTGTGGGGATGGACTTGTTGATGCAACATGGATATATTTTACAGATCAGCCGATGGGGATGTTGTGGACTTTTGTACAACAAGGCCATGGACTGGTTGGATTTGTGAGCATATTATGGGAATATTCATACCACATAAAGGGCAGAGGCATCTTGCAGTGGAATTTGAGACCGAGACATGTATGCTTTGCCGAGATGTTGGATGGAGATGATTCATGGGAGCTCATGATGACTTGAGATAGTTGTAGCCATTGGAGACTTCATGTTATGGTGGTCTTGGAGTATCTAATTCATTGAGCAGATGAGGTCAGTGGTATACCTAACTTTGATGCAGTATGGGATGCATAATTTTCAGCATATTTATGCGGTGTTTTCAGAGGGAGTGACTTGATGGAGGTGATCAAGACGAGACACTTTGGAGTTGATGAAGTTGCAGTGATGGTGATACCTTGGTGGTAGCACTTGGGCATGGGTTTAGTTGATGATACTTGACCACTTTGATAGACATGGTGGTTGATTGGTTTATGACCATGGGAAGCAAATGGATGATGAGGTAGGTATGGACTTTCCCTTTGGCAGGTTTGATGAATGACATATTAAGATGAGATGGAGGTTGCTTCATGAACCTAGATATGGCAAATTGAGCATTGGTTTGATGAGAGGAGCTCTTCATTTTGAGGAGATGAACCTCACATATATGGATGATGATGCTTGGATAGATGCAACTGATTTTTATTCAACACATTGACACTAGCATCATGGATAACATGTTGCAATGAGATGGAGACTACTTCATGGACCTAGGCATGACTTACTTTACATTTTGATGGAGGTGGGATGGATTCTTGCTCGAGTTGATGCTGTGATGGGATACTAAGAGAAATGACTGATGATGGCACGAGGAAGTGCATTTTCATGGTTTGAACATGACAGTTGGATTAGCTACCCAACTAGTTCGAGTCATGGCGTTGGCAGTGTATTGAGATATGTTTGAGTTGAGTTGGAGTATCATGACAACAGTTCACATAATGATGATACATGATGGAGTCGAAACGATATATGTTGCAGCGATAACATGTAGCTTGAGTTGGAGGGACCAACCTTCCATGGTGGGGTAGCATGTGGAGATTGCGACAAATGTGGTTAATGATCATGGATTGAGGAGACTTTCGCATTTATGGAGTCATGAGCCTTGCTGGTTCGTGCGATGATTGAGAAGAATTTGGTAGCATGGAAAATTTGGAGATGTTGGAGCTAGCGACACTTTGCGATGATGTATGATGGAGTTGTCGAGGATGACAACCTTATTTAGAGTGGGAGTGGATGTTAGGCCCAAGAGTTGAGTCGGGTGTGCTTGTGTGCGACGGGAACCCAAATTCAGTTATGTGCACCGAGTTGTGTGGAGGCAAACTCGGTTTTGTGCAATGCTGGGTAGACTTCTCGGTTTTATGCGACAAGTCGAGTCAGGCGTGCCCACATGCGCGACGGGTGCCCGAGCTCGATTATGTGCAACAAGTCATGCAGAGGCATTCTTGATTATGTGCGACAAGTCGTGTGGTGGCATCCTCGGTTTTGTACGATGGATGGGCGTGCCCAAGTGCGATGAGCGGGCGTGCCCCAAGACGTGACGGTGTGGAGGCTGACTTAACTTAAGTGGACCTGACGGACATGGAAATGTGGCTAGGCCAACGTGTAGAAATGGGCAAGTCGACCCATACCTGGGTGGACGACCGTGTCACTTCAGTGTGGAGACATGGATATATATACGCCTTGATGGAGAGCATTCAAGGAATGAAAAAACAACAAAACATCAAGGGTGAAACTTGGTCTCAAGTTTAGTAAAGTTTGGGAGACATAAGGAGAAAACTGAAGATTGGGCAAGGTTGAACAGGCGCGGGCCGACTTGAACGATCTGGGCTAGTCTGAACGAGCTGGGCGAGGGTGAATGGCCATGGGCCGAGTTGAATGACCTAGGTGGCTTTGGATAACCTGAGCGAGGCTAAACGGCCGTGGGCTGAGTTGAACAACTTAGGCGGGTCTCAACGACCTCAGTGAGGCTAAACGATTGCAGGCTGGAATGAATGGCCTGGGCAAGGCTGAATAAATACGGACCGATCTGAACGACCTAGGAAAGGCTGAAGGACTGCGGGCCAAAATGAACGACTGCAAGCTGAGCTGAGCGACCTGGGAAAGGTTGAACGACTATGGGCCGAGTTGAACGATCAGGGCAGGGATGAATGTCTTGAGCAGGGATGAACGAATGGTGTGACAACAAAGTTGCAGAATTGTTTTAAGGCAAGGAAACTTGGGGTTTCCTCATATTTGTGTGGGCAACAAGCAGTTGGCAGTTGTGAGGTTGTGGCACAACATTTGGTGGATTGTGTAGGCCAAGGTAGTTGGTAGCAAAAGGGTGTTGTAAAACCTGTAATTGTATATTATTGTACATTACTGTTTATATTACTGATACGAGCAGACTTTACGGGAATTGCCCCTCCCAAGTATAATTGTGTATACTTGTATGGTTTATGATTTCTGCTTCATATAACACAAGAGTGTTGTAAAACCTGTAATTATATATTATTATACATTTACGAGCAGACTTTATGGGAATTTCCCCTCCCAAGTATAATTGTGTATACTTGTATGGTTTATGATTTCCGTTTCATATAACACAAGACTGTTGTAAAACCTGTAATTGTATATTATTGTACATTACTGTTTATATTACTGATACGAGCAGACTTTACGGAAGTTGCCCCTCCCAAGTATAATTGTGTATGCTTGTATGGTTTATGATTTCCGCTTTATAATGAAGATGATGAATGTTAATTGAAGTAAATGTTATTCTGCTGCATTGTCAACACTTGAAGAATCGGAAAATTGGCTAAGTGTTGGAGTTAGGCGTAGTGCATACACTCTAGTATTGATGAAAAGAAAAAGTGTAGTGGTGTCGCCCCCTGTCTATGGGCAGTTGAAAAACTACCGTGAGGATAGGGGCGTGACACTCTCTTATGTAGCCATTCCTCAAAGAATGGAAAAGAAAAAAAAGAATAGAGAAGGCAGGAAAAGAAAGGTACTAGATTACAGGTACAGTGAGCATGAACCTTAAGGATATCTGCGTTTAAGACATCATTCTTTACAAAGTTTTGTTATAGTTTAATCGTGATTGTTTTCTTATATATCTTTTTAAAATTTTGATAATGCGAAATATATAATAAACCAGAATATTTACTCATAATCAACGGATAAAATATAATTATGCCAAGCGCTAATTAACCAGCAAATTTATGAAATTATGTCATATGCTCATAGCATATCTTTATTTATGTTAATTATAAACTTGAAAAGGTTTTGAAACTTTTATATATATATGAATGACTTTAATTGTTTTGAATTGTTCTTATCCTTCATATTGGGAAATATTAAGGAATTTGCACTTGAGTAAGAAGTTGTTTATAATGCGACTTTTTGAAGATTTCGGTGACGGAATCCGGCGAAGAAATTGAGGTCAAATCTTGATTTCTTGCAGTTAAAATGGTTTTTTAACTGCATATTTGGATTCAGCACCCTAAAAAACCCCTGGGACGCTTTCATTATGCAGAAACTAGCTATCAAACTTGCGATTCCAATAATTCTTGCCGGATTTCGACCGGAAAAATCCACCGGAAAGACTTTCAAAAAGTAGCCTTATAGACAACTCCCTTGAGTAAAGCTGACAGCTACATGCGAAAAACTCTAATAAAATGTAAACGTGGAAAAGAAACGAAGAAAAAGGGTATTCCTCAGCAGTCTCGTAATCATAATGCATCATTTAAAAAAGAAAAAGGGTATTCCTGAGCAGTCTCATAATCATAATGCTATCATTTAAAATGGACAAAAATAACGAGGGGAGTTAAATGGTACACCTCATTACAGCAGCCTCATAATAGAGCATGTAAAGGATTCACCGTTTTCGGAATTTATCAATGCTAATATGACAATTGCGTTTTACATTCAATATCAAGATCTGGCAGGAGAAAAAATGAATTGATAGCAGTCAGACAATTCTCTGGTTCTCAATATGATCGAGCGCAGGGGATTTGAACTCTTGCCATTGCAGAGATCAAGGCTGTAGTTGCAGGTTCCCCCGCTTGAACCAAATGAAAAATATCATCGTTTTATGTTGTCAATCTTGTCTTCTCTCCTTTACAAGCATATTTACATGATTACTGTAGCCATGCTTATCATATGATGTACACTTTCACCATTAAAAAAAATTAGATCTCTCAAACAGATAACTTTTCAAGAATAGATGTCTTGGTAGCAGCTAAATGAAGCGGCGGTTTGTCGTTAGTAAACTTTTTAAACTGGTAATTAGGATCCCCATGCTGAAAATGATGGATTCTATAGAGGTGCCATGATTCCTCTAACACTGAATAAACCTATCAATCCAGTTTCGAATTAATTATTCTTGTCTTCAGGGATACTCTCCAGCAATGGCCGCCATCTACCGTCACTGCTGATCCGCGCTGCAGTACAACAATTCTTGGCCAACAAAGCTTCCATGGCCTCCCGCTTAGACGAACCACTAGCCAGCAATTCCGCCAGATTTTGCTTTCTGATGACCACTTTAACCCTCACAACAACTTTTCCTGTATTGTCACAAGAAAGGGCTGGCTTTGATGAGCCCACATCTTTTTCTTCGCCGCTGGTTGCTGTGCTAATTCTATCTGTGCGCATTTGTTCATCACGGCCATTTTTGCTATGGTCCGAGTTAGGCGCAATACAGTTCCCCATTTTACTTAACAGGATATTGTTAATATGGACGACTCAGACTCCAGCCTAGCATCTGTTTGTCAATCAATTGTGTTTCAGTTATTAGACAACGTATGTTACGCCATAACATAGATATTATATAACAATTATGTGCAGCTTTGAGTTGAGGAGCAATTGAATGTTCAAATCGATGACCGTAAGTAGCACGTCCAAGAAAAAGAAGGCGGTCGACTCGGGGCGGCCCGACTGGTCATATGATGAATTATGTCAAACGGCAATACAATTGACATCCAAGAACTCCATTGGAGGTGGTAAGCGTAAATAGTACGTTGAAAGAAATCCAGTCAGTGAAGATCAAACCGCGTGGGCTGGAGTTCAAGAAAATGTGTACATAGTCAGATTAACTAAAACGCTTCTTCTTCGTTTGAATTTGGATGCGACCCATTTGTTTATTTTTACAATATGTTGTTGATTTGATGGGAGTTACTTTGGTAATTCATAAATATTTTTATGGGATGTAATATAATCGTGTGGGTTTAATGGTTAATTGTATGTGTTTTTTCTAAGAAGGTACAGTTTTAAAATTAAAAGGGTAAAGTATGTATGTGTTTTTAGATTTAGTAGTCAAATGGGAGGTGGGTCCCTTATTCCACAAACAAAAGGTTTTATACACCAATTTGGTGTTTGGCTTCACTATAACCTTAAAATTAGATAATAATAACAATAATTGTAAAAAAAAATTCGGCGTAAATCACATGTAGACAGACCTTTGTCGACACGTTTTCGAACCAACCACTGTGGTTCATTGTCAGGACAAGTTAAAGACAGATCCAACTTTGCATGTTAAATAGTCAGCCTCCCACGGCTAATTTTGAGTTAAGGACCAGAGTCAAAAAGTCAATTTTATAATTTAGTTATATTAGGTGACCATACCTTTAAAATATATATAAAAATATTTTATAAATAAAATAATTGGTGCTTACTTTAATATTTAGTTAAAAAGTATAAAAATTATAAGTTATTAGAAATATTTAGTTATATGGAAAACTTTTCTTTCAAAATGTTAGTTAGAATGAAAATATATTAAAAAATAATAATAATAAATAAATAAATAAAATAAAATAAAACTAAATAAATAAATAATAATAAAATAAAATAAATATATAAAAAATATAAATTCAATTCAATTGAAAACTTAGTTACTCAAGATAAAAGTTAGTTAAAAAAATAAAAAAATAAAAGATAAAAAATAAAAAAATTAATGAATAATTAAATAGATAAAAATAATAAATAAATATACCCAAAAAATAATAATAATAATAATAAATAAATAAATAAAAATAAAATAAAATAAATAATGATAGATATATATAAGTATACCCAAAAAAAAGGACGACACAAAATAAAAAGGAGAGGGACAGGAAAAAAGACCATTAAAAAACCATAGAGCAAGAAGGATAAACCCTAGGAGGAAGGAAGGCTCCAGGGGGAACAACGAAAGCTAGAAAAGGATAAAATAAGGGGGGGAGAGAAAGAAAGATTAAGACGAAAGGGCCAGGATCCAACAGCTACTGATCTTCTAGCCGTCATCTCTATTGAGATTGTTAGACCTTCTTTCAATCTCAATAGCTTCCTTGAATTTTCAATGATGGAACTGAGTAACTTTAGCAACAACTTTGGCCTCCTCTATACAAACATGATGATTGGTCTTTTCCACATGCTCTGCTAACGCTGAAGACTTGGTTCTCCCATCTCTTAAGTCAGCTGCATGTTCGTTGATCCTCTGATGGATGGAGCATCCTGTTTCCCCAATATAGGGGGTCCCACAAGAACAAGGGATCAAGTAGACACCCTTCATGTCCTTAGGGTCAACGGGATCTTTCACCGATCGGAGGAATTTACGAATGGTGTTGAGGGGCCTAAAGGTTGAGGGAATATCATACCTCTTAAGGATTCGAGCAATCTTGTCTGTGGTCCCTTGGACATAGGGAAGATGGACACCTAGTCGGTGCTTTTTCGGTTCTTTATTAATTAACGCATTTTTAGAGGCTTTAAGGAAAGCCTTTTGACCTAGGCACCTACTATAGCCATTCTCCACAAAGACATTAAGGAGATGGGATTTCTCCTTATCAAAGCTCTTATTATCATAAATCCTAAGGGCACGAGTAGCGAGGGTGTTAAGAACACCCATCTTTTGAGCAGGGAAATGATGGGAATCGGCATGAAGATACTGCTCAGTATGTGTTTTCTTCCGGAATACTGAGTGGGAGAGTGAGCCGTTCTTATTCTTAGATATAAGAATATCCAGGAAAGCGAGACAACCATTGACCTCTTTTTCCATGGTGAACTTAATAGCAGAGGACTGACAGTTGAGGTGATTGAAGAAGTGATCCAGGTCTTCTTGGCTATGGGACCAGATGACATTAGTGTCATCTACATACCTTTTCCATAGCTTGGGAAGGAGACGAGCCGAGGCTAAAGCTTTGTCCCACAAACAAGGGGTTCTAACCTACAAATAAGAAAAAATATCAAATTTAATTAGAATTGCAATTTCATACTTTCACTTAGAAAGAATAAATTAGAAAATAAAATTGAGATCAAATTAAATTGTATATAACTGTAATTATAGTTATAATTATAATTAACTAATATTAAAAAAATAATTATTATAAAATTTATTTTTTTCTTATTTAAATAATTTTTAATTAAATTATAGTTTTTAATCTATCAGATTATATTTTTAAATATATAAATGAACTTAATATCCATAAATATTTATATTACATTAATATTATATAACTTAAACAATTAATATTTAAGATTTTATACACTTCAAATTTGTAACAAATATTTGATTCTACACCCTTCAAATTTTTAACAAGTATTTTGGAAAAGAATTACCACTATGTTATGACCTTAGTTCTTATATGTTGTCGAGAACTTTATTTGATGACTATCGTTTTGTTGTCCTTATTAGTCCTTGCGTTCGGCATAGCAGGGACTATAACGTTCGATCGAGCATTGACCAGGTATTAGTTGCCATTGACCACGCTGTTCACCAACATTTAAGCTAAGGTTTGGGCATTTCAATTTCGCGCAATGAAATTTTAACCAAACTTTTCTCTTAGACCTCTTATTGGAAACCTCACTTGTTTCGAGACACATTACGATGGACATGGTTATTTTATCCAAAGTTTATTTGTTTTGCTACTCAAAGTTTTCTTTTCATGCATGTTCAGGGTGCCTGTTTTCCTTTCATGCATGTTCTTCGTGCCCTGCATGCAGCCACTGCTAGATGTCTAATGGTTGTGCATAGGCATCCACGTTTGTCCACAAATCCTTCCTCTGGAGCAGAGCAGAGAGTGAGTTTCAGTTTCAAGTTAGTTTCAGGAGCAGAGCAGAGAGTGTCAGGAGTAAAGCAGGGAGTGAGTTTCGAGTGTGCGTACCCTTTGTCTTTAATTTCGGTGATCCCAAGGTAGAGTCAGGTGTCAAGGGATTCTAATGCAAAGTAGAGTTTCAGTTTCAGGGTTGGAGCAGTTTCAGTTTCGGGGTTTCAGGATATCATGGTCCTATGTCCTCTTTTGTAGGTAGCATGACTACTAGATCGAGACCGAGTAAGAGCAGTGGTTTAAGTGCCAAGCACAGGCAAAGACAAAGGTTGCAGAGCAAAACTCGAAGATCCTGAGGCCGAAGGGTTTTGTAGGCAGCATGACTACCAGATCGAGACCGAGTAAGAGCAGTGGTTTAAGTGCCAAGCACGGGCAAAGACAAAGGTTGCAGAGCAAAACTCGAAGATCTTGAGGCCAAAGGAGGTTTTCAAAACTAGAAGATCCTAAAGCCGAAGGGGTTTTTCAATATAGATATGTTTCCGAAGGGGGTTTTCGAAGGGGGTTTTCGATATAGATCTGTTGGCTTGGTAAAGCAAGCAGAAGAAGAGAATGTAGTTAAGGCAAAAAAGGAAGGCGCTTAATAGAGGGAGGTCAGACGAAAGACTCGCAGGCAGCATGCATATAGGTAGGAAGGAGTAGGGGCATGCCTACCTTAACGCAGCTCAGTGGTGGTGGAAAAGCTAGAACTAGGGACTCCTGTTCCCATAGGGAGATTTTAGGATGAATGAGGATGAAAGTCAGAAACCGAGAAAACTCGGCGGTCTCCTCGTTGAGGCCGAAATGAGCCGAAAGTACTCGCAGGAAGCATGCATATAGGTAGGAAGGAGTAGGGGCATGCCTACCTTAACGCAGCTCAGTGGTGGTGAAAAAGCTGGAACCAGGGACTCTGCTACGGCATCTAATGGACCTAAACCGCAAGCACGACAAAGGAATAGAGTTGTGGTCGGGGCGCGGTTAGTGAAAATAAAAGCAAGAGAGGCAGTTCTGCACAACTTTACCAGAGGCTCAGGGTTAGGGTCTAACTATCATGCAGGATTAAAAGCTCTATGATGGAAAATAGTTGAGCGGCTTTCTGCAATGTCTCTATCTTTCTTTGCGGGCTTCGACATCCAAAACGTTCAAGGTATTTTGGCATAATTTTATTTTAGAAAACCTGCTTTTGTGGCCGTCATTGTATATTCTGACCCGATTCTGTGAAGCTTCACCAAAAGCTTCGGATGGAAGTACTAGAGCTTGCTGGTTCGCTAGATGGCTTGTTAGATGGTGGGAAGCTTGTGAACTGGAGAGCTGGGAAGTTGGATGGTGAAAGGTAAATGAAATTTGTAATGGAGCTTGTGAACTGGGGAGTTGGGAAGCTAGAGCAGAAGCTGGATGGTGAAAGGTAAATGAAATCTGTAATGGAGGGAATGGGAAGCTAGAGTAGAAGCTGGATGGTGAAAGGTAAATGAAATCTGTAATGGAGGGAAAGCAGTGATGATGCTTCAATCAAAGGTAAGCAAGAAAGTAGGTGTCTGGACTTTTTTATTTGCATTTATTTATTTACAGTGTCTAAGGTTTAAGGTCTGGAGCTGAGCAATCCATTCCACCTAGCTAGGAAGTAGACACGTAGAGGAAGTAGACATGTGTTGGGCATGCAAGAGAGACAAGTAGTAAGGTCGTAGGCCCTAGGCCCACATAGGCAGGGAAGTGGTAAAATTGTGGGCCCACAGGGTTTTACGTGTTGAATTATTTTTTTGTATGAAACATTTTTTTGCATGTGTTACAGGCATCTTTTAGTTTCTTTTTTTAATGCATTACAGGTGTCTTCTAGTTTTTTTGTGGGTCTTATAGGTCTTATTTTGTAAAAGCTCTGTCTTTACCTTGATACATTACAGTTTGTACAGTTTGTCTTTACGTGTATACATTACATTACAATTTGAGAGCAGTGAACTGTGACAACTTTTGAAGTCCAACTTAAGTCCAGCTTTATTTGACAGGTATGGTCGTGAGCCCTACGGAATTACAATCGATCAAAAAATTTATTTAGCAGGATTGAATTGTACCAATTCTACTTTTTCTGCAGCTACATTCTCTGTGAAATACATTTTCATTATGTTAATTCAAGACCTTTATTTAAAGAAATATATAGAAATTGCAATAAGTTGCTCGGATGCCCAAATTTTCTCTTGAAATCTTCTTTGAATATTTCTAACAAAATCTGGTCTCTGTCGAATTTCAATTTTTCCTTTGATGGTTTAAAGTTATTTTCAAATCCAGAATTTATTTACCATTTAGTTCCAGCTAAGGTAGTAGTCTGGGTTTCACCACAAACTGTTGAAGCACCTGTAGAAGAATCCTAATAAAAAGCAAAGGTAGCAACAAAGCTAGTTCCATAGCGCGTGGCTTCAAATGGGCAAGGTAGTAGTCTGATTTTGAGCCATCCTCCTTTTCCTTTGAGCATTATACAGTAAACTTTGACAAATAAAATCTCATAAGGTTGGAAAAAATCTTGCTAGTCTCAAAAACAGAGAAAAACACCATGAATTAGCTATATATGGCAATTTCCTTTTTCACTTAGGTAGCTTCCCTCACGGACTTAATGACATTGGGTGGCTATGTGTAGGAGATTTATGGTGATATATATGATCGATGCCTCGACTTATGCTGTTGGCTTATGTGAATGCATTGATGAAATTATTCTAGAGTGCTCGTTATTAGGCATTTGCAGTAGATTTATGTGAATGTATTGATGAAATTATTCTGTGTCTAGGGATTCAATTCTATATAAAGAATTATTGCCTCTACCTTCTACGGCTTACTCCAGTGCTTCCTCTGGGGCCAATGCCTCTGCTGCTTACTCTGGTGCCTCCTCTAGGGCCAATTCTCAACTGTAGCTCCGGCTGCCTATGCCTATCCAGCTCTATCTGCGTTCATGTATTCCACCGACCATAACTGACTGCTGGCAATGATCATGATAGCAGACGGCATAGTGAAATGCTTTTAATATTGAATTTATAGGTTAAGGAGAATGAGATATGATGAACGTTGAGCAGAAAAGTGAATGAGAGATGATGAAATTAATGCTTCAATTAGAGGGATTGTGTTCTTAATTTAGAGAATATATATGTGAGAGAACTAATATTTGGTGGTATAATGTACAAAAAGAATCACCAAAAGTTTGTGAATATCTTCCTAGAAAATTCGGTTGCTCTATTTCAACTACATACAAAGATATCAGACCTTGTAGACTGAGCTTTCTCCAGCTATAAGCATCCATTTAAGTTGAGGAATTTAAGGTTTATGAGACTTGAAAGTGTCCAATTCCTGGCAATTTCATTCTTGCTAATGTTTATGGCAAGGCAATATTTTGTGAAATGTCAATAGTTTGGAACCAAGGGTAAACACATTCAACCATCCCTATCTCTGATATGGATGCTTTCTTCAATGTGAGATCTCTTAAAACAGCCACTGATTCTTTGTATATGAAAATTCCAAACAACTCTGTTATTAATATGTATATGTAATTAATGATTTAAAATATCATATTTATATAGCTTTATCTTTTGAGCTCAGATATAACACCATCTAAATCATATTCAACAGGTAGATTATATTCATTCTTAGCCATGGGTGTAATGGTCTGAAATTTATTATTATGTTTTTGTTTATACTTGGCTATTAATTTTTATAATCCTGTTTTGTATATTATTTTGGCGCATTGTTTTCCGAGGGATTGTTTGCTTCAGCACTGTATTTTTGCTTAAAATTGTTCAATGAATAATCGCGTGCCTGATATTAGCTATATCTGACTAAGTGGAGGGGTTGTGTCGCCCTACTAAAGAGTTTACAATTTTTTTGGTTAGTATTACAAAGTTTAACCTTTAATAGCCATTTACTTTGGTGTGAATTCACTGGACCAAAGTGTTCATTGTGTTGTTATGCCCTGCCTCTAAAATAAATCGGTTTGTTTTTCCAGTTCATGTAATTAACTTGGTAGACAAAGAAAAACAGCAATTTCTTTTTTCACTTAGGTGGCTTCCCTCGCGAACTTAATGACATTGGGTGGCTATGTGTAGGAGATTTATGGTGATATATTTGGTGAAATTATTCTACAGAATATGTTATGGCTAGGCTACTAGTGATGGGTGGATTGGTTATCTAATATCAGTGCCTGCATTGTTTCTAGGTACATTAGCACTAAGGTTGTGCTTGGACTGCATGCATCATATGACACCTCCAAAGCTGTTGACACACATAAAATGGGGGAGCTTGATGATTTAGAGCAAGTGTCTGTAGTGGAAGGAGCAAATGGAGTTCCACATAATAGGCCCCAAGATATCCTGTACATAGATGGCTTCCAGTTTTCTGTTATTATTAGAAATTTATGAAGGTTTTAAATTAAATATGATTAACTCAAAGTTTACATGTAATAACACCGTGGGGAAAATGCATGAAGATGCAACTTCCATAATGATCATTACAACATCAGTTATAGCATTTTTCACAAGCCTAGATGTCCTCTCCAACCTACTATCCATCAACAAAGGACTCGGTAGCAACTTTTCCATCCCAGTGATTTTCATTATGTCTTTCTACTGCTTTTTTATCAAGTTATATTGCTTTCCAAAGAGATTTTTTCATTTCCAATTCCTTTGTCATTTCTAAATATGACTTGTTGCTAGAAATTTGATATTTGATTGGCAACATAATGCAAGACCCTATTGTTTCAATATATCTATTTTGTTGGAAACAATCATCTTCAATTTTTGCTGATCTCATCAATATTTTTTGCAAATCTGTAGATAACAGCAATAGTAAAACTTGCTAAAGTAATTGAGTTTCTGTGAAGACAATTGCACAAGGCAAATTCGGTAAGAAATTGGAAATGATGGAAGAAATAATAGATGTTGACAGTTACAAATTCATATTACAATGCATTGTGCCTGACTGAAAGTGTAAAATTGGAACATGTTAAAATTACTGCAAAAGTCATTATGGCAACTCAAAGAAATGGAGTTTCTCAACCCCGACAGGGACTACCAATATGACATTGGCTCTCTTGTTTTCATTAATATTAAATTTATGTTTCTTTTTTTTTTTTTTACGTGAATTCCTGCGTGATAATATATATATACTAGTTATATTTTTTATTTATTTTCATTGAAATGTAGATATGGAAAATAACAATGTCTTGGATTATGCCTTAGTGGTTCGTGTTAGTGCTGAAACAATAAATTTTCGATTTGTGTTATTATTATTGAAGCAATAAATTTTCTTATGTGTATTTAGAAAAAGCTTGTTGCATGTGCATTAAATAAAATTTGGAAGAAAAACAAGAAGGGACTAGGTGGAAAGGGTGAAGGGTCGCAATCATTATGCTATGCTATTGATTTGAATTGGTGTTGTTTTTGTCATGGATTTGATTGTGTTTTGGAAGAGGATATAAATGCCTTGTGATAAACTATTTATAGTTCATATTCCTAGTAGAATTCTTTGATGTAAAGAAAACAAATATATTTCTTAATTTAAATTCTCTCTTTTTTTGTTTCAATATCACCAAAATCGATTATTTGTTATTAGTGATATTATATAAAAAATTGTATATGAATGGTCTTCAAACTTTGTATGGTTTTGTTTTCTTAGATTCCACTGTCTACAATTTAGACATGTTTTTTTCTTTGATCTTGCGATGTTGTGTTGTCTAACAATACAAATTGTTCAATGATGCCAATATTTGTGTTCCTATACTTTAATAACAACGCTTCAATTTAATGTTATTCTCTTTGTTTTGTAGTTGATTGGGTTTTTAGTATCAACCCCTTTAGTTTATTGATACCTTTGGTTTATAAAAATATTCTTGAGGTTTATAGTATTAATGTTAGAGCTAAATGTTGTTTTAGCGGTTTATAATATTTATTTCTCACTTTATATGCCTTGGGTTTAAAATGTTGATGTCATGGGTTTGTGAATATTGTTGAAAAACAACCATGGTGAGTCATTCTTAATCATGGTCATACATGTTGATAGTCAACCTTGGTTAACTGTGGTGAATCGTGGTGGCGAATGGTTGTGTATGGATTTTTTATTAAGATTCTTCCAATATGGAAAATATTTGTGGACAAACATCATTCATGACGATGGTTATTCATGTCCAACTTGGTTTATAGTTGTGGTATTGGATGGTTAACCATGGTCAATAACTATGGTCCAATGTCCTTTTGTGACAAGGATTGTCTGAATTTGAAAGTCAACCATGGTCAAAACCATAGTCAACCATGTTTGTATAAGGGGTTGTAATATTTAACCTTAGGTTTATATACCTTGGGTTTATAAGATTAATCCCTTGGTTTTAATATTGTTTGTTTGGGTTTATAATTCCTTGGGATTTTAGTATTGATCCCTTTATTTTTTTATTCCCTTCATTTTATGGTATCAATCTCTTCGGTTTGTTAATGTTAGGGTTTAACCATGGTTAAGCATGGTCCAACGTCGCATTGTGACAAAGATTGTATCAAAATGAAAATCTCTTAGGTCTCTATAATACTAGTGTATCCCCCTTATTGTTATTGTTGTGCCCTTATATTATTATTGTTTTGTAGGCTCTAATTATATTGTGACCCCTTAGACTCCTATATATACCAAGGAGCTCTTATCATTTGTATCATCCAAGAATTGTTCATTTACATGATGTAAAGGAGGTTTCCACCTCAAAGACGCTATTTCTCAAGTTGTTGATCTATTTTTTCTTCTATTTTGCCAGTTGGTTGCATAACAAAATCAATCATGGTCATACATAGATAGACATGTTTATTATATGGACTATAATATTTATTTTGAGGTTTATATACGTTGGATTTATAGTATTTGATTAGGTTTAATATTGTTCCCTTGGGTGAAATATTTTTCCCTTGGCTTAATAATAACTTGGATTTTTAGTATTAATTTCTTGGTTTTATACTATCAATCATCGTCGACCATGGTTAACCAAGGTCGACGATAAATCGTGCTCAACCATGGTTAATTATGGTCAAGCATGGTCCAACATCACATTGTGACAACGATTGTCTCAATATGAAAATCAAATACCATAGTCAACCATGTTTATTTGACGGTTTTTAAGATATATCTTAGTGTTTATATACCTTGGGTTTATATTATTCCCTTCGGTTTAATATTATTCCCTTAGGTTTATAATTCCTTGTCATTTTAGTATTAATCCCTTGGGTTTATAATAACATCCATCATCAACCATGATTAATCATGGTCAACCATTGTAAAATATGTTCAATCATGGGCGGCCATTGTTATCACCAAAAAATTGATCATCTAGCCTAATTTACTAGTTGGATCGAACTACACCATGTAAAGCAAATTATTAAGTAATTTCTCACAGTGAAAGCAATTTTACTATGGTAAAATTAGATTTACATGGTGTACTTTGATCCATCTAGTAAATTAGGCTAGATGATCAATTTTTTGGTGATAACAACCATAGTCAATGTAACACCCTCCTCCCACATCTACCCAAGCAATCGACTAGCCAGGGTAAACACGTGACGAGAGGCTGCTATGATATGACTCGACCACCTAAGTCACCTTAGGGAAGTGGAACAGATGGAAACACACCATACAAACATCCATCATCATCAACAAAACCCTCAAAGGATAATTCAACCACTCAAACAGCCTGTCACTGAGTCCCACTGTCATTTTAGATCTCTTGGGCCATAGTCACTCTCATGATATGGGCAAGGGAGCGACCAACAACCTAAATTCGCTCTCACAAGCCTACTTGCCAGTGACTATGGACCAAAATTGTCAGTTTTGTGCCAGGGACCCCGCGATTTAAGCCACTTTTTCAGGATCAAAGCCTAGGACACTACCCAAAATTGATCCATCTCTTCAAAACAGTAAAGTAACAGGGAAAAGAAAGTACTAAAGAAAATACTTGTTCAAGGTCTTCACTGGATCCCTACTAGCCATGACAGGCATTTCGTCAAAGATATCATCGACATGTAACCTATAGGTGTAAACAACAAAATTAGGTGTAGGTATCTCGTGCTTATCTGAGAATCACTATGAACCATTGTTCCCTTATGCCATTTGCTACATTATCATCTATTAGGTCATAGACACATTATCCATTCATGTAAAAGTAAAAACATGTTGAGAGGCATACATAGCTTCTGTCACAAAATGTACATATAACTAGCATAATAGGAACATAAACACTATAAACATATCATCCATATAAGCCACATATAATCCATTATTATGCTCATAGAGATACAAGGAGAAATAACCCTTCATTATTGATGCAAAATCAAAACTCGGGATGGGATTTCCATGTTCCACTCGACCGTAGAATGGATGAGCCAATTCTTTCTTCAATCATTCACCCCCATGCCATATTCCAAGCATGAATGTGGGATCTCATAGAACATATCAATCAAAACTCATCCAGGGTTTCTAGAGGCCATCCACCTCAACCCATCAAATTTGTGATTCCACCTCACAATCAGACATCACAAAACCATCATCAGATCGATCTCTATCCCATCCTTTCAAGGCTCCAGATTGTTTGTTCCAACCCGACTCCGAGGACTAGTAACTCAACCCACGACTGCCACTAGGCTCCAGAGCGTTTGTCCAACCAAGGCTTTGAGGACTAGTAACTCAACCCACAACTGTTGTTGGACTTCTAGAGCATTTTTCCAACCAAGGCTTCCAGGACTGGTAACTCAACCCAAGTTGTTACAAGGCTTCCAGAGTGTTTTTCCAACCAAGGCTTCTAGGACTAGTAACTCAACCCAGGTCATTGCAGGGATTAGAGAGATTTTGTCCAACCAAGGCTTCTAGGAACTAATAACTCAACCCAAGCTAAGGAAACATGAGTACCAACCAAAACAAAAAAGGGAAATAAACCCATAATCTCCATGGCTATCCAGGAAATGGCAAGGCTAGGCAAATCCATTGTAAATCTAGGAAATCCTCCATGCCAGTGATAGATCATAACCAAGAAACCACATGCATGTGCCATGCATGACAAAACTAGTGAGGAAAACATACGTGAAACTCGATATCTACAAGAAAAACCCGCTATAGTTGCTGATGTCGATGCCCTCTTACACTTTCATGCTCTTCCTTTACATTATTTCTCCAAAACAACAAGTATGCCACACCCTCCAAGAGTGCTCCAAGAAAACTCTAAGTATCCAAGAGTATGAGAGAGAGACAATGATGAGAGAGATCTCCAACACTAAATTGACCAAGTCTTGCCCATTGATCCCCAAAAGCCTTTTTATTAATGAAGCCTCTATTTTCTTCATTTTCCTCCTCACATGAAACCTATGACATTTAACCTTCCTTTTCTCCTAATTTCCATTATTTTCGTAAATAAAATGCCAATAAATTCCTCATGCCTTTCCGAAACCTTAGCCATTGTCTTTGCCAATTTCCTTAGCCATAATAAACCAAATCAACACTCATTAGGATGTTTCCCCAACCATTTAGCTTGGAATACGTGTCCCATCACTGTGGCCTTATATTTTTTTACATGAGCTTTTAACAAGCGTTGCTACATAACCCTCTCCCTTGGGGAACACCATCCTCAGTGTTCAATGACACCTATAACCAACAAGACCATTGAAAACGAAACATACTTCCCATGGAGCTTTATAACAAAGCTCGCTGCACTATTTACAATAACCATCAAATAAAAAAAACATCACGACAACATGAGAACATACCACATAGTGGAGCTTTATAACACAACTCATTACGGTATTTACATAATCATATATACACATATACACTTGCTTCAACTAGCAAATAACCATATTGTTTATGGATCTTTATAAATCCAGCTCCATATAGTATTTACATTAATATACGCATATACACATTTGATTAACCAACAAATAAAAGACATGATGTCTGTGTCTACAATAAGGGAATTTAGAGACTCGCACCTCCACTCTCAAAGTAATACTAGGATTTACCTCCTTCCCAGGAAGTTTAGAATCCACTACAACATAAAATATGCATCCAATGTCTAGTGCCATAATCTTGCACCACTTGTCCTCTAAGTGAACAGTTATCGGCTCATTGTTCCAGGGTGCACTCCCAATGTGCATTTGATTCCATCTGGAAATTCTCATGACCAAAACAAATCCATCCCTACCCTTCCCTTCTCTACTACATGGTCCTTTGGCAATCCGTTCAACCCTTCGTGCAATCACTCACATTCCAAGTTCCACTGGCACCCCCATCTCGGGAAATCCATCCCTTGGCAAGGCTTCCTTGCATCGGAAGATACAAAAACCAAGGCATATCCCTGCCTTGAAACCATCATATCGGTAATATCATGCTCATGGAAATTATTGGACACTATTGGGTACCAATGTCCCATAATGGCCTTCCTCCTGAAGTGCTTTACCAACATATTGCTTCTTGTTTCAATTCCTTTTGTTGATGCTACTAATTCTTGCAGTCGATTTAAACCACCCAACTAGGCATGTTCATGCATTCTTGTTCCAACCACATAACTTCCATTATATTTAAAATAAATGGAAATAAATTCACATCATACCTCATTGGTAGCTCGTTAAAAAGGTACATTTGTAATCATGTTCGCTTTCTGCCACAACAAGTCAAACTAGCATATTTAACCAAAACAACATGTATAAAAACATCACATCAAGTTAGCTCAAAACATAGCCATCAAAATTGCAAATCACATGCGAATATCATAAACCAGAATCATAATTCACATGTAATCATCATAAACAATAATCATAAACCACATCTATAATAAATTTGAAATAAAATATCGATACTTATCCTTCATCAATCCTTAATTTTTCCTTTGTTCTTCTTTTGTACACACATCGGATCGGTTACCACACCTAACAAACCCCTAGTGCCTTCTCCTCAACCAGGTGCACATATACATAGTGTATATCGCACACATACAGCCACACACGACATACCCCACCATGCAATACATGCAT
This sequence comes from Pinus tabuliformis, assembly GCA_031772625.1. Lineage (NCBI taxonomy): Eukaryota > Viridiplantae > Streptophyta > Pinopsida > Pinales > Pinaceae > Pinus > Pinus tabuliformis. Next base: position 510,146,347 of record CM062807.1, read on the forward strand.
TCACACCTGACATACAACACATACACCTACACCCACTACACAACACAACACAATACATGTGCCTACACTCAGTGTACGACACAACAAAACACGTATACACACACAATGTACATCACAAGATATACATCCACACACAACATGTGACACCATAAACTGTATACACATACAACCGATATGCAACACAACTTGTACATCTATACTCGATGTACAATGCCACACAATACACGTACCCACGTGGAGTACAACACAATGAATACACATGTCATGATACCACGACTACACAATGCACATACATAGTACCGCATGCCCACAACACAGCATGTACGACATGCATTCAATCCCACATGTACACCAGCACTGATCTGATTAAGAAAATTAGTTTTGCTGTGCTAAAATTCCTTTCCAGATTATATTAAATATGGTTGAGGATTCATGATATTGATAGCAACTTTAAACATGGGTTTTTGAACACCTTTATGTAATTTTCTATGTGCAAGTTAACATAAGCAAAATATCAGACATTAAAATCACCATAAAAAGTATCACAACATCACATGATGAAGGATTTCACCCCTCATGGGTTACATCTCCTTAATCCATCTTCTAACGGATTGTCCCTCCATATTATGCTAAAAAATGTGAATACATCAATTCAAAATGCTCTGAAACATTTTCCAATGGCTCCAGAATGCCCAAAAATTCCTGTGTAGCCTCTTTATGCTCCTGATTTTGTAAAAAGATAAATAAGTTATTGCCTTTCCCAATCTTATGCTAATTGCATCTCAAATTCCTCAAAATCTAACATCATCCTTCGATTTCACCCCAAAAATGCGTTAATGAAGCGACAATTTCATCTAAAACCGGGTGAAATTGTCAAACAGATTAAAAGTCCCCTAACACCTATGTACCAAAAATTGTAGTCACATGGGGGGCCATGTGCACAGGGTTAAGGCCAATGGCCCACCACCGCCGGTCGGGCCCCCACTCCTCCTCTACGGTGGTTGCATGCGGTGGTGTGCCCACAGACTGGTCCTACCCCCAAACAACGCGGGACGAAACTTCAAATAGAAAGTGCAAGCAATAAGGTTAAGAAAAACGTCTATGGTGCAATGGAAGAGACTTTGGAACTGTGTTGGGAGGTCACAGGTTTGACCCCTGCTGCCTCCGCCTGGACTATGACCAAAATTTTTGTGGCCTCCCGGGTTGCCACATGGCGGCCTCCGTCTGTGCCACGTGTGAGACCGTGGTTGGCCACCACTCCAACCAATGAAATTGCGCCAATTTCACCTAGTAATAAAATGACACTTGTCACCTTGTGATTTGCTAAGGAGCCCATTGACCAAGTTAATGACCACATACCCTGCCCAGTTAGTGCCATGTCAGTAGTACGAACGGCTGACTGGGCTGTCAATTTTTTTTGAAAAATTACCTATTTGGGTAAGTGAACAGAACTTATTTCTAGAGTCATATGGAGTCTCTTTCGCATGAAATGAGTTTCTCTACATTCAGTATGACGAGAACTACACGGTCATCCAGGTTCCACACCAATCTGACAACTTTTAATTCTGAGCTATTTTTTGAGCACCTGATCACTCCTCCCACAGGAAGCCTTTTGGACCCCAAAAAATCACTTTTAGTTGTCCAACAGGTGAGGTACATTTCCCTCACCTTTCTAATCTCAATCCATTTGGCCTTTGAAGGATTTGTTCCCTTGATCCCCACTCGAAGGTAGTCCACATTCCCTTGTTTTGAAGACCTTGTTCTTCTATCAAGAATGGTGTCTAGTTGTAGTTGATCAAGGTATTCAGGAGAAAAATCCTCTATGGAGGGAATTTGGACATTTTCTCCTTGATCTTATATCAAAGGAGGCTCATACAACCTTAAATTCTCAACATTAACAATAACATAAATTTTCATATATGACGGAAAATCCAACTTGAAGGCATTGCTACCAATCTTTTCCAAAATTCTAAATGTACCATATCTAATTGGTTTCAGTTTTTTACCTTCTCCTTGGAGCCTCTCTTTGCTAATGTGAAGCCAAACTTCATCACCTACTTGGAACTTGTGATCTACACGATGCTTTTCATGCCTTGCTTTGTACTTTCCTTGGCTCTTTTCAACTTGTTCTTGAACTCTTTGGTGTACCAATTGGATTTGTTTAATGAACCTTCTTGCTTTGTCTATGTCACTATGACCATAAATAGAAACATCTTTCCCAAAAAATAAATCCAAAGGAGACTTAGGCAAGTATCCCAAACATGCCTCAAATGGCGATGTTTGAGTTGAAGAATGCCTGTCCTAGTTGCAAGCATGTTGAATATAGTGCAAATTTTCATCCCACAACTTAGGACATTTGCTGCAATACCCATGAACAAGATGTATCACTGTCCTATTCACCACCTCTATTTGACCATCTGTTTGCGAATGAAATGTTGTACTATTTTTCAATTTGGTGTCCATTAATCCCCACAAGCTTGACAAAAAATTCCCAACAAAGAGAGAATCTCGATCACTAATAATGGATATGGTAAATCCAAAATGCACCCATACATTCTGAAAGAATAACTGAGAAGTTTGTTCAGCTATAATTTTCTTTTTACATGGCATCAAAATACACATTTTGTTGAACTTATCCACAACGACAAATAAATAATCATGACCTATTTTTGACAATGGAAGACCTCCTACGAAATCCATAGAAACACTCTCCCATGGTCGTGAAGGAACCGGAAGTGGTGTGTACAATCCTAACTTCCTATTTCTAGGCTTACTGATTGCACATAATGAACATCCTTTAATAAAACGTGACACACTTTCAAGTATATGAGGCCAATAAAAATACCTCTATAGATGTGTCATTGTCTTACTTACACTAAAATCAATAGAAATAAGAGAAGTATGTGCCTCTCTTATGATGTTGACTCTTTCTCCCTATGGAATACAAAGCTTTCCAAGATGGTACAACAAGTTATCATGCAAATGATAATCCAACTCCTCCACTTGGTTACGTTGACTCAAGCTTGCATAAACATCTTGAAAATCATAGTCTAATGCATATTGCTCAATATAACTTTCATGCAAAACATAGGCATGCTTGAGTAAAGTAGATGCATTAATAATAGGCCTAGAAATCATATCAACAACTTTATTGTAGATACCTTTCTTATACCTTAATACCAAGTGGAATTGTTGAAGAAAACCTATCCATTGGAAGTGCATTGATTGTTGCAACTTTGATTGAGATTGCAAGTATTACAATGGCTAATGATCAATGTGAATAATTGTTTCCTTACCCATCAAGTAGTGTTTCCACTTTTTCACACTTTGGACCAATGCATACAATTCCTTGTCATATATAGGATAATTAATCACTGCACCATTGAAAGTTTTTGAATGAAAACAAATAGGCTTACCATGTTGCATGAGGATTTCACCCATGGCGTAGTCACTAGAATCAGTCTGAATCTCAAATGACTGTCTCAAATATGGAAGTGCAAGTACTGGATTTGAACTTATCTTTTCCTTCAATGCATCAAAGGCTTTTTTTTTTCCTCCCCACTAAAATACATTTTTCATGCTTGTTAATTTATGAAAAGGAGCTGCTATAGAAGGAAAATTAACAATGAATTTCCTCCAATATTGGGCTACTCCCAAAAAAAATCTTACCTTAGTAACTGTTTTGGGCCTTTGCCAATTCAAAATGACATCAACCTTGGAGGGATCTATTTTCAACTCACTTCCTCCAACAATATGACCCAAGTAAACTAAAGAAGTTTTTCCAAACTCACACTTTGACATCTTTAGATACAACTGTTCTTTCTTTAAGGCATCAAGTACTTTTGTCACATGCATGACATGTTCATCACGTTATTTATTGAAAAATAAGATGTCATCTAAGTAGACTATAACAAACTCATCAATAAATGGCCACAACACATCATTCATCACACGCATGAAGGTAGCAGGAGCATTACATAAACCAAAAGGCATAACTAGCCATTTAAAGAAACCTTGTTTTATTTTGAATGTTGTCTTCCAAATGTCTCCTTTAGCAAATATAATTTGATGGTAGCCACTCCTTAAGTACAACTTAGTAAAATACTTTGCATATTTAAATTGATCAAGTAAATCATCTATTGTAGGCAGTGGGTATCGATTCTTTACCGTAATCTTGTTAAATGCATGGAAGTCCACACACATGCTCCATGTTACATCCTTCTTTGGCACCAAAACAATAGGTGAACCACATGGCAAAGAAGATGGCCTAATGATCCCTTTATCCAACAAATCTCGATTTTTCTTTTTAATTTTTTCACTTTCCATCACTGATATCCTGTACATGTTAATGTTAGGAAGACGACTACCTTGTTGCAACTGTATATCATGTTGGATTCCTCTCTTGGGAAGCAATCCTTTTGGTTCTTGAAACATCTCATCATATTGGTTAACAACATCAACCAATTCAGATTTCAATCTTGAATCACAACCTTTAAAATATTCATTATCAACATCATTCTTGGTTTTTATCATTAAAAGCAAAAAAAAAATCTTGAATTCACTGGTATTTTCATCTACCCCACATTAACAACTGAAAGATTTAGTTTCTTGCAATGAGCTCTCAAAATATATTCTACTCCATCTTTGAACAAATGGTATTTGTTTTCATGTCTATGGAATATAGCTTTTTTGTCATAGAGATACGGGCTGCCCAAAACTATACCACATATGTCTAATGGCACAACATCAAGCTCCACTTCATCTATGAAATTTGTAGTAATGGCGAATTTCAGTTTACAATTGCTAGTTACCTACAATTATGCATTGCCACACACCCATACAAGTGGATATGGTTTATGATGTGGAATGGTTTCCAAGTTTAAAATTTTGACAATTTTGTCAGAGATAAGATTGGCTTGAGAGCCACTGTTGAAAAGAGTATCAATTTTTCTATGTTTTGAGATCACCATTATGTGAAAAAATTATATCCTTCTCTTTTCATTTGGAGTTTCATTGTGTGAATTTAAAGTACTAGTGCTAGCAATGGATTATTTTTCCTTCACACCCATGGCTGTAATTTTAGTTTCATCACCCCAATTGGATCCCAAATCTTGGTGAGTGGTTGTAGTTATCTTTTGTGTTCCCTTGTTGTTGAGTTTCTTTAGTTTCATTTCAAGATGAAGCTTCCAACAGTGAGCTTCATTGTGGCCCTCTTTGGAACAATTCTTGCATGTTAATTTCTCTCCTTCTCTCTTGATAGACGCATTTTTCTTTCCCTTCCCTTTGAAACCCTTTTATTTTCCTTTACCCTTAAATGGATTTTTATTATGAGTGTTTTTCCCTCTTTCCTCAAGATGAGTGGCTTGCACACACACCTCATCTAGATTATTGGGATTAAACATAAGGATAGTATGCCTAAGGTAACTATGTAAACCCCCTATTTACTTCAGCAACGTGTCTTGTGATTGCAAATCTACACCTAACATTAGAGACTTTTTTTCCAAATTCTTGGGTGTAATCTTGCACATTTTGACCTTTAAGTTGTCTAAAGTTCTGCCAATTCATGATGTATTTAAGCATATATGCTAGAGGGTAGAATTGTCTTTTAGTTGTAGCAATGAAATAAAACTAAGAAATTGAGATCTTACCATGTCTTTTTATCTCCTCTTGTGTCTTTGATTCCCACCATACTAATGTTGCACCCTCCATCCTTAAGGAAGCTAATTGAATATTTATGTCATCCTCTTGAAGGTTTTGAATTCTATTATAGACCTCCAACTGACGAACCCAATTATCAAGCTTCTATGCATTCACTCCACCATTATACATGGGAAGTTCAAATTTAACATAAAGTTTTAATAAGGGTCATTTACCAGTTCCTTTTGAGGTATGTTGATGAGTATGAGTAAGGGTTGTGTTAATGGAAGAGGGTGAAGATGCTTGTGAAGAAGATGATGAAGAAGATGGTGGAGAGGGTGGAGGCTTACCTCCATTTCCATTACCTCCTCCTCCTATAGAACCTTCTCCTTTGGGAGGTTTGGAGCTTTCACCCTACAGTTTGGTATTCCTCTCTTCATAGAGGACCTTCGCCATCTCTTTCATATCAAAGAAAGCCTTCCTGAATACCTTCTCATCCTCTGTCATTGTAGTCTCTCCTTCATGAGACATACTCACTAGTGTCTCAACTATAACTTTAGGAAGAACCAGGGGTAAATATTGTGGCAACCTTGCCCTCCTTCCCCTTGACCCAATTTCAGTGCTTTCAACCAACTTCCCTTCTGCTCTCTTGAGTTTTAACCTTGTAAGTAGGAAATAAACTTGCAAAACAGTTAAATCCTTCTTGCACGAATAAAACCAGGAGCTATGATACCAAACTTGATCTAATTAAGAAAATTAGTTTTGCTATGCTAAAATTCCTTTCATATTATATTAAATATTCTTTAGGATTCATGATATTGCTTGCAAGTTTAAACATGGGTTTTTGAATGTTTTTATGTAATTTTTTATGCGCAAATTAACATAAACAATGACTGAACAACAGTAAATAATACACATGAAAATCACCATAAATAGTATCACAGAAGCACATGATGAATTATTTCACCCCTCCTAGGCTACATCTCCATGGTCCAGCTTCCAATGGCTTGGCCCTCTCTATTATGATAAAAAATGTGAATACATCAGTTTACAATGCTCAGAATTCTCTGAAACCTATTCCAATGGCTCTAAAATGCCCAAAAATGCATGTGTAGCCTCTTTCCTCTCCTGATTTGGTCAAAAACTAAATAATTTATGGCATTTCCCAATCCTCTACTAATCACACCACAAATTCCCCACAATCTGGCGTCATCCTATAATTTCGCCCCAAAAACGCACTAAAGAAGCGACAATTTCACTGAAAATCGGGTGAAATTGTTGGATAGTTTAAATGGTCGCTAACGCCTATGTATCAAAAATTGTGACCACGTGGGGGTCCACATGCCCAGGGCTATGGTCAACAGCCTACCCCCGCAGGTTGGGCCCCCACACCTCCTTTGCGGTGGTGTGCCCACGGGATGGCCCTACCCCCAAACAGCATGACATGAAACTTCAAATGGAACACACAAGAAATAAGGTTAAGAAACATGTATATCGTGCAATGGAGGAGACTTTGGAACTATGTTGGGAGGTTGTGGGTTTGACCCCCACTGCCTCCACCAGGACTATGACCAAAATTTTGGTGGCCTCCCAGGCTGCCACATGGCAGCCTCCTGCTAGGCCACATGTCAGCCTATGGTTGGCCACCACTCTAAACAATGAAATTGTGCCAATTTCACATAGTAATAAAATGACACTTATCACCTTGTGATTCGTCGAGGAGTCCATTGACCAAATCAATGACCACATACCCTGCCCAGTCAGCGCCACGTTAGCAGTACGGACTACTATGTTGGGTCCCTATAATACTAGTGATTACCCCATTACTATTGTAGTTATACCCTTATTTATATTGTTGTGCCCCTATTACCCCCATATTGTTATTTCTGTGCCCCATAGAATCCCTCTATTGTTATTTTTGTGGCTTTATATTATTATTGTTAGGTCGGCTAGATTATATTGTGACTCCTTAGACTCCTATATATAGAAAGGAGGTTTTATCATTTGTATCATCCAAGAATTGTTCATTTATGTAATGTAAAGGAGGTTGCCCCCTCGAAGAGGCTGAATTCTAAGGCGTTGATCTATCTTTTCTATCTTTTCTTGAGCTGGTTTCATAACATTTGGTATCAGAGCTTTGGATTCTAGGGTTTCGCTGCTCCAAACAGGTCATCGTTGCATTTTCGCTATAACTTTTTTTCTGTGACGTTTCAGAAGTCGCAAAAAAAAACCCATTTGAGAAGAATTGGCGCTGAACCTTGGGTCCAAATTTCAGAGCTTTTCACGCGATATTTTCGGAGATATGATCTGAGGAAGTTGGCCTTTTTGCAGACTCCTGAATTACATTCAAAACAGGTGACCTGGGGAAAATCGTCATAACTCTCTCTCTGAGGATCGGATTGAAATTTCGTAAAAAGGTACAGAAAGAGGACGGACTGTAGTTTCTTGTATGTGTGTTTCAGATTCAAAGGTTGAAACAGTGACTCGTGGCACGTCGTACAAGTTCGCTCTACTGAACCAGTCTAAAAGCAAGTCACTGTGGGAGATTTCACATAACTCTTCCTTGGAGAATCCAATTTGGCTCAGACTTGTGGCATTGGAAAGAGGACGCAGAAGGCTACTACAGGTAGCAATTTCAGAATTGGATGATCCGAAATTACAGAGATACATCAGATTCAATATCAAGCTTCTATAAAGTGAAAAAAGGTGTGTAGTTTTTTTTAAATTTTTGTGTAAGCTTGGTTTAACGGAATTCAAAGGGCATAGTAAAGCATTATTATTGGTAACTGATGCCCCGAGGAAAGAAAATGCAAACACCTAGTAAGGAACCTGAAAGCTCTAGCATGACTCATGAAGAAGAAGAAGAAATGCTACATGATATATCAAAATTACAAGAACAAGTGCAACAAATGTCACGCTCACAAAAGCTAACAGAAGCTAAGATAAGTGGCGTGGAATCTAAGATAAAGGGAATGGAAGCTAAGATGGATGATTCGAAGACAGATTTGAAGAGAGACATGGCAGATTTGAAGACAGATATGGAAGAATTGAAGAAGTTGCTACAAGAAAGGGTCACTAATGGTGAAAAGGTAGTAAAGGAAACTCATGATGAGAACAAAAGAAATGTTAATCATGATACCATAGACGCTAATGTTGGATCGAAGACTCACCATGTTCCAAAAATCGATATGAGGAAGTTTGATGGCAAGGATCCCGCCACATGGATATTACAGATGGAGCAATTCTTCGATCTCAATAATGTGCAAAACACACAAAAGGTACGTATGGCAACTTTATATTTGGAACCAAATCAGTTTGTATGGTATCAATGGCTTTGTTCTCGTAAACAATTTATCACTTGGGCAATTTTTACGGAAGAATTGATAGCACATTATGAGGATACAAAAAGCAACACTTTTTTTAGCCAATTGATAAGTCTCAAACAAAAGGGTTCAATAATGGAGCACATTGAGGAGTTCCAAAAATTGAACATAAGGGTAAAAGATATTCCAGAGGAGCATAGGATTGATGTGTTCATAGGGTCTTTAAAGGATAATATCCAACATGATGTGCGCCTTTGGGAACCTGATTCATTAGAGAAGGCATTCAGGTTAGCAAGAAAAATGGAAAGCAAAATTATGGCAACTAGGAAGCATACCATTCACAACTATAAAGACGGAAGTGTTGTTGCCCATAGTCTTCCACAACCTACAAGGTTGACACCACAACAATTGGAAGAAAAAAGAGCAAAAGGGCTTTGTTACAATTGTGATAGCAAATACACAAAAGGTCATAAGTGTGCTGAGAAGAAATTATTCTACATAGATTGTGAAGAGGAAGAAGAAAAGGAGCAAGAAAGGTCAAAAGAAGAGGATATATTCCAGGAACAAAGCCTAGATGAAGAACAAATAAATCCGACCATATCTTGTAATGCATTGGCGGGAATTACCACTCCTCAAACCATCAAGATAGAAGGACAAATCAAGAAGAAAAAGGTAATAGTGTTGATTGATTCAGGAAGCACCCACAATTTTATTCATTGTAGGGTAGCAAAAGAATTGAATTGCTTCCTATATCCAGCACCAGAGTGTCAAGTGATGATTGCAAATGGAGGAACAATAAATTGTTCTGGAAAGTGCCATAATATCAAGCTATCCATGGGAGAATATGTATTGACTAGCCCAATGCTTTCCATTCCAATGGGAGGTGCTGATGTTGTACTAGGAGTCCAATGGCTACAATCCTTGGGTACAATAGCTTTTAATTTTCAAGAACTTTTCATGAAATTTTCTGTGGAAGGAAAGGAAGTTGAATTAAGGGGTATTGCAGGGAAACCAGGAAAGATAATCAGCTCTAATGGCATGACAAAGCTTCTAAAAAAGGAGCAAAGAGGTGTAATTGCACAATTATGTTCGCTAGATGTTTCCACATTGGAATCATCTATTTCTCCAGATCTCCAAAAAGTCTTGGACAATCATTCCAAGGTATTTGAGACTCCCAAAGGTCTCCCACCTATGCGTGATCATGATCATGCTATTCATCTGATTCCAGGAAGTGTTCCTCCAAACATCAGGCCGTACAGATATCCCTATGTCCAAAAAAGTGAAATTGAACGTATGGTTGCAGAAATGCTAGAGGCTGGTATAATTCAACCGAGTCAAAGTTCTTTCTCAGCTCCAGTAGTATTGGTGCACAAGAAGGATGGATCATGGCGCATGTGTCCAGATTATAGGGAGCTCAACAAGCTCACTATTAAAGATAAGTTCCCCATTCCTGTCATTGATGAATTACTGGATGAATTGCATGGATCAATTTACTTCACCAAGTTGGATCTTCGTTCGGGATATCATCAAATCAGAATGAAGATTGAAGACATTCCGAAAACGGCATTTAGAACTCATGAGGGTCATTATGAATTTTTGGTCATGCCTTTTGGCCTTACCAATGCACCTTCAACATTTCAAGGTTTGATGAATTCAATTTTCAAACCATTCCTTAGAAAATTTGTGTTAGTATTTTTTGATGATATACTAATCTACAGCAAGTCTTGGAAGGATCATGTTGAACATGTTGACAGGGTGCTACAACTATTGGAGGAGAAACAATTATATGCAAAAAGATCCAAATGTTTCTTTGGAGTCCAGGAGGTGGAATATTTGGGTCATATTGTATCTCATGAAGGAGTTAAGGTAGACCCTAGCAAAATTAAAGCCATTAAGGAATGGAAAATCCCCACATCCATAAAGCATCTGCGAGGATTTCTTGGGTTGACAGGGTATTATCGCAAGTTTGTTAAGAATTATGGGAGAATAGCAGCACCTCTAACAACATTATTGAAGAAAGATTCATTTTCATGGACTCCGGAAGCAACAAAGGCCTTTGAACATCTTAAAGAGGCAATGTGCCAAGCACCGGTCTTAGCTACACCGGACTTCACAAAAACCTTTATTGTGGAATGTGATGCTTCAGGAAATGGAATTGGTGTTGTTCTAATGCAAGATGAAAGACCCATTGCTTTTGAAAGTCGTCCAATCAAGGGAAAGTTTTTAAGCAAAGCTATTTATGAGAAGGAAATGTTGGCAATACTCCATGCACTTAAGAAATGGCGACCCTACCTAATGGGAAGACACTTCAAGGTAAAAACGGATCATGATAGCCTTAAATACTTTTTAGAACAAAGATTATCCTCTGAAGAGCAACAAAAGTGGGTCACAAAGATGTTGGGTTATGACTTTGAAATCATCTACAAAAAAGGGAAGCAAAATGTGGTGGCAGATGCACTCTCAAGAAAGGATGAGGATGTGGAAGCATTGTTGTGTGCCATTTCTATTATCCAACCAGATTGGATAAACGAAGCAAGGGAGGAATGGAAGAATGACGAAGAAGTGTGGGCACTTATTCGAAAGCTACAACAAGATTCCAGTACTTCTGATACATTTAGCTGGCAAAATGATTCGTTATGGTACAAAGATCGCTTATACCTCTGTAAGAATTCCCAGCTAAAACAAAAGATTCTTATGGAATTGCACACTTCTCCCTTAGGAGGGCACTCAGGATTTTTAAAAACTTACCACAGGGTTAAGAAGGAATTTTTTTGGGATGGCCTTAAATCAGATATTCAAAAGTTTGTGGCGGAATGTTTGGTTTGCCAACAAAATAAAGTTGAAACAATTAAGACACCGGGTCTATTACAACCTTTATCCATTCCAAGCCAACGTTGGGAGGAGGTTTCAATGGATTTTATCACAGGTTTACCCAAGTCTGAGGGAAAGAGTGTCATCATGGTGGTAGTTGACAGACTTACCAAGTATGCACACTTTTGTGCATTATCACATCCATTTAAAGCCAGTACAGTTTCTACTGCATTTATGGAAACAGTTCAAAAGCTACATGGAAACCCAAAGATTATTGTAAGTGACAGAGATCCCATTTTCACTGGAAATTTTTGGACAGAATTATTTTCTTGTCTTGGTACTCAGTTAGCTCATAGCTCATCTTATCATCCTCAATCTGATGGGCAAACTGAGATAGTAAACAAATGTTTGGAAGGATATCTTCGTTGCTTTGTATCTGATAAACAGACACAATGGGTCAAATGGTTGCCTCTGGCTGAATGGTGGTATAACACTTCCTTCCATACAGCAACAAAAATGACCCCATTTATGGCACTTTATGGGTATCAACCACCATCCATCACATCATATTTAAGAGAAAATTCTAAGGTTCAGGCAGTGGAACATCACATCGAACATCAACAACAAGTCCTCCAACTCTTAAAGGATAACCTCGTGTTGGCACAAAATAGAATGAAACAACAGGCAGATCAACATCGCAGTGAAAGAAGTTTTGATGTAGGTGATTGGGTATTCCTACGGCTACAACCATATAAGCAAATGTCCCTAAAGCAAGCTAAGAAGGATAATAAATTATCACCAAAGTATTATGGTCCGTACAAGGTGTTGCAAAAGATTGGTACTATGGCATACAAATTGGAGCTTCCTGCAGCTTCTCGATTGCACCCAGTTTTCCATGTTTCATGTTTAAAGAAGGTTATAGGCGACAAGCTCCCAGTTCAAACAATATTGCCAGAACTTGACGAGGAAGGAAAAATTATATTGGAACCGGAAGCAGTGACAGAAACAAGAACTCGACAGCTACGAAATCGATCAATTTCAGAGTATCTTATCAAGTGGAAGAACTTATCCGCTGAAGATTCCACATGGGAGGATGAGAATTTTATGCAGAAGTATCCAGAAAAGTCTCAAGCGTTGAGGACAACACTTTTTTGAAGGAGAGGGGCATGTTGGGTCCCTATAATACTAGTGATTACCCCATTACTATTGTAGTTATACCCTTATTTATATTGTTGTGCCCCTATTACCCCCATATTGTTATTTCTGTGCCCCATAGAATCCCTCTATTGTTATTTTTGTGGCTTTATATTATTATTGTTAGGTCGGCTGGATTATATTGTGACTCCTTAGACTCCTATATATAGAAAGGAGGTTTTATCATTTGTATCATCCAAGAATTGTTCATCCATGTAATGTAAAGGAGGTTGCCCCCTCGAAGAGGCTGAATTCTAAGGCGTTGATCTATCTTTTCTATCTTTTCTTGAGCTGGTTTCATAACATACTGACTGGGCTATCAATTTTTTTTTTAATTTTCCTGTTTGGGAAAGTTAACAGAACTCATTTCTGGAGTCATACAGAGATTGTTTCACGCAAAACAAGCTACTCTGAATTTAGGATGATGAGCACTATGTGGTTGTCCAGGTTCCACACCAATCCGACAACTTTGAATTTTGACCTAGTTTTTGAGCACCTGATCAAGTACCACATGTACAAAGTACCACCTACACAACATGTGCACAACATCCCATGTACACGGCACCACCTTCACAATGTGTACACAATGCGATATGTACACTACACCACTGTTCATTGTGTACACAATACCACATGTACATAGTACCACATGCACGACATGTATGTGACACCACATGTACACAGCACAACATGCAAAATATGTACACAATTCCACCTACACACAACACCACTTGTACAATCATTCACACCACACCATATGTACATAGCACCACATGTACAACATGCACGCAACACCACATGTACATAGCACTGCATATCCAACATGTACACAACATTACATATCCAACTTACGCACAGAACCATATGCATACAACACCACATATCCATCATGAACACAACACAATATGTACACAACACTGTATTTCCAACATGTACATAACACCATATATACGTAGCACTAAATATGCAACATTCATACAACATTATCTGTACTAACACCCTGTACATAATATTGCACAAACAACATGTACACACACGACATATGAACAATACTGCATGCACACAATCATCACAGATGCAACATGTACAACATATAAATCAAATGCACAATAGTAATACCGCACATCCAAAACCACACTATCCTTACCAAGAAACCTTGCTTCCAGTGCATTATTCATGCTTATCCTAGAATGTTGTAGACCACACTACTTTCATTTCATTGATGTATCCCTTCATATGACCTATCCATAACATAGTAATAATATAATCACATAATATCAACTCATAACCACATGATACTAACCTCGTAGATGTGTTAGGCTACTCTTCCCACTTGATTCCTCATGAACTAGGAATCTCTCCATGCCATTCCCCTACATAAGCAATCATTCCTCCACAAGAATGATCCCTGACAACCTGTCAGATGGTAACATAGATACATGGATACATACATATATAATAATCAACATAAAACAATCATCATCATGTCATAAAACGACATACATACATGTATACATATAAATGATAGCATTAATAATCATGATCCATAACAACCCTGTCAAACATGACATACATACACACCTACATGTATAAACATCAACATAATCATGATCATAACATAATCACTAGATATCAAGGTCAAGGTTAAGAGAACTTCCTTTATTCATACACAACATTGAGAACAATCATTCCCAACATAGTCGAGGACACTGACACCTCACATCCATTTACTTTACCTTTTCTGGTTACCTTTCTCATGACTATACTGACGCTGTCCATTTACTGCAATGGACCCAACTATTCCAACCATCTATCACAGTCTTACCTTTTGTTGCGCCTACTCATGCACAAAGTTTAATATGAATCTTACATTACCTTCCAGGTACCACATAGCTCTCTTGAGCTCCATTAAGTTTCCTCTTTCCCAAACAATTCCCAAGACTGAAAACATAAATGGCAAGACAAGAGCCAACTAAGAAGAAAACCATGAAAGTCAATAGCAATATGACACCACAACAAAGTGGCAAGGCCTAGCACCAAACATAAACAAAACTATAACCAAGCACAACAAAGCTCCCAAGGAAAGCTCAACTCGAGCCTTATCCATGATTTCATAGAAATCTCTCTTGCAATGTAACTCCCATCATCATACTACCATAAGCACATAACTTTCAGTGCATAAATAAATATAACAATACATTAGCTACCTTATCTTGTTGTGCCAAGCACATAACTTGCAACTGAACACATCCACACCACATCTCAAGGGACTCCAATTCCCTTGATAGATCCACATACAACTAATGACTGTCTAATATACATGTCAAGTACATTTTCATGAATCAAGTACATTTCCACATATTTTAAAACAAAGTTAAGGTTAAGAAGATGCCTTGTATGCAAAGCACTTGTTCGTTTGGAATTAGGGTTTCCAAACATATCCAAAGGAATTCTTACCTCATTCCTTTCTTTTACCTTTACCCTGTTGAAACTGAGTCTTACTATATACTGTCACGTCACCCAACTGTTAGTTATATAAACACGTCAATTATTACCTCATCATGCTAATACAAGGCATGATTCCTACAACTCTCACACATGTCAACCACATGTTCTAAATATCAAGACAATCATATTTATCAATTTGAAATCAACTTTTAGAGACAATCATGTCATAATTCATTGTCAACTCATCTTCATTAGACATAATTCTAAAACTATCACCTACTTCACTAAAGTACATATCAATTGTATCAACACATATGTGTTAGTAAAACCATCTTAAAGCAATATCACTGGAACGCATACTCATATTATGAAATTCATCAAACATTCAACCAACTTGTAAACTTACCATGTTAAATAAATCAACTAGGCACAAAACACGCAAACACCAAATAGACAACAAAATCAAGAATGAGGCACCAGGTATACCACATAAGCAAACTCATACCTTAGTGTACTTCAGGGGAGGCTATCTTGTCTACACAATAAAGCTAGGTTAGCATGATACAACTTCACACATATCAACTCAAACCTAAATCATGATATTCATAGCACTAAATAACTAACATGTTCATATCATAAGCTCATAAGAATTTGTTTTTCATGCATACCAATCACATATATACGATCAATCTAGATTAGTATGACACCATATCGCAAATATGTCAGGTCATACCTGAATATCGCAACCATAACCATCTGCATAGGTCAAACCAGGTTAACACAATACATATAAAATCAAGATCTCCAATGCAATGAACATAACCATCACGCATATGACCAATCCAAATTACAACATCAAGATCTCAAGGAGATAGCCCTAATCATCAAGTAAATAACACATAACAACAATAAGTTATATATCATGCTCATCAACAACATAAAACCTAATCGTGAAGCTAACTATCATATAGAAACAACAAGCTAATCTGTAACATACTCATCAACAACATATCATATAACATAATCATCAAGTTATCTAACCTAACCAACAATAGCAATGCTTATAACCACATATTACTATCATTCTTGACTATCTGACTCGTGTGCATATAACTATACTAATCAACTATCATCTATCATGAATGTAACCATCACATCAGAAGACATGTACGTAAACCTAATGTATATAAGCCTAATGCATTAACAATCCTTAACCTACATACCTGCATCCCAAACATACAATACATGTATGGCGATCTTCTCTTACCCCAAGGTCCAATCTTGCAACCTCATTATGATAATTTGCATCTCCTGCTCTATCTCAGTCAACACATTAGCATCATAACAACCAATAGCCACATGATGGCCTAAATTGCATACCATGACTTCACAAGGCATGTTTGACCTACTATTCATCCATAAAAATAACCAAGGTGATACATGCATAACGACTGCATATAGACATATAACACATGAGTGCAAAACCATATACACACCATTCTAGCTAGAGTCTAGTCATTAATGCATGATCATATCAACTACACAAACCATGACCTCATGCATGACAACAAAAACCACCTCACGTGCACCTAATAATATGTGATCACCAACGTGATTAACAATGCGTTATCAACCATACACACATGAACACATACTCCATGACAACACCTTCAACCTTCACATGGTGACATCACTATAACCATGATCAACACCATGTAAATGAAACAAGCACATGAAATACATACATAAGGAACACATATGAAACCAACATGAAAGCATGATCAACACATAGCCCAAGGATAGCGCAACCATGCTCTAATACCAATCTGTAACACCGTCCTCCAACATCTACCCAAGCAACCAGCTAGCCCGAGTAAACATGTGATGAGAGGCCACTATGATATGATTCAAACTCCTAGGTCACCTTAAAGAAGTGTAACTGACAGAAACACACCATACAGACTTCCAACATTGTAAAAAAAACCCTCAGAGGAAATGTCAACCACTCAGACAATCTGTCCCTCAGTCCCATTATTGTTTTAGGTCAATTGGGCCATAGTTGCTCTCATGATATGGGCAACAGAGCGAGTAGTAGGCTAAAGTCTCTCTTGTAGATGTACCTGCCAGCAATTATGGGCAAAAATTGCCAATGTTGTGCTAGCGACCCCGTGATTTAAGCCACTTTTTTAGGCATAGAACCCAAGACACTACCTAGAACTGATCCATCTCTTCAAATCAATAAAGTAACAAGGAAAAAAAATTACTAAAGAAAATACTTGTTCAAGGCCTTGACTGGATCCCTACTAGCCATGATAGGCATTTTGTTAAGGATATCATCAACATGTAACCTATAGGTGTAAAAAATAGAATTAAGTGTAGGTATCTTGTACTTATCTAAGAATCGCTATGAACCATTGTCCCCTTATGCCATTTGATGCATTATCATCTATTATGTCATAGACACATTATCCATTCATGTACAATTAAAAACATGCAGAGAGATATACATAACTGTTGTCACAAACTGTACATATATCCATCATAATAGGAACAGAAATACTATAAACATATCAGCCATGTAAACCACATATAATCCATCATAATGGTCATAGAGATACAAGGAGAAGCAACCTTTCATTTCTAATGCAAAATCTAAACCCGGGTTGGCACTTCCATGTTCCACATGACCATAGAATGGCTAAGCCAACTCTTTCTTCAGCCATTCGCCCTAATACCATATTCCAAGAATAATGTGGTATCTCATATAACACATAAATCAAAACTCATCCAGGGCTTCCAGAGGCCATCCACTGCAACCCATCAAATAGTGATTCCACCTCATGGTCAGACATCACAAAACCATCATCATATCGATCTCTATCGTAACCTTCTAGGGCTCCAAAGCGTTTGTTCCAACCGGGATCCCAACACTAGTAACTAAACCCACAACTTCCACTAGGCTCCAAAGTGTTTTTCCAACCAAAGCTTCCATGACTATTAACTCAACCCATAACTATTGTCAAGCTTCAAAATCGTTTCTACAAGCAAAGCTTCCAGAACTAGTAACTCAACCCATCAAGGGATTCCAGAGCTTTTGTCCAACCAAGGCTTCCAGGACCAGTAACTCAACCCAAGTTATTACAGGGCTTCCAGAGCGTTTATCTAACCAAGGCTTCCAGGACTAGTAACTCAACCCAAGCCATTACAGGGCTTCTAGAGTGTTTGTCCAACCAAGGCTTTGAGGAACTAATAACTAAACCCAAGCTACAGAAACATGAGAACCAACCAAAAAAAATGAAATAAACCCACAATATCCATGGCTATCCAGGAAATGGGAAGTCTAGGCAAATCCATTGTCAATTAAGAGAATCCTCCATGCCAATAACATATCATAACCAAGAAACCACATGCATGTGTCATGCATGCCAAAACTAGTGAGGAAAACATACGTGCAACTCGATATTTGCAAGCAAAACTCATTGTAGTTGTTGATACCAATGCTCTCTTGCACTTTCCTACTCTTCCTTTTCCGTCTTGCTCCAAAACTCCAAGTATGACACACCCTCCAAGATTTCTCCAAGAAAATTCTAGGTATCCAAGACTATGAGAGAGAAAGAGAATGATGAGAGAGAGCACCAACACTGAACTGACCAAGTCTTGCCCACTGATCCTTAGAAAGCTTTTTATTAATAAGACATCTATTTTCTTCATTTTCAATCATTTTCCTCCTCACATGCAACCTGTGACCTTTCACCTTCCTTTTCTCCTAATTTCCATTATTTTTGTAAATAAAATGCTAATAAATGCCTCATGCCTTTCCAAAACCTTAGTCATTGCCTTTGCCAATTGCCTTAGCCATAATAAACTGAATCAACACCCATTAGTATGTTTACCCCACCATTCAGCTTGGAATATGTGTCCCATCACTGTGGCCTTATATATTTTTACATGAGTTTTTAACCAGGGTTGTTATAGTCAAGCATGGTAAATCCTGTTTTATAAAATCAATGGTGATCAAACATAGTCATTCATTGTCAACCATGGTCTAACGTCACATTTTGACAATGATTGTCTTAATGCGAAAATCACCCATGGTCTACCATGGTCCAACGTTGCATTGTGACAAAGATTGTCATGATATGAAAACTAATCATCGTCAATCATGCTAACCAATTTCCTACGTCACACTGTGACAAGGATTGGCTCAATCTGAAAATCAACCATGGCAAACCATGGTCAACAATGTTTATTTCAGGGTTTATAATATTTATCTTAGCTTTTATATACATTGGGTTTATAATATTTATCCCTTAGGTTTAATATTATTCCCTTGGGGTCATAATCCCTTGGGTTTTAGTATTATTCCATTGGGTTTATTATTCCCTTGAGTTTATAATATCAATCTCTTTGGTTTATTGATCTAAGGGACTTCAGTTTATTAATCTAAGGGTTCAACTATGGTCGAGCATGGTCCAACTTCAGATTGTGACAAAGATTCTTCCAATATGAAAATCAACCATGGTAAACCATTGTCAGCCATGTTTATTTAAGGGTTTATCATATTCAGCTTAGGGTTTATATACCCTCGGTTTATATTATTCCCTTGGTTTTAATATTATGCCCTTGGGTTTATAATCCCTTGGGTTTTTAGTATTGATATCTTGGATTTATTATTGCCTTTGGTTTATAATATCATTAATCATGGTCAACCATGATCTATCATGGTAAACCATGGTCAATTATGGTCAATTATGTTTGACCATGGTCACCCATGGTTAGCCATGTTTTATAAATTCAATCGTGGCCAACCATGGTCCAACGTTGCGTTCTCACAAAGATTGTCTTGATATGAAAATCAATCATAGTTAACCATGGTCCTATGTCGCATTCTGACAAACATTGTCTCAATATGAAAATTTACCAAGTCAACGATGTTCAACCATGTTTATTTTAGGGTTTATAGTATTTATGTTAGGGTTTATGTACCTCAAGTTTATAATATTAATCCCATGGTTTTAGTATTATTCCCATGGGTTCATAATCCCTTTAGGTTTTAGTATTAATCCCTTGATTTTATTATTCCCTTGGGTTCATAATCCCTTTGGGTTTTAGTATTAATTCCTTGGGTTTATACTATCAATCCCTTTGGTTTATTAATCCAAGGGTTCATATTCCTAGGGTTTAATATTATTCCCTTAGGTTTATTATTTCCTTGGGTTTATAATATCAATTCCTTGGGTTTATTAATCTAAGGGCTCATATTCCTAGGGTTAATATTGTTCCCTTAGTTTTAATATTATTCCCTTGGGTTTATAGTCCCTTGGTTACTTAGTATTGTTCCCTTGGGCTTATAATATCAAATATGGTCAATCATGGCCAATCGTGCTCAGTCATGGTTAACCATGGTCAACCATGTTGTATAAAATCAATCATGGTTCAACATCGCATTCTCACAAATATTGTTACAATATGACAATCAATTTTGGTCAACCCTGGTCAATCATGACATTATGAAATAGATTGTGTCAATACGAAAATTAATCATGGTCAACCATGGTCGAACGTCACATTGTGACAAGGGTTGTGTCAATATGAAAATAAACCATGGTCAACCATGTTTATTTAAGGGTTTATAATATTTATCTTAGGGTTTATATACCTTTGGTTTACAATATTAATCCCTTGGGTTTAATATTGTTATTGTGTTTTCTTCTCAAATGTGTACGAAAAGAAACCACTTTAGGCTGTGGATGACAAAGAACCCTAACAATAAAGTCTGTAGAAAATGATAGAAACAAAACCTGCCAAAGTCCTGATCTATGTCACAATTATAGTTAAATAACAAAATGGAATAGTAAAATAATCGAAAGTAACTCCAATATTCTAATGGAAACCAGATATATAAAGAAAATATTTTATTAAAAAACACCTATGAAGCGAACAAATAATGTTACTAGTCCCCCTCTATGGGATGGGTTCTAGGTTATCTTCAAATGTCTTCAGCTTTTATAGAGTCCCTCTCCTCTATAATGTGTAAACCCAACAAATAAAATGTTTTAGCTTAATGAGAACTCAAATTGAAAAGAAAATGGTGAGCGACAATGATAATAATAAGAGCTGCAACATTGAGTGCAATACTGAAAAATCGAAAGTGAAGAATGAATGGAAAAACCTTCTATTTATAACAAAATATTATATTATTCTCGAATAATGAGAAATAAAAAAATATTATTAACCCCATTCTAGAATTAACCATTTGGAATATTTTATTATATTTGGTTAGAGGGAAAAAATATTTAAACTTTTATTTAGAAATAATAAATAAATAAATGATTTAGTTATCATCTCAAGAAATATGGTTAAGGAATAATAAAAAAATAATGATTTATTTAGTTATTCTTAAGGGATTTGGTCAAACTTGACAAGGAATAATAACTAATTATTGATTAATTAATTATTTCTAAAGCAAAATAAGATAATTAATGATTTATTTCTCATAATTGGGTCAAATAGAACAAGGAATATTAATTCAACAATGGTTTAATTATTTATTCTTAGAAGATAATTAAACAAATAGTGATTTATTTAATTATTCTTCATGGGTTTAATTATAAATGACTCAATAAATGTGGGTTATTAAGTAATTTCTCACAATGAAAGCAATTTTACAATGGTAAAATTGGCCTTACATGGTGTTCTTCGATCCATCTAGTAAATTATGGCTAGATGGTCAATTTTTTGTGATAACATATTTCCCCGAACGCAGGAATGTTAGGAGAAAAATGTATAACCGAAGTACATTGTAAGGACACAATCACTAGACAACAAAGTGGAGTTGGAGAGGGAGAGAGAGAAACCAATAGAGTTGAAGTAAAAGAGGATAGTGACATAGGGGGCGAGACTAATGCAAGTCTCCTTTTTTGTTGTGGCACTGAATCTTAGTGAGGTGCGAGAGGCATACCTATACCCGCAGAGATAATTTAGTACAAAATAATGATGCACTCAGAAACCTGAAACTGAGCAATAAAATACATGTTGAATGGTAGATGACATGCTTGCATAACTGAGACAGAAAATAATACAATGTGTCACAGATACATACTGTTCGAGGAAAAACATGAGCTAGGACTAAATATAATAATATCTGAGTACATGAGATATAATGTTCCTTCCCTAAAAAATGGGTGGGAGGGAGGGTAGATAAACTAAAGAAGCTCTGCTGAACAAGAAAGGGCTCTGCAAAATTGAATGGATCATCTAAAGGAGACATGCATGATATGGATGTTGCAAGCGGCAAGAACCAAACCCATCAAATCTACGGAACTGCATTTGAAGCTGTAGTATAATAGGAAGGCATTCGGGCATGTGGGGGCTACCTGAAGGGCCACCTGCTCATGAAGTCTAAAACATCTCACACACACCCGGGAATCACTGGTACAATATGTTGCATCACTGGACCATCAAGTGTATGAATCACGAGCAGGAAACAACCAAGTCAAAGGGTAATGATGATTCCCTTTTCTTGATTTGAGGCACCAAACGAGAGTGGAAGATGGAACCAAGATACACCACCCTCTAGGCCGTTCTTCTGGAATAGATGTGCTGATGTCGACAGAATAGGGCCCACCATAGGTGAGGTAATGAGGATCCTCAACTAAGGCACATGGGGAAATAGTAATGTGACTGATGGACTGACATCAGGGACAATGGAAAAAATGGGACTGAGGGACAAACAGACGACTTCCCTTGTCAAAGCATAAAGTGCATCGTTGACCTGGTAGCAACTGACTCAACTTCGAAGGGGATGGTGGATAGTATGACTAAGGGCGAAAATGGGAAACACGGAATGAATGGTATGCAAAGACGAATGAAGTACTATGACATGATATAATGGCACGTGAAATAGACTCCATGGATGCAAAGGTGACTCATCATGGATTCTCTGAACAAGGGTGAATCAATGACGCTGCCACACAGAATAGGCCTGATGGGGACCATGAAGGCATGAGCACATGATGGTTACTCATGATGAAAATCGACACGTGATATGACAAGTATTAAGAGGGGGTGGACCTCAAAGTACAAGTGTCGATTTACGAAGAAATTTGATTTTGAGAGGCGATGAAGTGACCCTTCTTGGAAAAATGGATTTGTGGTGAAGTGTCAAACCATCAGATGAAATGATACACCTACCTAAATGAATTTCAAAAATAAATACATGCAAATAAATGTGATATGCTATGGGTAAAATTTATTAAGGTAGAGTGCATTACGAGGATTAGGAAGGAGTTGGCCCTCAAAATCTTCTAGGAGATATTCCCCCTTGCCTAAGTCCTTACGAATGATGTAAGGTCCTAGCCATAATGATTTTAACTACCCATGTCCAAGGGTATCATGGGCCTGGTCATACACTAGAGCAAGATCACCTTCGTGGAAGGCATGAGGGTTGACTTTTCAGTCATACTAGGCTTTGGTGCGCTTTTTGGCCACTTCGATGGTTTGGAAAGGAACATAATGGTCTTTAGATGTGCGTTCAAAAATGACAAGTATTTGTTCTAATGGTTGGGTGTCAAGGAGAATTTTGATAGCTAGGTGAAGGCAAGGGATCTCGTACTTGATTGGTAAGACTGCCTCCTCGCCAAAAATAAGGTGGAAAGGAGTGAACCCGGTGGAAGTTTTGATAGAAGTTCTATAGGTCCACAAAGCTAGGAAGAGCATTGGTGGGCTCCAGTATTGTAGCAATGATGCTGCAACTCCTGGGACTCCCTTCTTTACTTTTATCAACCCGGTCGTTCATAACAAACTCGGAAGCAACGGTGCTGTATGCAAAAGTACTAGCTCTTGCTGCAGGTTGTCACTTGATCATTTGGCACAAGTTCGCTAGGAGCTTAAGCCAACTTCTATGAGCTCTTAGAAGAAGCTTTTAAATGTGATGGACGAAATATAACTCAAAAGAGGCTAGTCTACTTGCAGAAAGAAGCGAAAAGCTGAAAGGAAATGCAAACCCTAGCAAACCCTAGTTTTACTAACTAACCCTACTGGTGCAAGAAAAGAGATGAAAGTTGTGGAAATGGATGCCATTGACTCTTGGAAAGGTAAAATGTAGGTGACTAAGCTACTTCTGAAGGAAAATATGGAAGAAACATCTTTTTGTATTTTTGAGTAATTTTGCAGAATTATTATGCATGTGCTTTAACTATTTTTGACTATGCAGAGGTTGACTGGCGAAAGGAAATGGAGTGGGAACTTGTAGGAGGTTGGGAAGGTGAGAAGACGGCCTAAGGGGTCCCTGGCACCCTTCCAGAGAATTTCACAGTGATCAGATCTTGGAAAACTACTCACGTGAACTTCTACAGGAAGTCTGTAGGGGTTCTACAAGATGTTCTACAGGAAGTTTTACAGGAACGGCCAAAAGAGGATTGTAGAGGATTGATGGAGGAAAAATGGTGGGGAAGTGGAAATGAAGGATTGATAAGGTTGTTAAGAGGTATCGAACTTGGTAAATGAAGCTCAGGAGTGATGAAGATAGTTGGATTTGCTCAAGGATGGAGAAAGCAATGTTGCACAAAAATATAGAAATTAGGGCAAATTGGGAAAGTGTGGCGAATGAAAGGAAAGTATCTTGGATTAGGGGGTGGAACAAGTTAGATGATGAAGGAAGGGTATGTAGGAAAGTATTACAGGTACTCTGCACACTATTTTCCAAAACTGATTGAACAAAGACTAGAACAGCCAGAGATCTATCTATTTTGACCTATTTTGACCTAAAAACTAGAAACATGATGAACAAAAGTTTACAGACAGGAAACCATGCAAGATAGCTATGGAAACTAAGCAAGAACAAATCTAAACATGCAAGTACAATTGGTATCAACTTTTCCAACTAAAAATCTAACACTAGCAATTGCATAGAAAGGTAAGAACAGTGTTTTTGTGGCAGCAAGTATGCCTTGGTCCTAGCTCATGGTGCCGAAGAGGGAGAGATGAGATCAAGGATTGCTTGATGGCCTTTTTGTAGATATTTTCTGTTACCAAACTGTCAAACCAACTTGGAGCATGAAAAGCTATTCTAATCATCAAAAACAACCTAAGTAACAAAGCAAGATCTTAACAGAAATAATAGAAATTATTCTATGAATGCAAGGAAAACACATAAAAGTACACAGAGAAGGTACTGGCACTTGGGTTGGGTCCAACCACAAGATCCGCAGCCTCCTAAGAAAACTCAGAGTTGGTGCAAAGTGAAATTCATCTCCATTACTCAAAAAATAATAGTCATGTCACAAAACGGTTTACAGCAAGAGCTCGAAAATGAGCTGAAATGCAGAGCTGCACCAAAGTGCAAAAAATAATTGTTCAATAGCTAAACTACCAAGGCTTGAAGCCTTCCTACTTATTCAACACAAGGACTCCCAACAGTCCTCCTTAACTTTAGGAGCTTGGCTACTCAATACTGTAGTTAATCAGCCACCTCACAAAACCTGCTCGGCTGCCCCTTGAAATCATCTTTGGTGGGTTGTTTAACTCCGAGCTGATGGTGGAGAACTCAAGGAAGGGGTCATTTAGTGCAAGAGACACCCTTCGCATAAATCCTTAGCCTTGTTCCTTTGTATTTGACTATCAACTTGCTCATAAATGCTTGACCTTGGTCCAAAATATGTCCAAAAATCTGCAATAAGCACGTATTAGACTTTGTGGTCAAGTGACTATTCTCATTCATTCAATTAACATAAATATATTCAAAAGAATGCATAAAATTATGAAGAATGGTGGATTAATCAAGAATAATAAGAAAAATGAGCCCATAAATTTACCCATTTTTGGGGCTCATCATCACCCCCTGCTGAATGTGTTGCTCATCCTCTGAGCAACTAATCCAGCTCATCATCTTTGATTGCTTTGACTGCCTCTTTGACATCCCAGGATTCTGAGGTGATGTTCTCTTCTCGGTCATGAAACCCTGCCTTTCTCTCTACTTCCTCCCATTTCCTGTGTTCTTCTTCTTCTTTGACCCCTTCCAGTAGTCCCAAAAGCAATGGAGGACTGAACTTTAGGCCAATCCAGTTGGCCTTCAGATTTTGCACTGACTGTTTATAAAGTGGCACTCTTGCCAAAGCCTCCCTCATCCTTGTTGGGGAGTGGTACTCTCTTATTTTCAGACTGTGGTACAATGTGTTCCATCTCCTTGTGTAAGCATGAATTCAGTTATCACCCAAGAGTCTTTCCATGTCCTCAAAGTGAGCAATGGCCTGAGCTTGCCTTTCAACGTAGTCTAGGAGAACCTAAGGGTTTTTGAGAAGGTGCTGATGGGAATATACTAAAGCTGAGGGATATTCTGGTCCTACTCTGATCATGAGTGGCTCACTTAGCTCCTTGTCCATAACTTTCCGAATTTCTGCTGCCCTCTTTTCCTCATGGCTTAACCAAGAAGCCATGGCCATGAGTTGCACATCTCCCAATGCAGCATTAGGGTCCCATAGATTCATGTTTGGAAGTGCCAAGTTGTGTAAATAGAATTTGGCTAACTTGGCCTTATCTTCAGCTGAGCTATTGTTACACAAATACATAAATTGATTGTAATTCTGAAATGGAATGGTGCCCCTTTGGGCCAATGTGTTAATTTGAAATTGCAACCATTGGTCTTTAAGGTATAATGCATAAGATTTAGCAAGTTGCCTACATTGTAAGGCTTCTATTGCCCAACTGGCCATGCAAGCCATTTGGGCTTCTTTCTCTTGCAACTACTGTTTCAAACCCTATACTTCTTTTACTGCCTGAGATTCTCGTTCTTGCAGCAGTTTTTTTAGCATTTCCACATTAGCTTGTAGCTCTTCCTCTTTCTGTTGTTTCTCAGTTGTGTCCTTGTCTGCTGGAGGTCCTCCTTGCTGTTGTTGCCCTCCCAAAATGGACAGCCTATCTTCCTTGTGGACTTCCTGTAGCTACAACTGTTTTTTAGCAGCTCATTCTCCTCCTGCAGCTTGGCTCTTTTGCAGCTTTCTACATGCCTTACCATGGCCAATTCTCCCCTTAATTCTTTTAACTTCTCCTCCATGTTGCCTATGTCCTCAACTCCCTTAGATTTGGTGATTTTCATCCATGTGTGTGTTCTGATCCTCTCTTTCTCTAATTCGAAAAATAACGGTACAACAAATTTCTGTGGGATGATTTTCCCACCCTCTAACAGATTGTAATATGAGCCCAAATCAGGTTGAGGGGTAGGTTCAGGTATTTCTTCGGTTTTTCTCTCCCCTTGTGATTGGTTAGTTACCTTCTCCTCCAATTTCTCAGTCTCTTTTAACTTGGCTACAGTTTCCTGTAGAGATGTTGCAGCTTCCTGTAGAGCTACCTTTGAGCCCATTGACTTAATTTTCTCTTTCCATGTAGAGGTTTTTGGGCTTCGTCTTTCATAAGTAATGGATATCTTGGAAGGAGACTCTTCCTTATATTTAGTGGGTGAGTCCTCAATGACAATTGGTTCCTTGGACGGTGGCTGAGGTTTGCCTAATTTGATCCTTATGCTTTTTTTGGCTTTGAAGTACATGGAGGTCCTTTTTCTCTTTCCTTTTTGTTTTGTAGGGGTGCTTAATGCAACAAGCATAACTTCTGCCTCCCTAGCCAACGTCTCAGTTGATTTCTCTTCCTTCTATTCTTTTCCCTCACTTCCTGTAGAAACCTCTGTGTCCATTGTTTCTGTCTGTGTGACTGATATCTCAGGGTGTGTCTTTCTCTTTTATTTCTGGATCCTTGCCTTGGTTGTGGTAGTCTTCTTTTGGGCTTTCTTGGCCTTTTTCTTCCCAACCTTTATCTTTCTCCCTTTCTCTATTTTTGTTGTTTTCTCCTTTGTTGTCTTGGGTTTAGCAGTCTTGCCAAATTCTTCTTTTTCTTTCTATTCTTCCTCTGTTTTTCCCTCTGCTTGAATGTCTTGTGCTCCCTCATCATTGTTCTTTTGAATTTCTTCAGCTTGCTCCCCCTCCTCACTGCTGGATGGGGTGATGTTCTCCACCAAAGTTCTAATGTTATCATCCCTAGACATATTTCTGAAGGTTTCCTAAGCTATGGGGATAGTATAGGTGTGTAAAGCATCTTACACCAAGAGTTTGATGAGCCCATGGTGGGCCAACTGATCTGGGATCCCTTCATTTAGCTTTGTACCACATTCAATCAAGGACTGAAGAAGGAAATATGGGATGCTCAGTTTCTTAGCTAGAGATAAGTCCATCCCATGCCTTAATTCATGTAACAACCTGAAATGGTATCCATAGATGATGCTAAACCTCCCTTCACATGTGATATACTTCATAATTTGATAACTAACTTCACTCCAGAGAGGAGGCAAGCTTGTCCTTCTAACACCATTTTTGTCTTCTATAGGATGCTCCTCAAGCAGAAAAAATGTTTTCTTAGCAACTTGGCCCAATGATCTCTCTTCTTTGCTCCAAGGGAGCCCTAATGGTAGACTAGAAATTCTACTAATGAGCTCAGGGGTAAGTTCTAGGGTCAAACCCCTAAAACTAATTGTGGCATGTGTCTCTGAATGTGGTCTCAAGGACATTAAAAACTCTCCAGTTATTTCCTCATCATAACCCTGAATTTTTTCAAAGAAGGATATCCAATTTGCCCAAGTGAAAAGGTCCACCACCTCAGGGTGCTCATGCAACTTGCTAGAGTCTGAGGGTTCTTTCCTTATGAATCCTCCTGGCATGGTGTTGAGTGCTCTTTTTTAAGTTTTAACCAGAAAGGAAAATGCTGAGGAAAACAAACAGTCAATCACTGCAACAGAGAATAGCTGAATCCAGTTTCTTTTGAAACCGAGAAGGAATTTGTCATGTGTTCCTTATAATATCAAGTAGCAATAATTCTCCCATTTTAAAACTGTTGTCACCCAGAATTTGACTGTCTATTTATGAAAAGAATTTTTTTTTTACAGAACAGAGTATAAGGGCACAGGTTCTTTTCTCAGCACAAGGATAGATAGGCACAGTCTTTTTTTCACACTTCACACAGGTTGGTCCTTATTAGTGCATGTATCTTTCTTACAGGAGAATTTTGAAAAAGGATGGGGAGATTTCAAATGCAGAGAGAAAAAGAAACTATGTAGACTTAGGGAAATATGCAGGCAGACTTTCACTTTTTCAATGCACAGGCAGACTTCCACTTTCTTTTTTCAATCTACTGTCGTGTTCAATTTACCACCTTACTCAAACAAATCATGCACAAAGGAGTTTTCTCAAGCCTACCTCATTTGGAGCTTGAAATTCGATGAAAATTTTGGGTTTTCCTTTCGCAGATTTGTTCTCTACCTTTCCTGTAGAATCCTTCCTGTAGAAGGTTCCTGGTTCCTGTATAATGAAACTGTGCTTCTGACAGAGCCCGATAGGCGGGATATTTTCGAAAACAGGTAGAAAAATTGGTGGAGCACGACTAGTTAACTATTCTAGAAGCGGTGGATGCGTACTCCAATCAAGAACGTTGTGAGTGCAGAATGAACAGAGGGTGGTGCATGTTTCAACTGAGCGTCTTTTAATTGCGGCGTGATTCGTGGTGAGGGGATGAGGTGGCTGGACTGGACCATTGATCCGATGTCACAACCATAATGTTTCCGCATTTTTCTGACCGCCATCACCTACTTTCTCCCGTTATCTACCGCCACCACTACCAGTCCCGACGATTTCTTCCTAAATGGACACTCCACACGTGGTGGCTACACATCTAATCGGCAGTTTTCAATTTAACAAAGCTCGTTGGGATTCCACGAGGATGTGTGACTGGCCGAGGGTGTCCAGTTGACTGGCCACTGATTCCACTCAATCCGAACCATTCCCATAGTCATGCAGCTTTAAAATATAATTTATGTAATTTAAGAATGAGTTTAGGCACTTACCTGCGTGGTCACAACCGTGTTATGCAGATTTCAGGTCTCGGAACCCATTCCTTTGTTTGTTGTTGCTGCATGCACACTGCATGCTTGGCCTTGGCTGTTGCTGATGTTCATACGTTAAAGTAGAGCTCCATGCATGTTTCTTCTGCCATACTTTGTTGTCCCTATCTCTGGAGTATGTCTTTCATAGGGATCAACTACTATAGGATTCATGTAGGATGTCCTGTAGCTACTTCTCCTCCTGGAATGCAAGCTAGAATGAGCAAGGCTACATTGTTGATGAGGGTCTCGATTGATGAGGAGTCTAGATGGAGGGTACAGGTATGGTGAGTGAAAAACTACTGCTTGATTTGTCATTAAAAAAATTTTGCTAACAGTATGAAGAAAACAGGATTTCTGTGTGTGACTGTGCAGGGGGAAAGAAATGAGTGCAATGAAGGTGTATAGAGATGGAAAAAGGTGACATATGGTGATGGATGGAAGCAGGGAGGTTTGCAGGCCTCATGGGAAGATTCCCAACCTTCGGGTCCTATTCTGAGATCAATTTTGGCTTGCCTATAGGTTCTACAGGATGTTCCTGTAGAAGACACAAAACTTCCTATAGAAGGTAATCTTAGCCCGAGTGAGACCAAATCTTAGGAAAGGGTAGTGGTCAGAGAGGAATGGATTGTGAGGGATGCTTGCAGCCTGGTGCTAACCTCTGTCTTTGTCTTGTGCGATCCTCCTAACCTGCAATTTCCTTCCTGCAACCTGCAGTTTATCCAACAGAAAATAGGTTTATTTTTCTTTTTCTTTTTCTCTTTTTTCCTTTTTCTCTTTTTTTTTTTTTTAGTCTGAAATAGTTGGGGCGCTTCTAGGAGGTTTTCACCCTCACTGTCTTCCCTGGGTGCCTCCCAGAGGTTTTCACCCAAGGACCTTTTATTCTTTTCCTTTTTTCTGTTTTTTTCTTTTCTTTTTTTTTTTTTTTTGTGTTCAAGGTGTGGGTGGAGTGGAGACAGGGGCCTGCTCCACCACCAACACTGATTTATCTAGAGTTTCAATGAACTCCTGCTTAGAAAGGGGCTTCCTGTAGATTTTCAATTGATGCCCATTGACGATCATGGGGATGGCTTCTTCATAGATGGTCCTGATAAGGACTGAGCCATTGTCATTGCATTTCTCCACTGTATATGGTCCCATCCATCTTGTCCTCATCTTTCCTTTGAAATCCTTATATCTTGAATCATATAATAGCACCCAATCTCCTGGATGAAATTTCTTTTCTTTAAGGTGCCGGTCATACCATATCTTTCTTTGAAGTTGGACCACCTCTGAGTAGAGAAGGGCCTACATTCTTTGTTCATCTAGTCCATTCAGCTGCAATAATCTTTCCTGTTGTGCATGGCTGAGATCTAGGTCCAGCTGAGTTTCCAACCTCAATGTGTTATATTCAAATTTTATGGACAGTAAAGCCTTCTTCCCGTAGACCAGCTCATAGGGTGTGAAACCTGTTGTAGATTTCCAAGTGGTGTTATAGGCCCAAGCTGCCTAATATTTTCTACTGCTGCTCACTACTTTAGTCAAAATCTCTTCCAAAGCTCTGTTAGTGACTTCCACCTGTCCATTTGCTTGCAGATAATAAGGGGTGGAAGTTCTGTGCTTAATCTTGTGATAAGTGAACAGGTCTTCAATCAGGTTAGAGGTAAACTGACTTCCTTGATCTGTGACTAATTCTCTTAGGTAGCCAAACTTGTAGAAGATATTTTCCCTCAGAAACTCAGCTACCTTTTCTTCTGTCACTACTTTGATTGCCTTTGTTTCTGCCCACTTTGTTAGGTAATCTGTGCACACAATGATGTAAGACCTCTGTTTTGAAGGAGGGTTGATAGGACCCACAAAGTCCATGCCCCACTTCTCAAATGGCTCGAAAGTCACTTGAGGTTGGAGGGGCATCTCATCCCTTGGAGTCGGTTTCCCCATCCTTTGACATCGATCACATTGGCTGATGTATCTCCTGACATCTTGATGAAGAGTGGGCCAATAGTAGCCTACATGTAGAATTTTGAACGCGGTTCATTTTGCTACAAAGTGGCCTCCACAGGGCCCATCATGACAGGTTAGGAGGATGTCAAAAACTTTCTCATCCCTGACACAACACCTCAGAATCTGATCTGGGCCATGCTTAAACAGGTTGCCCCCAATCCAAGTGAATGGGGCACTTTTCCTCACAATCTTACTCTTCTCTTTTGAGGATAGGTGTGGCAGGAACTGTGCTGAAACCAAGTAATTTTCTATATCAGCAAACCATGGAGAGAGTACTGAAATAGCAAATAGGTGGTCATTTGACATTCAATCATCCACCATCCCTTCTTCACCTATAGGCAAATCTAGTCTAGACAGAAAATCAACAACATTTTCCTTACCTGGCTTATCAACAATGGTCAAATCAAATTGCTGCAATAAAAGTAACCATCTAATGATACAAGCATTTACATCGGGTTTATTCATCAAATACCTAATTGCAGCATGATCAGTGTGTACGAATGTTTGATAACCAGTGATGTAGTGTATGAACTTGTTTAGGGAATGGACTATAGCTAGGATCTCTTTCTCAATTACAGTATAGTTTAACTCTGCCTTGGAAAGGTTTTTACTGACAAAATATATGGCATACAATAGCTTCTCTTCAACTTGTCCTAAGGCTACTCCTATGGCTTTGTTCGAGGCATCTGTGTGAATGTGGAAAGGTAGGGCCCAGTTTGGACCTCTCAAGATTAGGGCAGTTACCAGCTTACCTTTCAACACATCCAGAGCCTCTTGACTGTTGTCAGTCCATGTAAACTCAACATCTTTCCCCAAAAGACAAAACAATGGAGAGGCTAGCTTACTGAAATCTTGAATGAATCTTCTATAATATCCTGCTAAGCCTAGAGAACTCCAAACATATCTTACCTTTTGAGGAGGTTGAACCCTTTGGATGATAGCAATCTTGTTGGGATCCACCTGTAATCCTTGCTGAGAAATTGTATGACCTAGCACGGTCCTTTCAGTCATTAGGAATTCAAATTTTTCAGGACTGAGGGACAGGTTCATTTCAATACACTTGGTTAAAACTTTTCCCAGGTTAGTCAATGCTTCTTGGAAGTTGGACCCATAAGGAGTAAAGTCATCCATATAGATTTCCACCGAATCATGAACCAACTCAGCAAATATGCTCAGTACTGCTCTCTAGAAAGTGGCAGGAGCGTTGCATAACCCAAAGGGAAGGACCTGGTAGGCAAAGGTACCCCATGGACAAGTGAAAGTGGTCTTATCTTGGTCTTTCGAGCTGATTTGGATCTGATTATACCCACTAAACCCATCTAGGAAGGAAAATAACTTCTTCCCTCCTAGGACATCTAACACTTGATCAATGAAAATCAAAGGAAAATGGTCCTTCTTGGTAGCTTTGTTAAGTTCTCGATAATCTACACAGATTCTCCACTTCCCGTTCTTCTTGGGCACAAGCACCAAAGGAGAAACCCACTCACTGTCAAAGATGGGGTAGATGAATCCTGCATCCAGCAACTTTTGCAGTTCTTCTTTGACAATGTCCTTGAGGGTTGGATTCATCCTCCTCTGAGGCTGCCTGACTGGTTTACAATCCTCTTTAATGTAAATGTGATGGGTACAGACTGAAGGATGGACTCCTTTCATCTCCTTATAGCTCCAAGAAAAAGCATCCAAATGGTTGTTCAATAAGCTACACAGCTCTTTCTCCTGAGAGGGGGATAGGGATGAGTTGATCTTCAAGGTTCTTTCAGGGCCAAATTCCACATTCTTAACTTGGGAGAGGTCAGATTAGTCACACAGAGATCCACTAAAGCACTGGCTTGGGTGTCTTCTACCAACTCTTCTAATGGCAGCACACTGGGAGGTGGATTTTGAATCAAATTTTTTATAAGCTCATCCTCAGTTTGAGGACCTCCCCCGGTGGCTTCCAATGTGCACAATGGTGTAGAGTAGACTTCATCCTCATCTTCCTCCTCCAACCAGAAAGGTAAGTCGTGTTCTAGCAGAGGTTGGGCAGGAGGATATAGGACTAGCTGTTTGGACATAGGCCCATTCTTAATGGTCATGTTCCCAGCTCGACAACTAATGTAAGCATCTATAGTAGCTAACCAAGGCCTTCCCAAAATGAGGGTGTATCCAGTGAGTTTTGCCTTTGGCTGAAGGACCAAGAAGTTCGCAAGGTACTCCCAAGAATCAACGGAGACGATGACATCTTCCATAATCCCTTCAGGCGTCACAGTGGAGCGGTCTGCTAACTACAGTACTGTCGGGGTCTTTCTTAGGGAACTCTGAAGGTTGAGTTTGAGCATAGTGTCCCTGGTCATGAAATTAATGGCAGCCCCTAGATCGATCAAGGTGTGGGGGAATTATGGTGCCATTGATGTGGACATCGACTACAGGACTCCTAGAGTCCAGATATTTTGGACAGATTACTTGTCCCAACATTAGGTCGGACAGTTGTCCTATGACATTGATAGCTGGGGCATCTCTCTTGCGCCTGCTTGGGTGCCTGAAACACTTCTCTTTGATCAATTTATTGTAGATTGGTACATCTTTTATGGCCCGGAGAAGTGGTATTTTGACACATAACTATTTAAGTTCACCCAGAACTTCAGTCTCTTCTGGGTTTGGTTGCATGGTTCTGGTTAGTCTCTTAGGAAAGGGTGGAATGGCTTTGGGTTCACTTCCATGTTTCTCTTCCTCATCCTCCTTAGGAGGAGGTTGGCTATCTGGGAGGACCTTCCTCGATCGTAGGTTGATCTCCTGAATCTCCATAGCATAGGTAGGGCATGTTGTCTCTCCAGTATATACCTGCTAGGCATGTCTGTTATTGGGGTTTGGGTTCGGTTGAGCAGGCATCTGGGGTTGTCTTAGAGGAGCAGGAGGTAATGGTTGTGGTTGAGCAGGTGGTGGAGGCAAAAGAGCGGGAGGAGAGTTGTACTAGGGCTTCCACCCCTGTTGACGTGAATTCCACTGAGGTTGTGGCTGAGCATGAGAATGAAACGAATGAGTAGCAAGTTGAGTATGGTATTGAGATGGATATGACCAAGGAGGGGGTGCGGACTAGGAAGGATGAGCAGGGGGACCCCAAGAAGGTATGTGAGTGGATTGGTTGGGGTTGTAATAAGTTTGGGATGTCCCTTGCATCCCCTCTTGGTACGGTCTGGGTCCATGTGGCTTCCTTTGGTTTAGGAAGTAGAGTGGTTCAATGGCTCCCTCAGCCCCTTGGTACATAGCTTTAAGTCCAAGTAAGGTTGGGGACTGGTTTGTAGGGTGCTCTGCCTCACAAATGAAACATATCTCTATAGTGTGCAGTGGACACTTGTTCCTAGGATGCTTCCTTGTACATCTGGGACAAAATATGGCTAAAGCCCTCTCAGCTTCCTCTTGCTTCTGTTGGATTCAGAAGGTGTCCATTTGCATGGAAATGGTCTGTCTCACCTCACTTTTAAGGTCTTCCATCTAGTTTGAAAACTCATGTTTGGAAAAGGTGGTGCTGGCTGAAAGTTGACTCCCCCTACCTCTTTTCCGGGCTGCCCTAGAATGGTTTCTAAACATAGTTTT
This sequence comes from Pinus tabuliformis, assembly GCA_031772625.1. Classification (NCBI taxonomy): domain Eukaryota; kingdom Viridiplantae; phylum Streptophyta; class Pinopsida; order Pinales; family Pinaceae; genus Pinus; species Pinus tabuliformis. Next base: position 510,182,233 of record CM062807.1, read on the forward strand.
TATGTCATCATAAGGTAGTTGGTAGATGTCTCCCCCAGCCAACAAATGGAGGGTATCTAGAAGATCTTCAGGGACTCCTCGGAGCAGAACCAGCTTCAGAGATTCGGGGTCAAGTGTGCACCTGGCCCTTTTATAACTGAGTTGGAACCTTTCTTCATAGTCTTCTAAAGATTCATCACTTCCCATGGTCATCTGAAAGATTTCTCCCTTTGTTTCCTTTGACCTACAGTAATCCCAGTATTTGTTGTTAAAGGCTTGATGCATCTGAGCCAAAGTTGTGATACTATTTCTAGGTAACCCCATGAACCAGCGTAGTGCTACATCCTTGAGGGTAGAGGGAAAGAGTTTCAACTTTTTCTCATCTTCTGCATAGTCATAAGTTCGACAAAGGACAACAAACTCAAACAAGAAGGTATCAGGGTCTTCAGTGGTCAATCCATGGAAGTGAGGTAAGGCCGAGGGACTTATGTTTTTCATTTTTATGTCCCCATTGGTCTCTCGGATGGGAAAGGTGCCTTCTATTCTCTCCTCATTTCCTATACCGTTTCTGTGTTCAGCCATGGTCTCAGGAGGAATGTTTTCTTGCTCTTCTTCTGTTATAGGATCTTCGTATATCTCTGGAGGTTCACCTATAGGTTCTTTTGTATCACTGCCACCAAAGAAGAGAGAAGGGTGACTCAGTGATGTGGTGGGGGTGTTGGGTAAGAATTTTCCTGAATTGTCTCTGTTCCTACAAGGCATGAAATGAAATATTTTTGGTTAATTTTTGTGCTTTTCTCTGCTTGTACCTGCAAAAATGAATTGATTGAACAAAAAATTGCAAGTAACTAGAATAAACCTTGTTGGAATGAAAATTGCAAAATTGAAATGAAAGTAGGAAATTACTAATCTATGCTTCTGAAGTGAAATTGCAAAAATGAAATGCTAATCTACGCTTGCAGAATTGAAATTGCGGAAATGAAATGCTAATCTACGCTTGCAGAATTGAAATTGCAGAAGGGAAATGCTAATCTATGAAAGTAGGAAATATCTAATCTACGCATGCTGAAATGAAATGAAAGTAGGAAATGTCTAATCTACTTTTGCGGAAATAAAATTGCAGAATGGAAATGAAGCAACTACTCTACTCTTACTAAAATAAACTACTAAGCAGAAGGTTGCAGTTGAAAATGGAAGAAAATCGGCAATCACAAATACTCTCACAGTTCCCCAGCAACGGCACCAAAAAGATGGTGGGCTCCAGTATTGCAGCAATGATGTTGCAACTCCTAGGACTCCCTTCTTTACTTTTATCAACCCGGTTGTTCGTAACAAACTTGGAAGCAACGATGATGTATGCACAAGTACTAGCTCTTGCCGCAGTCTGTCACTTGATCAGCTGGCACAAGTTCGCTAGGAGCTTAAGCCAACTTCTATTCGCTCTTAGAAGAAGATTTTAAATGTGATGGATGAAAGCTAACTGAAAAGAGGCTAGTCTACTTGCAAAAAGAAGCAGAAATCTGAAAGGAAATGCAAACCCTAGCAAACCCTAGTTTTACTGACTAAACTTACTCGTGCAAGAAAAGAGATGAACGATGTGGAAATGGATGCCATTGACTCTTGGAAAGGTAAAATGCAGGTGACTAAGCTACTTCTAAAGGAAAATATGGAAGAAACATCTTTTTGTATTTTTGAGTAATTTTGCAGAATTATTATGCATGTGCTTTAACTATTTTTTACTATGCAGAGGTTGATTGGTGAAAGGAAATGGATTGGGTGCTTGTAGGAGGTTTGGAAGGTGAGAATAGGGCCTAAGGGGTCCCTGGCACCCTTCCAAAGAATTTCACAGTGATCAGATCTTGGAAAACTACTCACGTGAACTTCTACAGAAAGTCTGCAGGGGTTCTACAGGATGTTCTACAGGAAGTTTTACAAGAACGGTCGAAAGAGGATTTTAGAGGATTGATGGAGGAAAAATGGTGGGGAAGTGGAAATGAAGGATGGATAAGGTTGTTAATAGGTATGGGACATGGTAAATGAAGCTCAAGAGTGATGAAGATAGTTGGATTTGCTCAAGGATGGAGAAAGCAATGTTGCACAAAAATATAGAAATTAGGGCAAATTGGGAAAGTGTGGCGAATGAAAGGAAGTTATCTTGGATTAGGGGCTGAAACAGGTTGGATGATGGAGGAAGGGTAGGTAGGAATCTATTACAGATACTCTGCACACTATTTTCCAAAACTAATTGAACAAAGACTAGAAAAACTAGAGATCTATCTATTTTGACCTATTCTGACCTAAAAACCAGAAAAATGATGAACAGAAGTTTATAGACAGGAAATCATGCAAGATAGCTATGGAAACTAAGCAAGAACAAATCTAAACATGCAAGTACAACTGGTATCAACTTTTCCAACTAAAAGTCTAACACTAGAAATTGCATAGAAAGGCAAGAACAGTGTTTTTGTGGCAGAAAGTATACCTTGGTCCCAGATCATGGTGCCAAGGAGGGAGAGATGAGATCAAGGATTGATTGATGGCCTTTTTGTAGATCTTTTCTATTACCAAACTGTCAAACCAACCTGAAGCATGAAAAGCTATTTTAATCATCAAAAACAACCTAAGTAACAAAGCAATATCTTAACCTAAATAACAGAAATTATTCTACGAATGCAAGGAAAACACATAAAAGTACACAGAGGAGGTACTAGCACTTGGGTTGGGCCCAACCCCAAGAGCTATAGCCTCCTAAGAAAGCTGAGAGCTGGTGCAAAGTGAAATTCACCTCCATTACTCAAAAAATAATAGTCATGTCACAAAACTGTTTACAACAAGAGCTCGAAAATGAGTTGAAATGCAGAGCTGCACCAAAGTGCGAAAAACAACTGTTCAATAGCTAAACTACCAAGGCTTGATGCCTTCCTACTTATGCAACATGAGGACTCCCAACATTCCTCCTTAACTTTAGGAGCTTGGTTGCTCAAGACTGCAGTTAATCAGTCACTTCACAAAACGTGCTCGGCTGCCCCTTGAAATCATCTTTGCTGGGTTGTTGAACTCCGAGCTGATGGTGGAGAACTCAAGGAAGGGGTCATTTAGTGTAGGAGACACCCTTCCTATATATCTTCAACCTTGTTCCTTTGTATTTGGCTGTCAACTTGCTCATAAGTGCTTGACCTTGGTCCAAAAGATGTCCAAAAATCTGCAATAAGCACGTTTTAGACTTTGTGGTCAAGTGACTATTTTCATTCATTCAATTAACATAAATATATTTAAAAGCATGCATAAAACTATGAATAATGGTGGACTAATCAAGAATAATAAGAAAAATGAGCCCATAAAGTTACCCATTTTTGGGGCTCATCATCACCCCCCTACTGAATGTGTTGCTCATCCTCTGAGCAACTAATCTAGCTCATCATCTTTGATTGCTTTGACTACCTCTTTGACATCCCAGGATTCCGAGGTGATGTCCTCTTCTCAGTCATGAAACCCTGCCTTTCTCTCTACTTCCTCCCATTTCGTGTGTTCTTCTTCTTCTTTGACCCCTTCTAGTAGTCGCAAAAGAAATGGAGGACTGAACTTTAGGCCAATCCAGTTGGCCTTCAGATTTTGCACTGACTATTTATAAAGTGGCACTCTTGCCAAAGCCTCCCACATCCTTGTTGGGGAGTGGTACTCTCTTATTTTCAGACTGTGGGACAATGTGTTCCATCTCCTTATGTAAGCATGAATGCAGTTATCACCCAATAGTCTTTCCATGTCCTCGAAGTGAGCAATGGCTTGAGCTTGCCTTCCAACGTAGTCTGGGAGAACCTGAGGGTTTTTGGTAAGGTGCTGATGGGAATATACTAAAGTTGAGGGATCTTCTGGTTCTACTCTGATCATGAGTGGCTCACTTAGCTCCCTGTCAATAACTTTCCGAATTTCTGCTGCCCTCTTTTCCTCATGGCTTAACCAAGAAGCCATGGTGATGAGTTGAACATCTCCCAATGCAATATTAGGGTCCCATAGATTCATGTTTGGAAGTGCCAAGTTTTGTAAATAGAATTCGGCTAACTTGGCCCTATCTTCAGCTGATCTATTGTCACACAAATACATAAACTGATTGTAATTCTGAAATGGAATGGTGCCCCTTTGGGCCAATGTGTTAATTTGAAATTACAACCATTGGCCTTTAAGGTATAATGCATAAGATTTAGTAGTTTTCCTACATTGTAAGGCTTCTATTTCCCAACTGACCATGTAGGCCAATTGGGCCTCTCTCTCTTGCAACTACTGTTTCAAACCTTGTATTTCTTTTGCTGCCTGAGATTCCTGTTCTTGCAGCAGTTTTGTTAGCATTTCCACATTAGCTTGCAGCTCTTCATATTTCTGTTGTTTTTCAGTTGTGTCCTTGTTTGCTGGAGGTCCTCCTTGCTGTTGTTTCCCTCCCAAAATGGACAACCTATCTTCCTCGTGGACTTCCTATAGCTGCAACTCTTTTTTTAGCAGCTCATTCTCCTCCTGCAGCTTGGCTGTTTTGCAGCTTTCTACATGCCTTACCATGGCCAATTCTCCCCTTAATTCTTTTAACTTCTTATCCATGTTGCCTATGTCCTCAACTCCCTTAGATTTGGCGATTTTCATCCATGTGTGTGTTCTGATCCTCTCTTTCTCTAATTCCAAAAATAACGGTACAACAAATTTCTATGGGATGATTTTCCCACCCTCTAACAGATTGTAATATGAGCCCAAATCAGGTTGAGGGGTAGGTTCAGGTATTTCTTCGGTTCTTCTCTCCCCTTATGATTGGTTAGCTACCTTCTCCTCCAATTTCTCAGTCTCTTTTAACTTGGCTACAGTTTCCTGTAGAGATGTTGCAGCTTCCTATAGAGCTGCCTTTGAGCCTATCGACTTAATTTTCTCTTTCTATGTAGAGTTTTTGGGCTTCCTCTTTCATAAGTAATGGATAACTTGGAAGGATACTCTTCCTTCTATTTAGTTGGTGAATCCTCAATGATAATCGGTTCCTTGGACGGTAGCTGAGGTTTGCCTAATTTGATCCTTGTGCTTTTTCTAGCTTTGAAGTACATGGATGTCCTTTTCTCTTTCCTTTTTGTTTTGTAGGGGTGCTTAATGCAGCAAGCACAGCTGTTGCCTCCCTAGCCAATGTCTCAGGGGATTTCTCTTCCTGCTGTTCTTTTCCCTCACTTCTTGTAGAAACCTCTATGTCCATTGTTTCTGTCTGTCTGACTGATATCTCAGGGTTTGAAGAACACTTGGTATTTTGACAATTGAGTTGTTGAACTCTCAAGCGCACATGAACCTCGAAAACTTTGAAGATTTGCTAGCAATTTCAGTATTTGAGACATTTCCAAAGGAGACACACGAGTTGTTGCATCGCATCATGTCGACACCCACAAAAGCTATGAGCGCTGAAGCAATGATAGCCGAGGGGGATGTGACAAAAGTTGTTAGGGAAGTAGAGGGAGCTACTCCTGTGGTTGTAGAGGTATTAGCTAAAGTTCCCAAATCAGCATGGACACCTAAACTGAAGCCGACGCAAACCAAGGAAAGTACGAAGGACAAAAAGGGCAAGCAAGCTGCGATACTGATACACGTGTTGCCTAGAAGAAACCCACCAAAGGACTAGCCCACCACACAGGAAAAGGGAAAAACAATTAACCTGGAGCCGGAGGAGGAAGAAGTTGAGGACATCCCGATGGATGATGAGGACTTGGGGGTAGAAGTGGAGGAAGTTGAAGTCGAGGGTTCTGACCCTATCACTAAGTTGCCTGGGTACGTCCCTCCAGGCAAGGGTAAGACCAAGGTGACAAAGGATATTGATGAGAGCAAGGTCGCCTTGCACACCCCTTTGTTGCCAAATGAAATTGTCTTTGAAGGACCACGCTTGGGGTGGGTTCCTCTGTTAAAACTGGAAGATTGGGACTTAGCTGACCATGAAAAGTTCTCGCACCTGGCAACAAAGCAGCTAATGCACCACATTATTGACACAACCACCTGGATGACTGCATTAGAATAGTAGAAGTGGCTCAAGAGAGTAGACAAGGCAGTTCTGCTTAACTTGCTATGCGTGCCACACTACAATCGCACCGCCATTACAGTATTGGTCATCAAGGAGTTGCTATGCTTGGTGCACAATGGGTGTCTGTGACTGGAGGAGCTGATACTCATCACTGACAGACTGATCCATAGGATCACGCACCCACCCTACGCAGGGGAAAATATGGCCATGATGTTTGGCAGAAAAGGTGGCAAGATGGCCCTTGTAGAGGCCATGAAGGAGAAATTCAAGCTTTTGAAGAATCCACGAGGCTATGCCATCTCGAGTATCTATGACCCTGCAGTTAAGGTAGCCACGTAGATTTTGGCAGGAAAGGTTATGAGTAAGTGTTGCACAGATGAAGTGTCAGCACGAGTCATTGCTCTTGCAGCCCAATGCGCCGAACGAATCCAGTTTAATTGGGCACGTTATCTCTGCAGTGAGTTCCTTGTGAACTATCGTGAGGCATAGAAGCTCGGAAAGACCTTCCACTAGGCGTGGCTCTTGCTATCTATTGTGCTGGTAGACTAGGAGTTGCCGGAAGATAGTCAATTCCCCTCGGTCACATCGGACCTGCCAAAAGCTGTGAAGTATGCTTCACTGTGGACAACCAAGGATAGCAAGACCTTCTGGATCTTGATGGAAATGAACATCTGAATGGCTATTAATCACAAACCGCAGCTGTCACCTACTGTGTTTGCCAACCAGCAGGGGTACATGGAGTTCAAGGTAGAATTTCACCGTGTATCGATCAGGGCACAAAAGGACCCTAAGCAGACATGGTTTGAATTGCCTTACTTGGCAACGGATGACGCAATTGATGCAGTTCTTGATCGCTAGCCAGTAGAGTGGCGCACTACCTCACACTTGGCAGTGGGATCGAGCAAGTTCGTCACGTAGCGCAAAAAGGAGGAGGCCAAGCTCAAGAAGGCGCAGCTGGCCGAGAAAGGGAAGAAGGAGGTCGTTGACAAGTCCCTGGTAGAGCGTGATGCCACCCAACATGCAGAAAATCAGACAGGCAAGACAAAGTGTGACTTTGACAAAGGCGTGAGGTCACCTTCGCCTGAAACAAATGAAGAAACGGATGAGAAAACAGAGTAGCATGGCGCAGACCCACAAACGACGTTGGACCGCATCAAGTGTACAAGGGAATAAGAAAAATTAGGGTCAAGGAAGAAATCCAAGGCTAGTAAGGTGTCGCTGGACCCAATCACACTCACAAAAGGAGATTTGCATGACATTGAAGACACGGTGCGGGATGTCACCGCAGAGGCACTATAACAGTTCGAGCAGTGGTAGCAACTACTATTGGGGGCCATCCAGATGGGTCTATAGGAGCAGCAAACCCACACATCATAGGCTGGCACGGTGTCCACCAACCTCTCTATCGGTACTTCAGAAGCTACCGAGATGCTGCATGCGAAGGTCTCCTGAGCAATAGTTTTGCCAAATGGAGCACTAACCACAATAAATGAAGCTGACAAGCCCACTGTCAATGCCCTCAAAGGAGTGGGGTTGAACTTCACAGGGCTCCTTGGCGAGGCACTCCACCTATTGCAGGATGGAGTGATTGCGGGGCTGAGGGCCCGCGAACACTCTGCTATGTAGGTAACCAGTGAACAACATATCAATAATGTGCAGCTGGCCCTATAGTGAGACTCTGCCATCGCCGCCATGACCTAAGTAACTGACTGCAATGAGTGCATATTTTAGGTCATGTAGGAGGCATGCCAAATCATCCCGGAGTTTGCAATTCCCCAAGGAGAGCCGGTCGAGGTGCGTGTTCGCAAGCTTGCTACAGGGGTGTACGATGCTCGCACAGAGTTGGTTAAGGTTTAGCTAGAGCTGAACCTACAGATTGTAGATTTATAGTTGAAGGCCCAACCTTCAACTTCGCTATAAGTAAAGGAGCAGCATGCAATTGTTGTCGTAGAGACGATAGTGACAGTAGACAGTGCAGTAGTAGACTGCACGTGGTTGTTTGAATAGTTGCTCAAGGTCCTGACGAGCCTGCAGGAGGACCCTAATGTACAGTGGCTGGAGATAGAACTGTCACAACTACAACAGTGCTATGATGAAGTAAAAGGTACAATGTGCACCATCGCTCCCACGCAGAAACTAGCAAAGTTGCAGGAGGCCAAAGCAATGAAAGAATAGGTAGATGTAGTGCAGCACAAAGAGGTGGTGCTTAAGGTGCACTTGAAGCCCTGGTTGGATGAGGCTTATTCGGTCATGGCATTTATTGAAGGCAAGCTTTCTAATCTACAAGTGACTTAGTACAACCTTCAGGCTGACCGTTCAAGACCAACGACAAAGAAATTGGTTGAAGAAGCGAAGTAGGGAGTCACATAGTGCACTGCCGAGGTTGCCATCATACAGGTCGAGCTGGGAGGTCTTCTCACCAAGATCTCCGTGACTGTAGAGTGACTCAAGGGTGAGTCGCCATGTTTGTGTTGGAGGCCTGTTAAGAACGGGTTCCCCCAATGAGTGTTTTGGGGCTAAAAGCCCATGTTTTGAGACAAATTTGTAATAAAGATGTAAAGTCTCCACATTTCGTGGTCGCGGAGCATGAAGGTGTCAAGATTCATAAAGGGTTGTCTGCCCTTATTTTGTAAAGTGTAAAGTCAGTTGTAAAGATCCACCCATGGTCCACGGAGCTAAGTAAGTAAGCTCTAGGTAGTCTTTAGTGAATAGCGAAGAATGAAGTGAAGAGTCTTGGTAGAGGAATCTAAGTGTTTCAGGTCTTAGCGTAGGTAGAGGCTCTGCAACTGAGTGTGCAGAGGCCTAGGGTGGAAGTCCACAACTGAGTGCGCGGACCCCTGCAGCTGTGTGCACAGGGTGGATAGATTCTATATTAATCTGAGATATCAATAAAGAGAAGTATTGTGCAAATTCTATGTCTTTATTTCTTGTTAATGCATCTGGTTATATAGCGTTTTGGGTTTAATTTACAATGTTCATGTGATGCGTGAATGCATGTGACTGTATTGGTTAATTAAACATAATGATATCAGTTTACGCAGCGCTAATTGTGGTTGATTAGTAAGATAAGTAAAACACTTAAGATAATTTGGGAACCTATACAATACACTATCCTAGCAGTGCGGAAGTACTTGGATCGCGGGTTAAGGTTGTGTGAAGATCAATCATACACCTTCGTGGAGGTACTGAAGGTTGGAATAACATGTGGACTAATAGAGCCCTAAAGCTTAGTGACCTATGCAAAAGTAGGAACAAAGGGCATAAACCGACATCACGACCATCTCAGGGTGTGAAAACTTGGTTCCAACATCCCCCCATACTGCTTCGAGTGAGACTTTGGTCCACGCTTCATAGGCTGATGTCGAAAGGGCCAATAATGTAGGGATTTGTTTGGCTAACTAACGTTGAACCTGGGTCAAGCCCCATAAAGACAACACCAAGACCAGAAGGTTAGGGAAGGTGAGCTGCTTGACCTGGCTGTGTATGATCAGCAACAAATCCTTGTTGAGGGAAAGGATTTGTGAGCACTACCATATGAGATGGTGCAAGATTATGAGGTAGTTTTGCATGGGTGTTTGACCTCTAGAAGCTCCTTGGGCTTCTGAAAGTTGGCGCATTTGGGGTAAGAGGGGACACTCATGAGTATAATGGCCATGTACACCACAACATGCACAAGGCTTGTTTGTATGAATAACCTTGTTCTGCTTGGGCTGGTTGCCCTATTGTTGGTTGTTGGTGTTAGGTTGGTTCCCCTAGGGTTCATTAGGTTGATTACCTTGGTTACCCTGGTTACCCTTGTTACCTTTCCCCTTATTCTTTTTCTTCAAATTTTGGGGATTAGTCGCACTCTGTTGTACAAACACTTAACCCTGAGGGGTTGGTGGCTGCTATCATTGGTGATGCATGGGAGGCTATGGCGCTAATGCTTGAGGGGTTGGATCACTCATCGGTGCATAGGTATAAGATGGTGAAGGGGCAACGGTCTAGTAAATATGTTGAACATTAGATAACCTTGACATCTGATGATGTGATTGGGTGAATGCATAAGATGTGCTTTGTCCTAAATACACGTTACTAGTAGGAGGGGAATAAGTGTTAGAGGAACTGGTTCCCCCCTGCGAATATCCATAAATATGCTAAGTATATGTTGAAGGATGTGAAATAGCTCCAACAATATTGTCAGCGATGTGAGATGCCACTGGTGCATTGGCACCACCAGGATGGGGGAGGTCTGGAATAATGGTATAGACATAACTGGATTGAGCATAAATCAATTCATATCTCAAAGAATTTTGGAGATCTTCTTCCTCTGTCTGAGGAAAATGAGAGGGGACATCTTTGGTAATATGCGCTAAACAGTCCTAACAAACCAATTGAGTAAACATGGTCTTCGAAGGGCAGAGCATGACACATGCTCCTCCTTCTACGTCATTCCTGGACATGATCGGAAATAAGGGTGGCAGAGGACTAACGAAATGCGGTCAAGAGCTCTATACCAATGTCATGTCAGAGAGGTAACTGAAAATATCAGAGGAACGCTTTAGAAAGCATTGTCAAAATTGAAGGAGAAGCGGCAGGCTACTCCACATACCACTTCATAGCGTCTCCAGTGAGTGTGCATTGGAGAAACAAAAGATGAATGGAATCATCGGTGATGGAATTAGATGAACACCACATATGGAAGGAGCAGACGTGATTGGTAGGATCCTCTCCATAATTACCCTCAAACTTGGGAATGTCGGAGGGAAGTTTAGTTGACATAGCTGGCCAACTAGCATCATGGTGTATAGGGTCATTGATCAACTGGCTAAAATATGGGAGGCTTAACCCAACCATGAAAGGTAGCATGGGAGCTGCCAGAATGGTTCCTGAGACGGTTCCGCTAGATGTGACCACTAGGGTAGAACTAGAGCCAACACTAGGTTGGGTTCCTACACCTGTAGTGGGTCCTGACATGATGACAGTATGCGGTGAAGGAGGCTTGGAATCAGATGAGGAATTAGATGAACTAGAAGAGGAGTCAGTATGGGGACTCGGGGGACTATGAACTCGAACCCTGTAGGGAGGAGTAATATGCCCAAGCGGAAACTGGGGATGAAGGCCTAAGAGTCTCCACGACAAACACCTTGGTGGCACAACGACTATAAGACACATGTGACACGGAAATGGTGAAGGGAGATCAACAAGATGTTTTTGCCTTTTTGTGGGGAGATAAAATAATTAATTTAAGTCTTGGCTTGGCGATATAAACCAAGCGCCCTTCGCTTAAGTTATCCTTGTGTGTGCAAGTGTGTTTATTAATTAAGCCAGATCGTGTTTGAAGAAAGAAAAATATTTCTAAAATAAAATGAAATTAAAAACAGAAAATGAACAACAAATCAACTTTCTAAACCCCACCCAAAACGGGTTTGCAAACATTGTATTGGTTGGTCGCGAAATCAAATGAAAATAAATGGAAAAGGCCAAGATATCTAAGTGTCGGTGTGACTGGGATCAAATGACACTATGCTACTGGAAAGTGGTGCAGTAATAGCGAAAAAACCAGGGGGGAAATCGCTACAAAAAGATAGGGAGATGGGTGTGAAACCTAGGGCAACCAATGGGACCCTAAGGAAAATGACCAAACAAGGTTTAAGATGAAACTTTGGATGGAAACAACTTATCTTTGAAGATATGAAACGGGAAGGTACAGATCTGGAAAATATGGATGAAAGCTCTGTAAAAACTCGGACTTCTTACTCAGCTAAACTCCTCCTATAAAGGTGGAAATGTACTAGAAGCCCTAAAGAGGCTAAATTCCACTTTGATGAGAAAAATAGAGTAGATCAAGGCCTAAGTAGGATGAGACAGTGGTCAACAAACCTAGTAGACAACTCTCAGTAAAACCTAGAAACAAATCGAAAAAAATCCCAAAAAACCTAAATTCGCAGGTACTGACTTGATTACTGTGATATCACACATTTTTGGCCAGAAAGTGCGCTTTGGACCTCCAGATCGCAGTTTTGGTGTAGAAAAGTGTGATTTTTGCTCTTCGATTCTCGGTCAACAAATCTCAGAAAAATTTGTCGTGTCTGTCGCGACTGGTTCTTGTGACTTGCGGGAGTTATAAATTTGACTGGTATAGGGTTAGAAATATAGTAAACAACATTAAGAGATTGAAAAAGAAAAACCCTAAGGTGAAAATTGAAGGTCACCCAGGTTTTCGGATTAAAATTAAAAACCCAGTGGAGTCGCCTAATTGTTATTGTGTTTTCTTCTTAAATGTGTATGAAAAGAAACCACTTTAAGCTATGGATGACAAACAACCCTAAGAATAAAAATGGCTGCTAAACATTGTAGATCTACAACAAATGATAGAAATAAAACTTGCCAAGTTCTAGATCTATGCCACAATCACAGTTAAACAACAAAATGGAGTAGTAAAATAAGTGCAAGTAATTCCAATAATCCAATGGAAACCAGATATATAGAGAATATATTTTATTAAACAACACCTGTGAAGGGAACAAATAATGTTACCAGTTCCCCTCTATGGGATGGTTCTTCGCTATCCTCAAATGTCTTAAGCTTTTATAGAGTCTCTCTCCTCTATAATGTGTAAACCCAACAAATAAAATGTTTGAGATCAATGAGAACTCAAATGGAAAACAAAATGGTGAGTGACAATGCTAATAATGAGAGTTGCAACAATGAGTGAAACAATGAAAATAATCGAAAGTGAAGAATGAATGGAAAATCCTTTTATTTATAACAAAATATTAGGTTATTCTCGAATAATGAGCAATAATAAAATATTATTAACCCCATTCTAGAATTAACAATTTGAAATATTTTATTATAATTGGTTAGAGGGAAAAAGTATTTAAACTTTTATTTAGAAATAATAAATAATAAATGATTTAGTTATCATCTCAAGAAATGTTGTTAAGGAATAATAAACAAATAATGATTTATTTAGTTATTCCTAAGGGATTTGGTCAAACTTGACAAGGAATAATAACTAATTATTGATTAATTAATTATTCCTAGAGAAAAATAAGCTAATTAATGATTTTCTATTTATTTCTCATAATTGGGTCAAATATGAGAAGGAATATTAATTAAACAATGTTTTAATTAATTATTAGAAGATAATTAAACAAATAGTGATTTATTTAATTATTCTTCACGGGTTTAATTATAAATGACTTAATAAATGTGGTTTATTAAGTAATTTCTCACAGTGAAAGCAACTTTACTATGGTAAAATCGACCTTACATGGTGTACTTCGATCCATCTATTAAATTATGGCTAGATGATAAATTTGTTGTGATAACAAATATTATTCCCTTCGTTTCATAATCCCTCGGGTTTTAGTATTCCTAGGGTTCATATTCCTATGATTTAATATTATTCCGTTGGGTTTAATATTTTTCCCTTGGTTTCATATTCTCTTCGGTTTATTATTCCCTTGGGTTTATATTGATAATAATATTTTATAATATAATTATTATTATTTTATTGTTATTATATTTATATATTATTTACCATGGAGTTATAATGATAATAATATTTTATAATACACTTATTATTATTTTTTTTTATTATATTTATATGTTTATTCCCTTTGGTTTATAATCCCTTGGGTTTATTATTCCCTTAGGTTTCTAATAATAATAATTTTTATAATATAATCATTATTGTTGTATTATTATAATATTTTTATATTTATTCCCTTTGAGGTTATAATGATATTAATATTTTATAATATTATTTTTATTATTGTATTATCATTATATTTATATATTTATCAATATCGATATTAAAATTAATATTAAATCCATATCCATTGACGCCTGTCAGTGTATATCAACCACATTTAAAAATGTGGTTGTGCATGTGATTGATATATGCTTATTGGCATATGTCAATTACATTTATTAATATGGTTTTGCTAGTATTATATAACTTAAACAATTAATATCTAAGATTTCACACACTTTAAATTTCTAACAAATATTTAATTTTACACCCTTTAAATTTTTAACAAATATTTTGGAAAAAAAGTAGCCCTAATGTTTGACCCTAGGTCCTACATGCCACCAAAAACTTCACTTGATGACCATTATTAACTAGATTGTAGACTAAAGTCATGAAAGTCCAAATAACATAAGTATCATGGATTTTGGGCATAAATTCAATGTTTAACAAAGGAGATTTAGTTTGAAAAGGATACCAAAATGCATTTCAAGAGGAATACAATAATAGTTATGGAAAGATTTTAAGTTTTAATCATCATGTTTTTATTTATGACTAATATATGAGCGGCGAGCACATGGATTGATTAGTCCAACAAAATCAACTGCCCATTTTTCAAATGCTTCAAGTTCCCTAACTTGATGCAAAGGAAATTCATCCCTTTGAGATAGTCGACCAACTCATTGGAAAATATTGCCTGCTTTGCATATTCCTTCACATCCTTAAATAAAGTTGGCCACTAGAGTCTAGTGTGTAATACTTTCTGAGCAGTGGATTTTCATCCAACAACTCCTACGTGGAATTCCCACTGAATTTCATCCCTTTCATGAAACAATACACATCTTCACAAAATGTGATCGAGTCCAATTTATATAACTGTCTTGAAATCAATTGATAATAGACAGAAACAACAACCATATGTTGATTTTGAGCGTGCATAATCATTGGAGCATTTACCTATTTCGAGAAACAATGCAATATCCTCCAAATAATCTAGGATTTCTTCAAATCTAAATAAATTTGCATTGGGTAATTGATCATCAATTGAACCTCCATACCCACCTGATTCCAATTAAGATAAGTGATTTGGGCCCACATTCGAATGACCTGTCTTGACAATGACTTCAGATGTTAATTCTTGAAATAGAAAATTCTATCTGCATATTCTCCCTTCTAATACTAGTTTATTAACTAAGTACTTTAGAGCCGAATGATCAGTAAAGAACTTAAATGGGCCTCCCAATAGATAGTGTTTTAACTTCTGTAAAGAATATACCATATCTAGAGATTTATTTTCCATAGTGGTGTAATTCTTTTCCACATTAGAAAATTTTCTACTAGAAATATAAATGGGATTATCTAAGTTACCTTCTCTAGGAAACATCAAAATAACTCCCAAAAAAATCCCTAATGCATCTATGTGGACATGGATTAACTTATTTCAATTAGGATAAACTAAGATAGGTGCACTTGCAATTTTCTCCTTCAGGGTGTCAAATGCAGAATCACATTGTACAAAACAAACAAATAGCTTAGATTTCTTTAAGCGCTTCTCTAATGGTGTAGTAATTAAGGCATAATTCCATATGTACCTTCGATAATATCTTGTATGTCCCATAGTTGACCACAACTTCTTAACACTAGTTGGTGGTAACATATTCAGTATTACCACAACCTTGGCAGGATCCACACATAACCCTTCCTTACACACTATATGGCCCAACAATGTTCCAAAATGGATGACAAAAATACAATTTTTCAAATTCATAGAAATTTGAAGCTTCCTACAATGATCAAACATAATTCTGAGTAAACTAGAATGTTTCTTCAACAAACTGTATACTGTCCAATAATCCATCTATACTTCAAGAAATTAATGAATACAATCTCGAAATGCAACAATCACGATCCTTGAAAACATAACAAGAGAATTGTTTAGACTAAAAGGCATGACATTATAAGAAAAAGAACTCCATTTGGTCGCGAAGGTAGTTTTCTTCTTATCTTCTTTTGCAATCTGAACTTGATGATAACTAGAAAATCCATCAGTGAAGGAATAAGCTTCATTTCCTGCAACATTATCCAAGACCTTGTCACTGAAAGGAGTAGGGAATGGATCATGGATGCAAGAATTGTTAAGGCTTTTATAATCAACACACACCATGATCTCCTGAGAATGTTTCTTATCTTGGACGAAAATTGGACTGATCCATTATGCCTCATCAACTGGAAATATAAGCCCTGTATTCAACCTTTTATTGATCTCCTTCTTCACCTTTTCTTTGACTCTTGGGTTTAATCTATAAGGTCGATGTTTGATTAGCTTTGCATCTAGTTTCAAATTTATCTTCATCTCACCTAAATATTATTTAATTCCCTTAAGTTCTGAGACTAAAGCAGGAAACAGACCTTCATACTCCTTTAGCGAATCAAAAACTTCTTTAGTGGTCTTCTCATCCCAATAGTCACTAATAGAAGCAATTTTAGGCCTTTTTTTTCCCAGTGTTTATTTTCTTAAAATTTAGTGGCTTCAAATAGGGTTCATATATTATAGGATGTTTATTTATCCTTCATATTCTTTAAAAGAGAAGTGCCTCAACTCCTCTAGATCATCATCTAGTTCACTATTGGTTTTCCCACAAGTTATAGCCTCATGGAAGGCCGATTCATATTGAAGCATAAAATCTCCATATCTGCTACCTTCTTCGATAGATTGTCCAAAGGGAAATAACACCATTTTAATAGCATTTAGAGCTTAAACTATCTTCACATTAGAGTTAGAGAATGATAAATCACTAAAAAACTGAGCAGTCGTCATATCCCAATCCACTATTTTTCTTTTAAATTCCTCTTTCAAATACCATTCTTGTGGAATAGTACCCAATGTATGAATGAACTGGTGCATCCACATTACAACTAGTAAACCAATGTCTGTTTAGATGGAACAATAGTTTTGTACATGCTTCTACGGACTAGTACATCCATCATAATTAGGGATTTTACTGAAGGGACTCTCTAGAGTAGAAAATCTACATAACATGGTAGACTTGACAGTGTCTGAATCATAAAGATGGTCATGATGGGCTCCCCACCATCTCGTTGGGGTGGCTTGTAACGCAACATTCATCAAATAAATATTTTAGTCCTCTTCTATTTTGGAATCAACTTCTTGAATAAAATTCACAACAGATTCAGTACCATTAAAAACAAGATAATATCGCACCTCAGTATCGATCCATCAAAGGAATCAGACTGTTGCACAATGTCACAAGTGTAGCTCATGATCTCCCTGCAGCCAATCATTCATCACAATTTTTGAACCCGCCTATGTGCTTTGAATGCTTTGCCAGTTAATAGATCCAACTGCTATCAGATTAATGTAGTCCTCCCTCTTCCAAACAATGAGTTTATATAACTGGTCTAACAAATTAGGTTCGTCAACATCATATACATGTTCAGTAAACCTCAGGCTTTGGTATGGATTCTTTAGTTGTATAACCCAAACTCCATCTACTTCAAATGTCATGGTTTCCCTCTTTATATCAATGACTGCATAGTTTTCAAATGCCTAGTCAATTCCCAATAAAGCTGGTTATCGTATTTAGTGTCCATAATGTCTATTAATTCAAAATGTGCATAGCTCTTAACACCTATATTATCAACCTCAACATATTCCAATCTTCCAATAGGCAGAATGAAGTAATGGTTCACTATTCATAGTTGTATTCAGGAAAAAACTAGTGAGGGTTTCCTTAACACCTCCCAGGTTTTCCTTGGAAAGATGTTCACATCTGAGCCAAGATCTAACATAGAGTCCTTGATATAATATCTGGAAATATGTGCATTGACTCAAAATTATCTTCTTGTTCTCTTCTTATTTTTCTGGACCCTTCCAGAATCCCTTTTAGGAAGATTAGTAGAAATAGTTTTTTTTCCGAGAATGGATCATCCTTCATAATTGCTTTTAGTTTCGTACGCAGTTGACCAATTAATTTCTCATCATTCATAATCTGCAAAAATAACTTGAGCCATTCTAAAATTATTTGAGATGTATCGTGTGATGGTTTAGGACTATTGATCTGCACCCATTCTTGCTGCTCTGCACATGGACCATAAGAAGAAACCAAGTATTTGAATAGTTTAGTTGCATCTCAATAGTATTCTTTCTATTTATTAGGATCATAGGACTTTTTGGGGATGTTTACTTTATAATATTTAGTTGTTCAAGAGTTCCAATATAAGCCCCAATTATTTTCCCTCCTCTAGTCACAATTTTGATATTAGGTTTCACAATTGGTTTTGGTTCTTGAGGTTCAACATTGATAATATTGGCTCCCTTTATTGGATTGCACTCCTCCCAGTGAGCAATGATTTCTAGACAATCCTCAATATCATGTGTATTCACCCGACAATTTCAACACCAAGGTCTTATTGGAATCATAATATCACTCACAACATGACTTTCTTGGTCACAATTATAACATATAATTGGACCTCTCCCTCCTATCCTTCCTCCCCTTTGAACTCCTCCTCCTTGTACTTGAGGAGTTTCATTGACTCATAATGTTTTGGGATCAAGGTGATTGAACAATGCATCTAAATGGCAACATTGGTTCTTATGATGTGTAGGTGATCCAAAAAAATCTCATAATATGTTATTTGACACTAATTTTGTAAAATGGGAGATAAATGAGGTGAATGACCAAAAGACCTGCAAATTTTTTAAAACGTGTTCATAGACATACCTTGGTGATTTGGGAATTCTTAATATTGCATATATCCTTGAAAAGGAATTTCGAAATAAATTTGTGCAACCCCAACACTATGTGGTGGAAGTGGAGGAGGTCTCATATGCATAATAAATGATCCTAGACCCCGAGTCATGGTATTCTATAACATGATTCCCTTCAACTTGACAGTGTGTGCACAAAACATGAGGTCTCATGGGTCACGTAAGAAAATGAGCTTTCAACTTTTCATTCAGGTTGGAAATTTGATTTTGAAGCCCCATAATATATATATATTAGTAGAATAAGTTCCAAATTTACAGTTTTGGGGGTGTCCTACCATTGCTTCAATCTACATCACCTACTCTAAAGCATCCTGCAACATATCAATATTTTGTTGCAACAACAAAATCCTAGTCATTGGTAACAAAGATTTAATGAAGCAATCTCTCTGACGATGAGGATCGATGGGTTAAGAAAGTTTACTAATAGCATATTTGAATCTGTGCATGCACTTCCAAGTAGATTCTCCCTCCCTTTGTTTGATGTCCAACAATTATACCAAACCTTGCTAATTAGACTTAGGAAACATAAATTCTTGAAGAAATTCTCATTTACCTATATCCATGGTGGTGTTAGGATTTGCATCAATCCACATAAGAAACCATCATACTGCTCGATCTCGTAAAGTAGTCTAGAACTCAATGAACTTGGTGGTGTCGAGAGTATGTCCAACCCTCCAAACAACCTTACATAGATACCAATGTTGTTCAACATCTTAACCACCTCATCCTAAGAAATCTAGGTACTAGGTAAGTAATTTTTCCATGTTTCCAGCCATGGTTATTTTCCTAGGCTAAAATATTATAAATCCCTTGGAAATTGATTGAGAGTAACTAGTTGAACTTGACTAAAACCTCTACTAAAAATACTTCCTCCACTAGAACTACCAGTACTATATCTAAAATGTACTTGCTAAAATTTTAGAGTCTTACTCAACTTAGAAAATAAATTATCAAGATTTTGATACAATACCATGGGAAGGTTAGGGAGAGGAGTTTTACCACTATGTTGTGGACTGCCACTAGTAGGGACTGAGTCGTCCTTGAAGAATAATCACCTCATCACAGAGTGCATATCATCATATGTTGGAGTATGCTCTTTAGACATTATAATCAGCTATACAATTGGCTTGGGTGTATAAAATACTCCTAACACTGAGTGAGATCTATCTGTCTCATTCAAACACCCTGCAACACTTCCTTTGGTGCCTCCTATTTCACTAGAAGTAGATCCCTCACTCTCTCCTTTTCCTCATAACTCCGGACTACTCATTCTATTCCTTTGCGGCGTTGAACTCGTCACCGCTTTTCCTATCCTTTGTAATTCACTTATTCTAAGCCTAAACTACGACAATGTTCTTTATCACCACCCATAAGATATCTATGCTCTCTGCAAAACTATAAAATATCACGCCTTACGTAACTCTTCTTGATCCATCGCAACAACCCCTAATTTTCCACAACTACACAACATTTTTCCCCCTAGATTTGACGCTCGTCACTAAGGGTTTTAAGAAGTCACCTTGTCTTCTTGGAATGATATTATATTTTATTCAACCATCAATACTTTGATCCAATGTGGGATCTATTTCAAAAATATTCCTCACTACTCATACCTAAATACTGCTTCCACTCTGGAAAAGGACTGATGCTTTTCAGTTGAAAACTCAAAAATATTGCCTTCTAATGTTTTATTCACCAAGAAGTCAACAACCCTTGTTAGATTAGTATATAATTAGTGAATTTCAATAAAATCAGATGCAGATCAGTCTCTACGGAGCCTAAGGCAACTTCCAACTCTTCCTTTTACTTGCAGCAGCCTCAACCAAATATGTAATTCTTCAGGGAACTTGAACCAAAATATTTTGTATTGGTCACAAGTAGGTTCAACTTACAAAATTTCTTCTCTGACCCAGTCTAAACTTTTTGTCTCAATTGATCCTGTTACAAAATATAATGATCAATCTTCTCATCCCACTAGTCCTAAATACCTTCACCAAGAATTATAAATACCATGATCTAGATCCCTTATGAATTTCTTAGGTCCCAGCAATGGAACCATTTGTTGGAGAAATATTTGGAACATTGTAGACCTAGTGTTTGGCATGAGCTTGCCAAAAAGGTACCTTCATAGTCTAGCTTATCACTGAAATTTTCACTCCCTTTAGAGAAAAGGAATGTCTCAACCAAGGCGTGCTGAAACGGAGAATGTTAAGGGGTATCTAGATGAGTGGCAAAAGGAAGATATTACCATCAAATTGTTCATTCATTTAAACATAATGATTAACCAATGCAAACAGATCTATTTATTGTTTGAATATTCATATATTTAAATGATAAAGGATCACACATCCATAGTTAAAAATTCTAAATGGGCCAAACATTCATCAAGCCATATAACAAAAATTATTCCTGCAACTCCTCCATTATCATTCAGGAAATCATTACAACAAATATCCACACAAAATTGCACAATCTCATATCTTCAGATCAAATTACATTACATCAAAACAACACAATTCAAAGAGAAAGACTTATGATTCTACACAGGCTACAGACTCTCAGTGTGCAGAACACTAGTAGAAAACCCCAATACTAGCTCTAACTCTAGCTCTAGTTGCTTGATTTTCCCATATGTGGCTTCTTTTATAGACTTTCTCACTTGATCTCGTCATCATGCAAGTTTCTTCATCTCATCCTTGGTTAGTTCCACTTTGATGAAATTTGGTTCCTTTTTCCATATCCTTCTTGAGGTTTTTAAAATTGGTCCCATGTTTCCTTTTTTTGTGGTTATGCTTTCCTTCTTTTGTGGTTATTATTTCCTTCTTTTATGGTTGCATGAGTCCCAACATAAACTACTTACCTACCACTTTTTGATTTTTGTTGGTAAGCTTCCGGCATATTTATCCTTTCTTTTCTCCATGACTACTCTGCAAACTTGTTTCCCAAATTATCTTCAAAAAAAGGACCCAAAAAGTTTATCCCAACTACTGGTGTTTCGACCTAAGTCAAGTTGTGAGGTTCATTACTTGCAAGATTATTCATAATTCCAATAGAAGCACTGTTAAATCAACTTTAAATGGCACTGTGAACATCTTTGTCTCTCTTTCTTCTTCTTCCTCTATATATGTACGTGGTAAAAACAATGCTACTTAGGGATATTGAACCATTATTGGAATTGGAAACACTGTATTCATCTTCCAGCTCAATTCTACAAATATTTGGTCAATATATGGTTAGTATGGGAGTTCCCAAGGGTTGACATCACTAAAGTCGTTATTCCATAGCTATGTTGTGTCAAGACACAATAGACTATACAACATGTTGGGCATCATATGTTGTATATGTTGGGAAAATTTCCATCTATTTAGAAACATATTCAAATTGAAGAGCCAATTCCTTAATATTTCTTAGGGGCCAACCAATTATGGCTTCCCTAACTAACCATGTATGAAAATATTAAAATTGTTCATTAGGGGAACAAACCTCTTAGTGAATGCAATATCGTTGACTATAGAAACTTGTTTCATGGCTAAAAAAATTAAGAAAGAAGGGAAACAAATTATCTTACCCAAATTTTGGCATTCATAGTAGTTAAGTTCTACCATTTCAGCTATGTGCTCTGTCCAATAGTATACTTTCCTATTCTTGATGAATTTTCCAATTTCTTCTAACATGTTCAATTTAAAATATTAATCTCTTACTTCAAGACTAAGACAAAATGACACAATGATACATATCCATTTGACCTGTAGATCATGCGCTTGGCTAATAATTAGTCCCTTAGAGTTCTTAGCCATTTTTTCTCCTGTGAATTCATGGATCCAAGTAGTTGAATCAACTGTTTTCAGGACGTTCACACCTATATGTGGTAGTGCAGTGATGTTATAAATGGATTTTTGCATGATAATGAGTGTTTTTTCTAGCCATAAAGTGTCATTGTGATACCAAATAATAATAAACTTGGTAGCTTCTTCTTTCAATCTTTGCATGTCCATAACTAGAGGGGCACCCAAAATGTCTTGAATGCTGACTGCATGTAGTAAATCCACATTTGGAGTCCATTTGTTATCGATTTTTTCCCAACTCCTAAAAGAATCATTATGTTTTTCCCATGATGGCTCGTCCATTTTTTCCTGCCTGATATTATTAATTCAAACTTTCAATTCTATTCCAAACTTTTGATCAAAATGGTCTTTGGTTCTTGGTTCTATAATAACTTCTTTGTCCTAAAAATGCACTCACTTCTTTCCCATTTTGAAATCTCCTAGAATTCTCCACTTCTCAAACACTCAATTAATCGATGGTTGGAAATTATCGGCCTTGAAAATTCTATAAGTCTTGTTAGCTTGACCAGTGAGCTCAAAGAGAGTTCAGGAAAAATGGTGTGAAACATCAAATGCTCGTATGAGTTTATAGGAACCAAATTAAGTGCTTCATTAATTTTGAGCCACTTCCTCCTTTTGAAAATTTTTCATCCCATTAATACTTGAATTATGCATAACAATTATCTCGTGAAACGCACATGGTTGCATCACATTTTCGGATTTAGTGGTCAATTTCGTTCTAAATTTTAATGATATGTCACAAAGTTTTAAATGCGATGTGACTGCACCATCAAATAAGGTATGGTGGTTGTATATATCCTTTTACTTCTTCCGACTTTTGATTTTCAAACTTTCTTCTCCTTCCTTGGTCAAGTCAAATAAATTTGTTTGGTTGATATTTCTAACTTGACATTTATCACTTGTCTTTCCAAACGAGATGATTATATATATTTACTCGATCTGAATTCTATTTTGATCTTTATTTCTTCTAGTTTAGTTAGCATCTTTGTGGATTTTATCTCTAAATTTTTTTTTGTCAGTCTTCGCTTCTTTCAGAGTATGATTGTTGTTCATTAATATTCTATTGAGCTTTTATGTTTAAGTATTTTCTTATATCTAATCATTGCTCCATTTTCTACAAGCTTATTTCTTTGATCAACAATCTCTCTCTATAATAGGATTTTTTTTTATTGGGGAAAATATCCTTCTTTGTATTTTATAATTACTTCCACAAAATTACTTATTTCTAACTTTTAATGACAAAATTAAGTAAAAGAAAAACTAATAATATATGTTTGATTGGTTAGCTAGTCTGCCACAATGTGGTTTTCAGGTTAGCCCATGTTTTTGGTGCCCTGTAGAGGTTTTTACCAGTCACTCAAGAATGCTCTCAAGATATATGTTTTCTAAGTTGGGAACTATTTATAAGTGACATGAATAAATTCCCTTACAATTTATTCAATTTTATGACCCCAAAAAAAGTATATTTTCGACAGCAAGGGGTCCAAGCCATGCAATCTAGATTTTTAGGTTTTCTCTTCACCCGACTATCATAAATAAAAGATAATTCCTTGAATTTTAAGTTATTTAACTACATATTGTGGTCATGCCATGTGTTTTTCTAATTCTTACTGACTTGTTACTAGTGTACCACATGAAATCTATCTTCTTCTAAATGTTGAAATTGATGGAGTTGTTCATTTTTTGCTTTTTTATTATACTTAGTACAATCAACATGCTTGTTCCACTTGAGGTGTATGAAGTGGTATGAAAACTCCTTTCCATAGACCAATTTGAATGTTGTAAATCTAGTCAATTGCTTATATGCCATACGATATGCTTACAAGACAACTGAGATTTTTTCATGCCAATCATCTTTGTGTAAGTTGCATATTTTGGTTAGTCCATTACGCAATGTTTTTTTAAATGATTCTCCATCCTCATTTTCATGTTGGTGGCAAGAAATGGTTTTTTTATGCTCAATCATGAATTTTTGCATCAAAGTATAAATTATAGCGTTGATAAAATGAGTTCCCTTATCGTTGATTATAGTTAAGGATAAATTGAATTGAGTTACTATATTTTCATACATGCATTTATTTGTTTCTTCCTTTATACATGATTGGAATAGCTCTTCTTCCACCCACTTTGTTAAATACTCCACTACTATCATAATGTATTCCCGCCCTGCCCCCCGGTTCATCTAGCTCTTTTGGGAAATGGCCCAACAAAGTGGATTTCCCAAATCTGAAAAGGTAGTGTTGATTTTATTGAGCGGAGTGGCATATGGTTTCTTGCTAATGGTCAACCTTATCCTTGACATATATCACATTTTTGTACTTGCACTTGATAATCTTAGAATATAGTCAGCCACCATAATCCTTCCTGAAGAATCATCCTTGTAATTGTATCACCTTTATAATGTTTTCCTACTCCTCCTTTATGGGCTTCATTTATATTACCTTCCCTTTCATGTTCTACTGCACACCATCTGATTTCTTCATATATTCCTAGCTTATAATTGCAAATTTTTTATTGAAAATGGTGTTTCTTTAATTACTAGGATATTCTCTTTTCCATAAGTCCATTAGGTGCCTTCCCTGTGTGTAAGAATTTTGCAATTTCTACAAACTATGAAGGGATTGCTTCTACTATAAATATATGAGCATATGGTAAGTCATATTCCATGTCTATCAGCTCCTCCCCTATATCTGGTTGAGACAAATGATAAAGATTGACATTCTTCTTTCCAGGTTGGACAATGACTTCAAGATTGTATTCTTGATTTAATAATAGCCATGAAAAAATATGACCTTGATGGGCTGGCTTATTTATGAGATATGAATGGGTTAGCAAGGAGATAATAACAGAGTTTGAGAAGTGAAAAGATCATGGAAAGCACTTATTTTTCTATTGTCGAGTAATTTTGTTGGGCCTTGTTTGGTTTATGACTAGCATATGCATTAAGATGGTCTATGGACTCATTGTTTGGTTGTGCTAAGACAACCCTGAATACCACATTGGGTGCATCAACATGCACATGGAATTTTTTAAACTAGTCAAGGAATATTAAAATGGGTGCCTCAACCAACTTCATCTTAAATAATTGAAATGATTCCTTGCATTTAATTTTCCATACATATCGAAAATCATTCTTAAGTAATTATTTTATCAGAAAGGTAATGTCAGAGTAATTCCCTATCAACTTTAGTATATTGTGTGCCCTAATAATACTTTGTTTTTTTTTAATTAACTAAAGGATTTAAATGCAAGATTAATCTTTGCCATGTCTAATTTTATTCCATCCTTAGATACTACATGACCTAGTACTATTCCAATTGGTGTAGCAAAGATGCATTTTTTATATATTAAAGATAATGAAATTTATGTACATCTTTCTAACATTAAGTGTTTCCACTAAATGATATTTTAGTAATGTATAGATTTCCAGTCATTAAAGTATACATCCACTGTCTTATAGATGTATTCTTTAAAGGCTTTGTCTACAATCCTTGGAAACACTGCAAGTTCATTCCTTAATAGAAAAAGGCATTACTCTATACAAAAGACCCAAATTCAGTAACAAATGTGGTTTTTCCTTGTCTTCCTCTACAAATAGTACCTAATTGTACCTTAAGAAGCTATCTGTAAAATAATAACATTCATGAACCACTACTTCATTATGATTTCATCTATGAATAGAATAGGGAATGGATTAGTTATATGGTAAGCTTATTTAATCCATGAAAATTAACACATATTCTCAATCTAGTAGGGTCATCCTTTTTAGGTTGCATGATTGAAGAAATTTCCGATTCCAACTTATCAAAAGGATAGATAATTCCAGCATCTATCATCACTTCTATCTCTTTATGCACAATGGGTTTATATTTATGTGTTAACTTATGTGGTATTTTCTTTATAGGTTTAGCTCCTGGAATGAGGTCAATTTCCATTTCTCCCATTTCTTTAACAATTCCCTTGAGATCTTTGTATTCATGGTAAAGAATAGCTTGATACTCTTTGAGTAAGTTGATAAATTTCATTATTTGTTTTTCTAACCAATAGTCACCTAGTTGGGCATATTTGGTTAATCATCATTCGATATATTGACTTATTTTGTTTTTATCTCTGCTTCCATCTAATTCAGGGCCTTCGAAATATTGTATCTTGTATCTAAACTTTACCTCTTGATATGTAGGTGGAAAGTCTAATTTATTGGGCTTCTCACTTTGCTGCTTTTCCAA
Source organism: Pinus tabuliformis (assembly GCA_031772625.1). NCBI lineage: Eukaryota > Viridiplantae > Streptophyta > Pinopsida > Pinales > Pinaceae > Pinus > Pinus tabuliformis. The sequence goes on from CM062807.1 coordinate 510,208,841, forward strand.
ACTAATTACTAATTTATTTTTTCTCAGGTTTTCGAGATGTTCTTTCTTCCAACAGAAACTTTTTCCAGGAGAATGGGTACGTTCCATCTCCAGGCGACTGGAAAACTTGTCATTGGATAAACATGACACATGATTGCATACATAATTCGGTGGCTACTTATTATTTACAAAGATTGGGAGATCCTTGCTTCAAAAATTCTTTGATATGATGAGTTGTCTCCACCAGTTCTTTCTCTTCAGGCCAAAATTCAAAATCCTTAATAAACTTTTTTTTTTTATTCTCTCCATTATAGTGCTTAACCACAAACATTATCTAATTTATACCACTTATTGGGAAAATAGTCCAAAGTGTTAAGAAACATATGAGGACATACTCTTTCATCCCTATATCTGATTCTTCACCATTATGACTTGTAGTTTTGTATATGAAGATTAGGGTCTTATTCAGGCTTGAATATTGGAATATTTGATTTTTGTGACAATTTACGCCCTCAAAACCTATCAATAGAATAGGTTGTTTTATTTTTTCATATCCAAAGTCAAGTAGGGTGGGTAGTTCACCATCGTGCTACTTGACTAGTGAAATTTTTCACTAGACTACATTCTCCCTTGATCTCCAATAGATTTGGTCACTTGTTCTACATGATTTGTAGCAGAGGTTCATTCCTTAAATTTTAGTGGATTATTGGAGTCTTCATTTAAATCAAATGGTAAAAATGATGGATTTTGTTTGATTTTCCTTAATTAAATTATAGGTACTTCTTTGATGGCAAGGCATGGTATAACATTCTTTGTTGGAACAACTCCAATTGTCCAACAATTTGTTGCCTTAGATTTGTAGTTCTCACTTTACCATTCGTACAACTCAGTGTCAAATTTTTTTCCAATAGATAGGATCTCCAAATGCATTGGGATACACATTATATTTATGTTCATGCAGTACTTGATACAACCTCCTTCTCTCTAATGTTTTTTCCCATGGTTCAACCCAAGGTTTTCCTTTGCGAGGGTCAAGAGGCATAATTATATTCTTGTTATTACCCTTTAATTTGGTTCTATCTCTTTTTAAGGATATAGTAGTATTCATCCTTCAAACCCACATTCCTTTGAAAATATATATATAATCCCATATTCCAAAGGCTCAGTTAATGACCTAAAAATTGACAAAGTTCTGAATTACCATAATCGATGTTTTGACTTGTCATGTTCTTCTAATTGGCTCAATGAATCTTTGTTCTGATAGCATAAGATAACTAGTTTTTGTTGGAAATATGGGTAATATGTTGGATTTGATGCCAACTTGGATGTCAACTTATATTCTTGGATGTCAACTTATATTCATGGATGTTAACTTTGATCATGTTCTTGCCACAATTTGTCATGATGGTTTTGTCACACTATGACACTTTTGCCACATTATCGTATGACCTTGTTACACTATAACATTGTTGGTAAGTATGAAGAATTGATTTTCCTAGATATTTCATCGATGGATGATGACTATTCATGATTACATAGTAGTTTCAAGATTCTTTATGACTCATAGTAGGTGCAAAAGTTTTCACAGGGTATAGAGAAGGTGCAAGAGGATGGACAAGATTTTTCTAGGCAAATAGCAGTGCAGACACAATTGATGAAGGTTTATTGAGTTTTTTGAGGTTTTAATGAAGCATCTTCAAGGCTTGGTAAGACCCATAGGTGTTGAATAAGGCATGATAGAAGTTGGAAGAAGCTTGAATGAAGTTTCACTAGGGATTGATTGGGTTTTTGGATAGAAAACATGGTAACGCATGTCCCTTTAGCAAAAGGAGTGTTATGAGTATGGGTAATGCAGGAATTTAGTGCAAGAGGTGTGTTATAATGCATTTCCCAAAATGATGAGGAGTGTTACTATCTATAAGTAAAAAAAAAAAAACTCTGGCGAAACCATGGAATTGTCCAAGGTATTCTACTAAGGAGGGTCGAGAAACATATATTTGTTCTCTTCAAAGATTACCATCAACAAATCCCTTGGATTTTCCTATGGTATTTCCAAGGAAAAGAGGCTATAAAAGGAGAAGTATATTGATCAGCTAGTGTGTGCATTTGATGAGTTATTTTTTGTGATATTTTCTAGTACAAGTGTGCCTCAAGGTACAAGGAGAAGGCTCACATCTAGTCCATCATTGGGAGATTTGAGGGAAAATGGTTTTTATTATCTGATTTGTTTATTGTAGTTGAAAATGGAAGGAAATGATTATATCTACACAAAGAGGATTAAAGGAATTTGTGATATATTTTTCAGAATAGTATACATTATTATTTACTTAAAGATCACTTTAAACCTTTACACAACACTCACCTAGATATGGCATATATGTATAACATTAGCATTATTGTTTTGTTTGAAATACATATATGTTTATTGAATACACAGATCAGTGTGTTGCTGGAAAATAATTAGGGTGTTGGTTTGACAGTATATGTAGATATTATTGTGTGTTTTGGCATTGTATTTGAAGACCAGTGTATATAAATTGACATAGATTCTTCTATGATTAAATTTGATTAGGGAAGATGATTATTTGAAATACAGTATGATGCTTGTCTTGTAGACATATTTTTTAGCACAATAATGCTTTATGAAGATATATGTATGGTAGAGATTAATAATGTATAAATACTTAGCATGCTAACAATGTTGCTTGCAGGGTTATGAATAGATTTCAAGGTGTTTTTAATATATCTATGTTTGGACACCTATCTCTTGTTGTTCAAAGAGATTGAGTATTGGATGCTTGAGACATTTTTTAAAGAGACAGTGAATGAAAAGGTTTTTTCTTTAGAGATTATTATTTTGACACTTGCCTATGAATTGCTTATGTTTCTTTTTATTGCTTTTCTTCTTTTCTCTTATGCAGAGAATTGTCTGAAAATATTGGATGAGAAGGATTCATAGTATTGTGATAGATATTTATGATATTATTTTCCACAAAGGTTAATTCCGGTCACTTAGCTTATTGATATAGGCCTATAATGGTATTCCATAATTTTGGGTATGAGTTCATTATCAATAAAGAATATTTATGATGTTGTTTCTTGTTTGTTCAAAAGTTGTATACAGGGAATGTTATTGATTATCTACAGTGAACAAAGACTAGAATATAGTAATGAAAATCTATGATTTCCTAGAGTTTGCTGCTATGTGTTCACTAATATATTATGCAGGCATATGTGTTACACTGACTTATATGCCCACTTATGTTATGAATCTATGTTGCTTCATGATGATGCTACTTTGTTAATGATTTTGTGATGTGTCTAGATGGAGGAGTTTGATGTGTGTTCAATTAGAGCCTGCTACTATTGATGGACTTGAGAATAATATCATGATGGTTTTGGTATTGTTGGTTTGTTGCTAATTGTCAGGAAATGTCTTGATGAGTATGTTGATGACAGATGAGCATGTGAAAATTATTTAACTTGGTATTTAACAATGTTCATGAGTTTTGTTTTGAGTAGAGTGAATGGGTTGGCATTTGGCATTTGATGAATGAGAGTTGGATGAAATTTATTGTAAAAATATTTGATTTGATGATTTATTGTAGAGAGTTTGGGCATATTTGATCAGAGAGGTTTTGGTATCCAATTATTCATATTGAGAATATTGTTGTTTGTGGGTAATTTGAGAATTGGATGAAACATGGCCACAAGATTTGTGGTTGAGTCAGGTGGACCTTAGTGTGAAAGATTTTGAAACGTAGTCCATAGATAGACTAGGGGTTGGAGAGTTTAATAAGGGAGTGGTATCTTCCTTCCAGTAGTGGCTAGTAATTTTGATCAGGGAGTAGTAGCTTCCTTCCTATTGTAGCTACAAAAAAGAGGAGGTAGTAGCCTCTAGTAGGTAGGAGCCTGCGAACTGGTAAGAGTTTGCACAAGTGTAAGATGTAAGAATATTTTCTTAATAATAAGAAGAAGACAAAACAATATCAATGGTGGTTTTTCCCATTTTCATTTTCCATCTAAAATTTTGGTGTCCTTATGTGTTGATGTGTGGATGGTGTGTTGCATTCTTGTGGTTTATTTTTAATGGTGCTCATGTTTAACTAAATATGCCTATATATAAAACACATTATGTAGCTAATGAAATAATTAATTAGATAAATTTGAAAATGAAAGCATAAAATAAGTAAAATTTGATTCAGCATGAAATATTGATTCGCCCACCCTCCCCCTCCCCCCATAATATTTCTAACAATTGGAATCAAAGAAGGTTCTCTCTAGTAAATCTTAATCACTTCAAAGCAAATCGGCGACCATGTGAAAGAAGAATAAGAAGAAAGAAACCCAAAGGAAGAAGTAAATTCTGGAAAACTGTGATAGTGATAACGATGTAGTAGCAGTATTTGCAATTATCAATCAAGAACAATTAGTAGTGGAACAAGTCAAGTGACAAACTATGAATAATAAAGGGATGCATGTACTCAATAATAAAAATTATCAATATTGAAAAGAAAAGATGAAGACTAGGATAGTATCCCTCTAATCTCATGTTTGGAATTTATTTTGTAATGGTTATACTAAAACTCCCCCATCATATTACGAATGATGGAAGAATGGTCAAGAATTAAATGAAATTTTTTGCAGCTTACCTTATTCATAACTTAATGAAACTATGCACTATGAAACTACAAAGGAGGTATGGGATAATTTGTAGGCCATCCATGAAGGAGAGGAAAATATAGTAAAGGAATAAGCTCATTCATCAGGTAAACCTTCAGGTAATATTTCTTTCAAAACTAAACAACAAAATTGTAGCCTATCAAAATATGAGCATGATCATGAAAAAACCTTCACCATTGTAGATGCAATTACTGATTCAGAAGAAGAAAGGTTAGAGGAAGTATTTAAAGGTAGAATAAAACTTGTTTTTCCTTTGAAAATGATTAACAATATTGAGGTTAAGTTGTAGGAATATAAAATTAGGGATCATGATGAAACAGTAAATACTATAGTAGAAATAAAGCAACTTACCAAAAAGAAACAATATTGTGAAGGACTTGAAACAAGGATCATCTCTTGCAAATATGATCTAGAAAATTCAAACAAACGAAATGAGAAGCTACTTCAAGTATTTTAAGAACAAGAAATTGGGCTTCAAGAATAAATTATCGAGTTAAGAGCATAGTTGGAAGAAACAAAAAGAGAAAAAGAGGATGAGGTAAGCATATTAAAAGGTAAATTAGAAAAAAAGGAAAAACATTTAAGATTTCAAGATAGTACCAAACTATTGGGTAATATTCTTAATATTCAAAGGTCTCCCTCCATCAAATGAGGTTTTGGTTTTCATGAAACCATGAAGGGTGAATTCAGCTCACAATCTTGTGCAATAAATTTTGAGGATAACCTAGAAAAATCTGAAAATCCTAGTAAAGAATTAAGAAGTCAACTAAACGAGTAACCAAGAAAAGTGAATTTTCAAAGCAAATAATTTTCTCCCAATGAGTCTTTTATAAATAGAAATAAATATCCATGCTCTCCTTTGATCAATGATATTGAATGTTTTATCTATCACAACTTTGGACGCGTTGTAACTGGTTGCAGAAGAAAATTGTTCAGGCCTCAAGTAAATAGTCTCTCCATTGGTGGGTCATCGATTCCCAGATACTCAAGTTTCTTTAAAGGGTATTGTTTTACATGCAATTTATACAGTCATAAAGTTATTAATTACAATTCATATAGAAATCAAAGAAACATGAAGCAGAAATATTATTATTCTCTTTCCCCCTTCTCTGGTCACATAAGGTGTTATACATGCAATAAATTTGAACATGTAGCAAAAGAATGCAGGACTAAGTCAATGAATTCATTTAGATATTTTAGATAAGTAGAACCTATCCAAAACAAGAAACCAGTCAAGAGTACAATTATCAAAAGACTTGAAGAATATGTATCAATTAGAATTCCACATATTAAGGAAAATGAAGAGTGGAAAGTGAACTGTGGCATTTATTTGTGTGTAGTAGAAGAAGCATATTAGAGGTACATAGATAGTGTATCCTCTCATCACATATCTGGAAATAAGAGAAAATTTACGTCTCTCAAGAAAAATAAAGGTGGTGAAGTTATTCTCGGAAATAATGCATTGGAAAAAGTGTTAGGAAAAGGTAGAGTTGATCTTGATGTTAAGAATATAGAAGCAGCTAATGTATTGTTAGTTTATGGGCTAAAGAAAAACATTCTAAGTGTTGATCAAATAACTGATAAAGGACATGTAGTTATATTTACCTCAACTAGATGAAAAATTATAGAGGAAGGCACTAGAAAAGTTATAGACATATGAATCATAAATGCAGACAAAGTATATGTTCTAAAGAAAAATCGAGGTAGGAATAAGAAGTCAATATCCTCCTCTTCTGAATTAGAATAGGGGAAGATAGTCCCCGCCATATTCTATTATACTGGAAGCATATCTCTAAAAGGACTTCAAAAGTGAATTTTAGGTACATAGCCTCATAGAAAGAAAATGATAGCAGCATAGCTTATGCATGCGCTCAGGGGGAGCAATGTATGAAAATAAGGTTTACATGTTTCTTGGTTCAACTTTGATGATGACTTCACATGTTTCTAGATATATCTATTCTTTTGATGAAGATGATTTATGGTACTAATGTCACATTTGGTAAAACTATTGTGATCAAGATTGGTGATGAAGGATTGACACGGGATTAGGGGGAGCATCTCATATGCTTCCAACAATTCACTTTTACCATTATGGATACTTATCATTAGAAAAAGGAACATGGGCACTACTTACCTGACATTGATTTATTCAAGACAATTTGGGATTGTATAAGAATGCGTTGACTTAAGATGAGTTCATGAGATGTTGATGGTGCCTCATTTCATAATGTTGTTTCTATTGTATAGATGAAATTTCTTACATTTTTTATCTGATGCTTTGTTGGTTGGCACTTTTATTCATGAGGAGGATATATATGCTACTATCACTATGTCATGATATTTGTTGCTAATGTTGGTTGGTACTCGGTATGCTGCTGATAATTCTTATTTTTCTACTATACTTAATTGCTCATGAGGATTTCATATGCTCCAACATATTATCTATAAGTTGATGAGAGCTCCACATATGTTGTTGGTTGAGGTGTTCAGAGTATAAATGTGTTATGTATTATACTTCTATTGTTGATGGAAGTCGTGCATTTTTTGCAACTCATTTTATTGATCATACATGAAGGAGAGCTCATGTGTGTGCATTTGAATAGCCTTGTATCATGATTGTCGAATCTTTGAGTGCATTGGTCATGAACAAACCCATTTTGTCTAGCACCTATTATAAACATTGTCAAATAAAGTGATATATGGGTTATTGGATGTCAAATTCATGTCTTTTCATGTATATCACTGATATATCCGAGTTTCTCTGGGTGATGGATGTAAAGTTGGGTTCATAGATTCATTGGTTGGTGATAACAAAGCTTATAGGATAGGTATATATCAACCATATGTGCATATGTAGAACCATGTATTTTCTTGATAAATCCTTGTACTTGTATTGCATATCACTAAAAGGTCCATTGAAGAAGTTAAAGTGTTTGTAGCTCTAGTATATGCTTAGGGGGACTATGGTCAACAAAGATTTTATGGTATTAATCAACTACATATATTGTATCTGAGCTCTTTCATCTTTTATCAAAAGATCAAATTATTTTGAGCATTTCAGGGGGACTACATCTCTCAGTCTGGTTTAGCCCTTTTCACTTGATGTCAAAGGGGGAGATAAGGATTTGGTGTTTTCTAGGAGTTTGACATTGAGTCCAAAGGGGGGTATTGTTAGCATTATCGCTAATTTGTTGGCCTTCATGTCAACTTGGATCATGTTTTTGTCACATTTTGTCATCATGGTTTTTTCAGACTATGAAACTCTTGTCACATTATGTCATGACCTTGTCATACTATGACAATGTTGGTAAGTATCCAGAATTGATGTGCCTACCTAGGTCATGGATGGATGATGAATCCTCATCATTGCAGAGGAGTTGCATGACTCTTGATGATTGCATTAGAGAAATTTTGAGGTCTAAGGTGGGCCCCCTAAGGAATATTATAAAATAACATTGGAAATAATAAAATAAGATTAGATTACAACATCAAATTTTAGGGGAAGAAAAGAAAAAATACTTTTTCAACTCGTATTTTCAACTTATATCCCTAAAATTTTACTAAAATTTCAAGAAGGAGTACTCATTGTATGTGGAATTTAATTCCTCATCTAATAAGTACCCATGTTTCATACTTTCATGGATCTTGATACATGAAAAATGAGAAATTCGAGAAAATACATGATTGCAATAACATTTTTCATGTATTTTTCATTTTTTGTGTAGCAGGGTCTAATGGAAGTACACAACATGGGTACTCCTTGAATGAGGAGTTAAATTATGCATCCAATGAGTACTCCCACTAGAAATTTGAGTGAAACGGCAGGGAGATAAGTTGAAAATACGATTTGAAAAAGTAATCTTTTTATTTTTAATATTTTTACTTTTTTAATCCAAAAATGGTGAATCGTCCCCATGGTTGACATCATCACCTTGAATCCTTTTGGTCCTTATAATGTTTATTTTGGTTGTACATTTTTTTAGACCTATTTTTGAACTCAAAATTTCTCTAATGGGTAGGATGTGCAGAGGGTTACACAGGGCTTGGAGTAGTTGCGGTAGGATGGACAAGGTTTTTCTGTACAGAAAACTGAGAAGACACATGTGTCTAATTAGATAAGTTTTACTGATTTTTTTCAGGTTTTTTAAAGAATTTTCAAGGCTTCACACGACCCACAAGTGTTGAAGAAGTCATGCTAAAAGTTGGAAGAAGTTTGAGTGAAGTTTGATTGAGGTTTGATTGGGGCTTTGGCTAGAAAATAGGGTAATACGAGTCTCTTGAGCAAGATCTTTATGACTCAAGGTAGTGCAAGTATTTAGCGCAAGAGGTTTTTTATAATGCACATCCTGAAAGTTTGAGGAGAATTACTATTTGTAAGTAAATAAAAACAAAAAAACCTTTGGAAAACCCATGGAATTTCCCAAGGTATTCTTATGCAGAAGTTAGAGCAGCATCTATTTGAACTCGTCAAAGATTACCATCAACAAATCCCTTGGAATTTTCTATGGTATTGGCAAGGAAAAGAGGTTATAAAAGGACAAGGAGATCGATTAAATAGTGTGTGCATTTGATAAGTTATTTTTTGTGATATAATCTAGGATAGGTGCACACAAAGGCACAATGAGAAGTCTTAGATCTAGTCCAGCATTGAAAGATTTGAAGGAAAATAGTTATGCTTATCTGATTTCTTTATTGAAGGTGAAAATGGAAGGAAATGATTATATCTGATCACATAGGATTGAAGGAATGTGTGATATCATGTTTAGAATAGTGTGCATTATGCTTTACCTGAAGATCACTTTAAACCTTTGCACACAACTCACTTAGATATTTCCTATATTTATAATGTTTTCATTGGTGTTTTGGTTGAACTATAGCTATGCTTATTGACTACAAATATCAGTATGCTATTGGACAAATATTACTGTGTTGGTTTGATAGTATATGCACATACCATTGTGTGTTTTAATAGTGTACGCAAAGACCTATGTGTTCTTTGAAAGGAATAGATATAAACTAACAAAGGTTCTTTTACGATTAAATTGCTTACGTAAGAGGCTTATTTGAGGTAGATTGTGATGTGTTTCTTGTAGACAGAGGTTTGAGCACAATAATGCGTTATGAAGAGATATGTATCGAAGAGATTGAGAATGTATAGACACTTAACATGCTAATAATGTTTCATGCAAAGTTATGAAGAAATTTCAGGTTGTTTTTAATAAATATATGTTTGGATACTTATCCGTTGTTGTTGAAATAGATTGAGTATCAGACGCTCGATACATTTATTTAAGATTCATTTTATGCATAGGTTTATTTTGCAGAGATCAGTACTATGACACTTTCCTATGAATTTCTTATGCTTCTTTGAGTTTACTTCTTGTCTTCATTACTATTATGCAGACATGTGTATGAAAAATATTGGATGACAGGGGTTGATAGTATTGTGAGAGAGGTTTATGATTTTATTGTGCAGAGAGGTTAATGCTAGTCATTTAGCTTGTTTCTATGGGCCTATAATGATATGGCATAATTGTAGCTATGAGTTAATTGTTAATAAAGAATACTTTATGATGTTGTTGATTTTCGTTTGATAAGTTGTATACAGAGAAATTTGTTGCTTAACTATAGTGAACAAAGATTATATTATAGTATTGAAAGTGTATGCTCACCCAAAGTGAAAATTCCATGTAAAAATATATAATACCATGGTTGATGGGACATATATTCCAAATTGAATGTTGGGTGGGACATCCTCTTATGGGTTTTCATTTGGTTGGTTATGGCTAAGGAAATTGGAAAAGACAATGGCTAAGGTTTTGGAAAGGCAAAATGGAAATTTTGGCACATTTATTTATAAAATAATGAAGAATAAGAGAAAAGGAAGGTAAAATGTCACATGTTGCATGTGAGGAGGAAAATGAAGGAAAATAATGGAAATTGAAGAAAATAGAGGCCTCATTAATAAAAAGGCTTATGAGGATCAGTTGACAAGCTTGGTCAATGTAACTTTTTGTCAGTTGAGTTTTGGAGCTCTCCCATTATTCTCTCTATCTCTCTCTCTTACTCTTGGACAGAGTTTTCTTGGAGAAATTTTTGGCATTTGATCAAGAAAGGAAAAAAAAAGGGAAGAGCAAGAAAAGATCAAGTAGGGAAAGGCAGGATCAAGACGTTACAACAGGAATCATTGCAGGTATCGAATTGCATATGTATTTTCCTTGCTAGATTTGGCATGCATGGTATTGCATGTGGTTCTTTTGTTGTTGTGGCATGGGTTTTTCCAGGTGTAACAATGTTTTCAGCCCAACCATGCCATTTCCAGATAGCCATGGTGTGATGTGGTTCTCATGATTTGGTTGAGCTGGATTTTAGGTTGGATTCGAAGCTGAGTGAGGTGGATCTCTGAAATGATAGAACACATGGCCTAGTAACCCCTGAACTGGATTGTAGGTTGCGGGAAAGCCAGAATTTTTTTTTGCCTTGGATGGCCTAGGAATCCTTGAAAGTGAATGGAAGGATATATGGTAAATCCTAGATTTGGTTTGCTCTCCATTGGGCCTATTAATCTCAGGTTGGGATATGCGGTAAATCCTGGAGAGTGGGTCTTGGTTTAGAGCCTAGTGATTCGGTGTGGATTGTGGTAAATCCTAAGAGATTGGTGTTTCAGTTTAGGACCTAGTGATCTAGGTTTGAATTGTGGTAAAGCCTAAGAGACTGGGAGATATGAAAATTCCTCACAATGTAGTTGGAGAAATCCAGTGACATCCATGCTTGTTTGGCCTAGCAATCGGGTGGAGATCACGATAAAGTCTATTATGGTGTGTTCATTGTGTTGGCCTAGTGATCCGAGATGGATTTCTATAAAGTCTGGTTTCTATTAATGAGGGTGAGGTGGTTTAGCCTTAGTATGACCTGGTTGGTTCTTTTCGTTTGAGTCCCACATTCATGCTTGGAATATGGTACGGGGGTGAATCACTGAAGAGAAATTTGGATCAGCCATTCTATGGTCGAGTGGAATGTGGAAGTCTCATCCCAGTTTTGGTTTTTACATCATTAATGAAAGGTTATTTCTCCTTGTATTTCTATGAGAATTTTGATGGATTATATGTGGTGTATATGGCTATAATTTCATGATTATTTTTGTTGTTATAATGTTGGTTATATGTGTGTTTTATGAAAGCAGCTATGTATGGCTCTCAGCATGTTTTTTCTTGTAAATGAATCGATAATGTATCTATGGCCTAATAGATTGTAATGCAACAAATGGCATGAGGGAGCCATGGTTCTTAGTGATTCTCCTATAAGTACAAGATCCCTATGTTTAATTTTGTTGGTTACACCTAAAGATTACATGCTTGTGACATGTTTAACAAAATTTTTGTCAATGCTAGTAGGGATCTTATTAAGTTCTTGCTTACTTATTACTTTTGCATCATTGTTTCCATGTTCATTTACTGCTCCTAAGTTATCATTTCATTCTAGGAAGTGACCTGAGATTTGGGCCTTAAAATTGGCTCAAATACCGGGGTAGTTGGAATAACAATGGAAAATTGGGTCTCTAGACACTCGCAAGCAAGCATGTGAAAGTGACTTTAGGTTTCTGGACGTTTTCATGCCTATAGCATGAGAGTGACAGAGGTTTAAGATGTCAAAAACATTAGTGGGACCTAGGGATAGGATGTTTGAGTGGTTGAAATGTCTCAGACATCCTATCCCTAGGGTTATGTTGTTGATGTGGATAGGTTGGTTGATGTGTTTCCTCGATTCCACTTCCTTAAGGTCACATAGGAGGTCAAATCCAATCATAGTAACCTTTTGTCGTTGTTTACCCCGGTTGGTTGGTTACTTGGGTAGATGTGTGAGGAGGGTGTTACAGAGTGATATCAGAGGATGGTTCACCCCTCATACTAGATGGGTATTGTGCGTTGTTCATGCATGCATGTCAGCTGCATGTGTGTCTCTTACACTTGCATTCCATGTGCTTGTTGCATTGCATAATGTTGATCACGGTTGTAGTAAGGTTGTCATGAGGAACTTGATGTTGATTTTATGGAATGCATCATCATGAGTATATGACTAGTTACATATTTTTATATGTCACTTACATGTTGTCGTATGTCGCTTGATCACATCCTTGTATGTTAGGTTGCATTTTTGTATGTTTGATTACATGTATCAGTCTTGTAGGTTGGTTACAAGAATTGACCGCTTATGCTCAACTACATTTGTTCATTCATATGTGTAATTGATTAGGCATTGCTTATGCATGTTGATGGTTTCATGTGGCAATGCGTACAATGAAGTAATGGTTGTTTTCATGCATGAGGTTATGGTTTGTGAGGTTGATATGGTCATGCATTGAAGACTGGACTCTAGGTAGAATGATGTGAATATGGTTTGGTACTCATGTGCTATATGTCTATATGAAGTTGTCATGCATGTATGGTCTTGGTTATAGTTATGCATGAATAGTAGGTCAAACATGCCTTGTGAAGTCACGGTATGCAATCTAGGTCATCAAGGTGATATTGGTATGTTATGATGCTAATGTGTTGGATGAGATAAAGCAGGAGATCCAGATAATCATAAGGAGGTTGCAACATTGGAATTGTAAGATAAATACCATCATACAGGTATTGTATGTTTGACATGTAGGTATGTAAATCAAGGATTGTTATATGCACTAGATTTATATACATTAGGTTTATGTACATGTCTTTTGATGTTATGGTTACATTAATGATGGATTTTATTTGACTAGTGTAGTTATATGCACATGTGTTAGATAGTCAAGAATGATAGTTACATGTAGTTGTGTGCATTGCTATTGTTGTTTATATTAGATAACCTAATAGTTATACGTTATTGATGGAGTATCTTATAGGTTAAGTTGTTGTTGTTAAATGATAGTTAGTTTGATGATTAACATTACATAATTTATACCTTGATGTTATATGTATCACACTAAGTTCGATTGGCATTGTGTTGTACTAACCTAGACTGATCATACATATGTGATTTCTATGCATAAATGATAATTGTGAATGAGTTATGATTTAAACATGTTAGCTAGTGATTATTTTTGGTATCATGATATTATTTATGTTTGAGTTAATATCTCGTGAAGTTATATCATGCTAACTAGATTGATTGTGCAGACAATATTTCCTCCCCTGAGATACATTAAGGTATGAGTTTGCTTATGTCGTATATTTGGCACTTGATTGTTTGATTATGTTGTCTAGTTTATTTATTTAACATGGTATGGTTGTAAATTAGTTGAATGTTTGATGAATTGCATAATATGACTATGTGTTCAAATGATCTTGTTTTAAAATGATTGTACTAACACATATGTGTTGAGACAGTTGATATGTACTTGAATGTAGTTGACAGTTGTAGCATTATGTCTAATGACTATGAGTTGACTATGGGTTATGGCATGATTTTTTGTAAAAGTTGATTTCAAATTGATAGATATGATTTTCTTTATATTTGTAGCATGTGGTTGACATGTGTGAGCAGTTGAAGGAAACATGCTTGGTATTGGCGTAGACAAGTTAATAGTTGATGTGTTTATATAACTAACAATTGGGTGATGTGACAGTACATAGTAAGCCTCGATTGCAACAAGGTAAAAGGTAAAGGAAAGGAATCAGACAAGAATTCCTTTGGATATGTTTGGAAACCCTAATTCCAAACGAATGAGTACCTTACACACAAGAAGTATTCTTAATCCTAATTTATCTGACATTATGTGGATACATGCTATATTCATGAACATGTACATGACATGTTAGATAGTTTTTAGTTATAGGTGGATATGTCAAAGGATTTGAGTCCCTTGAGAGATGGTGTGGGTGTGTTCAGTTGCAAGCAACGTGGTTGGCATGAAAAGATGAGGTAACTTGTGTATTGTTATGTTTATTTATGCACTAACAATTATGTGTTAATGACAGCGTGATGCAGGGAGTTGCATGGCAAGAGAGGTTTCCATGAAGTTTTGAAGAAGGATCAGGTTGAGCTTTCCTTTGGAAGCACTAGGAACCATGGGGATTGAGTTATGGTGTCTATTGAGAGTCTTGTGCTTTTGGTTTTTTATGATTTTATTGCACTTGATTTGCATTTTTGTTATGTCTAATGCATGATCATGCCACTTTGTTTGTGGTGTTGTATTGCTACTAGTTTTCATGGTTTTCTTCTTGTTTCTTTCTTGTATTTCGTTTTATGTTTTGAGTCCTGGGAATTGATTTGTAAAGAGGAAAATTAATGGAGCTTAGGGAGAGTTGTGTGGTACCCAACAAGTGATGTAAGACTTGGATGAAGCGTGGTGCAAGAGTAAGCGCAACGGAAGGTAAGAGTATGACAGTCAGTTGGACTGGTTGGGTCCATTGTGGTAAATGGACAGTGGTAGTACAAACATGAGAAGGGTAACCAGAAAAGGTAAGGTAAATGGATCTGAAGTGTAGGATGCCTTTGCTAAGTTGGGAACTGTGGTTCTCAATGTTTTGCATGCTATGCACAAATAAGGAAGTTATCTTAACCTAGACCTTATGTTATCTGGTAAGACGATTGTGATCATGATTATGTTGATGTTTGTATATCTATACATGTATGTATGTATGTCGTGTCTAACAGGGTCATCATGGATCATGATTATTTTATGTTAATGTTTATATTTACATATGTATGTATGCATGTTATTGAATGACTAGATCATTATTATTTTATGTTGATGTATATAGATATATATATATATATATATATATATATATATATATATATATATATATATATATATATATATATATATATATATATAGATATATATATAGATATATATATATATATATATATATATATATATATATAGATAGATATATATATATATGACTAGATCATTATTATTTTATGTTGATGTATATACATATATATATATATATACATATATATATATATATATATATATATATAGAGAGAGAGAGAGAGAGAGAGAGAGAGAGAGAGAGAGAGAGAGCGAGAGAGAGAGAGAGAGAGAGAGAGATGTTACAATCTAACAGGGCTGTCAGGGATCATCTTGTGGAGGAATGATTTCTTATGCAAGTGAATGGCATGAAGAAATTCCTATTTTCTGAGGAATCAAGTGGGAAGAGTAGCCTGACAAATATACGAGGTCAGTATCATGTGGTTATGAGTTGATGTTATGTGATTATATTATGTTTATATGTCACCGTTTGACAAGGTTTTCAGGGATCATTCTTGTGGAGGAATGATTTCTTGTGCAGGTGAATGGCATGAAGAGATTCCTAGTTTCTAAGGAATCAAGTGGGAAGAGTAGCCTAACAAATATAAAAGGTCAGTATCATCAAGTTATGAGTTGATATTATGTGATTATATTATGTCTATATTATGGACAAGTTATAACGAGAGATACATCATCAAAATGAAAGTAGTGTGGTCTAGACATGTTAGGATAAGCATGTATAAGACTCTGAAAGCAAGGTTTCTTCGTAAGTACAGTGTGGTTTTGGATGTGTGGTACTATTGTTGTGCATATGTTGTATATTTTGTACATGTGGCGCTATCTACATATGGTGTTATGTACATGATTGTACAAGTGGTGTTGTGTGCATGTGGTGTTGTGTACATGTTGTACAAGTGGCGTTGTGTGCAGGTGGTGTTGTGTACATGTCATGCATGTGGCGTCATGTACATGTGGTGTTGCGTACATGTCATGTGTGTGGTATTGTATACATGTGGTATTGTGTACACATTGCACAGTGGTGTAGTGTACATGTGGCATTATGTACATGTTGATCAGGTGGTTCCATGTACATGTGATGTTATTGTAACACCCTCCTCCCACATCTACCCAAGAAATAGGACAATCAGGGTAAATGTACGAAGATAGGCCATTATCATTTGATTTCACCTCCTAAGTCACATTAAGGAAATGGAACTGATGGAAACACACCATACAAACATCCAACATCATCAAAAAAACCCTCAGAGGTCAAGTCAGCCACTCAAATAGCCTGTCCATGGGTCCCAATGTTATTTTAGGTCTCTTGGGCTGTATTCATTCTCATTTTATTGGAAAGGGAGCAACCAGGAACCTAAATTCGCTCTCACAGACCTGCCTTCCTGCAAATGTGGACCAGAATTTCCATTGTTATGCCAGCGACCCCGAGATTTAAGCCACTTTTTCAAGCTCAGAACCCAGGTCATTGTCCAAAATTGATCCATCTCTTCAAATCAGTAAGATAACATGGAAATGACAGTACTAAATCAAATACTTGTTCAAGAACTTGATTGGGCCCCCTACTAGCCATGACAGGAATTTCGTCAAACATATTGGAAATGTGTAATCTATAGATGTAATTAACAGTTTTGAGCAAAGGTTTCTCATACTTAGCTGAGAATTTCTAAGAACCATTGATGCCTAAATGCATCAACTAACATTCCATCCATTAGGTCATAGATACATTAATCATTCAATTATAAGTAAAAAAATGATGAGAGCCACACATGGATGTTGTCATAAAACACATACATAACCAGCATAATAGCAGCAAAAAATATGCATAAAATTACAGTCAAATAGACCACATATAATCCATCAAAATGCTCATAGAAATACAAGGAGAAATAACCATTCATTAATGATGCAAAATACAAACCCGTGATGGGATTTCCACATTCCACCCAATCGTAGAATGGTTGAGCCAAATCTCTCTTCAACCATTCACCCTTGTGCCATATACCAAGCATGAATGTGGGATATCATAGAACACATCAATCAAAACTGATATATGGCCTCCTAATCCCATCCACCTCCACCCATCAAATAGCGATTCCACCTCATGGTTGGACGTTACAAAACCATCATCAGATTGGTCTCCATCCAAACCTTTCGGGGCTTATAGAATGTTTGTTTCAAAAAAGGCTTCTAGGACTAGTAATTCAACCCAAAATTGTCACCGAGCTTCCAGAGCATTTGTCCAACCAAGGCTTCCAGGAATAGTAACTCAACCAACCAAGGGCTTATAGAAAATTTTTCCAACCAAGGCTTCCAGAACTAGTAACTCAAACCAATTTGTTACAAGGATCCCAGAGCGTTTATCCAACCAGGGCTTCTAGGAACTAATAACTCAACCCAAGCCATGGAACATGAGAACCAACTAAAAATAAAAAATGAAAGTAAACCCACAATCACCATGACTATCCAAGAAATGGCAAGACTAGGTAATCCACTGGAAATATAGGCAATCCTCCATGATAAAGATGATAAGTTATTAAAGTCAGACTAAGAGCCTAGCAATGTGATGGATTGATCACATATCAAGGCTAAAACATTTTAAAGTTTATTTGTGAAAAGTTTTTTATATTCAGTTAAGATTAGTTAGGAATATCTAGTTCAAAGAAATGATTTTATAGTTAGTAGGTATTTAGGGCTAAGGGAAATGGATTCAAATCCATGAACTCATTTCTTGGATAGTTTTTTTTTAGTTTTTGGAGAGAGATGAGGAACATTTTGGGTGGAAGTTTTGATGTGATATTGAAGTTAATTGGACAACATTTTTTAGACCAGTGTCTTTTTGTATCAGCAAATCAAATTTGTAAGTGTGTGTGTGACAGCTATTTGTATATGTGTTTGTGAGGTTTGTGAAGCATAATATTAATATCTAGATATTGAAATTGATTTGGTCTTTAAATTGTTGTGTTGAATGAGGAATTCCTGCACTGTATTTTCTCTGTTATTTACATTTAAATGAGAACCTAGAGAATCATATTTTAGTTAATCTTCTAATCCAGTACTTTTGCATCCAAGATTGTGTATTGGAAAGAGTCATTTTACATTACAGATTTGAGAATACAAAGCACTTTGTATCAAGCCAACAAAAGAAAGAAAATTCATAAAGGAAAACCGTCATCAAATTTTCAAGTCAATTTTTTATTAAAGGAAAATGAAATGCGAAATTCTGGCATTCGATTTTTGTGCAGAGCAAGGTCTGTTTGGTAACTCATGAGTGATTTTCAAAAAATATCCTTAGTTGGGGAGTTACGAAGGGACCTTTAAACTGTGCTTTTACAGACTACGTCGTTGGAAAAAAACAATTTGTTGTTCCTCTTGTAAGAACAATGTAGTTTGTTGTGAGAGAAATGATTTGTTGCTCCTCCTGTAACAGAACTGTAGTTTGTTGTGAGAGAAATTATTTATTGTTCCTCATGTAATAGCACTATACTTTGCATTGAGAGAAATGATTTATTGTTCCTCCTATAACATCATTGTAGTTTGTTATGAGAGCAATGATTTGTTGTTCCTCCTATAACATCACTGTAAGCTGTTGAGATAGCAGCCATCAATTTGTGGGCCATCAAGTTTTGGTATCAGATATTTGACATTGTTGGTCTCTATAGTGTAAAGAGATGAATAGGCATGTAGGAAGGGCACCAGTTCGAGGAGGCAAACCCGCGGGTAATGCAGAACTTTGGGTAGAGATAAGGAGACTGCAAGTTTGGTTTGAATCCATGGAAGTCGAGAGACAACGTGACCCTGAAGGTGGTGATGTTAGTGAGGCCAAAGAAGAACTTGAAGAAGAAGGAGTAGCACCTGTTTAAGAAGCTACTGAGATTAAGTTGTTGAGAGCAATATTGGGCTCAAGTTCAAGGCCAAAGCCTGAAATCTATATTTACGATGGCAGTTTGAAAGATGAGAATCTACTAGATTGGATCAGTGAGATGGAAAAGTATTTTCAGTACAAGGAAATTGACGAGGATAAGAGAGTCAAGTTTGCTATGACAAGGTTGAACGATCATGCTGCACTATGGTGGGAAAATGTACAGGCTGAAATAAGGAAGAAGGGAAAACCATTGATCAAGAGCTGGGATAGAATGGTGGCAAAGATGAAGAGTAAGTTCTTTCCAAAGGATTACCAGCTAACTCTTTACAAACATATACAAAATATTAAACAAAAGATAATGACAATGAGAAAATACACCGAAGAGTTTTACAACGTGAATTTGACAGCAAGCTATGTAGAGGATACCCTGAGAAGACAACAAGATATATCAATGGTTTGAGGTTAGATATCCTAGATGAAATCAACATTGTTTCTCTAAGGACAATAGAGGAAGCATACCAATGTGCCTTGAAGGCAAAATAAAAGATAGATAGGAAGGAAAGCTCTAGTAAAGGACATGGTTTTTCTAAAGGGAAAGGACAAACAAATGGAAGAGAAAAGTTTCTTGCTCAAAAGAATGATGAAGGAAACTCACATCAGCAAGGTCAATCAGAGAAAGAAGGTGGAAGCAAGGGATGAAGACCTTACCAGAGAGGTAGAGGTAGAGGAAGAGGCATAGATATTGTCTACCGGTGTTACAGATGTAACAAATTGGGTCACTGATCTTTTGAATGTCATGAGAATGAAAATACGGGACAACCAGTTGCATACATAGCTCAAACCAAAGTAGTAGAGGCATAAATACCTGAGGTAGAGAATGTGCCAGAGACTAGAGAGGTGTTGATGATGCGAAAAGTCCCGTTAAAACCAGCAAAGGAGATTGTTGAACTAGGCCAAAGGAAATCCTTATTCAAGACAATGTGTAAGGAAAAAGGAAAGTGTTGTAAATTGGTGATTGACGTCGGAAGTACAAACAATCTAGTTTCCCAAGAAATGGTGGAAAAATCAGGATTGAAAAAGATTAAGCATCCCACACCTTATAAGGTATCGTGGTTGCAAAAAGTAAACCAACTGTTGGTGCATGAACAAAGTGAAGCTGAGTTTCATATAGGAAGGTAGAAAGACAAGGTGCTCTGTGACATAATCCAATGGATGCTTGTCACATTCTTTTGGGTCGCCCATGACAGTTTGATAGGAACATGGCACATGATGGACAGAGAAATTGTTATAAGTTCGAAAAGGATGGAATCAAGCACAATCTTGTACCATTGAAAGAGGAAGGTATAGTTGAAACAAGCAGCCCAAAATCATTGCTACTTAGTGGAAAGGAATTTATACAACAAATGGAAGAAGAAGAGGTAAGTTATGCAGTCGTTTGCAAGGTAGTACATCTACACACTGAAATTGTAGATTTACCTATTGAAGTTCAGGATTTGTTGCATGAGTTTCATGATATTGTAGTTGATGAATTGCCAAGTGAATTGCCACCCAAAAGAAGCATCAATCATCACATAGACTTGATACTGGGAGAAAGTCTTCAGAACAAGGCTGCATAGCAAATGACACCCAAAGAGAATGAGGAAGTGAGGAAGCAAGTCCAAGAATTGTCGGACAAAGGACTAATAAGAGAAAGTTTGATTCTATGTGTCATACCTACACTATTAAGTTCGAAGAAGGGTGGAAAATGGAGAATGTGCACTGACTCTAGAGCAATCAAGAAGAATAGGTAGCCATTTTATTGGACAACAGTAGTAGAAAAAAACTTTCAACTTTTGAAGAAGAAGATCATTGAGAAGTCGGTGTTGAAGTTTCCAGATATCAATCAACCCTTTCAAGTGAGATTTGATGCTAGTGGGAAAACCATTGGAGTTGTACTAAGGCAAGAAGATAAAGCCATTTCATATTTCAGTGAGAAGTTAAATGAGTCAAAATAGAAATACTCTTCCTATGACAAAGAATTTTATGTGGTGGTTCAAGATTTGAAGCATTGGAGGCATTACCTGATGCCTACTGAGTTTGTTCTATACACGGATAATTTTTACTTACAATACATGCAACAACATAAGCTAAATCATAAACATGCAAAGTGGGTGGAGTTCCTTAAAAATTTCACTTTTGTTTTGAAGCACATTAGTGGGAAGGCAAATAAGGTTGTCGATGCCTTGAGTAGGAGATGCTTAATCATCAAGGAAAGTCAAATACAAATTTTAGCCTTTGATTATTTGAAGGACTTATATGACATTGATTCTGATTTTAAAGAATCTTTTGCAGCTTGTAAAAATACAGTCAATAGGGACAACAGTCCATGGAAAGATTTTATGTTGCAGGATGGGCTATTGTTCAAGAACAATCAGCTATGTATTCCCAATTTCTTAATGATGGAAAACTTGGTCCAAGAAAAGCATAATGGCGGGTTGGTTGGACACTTTGGTGTTGAGAAAACACTTGGGTAGCTAAGTCACTTCTATTTTTGGCCTAAGATGAAGGTAGATGTACAAAGGTACATGAGTAAGTGTAGGGTATGTCAACATGCAAAAGGGAGAAGCCAAAATGCTAGACTATACATGCCATTACCCATTCCCAACAGACCTTGGGATTTGGTGAGAATGGAGTTTTTTTTTGGGTTTACCGAGAACTCAACAAGGTAATTATTCAATCCTTGTAGTTGTGTATAGATTTACTAAGATGGCTCATTTCATTCTATGTTTCAAAACTAGTGATGCTACCCATGTGCCTAGTTTGTTTTTTGATGAGATTGTGCAGTTGATGGTTTTCCAGAAAGTGTAATCTTTGACAGGGACACAAGACTCACTCGACATTTATGGAGGACCTTGTGGAATAAACTGGGCACTAAGCTAAATTTTCGCTCATCCTATCATCCACATTCCTATGGGAAAATAGTGGTTATAAATAGGAGTTTGCGTAATTTGTTGAGGAGTTTAGTAGGTGACCGACCAAAGTAGTGGGATCATGTGTTAGCTGTTAGGCCCCTATACTACTAGTGTAACCCCTTATTATTATTAGTATAACCCACTTATTATATTGATGTACCCATGTAGTGCCCATATTGTTACTATTGTACCCCATAGAAGCCCACTATTGTTATTATTGTGCCCTTACATTATTATTGTTATGTCGGCTCTGATTATGTTATAACCCCTTAGACTCCTATATATAGAAAGGAGGTCTTTTCATTTGTATCATCCAAGAATTGTTCATTTATGTAATGTAAAGGAGGTTGCCCCCTCGAAGAGGCTGAATTCTAAGGCGTTGATCTATCTTTTCTATCTTTTCTTGAGCTGGTTTTATAACATTTGGTATCAGAGCTTTGGATTCTAGGGTTTCACTGCTCCAAATAGGTCATCGTGGCATTTTCGCTATAACTTTTTTTCTGTGACGTTTCAGAAGTAAAAAAAAAAACCAATTTGAGAAGAAATTGCGTTGAACCTTGGGTCCGAATTTCAGAGATTTTTGGGCGATATTTCCAGAGATATGATCTAAGGAAGTTGGTCTTTTTGCAGACTCCTGAATTACATTCAAAATAGGTGACCTGGGGAAAATTGTCATAACTTTCTCTCTGGGGATCGGATTGAAATTTTGTAAGAAGGTACAGAAAGAGAACGGACTGTAGTTTCTTGTATGCATTTTTCAGATCCAAAGGTCGAAACAGTGACACGTGGCACTTCATACAATTTCGCTCTTTTGGAAAGGTCTATAATCAGGTCATCTTGGGAGATTGTGCATAACTCTTTCTTAGATAATCCAATTTGGATCAGACTGGTGGCATTGGAAAGAGGATAGAGAGGGCTACTATAGGTCACAATTTTAGAACTTAAAGATCCGAAAGTACAGAGTTATAGTCGTTTCAAGGTCGAGCTCCTAAAATCAAGAAAAAGCAAGATGAGGAAGTTTGATGGCAAGGATCCGGTAAATTGGATACTTCAGATGGAGCAATATTTTGATCTACATGGTGTACAATTGTTACAAAAGGTATGTATTGCATCTTCATATTTAGAACCAGATCAATTTTTATGGTATGAAGTGCTTTGTTCTCGTAAACAACTTATTACGTGGTCAATTTTCACGGAGGAAATGATAGCAAATTATGAGGATACAAAGAGCAACACCTTCTTTAGAACAACACCACAACAATTGGAAAGAGTAAAAGGGCTTTGTGACATAGTGGAAAGCAAAATTATGGAAACCACGAAGCGTACCCCTCACAACTATAAAGATGGAAGTGTTGTTTCTCCTAGCCTTCCACAACCTACATGGGTTACACCACAACAATTGGAAGAAAAAAGAGAAAAAGGGCTTTGTTACAATTGTGATAGCAAATGCACTAAAGGTCATAAGTATGCTGAGAAGAAATTATTTTACATAGAATATGAAGAGGAGGAAGAAAAGGATCAAGAAACATCAAAAGAAGAATATATACGCCAAGACCCCACCCCAGAGAAAGAAGAAATGAATCAGACCATATCTTGTAAAGCATTGGCAAGAATTACCACTCCTCAAACTCTCAAGATAGAAGGGCATATCAAGAAGAAAAAGGTGCAAGAAGTGAAAGATCACATCGAGAAAGAAGAAATGAATCCAACCATATCTTGTAATTCATTGTTCGAAATTACCACTCCTCAAATTATCAAGATAGAAGGACGTATCAAGAAGAAAAATGTTCAAGAAGTGAAAGATCACATCAAGCATCAAGAAATGAATCCAACCATATCTTGTAAAGGATTGGAAGAAATTACCACTCCTCAAACTCTAGAGATAGAAGGACATATCAAGAAGAAAAAGGTTCAAGCAGTGAAAGATCACATCGAGCATCAACAACAAGTTCTCCAACTTTTAAAGGATAACACCACTTCGATGCAAAATCAAACGAAACAACAGGTAGATCAACATCGTAGTGAAAAATATTTTGATGTAGGTGATTGGGTATTTTTACTGCTACATCTCAAGCAAGCTATTTATGAGAAGGAAATGTTGGCAATACTACATGCACTTAAAAAATGGCGACCTTATGGAATGGGAAGATTCTTCAAGGATGAGGATGTGGAAGCATTGTTTTGTGCTATTTATATTATCCAACCATATTGGATAAACGAAGCAAGGGTTGAATGGAAGAAGGACGAAGAAGTATGGCCACTTATTCAAAAGTTGCAAAAGATCCCAATTCAAACAATATTGCCAGAAATTGAAGAGGAAGGAAAAATCATATTGGAACTTGGAGCAGTCACAGAAACAAGAACCCGACAACTATGAAATCGATCAATTTTAGAGTATCTCATCAAGTGGAAGAACTTACCTGCTGAATATTCCACATGGGAGGACAAGAATTTTATACAGAAGCATCAAGAACTACTCAAGCATTGAGGACAACGTTTTTTGAAGGAGAGGGGCATGTTAGGCCCCTATACTACTAGTGTAACCCCTTATTGTTATTAGTATAACCCACTTATTATATTGATGTACCCATGTAGTGCCCATATTGTTACTATTGTACCCCATAGAAGCCCACTATTGTTATTATTGTGCCCTTACATTATTATTGTTATGTCGGCTCTGATTATGTTATAACCCCTTAGACTCCTATATATAGAAAGGAGGTCTTTTCATTTGTATCATCCAAGAATTATTCATTTATGTAATGTAAAGGAGGTTTCCCCCTCGAAGAGGCTGAATTCTAAGGCGTTTATCTATCTTTTCTATATTTTCTTGAGTTGGTTTCATAACATTAGCCCAGGCTGAGTTTTCATATATTGACTCACCAAATAGGAGCATAATAAAGAGTCCATTTCAGATCTTGTACGGCATGCATCCGAGGTGAATTTGTGAGCTAAGAGACTTGGGAAAGCTTGAGCATAGAAGTGTTGATTGAGAGGATTTTGCAACAACCATGAGTGAGTTGCACGTGCAAGCAAAAAAAATATTACAAGATACAAGAAATAGCTACAAGCAACAAGAAAATGTACAGAGGAAAGAGGTAAACTTTGAAGTGGTAGATGTGGTCCTAGGTCACCCAAGAAAGGAGAGGTTTCCAAGGGAAGAATATAACAAATTGAAAATGAAGAATATAGGACCTTGTAAGATCCTACGCAAGTTTTCAGCGAATGCTTATGAGCTAGAGTTACCTCCAAGAATTGGCATTTCACCCATTTTTAATGTAGAAGATTTGTATCCCTACACAGTTCATGATGTAGATCAAGATTCAAGGAATCTTGACCAGGATGAAGGAATGGAATAATAGTGGCTAAAGAAAATGCTTGTGGCAAAGATTTTAGAGGCTGAACAAATTTTGGATACATGTGTTGCCAAGAAAACCAGAAGGAAAGAATACTTGGAATATATTGTGAAGTGGAAAGACCGTCCAATGGAGGATTCTACTTGGATGGATCTTATGAGAAAGATCTCATAAATTTTCTTTCTTGGGGAGTCTGATGCAGGCACATTAGGCTGAGCACATAAAAATGATAAGTTATTAAAGTCAGACCAAGAGCCTAGCAATGTGATGGATTGATCACATATCAAGGCTAGAACATTTTAAAGTTTATTTGTGAGAATTTTTTGATATTCAGTTAAGATTAGTTAGGAATATCTAGTTAAAAGAAATGATTTTATAGTTAGTAGGTAGTTAGGGCTAAGGGAAATGTGTTCACATCAATGAACTCATTTCTTAGATAGTTGTTTTTATTTTTTGGAGAGAGAGGAGGAGCATTTTGGCTGGAAGTTTTGGTGTGAGATTGAAGTTAATTGAATAACATTTCTTAGACCAGTGCCTTTTTGTATCAAAAAATCAAATTTGTAAGTGTGTTTCCGATAGTTATTTGCATATGTGTTTGTGAGGTTTGTGAACCATAATATTAATATCTGGATATTGAAATTGATTTGGTCTTTTAATTGCTGTTTTGAATGAGGAATTCTTGCACTATATTTTCTCTATTATTTACATTTAAATGAGAACCTGGAGAATCATATTTCATATAATCTTCTAATCCAATACTTTTTCATCCAAGATTGTGTATTTGAAATAGTCATTTTACAATACAGATTCGAGAATACCAAGCACTTTGTATGAAGCCAACAGAAGAAAGAAAATTCATAAAGGAAAACCGTCATCAAATTTTTGGGTCAATTTCTAATTAAAGGAAGATGAAATTCCAAATTTTGGCATCTGGGTTTTGTGTAGAGAAGGGTATATTTGGTAAATTGCAAAATATTTTCCAAAAATATCCTTAGTTTGGGAGTTATGAAGGGATCTTTAAATTTTGTTTTTACAGACTGCATGGCTAGAAAAAAACAATTTGTTGTTCCTCCTATAACAACATTATAGTTTGTTGTGACAGCAATGATTTGTTGTTCCTCTTGCAACAACACTGTAGTTTGTTGTGAGAGCAATAATTTGTTTTCCCTCCTATAATAGCACTTTCGTTTTGTTAGGGTCCAACCCTAACCCCCTTATTTATGTAATAGGGTCGAGTCATAGTTATAGTTAGCTAAAGAGTCAATAAAGCCCATAATAATAATTGTACATGGTTGACCCACATTTAAAGAAAGGGACCACAATTAGTTGAAAATAGGCCATGGTATTAGATAGATGGTATTAATAGAACCATGGTACTAACCCTTGGTATTGCATGTATGAATCCTATATAAAGGATAGAAACTACCCACTGAGGAGAGTCGTGTCTTATTTTGTAATCGAGCAATGCTCTATTGGAGGTTGCCCCCTCAAAGAGGCATGTGAACATTGCTTTCATCTTTGAATAATAAAATACATGTTATTATTTCTCATTTTGTTCTGTGTTCTAGATTGTATTTCTTCAAATATTTCGTATCCTGGCATCTTCTCACAAGTCAAGAGCATAACAAGTGGTATCAGAGCACTTTCCAGGGCCGGTGGTATCTCCATTTGTAGCAGATTTTTTTTTTTTGGCTAGAGATGTGTTCATCTTTAAACCACAGGATCTGTTGTTGAGCGCATAAACCTGCAGATTTGGGGAGGCATGCATGCAAGAAATACAAGAGGTGGTCACGCTTGTTGGACTCCCTTGTAACCCCTATGGGTACCCTTTCGAGTAGTAGCGCATTATACAGAACCATGCATGGACTATCTTCCACATACCCTTTGTGTATATTAGAAGCTCCCTAGGCTCACCGGAAACCTCGCTGTAGATAAACCGCTGGTCATCTTGCTACTACAGTACACCAAGAATAACACTCGAGGAGATTACTGGCCTGTACGATAGGGTATTTGAGCAGTATGGCTAAGGGTACGGTTGATCCTCCTTATTTAGTGCCCTGAAAGATTGGACCGAGTACTACTGTTGGACCCTTATGTATATTTTGATCTGTAGCACCTGACACTCCTTGAGACCATAGTTCCCTTGTCTCTCTAAAGATTTCCCATCATCTTCTTTTCCAAATCAAATCTAGCAGATTGGGTTCTGCGCCGCCGCAACAATCAGATCCACCAGAATACCATTCAGATCTAGCAGCGAGGGTTCGGTCGTTGCCGCATTCCTACTCACACTCTACAGTTGAGGGTTTCACAGACAGATCTAACCATTTGTGTAGGGAGGCTTGTGGCTCCTATACCTTGGGGTGATTCTCGCAGGACATTGGGTAGGATTAACTTTTCTAGGAATTGGCTACTGCAGTATTGATAAGCGGGGAGTAAAACTCCTTTCAAAGTAAAAAAAATAAAAAATAAATAAATAAATTGAGGCCCTTCGGGGATGCTTGTAGGAGACTTAGCCAATAATAATTAAGAAGACAGGCTAAGCGAGGTGGTACCCTTCACTTCTCAGCTTCAATTTTCAGGCGATCCCAAATTTTTTCAGAGTGACGACCAGATCTGTGTATGGTAGAAACCAGAGTTTAAGCTATGGCCAATGAGAAGATGGAATCCCTTGAAAACAGGTTGGATAAATTAACGAGGATGATCCAAACATTGAATGACACATTCACAAAGGGAAAGTTGGCGACACAATCGAAGGTATATGCTTTTAATGAAGACCATGAAGAAGAATCTAGTCATTCTCTTCACTTCCAGGGAAACAACCAACATTCCCACCCTCAACCACCCAAGCTAGACATGTACAAATTTGATGGCTCTAATCCGGAAATATGGCTCACAAATGGACCAATATTTCACAATGAATCACATCAGAGATGATGAGACTAAGCTACATGTGGGAGGCCTTTACTTGGACCAAGAAAGATGGCAATGGTGGCAGTGGCATCAAAAATGCTATGCAAGGCCAATTACTTGGCAAGTATTCTCAAAATCCCTTTGTGAACGCTTTGAAGGAGAATCCAATTTTTTGGGTCATCTTACTAAGCTCAAACAAACAAGCACAGTACACGACTATATTACAGCCTTTAAGAAATTATCCTTCCGCACAGGAGGTTTGGCAGATGAATTCTACTTGGAATTTTTTATCAGTGGTCTCAAAGACACCATCCAAGCTCACATCCAAATGCACCACCTACCCATATGGCTGACAGCTTGCACAACGGCTCGTGAAGTGGAACGTGCGTTAGCGGCCCAGTCGCCTCTTCCAAATTTCATAGCCAAGGGATGCCCCACCCAGGCTCTGGGCACTACCCAAACACTTAAGGTTCAAAAGGTGTCACCAGCAGAAATGGCAGAAAGGAGAAAGCAAGTATTATGTTACTACAGTGATGACAAATAATCCCTGGGGCATAAATGCAAGGAATGAAAATTCTTTCAAATTGATGCTACGGATCACAGTTCATCTGAGGAAGCCCCATCCTTTGAGGGACTAGAGGAAGAAGATGAGGACAACCAGTAAGACAATGAGCTCCCAGCTATACCAAAAGAACCAGTTATCTCGCTCCATGCTTTGGCAGACATTGCTTCTCCCCAAACTCTCAAAATCAGATGTTTTATTAAAAATCACCCTGTAGTAGTCTTGATTGATAGTGGCAGCACGCATAACTTTATCCATCAGAGAGTCGCAGAAGTTGTGCATTGTTTTGTCAAAGTAGTCTCTAATTTCCAGGTACAGATTGCTGATGGGGGGACAATGAAATGTGACGGCTGATGTGAAAATATCAAACTTCATATGGGAGATTACCACCTAAAGACCCACATGTTTTCCATCAACATGGGTGGGTGTGACATTGTCTTGGGTGTTGAATGGCTCCGCACACTCGGTCCAATCACAATGGATTTCTAGGAGTTATATATGAGCTTTAAGCAGAATGACCACAGACATACCTTTCGCGGACTCCAAATAGGTACTCCTTCTATCATCAACTCACGTCGAATGGAAAAGTTGTTAAAAAAGGGCCACCATGGAGTTATCACCCAATTTAATGCCATTCGGGCCTTCGAGCCCCCTACTCTTCATTTTCAACCTGAGATGCAATAGGTCTTAATCAGCCATCTGCAGGTCTTTGACAAACTTCATGAGCTTCCACCATTGAGAGGGGAACATGATCATAGCATTACTTTGGTCCCAGGGGCACAACCACTAAATGTGCTCCCATATAGATACCCCTTCGCCCAAAAGAATGAAATTGAAAAAATCATCAAGGAACTCATGGAAGCCAGTGTCATTCGTCCTAGCATTAGTCCTTATTCATCACCTATGGTCATGGTTCTCAAAAAGATGTGGAATGGCTTATGTGTCCAGACTTCAGGGCCCTCAACAAGCTGACGTTCAAAGATAAATTCCCCATCCCGGTTGTTGATGATTTGTTGGATGAACTGAATGGGGCTCAATTCTTTACTAAGTTAGAACTTCGCTTGGGCTATCACCAAATTCACATGAAAGAAGTAGACATTTCGAAGACTGCTTTCCAAACTCATGAAGGCCATTATGAATTCCTGGTCATGCCATTTGGTCTCTATAATGCCCCATCCACTTTTTAGAGCCTCATGAATCACCTGCTCAAACCATATCTCAAAAAATTTGTCCTTGTCTTCTTTGATGACATTCTCATCTACAATCTCACATAGGAAAAACATCTTCAGCATGTAGACCTAGTCTTGCAACTGCTCGGGAAGCATAAATTATTTGTCAAATTGTCCAAGTGCTCTTTTGGCATGAAAAAAGTTGAATATTTGGGCCACATTGTGGGACGTGAAGGTGTCAGGGTGGATCCCAAAAAGATCCAGGCAATGCTAGATTGGCCCCAACCAAAGACCTTGAAGAGTTTGAGAGGATTATTAGGTCTCACCGATTACCATCACAAATTTGTCTGCAATTATGGTCACATGGCTAGACCCCTCACTCACCTTCTCAAGAAAAATTCATTATTTTGGAGTGATGAAGCACAACAGGTGTTTATAGCTCTCAAACATGCCATGTGTTCCATTCCCGTATTGGCACTACCCGACTTCACCAAATCTTTTGTGATTGAATTTCATGCTTCAGGTACGGGTATTGGGGTTGTCTTAATGTAGGAAGGTCGACCCTTGGCCTTCACTAGCCAACAACTAAGTGGGAAAATCTCGGACAATCTACCTATGAGAAGGAGATTATAGCCATCTTACATGTAGTGGATACTTGAAAACCATACTTATTGGGTCGCAGTTCCAAATTCGCACAGACCATCAAAGCCTTAAATATTTTTTGGAGCAATGCCTATCCTCACCACTACAAAATAAATGGCTAGCCAAAATGTTGGGATATGATTATGAGATAATTTACAAGAAAGGGCGTGTAAATGTCATATCGGATTCTTTATCATGCCAATTTGAGGAGGACAACACCCTGGTAGCAATCTCTCTTCCCATTCCAAAGTGGATTGAAGAAGCTCGCAAGGAATGGTTTTCACAACCTTCGCTCTCCCAACTAATTCATAACTTGTAAGAAATTCCAAATTCCACAAAGGACTACTCTTGGAAGGATGAGATTCTTCGCTACAAGGACAAAGTAGTGATATCACCAACATTCACCCTCAAAAGGCGCATTTTGGTAGAGTTGCACTCATCTCCCACTGCAAGCTATTCAAGCTTTCAGAAGACTTATGCTCGCACTCATTGTTCCTTCTTTTAGACACGCATGAAAAAGGACATTCTTACTTTTGTAGCAGAATGTGATGTGTGTCAATGCCAGAAAGGAGAAACATTCAAGTCCCCAGGCACTTTACAACCATTGCCAATACCTGCCTCAATCTGGACGGATGTTTCTATGGATTTCATTAGTGGTCTTCCGAAGTCAGGAAACAAGTCAGTCATCATGGTGGTTGTGGACAGACTTTCTAAGTATGCTCATTTTTGTGCCCTACCCCACCCTTTTACACCCACTTTGGTGGCTCAATCTTTCATGGACCAGATCTTCAAATTGCATGGCATGCCCACTTCTATTGTGTCTGATCGTGAGCTGATCTTCACCAGTAACTTTAGGAAGGAACTTTTCAAGCTACAAGGCACCCAAATCCAACTCAGTACTTCCTATCATCCCCAAACTGATGGACAAACTAAAGCAGTCAACAAATGTCTAGAGACCTACCTCAAGTGTTTCACTTTAGAAAAGAAACATCTATGGGTACAATGGTTACCTCTAGCTGAATGGTGGTATAATACTAACTATCATGCTACCACCAAGATGACTCCATATGAAGCAGTTTATGGTCAACTCCCCCCTTCACCTACTTCTTATATCCCTGGATGCTCTAAGGTACAAGCAGTGGATCAACTCCTATAAAACCATGCAACCATGCTCGCCCACCTCAAAGATAATCTCCATCAAGCTCAGAATCGCATGAAGCAATAGGCAGACCAACATCATTCAGAGCGCACATTTCAAGAAGAGGATCAGGTATTCTTGAGGCTACAACCATACAAGAAAACATTACTCAAAGACAAGGGTTGTTAAAAATTATCTCCAAAATTCTACAGACTATATCAAATACTTCAGTGCATTGGAGAAGTAACCTACAAGCTAGCCTTGCCACCCACTACAAAAATCCATCCCGTCTTCCATGTTTCATGCGTCAAGAAAGTGGTAGGGAACAATTGCAAACTCAAACCAATCCACCAGAATTGGATGAAGAAGGTTCAATCTAGCTCCAACCTAAACAAGTTCTTGACACGCGAGAACAGTACCTGCGCGGTCGCACGATCAAGGAAGTCCTCATCAAGTGGAAAGACACCTCTCCAGAAGATGCAACCTCGAAACCAGCCACTATTCTTTAGCAGTTTCTGCAGCTTCAGCCTTGAGGACAAGGTTGTTTTTATGGGGGAGGGCATGTTAGGGTCCAACCCTAACCCCCTTATTTATGTAATAGGGTCGAGTCATAGTTATAGTTAGTTAAAGAGTCAATAAAGCCCATATTAATAATTGTAAGTGGTTGACCTGTATTTAAAGAAAGGGACCATAGTTAGTTGCAAATGGGCCATGGTATTAGATAGATGGTATTAATAGAACCATGGTACTGACCCATGGTATTGCATGTATGAATCCTATATAAGGATAGAGACTCCCCATTGAGGAGCGTCATGTCTTATTATGTAACCAAGCACTGCTCTATTAGAGGTTGCCCCCTCGAAGAGGCAAGTGAACATTGCTTTCATCTCTGAATAATAAAATACATGTTGTTATTTCTCATTTTTTTCTGTGTTCTGGGTTCTATTTCTTCGCATATTTGGTATCATGGCATCTTCTCGCAGGTCAAGAGCATAACAAGTTTTCTATGAGAGCAATGACTTTTTGTTCCTCCTATAACGTCATTGTAGTTTGTTGTGAGAGCAATGATTTGTTGTTCCTCTTATAACAACACTATATGCTGTTGAGATAGCAATTGCCAATTTGTGGGCCATCAATTAGTAACTCAACCAACCAAGGGCTTCTAGATCATTTTTCCAACCAAGGCTTCCAGAACTAGTAAATCAAACCAAGTTGTTATAGGGCTTCCAAAGCATTTGTCCAACCAGGGCTTCTAGGAACTAATAACTCAACCCAAGCTATGTAACATGAGAACCAACTAAAAATAAACAATGAAAGTAAACCCAAAATCACCATGACTATCCAAGAAATGGGAAGGCTAGGTAATCCACTGGAAATCCAGGAAATCCTCCATGCCAATGACAGATCACAACCAAGAAACCACATGCATGAGTCATGCATGCCAAAACTAGTGAAGGAAACATACATGCAACTTGGTGCTTGCAAGAAAATCTGATGTAGTTGTTGAACCCAATGCCTTCTTGCACTTTCTTGCATTTTCTTTGCTTTCTTACTCCAAGAACCCAAGTATGGCACACCCTCCAAGAGTTCTCCAAGAAAAATCTATGTGTCTAAGAGTATGAGAGAGAGAGAATAATCAAAGAGAGCTCCAACACTGAATTGAAAAAATGTTACCAATTGATCCTCAGAAGGCTTTTTATGGATGAGGCCTCTATTTTCTTCATTTTCCATTATTTTCCTTCATTTTTCTCCTCACATGCAACTTGTGACCTTTTACCCTTTTTTTCTCCTAATTTCCATTATTTTCATAAATAATTGTGCCAAAAATGTATTTTTTCCTTTTAATGTCTTAGCCATTTCCTTTTCCAATTTCCTTAGCCATAAACAACCAAATTAACACCCCCTAGGATGTCTTTCCCAACCTTCAACTTGGAATAAGTGTCCCAGCGACCGTGGTTATTGTTTTTAAATTTTATTACATGGAATTTTCACCAGATTTGTTACAGAACCCCCCCTCCTTGGGGGACACCATCCTCTCTATTCAATGACACATATACCTCATAAACATGTTGAAAGAAGACATACTACTCATGGAGCTTTATAACAGAGCTCGATGTATTATTTACAATGAAATATCTACTCAAAGAGAAAAACGTCATGACAAAATGACAACATACCGCGTAGCGGAGCTTTATAGCACGACTCATTACAGTATTTACAATGATCATCCTACTAAGTGCCAACTCATATAACATCATAACATCGTGATAACATAACTACAAGATAAAATAATAACATGACACCCATACTGCATAGTGAAGCTTTATAACATAGCTCGTTACAGTATTTACATCCATACACGTGTACATATAGAAACGTCATAAAAATATAGATACCAAAACATATGGAAAATAATATACTAAACATCATGTCTAAGCATACATCACAACATCATATAGCATATATCAAACCATCATAAAGCATATATCAACTGTTGTAGTGTTTTCTCCTCAAAGGTGTACGAAAAGAAAACAATTAAGACCGGGATGCCAAACCGTCTCAACAATATAAATGGTTGTTAAACATTGTAGATCTGCAACAACTGATAGAAACAAAACCTGCCAAAGTCCTTATCTATGCCACAATCATAGTTAAACTACAAAATGAAACAGTAATAACATCAATAATCCAATGGAAACCAGATATACAAAGAATGGATTTTATTATAACGCCTGTGAAGGGAACAGATAAACGTTACCAATCCCCCTCTATGGGATGGGTTCTTGGCTATCCTAAAACATCTTCAGCTTGTGTAGAATATCTCTCCTCTATAATGTGTAAACCCAGCAAATAAAATGTTTGAGCTCAATGCGAACTCAAATAGAATAAAGATGGTGTGCGACAGTGATGATAATCAAAGTTACAGTAGTGAGTGCAACAATGAAAATAATCAAAAGTGAATAATGAATGGAAAACCCTTCTATTTATAACAAAATATTGAATTATCCTTGAATAATGAGCAATAATAAAATATTATTAACCTCATTCTTGGAATAACCACTTGGAATATTTTATTATATTTGGTTAGGAGGGAAAAAGTATTTAAACTTTTATTTAGAAAAATAAATAAATAATTGATTTATTTATCATCTCAAGAAATTGGTTAATGAATAATAGACAAATATTGATTTATTTAACTATTCCTAAGGGATTTAGTCAAATTTGACAAGGAATAATAATTAATTATTCCTAGAGAAAAATAAGATAATTAATAATTTATTTGTTGATTTTTCATAATTGGGTCAAATATGACAAGGAATAATAATTGAACAATGGTTTAATTAATTATTCCTAGAAGAAAATTAA
The DNA here is from genome assembly GCA_031772625.1 of Pinus tabuliformis. NCBI lineage: Eukaryota > Viridiplantae > Streptophyta > Pinopsida > Pinales > Pinaceae > Pinus > Pinus tabuliformis. The sequence goes on from CM062807.1 coordinate 510,244,221, forward strand.
ATAAATAGTGATTTATTTAATTATTTGTCATGGGTTTAATTATAAATTACTTAACAAAGGTCGTTTATTAAGTAATTTCTCACAGTGAAAGCAATTTTACTATGGTAAAATTGGCTTTACATGGTGTACTTCAATCCATCTAGTAAATTAGGCTAGATGATCAATTTTTTGGTGATAACAGATTGCCCCCCAAAGTACGAGTGTTAGGAGCAAAACATATGACCGGAGTGCATTGTAAAGATAGAATCACTAGACAATAAAGTGGAGAGAGAGAGAGAGAGAGAGAGAGAGAGAGAGAGAGAGAGACCAATAGAGATGAAGCGAAAGAGGATAGGGACAGAGGGGGCGAGACGTATTCAAATCTCCTTTTATGTTGTGGTACCAAATCTCAATGAGGTAGGGGAGGCATACCTATACCCACTGCGATAAATTAGTAGAAAAATAATGATGCACCCAGAAACATAAAATTGAGCAATGAAGTACATGTTGAATGGTACATGACACGCTGGCATAACTAAGCCAGAAAATAATGCAATGTGTCCCATATACATAATACACCTCGAAAAACATGAGCCAGGACTGAATACAATAATATTTAATGATTGAGATATAATGTCCCTTCCCTCGAAAAATGGGTGGGAGGGAGGGTAGAACAACCGAAGAAGCCCTGCTAAACAGGGAAGGGCTATACAAAAATGGATCATCTAAAGGAGACAAGCATGCTATGAACGTTGTGATCGGTAGGAACTAAACTCTTCAAATATGTAGAACTACATCTGAGGCTGTAGCATAATATGAAGGCATCCAGGCATGTGGGGGGCTACCTGAAGGACCACCCCCTCATGAGGTCTGAAACATCTCACACACACCCGGGAATCACTGGTACAATCTGCTGCATCATTGGACGATCAAGTGTATGAATCAGGAGCATGAAACAACCAAGTCAAATGGCAATAATGAGTCCCTCTACTTGATATGAGGTACCGAACAAGAATGGAAGCTGGAACCAAGATACACCACCCTCTAGGTCATTCTTCTGGAATAAATGAGTTGATGTCGACAAAATACGACCCACAATAGTTGAGGCAATGAGGATCCTCAACTAAAGCATGAGGGAAAGTAGTAATGTAACTGATGGACTCACACTAGGGACAATGGATAAAGTGGGACTGAGGGACAAACAAACGACTTCCCTTGTCAGAGCATAAAGTGCATGGTTAACCTAGCAGCGACTGACTCAACTTCGGAGGGGAAGGGGGACAGTATGACTAGAGGCAAAGATGGGCAACACAGGATGAATGATATGAAAAAATGGATGGAATACTATGACATGATATAATGGGACGTGAAATAGACTTCATGGATGCAAAGGTGACTCATCGTGGATGCTCTCAATAAGGGTGACTCGATGACGTTGCCACATAGAATAGGCTCGGTGGGGACCATGAAGGCATGAGTAAATCATGGTTACTCATGACGAAAATTGACACGTGAGATAACAAGAACCAAGAGAAGGTGGTCTGCAGAGTACAAGCGTCACATATGAAGAAATTTGATTTTGAGAGGCGACGAAGTGGCCCTTCTTGGAAAAATGACTTCGTGATGTAGTGTCAAACCATCAAAAAATGAGAAAGACCCATTATAATACTCGATGAGATCTTTCCATCGATGTTGACGGTTCATTAAACTGAGCTATGGTTTGGTTGCAATGGGCGACAAAAAATTGTGGGTTTTTCTATAAAAGGGCATTTTTCGTCCAATTTGAATTCATTTTCTAAGTGATTTGTGGTGTATTTGTAGAGGAGGAAGAGGGCCTAAATCTTGTGGATATCATAGTGGACAAATTGACCATTAGAATCAGGATCTACGACTTTCAGATAGGTGGCCTTACTCATCTCTTCAATTTCAGTGATTTATTTCCTGGTTTTTGGCACCCTACAGCTCCCTGGGAGACCCCTACTCCTCTTCATGGTCGCATCACATTTTTTGGGCCCAGAAGTGCACTCTGGCTCGCAAGAAACATGTGAAAACCTGCGAGTTCGCTCTTTCTAGGAAGAAAACTATGATTTGGGACTGAAAAGAGGGGTGGTCTATTGGCCTTGTTGGGGTTGTAGGTTGATCAGTGTAGACCAATTTTTTCTTCTCTAAACTGTCAAGACATGTGGTGTTTTACAAGCATGGAAGAGCTAAAAATCAACTGGTGTGAGTGAGAATTGGATACCCTTCGATCCGATATTCATATGGATCAAGGGGTTCAAGGGGCATTGGCTCGCTGTGGGGTTCTCAAGTTGGTAGAGAACCTATTGATCAGGGAAGGTGAGCCCTTTCTATTGAGAATTGTGAGCTATTGGGATCTAGATCAAGAGGTCTTTGTCATGCAGGGGCACAAGATTGAGCTCACATTACAGGATATTTATTTCTTGACTAGACTCCCTCCCCTAGGAGTGTTGCCTCGTGGGAGGAACATTATAGAGTTTGTGGAGCGCCATTGTCCACGGGATGTGCGAGTGAAGGGCACGACCATCCCAATTGGTTATCTAGATAGGCTAGAGACACGGGTTATTGCCATAGTTGTGCTACGGGTCTTGGCCATCCAGGTGTTCCACCACATCACTAGTGGGAAGATGATGCTTTTTGAGATTTTTTTTGGCTGGGACCTACTATGGGTGGGCCCAGATGATGCTGTTGTAGGTGAAATGATAGTTAAGTCTATGCAAGATGCAAGTGAATCGTGATTGTGCTTTTGGTACAGTACTATGTGCATTCCTCTTTGAGAATATACCCACCATCTGTCCTCATGTACAGATCTGAGATGGGGGCCCACAGGAGCCCATAATGCACCACTTGGGGCAGCTAATAATAATTATTATTAACTTATAAAGTTAATAATAATAAGTAATATCATTATTATTAACATTAATTAACTTTAGTATTAAGTATTAATTAAGAAATCAATACAAATAATAATAATAATGTATAATAGCAAGCCCACGGGCTTTGGATTGACAGTGAATGGGTGCAGTGTTAAGGCACTCCTTGTGATATCGGTCACTGGTTCAAATCCCCTGTGGGTGCTTACCTACCAAAAAAGAAATGTATAATAGCAATAATAATAGTATATAATAATAATTATAATTATAAGTAACTGCATTATCAATTATTAATAATAAAATTAGCATAAAAAATAGCATTAATATTAATCTATTTCTAACTTAATAAAAATAAAAAAATAAAGATTAAAAGTAAAAAGTAAAAATTTATAATTTATTTTCCCTAATTATTAATATTCTTTGAAATTAATTGGTCGGCCTTTTCTCTTTTCATTCCTTCCATCCCATATTTATTCCCTTCAGCTCTCACTCTTCTCTGCAAGAATTTGTCCTGATGATGAGTCCAGTTGTAGACTCGAAACATCAACTCAAAAATGGCTACTATGGAATTAACTCCAAACTCCAAAAACAATCAAGATACCCACCACAAAAATCTCAAAAAAATCAAGAGGATCTTTGTCATACAAAATGGGATATTTATTGGTAACCCCTTGTATTTTAATTGGGACACTATGTCGATTACATTAGACAAATTGCTTAATTTTCACAGACAATTATTTCAAAAAATGCAGTAGCTTACATTAATATCCAAATAGATCATCATTATTCATTGGAACTGTTGTGAGTGCTCGATCTACTTCCATGACTTGGGTTATTTGGACAAGAGTATATTGATTGCATATGGGATGCTATTAATTATAACAATTAATACAAATAATAATCATTATTATTGTTAACTTTATTAATAATTATTACTATTAACTCGGTGAGTTTACAATAATAATAATTATCAACTTATAAAGTTAATAATAATAAGTATTATCATTATTATTAACATTAATTAATTTTATTAGTAAGTATTAATTAATAATAATAATAATATATTATTATTATTATTATTATTATTATTATTATTATTATTATTATTAACTGCATTATCAATTATTTATAATAAAATTAGCATTAATATTAATCTATTTCTAACTTAATAAAAATAAAAAAATAAAGATTAAGAATTACAAAGTAAAAAGTCATAATTCAGTTTCCTTAATTATTAATATTCTTTGAATTTAATCGGCTGGCCTTTTCGCTTTGCATTCCTTCCATCCCATATTATTCCCTTCATCTCTCACTCTTGCTTGCGGGAATTTGTCCTGATGATGAGTCTAGTTGTATACTGAAACATAGCCTCAAAAATGGCTATTGTGGAATTAACGTCGAACTCGAAAATAATCAAGATACCCATCACAGAAATGTCAAAACAATCAGGAGGCTCGTTGTCATACAAAATGGGATAGTTATTGATAACCCATTGTCTTTTATTTGGGACTCAATGTCCATTACATTAAACAAAATGTTTAATTTTCACAAACAATTAATACATTAATATCCAAATATATCATCATTATTTGATGGAATTGTTGTCAGTGCTCGATCTAGTTCCATGACTTGGACTATTTGGACAAATGTTTTTTTTTTATTTCATCGATTATTTTCCTCTTCTTGATCATGTTCCATCTGCAAACATAAAAATAAAGTGTAATGAGTGTATTTACATTGGTGAGAATAATTAAAATTTGCATAAACAATATACATCAATGTGAATTGAATAACAATGTACCATAGCACAAAGTGACTCATGAATTGTACACATGGTTTCAAAAACAAGTCTTGTGCCTTGTTACAACAAGTCTTTTGTTAGCGTCGTTCCATACTTTGTTTCCTACATGTTTTATACCCCATTATAAATCATAGATTTAATATAAAGGAATTTTTTTGTTCTATTAATTATAAATTTAGAGATGTAAAACAACATAGATACTTAGAAATTCCACAATTAATTTTTTACATGCCAACTTATACTTAACCCATATTTAATCCAATGTCAATTAATTTTTTCGATGGCTCTTCTTTTTATGTTATCACCTGTTTGAAGACATTCAAGGATGGTTGTTGTAAAACAACTTAAAATATACAAAAAAGAAACCTTGAGTTGTTATAAGTAAATATTAACAATTACTCACAAACTTTGATATCAAACATTTTCGTCCTATTTTATGCATTGAATGAATTCCATTTTGTTTTCTTTTCTGCAAGAAAATATTTGAAAATTAATATTTAATGCTAAATTATTTTTTTATATGTACAAATTCAATCATTATTACATACATTTGAAGCATATTGTTGTTGAGATGGCTCCTCCTGTGATGCAATTATGTCCATTTCTTTAACCATCTCCATGTACAATTTTTGGACATTCCTACTAGCATGTTTCACATATCAACTCGTTGTTCCTTTGGGATATTCATAATCTTCTTGAAAAAGGTAATAAACTATTTTTATATTGATATATGAAAATAAAATATAACAAAATTGATATTAATAAATTAATGGTTTGTAGTAATATATACATATAATTCTAGAAAATCATTTTAATAGGAATAAAGCATTTTGAATGATTCTTTTTGTTGTATGTTTTTACTATTGCAAGTCTGACAGGTCTCATTGACCATTTCATTAGAAACGCTTCCTATAGTTTAGATATAATTTGGTTTCTGGAATCATTTGATTACTTTATGTATTGTAAGTGGAAAGTATGTTTATACGTTTGTTCCCCTATATCCCTCATAGTTTGTAAAAACATTTCCCCCTTTCATTAACATCCAGCACCACTCCATATGATCTACAAACCAATTCATCATCATTTACATGTTCTATAAATTTTATTTTCTTAGAACGACATTGATATTTTCATTCATTGTTGCTCCCTGTAGAGAATTAAACATATATTAATTAATAGATTGTTTGAAACATGTTATCTAATATTCTTAAGTATATTATTGATGAAGATTCAAAAAACAAATACTCATATGGAATAGTATTTTTTCATTCACATGATTCATCCTTTTGCAATTTTTCTATTAGGATTTTATACTCTTCTACACTTAGATTAGAAATAATCTTACCCACCTTCTTCATTTTGTGGCTCTGAATGACACACACTAACGAATACATATTATTTAAACTTACATATAGTTCAATCATATTAATTTTGTAAGGAATTTACAAAGAACTTTCCTTTTCTTCTTCATTTTTAGATGTCCTATCTTTGTGTCGATCAATATTTTTTTTACTCGACAACTTCTCAGACATGTTTTATCAATATACGACCTGTATCATTCAATACAAAGGCCATTAAATATATTTTATACATAAATCAAATATTTTTCAGCCAAAAAGAGCTCTGGTAACTAGTGCAGTTATTTGAATAAATGCCCTAGTGCATTTATTCTATTAAACGCATCGTGTGTTTAATTTTTCAGCATAGATAGCGAAAAAAATTTTTATATCAAATTATGATGGTACGATTTGTAACAATAAAAGTGCCACCATCACAGTGAAAAACGAAAACATAAAAAATTAAATGCAAGTCACTTAATGGTTCTATTTGGGAGAGGTGAACTAGTGCATTATATTACATAGGGTGCACCGCTAAGCAGACCCCATTTTGTAAAAATGGATAGGGTCGACAATAGTTAGTGTGATATGTAACAATAGAAGCAACAATAGCACTGGTGCATTATAGTACACATGGCGTACCACGAAGTAGACATCATTTCTTTTTAAATGGACATGGTCGACAGGGTTTGGATCTAATTCAATAAATGATCCCCCTACTTAACATTTCAAACATCCTATATATAGTAAGTACAAAAACCCATTAAATTTAAAATTCCTAAAATGAAAACCCTAAAAGTGAAATGATAGAGAGATTTAAACACTAAGGTGAAATTTTGAAGACATTAAAGAACGTGCTAGAAAAAATTTTACTCTAATTAATTAAGATAATAAAATGAAACTAGATTAACTTAAACAAAACATTAATATTACCCCTATCATCTATAGGCTCATCCAATGTGAAGAGGGTTTTGGCAAACTGTCTCCAATCAATCCCCATGTATGGGCATGGCACCAAGATAAACATGTGGTTTGCCTCACCGGTCAATAGCACCAGTGCCTGGGTGAAAATCCTAGTTGGATACTGTGGGAGGCTCCTCTTGGGCATCATCTCTCCCCACATGCGCATATGGACATCAGTCATCGGCCTAGGAGAGAAAATATCAAATATAGGCCTCGTCTCTAAAAACAAAATAAAATAAAAAAGCTCTGAAGCAAAAGGAAAGATATCCCTCCCATGTATGTCGCATGACATCTATCTAAAGACATACAAATCTGCCTCAAAAAAATGGTATACCATATGATACATCATGGCACCTAGATCAAATAATTGACGTAATACAAAAGAGGGAAAATAACATGTTTCCCATCACTACTAAAGTGTGCAATGGTGGTGACTAATAGTGAGAGGCACCTAACCTCCTGTGCAGCAAAAGAAGAAATTTGTAGTTGTCCACCATGCACCTGAAAATCTGTGGGACAAACGACATGAGGCCCAACATATTTCTGAGAGTAGGCAAGCTAGCTCTCTGCTACAACCCCATGGGGGACATCAAGGAACTGGGGAAAATCCTCCCCTCTCCTGGATAGGCCAATAATAAATCACATGTCCTCCTTAGAGGGCCTATACCATGCCTTGGGATTGACATGGAAACGCTGCTCTAGGACACTCCACTGGCGAATTAGATGTGCCCACAAGAGAGAGTGTGCCTTTAGGTATGTAGCCTCCTCATAGTACTTAAGGATGCCTACATTCCTCAAGATAACTTGGGTTGAGGGTATAGAGTCTCTTTCCCTCTCTCATGACTCCCATGGTGCGATCACATTATATTGATCTGCTATATCCTCTTGCGCCTGTTGTTGCTCCCTTTGTTGATGTCTCTGCTACGTGATTGACATATAAAATACATCAGTCTCTTACATAAAACATAAAAAAAAAATTATTTATAAAGATGGACATATAACTTTCAATTAAAAATAAAATAAAATCCATCCCTAGTGCACCCAAAAAACATTAATGCACCGGCTCGGGTGTGCTATCAAATAGGAAAGAACCGGCAACATTGCATACATACATATGATGCACCACTTTTGGTTCACATACATACATTTTCAATGCGATGTATTTAGACAACCTTATGCATTCGTGCGTATGTATAACCTTTGCACACTGATACAAAGCATTCAAGTTATCGAATGCACCAAGCTATATTTTTTTAATATTATGTTTGTGGTGCATTTGGTAAATATAAATTCTTGGGGTGTAACTTAAAACAATATGCATCGGTGTACAATTTATAGATTTTCCCAATGCATTTTAATTTACCAAACCCACTGACAACACCGCGGTGCATGAGGCTCATGGACAGAATTGTGGTGCACCCTGTAAATTTACAGGGCACACCACTATTGGTGTGAGCCAAACCTGTCAAACATACCGAGGAAGAAAAAAAATAAAAAACAATGGATGTTTTGACCTAATTTGGAATTATGATCTACCAAAAAATTAAATTAGAGAGAAACAAATACATTACCTAAACATTTTCTCCTCAGGGAGGCATAATTAACATGTAAATGAGAAAAACAAATTTCACCATTGTTTGAGAAAATTTGAAAGCCACACATTGAGAAGAAAGGACAGTAAGGCACTTGTCTGAGGCAAGAGTGGCACCGGTGCTTCAGAGCTCTACAACACTACAAATCATAAAAATGAAATTTATGATTGGAACATAGTTACCGAACAAATGAGAAAATGAACTGGTACCCATTTTTTTGAGGTAGGAAACAATCACCTGATTTTGAAAAATGGTGATGCGAGTATACACTTTTTTTTTAAGCATATTTTTAGCACTTTAAATTTTCTTATATATCAAGTATGAACATTGTTTTTAAATATTAATGATTTTCATCTTGATTTCGAAAAGTGTTGATGCACCATCAACAAATTTTTTTAAAAATTTATTTTTTAAACTTTAATTTTTTTTTATGTAACAAGTATGAACACCTTTTTCAAATGTTAGTGATTTTCTTCTTGATTCTGAAAAGGGTTGATGCAGCATCAACCCTTTTTGTTTAGAGGGATTATTTTTGACACTTTAAATTTTCTAATGTATTAAGTGTGGATATTATTTTTTAAATGTTTGTGATTTTCATGTTGGTAAAAAAAAATTAAAATAAAAAACATGACCAAAAAAACTCAAATAATAAAAAAATATATAAAAAGAACTAAAAAACATATAAATGTAAAAATAAAACAAAATTAAATTGTAAAATAAATAAAATTAAACAAAAAATAAAAAAAATAAATATTTCAAAAAATCATAAAATTTAAAGAAAAAAATTGAATATTAATAAAAAAAATTACATCCATAACGATTTTTTTAAGTTAAAAAAATAAAAATAAAAATAAAAAATACAACCACATAATAATAATTTAAAAAAAAAAAAACTAAACAAAATTATAAAAAATATTAAATACTTAAATGAAAAAAAAAATAATAATAAATAAAAAAATAAAAATAAAAATAAAATACAAAATACAAAACATTAAAAATAAAAATATTTAAATTAAAACAAAAAACAAAAACAAAAACAAAAACAAATCAAAACCAAACAATTAAAAAAATTATATTTAAAAAAAAATAAATAGATAATTTAAAAAAAAAAAAATTAAAAAAAAAAAATTAAAAACAAAAAAATTAAAAGACCAATTAAAAAAAATAAGAAAAAAAATCAAAACAAAACAATTAAAAATTAAAATAAAACAACAATTAAAAACATTAAATTAAAATAAAAAACATTTAAAAAATTAAAATCAAAATCAAAATAAAAAAATTAATAATAAAAAAATTCCAGCCACCCCCACGGTGGGATTGGACGCATGCGCAGGCGGGGAAGCGACCGCGTGCAGTCCACTTCCCCACCCGCGCCTGGGGTTTGGCACGTCGATTCCAAGAATCGGCCTCCCACACCCTGGGTGGGGTTGGCCGCGGGCGGACAGGGAGGCGGCTGCGTGCGGGTTGGCCGGAAAAAAATAAAAAAATAAAAATGATATATATATATATATATATTAATTAGTTTTTTTTAATGTTAATAATTGTTTTTTTTTTATTTTTTTTTTAATTGAATTGTTTTGATTTTTTCTTTTAATTTTTTATAATTGTTCTTTTTTTAATTGAATTTAATTTTTTAGTTATGTAATTTCTTTTATTTAAAAAAAATGTTTTGTATTTAAAGAAAAAAATATTTAAAAAAATGTTTTTAATTTTATTTTGTTAATTTAAATTTTTTACTAAAATATGCTTCTTCTTCTTTTTTGAACTTATTTTATGATATTTTTAATCTCTTTTTTTTTTTGTTTAATTTTTTATATTTATAAGTTAATTTTATGTTATTTTTTACATTTTTTAAATTTTTTTTTGTCATTTTTTTTATAGTTGATTTTTTGTCATGTTTTTAAGTTTTTTTTTATGCTTTATTTCTTGTTATTATTATTTTTTTAAAAATACATGTTTTTTCTATATTTGAATTTTTTGTGTTTTTTTACAGTTTTTAATTTTTTATAATATTTTTTTTTTTTCTTTTGTATTATTTTGCCTGTTTTTTTTTTTTTTCAATATTTGAATTTTTGTTTTCTTTTTTATTATTTTTTGTGTTTTTTTTATTGTTTTTATTTTTTTCAATATTTAAAATTTGCTTTCTTTTTATTATTTTTTGTGTTTTTTTCATTGTTTTTTCTTTTTATCAATATTAAAAAAAAAATCTTTTGTATTACTTTTTTGTGTTTTTTTTACCGCTTTTATTTTTCTTCAATATCTGAAATTTTGTTTTCTTTTGTATTTTTTATTTTTATTTCTTTATACATTTACCTTTTTATTTTTGTTTTTATTTTCATTTTTTTTCTACAGGGTCTATGTCGATGCTCGTCTAACAACTTGATCCCATTATGGGTAATTTGATAGTTGATTTTAAAATTTTCGTTATAATGAATCGAGTCTACCCCCACAATGTATCAATTTCATGGTTTGTCCTTAAGTTTTCATTACAACGGGTCGAGTTCACCTACACCGCGTGTCAATTTGATGGTTGACTCATAAATTTTTGTTGCAATGTATCGAATTTTCTTAGGCTAAGATTTTAAAATCGCTATATATTTTGCATTTAAAAAATAAATTACTCTTGGGTGTTCATTTTTTAAGTTTTTTGTCATAAAAAATTTTCATAATGTCATTTTGAAAACTTGAGATTTTTTTGTAGTCATAATCTTTGGTTTTAATTGCATGGTTGAAAATTTGTCAAGATTTTAATGTTTTTCTAAGTCATGATATTTTATCTTTAATGCTATGGTCAAAAACAATTACAATTTCAAGGTTTTCTAGAGTCAAGATATTTTATCTTTAACAACATGAATGGAAATAGTTGGAATTATCAGAGACATGATATTTTATATTTAACATCATGTTGGAGAATTGTTGGAATTTTACAGTTTTTCAAAGTCTGGATATTTTCTCTATAACTCCATTGCTAAAAAATTTCAAAATTGTAACCCCCTTTTTTTGTTATTCCAGAATATAAAAAAAATAATAATAATTAATGGTGTTTTTTCATGCATTTTTGAAAAAAAAAATGGTTTTTACTTCCATTTTAAAAAAATGTTGAAAAATTACCCTAAAAAAACATCATTCTGGAATAAACAATTTTCATTTTGGGGTTGTTTTTTCATGTCTTTTTGGGGTTTTTGGGCTCGAGTACCTATTTTGAGGTAATAATTTCCATTTCATTGGTAACTATGTTTTGGCAGGTGTTTTTCATTTAACCTTGTTTCGATGCATTATTGTAACAGCATTAGTGGATTCTATTTCCAAGATCACCACATTTTTCAAAATTAAAAACCCTATAGCAGTTCTCTTTTTAAGTATGCACTAGGCATTTCAATACATGAACAACATTGGTGCTTCGTGGTAATATAGCACCGATATGGTGAAAATAATTTTAGGTCTGAAATTTTTTTTAAATTTAACCTCTATCCGGTGCTATCGACTAGTGTAAGAACCAGTGTGTCATATATAGGTGGCAGACCATTGTTTTAATTTGTATAAAAAATAAAGCATCGATGGTGCATCACTCTCTACTAAGCATCGAGGCTTTTAGTTCAATTAACCACACTATTGCATATAATATAATAAGTGCACCACTATTTTTAAGTTAAAAACTCCACAACGATGCACTATACAGTGTACACATTATGATGTTAGTGCATTGGTTTAGCATCGAGTCATCATCACAGTATAGCACCGAACTGGGAAAAATGAAATTTATGGCCAATATTTTTTGTGAATTTAACTATTTTCTAGTGATATTGAGTAGTACATGCACCATTACGCTTTTGTACTTAGTGCACCATTATATAGATATATATATATATATATATATATATATATATATATATATATATATATATATATATATATATATATATATATATATATATATATATATATATAGCTGTCATGATGCACCATGTTCTATTAGGAATCATTGTGTATGTGTATAGTAAAGCACTGGTGCATTTGTGTATTACATATGCACCGTCAAAAAAAATCCGCTAAAACATCTATCTGCCCAATTTTGCTAGTGACCTCCACTACGTATGAATTTTTGGGCTATTTTTATAGGGGTTTTGACAAAAACCTCCGCTAGAGGGTCTTTTCCTTGTTGTATTATATGCATCAATAGCCAATCCCTCCTTTTTTCTATCTAGTAAAATGAAGCAAATACAACCTATATCACATCTATTGCAACCTCCTCTTCTCTCTGTGACAATCTCATCTCTCTCAATTACAATGATATAGCAATAATACATAACAATCATACAATCTTATCATAAAAACAGGGTTTCCTTCTAAGGGGGAAAAATCCTCACATAACATATATCATCAAATATGTGACCTAATGATCAAGAGTGTAGATTTTCTATGAAATTGGCATATTATACAAGGAAATTTTCTGAAATGAACTTGCTCAGGGGTGTTCCCAATGAAATCTTACCAAGGGGGATCCAAATATTTTTTTCCATGTCCATCGACCTTTAATGAGAATAGTACGGGGTAAAGATACCCCTACACCCCCCATCAATAACTAGGGTCTAAATGTAGCTAAAAAAAACCTCTAAATCATGAAGATAATTAGGTTCCATAACAAATACAAGTATCCTAAATTCTTTCACTTCCATATTAACTCATCCCATTTCCTAGTACTCTAGTTACTTCATCCATTTGTTCATAATGGGACAAAGTTCTTAAGGCTACTACAAAATGGTGCTACAGTTTTAACTAAACCTTGTCCCAATTCTTTGAATTTTCAAAGGGAAATTCATCTTCCTAGAATTCATAAGTTTATGGCTACACTAAAGAGATTATATCATAATTCTTAGCTAAAAGGAATTTGGGATCATGTCACTAGAAATGTTGAAAATGTAATCTACATTCAAGAAGAGAACTACCTTATTGTAGGGTATTTTTTGGACCTTGTAAGAAATAAAGACCAAAACCAAAATTATAGTGAATGAATGTATTCTCCTAGTTTCTTTAATAATGAAGCATTTATGCCTTGAAGGATAGTGTGATATGCCATCTCTCCTAAAATAACTCTATCTAGCACATAATTTGGTGAAATATGAGGTGTTTATGTTGCACCATAAATTCTCTAATAAGTAATTTCTTCTTCAAAGTACCGATTACCAATTGTTAGGGAATTTTGAGGTCTAAAATGGGCCTCCTAAGGAGATTATAAAATAATAGTAGAAATAATAAAATATGAATAGAATACATCATCAAATTTTAAAGGGAAAAAAGAAAAAACTACTTTTTAACTCGTATTTTCAACTTATCTCCCTATTTATTTACACAAATTTCGAGTATAAACACTCATTGGATGAAAAATTTGATTCCTCATCCAAGGAGTACCCATGTTGCATACTTTCGATGGACCCTACAACATGAAAAATGAGAAATACATGAAAAACATGATTGCAATCACGTCTTCTCATGTATTTCTCATTTTTCATATAGAAGGGTCGATCGAACGTATGAAACATGGGTACTCCTTGGATGAGGAATTAAATTTTGCATCCAACAAGTACTCCCACTAGAAATTTGAGTAAAACCTTAGGGAGATAAGTTAAAAACATGAGTTGAAAAAATAGTTTTATTATTTTATTATTACTGAATTGAGGCTTCTGTGATCCATATCAAATTTTTGAGACAGGTTTTCGGCAATAATCACATCAAAATTCATTTGCTGACGCATTCCTAACCAACAATTTTATTATTTTTTAATCTTTTTAGTTTTTACTCCAAAAATGGTGAATCATCCCCCATGGTTAACATCATCATCCTGGATACTATTGGTTTTTATAAATTTTATTTTGGTTATACATTTTTCTTAGGAGGCCCATTTTACACCTCAAAATTCCCCTAATGGTAACCAATTAATTTCATAGCATATTTAGTAATCCTTGGAAACTCTCTGCAAAAAATAATATTGTATAGTGGAGCTAATAAAAAGTCGAATATAATCTCGTGTATGTGTTTTCTCGTATATTTTGATAATATACATGCACAATAGTTTTTGAAACTTGGAAACTAAGGTTAAAAACTTCAAATACATTATAATTTCAAATTACATCTAGCAGGTGGGATGTCACATATAAGCTAGGAAAAACCTTTGGTTTGACTTTGGATTTTGTGCCCTTTGAAGAATATTTTTAATTTGATTAGAAAAAATAACATTCCAATTGAATAAATTTCAATTAGTAACCACTATATAGACTAATGGCATCCAAGGATCCATACAATGCATACAGTATCTCCCTCAATATAATCTAACTATCAAAGACTAGAGATACATGTATAGTTCTTGTAGATTGATAATAGAGTAACTACCATCTAATTTTCATAAGAAACTACTGTCTTATTTCCATCAATTTTCTAGAATCTTCACTAAATCATGGCTTTCAAAGGAATCATCCACAAATAGGTTAACTAGGTGATTATGTTTCCAATTCTTTGTGAGAAAATATTTGATGCATCGACCTTTCTCATCTACAAACATGCTCTTCTTCAAATTTGTATGATCAATGATCCATTAAATAGATTCCAAACAAGGAATAACATGGGCTCTTGTTGCAATAAAATTTAAGTAACATTTTCTAATTTTAATGAAAACATTGTTATTATCTTCCCTAATGTTAGGGTCATTGTGAGCGATCACATCTAGATAATCATTTTAATGGTACTTCTAATATATCTCAACCCATACTGAAAATGGTATTTACGCTCAAATGTTAGCTTTAGTATCCTTGTAAATAGGTCATGGATAATGCCCTTTGATGTAGGTACTTGGATCTTGGGAACATACTCCTCTAATGAAACTTCAAAAACTATAGATTTATTTTGGGAATATCCCCTTATTTCTTTTGATTTCCTCTTAAGAGGTTTAGTAGGCATTCTAACAAGGAATTTTTTTAGTGTCATCTTTGCTAAAGGTAAACAACATATAAATATAGTTATATAACACCCTCCTCCCACATATACCCAAGCAACTGACTAGCCGAGGTAAATATACGACGAGAGACCACTATGATATGATTTGACCTCCTAAGTCACATTAAGGAAGTGAATCCGAAGGAAGCACACCATTCAGACCCTCAGGAACCAATCCAGGACCCTCACGAACCAATCCAATACTTTAGACAGCTTGCCCTTGGGTCCCACTGAAATTTTGGACAACTTAAGCCTCAATTGCTCTCATTCTATAGGCATGACATCATCCATAAACCCAATGTTTCTCTCACAGGCTTGCCTGCCAGTTTCTAGAGACTAAAATTGTCAGTGCTATGCCAATGTCCCCAGGATTTGAGTTGATTTTTCAGGCCCAGAGTCCGGTTCACTGCCTAAAATTGAACCATCTCTTTGGAATAATAAAATAACATGGAAATGATAGTACTAAAGAAAATATTTGTTTAATACCTTAACTAGATCCATACTAGCCATGACAAGAATTTCATCAAACATATCATGAATATGTAATCTACGGGTGTAAATAACATTTTTTAGCATAGGGATCTCATACTTATCTAAGAATCACTAAGAACCATAGATCTCTCAATACATCAACTGTCATTCCATCCATTAGGTCATAGATACATTGATCATTCAATTATAAGTAAAAACATGGTGAAAACCATACATAGTTGTTGTCATAAAATACATACATAACCAGCATAATAGCAATATAAATACTCATGGAAGTACAGCCATGTATACCACATATAATCCATCCAAATTCTCATAGAAATAAAAGGAGAAATAAACTTTCATTAATGATGCAAAATCCAAACCCAAGATGGGACTTCTATGTTCCACCCGACTGTAGAATGGCTGCACTAAATCTCTCTTCAGCCATTCACCCCCTTGCCATATTCCAAGCATGAATGTGGGATCTCATAGAACACATCAATAAAAACTCATCTAGGGAATCCATAGGCCATCCACCTCAACCCATCAAATAGTGATTCCACCACCCAGTCAAACATCACCAAAACCATCATTAGATTCATCTCCATCCAAGCCTTCCAAGGCTTCTAGATCATTTTTCCAACCAAGGCTTCCAGGACTAGTAACTCAACCCATAGCTTATACAGTGCTTCCAAAGTGTTTGTCCAACTAGGACCTCCATGACTAGTAACTCAACCCACCAAGGGTTTCTAGAGTGCTTTTCCAACCAAGACTTCCAGGACTAGTAACTCAACCCAAGCTATTATAGGGCTTCCAGAGCGTTTGTCCAACCATGGCTTCTAGTACTAGTAACTAAATCCAAGTTAAGGAAACATGAGAACCAACCAAAAAATAATAATGAAAGTAAACCCACAATCACCATGACTATCTAAGAAATGGAAAGGCTATGAAATCCTTTGTCAATCATGACCATCCTCCATGTAAATGAAAGATCATGACCAAGAATCCACACACATATGACATGCATACCAAAACTATTGAAATAAACATAAATTCAAATCGGCACCTGCAAGAAAATTTGATGTAGCTGCTAAGCCTGATGCCCTCTTGCACTTTCCTGCTCTTCCTTTGCCTTCTTGCTCCAAGAATCCAAGTATTCGACACCCTCCAAGAGTGCTCCAAGAAAACTCTAAGTCTCCAAGAGTATGAGAGAGAGAGATAATAATGAGAGAGCTCCAAAACTCAACTCACAAAAGGTTACCAACTGATCCTCATAATCCTTTTTATGAATGGGGCCTTTATTTCCTTCATTTTCCATTATTTTCCTTCAATTTACTCCTCACATGAAACCTGTGACCTTTCACCTCCCTTTTCTCCTAATTTCCATTATTTTCATTAATAAATGTGCCAAAATTTCCATTTTGCCTTTCCAAAGCCTTAGTCATTGACTTTGCCAATTTCCTTAGCCATATACAATCAAAAGTGATCCCCATCACTAGGATTCTTCCCAACATTCATCTTGGAATAAGTGTCCCATCGTCTGTGGTTATTATTTTTCCTTTATTAACTTTTATTACATGGAATTTTCATCAAGGTTGTTACAAAATCCTCCCCGTTGGGAGAACACTATCCTCAGTGTTCAACAATACCTACAACCACAAAACTGCTCTAAGAAAAATATATTGTAGATGGAGCTTTATAACTTAGCTCGATGCAGTATTTACAATGATCAACCTACTGAGATGCAAATCCACATGAAAACATAACAACATAACATCATAATGACATAACGCCCATACCACTTACTAGAGCTTTATAATATACATATAGCTCATGGCGGTATTTACATCCATATACATATGTACATATACCAACATCACTAAACATATATCAAAACATATACCAAAGCATATAACAAAATCACACCAAAACACCAAGCCAGAACTGCTTTGCCTCAACCAGAAAGCAAGGAAGGATACATAGCCCACATCTGATCTGCCATCTCCCATGTAGGTTCATTAGGCCCAAAGTTCTTCCATTGCACTTTAACTTGCTTGATTTCTTGGTTCTAGAGCATGATCCCCTTTTTTTGCAATATACATTGAGGCTCTGGATGAAATTCTCCATCTAGTTCTAGCTGCAATACATACCAATCAATCATATGATCAACATCTTTAACATACTTCTTAAGTATTGACACATGGAAAACATCATGGAATTTCACTATCAGAGGAAGTGCAAGTCAATAGGCTACTAGCCCTATCCTCTCTATAATGTTGAAGGGTCCACAAAACTATGGTGCTAGCCTGGCACATGATCTAATCTACAAGGAGATCTTCTTTGGTTTGATGCACAAGTATGCTTGCTCCCCAACCTGGAACTCCTTGAACAACCTATTTTGAACTGCATAGCTCTTCTTCCTATCTTGTTCTGCCTTTAGATTCTTCTTTATCACCTGCATTTCTTGTTCCATGTCTGCCAACCTATATGGGCCAATCAACACCCTGTTAATTGGATCACTCCAACTGATAGGAGTATTGCAACTCCACACACACAATTCCTCAAAAGGACTCACCCTCAATGACTCCTGATAATCATTGTTGTATGCGAACTCTACCAAGGGGAGATACTCTTCCCACTTCCACTACTCATGCATCACATACATCCTCAACATGTCTTCCAATATCCCGTTGACCCTCTTTGTTTTTCCATCTATCTGCGGATGATAAGTTGTACTGAAGGCCAACTATGTGCCCAAGCCTACAAATAATGCCTTCCAAAACTTGGAAGTGAATGTTTCATCTATGTATGACAAAATATTCTTTGGAATACCATGCGTTCTGACCACATCTCTGATGAACACCTATGCTACATCCCTAGCTAAGAATGTAAACTTTATCGGAATGAAATGTGCAACCTTTGTCAACCTATCCACAATAACCATGATGAAATCATGTTGTCTCACTGTCTTTGGAAAACCGGTAATGAATTCCATGTAAATTACTTCCCATTTCCACTTTGGAATCGTGGTCATCTATAGTAGTCCACCTAGATTTTTACATTCTACTTTCACTCACTGATAATCAAAACATCTAGCCATGAACTCTACTACATCCCTCTTCAAATTTGGCCAATAGTAAAATCTCTTCATTATTCTCAGTGCCTTCTGGTAGCCCAGGTGACCTGAATAACGTTTCCCATGAAACTCTCTAAAGATCATCTTCTTAAGCTCACTGTTATCTGACACATATATCCTATTTCTGAATCAAACCAATCCATTTGTTGTAAGACAATAATCCATATCCTATGCACTTGCACCTGTACCACTACATGTACCTGTACTTGTACCTATACATGTACCATCACCTATACCTATAGCTATACTATCACATGTACCTATACCTCTACCATCACCTTTACATGTACTTGTGATCTATTGCAACCTGTGCACAATATCCATATATCTAACATCCTTCTAACCTGCCTGTAAGATCCTATCTTGTAGATATGTCCCATAAGAGCTCCTAGTTGCTAAGTTATTTACACGTACCCACTTTCTAAGAGCATATGCCACTCTACTCTCTTTACCTTTGATATATCAGATTTCAAAATCAAACTCATTGATCATAGCCAACCACCAAGCCTGCCTACCATTCATATGTGATTGGTCAAATATATATCACAAACCGTTGTGATCACTCATCAATGTAAATCTCTTACCCAGAAGATAGTGTCTCCACATCTTCAACGCATGTATAATCACTACTAACTCAAGATCATGCGTGGGATACTTCTGCTCATGCTCATTTAGTTTCTACAACCCATAGCATACCACCTGTCCATCATGTATAAGGACTCCACCAATTCCTCTCTTGCAATCATTTGTGTATACTGCAAACCCTTTGTCTGGATCTGCAATCTTTAACATTGGTGCATGTATCAACAACTTCTTGAGCTACTAAAAACTAGCTTCACACTCCTCAGTCCATTCGAACTTCTTACCTTTCCTCTGAAATGACGTGATAGGATAAGAAATCTGTGAGAAGTTCCTAATGAACCTCCTGTAATAGCCTGCCAAACCCATGAAATATATCACCTCATCCACATTCTTAGGAGCTACCCACTCCATGATGGCTCTTATCTTATTTTAATCTACTGCAATGCCTTCCTTAGAGACAACATGCCCCAAGTAGTGTACCTTAGTATGAAAGAAACTACAGTTTTCAAGCTTAGCATACAATTGGTGCTCTCTCAACAACCTCAACACTGTTGTTAAATGTTCGGCATGCTCTTCCTCATTTTTAGAATATACCAATATATCATCAATGAACACAATAACAAACTTATCCAAATACAGACACAACACACTATTCATCAAGCACATAAACATAGTTGGAGAATTAGTTAAGCCAAATGGAACTACAACAAACTCATAATGCCCATACCTAGTCCTGAATGCGGTCTTTTAAATGTCCTCCTCTTTGATGTGTACTTGATGATATATGGATCTCAAGTCAATCTTAGAGAACATTGTTGCTCCCTTCAGCTGATCAAACAAGTCATCAATCCTCAGCAACAGATACTTGTTCTTGATGGTCACTTTGTTCAACTTCTTGTAGTCAATCCATAATCTGAGAGTACCATCTTTCTTCTTCACAAACAATACTGGTGTGCCCCAAGGTGATACACTTGGCCTAATGTATCCATTTTCAAACATTTCCTTCAACTGCAACTTTAACTCGACCAACTCAGGTGTGCTCATCCTATAAAGTTCTTTTGATGCTAGAGATACCCCTAGCACTAACTCAATAGAAAAATTTACCTCCCTATGAGGTCAAAAATCTGTAATTTCCTTAGGAAGTACATCCTTAAACTACTATAAAACTGGGTACCTTCTCAAAACATCTACATCTTCAACTTCCTTACCCTTATCACTAGAAATGTGCACTGCAAATAGCTTACTCTATTTTATGTGACTACGCTTTTCTTGCATAGTTTTCACCATCCTAACTGATGTAGCTTTCTTCTTACCCTGTAAGACTCTTGGTTCTTAATTTTCATCAATGCACTCAATGGCTTTGTCATAATATTCTACCTTGGTTCTATGAAGATACAACCAATCCATGCCCAACAACATATTGCATGATCCCAATGGCAATACATTCAAATGTGTTATGGTAGGCATACCATTCAAATCAAATAAAAGTTATTACCCAGTGATGAACTTGCTTCTTTGTACCTATATCCAACTGTACTAAACAAGACCCTTCATGTGATTCCTTACTCAAACCACACTTATCCACCAAGTCAGGACTAACATAGCTATAATTAGATCTGGGGTAAATCAAAATATAAATAACTTTATTACAAATCTTATTGTCCATCTCAATGATAGATTCTTGATGATTTACATGTTTGTTGTCCAATGCTGCATAGATATGTGGAATACTCTAACCAACATCAACAACAGTATGTGCCTCCTACGCACTGTATATCTGAGGTCTACCACCCTGATTCTGTAGACAATCTCTCCTGCAGTGATCGTTTACAAAAATTCAACACTCTATGGGATTCCAACATGTCTCCTTGTTCTTTCCCCTGATCAGAATCTTTTTTGTCTATATGATGTATTGAAATTCTTAGGTGGTGAAACATTCTCCTTGTTACATGTATCTTATGGTCTTACTTGCTTCTTGTCCAATTTTCCTTTGTTCTTTGTGATACCTCTCTAGTCTAGCTTAGTCTCAGTTTTGTGCTTCGATTATTCATAGCCATGCTTTAGCTTCTGGATGGCCTCCTCCAATGATCTACGCTTATCTCAATCCTATCTATGAATGCAACTGGTAATCCACTAACGAATCTCTGAATCTTAGCCTTCTCCTCCTGGAGGTAAGGAACATACCTCAGACACTCCAAGAATCTTCTAGTGTACTCATCATCTGTCATGGATCCCATATTTAGCTCATAAAATTCTTTTTCTCTATCATCAAAGTATCTCTCTGATAGGTACTTCTTCTTGAATAGCTCCTCAAACTCATTCCAATTCAATTCTTCCTCATTTATACCTCTGACATTATTCATGTCTTCCCACCAAATGTATGCCTTTCCTTTGAGACTAAATGTAGCCACTCTAGCTTTCATGTTCTCTAAATAGTTAGGAAATGTAAAGAACTTCTTCATGCCTAGAAACCATGCCTCTGCATCTTGTGATTTCTTTACCTCTCCATCAAAAGCAGGTGGTTTTTCTTTCTTAAACTCATCTTGAAAATACCCATTATCACTCCCCCTATAAGGATGATATCGATGACGATTATAGTTCTTATTTGAATCAGAACTAGAATAATACATGTGTCTATGCCCTCTCCTATCTGGAGTGTCCAACAATTTTCCATCTTTGATTGCGTCATCTCTATTTGATATGTGACCAACATGTGATATACTACCATATGCCCCATTAGCTTTGTCCTCTTTTTCATGGCTGATCAGAAGCAGTCCCTGTCATTGTGAATCTGACAAGCTTTAAAAGTATGACTACATTTACCTCTGCTAAATTTTCCTATGTCTGTATGATTTTGTCATTATCTGCCTTGCAACTCCTTATTTCTTCCTTTAAACTTCTCAGTGTAACTACCAAATCAAAAGAGCTCCCATCACCATACTTCTCCTCTGATTCATAGGGAGAGTCTTTGTAGTCAACCATCTTGCTAGCCATTTGATATTTCTTCCTCAAAGGTATATCATGTCAACTAAACCAAATCACAATAAACCAACATACCTTAGCATAGCTCGGGGAGGATACCTTATCTTCAAGATCAACAAATTAGCATGATACATGTATAACATAATCATGACATTATATAGAAACTTAATACACAAGCATATGACCATGCAACCGTGATTCTAGCTAGGGCCCATTCATCAATGCATGACCTTAACAACAACACACACCATGACCTCATGCATGACAACCATCATCATTACATCACTATACACTTGACCACATACAAACATGAACATGCATAAGTGATGCATAACCATCAACACATATGCATAAACTCATATGATCAAGCATGAATGAACAATACTTGAAATCAAACCTGCAAGAATGATACATGCAACCAAGCATACAAGAATGTAACCTACAAGAAAGATTGCAACCAAACATACTACAATGATACATGTGAGCGACATAAGTCGACATGTAACCAGTCCTATACTCACGATGTTGAATTCCATAATAACAACCTCAAGTTTCACATGACGACATTACTACAACCATGAACAACATCATGCAAAATGTAACAAGCACATGGAATGCAATTTTGGGAGACACACATGCAACTAACATGCATGCATGAACAACACATAGCCCATCCAGTCCGAGGGGTGAATCATACTCTGATACCACTCTGTAACACCCTCCTCCCACATCTACCCAAGCAACCGACCAGCTGGGGTAAATATGCAACAAGAGGCCACTATATTATGATTCAACCTCCTAAGTCATGTTAAGGATGTAGAACCATTGGAAACACACCATACAGACATTCAACATCGGCTACATGACCCTTAGGAACCAATGCAATACTTTAGACATCCTTCCCTTGGGTCCCTCTGAACTTTTGGACAACTTAAGCCTCAGTTGCTCTCATGCTATATGCATGATAGTGACCAGAAACCCAAATTCGCTCTCACAGGCTTGGTTGCCAATGTCCACAGACTAAATTTTTCAGTGCTATGCCAGCGTCCCCAAGATTTGAGCCACTTTTTAGGGCCCAGAGCCCAAGTCACTGCCCAAAATTGAACCATCTCTTCAGAACAGTAAAATAACATGGAAATGACAATACCAAAGCAAATACTTGTTTAAGACATTAACTGGACCCCTACTAGCCATGACAGGCATTTCGTCAAACATATCACGAATATGTAATCTACAGGTGTAAATAACAGTTCTGAGCATAGGGGTCTCATATTTAGTTGGAAATCACAAAGAACCATTGATTCCTCAATACATCAACTTCCATTTCGTCCATTAGGTCATAGATACATTTATCATTCAATTAAAAGTAAAAACATGGTAAAATCCATACATAGCTACAATCATTAAACACACACATAACCAGCATAATAGCAACAGAAATACTCATGAAATTACAAGCATGTATACCACATATAATCCATCGAAATGCGCATAGAAATACAAGGAGAAATAAACTTTCATTAATGATGCAAAATCCAAAGCTGGGATGGGACTTCCACATTCCACTTGATCATAAAATGGCTAAGACAAATCTCTCTTCTGCCATTCACCCCCATGCCATATTCCAAGCATGAATGTGGGATCTCATATAACACATCAATAAAAATTCATCCAAGGCTTCCAGAGGCCATCCACCTCAACCCATGAAATAGTGATTCCACCACCTGGTCGAACATCACGAAAACCATCATCAGATTGGTCACCATCCAAGCCTTCGAGGGCTTCCAAAGCATTTTTCCACCAAGACTTCTAGGACTAGTAACTCAAACCATAGCTTATACAGGGCTTCCAGAGCATTTGTTCAACCAAGGCTTCTAAGACTAGTAACTCAACCCACCAAGGGATTCTAGAGAATTTTTCCAACCAAGGCTTCCAGCCTAGTAACTCAACCCAATTTGTTATAAGGATTCCAGAGTGTTTATCCAACCAGCGCTTCCAAGACTAGTAACTCAACTTGAGTTAAGGAAACATGAGAACCAACCAAAAACAAACAATGAAAGTAAACCCACAATCACCATGGCTATCGAGGAAATGGCAAGGCTAGGCAATCCACTGTCAATCTTAGCCATCCTCCATGCCAATGAAAGGTCATGACAAAGAATCCACATGCATGCCAAAACTAGTGAAGGAAACATACATGCAACACAGTACCTACAAGAAAATATGATGTAGTTGCTAATTCTAATGCCCTCTTACACTTTATTGATCTTCCTTTTCCTTCTTGTTCCAACAATCCAAGTACGCCACACCCTCCAAGAGTGCTCCAAGAAAACTCTGTCTCCAAGAGTGTGAGAGAGAGAGAGAGAGAATAATGAGAGAGCTCAAAAAATGAATTAGCAAAAATAATTTCCATTGAATAAAAAAAAATAAGATAAACAAAGGAAATCTAATACCACCATTTAAAAATATGATTGATGTGCTTCAAGCCATAAGTTGAACTTCCATCCCAAAAATATGATCTCATTCAAATGGTTGGGCCACCATTAATGGAAATCCAATCTGTTCCATGCAACTTTGTTCTTCAAATGAATTTCCATAAAATGAACAAATAGCCAGGATATCACAACCACAAAGATTGAATGTAAAAGTGCTCATTTTGTCAAAATAATTTTAGCTGAACAAAACAAAATTAAGATCAAACCAATTTATTTGATATTTTACTACAATGGCAAGGGTTTTCCCAATGGAAAAGGAATTAAATAATTTTTTATAGTAAATTCCTTGTATGTTGAATTTTTTATGTCATAAATATTGGATGAATAATAATGGTGAAGGAGATATCAAGAACCAAAATTATATCGTCTCGAAGAAGAACAAATATTAAGTATTCATGAGTTAAACCAATGCGAATGCATAGGTGTGGAGGAATATTCCTCCACACCATGAAATATTTCATCATAATCTCCACGCAATGAAAGCGCCTCACAATGAAATATTTCAAATTGATGATCCTCAGAAGCCTTTTTATGAATGAGGCCTCTATTTCCTTCATTTTCCATTATTTTCCTTCAATTTCCTCCTCACATGCAACATGTGATCTTTCACCTCCTTTTTCTCCTAATTTCCATCATTTTCATAAATAAATGTGCCAAAAATGCCATTTTGCCTTTCCAAAGCCTTATCGATTGCCTTTGCCAATTTCCTTAGTAATAAACAATCACAAGTGATACCCATCCCTAGGATTCTTCCCAACATTCAACTTGGAATAAGTGTACCATCATCCGTGGTTATTATTTTACCTTTATTTACTTTCATTACATGGAATTTTCACCATGGTTGTTACAAGAGTAAATATATTATTGTTTCCACCTAAAGGACACATTCACCCTAGGTATTGTACTACATTTGCAATGAAACCAATTTGAGGCCCATTTGTGATAAATTTGTGATACATACCAATTTTGAGTACTTATGGAAAAAGTGAGGAATTGGCAATTTCTGCTACCAAAAATAGCTTTTCAATCAATATCCAAGTGAAATTTTACAACAAACACTTGCATACATTTGTCTTAAATATTTGAGTGTTACAAGCATACTTTTATTGAAGTGTAATCAAGAAATATGCTATTAAAGCCATAAATAGGATCACATAATACTAACTTCGTCTGAAAGGGAAATTTATCGCACATAGAGATACCATGATGAAGAAAACTATCCATATACAATTGTTCAAACTGAAAAAAGTCACTGGTAACTAATATACCAGACTCTCAAACTGGAAATCTCCCTATACATCGCTTAATTGTCACTAACACGCTCTGAAATCGTGATATGAATGGTTCAATTGATGGACTGGTTTGAAAAATTATATTTGGCTACCAAAATTTGGCATCATAATTATTAAATATGGACTAAAACTATTTGTATTTCACAAAAATTTTAATTTAACATGTGATCAGACACTTCAACTAATGGATCAAGAATTAATGACTATTGGATTTTTCTTTCATTGATCTCTTGTCACTTTCTTGTTTTTCATAATTGTATAAAAAATGATTACAAATTGAGTTTTGGGAAGCGATAGTATGAAACATTGGGAATTTTGAAAAATGAGATCTTTAATCTAATCTTTACATGGTGGAAAAAAATTCAAAAACATAGAGAAACACCATGTCAACATGATAATAAAATTTGGCATCACTACCCCTTTCAACTTTTGCATTAGCCATTCATTTCTAGATAAATCTTATTTTTGATTATGATATACATTAATGGATTCACTTTACTTTTTCATTAGTGCTCCATTTTAACTTTCTTCATTAGTGATTACATATTTTTTTATATGAGTGTAAAAAATTAATTTCACATCATTCCAAGAATTTTACTTTCCTATCAAGGCACACATTCTGATTTTATAGATGTGCATAACTTGCTAAATATTGGTGTTTAAAATTATCTTTAATATAGTGATAAAAGTGACATGAAAATACTAATAACAAACCATTTATCTCAAAACAATCCAAATTGGTTTTCTCAAAAGCTAAAAGATTCTCATTAAACTATATGATATGATCTAATTGAAACCATTAAAATGCAAAAATCAAAGATAAAGTTGTACCCAAATTTTAATTCTAGACTTAACAAATGGTTCTACAATAATTGGATGAAGAAGGTTTTGTTTCACTGCAACAAAAGATTGTATTGTTAAAATGGGCATGTCTTTTGCACCAAGTTACATGTTATATAGGAAGTGGTGATATGTTGCAAGCATATTCAATAAGAAGATAATTTATGGGAAGTAGTTGACATTTTGTAGCATTCTTCACATCTCCATATTTGAGAGCAATGTTGTTAGGGTCCCACCCTAATTCCTCTTCTTACTAGTACTTACATTATTGAATTTTTTTGTTTGTTAAGTTGTTTGCGATCCTTCAGTCTTGACTTGTGGCTTGAGGAGATGCCACCCAGGGGCATCTAAGCTATCAAAGTCACCTGGGGATCGTGTCAGGCCTGGGCCACACAGACTCTTAGCTTACTAGATTTTTTAGCATGTATCATTCCCCTAGCACAGGGCACAACCACCCCCCATGAGGTTTGATCCTGGGTCACCTTTCTAGTACTTACATTGTTAAGTAACGTAAGGTGGCCAAGCTCATTTAATCACACCCACTAGGTAGTCGGTATGTCTATTCAATAATGATATGAAATCTCATTAAAAAAGGTTCAATCATTAGTTGGTATGTGTATTGAATGATTTAATAATGTAATGTGGCCCCATTAAATAAAGCCCACTAAGAATTGTGTGTGTGTTTAAATGTAGTATGGCCTCATTAAATAAGGTTCATTTAATAGTTGGCATTCAATAATGTAACATGCAATAGCCATTAATGTATGGGGCACTAGAAATTATGATTAGTGTTTTCCTTAATTTATTTATTAGGGAAGAGATCTATTCAAGGGTGTCACGTAATTTATGTTAAATCTATTGTTTTGGAGATTTCCCTCAAAACTATTGCTATGCAAATTTCTCTTAATTTCAATATCAATATCGAGTTTTCCATTTAACACATTCAATTACTATTATTCCTTTCTTAATAACTATTATATATGTTACTTATTTAGTTGATATTATTCATTTTTCATATTAACATCTTACATATAATTATTAATTTAAAGAAAAAAATTATCCACCTTAACCTAAACGACCATATAATGAAGCGTAAATAAGATCTCTTGAAGTCCAAACCATTTTTTCATGTTTTACATTCTAAAATGATGTTTGCATCTGGGGGAAGGAACTACACGTACTCTTCACAACGAGAAACATGCATTCAAATGCTATATATATATACATTCACTCCATGTTGAGTTTGGAGGATTATGTGTGTGAGAGATATTGAAGTATTTTATTTAAATTGGATATGAAAATTTTGTATTTGAAAATTTGTTATTGTTATTATTATTTTTTAATACTATGTATTTAGCTATACATATATCTCTATGTCATATTAAAATGTAAAAAGTACTTGTCATTTAATGATAATTTTTATTTTCAATAATTGTTTTTATATTTTATGTAATTGATATTGAAATGTTTATGCCAATAGTCATGTCTAATTTGGAATGGAGCTTCAGAATTTTAATTTAATTATCAATAATTATTAAGTGGATGGTAGGGATTTAATTTCTTTGGAGTATTTTATAATATTGTTCGTAGTATACACAAATCAAAGGTTGATATTATCTTCAATGAAATTATATCTTTTTCTCTTTCAATTAAAGTGAATAACTGAAAAAAATTCCATATCAATAAGTGTCATAGGAAGTGATTTATGGTTTTCTGAACATTGATAAGTCATGGTATTGATCCACAGTATTGTAAGAAAGCCTACTTACATATTAAGAATCTTCATAATAAAGTGGGGGAAATCTCCATGGATAATAATTTTATTCCATGTTTTTCAAAGTATACATGCTTAACTTTGATACTAATCCTTTTCATAATTAATGATTATATTATAATATTAAAGTTATAATTTAGTTAGTTTTATGATTTTTTTAATTTTAACAACATGAAGTGTACTATGAACTAAGTGATCTGATGTTTCATATGGATTTATACATATCCCTATTTACTAGCCATTTAATTTATATATTTATTGAAAGCTAAAATATTTATTTTTTCTACACAATCAAATATTTTGTGTTGTTAATTTCTTTTTTAAATAATAAGCCTCAAACATCTATTATATAACTGAAATTTTTTACCTTCAATTACCTTTTACATACATACATATAATTTTAATTGTTTTAAAATATTTTCTTTACTACTAATATAAAATTATTTTTTATCGATATATATTTAAAAAAGATATATTTAAATTAATATTGAAAAACAAAACAAATTTGTTATTGTTTTGTAGTTTGCTTGATAATACTTTAAGCCATTGACCTTCACAGAAAATTGTGTGTACACCTAATCTTTTTATTATTACACCTAAGGAATTATTTTCGTCAACAAGCAAATCAAATCATATTAGCACCCGACTTCATTTCATATACATTATATGTTAAAAAAATATATCGATGATGGTTGTACATTGATAGGTTCCTATATTTCATAGGAGGAGTTGTTTGTACCTGATGATTTTATATTTGAAAAATGTAAATAATATTTCATGTTTGAAATTTATTTCCAAAAGAATTATAGATATATATATATATATATATATATATATATATATATATATATATATATATATATATATATAGAGAGAGAGAGAGAGAGAGAGAGAGAGAGAGAGAGAGAGAGAGAAAAGAAAAATAAAAAATAATATATATATGTGTGTGTGTGTGTGTGTGTGTGTGTGTTTGTGTGTGTGTGAAAATTCCCCCCTAGGTGAGAAAATCTAAATGCCACCAAGAAAAATCAGTATTGCATCAGTTTACATTTAGAAATTTTGAATAAAGTGTACAGCTTTTTTAAATGCCACTTGGTAAATAGGAAATGAAATAATTTGGGCTAATTGCACTGTTTAATCATGATTAGGATAGGAATACAATAGGTTAGATTAGTGAATAAATTAATCACTTGGTTCAATCGTGATTAATCAATAGGAAAAAATCAATAAAAATGTGCTCTGCTAGTTCAAATGTAGCATTTAATTGTTTCTAAATAATTTTTAGGGAAAAATTAGTTTTTGATTAACTTTACCTCAAGTAAAGGTTAATCATGCTTTAATGTGCTTGTAATAATATTTTGGAGTATGTATTTATCCTATGTTTGCACTTTAGAATAAAATGGATGTTTCAAATCACCGCCCGCTCGAATCAATAGTGGGGGAAACGTTTTCTCCCCCCCTCCCGCCGAAGCTCAACTTTTCTTTTTCCAGAGTGGGGGGGGAGGGGGTCCAAAACTCTTGCTATGTGACACTCTCCCAACGTTTCGTAGCCCTGCCTCACTTTCCTCTCATCACACCCCCCCCAAAAAAAGTCTCCCGCCGTTTACTTTTTGCCACTTCCACTCACCACCCGCCACATTGACCTCCTATCCCCACCTTCCATTAACCTTACATATTATGACATATCCTCGACCCCACCATAACTACAACCTCAACCTACCTTTCTTGCCACGCGCTTTCTGCCACCTCACCCTCACGGACCCCACTCTTGTGACCACTACACGCCATTAAAATAAACTCGGCCACTCATTTCCTCCCAATCTGATGTTGTCATCTCACGCCCCTCTCGCCATGTCAGAAATTCATTATTGCATTAACTCGCTTCCGCTCCTTGTGCAACAGACCCACTCCTCACTAACGGTAAAGGATTAACGGTAATTAGGAAATCACTCTATATAAACGATCTGAAATCGTAAAAAATCTTTATTTCACCGTGTCGTATTACCAGCAACAGGTTACAGAGTCTTAAGCCACCACAGTGACCAGTTAAATTTCCCATCCATTACTATTCCAAGCTATCATCAAGGACCCAATTCGGCATTCCTTTGTCATTTTCTGACTCTAAGTAATCCGTGACCTTTCCTCATCTCAGTAAATTCATCATGCCACCTAAAATGAAGCTCCCCAAAGAAAAGGGAAAGAAACGGGAAGAGAACCCCACGCTGCCCCAACCTGTACACTTAGATCATGTACCCTTATTAGACCTGCATTAATTTCTGAGACTAACTATGAATTCGATTTGTTCAAACTTCACATTTAGTTAAAATAGAAATTTCTTGACCAAAGCGATGAAATTAATCTGTGGGATTCTACCCTACCTCAGTTCATGTTCCCATAGACCCATTGTTTCCCTGATTTAGTTTCCTGATGTCATTTGAGTTATGTCCCCTCTCAGAGAGCTATCGTAAGTCGCAATGGTGAAGTTTTGATAACTATCACAATTGAAGCCAGTGCCCAAATTCTCCTGGTAACAGTCCTAGAGTCCTATAAGCCACTATCAGTAGACTCTCTCAAAGAGCTCTACAAGAATTTAACTTTTCTCCAGAGTGCCCAGATCATTGAATTTTTTCTGCCTAAAGATGCCCAATTACCGAAAACCAATCCTCCATATTCATATTCCACGTTCCCTGAGGGAACCAAGCAGATTATTTCCATCATCTCTTACATTCATAGTTATCATTCTAACTAGTGGGTTGATGAGGCCATTGTCAGCTTCCTGTCAAAATTTTCACCACTAGTGAGCAACCAGTCATCTTTAATTACAGTCATTTTATTGCAGAGGTTATGCATGATCAGTTTATCAAAATTTCTACAAAGGGAGCTTTCAAATACTCATTTTTTTAGTGTACATTTTTATTTATCAACAAACAGACATATTCCTTTTCACCTTGGAGAAGATGAATGAGTAGGGTAATCCTAAACCAATCATGCAATGGACATCCTTGGTGAGAAGGAATTCCACAAAATTCTCTTTCATGGACTTTGTGGACCAGTTCTTATATATAGTGGTATGTTTCCTACATAGTGATGTGGAGCCCAGGATAGCTGAATACATTCAAAAGATTCTACATCTCAGTGATCAAGTAAAGTGTAGAAAATCTATTGGTAGGTTAACCCGATAATGCAATATACATCAAAGCAAAATACTATAACCTACTTCTACTATCAATTTGCGGAAGCTTAAAGATCGAGTTGAACAATATAACCAAAAGAAGAAGAATCAATTGCACAATACACATGAAAATACTTTGGGGAAAGCCTCAGCTAAAAACCCCATGCTATTGTATTATCATACAAGTGGAAATACATAGGAATTACACAAAGCCTTAGCTCTCATAGCTAGCCAACTCTCAGTACAATCCTCACAGATGCTCATAGGCAATATTGGTTGCTCTCCAGCCTTCCTCTCTACCCTCCAATATCCTATTTCCTTTCGTTATTCCTTGTGGATGATTTTCCTTTTACCAAGTGGAATACCTCCTCCAAAACTGCGCAATCCTCAACGATTATGTCTTGAATGAATGCATGAGTTTTATTTATAAGAAAACGCATGCAATTGATAGTACACTGTCCTTGAACATTAATCTCAACTGGGTCTTTCTCATAATAGACATGCATGATTTCTGATGAGGGAATCTTCAATTAACTAGAGTAGCAGTAGTTGGATGCATTAATGCATCAACTGACTGTTAACACACTATTAGTTCTTCAACCAGTTTGGAACTAATTTAAATGGACTTAACTCAGTAAATTAAGTTAACTAATTACAACTCAAATACAACTCAATCTTATCTCCTTAATTTAAGGGACAACTCTTGCATGACTTCAGAATGACTTCTAACTTGAATTTATCCAACTAATTAATTCAAAATAAATTAATTAATTATTTCCAAGTAGTTGATAAGACTAAATTTGATTTTAATTCACAATTGAATTCAAGGTCAAATTAAATTGGAATATTCCTGTTGCCATATTTCAACATAAAGACAAGGGATTGGTATCTTGACTAGACCTACACAGAAATTTGGATATATGGGTGTGATTTGCCACCCTACAAATTGCCCAAATTTGTGTCTATGAGACTTTTCTCATTAAAGTACATTCAGAAAATGATTCACATGGATGATCTACATTTTGTGGCAGCCAAGAAGAAGGTCCAGTTCAAGATTAAAGCCAAAGTAGAACCTTTTTTATGAAATACCAGATCACTTGGTAAGGAAGTTGATTTGTTTCTGAAGCAAATGAACTTTAAATTGAGTTTCACTTGGTCTTATGACCCTTTTCGCTTGATCTTGAAGCTTAGGGTGGAGAAAAAGACCACACCTTATTCACATACTCCTCGACCAGAAATCGAGCAGTACATGAACCAGACTCAATGGGTGGAAAACACACTGCAGGAGGTAGAGGAGCAGGTTCTCTCTACTAAAACCACTCAAACACCCATACCTAAAGAGAAACAGGAGAAGAGAGGAAGAGAAGAAGAATCTTCCCCGGTGATAGAAATAGGAGCAAAATATTTCCTAGTTTATACAAAGAAGTAGTAAGCCAACCTTGCAAATGTTTTTCAGTAGGATACAAAAGAACAACAAACTATTGTAAAGATAGGTCATCATGTTTCTAGTAGAGAGTAAGATATTTTCATAAGATCAACTTCGTCATCTACTTCCATAGATCCTCTAGAGACACCAAAGATAGTCGATTTAGCTCAAGACACTACTGAGCCCAACATTTTTTCCAAATACAAGGCAATTAAGCAAAGGAATGAAATGCTAAAAGCCTCCACTTATACACAGTTCTGGAAACAAACAGTTGCATCTCAAGATTGATTACTATTAGCATTCGACTCAGAAAAAGGCAAAATTAAAATAGCATTTCTCGAAGCCAAAGTACCAACTCCTAGGTCACCTGGAGATGACAAGGATTATGTGTTCACTTTTGATACACATCGTATTCATTTGATAGACCAGATGGACCTACACAGACAAAAAAGTGAGATGATGTATCCCACACTCACTAACACTGCCATGTTTGCCTCTAAATTGTACGTATCCCTAAATAATGTACAGTCTCAACTCAAGTTAGAGAAGATTTCATCCTTAGCCAAGGATACTAGAATCAATTCACTTAGCAGGTGAATTGGTCAAAGCCGTGGACAGTCTAACTATCCAAGAGCAGGAAATTACTAAGCTAAAATATCAACTTAAGACACTGTCAGAACAGAAGTTAAAATTTGATAATTCTTATGTGGCAAAGTTGTAGAAAACCCATGAGTTAAATCT
Organism: Pinus tabuliformis; assembly: GCA_031772625.1. Taxonomy (NCBI): domain Eukaryota; kingdom Viridiplantae; phylum Streptophyta; class Pinopsida; order Pinales; family Pinaceae; genus Pinus; species Pinus tabuliformis. Next base: position 510,278,685 of record CM062807.1, read on the forward strand.
AAAACTTCAGCAGTTTCATAGTGAATCAGTTATGGGTCATAGTTTGGCCCAAGCCAGAGAACATATATGGATAGAAATTGGTGAAGCCATCACAGAAATATGGTCTTCTATAAATATCATTTTTGAATAGTAGGAGTTAGTACAGAAATACCAAGAGGTAATCAAGCAAAGTAAAATAGATTTCAGGCAGAAACCTGGGGAAGCTACAGCCATGATCAAATTTTTGAGTTCCAATAATAGAGAAGAAATATAGGAGTTAGGAATTCAGGACAGAACAGATACCATCCTGGAGGTGAAAAGGATGTAGACCAAAAGGACTCTTATGAATCAGCTGGATCAAAAATTCCAGAACTTAGAAACTAGCATAGACAGATTCCACTAGAATTTCCAGGCGCTGAACAGGAAAGGTCTGCCCAATTTGATTAATACAAATAATAATCTCATCATCCTAACAGAGTACCAGGATAGATTAATCACGAAGGCCCAAGACAAATCAAAGTTTGTAGGAATCAAAGGGCATATCACAGGGAAGGCATTCATGGAGGCCTTAGATTTTGATTTATTTATCAGTCATGAGGTCAGGAACCTATTTGTCATCAAGCCAACCTTTCAGAAATACACAGATGTGGATGAAAGCTACAGGAAATTGTTTAATTTTTCAATCCCAAGTGAAGATAGGTGGGGAAATTTTGTGAATTACTAGAGTAATTCGTAATTAGAGAGCACAAAAAAACAACATAGTAGATTTTGAGGCCCAATCACCAACAATCTTCCTCAAAAACAGACCTAACATTCTGTAGTTTGAAGCTTCCTATTATTTTTTTCTAATTTTGTAATTAGTTTAGACATTAATAGGATTACATCTTGATATTTTGAATCAAGATATTTTGTAATTATTTTTGTATAAATACTTCAAACATCAAAGTATTAGTGTTGGGACTAGTTTTTAAGAAAGGACTTATGTTGTAAAGAAGCTTACAGAGCTATCATTGATCATATTTCAGTAATAGAGTGCAAGAGTTACAAGATTCTTGTGTCAATTTCATTGGTGAAGTGAATCTTTCTCTGTTGAATGTTTTCATTGTTTTTCACAAATGTTTCTAAAATCTAAATTATTCTAAGAAGAGTATGAACATAATTTGCTTAAAATTAAACTTTGTATATGACTTGTGAATAATTTCTATGTTTTCTCCTGGAAATTAAAAACAGAATTCTTAATTTCTTTGTTTATTAATTGGATTTCTTAATCTTCTTATTCTTCTCCACACCCTAGATGTTAAAGGATCCAATGAAATTTCTTACAATGCCCCATAAGTTTAGCATGTAAACTTTGTAATTGATCAATCTAAACCTGTGACTCCATTTCCCAATGGCCTAATTCCACTATCTCAACCCAACAACAAAAATAACCAAAACTTGAACATGATAACTAGCCTAATATCATCAGTATAACAAAGCTAAATCATAAAGACAGATCCCTATCTGAAACTGGAATGGATGGATTCCCAATTTCCAAAGTGGTTCTAAGGCTACCTCTGTAATTTACTCTAAAACCTCAAAAATTGTGGAGTGATAACATCCAAGCGACCATACTGGGGACTCAAACATATCCACTGTGAAAATTCATTTCCCTGGTTCAAAAAATTTATTTCAGCACATTTAAGATTTATTTTTCAGAAATAAATGTTTTTGAGGTTGTAATTTTTGTACATACTGCAATTGTGTGTTAAATACTATATTGATATGGCTCCTAAAAGAATTCATACCAGAGCTCATATAGAATTGTATCCTCCCAATATCTTAGATAATCCTAAGAAATTGATAAGGAAGAAAAGTTTGACCGAAATTCAAGGGAGTAACAGTCCTCTACCGAGAGCCAATTCTTTTCTAGAGAATTTTGTTACCTTAGAAAAAATTCAATTTGATCTACCCTTTGAACTCAGTTTGTTTAGGACCAAGTCTGAAAGATTTGCAGCTCAAACTGTCATTGATGAATCGGTATTGAGACCATACATATCTGAACATCAGTTTGTAGACCACGAGTTTGACAAACAAGCTCTCCAACAGTTTGAAAAACTAGAAGACTTAGTGACAGACCTAGATCAATCTATCCACAAAGTCTACATCCAGCAATCAATTAAACTTTCATCCTTATCATTCTCTATTTCTTCTCCCATTACACAATCTTTGCATCTTGTTTCCACTAGTTCCACCTCCTCAACAATTTCCTCTACCTCTCCACTAATATCACAAAGTATAATACAAAATCTCTTAATTCCTTCCATATCTACACCTCACACAGGTTCATCTGTTGTTCATCCCCATATACTAGTCATGGAAGCTCCATATGCTCCCCTGGTTTTACCTGCCCAATTAGATAACATGCCTCAAGACTATCAAAGTAGGATTCCTCAGTGTGATGGCACTGGGGCCATCACTGCACAACAACATGTAGATATAATTAATGACTACTTTGACCTTCAGGAGATTGATAAAGATGACGTGAATATGAGCCTTTTTTCGCAAAGCCTTAATGGAGAAGTAAGAAAATGGTTTAAATCTTTACCAGCAGCTACCATTAATGATCTTGCTTCCTTTCATCAGTCTTTCATCAACATATGGGAAACTAAAAAGAATCCCCTCCAGGTTTTAAATGAATATAAAAATCTAAAAATATGGCCTAATGAAAATGTTGAAGAATATTGTGATAGGTTTAATCAAGTCCATAATTCCATTCCAACCACTATAAATTCCCCACTAGGGTTAGCCCTCATTCAATTCCCTGAAGGATTTTATGTTGACATGGCCTACCAATTAAGAGAAAGAGACCCTACCACACTTGAAGAAATGCAAAGTAACGCTATCAAAGTAGAGGCTAATTTATTAGCCAAAAAATCCAAACTTAGAGCTGAAAGAAGGGTTACCATCAAGGAGGAATCTTCCTCCTCTTCATCAGACTTAAAAATAGACAATCTATTCAAAACCATGGAAAGGATGACAGTGGCTAATAGAACCCCTCCAAGGGATAAGAAAACAAATTCTCAAAATAGAAGTCAAAATCTCAGAAGAAATCCACCTCTGATAAAACAAAGGGAATAGAGGGGCCCTAATGATTAGCAATTTAGGCCTCCTTTTCAGGAAAACTTTCTCGAAGAAGAAGTGGAAATAGAAGAATTTTCAGAGGAAAACCAAATCAATTTGTTTGGGGAGATAAAAAATGATCATATCTTTTTGACTAAAGAAGAGCAAGATCAATTAATTCTTTCACAACCATAAACAGTTCCTTTAGAGTCTGAAGAATACAAACAAGGATATCAGAATGCCATAATAGAAGTGCATAGCCAATATGACCTCGGAAGTAGAAAAATTGTTGATAGTGATAATCAACCAAAGAAAACTCGGAGTGGTATCCCATCTTCTAGTTAAACCAAAGATGTTCCTTCCTCTAGTCAATCCAAAGAAGATACTCAAAGAGAAAACCTTAAAAAACAGGACCATAACATCAAGGAAATAGAGAAGCCACAAACCTCTTTCAGCATAGAAAATAAATTTGCTAAAGTTAAAATTTCAATCCCACTCACTAAACTGATTAATAAGAATGCGTACAGGACATATGTAATGAAAGCCTTATAAGTAGGAGAAGGAATAGATATTGTAAACCTCGCTGATGAGAAGCCTGAACTATTGTTTGGTCTAGAGGTAGAAGGTAAACCCCAAGATGGAAATATTCCCCCTTTCTATGTCAGTCTCAATATCCTTGATAAAATACTTCACAATGTGATGCTCAACTCTGGTGCCTCACACAATTTAATGCCCTAAGCCATAATGGAGAAATTGAATCTTGACATTACTAGGCCATATAAAGACTGGTATTCTTTTGATTCTAGAAAGGTAAGGCACCTTGGTCTCATTAAAGACCTCTGTGTCACCCTAGCTCAAATTCTTGCCATAAGCATAGTCAAGGATATCATAGTGGCGAACATACCCCCAAAGTATGGAATTTTGCTTTCTAGATCATGGCGTGAAAAATTGCAAGGCACCTTGCAAATGGATATGAGTTATGCTACCATACCTATTTTTGGTTAGCCTAGGAGAATTTACAGAGAAACCCTAATGAAATACATGGTCAATAGTCAAGATAGACCAAACAACCATCCCTTGTATTCAGTCCATTCATACCTAGACTCTTTTATCTTATACAATGATGGAGGTATAGAAAGAAAACTCCCTAACCTAAAAACTCATTTGTGTGAGATGTAAGAAAACAAAGCAAACATTGTAAAACTTGATGAAGAAAATGAACCTTTATGCAACATGGATTTTGATGGGGCTATAAGAAAGGAACGATCAGGAGCAAGTGTGTGGGTTTTCAATTCACAAAATAGAAAAGTCGAAGGACATTCATATAAAATGAATTTTCAATGTAACAATAATATAGTTGAGTATGAAGCATTTATCCTAGGATTGCATCTTTTGAAAAAATTAGGTGCTAAAATAATTTTAGTTCATGGACATTCTAAAGTCATAATTAAAGAAATCAAAGGAGAATATTAAGCTAAACATCCAAGGTTAAGGGCTTATAGGAATGTTGTTCTAGATTTCCTTGAACGTTTTGTTGAGTATGAGTTATCTGTAGTTCCAAGAGGTCAAAACATCATAGCTGATGGTCTGGATAATTCATATAGTACATTTAAAATGCCTTATTGCCCAAGTCACCAGTACATAGTTGAAGTAAAAAACAGACCAGTTGTCCCGGATAATATCAGGTACTGGCAAGTTTTTGGTAATGATGAACAGATTGAAATTTTTTTGCAGTCAAAGGATGAATTCGAGTGTGCCAATATAGACATAGATTGTGATGTAGATAATAATGTACATAAAATAATGAATAAATTAGAATTGAATGAATTGGATAAAGATCAAGAAGAGTCAGAAATTTTGCAGTTGAAGGATAATGTTTTTCCTAGAGGGTTAGTTCCCTTGGAAGAGTTATTTGATTTTAATGATGTGGCTAAAAAACCTAAAATAGAACCTATTGGAGCTGATGTGGAAGAATGTAACATAGGAACTAAAGAAAAACCTAAAATAGTTAAATTGTCCAAATCTTTGCCTTCAGCTGAAAAACAGAAGTATATAGAGATTTTCAAAGAATTCATAGATGTATTTGCCTAGAGTTATGATGATTTAAGTTCCTATGACACAAGCATTATACAACATAAAATTCCTTTAAAATAGGACCATAAACCTTTTAAACGGAATCTCAGAAGGATCAACCCAATGCTTTTTCCCCTAGTTGAGAAAGAAGTTAAAAAATTGTATGATGCCAAAATCATTGTGCCCCTATTGTTTTCAAAATGGGTATCAAACTTAGTTCCTACTAGGAAAAATACTTGGGATATTAGACTATGTATTGATTTTAGAAATCTCAATAAAGCTTCTCTAAAAGACAACTATCCTCTGCCCAAAATGGACCACATCCTGCAGAAGGTAGTTGGATCAGCAAGAATTTCTTTGTTAGATGGATTTTCTAGTTATAACCAGGTTCTAGTACATCCCGATGACCAAGAGAAAACAAATTTTAGAACACCCTATGGCACTTTCATGTATGTGAAAATGCATTTTGTTCTAATGAATGTTGGGGCTACATTCCAAAGAGCAATGCATTTTTCCTTTGCAGATGAATTAGGCAGGCTTATAGTCATTTATTTAGATGATATCACTGTCTTCTCCAAGACATATGAGGAACATTTGCTCCATTTAAAGAAATGTTTTGAAAATGCAGAAAATTTGGTATCTCTCTTAACCCTAAGAAAACATAATTTGGCTTAGAATAGGGAAAACTACTAGGACACATCATCTCAAATGATGGCATCAAAATTGACCCCAGTAGAGTAGAAGCAATATTGAAGATAGATCACCCTAGGAACAAGAAAGAGGTCCAATCTTTTATTGGAAAGATAAAATTCCTTCGGAGATTTATACCAAATTAGGTTGAAATACTAAAAGCAATAACAGACATGTTAAAGAAGGATTCTAAAATTAAATGGCATAATGATGCAAAGGATTCGTTCACTAAGGTTAAGAATTATTTAACAACTGCACCCATTTTAATAAGTCCTAATTTTACAAAAGATTTCATGATATTCCCTTTTTCATTTGATCATACAATAGTAGTTGTGTTTTTGCAGAAGAATGTTGAAGGACATGAACAACCAATTGCCTTTTTCAGCAGAGCATTGAGAGATGCATCGCTGAAATACAACATCATGGAAAAACAAGCATTTGCATTGGTAAGGTAATTAAATATTTCAGGGCTTTATATTTTGCACTCACATATTATTGCTTTTGTCCCTAGTGCAATTGTCAAGGACATACTCACACAAATAGATCTATATGGTAGAAGGGGTAAATGGATTGCCACCATTCTAGAATATGATTTTGAAATCAGACCAACAAAGCTTATCAAGGGTCAAGGGCTATAAAAAATCATGGCAGAGTCCAATTGTAATGTGCTAGACATAAATTTTATTGCAGAATTAGATGAATGGGAAGAGAAGGCGACTCCACCAATCTCATAAGTTTTCATCACTTCACCATGATATGTAGACATAATTTTTGTCTTACAGAACTTATATTCTCCTACTAGTTTAACAAAAACCAAAGCAAGATTCCTTAAAATGAAATATTTGAAATTATGAATTATTGACAATAATTTACATTGGAAAGATGTTGGAGGAATGTTACTAAAATGTTTGTTGAAAGATGAATTAGACAGGGTCTTGGAGGAATTCCATAAGGGAGACTATGGTGGACATCTATATTGGAAATGTACAGCCAATAAAATCCTTAGGGCTGATTTTTACTAGCCAACCCTGTTCTCTAATGTACATAAAAAGGTCACCTCTTGTCATCAATGCCAAATATTTGAAGGTAAAACAAAGCTGCTACCTTTACCATTAAAATCAATTTCCTAAGTTCCTCAGGCCAACACAAGTGAATTTTAACAACAAAAGACTACTTTACGAAATGGATAGAATTCATTCCTACCAGACAAGCCACTCAATCTATTATCATCCAATTTCTAGAAGAAAATATTTTGTCTAGGTTTGCCTGCCCTCATAAAATCATAACTAACAATTTTTCTACTTTCAAGTCCAAAAATATGATATATTTTTGTAACAAATATCATATAAAGTTAGGGCACTCTACTGCTTATTACCCTCAGGCGAATGGGTTAGTTGAGTCCTCAAACAAGAGTTTGGTTAACATTATCAAGAAATTATTGTTGGAGAACAAAAATTCATGGCACAAAAATTAATCAATGCACTATGGGCTGACAAAGTTACTACTAGGAAATCCATTGGATGTCACCATTCCAGATAGTCTATGGGACTGATGTTGCTTTCCCAACTTCTTTGGGAATTCCAGTGTTAAAACTTTTGCAAGAAGCTCAGGTGGAGACCAATGACATGCTAAGAAGGATAAACCAAATTATTCAGTTACAATAGTCAAGGGAAGAAGTCTATCATAAAACCCAAGTCACCCAAGAAAATGTCAAAATGATTTATGATAGAAGGACTAAGAAAGATTATTTTCAACTAAATGATATTGTTTTGAAATGGGATTCCAGAAATGAGGATAAAGGAAAACATGGAAAATTTGACAACTTATGGAAAGGGCCTTTTAAGATTGAAGCTTTCAGGGGAAACAATGCATTCATGTTAATCATTATTGAATGGAAAAGGGCTTCCAGGTGGACCAATGAATGGCACACATATCAAGAATTGTTTCCCATCAGAATAAGTCAATTCATTCATCACCATTGTAAAATACCATTTTACCTTTATATTGCAAAAGTGAAGGTGACTATCAATAGAAGTTGAAGCCCGCAATGAAGGCCCTAAGCTTCTATTTCATGTGTTACCATTGATATGAATAAAAGAAAGGTGAAATAGTTAACTTGGAATATCTTTGTAGCATGCCCAATGGATCGAGGCTATTGAATCTATGGTGTTCTTAGCACCTCACAAGGAGGATGCCATCCCCACTGGAGCCACTATTAGGGTCCTATATTTCATAGGAGGAGTTGTTTGCACCTCATGATTTTATATTTGAAAATTGTAAATAATGTTTCAGGTTTGAAATTTATTTCCAAAAGAACAAAATATATATATATGTGTGTGTGTGTGTGTGTGTGCGCGCGCGCGCGCGCGTGTGTGTGTGTGTATAGATATATATATATATAGATATATATATATATATATATATATATATATATAGAGAGAGAGAGAGAGAGAGAGAGAGAGAGAGAGAGAGAGAGAGAGAAATTGTAGGGGACAGAAAAAATAAAATAAAGAAAAAAATGGAAAGAAAAGGAAAGGAAAAAAAAAAAAGTGAAAATGTCCCCCTAGGTGAGAATCTAAATGCCACCAAGAAAAATCAGTATTGCATAAGTTTACATTTAGAAATTTTGAATAAAGTGTGCGGCTTGTTTAAATGCCAGTTAGTAAATAGGAAAATTAGAAATAAATTAGGCTAAACACATTATTTAATCGTGATTAGGCTAGGAATACAATAGGTCATATCAGTGAATAAATTAACCACTTGGTTTAATCGTGATTAATTGATAGAAAAAAAATCAATAAAAATGTGCTCTGCTAGTTCAAATGCAGCATTCAATTGTTTCTAAATACTTTTTAGGAAAAAATTAGTTTTTGATTAGCTTTACCTTAAGTAAAGGTTAATCGTGCTTTAATGCACTTGTAATAATCTTTGGGAATATGTATTTAGCCTAAGTTTGCACTTTAGACTAAAATCGATGGCTCACATCGCCCCCCCCCCCCCCCCCCCCCCCGCCCGAATCAATGGCAGGGGAAATGTTTTCGGGCCCCCTCGAGCTCAACTCCACTTTTTCCGCTGGGCGGTCCAAAACTCCTACTATGTGGCACCCTCTCAATGTTTCACACCCCCACTCATTATCCTCTCATCACGCCACCCCCCCTCCCCCGAAAAATCTCTTGTTGTTGACTTTTTGCCATTTCCACTCACCACCTGCCACGTCGACCTCTTGTAAAACCTTCCATTATCCCTACATACTACGACATATCCCCGATCCCACCATAATTACCACCTCAGCCTACCTTTCCCGCCATGCTCTTTCTACCACCTCACCCTCGCGGATCCCACTTCCATGACCACTCCTGACCATTAAATTAAACCCGATCACTCATTTATTCCCAATCTGATGCTACCATCTAGCACCCCTCTCACCATGTCAGCAAGTCGTTACTACATTAACTCCCTTCTGCTCCCTATGCAACGGACCCGCTCCTCATTAATGGTAAGAGATTAATGGTAATTAGAAAACCGCTTTATATAAATGATCTAAACCGTAAAAAATCTTTATTTCACCATGTCATATGATCAAAAATATGTTATAGAGTCTTAAGCTACCACAGTGACTAATTAAATTGCCCATCCATTACTATTCCAAGTTGTCATCAAGGACCCAGTTTGACATTCCTCTGTCGTTTTCCGACTCCAAGTAATCTATGACCTTTCCTCATCTGAGTAAATTCATCATGCCACCTAAAATGACACTCCTCAAAGAAAAGGGACAGAAACCAAAAGAGAACCCCATGCCGCCTCCACCTGTAGACTAAGATCATGTACCCTTATTAGACCTGCATTATAAAATTGCTGAAAAAAACTCTGAATTCGGCTTGTCTGGACTTCACAGTTGGTTAAAATAGAAATTCCTTGACCAAAGCGATGAAATTAATCTACGGGAGTCTAGCCTACCTCAATTCATGTTCCCACAAACCCATTTTTTCCCTGAGTTAGTTTCCTGGCGTCATTTGAGTTATGTCCCCTCTCAGAGAGCTATCTTAAGTCATAATGGTGAAGTCTTGATAATTATCACAGCTGAAGCCATTACCCAAATGCTCCTAGTAACAATCCCAAAGTCAGCTAAGCCAATGTGAGTAGACTCTCTCATCGAGATCTACAAGAATTTAACTTTTCCCCAGAGAGCAAAGATCTTTGAAGTTTTTCTCCAAGAAGATGTCCAATTACCGAAAACCAATCCTCCATATTCATCTTCCATGTTCCTTGAGGGAACTAAGTAGATTATTTCCATCATCACTTACATTCTTAGTTATCATTATGACCAATGGATTGATGAGGCCATTATTGGCTTCCTGTCAACTTCCACCACTGTTGAGCAACCGGTCATTTTTAATTATAGTCAATTTATTGCAAAGGTTATGCATGATTAGTTTATCAAATTTTATATAGAGGGAGCTTTCAAATACTCATCGATTTTAGTGTACATGTTTATTTATCAACAAGTAGACATATTCCCTTTCACCTTGCAAAATATGGATGACTAGGGTAATGCTCAGTCAGTCATACAATGGACATCCTTGGTGAGAAGGAATTCCACAGAATTCTCTTTCACAGACTTTGTGGACCAATTCTTACATACAGTGGTATGTCTCCTACATAGTGATGTGGAGCCCAGCATCAGTGAATACATAGAAGATTCTACATCTCAGTGATCAAGTAAAGATAGGGGACTGGTATCTTTACCAGACCTACACATAAACTCAGATATATGGGTGTGAGTTTCCACCCTAAAAACTGCCCAAATTTATGCCTATGAGACTTTTCTCATTATATTACATTTTGCAGATGATTCACATGGATGATATGCATTTCGTGGAAGCCAAGAAGAAGGCCAAGTTCAAGATTAAAGCCAAAGTACAACCTTTTGTCTGCAATACGAGATCAGCTGGTAAGGAAGCCGATTTGCTACTGAATAAAATGAACTTTAAATTGAGTTTCACTTGGTCTTATGACCCTTTTGGCTTGATCTCAAAGGTAAGGGTGGAGCAAAAGACCACACCTTATTCACATACTCCTCTACCAGAAATCGAGCAGTACATGAACCAAACTCAATGGGTGAAAAACACACTGCAGGAGGCAAAGGAGAAGTTTCTACCTACTACAACCACTCAAACACCCATACCTAAAGAGAAACAGGAGAAGAGAAAAAGAGAATAAGAATCTCCCCGGTGATAGAAATAGGAGCAAAAGATTTCCCACTTTATACAAAGAAACAGAAAACCAACTCTGCAAATTTTTTTTAGCGTGACACAGAAGAACAATATACTATTGTACAGATAGGTCCTCATGTGTCTAGCAGAGAGGAGGATATTTTCATAGGATTACCTTCTTCATCTACTTCTAGAGATCCTCCAGAGACACCAAAGAAATTCGATTTGGCTCAAGACACGATTGAGCCCAACATTTTTGCCAAATACAAGGCAATTAAGAAAAGGAATGAAATGTTAAAAGCCTCCACTTATACATAGTTCTAGAAATAAACGGTTGTATCTCGAGAGATATCACTATCATCATTCAACTCAGAAAAGGGAAAAATGAAAATAGCATTTCTCGAAGCCAAAGTAACAACTCGTAGGTCACCTGGAGATTACAAGGAGTTTGTGTTCACTTTTGATACACAACATATTTATCCCATAGACCAGATGGACCTGCACAGACAAACAAGTGAGATGATATATTCCACACTCACTAACACTGCCATGTCTACCTCTAAATTGCAGGTATCCATAAATAATGTACAGTCCTAGCTCAAGTTTGAGAATATTTTATCCTTAGTCAAGGACACTAGTATCAAGTCACTGGAGGACTTCGTGATCAAGTTGGGATATAATCCAAAAAATATCAAGGCAAATGAAGAATTTCTAAAGAAAAAGGATGCTGACATAGAAGCCTTAAGAAAACAATTAAAGCTACCTACTACAGAGGATCCATAAGCCATGGAGCTAGGAGAGAGTGAGAAGCAAAAGGAGGATATGTTCAGGATAGTCATAGAGCTAAACATCCAAATCGGAGATATGGAGATAAAGTTAGAGAAACTTCTCAAAGAAAAAGAGAAGGCGGAGCAGTTGGCCGTAGTTCCTCTAACTGCAGGTCCAATTGCAGTGGCCACATCTACAGGAGCATCTGCATTTACATCAGCAACTACTATAGATTCAACAAGTGAATTGGTTAGAGCTATGGATAGTTTAACTATCCAGAAGCCGGAAATTTATAAGCTAATATCTTATAGAAAACCTAGGAACAACAACTATTAGGCCACCAAACTATAAAAAAAAACAAGAAATAGGGCACACATGCTCATCAAAGAACCTCGTAAAGAGCCCTAGATATAGCCCAACAACAGGCAGCAATGCATAATTATGGAAAGTCCAAAAGATACTATGACCTACAAGGAAAGTTGTTGAATGCTCTGACTAACAAGAAACAATCTTTGAAGTTGTTCTGAGTGGCAGAAAAATAGTGTTGGAAGATACTCTAACCAGCAAGAAAAGCATGGAGATGCTCGCACACTCCTCTTCAACGCACCAGAAGGAATAATGCTTTACATTCAGAAAATAAAACCCAAAGTGATAGTAAACCCTAAGCCATGGGACTGAAAATACATTAACAGGGACGTTGGCCCACTACAAAAAAAACCAAAAAGGCCTCGGAAAAATCCGAAAACAAGCATCGAAACATTACAATACAGTTTTAAAACCCGTGCAGAATAAATATGACGAAAATTGGCACGGAAGCCAACCAATAGAACCATGAAGTTAGCAAGAGGCCAAAGTAGATTTCATCTGGTGGGAAGGCAAGTTGAAGCAAGGTGGTAAGAGTAGTTGTAAACTTATTTCATCTTGGCCTGAGTTCATTTATGCTTTAAGAGGACAATTTTATCCATTGGGTTATAGATAGAAGTCCATGATGGAATGGAAACATTTGAAACAAAGTAAAGGTAAAATTGTTCATAATTTTACAGAGGAATTTAGAAAACAAGCATTAGCATTGAATCTTCCACTAGACACTTCTAAGACATTGATGAAATATATTGGCTCTTTGCATAGTTGTTTACATCATTCATTGTTATTATTTGCACCTAAGTCTCTTGATGAAGCTAGTGTGAAGGTTGTACATCTTGAAAATAGGGGGAAGCATGAGAAAAATGACTTCTTGAAGAGGGAAGCAGCAACTAAGAGAAGAGAAGAAAGCCCATCTTTTACTCATTATGAGAAAGAAGGGCATGATAAGGAGAATTGTTGGAAACTACACCTAGAAATGAGGCCTAGGAGGAATGACATAAAAGAGAAGCAAAAGACAGTTGCAACTGTGCAGCAAGACCAAGAATCTGAATCAGGGGATGATGCCAAGGATCACAAATGTGGGATTTTCAGGTGTTGGACCAATTGACCTAGAATCAAACTCAGGTGATGAAATGAATATTGTATATCTTGGGATTATAGAAGATGTACCTATCGACTTGGGTTCTGATTTAGACAATGAGACAAAGATTTCAGCAGATGTTTTGCCAAAATTGAAAAGGGCACCAAATGTGGCATGGCTCCAAGAACTCGAAGAGGTCAACCAAAGAATTCAAGCAGAGAATGTTGAACTAAAGAGGCTCCTACAAGATGAAGAGGAGGAGAAACAAAGTTTGCAGCATCAGTTACAAGCAAAGGAGGAGGTCTTAGAAAAGTTGTAGCATAACATGCCTGAGGTAAAAAGTGATTCTTCAATTTCATGTACTTTTCATGATGATGATTTCGCTGCTTTTGAGAAACATACTACAGGAATTAGATTAAAATTATTGAAGAATATGGGGTATCAAGGGAAGGGCCTTGGCATTGTGAATCCCATCAAAATGGAGGAATTGCCTCATTATGCAGGGCTTGGATATGTCAGAAAAGAGGTTGGGGAATGCTCTAAGACAGCCAGTGACCAATCAATGACAGATGATTAGAACACTTCATCACATCCCAGTGATAGTGAGGGTTCCATGGGAACTTATGATAGGTGCACCAAGAATAATCATTCTAAGACGATTCAAAAAGTTTGGAGGAGAAAGAATCATTGTAGTTACTGCAACGAGGATGGACACCAAAGAGTTGAGTGTCACATGCTCCATTCCTAAAAAGCACCACTAAACAAACAAGCTGGTGAAGATGTCCAAATCCACCATATTCTTGGTGGTACACTTTGTTAAGTAACATATGGTTTTACTAGATATGATAGCTTCTCATGGCAGCATTTTGTAAATCATGTGTTGCGAATAATTCTAAAAGTGATGATGTGTTTTCTATCACTTATTAAGGAAATGATGATGTTTTTGGCCTTTTGTTGATAGTTGGGGTATCAATTTCTATTATGATGTAAATTAACCAGAGAGTGTGTGTTATAAATTGTTGGCAAGTATGGGGTTGTTTGAGTCATGTGTAGTTTTGTATGTGATTACAAAGAATGTACCATATTTGCATGTAATGCAAATGTCGAAAGTGTGGCTTGACAAGGACACGGGCAGTATGCAGGATGTGTGCATGCTTTTTGAGGACCAAAATCTCCTTAGTGGGGAGGAATGATCTAGGTGGCTCCAGAAATGCTCAAAATTCAGAAGTGGCTCAGAATAGCTCAAAAATAAAATTCATTGAAGTGAAGTGAAAAAAAATACTAAATCATAGTGTTCGACGTTCTATTCCCACAACATGAATGGCACTCAAATCCAAGTTCGTATGGTCAATATATTCACAGTCAAAGTTTTGGTCAAACTAGGCTAAGTGGTAGTCACTAACGAGGCAACAATTTGGTAAAGGGTCAGCGCACAGAATGTGGTGGTTGGAAAGGTAGAATTCGTTGCCTATTTAATCTGTTCGGTAAACCCCAAAAAACAATCAAATTATTTCTGACAATTTGTTTGAAATAAACAAAAAAAATAAGTTCGGTTGACTGACAATCAAATCCAATCAACCAATCCCACTGTATTATATTATATTAAAAAAATAATATGTACGGGCCAATGAGCCGCCACCCCCTCCAACCCCCAAACCAAATTTCCATATATATTAAATGGTTGGTGGTTGAGTTGTATGAAACGACACCAAGCCATGTGAATTGGGGTCAGTAGCATTTGAACCCGCCCAGCTAGTTGGTCGACCCGCCACCCGAACGGCCCCATACCATAACTGTAACCAACCATAACACTTCGCAATAAACCATATGTCAACAGCCCATTAAACACTACCATACCAATTATAACCCGCCATGGTTACACATAACGGTCACCAAAGCATAGTTTTAAAAAAAAATGTAAACTAAAGTTTAGTTTTGGTCAAAGTGAGATTGGAACCACTAACCTTTGCCCACCAACTGTCCATAAGCCATACCTTGTAAAATTTTCCCATAAACAAATATTTAAACCAACTTTTCTTTTATGCGCCCAACAAAAAATAGAGGAGTGCTAAGGAGGCCGAGTACATGCAAAGCAGAACTAGGAGTTGAGGTGGAACTACACCCAGGTTGGGCATGTTTTTTGAGACATAATTTTCCAAGCAAATATTCCCTAGAATATTCAACCGAATATTCTCATGCAAAATCTTGGAGGAATCTAAAAAATTTCTTAGAGGGTGATTTCCCACAGTGACATAATGATGTTGACTTTATAGTCATTTTTCACAGAATTTTGCAAGGAACGTAGTGGTGTGCTTAGAATTTTCATCTGAGCAATAGTTTTTTTGGTCATCTCTAGGAATAAATCTTTGGGGGAATCTTCAAGATTCCCGATGGTCTAGATTTTGATGATGTTAGAAAGGGGCCAAGTTTATAGTCATTTGACCTTATTTCATACCACAAATCCAATGGTAATGTATGATTCTGTAGCTGAGCTTTGCAATTTTATATCCATGATCGAGATTGGAGGTATAAGGATCATTTTTTAAAGTTGATTGTAATTCATTGTTGTTGTCATTTAATGAAGAAGGCATCCCGACTTTGAGTAGGTCCCGGAGATGTAACCCACACTAGGAGATGTAAATATGTTTTTTATGGTTAAAATTTTTATTTATCATCCTATATATAATATTTAGCATTCAAAAATACAATTTAAACAATAAAAAATAACACATTATATTTTACACTCTAAAAAAATTTACACTTTAAAAAAATTAATCTCTCTACTCATATTAGATGCATACTTAAAATAAATCTATAGTGATATTAAACATTTTACATGATTTATGATTTCAACTTTTCAAATTGGAACCTCACTTTGTTAAACCTTTTACATAATTTATTATTTAAACCCTTTGAAATTAGAACCCAGCTTCGTTTAGAATATTATTTTATTAGTTGTAAACCATTCAACGCACTTATCTCATCTTCAAACAACATTTTGATTTATTTGAAATAGCATCTTAATTTACTTATACATTACTTTCAAACAGCATATTAATTTACTTATACATCACTTTTCCCCACTTTAGACATCCATGAAACTTCTCTCATCTTTCAACAACATCTTGATTTAGTTGAAACTAAATCTTGATTTAGTGTAAGATGCTGATCAGTAGGTGTAGAAATAGTAAATATAAACCCCATATATGCTAACTGCCTGTGGAAAACACCAAGAAAATCGAAAGAAATACAAACAGCCTCAGGATGCACAGTTCAAAAGAGTCACCGTTGGCGAAAATTATCTCCACTGACATGATAGTCATATGATTTGCATTGAATATGAAGATGTCACAGTACAAAAACAGAGTTGTTAACAGTGCAACTATTTTCCGGCTTTCTTAACATAAATGAGATCAATATGATCCAACTCACGGGAGTAGAGCAGACCAGACGGTAAGTTGGACTGTTGGAGTGAGCTGAGTCCTCGCCAATTGGAAACCCTGGTTCAGTTTCCGAGCGTTACACTATTCCATCTCCTGGTTATTAAAAACAGCAGGAATTGAACGCCTAAGATGGCAGAGATCAGCACCTGTTGCCACTCACCTTCCTTATTACTTTAGGTCAAAGGAAGAAACATATTTACACCATAACTATAGCCACTTTTATCATATCATATATGATGGTAACATTAAAACTGAGAGCTCTTAATTATAAAGAGAATTTTTCAGGAGTAGTCATGTTTTTAGTAGTAGTATGAGTTAGGACTATTTGTAAATGGATTCTAAACATCAAAACTTTCTAACTTGGAGTTGATGATGAGAAATATTTCCATATCACTTGTATCCTCCTAAGCGATAATACATCAATCCCCAAATTAATACATCAATTCCATTTCGAACCCCTTATTATTATTCTTGTCTTCGGGGATGCTCTCCAACGATGGCCTCCAGCCATAGTGACTCATGCTCATCGGCGCTGCAGTGCCACAGTTTTTAACCAACAGATCCTCCATGGCCTTCTTCTGGGTCAAACCATTAGCCAGCAATTCCGCCAGTTCTTTCTTGCTGATAACCAGTTTAACCCTCACAACACCTTTTCCTGTCTTCTCACAAGAAAGCACCGATTTTGGCGAACCCAAATGATTTGTTTCTTCGCCGCCGCTTTTGTCTCTGGGCATCTGTTCATCTCGGCCATTATTGCCATGGTCGGCAGCAGGCGCATCACAGTTGCCCATTTTTTTTAAAAAGGTAAAGTAAAACAGAGAAATATTGCTAACTAGGCAGACTCAACTCCACTGGCAGTTTGCCGGAGCAAGTGCTTCAAGTGTTGGGCAATGTCTCTAACACCATAACATACATATTATATAAGAATTTGGTGCACAGTGTAGAGATTATCGGTCATTGGAAACGGTGACCGTAAGTAACACGACTTGGAAAGCATTCCTGACCACGCGGGGTAGACCACATGGTCAATGCCCAATGATATTAAATGGCAATCGAGTAATTAAAAAACTTTAAAAAGCTGTGTGTAGCGTTAGGTTATTGAAGTTCATTGGAAATGGCTACCGGGAGCAGTACGCTGGAAGAAAATCTGTCGGTAAGAAAGGAGGTCCGTCGAGATCAATTCACGTCAAATGGAGTGAAAGGAAATTGTGTGGATGGTCACATGACCTCGACGTTGTCCAATCATTAAATAAAATGCTTCCTCCTGGTTTGAATTTGGGAATGAACAGATACCTGGTTTGAATCTGGGAGTTAACATTGAGACGGACGGTACACTGTATGTGCTTTTTAAAAGTGCGCTAGCCAAGTCTCCAATTTTTCTATTTTTTAGTTAGTTGATTTTGGCCTCCCCAAACCACCATCAGTGTTTCCGGACTTGGTACTGAAAAGATCTTAATGGTCTTGCTTCCTTTTATCAGTGTTTCATCAACATATGGGAAACTAAAAAGAATCCCCTCCAAGTTTTAAATGAATATAAAAATCTAAAAATATGGCCTAATGAAACTGTTGAAGAATATTGTGATAGGTTTAATCAAGTCTATAATTCCATTCCAGCCGCTATAAATTCCCCACTAGGGTTAGCCCTCATTCAACTCCCTAAAGGATTTGATGTTGACATGGCCTACCAATTAAGAAAAAGAGACCCTACCACACTTAAAGAAATGCAAAGTAACGCTATCAAAGTAGAGGCTAATTTATTAGCCAAAAAATCCAAGCTTAGTGCTGAAAGAAGGGTTACCATCAAGGAGGAACCTTTCTCCTCTTCATCAGACTTAAAAATAGACAATCTAGTCAAAACCATGGAAAGAATGATGGAATGGATGACAGTGGCTGATAGAACCCCTCCAAGGGATAACCAAACAAATTCTCCAAATAGAAGTCAAAATCTCAGAAGAAATCCACCTCTGATAAAACAAAGGGAATAGAGGGGTCCTAATGACAACGATTTAGGCCTCCTTTTCAGGAAAACTTTGTCGAAGAAGAAGTGGAAATAGAAGAATTTTCAGAGGAAAACCAAATCAATTTGTTTAGGGAGACAAAAATTGATCATATCCTTTTTACTAAAGAAGAGCAAGATCAATTAATTCTTTGACAACCATAAACAGTGCCTTTAGAGTCTGAAGAATACAAACAAGGATATCAGAATGCCATAATAGAAGTGCATAGCCAATATAACCTCAGGAGTAGAAAAATTGTTGATCCTCCTCCTAAGAAAATATTTCATACTCCTTCCAAAAAGACTATTGATAATCAACCAAAGAAAACTCAGAGTGGTATCCCCTCTTCTAGTTAAACCAAAGATGTTCCTTCCTCTAGTCAATCCAAAGAATATACTCAAAGAGAAATCCTTAAAAGAAAGGACCATAACATCAAGGAAATAGAGAAGCCACATACCTCTTTCAACATAGAAAATAAATTTGGCTAAAGTTAAAATTTCAATCCCACTCACTAAACTGATTTATAAGAATGCGTACAGGACACAAGTAATGAAAGCCTTATAAGTAGGAGAAGGAATAGATATTGTAAACCTCACTAATGAGAAGCCTAAACTATTGTTTGGCCTAGACGTAGAAGGTAAACCCCAAGATGGAAATGTTCCCCTTTTCTATGTCAGTCTCAATATCCTTGATAAAATACTTCACAATGTGATGCTCAACTTTGGTGCCTCGCACAATTTAATGCCCCGAGCCATAATGGAGAAATTGAATTTTGACATTACTAGGCCATATAAAGACTGGTATTCTTTTGATTCTAGAAAGGTAAGGTGCCTTGGTCTCATTAAAGACCTCTGTGTCACCCTAACTCAAATTCTTGCCATAAGCAGAGTCATGGATATCATAGTGGCGAACATACCCCCAAAGCATGGAATGCTACTTTCTAGATCATGGCGGGCAAAATTGCAAGGCACCTTGCAAATGGATATGAGTTATGCTACCATACCTAGTTTTGGTTAGCCTAGGAGAATTTACGGAGAAACCCTAATGAAATACATGGTCAATAGTCAAGATAGACCAAACAACCATCCCTTGTATTTAGTCCATTCATACCTAGACTCTTTTATATTGTATAACAATGGAGGTATAGAAGGAAACAAAGCAGACATTGTAAAACTAGATGAAGAAAACAAAGCAGACATTGTAAAACTAGATGAAGAAAATGAACCTTTATGCAACATGGATTTTGATGGGGCTATAAGCCAGAAATGATCAGGAGCAAGTGTGTGGGTTTTCAATTCACAAAATAGAAAAGCCAGAGGACACTCATATAAAATGAATTTTCAATGTAGCAATAATATAGTTGAGTATGAAGCATTTATCCTAGGATTGCATCTTTTGAAAAAATTAGGTGCTAAAATAATTTTAGTTCATGGACATTCTGAACTCATAATTAAACAAATCAAAGGAGAATATTAAGTTAAACATCCAAGGTTAAGGGCTTACAGGAATGTTGTTCTAGATTTCCTTGAACGTTTTGTTGAGTATGAGTTATCTGTAGTTCCAAGAGGTCAAAATATCATAGCTGATGGTCTGGCTAATTCAACTAGTACATTTAAAATGCCTTATTGCTCAAGTCATCAGTACATAGTTGAAGTAAAAAACAAATGAGTTGTCCCAGATAATATTAGGTACTGGCAAGTTTTTGGTAATGATGAACAGATTGAAATTTTTTTGCAGTCAAAGGATGAATTCGAGTGTGCCAATATAGACATAGAGGGTGATATAGATAATAATGTACATGAAATAATGAATAAAGTAGAATTGAATGAATTGGATAAAGATCGAGAAGAGTCCAAAATTTTGCAGTTGAAGGATAATGCTTTTCCTAGAGGGTTAGTTCCCTTGGAAGAGTTATTTGATTTTAATGATGTGGCTAAAAAACCTAAAATAGAACCTAATGCAGCCAATGTGGAAGACTGTAACATAGGAACTAAAGAAAAACCTAAAATAGTTAAATTGTCCAAATCTTTGCCTCCAGCTGAAAAAACAGAAGTATATAGATATTTGCAAAGAATTCATAGATGTATTTGCCTGGAGTTATGATGATTTAAAGTCCTATGACACAAGCATTATACAACATAAAATTCCTTTAAAATAGGACCCTAAACCTTTTAAACGGAATCTCAGAAGGATCAACCCAACGCTTTTTCCCCTAGTTGAGAAAGAAGTTGAAAAATTGTATGATGCCAAAATCATTGTGCCCCTGTGGTTTTCAAAATCGGTATCAAACTTAGTTCCTACTAGGAAAAATACTTGGGAGATTAGGCTATGTATTGATTTTAGAAATCTCAATAAAGCTTCTCTAAAAGACAACTATCCTCTGCCCAAAATGGCGAACATCCTATAGAAAGTAGTTGGATCAGCAAGAATTTCTTTGTTAGATGGATTTTCTAGTTATAACTAGGTTCTAGTACATCCCGATGACCAAGAGAAAACAATTTTTAGAACACCCTGGGACACTTTCATGTATGTGAAAATGCATTTCGTTCTAATGAATGTTGGGGCTATATTCCAAAGAGCAATGCATTTTTCCTTTGCAGATGAATTAGGTAGGCTTATAGTCATTTATTTAGATGATATCACTGTCTTCTCCAAGACATATGAGGAACATTTGCTCCATTTAAAGAAATTTTTTGAAAAATGCAGAAAATTTGGTATATGCCTTAACCCTAGGAACACATAATTTGGCTTAGAATAGGGAAAACTGCTAGGACACATCATCTCAAATGATGGCATAAAAATTGACCCCGGCAAAGTAGAATTAACATTGAAGATAGATCACCCTAGGAACAAGAAAGAGATCCAATCCTTTATTGGAAAGATAAACTTCCTTTGGAGATTTATACCAAATTAGGTTGAAATACTAAAAGCAATAATAGACATGTTAAAGAAGGGTTCTGAAATTAAATGGCATAATGATACAAAGGATTCTTTCACTAAGGTCAAGAATTATTTAACAGCCGCACCCATTTTAATAAGTCCTAATTTTACAAAAGATTTCATGATATTCTCTTTTTCATCCGATCATACAATAGTAGTTGTGTTGTTGCGGAAGAATGTTGAAGGACATGAACAACTAATTGCCTTTTTCAACAGAGCATTGATAGATGCATCGCTGAAATATAACATCATTGAAAAACAAGCATTTGCATTGGTAAGGTAATTAAATATTTCAGGGCTTTATATTTTGCACTCACATATTATTGATTTTGTCCCTAGTGCAATTGTCAAGGACATACTCACACAAACAGATCTAGATGGCAGAAGGGGCAAATGGATTGCCACCATTCTAGAATACGATATTGAAATCAGACCAACAAAGCTTATCAAGGGTCAAGGGTTATAAAAAATCATGGCAGAGTCTAATTGTAATATGTTAGATATAAATTTTATTGCGGAATTAAATGAACGGGAAGAGAAGGTGACTCCACCAATCTCATAAGTTTTCATCACTTCACCATGGTTTGTAGACATAATTGTTGTCTTACAGAACTTATATTCTCCTCCTAGTTTAACAAAAACCAAAGCAAGATTCCTTAAAATGAAATCTTTGAAATTCTGAATTATTGACAATAATTTATATTGGAATGATGTTGGAGGAATGTTACTAAAATGTTTGTTGAAAGGTGAATTAGACAGGGTCTTGGAGGAATTCCATAAGGGAGACTGTGGTGGACATCTATATTGGAAATCTACATGCAATAAAATCCTTAGGGCCGATTTTTACTAGCCAACCTTGTTCTCTGATGCATATAAAAAAGTCACCTCTTGTCATCAATGCCAAATATTTGAAGGTTAAAGAAAGTTGCTACCTTTACCAATAAAATAAATTTCAATAGAATTCCCTTTTCAACAATGGGGTCTAGACTTCATTGGTGAAATCCACCTGAGTTTCTCAGGCCAACACAAGTGGATTTTAACAACAACAAACTACTTTACTAAATGGATAGAATTCATTCCTACCAGACAAGCCACTCAATTTGTTATCATCCAATTTCTAGAAGAAAATATATTTTCTAGGTTTGCCTGCCCTCGTCAAATTATAACTAACAATTTTTCTGCTTTCAAGTCCAAAAATATGATAGATTTTTGTAACAAATATCAGATAAAGTTAGGGAACTCTATTGCTTATTACCCTCAGGCAAATGGGTTAGTTGAGTCCTCAAACAACAGTTTGGTTAACATTATCAAGAAATTATTGTTGGAGAACAGAAATTCATGGCACAAAAAATTAATCAATGCACTATGGGCTGACAGAGTTACTACTAGGAAATCCATTGGATGTCACCATTCCAAATAGTCTATGGGACTGATGTTGTTTTCCCAACTTCTTTGGGAATTCGAGTGTTAAAACTTTTGCAAGAAGCTCAGGTGGATACCAATGACATGCAAAGAAGGATAAACCAAATTATTCAGTTACAACAGTCAAGGGAAGAAGTCTATCATAAAACCAAAGTCACCCAAGAAAATATCAAAATGATTTATGATAGAAGGACTAAGAAAGATTATTTTCAACTCAATGATATTGTTTTGAAATGGGATTCCAGAAATGAGGATAAAGGAAAACATGGCAAATTTGACAACTTATGGAAAGGGCCTTTTAAGATTGAAGCTTTCAAGGGAAACAATGCATTCATGTTAATCATTATTGAATGGAGAAGAGATGCCAGGTGGACCAATGAATGGCATGCATCTCAAGAATTGTTTCCCATCAGAATAAGTCAATTCATTCATCACCATTGTAAAATACCATTTTACTTTTATATTGCAAAAGTGCAAGTGACTATCAATAGAAGTTAAAGCCCACAATGAAGGCCCTGAGCTTCTATTTCATGTGTTACCATTGATATGAATAAAAGAAAGGCACAATAGTTAAGTTGGAATATCTTTGTAGCATGCCCAATGGATCGAGGATATTGAATCTATGGTGTTCTTGGAACCTCACAAGGAGGATGCCATCCCCACTGGAACCACTATTAGGGTCCTATATTTCATAGGAGGAGTTGATAGTACCTCATGATTTTATATTTGAAAATTGTAAATAATGTTTCAGGTTTGAAATTTATTTCCAAAAGAACAAAATGTGTGTGTGTGTATGTGTGTGTGTGTGTGTGTGTATAGAAAAAAGAAAAAAGAAAAAAAATTGTAGAGGACAGAAAAAATAAAATAAAGAAAAAAATGGAAAGAAAGGAAAGGGAAAGGAAAAAATTAAAAAAAAAATGTGAAAATGTCCCCCTATGTGAGAAAATCTAAGTTCCACCAAGAAAAATCAGTATTGCATAAGTTTACATTTAGAAATTTTGAATAAAGTGTGCGGCTTATTTAAATTCTAGTTGGTAAATAGGAAAACTAGAAATAATTTAGGTTAATCACATTATTTAATCGTGATTAGGTTAGGAATACAATAGGTCATATCAGTGAATAAATTAACCACTTGGTTTAATCATGATTAATCGATAGAAAAAAATCAATAAAAATGTGCTCTGCTAGTTCAAATGCAGCATTCAATTGTTTCTAAACACTTTTTAGGAAAAAATTAGTTTTTGATTAACTTTACATTAAGTAAAGGTTAATCGTGCTTTAATGCGCTTGTAATAATCTTTGGGAATATGTATTTAGCCTAAGTTTGCACTTTAGAATAAAATTGATGGCTCACATCGCCCCCCCGCCTGAATCAATGGCGGGGGAAATGTTTTCGAGCCCCCTCGAGCTCAACTCTGCTTTTTCCATAGGGTGGTAAAAATCTCCTACTACGTGGCGCCCTCTCAATTTTTCGCACCCCCACTCACTATCCTCTTATCGCGCCACCCCCCCGTCCCCCGAAAAATCTCCTATTGTTGACTTTCTGCCACTTCCACTCACCACCGGCCATGTCGACCTCTTGTCCCCACCTTCCATTATCCCTACATACTACGACATATCCCCAATCCCACCATAATTACCACCTCAGCCTACCTTTCCTGCGATGCTCTTTTTACCACCTCACCTCGCGGACCCCACTCCCATGACCACTCCTGACCGTTAACCTAAACCTGATCACTCATTTCTTCCCAATGGTGCTGCCATCTAGCACCCCTCTCGCCATGTCAGCAAGTCATTACTACATTAACTCCCATTTGCTCCCTGTGCAATAGACCCGCTCCTCGTTAATGGTAAGAGATTAACGGTAATTAGAAAATCGCTCTATATAAATGATGTAAAACCGTAAAAAATATTTCTTTCACCATGTCATATGATCAGCAACATGTTACAGAGTCTTAAGCCACCACAGTGACCGATTAAATTGCCCATCCATTACTATTCCAAGTTGTCATCAAGGACCCAGTTTGACATTCCTCTGTCATTTTCTGACTCTAAGTAATCCGTGACCTTTCCTCATCTAAGTAAATTCATCATGCTGCCTAAAATGAAACTCCTCAAAGAAAGGGAAAGAAATTAGAAGAGAACCCCATGCCGCCTCCACCTGTAGACTAAGATCATGTACCCTTATTAGACCTGCATTATAAAATTGCTGAAAAAACTCTAAATTCAACTTGTTCGAACTTCACAGTTGGTTAAAATAGAAATTCCTTGACCAAAGCGATGAAATTAATCTGTGGGAGTCTACCCTACCTCAATTCATGTTCCCACAAACCCATTTTTCCCTGAGTTACTTTCCTAGTGTCATTTGAGTTATGTCCCCTCTCAGAGAGCTATCATAAGTCGTAATAGTGAAGTTTTGATAACTATCACAGCTGAAGCCATTACCCAAATGCTCCTGGTAACAATCCCAGATTCAGCTAAGCCAATGTGAGTAGACTCTCTCGTAGAGATCTACAATAATTTAACTTTTCTCCAGAGAGTGAAGATCTTTCAAGTTTTTCTCCAAGAAGATGTCCAATTACTGAAAACCAATCCTCCATATTCATCTTCCATGTTCCATGAGGGAACTAATTAGATTATTTCCATCATCACTTACATTCTTAGTTATCATTATGACCAGTGGATTGATGAGGCCATTGTTGGCTTCCTGTCAATTTTCACCACTGGTGAGCAACCGGTCATTTTTAATTATAGTCAATTTATTGCAAAGGTTATGCATGATTTCTTTATCAAATTTTCTATAGAGGGAGCTTTCAAATACTCATCGATTTTAGTGTACATGTTTATTTATCAATAAGCAGGCATATTCCCTTTCACCTTGCAAAATATGGATGACTAGGGTAATGCTCAGTCAGTCATACAATGGACATCCTTGGTGAGAAGGAATTCCACAGAATTCTCTTTCACAGACTTTCTAGACCAGTTCTTATATACAGTGGTATGTCTCCTACATAGTGATGTGGAGCCCAGGATCGGTGAATACATAGAAGATTCTACATCTCAGTGATCAAGTAAAGACAGGGGATTGGTATCTTTACCAGACCTACACATAAATTCAGATATATGGGTGTGAATTTCCACCCTACAAACTGCCCAAATTTATGCCTATGAGACTTTTCTCATTAGATTACATTCAACAGATGATTCACATGGATGATATGCATTTTGTGGAAGCCAAGAAGAAGGCCAAGTTCAAGATTAAAGACAAAGTACAACCTTTTGTCTATAATACCAGATCAGCTGGTAAGGAAGTTGATTTGTTGCTGAAGCAAATGAACTTTAAATTGAGTTTCACCTGGTCTTATGACCCTTTTGGCTTGATCTCAAAGGTAAGGGTGGAGCAAAAGACCACACCTTATTCACATACTCCTCTACCAGAAATCAAGCAGTACATGAACCAAACTCAATGGGTGGAAAACACACTAGAGGAGGCAGAGGAGAAGTCTCTCCCTACTACAACCACTCAAACTCCCATACCTAAAGAGAAATAGGAGAAGAGAAAAAGAGAAGAAGAATCTTCCCCGGTGATAGAAATAGGAGCAAAAGATTTCCTAGTTTATACAAAGAAACAGAAAACCAACTCTACAAATCCTTTTCAACGTGACACAGAAGAACAGTATACTATTATAAAGATAGGTCGTCATGTTTCTAGCAAAGAGGAGGATATTTTCATAGGATGACTTTCTTCATCTACTTCCAGAGATCCTCCAGAGACACCAAAGAAAGTCGATTTGGCTCAAGACACTATTGAGCCCAACATTTTTTCCAAGTACAAGGCAATTAAGAAAAGGACTGAAATATTAAAAGCCTCCACTTATACGCAGTTCTAGAAACAAATAGTTGTATCTCAAGAGATATTACTATCATCATTCGACTCAGAAAAGGGAAAAATGAAAATAGAATTTCTCGAAGCCAAAGTAACAACTCGTAGGTCACCTGGAGATTACAAGGATTTTGTGTTCACTTTTGATACGCAGTGTATTTATCCCATAGACCATTTGGATCTGCACAGAAAAACAAGTGAGATGATATATTCCACACTCACTAACACTGCCATGTCTTCCTCTAAATTCCAGGTATCCCTAAATAACGTACAATCCCAGCTCAAGTTTGAGAATATTTCATACATAGCCAAGGATACTAGAATCAAGTCACTGGAGGACTTGGTGATTGAGTTGGGATATAATCCCAAAGATATCAAGGCAAATGAAGAACTTCTGAAGAAAAAAGATACTGACATAGAAGCCTTGAGAAAACAATTAAAGCTACCTACTACAGAGGATCCACAAGCCATGGAGCTAGGAGAGAGTGAGAAGCAAAAGGAGGATATGTTCAGGATAGTCATAGAGCTAAACATTCAAATTAGAGATATGGAGATAAAGTTAGAGAAACTTCTCAAAGAAAAAGAGAAGGTGGAGCAGTTGGCCATAGTTCCTCTGACTGCAGGTCCAGTTGCAGTGGCCACATCTACAAGAGCATCTGCATTTACATCAACAACTACTATAGATTCAACAAGTGAATTGATTAGAGCTATGGATAGTCTAACTATCTAGGAGCAGGAAATTTCTAAGCTAATATCTTATGGAAAACCTAGGAACAACAACTATTAGGCCACCAAACTATAAGAAAACAAGAAAAGGCAGCTAGATATAGCCCAACAAAAGGAAACTATGCATAATTATGGAAATTCCAAAAGATACTATGACCTGCAAGGAAAGTCGTTGAATACTCTAACTGACAAGAAACAATTTTTGAAGTTGTTTTGAGTGGAAAAAAAATAGCGTTGGAAGATACTCTAACCAGCAAGAAAAGCATGGAGATTCTCACACACTCCTCTTCAACGCACTAGAAGGAATAACGCTTTACATTCAGAAAATAAAACCCAAAGTGATAGTAAACCCTAAGCCACGAAACTGAAAATACATTAACACGGACGTTGGCCCACTACAAAAAAAAAAAAACCAAAAAGTCCTCAGAAAAATCCGAAAACAAGCATCGAAACATTACAATACGGTTTTAAAACCCGTGCAGAATAAATATGATGAAAAATGGCACAAAGGCCAACCAATAGAACCATGAAGTGAGCAAGAGGCCAAAGCAGATTTCATCTGGTGGGATGGCAAGTTGCAGCAAGGTGGTAAGAGTAGTCGTAAACTTATTTCATCTTGGCCTGAGTTCATTTATGCTTTAAGAGTGTTGAGATTTTTTGTTTCATTAAAATAGGCAAAAATCTCAGTGTGTGACAACAATAGGAATTTGTTGCTAGATTAGCTCCAGGTTGTTGGGAGGGAGTTAATGCATCCTATATTTGATGTGAGAGGATTTATGAGGCAGTTAGATTCTCTTAGCTATAAAACAGGTATCCATACGGATTGTTTGAGTGTGGTGAGAGTTTGTGAGGAAATTGATTATTTTGTAATCTCCTGTTTGATAATAAAGAATTGTCGATGCCTATGTTTGGTGGATGTAGCCCAGATTGGTTGGGTGAACCACGTTAATCTGCTGTCTCTTGTGCATGATTTAATTGTTGTGTACGTATGTTTATTTTCACTGTTGTGCATCTTGGCTCTAACAATTGGTATCAGAGCGAGGTTGGAGGAGTGCGCAGCGGAGGAGTGACGGGTCGGTGGAACTGCGCTGTGGCTGTGGAGCGCTGGCTGTGTAAACCTTGCTGGTGCGTTGCTGATCAATTGCTGCGTGGAGGACGATTTGTCAGACCTGCGTGTTAATGCTGCGTGGAGAGTGCGTATGCTGTCCTGCAGCAATTGAATTTGCAGGTAGAGCGAGCCATAAATCGCTCACGGGTTCGATTCTTAACCAGGTCAGCTGATTATAGTTTACATACAGTTTCTTGAAATCGTCAAAACTCCAGCATGGTATTGGATGCATGAAAATTGTTGAGATATGATAACTATGATCACGCGTGCCTTAAATTTCCATCGCCTATACCTCTAATTTATTTAAGCAGAAGACAACAGAATTTAATTCCAACACGCTGTGATGCGGTTTTTCACAACAGAATTTTATTACAACACGCTGTTATGCGGTTTTCTATCTGTGTCTTTGCAAAACTTTGCAAATTTAACATAACAGGTCCCCTTTGACCACGCATTGTTGTCTCGGTTGTCTCGGTTGATGGCAAGGTTTTTTTTTCTGTTTAGAATGCTGGGACTAGTGAGAGCGGATGTTGGAGTTCTTTTGGATTTCTGATATATGTTTTGTGTTGATATATGTTCTGCGTTGAATTCTATTTTTGTGTATGAATTCATGAGCCAATGTCAGTTATTGATATCATAAAAATTGTGCCATGAATTTCTGAAGTATGTGAACGTATGGTACAATGGCACAGAATTTTTTTTTTTTTTAAAGGCAAAGGCAGTGTCATATAAGGCATAGGCAGTTTTTTTTATATTAATTGCTGGTTAGTTTTGGAGATTATTGTTTTTTGGTTGATACAAGATGGCGAAAACTCAGAGTGCCCGATTTGAAATTGAGAAGTTTAATGGCAAAAATAATTTCGAGATCTGGAAGGTGAAGATGTACGATTTGCTTGTCCAACATGGTGTGGCAAAGGCGTTGTTGGGAAAATCCAAACAACCTTATAACATCACAGATAATGAGTGGGCCGAGATGGATGAAAGAGCAATAAGTGCTATTCGACTGCGACTAGTTGATGATGTCCTGTTTAATATCATGTCGGAGACAACAGCTGCTGGTTTGTGGACGAAACTGGAGAAACTGTACATGACCAAATCCTTAACCAATAGGATTCTCCTGAAGCGACAGTTGTACAGTTTGCGAATGAAAGAAGGTACATCAATTGCTGATCATTTAAATGCTTTTAATACTCTTCTGGTGCAATTACAAAGTATAGAAGTAAAAATTCAATCCGAGGATAAAGCTATTACTTTATTGTGCTCGTTGCCCGAGTCATAGGATCATTTTGTTACTTCTATAAGTCTTAGTTCATCAGAAACTATTGAGTTTCATGATGTAGTTGCATCTTTATTATCGGAAGAAATAAGGAGAAGGTCGCATTCAGAAACCTCTACATCAGAAGCTATGATGGTTAGAGGTCGTTCGAAAGAAAGACGCTCCAGTAGACCGAGCGACTCACATTCAAAGTCGAAAGGTAAGAAGAGTAAGGTAAAGTATTGGTTTTGTGGCAAATAAAGACATTTAAAGAAGGACTACTGGAAGCGACAGTAGCAAACTTCTAAAGCAGATTCTTCGACAGAGAAGAAGGAGGCAAATACGACAGATACAGGTTCGGCATCAGGTTCAGGTATGAGTGATGAAGTATTATCAATTAATGTGTCAAATCATGGTAAACATTGGTTGTTAGATTCCGGTGCATCAAACCATATGTGTATTCATAAAGACTGGTTTAAGACATATAAATCAATTGATGATGGTGTTGTGTACATGGGTAATGATGTAACATGTAATATTGTGGGAATTGGGAGTATACAACTGCAAATGTTTGATGGGACAACTAAAATGTTAACTGATGTGAGGCATGTACCAAATTTAAGGAAAATTTTGATTTCATTAGGAGCACTTGATTCAAATGGATATAAAACTGTAATTCAAGGTGGAGTAATGAAAATTTACAAAGGTATTTTACTAGTTATGAAAGCTAAGAAGGTAGGAAATCTATTTCAGTTAGACGGAAGTACAGGGTCATATTATGTGTCTACGGTCTCTGAACATGACAATAGTTCCATTCACTTATGGCGTCAAAGATTGGGGCATATGAGTGAAAGAGGGTTAAAAATTTTGGCTGATCGCAAGTTACTTCCAAATCTAAAGTCTGGAAAGTTAGATTTCTGTAAGCATTGTTTGTTTGGAAAACAAAGTAAACAAAAGTTTAAAACAGGCAAACATACTAGTAAAGGCATACTTGATTATATCCATTCAGATGTTTGGGGACCAGCCCCTACAACCTCATATGGTGGCTCGTCTTATTTTGTATCATTTATTGATGACTTTTCCAGGAAAGTGTGGGTCTACATGTTGAAAAGGAAGTCTAATGTTTTTTCACTTTTCAAGTAGTTTAGAGCATTGGTAGAAAACAGCACTGGTAGAACAATAAAATGTTTAAGAACTGACAATGGTGGTGAGTTTACTTCCAAGGAGTTTGATAGCTATTGCAAGGATGCAGGGATCGAGAGACATAAGACCACGATTTATACTCCTTAGCAAAATGGAGTTGTTGAACGCATGAATAAGACTCTTCTAGAGAGAGAAAGGAGTATGCTGAGTAACACTGGGTTGCAAAAGGAGTTGTGGACGGAAGCGGTGGCAACAACTTGTTATGTGATAAACCGATCTCCATCAACGGCGATAGGCTGCAAGATTCCTCAAGAGGTATGGAAAGGTCACCCTTGTGACTATTCTAAACTCAGAGTGTTTGGTTGTGATGCATATGCTCTAGTCCCTAAACATCAGCAAACTAAATTAGATCCAAAGTCTAAAAGGTATATCTTTGTTGGGTATGGTGTTGGAACAAAGGGATATAGATTGTGGGATCCTACTACCCGCAAAATCATCATCAACAGAGATGTAAAGTTTAATGAATCCTCTCTTGTACAGTTAGATGTAGATAGTAGATTGAAACAGGATGATGTATCTGACTTTCAGCACATTCAGTTTGATAGCATTTCTAATGATAGTCATGATGACCATAGTTCAGATACTAGTCATGAACAGGTTTCAGAATCAGAACATGAACAGGGTTCAGGTTTAGATCATGAACAGGTCTCAGATACTGATCATCAAGAAGTTCCTACAGATGGTAGTCAACCAATCGAGGAAGCGCCAAAAACATCCTTAAGGAGGTCGACAAGAATCAAACGGCCACCGAGAAGGTATGATGATTATGTTACTTCAGTTGCATTTATTGCTAATGACGATGAACCTCTGTGCTATCAGGAAGCAATAGAAGGTTCGAAAAGTGACAAGTGGAAAGCATCCATGAAGGACGAAATGATGGCCTTAGGTAAGAATGGCACATGGGATCTGGTTGAGCTTCTGAAAGACAGGAAAATTGTGGGGTGTAAATGGGGTTTCAAGCTGAAACAGGGTGTGAATGATACGGAAGATAGGTGAAAAGCGAGGCTGGTTGCAAAAGGGTTTTCTTAGAAAGTCGGCATTGACTTTCATGAGATTTTTTCACCAGTTGTTAAAATAGTTTCAATTAGAATTGTGTTAGCATTAGTGGCTTTGCTTGATTTAGAGTTGCAGCAATTAGATGTTAACACTGCATTTCTACATGGAGATTTAGATGAGGAAATTTATATGGAACAACCGGAAGGGTTTGTTCAGCATCGCAATGATAAATTTGCCTGCAGGCTCAAGAAGTCATTATATGGCCTAAAGCAGTCGCCTCGGCAGTGGTATAAGAAGTTTGATTCTTTCATGTTGAGTCAGAAATATGTTAGAAGTGAATATGATCATTGTGTTTATTTTAAACAGTTAAATAATGGCATATTCATTATCTTGGTATTGTATGTTGATGATATGCTTTTAGCAAGCAAAAGCATAGAAGAAATCAACAGGTTGAAGGCTCAGATGGCAAGGACATTTGATATGAAAGATCTAGGAGCAGCAAGACAGATTTTGGGCATGGAGATTTTCAAAGAAAGGAGCAATGGTAAGCTATGGCTATCACAACAAAAGTATATTGAGAAAATACTTTTGAGGTTTGGTATGAATAATGTGAAGCCTATGTCAGTCCCTTTCGCTTCCCATTTCAAGCTTTCTTCGAGTTTATGTCCTAATTCAGATGAAGAAAAGGAATTTATGTCTCGAATTCCATATGCTAATGTAGTAGGGTGTTTAATGTATGCGATGGTGTGTACACGACCAGATATTTCACATGCAGTTGGGGTTGTCAGCAGGTATATGGCAAATCCGGGTAAAGAACACTGGTCAGCAGTGAAATGGGTGCTTCGGTATTTGAGAGGCACAAGTAGTTATTGTATCACTTACAATAAGAGTAGTGAATTTGTTTGCGGATATGTTGATTCCGATTTTGCAGGTGATTTGGATAAGAGAAGGTCAACATCAGGGTATGTCTTTACTCTTGCAGGTGGAGCAATTATTTGGATGTCAAAGTTGCAGAACATTGTCGCTTTATCCACTACTGAAGCAGAATACATTGCTGCTTCTCATGCTTGCAAAGAAGCGATTTGGTTGAAAGGTTTGTTTGGTGAATTTGGTAGGTTGCAGGACAACATCAAGTTATTTTGTGACAGTCAAAGTGCAATACATTTGGCTAAGAATCCGGCCTATCATAGTAAATCAAAGCATATACCGATCAAGTACCATTTTGTAAGACAGGTTATCACTGAAAGGGGAGTCTCTCTTGAAAAGGTGCATACAAAGGAGAATTGTGCAGACATGTTCATGAAACCAGTTTTGTTAGAGAAGCTACGTTGGTGTTTGGCTTCTCTTGGCTTGCAAAAAAGATAAAATAATAAACAAACAGGGCATCAGGCTAATTGTTGTCAAGGTGGAGATTGTTGAGATTTTCTGTTTCATTAAAATAGGCAAAAATCTCAGTGTGTGACAACAATAGGAATTTGTTGCTAGATTAGCTCCAGGTTGTTGGGAGGGAGTTAATGCATCCTATATTTGATGTGAGTGGATTTATGAGGCAGATAGATTCTCTTGGCTATAAAACAGGTATCCATACGGATTGTTTGAGTGTGGTGAGAGTTTGTGAGGAAATTGATTATTTTGTAATCTCCTGTTTGATAATAAAGAATTGTCGATGCCTATGTTTGGTGGATGTAGCCCAGATTGGTTGGGTGAACCACGTTAATCTGTTGTCTCCTGTGCATGATTAATTGTTGTGTATGTATGTTTATTTTGACTGTTGTGCATCTTGGCTCTAACAAAGAGGACAATTTTATCCATTGGGTTACAGATAGAAGTCCATGATGGAATGGAAACATTTGAAACAAAGTAAAGGTAAAATTGTTCATAATTTTACAGAGGAGTTTAGAAAAAATACATTAGCATTGAATCTTCCACTAGACACTTCTAAGACATTGATGAAATATATTGGCTCTTTGCGTAGTTGTTTATGTCATTCATTGTTATTATCTGCACCTAAATCTCTTGATGAAGCTAGTGTGAAGGTTGTACATCTTGAAAATCGGGGGAAGCATGAGCAAGATGACTTCCTAAAGAGGGAAGCAGCAACTAAGAGAAGAGAAGAAATCCCATCTTGTAATCATTGTGAGAAATAAGGGCATGATGAGGAGAATTGTTGGAAACTACACCTAGAAATGAGGCCTAGGAGGAACGACATAAAAGAGAAGCAGAAGACAACTGTAACTGTGCAACAAGACCAAGAATCTAAATTAGGGGATGATGCCAAGGATCACAGATGTGGGATTTTCAGGTGTTGGACCAATTGATCTGGAATCAAACTTAGGTGATGAAATGAATATTGTATCTCTTGGGATTATAGAAGATGTACTTATTGACTTGGGTTCTGATTTAGGCAATGAGACAAAGATTTCAACAGATGTTGTGCTAAAATTGAAAAGGGCACAAAATGTGTCATGGCGCCAAGAACTCGAAGAGGTCAACCAAAGAATTCAAGCAGAGAATGTTGAACTAAAGAGGCTCCTACAAGAAGAAGAGGAGGAGAAACAAAGTTTGCAACATCAATTACAAGCAAAGGAGGAGGCCTTAGAAAAGTTGTAGCATAACAAGCCTGAGGTAAAAAGTGATTCTTCAATTTCATGTACTTTTCATGATGATGATTTCGTTGCTTTTCAGAAACATACTACAGGAATTGGATCAAAATTATTGAAGAATATGGGGTATCAAGGGAAGGGCCTCGGCATTAATGGCCTAGACATTGTGAATCACATCAAAGTGAAGGAATTGCCTTATTATGCAGGGCTTGGATATGTTAGAAAAGAGGTTGGGGAATACTCTAAGACAGCCAGTGACCAACCAATGACAGATGATTAAAACACTTCATCACATCCCAGTGATAGTGAGGGTTCCATGGGAACTTATGATAGGTGCACCAGGAATAAGCATTCCAAGATGATCCGGAAAGTTTGGAGGAGAAAGAATCATTGTAGTTACTGCAACAAGGATGGACACCAAATATTCGAGTGTCACATGCTCCATTCCTAAACAGCACCGTTAAACAAACAAGCTGGTGAAGATGTCCAACAAGCGAATCCACCACATTCCTGGTGGTCCCATTTGTTAAGTAAGATATGGTTTTTCTAGATATGATAGCTTGTCATGGCCACATTTTGTAAATCATGTGTTGCAAATAATTCTAAAAGTGATGATGTGTTTTCTATCACTTATTAAGGAAACAATGATGTTTTTGGCCTTTTGTTGATAGTTGGGGTATCGATTTCTATTATGATGTAAATTGACTAGAGAGTGTGTGTTATAAACTCTTGGCAAGTATGGGGTTGTTTGAGTCATGTGTAGTTTTGTATGTGATTACAAAGAATGTACCATATTTGCATGTAATGAAAATGTCGAAAGTGTGGCTTGACAAAGACACTTTTCGAGGACCAAAATCTCCTTAGTGGGGAGAAATGATCCAGGTGGCTCCGGAAATGCTCAAAATTCAGAAGTGGCTCATAATAGCTCAAAAATAAAATTCATTGAATTGAAGTGAAAAAAAATACCAAATCATTGTGTTCGACGTTCTAATTCCCACAACATGAATGAAACTCAAATCCAAGTTCGTATGCTCAATATATTCATGGTCAAAGTTTTGGTCAAACTAGGCTAAGTGGCAATCACTGACGAGGCAACAATTTGGTAAAGGGTCAGCGCACAAAATTTGGTGGTCGGAAAGGGAGAATTCGTTGCCTACTTAATCTGTCTAGTAAACCCCAAAAAATAATCAAATTATTTTTGACAATTTGTTTGAAATAAAACACAAAAAAAAAGAATAGGGTCGGTTGACTGACGATCAAATCCAACCAACCAATCCCACTATATTATATTATATTAAAAAAATAATATGTATGGGCCGACGAGCCGCCACCCCCTCCAACCCCCAAACCACATTTCCATATATATTAAATGGTCGGTGGTTGAGTTGTATGAAACGACACCAAGCCATGTGAATTGGGGTTGGCGGCGTTTGAACCCGCCCAGCCAGTTGGTCGACCCACCACCCGAATGGCCCCATACCATAACCGTAACCAACCATAACACTTCACAATAAACCATATGTTGACAGCCCATTAAACACTACCATACCAATTATAACCCACCACGGTTACACATAACGGTCACCAAAGCATAGTTTTAAAAAAAATAGTAAACTAAAGTTTAGTTTTGGTCAACGTGAGATTGGAACCACTAACCTTTGCCCACCAACTGTCCACAAGCCATACCTTGTAAAATTTTCCCATAAACAAATATTTAAACCAACTTTTCTTTTATGCGCCCAAAAAAAATAGAGGAGCATCAAGGAGGCCGAGTATGTGCAAAGCAAAACTAGGAGTTGAGGTGGAACTACACTCAGGATGGGCATGTTTTTTGAGACATAATTTTCCAAGGAAATATTCCCTAGAATATTCAACAGAATATTATCATGCAAAATCTTGGAGGAATCTAAAAAATTTCTTAGAGGGTGATTTTCCATAGTGACATAATGATGTCGACTTTATAGTCATTTTTCACAGAATTTCGCAAGGAACGCAGTGGTGTGCTTAGAATTTTCATCCGAGCAACGGTTTTTTTGGTCATCTCCAGGAATAAATCTTTGGGGGAATCTTCAATATTCCCGAGGGTCTAGATTTTGACGATGTTAGAAAGGGGACAAGTTTATATTCATTTGACTTTATTTCACACCACAAATCCAATGGTAATGTATGATTCTGTAGCTGAGCTTTGCAATTTTATGTCCATGACCAAGATTGGAGGTATAAGGATCATTTATGTAAAGTTGATTGTAATTCATTGTTGTTGTCATTTAATGAAGAAGGCATCCTGACTTTGAGCAGGGCCCGGAGACGTAGCCCACACTGGGTGAACTTTGTAATGAAATTGGTTGTGCACATTTGATCTAATGGATGCTTTATGATTTCTGCTTATTTTTCATGAATTTAAGTTACATAGTTACATGCTCTTTTATATGCAATTATGTATGCATCCATGAAGTAAAAATATCTGGATCATATGGCAAGTCCAGAAGTTATTATGACCATCAAGGAAACCCCCCAAATACTCTCACTAACAAGAAACAATGTCTGAAGTTGCTTTGAGCGGCAAAAAAATAGCGTCAGAAGATACTCTAACCAATAAGAAAAACATGGAGATGCTCGGACAAGCATTTTCATCACAACGAAAGAAATAATACTTTACATTCAGAAAAGAAAACCCAAAGGGATAGTAAACCTTAAGCCACAAGACTGAAAATACATTAACAGGGAAGTTGGCCCCCTACAAGAAAAAAAAACAAAAAAGGCCTAAGAAAAAGCCCAAAACAGGCATTGAAACATTACAATACGATTTTAAAACCTATGCAGGATAAATATGATGAAAAATGGCACAGGGGCCAACCAATAGAACCATGAACGGAACAAGATGCTAAGCATATTTGAGAAGAGACCATGGAAGGTTGTGAAGCCCAACCAATAGAATGATAATAACCCCAAACAAAATGAACCCTACACCAGCAATGGAGAAACCAGTCGAGCTAGAGCCGTAGAGCCACGACAACCCCTCAGCAAGCTGGAAACATAGGTAGTAGCAATGGCAGAAGTCAGAAGAGAAAAATACCGCGACCCGATGAAACATGGGGGAATCTCGGCCCGGACCATGAACAGACCCTAGTGAAACCCCAGTGTGCCTGAACCAAACACCATGGAGATCCAACCACACCAAACAAAATCCCTAACCAAAATGGCAATGACATGGGAGGAAAACATAGCAAAAGAAGAGTGTGGAGGCACAGAACCAAGGTGTCGAGACAAATAAGGTTCCCTGCCCAAAAAAAGTGTATTCTCTTTAAGAACACAAAAAATGCAGATCATTAAACACACAAACTTTGCACTTGTTAAATTTCTTTAACAAATACGTAAAGTACCACTTTAAAAACCAATATCTCCTCCGTGCAACTAATCAAACTCACAACACATCATTAAAGAATTAAGTTAACCATCATCAAGCTAGCTAAAAACATTTGTAAAATCATAAAATAAAATATTAAAAACTATAATGGTAATAAAAGTCCAACATGTTAAACAGTGATTACATATATAAATAAAAATAATATTAATTATTTATATTCTTAAGGAAGAATAGGTTTATATAAGCTTTATAAAATAAAATAAAATTATAATATAAAACTTGAACTTTACGGGTCATAAATGAAAAACTTTGTTCAAAGAACATTGCTTTAAGTGTGTATACAAAAACGAAAAAGTAGTTAAAGTGAAAGGTTTCGTGTAATATGTGATATTATAGTGTAATATTGCGAAAGGTTTGGTCTAGAATCATTGATCTTTATCTGAACCATGGTTCGCCATTCACATGAAAACTTTTATTCCAAAATTTTGAAGTCTGATCCATGACTTCGGAAACTTGTTCAAGAAAATAATTAGTTTCTTAAATTTGAAGTTGTTTTTTAAAATATTAAAGTAATTAAACTTATTTATATTTGAGTATAGAGGTTTATTATTAAAAAAATGAATATAATATAAAGTAAGTAAAAGTAAAAAGAATTGTGAATTAAATGTTTAAATTTTATACTTTTCAAAAATATTTCAATCAAAGATTTAATTTATCTATTTGATATTTTATGTTAACTAATTTATGTGAATATTAGTTTCATATATATTTATATATGGAAAAAGATACGTTTTTTATGGTTAAGATTTTTATTTATTATCCTATATATAATATTTAGCATTCAAAAATACAATTTAAACAATAAAAAATAACACATTATATTTTACGCTCTAAAAAAATTTACACTTTAAAAAATTTAATCTCTCCACTCATATTAGATGCATATTTAAAATAAATCTATACTGATATTAAACATTTTACCTGATTTATGATTTGAACTTTTCAAATTCGAACCTCACTTTATTAAACCTTTTACATAATTTATTATTTAAACCCTTTGAAATTAGAACCAAGCTTCGTTTAGAATATTATTTTATTAGTTGTAAACCATTCAACGCACTTATCTCATCTTCAAACAACATTTTGATTTATTTGAAATAGCATCTTAATTTACTTATGCATTACTTTCAAACAGCATCTTAATTTACTTATACATCACTTTTCCCCGCTTGAGACATCCATGAAATTTCTCTCATCTTTCAACAACAGCTTGACTTTGTTGAAACTAAATCTTGATTTACTTCAACACTCCTTTTTCCACACTTTGGATATGCTGCTAATATTGTAAGTTGCTGATCAGTAGGTGTAGAAATAGTAAATATAAACCCCATATATGCTAACTGCCT
Organism: Pinus tabuliformis; assembly: GCA_031772625.1. Lineage (NCBI taxonomy): Eukaryota > Viridiplantae > Streptophyta > Pinopsida > Pinales > Pinaceae > Pinus > Pinus tabuliformis. Next base: position 510,318,303 of record CM062807.1, read on the forward strand.
CCTTTTTCCACACTTTGGATATGCTGCTAATATTGTAAGTTGCTGATCAGTAGGTGTAGAAATAGTAAATATAAACCCCATATATGCTAACTGCCTGTGGAAAACACCAAGAAAATCGAAAGAAATACAAACAGCCTCGGGATGCACAGTTCAAAAGAGTCAGTTTCCGAGCGTTACACTATTCCATCTCCTGGTTATTAAAAACAGCAGGAATTGAACGCCTAAGATGGCAGAGATCAGCACCTGTTGCCACTCACCTTCCTTGTTACTTTAGGTCAAAGGAAGCTCAAGTTAGAGGTTATTTTTCTAGAAACATATTTACACCATAACTATAGCCACTTTTATCATATCATATATGATGGTAACATTAAAAATGAGAGTTCTTAATTATAAAGAGAATTTTTCAGTAGTAGTCATGTTTTTAGTAGTATGAGTTAGGACTATTGGTAAATGGATTCTAAACATCAAAATTCTCTATGACACTTATTTTCATATCACTTGTATCCTCTTAAGGGATAATATGCATCAATCCCCAAGTTAATACATCAATCCCCAAATTAATACATCAATTATTCTTCTGGTCTTCGGGGATGCTCTCCAACGATGGCCTCCATCCACAGTGACTCATGCTCATCGGCGCTGCAGTGCCACAGTTTTTAACCAACAGATCCTCCATGGCCTTCTTCAGGGTCAAACCATTAGCCAGCAATTCCGCCAGTTCTTTCTTGCTGATAACCAGTTTAACCCTCACAACACCATTTCCTATCTTCTCGCAAGAAATCACCGATTTTGGCGAACCCAAATCATTTGTTTCTTCGCCGCCGCTTTTGTCTCTGGGCATCTGTTCATCTAGGCCATTATTGCCATGGTCGGCGGCAGGCGCAACAGAGTTGCCCATTTCTTTAAAAAAGTAAAGTAAAACAGAGAAATATTGCTAACTAGGCAGACTCAACTCCACTGGCAGTTTGCCGGAGCAAGTGCTTCAACTGTTTGGCAATGTCTCTAACACCATAACATACATATTATATAAGAATTTGGTGCACAGTGTTGAAATAGAGATTACCGGTCATTGGAAACGGTGACCGTAAGTAACACGACTTGGAAAGTATTGCTGACCATGCGGGGTAGACCACCTGGTCAATGCCCAATGATATTAAAGGGCAATCGCGTAATTAAAAAAACTTTAAAAAGCTGTGTGTAGCGTTAGGTTATTGAAGTTCATTGGAAATGGCTACCGTGAGCAGTACGTTGGAAGAAAATCTGTCGGTAAGAAAGGAGATCCGTCGAGATCAATTCACGTCAAATGGAGTGAAAGGAAATTGTGTGGATGGTCACATGACCTCGACGTTGTCCAATCATTAAATAAAATGCTTCCTCCTGGTTTGAACAGATACAGTGTTCTGTTCAGTGTTGTCCCCAAAAAGAAAATATTTAGGCAAGGGCTATCTAAGGCATTAAATATCTGGGTATATGTATGTTTTATAATAAAATATAACCCCAGGATGGTTACATAAATTAAAAATAAAAACAGTGTGTTATTTTGTTATAGAACATACATGTACCTAAACATTTAATGCCCTATGACAGGCTAATTAACCTTTACCACTAGAGCTCTGCCAACATACCAAGATTCTTCTCTGACAATACCCTACAACCGGTAAGTGCTTGTTGACCGTTGACGGGTTTTTTTCACATGGTATCGACATTGTTTTTTCTCTTTACCTTTCTTTTGAATAATATCTATCCGTTTAGAAAATTCGTCGTCTGCCGAAAACTCATTTATCGAAGAGGCAATATCTGAGTGTATGGACAGATCTGTCTGGAAACAGAGATATTCTATCGAGAAATTAGAGTTGCTATTGACGCCGGCTAATGGCTAAGTTAATTTTGTGAAGTCGCCTCTGGTTTTCTGGGAAAATTTAAATTTACATAAAAATCAAAACATATAAAAAAATCGTCGAGTTCAAAAGCATCTGTTTTTCTTTTTCTCGGATTAAAATAATAAAATAAAATAAAATATTAAGTTATATGTTTAAGGCTTTTAGCTATATAAATCATTTCTAAAAGCTTATAGCAACTCTTCCTTTTAGCTTAACCTACTTCATCATAGAGACAAAGTAATTTTGAGTGAGATTTCATATTTATGTTTTATTTTTAGTAAATTTTATGGTAATATAATTATTTAAAATTTATAAAAATTTAAGTCTAGTACTTTAGCTATATGTAATTTTTTTTGTAAGTTTGGTAAATTTTTTTTTTCATTAATATAAAGTAAATTAACACTACATAGAATTGGCTAGGTGGCCTCAACTTGCCCAGTGAGAAATCAAGTCTCTTGGTCACCTATCCGCATTATATGCCATTCAGTAGCAAAAAAGCTTAAGTCTTTTTATCCAAGCAATATAAGTTTCAGTTTCCTGTCCACTTCCATACTATAGAGTTCTGCACACATATGTAAATGCATAGACAAATTTAAATGCTAATCGCATATATAAACAAATTATCAAAAATTAGGCATACTAATCATGTTGTTCAGCTGACACTGATTCAACTAGTGCTGGATCTTTGGCATTCGTTCCAGGCAAGTCTCTGTGAACCAAAATGCATCGCAGGTGCTGCTCAATTTGACCAATGCGAATGTCTTGTTTGTGCAGTTGAAACTGCACCTTCTGAAATTCCTGCTTGTAGTTTGGCATTCCTTGGACAATGACTGCCATGCCTACCAAGATATGTTCCATCGCCTTTCCCAATAGGCTTTTCATCAACCAATACAAGTAGAGGGTCTGTTTGAATTAGGTGATTCTCCCTCTTGTGTTCCCAGGATCCGGGATGAGGACTCTCCAGTCCTCCAGCTCCATATCCGTCTCACTCTCCTGCTTCACTTCTGCCTCCCATTCTTCTAACAATTTTCTAATTTCTTCATTGGTTCCCCCCCCCCCGGTAGGTGGTTTCCACTTCACTGATTAAATGCTCAACAGACTTTCCACCTTGACGACCACCCGAAGAGCCAAGTTCCATGTCGTGCTTGGCCTCTTACCTCAGCCTCGGGTCTTTGCTAGTCGAGCCATAATCTCACCGACCTAGTCCTTTGTAATGCGAGGCAGCTAAGCTGGTTTATGAACTGTAACCTAATCGGTCTTGGAATTTCCTTGTGCCAGGGTGGGTTTATGTTAAATTTAGCTATGTTATATGCTTAGAGAAATTTACTTCAATTTTTCATATTAGCCCAATGTCAGTATTCAGATTAGCAATCACGTGAGCATGATAGTAAAGTGCAGAGAGAACATAAACATAAATAGTAGAAGACAAGCCAAGACAAGAGGACACAAGATGTGGCACCGGCTAGGGACAAACCCCAATGTGGGGAAACCCTTGATCAAATCTTCTTTAGTCTTCAATAGTTCAATAGAGAGAGAGAAATAGTACAAATATACAAATCTAAGATTTATGACAGCAGTAGAAAGTCTTGACTAGAGAAGTAAATGCTGGTAAAACAGGAAAGAATCTTTCATCCAATTGGCATCAATAGTAAGCTCATCAAACTGAGCCAAACATAGTCAAACCTTGACTCAATACAATTCCCAGAACGCTGAAGTCTTTTTGTTGCACTAGTTGTCACTGCTTCAGCAGCTATCCTTCACACAGTCAATCATATAGGCCTTCAAGGCTGCAATGTGCCACGTTGTCCAAGATTGATAGAACAACCTATGCTGTTGGCTATGGCCTACGGCCTAGCCCAGCAGCAGGTTAGACCTATGATCCTTCAAACAAGCAGTAACCAATATTTAGTCCTATAAGGACTCAGGACTTTCTAACACCCAACTATATATATATATATATATATATATATATATATATATATATATCTGATCTTAATCTAGGGTGGATTATGGCTGTAGCTTATCAACAAATAGTTCTAGGGAACAACCTTTATCACAACGATGTCATCATACTTCTTTCATCATGTTGCCACCAAAATTCTACACTAACCCTTCAAGCCTTGATATATTGTTAAGGCTTCTTCCCATCTGCAGATTTGGGCCTCTCTTTGCTACGACTAGGACTCTTCTTGGATGTAGCTTAGGGCCTCTTCATAACTGTGAATAAGGGCCTTCCTTAAATATGGTTAGGGCTAGATAGGAGCCTCTTGTGACTACGTATAGTAGCCTTTCGGTCTATGGCTTTAGGCCTTCCTTAATTTCGAATCATGAGCCTCTATTTAACTGCGGCCTTAACTCTTCTTCGGCCTCCTTATGACAGCATATAGATCTCATCTTAACTGCGACTAGGACTAGCTTTAGGATTGCGGCTAGGGCTAGATATGACAGCGGATAGGTCTCCTTGTTTTGACTGCAGATTAGAGCTCCTTAACAGCTAAGAATCAAGCCTTACCCTTGCATGGATAGGAGCCTTCCTTTGTTGCGGATTAGGCCTGCGTATGAGGCCTCCGTGACTACGGTCAGATCTCCTTCAACTATGGCTAGGTGTCTTCTTTCTTTGCGGCTAGATGTCTTCATTAGGACAACATATAAGGCTTCTCTTCTAGACCTCTCTTTCCACCAAAACCCAAAACAAGTGGAGAGAGATCACAAGAGGTGTGTCAAATGACTTGAAGACCTCTTCTATTTATAATGCAATGTTGAGGATAAGTTGGGGTAATTTGGTTGTTGGCTAACCTTGACAAATTGTCAATAACAAAAATAAACTCATATCTCCATAAATAAATGTCGGAATAGGATGATCTTTAGATCAATCCTACACCTCTCGAAGAGAGGAATCCAAGAAAAATATCAGCTGCCATAAATAAGATGACCCACATGGAGTTTGGCCCTAGTTTCCAATTTTAACAGTTTACCACATGGCAAACCCAATTTCCTTCGCTTGCAGATGGTGGGTTCTTTGTTGCTCGTGGAGCCACTGAACCAGCCCACCACTCCAATCTCCTTGCACTCAGTCGTTTGGGTGCGCACTACACTTCTCTCCAGGATGATTACAGACTAAAACTCTTCCCCTCCTCTCACTGCCACCTTTCCTTAATACATTGTCCATCATCATGCAAAGGGCCACCACACCCATCGCCTCGAGTGTGTGGGGGGTGGTGGTTCTGTACTTCGCAGTAAATTCCATTAACATTACCTTAATGAGGTGATTCGCCGGCTCACACCTCGATCAGGGGAGCTACATGTAATTTTAGATTAATATCAAAAGAAAATTAAATTCTTAATTAATTTAGTGGGTGACGACCTTCTCTTGTCTTACCCTAAGACTTCTTTATTTAACCCTAAGACCAAAGAGAAACTCCAATCTCCTTTTTTCATGTTTTCATTGTGTGTGTGCTTGGATCGGAGCATGAAACCTTTCCTTTGCTACAAATTACTGGCTCTACTATGGAGTGACATCACCCTTCCTCTCTTCGGTGAAGATTCTCACTTCCTTTCCCTCTTTTCTCTCCACTCATAAGCCTTGTGATATGGAGCCTCCTTTATACCATGCTTTCATCCTTCCTTACCCTAGCTTAGGTGGCTATTGATCCCCTCAGAAAATAATACCTATGAATTCCCATGACAAGCCTTATTTCCTATCAACTAGGTAGGTGTGATATCTCAAAGCTAAGTAGTTGCTACAAGATATCATACTCGTTCCAATGGTTAAATCTTACTCCATCATTCACAAACTCTCTTCCCACAATATAAGGATGTCCATGATGTGCCTTCTTTGATATTTCCCAAGTCAAATAAACAAACTATGATTCCAAGACCAAATGAATGGGAAGAAAATATTGCTTTCCTCTTTTTGTTTAGATAACCTTCATTGATGCAAGGCTAAATAAGGTCATCATGGATTTGGGTTCAATAAATAACACCATGCCCCTTAAGACACATTGGGCCCTAGGGCCATCTTTCCTCTCCCCTATGAAAATGGTCTACCAATGGTTCAGCAAATACAAATAAAAACCCATTGGATCCCTCTTGTTAGATTTAACTCTTAAACCTCAAATGTTGTTCTCTTTCATAATGATGCCTGATTAGGAGCTCAAGTAAAATATTCTTCTTAGGCACCCATGGCTCAAATCGTTTCTCACCATCCCTTATAGTTTCCAAGATGAACCTATTTTCCACCATAAAAATAAGACTAATTACATTATTAGTAGGACCTTTTTCTTTTTCCTTGGCCCCAAAAGAGATTGTTGAAATGATCTTCATGATATTCAAATGTTCTTCTCCATATAAAATCATACAAGTCAATGGTTAGGGTGATTCCCAATCAATATTTGATTTTCTAATTAAACCCCCTCTTATCCCCATATGCATCCAACATGGAAATAAAAGAAAGAAAAATTAAAAATTAAAAAAGAAAAAGATGTGTGAAAATTTCCCCCTAGGTGAGAAAATCTAAATCCCACCCAGAAAAGTCATTATTGCATCAGTTTACATTTAGAAATTTTGAATAAAGTGTGCAGCTTATTTAAATGCCACTTGCTAAATAGGAAAATTAGAAATAATTTGGGCTAATAACACTGTTTAATCGTAATTAGACTAGGAATACAATAGGTCAGGTCAGTGAATAAATTAATCACTTGGTTTAATCGTGATTAATCGACAGGAAAAATCAGTAAAAATGTGCTCTGCTAGTTCAAATGCAGCATTCAATTGTTTCTAAACAATTTTTAGGAAAAAATTAGTTTTTGATTAACTTTACGTTAAGTAAAGGTTAATCACGCTTTAATGCACTTGTAATAATGTTTGGGAATATGTATTTAACCTAATTTTTCACTTTAGAATAAAATCGATGGCTCAAATCGCCCCCCGCCCAAATCAACAGCGAGGGAAATGTTTTCAGGTCCCCCCAAGCTCAACTCTGATTTTTCCATGGGGGGGTCCAAAACTCCTGCTACATGGCACCCTCCCAATGTTTCACACCCTCCCTCACTTTCCTCTCATTGTGCCCCCCGCCCCCACCAAAAAGTCTCCCGCTGTTGACTTTCCGCTACTTCCACTTCCACTCACCGACTGCCACGTCGACCTCCTATCCCCACCTTCCATTAGCCCAACATACTATGACATATCCCCGACCCCACCATAAATGCCACGCCAGCCTACCTTTCCCACCACGTGCTTTCTGCCACCTCACCCTCACAGACCCCACTCCCACGACCACTCCCGATCGTTAAACTAAACCCGATCACTCATTTCCTCCCAATATGATGTTGTCATCTCGCGCCACTCTCGCCATGTCAGCAAGTCATTACTACATTAACTCGCTTTCGCTCCCTATGCAACAGACCCACTCCCCGTTAACAGTAAAGGATTAACGGTAATTAGAAAATTTCTCTATATAAACAATCTTGAACCATAAAAATTCCTTTCTTTCACCGTGTCGTATGATTAGCAATAGGTTACAAAGTCTTAAGCCACCATAGTGACCAGTTAAATTGCCCATCCATTACTATTCCAAGCTATCATTAGGGACCCAGTTCAACATTCCTCTGTCATTTTCTGACTCCAAGTAATCTGTGACCTTTCCTCATCTTAGTCATTTCATCATGCTACCTAAAATGAAACTCCCCAAAGAAAAGGGAAAGAAACCATAAGAGAACTCCATGCCACCCCCACCTGTAGACTTAGATCGTGTACCCTTATTAGACTTGCATTATAAAATTGTTGAAACCAATTGTGAATTTGACTTGTTCAAACTTCTCAGTTAGTTAAAACAGAAATTCCTTGACCAAAGCAATGAAACTAATTTGTGGGAGTCTACCCTACCTCATTTCATGTTGCCATAGACTCATTGTTTCCTTGAGTTAGTTTCCTGGTGTCATTTGAGTTATGTCCCCTCTCAGAGAGTTATCATAAGTCGAAATGGTGAAGTTTTGATAGCTATCACAGTTGAAGTCATTGCCCAAATGATCCTGGTAACAATCCCAGAGTCAGCTAAGCCACTGTCAGTAGACTTTGTCATAGAGCTCTACAGGAATTTAACTTTTCCCCAGAGAGCCAATATCTTTGAAGTTTTTCTCCATGAAGATGCTCAATTACCGAAAACCAATCCTCCATATTCATCTTCCATGTTCCTCGAGGGAACCAAGAAGATTATTTCTGTCATCTCTTACATTATTAATTATCATTCTGACCAGTGGGTTGATGAGGCCATTGTTGGCTTCTTGTCGATTTTCACCACTTGTGAGCAACTAGTCATTTTTAATTACAGTCAGTTTATTGCAGAGGCTATGCATGATCAATTTATCAAATTTTCTACAGAGGGAGCTTTCAAATACTCCTTTGTTTTAGTGTGCATGTCTATTTAGCAACAAGCAGACAGATTCCCTTTCACCTTGCAAAATATAGATGAGTAGGGTAATTCTCAGTCAGTCATATAATGGACATCCTTGGTGAGAAGGAATTACACAAAATTCTCTTTCACAGACTTGTGGACTGGTTCTTATATACAATGGTATGTCTCCTACATAGTGATGTGGAGCCTAGGATAGGTGAATACATTCAGAAGATTCTACATCTCAGTGATCAAGTAAACACAGGGGACTAGTATCTTTACCAAACCTACACAGAAATTCAAATATATGGGTGTGAGCTGCCACCCTACAAACTACCCAGATTTGTGTCGATGAGAATTTTCTCATTAGAGTACACTCAGCAGATGATTCACATGGATGATCTACATTTCGTGGAAGCCAAGAAGAAGACCCATTTCAAGATTAAAGCCAAAGTAGAACCTTTTGTCTGCAATACTAGATCAGCTGGTAAGGAAGCCAATTTGCTACTAAAGCAAATGAAATTTAAATTGAGTTTCACCTGGTCTTATGACCCTTTTGGCTTAATATCAAAGCTAAGGGTGGAGAAAAAGACGACACCTTATTCACATACTCCTCGACCAGAAATCGAGCAGTATATGAACCAGACTGAATGGGTGGAAAACACACTGCAGGAGGTAGAGGAGCAGGTTCTCTCTACTACAACCACTCAAACACCCATACCTAAAGAGAAACATGAGAAGAGAGGAAGAGAAGAAGAACATTCCCCTGTGATAGAAAAAGGAGAAAATTATTTCCTCGTTTATACAAAGAAGCAGAAAACCAACTCTGGAAATGTTTTTCAGCAAGACACAGAAGAATAGTAGACTATTGTAAAGATAGGTCTTCATGTGTCTAGCAGAGAGGAGGATATTTTCATAGGATCACCTTCTTCATCTACTTCTAAAGATCCTCTAGAGACACCAAAGATAGTCGATTTGGCTCAAGACATTGTTGAGCCCAAAATTTTTTCCAAATACAAGGGAATTAAGCAAAGGAATGAAATGCTAAAATCCTCCACTTATATGCAGTTATAGAAACAAATAGTTGTATCTCATGACATATTATTATCATCATTCGACTCAAAAAAGGGATAAATGAAAATAGAATTTCTTGAAGCCAAAGTAACAACTACCAAGTCACTTGGAGATTACAAGGAGTTTGTGTTCACTTTTGATACATATCATATTTAGCGCATAAACCAGATGGACCTACACAGACAAACAAGTGAGATGATCTATTCCACACTCACTAACACTGCCATATCTGCCTCTAAATTGCAGGTATCTCTAAATAATGCACAGTCCCAGCTCAAGTTAGAGAATATTTCATCCTTAGCCAAGGATACTAGAATCAAGTCACTAGAGGACTTGGTGATCAAATTGGGATATAATCCCAAAGATATTAAGGCAACTGAAGAACTTCTGAAGAAAAAGGATCCTGACATAGAAGCCTTGAGAAAACAATTAAAGTTTCCTACTATAGAGGATCCACAAGACAACAAGCTAGGAGAGAGTGAGAAGCAGGAGGAGGATATGTTCAGGACAGTCATAGAGCTAAACAGCCAAATCAGAGATATGGAGATAGAGTTAGAGAAACTGCTCAAAGAAAAGGAGCAGGCAGAGTAGTTGGCCATAGTTCCTCTTACGACAGTGCTAATTGGAGTGGCCACAGCTACAGGAGCATCTACATCTACATCAACAACTACTATAGATTCAGCAAGTGAATCGGTCAGAGCCATAAATAGTCTTACTATCAAGGAGCGGGAAATTGCTAGGTAAGATCTTGTAGAAAAGCTAGGAACAAGAAATATTAGGCCATCAAACTATAAAAAAAACAAGAAATAGGGCATATAATCTCATCAAAGAACCTCGTAGAGAGCCCTAGATATAGCCCAACAACAGGGAGCCATGCATAATTATGGAAAGTCAAAAAGATATTACTACCTGCAAGGAAAGTCGTCGAATACTCTGACTGAAAAGAAACAATATTCGAAGTTGTTCTGAGTGGCAAAAAAAAATAGCATTGGAAGATACTATAACCAAAAAGAAAAGGCTAGAGATGCTCAGACACTCCTCTTCAACACACCAGAAGGAATAATGCTTTACATTTAGAAAATAAAACCAAAAATGATAGTAAACCCTAAGCCATGGGACTAAAAATACATTAACAGGGACATTGGCCCACTACAAAAAAAACCCAAAAAGGCCTCAGAAAAATCCCAAAAAAAGAATTGAAACATTACAATACGGCTCTAAAACCCGTGCAGACTAAATATGATGAAAAATGGCATACAGGCCAAACAATAGAACCATGAAGGGAGTAAGAGGCCAAAGCAGGTTTCATCTGGTGGGAAGGAAAGCTGTAGCAAGGTGGTAAGAGTAGTCGTAAACTTCTTTCATCTTGGTCTAAGTTTATTTCTGCTTTAAGAGGACAATTTTACCCACTGGGTTGCAGATAGAAGACCATGATGGAATGGGAAAATTTAAAACAAAGTAAAGGTCAAATTGTTCAAAATTTTATAGAGGAGTTTAGAAAACAAGCACTAGCATTGAATATTCCACTAGACACTTCTTAGACGTTGATGAAATATATTAGCTCTTTGCATAGTTGTTTGCCTCATTCATTTTTATTCTTTGAACCTAAGTCTCTTGATGAAGATACTGTCAAAGTTGTACATCTTGAAAACAGGGAGAAGCATGAGCAAGATGACCGCCTGAAGAGGGAAGCAGCAGCTAAGAGAAGAGAAGAAAGCCCCTCTTGTACTCATTGTGAGAAAGAAGGGCATGATGAGGAGAATTTTTGGAAAGTACACATAGAAATGAGGCCTAAGAGGAACAACAAAAAAGAGAAGCAGAAGACAATTGCAGCTGTGCAGAAAGACCAAGAATCTGAATCAGGGGATGATGCCAAGGATCACAGTTGTGGGATTTGCGGGTGTTGGACCAATTGACCTAGGGCAGACTCAGGTGATGAAATGAATATTGCAGCTCTTGGGATTACAGAATATGTACCTATCGACTTGGGTTCTGATTCAGGCAATGAGGCAAATATTTTAGCAGATGTTGTGCCAAAATTGAAAAGGGCACCAAATGTGGCATGGTGCGAAGAACTCGAAGAGGTAAACCAAAGAATTCAAGTAGAGAATGTTGAACTAAAAAGGCTCCCACAAGAAGCAGAGGGGGAGAAACAAATTTTGCAGCATCAGTTACAAGTAAAGGAGGAGGCCTTAGAAATGTTGTAGCATAACACGCCTGGGGTAAAAAGTGATTCTTCAATTTCATATACTTTTCATGATGATGATTTCGCTGCATTTGAGAAACATACTATAGGAATTGGATCAAAATTGTTGAAGAAGATAAGGTATCAAGGAAAGGGCCTCAGCATTAATGGCCAAGGCATTGTGAATCTCATCAAAGTGGAGGAATTTCCTCATTATGCAGGGCTTGGATATGTCAGAAAAGAGGTTGGGGAATTCTCTAAGATAGTCAATGACCAACCAACAACAAATGATGAAAACACTTCATCACATCCCAGTGATAGTGACAGTTCCATGGTCACTTATCATAGGTGCACCAAGAATAAGCATTCCAAGATGATCCTGAAATTTTGGAGGAGAAAGAGTCATTGAAGTTACTGCAATGAGGATGGACACCAGAGAGTCGCGTGTCACATACTCCATGCCCAGAAAGCACCCTTAAAGAAACCAGTTAGTGAAGATGTTCAACAAGTGAATCTCAACATTCTTGGTCGTCCACTTTGTTGAGTAAGATATGGTTTTACTAGATATGATATCTTTTCATGGCCACATTTTGTAAATCATGTGTTGCAAATAATTGTAAAAGTGATGATGTGTTTTCCATCACTTATTAAGGAAACGATGATGTTTTTGGCCTTTTGTTGATAGCTTGGGTATCGATTTCTATTATGATGTAAACTTGACCAAAGAGTGTGTTATATAAACTCTTGGCAAGTATGGGGTTGTTTGAGTCATGTGGGGTTTTGTATGTGATTACAAAGAATGTACCAGATTGGCATGGAATGCAGATGTCGAAAGTGTGGCTTGACAAGGACATGGGCAGTATGCAGGATGTGTGCATGCTTTTCGAGGACCAAAATCTCCTTAGTGGGGAGGAATGATCCAGGTGGCTCCAGAAACGCTCAAAATTTAGAAGTGGCTTAGAATAGCTCAAAAATAAAATTCATTGCATTGAGATGAAAAAAATACCAGATCATAGTGCTCAACATTTTGATTCCAACAACGTGAACGACACTCAAATCTGAGTTCGTATGAGCAATATATTAATGGTCAAAGTTTTAGACAAACTAGGCCAAGCGACAGTCACTAACGAGGCAATAATTTGGTAAAGGGTCGGCGCACGAAATCCGACGGTCGGAAAGGGAGAATTCGTTGCCTACTTAATCTGTCCGGTAAACCCCAAAAACCAGTCAAATTATTTTTGACAATTTGTTTGAAAAAAAAATAGGATCAATTGACCGGCAATCAAATCCAACTAACCAAGCCCACCGTATTATATTATATTAAAAAAATAATATGTATGGGCTAGTGGGCCGCCACCCCCTCCAACCCCCAAACCACATTTCCATATATATTAAATGGTCAATGGTTGGGCTATATGAAACGAAACCAAGCCAGGTGAACCGGGGTTGGCAGGGTTTGAACATGCCCAGCGAGCTGGCCAGCCCACCACCCGGGCGGCCCCATACTATAATCATAATCAACCATAAAAATTTGCAATAAAGCATATGCTGACATCCCATTAAACACTGCCATACCAATTATAACCCACCACGGTTACACGTAACGATCACCAAAGCATAGTTTTAAAAAAAAATAATAAGCCAAAGTTTATTTTTGGTTAGGGCGAGATTGGAACCACTGACCTCTGCCCACCTAATATAGGTTCCCACCAACAATCCACAAGCCATACCATGTAGAATTTTCCCATAAACAAATATTTAACTGACTTCTCTTTTACGCACCCAACAAAAAATGGAGCGTCAAGGAGGTCGAGTACGAACGAAGCAGAACCAGGAGCCGAGGCGAAACTATGCCCAAGCTGGGCACATCTTTTGAGACATATTATTCTAGAGAAGTATTCCCTGGAATATTCCACAAAATATTCTCACGCAAAATCTTGGAGGAATCTAAAAAACTCCCTGGAGGGTGATTTTCCACAGTGACATAATGATGTCGACTTTATAGTCATTTTTCACAGAATTTCGCAAGGAGTGCAGTGGTGTTCTTAGAATTTTCATCTGAGTAGCATATTTTTCAGCCATCTCCTGGGAGAAATCTTTGGGGAAATCTTCAAGATTTTCGAGGGTCTAGATTTTGACAGTGTTAGAAAGGGGCCAAGTTTATAGTCATTTGACCTAATTTCACACCACAAATCCAACGGTGATGTCTGATTCTGTAACTGAGCTTTGCATTTTTATTTCCATGACCAAGATTAGACGTATAAGGGTCATTTATGTAAATTTGACTGTAATTCATTGTTGTTTCCAATTAATGAAGGAGGCATCCCACTTAGAGCAGGGCCCAGAGACGTATCCCACACTGGGTGAACTCCGTAATCAAATTATTTGTGTGCCTTTGATTTGATGGATCCTTTATGATTTTTGTTTATTTTTCATGAATTTAAGTTACATGGTTACATGCTCTTTTATATGCAATTATGTATGCATCCATAAAGTAAAAAAATTTGGATCATATGGAAAATCCAGAAGTTACTATTACCGTCAAGGAAACCCCCCAGATACTCTCACTAACAAGAAACAATGTCTAAAGTTGCTCTGAGCGGGAAAAAAATAGCGTTAGAAGATACTCTAACCGACAAGAAAATCATGGAGATGCTCGGACAACTATTTTCATCGCAATGGAAGGAATAATACTTTACATTCAAAAAAGAAACCCCAAAAGGATAGTAAACCTTGAGCCACAAGACTGAAAATACATTAACAGGGACGTTGACCCACTACAAGAAAAAAAAAACACAAAAAGGCCTCAAAAAAATCCCAAAATAGGCATTAAAACATTACAATATGGTTTTAAAGCCCATGCAGTATAAATATGATGAAAAATGGCATAGAGGCTAACCAATAGAACCATGAAGGGAGCAAGAGGCCAAGCAGATTTGAGAAGAGACCAAAGACGACTATGAAGCCCAACCAATAGAATGACAATAACCCCTAAACAAAATGAACCCTACACAAACAATGGAGAAACCAGTCGAGCTAGAGCCGCAGAGCCGCGACAACCCCTCAGCAGGCTGGCAACCTAAGCAGTAGCAATGGCAGAAGTCGGAAGAGAAAAATAGCACGACCCGATGAAACATGAGGGAAACTCAGCGCGGACCATGAGTAGACTCTAGTGAAACCCCAGTGTGCCTGAACCAAACACCATGGAGATCCAACCACACCAAACAAAATCCCTAACAAAATTGGCAACGACATGGGAGGAAAACATAGCAAAAGAAGAGTGTGGAGGCATAATACCAAGGTGTTGAGACAAATAAGGTTCCCCACCCAAGAAAAGTGTATTCTCTTCGAGAACACAAATAATGCAGATCACTAAATATACAAACTTTGCACTTGTTAAATTTCTTTAACGAGTACCATAAAATACCACTCTGAAGTCCAATATCTCCTCCATACAACTAATTGAACTCACAACACACCATTAAAAAATTAAGTTAACAATCATCAAGCTGGCCAAAAACATTTATAAAATCATAAAATAAAATATTAAAAGTTATAATGGTAATAAAAGTCCAACAACATGTTAAACACTTATTACATATATAAATAAAAATAATATTAATTTATTTATATTCTTATGGAAAAACAGATTTATATAAGCTTTATAAAATAAAGAAAATTATAATATAAAACTTGAACTTTACTAGTCATAAATGAAACACTTTGTTCAAAGAACATTGCTTTAAGTGTGTATACAAAAACGGAAAAGTAGTTAAAGTGAAAGGTATCGTGTAATATGTGATATTATAGTGTAATATTGCGAAAGGTTTGGTCTAGAATCATTGATCTTTATCTGAACCATGTCTCGCCATTCACATGAAAACTTTTATTCCAAAAATTTTAACTCTGATCCATGACTACGGAAACTTGTTCAAGAAAATAATTAGTTTCTTAAATTTGAAGTTGTTTTTTAAAATATTATAGTAATTAAACTTATTTATATTTGATATAGAGGTTTATTATATAATTAGTATGTGGTTTTTTAAAATAAAAATTATGTTTTAAATAGAAAAATCATATTAATTATAATTAAAAAAATAATATAATGTAAAGTAAGTAAAAGTAAAAAGAATTGTGAATTAAATGTTTAAATCTTATACTTTTTAAAAATATTTCAATCAAAGATTTAATTTATGTGGATATCAATTTCATATATATCTATATATGGAAAAAAATATGTTTTTTATGGTTAAAATTTTTATTTATCATCCTATATATAATATTTAGCATTCAAAAATACAATTTAAACAATAAAAAATAACACATTATATTTTACACTCTAAAAAAATTTACACTTTAAAAGAATTAATCTCTCCACTCATATTAGATACATACTTAAAATAAATCTATACTGATATTAAACATTTTACATAATTTATGATTTCAACTTTTCAAATTCAAACCTTACTTTGTTAAACATTTTACATAATTTATTTTTTAAACCCTTTGAAATTAGAACCCAGCTTCGGTTAGAGTATTATTTTATTAGTTGTAAACCATTCAACGCACTTATCTCATCTTCAAACAACATTTTGATTTATTTGAAATAGCATCTTAATTTACTTATACATTACTTTCAAACAGCATATTAATTTACTTATACATCACTTTTCCCCACTTTAGACATCCATGAAACTTCTCTCATCTTTCAACAACATCTTGACTTAGCTGAAACTAAATCTTGATTTACTTCAACACTCCTTTTCCCACACTTTGGGTATGCCACTCATATTGTAAGATGCTGATCAGTAGGTGTAGAAATAGTAAATATAAACCCCATATATGCTAACTTCATGTGGAAAACACAAAGAAAATCGAAAGAAATACAAACAGCCTCAGGATGCACAGTTCAAAAGAGTCACCGTTGGCGAAAATTATCTCCACTGACATGATAGTCATGTGATTTGCATTGAATATGAAGATGTCACAGTACAAAAACAGAGTTGTTAACAGTGCAACTATTTTCCGGCTTTCTTAACATAAATGAGATCAATATGATCCAACTCACGGGAGTAGAGCAGACCAGGCGGTAAGTTGGACTGTTGGAGTGAGCTGAGTCCTCGCCAATTGGAAACCCTGGTTCAGTTTCCGAGCGTTACACTATTCCATCTCCTGGTTATTAAAAACAGCAGGAATTGAACGCCTAAGATGGCAGAGATCAGGACCTGTTGCCACTCACCTTCCTTATTACTTTAGGTCAAAGGAAGCTCGAGGTTATTTTTCTACAAACATATTTACACCATAACTATAGCCACTTTTATCATATCATATATGATGGTAACATTAAAAATAAGAGCTCTCTCTGAAAAATTCAGTAGTCATGTTTTTAGTTTTTAGTAGTATAAGCGAGGGTTATTTGTAAATCGATTTTAAACATCAAAATTTCTTGAAATTGGTAATGAGACTTACTTTCATATTACTTGTATCTTCCTAAAAGATAATACATCAATCCCTAAATTAATACATCAATTCCATTTCTAACCCCTTATTATTATTCTTGTCTTCGGGGATGCTCTCCAACGAAGGCCTCCATCCACAGTGACTCATGCTCATCGACGCTGCAGTGCCACAGTTTTTAACCAACGGATCCTCCATGGCCTTCTTCTGGGTCAAACCATTAGCCAGCAATTCCGCCAGTTCTTTCTTGCTGATAACCAGTTTAACCCTCACAACACCATTTCCTGTCTTCTCGCAAGAAATCACCGATTTTGGCGAACCCAAATCATTTGTTTCTTCGCCGCCGCTTTTGTCTCTGGGCATCTGTTCATCTCGGCCATTATTGCCATGGTCGGCAGCAGGGGCAACACAGTTGCCCATTTCTTTAAAAAAGTAAAGTAAAACAGAGAAATATTGCTAACTAGGCAGACTCAACTCCACTGGCAGTTTGCCGGAGCAAGTGCTTCAACTATTGGGCAATGTCTCTAACACCATAACATGCATATTATATAAGAATTTGGTGCCCATTGTTGAAATAGAGATTACCGGTCATTGGAAACGGTGACCGTAAGTAACACGCCTTGGAAAGCATTGCTGACCACGCGGGGTAGACCACCTGGTCAATGCCCAATGATATTAAATGGCAATCGCGTAATTAAAAAACTTTAAAAAGCTGTGTGTAGCGTTAGGTTATTGAAGTTCATTGGAAATGGCTACCGTGAGCAGTACGTTGGAAGAAAATCTGTCGGTAAGAAAGGAGGTCCGTCGAGATCAATTCACGTCAAATGGAGTGAAAGGAAATTGTGTGGATGGTCACATGACCTCGACGTTGTCCAATCAGTAAATAAAATGCTTCCTCGTGGTTTGAATTTGGGAATGAACAGATACCTGGTTTGAATCTGGGAGTTAACCGAGACGGAAGCCACAGTGAATGTGACCTTTAAAAGTGCGCTACCCAAGTCTCCAATTTTTTATTCTTAATTAGTTGATTTTGGCCTCCCCAAACCAGTACCAGTCTCTCCGGACTTGGCACTGAAAATAGTGTATTTTCTTAATTAGTTGATTTTGGCCTCTCAAACCACCACCAGTCTCTCCGGACTTGGCACTGAAAATAGTGTATTTGGTCTAACTTTGTGTCCATTCTTTCCATCAGGCTATTAATAAGTGCTCCACAGTTCTCCAAGCAGCAACCCTGGATACTTAATTTCTCTGAAAAATTAGATATAATTTTGAATGAAATTTTAAACTTTTTTATTATTTAAAATATATTTTTAAATATATAAATAAATTTATTATTTTAAAGATATAGTGTCACTTTCAGATTAAATAGTCTTTTTCATAATATTTTAAAAACTTGAATCTAACTTTTTTAATTTAGACCATTGACCATTAATTTTATAAGAGGTTAAATTTATTTATACATTTAAAAAGATATTTAAGCTAAGAAGCTTATTCAGGGCATTATGATGTGTAACTCTACGTTCGGTCAACCAAGTTAAATTTTACTCAGATCAGTCCAAATATTTAAATAATATAAATTCATAAAAAATTGACCTACTCATATTAAATATAAATCTGTATTTATTTTTTTAAGTAATATTTTAATCAAAAATCTATTTCATTTCATTTTTAAAAGCTATAATAATACAAATTTCTCCCTTTATAATTTTAACACTTCCACATTCCGCTCGAATAAATTCCACTTCCTTTTAAAATAATATACCCAAGAAACAGGTTTACTTTATTGGCAGCCCGCGCACATTACGTCGACCGGTCTTGTCGCCAAAAAAATATTTAATTCTGTGACGTCAAAGAACCCCACCTGGATCGAAATTTTCGTTCCACAGCGATTCCACCGCTGGACGTTAAATAGCCCTACTCGACATTGACTCTAAGACCTGCGCCTTGACCCGCACCTGATTCGACCAATGTGCATCTTTGTAAAACATTATTTTTAATTGGGTGAAAATTTTAAAGAGATAAATAAGATGAAAATAATAAAATGAATATGTACTAGGGGAGAGATTCTTAATGTTGTGCAGGACCAGATATAGCATTGGTCCCATCAAATCACCATAAATTGAGACTTTTAAAACCAATATTTAAACAAAAATAAATAACATATATAAATAAGTATTAATTTATGTCCAAAATTTCACCATACATTGACTGGGCCCACAATTGTCCATAAATAGTATTTTACTACTTAACACTGTAAACCATATTGACCCAACTAGAAAATAGCTAAAGCCATAAAGGCTTCCAAAATGGTATATTCCAGAAGTACAAAGCAGCAGTCACTTCAACCCCCACTCATTAGAACTGCAGCTTTGCATCCCAAATAAATATGCCCACCTGCACATAACAAAAGGGAATGTATGTTAGCGATAATTGCTGTGTTGTTCAACAAATAAACACCCTATGTTCAATAAATGACATCCAATCCAATAACATTTAAACCCACTTTGTTCAATAAATGACACTCAGACCCAATAACTGCAATAAATGACACCCAACTCCCTCTATTTCTCATTAAAACAGATCAAAGCACATGGATCAACAAATAACCAATTCCCAACCATTAAATCAAATCAAATTAAATCCGGACCACACATTCAAAATGAAGCCATTGCAATCCATGTGCATCCATGTCCACCAATTAAATTCAAGTGCCAAAAACTATAAAAGAAGTCCACCCACTGTTGAAGTTGCATCTTATGCTTTCAAACTATTCAGCGAACTTGAAGACAACATCACAAAACAGTTGCCAATATATCCAGGTTAGTTATATCAATTACAACTCATTCTTCTTATAGTTCTGTTTTCATTGTTTTCATTTATCAGATTTCTTACATGATCTGTCTGGCCATAACTGCTAGAAGGATACCTGGATGGTTTCACAAACAGCCATTGAAAGTCATTGTTCTTACAGTTCTGTTTTCATTGTTTTCATTTATCAGAGTTCTTACATGATCTGTCTGGCCATAACTGCTAAAAGGATACTTGGATGGTTTCACAAACAGCCATTGAAAGTCATTGTTCTTACAATTCTGTTTTCATTATTTTCATTTATCAGAGTTCTTACATGATCTGTCTAGCCATAACTGCTAAAAGGATACCTGGATGGTTTCACAAACAGCCATTGAATAAAAAGTAGGTTCTAAATATAGCTATTTAGAAAAGTTAAAACCATTCCTTAAAATAAAATAAAAAATGAATGCCTTCAACATACTTAATTTTTTCAGTTCAATTTTCTAAAACTTTTTATGACTGATAAGTCCATTCCAAAGCTGATCACAGCTGCAAGTTGTTCCCAACATAGAATTTATGCCTAGAATGGTGGCCATGGACTGTAATGGAGAAGTTGCAGTACTGAGACATTTTTCGCAATGCCAAACAGCAAAAAAAAATGGAAAATGATATTTGAAACAACTATCATAGAATCCTAATTGAACCCATATAAAAGTTGCTAAACTGATGAACAGGCAGGCAATTGAGAGACTACGAAGTAATTTGCAATGAGAGACTATGAAGTAATGCAATTCGATTTCCTGTAACATAAGTAATGCAATTTGATTTCCTGTAACATACATGTTGATAATTTCCTGTAATAAAGGAAAAGTATTTTCGCAGAAGTAATAAAGCATAATTTACAAATATCCTAATGTCTAAATGCATGCAATAATTTTACAGGATGTTGCATCTATGGCAAAGGGAAGTTACTTTACTCGTACAAGGAGAAGTCGCAGGAGAGTGACAAGGGGTGCGCAGCTGCGATGCACATCGTCTGATGAGGACATGACATCTGATGTCAATGCCAACAATGCACCAGGGAACATTGTTGAGGATGACCATGTGACAACAGCGGATATTAACACGCCATCAGCCACAGAACCACTATCAACAATAGTCCAAGGAGCAAGCTCAACTAAAAAGATCAGTGCTATAAGAGGATGGACAAAAGAACAAATGTTAGTTGCAATTGACGACATAGAGTTTAATGGATACTCAATTCGGGCATCTGCAAAAATACATGGTATTCCTCCCTCATCAATACATTATTGGATAAATCGCTGACTCATACAAAACGTACAGGACCTCTTACAGTTATGATTGAGGAGGAGGAGACCGAGGTGGTTGAGTGGTGTAAAGAGATGGCCCAATTGGGACATGGGCTAGAGTTGATACAACTCAAATCAACAATTGCTCAAATCTGTCAAGGGAGGCCAAACCCATTCAAAGATGGGTTTCCTGGTAAATCATGGTGGTTTGGGTTTAAAAAAAGGCATCTAGAACTTGTATTGCATACTGCTGAGGACCTTGACAGAGCATTAAATTTGCGCCCTGCAGTTGTGCAAAAGTTCTATGACACACTTTCTAGTGCTTACGATAAACATTCTTATGGAGCAGACCATATATGGAACTGTGATGAAACAGGTTTATAGGCAGGGAGGAATTGTGGCATGCACGTAATTGCCAAGAGAGGGAACTGAAATGTGCCAAAGATTTTGCCCAAGAGTAGGGAGTGGATAACTATTTTATGTTGTGTCAATGCAATTGGTACTTCAGTCCCAGGATTTTATCTATTCAAAGGTAAAAATCAACTAAAAAACTATATACAGAACTGTGAACGAGGTGCATGCATGCCTGCACATCCCCATGCATGGATGACTAAAGAATTGTTTCTAAGTTGGCTTTTTCACTTTGCTACATCGGTACCAGGTGGCGTCTCGCCTAATAACAGACACCTTTTGATATTAGATGGCCATGGGAGCCACATGGCTGTACAAACAATTGAGGAAGCAAACAATTTCGGCATCGACTTGTTGACATTGCCCGCTCATACCACTCACAGACTGCGACCCCTTGATGTTAGTGTGTTTGGCCCTTTCAAGAACTATTTCAGGTCGGAGCACGCTGCATGGATGGCAAAGAATCCAGGGGTTGAGGTGAAAAGGTTTGAGCTAGCAGAGCTTGCAAGTAAAGCTTCTAAAAGGGCTTTGACACCATCAAATATCAAGGCTGGCTTTAGGAGGACAGGGATCTAGCCACTGAACTATGATGCTCTTATGCATAATACTGGTTGTAGCCAAGCGTTTCATGTGGATGGTCAGGAAGATCATTCCACCAACTCAAGAACATGAAATTCCTGTTGCTGATATTGTTAATGATATTGTTGAACATGCAGTTGACAATGACCAATTGACATTGCCAAGCCAAGTAACCCCACCTTCATGGCTAGCAGAAGCAATGATCAATATGAATGCACATAGTGTCTCAGCAACCAATGAAGAAAGCATGAACATGCCCTCACAACCAGCATAATTGAATAGTGAAATTGTTCATTTTTTTGTGGACAATAGATCAATGGAAGAAGATGAAGGACATAATGAGGCATCAAATGAAGATAATGATATAGTTCAATCAGTTCCAACAGATACTGAAAGGGAAGTACTAAGTAATGACATGCAGGTGGTAGGGGTGGAGAAGACACTTGGACGGTTCCTAAAGTTACCAGTAGAGACAGTATCAATGAAAAAAAAGCAAGGTGCACCGGGTAGTCTTTGTCTGGGCTAAAGTTCACAGTTACTCACCTCAGAGGACTATATAAACCTGTTAGTTGAGTCTGAAAAAAATAAATTTGAAATGCAAGAATTAAAACAGAAAAAGAAGGATCTAGTCAAGGAGAAGAAGGCAACAAGGATTGTTGCAGCACAACGTCGAGCAGATGAAAGGATTGAAAGAGATAAAGCAAGGCAAGTTAAGGACCAACAAAAGAAAATGGCAAGAGAGGAAAAGGAAAAACGAAAGGCACAACAAATGCTTGAAAAGGAACAAGGGATGATCAATGATACAAGAATAGCTGATGAAACTAGGATTATTTCAAACTCATTGGACTCCATTGCAGATAATACACCATTATTCCAAGATCTCATAAACATTCAAGTTCCCCAATATCAAACTGAGGGTTTACCCACTTGCCTTGTTCCTAACAGAGTTGGTGTCAATTCTCTGTATGCTCATTACACACCTCCACTTAATGCAGGGGTCATTAGTGCAAATGTGAGGTATGGGTACTCAGTACCTGCATGGTTGGAAGCTGCAAATTGGAATCAATCATATGGCAACAATCAACCATTTCCTAATCAGCCCTTGACTGGTAGGCCAACCTACCTGGCTCAAGAAGGTAACTCGAGGAGTTTTGGCACTCAAGATTCTCAGGGCCATAAAGAATAGGAGTGTCATATGTTTTTGGTTCTAACCACATTATGATGTGGATTTTGGATGGATTGTATCCTTTTCTTGGCACAAAAACATTTTGGCTTACAACACTAGATTGTATCTTTTTCTTGTCACAAATTTTTTTTGGCTTACAACACTAGATTGTATCTTTTTCTTGTCACAGAAACATTTTGGCTTACAACCTAGTAGTGATTTCTTGTGGCAACCTAACTGTGTGTTGAAAAGAAATTTTCAATGGAATATGTCTTTCTGTAAAATATTAATTATGATAAAACTATTTCTATAATTTATTCTGTGAACTTTGTGTGGCTAGCTTAGAGGAATAAAGGAAGGAAAGAGATAAGTATTGAAAAATAGTTTCCTTCATTGCTGGTTAATTAGTTATACTCGAAGCGGCTGGGTTAAACTGTGTAACTATGGTTGTGTTGAAATAAAGTTTCTAGAACTAAATTAAGTTGCTGCAGATTAGCAAAACTATTTATGGCTTCTATTAAACTCGAACTGAAAACTATTATTTCAATGGTTGTAGCTAAAAGAGAAAAGGAAATTAATGAAAGAGGAATCCACGAGTAACTTTGTGAGATAACTGGGGTTAGTTTCTGGGCCAAGTCGAAAAGGTCAACAAGTTAGAACCGATCCCCGTCTCCTTGAAGGCTCATTCAAGAGGATAGAGCCTTCAAGAGGATAACTATTGTCCGGGTAAATCTCAGTCAAGCACTTCAAGATTATTGATAATTGATAGACCATGTTGCACTGAAATAGACCTTGGTAAAATCCCATCAGTCGCAGTAACCAAGATTCATAACAAAATAATCATTGGTCTATTGATATCGTAAGGAATTCAATAATAACATTCCATTCCAACTCTGGACAAGAGATAATTGCCAAAGGCTTAGGAAAATGGCTAAATACAAAAATCAAATGACCAAACAGTCTCAAATGAGGAGGCAATCTACCTCATAATAAGTTTTATTAAATGTCAAAAAGCCACCAATAATTTTATTCATTGAGGGTACACTTGAGAAATTGAGAGCACTCATTATCAAGTTGCATATGAAAAAGGCTAAATACAGAAATAAAATGACCAGACAGTCTTATCTCATAATAAGTTTTTGAGAGCACTCATTATTAAGTAGAGTAGGAAAAAACCTTCAAATTTAAATTCAGATATTCAAAATCCTAATTCCATGTCCAAACATAGATCACTAAAATAACAACACCCCATCTCTATATTTTTTTCCATATGAAACCCTTCGAATTCAAATGCAGGTTCCAGGTCCTAGATCACTAATATGAAAACCTTCAAATTCAAATTCAGGTTCCAGGTCCAAACATAGATCACTAATATAGCAACACACCCCATGTCTAGATCTCCACCACCACATGACTAGAGAGTCACATCCAATATAATTGTTGTAAATATGTGAATAACCTAAATCCTTAAGCAAATGAAGTTTAATCATCCTCCTATGCATTTCTAGCCAATAACCATACCTAAACCCAAATCTCTTCTCAACCCCACAAAAAACAGGACACAAAAATTTCAATTGAGGTGGCTACAAACTACAACAGTTGAGTAAAACTGGCATCATTTAATCATCTTCTCCACCCCCAAAAAAAACAAGATACAAAAATTTCAATTGAGGTGGCTACAAACTGCAACAGTTAAGTAAAACTGGCATCATTTAATGATCTTCTCATCCCCAAAAATAAACATGACACAAAAATTTCAATTGCAGTGGCTACAAACTGCAACAGTTAAGTAAAACTCGTATCATTTAATCATGCATATATAGAACTGTACATCAAGATAGCCAGGGCATGAAGCCCAGCTATGGCAGCCCATCATCATGAACAAAATTTTCATGTAAACTAATAGAGAAGGGGACAAACAAACAATTAGAAATGTTATATACAGAGACAATTATGAAGGCTTGTTAACATCAGAGAACCTGAACACATTTTATCTATTGACAGACAAAGCCTGTGCTCTGTCCTTGATGCCAAGAGGAGAGGGAATTGCTAGCCTAGAATTAGTACCAACAAAGGCATCCTTCATTTGAGAAGTGAGATGCCAAATCGCCATGCGATCTCTGGGTGTTATTTTCCCTTCCCCTATTATCTTTAAAATATAGTTGACATCTATTTATAAAAAGGAAAAAGATAATGAAATTTGTATTATAGGATTCTGAGGGCATTAGGATTATTATTTCAGTCATTTTTCAGATTCGATAGGGTAGATTCAAAGTTGCGAGCAGGCGTAGAGACTCTATGCAAGAGACAAAACCAACAATTAAATAATTGTAAATTGACCAAAAATTGCCTAGGAAGAAGAAAATTTCTCATTAACAAGAGGAATATGCCAGCAAAGCTACAGAATGATTTGTTGTTGTTCGATGAACGAGAAAACCAATCTTCTAATTCAGAATACTATTACAGACCAATAAATGAAATAAACATTGCAGAAGTGGCAACACTGGATATGAACAATAGACAAGAGATAATGGCCAAAGGTATAGGAAAAAGGCTAAATACAGAAATCAAATGACCAGACAGTCTTATCTCATAATAAGTTTTTGAGAGCACTCATTATCAAGTAGAGTAGGAAAAAAGATAAATATGGCAATAAGAACCTAAACCAGAGTCCAATAAGGGTTTCGAGGGTTTGTTTGGGGACATTGCTGCGATGTTCCATTTTCCCTTTGTCTTTTTTCTCGGGGCCAATTGTTGGGTGAAGCCCTCCACCGAGGATGGCACGGGATGGTCGAGGATGGAAAACCACCTAATACCTCACATGTGAGCACCCTCAACACTTATGTGAACATAGACCAACACATAAAGGACTAAAAATGACTCAACTGGCATAACTATTCTGTAGATATTCGTAAACTGCACCAAGAAACAGAAACAGAGGAGAACAAGGTCAAGGCCATTCACAAAGCATACTAACCGTGCTTCTTAGGAATCTTTCATTTGCCATTGAAACTCTGCAAACGGCCGAGGATGGAAAACCACCTAATACCTCACATGTGAGCATCCTCAACACTTATGTGAACACAGACCAACACACAGAGGACTAAAAATGACTCAATTGGCATAACTATTATGTAGATATTCGTAAACTGCACCAAGAAACAGAAACAAAGGAGAACAAGGTCAAGGCCATTCACAAAGCATACTAACCGTGCTTCTTAGGAATCTTTCATTTTCCATTGAAACTCTGCAAACGACCGAGGATGGCACGAGACGACCAAGCAAGATAACAGTGAAAATTCACAAATACCATCATGAAAAGCCACAAACAACATCAAAATATCCACAAAAACCATAAACCCTCAAAGCCTGCCATAGAAAGTTTACAAAAAATCCAAATAGAGTTGTTTGTGTTGAAAAACACAGAGAAATTGCTGGTAGGATTAAAATCCTACCGGATATAGGCCATGGATGATCGCTGACCTGAGCTCGCCAGACCTTCTCCACACCTGCAACAACCTTTTCCGCACCTGCAACGAGAAGAAAAATCCATTAGACAACAGAAAACCACCAAAAAAACCAACACAGAACAACAAATTAAGCAATTACCTGTTAAAAAAGACCTTCCACCTCGAGCTCGGTAAAATTGCAACCGACTCCTCCCCAAACAGTAAAAACTACGAATAAGACCACCACCAGAGAAACCATAAACAATCGGCGGTCCAGAACGACCAACAAATCCAGGCGGAAAACCACAAGAAAGGCAGAAACGATGTTCCAACCACAAACCCTAAACCTCGAACAAACATTTGCATCAGTACCTTCATACCAGACGAAGCGCGCAGGTCCACAAACCCTAAACCTCGAACACACGTTTGCATCAGAACCTCAATACCAGAGGAACCGCGCAGGTTCTGGGGCCGTCCCGTGCTATCTTTGGTGGGGGGCTTCATCCAACAACTGGCCCCAAGCAGAAAGACAAAGGGAAAATACAACATCACAGCAATGACCCCAAACAAACGGAGGAAATGGCGCGGACACGGAATTTTATGCGATGAGACGATGCCCAACACGAGGACCTCCACGGTGGACAGGTGTCATACTAGATCCATGCAGGTTGACATGTGGTTTTGTGACGTGGTGGGGAGGGCGCACAGGTAATGGCAGCCCTCCCCTAGTACAACCATATTAATAAATGTGGTTGATAAAAGTCAATGATATTAACAATTAATGTTATTATCAATAATATAAATATAAATATAAGAATCATATTAATAATAATTAATATTATATTATTATTATTATTAAAATCTTAATTTTGTATTTTTATTAGATATCATTTTTTGGGATTCAACTGCATTAAGTAAGTCATTCATCTACGATCATTTCTATGAGAGGTAGTCGTAACTAACTAATTTCTCATGATTTTTGAATAACTTGGACTTCCCAAGAGGTCACCCATTTCTCATGATTTTTGAATAACCTGGACTTCCCAAGAGGTCACCCATCCCAGATTACCTTTGGCTCAAGAGTGCTTAACTGTGGAGTTTTCCCCACAATCAAGCCCACTTAGCTTGCTACCCCTTTTGCAAAACCTTAGCAAGTATTGTGCCTCATTTCTATTTTTACTTTATTTATTTTTACTTATAATCCATTTACAATATAATGCATTTCAAATTTTAAAAGTAAAAATACAATTCAAAACATCAACCATAATTTTAAATTTCATAATTTATTAATCATAGAGGAACTTATCATGGCACTTATTAATATAAACAACATATTTCATAACTAAAATATTTCAATGTCATATTAAGTAAAATATTTCAATTTCAACTAATATGTACAATAAAAAGAATTAAATTTTCATGGTTAAAACATTTTTAAGCATTTCAAGTAATGTTATTATTTTATATTTGGGTTATATTTTTTTTGTCAACTTTATCTTTGAGATGCAATTTTTTTTTCAAATTTTGTATTTAAAAAAAAATACACAAGAAGAAATTATATCACTCTAAACATTTCTTAGATTTGTGATTAAAATGGACCAATATTGTTTTTTAACTAATAAGATCAGCTTGCAATTTAAAAATTTGTTATTGAATGATTGCTAACTAATTTTAGAGCACAAATTCATTCATGCTACTTTACCTAATTCTACACTAATCCTATACTTAAAACCTATGACACACCAAATTCATAGTTGAGCTACTTTTATACATTTGTATTTGAAAAGTAAAGAAATCTTCCATAAAACACTCCTTCAAATCATTAACATCTAAACCACACTCAATTATTAGATTTACATCGGACAAATAATTGATTTCGTGGAGATTCTTGGCATAAGCTGGTCAAACCTTGTACTCCTCACTCCCCTCGAGAGTCAAGGTCGGCCTAGTGATCTAATTTCAAATGCCCAAACTTCTCATAGAGGTTGTCCACCTTAGATTTGCCACTATCATATATAGGTGGCAACGTACAAATATATGCATGTTCAGACATTGGTAAAGCAAACAGGGAAGTAAGTTATTGCCACGATTATAAGAAAATACCTTGTTATATATGGTATGGAAAAATTTCTTATTGGTCGAAGAAGATGTAGCATTCAAAACTTGTAGCCCACATTCTTCTAGCGTGAGGAGAAGATTGGAGTAGACAATGTGATCTTCAAACACATAATGGATGGAATTATTTTTATGATAGTAAAGACGTAGGAAAATACCTAGTTATATATTTGTTTAAATATAAATGAATGTTATAGATAATAATGAGGAACTTATCATGGAGGAACTTATTAGAATTGGAATAATCTCAAATCCTTAAGAAATTGGTGGGTGGGGAGCAACTAGCACAAATCTAATTTTTTAAATTTATTAAAAGAAATGGACCATTTTGCTAAATAAAATTTGCTTATATAGAAATGAATGTTATAAATAATATTGAGGAACTTATTAGAATTGGAATAATCTCAACATGGAGTAACTTATTAGAATTGGAATAATCTCAAATCCCTATGAAATTGGTGGGTGGTGAGCCACGTGGCACGAATATAATTTTTTAAATTTATTAAAAGTAATGGACCATTTTACTAAATAAAATTTTCTTGTATACAAATAAATGTTAGAAATAATAAAGGAGAAACTTATTAGAATTGGAATAATCACAGATCCCTAGGAAATTGGTGGGTGGGAACCGCTTGGCACAAATTTAATTTTTAAAATTTATTAAAAGTCAGTACAACGTAACAAACTCTATAATACACTACATTCTGATAAACATTAAGAAGAATCATACCTTGAGCATATTCCCTTGAGAATCATTCGAGCCCTCAATTAAAAAAAAGTCAACAAATCTCCTTTCATCTAAAGTTCATATATATACGCCCATCGATTAATTAAAAAAGTAATGGTCCATTTTGATAAATAAATTTACCTATATATATATATATATATATAATGCTATATATATATATATATATATATATGAATGCTATAAATAATAATGAGGAACTTATTGGAATTGGAATAATCTCAAATCCTAGGAAATTGGTGGGTGGGGAGCCACCTGGCACGAATCTAATTTTTAAAATTTATTAAAAGTGAATGCCACCTAACAAACTTTGTAATACACTGCAGTGGTTGACAAACATTAAGAAGAAGCATATGTTGAGCATATTCCCAGGAGAATCAATCTAGGTCCTCAATTAAAAAAAAGTTAACAAACCTCCTTCCATCTAAAGTTCATATATATACCTCTATTAGCGAATAAACAATATAGATATTTGAGTAATCATTGTTGCTTAGAAATCTGTTTTTTTGGTATTA
The DNA here is from genome assembly GCA_031772625.1 of Pinus tabuliformis. Taxonomy (NCBI): domain Eukaryota; kingdom Viridiplantae; phylum Streptophyta; class Pinopsida; order Pinales; family Pinaceae; genus Pinus; species Pinus tabuliformis. The sequence goes on from CM062807.1 coordinate 510,348,369, forward strand.
TTTTAGAAATACCATGAGATATAGTTGTTATGATAAGAGATATCAAGGTTTAAGTGGAATTCTTAATAGTTAAGAGGGGTTGTGAAGTCATCACACGGTAAAGGGAAATGGTTTAAGGAGTTGAGATGTAATTTTAAGCATTTTCAATTAGATAACTCCCTTAACATCTATTTTGTGTCACATATAAAAAATTATATAAAAGTTCAAGTGGAATTGTTATTAGTTAAGAGGGGAGGGAAGGGGGCAAGTTTAACTAATTGAGATATAATCTTAAGTGTTTTGATTTAGATAATTCTTTAACATTTATTAGTATCTGTTGAGGTAAGATTTCAGTATTTGATTTGCTTGTTGATTATTATTAATTTAGAATTAATTAATACAAATTATAATGTTTAATTTTGTATAGTTGTATGTTTATGTGGTATTAGTATCATAACCTAATCACCTTGGATCCTAGGAATAAGAAATAAAGTCATTTTTAATTTAATATTAGTTTGAGGGGAACATGTGCCATAAGAAATAAAGTCATTTTTAATTTAATATTAGTTTGAGGGGAACATGTGCCATAGGAAATTTGGTTGCAAGAAAATGTGCAGCACATTAAGGCTAGAAATGGATAATTTTAATGGCGCTAACATTACATTATGGAGGCTCAATATATGATTTACTCCTAGTTTGATATATATACATTATGATATATGAAACCAAACTCTTTGCTATGAACGATGAAAATTGGAAAAGTGTTTGATAGAAAGGAAAGAAGCCTTATCAAAGTTTGCTTGGATAATTTAATGTTATGTAATATTTGTGAAGAAACATTACAAGAAGTCTTTGGAAGACATCGGAAAATTTATATTAGGATAAATCCCTAGTTAATAAACTTTGTTTTTATGAAAAAGGTTATATAAGAATGGGTAATGAAAATTTTTTATTTGAGCATGTAAATGTGTTGAATAATTTATTTTTATTGGACATGATGATCATAACTAGTATGTTAGAAGAAATTTTGTTAATAATAAACAAGGATAATCAAAATAAAACCAAATCCAATGGAGTTACAAAAATGTTTAGATGTTTAATTGACCTAAGCATTGGCTAATGATTAACTAACATGCCTCCTTTTGAAGCCAAAAAATTGTTAATTCCTTTTCACAATATGTTAGTTGGTTTTTTAATTTTGATGATGTGAGTGAATTTTGATGCCTATGAACCCCTAAATCACATTCAATTAGAATTTTAATTTCATATCGTCAACCAAAAATAACCAAAAAAATATTGATAAAAAATATGGAATACTTGAGCGATTTAATCTATTGGTAGTTGATACCCATGAAATCAATTATGTTTTCCACCACAAATATCTAGCCACATGTTTGTCAAATAAACATTCTGCTTGTTCCACTAAGAATCAAAATATTCAATCCATGATGTCAAGTAGCCTCAACGAGGATTGACCCTCGGCTCTATGTTGTTATGATGTTGACTGGATCAATATGCATGTCTTGAAAAAGTTACCTTTATCATTAATGTTCTACTTTATTTTTCTTACATATATGTCTGTATGGATAAAAGGTGTGGACTAAACAGTAATGTTGTACATTTTTTTGTACTTATCCCTCAAATTTATCTAACATGGATTCATCTATTAAAATAAATGACTTTATGTAATAAAGAACGAAGGCTCAAGAATCGAGCAATGTAAAAAGGGTGAAAAAATGCAAACTTTATGGAATCAACATCAAAATATAACTATGTTAATAAGGTTGTGTTAACAAAGAGAGACACTACATTAATATTAGGGAATTAAGTGAAATTAGACACCTAAGCGGGGTTATATGTAATATTTTGTTTTTTACTCTTTGTTGTTTTGGACTAGATTATGTATAAAATTTAAATAAACAATGATGATGATGGGATATAATGACCTATGTGTAAATGATATGAATATTTTATAAAAATATTTAGTAGGGAGCTCGAAGCCAAAGGGTTGGATAGTGAATTCCTAGGCATTTAATTTTGATTTCATATGCCATGAGATAAGTTACCATGGTATTCCCAAGAGTGTAAACATTATTTACAAACTTATATAATGGTCCAAGGTTGGTTGCTAAACGCACAATAGTGGATGTGAAGGCAATAAAAAGGAATAGAAAGGGGTCCCAAGGAGTTGATAAATGATATAAACTTTCTAAGTTAAATAAGTTTCCTAACCTCTACCTTGTTATATGTACCTTATTAAAAGACTCATTGCATTTAAGTGAAACCCAACATATTAAAAACCAACACAGCTAAAATTATTAGTATTAACATCTAAATAAACATAGAAGCATTAACTTCAACCAATTACTTGCTTCATAAAGTAACCTAAGGAAAACTGTGGTGTGAGAGTCCTACCTAAAATATTTAAAAGGAACACACTTATAATAAAAATGAATGTAGAAGCATTGAGCTCCAACCTCTTTCTCCCCTAACTACAACCAATTATTATAATACACTTTCATATCAAAAAAAAAAATTAAGGTTTGTTGATCTTAAACATTTTATGATAACAATGTTATGTAAATCAAATTTTCACAATATAGATTTATTTCCAAGACCATTCCTCTTAAATATAACCAATGTAAATCCATATTAACTCTATACCTATCATAAATTAAGAAGGACTAAATACCTCCAGGTGTAGTCATTTGCTCAAGTTTTTCACCTTAAAGGATTTGAGCCCTCTTGATGCTTGATAGATTCGAAGTTAAGATGGATCTAGAATGGTTTACACACGCATATATTTTTTAATATTATGGCCAATACAGACACCAAATTGGTGTATGAGGACCATTTGATTGTGAGACAAGGGCCTTGTCTCCTCAAAGAAATTTAATTGCTAAAGTCTATGGAGGTGTACATACTACATGTTGGCACTTGTAAACTCCATGCTAGTGATGGATGGAATTATGGTTCTCGCTCATAAGCACACCATTGAAATGTTTTAACCAATACCCATCTTAAATCTAGATCTAAACACCAAGAAGGATCAAATCCCTTAAGGTGCAATTCTTTTGTCAAAATTTACATGCTAAAAAATGTTTTCATCTTCAAGAATTTGGACTCTATTACCACATGATATATCTAAGTTTAAGATGGATATTTGACATGTTCCAAATATAAGTTGAGAATGGAGGGAATTTCATATCTCCCTAATGCACATACCATTGAAAAGTTTTAACTATAAGGAAAATTTTACTTTCAATTGCTTTGTGTGTGTGAGAGAGAGAGAAAGAGAGAAATATTGAAATATTTTACTTAAAGAGAACATTCAAATATTTTTATGATTGATATTAAAATATTTTGTTTATAATGAATATTGAATTTTTTTATTTAAGGTTAATATAGAAATATTTTTTATCATTGTTATTTCTAAAATTAATTGTGTAAATGGGTAGAAACATTCAACATTTTAGGTTCACACTCCACCCATCATCAAAGAAAAAACAAGCTAAAACCAAATGTCAAAAAAGAGCACCAAGGCTTAGATTTATAAAGAAAAGGGGTGTAGTCATTACGAGATAAAATTGGGTTTTAGGTAATTAAATAATTAATAAAAGGAGAAGCTACATAGGTGTAATGAACAAATAAGACCTTAGTTTGCAACACCCCTCCATCAACATAAAGCTCTAGATTTTCAAGAGGTAAAATTACCTCTTCAAGATGATGAGCCTCACTAATAGGTATATAACAAGGCCAATTTTTCCACCCTTCAGCATACATTTACCTCTCTCCTCACATTTGATTACACCTTTTTGACTGTAATGTGTTTATTACGAAGATTAAAGGATGTTTATCATATCTTGTGCCCTAACATGATTAATGTGCAGGAAAAGGCTGCATTTACTATGCAGAAGTATGTTGGAGGAAACTAGAGGATATGTAGGAGGCTTTTCCCCTACATTTACTCACCTACAACTTGACTTTCTCCCTATATTTTCTTACCTACAGTTCAAGTATCTATTGAGCAACTTATGCACTCAAATATTGTGAGCATCTCATGGAGCTAGATCCACCTTTTTAAGGATTTTGGAGGGAAGTAACCCTCCTTCCAAGGAGGCTTCCCCTCAACCATTTTTATATAAATAAGAATCCCAAGGGTTCAATTGAATTTGAATTTTTGGAGTAGAATAGTGACTGCTAGAGTTAGAAGTTTGTATTTGTCATTTTCATTTCTATGTACTTGAGCACCTTTTGAGATCAATGAGAAGCCTTCTATTGCCTTAAATATGAGTTTTTTCTAGAGGGCTAAGTCCCCTTGGGTTAGGGCCCAACACAACAACTCTAGTCTCTCTCATTTGTATGTTTGATTATGCATCTCTCTTTTTTGAACTTAGATTAGCAATATTTCCTTCTTTGCAAGTTTGGTTTATATGAAAAGTTGTCTTTGTAGAGTTACTAATCATCTTCCTTTGAGAGCATGGTTGTGAGACTTGTATTTGAAAGCACAAAAATATAGTTTCCATTTTTCATGAAGTAGGATGATCTTGAATAAAATTCAATTCATCCTTTCCTTTTAGTTTAATTGTCTGCAATTGACATTGTTAGCATGGTTTAGATGCTTTGCAAGATTAAGTAATTTTTGTGGTATGCAGGTCCTATTGTTGGATTGTAGGTTATTTCACTGTCATTTCCAGTTTCCATCCTACGATAATCTCCTTCCTTCCTTCCTCGTAAACTTCTTCAAAAACATTGTTCACTGAGAGTTCATTTTTGGTTTGTTAAAGGCCACCGTAAGCATTTATCTTTATGCAATATGGGCTCCCGAGGGGTACTAAGATTGGAAAGGACCTCATACAATATACTTAAACCTTTCACTACCCTTACTCACCTTCATATCACCTTTTTATCCCTCAAAATGCTCTCGTATTCGATCCTATAGAAAAACAGGGTAATCCTATAACATCTTGTAGCACCATGTAGAAGCTCTCCAAACTTGACCATAATTTCTCTTAAAGCTTCATTTTTCTTCCTAGCCCTTGATAATGCCTCTTGGGATTTGAAACCAAGTTTGAGGAAGACTAGAGACCACCTAGGACTTGTCTCTTCACCACTGAAATTCATTTACGCAATTAGGGTTAGTAAACAAGTTTATAAATTGAAAGGTACAGTGATGATTTACATTATTACTTTATGAAGCATTAAATGAACTTTGTTACTAGGTTATGATCACTTTTGAATGAAATGATTGGGAGTTGATTTCACGCTCTCTAATTTATTCAAGTTAGAGTAGGATTTCCTTCTCTGTTTTATGTTTCCTAAGCTTGGGTTTCCATTTCAAGCATTGTCATTTCTTGTAAATAAATTAGACTTTCCTTTGATGCAACATTTACATTTATACAAGTATATAAGAATTTACATTTCTGCAAGTAGATTAGAATTTACATTTCCGCAAGTGGATTAGCATTTACATTTCTACAAGTAGATAAGCATTTACATTTCTATAAGTAGATTAACATTTACATTTTTGCAAGCATATTAACATTTATATTTATGCAAGTAGATTAGCGTTTACATTTGTTCAAATAGATTAGCATTTACATTCCTACAAGTAGATTAGAACTTCCTTTTATGTAACACTCTTTCATTATTTAAAAATCTATATTTAGTTGATAGAATGGTCTTTGTACACCATAGTTTGGCTCACTGCCTTAGAGCAACTTGAGTAGAGCTTCACTTATTGTGCATACAACATTGTCACCTCTTAAGTTTGTATGAATCCTAGGTTGATAAATTAAAGCTGCTAGTCTTGGGAGTTTTAGCATTCTTGTTCCAATACTAGAGCTCAACACTTTTTGGCATCGTTGTCGGGGAGGTGTCCAAGTAGGTCTTGTTTCTTCTTAGATTTGCTTTCTTTTTCCATTTTAATTTTTCTTTACATCAGATTTGTTTATCCAAGAAAGATTTTAAAAAATGGAAAACACAAAAAAAAACATATTTATTTCATGCCTCGTATGGTTAGGGATAATCTAGGACATTTCTACCAAAAGCCCCCACTCCTTCCAATAGTCAGCCATCACTCTTCATTGGTTATTATGAAACTCCTACTCTGACCATAGAGGAGTTGGAAAATCCTTTAGGTAAGCAACCAGAGATCTTTGAAGAACCCATAAGGGAGGAAGAACCTTCATCATCTACCAAAAACATGGTTGAAAACAGGTAGACTATGCTCTTTCCTATCATAGAAGCAAATGGGGAAGCCATAATGAAGAATATAAGCCCCATTACTCTCCCACACTTCCATGGCCTAGCTTTTGAGGACTCTGATACATTCATGTTTGAGTTTTTTATGGTTTGTAGAACCTATGCTTACATTTTTTATGAGTAGAACCTAAAGTTGTTTCCTTCTAACCTCAAGGATGTAGCCTTATGTTGGTTCATGAGCTTGGAAGGAGGCAGAATCACCACTTGGGCTGAAATGCATCAATCTGTTAATGAGAAATACATGGAATATTTTATATGAAGGGAAACAAAAGAGGATATCTTTAGAATGACCCTAGGGCTAGACGAATCCTTAGAGGATTATGAAGAAAGATTCCAACTCAACTATAGAAGAGATAATTGTACTCTTGACCCAGAATCCTTGAAGCTTATACTTCTCTGGGAGATTAGGGAGAACTTAATGGAGACCCTTAATATGTTTTCTGGAGGATACATTTACCAGCCAACTTATTAAGACATTAAGATAGTATTTAGGAATCATTCTAGGACTGCAACGAAGAGATATAGGTCTAGTCCAGGCTTGATTAAATCTTCTCCCTCTACCTCAACTCTCAATCATGAAAGAGCGAGTATGGTAGAAGACTTTATGAGTGATATGTTGCATATCTTTTCCTTAAAAATGGATACCATGTAGATTAAGAATAAGAAAGAGGAGGCAGAAAGGGAACTAGCTATCTTTTTACCTAAATGCACCAAGAGGCACCCCAGAAATGAGTGCCCATTGTATGTCATTAAAGTCTGCTCTATATGTGAGGATAACCTTGAACCTGAAAAAATACCCTCTCTTCCAAGCCTGAAGATTGTCTGTTAAGGGGAAGAGGGTGTCTTGGAGTAGCTTTTCTTCATCAACCAAAGGAGGCCACAAGGCCCTCGACCATATCAACAAGGCATGCAAGGTGCACACTATCCTTCTTTTAATCCAAACCAGAGTCCACCATTTCATTCTTGGTATCCTCTATCCCATTCACCTTGGTCCACGCCTTCTATTTGGTCGACTCTCCTCAGTATCCTCTTAGCTTATCAATCCACCTTTCAGCCATATCAATGTCATACTCCTCAATGGGGAAACCCTTCACAAGGATGGAGGCCTCAGGAAGCCCAACCACTAGCCTTAATGCCTTCTCCTCCACATCAACTACAACTACCCCAAACTAATCCACCCAAGCAACCTCAGATGAATTCCCAACCCAATTTGAACTCGAACAATAAGTAGGCCCAATAGTTCTATAATGGGGAAACATCTTATCCTGCTTATGTTGTGGAGATCCAGGAGATCAACCTTAGGTGTAGGAAGGTACTTCCAAATTCCCACCTCCCTTCTCTGCCTGAAGATCTTAAAAAATAGAAGGAAGATAGTGCCCTTGAAGCCAATATACCTCCCTATCCTGAAAGGTTAGTCCAACCTAAACAACATACCCCAGAAGAGGCTGAAATTTTTGAAGAGTTGAAGAACTTGTGTGTTAAAGTGTCCCTTCCCTAAGCCATCAAAGATGTTCCCATCTACACCAATCTTATTAGGGAAAAGTGTTTCAAGAGGTCTGGAAGAAGAAAAAATAGATGCCCCCACAATGAATGTTGTTGGGTAGTTGGTTGATCTAATTCTTAGGAAGGTTATCTCCCTAAAGTATTTTCATCATGGTAACCCAATAGTGGATGTATACATTAAAACATTATTGTAGTCCCCAACACACTAATTGAACCTGGGGCTGCAATCAATGTCATGACTAAGGAAACTAATTTGAATCTCAACCTCCAAGGATCCTTGAGAAAGAACACCACAGTGATGCAGCTTGCAGACAGATCCATAGTAGCCCTTTAGGGTGTTATTGTAGATGTGATGGTATCCATTTACTATTGGGAGTACCCCATATTTCCTTGTCCTCCAACCTAAGACTAAGTTTAATGGGTACCCTCTAATTTTAGGGAGACCTTGGTTATCCACTATTGATGCTTACATTAGTTGTAGGATTGGAAACATGACAATTAAAAATGGGAAGCTCACAAATTAGTTTGTATTATACCCCCCTGCTCAAACCCTTGTTGAGCATGACTTACCTTTGTGGGTAGAGGAAGAAGAAGAGGAAGATTTTTATCAGTCATCCCCCTACCTAGTTTATATATTAGACACTACTATAGGAAGTGGGCAGCAAGATGAGGATGACCTTATTGATGGCTTTCTGCAAAATCAACCTCTTATTGTCATGTCAATTGATGAGCTAGTAGAGTAATCCTTAGGGAAACCTAAGAAAAATCCATGGGTCGAACTATTCACTGCTAGTTTTGATTAATATCATGCTAATATTGTGGAAATCAGTTCATTCAAAACCCTGAAAATCAATCCTTCCCTCTCAGAAAAGCAAGAAGAGAAATCGCTCACTGTGTTAAGATAACATCTTGATTCTTTTTCTTGGGACTATAAGGATATGAAAGGGGTGCATCTCTTTGTTTGTACCCATCATATCTACATCAAAGTGGGATATAAACATGTGTTCCAATCTCAAAGGAGAATGAAACCTTCCCTTAAGGACATTATGAACGAAGATCTGGAAAAGTTATTGGATGCATGATTAATTTAACCCATTTCAGATAGCGAGTGGTTGTCCTCTCTTGTTATAGTACCCAAGAATAATGGGAAGTGGAGGATCTATGTTGACTATAGGGAGCTCAACAAGGCTACAAAGAAAGATAATTTTCCTTCCCATTTCATTGATCAAGTTTTGGATGGTCTTGCAGGGAAGAAGTTATTTTCATTCTTAGAGAGTCTTAGTGTGTATAATCAAATCCATATCATCCCTGAGGATCAAGATAATACCACCTTCACATGTCCATGGGGGACCTTTTCCTACAATTTTCTTCCATTTGGCTTGTGCAATGCCCCTGCTAGCTTCCAAAGGGAAGTTTTTAGTATTTGTTTTGATATTTTTCATGACACGGTTGAAATTTATAAGGACGAATTCAGTCGTTATGCAAATTATTTCCATAAATCTCTCTCCAACCTGTGGAAATTTTTTAAGAGATGAATTGAAATTAATCTCTCACTAAGTCTAGAAAGGTATGAATTTTTTATGAATGCGGGGATTGTCTTAGGTCACTTCCTCTCTAAGGAAGGGATCCAAGTTGACCCTAATAATATTTCCATTATCAAAAGGGCCCCTGTCCCTCATAAACAAAGGGATGTTAGAAGTTTCTTAGGACTAGATGGATATTATAAGAGATTTATCAAGGATTTTAGTAAGTTGGATTCACCTTTATTGGACACACAAATTCCAAGAGGAATTTGAGGAGCCAAAGGAGAAATTGACCACTGCACCAATTCTTAGGGGTCCCATTTCGACCTTTCCCTTCCACATCCACACAAATGCATTCGAAAAAGTTGTAGGAGAAACCTTGGGACAAGTGGAAGTTAAATTCCCCTATGCCATATATTTTATCAGTAAGAATCTATTCAAAGTTAAACTCAACTACACTATTACTGAAAAAAATATCTCTTAGTTGTTAAGCACTCCTTGAACAAGTTCAAGAATTATATCACCAAGTTTTTGTACATACTGATTATATAGACTTTAAGTACTTAATCAACAAACCTTATGTCAATTCTAGGATCATTAGGTGACTATTATTGTTGCAATAGTTTGATCTAACAATTGTTGACAAGCCAGGAAAGGAAAATGTGGTTGTAAATTTTATGTTTAGACTAATATTTCCCACAGAAAATGAGAAGATGATAGATGCTCAGCTTATAGATGATAACCTCTTTGTTATTTCCCTATTGTCTCCTTAATTTTTTGATATAGAAAATTACTTGGTTGTTGGGATATTCCCTCCTCATCTCTCCTACAAGGAGGAGAGAAATTTTTTGAAAAAACAATACCCCTTTCACTTGGATAGGGGAAAATATTTTGATATTGGGACCAAATCGGATCTTGAGGGGGTGTGTAAGGGATGATGAAGTCTTTGAAATCCTCTCAGCATGCCATGATGGTTCCTATGGGAGCCATTTTGCTGCAAAAAGGGAAACCTTCAAAATTCTCCATGCTGGCTACTATTGGCCTACCCTATACCAAGAGCTAGGAGATACACTCCTCGATGTGATGAGTGTAAAAGGATGGGAAAGAATATACCAAAGGATGGGAAAGCCTAGACCATAGGATGAAATTCCCCTACAACCTCAAGTGACTCTTAAGCCATTTTACAAGTGGGACATGGATTTCATTGGGTCGATTGATCCCCCATCTGATAAAAATAGATACATCATTGTGTGCACTAACCATTTGATAAAATGGGTTGAAGTAAAGGAAATAACAAGAACAACATAAAACAAAGTGGCATATTTTCTAAGGGAAACATATTTTATTAGTTTGGATTCCTAAGGGAGTTGGTCATTGAAGAAGGGGCTTAATTCACTTTAAATATGATTGAGTGAATCATGAGGAAGCATCATGTAAGGCACACAAAATCTACTCCTTATCATCCTTGGGAAAATAGGTAGGTGGAGGTGAAAAACAAATCTTTGGAAAGCATTTTGACCAAAGTTATCAGCAACAACAAAAAGGATTGGGCATCCAAATTTGTGGAAGCCACTTGAGCTTATAATACAACATGGAAAACCACTACTAGGTTCACTCCCTTTGAACTAGTTTATGGAAAAAATGTACTACTATCAATTGAATTTGAATTCAACACCTTGAGGATGGCAGCACAATTGGACCTAGATGTCACTAAAGCTCAGCAAGAGAGGCTACAATAGATCAATTCTCTTGATGAACTTAGATTGCAGACCCTCATGCATATTGAGGTGGTCCAATTGTAGAGGAATATTTGGCATAAAAAAAACATCAGAGAAAGGACCTTACAAGAAGGTGATTGGGCCCTCTTCATATGACTCTAGATTTAAGTACTTCAAGGGAAAGTTGATGACAAGATGGTTAGGTCCTTATTTGGTGGAAAATTGTCATGAGAATGGCTCTGTCCAGATCAGAGCAATTGATGAAGAGGGAATTCCACTTTTAGTCAATGGTTATTGGTTGAAACTCTACAATAAACCTTTACCAAAGGATGAGTTTACCAAATCAATAAGTAAGGAGTTGAATGTGATTAAGAGTCTCAAAAATTCAAATCCATCTACCTATGATCAACAGAAAAGAAGAAAACAAAAAAAAAGTATAAAGAGAAAAAAGGATAAAAATCCTTGGTGAAAACCTCCATGATATGCCCAAGGTAGGCTTTGGGACTGAAAACCTCCATGAGGTAGTCCAAGAGTCTGAAAAAAAATGAAGAAAGAGAAATAAATGTCCTTGAGTGAAAAACTCCTTCGAGGAACTTTGGGTAGCCCTATAAGCTGAAAACCTCCTCTGAGGAAGCCTAAAGGCCTAAAAAAAATTAAAAAATAAAAAAGAGAAAGGGAGCCCTTACATCATCTTGCTCACATTTCATTTTTTGCATTGTTCCAGCCACATTCAAAGGAGGATAGTAGACAAGAAGACAACTTCAAGAACCCACTTTCACATCCACCAAGCTAACTCTTTACATGTTGATGGGACTCTAAATTAGACATAAATCAAGGCCCATGTGACCATCCTTTAGAACATTAAACCTCTCTTTTTGCATTAGATGACATATTTTTAACTTTAATATGTTCATTAGGAAGGTTTAGAGACAATTGCATATTTGTGCTTAATATTATTTATTTTTGTAGAATATTGTGAGAATATTGGGAAGATTATGAAGATTTTGAGGATGAGATAATTTAGGGACTTTCTCCCTACTACAGTAGGATAAATATTGGATAATAAATGAACAAAATATCATGAAATAATTTACAAATTATGGAGCTCCAATGATTGAGAAAATCTAGGAATATGTTCTGAGTCATTTATTGCAGATTCCTAGTGTTGGGAACTAGATCCATTATTCGAGGGATTTTGGAGGGGAAAGCTTCCTCCTTACAAGGATAATGTTTCCTCATCACTTTTTATAAGTACCAATTCGAATTGTCCTCTAGGGACAAGTATTTCTTAGTCTTCTTTTGGGGAAAACTTGTATTTTTGCAGTCCCACTTTCATTTCTAGCAAGGATGTACTTGGATTGATTCAAATAATGAAGTTTGGTGTCATTTTTAGCTTCTAAATATTAGTCTCCTTCATAGGACTGTGAGTATCCTTGGGCTTGGCCATCCCAATATCTTCAGAGACCTTTTGTATAATTTTCTTTTCTTATTTTCACTTCTTATTCACATGCATCTCTTATTCTTGTTTTTCTTATTTCTGCATTTAGTATTGATGCTTATTTTGATGTAGTATTGGGTTAAATGATTAAAGTTAGTTATTTTAAAGGTTATTTATAGATAAACAACCATGATGCATCCTTATAAAAACTTTTAAAATCCATATTCATCATTGAGATACTTGGATTAGTTTATTAGTTCACAAATCTAGAATATTTGGAAGTCCCTTGTAGCAAAAAAGTAGCAATTTTTTGCTATTTTTTAGAACATGTTAATGAAGTTCAATTGATTTGATTCCACTTGAATTAGGTAATAAAAAATTTAAGTTAATAAAAAATTTACCCCAATGAATTTTCACTTGATTAGGTTATGCATTTGATAAATTAACTAGTTCACTAGTTCTTGAATTTCTAGTTTTTAGAGTAGTAATTTTCTGCTATTTTTTAGCACATGTTAACAAGGGTATTTTGGAGTGATTCTACTTGGAATGGAGTCATAAGACATCCTAATTAATAAAAAAATTGTCCCATCCCATTTTCATTTGATTTACTTGGTCATTCGGTGAATTATCTCCTCCTGTAGCAATTTTCTTTTGCTTGTAGCAATTTTATTTCACCTATGGCAACCTCTTGTAGCACTTTTGTAACACGTATATTGACTTAAGCGGGCCTGACCCAATTTCAGAGTTATTTGCGCCAACCAAGAAAACCCTAACTTCTGGCCCTTTCAGCAACAACCTGTATAGCGCAGGCTGTAGTCTAACCCGAAGCAATATTAGGGGATGCTAGAACCAGGTTTCTGCACCCAGAGACCATGTGATGTGTATTCCTAATCCTTTGTAGCTCAGATATGCTTTCGCTTAGATCTATACCTTCCTAAGTCTATTAGTGCAAATATATTCAACTATCCTCCAAGTCTTCATGAAGGGATGCGAATGGGCCTATTAGACCTAAAAGAAGAAGATTCACAACTTTCGCTTAATAAATAACAACCCTAGATCTACCATCTTGCGTATCTACCCGATTCGAATAGTTAGTATAAGATCTATTTCAATATCTTCGCGGAAACAATTCATCACATTCTTCATGCATGAATATCAAATATTTAATAGCTTCGTGTAGAGAATACACTTTATTTCATAAAAAACAGATCATTAAGCAACAATGCATAAACTTAAATAGAATTAAGAACAAGGCACAAATATAATAGATTTGGTCCAAAATCAGTCTTTATTAGATTTAGCATTCAAATTACAAACTTTTCCACCCTCTGCACCCAATTGCAGGGGCCTATGCACTCAGCTGCGAACTTCCCAAGTTCTCCGCACACTCTACTGCAGGAGCCTTCCCCTTTTGCCTAAATATAGGAAACACAACTTTCCTTCCTTAGCACTTTTCCCTCGCACTTGTTCTTCCCCAAATTTATATTTCTAGACTCGCTGTGACTCAAATATTTATAGCCTTTCTATTACAATACCATGGCCCGCGGCCTATGGGTGAATCTCAAAACCATCCTATCACTTACCCATACAAGGGGCTAAAGCCCCTTTGACTCTTGCTTAGTTACACGCTTCACTTCCACATTTCCCAAAGACTTTACATTATTTACAAAATTCTACTCAGAAATTGATTAAACTAACAAAAGTTACCCCTAGGGATCCTATCCCAACAGGACCCCAACACAAATTTGGTGACTCGCCCTCGAGTCACTCAGCTAGCTTCTCTACTTTATGGCAGAGCTCACTAAAATCATACTTCAATGCTTCCAACTCCACAATGCCTTGTACTGCAGCTTGCTTCACCTCTTCGACCAACTTTTCTGTAGTTGGTCCCTCTATCACACGCTGCATGGTCCTATGAGTTTGTTGCAGAGCTTTTAGTTTCTCCTGAATATTCTGGGAAATCTGGCTGGCCTCTTCTGTCCAATGTTGAAGTCGAGCCTTTAGAAATGATTCTTTTTTCTGCAATTCATGTACTTGTTCCTGTATCAACTTCCCTTCCTGCAAGCACACAAAGCGCTGGAATCGCGCCAATTTGCGCGCAGTCGCCCTGATCTCATCATATTTCCGTTGGGCCTCTCTAAATTTTGTACTTAATCTCTACAAGTTTGGGTCCTCTTGCAAAGTGTCCCATAACTCCATGCCATTATTAAAAAGTAAGTCACAACCTTTGACTGCATTCTCTAGAGTAGTCATGTGCTCCTTTATGGCTACGTCGCGCTACTCCTTGACCTCTGGTGCAGTAGTGGGTTGTAGCTTCAGCTGTAATTATGATATCTTCATCTGGAAGTCAAATGTGACTCTGCCTATCTCATCATTTAATTCTCGGACCGCAGTAGCCAATTTCGTGACTTTTTTGTGATTGCGGCATCTTCTGTAATATGTAATTTTGGGACAGAATTATATGCCTATGTAATTGTTGCTTCTAGGCTCTGACTTCGTGCTTCTAGCTCTTCCTTTTATTTTAGTGCTTGAGCCTTCTCAATGAATATTCTTTCATTTTTTACCTTAACCTAGTTGATTACTGCAAGTTCCCACTGCTCTCTGATTCAAAGCTCATCCTATACCCCCTAATGAAGCGGATGCATGGTTTGAAGTGGCAGTGCGGCTAAGTTCACCCCTATGTCATTGATCATGTCAAGTAGAGCACGATATTCCACTGTTTCCGCGTAGACTAATCCCTTTGGTAAGGATATGACTCTGAGGTCCATAGCCCTTTCTGTCTCCACTACACTCTTGCTTCCTTGTGCCAATATCGCTTGCACCCCACTCACTTTCCCTACGCTCACTTCAATCCTACCTGTTTGGATCTGCAGCTCGCACAAATCCTTTTGGATGCTCCCTAGCATCTGCATGTATTGCTTCTCAAGTTTTTGCCATAACGCCATTGTGATGTCTATAAATTTATCCCCAATTTCATCAAGGTTCCCTTTTGTGATGACCATTGGGTCAATGTGTGCTTGCTTGTCTGATTTGTACTTCTTCCTTGGACTGGCAGTTGTCTCCTTACTCTGCTTCTTCAATGTGAAGGGAGTACTCAACTCCTCCCCTCCATCTCCATCATGCTCGGATAGTTCGTGTTCGTCAGTATGCTAGGAAGTCGATGCTTCGACTTCCATTATGCCGGCGTGCTCTATCTCAGCACACTCTTTCTCGGCATGCTCTTTTTCAGCAGCTGCCTTAGCAATAGCTTCTTTCTTTCTCTGCTTGGCCAATGCCCACGTCGCTGCCTGTCGTGATTTTTTTCATTTCTGCACAGCTTTCATCTATGCAACAGAGCTTGCTCCACCCTGACTGGTACCTACACCAATATCCATGGGTTGTCACCACTCTGCTGGCAAACTCCCCATAATTTCTTACACATCTGTCTCCGAGACTAGGTATGGAAACTTGTGCCAAATATTCTTAGGGTCTCGCCTCGCTGGATCGAGACATTATGGAATTTGGCCTTAAACTTCGTGAAGGCCAACAGTTGCTTAAACAAGGTTGGAGACAACCTTGGCCGCTGACTTATCACTGTGCATAGGTCCCTCTCAACTAGTATCTAAAAAACCTTTGACTCCATCATTCACTTGAGATCCTTCATTGACCACAACGAAGCGAAATTCACTACCTCCATAAATATTCTTCCTACGGAAGAAATTGACTATCCTCAGATAGTCACCATGCTACCAATACAATTAGCAATAGGAGCTAGGCATAGTGAAATACCTTTCTCTCCTCCTATGCTTCGGGGAAGTTTGTTAGGAATTCTTTACATAGGTTCTGTGCCTAGTTGTAATCCACCCCCTTCGTGCATTGTGTAGCCAACGAAACTACTGGCATTGGAACTTCGTTAGTGTGACATTTCCTCATTATCTTCCTGGCTAGAATTTGGCCAGCAAACTGCACCACCCAGTCTTGAATTGAGTGGATAGAATATCCGCGTGACTTTTTTATCAGCCCAAACTCAGTATTCATTTTATCTGCCAGCTCCTTTTGTACTTAATCTCTACAAGTTTGGGTCCTCTTGCAAAGTGTTCCATAACTCCATGCCATTATTAAAAAGGAAGTCACAACCTTTGACTGCATTCTCTAGAGTAGTCATGTGCTCCTTTATGGCTACGTCGCGCTACTCCCTGACCTCTGGTGCAATAGTGGGTTGTAGCTTCAGCTGTAATTATGATATCTTCATCTGGAAGTCAAATGTGACTCTGCCTATCTCATCATTTGATTCTCGGACTGCAGTAGCCAATTTCGTGACTTTTTTGTGATTGCGGCATCTTCTGTAATATGTAACTTTGGGACAGAATTATATGCCTATGTAATTGTTGCTTCTAGGCTCTGACTTCATGCTTCTAGCTCTTCCTTTTATTTTAGTGCTTGAGCCTTCTCAATGAATATTTTTTCATTTTTTACCTTAACCTAGTTGATTACTGCAAGTGCCCACTGCTCTCTGATTCAAAGCTCATCCTATACCCCCTGATGAAGCGGATGCATGGTCTGAAGTGGCAGTGCAGCTAAGTTCACCCCTATGTCATTGATCATTTCAAGTAGAGCACGGTATTCCACTTTTTCCGCGTAGACTAATCCCTTTGGTAAGGATATGACTCTGAGGTCCATAGCCCTTTCTGTCTCCACTACGCTCTTGCTTCCTTGTGCCAATATCGCTTGCACCCCACTCACTTGCCCTACGCTCACTTCAATCCTACCCGTTTGGATCTGCAGCTCGCACAAATCCTTCTGGATGCTCCCTAGCATCTGCATATATTGCTTCTCAAGTTTTTGCCATAACTCCATTGTGATGTCTATAAATTTATCCCCAATTTCATCGAGGTTCCCTTCTGTGATGAACATTGGGTCAATGTGTGCTTGCTTGTCTGATTTGTACTTCTTCCTTGGACTGGCAGTTGTCTCCTTACTCTTCTTCTTCAATGTGAAGGGAGTACTCTACTCCTCCCCTCCATCTCCATCATGCTCGGACAGTTCATGTTCCTCAGTATGCTAGGAAGTCGATGCTTCGACTTCCATTGTGTCGGCGTGCTCTATCTCAGCGCATTCTTTCTCGGCATGCTCTTTTTCAGCAGCTGCCTTAGCAATAGATTCTTTCTTTCTCTGCTTGGCCAATTCCCACGTCACTGCCTGTCGTGCTTTTTTTCATTTCTGCACAGCTTTCATCTATGCAACAGAGCTTTCTCCGCCTTGACTGGTACCTACACCAATATCCATGGGTTGTCACCACTCTGCTGGCAAACTCCCCACAATTTCTTACACATCTGTCTCCGAGACTAGGTATGGAAACTTGTGCCAAATATTCTTAGGGTCTCGCCTCGCTGGATCGAGACATTATGGAAGTTGGCCATAAAATTCGTGAAGGCCAACAGTTGCTTAAACAAGGTTGGAGACAACCTTGGCCGCTAACTTATCACTGTGCATAGGTCCCTCTCAACCAGTATCTAAAAAACCTTTGACTCCATCATTCGCTTGAGATCCTTCATTGACCACAACGAAGCAAACTTCACTACCTCCATAAATCTTCTTCCTACGGAAGAAATTGACTATCCTCAGATAGTCACCATGCTACCAATACAATTAGCAATAGGAGCTAGGCATAGTGAAACACCTTTCTCTCCTCCTGTGCTTCGCGACAGTTTGCTAGGAATTCTTTACATAGGTTCTGTGCCTAGTTGTAATCCACCCCCTTCATGCATTGTGTAGCCAACGAAACTACTGGCATTGGAACTTCGTCAGTGTGACATTTCCTCATTATCTTCCTGGCTAGAATTTGGGCAGCAAACTGCACCACCTAGTCTTGAATTGAGTGGATAGAATATCTGCGCGACTTTTTTATCAGCCCAAACTCAGTCTTCATTTTATCTGCCAGCTCCTTTTCTCTGCTTTTTCCTCCAAACTCCTTGGCGGGGTCTGCCCCTTTATAGGGTAGCTTTGTAATTCTATGAATGAGCATATCAGTTATAGGGATGGGTTCACCGAGCCATAAGCACCCATCATGCACCAGCGCGAGTAGTTGGTGCACACAAACAGTGTTGATGATTGACTGGTGGAAGTGTGGCATGCAAAGCATATGTATTAATCCAGCCTACTCAACACCTTTGACCCATTCCATGGGTTCCAGTCTTGTGACCCAAGTTTCTTCATAGTAAATCTTCATTGTGTATTTATTGGTGTCTAGCTAAGGGAATTTCTCATGGTCGGTGAGATCCCTATCCTCCATCTTTAGTACCGGGATGTGTGCTAAGAACACACCTTTGAAAACTACCTCCTTTGGCAGCAGTGGTGTAGAGATCATGAATTTGCCTGAATCTGGGTCATTGGGTACCTTTGCCTTCCCTTTCCGAGGAGGGATATACACCAGGAGTCGTGTGATAGGTTCACCCTCCTCATCATCTAACTCCTCAACTCCATCACAGAGTTCCTCTGCCTCCAAGTCCACTAGTTTCTCTGGTTGCTTTTCCTTTTTCTTCTTTTCTTTCTGTTGAACCTCCAAGTTCTTCCTCGGTCACTGCCTCACCGGTGCAAGTTTCTTCTGCTTCTCCTTAGTAGTTTATTACTTCGGCCTAGGCTACCTCGATGTCGTAAGCACTAAGGGCGTAGCTTCCATGGACATTTTTTCATGGCGTTTCGCTTGAGAAACAGTGACTTCAGAACTTACTGGAGCATATATTTACTCGATAATAAGTTGTTGGCTAATTTCTGGCAGCTTTGCAAATGCCGAACTAGAAATTAATTCCTCCCAAACATGTCGATTCATATAAGGAAAACAAGAGGTCGTATACCAATTTCATAGAAAGCAAAGTGTTCTTCGGCATACCAATATGCTGATTTATAAGCGACTTTGAATTCAAATCTAGTCGTTCCCTCCATTTTCTTATCATAAATGCATCTTTGGCAAAATATCTTCAAATATTTGCACCATAAATGTCACCTACCTACTGCTCCTAATGGGATTTTTGCTATCCAATCATGAACAGTGACTTCAACGGCTACTTTTCAACCTAACTGCGTGACACCACCCATTATGGCATAGCTTACCCATCGCAGCTTCATCCATCACAACTTCATCTGTCACAGTGTCTTCCGTCGTACCTTTTTCATCCATCACGTAGCCCCGTTGTTGTATTTGTTTCTTCTTTGGGCAGTGTAGTTTAAAGTCCCGCTCCCCCTTGCAACTGCCTGGAGTGATAAGACTCTCCTACAACCATATAGTCATTGCGCGGGGTCAGGATCCCCTGTATACAGTTTTAGCCTACTTCCATCCACTTTCCAAGGGAATGGCTCCCCATTCAGCTTCGTGAGTTGAACTACGCCACCATCTGTGATTTCATTAATAACATATGGCCCTAACCAGTGCACTTGAAATTTCCCTAGAAGCTTCATGAATTTCCTGTCATATAGCATCACTAAATCATCCACCTTGAAAGCACGCAGCTTAATATGCCTATCATGCCATGCTTTTTCTCATTCCTTTTGTAATTACTGGTGAAATCTGGCAAGAAAATGGTCCTCTTCCAACTCCATCAGTTGGTCGAGTCATTCCTCCAAGGTTTCATGATTTGCCATCTCTGTCAAAGCTACAATACGTAGACTTGGCACAATATATTCCATAGGCATCACTGCTTCAATCCCATAGACCAACCTAAAAAATTTTGGTCTGTCAACTTCTTGCAGGTCATCCTATATGCCCATAGAACTGTGGGTATGCACACATCCCATTCATTCCTCTACGTGTTACAGACCTTTGTCAATGCGTTCTCCAATATTTTCTTAAACGCTTCCACCGTTCCATTTGCCTATGGGTGATGGGACATGTTCTTTTGGTGGTATACTTGGAATTATTTAAGCATCATGTTGATCGTTTCATTCAAGAAATGTGTACCCCTATCACTCATCAACACCTTAGGGCATCCAAACCGTGTTAAGACATATTCAAACAAAAACTTCACAATGGTGGCAGTTGTACAATCCTTCACCGGCTATGCTTCCTCCCATCTGGTTACATACTTTGTTGCAGTAATAATATACCGCGCACCCATCTTCCTTCCTGGTGGTTTTATTGGACCTATGAAATCAATAGCCCACTTATCAAATATCTGCAATGAAACTTGAGGATTTAAAGGCAATTCATCTCTTCACGAAGGCTTCCTTGTCCTCTAGCAAGCATCACATGCCTTACATTACGCCTTGGAATCCTTATGTAAAGTCAGCCACCATAACCCTGGGCGCAAAATCTTTTGTTCATTCGCTTTTCCTGCGTAGTGTCCTCCTATCACTCCTCCATGTGCTTCGGTGAGGATACTAGCGCGTTCAAATTCTGGAACATACGTTCACAATATTTCATCTTTTCCCATCTTATACAGATGACCCTAAATCACTGAAAAATTTGTAGAGCAGACTACTAATTCCTTCTTTTGTTGAGTGGAATATCCTTCCGGAGCTATACCTGTGATTAAAAACTAAATGATATCAACAAAATGGTCACCCGCAACGAACACCGCAAAGAGTTTTGCATATGGCGGTCTTTCCTCCAAACTATTTGGTTCTTCGCTCGTTTCAATCCTTGACAAGTGGTTTGGTCCTACATTTAGCCTTCCAGGCTTCACAATCACTTCAAATTCATATTCTTGAAACAACAATAACCATTGGCATATCCCCCCCCAACATAGGCTTATTGACTAGGTACTTCAGTGTGGAGTGATCTGTATACATTTTAAATGTCTTCCGAAAAAATAATGTTGAAACTTTTGCAGCGTGTAGACCATCGCCAGCCCTTCGCACTCTATAGTGGAATAATTCTTCTCAACCTTTGATAAAAAAAATTCTTGTGAAGGCTATCGGATGATCAATTTCTCCTTCTCATGCCTATGTTAATACTGCACCAAGCACAATACAATAAGCATCTACATGCACATGGGATTCTTTCTTCCAGTCTAGAAACACCAAAATAGGCACAACCACCATATTTTCCTTTAGCACATCCAGACTGCATTGACATTCTTCATCCCAACAAAACATCGCATCTTTCTTCATTAATTTTTCCATCGATGTGATTATCTGAGCATACAACTTGATAAACTTTCTATAATACTAGTGTGCCCCAAGGTCGCGTGCAGTTGTTTTACATTCCGGGGAGCTTCTAAATTTACAATCACAGTGATCTTTGCAGGGTCCACCATCAATCCCTGCTTACATACTACATGGTTGAGCAAATTTCCAAAGGGCACACAGAATATGCACTTCTTCAAATTCAGCTCGATATGATACCTTTGACATGTATCTAGCATAAGGCGCAAACTTGCAACATGGCGCTTCACCAACCCAAACACAGTCCAATCATCAAAATAAACCTCCAAAAATTTATGAATAAATTCCTTGAATGCCATGATTACTACCCGAGAGAAAATTTCAGGTGCATTCTTCAATCCAAATGACATTACAGTATATTGAAAGCAACCCCACTCCATCGTGAATGTTGTCTTGCTTCAGTCTTTCGAAGTGATCTTTATTCGATGGTATCCTGAGAACCCATCAAGAAATGAATAATCCTCATGTCCACCAACATTCTCTAATACTTCATCTGTAAATGGGGTTGGAAACGGATTGTGCACACATGTATTATTCAATTTTCTTAGATCTATGCATATCCTGATTTCGCCTTTTTGTTTCTTCTCTTGGACAACCATTGGGCTTACCCAATTGGATAATTCTACTAGTTCAATAATACTGGCATCCAACATCTTATCAAGCTCTTGGCACACCTTTTCTTTATACTTCGGATTCAGCTGGTAAGGTTGCTTCTTGATGGGCTTCGCGTCAGGCTTCAAAGTAATTTTCATTACACCCAAATCTCCTACGATCCCCTTCAGATCCGCAAACTTGTTGGAGAAATATATCCTAGTATTTGTGCAGTAGTTCGGCCACCTTATCGAATGTATCTTCATCCATATAATCTCCTATCTTCGTGAATTTAGCTCTACTTCAGATCCAATATTTACTTGTTTAGTTTTCAAAGGCTCTGATGTATCCAAGTTCTCAGTTTTTGGTCCTTTGACTTCATGTTTTCCTTCTGTCTCTGGAATGTTAATATTCCACGGATCAACTTCTTCCTCTTCAGCAGTCACATTTTAACATTACAACACATGGACCAACTGTGTACTCCCATTCGGCTGAGCCCATTTGACCAGTTCTTTAGGCATTCTGAATATAGCTTCTTTTATCTCCTAGAGCGCTTCATTAATGCATTCAAACTAGATTTATTCGTGCCAACCAACAAAACCCTAACTACTCGCCCTTTCAGTAACAACCTGCATAGCATAGGTTGTAGTCTCACCCGAATCAGTATTGGTGGATGCTAGAACCAAGTTTCTGCATCCAGAGGTCGTGTGATGTGTATTCCTAATCCCTTCCAGCTCAGATCTTCATTCGTGGAGATCTATACCTGCATAAGGTCTACTACTGCAACTCTATTCAACTGACCTCCAAGTCTTTGCGAAGGGATGCAAATGGGCTTATTAGAACTAAGAGAATTTGACTCACAAATTTTTCTTAGTAAATAACAACCCTAGATATTCCTTCATGCAGATCTACTCGATTCGAACAGTTAGTATCAGATCTATTTCAATATCTTCACGGAAATAGTTCATCACATTCTTCATGCATGAATATTAAATATTTAACAGATTTGCGCAGAGAATACACTTTATTTCATAAAAAACATATCATTAAGCAACAATTGATAAGCTTAAATAGAATTAAGAACAAGGCACAGATACAATAGATGCAGTCCAAAAATCAGCCTTTATTAGAATTAGCATTCAAATTATAGACTCTTCCACCCTGCGCACCCAATTGCAGGGGCCCACACACTCAGCTGCGGACTTGCCAAGGTCTCCATGCAATCAACTGTAGAAGCCTTCCCCTTTCCCCTAAGTATAGGAAATAGAGCTTTCCTACCTTATTACTTTTACCTTACACTTGTTCTTCCCCAAAGTTATATTTCTAGACTCGCTATGACTCAAATATTTATAGCCTTTCTATTAAAATACCATGGCCCACGACCTATGGGTGAATTTGAAAACCATCCAATCAGTTACCCATACAAGGGGCTAAAGCCCCTTTGACTCTTACTTAGTTACGCACTCTGCTTCCACATTTCACAGAGACTTTACATTCTTTACAAAATTCTACTCAAAAATTTATTAAACTAACAAAACTTGACACTAGGGGCCCTATCCCAACAACGTGTAAACTTGACCAGATTTGATCCAAAAGCTTGGTTTTCTTCTCTTAGGCTTGAATCATAACCCCTGGGCTCTAAATCCATGATTGAGGAAAAATAAACACCAATTAGGACATGTTGGTTTACAAAGTTAGGCTTATTTATTTGAATTCATGCTCTTAGGATTTCAATTAAAAGTTGTTGTTCTTGCCTAGGATTAATTACTTTTGAAAATAAAATTTCCATTTTTTCAATTAGTTTAGGCTTTTATTTCATGACATTCACTCCATTACATCAAATCAAAGGAAGAAGGACATGTTGTATGCTACACATATAGTGTTGACACCTCTTAAGTTTTTATGAACCCTAGGTTGATAATTTAAGTTGGTAGCCTTGGGAGTTGCATCATTCTTGTTGCAATACTGGGGCTCATCATTTTTTGGCACCGTTGTCGAGGAGGTGTCAAAGTATGCATTGTTTTCTTCCCTAGTTGATCCATTTCTAGAAAAACAAAAAAATTGCATTAGGCATATTTCATTTAAGAAAATTGCATTGCATTAGCATTCTTATTCAAATTTGTTTTTAATAAAAACATTAAAAAAAAAACTACTTCTCTAACACCAAACCCCCCATTTGATCATGTGGTGCAATAAGAACCACATCATCATCCACTTTTGTAGGTAGAAGAAAAGGAGGTGGAAGAGAAAGTAGAAGAAATGGATGGAGATGATGACAATGAAGAAGATCCTCTTGGATTTTGCATTCAAGATATTGATGTTAGTGTGCATACGAAGAACATCCCTCTACCTTTATTTTCCAACTTCCATGGTATGAGGTCAGAGGATCTGGAAACCTTTCTCTTTAAATTTGAAATTGTTTGTAGATATTATGATTACTTATTAAACACTCAAAAATTGAGATTGTTTTCGACAACATTGAAGGATAGAGCTCTTCAATGGTTCATGAGTTTAGGGACTAATTCAATAATATCATGGAATGATATGCAAAAGATATTTCTAAAAAAATATAAAGACCATGATCTTAAGGAAGGAATATTTAGAATGGCTAAAACAAAAGATGAGAGCCTTGAGGATCTAATAGAGAGATTCATGTATAATGTTAAGAAGGAAAAAATAAATCGTTTAGTATTTGACACACTAAAAACCCTCTTACTTAGAAAAATTGGAGATGAGTGGATTGATCTTCTTGATCTCACAAGTAGAGGTGATGTATACTAATTATCATTTGAAGAAACGTGTGAAACATGCAAACATATATCAAGAGGAAGGGCAAGATTAAGTAAATCAACATCAAGATCGGTAAGTCAAGTTGAACTTGGAAATTTGTTTGATGACTTTAAAACATAAACTCTTAGAAATCTAAGTGAGCAAGTAGAAATTTTAAGAATGCAAGATGAGGAAAAAGAATATGTTGATATTTGTGTTTTCCATGCAGAATCACACACTATTAAATATTTCCCATCATTACTAAGGTTGAAGAAAGTTTACCAAGAGGAAAATGGAGCAAGTAAATCACCAAAGCAATTATGTTAAGTATCTCCAAGAGGACCATGGCATCCCAGTCAACTTAGTATGATGCAAGAACGTAATTCATAATTTCAAGGTTATGCACATCCATCTAAAAGTAATTGGAACACACCCTTTCATTAGAAACCTTGACCATATCAACCCTAAAACCAATCTTGGAAACAAGGTTGGCAAGGATCTTATGGGAGAAATCCACAATATCCTCCATACCCAATTCCATGTTATCCCTACCATCCACCTCCACCACAACCCCAACAACATTCATCTCAAAGATCCACTCCTACTCAACTACCTGTACCACCATTTCCAAACCCACACAAGGAACCCACTCACCATGTTGAGGTACAACACTTCCTAACATCTCCTCTTGAACTCAATGGTATTCATCTTATCTCAAGAAGAGTATTTCAAAAAAAATATTCTCTTGATGTCATTGAAGGACAAGATTTAGAAAAATAAGATTCAAATGAGAAGCCCAAAGTATCATGGGCTGCACTTTATGAAGAGCAGACATCAGAACTAGAGATTGGGAAAGTTCCCTCATGTTTACCATCAGATCCTCCATGCATTCAAGAGGATAATATGAAAAAAGAGGAAGATTTGAACGTCATGGTAGAAGAAGACATGAATAATGATCCAGATGAGAAAGCAAACCAAGGGTATCCAAGCTATATTGAGGTTTGGTTCGAGAAAATCAACAAGATGGAGCATCACTGTCTTCTTCAACAATACTTTATATAGTCAAAGTCAAAGCATTTGGTCTCTAAAATTCAAGTACATGTCAAAGCATACATTTCGATCCTACACATGACTTTATTTGTTATCTTGATGTGCACATGGCTCCATTGGAAGTATTCCTATACTTGAAAGAGATTTCCTTTTTCAAGTAGAGTAGGGTAGAAAAAGAAATAAAAAATGAAAAACCTCATTGGTCAATGGGTTGGAAAAAAATATAAAATATTGGCTCGTTGATTGAAAACCTCCATGAGGTGGTCAATTGGTTGGAAAAAAAAAAGAAATAATATCCTGGGTGAAAACCTCTTATGAGGCAACTAGGCAGACCAACTAGTTGAAAACCTCATTGAGGCAACTAGTAGGCCCTAAAGAAAAAATGAAAAAAAAGGAGAAAAAAAGAAGGAAAAATGATGAAATAAAAAAAATATTTGTTTTTCTAGTTACATATAAGTACTTGCATGTAGGTACTCCTCCACCTGCATAAGGAAAAGAAATAAGTCAACGCCACAAAAAGAGAAAAAGAAAGAAATGAGCAATGAGGCAAGCAAAAAGTAAAAAATAATCAACCTTGGGCTTCTTACCTTCTGTGAAAATTACTCAAGAAGGACCAAGGACATGTCAATCCATCACCCTCAACCATTTCCATGACATTTCCCATCATTTCCAAGCCTTTCTCATGCTTTTTCCTCATTGTCCTAAAATGCTACAGGAGGGCTCTGTTTTGCTATAGGAGGCCAAAATACACAGAGAAGAAAATTATTTTTATAATATATTGAAAACCATGCATTCATTGGCTGAGTTGTTTCATGGAGAGATGCATATAGATTATGATAACATGCTCAAGGAATTTCAGCAAATTCTAGTGCACACTTTTCGAGAAATTGACTTCCATCACCTACAACTATTTTTAATTTTTATCGAGATTCATGCATATGTTGGCCAATATGTGTTATGGGGAGATGCATAAGGATTATGGAAACATGCTCACCAAAATTCATATCAATCCAACCTACTATTTGAGAGATGTGCATAAAACAATTCTACTACAAGACACTGTCCTGAAATGCTACAAGAGCTGCACAAAATGCTACAGGAGGCAGATACGATTGGAGGAATGGGTAGAAAGGTAATTTATTATTTAGGGAAGTTTGAGAGAGGTCCCCCAACACCACTTCCATCACTCATCCACTCAATCTAGCCAAAAATCATCTTCAAATTCCACTCTACCATATAAATAAATAAATAAATAAATAAAAATAAAAAAATAATAATAGAAAAATATTTCAATTTTTCCACCACCTACACCACCTCCTCATGATGTTAGTCCTATCCTTATACCTCCTATGACTTTCCATCAGTCCCACATGCAGTAATGATGTCTCAAAGAGGAATTAAATGGTTGCTACAAGAAGAGGATTTCTCCTATAGCAGCATGTACAGTTACAATAGAACCCAACATCAATTATTGTTTTCACCTATAGAGCAAAAGATCCAACCACCTTGAGCATCATGAATCCATTTCTGAAGTTGAGAAGGTGTACACCCTCCTTCGGAAGCAGTTCATCCACTCCAACAATAAATTGCAAACTGGGAAGAAACCTGCACACACAACAATTTTATTAGTCAAAGGATCAACGAGCTAAGAAGACCTGTGCAGAAGCAAGCAAAGGAAACCAACACCTTCAAGATCATCATATTATGAAGTCCATCTCCAGCATGCAAGCCTCTCCAGCAACCATCTAGTAGGTACAAGTATGCAATATTCCCCACCTCTTCTCTTGAGCGTGTTATGGTTAGAAATTTATTGTCAATGCATAGGAGATGAGGTTTTAAAAGTTAAGTATGGGTTAGCAATCTCAACCACACTCAACAAGTTAAGTGCAACTAACTCCCTCATACATGCGATGTGGGAAAAGACAAATTAAGAAGGGTGATAATTATGAGGAATGAGGACCAGATCACCAAGCGCACCGAGCCCACTATCACATAAAGAAATAAAAGAACAAGGCTCAACTTCAGTTGTATCAATGCTCATTCCCAAAACAGTCAGAGAGGCTCATTAAGGCATTGAAGCTTGAGTTAGATGCTACGAGGGGCTACCTAGGACACTACAAAAGAGATACATAGTTGATTTTCAAGTGCTACAGGATCAAGCATGGCTGCTACAGGAGAAACAATGCTATTATAGGAGAGAAAAACTATGTGCTATAGGAGACATAGTAGGTGCTACAGGATACAATATGTCTACTACAGGATTGTCCCAAGAGGAAAAAGGGGCCCTGTCTTGAGCATTAGTAGCCACAAAACCCTGGAATTTTGAAGGAGTTTGTAATGAAGGGGGTTCACTTGCACAAGCCTTCAGAACACATTCAACACCCTGTGGCATGAACAAATTTTGTTGACATGGATAGAGGAGATTTTCTGGAATCACAAGGTAAAATCCTATTGGAACTTGAAGAGACAACTAGGGATGGTTCTACAGAAGAAGAAGAGGAAGAAGAGGGTGGCAAAGAGAGAAAAAGGAGGTTAAGATAATAAAAAAATTGAAAGGAGAAATCAAAATAGGAGATAAAACGAGGAGAAAAAGGAGAACAAGGAGAAAGGAAAATTTTAGGGGCTAATATTCATAGGTGGGTTAATTTGCCATCTTTTTCAAGAAAAAATATTCTTTAATTTCCATCTTTTCTAAAAAATATTCGCCGAAATTTTATAGGATAAATTTTTTCTACCTTTAAAATTACCAAAATTTTATAAATACTATGTAAAATCATTAGAAACTTGGATATTTTATGGGAAATATCACTAAACATTTTATAGTTTGAATATTAGGGACTAGTGAGATTCGCCAAGGTTTCTAAACTTTAGGATAAATTTCCATCCTTAAAATTTTCCTTGACAAGGAGCCTCCAAGATCATTGAAGAAACCTCTAGGCCTTAAAAAAAAGGAGGCAAGAGAAACAAGCCAATGTTTTAGAGGAAAACATTGAGAAAGAAGTGGCTACCACTCTAGCAGCCTTGGGCACACCAACCAAGCCTAAGGAAAGGAATCCAAAGCAATGTCCTTTGTATTTCAAAAGAAGGAGAAGCACTAGACTTAAGCAAGGGAAGCCTCAATCTCCCTCAGCAACAACAGTAACAATTAAGGAATCAACCAGTTAGCAAAAGAAATAATTAGAGGGAAATAAGGAGCAGATTGAAGGAGTAGCCTCCCTCCAAGCTAAGGGGAAGTAGCCCCAAGCCTCATAGAGCAATCTAGACACCTGGGGAACCAAGACTAACCACCTACAAGAGGATTCTTCCCTGCTACATGAGAAAACAAAGCTTCTATAGGAGAAATAGAGTTTCTACAAGAAGGGACAATTTTTTTACTGGAGAAAACAGAGTATTATAGGAAAGTCTAGTCAGCTACAAAAGACCTTGATTTTGAGAAATTTCACCCCCAAAGGAAGGTTAAATACATATTTCTCCTTGCCATATGTGAATAAGGGGCCTGCAAATTTTTCATTTTCTTTTAGTAATACAGCCTATGGGAAAATTGTTATAAAATTTTACGAATAAAAGATGAAATGTGGATGTTTTATTTGAATTGAGCCTCATAAGAAAAGGAATTGCAACTATTTCTAGAAACAAAGAATTGCCTTGCCCATAGTCAAGAAGAAGAAGTAGACGAAGAAGTTGGGGAAGAAGAGGAAGAGGATGGAGCAAGAGAATATATGCCAAAATTCCTTCTAAGGTAACTTCAGATGTTAAGGAGGCCACTAGGGCCATGAATGAGGCATAATTAGGTCACTAAGTTGCTGAAAGGATGAAAAACACTTTCGTTAGGGGGTATGATGGGCCTCTAAATTAGACATAAATCAAGGCCCATATGACCATCCTTCAGCACATTAAAACTCTATTTTTTCATTAGATGAAATTTTTTAACTTTAATATGTTCATTAGGAAGGTTTAGCGATGATTGCATATTTCTGCCTAATATTATTTATTTTTGTAGAATATTGTGAGAATATTGGGCATATTATGAATATTTGGAGGATGAGATAAATTAGGGACTTTCTCCCTACTATAAGAGGATAAATATTGGATAATAAATTAACAAAATATCATAAAATCATTGGCAAATTTTGGAGCTCCAATGATTGAAGAAATCTAGGAATGTGTTCCCTGTCATTTAATGCAGATTCCTAGTGTCGGGAACCAAATCCACTATTTGAGCTATTTTGGAGGGGAAAGCTTCCTTCTTTCAAGGATAATGCTTCCTCATCACTTTTTATAAATACCAATTCGAATTGGCCTCTAGGGTTAGGTATTTCTTAGTCTTCTTGTGGAGACAACTTGTCTTTTTGCAACTCCACTTTCATTTCTAGCAGGGATGTATTTGGATTGATTCAAATAATGAAATTTGGTGTCATTTTTAGCTTCTAAAGCTTGGCATCGTTCATAGGAATCTGAGTATCCTTGGGCTTGGCCATCGCAAGAGCCTCAGAGCCCTTTTGTATAATTTTTTTTTCTTCTTTTCACTTCTTATTCACATGCATCTCTTATTCTTGTTTTTCCTATTTCTACATTTAGTATTAATGCTTCTTTTGTTGTAGGATTGGGTTAAATTATTGAAGTAAGTTATTTTGAAGGTTATTTACAGAGTCACAAGCATGATTCATCCTTAGAACAACTTTGAAAATCCATCTTCATCATTGAGCTACTTGGATTAGTTTACTAGTTCACAAATCTAGAATTTCTAGAAGCCCCTTGTAGCAAAAAAGTAGTAATTTTCTGCTATTTTTTAGAACATGTTAATGAGGTTCAATTGAGTTGATTCCACTTGAATTAGGTCATAAAAAAATTTAAGTTAATAAAAATATTCACCCCAATGTTTTTTCACTTGATTAGGTTAGGCATTTGATAGGTTAACTAGCTCACTGATTTTTGAATTTCTAGTTTTTAGAGTAGTAATTTTCTGTTATTTTTTAGCACATGTTAACAAAGGTATTTTGGAGTGATTCTACTTGGAATGGATTCATAAGACATCCTAATTAATAAAAAAAATTGTCCAATACCATTTTCATTTTATTTACTTGGTCATTCGGTGAATTATCTCCTCTTGTAGAAATTTTGTTTCACTTGTAACAATTATGTTTCGCTTATAGCAACCTCTTGTAGCACTCCCGTAACATGTGTAAACTTGACCAGATTTGCTTCAAAAGAATTTTTTTTTCTTATCTTAGGCTTGAATCATAACCCCTAGGCTCTAAATCCATGATTGAGGAAAAATAAACACCAATTAGGACATGCCTTTTTACAAAGTAGATTAGGCCTATTTATTTGAATTCATGCTCTTAGGATTTCAACTACAAATTATTGCTCTTTCCTAGGATTAATTCCTTTTCAAAGTAACATTTCCATTTCCACAATTAGTTTAGGCTCTGATTTCATAACATTCACTCCATTACATCAAATAAACGGAAGGAGGACACATTGTATGCTACACTTATAGTGTCGCCACCTCCTAAGTTTGTACGAACCCCAGATTGATAATTTGAGTTGGTAGCCTTCGGAGATGCAGCATTCTTGTTGCAATATTGGGGCTCATCACATGTCCTCCATCACTTCATTTATTTCTCAATTTTCCTCCATCACCTTCCTCACTTTATTCTATCTCGATCCTGAAGTGTGATAGTATTGTCCTATATTGCTACAAATTGTCCCAGATTTACTATAAGAATGTGATCGGTAAAAAAAGGTTCATATCTTGTGCTTTTCACTTAGGAACACTATGAGGGGTCCACCTCACCCTCATAATCCATTTTCCACACCTCTTAGCCTATCATCCACCCAAATTTCCACTTATTTCCATAAAAAATACTCATATTCATTCCTTCTTCCATCCCTTCTTCCCTAGAAAAAGCCTCTCACCCTTGTCAATAGAATGCTCATGAATCATCAGTGCTTTTATAGGAATTACCTAAATGAAATTGTGATCCTAGGAGGGTCTTTGTGACTGCTATAGGAAGACAAGCAATCCTGTAGCAGTTTGCACAAACCCTACATGACCACAACTAGAGCACCTGATTGAAAGAACAACCATCATGAAAGAGTTGGAGGGTAATTACTTTGATATTAAGTAGCTACAAGACCCTTTACAAGCTTCTACAAGGTCACTTTTCACCTACAAGTAAAAACATTTGATCCACATGTTGAAGGACATGTATTTTCAAGCTTCAACTAGTCAAGGATATTTCAAAAAGAAAGAAAAAGATAAAACTCAAAGAAAACAAATGCATGGAGCAATGAAAATGAGAAGATGACACCTTAGGTGACAAGAAAACCAACCATTACCTTTGTTCAAAAATAGCATGCAAACATCGAGTGATCAACACATAAGAAAGGACTACCAAGTAGGCACATGTATGAAAGACTCCTAAATTCTTCCTTTAAGTGCATAGTAGTCTAAAAATATTTTGAATGCATAAGGAATGAGGTTTTGTAGGTTGAAGGTGGCCAATAATATCGTCCACCCTCAAACAGTTAAGTGGGGTTATATTTCTTTCTCATCACATGTGGATAAAATGACAAAAGTAAAAAGGTGATTATTACAAGGAGTGGGCCAACGGGTCTATGGAGGAGTTTCAAAGGTTGTAGGTGGGGGCCAGCTAATACAGTGTGTTGAGCCCACTACCAAACCACAAAGGGAATAAAAAGTGGGCCTAAGCCTCATTTGTACAAAAGTCTCATTCCAAAAACGGTAAGGAGCCCCACTATTATTGTCGAGAAGCAATATAGCTACACCATGGGTCTCATGGGCTGCCATTGAGAAGCTACAAGGTTGAAGAATAGATTTTATACGATTCAAGTTGAGTGCTACAGGATATAGAGCAGGTGCTACAGGATCTTGACTAGTTGCTACAAGATCGTGCCGAGAGGTGGAAAAGAGCTTGACTTTGTGCAATTTTTCCTACAAAACCCTAGAGCCATGAAGGAGCCTCCAAGGGAGGGGTGAGTAAAATATTTTCCTCACTTTCCATGCACAAAAATCCTGTGGAATTGTTCGAATTTTGTCCATAGAAACATCCTATACCAAACTCCCGATAATGGCAAGAAATTCAAAGTCTAAATTTTCTTATAAGATAAGCATGATAGTGTAAGGATGAATTTGTTTTGAGTTGGGCATGCAAACTTTCTTCATTTAATCAGAAAAAGAGAACCATTCCTCTCATCTCTACTCTGAAACCCTAGGTTTCTCAGAAATTGATAATTCACAGTAAATTCCCTTGTAAAAACTTTGAAAAATATACAGTCGGGATCATGGGAGATGGTTTTAATAGAAGAGACCCCACATACTCATTAAGGATCCACCAATACCCTCCTATCAGGGACATCTTCACAAACCATCAGTGGATGGAGTTCTTTGAGAAATTCAAGGGGTTTGATGATGAAATTACTCATGAATTTGCAGTAGCCCTCCAACCTCAAGGGGAACATAGTGCCACCACCATTGTGAGGGGGCTTGTCATCTATTTAAATGAAGAAATAATTATCAAGGAACCCACATTGGCCCTATGATTTAATTGGTGCAAGGAGGATAGAACAAAAGCTATGACAGCAAAAAAGAACTTCTTCCTCCCTGAAGAGAAACCAATTGAAGATAAAAATGGAGTTAGAAGGGAGAGTCTTCCCTACACATTGTATGAAGTAACATATCACATCTTGAAATACATGTCCTTTGAGGGGAGGCTCATTTTTTTTTATGCCTATCAGTTTATGCTACCTGATCAGCCAATATTCTAGATAGAATTGCATATCCTAAGAAGACTAAGTGTTCCCCACTTCCTTCTTCTACCCATAGTGGAAATGAGCTAAAGGGTGAGAGAAGGGAAATATTAGTACATTTATCATCATGGGATCATAAGGCTCATTGTCATGGATTCTCTAGAGCATATCAAAGATCTTATGTCATGGTGTTGTAGCGGCTACAACCACCCTCCAAAAATTTTCCTTAGCCCGTTTTGGAGCCTCCCTACCAACCTTACACAACACTTTGTCTTGCTTCGTCAAGTACTCGAGATCCATGAGTTTTCCTTGCACAAAGGTAGCCTGTCGATCACAGTTGATCCATTCCCCTCACAGGCTACTCAACAGGACTTGGTCCAGCTATAGGCAGAGTAGCTTCCCCTTGTAAATTGTGCATCCTTGGAGGGCAACCAACCTTCCCTCCAAGAATTGTGCAATCCTCTCTGACAGCCTACTGGGCTCCAGGATTGCGTAATCCTGCCAGCCAATCCTCCTAGCAAGATTTGCCCAAATTTTCCCAGTAGCAAGCTGTTTAGCCCAGGATTTGCACAAATCTGGGTAGCAGTCAGCTGCTCTGCCTAGAAATTGCGCAAATCTCCTAGGAAATCAGCCCATCTCTGTTTCAGGGAAAAGTGTCTACACAAAACTGCTTATCCCACTAAGGTGTGGTAGCTACCTTAGAAACAAACAAAGTAAAGCTACTTTCGTTTTTCCTTTATGAAATATAGATGAGAGAAGAACAAAGAAGAACAACCTCTGTCTTGCGCTAATCTCCTAATTCGATTCCTCTCTCTCTTGATAGTCTTTCGCTACTTGCTCCCTTGTACACCCAACTTCACAGAGTACCTGTAAGATCACAGTAGCATGACACTATACAAGAACATGGATCTATAATCATAAACAATCTAGTATCAGATGTAAATTGACCATACAAATGCATAAAACATAAATGACACAAGAGTATGGAGGAAAACTTGAATAGCTTTTATTGATAAACAAGAAAGAGCCAAGGGAGTTACAACCAGTTGTTCTGACCCAGCATCATCCTCTCATCAAGTAAGCCCTTCTTCACCTCATACAAAGCTTAGATCACCCAACACTATGATGTTGTCTCAAGAAACCAACAACAATTCCTTACAATATGCAAAATTCCAGCCTCTAGATCTCTGGGATGAGGGATCCATATATAGATATCTGTAAGGGAGATGAGTCAGCTTGTGATTTGATTAGTGTCCTCCCTCTGATAGTTCTTGCTTCCACTTGGATATTGATGATCTCTTACTCATCCTTGGTCGAATTCAGAGAGGCAAGTGTCATAGGAGAAGTTTCTGGAAGATTCCATGCCTCTCCACCTCGTGGAATGACACTGCCATTTGTCACTTCTCACCCATCGCACCCCATAGAAGGGATTTTTGAAATGAAACACACCCACATAGTGTATTTAGGTGAGATGCAACGCACTTTGCCTATGGAGCAGCTAAAATGATCCTGTTTTGACCAGTTTTGAGCAGTTTTTCATGGAGAACTTCTGGGAGAAGCTGTAATCAGTTGACCTTGTTCCTTTAGGGGTTAGAACAACACTTTTAGGGACTTAGGAGCCCTTGGTTTATGGACATTTCATGCTTGGGGTTGCAGTGCCCAAAAATGTCTATAACAGTTGCTCCCTAAAGCATGAGGTCGTTAATCTTTTGATGTCGGGTGAAATGCTTTATTATGAGGATCCGAAGTTCTTTCAAGCTGGGAGGAGACCTGTAATAGGATACAATACAACACATTATCTTCATAATATTTTCATGATCTAGCTGAGGCGGGCATTCCCATGCTCAGTTTTATAAATTCATTTTCATGTACATAGGACAGACAATCGTCTGAGTGTATACTGATGATTCTGGTAGAGTCATCATCCATTTGATTGGATGATTATCTGTGCAACAATAATGTACATTTGATGTCTTTATTTCCCTGAATATATATCGCAACCCGGATGGATGAAACTAGATCCGGGGTCTTCAATCTCATTCGATCTTCACTCGAAGTACAAGTCTATCCATGTGAGAGATGTTCTGGAGTCGAACACGGAAAGACATCGCCTGATTACCAGCCAATGATGTAAGTTGTTAACAGGCGCGAGAGGAATCACCGATAATGATAATGACCCTCAAGGTACTGCAGTACAATTCACGTGGTGTGAATAAAGGACTTGGCGTCGAACACCATGCAAAATCTTTCGGTCGAAGGTCATTGATGTAAACTTGTCGCCGGAAGTGAGGCATGCAAGCTTCAAAGTACTGAACGGGGTGTTCCTAGATCAACTTCTTGGATAATGAGTTGATGTCGACAAGAAGCGATCCATCATAGGAGGGCCTTAATGAATCCCACATCAATGACACGGAACGGAGCAAATGATTTTAATGGAGGTGAAAACGATATGATGACATAAGGTTCAGGGTGGCGGTCATGAAAGAATGGAGTGTAAATGTATTGTAGTGGGTGAGACACAGGTGAATTCTCTGAATGACTTCTCTTGAACATATCGGCGACACTGACGTGATGGATTCGTAGCATTAACCCCAAATGTGGATGGTGTGATGGGACCATGGTGATGTGACCGGTGAATGAAACAACCCAACCCGACTTGGATGCGGAGTGAAAGTGTCATGTTCAAGAGCGACTTGCTACCAACAAAGTTTCTTCAAGTTTTCTTCCCAATTTTTCCCTAGTCATTGCTGACCAGTACCTCTTTATTTTTTTCAAGCTTGAGGAGGATAACATATGATTGTTCTATAATTTTCCCTTCGGGCAAACCCATCGCTATGTTTTAACGAGCTTAGCGATAGTGAAACTCGTTCTTGTCTGCTATGGACAAGTTTGTCACTATTAAGTTTTAATGAGTTTAACGACAAAGATAACTCGGTCCTTTTCAATTTTAGAGAGTCTGAAAAGGAACGTAAAGGAAACTCCAAAATTCCTTTTTTGTCATCTAATCCCTTAAGTCTGAAAAAGTATAAAACAATACAGAAGGGATGAATTTTCGATACTTTTAACGAGCCGAACAAAACAAGCGCTCGATCTTTTATGTAATAATCCCTCAGGTCCAAAAAGATTAAAATCTGAAGGAGGGATAACACTTCCGGTCCCTTTAACGAGCTGGAGAGGCCAATGGCTCAGCAATCTTTTCATATTT
The DNA here is from genome assembly GCA_031772625.1 of Pinus tabuliformis. Taxonomy (NCBI): domain Eukaryota; kingdom Viridiplantae; phylum Streptophyta; class Pinopsida; order Pinales; family Pinaceae; genus Pinus; species Pinus tabuliformis. The sequence continues at coordinate 510,385,320 of CM062807.1, forward strand.
TACGAGTCAATTGAAAAGAGCTTAAAGGAGACTCGTCTTTTGAGGAACGAGTGATGAAAATGGGTAGCAGCTGATTCCAGGTAAGGTTTGGAATTTTCCGATCACGGCAATGTTACAAGGATGGATGGTGAGATCACTCTTCGTAGCTGTTCCTCAAAAGGGGTAAACAATCAAATGGAGGTGAATGATCGGCCAATACAGAGTGGAGGTGATGATGAGAACACGACCAGGGCTTTAAAGGCTGAAGTACTACATTCACGATGGTTATTTACCGGAAAATAGTTCATTTTTTAATGAGCTTAAACACGGGGGGAAACATTTTCTCATGGCTTATGTTTATTTTTTAACGAGCTTGAACTATGCGCTAAAACTGCTCGATTAATCCAGTCTTATAATAAGAATGACCCATTTTAAAACGGCAATTTTTAGAGTTTTGCCCCACATCCTTTCTTTATGCAAGTTAGGAAACGACCAATCCTACGAGTTTAAAGGGTTAGAGGACCTACAAATTTAAAAAATAAATAGTCGCTCTTCGCTTGCATGCCAAAAGGTTTGCATGCCACCAGGTATAAAATAAAGTTTCAAGATCACCTTTCATTCTACCGACAAAACATTTGTTTTATCAGGAAAGATCTACCTCTTTCAGGTTACCAAAGATTGTTCTATTCACACCACAAACAAAACACTTCTTCGGCGATGTCTACCGAAATAGACAAAGGTGAGACAATCCACTCACATAACTTTGACAAGGGAATCTTATTCCAGTCTAACCCCCTCTTCCAATCACGGACGGGAGTACAGTCCAGTCATATATCCCTCTCGGAAACCTACCCTATACCCGAAGTTTTCCTGCCGAAGCAAACCAGGGTGCATGCCCCCTGGGATTCAGTCATGTCCCCCGAATCACTCGCGCTCATCAGGTGGACAGACTGGGGATTGATGAGACATTCCTTGTGTGAAAAGACCATTTATGGATGGTATATGGCTATTTGCTATGCGTGATCCAAGAAATGAAAGATGGTCTACGAGCTTGACCACTCTTCCTTCGTGCGGAAAACACATTACTCTAAAGAGTGATGAGACAATTGCTCCCATGCAATAAATATAGTCTCGTCCAAAGAGTAGATTATAATCCAGGGGTCCTTGAACTACCATTACATTCATGTGAACGGTTTTCCCTATCAATGTTATGGGCACATTGGGAACGATCCCTAACGGTCGACTGGTTCCTTTGTCAAAGCCTGTTAGATTTCTCATCTCAGGCAAAAGCGATGGTGAACCAAGCGCTTTCCAAACAGTCGAGGAAAGGATACTCACAGAAGCCCCTTCATCTATGATGGTACTAGCCATAACCATTCTATATACTTGAGCAATAATTCAGAATGGTACACTAGCCGGTAAACAGGGTCTGCCTAGTTGATTCCAGTCGAAGGAGACAACTAGGTTGCTTGGAGGTGGGGCCGAATAGACGGTCGGGTACAACTCTGACGAACTTCCTTCCTGCGGTAAAGGAATGGGTAAATTTCCCCCATGTTCATTGGAGTCTGTGCTTACAAAAAGAATTTGGACGGTGTCATCCTTATTCTCTTCTGTGACTGTATCATCTGAAGATGGAACCTCTGAAGGCAAGACCGGGTCAACTGCCTCCTTGACCTTTTGACTTTTGTCTGGTATGGGTTCATATGGTTTGTCTTCAATGATAGATGCTTCAGCCGACGACCTGGGCGGGTCAGCCGGATTTTCAACTAGTGACACACTCGGCAAGAGTTTTTTATATCCAGGAGGAAGTCGTAATGGCGAAACCGGACGATTGTCTAAAACTCTTTTAGCCTCATCTAATAAGGGACAACGGTGGACGGCATGATCGCCTTCGCACAGTTTACAAGGAAATTTATATTTTCCTTTTTGTCTTGAGGCTTCACTTTCACTAGTCGATGGTGTGTTTTCAACATGATCATCATAGGTTGATGACACCAGGTTGTGCAAACGAGGAGACCAGTCCCTTAAGATCTGAGGGATGCAAGGACAATCTCTATGATAGTGGTCTCCTTTGCAAATGACACATGGCGATTTAGGCCTGGTCGGTTCCGTGTGTGGATTTTCACTAGACGACGCTTGGTTGCCCCCTTTCGCTTTTGGCTCCTTCTTCTTCTTCTCTTTCTTCTTCTTTTCCTTGTTCTTCTCAGGTACTTGATTTTTGGCTTTACCAACCCCATCAAGCGAAGAAGAAGGAGGAGAGGAAGAATTGGAGGAAGTAGAAGGTTGGTGGGTAACTTTGGATTCGTCTAGTTGTTGACTCGATTGCTCAGGAATTGCGGTGTTTTGAATGACAGAGGTTGAGAAGAGCCATACGGGCAAGACAATTGTCAATCCTGGAAGCGAAAATGTGGCCATATGGGGTGCACCAACATCTCCCCAAGAGGAGAAGGGACTAGGATTTCCTCCAAGGGGAATTCCTTGGTTGGTGGGTTCCATTTTCTCAACCTAAGATCAACGTAGGAAAGGGTGATGATTATTCCATTTAAAATAAATTTTAGACGCTTTGACACAACTTGTTTTTTCAATTTTTAAGAGTTGAGAAAAAACAAAAGATGACTCTAGTCACCTTCGATTTTTAATGAGCCTGAAGTTACAAGTGCTCAGATGGACCTTTTCCGTTAAGGAGTCTGAAAAGGAACGAAAGGGACTGCTCTGGAAATCTAGGTAGAGGGATTACCAAACCAATCACAAAACTGCAAAATACTTTTTACTGTATGGCAGTCAATCTTCCCGAATGTTGTGTTCAGTGCATTGCAATCGATAGGGCGGTAGACACGGCTTCCTATGGATAAAGGATTAAGCCTATTGTGGTCTCCCAAAATATACTCGACGGTACGTGGGAGCACAAGTTCGTACTGGCACTTATCGTCTCAAAGTGGAGGAATCACCCAACCATCAGCGAGAGCAACAGTTACCAGGCTTTACGACGCCGGAATACGTCTCTAGCCTAGACTTCTAGATGTTGTGCGTTAGGTTCCAAAGTGTTGTTAGATTCATTAAATTTATTTTATAGTTGATCTTGCTTAAGAAATTTGCCTTTCAGGTTCACCGCGAGATGTAGATATACAATTCCTAAAATGCAATCTAAGATGATAAACAGTCTTCTATCTTCTTTGTGCAATGAAAATCCTAGCTACTAAGGAAAGAGAGACAGTATTCTTTCACAAAGAGCAAAGAGCACACTCTAAATGCACTGTCCTAAATCAAACCAATCAAATAGTCTAAATGCAAATGCACATGCATGTATTTGTTTTCGGCTTTCTTAGTAGATGAATGGTAAAAAGAAAGCTAATGCACAAATCTGAATTACTTTTCAAGTGACAATTACTAACAAGTTTCGTTTCGAAATCAGAAATGGATACTTTCTTTCGACACTAGACAAACTACAAATTCAGACCAAATACAATAGTAACAGGGTAATCGACTATCAATAGCAACCAAACTCTTTCCTATGACTAAAAACGACACTTTCAAATCAAGGGGAGACAGTACAATTACGTTACTTTTTGTAAAGGAGAACTGAAAATGACCCAACAAATACACAAAAACATTTACAGTTCTTTTACACAATGGAGGCAGAATAACAGCAAGGAAAAGGGGTTTCAAACATATATATATTGATTACAGGTAGTAAAATTCATGAATAGAACTGAAAAGAATGAATCACAGAAACCAAAACTGAACAATGCGTAGTCTGATCAGCGCACCTGTAACACAGTGAACTTGAAATGCAGCGCACCTACTACACTCGGGAAGTGCGTTGAATTTCAGATTCACAGAACAGTACCTGCATTGGGCCAGAGACGAGACTTTGCTTGGGTTCCGGGTCATAGTTTGCAGTTCAGTTCATGGGTTTTGGCCGAGCAAATGGTAATCAGTAAAGCAAAATCAGGGGTAGATCTAAGAAGGTTCCAAGAGCTACCACAAGGGCAATCAGAGAGTTTGTAAATTATTTGTTTAATTTATAAACAAAACCCGGAGATTGACTGAAGTGACATTTATCTACTTTGCATTTGCATAGCAAATGCAGTTCGAAAGCTACCTGGCTCAACTTCAGGCTCCGTCTGTTAAGTTTATAAAATAGACAACAAGAAAGATAAACAAACAAACTAATTCTTCCCCAGTGGAGTCGCCATTTTGTTTCAGGGAAAAGTGTCTACACAGAACTGCTTATCCCACTAAGGTGTGGTAGCTACCTTAGAAACAAACAAAGTAAAGCTACTTTCATTTTTCCTTTATGAAATATAGATGAGAGAAGAACAAAGAAGAACAACCTCTGTCTTGCGTTAATCTCCTAATTCGATTCCTCTCTCTCTTGATAGTCTTTCGCTACTTTCTCCCTTGTACACCCAGCTTCACAAAGTACCTGTAAGATCACAGTAGCATGAAACTATACAAGAACATGGATCTATAATCATAAACAATCTAGGATCATATGTAAATTGACCATACAAATGCATAAAACATAAATGACACAAGAGTATGGAGGAAAACTTGAATAACTTTTATTGATAAACAAGAAAGAGCCAAGGGAGTTACAACCAGTTGTTCTGACCCAACATCATCCTCTCAGCAAGTAAGCCCTTCTTCACCTCATACAAAGCTTAGATCACCCAACACTATGATGTTGTCTCAAGAAACCAACAGCAATTCCTTACAATATGCAAAATTCCAGCCTCTGGATCTCTGTGATGAGGGATCCATATATAGATATCTGTAAGGGAGATGAGTCAGCTTGTGATTTGATTAGTGTCTTCCCTCTGATAGTTCTTGCTTCCTCTTGGAGATTGATGATCTCTTACTCATCCTTGGTCGAATTCAGAGAGGCAAGTGTCACAGGAGAAGTTTATGGAAGATTCCATGCCTCTCCACCTCGCGGAATGACACTGCCATTTGTCACTTCTCGCCCATCGCACCCCATAGAAGGGCTTTTTGAAATGCAACGCACCCACATAGTGTATTTAGGTGAGGTGCAACGCACTTTGCCTATGGAGCAGCTGAAATGATCCTGTTTTGACCAGTTTTGAGCAGTTTTTCATGGAGAACTTCTGGGAGAAGTTGTAATCAGTTGACCTTGTTCCTTTAGGGGTTAGAAAAACACTTTTAGGGACTTAGGAGCCCTTGGTTTATGGACATTTGATGCTTGGGGTTGCAGTGACCAAAAATGTCTATAACAATCTCCCAGCCAGAAATGCACATTTTTCTCTAGCAAATGAATAGTCTCTTGCATGTGCAACTGAGTTGACCGGTTCCCTCCGAGACTGAGAAAAATAGACTTGCATGCATGGGCTACTTCTCCCAAGGCAGCATGCAAAGTCATCCATTGTTTCAGGGATCTATGTTTAGCAGTTGGAGGTTACATGCAAGGAGAAATTCATAAACCTCTCACCTAGTTTCGCTTCCCCTAGATTTGTGGCATGCGTGTCACAACCTCAATGTTATCAAAACTCATCAACCGGGCATTGCAGAGCTCATTCCTCACATCAACCTTGCAGCTCTAACAACCCACATTACATCTAGGAGTAGTCGGCACATTCAGCTGACCTGTTTTGGGGTAATCTTGTTGAAATATGGCAACAAGAATATTCCAATTTAATTTGTCCTTGAATTAAAATTGTATTTAGTCTTAACAGCTACTTGGAAATAATCAATTAATTTATTTCAAATTAATTAGTTGGAGAAAATCAAGTTAGAAGTCTTTTTGAAGTCATGCAAGAGTTATCCCTTAAATTAAGAAGATAAGATTGAGTTATATTTGAGTTGTAATTAGTTAACTCAGTTTACTGAGTTAAGTACTGTTAAATTAGTTCCAAACTGTTTGAGGAACTAATAGTGAGTTAATAGTCAGTTGATGCATGCATGCACTCAACTAGTGCTGCTCCAGTTAATTGAAGATTTCCTCATCAGAAACTCATGCATGTCTATTTTGAGAAAGACCCAGTTGAGATTAAAGTCAAGGACAGTGTGCTATCAGTTGCTGTGTTTTCTCATGGATGCATGCAGTCAAGGATTTATCTTTGAGGATTGCGTAGTTTTGGAGGAGATCATCCACATGGTAACATGAGAATCATCCCAGAGGAACAACGTAAGGAAGTAGGAGCTTGGAGGGTAGAGAGGAAGGTTGGAGAGAAGCCAAGATTACCTGTGAGCATCTGTGAGGATTGTATTAAGAGCTAGCTAGCTGTGAGAGCTAAGGCTTTGTATAATTCCTATGTATTTCCACCATGTATGATAATACAATAGGTGGGGTTTTTAGTTGAGGCTTTCCCCAAAGTATTTTCATGTGTATTGTGCGATTGATTCTTCTTCTTCTAGCTATATTGTTTAGCTCGATCTTTAAGCTTTCGCAAATTGATAATAAAAGTAGGTTATAGTATTCTGCTTTGATTTATATTGCATGATCGGGTTAACCTACACAAATTTTCTACATAGTATCAGTGTGAGATTTGTATAAAATTCTACATGGTATCAGAGTTGTGAACATTCTACTGAGAAGAGAGTTCAAAGTTTGAAGTTTGGGGTTGCAAGTGCAAATCGAATTCATATCATACTTCAAGGTCGGCTAATGGCGTTCTATGGCTTGAGACTTGAGTATGCCATGGAAGGTAGCTTGAATTACATAGCATGGAAAGTTAGAATGGAGTATGTATTAGAAGACAATGGCTTGAAGGAATTCATTAATCAAGAAATCCCAAAGAGAGCTTCAACTAATGCACAAGAGTTGGCTGAGTGGAAGAAGTGTGTGGCGAAGGCGAGATGGATCTTCCTTGAGGGAGTTCAAGACCATATTGTCTCGAGTCTCCATGGGAAGGATACTCCATTTTCAATGTGGAAGACATTGAAGGACCTCTACCATAACAGTAGCAACCAGAGGAAATTGGCGCTTAAGGATAAGCTTCGAAGAATCAATATGGAGAAGGGCAATACCATTTCCACATATCTGAACAAGCTCACCACCTGTAGAGATGATCTTGGTAGTGTGGGAATAACTACTGTCGATGATGATATGGTGAGCCTCGCTCTCCTTGGCCTTCCAAAGAGTTGGAATAGCTACCAGGACTCTGTGAATGGAAGGGAGAAACTGTCGGATTGGGAATGATTGTGGTCGGATCTTATGCAGGAGGAGATCAGGAGGAGCACATGAGATGGTTCTTCATCCAAGAATGGTGATGAAGAAAATCTGACCTTAGAAAGTAAGGCAAGGAAAGGGAAGGGGAAGGCTTCCCATTTCAAATCAAATTCTTCTCATGGAGGGAAGAAGGGTGACATGTCTAAAGTAAGATGCTTTAATTGTCACAAGATGGGACATTATGCGACAAATTTCGCGTCGAAGAAGTCCAAGAAGGGATCCTCGGAAGGATCAGAAGGTGAGTCATTGGCTTCTCAGTTTGAAATGGACTTTACCCTCATTGCATGCATGGTGTCATCGATGATGGGTTGTGTTTGGTATCTTGACAGTGGAGCCTCATTCCACATGACCGGTGATAAAAAATCATCCAGTGCCTTGGAGGAGAAAGACCTCAAGATGTGCATAGAGATGGGTGACGACAGAAGGTACACTGTTTCAGGAGTGGGCACGGTTGCTTTTCAGAGGGAGCATGGAGCTCCTCTCACCTTGACAGATGTGATGTATGTGCCTCGACTGAAGAAGAACTTGTTATCGGTCGCGATTTTGGAGGACAAAGGCTATGATGTTGTCTTCAATAAAGGAAAGGCGTTCCTAAGACACATAGACATGGGTCAGACCAAGAGGATAGGGATTCGAGTGAGGAATCTCTATAAACTAGAGGTAGATGATTGTGCAGCATCGAGTACAAAAGTAGAATTGGTGCGAAGCCAAGACATTGGAGAGTTGTGGCACAAGCAGTTGGGCCATTTGCATAATGGGGCTTTGAAGATAATGCAGCAGATATCTATAGGACTTCCCAAAGGTAAAATTGAGCAATTTGACACATGCAAAGGTTGTACCTTGGGAAAGTACACCAAGTCTTCATTTCATGATCAAGACAGTCGAGAAGAGGCTATCTTAAAGCAAGCTCATACTGATCTGTGTGGACCATTCTCGACGGCATCCACAACAAAGCAAAGGTATTATGTGATTTTCATTGATGACTATTCTCATATATGTTGGATTTACTTCATGTAGAAGAATGACCAAACCCTCACAAAGTTTTGTGAGTACAAAACTTTGGTTGAGAAAGATTCGGCGAAGAATATCAAGGTCTTGAGAAGCGACAATGGTGGAGAATATGTCTCTCAAGATTTTAAGGACTTCTGTGCAGCAAAAGGAATTAAACGAGAGTTGATGGCACCTCATAACCCACAGTAGAATGGGGTGGCCGGGAGGAAGAACAAAACTATTGTAGGGGCAGCACGGGCAATGCTGCATGACCAAGGCCTACCACTTCACTTGTGGGCTGAGGCAAGCAACACAATGGCCTATTTGCAGGATAGAAACCTACATCGCATACTTGGGATGAAGACACCAGAGGAATATTTCTCCGGTAAGTGACCATATGTGGGTCACTTCAGGATCTTTGGCTCAACGTTATATTTCCATGTGACAAAGGATGCATGGAAGAAGCTTGAGCCAAAAACAGAGTTGGGGATACTTGTGGGGTACACTGATACACCTCAGAACTATGGAGTGTACTTACCTACTAGTCAGAGGATAGTGGTTCACAGAGATCTCAAGTTTGATGAGAAGAAGGCCATGCGAGTTTCCCTTGAGAGGGAGCTCCAACTACAGGCTATAGAGGAACTATTGGTTTCTAAGGAGGAGGAGCCTCAAACTGATGCGGAGAAGCCGCATGTAGAGGTTCCAAGAATGGAGACATCCACTCAAGTAGAGTCTTCTAGAGATGAATGGAAGGGCACAAGAGAAGCTGACAGATTTTTGGGGGATACGAGAGAGAATGTGGGAGCACCACCTTCTCAGCGTAGACAGAGGAGGTCACCTGAGAGGTACACTGGATACATCGCCCTTGCTAGGGAATGTGTTGAGACCAAACCATATTCCTTTGAGGAAGCAGTGCAGTAGCCGGTTTGGGTTGATGTTATGGTGGAGGAGTATGACTCCATAGTTCGTAACAGTGTTTGGGACGTGGTTCCGAGATCGGAGAACAAGTTAGTCGTGTGTTCCCATTGGCTTTACAAGGTAAAGCAAGTTGTTAATGGTAGTGTGGAGAAGCATAAGGCAAGATTTGTTTCCCGTGACTTTTCACAGGTCAAGAGGATCATGTTGTTGTAGTATATTTCGACATAGGAGCAAGATCCTGACATTTTGAAAAGGGCATTGTCAAAGTGTAAATTCGAGTTCCATAGAGACAGGATCAGGGTGGCAAATAATCCCTTTCTTGTTGAGATGGAGTGTTGAAATATGGCAACAAGAATATTCCAATTTAATTTGTCCTTGAATTAAATTGTGAATTAAAATCTAATTTAGTCTTAACAACTACTTGGAAATAATTAACTAATTCATTTCAAATTCATTAGTTGGAGAAATTCAAGTTAGAAGTATTTCTAAAGTCATGCAAGAGTTATCCCTTAAATTAAGGAGATAAGATTAAGTTATATTTGATTTTTAATTATTTAAATCAGTTTACTGAGTTAAGTCCAGTTAAGTTAGTTCCAAATTGTTTGAGGAACTAATAGTGAGTTAATAGTTAGTTGATGCATGCATGCACTCAACTAGTGCTACTCCAGTTAACTGAAGATTCCCTCATCAGAAACTCATGCATGTCTATTCTGAGAAAGACCCAGTTGAGATTAAATTCAAGGATAGTGTACTATTAGTTGCATGTGTTTTCTCATGGAGAAAACTCATGCATGCAGTCAAGGATTTATCCTTGAGGATTGCGCAATTTTGGAGGAGATCATCCACTTGGTAACAGGAGAATCATCCTAGAGGAATAGTGCAAGGAAATAAAATCTTGGAGGGCAGAGAGGAAGGCTGGAGAGAAGCCAAGATTGCCTGTGAGCATTTGTGAGGATTGTACTGAGAGCTAGCTAGCTGTGTGAGCTAAGGCTTTGTATAATTCCTATGTATTTCCACCATGTATGATAATACAATAGGTGGGGTTTTTAGCTGAGGCTTTCCCCAAAGTGTTTTCATGTGTATTGTGTGATTGATTCTTCTTCTTTTGGTTATATTGTTCAGCTCGATCTTTAAGCTTCCGCAAATTGATAGTAGAAGTAGGTTATAGTATTTTGCTTTGATTTATATTGCATGATCAAGTTAACCTACACAGATTTTCTACAAATCTCGTTTCACATGCCTTGTGTTTAATTTATTTCGATTTTAGTGTTTTTGCTTGTGGGAGTATTGTTTGCATGATTTCTTTAAACGCTTGCTGTCACTTACATGTATACTAGCTTGTCCTAGCTCTTTTTCATTTTTCGTTGATATCTCACTACTATTGCATGCATGAAACTGTTTTGCACGGACGTTCACCCAACCGGAAAACTGCCTCACCCACATGCATCTTGATCTATTTGTTGAATCTTTCATTCATGTTTTGCATGAAGTGTTGATCACTTTTTCTATCACTTAGTGTCGCCATGCATTCATTGACTTACTTCCTTTCAATTTCTCGTCGGCGAGTCGGGCCAACTTTGGCCCGAGCTCTACCTTCATCAAGGATGCATTGCACAATCTGGGAAAGGAAGACCCACCTTCCTCTCCAGCCTAGTACTAGCCTCCAAGACTGTTTTGCGCATTTCTAGAGCATAGTGGCTGCTTGGCCTAAGAAATTGCACAAATTGTCCCTAGGTTAGCAATCCTTCCTAGCTGGAATTGCGCATTGTGCAATCCCAGTAGTCATCAGCCAGACTCGACTGTCAATTGCACAATTCCAATAGTCAGTCAGTCTCTCAGTAGCCCAGACTATGCCTTGTGAAGTCTTGGCAGTCAGTCGCCTGACCTCCTGGCCGAAATTGTGCAACCTTCATGATCATTCACCCAGGTATGTTACAAGTCAATTCTCATGTTCATTTTGGTTTTCAACTAATAGATTTCTTTCCATGAGTGTTGCCATATCTCCAGGTATCGCAGGTGTTCATATATCTCTCATCAATACAGGTATAATGGTTTCCAAGAGAGCAGATATGAAGACACTGTTCATAGCATGCTTGGAGATGCAATCAATCAAGTGTCTATGAGCTTGCCTACTCATGAAGACATCAAGTTGTTCGTAGACAAGGACATCAAGCAGCAACATCATGAACAACAGCTAAAGGCAGCATACCAAATGCAGTGAATACAACATATGCAAGAGGAAGGTAATTGACAACACATAGGCGGAACAAAGTTGCAATATCAAGCAGGTCCATTGATGATGAAAGCAACTTTGGAGACTCCGGCTATGAAGTGACGGCGCAACATGAAGATTGCGCGAAGGTAGAAGATGGAACAAAGAAGGAGTTGCATGCGCTGAAGCAACAACTCAGGAAAAAAATGAAGCTTGGTAGACAGACGAATGAGTTGTAGCAGGAATAGGAACAATAGTGGCTGCAACATGCGCTCATGGATGAAACTGCACCCATACAAGTTAAGGATCCATCCTAGCAGTTGAAACAGAGCAGACATGGTGAGTAGTGTTGTTGATCGCATGCAGGGGATTCAATAGCATACATGTTGTTGAGTGCACGCATGCAATCCAACCCATTGAACACACTCACCAAGGCGAAGACAAGAAGCAAGTCCAACTGGGGCTGAACATGTACTTTGACAAGTTGATGTGCATGACCACCAGCACACACTTGAAGATCAGTGCAGACACTATGCATTAGTGTGTTGCCATTCAACCGTACCCAAGAAGACCATGCGCATGTTAGCAGACGAGTTGGATGAAGGGGTTGCACCAATGCACCAGTTGCAATGGAGGCAAGAGTTCACTTCAGCAAGATGTCACCATGAGGTGCATGCACACCATCACGGATGACCAAACTTGGCATTAGCTCACCACCTTCGCCATCACAAGCATGTCAAAGAGTTGGTCTCATCACGACGGACTGAGTCTCAGTGATATCTTGCAAGGCTTTCTCAAGCCATGTTGTCTCACATGAGTACATGTGCATTGTAATGTTGAATCATGTCAAGTGTAAGTCGTGTCAATGGTTGGATGTAACAGTCATAGAGTAGGTGAAGAGTCATGAGGGTAGTTGAACTGTCACAAAGGGGAATGTCAAGGGTCACCGCACCCTTTGCTATAAATAGTCCCTTATAACTCATTGTAGAGGCTTTTGGTCAGCTAAGCTTCTGATAAGACTATTCGTGGAAAGAGCTTGGATATTATTGTAACGTGCCTTGGCTTCTCCACTACACGGAGCTAGTTCATCTCTTTGGAGGAGCATGCAGATGTGGCTGTAACGTTCCATTGTTGGGGCTAACAGGTTTACATGGTGTATTGTATGATTGTTACTTACACTTCTTTATATAATAAGATCCAACACATTTTCATGCATATGTTGTTATTGTAGTTGGACTGCTTCGGTTTCTTTAATGATATATGTTGTTTAAATTACGTACTTGTGTATGAACCAATTTGTATGCAATTATATGAATCTTGTTGTTAATGTGTTGCGTATGTTCTTAACATTGTCACCGTCCATGTCGACTGCTCTACCGGACACTAGACAGACGTTTCACATAAACCTTGCTATAACAACTGTCACACTCGTCTCAGATTGATCCCTGAGTGATGTTTGTGTTATCTTACCTTTTATGATGTGATTGCTGCATCCGAGTGGACTACTTTGCCAGAATCGGTGCATGTCCTTTGTGATGTGTGTTCCTAGCCGAGTTGGGACTGATCCCTTTCAACCTGGAACTCACTTTCAACTTCTTCTCCCTTCGAAGTGTTGGAACCTCTCATACACCTTCCTTGACTCACTGCATCAGTCACACCCTTTCTACTGACAACGTTATCTTACTTGCCTCTATGAGACATAGTGGTCAAGGCACTACCTTACGACCCACTATTGGGACTCCTACACCAAACAGTCTGAGGTCTAATTGAGACTTCTTGCTGAGGATATCCCCTTGACATGTTGGCAAGTCCAGCACCGTCAACATTTCTGGCGCTAGAAGGAGGGCCTGATGACAAGTTGTGTCCTCTCATCCAATTTTGAACCTTTTCATATCTTTCATGGAGTTTTGCACTTTCCTTTCCCTGAGGTGTTTTTGAATCATGAATATGTCTCCATCTCGGGAAAACTTTTCAAACTCTTGTCCACTCACACGTATGATGGTGAAGGTGAAGTGGCCTAGCCTAAGCACTTACATAACTTTATTTCCATGATTTATGAGGAAGATGAGTTTACTGACGAATAGGCCAGTTTGCTGCTTGCATACACACGTCGCAAATCTCCATCTCGTTGGGTGCTCAATCTACCGGCTGACACTGTGCACTCATGTGAGAACTTCTGTGATCTTATTGAAGACACGTTCTATCATTTTGATCCATACCATCTTGAGCAGAAACTGTTACAGCAACGAAGGGCACAACATGAATCCATTATTGATTTTTGGTAGCGCTTCCATGACTTGCAGTTTCAAGCTCCAAAGAGCCAGATGAAATTTGCTTATCTTTGGACCAGTTTGAGTATTGTCTTAAGAAATCTGCCCATCCCAAGAGAAAGTTTGAGATCAAGCCTTGCTCAACCCTCTTCATTGATAGAGTTGTGCAATCTCATGTGGGAGTGGGCACTATCTCAACTGACTGCCCGCCTCCCTCTCATTCAACAGCTCCACCATTTCCCAGTGATGTTGAGGATCATGCTTGTAAACCTGTTCAACCTTCACACTCTCCTAACATCACTCCACTCAATTTTCGTGCATATTTGGTTGTGAGTCCTTCGAGTTCTCATATGCTTTCTTTTCTATGACCTCCATCTTCGCACCTGGGTGTTCCTCCGGATGTTGCTATCTTGTGTTCGTCCATTCCGGACTCTTCACTTGTTGTGAATGAGGAACAACCCACTGACGAATTTGGTGTTGCACAACCAACATGCGGTGTCATTGATGAAGAGTATGTGTGGGATCTTGAGCATCAACACTCAGCAAAGGATGACTCCCTTCTGTCCGAGCCCCCTCCGTTCTTTCCTCACATCATTGGTGAACCTGCCATCCATGATTTTGCATGTGTGTCTTCATCTACAGATGCACCCATTGTTTATCTTTCACAGGACACACCATACGTTAGCCCATCATCCAATAATGGAGAGGACCAATCATTCATTGAAAATCCACTTGATCCTTCATCTGTTCTTTCGGAAATGCGGAGGGTGAACATCCTTCCTTCTCATCCACCCCTCTATGTGATTCATCAAACCATGAGGATGCCGACCAACATCTTGAATTTTCTGATCTTGGTTGTCGTGATCTCTTCACCTCATCATCTGATCACAATGTTGATTCACTCGTTGTTAATCCGTCTAAGCCACTAATCTATGAATATCCATCTATCAACGAAGTCCAAACCCCACAGACCATCGAGGAACTTTAGCCCAAGCTGATGGTTATGTTAGGCCCTTGCTGTCCTGAGGTTGGTTTCGCTTCCAATCAGGAAATTGTTCAAACACTCAAGGTTCCTCATCACTCATCTATATGCACTCAAGATCAATCTCAGACACACATCACACTTCCTCCACTCGAACTACACGATCCCATTGCTCATGCATTGGAGGAGTCTTACATTGTGAGCACTCATGTGCGACGCAAGTTATCTTTGTTTATTACGTTTTATTGCATTTCTCAGTCAAGAGTGTGTTTATGCTTCAAAGTTGCACATAGTGTCACACATCACCATGATAATTCCACGGACTACCTATCATGCACATGCATTCACTTATGTCTCGTGGGCACTTTGAATCACAAAGTGTGGTTGTCTTCATTATCATATCTTTCTTGCTTGCTGGTTCGCACAACTAGGTTTCTCACGAACCAGGCCTTCACCAACATGGGTTTACCAATGTGTCGGTGGCTAAATTGGAAGTATCACTTCATGTGATCAGGCCCATGCACCGTTAGTGTAGGAGTAGTAGTAGTGTTTGCTTTCATTTTTTTTGCTTGCATGCTTGTTTGCTTACATTCTTTGTTTTCTTGTTTGTTTGCTTACGTGCTTCGCTTTTGGTTTTTCTTCTGCTCTTTCTTTGCTTTTTTTTTTGTTTCACTTGTTTTGTTCATAGGTTAGTTTGCATGAAGCCAAGTGTGACTCATGAAACGAGCTGGGTAAAGTACAAGAGGACTTGTACAACTATCACTACTTGGTTATCTATCATTTTTCCTCTGTATGATGAGCTTGTTACTTTTAGTCCATGATACGTCAAATGAAAATACGTATTGTTCGAAGTGAACCTTGGTGAAAACACAACGCTTGCATGCTAACTAGTGTCACCTTCTCTAGTTGATTGTTTTTGGGTTAACCCTTGTCAACTCAATCAATTAGAGTAAGGTGAGGGGGAAAACCTTAACAAGCACATCAGAGATACAATAAAATACTTCTCTATTGGAAAAACCTCTTTTGCACTCAATAAGTCAGGATCCCTCTTCCACCTCTTAAATGAATAAGTGCTATGCACAGTGAAAAAAAAATGAAAAGTCAAAAACAAATTCAAAATGAAAAATGAATAAGGCGAAAGAAGAGAAAGGCTTCCTGCACGGGGAGGTGATGCAAGTAACTCCGATGGGGTACTAACCAGGCTCATTGGCAATGGAGCCATGCTTGTGTTCCTATGTGACTTCACCAGGGTACTGTTCAGGCCTGCTGGCAGTGGAGCAACACCATAGATGAAACTAAGACTCTAACAACTATAGTGTTTGTGCACCTATATACCCCTCAACCCCAATCGAAACAACTATGTTGCCTTGGCTTGGAATGTGATCCAGGTGGCTCCAAAGACACACACAGGACAAAGAGCGCTTATGGAAGCTCAAAAATCAAAGTGATCAGAATGCTTTTGAACTAGGACTAGAGCGTAGATCTTGTCGTCCTGATCGCAATGGTACGAGCGGTTCATCAATTCGAGCTCGTATGAGGGAGAACGAGCCAATCAAATTTTTGGTCAAAGTTGGACTATGGGCCAGGTTTAAGTGTCCTACAATTTGACTGACCCCAGGGCATGAAACCTAGTTCCCGAAAGCGGGCAATTTTTTTTCCTCTTTAATTTGTCTAATAACCCTTATGTGAGACAAAATCGAAAAATGCCCCTATTTGAATAAAAAATCAAAATATAAATGAGGTGGCAGGCCACCACCCCTGCCACCCCAAACTATATTAATAAAAATCAAAAAATTTGTAGGTCAACGTGCCATGACCCCCGCCGGCCCTCCCTCAACCACCGCACATGTTAACCATTTAAATATTGGGTGGGTGGGCCACCTCCGGTGGACCCGACCCACACCCCCAAACCACATACCATATACGCCTATATTAATGTAGGGCCAACGGGGATTGAACCCGCCTGACCCACGTGATTCGGCCCCCACCGGGAAGCCCCATGTACAAACCAAACAATACATCACCCCAACGACCCCCTCCAAACAACATTTAATACATCAAACTAATGTGTTGTGGGGGTTATGGAGTGGACCGCCTAATGTGGACTCGAACCCAAATATATATATATATATATATATATGCAATTTTAAAAAAATGAACTATGTGTTAATATGGAGGGGTCGAGGTTTGACCACCCGACCTCCTCCTTATAATTCAGGATCTTTACCAATCTGCCCAACTGTGCAGATTGTAATATTTGCCCACCAGAAACATTATATAAACCCTCATTTGCTCAGTGCACAGAGGTCAAGGCATGGCACAGAAATTGAGATATAATATTTTTAATTAATTTATTGTAGGTGGAACCATAAGCCTAGAGAAGAGGCAGGCGGAACCATGATTGGGCGAAATTCTCAGGAGGGTGAAATTTTTGCAGTGTCCAAATTGGACAAATTTTATGTCGATTTTACACCTCTCGGTGACACAAAACCAATGGCACAATCAGTTTCCTGATCTCAGCAGCAGGTCTTCAGATGACCCGAAGGAGGGAATCTTTGAGGAATCTAAGGGGAATCTAAAAGATTCCTTAAACCCCAAATTTTCATTTTCTCAGAATTTAGAGATTTGACAGTGTATTTTACACTATTCAACGCCACAAATATGATGGTGAAATCAGATTTTCCATTTGATCATTCTATTTTTCGGCCACTTTTCAAAGTGGAGTGCAGGTGTTAGCATTCAATGTGCGAGCAATTTTTTCCATGAGATTCAACACTGTGAGATGGATGGTACGACAAGCTTTAGGAGTTTGACATCCTTTTCTTCAAATGGCCCTAGGATGTGAGGTATATGCAGTGTGTTCATGTACTTCTTTTTGCTATGAGATGCATTGTGTTGCACAGATCCCCGTTTGATTTTTGATGTGGGATCTTGTTTTCTTACTTGTTTCATGATCCCTGCTTGATGTGATGTGGAATCATCTGTGGGATGTACTTCTTGTCATGATTCATCATGTTTTGCTTGAGATCCCTTTTTTGTTATGTTGATGGGATACTCATGTTCCACCATGTATGTTTGCATTGAGATCCCTTTTATGTCATGTTGGCGGGATGCCCATTATCATCATGTATGAGTTTATACCATACTGATAGGAGTCCTTTTTGACTAAGAGTTCCTATAGTGGAACATCTTGTGAAGCCACTACTACGTGAGGGCATTTTCCTTGTGTGATAGCGATTTCACCTCTTATGTACATCATCACTATTGACAACACTTAATGCAGTGGCCTACACCATCTTGACACTGGGGCCTGGAGATGTAGTCCCTCCTAGACGAACTCCGTTATCAACGTTTTTTGTATTATGTTGTTGATTCTTGTCATATTCCTTCTTCTTTACAACATGCATTTATGTTCCTTTATGCTATTTTAAATGCAATTCTAATCACATCACGAAAGTAAAAGATCTTGGTTAAATCTGGGATCTGAGTCAACTCGGATTAGAATGTGTGTCAATTGACCAAGAGTCGGGAAGATGCTACACCTTACATCAAGCTAGTGTGAAGCCAAGATGAGTTGGGAGCTGAACAATATTTCTGGAGGTGTTAGACATTCCTTTCATGAACAAGGTCCATTCAGATGTTCGAGTTATACCACTATGTTGCCAAGTGTTGTACCGGCTACAATCACCCTCCAAAATTTTTCCTTAGCCTGTTTTGGAGCCTCCCTACTAACCTTGCACAACACTTTGTCTTGCTTCATCAAGTACTCAAGCTTCATGAGTTTTCCTCACACAAAGGAAGCCTGTCCATCATAGTTGATCCATTCCCCTCACAAGCTACTCACCAGGACTTGGTCCAGTTGTAGGCTTAGCAACTTCCCCTTGAAAATTGCGCATCCTTGGAGGGCAACCAACCTTCCCTCCAAGAATTGTGAAATCCTCTTTTACAGTCTGTTGGGCTCCAGGATTACACAATCCTGCCAGCCAACCCTCCCAGTAGGATTTGTGAAAATTTTCCCAACAGCAGGTTGTTCAACCTAGGATTTACACAAATCTAGGCAGCAGGCAGCTGCTCTTCCCAGAAATTGTGCAAACCTCCTAGGTAGTCAGCCCAACTCCCAGCTAGAAATGTGCATTTTTCTCCAACAGTCAAGCAGTCTCTTGCATGTGCAACTGAGTTGACCAGTTCCCTTCGAGACTGAGAAAAACAGACTTGCATGAATGGGCTACTTCCCCCAAGGCAACATGCAATGGCATCCCTTGCTTTAGGGATCTATGTCTAGTAGTTGTAGCTTACATGCAAGGAGCAATTCAGAAACCTTCCACCAAGTGTCGCTTCCCCTAGATTTATAACATGCACGTCACAACCTCGATGTTATAAAAACTCATCAATCGGACGCTGCAGATCTCATTCCTCGCATCAACCTTGCAGCGATGACATCCCACATTACATCTAGGAGCAGTCGGCACATTCAACTCAGCTGTTTTGGGGTAATATTGCTTCCCATGCCTTGTGTTGTATTTTTGTCACTTTTTGTGTTTTCACTTGTGGGAGTACTGTTTTCTTGACTTCTTTGAATGATTTCTATCATTTACATGTATACTAGTTTGTCCTAAATCCTTTTCAGTTTTCGTTGTTATCTCACTACTGTCGCATGCATGAAATTGTTTTGCATGGATGTTTGCCTAACTGGGGAACTGCATCACCCACATGCATGTTGATATATTTGTTGAATATTTCATTCATGTTTTTCATGCAATGTTAATCACTTATGCTATCACTTAGTGTCGCCATGCATTCATTGACTTACTTTCTTTCAGTTCCCTGTCGGCGAGTCGTGCCAACCTTGGCCCTCGCTTTACCTTCACTGAGGCTACATTGCGCACTCTGGGAAAGGAAGGCTCACCTTCCTCTCCAGAATTGTGCATTCCAGCCCAGCACTGGCCTCCAGGACTGTTTTCCGCATTTCTGGAGGACAGTGGCTGCTTGGCCCAAGAAATTGCGCAAATTTGTTCATGGGCCAGCAGTCACCAGCCAAACTGGACTGTCAATTGCGTAGTTCCAGTAGTTAGTCAGTCTCCTGGTAGCCCAGACTGTGACTTGTGCTGTCTTTGCAGTCGATCGCCCGACCTCCTGGCCGAAATTGTGCAACCTTCATGATCATTCACCCAGGTATGTTAGAAGTCAGTTCTCATGTTCATTTTGGTTTTCAATTGACAGATTGCTTGCCATGAGTGTTTCCATATCTCCAGGTATCACAAGTGTTCATCTATCTCTCAACAGTACAAGTACAATGGTTTCCAGGAGAGTAGAGACAAAGACATCGTTCAGATCACGCTTAGAGATGCAGTCGATGAAGTGTCTGTGATCTTGCCTAGTCACGAAGACATAAAGTTGTTCATAGAGAAGGACATCAAGCAGCAACATCACAACGAGCAGCACCATGAACAGCAAATGAAGGTAGCATACTTAATGCAACGAATACAACAAATGTAAGAGGAAGGTTGTTGAGAACACAGAGGCAGAACAAAGTTGTAAGATCAAGTAGGTCCATTGATGATGAAAGAAACTTTGGAGGCTTCGGCTATGAAGTGGTGGTGCGACATGAAGATCGTGCGAGGGCAGAAGATGGAACAAAGAAGGAGTTGCATGTGTTGAAGCAGCAACTCAGGAAGAACATGAAGCTGCACAGACAAATGAATGAGTTGCAGTAGGAACAGGAACAACAATGGGTGCAACATGCACTCACAGATGAAACTACGCCTATAAAAGTTAAGGATCCATGCCAGTAGCTGGCATAGAGCAGGCATGGTGAGTAGTGTTGTTGATCACATGCAAGGGATTCATCATCATGCATGTCATTGAGCACACACATGCAATCCAACCCATTAGAAGCAAGTCCAACTAGGGATAAACATGTACTTCGGCAAGTTGATGCACATGGCCACCAACACACACTTGAAGATCAAGGCGGACACTATGTGTCAATGTGTTGCTAGTTCAATCCTACCCAAGAAGACCATGTGCATGTTAGCAAACAAGTTGGATGAAGGGGTCAAACCAATGCACCGGTTGCAACGGAGGCAAGAGTTTGCTTTAGCAAGATGTCACCATCAGGTGCGTGCACACCATCACAGACGACCAAGCTTGGAATCAACTCACCACCTTCACCATCACAAGCATGTCAAAGAGTTGGTCTCATCACAGCGGATCGGGTGTCAGTGATGTCTTGCAAGGATTGCTCAAGCCATGTTGTCTCACATGAGTACATGTGCATTATAATGTTGAGTCATGTAAAGTGTAAGTCAAGTGTCAATGGTTGGATGTAACAGTCGTAAAGTAGGTGAAGAGTCATGAGGGTAGTTGAACTATCACAGAGGGGAATGTCAAGGGTCACCCCACCCTTTGCTATAAATAGTCCCTCATAACTCATTATAGAGGCTTTTTGTCAGCCAAGCTTCTAATAAGACTATTCTTGGAAAGAGCATGGACAGTATTGTAACACGCCTTGGCTTCTCCACTGCAAGGAACTAGTTCATCTCTTTGGAGGAGCAGGCAAATGTGGTTGTAACGTTCCACTGTTGGGGCTAGCAGGTTTGCATGGTGTATTGTATGATTGTGACTTACACTTCTTTATATAATAAGAGCCAGCACATTTTCATGCATATGTTATTATTGTAGTTGGACTACTCCAGTTGCCTTAATGATATATGTTGTTTAAGTTACATACCTATGTATGAATTGATTTGCATGCAATTATATGAATCTTGTTGTTAATGTGTTGCATATGTTCTTAACGATGTCACCGTCTATGTCGACTGCTCTGCCAGACACCAGATAGAACTTTCACATAAACCTTGCTATACTAACCGTCACACTCGTCTCGGACTGATCCGTGACTGTTTTTCGTGTTATCTTACCTTGTATGATGTGATTGCCGCATCCGAGTGGACTGCTTTGCTGGAAGCTGTGCATGTCTTTTGTGATGTGTGTTCCTAGCTGAGTTGGGACTGATCCCTTTCAACCTGGAACTCACTTCCACCTTCTTCTCCCTTTGAAGTGTTGGAACCTCTCATACACTTTCCTTGACTCACTGCACCAGTCACACCCTTGCTACTGATAGAGTTATCTTACTTGCCTCTGTGCGACATCGCGGTCAAGGCATTACCTTACGACCCACTATTGGGACTCCTACAACAAATGGTCTGAGGTCTAATTGGGACTTCTTACCGGGGAGATCTTGACACGTTGGCGGGTCGAGCACCATCAACACATAGATAGATTTTGTATACATGGACAGGTAAGCTTTCATTGAGACTTAATCCCAAGCTTTACTAGAGCATGAAGAGACCACAAAACATAGTTTTGTAGAAGAAGAGGCTGAAGAGGAGAAGGAGGAAGAGATAGGAGAATACATTGAACGATAGAAGGAAGAGGAAAAAATAGAGACATAAATAGAAGCATTTTAGGAACCTTCTAGGCCTCAGGAGAGGAGGAGACATAAACAATAAGCAAGTCTTTCAGAGGGGAACACTGAACAAGAAGTGGATGCCACCTTGGCAGCCCTATGTATGCTATTCAAGGTCAAAGGGAGAAAACTAAAGAAAGGTCCTTTGTATTTCAAAAAGAGGATATGTAATAGACTCAAGAAAGGGAAGCATCAACCTTCATCAACTACCCCCATCACCAATGAGGGGTAAATTAGTCACCAAGAAGGATAATTAGATAAGGATAAGAAGTGAATTGAGGAGGTGACCTCCCTCAAAGCTAAAGGAAAACATCCCTAAACCTCCCAAAGGAACACAAAAACTAGGGGAGCCAATATGAGAAAGATGTCAGAGGAATCTTCCATGCTACAAGAAGATAGAGAGATGCTACAGGAAGGCAAGGTAGTGCTACAGGAAAGTGTTGCACAACTTCCAGAAGGAGGAGAAGGACTACAAGAGTTGAAAAATCCTAATCCCCAACTATATCTTAGTTCTTATTACAAATTTTATGAGCAAGGGAAAATAAGACCTACCAAGTTTTCAGTCCCAATCATCCTTGAGCTAAAAAAAGAAAGAGGTTGAACCCACTAATGAATGCAAATTACAAATTCTAAGGGAGTTGAGGATGTGGGCCTGATGGAAGAGAAAATGAAAAAGATGGGTGAAGAGACAGTTGATTTGAGACTGAGAGAGGCAAGCATGGGGGAATAGTTGCAAATGGAGAACAAGTGATTGAAAGAGAAGTTGCAGGAGAAAGAAGGGAAACTTTTCACCATGGAAAGATTGGCTATGGAGGTCACCCGATGTAGAACTCCCTCAAAAACGTATGCCATGTTCCTCAAAGAAAAATGGCTTCAATTTCAAATCAATACTCTAGCACAATATGGTTCACTACTTTTCCAAGAATACAAACAGTTCATTGATTTTTGCATAGATCTAGTGTGGAGGATAGAGCTAGGATGGCATGATTCTACAAGCACAACCTTGTATTGATTGATATGAACTTCTAGGATCCCAATTCTAGGATGGTAAATGTATAATTGATGGCATTGGCCTCTTGGATGACTTATGAGGAAGCAACAACTGAAGAGGTAGAAAGGGTCATATCTAGGGAAACTAATGAACCCTTATGGATCAGAGCATAATTGAGGGCCCCTCACCTTGTCATCAACAACCATAGGATCATCTCTGAGAAACCTAAATTGACATCACTCTACATAGTAAAATAGCAACAATCCATCTTGCAATTTGAAGAAATTTTCAGGTTGTTAGAGATTGAAGGCTTGCAGGCTTGTCAAAGGAGATGGAACTCATGACCACATAGCTTAAAAATAAGAGAGTACCACTCTCCAGATATATTTAGGAATTCCTTGGAGAAGACACCCTTATACAAGAGGATAGTTCAGAGAATGAAGGCCAACTAGATTAGGCTTAAGTTCAGCCCTCCTTTGTTTTTAGGGATATAAGGAAGAAAATCACAAATAGAAGAGTAAAAAGAGTGGGTAGAGATAGATAAAAATGCATGGTTCTACCATCAACAGGGCACTCAATTAGAGATAACTTGGGATGTTAGAGTTGCCACTAGGGATATGCATGAGAGGAATTAAGTGGTTGAGTTGCTCTGACAGTGAGAAACACCTTCAGTAGGGGGGTCATGATCAACCTCACGAATAGGTATATAACAAGGCTCATTTAGCCACCATTCAACATACATTTACCTCTCTCCTCACATTTGATAGCATATTTTTTACTATAATGTGTTTATTAGGAACATTAAAGGATGTTTATCATATCTTGTGGCCTAACATGATTAATTTGCAGGAAAATGGTGCATTTACTGTGCAGAAGTACATTGGAGGCAACTAGAGGATATGTAGGAGGATTTTACCCTGCACTTACTCACCTACAACTCAACTTTTTCCCTATATTTACGCACCTCAAGTTCGAGGATCTACTGAACAACTAATGCACTCAAAGATTGTGAGGATCTCACGGAGCTAGATTCACCTTTTTATGGATTTTGTAGGGAAGAAACTCTCCTTCCAAGGAGGCTTCCCCTCACTCATTTTTGTATAAATAAGGAAGCCCAAGTGCTCAATTGGATTCAAATTTTTGGAGAAGAATAGTGACTACCAGAGTTAGAAGTTTGTATTTGTCATTTTGTTTCTATTTACATGAGCACCTTTTGAGATCAATGAGAATCCTTCAATTGCCTTAAATCTAAATGTGTTCTAGAGGGTCGAGTCCCCTTGGGTTAGGTCCTAGCCCAAGCACTCTAGTCTCTCTCATTTGTATGTTTTATTATGCATCTCTCTTTTTAGAACTTAGATTAGCAATATGTCCTTCTTTGCATTTGATTTATATGAAAAGTTTCCTTTGCAGAGTTACTAATAATCTTCCTTAGAGAGTGTGGTTGAGAGCCTTTTATTGGAAAGCATAAAAATGTAGGTTCCATTTTTCATGAAGTAGGGATATATTGAATAAAATTCAAGTCATATTTTCCTTTTAGTTCAATTTCTTGCAATTGACATTGTTAGCATGCTTTAGATGCTTTGCGAGATTGAGTATTTTTTGTGGTATGCAAGTCCTAATATTGGATCGCAGGGTATAGAACTATCATTTCCACTTTCCATCCTACCATCAACTCCTTCCTTCCTTCGTCAACAACTTCTTCAAAAACATTGTTCACCAAGAATTCATTTTTGGTTTGTTAAAGGCCACCGTGAGCATTTCTCCTTGTGAAAGATGGGCTCTTGAGGGGTATTAAGCCTGGAAAGGATCTCATACAACCTTCTTCCACCTTCCACTACCATTCCTCACCTTCATATCACATTTTTATCCCTTATAATTTGCTTGGATTCAATCCTTTAGAAAAACAAGGCAATCTTGTAGCATCCTACAACAATCCTATAACATCTTGTAGCACTGTGTAGAAGCTATCCAAACTTGATCAGAATTATTCTTAGAGATTTATTTTTGCCTCCTAACCCTTGATTATTCCTCCTAGGCTTTCAAACCAAGTTTGAGGAATGCTAGAGACCACCTAGGACTTGTCTCTTCACCACTGCAATTCATTTTTGCAATTAAGGTTGGTAAACAAGTTCATAAATTGAATGGTACAGTGACAATTTATATGATTACTTTATGAATAACTTAATGAACTTTGTTACTATGTTATGATCACTTTTGAATGTAGTGATCAGGAGAAATGATTTCATGCTCTTTAGTTTATGCAAGTTTGGGTATGATTGCCTTGTATGTTTTATGTTTCCTATGCTACTATTTCCGTTTCAAGCATTGTCATTTCTTCCAAATAGACTAGAATTTCCTTTGATGCAAAATTTATATTTCTGCAAGTAGATAAGAATTTACATTTCTACAATAAATTAGCATTTACATTTCTACAAGTAGATTAGCATTTACATTTCTGCAATTATATTAGCATTTACACTTTTGCAAATAGATAAGAATTTACGTTCCTACAAGTATATTATAACTTCCTTTTATGCAACACTATTTCATTCTTGAAAAATCTAGATTCAATTGGTAGAATGATCCATTTACACATTGTTTTGGTTCACTGCCTTAGAGAAACTTGAGTAGAGCTTAACTCACTATGCACATAGCATTTTCACCTCTTAAGTTTGTATGAACCCCGGGTTGATAAATTAAAGATGGTATCCCTGGGAGTTGTAGCATTCTTGTTACAATACTAGAGATCATCACATGCACACCTTGCCATAATTGCAACTTCCTAAATTTGAAGCATTTCTTATCGCTTACCAAAATTGTTTTTGGTCAATGGTTTCATAAAGATATCAATAATTTGATCATCTATCTTGCAATATAAATGTTGGAAAACTTTTCTTGAACCAACTCTCTAAAGTAGTGAGCATGAATTTTGACATGCTTCATTTGACTGTGTGGAACAATATTGTAAGCAACATGTATTGCACTGTGATAATCATAATAAACACCATTCAAGGGCTTAGTAGGAAAATCAATATCTCCCAAGAGTTAGCAAATCCAAACCTCCTTCATTCCCACATTAACAACTCCATGATATATGGATAGATAGACTACACAATGTTTCTTGTATTGTGAAATTAGGGGCCTAGCACTAAAGAAACACACATAGCTAAATGTGGATTTTTTTTAATTACCATTTCCTACCCAGTTAGAGTTGGTGAATCCAACTAAGAAATATAAAATTTGACAAAAGTTGATACCCATGTGAGAGGTACCCTTAATGTAACAAACAATTTTTTTTCATTTTTCTAGTGGCTTTCTCATGGATCTTACATAAACAAAGAAACCACACTAATAGAATAAGAGATATGAAGTCAATTCTGACTTACAATAATAAATCTCCCAACCAATTTTATATAAAGGATAGCATTGAATTTCAACGAATGATATTATTCATTCAACTTAACACCCAAGCGTAGCATAATGCATAGAATTATCATATTAAATTTTTTAAAAAATAATAAATATTTTGATTTGCAAAGAAAAATACTATCAGATAATGGTAAAACTTGAAGACCAAGAAATAAACGCAGAAGACCAAGGTTATTCATCTAGAAGGTGTTAGTAAGTTAACTCTTCACTCTAAGAACTTGTTAAATGTTATTTCTAGTGATAATCGAGTCATCAACATATATAGAAACAATCAAAGTAGCGCCTTTTTTATGTATTACATAAAGATTGATCATAGCATTTGAACTCGAGATTGAAAAAGAATCAATCAATATTGGCATACAAAGCTCGAGGGACTTGCTTTAGACCCTACAATGTTTTTTTTCTGTCAATAGATCATATTTGAATCTATCACAAAACTGAGGTGTTTCTCCATGTATATTTCTTATGGTAATTTTCCATTAATGAAGGCACTATTAACATCCATTTGATAAATTTTCCATTGAAAATGATCTTTAAGGCACACTATTTTTCAAAAATAATTAATCTTTGAGACAAGTGAAAATATTTCAATTTAGTTGATTCCTTCTTGTTTTGAAATCCTTCTATGAATGAATTAGTTCATGATGCTCAATGACACCTTCAAAAGTTAATTTGGTTTTTTATATACCAATCAACACTTCACAAGATTCCTCCACAGTGGTTGAGGAGCTAAGTCCCAAGTGTGATTCTTTAAAAGAGAATCAAGCTCAACTTACATAGCCTGCTCCCATTCAACCTGCATAACTTGCTCAAATATCACATTTCCTCTAATAATTATTTTCCATCATGATACAAGCATGATTCTTTGCATCCACCTTCTTTCTATAGTCAACAAAAATACGTGCCCAAGTAATGGATTTGAAAACTCCATTCCGTATAGGATTCCTAAAGCCATCTTGGACTTGGTAAATATAACATAAGGATTGATCCATCCTCCTCAAATTTTCTAGATAAAGCATCAACCACAACATTTTTGTTACCATTCTTATATATGATCCCATAATCATACCCTAACATCTTCATAGTCAGCTTGTGTTTCTCTAGTGAAGAAAATCCTTTATCAAGGAATAACCTTAGACCATTATAGTTAGTATTGATTTGGAAACACCTCCCAACTATAAGATATGGAAACCAAGTCTCCACTAAATGAAGGATATCCATTATTTCAGTATCATATGTGAATTTTCCCAAATTATGGTCACAAAATTTCTTACTAGTGAATGACAAGGAGAATCCTTCCTTCATCAATACTACTTTGATCTCCCTACATAAGGTATTGTATTTTAAGAAAAAATATGTAGTAAAATGAGTCATTTCTAATATTGGAGTAGTTTACATGGAATACTTTAAAGTACTAAAGGTCTATCATGCTACATCGCTCCAGGAGAAAGCATTATTTTTAAGGATTAAATTTAGGGGAGATACAATCTTATCATAATTTTTGACAAATTTCTCATAGTATATTGTAAGTACTAAGAATCCATGTAACCTCTTCAATGTTTTGACATGGAGCCACTATTTTAGATCCACCACTTTCTTGGAATTGACTTGTACTATATCCTAACTTATAATATGACCTAAATGTTCTTCGTGGAGAGCCCCAAGAGCATATTTGTAATACCTTAGGAATAATTGGTTTTCCTCAATAGTTTCAAGGACTTATTAACATGCTCTATGTGTGATTTTCGTGCTTTAATCTTGACCAATATGTCATCGAAGAAGACCAACACAAAATTATGTAGGAAGGGTTGGAAAATCATGTTATTAAGGATTTGGAAAGTGGATGGAGCATTAGAAAGACCAAACATCATCACTAAAAACTCATAATGACCTCCATGTGTCTAAAATTCTACCTAGGGATGTCCATATCTTTCACCATGAATTGAAGGTATTCTGAAAATAGATAAATATGAGTGAAATTGTATCTCGTTTAAGTTCATCCAAGAGATCGTCAATAACTACGATAGGAATTTTCCTTTGATAGCCAACTTATTCATTGCCATAAAATCACGATGGATGTGCCATGTTAATTCATTTTTTAACACCATGACTATTAGTGGTAAGTAAGGGTCTGTATTGGGATGTATGACCGCCACCTCCAACGATTCCTGAATGATATTTTCTATCTTATTATTTTATGCAAAAGGGTGTTGATAAGGACATATATTTTTTGAATCAATGGAATACCATGGTCACACTCTTTAGAAGAAGCGATAAACCCTTTTTTGTCACAAAGACTTGATAATTTTTGTTAAGGACCAACTGCAAGTCTAGGTCAATTTCTAGTGTCAAACTTACCATAACCTATATAGCATTCAATTGGGAAATAATTCTAGAGTGGCATTTCTTTAATAGCTTATCCATCTGATGCCCCGGATGCGGGTCGCATAAATGAATTAAATGAACGTCATGCCAGATTGTAAAACCAGGTACTCCCAGCTGCAGGGCAGCGTGGCTTCCCAGGTTTTCACCTCGCGCAAGAGGGATGGAGTTATTAAGGTTGGATACTGTAGGATTTTTGCATTAATGGAGTGCGCTATTCAACGCAACACTGTGGTTGTTATAATCATGTCGATCCTGTATGTTCTATTCACACCTCGCGCTCAGTCTTACTGCTTCGGGCCCTGGTTTGATGTGGTTTTTGGTGACAGGCAGAACCTTGCAAACAGAGGCAAGCTCCAGGCCGGCTCTCTGTATTTCTGGAAGAGGTTCTATTACGCTAAGGTTCCCCACGGAAGGATTAGCACGACTTTAAGGGGTAAGCTCTCCAAAGCTCTTGAATTTAGAATTGGACGTGTTGCCTCTCCGTCTCGGGCTTTCTCTGTGCGTTTAATTCGGTCTCTGTGTCAATCTTTCCATCCCCCTGTTGTTGTCTCTGGTCTCTCTAGTCTCTCTATGCCTTCCCCTTCGCTCTTCATAATGGTTTGCCAGGGCAGGAGGAATTGTTCAAGGGGGCGACGTGGAAGCGGCAAACATCCAACCGCAGGTCATTCTGTGGACCCTGAATAGTCGCCTATTAATCTTCCCTCCTCTCATGAGGATGTGCCTCCTCTGAGCCCTGGGCGTAAGCCAATTCCAAATAGCGCTTTCAAAACCACGCATTTCAAATTTCAAAGCAATATGAATAGGCCTCTAATTACTGCTCAGATTACTATAATCCTTTCGGAAGAAGAAAATCAAATCTCCCCTCTGTCATGCATCGCTCCTGATCCTTCTCAAAGTAGTGACCATTCAATGGATGAGGGAAGCCCGGAGAATCGGAAGAGTGATAAGTTTGGTCAGGATGAAATTCCCAAAAGTATTCTGCCCCTTGAAGACATATGCCCAGTAGCGGGGGAAGGGACTCTTAGAGCCACAAGTCATTCCTTGGCGAACCCAGTCAGCGAGACGGATGGAAATGAAAGTTTGAGGATTGGCAACGTGTGTTTGGTTGCGGAGAAGACTCCTGGTGAGGCTATGGATGTTTAATGCCACCTGGGCCTGCTTTTCTCCTTTTTTTGTTTTTGATATCGCTCAGATGACCACCTCTAGGCAATTCTGCTCACAGTCAAGGTTCAGCATCTTCAGCCTGTTGTTTTGGCTTCCCTTCGGGGAAGTGGTGGTTTACTTACCGGCTGGTTTGCTAAGAATTTAGGCTTTTCTGCTATCAATGTCTCTATCTTCGTTCTACAAGTCTATCTCTGGGTTTTATATATGTTTTCTAGCTCTATGTAACTGGTCTCCTAAGGTTATTTTTGCAAGGGGGAAGTTCTGTTGTGTTAAGTTCTCTCGGGTTCTGATCTCTGAGGCCTCAACTCCATGTAAAAATATTCCTCTTTTTAGTTAATAGATTTTAGTCATTGCAGAGAAAAAAAAATCGCTTATCCATGTGATGATAGATGACTATTTTAGATGGGGCTTCCTAAATCCCTGAAATGGTGTGTACATCACCCTCTTTACTGAAACTAATATTAGTTTCTTGAATCCATAATGAATAGTCCTAAGGTGTAAAGAAATTTCCCCCTATTACTATATCATAACTATCCATATCAATAAAAAAGATATGGTTTTGTAGATTACATTTTCCCATTTGGAGTTTGAAATTTTCACTTCTACTACCACATTTCAACATACCTCCACTAGAGATCATAATTAGGAAGTTGTGCACCAGGTGGATATAACAATGGGTTTCTTTTGCCCCTTGCTTGTGAATGAAATTGTGAGTACTACTATTATCAACTAGGACTATGATTTTTCATTGCTTAATGCATGTAATAAGTCTCAAGGTTTGTGGATTTAAAATCACCAATAATTCATGTAGGGAGATTAAGAGTTCTTGCTAAGGGAATTGAGGTTTGATAGCTTCATAAGTAGTAGGGTTGGTTTCTTCTAGTAGTAATTCTAGTATCGCTTGAATAATTATGTCTTTTTTCAATACTAAAGTGAATATAAAGATTTGGAACAATTTATGTTGTTTACACCTATGACTTCAAGCATATTTTTCACCACACTTAATGTAGAGTCCATGTCTTTGGCTATCTGTTCTTCTACTATAGACAACCTTTGTACTTTTAATGGTTGAGTATGGGTACTTGTGCTTGGGGAATTAACCTAAGGAATGTGAATACAAGAATGAAAGAGTAATTTTTTATAAGTGCATTGATCACCAACTCTACTTCTAGAACCCTCTAGGATGATTTGAACTAGGTAGTGGGATGTTGCATTTTGGATTGTGCTTGAATTTCCTTCCTTGAGACCACTAATGAAGTGTTATTTAGGAAATTAAATTTGTTAAGTTATCTATATAGAGGTATAATTTCTCAAATGCTGAGATAAATTTCATGACTAAGCTTATTTAGTTTAACTTGGTAAGCCATGTAACATACATAACACACTTTATACACTATTTACAGTAAAGAGTACTTCAAAACAACCAATTTTCCATTTATCTTCACACCCACACTATATTTTTCCTCTAAAACTTGGTTTTGATATCAAACTCATCCATCGGTTGGTGAATACAACTTGGTTTTCAACATTACACATAGTTCTATTATCCATCAATGATCTATCAAATAATGGTTAATAACACTTTCCATCAACTACCAAATGATTACATAAATAGGTCTACTTCCCATCAACCATACGCACAATTTACTTCCACCAAATATGTATATAGTGTTATTTTCTATTGATGGTATATGAAGAAATTCTATTTGTTAATTGTACATAATAATTATCCCCATCTAACATCAATTCTCCAATATAATATCCATCTCTTCAAATACCACTTCTATTCAACCTTTTGTTTTCCTCACAAGACATAATTTAACTATCCGACTACCGCTCCTCTATAAATTTATTTATGCATGTCCAATGCAATTACATAATATATACCAATAGATATGACCAAAACAACAATATAATCATGAATAAACACATAAATGAATCAAACAACATGTACACTTTAGAGTATAAGAACATTTAATACATCCAAACTACAAATTGAACCATTATCTATTGGAATTCATTGATCAGATGTAATTCGTTGATTAGATGTAAGCATTAGACATACCACTTGGCCATAAACGACATTAACATTATTACAAGTTTGTTAGTATAATGTCACCCATCAGTGATATAACACCACAAGAGAAAAAGATCACCTAGAACTAACTATGATTATATATGTTATCACACAAAAATCGTATACAAAATTGCGCACATAAGAATACGCTCAACATAAAATGACATGTACACATGTACTAGTGAGTTTGGAAAATATCATACACTAGATAAAATCAAAGATTCCTAAAGTTTCATTTAAAAAATTAAATCACACAAAGGCTCTACAATAACTTTTGCATGGTCCCCTAGTTTTTTCTTCAATATCTTTAAAGATCCACGAAAGTACAACTAAGTAGCCCATGGACCACATCACTTTGAATGAGTCCACTTCCACTCTAAGGACAAGTCTGATGGTTGGGTCTTGATGGTATAAATAAATTTATTGTTTTGAATAAGTTTAGAATTTCTGGATAATACAAATTTCATGATTTATGATTCTAACAATTTCCAAAAAAAATATTTTGATGATAGTCAAATTTCTGATTTCAACATTCTTTATGGATAAAAAAACATGTCATATACAAATTATAACAAAAAAACCAGAATTAATTTATTAAAGTAATGTTTAGGAAGAATGGATATTGGTCGACTCAAGTTCGAGGCAAGGCGCAGGACTGAGTGTCAATGCCGAGTAGGGCTACCTACGTTGGAATCCTTGTGGAATGAAAATTTCGCACATGACATTGACCGGTCTTCTTCCCAAAAGAATATTAAATTCCGTAACGTAAGTCACCCCACCTGGATCGAAATTTTCGTTCCACAAGGACATGACGTTGACCGGTCTTCTTACCAAAAGAATATTAACATGACGTTGACCGGTCTTAATAGTGAATGTAGCTTAGGAGTCTATTTTTTTAATAGATATTTTAATAGTGAATGTTGCTTAGGAGCCTACTTTTTTTGGGTATGATTTTAGATATGCCATGAGATACACTTGGTACGATAAGAGATATAAATGTTATTTCCAACATTCATATAGAGATTTCAAGTCAAGTTCTTAGTAGTTAAGAGGGATTATGGTGTCACTAAAGGGGAAGGGTAAACGGTTAAATTATAGTTTATCCAAGGTAGGCCCTACTTGGGCGGAACACTTGCTTAGGATGGAGATGCATCAAACTAGATTTTGGAGGAAGCGTAGTGGATATGAGGTAGGGAATTCTTAAGGTTTTCATAGGAATAAGGGAATTCTTAAGGTTTTCATAGGAATAAGGTTGAATAATTGTGTGACTAATGGATGTATCCAACTTTCTGAGCATCTAGATAGTGATTGAGTATGAACAATTAAATGCACATTGGATTTTTGGAGACACCCATATTCCTACAGAAATCCTATTAGGATTAGGTACACAGTGATGTATAATTTCGAGGGAGTGTAACTTATCCAGAGTGGACTCCATAGGAGTGATTATTGGGTTTACACTAGAATCCCTCACTTGCAGAGATGTATCTGGGACATTTGAGGGTGAAGTCATAGTGCAACCTTGTGAAATACTGGATGTGGGCAAGGATTATATATCCTTGAATTTGAATATGTGACCTAAGGGTCTACAAAGGAAGCCAATGGAGCGAAATCTGATGCACCCAGATTTCCCCTTAGAACCAAATATAACGCAAATATGTATAATTGTTCAAGGAGATTGGACCTACTGGGGCCCGCGAGTTGGGATGAGATGGAAAATTCTACGGAGGCTTGGTAATGACCACATGGGTGCAATGATGGATCCACGAGTGATATGGACAATTCAGGGTGCGTGGGTGCCACGTGGTAGTGTCCTACTAATATGGCAAGAGTTAATTGCTCAAACTTTGAAAGGGCATAACTGTCAATCCATAAGAAGGATTGAGATAAAATTCATATTATCAAAAATATCTCAGCAAACTAAACACAATGGTGGATTTTTTGTTTTTTTTCAACAAAGTTGGAAAAAGATGGTTTTTATAATCCTATCTTCACCATAAACCATCAGGGTTGGGTTATGTTATAAATAACACTACCATAGCCTGAGTGAATTCAAGGGGGTGGAAGGGGGCATTAAAAAGTGGTATCAGAGCATGGTTCAACATTGGACCTTGATGGGCTCAAGAACAGATAGAATGAAAAGATTAGGACCATTCAATCCTAGTCTTCAAGAGGGTCGTAGATAGATGATTAAAATTTGTTTTGATAAGTTGTTTTCTACACACACACACACACACATATATGTGTGTATGTGTATGTGTGTGTGTATGTATAAATACATATACATATACATATACATATACATGTATATGTATATGTGTGTGTGTGTGTGTGTTGCTAGTTCAATCCTACCCAAGAAGACCATGTGCATGTTAGCAGACAAGTTGGATGAAGGGGTCGAACCAATGCACCGGTTGCAACGGAGGCAAGAGTTCGCTTTAGCAAGATGTCACCATCAGGTGCATGCACACCATCACAGACGACCAAGCTTGGCATCAACTCACCACCTTCACCATCACAAGCATGTCAAAGAGTTGGTCTCATCACAGCGGATCGGGTGTCAGTGATGTCTTGCAAGGCTTGCTCAAGCCATGTTGTCTCACATGAGTACATGTGCATTGTAATGTTGAGTCATGTCAAGTGTAAGTCAAGTGTCAATGGTTGGATGTAACATTCGTAGAGTAGGTGAAGAGTCATGAGGGTAGTTGAACTATCACAAAGGGGAATGTCAAGGGTCACCCCACCCTTTGCTATAAATAGTCCCTCATAACTCATTGTAGAGGCTTTTTGGCAGCCAAGCTTCTAATAATACTATTCTTGGAAAGAGCATGGACAGTATTGTAACATGCCTTGGCTTCTCCATTGCAAGGAACTAGTTCATCTCTTTGGAGGAGCAGGCAGATGTGGCTGTAATGTTCCACTGTTGGGGCTAGCAGGTTTACATGGTGTATTGTATGATTGTGACTTACACTTATTTATATAATAAGAGCCAACACATTTTCATGCATATGTTGTTATTGTAGTTGGACTACTCCGGTTGCCTTAATTATATATGTTGTTTGAGTTGCGTACCTATGTATGAACTAATTTGTATGCAATTATATGAATCTTGTTGTTAATGTGTTGCATATGTTAGACTTAACAATGTCACCGTCTGTGTTGATTTCTCTGCCAGACACCAGATAGAACTTTCACATAAACCTTTCTATACTAACCGTCACACTCGCCTCGGACTGATCCGTGACTGTTTTTCGTGTTATCTTACCTTGTATGATGTGATTTCCTCATCCGAGTGGACTGCGTGGCTGGAAGCTGTGCATGTCCTTTGTGATGTGTGTTCCTAGCTGAATTGGGACTGATCCCTTTCAACCTGGAACTCACTTTCACCTTCTTCTCCCTTCGAAGTGTTGGAACCTCTCATACACTTTCCTTGACTCACTGCACCAGTCACACCCTTGCTACTAATAGAGTTATCTTACTTGCCTCTATGTGACATCGCGGTCAAGGCATTACCTTACGACCCACTATTGGGACTCCTACAACAAATGGTCTGAGGTCTAATTTGGACTTCTTACTGGGGAGATTTTGACATGTTGGCGGGTCCAGCACCATCAACACATAGATAGATTTTGTATACATGGACAGGAAAGCTTTCATTGAGACTTAATCCCAAGCTTTACTAGAGAATGAAGAGACCACAAAACATAGTTTTGTAGAAGAAGAGGTTGAAGAGGAGAAGGAGGAAGAGAAAGGAGAATACATTGAAGGATAGAAGGAAGAGGAAAAAATAGAGACATAAATAGAAGCATTTTAGTAACCTTCTAGGCCTCGGGAGAGGAGGAGACATAAACAATAAGCAAGCCTTTCAGAGGGGAACACTGAACAAGAAGTGGATGCCATCTTGGCAGCCCTATGTACGCTATTCAAGGTCAAAGGGAGAAAACTAAAGAAAGGTCCTTTATATTTCAAAAAGAGGATATGTAATAGACTCAAGAAAGGGAAGCATCAACCTTCCTCAACTACCCCCGTCACCAATGAGGGGTAAATTAGTCACCAAGAAGGATAATTAGAGAAGGATAAGAAGTGAATTAAGGAGGTGACCTCCCTCAAAGCTAAAGGAAAACATCCCTAAACCTCACAAAGGAACACAAAAACTAGGGGAGCCAATATGAGAAATATGTCAGAGGAATCTTCCATGCTACAAGAAAGCAGGGCGATGCTACAAGAAGATAGAGAGATGCTACAGGAAGGCAAGGCAGTGCTATAGGAAAGTGTTGCACAACTTTGAGAAGGAGGAGAAGGACTACAAGAGTTGAAAAATCGTAATCCCCAACTATATCTTAGTTCTTATTACAAATTTTATGAGCAAGGGAAAATAATACCTACCAAGTTTTCAGTCCCAATCATCCTTGAGCTGAAAAAAGAAAGAGGTTGAACCCACTAGTGAATGCAAATTAAAAATTCTAAGGGAGTTGAGGATGTGGGCCTGATGGAAGAGAAAATGAAAAAGATGGGTGAAGAGACAATTGATTTGAGACAGAGAGAGGCAAGCATGGTGGAATATCTGCAAATGGAGAACAAGTGATTGAAAGAGAAGTTGCAGGAGAAAGAAGGGAAACTTGTCACCATGGAAATATTGGCTATGGAGGTCACCCGATGCAGATCTCCCTCAAAAACGTATGCCATGTTCCTCAAAGAAAAATGGCTTCAATTTCAAATCAATACTCTAACACAATATGGTTCACTACTTTTCCAAGAATACAAACAGTTCATTGAATTTTTGCATAGATCTAGTGTGGAGGATAGAGCTAGGATGGCATGATTCTACAAGAAAAACCTCGTATTGATTGATATGAACTTCTAGGATCCCAATTCTAGGATGGTAAATGTATAATTGATGGCATTGGCCTCTTGGCTGACTCATGAGGAAGCAAAAACTGAAGAGGTAGAAAGGGTCATATCTAGGGAAACTAATGAACCCTTATGGATCAGAGCATAATTGAGGGCCCCTCACCTTGTCATCAACAACCATAGGATAATCTCTGAGCAACCTAAATTGACACCACTCTACATAGTAAAATAGCAACAATCCATCTTGCAATTTGAAGAAATTTTCAGGTTGTTAGGGATTGAGGGCTTGCAGGCTTGTCAAAGGAGATGGAACTCATGACCACATAGCTTAAAAATAAGAGAGTACCACTCTCTAGATATATTGAGGAATTCCTTGGAGAAGACACCCTTATACAAGAGGATAGTTCAGAGATTGAAGGCTAACTAGATTGGGCTTAAGTTCAACCCTCCTTTGTTGTTAGGGATATAAGGAAGAAAATCACAAATAGAAGAGTAGAAAGAGTGGGTAGAGATAGATAAAAATGCATGGTTCTACCATCAAGATGGCACTCAATTAGAGATACCTTGGGATGTTAGAGCTGCCACTAGGGCTATGCATGAGAGGAATTAAGTGGTTGAGTTGCACAGACAGTGAGAAACACCTTCAGTAGGGGGGTCATGATCGACCTCACGAATAGGTATATAACAAGGCTCATTTAGCCACCATTCAACATACATTTACCTCTCTCCTCACATTTGATAGCATTTTTTTTACTATAATGTGTTCATTAGGAACATTAAAGGATGTTTATCATATCTTGTGGCCTAACATGATTAATTTGCAGGAAAATGGTGCATTTACTGTGCAGAAGTACATTGGAGGCAACTAGAGGATATGTAGGAGGATTTTCCCCTGCATTTACTCACCTACAACTCAACTTTTTCCCTATATTTACGCACCTCAAGTTCGAGGATCTATTGAACAAACAATGCACTCAAAGATTGTGAGGATCTCACGGAGCTAGATCCACCTTTTTATGGATTTTGTAGGGAAGAAACTCTCCTTCCAAGGAGGCTTCCCCTCACTCATTTTTCTATAAATAAGGAAGCCCAAGTGCTCAATTGGATTCAAATTTTTGGAGAAGAATAGTGACTACTAGAGTTAGAAGTTTGTATTTGTCATTTTTGTCTCTATGTACATGAGCACCTTTTGAGATCAATGAGAATCCTTCAATTGTCTTAAATCTAATTGGGTTAGGTCCTAGCCCAAGCACTCTAGTCTCTCTCATTTGTATGTTTTATTATGCATCTCTCTTTTCAGAACTTAGATTAGCAATATGTCCTTTGCATTTGGTTTATATGAAAAGTTTCCTTTGTAGAGTTACTAATAATCTTCCTTAGAGAGTGTGGTTGAGAGCGTTTTATTGGAAAGCATAAAAATGTAGGTTCCATTTTTCATGAAGTAGGGATATCTTGAATAAAATTCAAGTCATATTTTCCTTTTAGTTCAATTTCTTGCAATTGACATTGTTAGCATGCTTTAGATGCTTTGCGAGATAGAGTATTTTTTGTGGTATGCAAGTCCTAATATTGGATCGCAGGGTATAGAAGTATCATTTCCACTTTCCATCCTACCATCAACTCCTTCCTTCCTTCCTCAACAACTTCTTCAAAAACATTGTTCACGAAGAATTCATTTTTGGTTTGTTAAAGGCCACCGTGAGCATTTCTCCTTGTGAAAGATGGGCTACTGAGGGGTATTAAGCCTGGAAAGGATCTCATACAACCTTCTTCCACCTTCCACTACCATTCCTCACCTTCATATCACATTTTTATCCCTTATAATTCGCTTGGATTCAATCCTTTAGAAAAACAAGGCAATCTTGTAGCATCCTACAACAATCCTATAGCATCTTGTAGCACTGTGTAGAAGCTATCCAAACTTGATCAGAATTATTCTTAAAGATTTATTTTTGCCTCCTAACCCTTGATTATTCCTCCTAGGCTTTCAAACCAAGTTTGAGGAATGCTAGAGACCACCTAGGACTTGTCTCTTCACCACTGCAATTCATTTTTTCAATTAAGGTTGGTAAACAATTTCATAAATTGAATGGTACAGTGACAATTTATATGATTACTTTATCAATAACTTAATGAACTTTGTTACTATGTTATGATCACTTTTGAATGTAGTGATCAGGAGAAATGATTTCATGCTCTTTAGTTTATGCAATTTAGGGTATGATTGCCTTGTATGTTTTATGTTTCCTATGCTACTATTTCCATTTCAAGCATTGTCATTTATTCTAAATAGACTAGAATTTCTTTTGATGCAAAATTTATATTTCTGCAAGTAGATAAGAATTTACATTTCTATAATAAATTAGCATTTACATTTCTACAAGTAGATTAGCATTTACATTTCTGCAAGTATATTAGCATTTACATTTTTGCAAATAGATTAGCATTTACGTTCCTACAAGTATATCACAACTTCGTTTTATGCAACACTATTTCATTCTTGAAAAATCTAGATTCAATTGGTAGAATGATCCCTTTACACATTGGTTTGGTTCACTGCCCTAGAGCAACTTGAGTAGAGCTTAACTTACTATGCATATAGCATTGTCGCCTCTTAAGTTTGTATGAACCCCAGGTTGATAAATTAAAGATGGTATCCTTGGGAGTTGTAGCATTCTTGTTACAATACTAGAGATCATCACATGCACACCCTACCATAATTGCAACTTCCTAAATCTAAAGCATTTCTTATAGCTTACCAAAATTGGTTTTGGTCAATGGTTTCATAAAGATATCAATAATTTGATCATCTATCTTGCAATATAAATGTTGGAAAACTTTTCTTGAACCAACTCTCTAAAGTAGTGAGCATGAATTTTGACATGCTTCATTTGAGTATGTGGAACAAGATTGTAAGCAACATGTATTGCACTATGATAATCATAATAAACACCATTCAAGGGCTTAGCAGGAAAATCAATATCTCCCAAGAGTTAGCAAATCCAAACCTCCTTCATTCCCACATTAGCAACTCCATGATATATGGATAGATAGACTACACAATGTTTCTTGTATTGTGAAATTTAGGGCCTAGCACTAAAGAAACACACATAGCTAAATGTGGATTTTTTTTAATTGCCATTTCCTACCGAGTTAGAGTTGGTGAATCCAACTAAGAAATATAAAATTTGACAAAAGTTGATACCCATGTGAGAGGTACCCTTAATGTAACAAACAATTATTTTTTCATTTTTCTAGTGGCTTTCTCACGGATCTTGCATAAACAAGGAAACCACACTAATAGAATAAGAGATATGAAGTCAATTATGACTTACAATAATAAATCTCCCAACCAATTGTATATAAAGGATAGAATTGAATTTCAACGAATGATATTATTCATTCAACTTAACACCTAAGCATAGCATAATGCATAGAATTATCATATTAAATTTTTTAAAAAGTAATAAATATTTTGATTTGCAAAGAAAAATACTATCAGATAATGGTAAAACTTGAAGACCAAGAAATAAACACAGAAGACCAAGGTTATTCATCTAAAAGGTGTTAGTAAGTTAACTCTTCACTCTAAGAACTTGTTAAATGTTATTTCTAGTGATAATCGAGTCATCAACATATATAGAAACAATCAAAGTAGCACCTTTTTTATGTACTACATAAAGATTGATCATAGCATTTGAACTCGAGATTGAAAAATAATCAATCGATATTGGCATACCATGCTCGAGGGACTTGCTTTAGACCCTACAATGTTTTTTTCTAACAATAGATCATATTTGAATCTATCACAAAAATGAGGTGTTTCTCCATGTATATTTCTTATGGTAATTTTCCATTAATGAAGGCACTATTAACATCCATTTGATAAATTTTCCATTGAAAATGATCTTTAAGGCACACTATTTTTCAAAAATAATTAATCTTTGAGACAGGCGAAAATATTTCAATTTAGTTGATTCCTTCTTGTTTTGAAATCCTTCTATGAATGAATTAGTTTCATGATGCTCAATGACACCTTCAAAAGTTAATTTGGTTTTTTTATATACCAATCAACACTTCACAACATTCCTCCATAGTGGTTGAGGAGCTAAGTCCCAAGTGTGATTCTTTAAAAGAGAATCAAGCTCAACTTACATAGCCTGCTCCCATTCAACCTACGTAACCTGCTCAAATATCACATTTCCCCTAATAATTATTTTCCATTTAATAGAATAAAAAACCCAAAAGGATTTTGACTCTTCAAAGTATACCATCATGATACAAGCATGATTCTTTGCTGTTGGCATTATGATTCTCGTATGGCTCTATGATACAGGTGTTGTACTTGATGGAAATTCACTCAAGTGACAAAACTCTGTTCAGGCTCTCAAAATGATGGAAATTAAGATGTTCCCAGGTGAATGGTTCAAAAGGTGCGGACCCGCAGGTTCTCCTTCCAGGAAGTGCGGTCATACCCGCAGTTTATCCGTTCAGAAAGTGCGGTCCCTAGTTCACTCACTTCAAGGCAGAGAAATGCGCTCACGTGGGGTTTCTTATGTTTGGCCCGTGGTATTTAGCCCATCGTTCATGATCCTATGGTTTTGGCCCGTGGTATAGGATCTAATTTAACCCCGGTTTGGATCCCTTGTATTGGTTATTGATGGTTTTGTCCCATGGTGTGAATAAGGGCTTGGCTATAAATAGGGAAGGAGATAACTTGGCTTAGACATCTTTGAAATTTGAATATCTTAAGATCTGAATTTTGGGTTATCAGTTTTTAAAAAGCTAGATCTAAATCAAGGTAAAATTTAAAGGCGAATCTATTGCTAAGTCATGATCTCTCGGGCGCATGATCAGATATGTGGATCTGACTGTCTGTGGTACATTGGAGGACTGTTAATTTGGCCCTAATCAGAGGTTCGCAAGCGATCTACAGCGTGAATGCGGGGGTACGCAGTATAGAGGAAGGCACAGTGTGGGTATACGCAGCGCAACTGAAGGCGCAGTGCGGGGTACGCAGTTCAGAAGAGGGCGTAGTGCGGGTATACACAGCGCAGCTAAAGGCACAGTGCGTGGTACGCAGTACAGAAGAAGACGAAGTGCGGGTATACACAGCGCAACTGAAGGTGAAGTGCGGGTATCCGCAGGCATATTTTGGTGAAGTTGCGGACCTGTTTTGAAATATTTGTTGGCTGCCTGTTTTCTATTTGCTACTGTGTTCTGGGTTTAGGTTACTGGTGTTGATTTTCTATTTACAACATTCTGAGAAGTTTGGGTGGCTCATTGGTTTGATTGTATAAGGAGATTGGTTGATTCACATGTACTTGATGTTTATTTGATGTTCTTGGATCCAGTCTAAAAATTAATGAAAAGTGGTCCTTGAAAGAAAAGAAGTAGGGGGTTGTAGCTCCCTTCCAAGAGAGACTGGAAAACGGGAGAGAGTTGTAGCTCTCTGCAGGTTGCAGCTTGCGTACTGGTAAAGGACTGCACCAGTACAAAATCATTGTAAAAGGAGTTTCTATTTGAAAGAAGATAGAGACATATTGCAGCAGGTGGTTTTCACCCACATTGGGTTTCCACCTTATATCTGGTGTTCTTTGGTGTGACTATCTGTTTTTCTTGATTCATGCTCATTATTTTATGACATACAATATCTGAAGAATAATTCAAAGTATAAATATATTGAAAAGAATTTGATAATACTGATTCACCCCCCCTCTCAGTATTATTTCCAACAATTGGTATCAGAGCAGGTCCTTCTGAAGGAGCTTGATCGCTTGAAGGAAGATCTATCATCATGAGCAACTACGAGAGGGAAGCATCAATCAGGCCACCAATTTTTGATGGGACAAACTTCGTGTATTGGAAGGTAAGATTTACTGCCTATCTTCAATCTTTGGGTACAGAAGTCTGGGACATCATAGAAACAGGGTATACTTTTCCATCAGCTACTCCTACAGATCCAGCTGAGAAGAAGAAATATGAAACAAATGCTAAGGCAGTCAATACTCTTCTAGGATGTCTATCTCAATCAGAATTTGTGAAAGTTATGCAGTATAAATCCGCAAAAGAAATATGGGACAAGATTGTTCTGAGCTATGAAGGAGATGATCGGGTAAAACGTGCAAAACTTCAAACCCTCAGGATTCAATATGAAAATCTCAAGATGTATAATGATGAAAGTGTGGCTAACTATTTTCTTCGTGTGGATGAGATTGTTAATTGTATGAAAAATTTGGGTGAAGAAATAAAAGAGGCTGTTGTGGTTGAAAAAGTTCTAAGATCTTTGTCACCTAGGTTTGAATCTAAAGTTTCTGCTATAAAAGAAAAGGAGAATCTACAACATCTTAAAATGTCACAACTGCATGGAATTCT
Organism: Pinus tabuliformis; assembly: GCA_031772625.1. NCBI lineage: Eukaryota > Viridiplantae > Streptophyta > Pinopsida > Pinales > Pinaceae > Pinus > Pinus tabuliformis. The sequence continues at coordinate 510,428,600 of CM062807.1, forward strand.
AACTGCTTATGAAATGAGGAAAGGAGGTCCATCTGACAGGAAAGAAGCTGCCTTCAAGGCTTCAGGCAAAGGAGAGTACTATGAATCAAGACATGGGTCAGAAGAAGAAGAAGAATCAAATTTTGTCAGAAATCTTCAACGGGGTGCTGGACGGTTCAGAGGTAAGTTACCCTTCAAATGCTTTGCTTGTGGAAGAGTAGGTCACTATGCTGCCAAATGTCCTCATAAGGATAAGATTGACAAGGGAAAGGAACCTATTAGATGGAACAAGAAACAGAATGCAAATAAGAAAAGCTACTACACTCATGAAGACAGTGATGGTCTATCAAATAGTGATGAAGATGAACGAGGTAATGACTATAAAATTTTAATGGCATTTGAAGATGATTATTACATAGATGCTATAGATGTGGATAGTTTTTATGAAGAGATTTCTAGACTCAAGACATGTATAGAAGAAAAGAATGTGATCATTGATACTCTACAATTTCAAATTGATGAAAAAGAAAAATTTCTTGAAAAGTTAGAATGTGAAATTGTTGGCCTTAGAAAAGAAATTGAGAAAAAAAAGGCTATTAATCTTAATTTTGTCAAAGGATCTGAAACTCTGGATGAGATCATCAATGTACAGCGTTCTCCGCTAAACAAGATAGGTCTGGGGTATAATGGAGAAACATCTCAAGCATCCACCTCAAAGAGTTATCTTGATGCAGCAAGAAGGAATGAGCAAAAGCACAATGGAGATCACCAGGTAAAGCAGGGACGAATTACATCAAGAACAAACAAAGACTACTAGGTAAACCAGGGGCAATCTGTCTTAATGGTGAACAAAAGCTACAACCAGCCACAGGTAAAATATTCTCAATTTGCTTCAAGAATGGATGACAATAGAAATTACAATCATTTGGCCGGTAGATTTGATAACCGCGGAAGTTTCTTCAATAGCCAATGTTTCTCTTGCCATAACTTTGGTCACAAAGCAGCTCAATGTGTTGCATATAAAACAATCATGACTAGAGAAGCTCAAAAACAAAGAAGTATGACTGGGATTACAAAAAGGACCTATAACAACTTTTTGGCTCTTGAAAATGAAATCGAATGTTCTATTTGTAATAACTTTGGTCATGAAGATTCTAAATGCAGGAGTAGGTTTCAGCAGACAAAGGAACAAGCCTCAAGCACCAGAACATGGAGAATAAAGGAACCACAATCAGAAAGATGTGGGATAGCCTTTTATGCAGAGGGACAGGAAAATCTATGGTACATCGACAGTGGATGTTCGAAGCATATGACAGGTGATAAAGAAAAACTTGAATCATATTCTGCTTTAGAAAAGGGAAAGAAAGTTTCTTTTGGAAATGATACTCCAACAGCTATAAAAGGAAAAGGCACAGCTCAGTTGAAAGAAAAGGTCAAAGCTGGAAATGTTTTGTATGTTGATGGCTTGAAGCATAACCTTCTGAGTGTCAGTCAGATGTGCGATCAAGGAACCGAGGTAATATTTCAATCAAATGGATGTAGTGTTCGTGATCTTGATACAGGGAAAACAGTGATCAAAGGTAGAAGAACTCCAAATAATCTATACATATTTGAAGAAGGACAACAACAATGCTATTTGAGCAAGGATGATGAACATTGGTTATGGCACCGAAGGTTGGGGCATCTAAGCTTTTCAGAAATAAGGAAGGCATGCAAATATCAGGCAGTTCGTGGTCTTCCAGATATCAAAATCCCAGACAACACCATATGCAAATCATGTCAGTTTGGTAAGCAAACCAGAACCAACTTCCCGGAGAAGGAAGGATCAGCCAGCAGGCCTCTTGATCTAGTCCATACAGATGTATGTGGTCCTTTCAGGACAAGGTCACCTTGAGGAGAAGAATACTTGATATTATTCATTGACGATTTCTCCAGGTTTGTTTGGTTAGGACTTTTGAAGCACAAAGACGAAGCATTTGAAAAATTCAAATCCTTCAAAGCCTTGGTTGAAAATGAATCAGGTTACAAAATTAAGTGCCTCAGGTCCGACAGAGGTGGGGAGTTTACCTCAAATGAATTTTTCGATTTCTGTGAAGAACATGGGATAAGAAGGGAATTCTCTACAGCTAGAACTCCTCAGCAAAATGGAGTGGTGGAAAGGATGAACAGAACAGTCCAACAAATGGCTCGTGCTATGCTTGATGAGTCTGGAACTCCCGCAACTTTCTGGGGTGAAGCTGCTTATGCTGCATTTTTTATTCTCAACAAAACAAATGTCCGAGTGAACAACACTCAAACTCCTCATGAGCTCTGGTATGGTGAGACTCCTTCGGTAAAGCATTTCAAAATTTTTGGGAGCAAATGCTATATTAAGAATACTGATGAGCAACTTGGCAAACTTGAACCTAGAGCAGATGAAGGCATTCTTCTTGGTTATTCTCCACACAACAAAGCATATAAGTGCTACAATAAAAGACTTGGAAGAATTGTTGACAGCATTGATGTAGTGGTTGATGAAAAAGGATACATTCCTAGGCAAGTAAATCATGAAAATATCGAAGAAAATGAAGACTGCCCTCAAAGACAGAATGATGAAGAAGAAGAACCTAAAGGAGCATCAGAGGAACAGATAAGGATAGAAGAGAAGACTCCATCCAGGTACGTTCAGAAGAATCATCCAGAATCTCAGATTTTGGGGTAGAAAGAAGAAGGTGTACAAACAAGAAGAACAATTGCAGAAGCTTCAAGCTATTTGGCATTACTCTCCTCCACTGAACCACAAAATGTAAGAGAGGCATGCAAAGATGAATGTTGGGTCAAAGCAATGGATGAAGAACTTGAGCAAATCGAAAAGAATAACACTTGGGAGTTGGTTCCTAGACCAAAGGATAAAAATGTTATAGGGACAAAATGGATCTTCAAGAATAAGTTGAATGAAAATGGGGAAGTAATTAGAAACAAGGCCAGACTTGTTTGTAAAGGGTATGCCCAGCAAGAAGGAATAGATTTTGAAGAAACTTTTGCTCCTGTTGCAAGACTTGAGGCCATCCGAATGTTCCTTGCTCTCTCAAGCTTTCAAAAGTTCAAAGTATTTCAAATGGACGTGAAATCAACCTTTCTGAATGGAGACTTAGAAGAAGAAGTATACATTGAGCAGCCAGATGGTTTCATTCTTGGAAATGATCCAAATCTTGTATGCAGACTGAAAAAGGCTCTCTATGGTCTTAAACAAGCTCCAAGGGCTTGGTACTATCGTTTGGACAAATATCTTCATCAACAAGGTTTTTCAAAAGGATCAGCAGATAGCAATCTTTATATAAAAATTGAAAATGACAAATTGCTAATACTTGTTGTGTATGTAGATGATATTATCTTTGGCAGCAATGAAGAAGCTATGAGTCAAAGCTTTGCCTTGGTGATGCAGAAAGAATTTGAAATGTCTTTGCTTGGAGAACTGACATATTTTCTTGGATTGCAAATCCAACAAAATGAAGGAGGGATCTTCTTGTCTCAAACCAAGTATCTCAAGTAGATTTTGAAGAAATATGGTATGGAAGATGCAAAACCAGTATGTACACCCATGGTCACAGGATGTAACCTCAGTGCAAATGATGAATCAGTAGCAGTGCATCAACCAACCTACAGATCTATGATTGGAAGTCTACTTTATTTGACAGGTACCCGACCAAACATCATGCATGCAGTGGGAATAGTTGGAAGATTTCAGGAAAATCCAAAGGAAACTCATCTTCAGGCAGTGAAGAGAATTTTCAAATACCTTCAAGGGACTCAAAACTATGGCTTATGGTATCCTAGAGATACAAATCTCACACTTCATGCTTATACAGATGCAGATTGGGCCGGAAGCGTGGATGACAGGAAGAGCACAAGTGGTGGTGCATTCTTTATGGGTTCCAGATTAGTATCTTGGTTCAGCAAGAAACAGAGTTCAATTGCTTTGTCTACAGCTGAAGCGGAATATGTGGCTGTTGCATCTTGCTGCACTCAACTCCTTTAGATGATGCAGACCTTGCAAGATTTTCAAATCACTTGTACACCACCTATCTCCATCTTATGTGATAATACAAGTGCAATCAGCATTTCAAAGAACCCAGTCATGCATTCAAAGACCAAGCACATACCAATCAAGTATCACTTTCTTCGGGAACAAGTGCTTGAACAAAAGGTCAAGTTGGAGTATGTTCCTTCTAAGGAACAAGTTGCTGATATACTCACCAAACCATTGCCTAGGGAGACCTTTGAACACCTCAGGCAAAAGCTGGGGGTTGTTGATGCATCATCTTGTTGTTGACTCTCTTCTGATTGTTGATGGTACGCAAGGTTCATCTGGGGTATATGCGTACATTTGCTGAGTTGCGGATTGGTCGAAGAGCGAATGGCACAGGTTCAGGGGGAGCATATAATGCATTGTTGGCATTATGGAGGAAGTACAGAAGGAATATTGCTGCAATATGTCTCTATCTTTTTCATGGTCATTTATGGTGTTTGGTGGATTATGTTTCTTCTTTGCAGATCTGGTTTATAGTCAGGGGGAGCACGGTCTTAGGGGGAGCATAACCCTTTGCCCTTGATGTCAAAGGGGGAGAATGACGTTGAGGATCTTGAGGTTTCCATCAAGTCCAAAGGGGGAGATTGTTTGCATTATGATTCTGGTATGGCTCTATGATACAGGTGTTGTACTTGATGGCAATTCACTCAAGTGGCAAAACTCTATTCAGGCTCTCAAAATGATGGAAATTAAGAGGTTCGCAGGTGAATGGTTCAAAAGGTGCGGACCCGCAGGTTCTCCTTCCAGGAAGTGTGGTCATACCCGCAGTTTATCCGTTCAGAAAGTGTGGTCCCTAATTCACTCACTTCAAGGCAGAGAAGTGCGCTCATGTGGGGTTTCTTATGTTTGGCCCGTGGTATTTAGCCCGTCATTCATGATCCTATGGTTTTGGCCCGTGGTATAGGATCTAATTTAGCCCCGGTTTGGATCCCTTGTATTGGTTATTGATGGTTTTGTCCCATGGTGTGAATAAGGGCTTGACTATAAATAGGGAAGGAGATCACTTGGCTTAGACATATTTGAAATTTGAATATCTTAAGATCTAAATTTTGGGTTCTCTGTTTTTAAAAAGCTAGATCTAAATCAAGGTAAAATTTAAAGGCGAATCTATTGCTAAGTCATGATCTCTCGGGCGCATGATCAGATCTGTGGATCTGACTGTCTATGGTACATTGGAGGACTGTTAATTTTGCCCTAATCAGAGGTTCGCAGGCGATCTACAGCGTGAATGCGGGGGTACGCAGTATAGAGAAAGGCACAGTGCGGGTATACGCAGCACAGTTGAAGGCACAGTGCGGGGTACGCAGTTCAGAAGAGGGCACAGTGCGGGTATACGCAGCGCAGCTGAAGGCACAGTGCGTGGTACGCAGTACAGAAGAAGACGAAGTGCGGGTATACGCAGCGCAGCTTATTTTGGTGAAGTTGCGAACCTGTTTTGAAATATTTGTTGGCTGCCTATTTTCTATTTGTTGCTGTGTTCTGGGTTTAGGTTACTGGTGTTGATTTTCTGTTTACAGCATTCTGAGAAGTTTGGGTGGCTCATTGGTTTGATTGTACAAGGAGATTGGTTGATTCACATGTACTTGATGTTTATTTGATGTTCTTGGATCCAGTCTGAAAATTAATGAAAAGTGGTCCTTGAAAGAAAAGAAGTAGGGGGTTGTAGCTCCCTTCCAGGAGAGACTAGAAAACGAGAGAGAGTTGTAGCTCTCTGCAGGTTGCAGCCTGCGTACTGGTAAAGGACTGCACCAGTACAAAATCATTGTAAAAGGAGTTTCTATTTGAAAGAAGATAGAGACATATTGCAGCAAGTGGTTTTCACCCACATTGGGTTTCCACCTTATATCTGGTGTTCTTTGGTGTGACTATCTGTTTTTCTTGATTCATGCTGATTATTTTATGACATACAATATCTGAAGAATAATTCAAAGTATAAATATATTGAAAAGAATTTGATAATACTGATTCACCCCCCTCTCAGTATTATTTCCAACATTTGCATCCACCTTCTTTCTATAGTCAACAAAAATATGTGCCCAAGTAATGGATTTGAAAACTCCATTCCGTATAGGATTCCTAAAGCCATCTTGGACTCGGTAAATATTACATAAGGATTGATCCATCCTCCTCAAATTTTCTAGATAAAGCATCAACCAAAACATTTTCGTTACCATTCTTATATATGATCCCATAATCATACCCTAACATCTTCATAGTCAGCTTGTGTTTCTCTAGTGAAGAAAATCCTTTATCAAGGAATAACCTTAGACCATTATAGTTAGTATTGATTTGGAAACACCTCCCAGCTATAAGATATGGAAATTGAGTCTCCACTAAATGAAGGATATCCATTATTTCAGTATCATATGTGAATTTTCCCAAATTATGGTCACAAAATTTCTTACTAGTGAATGACAAGGAGAATCCTTCCTTCATCAATACTACTTTGATCTCCCTACGTAAGGTATTGTATTTTAAGAAAAAATATGTAGTAAAATGAGTCATTTCTAATATTGGAGTAGTTTACATGGAATACTTTAAAGTACTGAAGGTCTATCATGCTACATCGCTCCAGGAGAAAGCATTATTTTTAAGGATTAAATTTAGGGGAGATACAATCTTATCATAATTTTTGACAAATTTCTCATAGTATATTGTAAGTACTAAGAATCCATGTAACCTCTTCAATGTTTTGACATGGAGCCACTATTTTAGATCCACCACTTTCTTGGAATTGACTTGTACTATATCCTAACTTATAATATGACCTAAATGTTCTTCGTGGAGAGCCCCAAGAGCATATTTGTAATACCTTAGGAATAATTGGTTTTCCCAAATAGTTTCAAGGACTTATTAACATGCTCTATGTGTGATTTTCATGTTTTAACCTTGACCAAGATGTCATCGAAGAAGACCAACACAAAATTATGTAGGAAGGGTTGGAAAATCATGTTATTAAGGATTTGGAAAGTGGATGGAGCATTACAAAGACCAAATATCACCACTAAAAACTCATAATGACCTCCATGTGTCTAAAATTCTATCTAGGGATGTCCATATCTTTCACCATGAATTGAAGGTATTCTGAAAACAGATAAATATTAGTGAAATTGCATCTTGTTGAAGTTCATCCAAGAGATCATCAATAACTACGATAGGAATTTTCCTTTGATCATCAACTTATTCATTGCCATAAAATCACGATGGATGTGCCATGTTACTTCATTCTTTAACACCGTGACTATTAGTGGTAAGTAAGGGTCTGTATTGGGATGTATGACCGCCACCTCCAACGGTTCCTGAATGATATTTTCTATCTTATTATTTTATGCAAAAGGGTGTTGATAAGGACATATATTTTTTGAATCAATGGAATACCATGGTCACACTCTTTAGAAGAAGCGGTAAACCCTTTGTTGTCACAAAGACTTGATAATGTTTGTTAAGGACCAACTGCAAGTCTAGGTCGATTTTTAGCGTCAAACTTACCATAGCCTATATAGCATTCAATTGGGAAATAATTCTAGAGTGGCATTTCTTTAATAGCTTATCCATGTGATGATAGATGACTATTTTAGATGGGGCTTCCTAAATCCCTGAAATGGTGTGTACATCACCCTCTTTACTGAAACTAATATTAGTTGCTTGAATCCATAATGAATAGTCCTAAGGTGTAAAGATATTTCCCCCTATTACTATATCATAACTATCCATATCAACAAAAAACATATGGTTTTGTAGAATACATTTTCCCATTTGGAGTTTGAAATTTTCACTTCTACTGCCACATTTCATCATACCTCCACTAGAGATCATAATTTGGAAGTTGTGCACCAGGTGGATATAACAATGGGTTTCTTTTGCCCCTTGCTTGTGAATGAAATTGTGACTACTACTATTATCAACTAGGACTATGATTTTTCAATGCTTAATGCATCTAATAAGTCTCAAGGTTTGTGGATTTAAAATCACCAATAATTCATGTAGGGAGATTAAGAGTTCTTGCTAAGGGAATTGAGGTTTGATAGCTTCATAAGTAGTAGGGTTGGTTTCTTCTAGTAGTAATTCTAGTATCGCTTGAATAATTATGTCTTTTTCCAATACTAAAGTGAATATAAAAATTTGGAATAATTTATGTTCTTTACACCTATGACTTCAAGCATATTTTTCACCACACTTAATGTAGAGTCCATGTCTTTGGCTATCCGTTCTTCTACTATAGGCAACCTTTGTACTTTTAATGGTTGAGTATGGGTACTTGTGCTTGGGGAATTAACCTAAGGAGTGTGAATACAAGAATGAAAGAGTATTTTTTTATAAGTGCATTGATCACCAACTCTACTTCTAGAACCCTCTAGGATGCTTTGAACTAGGTAGTGGGATGTTGCATTTTGGATTGTGCTTGAATTTCCTTCCTTGAGACCACTAATGAAGCGTTATTTAGGAAATTGAATTTGTTAAGTTATCTATATAGAGGTATAATTTCTCAAATGCTGAGATAAATTTCATGACTAAGCTTATTTAGTTTAACTTGGTAAGCCATGTAACATACATAACACAATTTATACACTATTGACAGTAAAGAGTACTTCAAAACAATCAATTTTCCATTTCTCTTCACACCCACACTATATTTTTCTTCTAAAACTTGGTTTTCATATCAAGCTCATCCATCGGTTGGTGAATACAGCTTGGTTTTCAACATTACACATAGTTTTGCTATCCATCAATGATCTATCAAATAATGGTTAATAACACTTTCCATCAACTACCAAATGATTACATAAATAGGTCTACTTCCCATCAACCATACGCACAATTTACTTCCACCAAATATGTATATGGTGCTATTTTCCATCGATGGTATATGAAGAAATTCTATTTGTTGATTATACATAATAATTATCCCCATCTAACACAATTCTCCAATATAACATCCATCTCTTCAAATACCACTTCTATTCCACCTTTTGTTTTCCTCACAGGACATAATTTAACTATTCGACTACCGCTCCTCAATAAATCTATTTATGCATGTCCAATGCAATTACATAATATATGCCATTAGATATGACCAAAACAACCATATAATCATGAATAAACACATAAATGAATCAAACAACATGTACACTTTAGAGTATAAGAACATTTAATACATCCAAGTACACTTTAGAGTATAAGAAAATTTAATACATCCAAACTACAAATTGAACAATTATCTATCTAATTCATTGATTAGATGTAAGCATTAGACATACCACATCACTTTGAATGAGTCCACTTCCACTCTAAGGACAAGTCTGATGGCTGGGTCTTGATGGTATAAATAAATTTATTGTTTTGAATAAGTTTAGAATTTCGGATAATACAAATTTCATGATTTATGATTCTAACAATTTCCAAAAAAAATATTTTGATGATAGTCGAATTTCTGATTTCAACATTCTTTAGGGATAAAAAAACATGTCATATACAAATTATAACAAAAAAAAACAGATTTAATTTATTAAAGTAATGTTTAGGAAGGATGGATATTGGTCGACTCAAGTTCGAGGCAAGGCGCAGGACTGAGTGTCAATGCCGAGTAGGGCTACCTACGTTGGAATCCTTGTGGAACGAAAATTTCGCACATGACGTTGACCGGTCTTCTTCCCAAAAGAATATTAAATTCCGTAACGTAAGTCACCCCACCTGGATCGAAATTTTCGTTCCACAAGGACATGACGTTGACCGGTCTTCTTACCAAAAGAATATTAACATGACGTTGACCGGTCTTAATAGTGAATGTAGCTTATGAGTCTATTTTTTTAATAGATATTTTAATAGTGAATGTTGCTTAGGAGCCTACTTTTTTTGGGTATGATTTTAGATATGCCATGCAGGGGTTAAATTTGACGGGTGACCTTACCCGTCAAGGAATTTTTTTATGACGTTTTTATTTTTAAACTGCCCATCATATGACTTTTAAAATTTATTTGTACAAGTTTTCATGATTGTTTTTGTATATCAACACAATCAACATATGCATGTCGAATTGCTACAGATCGTAATTCATGCTTGTGAACAAGCCCCTCTTTATCACAAATTTCTAGAAAGCCAAATTTAGAGGCATCTATAAATTTAGATAAATAACATGTGCGTATACAGGCGTCAAATTTACCTAAAATAACAAAAAAGCTTTGTAATAGGGTCTAGCTTGACACACTGCTCAGCGAATGTCCATGACGACTACACACAAATCACTCCTACCAAATAACCTCCTGCGATGCTTTCATTTCCCCCTTGGAGGCCACCAAAAAGACCAACACCAAACCAGAGCGCGGATATGCATGCCAGGCTCCCTCATCTTCCCACGCCTGCCTTAATCGTTCGCCACCCCAAAACTCCAACGCGATGTTAATCCTCACACAAGTTTCTAACGTGTTGATATTACTCCTCCCATTACATACACTTTGATGAAGTGACCGAAAAGACTGTCCCTCACCTCACTCCACCCGTATTCACAAATAAGGCTCCTCTTCCCTGTCTTACAAATACCTCACCCCATCAAGGATTAACTCAGTGGAATTTAACCACAACCCATACATCTGATTTTGAACTGATGATTTTTTTCAACATAAAGTTATAAACTTTTTTCTACCTTACACTTTTGATTAATCATCATATAATTTTAATTTACTGATTATCAATATTAAAGAGGAGAAATCAATATAACTTTCAAATAATCTTTCACCTTTTTATCTCAAGAGAGAGTTTTAACCATAAAAAAAACCTAATAACAAATGGCTTCTCAAAAGCTAAACCTAGTCCATACTTCATAAATTAATACTAATTACTAATAACTCTCATGAAAATATGACAAATTCATACTATACTCAAAACCGAAGGCGGCCCGATTTCTTACGTGTCCTATTTTATCCATTCCTATTCATAAAAATCAAAGCAATCATCGATAGAGCACTACCTCAAATCATTTATATCTAAGTTCCACTCGTCTAAGAAAATGATGTATTTATATAACAGATCCTTAATTGAGTTTTATTCTTGGTGTAAGCTCGTCAAACCTTTTCGCCCTCATTTGTGCAGCGTGCTCAACATGTATTTCGTCTCGAGCTTCCAGAGACCGGAGTTCGGCCTTGTTACCCGAGATTAAATGCCGAAGCGTGTCAGATAGGTCGTCCATGTTAAAATAATCAACATCAGTCACCTGCAGCAGCGTAGAAATATCTATGTTCAGATTCTAGTAAAGCAGAAAGGGCATCATAGTGTTCCCGCGAGAATAGAAAAATACCTTGCGAGAAAAGAAAAATACCTTACTATGTATGGTATGAAACACTGCATTATCGATGACAGAAGACGTAGCGTTCACAACTTCAAGCCCACATTCTTCCAACACCATTAGAAGATCGGAGTAGACAATCTGATCTTGGAACGCGTTAACGGAGACCTCAACACTGGAATGGGAGAAATTTATTTTCATGGAAGGGATTTCCCCATCTGATCCCTGGAATCGCAGATGTTTCCTGCAAAAATTCTGGTTAGATGAGGATTGAATGCCCACAAAGGGAAATTCTTCTTTTCTAGCTAAACCGGTCTTCATTCTATCTCTTTTTCTTGAGAGATCTTCGATTTTTTGCTGTAGATGACGAATATAATTAACAACTCCAAGCACTTGGTACGTTTTCCCTGCTCAACAAAATATGGAGCTGCCCATTCATAAAACTGAAGCAAAGGAGATGAAAAAAGTGAAAAAAACCCTAACGAATACTTTGAAGCTGGATGCCTCTAAAGCAGAAAACCCTAGATACCAAGTGAAGAAAACGTACCCGAAGATTTTCTTCTGGAAGCAATGCCCTCAGCCTGGAAAAGAGCGTTTTCATCTCCTTCCGCCTCTGTTTTTCAATCAAACTGTGATTCCACCTTTTATCGGTCGGAGCGGTTTGTGATACTGTATCCCGGTAAGGACCATGAATTGCCAAACCAGAATTGCAGAATGCGCTCATTAAACAAGGATTATCCGAATGGTCCTGATAGTCGACTGGGGTTTCAAATATGCAGCAGCTGATGAAATTGGAGCTTTGGGCATGATGGTTATTATAAGATGGAGGATCTTCGGTCGATTGTAACGGACTAGAACGAGATACACCCTCTGTAACATCGACAGACATGTTTATGCCATCGTTACAGGAGAGGAATATTGCTTGGAACCCAGAATACTCATATTTATGGTTAAAACTCAGATGGATGTTGCAATTTGCAAAGCGTGGGAGTTGTAAAGCTAAGAAATCTTTGCCAGCGATTTACAAGCAGAGTGGGTCCGTGATCTTCTGCAACAAGATCATACGAACTTAGGAACAAGATCTCCAATCCTGATAAACAACTCGGGAACCGCCTACGACTCCCACGACGCCGACGATCGCCTTCGTCCTCTTGAATCCAAGTTCCAGTACCTCGAGGCTCGAACCGGTCCATATTCAATTAAAGTTTTAACTGACTGGTGCCAGGTGGATTATACGGTATAAAAAATATATATCGTAAGGTTAAATATATATATAAAAAAAAATTTAAAACTTTTAATTTTTAAACATGCCCGTCAATAATTTTAAAAAATAATTGCAAGTTGCACATGACGTGGAGATTTAAAATTAAAACGTATTTTACGGGTAAAAAAGTGAAATACGGGTATACGGTCGTCAAATTTAACCCCTGATGCCATGAGATACACTTGGTACGATAAGAGATATAAATGTTATTTCCAACATTCATATAGAGATTTCAAGTCAAGTTCTTAGTAGTTAAGAGGGATTATGGTGTCACTAAAGGGGAAGGGTAAACGGTTAAAGAGGTTAATGGGTTGAAATATAATCGTCAGTGTTTTGAATTTGTCATGTATTTTGTTAAAAGTCTGAACGAGCAATCAGTGAATGGAAGTGGTAGTTGGTGGGGAAGTCCACTTTTTATAATTATGAAGATGTCAAGGTTAAGTGTAAGTTAGGAGTGTAAAATATTTCATCGTCATATGAATTCAACCCTAGTACTATTTAATTTCCTATGCACTTTCTTCATGCAAATTAAAGGGCACTTGTTCGTTCATTCACTACTCTCACTCGTTCTCTTCTAATATTTATTATTCCATTTGCTCATTCGTTCTCTTCTAATATTGGTTATTCCGTTTGCTCATGCATTCTCATGATATGCACAAAAGTATTTTTTATTAGAACTGGTAAGTGACTAAGAAGAATTAAGAAAGAGGAAGTAATGAATTTTTTAGGGGTGGAAAGCTATAAAGGAGCATAAATTTTAGGTGGTTATGAAACTCTTCTTACTTTTTGTAAATTACTACTCATTTATTGTTAAAGAGGCAAGATCAAATTGTATTAAGTTTTATTTAAGAAATACATTGTGATGGACTTTTTCTAACATGGTGAATAACACCAAGAGAACAAGGTCCTCGAAAGGTTATCCTTCTTGGAAATGTGGGTAGAAGAAGGGAATGACATCATCGAGCAACCTAGATGGTTTTCCTGACTATGATGTGGCAATTTTCTTGATCAAAATCGAGAGTAATTGTGTGGGATAAGTGATTTGAGTGTCCTAAACTAGCTTCTTTCTCCTTGGTGGCATCATAGTTCAACATGTGGTGTGATATCCACAATAGATGCCCATGTTTGGGTGGATGATTGTTTGTCAACAAATAGTTTCTCTAAATCAATTTTCTCAATAGACAAGTGTTTCATCCCTATGTTTGAATCCATGATACAATTTTGTTCATGAGTTGTATTTTTCTTATGTGTGAATCAAAATGGAATTCACTAATGTATGATACTTAATACTAGTCTTGTTATGATGGTTGGATGTAAGTTCTTATCAAAATTTTCACCAAAATTAATTGGTTCAAATTTCCATTGTGCATTTGAGATCATGTATGCACTCAAGCTTGAGCGATGATAATAATGTATGGCCTAAATTACTTATGCAAATTGACACAGCCATAGGCCAAATACTATCCTAAGTGTAAGACACTCCATGCCTAGGAATCTCTTTATGTTGAATTCAAAGTATTCTTTGAATGGGTTTGAAATCCCATTTTTTGTGTGTGTTAATCCAAAGCGTTATCATTGGGTTTGGGTTAATGCTCATTTTCATTTATACTTAGAAATGCTAACTTCAAATAGTAGTTATTAGGGTATATGTGTCATACACCTTGTAGTTGTTGCTTGTCATTCGTTCATAGTCTAGCTCATGAGAGTGGGAATGGATGTGACCCATGTTGTGACAATCATCTCAATGCATGAAGTAACATTTTTAGTATATTTAAGAATTAATAGTGGTTTCTGGCATGTGGTATTGGAAACCATAAATTATTCATGGATTAATTATGCCCACTATATATTTGGGTGCTTGGGTTGAAGGAATTGTATGAGGTTTGTAAGTACAATTATGTTGTTGAAATTTCTTCATAACTTGTATGGTGTTGATTACTCTTCTTTAGAAAAAATGAACTTTGAAAGTGTATTGTAACCTTTATTAGTTGTTGAATAATACATTAAACATTGATAGTCAATCTTGGAAATTTAATCAAATTTTCAAAATATATATTATTTCCAAAAATATTCCTCTTAAATTTAACCATTGTAAATCCATATTAACTGTAAATCTATCAGGCACTAAAAGGGACCAAATATCTCAAGGTGTAATAACTTCCTCAACTTTTTCACTCTAGAAGAGGTTTTCACCTTGAAGGGTTTGATCCTTATTGACACATTTAGATCCAATGCTTAGATGGATATATAAGATTATGGATAACATAGACAACAAATTGGCATATTAGATCACCTTATTGTGGGACAAGGGACCTACCTCCACACATCGATTTAATCACTAAAGTCTATAGAGGAGTACATACTCCATTTTGCCACTTGTCAAGTTTATGCTAGTGATGGATGGAATTACTCTTCACCCTCATAGGCACACCATTGAAATGTTTTAACCAAGATTCATCTTAACTCTAGATCTAAATGCCAAGATGGATCAAATCCCTCAAGGTGGAATTCTTTCCTCAAGTTTTATACTCTAAAAAATGTTTGCATCTCCAAGAATTTGATCTTTATTGGCACATGATAGATTTAAATTTAAGATGGATATATGACATGTTTCAACTCCAAGTTGAGAATGGAGGGAATTTCACATCTCCCTTATGAACACACCATTGAAATGTTTTAGCCATAAGAAAAAAGTCACTTTAATTGTTCTACACACACACACATAAAGTTGATATTGAAATATTTTATTTAAGGTCCATCTAGGAATATTTTTTGCATTGTTATTTCTGGAGATAATTATGTGAATGAGTAGGATACATCCAACGTTCTAGTTTGGAACTCCACCAATCATCAAGATAAGAAAAAGATGAAAACAATTGTTTGAAAATAGAATTGTCAAAGCTTCGTTTTATAAAGCAAAGGGGTGTAGTCATTAAGAGAAAAAAATAATCGTTAGGTGATTAAATGTTTAATAAAAGGAGATGCTCAAGAAGTATAATAAACTAGTAAGACCTTAGGTTCCAACTCTCCTCCATCATAACATTTCTCTAGAGTTTTAAGAGGTAAAATTACCTCTCTAGGACACCCCCTCCCATCACTGCAGTTTGTTAAAGCCAAAGCAATTCTTGAAGCTTAAAAATATTGGATTTGGTCAATGGCTTCATAAATATATAAGTAAATTAACCATTTGTCCTACAATATTAATTGGTGAAAACCTTTTCTTGAACCAACTATATGAAGTAGGGGCATGAATTTTGCAAGGTTGTTGAGACCTTTATATGATCACGGTGAATACCTTTCTTTAGATGCCTTCATGGTCACAATTTAACTTATGTATTTATGTGTTTACTAATATCATCACGATTTACATAGTTATTTACATGAATATGCATGGTTTCTTGATATGCTTAAGTTAACTTGTTATGGTATGTTATTTCTATAATATAACAAGTGAATAGCATGGTTCATTGCCTTGTTGAAGGTTGTAGACTCCCTCCTAAGAGGGGAAAGTAATCAAGTGCTATGTGATGCTTGAAGGATTCATGTATATTTATTTGATGTTTATTTGGAGGTCAAGTAAGCATTATGTAGTTATGTGCATCTATGTGATGTTGTGATGTATAAAGCTTCATAGAGAAGCATGTTATGTAAAGTCCCTGTAAAATCTATTTATTGGAAATATCTCTTAGTTTTATTCCGTTTATGATATACATAAGGTCTCATAATATAATTAAATTTATTGTGGTCATGATGAAATCCCTGGGAGGAATAAACTAGCTCTAGTTTCCATTCATGGAAATTTGGTGTCTTGGAAATACCCTGTCATAAGGAGTTTTTGGAATAAGTCCTTAGAAATTCATATTTTTCTAGTTCTAGTAGAACTCTGCACTTGTATTGGGCATTGGATGGTTCTTGGACGAACCATGTAATCTAAGCGAAATACCTTCTCAAATCCCTAGTAATAGACTATATCTGGACAAGTAGAGGATCTGGATATCTATTTGACTGGTAAATGTATCTGGAGATTTGGGCATTCATCCATCCAACACTTATGCAACATTTGAAAAGGATTGGATTTGAATGGTGTTGGATTTCGTGTAAAGTATAGTTTATCCAAGGTAGGCCCTACTTGGGCGGAACACTTGCTTAGGATGGAGATGCATCAAACTATATTTTGGAGGAAGCGTAGTGCATATGAGGTAGGGAATTCTTAAGGTTTTCGTAGGAATAAGGTTGAATAATTGTGTGACTAATGGATGTATCCAACTTTCCGAGCATCTAGATAGTGATCGAGTATGAACAATTAAATGCACACTGGACTTTTGGAGACACCCATATTTCTGCAGAAATCCTATTAGGATTAGGTACACAATGATGTAGAATTTTGAGGGAGTGCAACTTATCCAGAGTGGACTCCATAGGAGTGATTATTGGGTTGACACTAGAATCCCTCACTTGTAGAGATGTATCTAGGACATTTTAGGGTGAATTCATAGTGCAACCTTGTGAAATATTGGATGTGGGCAAGGATTATATATCCTTGAATTTGAATATGTGATCTATGGGTCTACAAAGGAAGCCAATGGAGCGAAATCCGATGCACCCAGATTTCCCCTTAGAACCAAATATAACGCAAATATGTATAATTGTTCAAGGAGATTGGACCTATTGGGGCCCACGAGTTGGGATGAGATGGAAAATTATACGAAGGCTTGGTAATGACCACATGGGTGCAATGATGGATCCATGAGTGATATGGACAATTCAAGGTGCGTGGGTGCCATGTGGTAGTGTCCTACTAATATGGCAAGAGTTAATTGCTCAAACTTTGAAAGGGCATAACTGTCAATCCATAAGAAGGATTGAGATAAAATTCATATTATCAAAAATATCTCAGCGAACTAAACACAATGATGGATTTTTTGTTTTTTTTCAACAAATTTGGAAAAAGATGGTTTTTATAGTCCCATCTTCACCCTAAACCATCAGGGTTGGGTTACGTTATAAATAACACTACCATAGCCTGAGTGAATTCAAGGGGGTGGAAGGGGGCATTAAAAAGTGGTATCAGAGCATGGTTCAACATTGGACCTTGATGGGCTCAAGAACAGATAGAATGAAAAGATGAGGACCATTCAATCCTAGTCTTCAAGAGGCTCGTAGATAGATGATTAAAATTTGTTTTGATAAGTTGTTTTCTACACACACACACACACACATATGTGTGTGTATGTGTATGTGTACGTATACATATACACATACATATACATATACATACATACATACATACATACATACATACTCTCTCTCTCTCTCTCTCTCTCTCTCTCTCTCTCTATATATATATATATATATATATATATATATATATATATATGTTGAACTTTAAATTTGTAGATGTCATGGTTGCTAGTCTTGGTAAAATGTTGATTTTGAACTTAACGATGATATGGTTATAAACATGATGAGATCCCTTGTTAATTCTTAGAATATGCAACTGACATGGGTTCTAGATGTGTGAATAATAACATATCAACATGCTCCATATTAGTATGCTTAGTGTTATCATGACAAGGTAACAAGTCAATTTGTTTGTGCCTAATATAACTAACAATTATCTGTGTGTGACAACACATAAAATGACCTAGTTGTAGCAAGAAATAAAAAGGATGGGCAATAGTGTGGTACAACACAACATGGACCAAGTCCACCATGAGAAAGAAGGGGAAGTTCCCCTAATAGAACAAAAACCTTTAGGAGCTTGAAGATTGAGTTGAAGATTTCCAAGGTAGAGAATTAAAGGCTTATTTGAAATAAAAATGAAAAGGAAAAGCTAAACAAGATAATGCTAAAACACTTGTCATGCATGCAAGGGTTGTTGGAACATGCATCAACCTCAATAGATATAGAGTAATGTCATGTTGACCAGGCTAGAAAGAAACCTTGTAAGATTTGAGAGAAAAGAAAGCTATTCCCATGTTTGAACTATGAATAAGCACATCTAAGAAGAGGCTTCCCTAATAAATAACAAAGGAAAAAAAATTCATGCAAACTCCAAACACCTGAACCAACAACTAGTAATGTAGAAAGAGATGATGGAGCATCCCCTCAAGCTCTTTGAAATACTAAAAAGTTACTTCTTGAACTATTTATAGGGATATTGGAATTTTGAGGTTGTTATAGACCTTAGGAAGGAATGTAACTAAAATTTTGTCAATATGATGGTGATGGACACATTAAACACCAAAACTCAAGAGATTGAGTTTTTTGTGAACTAATGAATAATTTGTAGAGGGGGTGTTTTGAATTTCTTTTTCTTTTATTGTTGGCTACATGTTTTTGTTTTGTTGAATTTGAGCATAGCCATGCTACTTTTTGTTGTTGGCATGTGTTGCAATTGTCACCTTTCTATGTTTTTCATTATTTCTTATTTCCTTCCTCTTTTGGATTTGACCTGAGTGTTGGGTGGGAGAAAAGGGAAGTAAATAATCTTGTGAAGGAGATCTAAATAAAACCCAACCACAAGTTCAATACCTTGGATAAACCTTGTGCATAAGATGAATGGTAGTAGAGGGTAGAGGATGATGATAGAACAACTAAAATGGACCTGGCTAAGTCAACACTAAAAAAATAGATAATGACATGACAAATATGAAAATAACATAAGAAGAAAGTTCCCTTAATTGGAATTGTGCATGGCTTATATATATTCTACATTTTATGAGTATGAGCAAATTGAAATAAATGTATAATGATGGTATTTAGTTTGAAAGGTTATTTGTTGAGAACTGTCATAATAGGAATATAAGTGATTTAATTTTTAAAATATTATAACTACACAAATGGTATGTAAATAAAAAATTGTACTTACCATGTTTTCGATAACACAGTGAAGTTATTCAATGGATCCCATTCCACAAGTAATATCCATTGGGAAATTTTGTAGGAATGAACTATCACTATTAGCTACCATTATTAAAGTGCTTATGTTTATGCTTATGACCTTTGTTGTGTGGATAAATAAAAACAATAACAACTAAAAATTGACTCTAAAATTAATAACATATGAATGGCATGGAAGGTGTACATGTACACCACATACTTGTCAAATGAATATGCATGGGCTCGGGAGCATGGATAAAGACATGCTTGAATTGGATGCAAATGAAAATTTATTTTATGAAGTTATTCATTGAAATGTATGAATATATGAATTGATAAAATTATGACTAATGTGTGATGCCAAGAACATTTCAGGAAGTGTTGAATATTGCAACAACATGAATGTTATCAACCAGCTAGACTCTTCAAAAAGGATTTAGTTGAAATCATTGGTAAGAACAACCAAGTAAATAAGGAAAGTAGTAAGCCAAGGTAAAAAGTGTAAAGGATTCAAAGAATTAGTTAGGAATTCCTTCAACTGAATTTGGAAACTTGCTGTTTCAAATTAATGTATGCTTTGCATGAATATCAAGAAATGGTATGGTTAGGTAAGATATCTTTCAACCTGAAAAGATTGCAATAACTTTTGTAATGCATGCTAAGTGAAATGGATAACTAAACTGCTCATGCATTTAGATATATGAATCTCTCATTTCTGACTCATTATTCTGTTAGATTAAATGTTTTATTGCATTATGAAATGCTTGGAATAAATGTGATGCACATGTATAATGCAATGACAATGCCTTTTCAATTTATTTGAATTTAGTTGGAATGATAGACTTATTACGAGTATAATAGTTCTAAGGCCAGTTCAGGCTGTTGTGAATTTTTGCAATAAGGAGATTGCATATATACAAGCACTTAGAAGTGTTAGCTAATTGAAAGATTAGATTGAAGACATAATGTTTTTATGGGGTGGGATATCAAAGCCACCACGACAGATTAACACTACACGCAAAGGTGCCCAACAACATGACTACAAGTCTCATGCATATGAGATCTTACTTCTTAATGAAGAAAAGTTGGGAACTTAAAATTTTTGGTTTGAAACTTTTGAGTGTATCTCGTGGAAAACTAAATGTTGTGACACAAGTAGAATAATGGAGCTTGGAGCTCAAGAATAAGACTTTTGTGATGGAATTGCAGCCTGTGGCACTTTTTTATCTGATGGGAGCAAGTCATAACCGGTAACTTAATTATAAGGCTCCACTAGTAGTGCAGTTGAGCATGCTAGACCACTATTTCGCCATAAGATTCCATGCACATGTCATTAGAGAATCACAAAATGACACTGGATATAAGACTCTAATGATCACCCCAACAAGAGATCCCTTGGACAAGTATACTACCGAGAATAGGGGTTTTGCTTAGGCCAAAAAAGTGAGTGATAGATAGGAGCCCATACAGGGAAACCTTTGGACAAGTAGACTGCCCAAAATGGGGGTTTCCTCGACCCATAAAGGGGAAGAGCTAATGGGAGCCCACAAAGGAAAACCCTTAGATAGGTATAATGCATGGAATGGGGGTTTCCTGGGCCTAAAGGGGTGAGTTTCTGGTGGTAGAAGAAATATGTCCACACTTAATGGGATGTGAGCTAGAGAGGGTTTATTTCGAGTTGTACAAAAAGATTGAGTTGAGTAGTATATCTGCTAATGAGTGCTTCCCTTAGTAGTGAAACTGCTCAGTGACCCAGACTTAAGGATAAAGATATATGAAAAGACTACATGGAGTAGTGGAGTGGTGCTTTATGGTATGCTTGTCTCAGTGACAGATGCCTGCCTTTTGGTAGACAATGATTTTGTCTTTGTAACATATGCCCTACACTCACTAGAATTTTTCAATAAATATGGAGCTAAAGACTACATGGAGCTATGGAGAATATACACCATTGAATGTTTTTTGGGTTTGATAAACCACTTAGTGCTTATAAAGCCAATGAATCAAGGAGTAACTACTAAGATAAGTATAAACTATCAATTTAAAGAAATTTCTAGTTAGGTTATGATTTAGTATGTTTTAAATTTTTGTGATTAATCTCATAAGATTGGCATGTTCTTATGATGTAGATGAACTACTAAAATACCTACCATAAATATATGAGGCTAAATACAAAGAAAATAATATCAACTTAATAATATTAGAGTGCACAAAAACAACATAACGAAGCTAAAGACCTTCAAGACTAGGCCATTGTTGTGACATTTGGAACCTTATGATATGCATTGATCATTATGATGTATGCCATGTCAAACTTGTTGTGTTAATAAAGCAAGGTAGAGGGATGAATTAGCTATGCAGACTCTTCTAGTGTGAGGAAGCCTTGTGAAGGGATGGACTAATGAAGCTAAGAACCCTGGATGCTTGAACTTTGAAGGTATGTGACCACACAAAAGAGGAAACTTGAGTGAACTAGCTTTAAAAGAATTATGATAATACTCATCAGGATAAGAAATGCATTGGGTGTGTCTCGGGAAGCAATGAGATAAATTCTAAATGTTTTCCTTGAGTAAGCACTAAGCACAATAAATGGCATGGATGGAACTGACAATTCAGAACATGGGAAATGTTGCAGAGATAAATAGTTGTAAATATAGATCCCATTTTCTATTGATGTCTTCAAGTTTTTAGAACATCAAGGATAATATCCCTTTAATGGGGTGGGGTTTTTAACATTCCCTTGTTCTACCTCTACTTATTGTAATGATGATTGTGATTATAATTCATGTGTGGAATTACCATGACTGGTTGGACCTCTAATTAAGCATATGTTTTTTGTCATTTAAAAGCTAATTAATTAATTAACATAATTCAGGGTTGGAAAGCCTTATGGATCCTTGGCCTATTGGAAACTTACTTTCTCACCTATTTTACCTAAATATGCTTTCATTCCGTAAGCCTTCTTGCTTACTTATCTTGCTTAAAAATCCATGACCCATATGAAATAAATAAATACTGAGATTGTTTATATATTTTATGATTCAACTATTTGGCAGGTGTTATGCGATGTGATTGGGTATGAACTGAAGTTGGTAGAGCTCACTGACAAGTGTTACAAAGTGAAGAAGTGGAAATGATGCCCTCACATGAAGAAGAAGGAGGTGACATAATAGACCGGATCACATCTTGATAGTTGAAGGGAAGCAATCAGACAAAGCAGTAAAAAGGGATCCTTGATCTCCCTCATGTATGTCAAGAAGAGGATGAACTTAAGAGCCAAGTTTGGCTCTTGTAGCCATAATAAAGAAGGAGAGAATTAAAATAGGCACATATAGATAGTAAAATAATAAGGAATTGGTATGCTTGATGTTTGGATACTTTGAGTGGTCAAGCTTGACTGGCTCATATTCCTATATTTTCTAATGATCTGCCATTGAACTGATGGCCTACTCTATGTGACCAACATGATCATTCATGTGGCTATGCTTTATAGCCGTTGAGTTATTTTTCTAATCCTGGGTGACCTGTGTGAACTTTAGTGAGTGAATGGACCACTTAATGTTGACTTTTGAGTTGGTGAAGCACTATAACTGATCTAGGGGATTAAAAATAATGCTAAAAAAAGTGCTCAAAATTACTCGAAACTAGTGCCAAATCTTATATCTTGTCATTCTTATTCTAGCGACACTTGAACTACCTCAATCTAACACTGTATGTGAAAGTTATCATGTTCTAAAGTTTTTGGTAAATAATTAAAAAGTCCACTTGCAGGGTTGACTGTGTTGTTGACTAAGCAGGCCGTAATGAAGTCATGCTGAACTTAGCAAGTACATTGTGCAGTATGGGCCAATCTTGTGTTGTCACATGGTAGGTCTTACATGTTGTGTTGGCGTATTCTTATTGGTTGTTTGGTTTGAGTTGGACTAGTCATGAGGTGCCACATGGCCGAATGGGAGGGCACCATGTGGGCCTCGGGTTCCATTCAAAAGGTTTTTTGGGGTTTGATTGACTTCACCGAAATCAAACCCACAACTTGTCAAATAACAACCATGCGCCCTACTGTTATGCCACCATTAGTTCTTATTATAACTAACCAAATTTTTTTCTTTAAACTCATGTTGTTTTGACATCGGAGGGAAGGGTGGGGCACATGGCCCCAACCCTATTCATCAGGCTCATGATATGACTGGAGGCAGAAGCGAAGGGGAGCGGGGTGGCTAGGCCCTGGCCCCGAGTCTTGTGATAACACATATGTCCACGACATGTAGGCGAAGGGGGTGGGCGGTTAGCTCAGCTCCTGGTCCCATTGATTACCATACTGTTATCACATAACAAATGATCACCTAGCCATTTCTAACTAGGCAGATTGTAATGCACCATGTAGAATTAATTTTACCATAGTAAAATCACTTTCACTATAGGAAATAATTTAGTAAACCATTTTTATTAAATTATTTCTCATTAAAATTAAAAAACCCCATGAGAATAATTAAATAAATCATTACTTATTTAGCTTTCTCTATGAATAATTATTAAATCATTATTTGATAATTATTCATTGTCACATTTGACTAAATCACCGAGGAATAAATAAATATTTTTTGGAATAATTGTTAAATCACTATTTAATAATTATCTCAATTTCACACCTTTCTTAATCCTTGCGAAATAATTAATAAATCATTTTATTTATTAATAATTTCTAAACAAATATATTTGACCATTTTGAATATCTTTTCTATCTCCAAAAAGTATAATAAAGTATTCCTAATGGTTAGATATTGATTTGGTCAATATTATTTTATTTAGAAATAATTAATAAATAAAATGATTTATTAATTACTTCCCAAGGATTAAGAAATGTGTGAAGTTGAAATAATTATTAAATAACGATTTAACAATTATTCCAAAAATAGAATTAAGGAATAATAAATAAATAGTGATTTATTTAATTATTCCTCGACGATTTGTTCAAATGTGACAAGGAATAATTATCAAATGATGATTTAATAATTATTCCTAGAGAAAATTAAATAAATAATGATTTATTCAATTATTCTCATGGAGTTTTTAAATTTTAATCAAAAATAATTTAATAAAAATGGTTTACTAAATTATTTCCTATGGTGAAAGTGATTTTACTATGGTAAAAATAACCCTACATGGTGTATTTCGATCCGCCTAGTTAGAAATGGCTAGGTGATCAGTTTTTAGGTGATAAAACATATGACCAACATCAAAGCAGAAGGCACGGAACCAGAAGGGGGGCGTGTGGTGTAGCCCTTGGCCACATGGCACCACATGTCCAAGAAGGGAGCTAGAAAATCGATGCTAAGGGGGTACCAATGAGATTAAGGAGGTGATAAAATGCACCTTTTTCGACGAAATTTTTATTGTTCCCGTGCCAATTCGTCACTCGACGATTAGCCAAAAGAAGGGATTTGTTCCCTAGTTAGTAGTTTTGGTCATTTTACAGGACAAATAACAAAGAATTGGAGAAAGAGGCCTAACTTGGTCATTTTTCAGTCTTCTTGAGCCCAAGAAGAGCTTAGATAGGGGTTTTGGGTATTCTCGATAGAATGATAACATTTTTGTGATTTGAGCATTATATGTTGATGTAATTTACATTTTGAGCATGTAATAGAAAGGGCCAACATTAGAAGCTGGACCCAGAGACATAGCCCAGGAAGGGTGAACTCCGTCATTGAATTATTGTTTGTGTGTTGTTGTTCATGGTATATTTTTCTCTATTTTATTTTTGCAAACTTAACTAAAAACACTAAGTTTATGTGCTTTTGCAACTTGATCCATTGCCCACAAGACATAAACTTGCTTACAAACATTTTCAAGAAACCTTCAAGTTTTTAATTTCAGATAAGTTTGGTATCAGAGCATGGTTGTTTTGAAGGTTTGACTGTGTTTGAAAGTGTTTTCTTGATGCTTACAAGGTTAAAGTTGAAAATAGGAGAAGGAGTGCATGAAGAACCAAACCCTCAAATTGGTTCAAGGAGGTCACAAACTCCTCAATTTCCACCAGTCATGGCACATGAAGAATGACATGAGATGATATATGAGGATGAGAGAGATTTCATAAAGGCTTTCTATGATATGTATAAAATCATGAGAGTATTGTATCAAGAGAGAACTATAACAACCCTGGTGAAAATTCCATGTAATATAAGTTAATAAAAGAAAAATAATAACCACGTTGATGGGACACTTATTCCAAGTTGAATGTTGGGCAAGACATCCTAGCGTGGGTGTTCATTTGGTTATTGATGGCTAAGGAATTTGGCAAAGGCATGGCTAAGGTTTTGGAAAGGCAAATGTTATTTGTGGAACATTTATTTATGAAAATAATGGAAATTAGGAGAAAAGGAATGTGAAAGGTCACAAGCTGCATATGAGGAGGAAATTGAAGGAAAATAATGGAAAATGAAGAAAATAGAGGCCTCATTGATAAAAAGGCTTATGAGGATCAATTGGTAACCTTTTGTCATTTCAGTTTTGGATCACCCTTTTTCTTGGAGCACTTTTAGAGTGTGTGGCATACTTGGACTTTTGGAGCAAGAAGGAAAAGGAAGAGCATGAAATCATGAGAGGACATTGGG
The DNA here is from genome assembly GCA_031772625.1 of Pinus tabuliformis. Taxonomy (NCBI): domain Eukaryota; kingdom Viridiplantae; phylum Streptophyta; class Pinopsida; order Pinales; family Pinaceae; genus Pinus; species Pinus tabuliformis. Next base: position 510,454,684 of record CM062807.1, read on the forward strand.
ATCAACAAATATAATGGGTTTTGCTTGTAGGTATCGAGTTGCATGTATGTTTTCCTCACTAGTTTTGGCATGCATCGCATATGCATGTGGTTTATTAGTCTTGATATGTCACTGGCATGGAGGATTTCCTGGACTGACAATGGATTTTCCTAGCCTTGCCATTTCCTGGATAGTCAAGGTGTTGTGGGTTCATTTTTCTTTGTTTTCTGGTTGTTTCTCATGTTTCCTTAGCTTGGGGTGAGCTACTAGTTCCTGGATCCTTCGTTGGATAAATGCTCTAGAGCCCTGTAACATCTTGGGTTGAGTTATTAGTCTTGGAGCCTTCATTGGAAAACTGCTCTGGAGTCCTTAGTGGGTTGAGTTATAAGTCTTGGAGCCTTTGTTGGACAAACGCTCTGGATCTAGACAATAGTTGTGGATTGAGTTACTAGTCCTGAAGTCTTGGTTGGAATAAATGCTCTAGAGCCTTGGAAGGCTTGGATAGAGATCAATCTGGTGATGGTTTGGTGATGTCTAACCGTGAGGTGGAATCACTGTTTTATGGGTTGAGGTGGTCATCCTCTAGAAGCCCTGGATGGTTTTGGATTGATATTTTTATGAGATCCCACATTCATGCTTGGAATATGGCACGGGGGTGACTAGTTGAAGAGAGTTTTGGCTCAGCCATGTTTACGGTCAGGTGGTTCGTTGAAGTCCCACAACTAGTTGGCATTTGCATCAATAATATGAGGTTATTTATTCTTGTTATTTTATGAGTATTATATTGGTTTATATGTGGATCATATGGTGTGATTTCCTTGGTATTTATGTTGCTATTATGCTAGTTATGTATGTGTTTCATGACAATAGCTATGTATGGATCTCATCATGAATGAACAATGAATCTATGACCTAATGGATGAAATGGAAGCTAATGTGTTGAGGCATCAATGCTTCTTAGCGATTCTCAAATGAGTATGATACCCTTATGCTTAGATCTGTCAATTATGCCTGTAGGTTACATATGGGTGATATGTTTGACGAAATTCCTGTCATGGCTAGCAGGGGTTCTGTCAAGGTCTTATTCAAGTAATTGAATTTTTATTTCCATTTCCTTGTTATCTTGTTGTTCTGAGAGTTTCATTCAATTTTGGGCAATGAATTGGGCTCTGGGCCTGAAAAGTGGTTCAAATCCCGGGGACGTTGGCACAACATGGTGCAATTTAGTCCCTGGATGTTGGCATGCCTTGTCATGAGAGAGTCCAAAGCCTCCTAGATGCTTTCATGCCCATATCATGGGAGTGTACGGGGGTCAAGCGGTCTAAAATCTCAGTCAAGACATTTCAGAGTTGGTGAGTTGGGGTAGCTCCAACATCAAAAGCACCTTATAGGATGAGTACACCTGAGTTGGTAGAGTTGAAGTTGCAACTGAAGGAAATGTTGGACAAGGGATACATTAGTCCAAGTGTATCATCTTGGGGTGCACCGGTATTGTTTGTGAAGAAGAAATATGGTACTCTCATATTATGCAATGACTACGACAGATGAGCAAAGTGACCATCAAGAACATGTATTCGTTACCAAGGATTGATGACTTGTTAGATTAGTTGGAGGGAGAAGTAGTGTTCTCGAATATTGATCTGAGATCTAGATATCATCAAGTATGCATTAAGGAAGAGGACATTTACAATAAAACCTTCCAGACCAAGTATGGGCATTATGAGTTTGTTGTAGTTCCATTCGGTTTGACTAATGCTCCAACTACTTTTATGTGCTTGATGAATAGTGTGTTGTGTTTGTATTTGGATAAGTTTTTTATTGTGTTCATTGATGATATATTGGTATATTATAAAAATGAGGAAGAGCATGCCGAGCATTTAGCAGCAGTGTTGAGACTGTTGAGAGAGCATTAGTTGTATGCTAAGATCAGCAAGTGTAGCTTCTTTTAGATTGAGGTAAATTACTTGGGACATGTTGTCTCCAAGGAGGGCATTGAAGTAGATCCAGAAAAGATAAGAGCTATCATGGAGTGGGCAGCTCCCATGAATGTAGATATGGTGAGGTACTTCATGGGATTAGTAGGTTATTACAAGAGGTTCATTAGGAACTTCTCATAAATTTCTTATCATATCACATCATTGCATATGAAAGGTAAGAAGTTTGAATGGATATAGGAGTGTGAGGCTAGTTTTGAGTAGCTTAAGCAGTTGTTGACACATGCACCAATGTTAAATATTGTAGATCGAGACAAAGAGTTTGTAGTATGCACATATGCTTACAAGAAAGGACTTGGTGGAGTCCTTATACATGATGGATAAATGGTATGCTATGAGTCGTGAAAACTAAATGAGCACGAGCAGAACTACCCCACACATGATCTTGAGTTGGCAGTGATCATATATGTGTTGAATATGTGGAGACACTATCTTTTGGGAAAGAGGTTTATATTGATGAGTGACCACGGTGGTTTGTGGTATCTATTTGACCAAGAAAATCTGAATGGTAGGCAAGGTCAACGGTTGGCCACGATTACTGAGTTCAATTTTGAGATTAGAGATATAAAATGTAAAGAGAACAAGGTGTCAGATGCTCTTAGCAGGTGGGTACAGGTAAATCACTTAGTAGTTATGACCTCCTATGTGACATACTTACGGGATAGGATCTTGCAGGTAGGTTAGTATGATGTCAGGTATATGGAGATTATGCGCATGTTGCAGCAACGTACTGGTACATGTACAGGTGGTAGTACACGTACAGGTAGTAGCCCAGGTACAAGTATAGGTACAAGTGCAGGTGCACTGAATATAGACTATTGCCTTACAACAAATCGATTGGTTAGATTCAAATATAAGATATATGTTCCAGACAATAGTGAGCTCAAGAAGGTAATATTGAGGGAGTTTCATGTGAAACCTTATTCAGGTCATCCAGGCTATCAGAAAACATTGACCGTAGTGAAGATATTTTACTATTGGCTGAACCTAAAGAGGGATGTAGCAGAGTTTGTGGCTAGGTGTTTCAATTATCAACATGTGAAGGAAGAGTGTAAACATCGAGGTGGACTGCTACAACTGATTGCAATTCCAGAATAGAAATGGGAGGTCATTTCCATGGACTTTATCACAGGTTTGTCAAGGACAGTGAGACATCATGATTCTGTCATGGTTGTTGCGGGAAAGTTGACAAAGGTTGCGTACTTCATTCTAGTGAAGTCTACATTCTCATCTAGCGATGTAGCATAGGTATTCATCAAATATGTGGTTAGATTGCATGGTGTTATGAAGAAGATTGTGTCAGACAGGGATGTGAAGTTCACTTCCAAGTTTTCGAAGGACTTGTTTGCAGGTTTGGGCACTGAGTTGGCCTTCAATACAACTTATCATCTGTAGAAAAATGGACAAATAGAGAGGGTCAACAGGATATTGGAGGACTGTTGAGGATGTATGTGATGCATCGACAATGAAATTGGTAAGAGTATCTTCCACTAGTAGAGTTTGCTACAACAATGGGTATCAGAAATCTTTGAAGATGAGTTCACTTGAGGAATTATATGGCAGAGTTGCAATACTCCTATTAGTTGGAGCAATCTAGTTAATAGGATGTTGATTACAATGGACATGTTGGTGGACATGGAACATGAAATGCAGGTTATAAAGAAAAATCTAAAGGCTGCACGGGATAGGAAGAATATCTATGCAGATCGGAATAGGCTATTCAAGGAGTTCCAAGTTTGGGAATAGGTGTACTTGCGCATCAAACCAAAGAAGAGCTCCTTACGGATTGGATCATGTGCCAAGACGGCACCACAGTTTTGTGGACCCTTCATTATTGTTGAGAGTATTGGGCCAGTAGCCTATCGACTTTCATTGCCTTTGACAGTGAAAGTGCATGACATTTTCCATGTGTCATTGCTTAAGAAGTATGTTAAAGATGTTGATCATGTGATTGACTAGTTTGTATTGTAGGTGGAACTAGGTGGAGAATTCTAGCCGAAGCCTCAGTGTATATTGCGTGTAAAGGTTCTCATGCTCCAGAACCGAGAAATCGAGTAGATTAAAGTGAAATGGAATCACTTTGGGCCCTGATGAAGCTACATGGGAGATGGAGGATTAGATGCAGGCTATGTATCCTTCATTGTTTGTCGATTGAGGCAAAGCAATTTTGATATGGTGTTTTAGCATATGTCTTGGTATATGTTTTGGTATATGTTTTGGTGATGTTTGTTATATGTACATATGTATATGGATGTAAAAACAGTCATGAGCTATGTTATAAAGCTCCAATAAGCAGTATGGGTGTCATGTCATTATGATGTTATGTTTGTTTTCATGGTGGTTTGGTTCTCAGCAGGTTGATCCTTGTAAATACTACAACGAGCCAAGCTATAAAGATTCATCAGTAGTATATTTTTCTTACAACTATCTTGTAGTTATAAGTTTTGTTAAACACCGAGGACAGTGTTCCCCCAAGCCGGAGGGTTGTGAAACAACCCTAGTGAAAATTCCATGTAATAAAAGTTAATAAAGGAAAAATAATAACCACGGTTGATAGGACACTTATTCCAAGTTGAATGTTGGGAAATACATCCTAGTGTGGGTGTTCATTTGGTTATTATTGGCTAAGGAAATTGGCAAAGGCATGGCTAAGGCTTTGGAAAGGGAAATGGAATTTTTGGCACATTTATTTATGAAAATAATGGAAATTAGGAGAAAAGGAAGGTGAAAGGTCACAGGCTGCATGTGAGGAGGAAATTGAAGGAAAATAATGGAAAATTAAGAAAATAGAGGCCTAATTGATGAAAAATTGTTATGAGGATTAGTTGGTAACCTTTTTCCAGTTCAATTTTGGATCTTCCTCATTTCCTCTCTCTTTCTCTCTCATTCTTGTACACTTAGAGTTTCCTTGGAGAACTCTTGGAGGGTGTGGAATACTTGGATTTTTGGAGCAAAAAGGAAAAGAAAGAGAAGGAAAGCGCAAGAGGACATCAGGATTAGTAGCTACAACAAGTTTTTCTTGCAGGTACCGAGTTGCAGGTATGTTTTCCTCACTAGTTTTGGCATGCATGGCATATGCATGTGGTTTATTGTTCCTGATATGTAACTGGCATGAAGGATTTCCTATATTGACAATGGATTTTCCTAGTCTTTCCATTTCCTGGATAGTCATGGTGTTGTGGGTTCATTTTTCTTTGTTTTCTGGTTGGTTCTCATGTTTCCTTAGCTTGGGTTGAGTTACTAGTTCTTGGAGCCTTGGTTGGACAAATGCTCTGGAGCCCTATAATGGCTTGGGTTGAGTTATTAGTCCCAGAGCCTTTGTTGGAAAAACACACTGGAGCCCTTGGTGGGTTCAGTTACTAGTCCTGGAGCCTTGGTTGGACAAACTCTTTGGACCCTGGTAGCAGATGTGGGTTGAGTTACTACTCCTGAAGCCTTGGTTGGAAAAAATGCTCTGGAGTCCTCGAAGGCTTGGATAGATACCAATCTGGTGATAGTTTGGTGATGTCTGACTGTGAGGTGGAATCAATGTTTGATGGGTTGAGGTGGTCAGCCTCTAGAAGCCTTGGATGGTTTTGGATTGATTTGTTTTATGAGATCCCACATTCATGCTCGGAATATGGCACAGGGGTGACTGACTAAATAGAGTTTTGGCTCAACCATGTCTATGGTCGGGTGGTTCGTGGAAGTCCCACAACTGGTTGGCCTTTGCATCAATAATATGACGTTATTTCTCATTGTTATTTTATGAGTATTATATTGGTTTATATGTGGATCATATGGTTGTTATTTCCTTGGTATTTATCCCCTAGATTTGAGCCACGTTTTCTAGCCCAGAGCCCAGGTCACTTCCTAGAATTGAATGAAACTCTCAGAACAACAAGATATCAAGGAAATGGCAATAAAAATGAAATTACTTGAATAAGACCTTGACAGAACCCCTGCTAGCCATGACAGGCATTTCGTCAAACATATCACGCATATGTAATCTACAGGTGTAACTGACAGATCTAAGCATAGGAGTCTCATACTCATCTAAGAATCACTAAGAAGCATTGATGCCTCGACACATTAGCTTCCATTTCATCCATTAGGTCATAAATTCATTGTTCATTCATTTACAAGTAAAAACATAATGAGAGCCATACATAGCTATTGCCATGAAACACATACATAACCAACATACATACATAATTCATCTAGATTGGTGGCACAACACTATGAAATTTAGTCCCTGGACACTAGCATGCCTTGTAATGAGAGCATCCAGAGCTTCTTGGACACTGTCATGCCTATATGATGGGAGTGTCCAAGGGTCCAGTGGTCTAAAATCTGAGTGCGACATAGGGGCTGATTGGCATAAAGTTTGGGATGGTTCCTAAGGGTCCTAATGTTGATGTTGAGTGTATGTATGGTGTGTTTCCACTAGTTGCACTTTCTTAACGTGAATTAGGAGTTCGAATCATATCATAGTGGACTCTCATCGCATGTTTAACCCAATTGGCTAGTTACTTGGGTAGATGTGGGAGGAGGGTGTTACAAGAACAACAAGGTTGCAAGGAGAAAGTTCAAATAAACAAAAAGGTAATGGTGATGATGGGAGTAAGCCTCCACCACCACCTCCTCCTTCACCTCCATTATCACCTCCTTAAACACCCACACATACTCCTCCTATATCTCCAAAAGGACATGTGAAGTCTCCTTTGCTTAAGCTTGATGTCAAGTTTGAATTTCCTATGTACAATGGGGGAGTAAATGCTGAAAAGTTGGATAAAAGGGTTCTTCAAATTAAAGTCTATTGCAGGATTCAAAGGATTAAAGATGATGCTGCAAAAATCCATCTTGCTTCTCTTCATTTGGAAAGTGTAGATCTCATTTGGTGGGAGGCCAAAACTCAAGAAGATTTGAAGAAAAGTGGTAAAATTATCTCTTATTGGAATGATTTTGTAGTTCTATTAAGAAGGAAATTGTATCCATTAGATTACATGAGAAAAGAATGATTATGGATTGAAAAAACTTTAGACAAGCTCAAGGTCAGAGTGTTCAAAGTTACACACAAGAATTTAGAAGAAGAGTTATAATCCTGGGTGTAGATTTGTCTTCACAAGACACCTTAAATACATAGGTGGATTACATATTTATTTTAGGCATACAATTCTTATGTTTAGTCCCACCAATCTAGATGAAGTATGTGTTTAGGAAACTCATTTAGAAGCAAGAGGAAAGAATGTTCCTCAATAGACTAGCAAGAAGGCGTCTAAATTTGGAGACAAAGGAAGGGGGAAGTTTAAGGGAAAAATAAAAAAGAATGCTATAGTCAAGAAAGAGGGAGAGAAACTTACCTGTAAACATTACTCTAAAGAAGGCCATGATGAAGAATATTGTTGGAAACTACATCTAGAAATGAGACCAAAGAAGTTCAACACCAAATGGAAACAAAAGACTGCTGCAACAACTTAACAAGATTTAGGATCTTATTTGGGGAATGAAACCAAAATCACAACCATGAGAATGAAAGGTAAAGCTTCTATTGCAATTACTAGTTCTTCTAGTAAGAATGTTGAGTCTCAAAATGATAAAGAAAGAATTGAACTTTTCCATATCAGGGTCATGACAAAACATCCAAAGGTTGATACATTTTTTTATTATAGTGGATCCAAAGTCAACCTTATTTCTGAAGCTATTCTCAAGAAACTAAACTTAGAAACTACACCTCATCATAAACCTTAGCCTTTGGGTTGGGTATGTGAAATTTCCAAATTTCAAGTGACAAGAAACTGTAAACTTAAATTCGCCATGATTGCAAACTTTATTAATGAGGTAGATATTTATGTTGTACCCCCTGACATATGCGAAATTGTTTTAGCGAGTCCATATTTGTATGACTGGAAAGCCATATTATATCATCATGAGAAAAAATACCATATTTTTAAAGATGGAGTTGAGTATATTTTTATAGCACATCGCAAGAAAATGAACTTATCTCTTATAAGTGTGGTTAGATGAAAAGGCTTGTTATGCTAGTAAGAATTTTGTGTTGTTGATGATCAAAGATAAAGATATTGTTGAATCTAAGGATTTCGAAGGATGTGATTCAAAACTCAAGCATGATTTGGTTGAAGTTGCTAACACTTATGACAATATGTTTTAGGAACCTAAAGGGTTTCCTCCTAAAAGAGAAATACAACATGATATTTAATTACAACAGGATGCACCTCTTCCAATCATTGGCATGTACAAAATGTCAGTTTTGGAGAATGCAGAAATCAATAAGAAAATTCAAGAGATGCTTTACAAAGAGCTCATCGGGCCCAGCACATCTCCTTGTGGGTCTCCTATTGTCTTGGTTCCAAAGAAGTATGGTACATGGCACATGTGCGTAGATTTTAGAGCTTTGAACAAAATCATGGTAAAGAATCATTATCCTCTTCCTCGTATTGATGATTTGCTAGACCAATTAAAGGATTTTTCTATTTCACGAAGTTATTTGAGAAGAGGTTATCACCATATAAGGATTGTTGAAGGTGATATTTGGAAGACTGCTTTCAAGACAAAACAAGGTTTGTTTGAATGGTTAGTTATGCCGTTTGGACTTTGCAATGCACCTACAACATTCATGAGAGTTATGAATGATGTGTTGAGACCATTCCTTGATGATTTTGTCATAGTCTACTTAGATGATATTCTGATTTTCAGTAAGACTCGTGAAGAACATGTAAAACATGTGAAACAAGTTTTAGATGTCTTGAAGAAAGAGAAATTGTATTTGAAGATGTCTAAGTGTGAATTTGGGAAAACCTCTTTGGTTTATTTGGTCATATTGTAGGAGGGGGTGAATTGAAGATTGATCCATTAAAAGTTGAAGTCATTGTGAACTGGCCAAAACCCAACAATGTAACAAAAGTTAGGAGCTTTTTGGGAGCAACCCAATATTGGAGAAAATTTATAACTAACTTCTCACTCATTGTAGCACCACCATATGCTTTGACAAGTGTGAAACAAGTATTTCAGTGGAGAGGCAAGTAGCAGAAAGCCTTCGATACATTGAAATAGAAAATCAATTTAGAAAGATTTCTAGTACTTCTATATCTTAAGCAACAATTTGATATTTAAACCGATGCAAGTGACTATGCCATGGGAGTAGTTTTGATGCAACATGGTAAGCCTATTTGTTATAATTTTGAAACCTTTACCAATGCAGTAATTAACTATCCAACTTATGATAAAGAGTTGTATGCTTTGGTAAAAAGCATGAAGAAATGGAAGCATTATTTGATGGGTAAAGAAACAAGTATTCGTACTGACCATCAATATTTACAACATTTACAATTGCAAACCAGCCTACAATAAGCTAGACATTTCAGGTGAATGGGATTTCTTCAACAATGTCATTTGGTAATCAAGTACAAGAAAGCTATATATAACAAGGTTGTTGACATGTTGTAAAGGCCTATTGTTAATGGATCTGTCATTCTTAAGCATAACTCAATCATGCATGAAAGTTATATTGAACAATATTCTCAAGATGACAATTTTAAATATTTTTATGCAACTTTGATTCAAATAAATCATGTTGAAGAGTTGGATTATCATGTCCATAACAAGTTTTTGTATCATCTTGACAAGTTATGTGTTCCACAGGGTGAAAGAGTCAATGTCATAAGGGAAGCCCACACTTCTCTTATTGTTGGTCACTTTGGTGTAGGAAAAACAGTTGCACAAATTCAGAGGTATTGTTATTGGCCTCGCATGAATGAAAGTGTTTCAAGATATGTAAGAGGATGTTCCATGTGTGCTACTAGCAAACCTAGCAATAGAAAATTGGGTTTGTACACTCCACTTCCTATTCCTTCTCGTCCTTGGGAAAGTATTTCTATGGATTTTGTAGGAGGACTACCAATGTCAAAGAAAGTTCATGATTATCTTTATGTTGTTGTGGATCATTTAAGAAAAATGTGTGTATTGATACCATGTAAGAAACAAGTTACAGTTGAACAAACCACAAAGATGCTCTTCCCAAATGTATGGGTTCACTTTGGGTTGCCCACTTATATTATTTATGTTCAATATTATCATTTTGTTGGGAAGTTTTGGTTAGGTTTATGGGAACTCATGGACACCAAGTTGAAGAAGAACACACCATTTCATCCACAAACCGATGGAAATACAAAAGTAGTAAACAAAACAATAGTGCATCTCCTTTTGTGGATATTATGGTAAGCATCCTCAACTTTAGGATGATCATTTTCTTTACATCCAACATGCCTACAATCATGCCAAGAACTCATCTACGCAAGTATCTCCATTTGAAGCTTATTTGGGTTATTTTCCAAATTATCCTTTGGATTACATATTTTGTAAAGATATTACAATAGATGGACATAGTGGTGTGGTCAAGGCCAATAATTTCATTGAACAAATTCAGCTAGTGCATCAAAGATTACAAGAGCAGCTTGAGAAAAACAAACAAAAGTGCAAAGAAAGGAATGACAAGCATCGAGTTGATCATGATTTCCAATTGGGAGATCAAGTTTGGTTATATATCAACAAAGAAAGACTTCAAGGTGAAGGTAAAAATCTCAAGCCAATCAAATATGGTCCTTTCAAAATTTTGGAGAAGATTGGTAACAATGCTTTTCGATTAGATTTTCCACCTTATATACAAATTTATTCTATTGTAAATGTGGAAAAATTGAGATTGTATGAGCCTCCAATGATTGATGATAATGAAGAGAATGTTCAGATTCCATCTATTGAATAATTTTCTCCTGAATATTTAGATGAGTTGCAGGAAGATACAATTCTTGACAAGAGAATCAGGACTTCACAGAACGGAAATGTGGAGTATCTTCGAGTGGGACTCAAAGGTACCAATCCAAGTAAAGCAAGGTGGATTGAGATAAGGAAAGTTAGGGATTTATACCCTCACTTACTTGCTAAGTAAAAACAAAATTTTAGTGGTCCAAAAGCTTCCAGTGGGGAGGAATGATCTAGGGGAACAAAAATATGCTCAAAAATCAAAGTGCTCGAAATCACCCGAAACTAGTTCCAAATCATAGATCTTATCGTTTTGATTCTAATGATGTTTTAATCACCTAAATCCAACAATGTATGTGAAAGTTATTGCATTTTGACATTTTTGGAAAATAACTAAAAAGTCAACTTATAGGATTGGCAGGGATGCTGCTTAGGAAGGGTGTATGATGATGTCATGCTGACATAAACAGGTGACCCAGAAGGTATGGTGTGTAGTATGGGCCAATCTTGTGTTGACATGTGGCAGGTCGTACATGTTGTGTCAGTGCGTTCTTATTGGTTATTTGGTTTGAGTTAGACCAATCATGATGTGCCACGTGGCCATGGGTTCCATTCAAAAGTTTTTTTGGGGTTTGACCGACTCCACTAGAATCGAACACATGACCTGTCAAGTAACAATGATGCGCCATACTGTTATTCCATTGTTAGCTCTTATTATAACTAACCAACAATTTTTATTTAAACTCATGTTGTTTTGATGTCGACGGGAAGGGTGGGGCATGTGGCCCCAACCCTAGTCACCTAGCTTGTGATAAGACCAGAGGTGGAAGTGGAGGGGGGTAAGGCATTTAAGCCATGGCCCCGGGACTTGTAATAAGACATATGCCTATGACACATACGTGGAGGGGGAGGGTGGTTAGCTTGGCCCCCAATCTGTTGATTACCATATGAACAACACCAAAGCAGAGGGTGGGAGTTGGAGGAGTGAGTGTGTGGCCCAACACCTAGCCACATGGCACCACATGATAAAGAGGGGAGCTAGAAAATTGATGCTAAGTATTTATTAGCATGATTGAGGAGGTAATCAACTGCACCTTTCTTAATGGGATTTTCGTCATTCCTACGCCAATTTATCACTCAACGATCTACCAAAAGAAGGGATTCATTGCTTGGGTAGCATTTTTGGTCATTTTGCGGGACATATGGTAGAGAAATGGAGAAATAGGCCTAACTTGTTCATTTTTCAGTCTTTTTGAGCCCAAGAAGATCTCATATAAGGGTTTTAGGTGTTATGGACACAATGCAATCATTATTTTTGTGATTTGAGCATTGCATGTTGATGTAATTTACATTTTGAGCATATAATAGAAAGGGACAACATTGGAAGCTAGACCTGAAGATGTAGCCCAGGAGGGGTGAACTCCATCCTAAAAATGTTGTTTGTGTGATGTTGTTCATGGTCTATTTTTCTCTATTTTATTTCTACAAACTTAAATAAAAACACTAAGTTTATTTACCTTTGCAACTTGATCCATCGCCCACAAGACGTAAACTTGCTTGCAAATTTTTTTGAGAAACCTTGAAGTTTTTAATTTAATATCAAGGACAGTGGAATCCATCTCCTAAAATAGTGTGAAAAATTTCCCTGTGCAAGCATTTGTTTAGACCCTAGATCTAGCTTAGGGGTTGTCATTTACAAGAGAGGTTGTAGTGTAGCTAGCCTATTTTTGGGTGGAGAGTTGAATTCCCTCCTTTAGTTTCTAGCTATTCCAAGCTATCTATGTAAGTATTCTTGGTTATGCATATTAGACTACAGGCTACGATAGGAATTATTGTGCCTATGGATAATGAATAATCCCATGTCATTTATGTAAGAATGCCTGATTCAATATTTAATCATGGTTGACTGACTAACTTTTATATCTATGGTGATTATGAGTTGCTTGAGTTATGTGGACACATCCTTCATAGTCATATGCAAGTTGTTTGATATGTCCCTAATTGGAGATATAAAATCACTTTGGAAAAATATGTGATTTCATAAGTTTGAATTATATTTATTTATTTATTTATAAGCTTTTGTAGCTCACTACCATAACCACGACTATTGGCTATCTTATCAGGAGTTCCATTTACATGATGTGTATGGAATATCTCTAAGTCAATAAGGGTTTTGAGACCTTTGCATGATCATGATGAATGCTTTGCTTTAGATGTCTTCATGGTAATAGTTTAACTTATGGATTTATGTGTTTGTTGATATCCTCGTAATTTACAGAGTTATTTATATGAATATGCATGGTTTCTTGATATGCTTAATGTAGAAATTCCTTGTAGATTCAAACTACTAATTGTAATTTACTAAAACAATAAACTTGAATCTTCTCTACTCATTAGCGGAAAGAATTAAACGATCGTGAAATCATGAAGCATACAAGAGAAAGAATTCAATCAACACATTACAAAATGATTTCACGGGGAAATCCATAGCTAAAAACCCCTACTATTTATATATTGCATTAGTCAAAAAATATTAGAAGATTACAATGCTTTGCACAAGCCCGAGCAACCTCTACACTATCTCTATTTGCCTCACTACTTCCTAGACAAGCCTTGGCCAATACTTAGCCAATTTCCCAGCCTTCCTGGGTCCTACTTCCTTGTGCTATTCAATGAGGAATTAGGCCCCTATTTAATAGGAATTTTCCTCCATTGGATTGCGTAGTTACTTTAGGATATTCCTCTGAATGCATGCACCATCTATACAATTCAGATAATTATACAACTAATAGTACACTTACCTTAAACTCCAATCTCAATCGTGTAACTCTCAGATCTGACATGCATGAGTTATTTATGAGTTAATCACCAGTTAACTGGTTGAACACATGAAGCAACACCCCACTGTCTAACCTCCTACTAGTTCCCCCATCAGTTGAAACTAGTTTAAGTGACTTTAACCCAGTTAAACTTAATTAATTAATTACAACTCAAAATAAACTCAATCAAGTCTCCTATAATGTAGGAGACACTCTACATGACTCTAGTTACACCCTCAAATCAAATTAACTGAGCCAACTAAGTAAAATTAACTTATTTAACTATTACAAGTTGTCTTGTGATGTGGAATTACAATTTTTCTCCTAATTTAATTCAAGGGAAAATTAAATCAAGATTTTCTTGTTGCATTTTTAACACTCCCTCTCAACAAGAAACGAATTCAAATCTATCTCGGTCTGGTACCTTTGGAATGTATTGCATGAAAGACTTCTCACTGTTGTTGTTGCTACTACAACATTTGCAACTAAAAATCATCCAACAATAAATAAAAAATAATCACTAAATCAATCTACAGATGTCTATTGGGAAACTGTGCTACTACTGACTCTGCTACCGAGCCTCCTGCTCTGAAATCAACACTGCTTTGCACTCCTCATTATTTGTCTGACATTCATCCTCCTGCTACTGAATATTGTGGGACCTCATAGCAAGTTCATCCATGCGGCAAAAAAAATATCCATGTACCCTGCACAAATTTCCAGACTCTTGGGACTATGGTTTCATATTGCTCCACCTCACACCTAGATTTATGGATGCATGTTCTCCTTCTTCCCACTTGTCTTGAAATTTTCCCTTACTAGAGGTCTTTGCTTGAGTGTATGTCTCCACTCAGTCTCCTCTCTGCTTCTCCAATTGTGGCTACTCCACAACTTGCTTAGGTTACTTCTAAGGTTGCATTTTGAAAGGTAATTCATGCTCCCTCTCAACTACCAAGTCTCTAACCTTTTCCTTGCTCCTCAAGACTTTGCATGCATGAGCTAAATCTGATATACTCATAATGCTGCTACTACTGCTCTGTTGTTGCTTCCGCACTGATACTGAAACTATTGCAATAATGAGTTTGATCTCCCCAGATCCCGAATTACTAGATTCCATAGGGCTTCTCCCTCTGAAACTAGACTCCTTCTGATTCTCAATCTCCATGTGGGAAATTTATCTACTCCTCAATATCAATGATCACAACTCCTTTTTGTGTCACTAAACATTCCCTCATGAATTTGCCCACTAGTAGCCTTCTAGCTCCATTAAAAAGTCAGCACATAGGGTCTTCTGGATCTGCCCTGAACTAAAGCTCCATTAATATGCAAGGACAAATTTAAATTCTTCTTTTCTATCACGATTTTAGATCTGATACCATGTATATATTTCTACAAATCTAGCTCTGATACCAAGTAGATATTTCTACAAATACAGCTTTGATACCATGTAGAAATTTCTACAAATCTCACTCTGATACCATGTAGAGATTTCTAAAAAGCTAACTCTGATACCATGTAGAAAATCCTTGTAGATTCAAACTGTTGATTGTAATTGACTAAAAAATAGACTTGAATCTACTCTACTCATCAGCAAAAACAATTAAATGATCGCGAAATCACGAAGTATATAAGATAAATAATTCAATCAACACATTACACAATGATTTCCTAGGGAAATCCAAAGTTAAAAACCCCCCTACTATTTGTATATTCACTAGTCAGAAAATATGAGAAGATTACAATGCTTTCCTCAAGCTCGAGAAACCTCTACACTATTTCTATCTGTCTCACTGCGTCCTATAAAATCCTTGGCCAATACTTAGTCAATTTCCCAACCTTCCTGGCTCCTATTTCCTTGTGTTATACAATGAGGAGTTAGGCCCCTATTTAATACGAATTTTCCTCCATTTGATTGCACAATTCCTTTAGGATCTTCCTCTAACTGCATGCACCATCTGTATAATTCAGATAATTATACAACTGATAGTACACTACCCTTGAACTCCAATCTCAACTGGGTAACTCTCATATCTGACATGCATGAGTTATTTATGAGTGAATCATCAGTTAACCGGTTGAACACATGAAGCAACACCCCGATGTCTGACCTCCTATTAGTTCCTCCATGAGTTGAAACTAGTTTAAGTGACTTTAACTCAGTTAAACTAAATTAATTAATTACAACTCAAAATAAACCCAATCAGGGGGGGCTCCTCTAATGTAGGAGACACTCTACATGACTCTAGTCAAACCTTCAACTCGAATTAACTGAGCCAACTAAGTGAAAATAACTTAGTTAATATTACAAGTTGTCTTGTAATGTGGAATTACAATTTTTCTCCTAATTTAATCCAAGGGAAAATTAAATAATGATTTTCTTTTTTCATTTTCAACACTTAACCTAACCTATTATGGTATGTGATTTCTATAATCTAACATGTTGTCAATATCATGGTTCATTGCCTTGCTGAAGTTTGTAGACTCCCTCTTTAGAGGAGAAGGTAACTAGGTGTTATGTGATGATTGAAGGATTCATCTATATTTATTTGATACTTGTTTGAAGCTTGAGTGAGCATTTTATAGTTATGTGCATCTGTGTGATGTTGTGATGTCTACATAATCACAGAGGAAACATGTTATGTGATGTCCTTGTGAAATATGTTTATTGGAACTATCTCTTATTTTTATTTAATATTTGATATATGCAAGGTATGGTAATATCATTATATTTGTTATGTTGATGATGAAACCCATGAGAGAGATAAATGTCCATATCTGGTTTTCATTCATTGAAATTTGTTATTTGGGAAATACCCTGACCTACTAAATTTCTAGCATAAGGCCTTGGAAATTCCTCTTCTGCTAGTTCTGGTAGAACTTTGTACTTGTATCCAAGGCCAGATGTCAGGCTTGGAAAAACCATGTAATTAGGGTTTGATACCTTTCCAACTCCTCAATGCTCTATTATATTTGGATAGGTGAAGGTGCCAAATATCTATTCAGCTGGTAGGTGGATTTGGAGATTCAACGATCTGTCCAATAAACAATTGTGCACCATTTGAAAAGGAATGGATTTGAATGGTGTCGTATTTCGTTTAAATTATAGTTTATCTGTGGTGGGCCTTGGTTGGGTGGAACACTTGCGTGGGTTCATAGATATGTTGATAAAGATTTTGGGGGAAGAACAATATATTCGAGGTCGGTTAGACTTAAAGCAGTAATAGGGGCAAGGTTGAATTATTATGTGACTAACATATGTAACCAACTATCTAGGCATCTGACTAGTTATCACATATGCATAGTTAAATGAGAATTAAAGTTTTGGAGAGCCCTAGATTTATGAAAAAATCGTGTTAGGAGCATATATATGATGATCCATATTTTAGAGGGAGTGCAACTTATATAGAGTGGGCTCCACAGGAGTGATTATTGGCTTAAGGTCAGATTCCCTTATGAGGGGAGATGTATCTAGAACATTCAGGGGTGAAGGCATGGTGCAAGCTTGTGAAACCTTGAATTTGGTCCAATATAGGATATCCTTGAATGTGTAGAATTGATCTTGGGGTCTGGAACTAATATCAATGGAGAAAAATAATGTGCAATTGGATTTCCCCTTAGAAATGGATAAACAAAAATCCATAGAATTGTTTAAAGAGATGAGACCCAGTGGAGCCTACAAGTTGGGATGACATCGAAAATGTTCTAGAGGCTCAATACCATCCATAAAAAATCCATGAGTGACATGGAAAATTTAGGGTGATGTGGAAAAGCCATGTGGGTCACATGTGGTAGTGTCCTACTAATGTGGCAAAAGTTAATTGGTCAATCTTTAAAAGGGAATAGCTTCCAAACTGAAAGTCAAATTAAGATAAAATTTACATCGTTGGAAAGCTCTTAATGAGATAAACAAAATGGTCAAAATTGTTTTGAGTTTTAATGTCATTGGAAAAAATGGGTTTTTGTAACCTCGTCATCACCATAGACCTTAGGGGTCATGTTAAGTTATAAGTAACACCGCACATAACCTGAGGGATTTCAATTAGATGGAAGGGGGCATTATAAATAAGTTGGATGAGGATGGAAAAGTAGTGATAAATCAGGTTAGATTGGTGTGTAAAGGATATGGTCAAGTTGATGGTGTTGAATCTGAGACCTTTGCTCTAGTTTCAAGACTAGAATTGATCAAAATGTTCTTTGTATTCACATGCTTCAAAAAATCAAAATATATTAAATGGATGTCAAGTCATATTTATTAATAATTTTTTTTATGTAGAGGAATTAACAACTAGTCTAGTCTCGTACTCGTGTGACATGGGATTGATTCCCACTGCTACCACTATAACCTCTAGGTGAACCACACCATCCCCAACACGCAACCCATGGGTAAACTTGGATTTTAACTTGGAACCTAATGGAACATAATACTTCATCTTCATGATCATCGCCAATTGAGATATCCTTGAGGGATTTTCATAATAGAAATTTAAAATAAGAGGTATATGTTAAATTACTAGAGGGATTTCAACTATTGGAAAATGAAAATGATGTGTGGAGATTGATGAAAGCACTTTACGGTCTAAAGAAAGCTCCCTAGGCTTGGTAAGTAAGACTTGAAAAGTAGATATAACAACAAAGATTCAAAATAGGAGAAGCAAAAAAAAACCTTTATATCAAAATAGATAATGCAAATATATTAGTCATCATGGTAGATGTAGATGATACTATTTTTGGAAGTGATGTTGACACATTGAGAAAAAGTTTTGCAAAATAAATGCAGAAGGAATTTGAAATGTCCATGCTAGGATAATTGGCATTCTTTTTAAGTCTATAGGTTGTTCAAACTAGTAAAGGAATATTCATCTCCCAAACTACATACATTAAGGAAATGTTGAATAGATTTGGGATTGAAAATTATGCACTTGTTAGTAGACCCGTGGTCATAGGATGCAATTTGAGAAAAGATGGTGGATCCCCCAATGAAAATCCTATTATGTATAGGTCAATGATTGGTATATTACTATATTTGATAGCATCAAGACCAGATATTGTGCAATTAGTGGGGTTGGTTGCAATATTTCATTGTACACCAAAGGAGACACATGTGCAAGAAATTAAAAAAAAAAATCATATATTTGAACTACACTCTGGAATTTGGCCTATGGTATTAAAGAAACAAGTATTTTACTTTAACAACATTAAAAAATGTAAATTGGGTAGGAAGTGTAGATGATAAGAAAAGTGCAGGTAGACGAGCATTCTTTCTAGGAGATTGTCTAGTATAATGGTTGATCAAGAAACAAACCTTAATCTCCCTATCCATGGCCAAAGTTGAATACATTGTAATAGGAGCATGTTGTAATCAAGTTATATGGATGAAGCACACTCTGAATAATAACAAGGGAGAATATGATCAAATATTATAAATCGTCTATGATAATACAAGTGCAATCAACATTTCAAAGAACCATGTAACCATTCAAATACGAAACACAATCCCATCAAGTATCACTTTCTAAGACAAGTAGCTAAAAAAAGTGTTAAGTTGCAATATATTGCTACCATGGAACAATTTTTGGATATCCTTACCAAACCTCTTCCTGGAGAAACATTTGAATATCTCATAAATAAGTTAAGAGTGATATATCTCCCAAATCATCAGGTTGGGAAGGCGCAAGATGAGAGGGAGTAGCCCTTTTTCATTGATGTCAAATAGGGAGAGATTGTAGATAGGGGTAGGTGTTACATACATGGGGATTTTGCATATAAAGGGACTTTATAGATAGGGAGGGTCCTATAGAAATAATGAAAAAATGTCTACACCCTTCCATCAGTGGTAAAGGAGGAGATTCATGAATATTATGTTATTGTTAACATCAAATTTACTGGGGGAATGAGAATGTAAAAGTTTGGGTGTGTGTGGGGGGGGAGGTGTTGGTTGTGGTTATTGGAGATATAGTTTTCATCAATGTCAAAGAGAGGGGAAAATAACAAGTATCCAAGGTAAAGATTGGAAGATGAAGATTGTTGGAAATATTGTTTGGATACCCAATTTTTTTCTACCTAGTTTGAATACCATATCATTGAAGGAATTTTTATTTAAAATACCTATATCAAATAGGAGCATAGGATATATGGCTTAAAATTATTCTAAAAAAATTCCAATGGTATATGGTAGTCCCTCTAACTCCATAGGAATGAGGAGATATGAAAGATTATGTGAGGTTGGTCTAGCCAATTTTACAGGTCAACCCCATAATTGCACGTAGAAACACTATAAATAAAAGATATATGAGTGCATTTAAAGAGAAGTATCTAAGCAAGGAGAGATATGAGAAGTGCAACAAATGCTGGTGAGTATTCATGGGGTCTTAAAGGTGAAGAAAAATGTGACTTTTGGAGTGAACGAGTTATCATGGAATTTTCATTATAACATTTCCTCTGGGATATTTCAAACTATGAAACTTGGATGAAATAGAAGGGATATCTTTATGTGCTCATTCTATACATTTCAAATTTTCTTTCATTGTGATTTTAGAGATATTTCTATAAGGAAATTAAGGTTCTCGAATACTCATGAAAGCTACTTCAAATAGGATAGCTTGGAATTTTTACTATAAATTTTCTTTCGGGATGTTTCAGACCATGAAACTTGGAAAAAATAAAGGGACTATATGCTTATATATATGGTAGAAATTCCATAATTCAGTTCATTGTAATTTTGGATATATGCTATCTGCAAGTTAGGGTTCTTAAATGCTCCTAAAATCTACTTCAAATAGGTTAGCTTGGAATTTTTCTATAACTCTTCTTATGGGGTGCTACAAACTATGAAATTTTTAGGAGATATAGGGGAGATCCTCTTGTACCGGTGGTATAAATTTTATATTTTGGTTCGCTAAAATTCTGGATATATTCTCTGAGGATGTTATGATTCTTGAATGCTCATAAAATTTGTTTCTAATAGGTCATTTTATCATTTTTTTCTATAGTTTTTTTCCTAATTTGTTTTAGACTATGAAATATTAATGAGATATATGAAATCTCTATGTACCTATGGCAGAAATTTTAGAGTTTCGTTCACTATAAATTTGGATATATTCTCTATGGAAGTTAGGGTTACTGAATAGTCCTAAAAGAAAATTCAAATAGACCAGTTTGGCATTTTTACTATAACTTATTTTCTATAACTTTTCAGACTATGAAAATTTCAAAGATCCAAGGATACATATAGAAGTGTCTCAAGTAAAAATTTCAAAATTATATTTTCAAAATTGGATACATGGAATGTTGTGCAAGGTTGTCCTTGGGAAGAGGCCAAAAACAAATTTTTTTCTAGGAATTAGACTTGGTGAAGGCAGGAGAAACAACAAGAGTAGGTGAACATAGTAACACAGTGAAGGTAGAAGAAACTAATAGACTCGATGAAGGAAAAAGTAGAAAAAAAACTCAATGAACTAGGTTTGTGCTTACGAGTATTTGCAATAGAGGAGATTAGTGTCTCCTATAGGTTGGTTACTAAAACTCTTGCAACAAATGGGATTGGTGTATCGTGTAGGTTGCTAACCTACAAATCATGCAATAGAAAGAATTGGTGTCTCTTGTAGTTTGGTGCCTATATTGCAGCAGGGGATATTGGTGTCTCTTGTTGGTTGGTCGCTACAAAGTTTGTGATAATAGGTTGGTGCCTACAAAGTTTGTATCAGTAGGTTAGTGCCTACAAAGATCTGTTATAAATAAATTGTCATTTATACGTTGTGTTCCATAAATGGGATTGTTTGTTTATGATTCATGAGTGTTTCAATATGTAAGAAATTGTATTATACTTATTCACACACATAGTCCCCTCCCATCAAGCCCCTTAACGTAAGTGTGAATCCAACAATTGATGTTTTGAATATGAAATCATCTTCCAAAATCAATATTCTATGAAAGGTTTATCTTGACATTTTTTTCATCAATCCAATGATTATTTAAGATGGAAATTTCACCCTAGATGTTGTAGTGTACGCATATAATAATCACATTATGATATTTTACACTGAATGGTCTCATTTCTTACAAATTTTTGAAGTTTTCAAAGGAATAATCATGGTGTTCATACAAATTTTCCTTCAAAATTCATGGATTCAATATGGGTCAACTAGGCCTTAATATAAGAAATGAAACAGTTAAAAATTCAATAGGGGATGATCCCACTCTGTTATGAAACCAGCTCAATAAAAGATAGAAAAGATAGATCAACGCCTTAGAATTCAGCCTCTTCGAGGGGGAAACCTCCTTTACATTACATAAATGAACAATTCTTGGATGATACAAATGACAAAACCTCCTTTCTATATATAGGAGTCTAAGGAGTCACAATATAATCCAACCGACCTAACAATAATAATATAAAGCCACAAAAATAACAATAGAGGGATTCTATGGGGCACAGAAATAATAATATGGGGGTAATAGGGGCACAACAATATAAATAAGGGGTATAACTACAATAGTAATGGGGTAATCACTAGTATTATAGGGACCCAACACACTCACTTAGTGGTCACATATTTTTATTTCTAGGATCCAATTCTTTGCAATGAGCTACAAAAGGTTTTTGTGAAGGAGGTCCACTTGAACTTGAACAAATGTAAATGATTCATAAAATTCATGCCCCACCTTATTTATAGGTTTGGTTCAGTTTTTATTTTAACTCATATGGGGTATAACAAGCTGCAATTTATCCATCATTCATGCCACTACATTTTTTTCTCAAGCACTTCCTAATCATGTAGTTTTTTCCTTCTAAATTAATACTTTTTTAATCAAACTTCCAACTAGTTTCAATAAAAAAAATATTATGTCATGCTTGATACATAACATTCGCCTCTTGCCTCAATTTTTGTTGAATA
Source organism: Pinus tabuliformis (assembly GCA_031772625.1). Classification (NCBI taxonomy): domain Eukaryota; kingdom Viridiplantae; phylum Streptophyta; class Pinopsida; order Pinales; family Pinaceae; genus Pinus; species Pinus tabuliformis. The sequence continues at coordinate 510,477,127 of CM062807.1, forward strand.
TTTTATCCCTCCATTCATTCTCCCATTAAGTAGGTTCACTTGGTGCCCCTCCCTAGTGGCTCCCATTTATCATCATTATTTACAAGCATGCAAGTTATAACTACTTGGTTTCACTTTAGGCACCTGTCTCCTTGCATGTAACATATCCATATTCTTCCATTATTTTAGTCTTTATAAAACAAAAATCCAAAAACATCAAAAGAATTTAATAAACTCCATAAAAATGGGAAATTACCAATGCTTTGTTTGTTTCATTTTTAAGCATAATTTCTTTTTTAGTAGTAGTCCTTGTCACCCTTGTTTGAACATCTACATTGAATCACCTATATATGTTCCTTATACAGACTCCATTGCTCTATTACATATCACTAATTTATTGTAGGGATATATTTAGATGATTTTGTACCTTGTTATGCATTCCCATCTTTGATGGTTTACCTTGTCATCATTTCTCTCTCATTCGATTGTTTCTCACATGCTCAATGCCAAGTCATTATTGCATCGTGGAGAAACATATGCATTGATAGTTGTAATATTCTAGTATTTATTAGATACCACTAGATATGTATGGCTCTTTTCAATGCTTTTTTTAAATCTCAAATAGATATTACCCTTTAGGTATATCCCTAAATGATCTAGTTAGTGTTGGTTGTAGCATTCTAACTCTGGTTGAAGACTCTCAAGACATGTCTAGTTATGATTTTAGTATTTTTTATGAGCTTCCCACTTTGACCTTCCTTCCTTTACATGTCCTACGTTCCCATTTTTAGTGGGCCTCTTTTTTCTATAGTACTCCACTCATGCGGAATATATCGTTATCTTAGTTTTTTCTATATAAATAACCAGACTTAGTTTTTAAACATATCTTAAATTAGTTGATAATTCCATGATTTCATATGGTACCTCGATTTTACATTTTTATTAGCATCGAATTCCCATCTCATTTATATCTATGTCATATACATACATCACCTCATTCTTATTGGTTTTCATCACTTCTTTTGGGTGGTTTTCCCTCTTTGGATACTCTTCTCTTTTATTTTCTCCTATTGGGTGATAAATTCATGATGTATTTCACTATATTAGTTGCTTCTAATATATCAAGAGTAAATTGTATCAACCTAATTCATTAACTTGCAAAATACGATAAATTGTACTTGGAAATGTCACAAATCCATGTGTAACCTTTATAATGCGACTGACTATATCATAACATGGTCACTTTGTACCTCAATAAGATTGGTAAAACTTTTAATTATGTATTTATAGGCTAGCATGGTTTATCATTTTTTAATAGCACTACTCACATGGATATTCCCACAAGATTTTCATAACCCTTGTAAACTAGAAAATGATAGGTCCACAACCCATAAATGTGCATATGCTTGTTCTAGAGTGTCGTGAGTACATGTAGATTAGTTTGAACTCACATATCCATAAATGTCAATCACTTGGCCTTCCTCAATGTCCACTAAGCTTATGCATTTTCAATAATAAATGAGGATTTTATATGGAATCTAGTTCAATATTGGAGTTTTTATGTCTATTTATATAAAGAAGTCATGGGAATGCATTTCATAAGATAGAAAAACGAGAAGGTTATGTTGAAAACATTCGATTGAAGACATAAAGTTTCTTAATCATATCGCTTCATTCATAAATTTTCTTTCTTTCTTGATATTATCTTACTCTTCATAGTGGCCATGTGCAAAAGAGATTGCTACTACACATAACAGTAATGGAAATTGAGCATACAAGGAGGTAAAAGGACCCTCTCACAAAGATATTTAAATACCACTTGTTGCAACATACTATCCTCAAGTGACGTATTGTATTTTTTTATTTTTCCTTTGGAATAAATAATGTATCCAAGTGGTTGTTATTTGAATATTTTTCATGATATTGAATCCATAATTTAATATCTTGATTGTTTTCATTCATGCTTAAGGGTTAAGATTTATGTTTGCATTTGTGAAACATGTCCATATTTGTTTTTACTTAGTTTTAGCAACAAAGTTATGGTTTTTGTTACACTATTACATTAAATTACCACTAATTATTTTTTAGGCATAAGGAGCACCCTTCTTGAGGATTGCATTTCCGGCATGGGCTCAATGAGTGAATTTGGTGAGGAAGCATCAAATGGAGTTGAGTTTTCCTAGGGAGGAGCATAATTCAATAATCATATGAGAAGGAGATAGATAATGAATTACATGGATATTTTTTAGGTTGATTTTGATGACATCATTAAGACTCCTATGAGTCTACAAACCTCAATGCTAAAAATGGACTTTTTAAGGTTTAAATTTATCGAAGCTTGCAATGGTGAATGAAGATTATGCAACGATCTCCAACATGGTCATGGAGGATTCAAGAATTTTTTATGGTGTCGTTAGTGTAGGATTAGAAAATATTATTTCTTAGGTCATGAAACATAAGCATCATAGCATGTTGGTAGATGGTATTCTTGCTTGTGAGGCCAAAGGGCATAACTTTGACATAAAGTGCCCCAAGGGGTAGTTAAGTTGGTCTAAATTTGATCTTGTTTGACAATATCAATTTGGCTGCAATTGGAAAGCCCATCCATAAGAGTCATCATCCCCAATCCTACAATAGAGTCAATGATGATCTCAATGGCAAGAGAGAATTTTTTTTTTTTAAAGTAGGTTGTGTTGATGTCCTTAGAGTCAATGCAAAAACATACAACCCTAGAACCTTTCATGATTAGGATTGAATTGGAGACCCACAAAAAATATTTGGTGCAAATGAATCTTGTGTCAAGAAGCTTGTGAATTTAACGTTTGACCTTGTCAAGGATATTAGGATTCATTAGCCATTGATGTTGATGAACTCAAAAGAGATTGTTGTAAGTTATGTTATCATGAATTACTATAGAGGGATGGATCATGGCTTTCATATATTCATACTTCCAAATCAAGATATCAACATGGTTATGGAAAAGTGAAAAGGCAGTAGTGACCTCATCACTAGAGAGAGAAGAGCCTAATCACAACCTTTTCTAATGTCCATTGGTGTCAAAATCTAAATTTATTCTTTCATTTTCAGGAGGGCATTCCCTTCCTAAAAACATGAGGAAGTAGAGGGCAGGACTTCTCTACACTAAAATTGAAGACTCATGTCATGGGATGGTGGGAAAGAGGTAGCCTTAAGGAGGAACTTAGGATGAAAGGTGATGGGTTCAATGAAATATATAGAAATTATAGAAATTTCCCACTATAGATCACCTGATAATGTAATATACTAAAGCAAAATACTTGATCTACTTCTACAAACAAACTTGTGGAAGCTTAATTGATTATGAGCAAGATCAAATAGAACACATATAATAGAGAATGAGAAATCAATCACACATGAACACAGAAGAATACTCTTGGGAAAGCCTCAGCTCAAAACCCCGATCTTTGTATTATCATACAAGTGGAAATATGTCCAAATTACACAAAGCTTTAGCTCACAAGCTATCCAGCTCTCAGTACAATCCCTCAATACAGCTCACAGATTGAATAGACACAACAATTGCCTTCCCTCAGCCCTCCAAGCCTCTTATTTCCTTGCGCAGTTTCTCTTGGGGTCCAATGCTACCACCTGTGTGAATTGGCCTCATCACACACTCATCAAACTCAAAAATAATTGTGGAATCTCCAAGGAATGAATTCCTTCTGCATGCAAGAGATATCCTCCATGGAATATTCCTGCAACTGATAGTACATTGTCCCATCATCTGATCTCAACTGGGTCTCTGACTGAACTGACATGCATGAGTTATTTATGAGAGAATATTCAGTTATCTGAAGTGCAACAGTTACATGCATGCATGTATTAACTAACTGAACTCACAATCAATTCAACAAACTATTTGAACTAATCTAAATGGACTTAACTCAGTTAACTGAGCTAACTAATTACAACTCAAAGTACAACTCATCCTGATCTCTTTTAATCAATGGAGAAAATGTTGCATGTCTTCACATAGACTTCATGTTTGATTTCCTACAACTAATTAACTCAAGATGAATTAATTAATTATTTTACAAACAACTGCTAAGATCAAATTCGAATTTTAATTCTCAATTTTAGTTTAGGGACTAACTAAAATTGGAATGTATCCTGAAATGTTATTTATAGCAGTGCTATTTTTAGAACTTCTATTTTTAGCATTTCTTGTTGCTATTTTCAACACTCCCTCTCAACAAGAAAGGGATTATCAATCACCCCAATCCTGTCTCTGTGGAACTCGAACTTGCATTTTGACAATGCCTTACTCAAAATATCTGCATCCTCTTCCTCGGTCGAAAAATACAACAACAACATGATCCTTTTCACCACACAGTCTTGAAGATGATGGTACCGAATATCGATGTGCTTGGACTAGTCATGAAATACTGGATTCTCAAAGAGTTTCATACAACTCTGATTAACGCAGTAGAACACAGTTGGATCCATCCTCTGACTAAACAATCCCACTAGAATCTTCCACATCCAAATGGTCTCACATGCTGCCTGACTGGCAGCCATGTATTCAGCCTCTACTGAGCTAAGTGCAACTGACCTCTGTTTCCTGCTGTACTAGGAAACTGCAGCTGAACCAAGGTTAAAGATTCCTCCAAAAGTGCTCTTACGGTCTGATGGACTCCCTACCCAATATGCATATATGAAGCCCTGAAGCTTCACTCTCAATCTGTACCACAATCCATACTAAGATGTGCCTCTAAGGTATCTCATCACATGCTTCACTGCCTTCCAAAACAGCTTGGTAGGCTAAACCATAGCTTGACTCAGTCGGTTCACTACAAAGCATAAGTTTGGTCATGTGTTCATTAGATACATCAATGAACCCACAAGCTGCTGATAAACAGTAACAACTACTACCTCACCTAAAGTAGCATCCTCCTTCCTCCAGTTAGCATCTAGAGGAGTTTTCATGGGCTTGCACTTCTCCATGTGGAATCGCCTGAGTATCTCATTGGCATACTTGCCTTGAGACACAAACACTTCCCCATGCTTCTGCCACACTTCCATGCCTAGAAAGTAGTGCATAAGACCCATGTCTTTCATCTCGAACTCTCTTGCAAGGTCCTTGCAAGACTTGATCAACTGATCATCACCTGTCAAAATCATATCATCCACATAAAGAACAATGATCAATGGCTTACCTTCTACCATGATGTGGTAAAGGTTCACATCTGCTTCACTCTTGGTGAAGCCCAACCTGGTGAAATAACTGTCGATCCTGGTGTACCAAGCATAGGGTGCTTGCTTCAAATCATACAAAGCCCTCTTGAGTCGACACACATGTGACTCATGATTGAAGGTCTCAAAACCTTCCAACTGCTCAATGTACACCTCTTCCTCAATCTTCCCATTGAGGAATGTTGTCTTCACATCCATCTGATGGATCTTCCAACACATCTGAGCTGATAGTGCCAACATCGATCTAATAGATGAGTACCTTTCTATAGGAGCAAAATTCTCATCGTAGTCAATCCCCTCGACTTGTGAGAAACCATGGGCAACAATCCTTGCCTTATGTTTCTCAACACTGCCATCAGCTGCCTAATTTACCTTGTAAATCCATTGACTCACCACTGACTTGTCCTGAGGTCTTGGGACAACATCCCACACACTGTTCTGAATGATAGAGTCGTACTCCTCTACCATAGCATCAACCCAGATTGGTTGTTGCACTTCTTCCTCGAAAGAAGAAGGCTCGGTCTCTACACACTCCCCAACTAGGGCCATGTAACTAGTGTACCACTCAGGTGACCTCCTCTTTCTGCACTGAGAAGATGGATGTCCCACATTCTCTCGCATATCCATCATCAACCTGTCAGCTTCCCTTGAGCGTTTCTGCCCATCTCTGGAAGACTCAGCATGAGTGGATGTCTCCACTCCCAGATCCTCTGCATGCGGCTGCTCCACATCAGTATGAGGCTCCTCATCCTTAGGAACTAAAATTTGCTCCTCTACATGCAACTTGAGCTCCCTCTCAAGTGATACTCGCATGGCTTTCTGCTCATCGAAATTTAGATCTCTACATACCACTGTCCTCTGACTGGTAGGCAAGAACACCCGATAGTTGTGGGGTGTATCAATGTACCCCACAAGTATCCCCAACTCAACTGTTGGATCTAGATTCTTCTAGGCATCTTTGGTCACATGAAAATAAAACAATGATCCAAAGATCCTGAAGTGACTCACATCTAGTTGCTTCCTGGAAAAGGCCTCCATAGGTGTCTTCATTCCCAGTATACGGTGCGGGATTCTGTTCTGCAAGTATATTGTTGTATTGCATGCCTCAACCCACAAATGAAGTGGTAGGCTTTGGTCATGCAACATCGCTTGAGATGCTCCCACAATTGATATGTTCTTCCTTTCGGCCACCCCATTCTGTTGTGGGTTATGGGGTGCTGTCAACTCCCATTTAATTCCTTCTGCAGTGCAAAAGTCCTTAAACTATTGGGAGACATACTCTCCACCATTGTCACTATGCAAGGCTTTTATTTTCTTTCCAGATTCTTTCTCTTCCAAGGCTTTAAACTCACAAAACCTTAAGAAGGTCTAATCCTTCTTTTGCATAAAGTAGATCCAACATCTACGAGAAAAATCATCAACAAAAATAACATAGTACCTTTGTTTAGCAGTGGAAGCTGTAGACAATGGTCCACACACATCTGCGTGAACTCGCTCCAGGATTGCTCCAGCTCTACTGTATCGATCCTGAAAGGAATATTTCGCATACTTACCCAAGGTACAACCTTTGCATGTATCCGTCTGTTCCAATTTTCCCTTGGGAAGTCCGGTAGAAATCTGTTGCATGATCTTCAAGGCCCCATGGTGTAAGTGGCCCAATATTCTATGCCATAACTCGCCAACATCTTGGCTCTACACCAACTTTGCTTTGGAACTCAATGCAGCACAGTCATCTACCTCCAGCTTGTAGAGATTCTTTACTCGAATCCCAATCCTCTTGGTCTATCTAGTACTGATATGCCTCAGGAATACTTTTCCTTTACTAAAGACTACATCATAGCCTTTGTCTTCTAGCATAGCAACAAACACAAGGTTCTTCTTCAAACCCGATACATACTTTACATCAATCAAGGTGAGAGGAGCTCCATGCTCCCTCTAAAACACAACTGTACCTTCACCTAAAACACAGTACTTTCCATCATCGCCCATCTCGATCTGCATTTGGAGATCCTTCTCCTCCAAGGTACTGAAAATATTGTTGTCGCCGAACATATGGAAAGAGGCTCCACTGTCTAGGTACCAAACACATCCCACCATGGATGAAACCATGCATGTGATGAGAGAGAAATCCAATTCGAACTGTGAGGCCAGTGCCTCACCATCTGATCCCTTCGAGGATCCCTTCTTGGATTTCTTCTGTGGACAATTCGTAACATAATGGCCCACCTCATGACAATGAAAGCATCACACTTTCGATTTGTCAAACTTCTTCCCACCACGGGAAGAAATGGATTTGGGATGGGACGCCTTCCCTTTCCCTTTCCTCACCTTACTCGCTGAGGCTAGATTTTCTTCATCATCTTGCTTTGATGAAGATCCATCCCTGGTGCTTCTTCTTATCTCCTCCTGCATCAGATCCAACCAAAGTCGTTCCCAATCTCATAGTTTCTCTCTTCCATTAACTGAGTCTTGGTAGCTATGCCAGCTCTTAGGAAGACAGAGGAGAGCAAGACTCACCGACTCACCATGTCATCATCGGTTGTCATGATCCCTACACTTCCAAGCTCATCCCTACAGGTGGTGAGCTTGTTCAGATATGTAGAGATCGTGTCACCCTTTTCACACTTGATTTTCTGAAGCTTGTCTTTCAAATCCAACTTCCTCTGATTTTTTTTGTTCTGATATAGATATTTCAAAGTTTTCCACATTGAAAATAGTGTCTCCTTCCCATGTAGACTCGAGACTATGTGATCTTGAACTCCCTCTAGAAGGATTCTCCTCACTCTAGCCACACATTTTCCATTCCGCCAATTCTGTAGCATTAGTTGCTTCTGGCTTGGGGACTTCTTAATCAATGAAGTCCTTCAAACCGTTATCCTCTAATATTGCTTCCATGTGATCCTTCCAGGCTATAATTCGAGCTGCCATCAAGGGCATACTCGAGTCTTAAACCATTGAATGCCATTGGTGAAATTTGAGATGTGATAAGAATTCGAATTCTATAATCAAGGACTTCAAACTTGGAACTTCTCCCTTCTTTGTATACTTTTCTTCACTTTGATCACCTTTGCTCTGATACCATGTAGAAATTTCCCACTGTAGATCACCTGATAATGCAATATACTAAAGAAAAATACTTGATCTACTTCTACAAACAAACTTGCGGAAGCTGAATTGATTATGAGCAAGATCAAATAGAACACATATAACAAAGAATAAGAAATCAATCACACATAAACACAGAAGAATATTCTGGGGAAAGCCTCAGCTAAAAACCCCGATCTCTATATTATCATACAAGTGGAAATATGTCCAGATTACACAAAGCTTTAGCTCACAAGCTATCCAGCTCTCAGTACAATCCCTCAATACAACTCACAGACTAAATAGAAACAACATATGCCTTCCCTCAGCACTCCAAGCCTCCTATTTCCTTGCGCAGTTTCTCTTGGGATCCAATGCTGCCACCTGTGTGAATTGGCCTCATCACATGCTCATCAAACTCAAAAATAACCGTGCAATCTCTGAGGACTGAATTCCTTCTGCATGCAAGAGATATCCTCCATGGAATATTCCTACAACTGATAGTACACTGTCCCATCATCTGATCTCAACTGCGTCTCTGATTGAACTGACATGCATGAGTTATTTATGAGAGAATATCCAGTTATCTGAAGCGCAACAGTTACATGCATGCATGCATTAACTAACTGAACGCACAATCAATTCAACAAACTGTTTGAACTAGTCTAACTGGACTTAACTCAATTAACTGAGCTAACTAATTACAACTCAAAGTACAACTCATCCTGATCTCCTTTAATCAAGGGATAACTTCCTCAATCAATGGAAAAATTGTTGCATGTCTTCACATTGACTTCATGTTCGATTTTCTACAACTAATTAACTCAAGATGAATTAATTAATTATCTTAAAAACAACTGCTAAGATCAAATTCGAATTTTAATTCTCAATTTTAGTTTAGGGACTAACTAAAATTGGAATGTATCCCGAAATGCTATTTATAGCAATGCTATTTTTAGCACTTTTATTTTTAGCATTTCTTATTGCTATTTTCAACAGAAATTTCATCCTCTTTGATAGCAAGGGATTCAAGGATGATTTCATCCTTTTAAAAGAGATACTTTGGAGATGAAGATGTCACCTGAATTTCATTATATATATATCAAGCATGGATGGGTTCATCTTGAGATGGGTCTACATCATGTTGGATGCATACGGGGATAAGAGGGGGTTTAATTAGAAAATCAAATATTGATTGGGAATCACCCTAACCATTGACTTGTATGATTTTATATGGAGAAGAACCTTTGAATATCATGAAGATCATTTCAACAATCTCTTTTGGGGCCAAGGAAAAAGAAAAAGGTCCTACTAATAATGTAATTAGTCGTATTTGTATGGTGGAAGATAGGTTCATCTTGGAAACTATAAGGGATGGTGAGAAATGATTTGAGCCATGGATGCCTAAGAAAAATATTTTACTTGAGCTTCTAATCAGGCATCATTATGAAAGAGAACAACATTTGAGGTTTAAGAGTTAAATCTAACAAGAGGGATCCAATGGGTTTTTATTTGTATTTACTGAACCATTGGTAGACCATTTTCATATGGGAGAGGAAAGATGGCCCTAGGGCCCAATGTGTCTTAAGGGGCATGGTGTTATTTATTGAACCCAAATTCCATGATGACCTTATTTAGCCTTGCATCAATGAAGGTTATCTAAACAAAAAGAGGAAAGCAATATTTTGTTCCCATTCATTCGGTCTTGGAATCATAGTTTGTTTCTTTGACTTGGGAAATATCAAAGAAGGCACATCATGGACATCCTTTTATTGTGGGAAGAGAGTTTATGAATGATGGAGTAAGATTTAAACATTGGAATGAGTATGATATCTTGTAGCAACTACTTAGCTTTGAGATATCACACCTACCTAGTTGATAGGAAATAATGCTTGTCATGAGAATTCATAGGTATTATTTTCTGAGGGGATCAATGGCTACCTAAGCTAGGGTAAGGATAGATGAAAGCATGGTATAAAGGAGGCTCCATATCGCAAGGATTAAGAGTGGAGAGAAAAGAGGGAAAGGAAGTGAAAATCTTCACCGAAGAGAGGAAGGGTGATGTCACTCCATAGTAGAGTCAATAATTTGTAGCAAAGGAAAGGTTCCATGCTCCAATCCAAGCACACACACAATGAAAACATGAAAAAGGAGATTGGAGTTGCTCTTTGGTCTCAGGGTTAAATAAAGAAGTCTTAGGGTAAGACAAGAGAAGGTCGTCACCCACTAAATTAATTAAGAATTTAATTTTCTTTTGATATTAATCTAAAATTATATGTAGCTCCCCTGATCGAGGTGCGAGCCGACGAATCACCTCATTAAGGTGATGTTAATGGAATTTACTGCGAGGTACAGAACCACCACCCCCCACACGCTTGAGGTGTTGGGTGTGGTGGCCCTTTGCATGATGATGGACAATGTATTAAGGAAAGGTGGCAGCGAGAGGAGGGGAAGAGTTTTAGTCTATAATCATCTTGGAGAGAAGTGTAGTGAGCACCCGAACGACCGAGTGCAGGGAGATTGGAGTGGTGGGCTGGTTCAGTGGCTCCACGAGCAACAAAGAACCCACCATCTGAAAGCGAAGGAAACTGGGTCTGCCGTGTGGTAAATTGTTAAAATTGGAAACTAGGGCCAAACTCCATGCAGGTAATCTTATTTATGGCAATTGATATTTTTCTTGGATTCCTCTCTTCGAGAGCTGTAGGATTGATCTAAAGATCATCTGAATCTGACATGTATTTATGGAGATATGAATTTATTTGTGTTATTAACAATTTGTCAAGGTTAGCCAACAACCAAATTACCCCAACCTATCCTCAATGTTGCATTATAAATAGAAGAGCTCTTCAAGTCATTTGACACACATCTCTTGTGATCTCTCTCCACTTGTTTTGGGTTTTGGTGGAAAGAGAGGTCTAGAAGAGAAGCCTTATACGTTGTCCTAGTGAAGACATCTAGCCGCAAAGAAAGAAGACACCTAGCCACAGTTGAAGGAGATCTGACCGCAGTCACGGAGGCCTCATACGTAGGCCTAATCCGTAGCAAAGGAAGGCTCCTATCCATGCAAGGGTAAGGCTTGATTCTCAGCTATTAAGGAGCCCTAATCTGCAGTCAAAACAAGGAGACCTAGCCCCTGTCATATCTAGCCCTAACTGCTATCATATCTAGCCCTAGCCGCAATCCTAAAGCTAGTCCTAGTTGCAGTTAAGATGAGATCTATACGCTGTCATAAGGAGGCTGAAGAAGAGTTAAGGCTACACTTAAATAGAGGCTCATGATTCACAATTAAGGAAGGCCTAAAGCCATAGACCGAAAGGCTACTATATGTAGTCACAAGAGGCTCCTATCTAGCCCTAACCGCAGTTAAGGAAGGCCCTTATTCATAGTTATGAAGAGGCCCTAAGCTAAATCCAAGAAGAGTCCTAGCCGTAGCAAAGAGAGACCCCAATCCGCAGATGGGAAGAAGCCTTAACAACATATCAAGGCCTGAAGGGTTAGTGTAGAATTTCGGTGGCAACATGATGAAAGAAGTATGATGACATTGTTGTGATAAAGGTTGTTCCCTAGGACTATTTGTTGATAAGCTACAATCATAATCTGCCCTAGATTAAGATCATATATATATATATATATATATATATATATATATATATATATATATAGTTGGGTGTTCGAAAGTCCTGAGTCCTTGTAGGACTAAATATTGGTTGCTGCTTGTTTGAAGGATCATAGGTCTAACCTGCTACTGGGCTAGGCCATAGGCCATAGCCAACAACATAGGTTGTTCTATAAATCTTGGACAGCGTGGCACATTGCAGCCTTGAAGGCCTACATGATTGACTGTGTGAAGGATAATTGCTGAAGTAGTGACAACTAGTGCAACAAGAAGACTTCAGCATTCTGGGAATTATATTGAGTCAAGTTTTGACTATGTTTGGCTCAATTTGATGAGCTTCCTGTTGATGCCACTTGGATGAAATATTCCTTCCTGTTTGACCATCATTTACTTCTCTAGTCAAGACTTTCTACTGTTGTCATAAATCTCAGATTTGTATATTTGTACTATTTCTCTCTCTCTATTGAACTATTGAAGACTAAAGAAGATTTGATCAAGGGTTTCCCCACATTGGGGTTTGTCCCTAGCTGGTGCCACATCTTGTGTCCTCTTGTCTTGGCTTGTCTTCTACTATTTATGTTTATGTTCTATCTACACTTTACTATCATGTTGACGTGATTGCTAATCTGAATACTGACATTGGGCTAATATGAAAAATTGAAGTAAATTTCTCTAAGCATAGAACATAGCTAAATTTAACATAAACCCACCCTGGCACAAGGAAATTCCAAGACCGACCAGGTTACAGTTCATAAACCAACTTATCTGCCTCGCATTACAAAGGACTAGGTCAGTGAGATTATGGCTCGACCAGCAAAGACCTGAGGCTGAGGTAAGAGGCCAAGCACGACATGGAACTTGGCTCTTCGGGTGGTCGACGAGGTCGAAAGTCTGTTGAGTGTTTAATCAGTGAAGTGGAAACCACCTACCGGGGGGGAACCAATGAAGAAATTAGAAAATTGTTTGAAGAATGGGAGGCAGAAGTGAAGCAGAAGATTGAGACAGTTATGGAGCTGGAGGACTGAGAGAGTCCTCATCCTGGATCCTGGGAACACAAGAGGGAGAATCACCTAATTCAAACAAACCCACTACTTGTATTGGTTGATGAAAAGCCTATTGGGAAAGGCGATGGAACATATCTTGGTAGGCATGGCAGTTATGGTCCAAGGAATGCCAAACTACAAGCAAGAATTTCAGAAGGTGCAGTTTCAACTGCACAAACAGGACATTCGCATTGGTCAAATTGAGCAGCACCTGCGATGCATTTTGGTTCAGACAGAGTTGCCCGGAACGAATGCCAAAGATCCAGCACTAGTTGAATCAGTGTCAGCTAAACAACATGTTTAGTATGCCTAATTTTTGATAATTTTTTTTATATATGCGATTAGCATTTAAATTTGTCTATGCATTTACATATGTGTGTAGAACTCTATAGTATGGAAGTGGACAGGAAACTGAAACTTATATTGCTTGGATAAAAAGACTTAAACTTTTTTGCTACTGAATGGCATATAATGCGGATAGGTGGCCAACAGACTTGATTTTTCACTGGGCAAGTTGAGGCCGCCTATCCAATTCTATATAGTGTTAATTTATTTTATATTAATGAAAAAGAAAGATTTACCAAACTTACAAAAAAAAATTACATACAGCTAAAGAACTTCACTTAAATTTTTATAAATTTTAAATAATTATATTACCATAAAATCTACTACTTTAAAAAAAAATTACAAACTCTAATATTAAAATTTTAAAAAATAAAAATAAAAAATAAATATGAAATCTCACTCAAAATTACTGTCTCTATGATGAAGTAGGTTAACCTAAAAGGAAGAGTTGCTCTAAGCCTTTAGAAATGACTTATATAGCTAAACAGATGCTTTTGAACTCGACGATTTTTTATATATTTTGATTTTTATGTAAATTTAAATTTTCCCAAAACACCAGAGGCCACTTCACAAAATTAACTTAGACATAAGCCGGCGTTAATAGCAACTCTAATTTCTCGATAGAATATCTCTGTTTCCAGACAGATATGTCCTTACAGATATTGTCTCTTCGACAAATGAGTTTTCAGCAGGCGACCAATTTTCTAAACGGATAGATATTATTCAAAAAGAAAGGAAAAGAGAAAAAATAATGTTGATACCATGTGAAAAAAACCCGTCAACGGTCAACAAGCACTTACCGGTTCTAGGGTGTTGTCAGAGAAGAATCTTGGTTTGTTGGCAGAGCTCTAGGGTGTTGTCAGAGAAGAATCTTGGTCTGTTGGCAAAGCTAAAGTTAGAGAGCGAAAAGGGTTGCGTGAGTTAAAAGGACGTGGGAAGAAAAAAGAGAAGGGACAGAGTAATTGCTCTATGTACAATTATTCTGTATCTTTAGGTTACTGTATTTTACAGTGGTTCTATTGGACAACCAATATGTATTCATGCAGTCTATATCTCATTGTTAAAGAAAAAACTGTAAATTTATTGTAAAAGAACATTGCATCTTTAAATTTTTATTGTTTTGAAATGAAAAAATAAATATTTACTATTATTTGAAATTTTAATTTAAAATGAAGTTGTAAATTTTAAAATTAAAATGAGCAGAAAAATAAATTTTAAATTTTAAATTAAAATGAGATGATAAATTTCAAAATAAAAAAAAATTAATTAGATTGCAGATTATAGAAATATTTTAACTAGATACATACATAAATCAGTAAAAACAAATTCACAACAAAATAAAATAAAAAAGGAAGAAGTTAAGCCCCAAAAAAATTCCTTATTTACACCAACCTCACAACAAAATAAAATCAAGCAGAAAGAAATTAAACCCTAAAAAGAAAATTACTTATTTATAACAAAGTTAAGATACACAGTGTAGTCCCCTATTTGTGTGCGAAATAGTGGAAGCCCGCTTGGGTTTGATTGATATGACACAATATTTATTGGTTTGGAACGGGGACTATGATAACATGAAGCTCTGCAAATCAAGGCAGATTCATGACATGAAGGTTGGTAACCATCGGTGCCTACAGGAGGTGGGAGTGGAGGTGGAGTTAAGACCATCTATCTGGCATATAAACTCAGGTTTTCAGCTTCTTATGGAGCCTAAATTTGATGTTTACAGGTTCGCGGCGCCAGGAACGAGAGGTATACTAAACTGCTACCTGTCTCAGTTTGAGGTAGGTGTATAAACTTTGGTATGTTATAATGCTATCTCTATACCCTGGGTTGGGGGTTGCTACTCGTGATAAGCCTCGAGTCCAGAGGGGAAGGAAACATTAGTTAAATTAACAGTTTCTGTGACTAACGTTATTGTCCTTCTTGACTATGTAATATCGATTTCTATATTTTTTGCCAACATCCGTTCTCGCATGGTCATGTTTATTAGTCTCCAGTTTTTTCTCATGATGTTTCCTCTGCATGTTGATAATTGGGTTCCCGTTTTAAGGTTGAATTCTCTAGGCAAGCCTTGTGGAGAGTAAGGATTCTGGTAAATGATCAAGGCCGAGTCTATAGACTCAGGGCTCAGGGGTGCATGGGGGCCACTGTTTTTATTCTGGTGGTACCTCCCACTCCCGAAGGGTTACTGTTTATGTATGCTTGCTGGCTTAGGGGGTGGAATTATGAAGGGACGCAGTGCTGTTCGACGCTTCATTTGTTTTTTTGGGCATACGTTAAATTAATTCTTGTCTTTCGGGTGGTTCTCTGTATAAATCATATTCCAGGTCTGCCTACATTGTATCCACTTCCAACCTCTGTATAGTGGGCTAGTTTACGAGCGCAGGAAGGTGGAAGAAGGGTGAAGAAATGGGGCCTGACCTTGGCAGATATGGTGAAGTCCTAGCCTCACAGTGGAGCCTTGGGCCGAGGCAGAAGGGGCCGCAGACACCAAGAGAGCAAAGAAAAAGAAGCTTGTTCATCTTCCGGAAGAACATGTTGTGAGAGTTAAACTCATTATCAAAAAGCAAGCACTGGCAGAGCTGTTGTTTAATGGTTTAGGCAAGGGAGCGACCATGGGGGATTTGTTGGTGGAGCTTAAAGGAAAAGGCCAGCTGGCCTCAGTTGATACTTTGTGCGAAAAAAATTGTGGCCCAGCTCGGATGGGTAGTCACGGTGGATGGAGGCTAGCGTCAGAGAGCATTCCCGAATATAATATTGATTCAGCGTAGGAATTTGAAAGCTCTAATTTTTTTAAGGTGATATCACTATTGTTAACATGTAAATGTAAATATTTTTATATATGATATGGTTAACAATGTAAATGAGACACTGAGAGTGATAAGAAAACATGGTTGGTATTATGGGACGGTCATCACCTCCATATTTTTCGTTAATGTTGAAAGAAATGTTTGAAGAGTTGATCTTTAATTTGTGAATATTTTAAAGGGAAACCAGGTTTGTTGACCACCGAATCACATTATAAGCCATCCAAAACATAAATAGTTTGAGTCTTGAAACCAACTAGTAAGAATAACACTGAAAACAAAAATGCTACCCTATATATACAACCAAAATTAAGTCAAAATTAACAAGCTTAACTTCGACCAACTAATCATATGACGATTCCACCGGAGCAGGATCTTTAGCGCTTGATCCTGGCAATTCAGTACGAAAAACATGGGATATGCTGCTCAATGTGACCCAGGCGAGCATTCTGATTTTGCAACTCAAGTTGAATAAGTTGGAGCTCATTTTGAATGTCTCAGAGACCCGACTCAGCCTCACTTTGCGTTGTTGTGTTGGTGGTCGCAGCCATTGCTTTGTCCCCTATGCATTTCATTAACCGTTAGAGATGGACAGACTCTCTAAACATGGTGAGATTGTTGTGAATGTACTCAGGGTCCATGATTAACTCCCCCCAATCTTCAACTAGCGATTCAAGCTCGACTTTCAAATTCAACTCTGCCTCCCAGGTCGCAATCAATTGTTTCACCTATGTCGGGGTTCCTTCGCAGTATGCCTAAAATATGGCTTGAAGAATCTCAAAGTTTGTTTTCCAACCCCTCCGTTGCGTAGTACTTTGCCACACAATACTATGCCGCTCAATACTCTGCCGCGCAGTCCGAACGGAAGATGAACAAGCTTCTTTTTCTTTGCCCTCTTGGTGTCTGCGACCCCTTCCACCTCAGCCCAAGGCTCCACTGCGAGGCTATGACTTCACCATATCTGCCAAGGCCAGGCCCCATTTCTTCACCCTTCTTCCACCTTCCTGCATTTGTAAACCAGCCCACTGTACAGGGGTAGGAAGTGGACACAATCCGATTTATTAATAAAACAATATCGCCCTAAATATTGATTGCCCATATATAACAAGCATTATTAACGAGTGGATAACACTATAAATATTAGTTGCCCTATGGCATTGAACATAGCATTAATTAATTCCAATGGCATCGAGTTTAAATGCGCGTAGTCTAATGAGGCAGAGGGATTGACCGAACAGTCAAAAGTTGCTGGAATTCTAGCAAAAAAATTTCAAAAAGTTTTGTAGAGGTAGTGCTTGAATCATGTTTTTGATGGTGGAAATAGATTCAATGCCATCAAAAACGTCTAGGACACCTAAAATTTTGAAGTTTAACAACTATAACTTGGATTTACAAAAATCCTGGTCAGATTTTCTCTAGATATGACTGAAATTTCCATAACTTTCCAAACAACTCCTCAGCCTCGTTAAGCTATGCGCATTCCAACTCTACGCCATCGGAATTAATTAATGCTATTTTCAATGCCATCGGGTAATTAATCTTTATAGTGTTATCCACTCATTAATAAGCCGTGTTATAGATGGACAATCAATATTTAGGGTGATATTGTTTTATTAATAAACCGGATTGTATATATCTATTGCTGGATAATGTATTTAGTTAAATCCGTCAATGCCATCAGGTAACTAATATTTATAGTGTTGTCCACTCATTAATAAGCCGTGTTATAAATGGGCAATCAATATTTAGGGCGATATTGTTTTATCAATAAACCGGATCGTATATATCTATTGCTGGATAATGTATTTAGTTAAATCCGTCAGTGAGTATAACTCACAGTAAATATTGATTGTCATGTGCTTTGATTATAATTATACACTGAATGATAATGTTGTTCTTATACATTAATAAGTCAATAACAAGTAGGTGACAAAAGACCACAACCTTATCTAAGTTGGAGCGCGACGACCGAGCGGAGGTGCTCAGGAAATGGCAACCAACCAGAGGCGAGCTATGTGGTATGACAGGCCATATCCAGGTGCGTAAATCTCCCAGAATCACATGCATTTCGACAGTTGTTAACATGCAGAAGCTCATTAAAAGGAGCTCTCCCCGTAGTTCAAGCTCTTTTCTCATCTCCTTGTAGTTGTTGCATCATCTTCTACCCTCTGATATTCCTACCTAGCTCATATGCTCCCTGTTGCATCATCTTCTGCTCTCTGATATTTTCTGCCTAGCTCATATGCTCCCTGATATTCACCACCTTTCCTGGCATACGTCCGCATGGCGCAGTGGTGAGTGAATTCTTTAAATTTTTCTTTTTTCTGGTCTATCTGCGATTGAGACACCTTCATTGCTTGTTTCTCCTGAATGCACCTCGGCTTCGGTTCGTCTGCGTCTCCAGGTTTGGTTTTCTGTCCTTTTAATGTGCTTTCACTGTTTTTATAAATGGTTTTAGATTAAAAGGAAAGGAACTGTTTACATGATGTAGCTATATCAGGGAGTGTTTATCGAATTCTATAGAATTACATGTATCTTTTTACAATTAGACAGAATCATTTATAGAGGAAATGAGCTACTTTCTCTGCTATATGAAAATCTTCTCATGTCTGAAAGATCTTTCACTTGCTGGTCATGGTTTCGGGTTGTAAGATTTCAGAGCTATTGTGTCATTTCAAAGCCATGTTCTGAGTTTCGCTTTAAGCTAGGGCCATGGTGGTGTGTATGTGAGAATTTTTTCTGTTGTTGTATAGTCTGCCAGGAAGAGGTATCATGAGGTTATTAGCGCTGGCCAGGGATGAGAAATTGGGTTTCCATTGGCTCTGATTCACGTGGATACCTTGATGGACCTATGCAAATGCTTCTCTCTTGTTTTCGGCTCCTGTTTCTCTCCTGTCTCCCATTCTGGTTTTCTCCCTGGATTGCCGGTTTTGGTTTCCGGTTTAAGGTTTGAATTTTCCCTTCATGGGTAGATCATTCTAGACTCAAATCAATTGCCTTTAATTCATTTAATCCATTTCAAGACGAGAGTAAATGCTGAAATCAAAAGGAGCCGTCATAGCTTCAAATATCTCCCCATCATGACGTAAGCCAGCTCATGATTTTGTCAGCCATCTATTAATAGGAGGACAACTGGCCTTGTTTATGAAATATTCCCCATCGAGAATGTGCCTTTTGCTTCCCGAGGTATCCTTTAGCTTGTACTTTTGGTCAGATGCGAAGTAGTTGAACCTTCTCTCTCCAGGTTTTTTGTTTCAGACACATCATATCCAATCTGTCTGCAGTGTCCGACCCACATCTCCCTTGGATTTCCTCCTGTACTTAGGGAATAAGGTTTAGGTGGCTTATTTATGAAATGGAGTTAATGTCGGACACATCCGCCACGGAGGCAATGGTCCACGCGGCCATCCAGGCGGAATCCCTCCAAGGAAAGGCCATGCTGTCCAACGATTGGCAGTCCACATTGGATGAAATGATGATTCGTCCTTCGGACCCTCAAAGGGATAATATTTTTGAGAAAGAGCTAAAAGGAAAGCCTTATGTTGGAGATCGATCTCGAAAGAGTCAAAAACCTGTTAAATCTATTCCTCCTCCTGCTGCCATAAAAATTGACAGCGTCCACTTGTCAGACCGCATTGGAAGCCTTCAAGATAAAGCACTGATAGGCCGGTGGCATTTCCCGGAGATGAATGACCAACATATGAGAGACTGGCTTGAATTGCAGTGGAAGCCTTTAATAGGATATGTCCCGATTGTAGCCAGGTTATTAAAAGAGTGGTACTGCTTTCACTTTCTTAGCGCGGTGGATTTGGAATCCATTCTGAAACATCAATGGGTCTATGGTCGTAGTTTTCTGGCCTTGCATAGGTGGTACTTGGGTTATAACCCTTTAAAAAACACGCCTTCTAACAACCTCATTTGGGTGAAACTTCCCGGGTTGCCTCTGGAATTATGGTCGAAAGAGACCTTAACAGAAATCGGAAATGCTATAGGCAGGTGTGTGTATGTTGACCCGTGGTGTTTAGGGGAGAAGGACAAAAGAATGGCCTGGATACTGATTGAAAAAGCCTACAGAGGAGGCTTTCCAGAGCACATCGATATCAGTTGGAACGAGCAGAACATTAGACAGAGGTTAGATTTCTGGGGTGTGCCATTTAGGTGCGCTGCTTGCCATCTCACTGGTCACCTTATTAAAAATTGTCCGCGGCGTCATATAAAAGGCCGAAAGCATTATGGTCTAACTAAATTCGTGGAAATGCCTCATAGATTGAAAGTCTCTTCTTTGGATTCGGAGAAATCGGCTTCTCCAAAAAGCCTTTCTCGGCCTTTCCATAAAGAGGTTTTCGATGGTGACTATCTGAAATCTCCCTCGCCGCTTAAAGCCCCAGATCCTTTGTATAGAATTTCTCCATCCATGCCATCGTTAGAAACTGCCTCTGATTATGAGATTCCACGACCTCCAAATCCCCCTTTGGAACCATCCTCCGATCATGCTGTCCCAATCCCGATTCCTTTTTCTCGGCCTACAATTAGTAAGGAAGTCCTTCATATTCAGTCTTCATCATCGCCTCATAATCAGACTAAATCTCCTGATGGCAAAGGAATAGAATCTTTGATTGCTCCCACTCCTGTAAATTCCCCTATTTCTTCGCCTTCAAACTCTATTGGTAGCGATTTAGACTACCTTTTGTCCAAAAAATCTCTTGACCTCAGGCCACTCACTGTTCATAAACCCGGTAATCAAAGCTCGCCTAAGATCAGCCCCAATTCTACAAGCAATATCACAGTGAGGAGAAAGAATAATCGGGGCAGTAGGCATTTCAGGGGGAGGGGAGTTGGTTCTGACAGTGGTATCAGAAATCTTTCTCTGATCGACATTCCAATTATTGATATGTCTGATGATAGGCCTCTTAGAGCAAGAAAGGCCGGATCTCCTTCGAAATGAATTTCATTTTATCAGTTAATATTAGAGGTCTGGGAGCAGACCTGAAATTTTTGGCCTTAAAGAACTTCTTTTTGTCGGCAAGCCCCAAAATCATATTAATACAAGAGACCATGCATGCAGCATCTGTAACAGTGTCCTACTTCAGGAAAATGTTTCCCCTATGGCACATTTCAGCTGTAGAGGCTATAGGCCTATCTGGTGGTTTAGCGGTGTTATGGGATCCACATTGGATAAATGCTAAAGCTTATAGCTGCATTGCAGGCATTCTCATTTCTGCTCAGATAAGGGGGCAAAAATGTCCTATTAATATATTGAATATATATGCTCCATACAAGAACAGATCGTCATTTTGGGAAAGTCTCTTTGCTTCAGAAATTTTTGATGTTGAATCTTTATTGATTGCAGGTGACCTAAATATCACTCTTAACATGGATGAAATCTGGGGCATCAATAAGAAACAGGATCCTATTGCAGCCAAGATTAAGAACGAGCTTCTAAGCAGAAATTTTATTGACATTCTCCCTCCCAAAATCCTTCCAACTTGGGAAAATGGAAGGATTGAGAAGGCTTACATTGCTAAGAGAATCGACAGATTTATCCTTCATGCCAGCTTAATTGACATCCTGGGCATGCCTTTTTCAACAATCGAGAATGTTTTCATTTCTGATCATAGACCGATCATACTAGGATGGAGGGATAAGGGATTCAGAAAAGGCTTCTCTTTTAAATTCAACAGGCAATGTTTAGAGGATCCAGAATTTAATAGCACTGTATCAAAAGCGTGGAACGAGATGTCGTTTTCAAAATCTTTTCCTACCTTAATGACTTTCAGTGATAAGATGGAATCAATCCGAAAGGTTGTAAAAGAGTGGCAGTTTCAGAAAAGGCAAGCGAATAAAAAAGACCTCCGGGAAATTCAAAAGGAGCTAGACAGTGTTGCGGACTCCATGGCTTATGATTCCTTGTCTTTTGAAATGAGATGTCGAATTAAGGGTCTTCAAAAGAAAAAATTGATGATTTTGAAACAAGAAGAAACTTTCTGGAGGTTAAAAAGTAGAGCGATATGGATGAAAGAAGGAGACAGAAACTCAAAATTTTTCCATAACTTCGCCAACTCCAGAAGGGAAAAAAATTCGATATGGAAAATCAGTGACGGTAAGGGAGGCTTCCTTTTTTCCCAGCAGGATATTGCAAATGAGGCGGTGGCATATTTCAAAAATCAGTATAAAAGATCGAATAAATGCAAAATTCAGGATATCTTATGGGGAATTGATCTGTTTCCACGGATGTTTGATGGTGATTTAAATGATCAAATTTTCCAGCCAGTTTCAGAGGAAGAGCTGCTTGCCATTATGAAATCCTTCAAAAGGGACAAGAGTCCCGGTCCGGATGGCTGGACGATAGAGTTCCTCATTCATTTCTTCGAAATCATCAAAGATGACCTGTTGCGGATGGTAGAAGGCACCAGAATGGCGGGCAGTATCAATCAAAAACTCTCCTCCACCAATATAGCGCTCATTCCCAAAAAGGGGGATGCTCAGTCTTTCAAGGATTATAGGCCGATTTCGCTATGTAATATCTCCTACAAGATTGTTTCAAAGATCATAGCTGAGAGAATCAAAGGAGTTTTTTCAGAATTCCTATCAAAGGAGCAGCACGGTTTTCTAAAAGGAAGAAACATTCATGATGCAATTGCAAGTACTCAAGAGGCCCTGTATGCTATTCATTCAAAAAAATGTGACGCGATTATTCTCAAAATCGACCTCTGGAAGGCATACGACTGCCTAGATTGGGGCTTCATCAGGTGTCTGCTCGCAAGGATTGGCTTGAGAACCAATATGATCAACTGGATCATGGCATGCGTTGAACCTGTGGACTATGCAATCATCATTAATGGAATTCCATCCCCTTTCTTCCGTGCGGAGAGGGGCCTGCGTCAAGGATGTCCCCTCTCCCCGCTTTTATTTATTCTGGCGATGAACACTCTTAGCCTGCATATCAACAAGGCTGTCAACGAAAATATGTGTCGCCCCCTAAAAATCTGCAGAAATATTTCAATCTCACATAATTTATTTGTTGATGATATCATCTTATTCGACTTGTTTTGCAGGGTCACTTGGATATGTTTCTATGAAATCATAAAAAACTTCCAAAAGGCTACGGGTTTGCAAGTTAACAATGAGAAGTCAACAATCTATCACAATGATATAAATCAAGAAGCTGTTGAATGGTTATCTGAGCTGTTTGGAATAAATGCGCAATCTATCAGTTGTGGCATTAAGTACTTGGGCTTTCAGATTAAAGCTAATGGTTACTCAAAATCTGATTGGAATTGGATCCTGGATAGATTCTACAGGAGGATTTCAGCTTGGGAATTCAGATGCCTCTCCTTGGTGGGAAGAGTGATTCTGGTGCAATCAATATTAAATCAACTTGCAGTTTACTGGGTGCATTTATTTTTACTCCCAGCGAGTATTATTAAAAGCATGAATAGATTATCAGCTAACTTTATTTGGGGTGGTCAAGCAGATAGGAGGAAATACCATCTCACAAAGCTAGCCAGTATCTCTTTACCAAAAAGTATGGGAGGTTGGGGTTTGATTGATATGCGCTCATTCGGAAAGGCCCTGTTGTGCAAGTTGCTGTGGAGAGCTATTCATGGTGAGGGTCCATGGAGTAACATGATTCAGATGAAATACTTAGGAAGGAAGAGCTTACCGTTCTGGTACAGAAAAGGTATGATTGGTGCCTCATATGGGTCTTCAATCTGGCTTAGTTTTTGCAAGATTGAATCATATTTCTTGAAGAATTTAATCTGGCACTTTCAATCTGGTAGTAAGATTCTTATTGGTAAGGATCAGTTCAAAAGCGGCACTGAGGAGGTTAATATACCTGAGTCTTTATTGAATTTCTTTCATAGAAGAGGTCTTTTCTATTGGGATAGTTTGATAGTTGGCTGGCAGGGCCCCATTCCTCTGTGGAAAGATGCAGACGCTCTGCAAATGCCTCAGGAGATTGCACTTCAATGGGATTGCATTAGGACGGGTCTTAGAAACTGTGGCATTTTTCGTTCTGTGGATTCTGACTATCTTACATGGAATATTTCGAAAGAAATGAATGTAGTGAGAGTTAAAGAGGTTTACCAACATATAATTGTCTCGAAGCAAATTTCTTGCAATCCTGTTTTCCCTCAGATATTCTGGAAGGATGGCTGCCCTTCGAAAATGATCCTTTTTGCTTGGCTTGCCTTTCACAACAGAAATTTAACATGGGAGAATTTAATGAAAAGAGGATGGCACGGGCCAGGTCTATGTTCATTATGCAGATCGGAGGGGGAAAGTAATGTTCATTTATTCTTAAAATGCAAAAAATCGAAGCAAATATGGCAGGCTTTGGAGCTTGAGTATGGAATTCAGCACATGACGCATGATACAATTTATGAAATGATCCTATGGTGTAGCGGGCAGAAGGAATCATGGAGAAGGATCTTCATCCTTTCCCTGTGGAACATTTGGAAGTGGCGCAACAACAATATCTTCAATGGCACTAAATCCACCTGCTCGGAAATCATCGTTAAAATTGCAGCTGCTTTTGAAGCCCTCCCGCAGAAGTCTATCAGTCAAAAAAAGGTTGCCTACGCTGGTCAAACAAAGGAGTGCTCATCTTTCCCTAAGGCGTTCTTTGACGGAGCTGAACAACAGGGATTTTGTGGTTGTGGCTTTCTCATTATGATAAATGAAAACACTCATTTCTCCATTCACTGGAATGGAGGGATAGGCTCCAACAGTAAAGCGAAGGCTATGGCTCTTGCTCAACTCCTAAAATTCTGCCTCTTTCTTGATATTCAGCAGGTCTCGGTATTTGGAGATTCGAAAGTTATGGTCAATCTCGTCTTAAGAAAAAAAGACATTTTAGTGCCTCACCTGATTGGCTGGATGGAGAGGATCAACTTTTTCTGGGGCTGCATGGTCGGAAGTTCTATTAGTCACATTTGTAGGGACAAAAATATTCAAGCTGATTCTCTATCTAAATTGGGCCTTCAATCTGCTCCAGGTTTATGGTTTTTGCAAATTTTCTCTGATGGGGAAATCTTTTATATCCATGAATTTGCTCTCCCGGACTTCTAGGTTTGCTTATATTTGTTTCTCTGGTTTTCCTTGGATCTTTTTTAGTGCTGCTTCATGTTTTCTTTCTCAACAGATTCCTCATTCTCATGTCGTCTGCTTATGTATTTATTGTGTGACTGGTTGGCGATTTTGCTTATAGCCTCTCTCTAGGTTTTCCGGATCTTGATACTTTGGGGACCTCCCAGACCAACATTTTGGTTAGATTTTGTTATTATTAGTTGGATATGCCCTCATGCTGATCCATTTTTGACCAAATGTATGACAGGTGTCAGAAAGTGGCATTGTCTATAGAGGCAACAATTTTGCCTTAACATGTTCCTGAAAAAAACAATTTCACCTAAACTGTTATTTTAGTAAAAAATTTGTTTTTTATTTTTCCTTTTCAAAATATGATTATGGAGTGTTTTAATAGTAGAAATGGATGTAGTACCATAAAAAAAATAGATACCCCAAATTACTAAAATTTCACATCTATAATTAAAAATTATATTGTTTTTGCTAAACTCTATCAAAAATTTACCAAAATTTCTATGGTTTCCCAAACAAAATTGTAAGTGAAATTGTTAACTGATTAGACTACGCGGTAAGAAAGCGAGCGAGGTAGACGACAAGAAGCAAACCGAACGCCGGCGATGAAGTCTCGGGAATTGTTTACTGACGGGAAACCCGAAACGCATGTGGCCGACGATGCAGTGCCCGTAGGTTCAATCCTTGAGACTCGATGAATCTGCATAAGAAATATGAGTTCCGTGTTACGAAGTATTTTATTTTACGGCGCAGATCCTTCACGGCCCGGCGAACGTGGTAAACCCGACATCACGCCGCGTTGTCATGTCCGCAAGAACCCACACTTTAGCGTTATTGGACCAAATCCCTTCAATTCTTCGTTCTGATAAGATCCACAGGTGGTCTACTTCGTCACGTCACTGTCATTCGATAGGGATCGTAGTTTTCTCCTGGTTTTTGTTGCGTTTCAATCGAAGTTATGCATCCTTCTTAGTATGGCATTCATGCCTGTTAAATTTTGAAATATTTTCAAAATAAGGATGACTTTGAATAACTAATTCTTCCAAAATGAATTATATTTATTTGAAAATCACCTTTAAATAATAAATATGATTTAAGTTTGCCAGGCTGATTTAATATTAAACTGTTCTTTGGCTTGATTCAGGTGTAAGGTTCTCAAGTGTCATGGGTCAGATGTATTTGAACAGTAATGTATGGTCTCCGGGTGGTTGTATTTTCACAATAAGAAATTAAATTCCAACGATTTGGAAAAGGAAAAGTTTCAGGAATAGGACAAAACGAGGCATCTTTTCACCGTGCCAAAAACTTCAATACAAAAAAAAAATTCTTATCCTTCTTTTGAAAATAGTGATACAAAATAAATAACTTCTTGAATGTTTTAAAAGCTAATAATATATTAAATAATTTTGATAAGTATTTGCTATATTAATGGAAGCCTCGTTAAAAAAGTAGGTTTTAATTTAAAATAGATCTTCTTAATATACAATCTTGGGAAAATATTGGCACAAAATAAATAAATAAATCTTTTATTAATTTTGATAAAAAATCGCTAAGCATTGGCAATTAATTTAAAAGAAATCTTCTAAAACCTAAACCCTTAGATTAAAAGTCTTTATCAACAATTAAACATATCATTTAAATTAAAAGAAATTTTCTTAAATATAATATTTGAGTGTTTAGAAATTTATTTTTATTTTTATAAAAAGGTTATAATTAGAAAATATATGGCTTTTTTGAAAATAAAAAATATGTTGATAATTATCATGTTTTAAATTATTGTGTAAATTATGAAATTTAATGTTTAAATATGGTGAGTTAAAGGGAAAAAAAATATTGTGCAATT
Source organism: Pinus tabuliformis (assembly GCA_031772625.1). Classification (NCBI taxonomy): domain Eukaryota; kingdom Viridiplantae; phylum Streptophyta; class Pinopsida; order Pinales; family Pinaceae; genus Pinus; species Pinus tabuliformis. The sequence goes on from CM062807.1 coordinate 510,504,175, forward strand.
ATAAGATTTAATGTTCAAATTCCTAATAAGTTAAAGGGAGAAAAATATATTTTCTTTTATTTAAAATATATATTGATAAGGAAGATTATCATAGTTATCGAAAGTCCAATAAATATTTATTATTATAATTCACCAAATATATTATTTAACAAACTGGATAAACAAATATATAACTTTAAAATACACACACACACATATATATATATATTAAAACATTTAAATTTAAGCCATGGGTCCCATTCAACTTAAGGTGGATGAGGATCAATTGACTTCTTTTTATTTTTTTGATTGACGACTTAGATTGATTATTAGTTTGAATGCTTATCAAGAAGTTTGTTAGCTTGCATTGACTTTTAATAAACTTAAAAATTTAGATTTCCCACGGATTCGAAATTATTCCAATTCTAATATGTTCTTCCATGATAAGTTCTTCATTATTATTTATAACATTAATTTATATATAAGGAAATTTTATTTAGCAAAATAATCCTTTACTTTTGATAAATTAAAAAAAATAGATTCATGCAAAGTGGCTCCCCTTCCACCAATTTCCTAGGGATTTGATATTATTCCAATTCTAATAAGTTCCTCCATGATAAATTCCTCAAAATGGACCATTTTACAATAAGATGTGTAATTCCTTTTTTTTCTCAAGTTAAAGTTGACCCAAATTTTTTTTATACATGGATAATCAGGTAAATGTGTGCATTGGTAAAGCATTCTTAGTGTTGCTATAGACTTTTTGTTGCAATTGTTTTTTTGTTATATTTATGAAGCCTTATATCAACCACATTAATATTTTTAATGTGGTTGTACTAGTCAAGCATCATTATGAGGGAGCATAGCCTTTTAAATGTAAGAGTCAAATCTAAGAAAAGAGATCCATGATATTTTATTTGGATGTCATTGAACCATTGAAAGACCACTTTCATATGGGAGAGGCAAAATGGCCCTAAGACCCAACATGTCTTAAGGAGCATGGTGTTCATAATGACTTACTTTAGCCTTTGAATCAATGATGTTGATCTAAAAAAAGATGAAAGAAATATTTTGTTCCCATTTATCATACCTTGTTTTTTTTATTGGGGAAATATCAAAGAAGACACATAGTGGACATTTTTGTAGTGTGAGAAAAGAAGTTATGCATAATGGAGTAAGATTTAACCCTTGGAAGGAGTATGATATGTTGTAGAAACTACTTAGCTTTGAGATATCACACCTACCTAATTGATGGGAAATAAGACTTGTCACAGGGATGCATAGGTATTATGTTAGAAGGGGGTTGATGGCCACCTAAGCTAGGGTAAAGATGGATGAAAGCATGGTATAAAGGAGGCTCCATAGCTCAGGGATTAAGAGTGGAGAGAGAAGAGGGAAAGGAAGTGAGAACCTTCACCAAAGAGAGAGAAGGGTGATGCCACAGCATAGTGAGGTCACTAATATGTAACAAAGGAAAGGATTCATGCTTCCACCCAAGCACAAACACAACTAAAATAAGAAAAAAAAGAGATTGGAGTTGCCATTTAGTCTTAGGGTGAAATAAAAAAATCTTAAAGTAAAACGAAAAAATGCAGAAAATTAAAAAAAAAAAAACCATTAAAAATAATTAAAATATTAATTTTCTTCTTATATTAATCTCAAATTATATAGGGCTAAAGTAATTCACTTACCTTTTTATCCAGCTTTATCATTATATTAGATAATTAGAAAACTATTCATTTAAGAAATTATACACAGTAATAATGAGATTCTAATCTGGAAAAACTAAAAAACACACTCAAAGTTACTTGATTTATATGGAGAAACTAATTAAACTAAAAAGGAGAGTTGTAATAAGCCTATAGAAATAATTTATGTAACTAAAAATTTTAAACATATAACTTCATATTCTATTTAGTCGTTTTTAAAATTTTAACAAAGAGGCAGATTCTACTGAACTGGATGTTTCTTTTTTTTATATATTTTGATTTTTATGTTTTTTAAAATTTTCCCAAAATAGTGGAGGGGCAATTTACAATAACACAGAGATAAGCCGACGTTAATAGCGAGTCAAGTCTAATTTCGCGATAGAATATCTCTGTTTCCAGAGAGATCTGTCCATACGCTCACAGAGATTGCCTTTTCGAGCAATGAATCTTTGTCAGACGAGAAATTTCCGAGACGGACAGATATTATTCAAAAGAAAGGGAAAGAGAAAAATAATGTTGGCACCATGTGAAAAAAACCTGTCAACTGCCAACAGCACTTACTGGTGCTAGGCTGTTGTCAGAAAAGAAGCTTGGTCCGTTGGCAGAGCTAAGGTTGAGCAAAAAGGATTGGGTCAGTTAAAAGGACATTGGAAGAAAAAGGAGAAGGGACAAAGTAATTCCTATGTCTTTTATTATTCTGTGTCTTTGAGTTGCTGTATTTTATAGTAGTTATATTGAACAATCAATATGTATGGGAGTAGTTTATTAGGTGAAGAAATTGTTTAGACGGTCAAAAGTGGTCGGAATTTGGATAAAAGGATTTCAATTTTTTTTGCAGTAACAGTGTTTGAATTATATTTTTATGGTGAAAATGGATTCAGCACCATCAAAAATATCTAAAACACCTAAAATATTGAAATTTGACAGTTAAAAAAATTCCTTTTGGATTTCATCAAAATATGGCCAGTATTTCCGTAATTTTCAGAGCAAAAACACAATCTTATTAGACTATAACATATAGATTTATGCAATTTGTATCTCATTAGTTGCAAGAGTAACTAGTGTTTATTGTGAGAAAACATCGCATCTTTAAATTTTTATTTTTTGGAGATGAAGATGTCATCTGAATGTCATTATATAGATATAAACATGGATGGGTTCATCTTGTGATGGGTCTACATCATGTTGGATGCATATGGGGATAAGAGAGGATTGAATTAGAAAATCAAATATTGATTGGGAATCAGCCTAACCATTTACTTGTATGATTTTATATGGAGAAGAATCTTTGAATATCATGAAGATCATTTCAACAATCTCTTTTGGGGCCAAGGAAAAAGAAAAAGGTCTTACTAATAATGTAATTAGTTTTAGCTTTATGGTGGAAGATAGGTTCATCTTGGAAACTATAAGGGATGGTCAGAAACGATTTGAGCCATGGGTGCCTAAGAAGAAGATTTTACTTGATCTCCTAATCCAGCATCATTATGAAAGAGAACAACATTTGAGGTTTAAGAGTTAAATCTAACAAAAGGGATGTAATGTGTTTTTATTTGTATTTACTGAACCATTGGTAGACCACTTTCGGAGGGGAGAGGGAAGATGGCCCTATGACCCAATGTGTCTTAAGGGGCATGGTGTTATTTATTGAACCCAAATCCATGATGACCTTATTTAGCCTTGCATCAATGAAGCTTATCTAAACAAAAAGAGGAAAGCAATATTTTATTGTCATTCATGCAGGTTGGAATCATAATTTGTTTCTTTGACTAGGGAAATATCAAAGAAGACACATTATGGACATCCTTGTATTGTGGGAAGAGAGGTTGTGCATGATGGAGTAAGATTTAACCATTGGAATGAGTATGATATGTTGTAGCGACTACTTAGCTTTGAGATATCAGACCTACCTAGTTAATAGGCAATAAGGCTTGCCATGGGCATTCATAGGTATTATGTTCTTCAATGGCAGCCTAAGCTAGGGCAAGGATGGATGAAAGCATGGTATAAAGGAGGCTCCATAGCCCAAGGATTAAGAGTGGAGAGAAAAGAGGGAAAGGAAGTGGGAATATTCACCGAAGAGAGGAAGGGTGATGTCACTCCAAAGTGGAGTAAAAAGAGAGGAAGGGTGATGTCACTCCAAAGTGGAGTCAGTGATTTGTAGCAAAGGAAAGGATTCATGCTTCGATCCAAACACACAGAGTGAACACAAGAAAAAAACGAGATTGGAACTGCTCTTTCATCTTAGGGTTAAATAAAAAAATCATAGCATAAGACAAGAGAAGGTCACCACCCACTAAATTAATTAATTTTTTTTTTATATAATAATCTAAAATTATATATAAATAGAATACTTCATTTAAATTTTTATTACTATAAAATTTATTTCTTTAAAAAATTAAAAACTAAAAACTCTAATATTGAAATAAATAATAAATAAAACATAAAAATAAAAAAAATTATGAAAACTCACTCAAAATTACTTTGTTTATATGATAAAGTTGCTTAAACTAAAAGGAAGAGTTGGGATAAGCCTACTTTGTTTATATGATGAAGTTTCTTAACCTAAAAGGAAAAATTGCATTAAGCCTTTAGAAATTACTTAAAAACCTTAAATATATAATTTTATATTTTATTTATTTATTTATATATATTAAAAAAAAAAACAGATGCGGTTGAACTAGATGATGTTTTTTGTTTGTAAATTTAAATTTTCCATAAATACTCTAAGGCACCTCACAAAAATGACTTAGACATATGCCCGCGTTAATAGCAAGTCTAATTTCGCGATAGAATATCTCTGTTTCCAGACGGATCTGTCCATACACTCACAGATATTGCCTCTTCGAGAAATGAGTTTCGGCAGATGACGAATTTTCTAAAGAGAAAAAACAATGTTGACACCATGTGAAAAAAAACCCGTCAATGGCCAACAAGCACTTAGGGGTTCTAGGGTGTTGTCAGAGAAGAATCTTGGTCTGTTGGGAGAGCTAAAGTCAGAGAGCGAAAAGGGTTGGGTCAGTTAAAAGGACATTGGACGAAGAAAGAGAAGGCACAAAGTAATTGCTCTATGTACAATTATTTTGTATCTTTAGATTACTGTATTTTACATTAGTTCTATTGGACAACCGCTATGTATTCATGTAGTCTGTATCTCATTGTTAAAGAAAAAAAACTGTAAATTTATTGTAAAAGAATATTGCATGTTTAAATTTTTATTGTTTTGAAATGGAAAAATAAATATTTACTATTTAAAAAATATTTGCAATTTTAATTTAAAATGAAGATGTAAATTTTAAAATCAAAAAATTAATTAGATTGTAGATTATAGAAATATTTTAACGAGATATATAAATCTATAGTAAAAAAACTCACAACAAATGAAAATAAAAAACCTATAGTAAAAAAAACTCACAACAAATTAAAATAAAAAAGGAAGAAGTTAAGCCCTAAAAAAATTCTTTATCTATATCAATCTCACAACAAAATAAAATCGAGGAGAAAGAAATTAAACCCTAAAAAAAATAACTTATTTACAACAAAGTTAAGATACACGGTTTAGTCTCAGATCTGGGTGCGAAACAATTGGAAGCCCGCTTGGGTTTGATTGATATGACACAATATTTATTGATTTGGAACACTGGGTGGTATCCCCCACGCCCTCACATGCTTATTCATTGCGATAACATGAAGCATCGCAGATCAAGGCAGATCCATGATGTGAAGGTTGGTAACCCTCAGTGCCTACAGGAGGTGGGAGCTGAGGTGGAGTTAAGACCATCTATCTGGCATATAAACTTGGGTCTTCAGCATCTTAGAGAGCCTAAGTTTGATGTTTGTAGGCTTGCGGCACCAAGAATGCGAGAGGTATACTAAACTACTACCTGTCTCAATTTGAAGTAGGTGTATAAAATCTGGTATGTTATAATGCTATCTCTGTATCCAGGGTTGGGGGTTGCTACTCGTGATAAGCGTAGAGTCTCGAGAGGAAAGGAAACATTAGTTAAATTGGGTTGGGGGTTGCTACTCGTGACAAGGCTCGAGTCCCGAGGGGAAAGGAAACACTGGTTAAATTAGTAGTTTCTTTGACTGACGTTATTGTCCTTCTTGACTATGTAATGTCGATTTCAACAACAAGAGCAAGTCTCACTGTCGCCAGGCTCGTTAAAACATAGCGACGGGTTTGCCCGCAGGGCAAATTATACAACAATCATATGTTATCATCCTCAAGCTTAACAAAAATAAAGAGGCACTGGTCAGAAATCACTGGGGAAAATTGGGAAGAAAACTTAAAGAAACTTTATTGGTAGCAGATTGCTCTTGAACATGACACTTTCACTCCATCATCATGATTGAGTCCGGTTTGGTTATTCTGTTCACTGGTCATATCACCATTGGTCCACCGCACCATCCACTTCTGGGGTTAATGCTACCAATCCATTTCAGTGTCACTGATATGTTCAAGAGAACTCACTCAGAGAATTCACCTACCTATCTTATGTCTCATCCACTACAATACCTTCATGCTTCATTCTTTCATGACCGCCACCCTGAACCTTGTATCATCAGATCGTTTTCACCTCCACAAAATTATTTGTTTCGTTCTGTGTCGTAGATGTGGGATTCATTAATGCCCTCCTATGACGGGTCACTTCTTGTCGACATCAGCTCATTATCCAAGAAGTCAACCTAGGAACAACCCTTTTAGTACTTTGAAGCTTGCATGTCTCAATGGCAAGTTTCTCACTTCTGGCGACAGCGTTACATTAATGGCCTTTGACTGAAATATTTTGCGTGGTGTTCGACATCAACTCATGTATTCACACCACGTAAATTGTACTGCAGTACCTTGAGGGTCATCATCATCATTGGTGATTCCTCTTGCGCTTGTTAACAGCTTACATCATTCGTTGGTAATCAGGCGATGTATTTCCATGTTCGACATCAGAACATCTTTTCACATGGATCGACTTGTACTTTTGGGCGAAGATTGAATGAGTTTTGAAGACCCCAGATCTAGTTTCATCCATCTGTGTTGTGATATATTCAGGAAAATGAAGACATCAAATGTACATCGTTGCTGCACAAATAATCATCCAAATCAAAGGATGATGGCTCTACCAGAATCATCACTCTGCTCCACAGACGGTTATCTGTCCTATGTACATGAAAATGAATTTATAAAGCTGAACATGGGAATGCCCACCTTAGCTAGATCATGAAAATATTATGAAGATGATGTATTGTATTGTATCTTATTATAGGTCACCTTCCAGTTTGAAAAACTTTGGATCCTCATTATAAAGCATTTCACCCGACATCAAAATGATTTACGACCTCATGCTTTAGGGGGCAACTGTTATAGACATATTTGAGCACTGCAACCCCAATCACATATGTTCATAAACCAAGGGCTTCTAAGTCCATAAAAGTGTTGTTTCATACCCTAAAGGAGCAAGGTCACCTGATTACATCATTTCCCAGAAGTTCTCCATGAAAAACTGCTCAAAACTGGATCATCTCACCTGCTCCATGGCCAGGGTGCGATGCATCTCACCTTGTACACACGGGAGGTGTGATGCATACTGAAAATGCGTTCTGTAGGGTGTGATGAGCGAGAATAGACAAATGGCAGAGGCAATTTGCTAAGTGGATGATCAAGGAATATTCTAGAAACTTCTCATGAGCCCTGAGTCTGTAGACTCGGCCCTAATCATTTATCAGAACCCTTACTCTCCACAGGGCTTGCCCAAACAATTCAACCTTAAAACAAGGAACCCAATTATCAACATGCAGAGGGAACATCATGAGAAAAAACTGGAGACCGGTAAGCATGCCCATGCGAGAATGGATGTTGCCAAAAAAACCCATGGGAGCCACTGTTTTTATTTTGGTGGTACCTCCCACTCCTGAAGGGTTACTGTTTATGTATGCTTGCTCGCTCAGGTGGTGGAATTCTGAAGGGACACAATGTTGTCTGATGCTTCATTTGTTTTTTTGGGCATACATTAAATTAATGCTTGTCTTTCGGGTGGTTCTTTGTATAAATCATATTCTAGGTTCGTTTACGTTGTATCCACTTCCGACCTCTGTACAATGGACTGGTTTACGAGCGCGGGAAGGTGGAAGAAGGGTGAAGAAATGGGGCCCGACCTTGGCAGATATGGTGAAGTCCCAGCCTCGCGGTGGAGCCTTGGGTAGAGGCGGAAGGGGCCGCAGACACCAAGAGAGCAAAGGAAAGGAAGCTGGTTTGTCTTCTGGTCGGACTGCGTGGCAGAGTACTGAGCGACATAGTATTGTGTGGCAGAGCACTGCACAACAGAGGGGTAGGAAAACGAACTCTGAGATTCTTCAAGCCAAAGTAAGAGACCCCGATGCAGGTCAAACAATAGAGTACTGAGCGGTAGAGTACTGAGTGGCATAGTATTGCGTGGCAGAGTACTGCGCAGCAGAGGAGTCGAAAAATGAACTCTGAGATTCTTCAAGCCAAAGTTCAGAGATACTGCGAAGGGAACCCGACGCAGGTGAAACAATTGATTGCGATCACGGACCTTGGGTATACTGGCAACCATTTCACCATGTTTAGAGAGTCTGTCCATCTCTATTGGTTGATGAAATGCATAGTGGCCAAAGCAATGGTTGCGACCACCAACACAACAATGCAAAGTGAGGCCAAGTCAGGCCTATAAGACATTCAAAATGAACTCCAACATATTCAACTTGAGTTGCAGAATCAAAATGCTCGCTTGGGTCGCATTGAACAGCATATCCCATGTCCGTCGTAATTTGAATTGCCAGGATCAAGCGCTGAAGATCCTACTCCCTCGAATCATCAAATGATTAGTTGGTCGAAATTATGCCTATTAATTTTGACTTAATTTTGGTTGTATATGTAGGGTAGCATTTCTGTTTTCAGTGTTATGCTTATTAGTTGGTTTCCACACTCAAACTATTTATGTTTTGGATGACTTATAATACTATTTGGTGGTCAACAAACCTGCTTTCCCAGTGGGCAAATTGAGAAACCACCCAACAACTTATATATTTGTAACATGCCTATTTATAAATGAATGAATAAAAATAGTGCTAAATTTAAAAAAAAAAAAAAAACAAAACAAAAAAAAAACAAAACAAAACAAAAAAATTGAAAAAAAAAAAAAAAAAACAATTTAGAATATTCACACATTAAAGATCAACTCTTCATGGGTGCCGGAGCTTTGTATTGTAAAACCCTACTGTTAACCTTCATGGTCCTCAAAAACTCGCCACTGGTTTCGTCCGAAACCAGTCTGGAGCTGGGCGCCATACAGTTGCCCATTTTAGCTTTTGACTGTTGCGGGGTTGCAACTCCTGGGGCCTGTGATTATGAGATACAGTGCCCCTCTGGGTGAACAAAATCTGATCTAGCTGTGGGAACTGGATCACAACCCACAGAGTCAAATTCCAGTATTATTGATCGGGCGGACCCGACTCCAATCTGAGCTTCTCAATCAATGGGAGCCTGCCTGGATAAAGCTCTAATCTTCTAAAAACACAGTGATCTATTAATTCGTTCACATCCATTCCAACTCGACGCTATCAGAATTAATTAATGCTATGTTCAATGCCATCGGGCAACTAATATTTACAGGGTTATTGACTCGCGGTGTTATATATGGGCAACCAATATATTTGAAGTGTTATTGATTCATTAATAAACTGAGTTGTATATATCTATTACTGATAATATACTTATTTAAATCTAATAGTAAGCATAGCCTATTCATTGGAAGATCAATAGCACAGTAAATATTAGTGGCCATGCCCTCAAAACTAATGCCCTGACTGTAATTGGCAGTAATGTTCTTTACAAGATAAGATTAAATGAACAGTAATGTTGTTTACAAGATAATAATAAATGACAGGAGTACTAAAGTGGCATTGAACAATTTTGCCTAAACTGTCATTTATGGGTAGGAAATCAGTTTTTTATGGAGTGTTCTAATCGTTTTTTTAATAGTGAAAATAGAGTAGTATCATAAAAAACAGTGCATCCCCTAAATTACCGCCTAAATTACTATCAGGAATTTAATTTCTCTTGCTAAACTCCATCAAATTTCTACCAGAATTTTTATTGTTTCCCAAGCGAAATTGTGGCCGGATTAGTCTACGCGGTAAGAAAGCGAGCGAGGTGGAAGAGAAGAAGCGAACCGAAGGCCGGCGATGAAGTCTTGGGAATTGTCTACTGACGGGAAAGCCGAAACGCATGTGGCCGACGATGAATCTGCATAAGAAATATGAGTTCCATGTTACAAAGTATTTTATTTTACGGCGCAGATCCTTCACGGCCCGGCGAACGTGGTAAACCCGACATCACGCCGCGTTGTCATGTCCGCAAGAATCCACACTTCAGCGTTATTGGTACCAGATCCCTTGAATTAGTGTTTACCCTTCGTTCTGATAAGATCCGGAGGTGGTCTGCTTCGTCACGTCACTGTCATTCGATAAGGATCGTAGTTTTCTCCTGGTTTTTTTTGCGTTTCAATCGAAGTTGTGCGTTACAAAAAAAATATGGTTCCTTCTTAGTATAGCATTCATGTCTGTTAAATTTTGAAATATTTTCAAAATAAGGATGACTTTGAAAAACTGATTGATTCAGGTGTAAGGTTCTCAAGTGTCATGGTTCAGATGTATTTGAACTGTAATGTATGGTCTGTGGGTGGTTGGTTTTCACAATAATAAATTAAATTTCAATGATTTGGAAAAGTTTCAGAAGATGAATAGGACAAGACTTGTCAGAGGCATCTTTCCACCGTGCGAATAAGACAAAAATATTTCTTATTCCGAAAATTTCTGCAACATTCTTTTGACAATACAGATACGAAATAAATAAATAACTTTTTCAATGTTTTAAAAGCTAATAATATATTAAATAATTTTAATAAAGAATTGCTATATTAATGGAAGCCGCGTTAAAAAGGTAAGTTTAATTTAAAAGAAATCTTTTTAAAAATATTTTTTTTTGAAAATACTGACACGAAATAAATAAATAAATTTTTATTATTAAGTTGGGTAAGATTTGTTATTATTATTATTAATATTATTATTTTTGTGAAGTACTAAAAAAACTTCTTAGTATTAAAAAACCAATAATCATATAAATACATGAGTATAGTCTGAGATGAGAGAAATAACTTGGCTGTACAGCCAGATTGGGAATAGTGAGAAGCAAAATTCCCTGAAGCCAAAAGTACCCAAGTGTACCGAAAAAGGAAAGATTCATGTGCAATACATCAAAGGGAAAAACAGTGCTTTTACCAGATTGATTGCCTGGATAAGAAAAAACCTCAATAGAGGTCGATAACTGCCAGTTGGGCTAGAGAATGCCTTATGTACAAAAAAAAAAAAAATTGCTTTGAAACATACCTGGGAGATGATATGAAACAAGAGAATTATGAGCCAGGTAGAGAAAAGTCCTAAATCGAAAGATTATATTTTCATTATGTCTAATTTTTCATTTTTATTAGAGGATAGTATAAGATTTAAATCCAAGATTTTTGGTTTAGTAAGATTTTATTTTCATGGCCATTATAAATTTAACAATCTAAGCCAACAATTTTTTTATTATTTTAAAATTTAATAATGTTATTAAATAATTTTGATAAAAAAAATGCTATATCGATGAAAGCATTTTTAAAAAGGTAACATTTAATTTAAAAAAAATCTTCTTAAACCTTGAAGTGTTTATCAACAATTAAATTGAAATTAAAAGAAATTTCCTTAAATATAATATTTAGATTTATAGAAATTTGTTTTTATTTTTATAAAAATTGTTAAATTTTATATATAAATGGGTTGTAATTATAAAATATAGGGTTTTCATTACCAAAACAAAATATGTTGATAATCATCATGTTATAAATTATTTGTGTAAATTTGAGATTTAATGTTCAAATCTTTGGTGAGTTAGGGAAATAAATATTAGGTAAATCATGGCATTTAATGTTCAAATCATTAGTAAATGAAGAGAAAAACATGTTATTTCTTCTATTTAAAATATATATCAATAAAAAAAGTTATTATAATTATTGAATGTCTAAAAAATACTTATTATAATTCACCAAATATATTATTTAACAAACTAGAAAAACAAATATACAACCTCTTTATATATATATAAATCATGGGTGACTAAGAATAAGATTTTAGTTGAGCTCCTAATCCAACATCATTATGAGGGAGCATAGCCTTTTAAGTCTAAGAGTCAAAGAAGAAGGATCCAATGATATTTTATTTGGATTTTATTGAACCATTGAAAGACCACTTTCATATGTGAGAGGCAAAATGCTCTTGACCCAACATGTCTTAAGGAGCATGGTGTTATTCATTGAAGTCAAATACATGATGATTTAATTTAGCCTTGCATCAATGATGTTGATCTAAACAAAAAGAGCAAAGAAATATTTTGTTCTCATTTATGGGGTCTTAGAATCATATCTTGTTTTTTTATTAGGGAAATATCAAAAAAGACACATAGTGGACATCTTTTTATTGTGGGAAAAGAAGTTATGCATGATGTAGTAAGATTTAACCCTTGGAAGGAGTATGATATGTTGTAGCAACTACTTAGCTTTGAGATATCACAACTACCTAATTGATGGGAAATATGGCTTGTCATGGGATTCATAGGTATTATGTTAAAAGGGGGTTGATGACTACCTAAGCTAGGGTAAGGATGGATAAAAGCATGCTATAAAGGAAGAGTGATGCCACGCCATAGTGGAGTTACTAATATATAACTAAGAAAATGATTTATGTTCCCACCTAATCACAAACAAAATTAAAATAGGAAAAAAAAAAATTGAAATTACAATTTAGTCTTAAAGTGAAATCAAAAAATCCTAAAATAAAATGAAAGAGTCAAGAGATAGAAAAAAAATAAATCATTATTTTTTTTATTAATCTAAAATTATATATAACTAAAGTACTTCACTTATCTTTTTATCAAACTTTATCATTATATTAGATAATTAGAAAACTATTATTTAAGAGATTATAAACAGTAATAATGAGAATCTAAACTTGGAAAAAAAAACAAAAACTAAGAAACACACTCAAAGCTACCTTATCTATATAGCTAAACTAATTAAACTTAAAAAAGAGAGTTGTAATAAGCTTATAGAAATGATTTATATAACTAAAAATCTTAAACATATAACTTCTTATTTTATTTAGTTTTTTTTTTAATTTAAAAAAAAAAGAGAGATTCTATAAAAAGGGAGATTCTATATAACTCGATGTTTTTTATTTTTTATTTTTTTAATATTGATATTAATGTTTATTTAAATTTTCCCAAAATACTAGACAATAAGCCGACGTTAATAGCGAGTCAAGTCTAATTTCGGGATAGAATATCTCTGTTTCCAGAGAGATCTGTCCATACGCTCACATAGATTGCCTCTTCGGGCAATGATTGTTTGTCAGACGAGAAATTTCCAAGACGGAAAGATATTATTCAAAAGAAAGGGAAAGAGAAAAATTAATGTTGGCACCATGTGAAAAAAACCTGTCAACTGCCCACAAGCACTTATGGGTGCTAGGCTGTTGTCATAAAAGAAGCTTGGTCTGTTGGCAGAACTAAAGTTAGAGAGCAAAAAGGGTTGGGTCATTTAAAAGGACATTGGAAGAAAAAAGAGAAGGGACAAAGTAATTGCTAGGTGTTCTATTATTCTGTGTCTTTGAGTTGCTGTATTTTACGGTTGTTATATTGAACAATCAATATGTATGGGTGCTAGGCAGGTGTCAGAAAAGAAGCTTTGTCTGTTGGCAGAACTAAAGTTAGAGAGCAAAAAGGGTTGGGTCAGTTAAAAGCACATTGGAAGAAAAAAGAGAAGGGACAAAGTAATTGTTATTTTGTGTTTTTGAGTTGTTGTATTTTATAAGTAACGAGAGTTGTTTATGGAGATGGAGGAATTGTCTTGAATGCTAAAAGTAGATTTCAAAAAATTTTGCAATAGCAGTTTTTGAATTATGTTTTTATGGTGAAAATGGATTCAGCATTATCAAAAAATTCTAAAGCACCTACAATATTAAAGTTTCACAACTATAATTTAGATTTAAAAAAATTCTTGCTAGATTTTATCAAAATATGACCAAAATTTTTATGATTTTTGAGACAAAAAATAGTCTTATTAAACTACAATGGATTTATGCACTATGTATCTCATCAATTGCAAGAGTAACTAATGTTTATTGTAAGAGAACATCCCATCTTTAAAATTTTGTTTATTGTAAGAGAACATCGCATCTTTGAATTTTTATTGTTTGAACCAGAATTTATCGTTAAAAAATTACATGTTTGAACCAGAATTTATAGTTAAAAAATGATGTGTAATTTCATTATAAAGTGAATTTAATAAAAAAGTAAATTTCTTAGATATTCTAAAATCTCAACTTAATTCTATTACAAATTAGGAAAATATTTCAATACTTCATGCAGATCCATATAAAAACTCAGAGACAAAAAAGTTAAACCAACCTCACAACAGAATAAAATGAAAGAGGAAGAAGTTAAACCATCCCACAATACCAACCATATTTTCTGATCACTCTAAGTCTCTCAGTTACATTGGTAACCATATCATATATATAAATTTATTTGCATTTACATATATAAATATATTTCCTTCTACATGTTAAAAATGGTGACATCACCTTACAAAATTAGAGCTTTCAAATTCCTACTCTGAATCAGTATTATATGCGGGAACGCTCTGCAACGCTGGCCTCCATCCACTGTGACTGCCCATCCGAGCTGGACCGCAATTTTTTTCGCAGAGTATCGACTGAGGCCGCCTGGCCTTTCCCTTGAAGCTCCACCAACAGATCCCCCATGGTCGCCCCCTTGCCTAAACCATTAGACAGCAGCTCTGCCAGTTCTTGCTTTCTGATAACGAGTTTAACCCTCACATTACCTTCTCCTGTATTAACACACGAAACCGCTGGTTTTGTCGAACATAAATCTTTTGCTTCCCCCCTTCTCTTGTCGTGATTCTCGCCTTTTTTTTATATTGTCGACACCAGAATCCGGTTGATGGAGCTGGCGAGAATCAAGAGGCTGCTGGTTTGGGTCGATCTGTTGAGGTCCCAAACAAAATTGGAAGTGAAATTGTTAACTGAATAGACTACGCGGTAAGAAAGCGAGCGAGGTAGATGAAAAGAAGCAAACCGAATGCCGGCGATGAAGTCTCGAGAATTGTTTACTGATGGGAAACCCAAAACGCATGTGGCCGACAATGTCGTTACCGTTCGTTCGTTTGGGCAGTGCTCCGAGCAGGAGCAGGGTTGGAATTTGGGTTCTTTTTTATCTATCATATAATTTTTTTTTTACGTTTTAGGTTTTTATGTTGCCTTTTAAAGAAACATTATGTTTAAAATTTTACCCTTAAGGGTGATATTTTGATAATAACTTAACCCTTCACTAATAAAGGTTTCATTAAACACACATCTCTATTATAATAAAAAAGAAAAGACCATAACACAGAGACGACTTATTGAATTCTCAATTTTGTTTGGAAATTGTATGGAACACTCACAATAAAATCTCCATAATTCTGAAATCAAATGTCCCTTACTCATACATGCCACATAATTTGTATATATGAGATATTACTAAGGAGATCTTATGGGACGTATAAGGTGACCAACAAAGTAAAACTGTAAGATGGACTATCCTCTGTATCCTCCCCACGATCATAATCACATGGAATCAATGTGGGGTTCCACCATAGAGAGTTTGTAGTGAATAAAGTGCAATGTATTAAAGTGTTTTAATATTTCATAAGTGGCAGTAGATGTTGTTCTTCATGAGCCATATCTTTCACAACTTTTAAGTGATATGTTGAGACGCTCGATATATGGTGCAGATTATAGTCAGAGTGACACTTCAACTATTCCACAGATGACATTGTGACATAGGATAACTTTCATAAGTGAGTGGTGAGTCAGTGACACTATGTCAGGCCTCTGTCCCAAATAATCCAATAAAGGTGGGTGACCAATACACTCAGGGAGAGCAAGTGGCAACAAGAAAGATGGTGGTCCAAATTTATTATGACAAGGAAGAGGTTTTTTTCTTTGAGCTAAGTAGGTTCGATATGCACTAGCACACTCATGGATTGATTGTTTGTTTCATTCAAGTGAGAATTTTAATGTTGTTTGCATAAGAGATAGATGTGTATTCATTGGATTTCAAGGAAACTATTTGGACATGGATTCTAATCCAACTTCTCCTGATCAAATGAACGAATTGTGAGTTATTGAATGACATTCCTTCTAAGGAGTATGAAATAGATATGTTTTCTACCCCTTGTCCCTTCTAGGTGACGCCTATGAGAATTCAATCATACTAGATTGAGAATCTGATGAGATCTCATCATGAACAAGACATTTCAAACCAAGCCAAATTTGTTGTTTTGTGGGCATATATATATATATATATATGAATGCCATTATTTGATATAAAGTCTCTGTAGACTAGATGCTTATTGATCACTTAGTTTTGTAGATATATATTTAAGGAAACTAGGTAATAACCTTTGTTGAATGGTCTCATATCCATTTTCCATGGTTGTTTTTCCTTAGGCTATAGGTGCTTTTGTGCAAGTTGTAAGTATCTTAATTCCTACTTTAAAACAAATATGTTTTTCTTTCTATGTGTGTGCATATTCGAATTCACTTAGGAGCTCTCTTCAATTGGCATGGTCCACTCACATGCACCATCAACAAGAAAATAAATCAATCAAAGGTGATAAGGGGCCTAAATAGATTTACCCATGGAAAATTTAAAGCTTGCAATATTAATGTCACAAAAAGAAAATAGAGAAAGACTAAGAATGTGAAGCCTAGGAATAAAAATATGCAAAATTGTTATATATAAGTCTATAGTTTCTATTTGTAATAATTCCTAAAGCATAAAAGAGCCAAAGAAAGGTCGTTTCTAGATGGTTTTATCAAAAATGGTTTCCAAGGTAAGATATCTACATTATTTTCATGTTTACAATTGAGTTCTTCAACACCATTTCTACATTTATTAATTTTAATAAGTTAATAAATAGTTTCGAGTAATGTTTTAGATTCATTTCTTTTTGATGGTCAAATTGTACAATTAACAAATTAGATTTTGGTTTACTTGAATGCTTAAGCCACTTAAAGTATTACAAGTATGTGTTTAAGTAACACCCGTGGTTGGTGATAGATAGAGTAAAACATAAACGACAGTAGTAGTTAAATATATACACATTTCTTACAAATTTTATAAAAGAATTGTGTTTATAAATTGGAATTGTTGACAATTTCCTTTTTAGTTCTAGAGTATGTCTTAAAATTGCTTTTGTTTGGCTAAGAGTTTGATTTCATGGAATGTAAGGAAATAGGTTAATAGCCCAAATTTATACATTAAAAAAAACTTAATTTAAACCATACAAAACTACAACTTCTTTAAAACATACGATACTTAATTCCAATCCAAAAAAACTAAAAAATTAATAATAATTTTAATATATATATCTATATCTATATATATAAAACACTTTTCAAAATTTAAATTATATATATATAATAAACCTTTTTTTAAATTTAAATTTTCTATATTCATTGCAAACAAAACAAAATAATAATAAATATATCTATTAATAAAAAACCAAAACTAAAACTTTTTATAAAATTAATATAAAAAATAACATTTTTTCCAATATTAAATTAATAAAAAATTCAATTATTTTAATAAATATCAAGTAAAATACGTTACAATAAGAGTGTTGTTTAAATTACATAAAATGTAAACGAATTGATTTAAATAGAAATTTATCACAGTGGTGTTTACTCTTCAAAATGTTGGAAGAGTTTATTTATCATAAAAGCTAAGTAAAATACATTACAAAAAGAGTGTTGCTTAAATTACATAAAATGTAAACGAATTGATCTAAATAGAAATTTATCACAGTGGTGTTTACTCTTCAAAATGTTGGAAGAGTTTATTTATCATAAAAGCTGAGTTTCAAATTCAAATGTTAAATTATCACATCCACTGGAGATTAAAAGCAACACTTGCTCAAAGTATAGAAACAATCATATCTCTATTTTTTCTTCAGGGTCTAGACTTATAATCTATTCGAAATTTGGGAAGTTGCCATGGGCTTATCCCGAAACACACACAGTAGTCTTCCATACTAAGAGTCCTCTGGCTATACACATTATACAACTCTACAAATTTTAACAGCAAGACTAGAATAACTAGGAGTTCCTATACTTATGAAGATAAAATTACAATGCAAGTCACATCTGATAAGGAAAGCTTTTCGGATTTCAAAATTAAGTGTCGTAATAGCACTTGGTTTGAATTCCAATGTTTTGTAGTAGGTATTTTCAGATTTTGAAAACTCCAGACCAAGATTCGAAATTAAAGTTTATTGGTTGATAAGATCATGATGGAATTATTAGAATGTCTCCAGGTTGAAGTGGAAAGATGTCAGTTTGTTAAATAAAATATTAATAACGTTCTAAAAAAGAACCTGGCCATCAAAAATACGTTCTGCACCCTTCCAAGCATGTCATGCCGGATGGTCATTTAAAATATTTCAACGTATATTACCGACAAAATGACATTTGACGGGTAAAATGCCTATCAAATTCCAACTCTGGCTCCGAGGTTCAATCCTTGAGACTCGATGAATCTACATAAGAAATATGAGTTCCGTGTTACGAAGTATTTTATTTTACGATGCAGATCCTTCACGGCCCGACATCATGCCGCATTGTCATGTCCGCAAGAACCCACACTTTAGCGTTAAACAAGAAGAAGCTAAGCCTTAAAAAAATTCCTTATTTACACCAACCTCACAATAGAATAAAATCAAGCAGAAAGAAGTTAAACCCTAAAAAGAAAATTACTTGTTTACAACAAAGTTAAGATACACACTCAAGTCCCCGAACAGGGTGCGAAACAGTGGAAGCCTGTTTGGGTTTGATTGATATGACATAGTGTTTATTGGTTTGGAACGGTGGGTGGTATCCCCCAGGCTCTCACATGCTTATTCACTGCGATAGCATGAAGCGCCACAGATCAAGGCAGGTTGGTAACTCTCGGTGCCTACAGGAGGTGGGAGCGGAGGTGGAGTTAAGACCATTTATTTGACGTATAAACTCGGGTCCTCGGCTTCTTAGGGAGCCTAAGTTTAATGGTTACAGGTTCACGATGCCGGGAAGGTGAGAGGTATACCCCACTGCTGATTATCTCAGTTCTAGGTAGGTGTATGAAGTCTGCTATGTTATAATGTTATCTTTGTATCTTGGGTTGGGGGCTGCTACTCGTGATAAGCCTCGAGTCAGGAGGAGAAAGTAAACTCTAGTTAAATGAGCAGTTTATGTCACTGACAATATTGTCCTTATTGACTATGTAATGTCGATTTCTATCTTTTTTGGCAACATCCATTCTCGCATGGACATGTTAACTGGTCTCTAAATTTTTTCTCATGATGTTTCCTCTGCAAGTTGATAATTGAGTTCCCTGTTTTAAGCTTGAATTGTCTGAGCAAGTTCTGTGTAGAGTAAGGGTTCTGGTAAATGATCAGGGCTGAGTCTATGGACTCAGGGCTCAGGGGTGCATGGGGGCCATCATTTTTATTCTGGTGGTACCTCCCACTCCCGAAGGGTTACTGTTTATGTATGCTTGCTAGTTTGGGTGGTGAAATTCTGAAGGGACGCAGTGCTGTCCGATGCTTCATTTGTTTTTCTAGTCATATGTTAAATTAATGCTTGTTTCGGGTGGTTCTCTGTATAAATCATATTCAAGGTCTGCCTACGTTGTATCTGCTTCTGACCTTTGTATAGTGGGCTAGTTTACGACCACAAGAAGGTGCAAGAAGCGCGAAGAAATGGGGCTCGACCTTGGCATATATGGTGAAGTCTCAGTCTTGCAGTGGAGCCTTAGGCCGAGGTGGAAGGGGACGCAGACACCAAGAGGGAAAAGGAAAAGAAGTTGGTTCATCTTCTAGTCAGACTGCGTGACAGAGGACTGCGCGATAGAGTACTGAGCAACAACGTATTGCGTGGTAGAGTACTGCGCAGTAGACGGGTCGAAAAATGAACTCTGAGATTCTTCAAGCCACAGTGCAGGTATACTTTGAAGGGACCCCGACGCAGGTGAAACAATTGATCGTGACCTAGGAGGCAGAGTTGAATTTGAAAGTTGAGCTTGAACTGCTTGTGGAAGATTGGGGGGAGTTAATCACGGACCCTGGGTACATTCGTGAGCGTCTCACCATGTTTAGACAATTTATCCATCTCTACTGGTTAATGAAATGCATAGTGGCCAAAGCAATAGCCGCGACCACCAACACAACACCGCAAAGTGAGGCCGAGTCGGGCCTTTGAGACATTCAAAACGAGCTCCATATTATTGACCTTCAGTTGCAGAATCAGAATGCTCACATGGGTCGCATTGAGCGGCATATCCCATGTCTGTTGTAATCTGAATTGTTAGGATCAAGTGCTAAAGATCCTGCTTTGATAGAATTGTCAAATGATTAGTTGGTCAAAGTTATGCTTATTAGTTTTGGCTTAATTTTGGTTGTATATGTCAGGTAGAATTTATGTTTTTAGTGTTATGCTTACTAGTTGGTTTGGGAGACTATTAGCCTTATAAGGCTTGGTTAAATAGACTCAAATATTTATGTTTTGGACAGGTTGAAGCTACCGAAGGACTTATATATTTATAACCTACCTATTTATAAATGAATGAATGAAAAGTATTGCTAAAATTACAAAAAAAATACGCAATACATTCACATTAGACATTAACTCTCCAAACATAACTAAAGAAAAATATGACCATCCCACAATACCAACCATGTTTTCTCATCACTCTAAGTCTCTCATTTACATTGTTAACCATATCATATATAAATTTATTTACATTTACATATATAAATATATTTCCTTTTACATGTTAACAATAGTGACATCACCTTACAAAATTAGAGCTTTCAAATTCCTACTCTGAATCAGTGTTATATTCGGGAATGCTCTGCAACGCTGGCCTCCATCCACCGTGACTGCCCATCTGAGCTGGGCCGCAATTTTTTTTGCACAGAGTATCGACTGAGGCCGTCTAGCCTTTCCCTTGAAGCTCCACCAACAGATCCCCCATGGTCGCCCCCTTACCTAAACCATTAGACAGCAGCTCTACCGGTTCTTGCTTCCTGATAATGAGTTTAACCCTCACAGCACCTTCTCTTGTATTAACACACAAAACCGCTGGTTTTGTCGAACATAAATCTTTTGCTTCCCCCCTTCTCTTGCCGTGATTCTCTCCTTCTTTTATATTGTCGACACTAGAATCTGATTGATGGAGCTGGCGAGAATCAAGAGGCTGCTCGTTTGGGTCGATCTGTTGAGGCCCCTTGTGACTTGAGAGCGCATCCTGCATGGGTACCGGAGCTTTGTATCGTAAAACCCTACCGTTAACCTTTATGGTCCTCATGAACTTGCCGTTGGTTTCATCCGAAACCAGTCTGGAGCTAGGAGCCATACAGTTTCCCATTTTAGCTTTTGACTGTTGCAGGGTCACAACTCCTGGGGCCTGTGATTATGAGATACAATGCCCCTCTGGGTGAAAAAAATCTGATCTAGCTATGGGAACTGGATCACAACCCACCGTGTAAGGACCTGCGATTCATAACTCGTTCGCCGATGTGAAGTGCGAAGGAGAGCACACAAGCTAACTGAGTGCACTTGAAATAATGTGAAGTGTTGGAAGCAATCATGTGTTTATACGATGGATAAGCATGGGAAATCCACATATGAAGCCGACGATGGAGAAGTTATGTTTGAGGGCATTGGTCGACGAGCCGACCAAGCCACAAACATGAACGAAGGTGTTGGTTGATGAATTGTAAGGGTCGACCGAGGAAGTAGCATGACTGTTGGTGAGCGTATATATTAGAGCATGGACGATGGCACTGGGAGCATCACACATCGACCTTCGATCAAACAAATAAGGCGCAGTTCACATGAAGATACAAGGAAAGGTGCGAAGTTGTGGAGTGTAGCCGCAGCGGAAAAATGGCGCAGCTCTATGCGCCCAAGTTTGGGCAAGGCCGCACAAGATATCGCACGAAGGTGTATCGGGTGGAAGGCGTAGGGTGAGGAGTGCTCGCTGGTTGAACGAAGGAGCATAGGTGAAGGCGTCGGGCGCTCGGTTATGCGAAGGCATGCACGGGTTCTTGGGCAGCTCGGGTGAGCGCCCACCCATCGTGTGAAGGCAAACACAGGGTGTCTTGGTGACTCGGGTGAGGTCGCCCGCCCACCATGCGAAGGTAAACGAAGGGTGACTCGGGTGACGTCGCCCGCTCATCGACAAGGTTCGGTTGTGAAGTTTGGTTGGTAGCTCGTGTGAGGGCGCGCTCGCCCGAATTGGGCAAGGAAATCTTGGCTATCACACGCATGTGTGATGAGGATGTAAAATTGGCTAAGTATGAAACTTGGTGTTTTCCAAGTATTCTTGTAAGCTTTGTAACATTGAAAGATTATATAATATATTATTTGGGCAGACTCATTGTTAAGGGAGTTGCCCCTTCCTTTATACTGTGCAATTGTGTTCTCATGTATAATTGCTATTGATAATGAATGTGTATGGGTGTTCATTGGTATAAAGGAAACATTAATAATTACTTGGTTGCAAAACACAAATTAAGTAGGATAAATAGTTAGGTGTAGTTCATGAACATAAGTATTGGTGAAAAGAAAGTGTTCGGTGGTGCCACACCTCGCCAAGAGCGGTTGAAAGACTACCGAGGCTCCAGCATCATGACAGGTGGTATCAGAGCTCGGTGAAGAGCTTATCAGAGCAAGGTTTCTCGTGACGAAGTGCAGATATTGAAGCTGATTCATGGTTGAAGAAGCTTGACAGTTGGTGACAGTGGAAGCACGTACTTACAGGTGAAGGAAGTTGTTTCACATACAAGTGGAACAAGGGCTAGTTCAGGTTGCAGGCAAGTTGGTGAAGCTGTTGGATGGTTGAAACTAGATTGCAAAGAAGGAAGTTGTTAGCAATGGCAGGTGAATCTCAGGTTGGAGAATCTAGCCATGTTGCGAAGGATGCTTCACTAGCTTTCATTGAAAAGGTGTTGGAAAGAATGGAGGACTTAGAGTCTTACTAGACTAAGAAGATGGACTTGGTCCAGAAGGATCAAGAGGCCAATTCGAAGATGAGGGAAGAGCTCGATGAACTCCAGACTTAACATAATTACACTGATCTTATGTGTACACAACTTGAAGTAAAGGTCAAGGAGATTGAAGAGGCAAGAGATCAGGGTCTGGCAGAGATCGTGAACTTGCAGAAATCTCTTGATGAAGCCAGAGATGAGATCGCGGTGTTGAAGAAGGCCGTGAGGCATAACTCAGGTGGAGGAATGCCTCATGTGAAAGTCAAGGAACCAAAATCTTATGATGGTACAAGGAGTGCGAAGACTCTTGGCAACTTTCTCTAGGATATGGAGCAATACTTGGAACGCTTGGGTCTATCCGATGATGAGACAAAGGTGAAGGTCGCTGCTCAATTCTTAACAAAGGATGCTAAGTTATGGTGGCGAAGGAGGATGGATCAGATTGCCAATGGCAGTGCTGGTGACATCACTTCGTGGGATGAAATGAAGAAGGCTTTGCACATCCATTTCAGTCCTCAAGATGAAACATGGGAAGCAAGGATGAAAATTAAGTTCATAAAGCAGACAGGGAACCTACAGACGTGGGAGTTTGCAAGTGCGGTTCTAGAACTTCCTGACATGGTGGAGAGGGACAAGGTGTTCAACTTCATTATTGGATTGAAGCCTTGGGCACGCAATGAAGTGAAGAGGTAGAAGATTAAAACACTTGAGGAAGCTTTTGCTACTGTGGACAGGTTGGTGGAGCATTATGATGAGACCTCTGATGATAGGAAGAAGAACTCTGATAAACCAAAGGAAAAGAAGAAGGATGATGCTTCGAAATCGGATGATAAGTTGAAGATGAAGAAAGCCTTGAAGTGTTGGATATGTGCTGAACCACATACGGTGAAGAATTGTCCTTCTAGACCGAAAGTGGCTGCAATTGCACAATCTAATGCGAAGAATGAAGAAGCTTCTATGGGGATGATGCAGATACTTGGTGCTGTTGCTGCTATAGAGGTGGTCTCTTGGAGGGATCCTGAGAGGAACAATTTGAAGTATGTTCGGATGAAGAATGGGAGTGCTGATATACTCACTATGGTGGATAGTGGGGCTACTCACAACTTCATGAGTGAAGATACTACGAGAAGGATTGGGCTGAAATTTGTACCGGTGAAGGCACAGATGAAGACAGTCAATTCTCCTCCTGATTGTGTTCTTGGTGTAGCTGAAAGAGTGGACACAACACTAGGTGAGTGGACCGGGAAAGTCGACTTCACTATAGTGCGGATTGATGACTATGAAGCTGTACTGGGGATGGAATTCTTGAAACAATTTGATGCTATGATTGTTCCACATTTGAAGAAGCTGTACATTTACGATGGAAGGGAAGATGTACCCATTGATGTTCCAACCATTAGAGTGACAAAGCCTGATTGTAAGTTGGCAGTGATGCAAATGGAGAATGAGAAGCGCATGGAAGACATGTGTAAGCGGTTGTCTAGTGTTGAGACAAAGCTTACTGAGCAGTGATTGTTCATCAGGACACTTTTTGATAGTATCTTGGATTTGTTAAGAAGGCTAGAAGTGGTTGAGGATGATGATGATGATGCAGAGGCATATGTGAGGCCGAATGTTCGGGAGGAGGATCGGGTCACTTATCTACATAGGATGGAGATAGAGAATCTTGACAGATGGATTGAGCTTATTAGTGAGGGTGAGCCTTCAGGCTCTACTCCCTCTACATCTTCTTAGATGACATAGAAGATGGGGCTCATTGTTAGCTGCTCATGGCAGTGAGTCCTTAAAATAGGTTGAGCAGGTATGGCAGATGGTGTAGGGATGGCTTGGCATCAAGCATCATGACATGTTGCAGATGGGATGGAGTTTCCATGGACCTGAGCATGGGAGAGATTCTTGGTGAGTCCAGGATGTGGCAGAATCCGAGATAGGTTGGTGAAGGCATAAGGATGGACATTCTTATGATTTGAGCGTGACAGTTGGTCTGATCACCCGACTAGTTCAAGTCATGGGGGCTAGCAATGTACAAGAGAGATGTTGGCATCAAGCAGGCAAGGAGGACATTTCACAGGATAGGACGACACATGATGGAGATGAAAGTTCTACATATGTTGCAGGGATGTTTGCAATATGTGGAGTTGACATCATGGACCGAGGATGAGACAGTTGTTGATCTTGGTGGATGGCTACCAGGATGGTATGTTGTCGAGGACGACAACGATTTTAGGTAGAGGAGGATGTAAGGACTTGTGGTTCATAACTTGTCTACCGATGCGAAATGCAAAGGAGAGCGCACGAGCTAACCGAACGACACTTGAAATAATGCGAAGTGTTGGAAGCAATCATGTGTTTATACGATGGATGAGCGTGGGCAATCCACATATGAAGCCAACGATGGAGAAGTTATGTTTGAGGGCATTGGTCGATGAGCCGACCAAGCCACAAACATGAACGAAGGCGTTGGTTGATGAATTGTAAGGGTCGGCCGAGGAAGTAGCACGACTGTTGGTGAGCGTATATATGGAGCATGGACGATGGAATTGGGAGCATCGCACATCGACCTTCGATCAAACAAATAAGGCGCAGTTCACACGAAGATACAAGGAAAGGTGCGAAGTTGGAATGTAGCCACAGCGGATAAAGGGCGCAGCGCTATGTGCCCAAGTTTGGGCAAGGCCGCACGGGATATCGCACGAAGGTGTATTGGGTGGAAGGCGTAGGGCGAGGAGCGCCCGCTGGTTGAACGAAGGAGCACAGGTGAAGGTGTTGGTGCACGGGTGAAGGCGCCGGGCGCCCAATTGTGCGAAGGCATGCACGGGTTCTTGGGTAGCTCGGGTGAGCGCCCGCCCGTCGTGTGAAGGCAAACGCGGGGTGTCTTGGTGACTCGGGTGAGGTCGCCCGCCCACCGTGTGAAGGTAAACGAAGGGTGACTCGGGTGAGGTCGCCCACCCGTCGACAAGGTTCGGTTGTGAAGTTTGGTTGGCAGCTCGTGTGAGGGCGTGCTCGCCCGACTTGGGCAAGGAAATCTTGGCTATCACATGGAGGTGTGATGATGATGTAAAATTGGCTAAGTATGAAACTTGGTGTTTCCCAAGTATACTTGTAAGCTTTGTAACATTGAAAGATTGTATAATATATTATTCGGGTAGATTCATTGTTAAGGGAGTTGCCCCTCCCTTTATACTGTGCAATTGTGTTCTCATGTATAATTGTTGTTGATAATGAATGTGTATGGGTGTGCATTGGTATAAAGGAAACATTAATAATTACTTGGTTGCGAAACACAAACTAAGTAGGATAAGTGGTTAGGCATAGTCTACGAACATAAGTATTGGTGAAAAGAAAGTGTTCGGTGGTGCTGCACCTCGCCAAGAGCGGTTGAAAGACTACCACCAACCTAGGGGCGTGACACACCGACACAAATTCCAGTATTATTGATTTGGCAGATTCGATTCCAATCTAAACTTCTCAATCAATGGCAGCCTGCATGGACACAGCGCTAATCTTCTAGTAACACAGTGCTCCATTAATTCGTTCACATCCATTCCAACTCGACGCCATCGGGCAACTACTATTTTAGTGTTATCCACTCATTAATAAGCCGTGTTATATATGGGCAATCAATATTTAGGGCGATATTTTTTTATTAATCAACCGGATCGTATATATCTATTGCTGGATAATGTATTTAGTTAAACCCGTCAGTGAGTATAACTTAGTAAATATTGGTTGTCATGTGCTTTGACTGTAATTATACACTGAACGATAATGTTGTTCCTATACATTAATGGGTTAATAACAGACTAAATATTGATTGCCATGTCATCTAATGATTGTAATTATACACTGAACTATAATGTTATTTATAAAATAAGATTAAATAAACAGTAATGTAGTTTACAAGATAATAATAAAAACAAGTGTCAGAAAGTGGCATTGTCTACAAAAGCAACAATTTCGCCTAAACTGTCATTTTTAGTACGAAATTAGCTTTTTTTTTTTTAATATGATTCTGAAGTGTTTTAATGATTTTTTAATGGTAGAAATGAATGCAGTACCATCAAAAAAAATAATGGATCTCCAAATTACTAAAATTTCAAATTATTTTTTTTTACTAAACTCTATAAAAAAAAATATACCAAAATTTCTATTGTTTCCCAAACAAAATTGCAAGTGAAATTGTTACCTGATTAAACTACGCGGTAAGAAATCGAGCGAGGTAGACGAGATTCTAAGCAAACCGAACGCCGGCGATGAACTCTCGGTAAATTGTTTAGTGACGGGAAACCCGAAACGCATGTGGCCATCGATGCCGTTACGGTCGGTTAAGGGCAGGGCCCCGAGGTTCAATCCTTGAGACTCGATGAATCTGCATAAGAAATATGAGTTCCGTGTTACGAAGTATTGTATTTTACGACGCAGATCCTTCACGGCCCGGCGAACGTGGTAAACCCGACATCGCGGCGCGTTGTCATGTCCGCAAGAACCCACACTTTAGCGTTATTGGTACCAAATCTCTAGAATTAGTGTTTACCCTTCGTTCTGAAGATCCAGAGGTGGTCTGCTTCGTCACGTCACTGTCGTTCGATAAGGATTGTAGTTTTCTCCTGGTTTTTGTTGCGTTTCAATCGAAGTTGTGCATCACAAAAAAAAATATGGTTCCTTCTGAGTATGGCATTCATGTCCGTTAAATTTTGAAATATTTTCAAACTAAGGACGACTTTCAATAACTGATTCTTCCAAAATGAATTATGTTTATTTGAAAATCACCTTTAAATAGTAAATACGATTTTAAGTTTGCCAGGCTTATTTAATATTAAATTGTTCTGTGGCTTGATTCAGGTGTAACGTTATCAAGTGTCATGGTTCAGATGTATTTGAACTGTAATGTCTGGTCTCTAGGTGGTTGGTTTTTCACAATATAAGAAATTAAATTTCAATGACTTAGAAAAGGAAAAGTTTCAGAAGATTAATAGGACAAAACGACGCATCTTTCCACCGTGCCAAAAAGGTGAAAAAAATAAAAAATAAAATAAAATAAAATCTTATTCCGGAAATTTCTGCAACATTCTTTTGAAAATAGTGATACAAAATAAATAACTTTTTCAATGTTTTAAAACCTAATAATATATTAAATAATTCTGATAAGAATTTACTATATTAATGGAAGCCTCGTTAAAAAAGTAAGTTTTAATTTAAAATAGATCTTCTTAAATATACAATCTTTGGAAAATATTGGCACAAAATAAATAAATAAATCTTTTATTATTTTTGATAAAAAATTGCCAAGCATTGTAACAATTATTTAAATTAAAAGAATTTTTCTTAAATATAAGATTTAAGTTTTTAGAAATTTATTTTTATTTTTATAAAAATTGTTAGATTAAAAGTCTTTATCAACAATTAAACATATCATTTAAATTAAAAGAAAATTTCTTAAATATAATATTTAAGTTTTTAGAAATCTATTTTTATTGTTATAAAAGTTGTCAAAATTATATATAAGGGTTGTAATTAGAAAATATATGGTTTTTATTAGAAAATAAAAATTAGGTTGATAATTATGAAATTTAATGTAAAAGTTGTCAAAATTATATGTAAGAATTGTAATCAGAGAATATATGGTTTTTATTAGAAAATAAAAAATAAGTTGATAATTATGAAATTTAATGTTTAAATATGGTGAGTTAAGGGAAAAAATATTGTGCAAATTATGAGACTTAATGTTCTAATCCCTAATAAATTAAGGGAGAAAAATATTATTTCTTTTATTTAAAATAAAAAATATTATTTCTTTACTTAAAATAAATATTGATAAGGAAGATTATCATAATTATCAAAAGTCCAAAAAATATTTATTATTATAATTCACCAAATATATTATTTAACAAATTAGACAAGTCTCGCGAACTGAAGGCCGGCGATGAAGTCTCGGGAATTGTTTACTGATGGGAAAGCCGAAACGCTTGTGGCGGACGGTGAATCTGTATAAGAAATAGGAGTATTCTAATGATGCGGAGGAATTGATCAGATGGTTAAAAATAAAATAATTCGAATCCGATAAAATTTTTTATTTGTAATGGTGGAAATAGATTCAGCAATATCAAAAAATGTCTAAAATATCTAAAATTTTGAAGTTTGACAATTATAATTTAAATTTACAAAAATCTTTACTGGATTTTCTCTAAATATGACAAAAGTTTCCATAACTTTCTGAGCAACTCCTCCACCTCGCTAGACTACACCTAAAAGATATGAGTTCCATGTTACGAAGTATTTTATTTTAGAGCGCATATCCTTCACGGCCCGGCCCGGCGAACATGGTAAACCCGACATCACGCTGCGTTGTCATGTCCGCAAGGACCCACACTTTAGCGTTATTGGTAGCAAATCCCTTGAATTAGTGTTTACCCTTCGTTCTGATAAGATCCAGAGGTGGTCTGCTTCGTCACGTTACTGTCATTCGATAAGGATCGTAGTTTTCTCCTGGTTTTTGTTGCGTTTCAATTGAAGTGCATCACAAAAAAATATGGTTCCTTCTTAGCATGGCATTCATGTCCGTTAAATTTTAAAATATTTTCAAAATAAGGATGACTTTGAAAAACTGATTGATTCAGGTGTAAGGTTCTCAAGTGTCATGGTTCAGATGTATTTGAACTGTAATGTATGGTCTCTAGGTCGTTGGTTTTCACACTAATAAATTAAATTTCAGTGACTTGGAAAAGTTTCAGAAGATGAATAGGACAAGACTTGTCAGAGGCATCTTTCCACCGCGCGAATGAAGACAAATATTTCTAATTCCGAAAATTTCTGCAACATTCTTTTGACAATACAGATACGAAATAAATAAATAACTTTTTCAATGTTTTAAAAGCTAATAATATATTAAATAATTTTGATAAAAAATTGTCCCATTACATTAATGTGTAGTATTAATGTAATGTAATGAGGTCGAGGAATTGCTTGGAAAGTTATGGAAATTCTGGTTATATTTAGTGAAAACTGGCAAATATTTTTGTAAATCCAAGTTATAGTTGTTAAACTTCAAAATTTTAAGTGTCCTAGACATTTTTGATGGTGTTGGATCCATATCCACAATCAAAAACACGATTCAAACACTGCGTTTACAAGATTTTTCGATTTTTTTTGCCCGGATTCCACCCACTTTTGGCCGTGCGGGCAATTCCTCTGCCTTGTTAGACAACTCCTTATATTAATGGAAGCCTGGTTAAAAATGTAAGTTTAATTTAAAAGAATTTTTTTAAATATATAATTTTTTGAAAATACTCGCATGAAATAAATAAATAAATAAATTTTTATTATTGGTGAGTTTGGTAGAATTATATTTTCATTATATCTAACTTTTCGTTTTTATTGGAAAATAAAATAAAATTTAAATTTTAAACCCGAGACTTTTGGTTTTTTTTATTAATTTAAAACTTATAATATTATTAAATAATTTTTGATAAAAAAAAGCTATATCAAAGAAAGCATTTAAAAAAAATAACATTTAATTTAAAAAAAAAATATTCTTAAAACTTAAAGTGTTTATCAATTGAAATTAAAAGGAATTTCTTTAAATATAATATTTATGTTTATAGAAATTTGTTTTTATTTTTATTAAAATTGTATAATATTTATGTTTATAGAAATTTGTTTTTATTTTTATTAAAATTGTTAAATTTTATATATAAATGGGTTGTAATTATAAAATATGGCGTTTTCATTTTAAAAAAAAAAAATATGTTGATAATCATCATGCTATAAATTATTGCATAAATTTAAGAAATTTCCTTAAATATAATATTTAAGTTTATAGAAATTTGTTTTTATTTTTATAAAAATTGTTAAATTTTATATATAAATGGGTTGTAAATATAAAATATAGATTTTTTATTACCAAAAAAAATATGTTGATAATCATTATGTTATAAATTATTGTGTAAATTTGAGTTTTAATGTTCAAATCTTTGGTGAGTTAGGCAAATAAATATTAGGTAAATCATGAGATTAAATGTTCAAATCCTTAGTAAATGAAGGGAAAAACATGTTATTTCTTTTATTTAAAATATATATCAATAAAAAAAGTTATCATAATTATTGAATGTCTAAAAAATATTTATAATAATTCACCAAATATATTATCTAACAAACTAAGAAAAACAAATATACAACCTTTATATATATATAAAAGCCATGGGTGCCTAAGAATAAGATTTTACTTAACAGCTCCTAATCCAACACCATTATGAGGCAGCATAGCCTTTCAAGTCTGAGAGTCAAAGAAGAGGGATCCAATGATATTTTATTTGGATTTTATTGAACCATTGAAAGACCACTTTGATATGTGAGAGGCAAAATTCCCTTGACACAACATGTTTTAAGGAGCATGGTGTTATTCATTGAAGTCAAATACATGATGACCTAGTTTAGCCTTGCATCAATGATGTTGATTTAAACAAAAAGAGCAAAGAAATATTTTGTTCTCATTTATAGTTTGTCTTTTTTACTGGGGAAATATCAAAAAAGACACATAGTAGACATCTTTGTATTGTGGGAAAAGAAGTTATGCATGATGGAGTAAGATTTAACCCTTGGAAGGAGTATGATATGTTGTAGCAACTACTTAGCTTTGAGATATCATAGCTACCTAATTGACGGGAAATATGGCTTGTCATGGCGATACATAGGTATTATGTTAGAAGGGGGTTGATGACCACCTAAGCTAGGATAAGGATGGATGAAAGCATGCTATAAAGGAAGAGTGATGTCACACCATAGTGGGGTTACTAATATATAACTAAGGAAATGATTCATGTTCCCACCCAATCACAAACACAATTAAAATAGGAAAAAAGGAGATTGGAGTTGCCATTGGGTCTTAAGGTGAAATTAAGAAATCCTAAAATAAAACAAAAAGATCAAGAGATAGAAGGAAATAAACCATTATTTTTTTTTATTAAATTATATATAACTAAAGTACTTCACTTACCTTTTTATCAAACTTTATCATTAATTATTTATTCTTTAAGAGATTATAAACAGTAATAATAAGAATCTAAACTGAAAAAAAACATAAAAACTGAGAAACACACTCAAAGTTACTTTATCCATATAGTGAAACTAATTAAGCTAAAAAGGATAATTAAGCTAAAAAAGAGGGTTGTAATAAGCTTATAGAAATGATTTATATAACTAAAAATCTTAAACATATAACTTCTTATTTTATTTAGATTTTTTTTTAAATTTTGACAAAGAAGCAGATTCTGATGTTTTGTTTTTGTTTTTGTTTTTTTTTTTTTAAATATTTTGATTTTAATGTTTATTTAAATTTTCCCAAAATACTAGAGGGCACTTTACAATGACACCGAGATAAGCCGACGTTAATAGCGAGTCAAGTCTAATTTCGGGATAGAATTTCTCTGTTTCCAGAGAGATCTGTCCATACACTCACATAGATTGCCTCTTCGAGCAATGAATTTTTGTCACACGAGAAATTTCCAAGACGGACAGATATTATTCAAAAGAAAGGGAAAGAGAAAAAATAATGTTTGGCACCATGTGAAAAAAACCTGTCAACTGCCAACAAGCAGTTATGGGTACTAGGCTGTTGTCAGAAAAGAAGCTTGGTCTGCTGGCAGAACTAAAGTTAGAGAGCAAAAAGGGTTGGGTCAGTTAAAAGGAAGGATATGGGAAGAAAAGAGAGAAGGGACAAAGTAATTGCTATGTGTCTTATTATTCTGTGTATTTGAGTTGTTGTATTTTACCGTTGTTATATTGAATATTAATTATTGTGTGGGAGTCGTTTCCGGAGACAGAGGAATTGTTTGGACTATTAAAAGTGGTTGTAATCTGGGTAAACAGATTTTAAAAAATCTTGGGATAGCAGTGTTTGAATTATGTTTTTATGTGGTGAAAATGGATTCAGCATTATCAAAAACCTCTAAAACACTTAAAATATTGAAGTTTGACAGCAATAACTTCGATTTAAAAATTTTCTTCTTAAATTTCATCAAAATATAATCAGAAATTCCATGATTTCCAAAACAAAAAGACAACCTTATTAGACTGAACTGCAACATATAAATTTATACAATTTTTATTGTTTGAACAAAAATTTACAGTTCAAAAATGATGTGTTATAAAGTGAATCTAATAGAACGGTAAATTCCTCAAATATTCTGAAATCTCAATTTAATTCTATTACAAATCAGGGAAATATTTCAATACTTCATGCAGATCCATAGAAAAACTCAGAGGGGAAGAAGTTAAACTCTAAAAAAAATTCCTTATTTACACCAACCTCACAACAGAATAAAATGAAAGAGGAAGAAGTTAAACCCTGAAAAAATCCTTATTTACACCAACCTCACAACAGAATAAAATCAAGTAGAACGTAGTTAAAACCTAAAAAAAATACTTATTTATGCCAACCTCAGGATACAGAGTTCAGAATATTCACAGATTAGACATCAACTCTCCGAACATGACTATCAACCTTAAGAAGGAAAAATATGGCGGTGATGACCGTCCCACAATACCAACCATGTTTTCTTGTCACTTTCAATCTCTCATTTACATTGTTAACCATACCATATAATATATTTACATGTTAACAATAGCAATAACACCTTACAAAATTAGAGCTCTCAAATTCCTACTCTGAATCAGTATTACATTCCGGAATGCTCTCCAATGCCGGCCTCCATCCACCGTGGCTGCCCATCCGCGCTGGGCCGCAATTTTTTTCCAACAAATTATCGACCGAGGCCGCCTGGCCTTTCCCTTGAAGCTCCACCAACAGATCCTCCATGGTTGCCCCCTTGCCTAAACCATTAGACAGCAGCTCAGCCAGTTCTTGCTTTCTGATAACCAGTTTAACCCTCACAACACCCTCTTCTGTATTAACACACGAAACCGCTGGTTTTGACGAACTTAAATCTTTTGTTTGCCCCTTTCTCTTGCCGCGATTCTCTCGCTTTTTTATGTCGCGCGCAGCAGAATGTTCTGGATGAAGGAGGTGGTGAGAATCAAGAGACTCGTTTGGGTCGACCTGTTGAGGAATCGTATGTTGCCCCTCCTGGATGGGTACCGGAGCTTTGTATTGCAAAACCCTCCCGTTAACCTTCATGGTCCTCACGAACTCGCCGCTGGTTTCGGCCGAAACCAGTCTGGAGCTCGGTGCCATACAGTTGCCCATCTTAGCTTTTCACTGTTGCGGGGTTGCAATTCCTGGGGCCTGTGATTATGAGATACAACGCCCCTCTGAGTGAATAAAATTTGATCTAGCTGTGGAAACCGGGCCACAGACCACAGACACAGATTCCGGTATTATTGATCTGGCGAACCCAATTCCAATCTACCTTCTGCCTGGATAAAGCTCTAATCATCTAGAAGCACAGTGCTTTGTTAATTTGTTCACATCCATTCCAACTCGACACCATCGGAATTAATGCCATGGGTGTAATGCCATCGGGACTAATACCCCGACTGGAATATAAACTGAACGGTAATGTCGTTTACACGATTAGAATAAATGACAGGCGCAAGAAAGCGGGCGAAGTGGAAGAGAAAAGCAAACCGAAGGCCGGCCATAAAGTCTCGGGAATTGTTTACTGACGGGAAACCCGGAACGCATGTGCCGATGATGCGGTTACCTTCGGTTAAGGGCAGTGCCCCGAGGTTCAATCCTCGAGACTCGACGAATCTGCATGGGAAATCTGATTTCCAAGTTACAAAGTATTTTATTTGGAGTTGTGTAACGAGGTGGAGGGATTGTCTAGACTTCTAAATGTGGCTGGAATCCGGTTGAAAAATTGTAAAAATTCTTGTAGAGATAATGTTTGAATCTTGTTTTTAATGGTGGAAATGGATTCAACACCATCAAAAATGTCTAGGACACCAATAATTTTGAAGTTCAACAACTATAACTTCGATTAATAGAAATCCTTGCCAGATTTTCTGTAAATATAACCGGAATTTCCATAACTTTCCGGACAACTCCTGGGCCTCGTTAAAATACTTGATTTTATTTTGGCATTGTGTACCTACGCGGAAATTTGGTCGGGATGACCAAAAATAGTTTAAATTTGGTGTTTTTTCATCAAAAATAGATAGATAGTAGTAGGATTGTTTGAATGATTTTTTTTTTTTTTCACAATGGAAGTGGATTCCCAGTATCAAAATTTTTTGGGTATTCAAAATTTTGAAAATTATCGCTGATCAATACACCCAAAATTTTGTGCTGTAGTCTAACGAGGCGGAGGGGTTCCCTAGAAAGTTATGGAAATTTCAGTTATATTTAGAGAATAATCTAGCAAGGATTTTTGCAAATCCAAGTTATAGTTGTTAAATTTCAAAATTTTGAGTGTCTTAGATGTTTTTGATGGTGCTGAATCCATTTCCACCATCAAAAATACGATTCAAACACTGCCTCTACAAAATTTTTTGAAATTTTTTTGCTCGAATTCCAAACACTTTGACCATAAAAGCAATTCCTCCACCTCTATAGGCAACTCCAAATTTTGAAACCAAGGTTTCCAAAAAATTTCAATAAATTTATAAAAATCTTACCGAAACTTCAATTATTTTTCGCCAGACACTCATTAGACTACGGCTTTATTTTATTCACTTGGCGGACGTTTGTATTTTATTTTATTCACTTCATTAGACTACGGCTTTATTTTATTCACCTGGCGGAACGTTTTTATTTTATTTTATTCACTTGCGGACGGCGCGGATGCTTCACCACGCGTCGAACGTGGTAATCCCGACATCACGCCGCGTCGTCATGTCCTCAAGAACCCACACTTGACCGTTACGAGGATCAAATCCCTTGAATTAGTGTTTACCCTTCGTTCCGATAAGATCAACACCGGCTTGCTCCGTCACGTCACTGTCATTCGATAAGGATCGTAGTGTTCTCCTGCTATTCTTTTTCATTTGAACTTGGGCATCACCCCCAAAACCCCATTAAAAAAGGGAGTCGTCTAACGAGGCAAAGGAATGTCTGGACCATTAAAAGTGATCGGAATCCGGATAAGAAAATAACAAAATTTTTTGTAGAGACAGTGTTTGTGGAAATGAATTCAGAACCATCAAAAACGTCTAGAACACTTAAAATTTTGAAATTTACCAATTATAATTTAAATTTACAAAAATCCCTGCTGGATTTTCTTTAAATATAACCAGAATTTCCATAACTTTCCAAACAACTCCTCAGCGTCATTAGTACGCGAAAAAAGAGTTCCTTCTTCGCAAGTCACTCGTCTTTGTTAAATTTTGGAATGGAGTATTTTTAATATTTAAGGATGGATTTGAATAATTAATTCTTTGAGATTGATTTATTTAAACGTTAGTTTTAAACAAGAAATATGGTTGGAAGTTGCGAGGTTGATTTAATATTAAATTGTTCTGGGTTGATTCAGGTGTAAGGTTCAGATGTATTTGAACTGTATTGTATAGTCTCTAAAATGATATAATTTTCAGTTATTTTTTTAAAGGTAGTTGGTCTGTGATAATAAGAAATTATTTTTTATTGATTTAGAAAAGTTTTGAAGGAGGAATAGGACAAAACTGGTCAAAACATCTTTTCACCAAAAACTTGAATCATGACAAAACTATTTTCTTGTTCCGAAAATTTCTGCAACATTCTTTTGAAAATAGTGGTACAGAATAAATAAATATTTCTTTAATGTGTTAAAGTTTAATAATAATATTTAATCATTTTAATTAAAAATTCCTCATTCATCGGACGCGTTTAATTAAAAAGAGATTATTTTAAACATACCATCTCAAATCAAAATGCTTTATGGGCAGTTAAACATACTATTTAAATGAAACGAAATCTCTTTCAACATATTTTTTAAATTTTTAGAAATTTGTTTTTTAATTTTATAAAAAAGAGATTATATAAAGGGTTATCACTAGTTTTTTATTTGCAAATTAATTTCAAACACTAAAATTTTTAGAGATATTACGAAATTAAGAAAGTTTATATTATAAATAAAAAATATGTTATTTCTTTATTTAAAAAATATATTGATAAAAATAATTTGTTAAACTCTAAAAAAATATTTATTATAATTTGCTAAATAATTTTTTAACAAAATGGTAAAATATACTTCTTTTAAATTTCCTTAGGCTCTCATTCTGTTCTAAAGGCTCTGAAGAATTTTATTTTTTATTAAAATAGTTTTCATTATAAATTAAAAATATGTTATTTTTTGATTTAAAAAATACACTGATAAGGAAAATTATCATAATTTTCCAAACTCTGAAAAGTATTTATTATAATTTGCTGAATATATTATTTAAAAAAATGATCAAGTATACTTCTTTTAAATTTCCTTAGGTTCCCATTCTTTTTTTAGACTTATCTTTTTTCATTAGAAGGGACATTGATTCTGTCACTAAAGGTAAGGAGGTTTAGGAAGAATATGAGGCAAAAGAAAAAGGTGGTTGAATAGGAGTGAGGATCAACATATTATTTAGATTTTCTAAATGAGTTACTATTCTTTGAAGAAGTTGCTTAAAACGGTTAATCTAAAGAGTATTTTTCATTAAGATGAACAACCATGAAAGAATTTACCTCTTTTTTCCAATTCCTTGGGTCCACTAAGTGCCTCATTGCATTAGTGCCTTAGGTAGAGCTCATGTCATAACTTTCTTTTATATTTTAGAAGATGTTCATCTGTGTGGGCATTAATAGTGTCATAGTGGGTGTCTCCCATCTTCTTCACCTAATATTTGAGCAAGTTTCTTTAATTTTGTGAGTTCACAGGGGAGACATTTGCCTAATGAATAACATGCCATCTTATTATCGATTTCCAATTTTGACTAGATTTTAGTGTTTGTCTATCCATTGGGCATTGAATTTTTACAATAACTTAGTGAACCTTAAAGCCACACTAACATGAATCAAATTATTCAAAGTTGTAGCTCTAGACAATCCTAGAGACAAACTAGATAAAATACCATTAAATACTATCACCCAATGATGTTGAAATAAACCATATAAGAGAAACTAGGGAGGGGTGAATTTTAAATGCATGAAGGGGGAACTCATAGTGGCTTTGAGTGCTTCGTAGCAAAAAAAAATTGTAGGAAAAAAAGGATCAATAGACATTAAAAGAATTTTAATTACCTACATTTATTAATGGACCAAACTGCGTTATAATACTTAGCACTCAAAGCCACTAAATGCACAATTAATATTTATATTAATTTTTCATTCAAATTATGTTGATAGATGTGTCTATTTTGGAATATAGATTTTAGAATTTTAATTTAATTATAAATAGTTATTAGGTGGGTGGTAAGGATTTGACCTCCACAAAATATTCTAGGATATTTTTAATAGTAGTCACAAATCAAATGTTGAGATTTATCTCTAAAGTAATTATGTCATTTCTACACTTTTACTTAAATTTATTGATTAAAAAAGTGTCATATGAACAAGTGTCATATAAAATGATGGTTTTTGGGCATGTGGTATTGATAAGCCTCCAGGATAGGGTGCCTATATTGCAAAAAGGAGTGGGGGTGACCACCGCCCCACCAAGTCAAGTGGTTGGGGGATGTGGTAACATGCCCCCTCTTAATACATTGAGGTTTTGCCTCATGCAAACTAGTTCTTGTTCACCTAAACTCATGCTTGATTATGCCAACAACATTGAATTTTGGCTACCTTGCTAGGTCTGTCAAGGTCCAACTTGTGTGATGTTCATTCACCTCTTCATTTTCCTCGTGCCTCTCCCCTCTTTGTAATATCCCTTTCAGAATATTTGGCTAAAATAATGGTGATTTTGTTACAACAAAATTATCCCAGAAAGTACATGCAAAAAACACCATAAATTTATAGTAATTTTTTCCAGCAATACTTTTAATCTGCAATATAGCCTAGAAAATACATAATATTGATACTACAACAAATTCATGAAATTTATGCAACACGGTAAATAACCAGAAACGTTGCAAGAAAAAGTGAACACAAGTAAAGCGTAACTAATCTCAACTTTATTATATTAACCATAAATAAGAGTACATGATAATATGCAATCGTTGCAAAGAGCTGAGAATCTTGAACAACTACTGCAAACTAGATCCAACCTCAAAATATATCTGCTACAACACTAGACCTGACCTCTGAAAATAAAACTGTGACCAATAACCACTCTTGTGAATTATGAATGAATTTGCCAAGGGGAGAGAAGGGTTATCATCTGTTCTCACTGCATCACCCAAGGGTTTCCCAAATGATCCATTCCTCCTCCTTTTATAAACTCCATAGATAGATCTTCAAGCTTCTAGAAATTTTTTATTTTTTTATTTTATTATTATTCTAGAAACTCCTTCTTAACTTTGTCATAAGTGACTTTTTAATTTATTTAAGTCACTTTTGGCCCTTTCCCATTAATTAATATTTTCCCTTTTTAATTACATGACTAATTGAAGTCATTTTTAAGTTGGGAAAACAGTAAATCTCCCACCATACTCTCTCCCGCCACTGGAAATCACTTCTCAACATCCGATCTTATAGATCTTCTCATTTTGGTTCCAACGAGATATTACACTCAAGTGTTCTGTCAAACATTTATCTTAGAATTCCACCTTGAGCGTAATTAATTAAGTTATGCATAGCCCTATTTTATGGGAATTATAAAAAATCCATGGAACCAGAAACAAGTTGTGCGTAACTGCTCATGATGATGAATATGCCAAGCTAATGCAGTTAGAACCCATAAAAAATCCTCAAAACTTCTCAGAGACCCCTAATGACATAATCTTTCTCCCATTACCTGGTCATCTTTTGCCCTGGAAATCCACCCTGGTTGTACTATAGAGTAAAATAAAAATGGGGACATGATAAATCATCCCGCCCCAAGATTGCTTCCCCTTAAGTAATTTGTATCTATCCACTGCAGAGGAATCTGAAAATTGATACCATGATCCCATATGAACCATTGTGTTATGCCATGCCTCCATGCTAACCAAACATGAATGGGTCCCTCAATACTTGGATCACAAATAAGCCAATGACTCAATCCACCATCAATGGATCCACCTGGATCCCAAAGGCACCATAACCAATCATCCTCGTCCATACCCCATGGCTTTGGTTGTGCTCTATCTTTGGCCATAGATGATCCTCCAGCAATAAAATACCAAGTCATCACCTCTCTCCAATCCAATCTCTGGCATAAACCAAGGTCAATCCCACTATGTTGATGTTGTGCTGGAATGCTAATGAGATGGCGACCTACATCCCACTGCCAACTGAAACATGCAGTATCCCTCACTCCTAAGGGTTATTTCTCCACTTTATACTTGAATAAAAATACCGCTCCATCAATAAGATACCAACTCATGATCTCCCACCAATCTATCATGTTAAAAGAATTAAATTGATGGACACCTATATATGGAACAAGTTCACTATGTTGTCATTGGTCCATGCTCAACTGATGCTGATCTGTCTAGTCCCCCAACAAGATCTATCTAAGAAATACTTCCCTTCTCCCTATAATGAGAAAAAGTGGGAAAGTTGTGCTATAAGCCCTATGTATGTAATTCCGGAGAGGGTTGCTGCCTAAAAATGTTGTAACTTTACTGACTATCGTTGCATCTATTTTCACCTCTTCAATGTGTAGACCCAAAGATGGATGCACCACCATCTCCATCATCTAATGGGGAACTCCATGCTCCTCTAGTCTACCACTTTGTTGGTTTTATGTGAAATAACAACTCAATATCTCTTTCCATCCAACCCCAAGAGAAGGATCAAATGCACGTATACCCATACACACAACAACCCCAACATGAAAATGTTGCCCTCTACACAACTCATGTTGCCTCATCTCATTGTCCTGGTAAACACACGTGATCTGACTATGTAAATCTGTCTCTCTCTCTGCAATGTGCATAGGTAACCTAATAGTGCTATCAGCCCCACTTATGTATGCCTAAAGAGGGCTTCTATGATGCTCCAATGTGTACTACTCTAGTTGTACCATTAGGGAATCCAACTCTTCCTTAACATGAGTCAACTTGGCCGCTGATTCGACACAAACTTCTCTCATACCATCCAGGTCCTCTTTATGCTGCAAAATGGTATGTCAGAGTGTCATGGCCTTCTTTCTCAATGCTATAAGGCTGGTCTGGAACTAATGGAACTGTTGTTGGCAACTAATATCTATAAACTCGGGCACAACTCTAGGTACCTCTATGTCTCCTGGCATCTCATCAATGGTGGATGTGACTCTCGACACCTCATCAATGGTTGGTATATTTGTGTCTCCTGACACCTCATTAATGGATGGCCCTATGGGTGTATGCTCAATTGTCTCCACCAATTTGTCAACTAGGACTATCAAGGGAATCTCGAACAAGGGTGAATCATTTGTCACACAAGGTGTATCTACATGCTCCTCATCAATGACTGGTCCAAAAGATGGCTTCTCATCTTCCTCTATCACAAGCTCAACATGAACCTCCAACTATGTCTCCATAAAAGGCTCATCATGTATATTGTGCATATCATCCTCCTCAACTGAATCATGTTCCACCATATGTTGCTCATGCTAAATCGTCATTGGTGACTCATCACCCTGAATGTCTCCCATAGGGTCCACTGAATGCTCATTATACACATTGTAATATAACTCTGGCATGTTGTCGACAACTCCACATGACTGCTCATGCTCCTCAGAGGCATCCTCGTATGAGACCATGGACTCATCCAAAGAAGAATCCTCATCCTCCAAGTCAAAAGGAATCTCTTGTTGCTCTACCTTTGTCTTCTCCTCCACATCACTCAAGCAGGAGTGGTCAGGTCCCCAAGATTCCTTCTAAATGAGGCAAAGACCCTTCCTCCTCAGCTCATTCTTACTTCATGGTTGGTCGCCACCAATCCTCTGCAACTCCTCCTGAGTTAATTGTCTCATGAATAGACTAATGTTCTGATTAACCAAACTTTTGGCTAGTTCATAAGCAACAAATGGGATCAATTGTTCTATCCTCCAAATGGCCAATAATCGAGACTACAACCTCCTGCAAATGCCATCATAGCCCCCCATACATGAGGACAAAATGGACAACGTGTGCGTTATGATTGTTTTAGGATGATGTTTTCTAATGCTAAAGAAGCATTGGAACATCTCTAGGATCAAGTTGTTACTCTCTAGCTAAAAAATTAGGTCATAATATCTAACGAAGGCCATTAATTCTAGCATCTCTAGCCTCTTCCCAATGGTAGGGCCCTCACTGTTATCCAAATCTTGAAAGGTATTCACCATCAGTCTGAAGACTCTCCTCATAATGTCATCATTGTAAGGGGGTGTAAGTGTAGTCAGCATCATGATACTACTAAGAGAAGAGGCAGCTGAAAGTTTGACTTCTATACAAGGGTGCTCAAAATAATTCTATTGTACTAAGGAAAGCATGGCTGGTTTTAGAACCCAAATCAAGCTCTTCCCATATGACTGATCCACCTTGGAGAGGAGTGAAGCAAGTTCTTCTAGTTTAAGAAGGGATTTTATTTAAAATGCCATAAATCTCAAATCTATTCCAAGTGCATATATTTTTTATCCGAACTCATGCTCTTCTTGTGGCTGCTCTTGCTGTAGCAAAGTAATTATCCCCTTGGAAAAGGACATGCTAATTTCTATTGCTAGTTTATTAAGAAATTTTTTGAAGGTTTGATCCATGTTTTAGAATGCTCAAATGAGTTTGATACCACATTGAATGCATGCAAAACCCAGGTGACATGAAGTAGACCCAAGTGATGGAAATGACTGAGATAGGTAGCATGCATTGCCTAGAAAATACTCACGGGGGCCTTACTAGAGGAGCAATGTCATACCACGTTCATCATATTGGGGGATATATATTGAGGGAAAAATGACATAATATATTGAGCATA
Source organism: Pinus tabuliformis (assembly GCA_031772625.1). Classification (NCBI taxonomy): domain Eukaryota; kingdom Viridiplantae; phylum Streptophyta; class Pinopsida; order Pinales; family Pinaceae; genus Pinus; species Pinus tabuliformis. The sequence goes on from CM062807.1 coordinate 510,546,987, forward strand.
TAATAGGGGGTAAAGGGTTTTTATATTCACAGATATAAGAAATGGAGCTCAAAATTAATGAAAAAATATAAAGGGGTATAAAAAATGTCAATGAAAAAATGGATTCCTACAATATATAGTGAAAGTAGTGTTTTTTAAATTGGTAAGGTGTATTGGGTTTGTATTGGTAGGGGGTTAAATAATGTGATTTTTAGAGGTATTTTCCAATATTTAGTCAAATTAAGGGTATTGTTTAGTATGCCACGAATGCACATGCTATGTCCGAAGTTCATTAAGTGAAGCCCCCGTGAAAATACTACAGTTGTTTTTGAAGAAGAACTGGAGTTTCTACCCTCAAAACGACTCAAACGATTTTGAAAATTTAACCCAAAGCTCCTCACACCAAACCCATAAAAACACATAAATGGTTTGGCTTAACTACAAGCCAATATCAAACTCACCAAGTGGTGCTAATTACCCAATTTACTAATAAAACGCGTATATGAAGCAATGTTTATTTCTAGCTTGAATATTGCCTAGAAAATTATAAAATTTTAACCATAGAATTCTCTCACAAAACCTAGAAAAAGCTTGGGCAGATTCCATCTGATCAAGAAAGCCCCAATTTAGTGTGAGTTTCCCAGTCTACCCAACTTTGCACACTACTCCAAGCAAGATAAATTTCTACCACAATGATCCAACTCTTCAATCCTGCAAAATCACCGACTCAAATGAGAGAAATCTCCTACAAAACCTCTTGTAAATAAACTGGGCTACGATAGATAAACTTGGTCCAACAAATAAAATCAACCCTAATAGATAAATCTGGCTCCGACAAATAAACTAGGCTCTAGAAAATAAATTTGGCTCTAGCAAATAGACTTAGCTCCAATAGATAAATCCGGCTTCAACAAATAAACTAGGTGCCGAAAAATAAATTGGGCTCCAACAAATAAATTTTTTTTCTTCATAAAATATTGAGAAGTAATCTTGCTGAAATTTTAATAAGTTCCAGCAAAAATTCGATAACCGAAAAATCACAATTTTTAATTGAAAAATGCCACAAATTTCTAGCTCCAACACCTGTAATAGTTATTCTCTGGCAAACAGATTGAGAATTTTAATCCACAAAATTATCTTTCAGGAACCATATGGCAATACAACAACTTTGATTTTAAACCACAGTTGGCCAAAACCATGCTATGATACCACTGTAATATCCCTTTCAGAATATTTGGCTAAAATAATGGTGATTTCATTACAACAAAACTATCCCAAAAAGTACATGCATAAAACACCATAAATTTATAGTAATTTTTGTCAGCAATATTTTCAATTTGCAATGTAGCCCAAAAAATGAACAATATTGATACTATGACAAATTCATGAAATTTTGCAACACGGTAAATAACCAGAAATACTGCAAGAAAAAGCGAACACAAGGAAAATGTAGCTAATCTCAACTTTATTATAGTAACCATAAATAGGAGTACATGGCAATATTAAATCACTGGAAATAGCTGAGAATCTCAAACAACTGATGCAAACTAGATCCAGCCTCAAAATATATCTGCTACAGCACTGGACCTGACCTCTCAAAATGAAGTTGTGACAAATAACTACTCTTATGAATTCTGAATGAATTAATGAAGGGGAGAGAAGGGTTCTCGCCCACTCTCACTGCATAACTCGAGGGTTTCTGTCCTGGAGCTTACAACTGAAGCTGAGAACCCCTGGTTCTCCAAACCTCTCCACAAGAAACAAATATTCAACTCCAAGACGTTCGAAATGATTTATTCCTCCTTTTAAAGACTCCATAGATATATCTCCAAACTTCTAGAAGTATTTTATTTTATTATTTTATTATTATTCTAGAAGCTCCTCCTTGACTTTGTCATAAGTGAATTTTTAATTTATTTAAGTCACTTTTGGCCCTTTCCCCTTAATTATATTTCCCATTTTTAATTAAATGACTGATTAAAGTCATTTTTAAGCTGGGAAAATGGTAAATCGCCTGCTATAATCTCTCTGACCATTGGAAATCACTTCTCAACATCCCATCTTGTAGATATTCTCATTCTATTTCCAACGAGCTATTACACTAAGGAGTTTCATCAAATATTTCTCTTAGAATGCCACCTTGAGTGTAATTAATTAAGTTATGCTCAATAATAACCCTGTTTTACGAGAATTATCAGAAAGCCACAGAACCAGAAAAAAGTTGTGTGGAACTGCTCATGATGATGAATATGCTAAACGAATTCTGTCATATCCCATAAAAACTCCTCAAAACTTTCCCAAGACCCTTGATGACATAATACTGCTCCCATGACTTGGTCACCTGTGCCCTAGAAATCCACCCTAGTTGTACTATAGAGGAAAATAAAAATGGGGACATGAAACCCTTCAACATTACTCTCATTTGGAGGGTCTAGTTATCAACCCTCTCAGCTTACAACATTCATTGCGCACTCAGGCAATTCACTCTATGGGAATTGGCCACCCCACTTCTATGAGCCTTCATTAGGCCCTATTTTTTCATGATTTATTTAAAATTTCCATTCCAAAATTGGCAGTTCTACTTCCCCAGATGGAGACTCAGGTGCACCTTTTAATTATTTTTCCAGCACATTGGTTGTGCATTGTTGTTTCCTTCTCCAAAAAGAATTGTAGCACATGAAAAGACCTCTAAATTTGGTCCTCAGTGCATGACAATGGACAATCCTTGTGGAAAATGGACCTCCTTGGTGGAAACCTTCATCATTTTTAGTTTGGATTCCTTCCACTTCCTAATTTCCTTTCATGATTTGTTTCATTTTACTAGATTTTCTCTATCCATCCTCTCTACTGAGTGATCTTCCTACAACTCTCATCTAGCTCTTAGGGCATTGATTTTCTTCCCCGACAGATCTCTTACAGACTCATGCATTCTCTGGTTCATCTCTTCCACTGGCCTTAGGTTTTTCCTTCTTCCTCCAACTATTCCTCTCTATGGTTTGTTGTATGATTATGCCTCCTTAACTCCTCGTCTTTATCTAACTTCCTACCATCTGACCCATTTCTCTCCTCATGTGGCTTCTCTCACTCGGTCAATCACTTGTTTCCATATTTCTCTAACATATTGGTTCTATATCCTTGTTGTGGCCTTCAACATGCCCCATCAAAATTCACGCCTCTTCTAAGGGACGGTTTATTATCAAGAGTAAGATTTTCGCAATTTCTCTCATACCCATCATCACTTAGCGAAAACAACTACCAAGTTTCAGTACCTTACCCCAGGCCCCATACAAGAAGAGATAGGTCGATGGAATGTGAGGAAGCCTCTGTGTAACAACAACCTTTGGACACTTCGGTTCTCACCAAGCGCTAGCTAAATAGGTGCCACATGTTGGACACAAGCTATGCCAATTCAACTAGTAGATGTAGACTATGAACTTATACTGGCACATGAAGTTTCCCCTCATCCATATTCTAATGGATCGGTTTGAGCATAAAGTAAACATCTTATATTCTTTGAAGCATTTAAATTTCCACATGAGGGACTTGGACCAATTCTTAGACCGCAATGAGAAGCACTTGGGGAACCCTCCTCCAACTAGCAACAATCCAGGAAACAATGAAGACCCAATTCAAGTTGTCAACATTGAATCTAGCCCATCTATTTAGCTTATATCATGTTCCAGATTATTTCGAATTTTTATCTTATAGTTTTTTTAAATGGCCTACCTGGCCTATTTTTTTTAGTTCTTATCACATCCTTTTAGACTTTTTGGACATTTTGATATCCTATGCCTCTCTACAAAGAGTGCACTTTTGGTTATGGTCCATTCTTCCCAATGAAAGACCGACCTAATATATTTAACACCTTTATGTACATTCCAATTTAGAATGAAATAAATTATTTACCCTAAAAAAATGTGGTATTGATAAGCCATGGCATTATCCCATGGTACTCTAACAAAGCCCTTTTATAGGTTAGGAATCTCCATGATAAATTTCAGGTAAATCTCCATTGTTAAGAATGTTGTTAAATGATTTTTTTTCAATTATATATCTTTAATTCATATATCAATTGCTTTTATATTTAATGATAATAATAATAATTTAAAATAAAGATATAATTTTGTCAATTTTTATGATTCTTTTTGATATTGATAATGTAAGATGTATAATGAAGTAAACTTTTGCATGTTCATCATGAATTGATGCCTAGCGACATTTACTATCCATTTGACTTATATGGCTAAGCTATTTATAAACATAACCATAAGAATGATCCACACCCAATGATCAACCTCCATTGTTTAATAACATCTATAGCATGAGTTAACTTATAAACTAAATTAGATCGTATTTTCAAACAAATAGTTATTGTAGTCAAAAGTTTATATTTAAATGTCACATTTTTCTTTTCTTTTTGACATTTTCGTATAATTAATTAACTAACACAACCATATAAATTACATGGTTAGTAAACACCATAAACATCAATCCATTATTTCATGATACATTTCACATTTTTAATATTAGAATAATTCTAAAAATGAGATAAATTATAATTTATTTTAAATTATTATTATTATTAATTATAAAAGGAAATAATATATAACTTATACATATCTACATTTAAAAAAACATGTAACAAGATTAAGGACCATGGAAATTCACACCCACTTTACCATGGAGATTCTTAAAAAAGGATTTGTACAACAACATAGGCCAATACCATGACATATATGTTGAGAAATCTATAGGGAAATAAGCTAGGACGATATCTCTTTTCTTGATAACTGCTTATGATGTCTTTTTAATTTTTCTTACTTATTAGCTTCTTCACTTATTATTATGTTTGTATATCATCAAACAACTACCAAAACAAGAATAACAATAGTAGACTAGAACACAAAATTTAGGCTACAAGCTAGGGTCAAAACCTCTCCACTTGAGAGGAAAACCCACAAATATCTTCTCTTCTTATAGATTCTTTAGTTGACGAATTCTAAGACCTCTAGACCAAGACCAATACCATCCAAGACTAATTCCAAACTTTCCGAATGATGTGCTTCCTTTTTCCAAGTCAAACCAAGTCAAATCTCTTCTAGCAGCGCAACTTTAACCCCCAGATTCATAATTTCAGCCTCTATTGTAGGTCTGAAATTTGTGGCCCTCCCAACAGTAGTTGTTGCCACACGTGTGAGCTTCTTCTTGCCTCCCAAGTATTTTCATACCTTCACTTGGATTTTTCCTTCTTCTGGTGCTTGAGGATGACCTAATGTGACCTTTGTTGGCCTTCTTTCTCTTCTTTCTTCAAGATCGAACCTGCAGAAGAAAAACCCCAATCGAGCAACATAAACCATAGCCTTCCTTCGCACGTGTGAGAGAGAAATAGCCCATAAACAAGTCTTCTTTGTCCTCTTCCTTCTTTTTTTCCTTCTTTCTCTTCTTCTTCACTTAAATGAGTGAGTGATGAATGTCTTCTATGGAGTTCGAGTTCCATCCTTTATATAGGCTTCTAAAGGTGGACGTGGCTCCTCAAAATAGGCTGACTTCCCAAATTCTAGGCCTACTTTGTCTTGAAGGGTATTTTGACAATTTTAAAGACAAAAATAATTTTCTTTACAAGTTACAATGTGCTCGATGGTGTCGTCAACTTATGGAAATGACTCTTTTGAATTCTTGACCTAGGACAAACCATAGAAACACTCAATGGATGCATGACCTATAAAATAAAATACCTTGAGCATGAAATCCATGCTCCAAAAATAATAATAATAATAACTTTTCTTTCATTTTACAATATACAAGAATCAAAAGTACATTTCATATTTATGAAGACCGAACCTAGCTACACATTTTTCAACACTCCCTCTTAACCAGGGAGGTATTCATAAATGGTATATGGACATTCTCAATCTGAAGAGATCTCATAAGAAGAGTCAGATTGGTAACCTGTCTATTTAACATCATATCAACCAACATTGTCACATAGTAAGGCCTTGAATAATAACTCTATCTCTCCAGAAGATTTGAGCACAATACCGGCGAAACCAATGATTTATAGACACCATCATCATTTTCTCTCAACACTAGTACAAAATGGATAATTAGTTACTAAAAAAATGACTAAAATTTGTATATAAATGACCATTTTTTAGTCGGTGACCAATAGTGGCTAATTTATAGTATCTTATAACTCGACCAACTTTTAGTCATATTTAGCTTAGCCATTAATTGGTTGTCTCAATTTTATCATCTAGTAGTATATTTAGTCATAAGTTTGGTCATTAATTTTTGTCAATGATTTAGTCATTAATTGTCACAATTAATGACCAAATACACAATAAAATATATTACTACATGGTCACCCAAGAAAACCAATTAATGGCCAAAGAAATATGACCAACATTTTGTCGTGTTATAAGATACTGTAAATTAGCTACTAATAGTCATATATGCAAATTTTAGTCATTGTTTGAAACCAATTAATGAGCAAAGAAATATGACTAAATTTTGGTCGTGTTATAATATACTGTAAATTAGCTACTAATAGTCGTATATATGCAAAAATTAGTTGTCTTTTGTAATATTTTTTTATCATTTACAATAGTCATTTATCTTTTTTTGGTAGTTTCACATTCATTATATAAATGACTGATTTAGTAATTTATATTAATTTCATTTACTTTCATTAATAATCATTATAAATGACTAATTTAGTTGTTGTATATTCATTTTATTTGTGTTCATCATTAATCAATATAAACTACTAATTTAGTAGTTTTAGATTGATTTTTTGTATTCATTATTAATCAACATAAATGAATTAGTATGATTTTAAGACTAAATTAAAAAATGTCATGCAATGTGCACGTGCATCTAATATTAAAATGCAAAGTTGCATATGTTAATTACAATACTAAATAATATCAAGTACAACTATAAATACTTTCAAACACATAAATTATATTATATGAAATGTCAAGTATTACAATATGATCAATTTCCAACTTAATACTGGTTGGACTACACTTTACACATGAAATATTGTTTCATCATTTCAAAACATTATCATAGTGTTTCCAAGGCATTGTAGGCAAATTCACCAACTCTAAAGAATTGACCATTAGTTTGTATGTGTGTGTCTCATATAGGATATTGGATTTAAGGGTATCATTAGATCGATTATATTATCTCTCTCTTTCTACATTTGTCGCACCATTGTTATTGTTCTCCTCTTTATTTAATTCTTGCTTCTTATCATCAATACTAAGTTCCTCTTCTGAAATTGAAACAAGATACAATGCAAAGGATGAGACATGAAATATGATGAACACTAGAATATAAACTAAAGTATACTATAAAGGATTTATATGACATATACCTCAACATCAATAATGTCAATGTCATTTTTCCCCAGAAAAGAAGAAAACTCGAACAAGTTTTCTTCAATTGGATGATAGTGGCTACTATGTGGCCAGATGACCTGTATAAACAAAACAAATAAAACATCACCATAGAAAAGAAAACCTTAAGAACATTGTATTCAACCTTCAAGAAAATCTTAGGCACAATCATGTCAACTAAGTTACATGCTAAAAGGTCCAAGTTGTATATAACTTGTGAAAGCAAAGGGAAATAAAAAGACAACATATGATAAATAATGTATGATATTTGACTAACAAATTGAATCATAGAAGAAAAAGTTTCTCCTATGGTTACCCACACATGTGGGTGGGTAACATGCCCCAATATGCCATGATCCTTAGGGTCCAGAGGAAGTAAATCTCCTACGAATATAATGATAAATCTTGGAAATATTACATGGTGCACAGGGCCATGTAGTTCCCTTGAGAAATACAATGCACTCTCACAAAACTTGCCAATACTACCATAATAGATAGGGACTTGTATCATGCTAAAGGAATAATTACATGAAACACATTCTCAATAAACATATGTCAACATTAATTCCTATCACTTTGTTAAACAGATTACATAATTTATGAGTTGGTAGATAAAACTACCCAACAATTAGAGTTTGGAGATTTATGTGGTCGATGTTTTGATGTTTTTGTGATCTTGGATCATCCACAGTATTCATTTTTGAGTTTCAACATTTCGATTGAATACCATGACAATATTGACTCGAAACATCGAAACTCAAAAATGAATATTGTGGATGATCTGAGATCTCAAAAACATCAACTACCCAACAACTTGATCATTAATCATAATTACACGAAAAACATTTTCCATCTAACCTTACATGATAACATTAAATATTCATCAAAATAACGTATTTATTGGCTTGAAATGTAATCATTTTAATAATTTGATCCAATGGGATTGCAATAAAGAAAATCATAGAACACAATTCTCATTCAATGAATGTACCACATGGGAATAAGTAGCTGAAAAAGAAAAAATTACAAAATGCATACAAAGAATAAAAATTCTAGAATCACCTTGGATTACAATGCAACCAACTGAATGTTCCCAAATATTTTCATGATATCCTGTACGAGGAAAGAATATATATATTACTCCATCACCCCTTGTCATTGCTCCATATTTTGTGTGACTATCTATTCTCATTGGTGGTGGTTTTACACCTGAGATTTGTCAAGGATATTTTCACAAGAGTCTCACAATTTATCCAGTAAATAAACAATTAAATTGTATATTAAGAAAAATTGAAGCGAACTTCTCAAAATCCTCTTAGGTGGGTCGTGGTCAAGTGGTTAAATCAAAGAACTTTCAGTGCACAAAACTGGGTTCAAAACCACCCAAATACATGTTACTAAATTAATATGGCCAACGAAGTTATATACCTCATACAAAAGTGGGTGGAAGTCTTAACAACCTTAATGGCCCATGGTTGTGGTTTGTCTCAACAAACGAGGAAATATGCAAGTATTGTATGAATTTAATGCGGCCAACGGAGTTATCTACCCCATCTAAAAGTGTGTGGAAGTCTTAACAACCTTGATGGCCCATGGTTATGGCCTATCTCAACATATGAGGAAAGATGAAATATTGGATGAATTTAATGGAAGATATACCCTTGGTCATGGCCTCTAAGAAAAGGTAGAGCCCAATTCATTAACGAATTTCCATTTTACAACTATGAAAAAGAATATCACAAAATCTTGAACTATATGGAAAAATATATTTTCTATTGTAGGTGTCAAGTCATGCATGGAATGTACAACCTCGTATGATTCAAAGAAATATGCTTCTTCAGAATTTTCTATTCAACTTACATACACCTATACAAAAGTATATTCAATCAACTTTGAATATCAGATGGAAATAAAGCAGAAATATCAATTATGGTGTTAATATCAATCCCCAAAAAAATATTATTGGCTAAAAATGAATATGTTACACAAATAGTAGTGCCAGATCCTTTTCATGCAAAAAAAAACAACCAATTGGATCAGTTGAAGGGTGAGCACTGATGCTAACTGACCTCTAGGGAAAATTTAGGTAGGCCAAAACACCCTCAAATTATTAATTCAATCAAAATGGGAAGGTCTAATCCCTCATTCAAATGCTGAAACAATATGAAATGAAGGGCCTGAACAAAACACCACCCATACCAAATACTAAAGAGATCATTTAATAATCTTACCATTACCTAAAACCAAAAATGTTTCACAACTTTTCAACCAGATTGAAGCTCCAACCAACCATGTTTGGCGACACCCATTTTCAAGAGCATACACCTTTAAAAATTTACAACATTTGAATTCATAAAACTACATTGCTAATTAAGTCAAGGTGTTAAGCTGCTTTGTGCCTCAACAAAAAATACAGACGCTGAAATAATTATTCTGAAAGGAAAAACTCAAAAATTCCAATCAAAATTTGGCACAAACCTTCGCTTAAATATGTACCGAATAGTGCATATCCATGATAGTTCCTTCAAGGCTTCAAAACTAGAGATAACCCCACCTTCACATGGTTGTGAAGTTCTTTGGTGTCTGTTGAGTTTTGAAAATGTCATTCATTTCCATTACACTTTCACTATTATGTCCATTATATCACCTCCATTTCACCACTATGTCACCACATTCATCCCACTTTCATTATCATTGGGCCACATTTATGTTTTTCCAATCTTTATTAATTCTAAGCCTTTTAAGTGAATTTGTGGTTAAAAATTAGAAAATAATGTGCATATGCTTATACCTAACAAATGGGTTGAGATTGTTGACATGTGTAGGTTGAAAGGAGACTTCTAGAAGACCCTTATGTGGCACTCTAAGGCCAAATTCGAATTTGAGTGGAAAGAATCATGGGATCATGAGGACATGTGTCACATCTCCTAATTGTATTGTAACTCTAAGAAGACATGTGTCTTATCAGTTCCTATTTTGATTAGGACTCTAGAGGTAGAGGGAGAGATTCATGGACTCTCATTAATGAGATGGCTTCTCATCTTTTTGTATAAATAGGAGATCTCTCTCCTTCATTTCTTAGCTTGTTAGTCTTTTAGCTTGTGAGTTCTTAGCTTAGAGTTTAGAGTTCTTAAGTCTTTTAGCTTGTGAGTTCTTTAGCTTGGAGTTTGTAGTTCTTCCTTGATGGCTTTTGAAAGCTTTGGAGAGCTTTGTTGTACTTTGTAATATTTAAGAATTTGAATAAAGCTTTGATGTTCTCAACATGGAAGAAGATGTGAAGTAGATCTCATGGAGCATATTAGAATGTAAGGTAGAGTAGATTTCATTTTGTAATTTTGCTTTGATTTCATTATGTCATTTGATTGCTTTCAAGTTTGATAGATTAGATTTTTCATTTATGCAATTTTAATTCATGCAAGTGTGTTCAATCGGTTGATTGTAGGTTAGTAATGCACATAGCTTTTTAATGACTAATGACATGACGGAATCATCTTGTCCTTCTGCTGATTTTTTTTTTTTGAGTTCTAATTCCAGCATTGCTATTTCAATCAGTTTTGTTTTGCTCATTTACTTTCCTGCAATTTAGATATCATATTGCTTAACTTGTTCATGATTGCTTCCCATAAGGTAGATTGAGCTGAAGGGTAAAGGATTAAAAGAGTTGAAGTAGTGTGATTAGTTTCCTTTATGCAATTTAATTTCTTGCAATTTAGATATCATATTGCTTAACTTGTTCATGATTGCTTCCCATAAGGTAGATTGAGCTGAAGGGTAAAGGATCAGAAGAGTTGAAGTAGTGTGATTAGTTTCCTTTATGCAATTTAATTTCTTGCAATTTAGATATCATATTGCTTAACTTGTTCATGATTGTTTCCCATAAGGTAGATTGAGCTGAAGGGTAAAGGATCAGAAGAGTTGAAGTAGTGTGATGAATTAGTTGCTTTGCTTTCAGTCTTTGAGTTGCTTTAAGTTCAGTTTTTACTTTCTTTTTCATACAGCATCAAGGATACTGGGTTTCATAGTCACTAGCTCATTGATTGGTTGTTGCATTCCATTTTGATTGAAGTAGCTGCATATTTACACTTTTGTTCAAGTACTAATTCCACCAATAACATGTTTTGAGATCTTTTTAAGTGCTAAAGTTTTGGAAGTTACCATTAGGGACTTAGGCCTTAGGCCTTGTCTTGAAATCTCTATCCATACTTGTCCTTTAAAAGTATTTTTAAGACCTTAGAATAGGATTTCCATTTGCATTAGACACTTTAGGGAACCAACAAAAACAAAACCCCAAAACAAAATAAAATCTATAAAACAACGAAGTAAGAAAAAGGTTAACTAAGCACATATGGTGCACCACACTTCATCAGTTTATGATACCCGGATTGATAATTTATGTAGAGCAATTTAAGACGTTAAATTGACTAGACATTTTGGCGCCGTTGCCGGGGAAGTGTAATTAGGAGACCTTATTTCTTACATCTAAAAAAAAAAATAATAATAATTCTTGAGTATGCTCTCTTCTTGCACTTTGTGTGATCTAGAGGATCAGAAAAAGAATTGTTATGTAAAAAGAAAAGAAAAAAAAAGAGGAGACAAAATAAACTTCATCATTTCAATTGATTCAAAAAAAATAAAAATAAAAAATGAAAAAATGAAACTCAACTGCTTTGATAGGTTCAAATTGTCCAAAATTGACTGGTTATGGTTTGTAGTGGTCCCCAAAACACTGTATCCTGTTTTAATAAGGTTTTGCAACTTAGCTGTGGAAAGTGCCCTGATTCCGCAGCCAGTTGAGAATTCCGCAGCTGTTTCAAGGTTTAGCAGGTTACAGGCATCCAATGAAAAAACCGACCACATGGGCATCTCTGGAATTGTCCCGACATGGATCCTATCCTATTCACCCAGCTCAGATCGATAAAAAAACCAGCCTAAGACCTCAATCAAAGTCCTGTTTTTAGCATGTTTTTCTTGAAGTCTTTGCTGCCTGAAATTGAAAATCATTAATCATTTTTATAAAAATTTACAATTTCAGAGAAAAAAAAAAGAGAAGAAAAACAATCTATGGTTATCCTCAATCCTAGCTTTCACTGTGGCCTCAATAAAAAAAAAAACGAAAAAAAACAAAAAAATCTGCAAAATCCTTCTCTAGTTGTTTGCCTGACATTTGTAATCAACGGTAGTAGGTCAATGTTAGTGGAAATCTTAAACACTCATCTATATTCCATCCATTGCTGGAGTACCATTAGCATTGTTACAACTACTATTTCTTATCTCAATCATTCCTTCCATCCCTTAGTCTAGCTGGAGCATCCCTACTGAGACCATACCTATATGGAGATGCCTGCCAAACACTTGTGAGAAAATCAATGGCCTTCCTTGCATACCAGTTAGTTTTTAGATATTTATGGTGCAGGACTTTTGCAACAAAATTGTGAACGAAAGAAGACTCTAAAAGCCAAGCTGCTTTTCATTTCCATGGTATTATTGATATACATCCAGAGACATGGAAGATCTTACAGCTACTGTGTTAGAGGCAAATCTTCAATGGCGTCTTCCTGAAAGTGAACAAAACAACTATGAATATGTTGCAAAAGGAGTGAAACATATGTGACTTATGACTATCCCAATTTGAAGAATATTAGAGCACTGATTTACATGAATAGAAAGATAAACACGCAGAGGATTCCTCTGACAGACAACGCTGTTATTGAACAGGTTTTGGGGTCAGTTTGGAATCACTTGTACTAAAAACTAAGTGAAGGTTTTCATGAATCGTTGAAGGTTCCAGCTACTCCAGATTGATTAGGATTATGTGCATTCCAAAATACATTACCCCAGTGCTTCAACCCTGTTATTGTACCTGTGTAATACACCTGACAAAAAAAAAAAAAAACTCAGAAAAACGTAAACAGTAGAAAAACGTCTAATTTCAAACGCTCGATTTGCCCAAACGGAGGCGAATTTCAAGAAAAGAAAACATGGGTTTTTTTTGCCAGTTGGGTTAATTAGATAACCCAGAAACCGTTTGAAGAAATTTGTGGTGGTCTAGGAGAAATTTGCGGTTCTTTGGAGCCCATTTTTGCTTGCCGCGTGTAAAAAAACGGATTTTTGAACAGATTATGATTGAATTCGGCGTGCCTGAGAAAGGGGAATTCCAATTTGGTTCTGTGCTGGCACCTACTCTACCTTTACCACGTCTTCCACCCTTTGCCAGCACGTCTTCTACCCTTATGCCACCCGTTTGCAATTCATTAACACCCGTTAAACAATAGTTCCAATCCAAGACGACTCTCCATTATGTGATCTGGTTGGGTACGACTCTTCACAGCATCACTCTATTTTTAATTAATGATTATGGTATTCGGAATCTTGTCTAGGATTACTGCCAGTTTTCTAATAACTAAGGACAAAATCAACAATTGTTTTATAAACGTGCTTGCGTCCATTCTACAGCCACCCAATTTTAAAATTTGTTGGATGCACTTTCTTCCCCTACTGTTCTATTGACCTCATGGCTTCATTTCCACCATGCTCACATAAACCTTCACCCCATTTTGTTCTCTATTCTGCCTCATTCCATGTACCTATTCTCTGATATCCACTTACAGTTGCTGGTTTCCTTCATAAACCCTGACCATTTCTGCTAATTCAAATGAGTTTTAAAGAACAGAAGGAAGGATGGGAGGACTGTTGAGGGCAGAAACTTGAGTTAAATTGAGTTACATCCTCCATATTTTTTTTTTCTCCTTTTCCATCCACACAGCCACTCCATTTCACAGTATTTTCTACACTTTGTTTTCATTAGCTGTGGAATCCAGCCACTTTCCTCAGCTGATTCAACTTTCCGCAGCTGGTTCAACTTTCCGCAGCTGGTTCAACTTTCCGCAGCTGGCTTAACTTTTCGCAGCTATTTTGTTAAACTCTAGGTTGCAGGTGTCATCAACCAAAACAAGCCACATGGGTAGCTGGGGGAATGTCAGTACATGGATGATGTCCTATTCATTCGGTCAAATTTGATGAAAAAGACCCCGGTCAAAGGGAAGTCAAGTTGAGTGTTATCACTAAGTCGCCACATTCAGTCGTCACACTGAGTCGCTGCATGTCAAGAAAAAATAATAATTTTGAATCAATGAAATGAATAAGTTATTCACTCACTTTTCTGAAGGTATTGATTAATTTTGGATTGATGATGAAAAATGAATGCCTAACTTTGTATCCAAGATTTTTAGCTACAGAACCGTGCACATTCCGCAGCTAAAGTCTAATTCCGCAGCCAGAAAAACCTCATTGTTCAAATCAGCCTATCTTTCTCATACAAAATCAGATTTTGATGATTTAAGTATCGTTGGAAAGATCTCAACAAGATCTACACAATGAGAAAACCATCATTAGAGTTTGAAATGGCAAATAATGAAATAAATTGCTGAAAGGAAGCAACATTCAACTTGGGGCACCAATTCCAAAGCATGTATAAATTCTTTTGATTTTTCCTTTGAGAACTTGTTTCATTAATACAAATTCCTAGTTTTTTGTGTAAATATCATAACTAGAGAGATTGATCACCTCTCTCCTTTAATAATATTACATTCCATTGCAGAAGAAGTATTAGTTTTTTTGCAGGTTTTAGGAGGAAGGACAAATTACTACAAGAGAATGGTGTCTCTCTAAGAGACCAATTTGTTTCATAAGAGGATGATCAACAACAAAGAGGAAATATGCTGATGTAAAATCAGATCCAAACACTTGAAAAACTTTCCGATACTATTGTCTCCATCACATCCATACTTCATAATAAACCATTCATCTCATTTTCCTCCATATTTTCCATTTACATTCACATACACTTTCCATTTCTTTTTGTCCATTCATAACCCACAAATAAAAACAAGAGGCTCATTCATATGCTTATTGCCCATTACCATTTCTACTCTCCATTGCCATCTTCCATTTTCATCTTCCATTCCTTGTCATTTTCATTCCGCAAATAAGCCCTGCTTCAATGCAAATTATTGAGTCCATAGTCCTTTGAGTCTAAGTTCTTTGTAAAAACACCTTGAGGCTTGCATGCCTTAATGGCAAGTCCTCATGCTGACAAACAATGGGAATACATTAATGTCCCTTGTTCGTCAGATCTTCTAGGTGACTCGACATCGACAAATTCATTCGTGCCTAGCAAGATGTGTTTGGGCATCTTGACTCTCATTGTCATCAATGGTGAGAGTTCTCGTGTTGACTAGTGGCATCCATTAATGGCCACTAAGACAACAATTTCCTACTATGTGCGACATCAGAACATCTTTTCACATAGTAGGAATTGTGCCAGTGAGTTTTGAAGACATGAAGACTATTATTTTTAGCATTTTGGAGCAGATTCAGCAAGTTTTAGTAGAAGCAATAAAAAGTCATCTTATATCTCTATCCATGACTCCTCTTGTTCAGCCACTTGAAGAAGAATATGATCAGAAATTTTCAGCCACTACACATACAACTCATCCATTCCAAAGGGTAAGTGAAGGTACGTCATTTTCTAACTTTTGACCATAGAATTCCATAAAAAGCTAGAATGATAATTGTTGCAAAAACATTTCTCTTCCTTATTTCATAAAATTGCCAATACCATCAGTTGGGGGGGGGGGAATACATTTATATTCATATCTTTCCATGTCCATATCATATTCAGGAGCTCACATACTTCCAACATATATTAATTATTACATTGCTATTATGAGCATACAATGGATTTTGAAAAAAAGTGCTTAAAGGATAAATTGGATACAAACAAAATCATGGTTGTCACACAAGAACCAACCATCATGCAATCCAATAAAGATATACTTTGCAACAATAATCAAAATATCATTATGCAAAGTTTAAAGATTAAAATAGAAGGCAACAAAAAAAAAAAAAAAATGGTTGTAACACAAGAACCAACCATGTTGCAATTCAAGTGAAACACTTTGCAGAAATATAAAGTTATCAAATGATATCATGCAAAGTTAAGCCAAAGCTCAAGGATCAAAAGAGTTAATGTAATATATATTGCATGAGGACATGCAATAGCTTCAGTTGGGGGGTATGTTGAGTCTTGAAAATGTCATTCATTTCATTACACTTTCACTATTATGTCCATTATATCACCTCCATTTCACTACTATGTCACCACATTCATCCCACTTTCATTATCATTGGGCCACATTTATGTTTTTCCAATCTTTATTAATTCTAAGCCTTTTAAGTGAATTTGTGGTTAAAAATTAGAAAATAATATGCATATGCTTATACCTAACAAATGGGTTGAGATTGTTGACATGTGTAGGTTGAAAGGAGACTTCTAGAAGACCCTTATGTGGTACTCTAAGGCCAAATTCGAATTTGAGTGGAAAGAATCATGGGATCATGAGGATATGTGTCACATCTCCTAATTGTATTGTAACTCTAAGAAGACATGTGTCTTATCAGTTCCTATTTTGATTAGGACTCTAGAGGTAGAGGGAGAGATTCATGGAATCTCATTAATGAGATGGCTTCTCATCTTTTTGTATAAATAGGAGATCTCTCTCCTTCATTTCTTAGCTTGTTAGTCTTTTAGCTTGTGAGTTCTTATCTTAGAGTTTGGAGTTCTTAAGTCTTTTAGCTTGTGAATTCTTTAGCTTGGAGTTTGTAGTTCTTCCTTGATGGCTTTTGAAAGCTTTGGAGAGCTTTGTTGTACTTTGTAATATTGAAGAATTTGAATAAAGCTTTGATGTTCTCAACATGGAAGGAGATGTGAAGTAGATCTCATGGAGCATATTAGAATGTAAGGTAGAGTAGATTTCATTTTGTAATTTTTCTTTGATTTCATCATGTCATTTGATTGCTTTCAAGTTTGATAGATTAGATTTTTCATTCATGCAATTTTAATTCATGCAAGTGTGTTCAACCGGTTGATTGTAGGTTAGTAATGCACATAGTTTTTTAATGACTAATGACATGACGGAATCATCTTGTCCTTCTGCTGATTTTTTTTTTTTGAGTTCTAATTCCAGCATTGTTATTTCAATCAGTTTTGTTTTGCTCATTTAATTTCCTGCAATTTAGATATCATATTGCTTAACTTGTTCATGATTTCTTCCCATAAGGTAGATTGAGTTGAAGGGTAAATGATCAAAAGAGTTGAAGTAGTGTGATTAGTTTCCTTTATGCAATTTAGATATCATATTGCTTAACTTGTTCATGATTGCTTCCCATAAGGTAGATTGAGCTGAAGGGTAAAGGATCAGAAGAGTTGAAGTAGTGTGATTAGTTTCCTTTATGCAATTTAATTTCTTGCAATTTAGATATCATATTGCTTAACTTGTTCATGATTGCTTCCCATAAGGTAGATTGAGCTGAAGGGTAAAGGATCAGAAGAGTTGAAGTATTGTGATGAATTAGTTGCTTTGCTTTCAGTCTTTGAGTTGCTTTAAGTTCAGTTTTTACTTTCTTTTTCATACAGCAACAAGGATACTGGGTTTCATAGTCACTAGCTCATGGATTGGTTGTTGTATTCCATTTTGATTGAAGTAGCTGCATATTTACACTTTTGTTCAAGTACTAATTCCACCAATAACATGTTTTGAGATCTTTTGAAGTGCTAAAGTTTTGGAAGTTACCATTAGGGACTTAGGCCTTAGGCCTTGTCTTGAAATCTCTATCCATACTTGTCCTTTAAAAGTATTCTTAAGACCTTAGAATAGGATTTCCATTTGCATTAGACACTTTAGGAAACCAACAAAAACAAAACCCCAAAACAAAATAAAATCTATAAAACAACAAAGTAAGAAAAAGGTTAACTAAGCACATATGGTGCACCAAACTTCATCAGTTTACGATAACCGGATTGATAATTTATGTAGAGCAATTTAAGACATTAAATTGACTAGACAGTGTCCACCTCACTAGAAAGAGTAACAAAAAGTTTAGGCCTCCATTCATGCTGAAGTAATGCAACTGCCCTTCCATAATTATTGAGGCACCCTGTAACTGTTGTTATTGGTTCCAAAGAATGTTGAGTGCGTATGGTGAACATATTCTCATTCCTTGAAAAGATATGTGATATCTCTGCTCCAACAATAGTCTTTGGTAGAGGACTCACAATGTGAAAGTAAGATGCCTTCAAGGTATCATTCTTACCAGTTCTGCAAAGCATGGGTCACTTTTAGTATGACACCAAAAAACTTTCTATGCAATGCTTCATATTTTTTTTGCAATTTCCCCTATATCGTACCAAAAAGCACACTAAATTCACTATTTCAGTTTACAAGAATGGCAACAACCAAGTCTTACAAGGTCAAAGAAGAAAGAAAATGAAGCTTTGAAATACTCAATCCTACATCATATTTCAAGAAGTTTCCTAATGCAATGTTATAATGTAGATATTCTCAATGTAGATCACCTGATAATGCAATATACTAAAGAAAAATACTTGATCTACTTCTACAAACAAACTTGCGAAAGCTTAATCGATTTTGAGCAAGATCAAATAGAACACATATAATAGAGATAAGGAATCAATCACACATGAACACAGAAGAATACTCTGGGGAAAGCCTCAACTAAAAACCCCGATCTCTGTATTATCATACAAGTGGAAATATCTTAGGATTACACAAAGCTTTATCTCACAAGCTATCCATCTCTCAGTACAATCCATCACTGCTGCTCATAGGTAGAAGAGACAACACATATGCCTTCCTTCAGTCCTCCAAGCCTCCTATTTCCTTGCACAGTTTCTCCTGGGTCCTCAAGCTGCGACCTGTGTGTAATTACCTCACACACTGCTCACTAACCTTTGAAATAACTGTGCAATCCTTAAGGAAAGAATTCCTTCTGCATGTAAGAGATATCCTCATGGGAATATTCCTACAACTGATAGTACATTGTCCCATCCTTTCATCTCAACTAGGTCTCTGTCTGAACTAACATGCAAGAGTTATTTATGAGAGAATATTCAGTTATCTGAAGTACACTAGTTGCATGCATGCATGCATTGACTAACTGAACTCACAATCAGTTCCACAAACTGTTGGAACTAATCTAAATGGACTTAACTCAGTTAACTGAGCTAACTAATTACAACTCAAAGTACAACTCATCATGATCTCCTTAATTAAGGGATAACTTCCTCAATCAAAGGGATAACTGTTGCATGTTTTCACATAGACTTCATGTTTGATTTTATCTAACTAATTAACTCAAAATGAATTAATTAATTATTTTACAAACAGCTAGTGAGACTAAATTCGAATTTTAATTCTCAATTTTAATTCAGGGACTAATTAAAATTGGAATCTATCCTGAAATGTTATTTATAGCAATGCTATTTTTAGCATTTCTTGTTGCTATTTTCAACACTCTGTCTCAACAAGAAAGGCATTCAACTCGAACCTGATCCTGAACCTTTGGAATGTTCTGCATGCAACACTTCTCTCAGGTGTTGTTGCTCCAGCAACTCCAGAAACAAAAAATATACAACCTGAATCAGAATGATGCCTCTGTCATTAAAGTCTCTGACTACTATTGCCTCTGTTGACTGAAAACTCTGCACTCATGTGCTCTTCAGTATCTGACTGCTCTAGCCTTTGTCACTTTGATCTTTGACTGCATCAATCACACTGATTCCTCCCACTGCATCTGTGCTGCTACTGGTCCTATCTCCTAGCATTGCATCCGCACTGCACCTCCTCTCATCATGTTGCATCGTGCTGCCCACTACTGCATTGCAACTTAGTTACTGAGAAGTAAGTAACTGATCTCCCAACTGACCTCCCTGTTGGGCTAGAAACACCCTCTGATGCTGAAGCTTCCTCTGCCACTCCATCCGCATCTATCTCTACCCACTTATCCAGTCTTGCTACTCCTCGTCGGGGCTCCTGTAGCAAGGTATAATCAAAGAGGTTGGGTACCTCAAGGATCCTACCCCTATTTCAGCCTTCTTGGGACTATCACTTCACATTGCCCCACCTCACACCTGGAGGTATGGCTGCATGTGATACCTCTGCCCACTTGGCTTGAAATTTCTCCTTACTAGAGGTCTCTACATTAGTGGATGCCTCCACTTGGCCTCCTCTCGGTTTCTCTAGCTGTGGCTGCTCGAAAACCTCCTAAAGCTGCTTCACCAATTGTGGCTCCTCCATAATTTTCTGAGACTTCTTCTGGTGCTGCATGTTGAGAGGTAATTTACTCTCTCTCTCAACCACCAAGTCTCCAACATTTGCCTTGCTCCTCAAGGCTTTGCATGAATCTTGAACCTCAAGAGCATATAGGTTCTTGACTCGTGAACTGATCCGCTTAACTTGTCTCATGGTGACGTGTCTAAGGAAAACCTTTCCCTTACTGAAGACTACATCATAGCCTTTGTCCTCCAACATTGCAATCGATACCAAGTTCTTCTTCAGTCCTGGCACATACTTCACATCTATCAAGGTGATGTGAGCTCCATGCTCCCTCTGAAAAGCAACCGTACCTTCACTTGAAACACGATAGCTTTCATGGTCACCCATCTCTATGAGTATATTGAGGTCTTTCTCCTCCAAGGTATTGAACACACACTTATCACCGGTCATGTGGAATAAGGCTCCACTGTCAAGAAACAAACCACAACCCATCATCAATGAAACCATGCATGCGATGAGGGTAAAATCCAATTCGAACTGGGAGGCTAATGCCTCACCTTCCGATCCTTTCGAGGATCCCTTCTTGGACTTCTTCAATGGACAATTAGTTGCATAATGCCCCACCTCATGAAAATTAAAGAATATCACTTTAAATTTGTCAATCTTCTTCCCACCATGTGAAGAACTCGATTTGGAATGGAAACCTTCCATTTCCCTTTACTCGCTTTACTCGCTAAGGCTAGATTTTCTTCATCATCATGATTTGATGAAGAACCATCTCTGGTGCTTCTCCTGATCTCGTCCTACATCGGATCCGACCACAGTCGTTCCTAATCTGACAGTTTCTCTCTTCCATTTAATGAGTCTTGGTAGCTATGCTAACTCTTAGGAAGACCGAGGAGAGAAAGACTCACCATGTCATCATCAACTGTCATGATTCCTACACTTCCAAGCTCATCCCTGCAGGTGGTGAGCTTGTTCAGATATGTAGAGATCATGTCGCCCTTTTCACTCTTGATTTTCCGAAGCTTGTCTTTCAACTCCATCTTCCTCTAATAGCTGGTGTTCTGATATAGATCCTTCAATGTCTTCCACATTGAAAACGGTGTCTCCTTCCCATGGAGACTCGAGACAATATGGTCTCGAACTCCCTCCAGAAGAATCTTCCTCGCTCTAGCCACACATTTCTTCCATTCTGCCAATTCTTGGGCATTAGCTGCTGCTGGCTTGGGGACTTCTTGATCAATGAAGAACTTCAAACCATTGTCCTCTAATATCACTTCCAGGCGATCCTTCCAGGCTATATAATTCGAGCTACCATCCAGGGCATACTCGAATCTCAAACCATTGAATGCCAATGGTGAACTTTGAGATGTGATAAGAATTCGATTTCTATAATCAAGAACTTCAAACTTCGAACTTCTCCCTTCTTTTTATACTGTTCTCTGCTTTGATCACCTTTCCTCCAATACCATGTAGAAATTCTCACTATAGATCACCTGATAATGCAATATACTATAGCAAAATACTTGATCTACTTCTACAAACAAACTTGCAGAAGCTTAATCGATTTTGAGCAAGATCAAATAGAACACATATAACAGAGAATAAGAAATAAATCACACATGAACACAGAAGAATACTCTGGGGAAAGCCTTAGCTAAAATCCCCGATCTCTGTATTATCATACAAGTGGAAATATCTAAGGATTACACAAAGCTTTAGCTCACAAGCTATCAAGCTCTTAGTACAATCCCTCACTGCTGCTCATAGACAGAAGAGACAACACATATGCCTTCCTTTAGTCCTCCAAGCCTCCTATTTCCTTGCGCAGTTTCTCCTGGGTCCTCAAGCTGCCACCTGTGTGTAATTACCTCACATACTGCTGACTAACCTCTGAAATAACTACGCAATCCTCAAGGAAAGAATTCCTTCTACATGCAAGAGACATCCTCATGGGAATATTCCTGCAACTGATAGTACACTGTCCCATCCTTTGATCTCAACTAGGTCTCTGTCTGAACTGACATGCATGAGTTATTTATGAGGGAATATTCAGTTATCTGAAGTACACTAGTTACATGCATGCATGCATTGACTAACTGAACTCACAATCAGTTCCACAAACTATTGGAACTAATCTAACAAGACTTAACTCAGTTAACTGAGCTAACTAATTACAACCCAAAGTACAACTCATCCTGATCTCCTTAATTAAGGGATAACTTCCTCAATCAAAGGGATAATTGTTGCATGGCTTCACATAGACTTCATGTTTGATTTTATCTAACTAATTAACTCAAGATGAATTAAGTAAATTTTTACAAACAACTAGTGAGACTAAATTCGAATTTTAATTCTCAATTTTAATTCAGGGACTAATTAAAATTGGAATCTATACTGAAATGATATTTATAGCAATGTTATTTTTAACATTTCTATTTTTTGTTATTTCCAACAGAGTTGGAGTAGATCCTGAAATGCTATTTATAGCAATGATATTTTTATCATTTCTTGTTGCTATTTTCAACAATAAAAACCAACTTTACCCCCTACAGAAAGAATCTTGTTTCCAGTTACTCCTGAGAAATGTGTTATTGGATATGGTGTAAGTCCAATGCTTGTATTGACATTTTCATAATCATGCAAATATTGAAGCTCAACCTTTCAAATTTACAATATATAATGTAAGCAAAGTTAAAGTGTAACATGTGCCACAAAAAATTTAGAAAGGTACTTTTATCACTATAAAGCATGAAGAATGTTGTTAAGTAATGTGTTTATCACAAAATACCAGCATGAAATTTTACCATGTAGATAACCTTGTGACTATTGATGATCAAAATTAGGGGTCATTCTGAAGCCTGAATAATATGGATGTTTGATTAAATGTCTACAATATTACAAAGAAAAGGCTACAGATAGAAACAATAACAATATGATTTTGTTCAAATGGTTGTCACATATAAAAACTAATTATTATTTTTGATATCCTTCCAAATGGATTATTTCAAACTGCAGAACTGGAAATTTGATTCCTTCTTAGGTGATACTGAGTGGAAGAACACACTATAGATGAAAACTACAACATATTGCAAATATATGCAGGAAAATGGCACAATTGACACAAATGTCTAATCACCTTAATTGTCATTTCTTTCTAAATCGTAAAAAGGAATACCACAATAAATGAAAGAGTGTTTAAAATTATAGAATGTAGCAACATCTCAATAAATACAAAGTACTGCAGGCTATTACTTTACAGAAAAGAACCTAAATTAAGCATGCAAAATTTTCAAAGTTAAATGTCATGTCAAAGATAGATTTGATTTTTCATATCCTACAATTAATAGAGATGACATCTTTCACAACTAGGTTTTCTCTCTCACGTTCTCTATTCTTAGGGGAAACCATGAATTCCCTGAGGAGGGGTGGCTCCCTCTCCTTCTTTGATCCAACCTTTGAGGCAACCACATAAGCTTTCAAATATCTTGTGGCAACTTATTTCTTGAAAGAAAAAGAGCCATAACATCCGCCAAATAATGATTTTTTAAGAAATGGAATAAGTGCTTAAACTCATTCCATCAATCCAAGGAGAAAAGCACTTCATTGCCACCTCTAAAATCTGCGCTTCAAAATATAGATTCAATTATCGACTACAAACCCCAAAGTTACTTGAGGACATCATCCATTTTCACCTTGGTGATCATCCTTCTCACGTAAGGCTAGATCTCCTCCATACAGATCTATTCTTCAAATGCTAAAAAAAAGAATGCAAAATGATGTTGTTTTTTCTTTTAATATTCAAAATGGAAATCTAGGCAAGACCTAGTGCCTAGTCCCTGGGATATAGACTCGAGACAACAAACATAACTTTAAAATTGATGAATAAGATGTGAGTCGTGACAAAACAACCAAACAATAAGTGTTATTAGTCAAGAATAGATCCAATAAATATGTAATAGTGGTATCTCCTAATAGATGGAACATTTGAAGAAAATATTCCCCCCAACTTGATCTCTTTTATGTCACATAGCTGAAAATTCCCTTTGAGGTGTGTGATGCGGTGAACTATCTCAAACCAAATCTAGTGGGAGCCCACTTTGAATGAAACAAGGAGAATCCTAAGGTTGTGCATTCAATGTCTATTAGTATAGATAGGACTAACAATAAGAGTTACTTAGCTACATAAAGCACTCAAAATAATAAAATATAATAATAAAATATAGTTTTTAGATATCCACTCTAATCTCCTAGTTTAAGTCCCATTTAGATAGTAGGATCTAACCTAGAGTGTCTAAATATTGCCTAAAAAGGGTAATTCAATTGATAGAAATGGCCACTAACTGAAGCAGTTAAGAAGAATCGACAACTATTACACCAAAGAGGGGTCTATTGAAGTAATACCCTAAACTCCACCTAGATGATAGATTTAGCAATTGCATAACTCCACCTAGATGATAGATTTAGGAATTTCATGTTTGCAGTAGATGAAGCATCCTAATATAAGGGTTTAGAATCTCTCTATCATAATCCAATCAACCCAACGCAAGCCAGGTCCCAAGACCTTGAAGCTAGAAAGGGTCATGGATCTAATGATCATGTCCAAAGAGGTGCATCTTGAAAGAGATGTCCTAGAGGAGCACTATCTCTTTAGCTAAGCAAACGATATTCCTTATTAAGTTGGGGCTAGAAAGCATGCCTCAAGCTAAGATAGACTCTTAAGATCTGACCCCCAAGTATGTGTAGGTTGTAGTAATCTCAATCCCATCCCCTCTAACGTAAAAATGGTAGTCAAAGAGAGAATGTTGAGACATGGTGAAGATCATAACCTTAGTATTACTAATTTCAAATGTCAACTATCAAAGATAACAAGAGTTGGATAAGGCAACAATTTGTCTCTACAACCCCTTAGGTGAAGTTCCAAGAGGATCATGTTGTTGAAAACTAAAGTCAAGGAGATCAAGATATCGGGTAGAAGATAATCAACACCATCCTATATGTGATCCTAAGAAAGGAGTCCATCTCATTGATATAGAACCCAAAGGGAGTTAGTGAGAGAGGGGATTCCTATTTGACCTCTATAATAATCCTAAGGTAGTCTAATAGTGCAGAAATGACCAAGCACTGACTCATATAGTCTCATGATAGAAGCCAATTCCGTATCACCTATAAAACAAGGCCTCTCTCATGACAGCGTCAAATGCCTTACAAAAGTCAACAAATCATCAAATTTCTTTTCAAAGGGAAACGATGGGCCTCTCTGACAATGGCACAAAGAGTGAAATATGTGATCAATAGTTTGGAACCCCTTGTATAACCCTAGCTACATTATATATCTAGGGTTCCTCCACTCTAGTTCATTTAATAATGATGTGGGGTATTGTACCATAGAGCATGGAAAATGTGTGTGAAATCATGATGGCTCGATAATTATTTTGGTCTTAAGCAACCCCCAACTTAAATTTGGAGTGGATGATATGGTTGGGCCATCACAAAGATAAACCTAAACAAACAACATGATTAAACAAATCAACAATGTGGGAGTCAAGGGGATGAATACCATGCTTGAGGAACTCAACCTAAGAGGCTTCCTCATTAATAGTGCTACTAGTGCTCATGATCCTGATGAACCTCCCAAGTTTGAACTAGAAACTATATAGCAATAAAAAAGAAGTGAAGCGATGCACACTATAGGTTGTCCATAGACATCATAGAGGGTGGTAGTATGAAAGAAAAAGTAATGTCTCATGAAAGCAACCTAGATAGGAAAAAGATCTTTTAGTGGGTGGTGGAGGCCTTCGAGCTGTGAGGAATGGAGTGATCATGAAAAATAGAAAAATGGATATGTTGATGGAGTTTTCCCTCTTTGTCATACCAACATTTCATGGGGTAGAGGTCAAGGATAGGGACATGGTGTAGTGTTAGATGGTGTTGGGGACTGGAGTAAGAGTAACTTAAGGGAATCCTCTTGTTACTCAAAATGCATCTACATTTTGGGGCATTCATTCTAGCAGTGTAGTGATTAAGATGTGAACCTTGGAGGTGGAGACCAGGCTGATATTTTCAGAGGCTTTTAATGGAATAAAATATGGAAGATGAACATTCTAAAATGGCTTCTTGTAGGGTTTGAAGTAGTTCCTTTGTTGGAACATCCAAGCATGCACTCTGAGACTTGTTCTTATCATACTAGCTAATTGTATCTACAGGTCTGAATGACTCTTGAAATGGGTCCAAAATCAAGTTTTTTTGGCCAACCTTAGCACTTGATCAACTTAAGTTGAGTATTTTATGGGGTTGTACCACCAGTTGTGCATTGTAGCATTAATTCTACCAATATATTGTTAAACCATCTTATGAGAGAAACCATGGAATATTTTGGAATTTCCAAAGAACAAACATTTTATGGTTGGAATTCAATCCTAAAGGAAACATATGATGATAGTGACCCTACCTATCTGTCAACAAACACATTTTACAAAAAAACATGATATATACAATTTTACAGCAAAACATGATATATACTCCTACGAATATAAAACAACACAAGTACTTCCTCATGGTGTGTTTTATTCATGATAGGAAAATTTTCCTCTATAGATATTATGATTTATGATGGGAAGTCTTAGCTAGTGATTAGATGCAAGGTTTTGAGGCCTATTTGGCATACGACTGTTGCTATTCTAGAACAGAAAATGGAAGACATTTTCATTAATTAGTATATCCCCTTCTCCAATGTGATACTCATCAAATTAAGAAAGAGTTAAGTGTAGATTTGGAAAGAAACAACCAGCATGTAGCATATTATTCCTTGTGTTCACCTTCATCTGATTTGTTTGTACAAGGAGGGATCTGTTCTAGAGAAGCATTTTATGGCCTAAAATACATTGGGCCTCATTGTGTAGGGTGCAACTCCTTTCCATGGTCAAGAGGTATGTTTTAAAGGGGATTCCACTTGGCACACAATCCTAGGTTGCTTCATTTCCTAACAAATGTAATTGTTTTATTTTTTATTTTATGGTTGATGAAATTATGAGGGGAGGTAGTTATAGTAACCCAATTTTATTTATTTCACCCTTAACCATTGTTTCCTATTATTGGATAGATAGTTGGGTCATTGGAGAAAGAGACTTAGTTTCCTTTGTTATTTTGAGCTTGTAATTGGTTTGCATTTAGGATGAGTGATTAATTACCTACATCAAAGGTGTGCTCCCCTAGTTGGAATCTTATCACATTATTTAAGGTCACTCCATTTTCTAGAGTTTGTTGTGACTTAAAATGGCCAAGTTGACCATCTTGTACACATTTTAGGGTGTATTCTTAAGGGGTGAATTGGCTACTTCCTTGGAGATTATGCGCTAGCTCACCTTGATCTATTGGGTGTATGTTGACTTAATAATAGTGATATGGGTGAGAGTATGGAGAGATAGTTGGGTCATTAGATAAAGAGCCTTAACTGCCTTTGTTATTTTGAGCTTGTAATTGGTTTTCATTTATGATGAGTGATGAATCACCTAGATTGAAGGAGTGCTCCCCTAGTTGGCACCTTAGCACATTATTTAAGGTCACTCCATTTGCTAGAGCTTGTTGTAACTTACAATGGCCAAGTTGACCATCCTGCACACATTTTTAGGGTGTATTCTTAAGGGATGAATTGGCTACTTCCTTGGCTACTTTTGGTCTCAATGTATTGTATGTCTCTGTTACATTATGCATTTTATCCTTTGTTGCAATAAGTAACCTGCAACAATCTGTTATCTCTTTGATTGTAATTTATTTGTCTTTCTACTCTGCTCTCATTCATTGCTATATTGATATTTGTATAGTAAATAATTTAATCCTAATGGTGCAATGAAGTTGGTTTCAAAGGATTCATCACCATATAATGTAATAGCAATGGGAAGCCAGGACTATAGCATCACTGTGTGGACCACAGCCAGTCCATGCCCTATTTTTATTTTTGATAAGTTTTAGAGCCATTAGCTAAACATGATAATTGGTTTGATGCCCCAATCCAACTCTAAAGTTAATTCTATGAGATTCACTATATAAAAAACTTCTCCCTACTCCATAGAACTAAGGGTCATTATCAAAATATGACCATGAACCATCCCTACCAAATCCGACAAAAATATGCCTAGGAGGCCTAGGTATTGTAATCTGAGAAAAACTCTTTTATAGAATTGAGACTAGATCAAATAGGAAAACAACATTAAATAGGAAGAATTTTCCTATCTTTAAATAAGTTTACATTCCTAGCTTTCTAAATACCCAAGCGAGGATCTACAAAAGTGCTTTGTAATCCTTCATTGAAGAGTTATGACACCAACCTCTTAGACCATTTTCAACTATGCCACCAATTCAGACATTTTTCAACCTAGTCAAATGTTTAATCTCCCTCTAAACTTGCATAGTGTAGTTACAGTCCATGACAAGATGTTTATTGGTATTTTCACATACCTTGCATAAACTGCACCTATCGAGTCTTTCTCTATTCCTTCTCAGAATATTATACCAAGTCAAGTCTTTTTGTTTAGTGCAAACCACATAAAATTCAAGCCTTTGAGGGATATTTAAATATCCAAACTCTCCTCCTCCACCACACATGATTCCTCTTCTCCCCATCTAAACTAATAGAAATATATCTAGCTTTTGGGTATAAACCCCAGAGGGGTTCTTTGACCATATGAGATTGTCTATCTTCTTAGTCAATCTGACATGGCTAGACTTGAGTCTTTCCATAAAAATGCCTTAGGAATGAGCATCGTCACCTCTAAAATCTAATGAAAGCCACCTTTGACCTCCAAATAGAAGTAATATTAGGAACTGCAATCTGAGAAAGATTAAAGTATCATGTCCCTCAACAAAGGAATCATATGGAGTCGTGGGTAAACATGGGAAATTAATCCATAGGGGGAACCTTGTTTCATTCATATTGGAAGTTGGATGGTGGTTGAAGAGTTCTTTCATAATACCATGTGGTTGATACACTTGTTGCACCACCCTTCATATTTTATCCAATAGTTATCATCTATCCTCATCTTCTAAAAGTCCAATCTGTTGACCCCAAGATCAGTGCTCTTGGAGAGGGATAAAGTTAATAAAAATTTCTCATGAAAAGAGGCATCAAAGGAGAAAAAACAACATATGATAGGTTGGAAACAAATAGTTATGCCTAAATTGGAATGAGAAGTAGGGATAAGAAGATTGATAAACAAAGCTCCATATGTTTCTCTCTAGAAAACATATTAACCTTATCTAATAGTTATTAACTATGTCCATCTTCTAAAATTCAATCTGCTAACCTCGAGATTAGTGCTCTTGGAGAGGGATAAAGTTAATAAAAATTTCTCATGACAAGAGGCATTAAAGGAGAAAAAGTGGCACCTAATAGGTTGGAAACAAATAATTATGCCTAAATTGGAATGAGAAGTAGGGGTAAGAAGACCGGTAAACAAAGCTCCATGTTTAAGAGTATATTGGTGCTTTATCTCTGACAAAAAAAGGTCTTTGTGTCAAAATTTTAAGGAAAAAAGATACATGGGGAATAGGGAACCTGTCCACCTTGTGGGAGTCATGACATGATGATGTCCCTAAAGGATCAAGCATAAGGAATAATATGATCAAATTTATTTTAACAGATATTTGGATTTCCCAAGATGTCCAACATGGAGAAAAGGCAGACTTTTGGGAGTATGCATGGGTTGGACACCAGCCTCTTGGAAGCATCCAAGCTCTAGAAAAAATCAGAAAGGTTATGATCAATTTGGGGTGAACCAAAACAAAGGATTATTGGATCAGTCCCAACAAACTCTTTGGGGTCTATCACTAAAATCAAATGGAAATATCCTTTAACATGGCCAAAAAATGTCTCGACTCTCAACTGATGAGGAAAAGGCAATCAAGGAGGCTCTATGATTTAGATTCACTAAATTCCAAAGTGAATAAGATGTCTTATGTTGAAATCCCACATCAAGAGGATCCTACTCACTTAAAGAAGGATATGGCATGGTTCTATTAGAAGAGAAATATATTCTTAGATTAAATCCGAGAAGAAAATATGGAACCTAGGAATATGGCCCAAAGTTGCAGGATTTTAGTGGATAGTAGTCAAAGGGAAAAATAACTACACAAGAAAATTTGAAGAGAAGAATATATTCTTAGATTAAATCCGAGAAGAAAATATGGAACCCAGGAATATGGCCCAAAGTTGCAGCATTTCAGTGGATAGTAGTCAAAGGGAAAAATAATTACACAAGAAAATTTGAAGAGAAGAAGTGTACAATTCCCAACCAGGTCTAATGGATGTTAAAGGGATGAAGAAACCTATGATTACATCCTAACACAATGTTTTTTTGCAAAATAGGTATGGGCATCATGGACTGAAATGTTTAGAACTACTTCCCCTTTGAAACAATGAGTTCAAGAGCTAATTTGAAAATGACCAGCCCCACATGGAAATCAAAGGTTATTAGGAAACTATAGAAATGTATTACAAACTTCATATTATAGGAAGTCAAATGTCAATTGGGTTTATTTCGGGTGGTTAGGAGGAATGATTGTTATCCTCCCTGCCCAAGTTCAATTCCCACAAGTGATATGATGAGATCATATCAAGTGTATTGTTGTAATGGCTTCAAGCCTTCTTGTTGAACAATCTTGAGCCCTGAAGAATATCTTACCCTTTCCTACATGCTGGAGGGTGAGATGCTTTGTTACAGGGATTTTTTTATTATTTTTTTTTAATTTTTTTTTTTATGGGAATTCAAACAAAGAAATAAGGAGCCTTAGCAGAGGTAGAAGCCTCCTCAGTTGAGGGGATAACCCTAATAAAATCTTAAGGATTCCAAAGGATTGAAAAATAAGACAAACTCCAAATTTCTAATTAACATCTTGAACAGGATGACCAGAGTCAATAACTGGTTCACTGATGGAAATATATGCTGGATTTTGAGGGCTTTACAATGAATTGAGGTTTCCTTCTAAGTTCCAAGTTCTCACACACAAGGAAGTGACAGAATAAGTTGGTGGATTGGCTATCCAACCAAGTTGTTGTCAGAGCATCAAGCCTTGAGCTTATTAAGATTAAAAATGTGATTAAGGAAGTGAAGGGCCTTAAGTCCCCCCTCACCTCCTTAATGATGGAATTTATGGGAGTGTGAAATAACTCTCTTAAAAAGAGGAGATTAATAATAAGGGAGATCAATCCAATGCAAGGTGGGGATTGATCATGTAGAGAGAAAGCCAGGAGAGGTGATAGACACAAACTAGGTAGATGGAATTATTTAATGGCAAGGAAACCAAGACAAATATTAGAGGTATAAGCCTCTAGATTTCCTTTATTCATTATCAACTTGAAGTGGGTATGAGAAGAAGAGGAGTGATGGATTCCTCACCATCATGCCATGGATATCCAATGAAGCTAGAAGGAAACCGCTATAAATTTCCAGGATTAAAGCATTTTCATGTTGGGCATCTATAAGCATGTTTGAAAGTGGTATGCACAGTGATAATAAAGCTCAGTTAGAGTTGAGTTTTGTACATTTCGAAATAGGAAACAGTGCCATAATGCAAAATTTTGAGAAACAAATGGATAAACAGGGGTAGGAAAAATAACCTTAGAAAGGAAAATACTTATCATAGATGTTGATTCAACTATGTTGACTTTATGGCAATATAAATATTCATTCTCCAAGAAAAAAAATGGAGAACCATTGAGTATAAATATATTATGAATTGTCCTCGATTCTAATATATGGTAAGGTTAATTGGGACTTTCTCATCAAAACCATTCAGGATTTTGGATTCAATGAGTTAGTGGTGAACTGGACTTTTGAATGCATCTCAATTGCTTCCTGTGTACTTTTGGTTAATGAGGAACATTCCAATTTTGACAGAGTGTTAAGAGGATTAAGACATGGTTGCATTTTGTCCCCACTTTCTTATCATTCTAGTAGATACTTTGAGAAATATTATCAAAGAAGCAAGAGAATGAAGTCTCACTTGATCCATTTCAATATTTGATCTCTTCAGATTTTGATTCTGCCACTCAACTACAGTTTGGGGATGCCATATTCCTATTAGGAGAATCTAGTGTGATAGAAGCTAAACAATTTATCAATACCATCCAGATTCAAGGATAGTTTGGCTAGGTCTATCAACAAGGAAAAATCTAGTCCTTTTTTATCCTTTAATGTTAGTTTGAGACTAAAAATAAGAATCTTGAAGATTCTAGCATTCAAAGAAGATGTGCTCCCTTTCCTACCAGTTATCATAGAAGGAAAAAATTAAAATCACTTGGAATTGCATCAAGAACATCATGCATGATAGTTTCTCTAAGCTTAACATTTTAATAGTCCCAAATGTTCCCTGGGTGATAATACTCGTGATATCCAGTTTTTTTGGGTCAATTTCCCACTCCTCCTTTGGCTTCCAGGCTTCTGATTTTGTCCATACCTTGCTCAGATGTTTGTCTAAATTCATCAGATCGATCTGATGTGTTATGAAAAAATCACTCTTCTTTGGAATCACCTCCTTCCCCATTATTTCAAATTCATAGGACTTCCCACTACTATTAGCACCACCCTTCTCACCTTCCTTTTGCTCCTGAGGTTTCGAACCCCTGTCCATTGTTCATAGCACCGCCCTTCTCACCTTCCTTTTGCTCCTGAGGTTTCAAACCCTTATCCATCGTGAATAATTGATCCACACCTTCCTCCTGAATTTTGTAGTGGAATCTAATGTATAGAGAAAGAGCATCAAACTCTCTCCCAATGTGAGAAGGAAAGGAAAAAGAGTAGCAGGAAAGTAAATTTTAATAGGTTAATTTTATATTAGCCAAAAATGTCAATTGCCATGGTAGCTTATGTTGCTACTATTGAGGTTAATTTTTTTTATTTGAGCATGTTGCCAATATTGGGGTTAAATTTTATTTTTTAATTTTAATTTTTGAGCAAAAAGATGTCACTTTAAGTAGAGGTTATATCTAATGATTTTGAAAACCCAGAGAGTGATCATTTTGGCATGAGGGCATCAATAAAAACTATTGAAGAACTCCTTAATATAAGCAAGTATGCTCATATAAAGAGGGAAAGGGGACATGAGGTTTACACATAAGGGTAATATCTACTAATCCTTAAGGAGGTGGAGAATATCTTCAAATCTATGAATAATGTTATCAATAAACTCAAGTAGTTGTAGGTAGCCCATTGTTTTTGGGGAACTTCACTTAGAGCTCATTAACACACTATTAGAAGCTAGCCATAGTTTAGTTTAAATTAGTCACTCACATTAGTCATTTTTAGTTGTATTACTTATTAGCTAGTCGTATATTTTAGCCCAAGACTAAATTAGTCATTTATGTTAGTCGTTTTTAGTTGGGTCACTTAAGGTTTCTCGTTTTTGGTATTATTTCAATTGCAAAAGTTGTGGTAACTAATTCTTTTAGTCACCTAGTCACTAATTTCTCATTTTCTACTAGTGCAAGGTACATACCCCACCTAGGTGTTCACAGAGTATGTCCTTCCTTGGACTATTCTTATCTTGGATAGCTAGTCCTCAAAGAATACCAATCCTTGACTACTCTTATCCTGGAATCCCTACCTCATCCTCAAAGAGTATTGGATGCTAGATGCTACCTAATCCTTCATTTTGTTTTCCCAAGTAAAGACAAGAATGATGTGCCTATCTCCCCCTCTCAACTAGGGAGGATATATCAACCAAACCAAGCTTGTATCTCAAATATATAAGCTTCTTATTAGGAAGATATTTTTTCAATATGTCAACTACCTTCTCATCGATGAAGATATACTACAGCTACAACACAACATATTATATTAGCTTCCAAATGTAGTGATACTTGTTGTTGATATGATTTGTCTTTCCATGAAACACCGGGTATTTAGAGAATCTCATACAATTGGTGTTATCATAATGTATCACTGCAAGGTCCATTGGCCCTTCAAATAAGTTGGACAACGACTTCCTCAACCAGACAACAACTTCCTCAACAACTTTTTTGCTTACTTCACAGGCTGCAATAAATTCAGCCTCAACACTACTCAAAGAAATTGTATCTTTATTTTTGCTCATCCATGAGATCATGGAGGATCCCAAACTAAAACATCCTACTGTAGTGCTCCTTCCATCCTGCTCACTACCTCCCTAATTGGAATATGTATATCCAATCAAGTGGACATAATTCCTCCTATCATATTTCAGGCAGTAGTGGATTGTTCCTTACATATATCATAGTATGTTCTTGGATGTTATTCAATGATCATGTTTCGGCTCCACTTGGATTTGTTTGAGAACATTCACTAGAAAACATATGTCTGGTTGAGTATTCACTAGGTACATTAGTGAGCCAATCAATTCTATATACCTAGAAAGGTCCACTGGGTTAGATTCAGAAATTCTTAGTCTCTTCAAGTTTGTAATTGTTGGGTAGTTTAATTGTTAATTAAATTACTTGTCATTAAATTTTCAAACTCAGGTTTCATGAACTTGCGAAGTATACTTGCATAATATATGTTAGGAATCAACTTTCAATTTCAAACGGAGAATCCTAATCTATTGAAATAAATGACAAAACTGAAGTAAAATCTATTCAAGAAAAATGTCTAAGATGACCATGCACACAATTTATTTTTCAAAAGTCTCAAATTCGGAACTTGAGAAGAAATATTTTAATCTAAGAAATTGAGATGACAATTGACATGAAAGTAAACTCACTCTATTTACATTAAAAAAATCTATTCTAGTGACATGAAAGTAAGTCTATTTTACCAATGGGAAATTAAATCTATTCTAATGACTTGAAAGTAAATTTATCTAGAAAGCAACAAATTCTATACAAAGAAAGCATTAAATTATTAAACTATGAAATTTAAAGACAACCTATTTTGAAAATAGTGAGAGATCAATTGAAATTACTAATGTGCGCATTGCCAAATTATAATCATTAAGGAGTATCTATAAAACAAATTGAAAAGTAATGAATCTATGAAATGAGAGAAATAACGCTTAACTTGCAAAAGAACATATATGGAATAAGTATGAAAGAATGTAAACAATGCATCTAATCAAAAGACATAAAGTGAACACACAGTAACTAAAACAAAAAACACTAGAATGCATCCCATACTCATTAGGTGGTCATCCCAAAGTGCATGAGAGGTGGAAAGTCAAGAAAACTCTTGATCAAACATCAAATGAAGGCACAACCATATCAACACTAACGAGAATGGTATTCAATACATCAATAATAATCAGAGTTCCAATCCTTATCCAAAACTCTATATTGAAGCATGAACATATATCCCAAAAAATTTCACACCTTTTTAGAGGAGAAGGCTATCCTATTTATACAAAAATCAAGATAACTAATTTGTAAATATAGATCCACAAATCTCTCCTAGATCCACAAATATCTCATGTAGTTATGACCATGAGTTGATATCTAGCAATTAGCATCTCTTCATATCCTCTCACAAATCTCTCTTAGATTTGATAGGAGACACTTATGGAAACTTCCATGATTCTTCTCCATGAATTGTGCTTGATCCTTGATCTCAAATCTTCCTCAAACCTTTAAGAGTTTTAAGAGGAAATTGGAATTTGAGACTTGGAGGCCAAAATATGACTCTGCTGGAATCTTCAAATATGTGTACACATGTCACAAAACTCATCCAAATTTTATATATAAGTGAATACATGATATTTTTCTAATATTTAACCATAAATTCACTCAAAGTACCAAAATAAATGTATTGGAAAATAATGTGTATAAATCCATATTTAATTATGAATATGGTCTTAGTGCACGGTTATGGAGCTACGAAATATGGAAAATTATAAAGCAAATTAAAAGAAAAAAGGTGAAATGAATGATATTTTTGAGACCCAACATTCCCCCCAACTGAAAATGTTGCATGTCCTCATGCAACTTTTCATTTATTATCATGGATTGTAGTATTTTATGAGGTAGAAGATTAAGTCATTTTACGACTTTGAGATACTCTTAGAGACTTGCATCTTTTGAAAAACCTTCTTTATTTTAAAGATATCTAAGTGGTAACTCTTATGGTTGGTTCTTATGTGGAAACCATAACTATGTCAAGTGTTGTTTCTTGTGTAGAAACACTTTTCTTTTCTTATTATAATTCTTTCTACAAAAAAGAATACTTAAGAATATATTCAAAATGAAGATCTATACATATCAATCAATCCTTGCTCATAATTTGAATTTTTTACAAAGCATATTCATAATTAGAGAACCAAGAAAAATAGCAAGAACATTCAGTTGGGAGAAGCATGTTCGTCAAGAATGTATGAGGTTATGGAATATGGAAATGAAAAATGGCAATGAATATCCTTCCCCAACTAAAGGTGTTTTTTATTCTTGGAAAAGGAGGAAAGGATTTTGCATGGGAAAATTTCCAAATATATATTTGTTAGCATTAAAGGAATTAATGATTAAAATTAGAAAACAACATACCTTCACCTACCTGAAAAGTCAATAAGATATGCATGTGTGAGATCTCGAATGTTATTGCTAGATCATGGAATGAGAAGTGAATGAATTTGATATGCTTCTTCATCACTTAGTTGTATGAATAATGGATTAGATATGAAATTGGAATCTTTGTGCCTTCTTATTGGTGGGATTGCTACTGAACTCTAAAACTAAATTTTAATTTATTGGAAAACCGCTGATGTCGAATATAGAAAGAAATTACTGGATTACTGACCGTTAATGAATGTCATTAACCAATATGAGACTACTCACCATTAATGTTAATGAGAGTCAATATGCCCAAGTACATCTTACTAGGTACGAATAAATGAGTTGAAGTCGAGTCACCTAGAAGATCCAACAAATAAGGGACATTGATGTATTCCCATTGTTCATTGGTGAGAGAAATTGCCATTAAGGCATGCAAGACTCAAGGTACTAAAAATAACTCTAGTCTCGAACCCAGATAATGTGTTGAAGTTGATGGGTCAAGAATTTCTAGAAGGAGGGCCGTGATGAATCCCCCATCATCTAAAACGAACATAAAGTAATGATTTAGAGGACCAAAGATGAAATATATGCATTATGAAGCAAGTTTTATTTTGCAAAAGGAAAAAGAAAATAAGGTAATTTAGCGTTGTAAGTGAGCTAAATGACTTTATTCATGGGTTAGGGATGAAATGTAAGTGAGGGAAGAAAGTGTAAAATTTGTGAAGGGAAAATGGTTTTGAAGTCATGGTTTAGTAGTGATAGGAAGATGGGAATTCATGGATGGATTGTAGGTTTGAAAAGAGGAAAATGAAAGAGTAGCAATGGCATGATTGGATGTGATATGACTTGGACTTGACTTCTTCATGTGCTTTTGATAAAGGAATTTGGTCTTTGAGAACCACTTGTGCATAAATTGATTTTCTTTGAACATCTTGAACCTGCAAAAACTTAGCACTTATCTATAATAAAAGGTAATATTATCGAGGGATATAGGTGATCAATCTCTCTTCATTCAATATATACACAAAATTTTACAAATAGTGCTAATAAAACAAATTCAAGCAAGATAAATAAAAATGAAATGCAATTTTTACCTCGCAGGAAGTGTTACCTTGAACAACCTGTCAGTATTTTCTTGATAATTTCTTCACCTGATATGGAATTTGAGTGATTCAAAAGCTAGGTTAAATTAAATTCATATCGGAAACATGTTTTCATGATTTGGTGATGTTTTACGAGTCGAATTGATGTAAAATCCATAAAAATGACCATTTTTTATTATCTCAAATGCTAATGAAAACCATCCCATTGCATAGATATTGTCAAAATATTTCCAACAACACTTGAATCGCGTCAAAAATACATCGTATGAGAAAGTTACATCTATTTGAAATTTTAGCAAAAAAATAAAAATGGAGGCATGGGTGCCACGTGGTAGCACTAGGTAGTGTCACATGGCAGCTCGATATGTTGATGTGGATGCTCATTGGGTACGCTGACGTGGACTGTTGATTGGACAGGATGATGTGGCAGACAGTTGGGTGATGATTGTGCAACATTGACCAATATTATGCTGCCATGTGGACCAATCCAATGCCACCACCTGATAGCAAAATTGTTTCCTAGTTAAGTATTGTCAAAATTGTCAAATAGTTAACAAATTTTGCTCTCCATTAGATTTAAACTCAACACCTATCTTCTACAAATTCAAAGACTTACCAATAGACCACAATTTTAATTTGTGAAATAAAAACCATAAAGACTTTATTTAAATATAAAAATATTAACCATTTCAAAAAATGACTAACAAGGCTATAATTTGACAAACACCCAGCAAAATAAATTCAGGATGTTTGAGAAAATATCCAACTGTCTAACTGCTCTTGGGCACTTGTCAAGCAATTTCATGCCACCAAAATATTTGATTTTCAATTAAACTCATGCTCTTGCAAAAAACAATGGATCTCACAACTAATTTATTCTATAAAAAGATGGGAAATTATTTAACGAAAACTTAGAATTTTTGTTGCAGGGTTTGTTTGTAGGTTGATGGAGAAATTTTTTTTTTTGCCTCGCCTCTCTCTACAAATTTCTTGGTTGGATTTTTATTTTTTATTTTTATTATTTTTATATTATTATTTATATAAATTCTTTCATAAATAAAAAGAAAAAATTGTTTTGGCCCTCGGCCTAGGCTGGATTTGCATTGTTACGTGGGGAATGGACCTCTGCTATGCGTCTTGGCCTTGGCCTCCACATTGAGCATGGGCTACCTTGGCCTTGGCCTCAGCTTCGGCCTCACGCATATGTGTGGAGGGCCAAGCCAAAGGAAAGGCCTCCACATATATGAATGGCTAAGGCCAAAAAAAGCGTAATTTTTTAACGCTGTTTTTATTATTATTTTTTAATAATTTGTTTATTATTATATTTTTCTTAATATATATATATATATATATATATATATATATATATATATATATATATATATATATATATATATATATATATATATATATATATATATATCTTAATTATTTTTATTGTTAAATAATATATATATTTTTTAATGTTTAAATAAAAACAATATAATATTTTTTTTATTGTTTTTTTAATTCTATATTTTTCTTTATTTTTTTTTGGTTGATAAGTGGGTGAATCCTGAAAATCACTCTTACTCTATGGCTTAGAGGCCACGACTTAGGGGTGTCTAAGCCGTCAAAGTCACCTGGGATCGCACCCGGTGTGAGCCGCACCAGTGGAAACCATGCTGGATTTTTTGGTATTGGCGAGACTAGAACCTGTGATCTTTGCTTACGGAGCGCCTTAACAACGTGCTCCTTCACCAACTGTTCTAAATCTCTTTGATTACATTTTTCTTTATTTAATAAGGAAAAAGAAACTATTTTTTTTAAAGAATTACTAGTAATTGTGGGCAAATTTTGAGACAAATCTAATTATGGATTGGTGATCAAAATTAGAACATTTTTTAAATTCAACAGTAGATTTTGATCTCCTAATCATTTTTTTAGATCTATGAATTTGTGAAATTTCAAAGTTAATTGATCAAATTTTCCTTTTTGATCTTTCAAGTTGCACAAGGCACAAGAAGAAAACATACTCAACAATTCTTTATGTAATTGAAATATGAAATTTGAAAAACAATATAAGAATAATTGGATTTTAGACCTCAAATTGTAGCTTTTGACTCTCTAATGGTTCTCTTTCTTTATAGATATCCCTTCTCTTGTGAATCTTCATACCAATTGTTAGTGAATGAGGTGGCTCTTACTGCACCACCAAAATGATTTTTTTCAAGAAAATGAAATGAAAACAAAAATTCAAAAACAAAAGCATGGTTTTATCCCTTTATTTTATATTATTCTATTTTAAGCAATTTCTTTTTATGAAGTGTAAGAATACTTCCAATGGAACCATGTGCATAATAGGATGAAAAATAAACTCATATGTAGGTTTGAAAGATATGTATTTATATATACTAAAATATGAGAGTATAATTCTTTTGATTAAAATGTTTTCAAGACATTTTGAAGAGAATGATGATCCAACTTAATGATTACGTGGAACCAAATTTCAATATAGTTTTACTGCCCTTGGTTCATTTGTTTATCTGGATCATTATGTATGTCTTCTTCTATCATGCCATTCATATCTTCTAATATGGGATGGTCAATCTCTTGGATGCATACAAGGTCTGATGGTTGCTTTTCAAAAGATGTGATCCATGGTTCTTTAGTATTTTTTGGATATTTTTCTTCTAGATGTTGTTCTTCAAATACACAAAGATAATATTTTCTTTGCAATACTCTTCCTGATCTAAGATAAATATCATCTAGTTCAAGAGGAGTTGTTTGAAAAAATTCCGCTTCAACATTGTAAGTGGGTTGAGGTATTGTATTCTTGGAGTTTAGAAATGGTTGTGCAAGTAGTGGAGTGGGAATGGATATTTGAAGTGGTTGAGTAAATGATGATGAGAACAGTCGACGATGTGGTTGTGGTGGAGGTGATGTCTAATAGGGCGATCCAGACGGATGTCAAACAACTCCCCACAAACATCAATTTTCTTGGTGGCCTCTTTCACCACCTCCCAAGTATGTGGGCCTCTAACTCCATGCCTCCTAATCCTCTGTATGGACTGTAGGAGGTGACTCTATGGGCTCGACCTCCTGTATGTCTCGATCAGCCTATTAATGCTATCCATCAACAAAAAAAATATAAAACTAGTTGGTGAACTAGCAATGATGTTACACAACTTGCGTGTGATCCATGTATTATGGGTCATAACATCATCCAATTTGATATGAGTTGTAGCATAGTCCCACAAAGGGATCGATGCTGCATTCTGATCCTCAACTTTGGCCTACTGAGGGCCTGCAACTCATAAACATAATTTGACATATATGATTAAAAAACTAGAAGCATAATAGTTGGGTTACATGTTTTTCCCTTTTTTGAGAAAAAAATGTCATTTTGAGAAGTTCTTCAACTTTCGGCAAGCCAACGCAGTTTTGCTGTTTAGAATTTCAATTTATAAAAAAACGAAAACTTGTCAGAAATTTTATTAGCTTTCTATTTCTTTTTTTTGGAATTTTTTAATTCACATTTGACGTCAACTTAGCAATTATTTAACTGTGTGTTCTCTAAAAATCAAGTAATTCATAAAGAGTCATGTTTTTTAGCACTAGTGTATTATTTGCTAACTTGGAGTTTTTGAAAAAAATGTGTTGCAACAATATAAACAATCTCTACTTCGATATCGTTATATTTTCGAAACCAACTTAAGCATATCATAATTACTAGAATTTTTTGAATTAAACCAGTATGAAAAAATTGCAGATTTTGAAGATGTTTACCATAGTGTCAAGTTTCTCAACATATTATTTATAAAATAAAATTCTGAAAACTACCCATTACAAAAGACAAACCAATGTAATGAACCATGCATTTTTTATATTTTTTATAGTTTATTTTAGAAGATACAAAATTTTGATTTCACTAGATCATAATGACCTTCAGAAATTTTGTGCACACATTTTATTAGAAAATTAATTAAAATTAAAAATTTTCTATGAAATTCCATAATTTTTTTTATCTTCTGAAAGTATATTCCATTATGAAAATGTCGGTATTGGTTTTGAAAGTAAATTCACCAAATTTGATGGAGTTTAACAATTTCAAAGTTGGAGAAAGGTGATTAGAGCCGAGCTGGTGAAGAGCTGCAAGTGAAAGTAGTTCAGCCGAGATAAAGACACATTTGGCCGACCTTGTGTTTGTCATCGACACCCATTAAAATAAACAAAAAATTAATTTGGCCAAATTAATTTAAAAGTTTGGCCAAATATTTTTAAAAGTTCGACAAAAAATGTTTCAATATTTTCCATTGGCTGCAAAAATGAAATGATGTGACCCTATGAAAAATGTTTCTCCTGAATGATATAAATAAATGGAGCTGAAACATTATTTTCACACTCTTTCCTCATTTGAAGTGAACTTTTAAACTAAATCTTCTCGGCTGAATTTTTAAAGGAAATGTTTTGGGCTGAATTTTTAAAGTGAGTTTTTTGGGCTTAAGTTTTAAAGTAAGTCTTTTGGGTTGATTTTTTAAAGTGAGTTTTTTTGGCTTCATTTTTAAAGTAAGTATTTTAGGCTGAATTTTTAAAGTGAGTTTTTTGGGCTTAATTTTTAAAGTAAGTCTTTTGGGTTGAATTTTTGAAGTAAGTTTTTTGGGTTGGATTTTTAAAGTGACTTTTTTTGAAAGTAAATTATTTTGGCTAAATTTTAAAAGTGAGTTTTTTTGAAAGTAGGGTTTTTGTGTTGAATTTAAAAAGTGAGTTTTTTGGCCTAAATTTTGAAGTGAGTTTTTTTTGCACGATTTTGAAATTGACTTTTTTGGGTTGGATTTTAAAAATCTACATAGATTGAATTATCATGGGAAATCAAAGAAATTATAAGAGAAAATATGATTGAATAAGAGACATTGAGGCTCGTAGAGAATACACAAGAAACTATTACAAAAGAAAGAAGGAAGAACGCTTAAATATTGAAAGGGAAAATCAATCTGAACTAGTAATTGAAGCAGGTATGTAAATGTAAATATTATAAATGATATTAAAAGTTAACTAATATATTATGAAATTTAATTTTTATTTTATGAACTAATTTGAAAAATATTTTGCAGCTTCATGACCCGGATTATCCACAGTTTCTTGTTCATTTTGCCAACGTTTCAAACCCCAAAGGGGGTCCATCATCAGGACGAAACAGAAATAATATGAATGAGAAATTATTATTGAGAGAAGAGAGCAAGCGACCTGGATATAAATAAACTAAGAACCCTAATTTTATATAATGGCCGACACATGATATAATTTTATTTTAATTTAATTTATATAAATCTTAATTGATTAATTCTTTTTATTAATTAAATTAGTTTATTTATTAATTTTATTATTATTTTATTTTTCAATTGGTTAGTTAGTAAATTTTTGTTTTTAATTAATAAAATAAATTTGTTTATTATCAATTAATAAGACTTTCTTATTTTCCTTTAATTTTAATTTAAAATTTTTAATCCAAATGAATTTTTTGTTTGATTAAAATTATTATTTCTTATAAATTTTTTTATTTTAATTTATTTAAAATTTTTCATACCAATTGAATTTTTATTTTTAATTGATTAAAATTATTTAATTTTTATTTTTAATTGATTAAAATTATTTAAAATTGAATTTTTATTTGATTAAAATTATTATTTCATTTAAAATTTTTTATTTATTTTTATTTTCATTAAATTTATTTTCAATTTCATTAAATTTTTTCCACTTTCATTAAATTTTTTTATTTAATAGATTAAATCAAATTAAATTAAATTAATTTAATTTATTAATTTGATTGATTAAAAGATTTTGATATTTGAATATAATTAAAATTATTATACATAATTAAAATTATTATACATAAGATTAACTTGAAATTCATTTCTTAAAATTATTATACATAATTAAAATTATTATACATAAGATTAACTTGAAATTCATTTGGGTTGTGGTAGTTACAGAAGAGTCAACTCCAACCCTATTCCCAAGGTGATAAAGCAGGTCAAGAAAGCTATCATGGAAACCAACCTGGAGGATAAACTAAAAAAGAAGCTGATTCCCTCCTGTGAGGTTATTCCTAGAATCTATGGATTACCAAAGATCCATAAGGAAGGGGTTCCCCTTAGACCAATTGTTAACACCATTGGTTCCCCTACCTATGAATTAGCCAAGTATGTAGCTAAGATCCTAAAACCTTTGGTTGGTAACACTGACTCTTTTATAAAAGACTCAAGTGATTTTGTAAAGCTCATTAAGAATAAAAGAGTGCATAAGGATGATATTCTTGTAAGCTTTGATGTCGTATCTTTGTTCACAAAGATTCCTCTTGATGAAG
This sequence comes from Pinus tabuliformis, assembly GCA_031772625.1. Taxonomy (NCBI): domain Eukaryota; kingdom Viridiplantae; phylum Streptophyta; class Pinopsida; order Pinales; family Pinaceae; genus Pinus; species Pinus tabuliformis. Next base: position 510,591,458 of record CM062807.1, read on the forward strand.
CTGTTCAAGTTATAAAGATGGCCACCGATCCTGAAACAACGAAGCTTGCAGAAATCTGTTTGCGGTCCACTTTTTTCAGTTTCCAAGATCACTATTATGAACAAATTTCTGGAGTCGCCATGGGTTCCCCGCTCTCACCTATCGTGGCCAACCTATACATGGAGTACTTTGAAAGAAAAGCCCTTGACTCATTCCACCTGAAGCCAGCATGGTGGAAAAGATTTGTCGATGACACCAACCTGAATTGGACTCATGGTAGGGCAGAGCTTGAGAAGTTCTTCAATCACCTTAACTCTATATCTTCCGAAATCAAATTTACGATGGAGCTTGAGGAGAATGGTAAGATCCCCTTTCTGGACGTTCTGATCAGTAGAAAAGAGGATGGTACTTTGGGACACCATCTACAAGAAGAAAACTCATACTGATAGCTATCTTCATGCTGACTCTTACCATCATCCCTCCCAAAAATCCGGCGTCTTAAATACCCTGGCTGTGAGGGCTTTCAGGATTTCTGACCCTAATCACATAAGGGATGAGATTGAACACTTAACCCCTGTCTTCGAAAACATTGGATACAAGGAGTGGAGCATTAAGAAGGCTATAAGAAGGGCTCAAGATAGGGCCCTCTCTGAGCATCCCCCTCGAGGCAAGAAGGAATATCAAGGGAAAGTTTACCTTCCATTCATCCAAGGAATTACAGATAAGATTGCGAAAATTTTAAAGAAGAAGAACATAGACACTCAATTTATAACATGTGGAACGATAAGGCAAATGATGAGGTCAGTTAAGGATAACATTGATCGACAGCAACTCAAGGGAGTATACAAGATCGATTGCTCATGTGGCAAGTGTTATATTGGGGAAATAGGTCGGTCCCTGAAAATAAGACTTAAAGAGCATGCCGCTGACATAAAGAATGAAAGATCCCGCTCATCGGCCCTTGCGGAGCACTCGTCCAAGACCAAACATCATGTGTGTTTGGAAGACGCAAGGGTAATTGCAAGAGAACACAACTATCATAAAAGGAAAATCAGAGAGGCCATTGAAATTATGAAGTTTCCTCAGAACCTCAACAGGGATAATGGGAGTGAAATCAGTGGAAATTGGCTTCCTCTGATCAAGCAAATAAACCCCCCCGGACCCTTGGAAGCATAAGATCAAAATAAGGGGTCGTTCATTCAGTAAGTTTAATTAATTAATTTAAACAATTATATAAAATTAATCTAATTAATTTAATTTAATTAATTATATTAATTAAATTAATGGTTTAATTAATTAAATTAAATTAATTAAATTTAATTAATTTAATTTAATTTAATTAATTTAATCTAATTTAATTTAATTAATTAATTATATTAATTTAATTTAATTTAATTTAATTAATTATATTAAATAAAATTAATTAAATTAATTCTTAAATAAAAAGAAATGAATTTGAAGTTAATCTTATGTATAATAATTTTAATTATGTATAATAATTTTAATTATATTCAAATATCAAAATCTTTTAATCAATCAAATTAATAAATTAAATTAATTTAATTTAATTTGATTTAATATATTAAATAAAAAATTTTTAATAAATTTTTTTAATGAAAGTGGAAAAAATTTAATGAAATTGAAAATAAATTTAATGAAAATAAAAATAAATAAAAAATTTTAAATGAAATAATAATTTTAATCAAATAAAAATTCAATTTTAAATAATTTTAATCAATTAAAAGTAAAAATTAAATAATTTTAATCAATTAAAAATAAAAATTCAATTGGTATGAAAAATTTTAAATAAATTAAAATAAATTTTTTTAAAAGAAATAATAATTTTAATCAAACAAAAAATTCATTTGGATTAAAAATTTTAAATTAAAATTAAAGGAAAATAAGAAAGTCTTATTAATTGATAATAAACAAATTTATTTTATTAATTAAAAACAAAAATTTACTAACTAACCAATTGAAAAATAAAATAATAATAAAATTAATAAATAAACTAATTTAATTAATAAAAAGAATTAATCAATTAAGATTTATATAAATTAAATTAAAATAAAATTATATCATGTGTCGGCCATTATATAAAATTAGGGTTCTTAGTTTATTTATATCCAGGTCGCTTGCTCTCTTCTCTCAATAATAATTTCTCATTCATATTCTTTCTGTTTCGTCTTGATGATGGACCCCCTTTGGGGTTTGAAACGTTGGCAAAATGAACAAGAAACTGTGGATAATCCGGGTCATGAAGCTACAAGAAACCTCCACAGAAGCCTAAAATCTAACAAATATTTTGCAATGTAAATAGAGAGAGATATTCCTAATAACATTGATGATGAGATTGAAAATGTTGAAAGACAAAGTGAAAAAGATAACAAACCAATGATTGACGATGTTGTTGAAGATGTTGAAAGAGATTCAAGTGAAGAAGTTGAATCACCATCAGGTATGTATATATATGTCTGTGTATTATTGGAATTATACATATTTATTAATTTCAATTTAATTCAAACTCTATTTTTTAATTTAATTATTTAATGAATATGTATACCCATTTACATTTAATTTTCATATGTACATATGAAATCAATATCAATGATGAGATGTTCTAAAATGTTAACAATGACATATGGAGATGACAAAATTGACCATGTTATACAATATCATGTTAAAGTCATTATTGATAAGTTCTTCAAAGATGAAAATGTGTCAGTTCAAGCTCACATTTTGAGAGATCTCTTAACATCAAAGAAATTAAAATAAACTACAACTCTATTGGGTATTTGAAAATCAACGAAAGATAAAAATGAGAAGGAAAATGTGATTCAAAAGTTAAGTAGTGCTCTAAAATCAATTGGAAGATCTAGAAAGAAAAGTGATATAGATACATGTAGAGCAATACAAATGGCAGTGGTTTCATCAAGTACTAAAGAAAATCATTTGGTAAAATATATGGCAAAAGCATTAGGTACATCATGAAAAACATTGCACAAACATAGGAAATTTTGATTGCAAATAGATGTAAATGATGAGATCGTCTGTTGGATGATTATTTGTAGGCAACCATACAAAGATAGACTTGGAGAAGTTGCTAGAAAAATAATATATGAATATTGGATGAAAAATTCACGTGTTTAACCAAAAGAAAGGGATGTGATGTGGTGAAGAATAACACTAAATGAGTATGAAGAACATGAAAAACATGTATTGGACACCACTCATATAGAGTTGTTTAACAAGTTCATGGAAGAGAATCGTTGAATTAATGTCTCAATCAATACTTTTATGCAACAAAAACCACGGTATATTAAACCTGTCACTGTACATGACACTTTTTTTTGTCGTTATAATGTGGAATTTCAATTATATTATGACACCTTCCTTAATTTTGGTAAAATATTTTGGAAAAATTTACCTTTTCCTTCCACTATCCATGGTTTCATATCCAAAATTCTATGTGCAAGAGAAAGTCATGAATTATTTTATGAAAATAAATGTGTTGGTGGTAAAAAATGTGATCATTTTGGAAATTTGACTTTATTTCACAACAAATATTATATTGATATAAATGATCAATCATTATCCAAACTAAAAGTGAAATGGAAGAGATATGAATATATCCATACATCGATTAGTTCAAATAATAGTACAAGTGCTAAAAGGATTGATTTACAAGAAGAAGAAATTTCCGTGATAGAGTTTTTGAAGAAATTTGAGACATAAATTTATAAGTACACCAAGCAGTCACATAATGGTCGGTGGCAGGACATGCAATTCAAAAAATCCCATGAAATTTTTCCATCAGGGACCATTTTGTCAATAGTTGATTTTGCAGAAAATTACAGATTTGTTGCACAAAATGAAATACAAAGTGAATATTATCATTCTTACCAAGTCTCTATGCTTGTCCATATTCTATATAGACATGATGAACAAAATGTTGATCATACATAAAGCACCAGTGAGAATCAACATGTTATTAAAGAATATCACTTTTATATCAACGATGATTGTATACATGATACACATTTTGTACAACATTATTTTGATAAGATTTATGACTCATTGAAAGGTCATGGAATAAAATTCAATGAACATTGGATATGGTCAGATGGATGCTCATGTCAATTCAAATCTTCACGATCATTATTTTGGTTGTGTCGTCTCCATAATAAAACCCACATCAAACCTTGTTGGAATTTCTTTGAGATTGGTTATGGAAAAGGAGAATGTGATGGTGCAGCGGCATGTATAAAATGATCACTTCGAAGATATCAAATAGAACACTCTGCAAACCGACTTGTCTTAGCTGAACAAGTTGTTCAATGGTGTGATGCTACACTAAGCCATCCAACTAACCCATCAAGGGAGGTATGGAGGTATGTACATATATACAAATTAACTTGTATATAGCTTTAATATATGATATTTTTTTATTAATTTTCTAATTTTAAACATTTATAAACTATATATTTTAAACAATGTCACGATGATTATCTTTGATATATAAATTGTATTTTAAATAACATATTTAAATTCTTGTTTGAATTTACTATTAGGTTTTTTTATCATATTGGAGTACAAGATGTATATAGATCGATTACATATGAAGTTGAAACACTAAAAGGGACTCAAAAATTGCATAGAATTAAAACAAAGGATTACCGAAATGTGTTTGCATTTGATAAAAGAAAATATTCTTGTTTTTTTCTTGTTTGCATAGAGGTCACACAATCGGGGAAAATTTTAAGAACCCCCTCTAAATTTATAAATATAATAAATGGGCGAATCTCCATGGTATATAGGAAAAATGGAAGGCGATTTTATCAATAATATAATATGTATATATAATTTTTTGGTGAATCTCTCACCAGGCATGGCGAATATTTTACTCAATTATAAAATCTTGTAAGATCTTGGCGAGTCTTTCACTAAATAATAAAACTTTGTAAAGTCCTAGTGAATCTTAGCATAGGCTACATGCTGGTTTAATTCCCCCATTTAAATAGACCACATTCCAGGTGAATACCATGGGTCACTACCATGTGCCATTTTGGTGAATACCATGGGTCAATACCATGTGCCATTTTTATTTTTATTAATTCTAATATTAGGGTTAATAATGGTTTTTTGCATGGTATTAATAACAATATAGTCCATGGTATTTGTCCCATAGTATTTTGGCCATAGGTTTCACCTAAATATAACCCATTTTTTGAGTGTTCGTAAATATAAGGTGACTTATGGAGTAAATATAAAAAAATGTTTTATTTGTTTACCATACCTCTCGTTTATTTATATTTTTATTAATTTACCATACCTCTTTTACAAATATGGTATTTGGCCCATAGGATTCACTTAAATAAAGCCTATTTCTTGAGCCTTCATAAATAGAATGAGGGTTATGGACTAAATATAAAAAGAGGTTTTATTTATTTACGATACGTGTAGTTTATTTATATTTTTATTTATTTACCATACCTTTTGAGTAAGTATAAAAAGACATTTTATTTATTTACCATACCTCCACTTTACTTATATTTTTATTTGTTTACACCCTTACATGTATATAAGGTGACTTATGGAGTAAATATAAAAAATGTTTTATTCATTTACCATACCTCTCATTTATTTACATTTTTATTAATTTACCATACCTCTTTTATAAATATGGTATTTGGCCCATAGGATTCACTTAAATAAAACCTATTTTTGAAAATGGGCGAATGGATTCACTTAAATAAAACCTATTCTTGAAAATGGGTGAATGGAAGGTTGTAAGTCCTAATTTCAAGGGCTAAATTTACCTTTTTTACCCTCTCCCTTAAAATAAGGTGGGCTATTTGAGGTGATTTGTAAAAATGTACTATGATACAAAATATTCGCCCACTAAAAATTTAAAACCCCTTAATTTCACCAAAGGGCGAACATTCGCCCCTAAAATTATCCTTGCACACAATCCAATGCTGTTTGTGAAAAAATTATGGATGTAAAATCTTGGAAACATACATAACTAAAGACAAAGGGGAAATGTTAGTTGCAAGCTTCGAAGAGATGGAATCAGAGGAGACTATAGTATCGTTTGAAGGTGATCGAGTTTCTGATATTTTTAGAGAAGGTAACATTTAAATTTATTTCAAAGGATATATATATATATATATATATATATATATATATATATATATATATATATATATATATATATATATATATATATGTTTTTAAAATCATTGCGTATAAGTATCTAGATAATAATTAAAAGAGATCTAGAAATAGATAATAAAATCAATTCCATGTTGATAAAGTTAATTTCATGTTAATTATGATATAAATTTAGACTTTTTTTATTGTGCAGGAGATGTTTTTGCTGTAGTTACACCCATTAACAAGATAGACAATTTCAAGTATTATTTGATGTGGTGCACTGAATGAAAGATGAAGTTATTGGAAAACTATTATGATAACAATTTTATATATGAAAGAGGGTCTATTATACTGAAAGGTTATTTTTTCCAAGAAGCTCATCAAACTGAGAGTAATTTTTACTTTCAATACTATGAACCCAATGCCATAAGTTGTCAATATAGTCACTTGGTGTGTGCAGTGCACATAAAGTTGATAGAAGTTCAATCAAAAAAACAATTGAAAGTTAAAAAATAGAGAATGCCAAAAGATGACCATGAATGGATCATTGAGGATGACATTCCATTAGAATTTTTTTAATTGAGCTTCCCAATAATTTCTTCTCCTTGGATTCATCTTTGAGAACTTAGAGTTTAAGTACATTGTTAACCTTTCTTTTTGTGCACTCTTAAGTTGTACATTGTTAAGAATGTGATGATGTGAAAACGATGCTCATTAGGTATTGTATGGAATTACAAATTTATATGTATACTACCTATTATGTACGTGTATTGAGGATTTGATGCTACTGATATTATGTTTGCATGCACAACAAGTAATATATATGTATACCTTCTCTTGTCTTAAATGATTTCATACATGAATTCAAAATGTATTAACCTTTCTATAAATTAATGCAATTTAATGTATATAGCATATTTTATAATGAAATTTTAAGTTATGATTGTTTTAGACATCTACAACAAATTATAAGATTCATTCAAATGCAAAATGTACCATGTTTTGTAATTTGCAATTTTACTAGATTCATTTTAAATAAATTTACAAAACAACTTTAAACAAAACCTAAGAATCATCTACTAACATGATCCGAATGATTAAATGGAAAATACACCAGCTAAATTTATATTTGCTTTCATTTCTACATATTCATGAACTTAAATATGTAAAACCTTTAAAAGCATCAAACCATGCATGCATCATGCAAATTGTGGGCCATGTTTTATAATGCAATTTTATCTAGTATGTTTGTGCATTCAAACAACTTAATATTAAAAGTTAATTATCAACTGACATCCATGGTAGCCTTTATATACATGAATGCAAAATGTACATACCATATTCTATAATGCAATTTTAATTTATGATTGTCTTAGACATCTACATTAAATTATAATATTGATTCAAATGAAAAATGTGCCATGTTTTGTAATTTGCAATTTTACTATATTAATTTTAAATAAGTTGACAAAACAACTTTAAACCAAACCTAAGAATCATCTACTAACATTATAAAAATGATCATGCAAAATGTACCAACTAAATGCAAACTTACTTTCATTGCTACATATTCATGAACTTAAATATGTAAAACCTTCAAAAGCATCAAACCATGTATGCATTATGCAAATTGTGGGCCATGTTTTATAATGCAATTTTATCTAGTATGTTTGTGCATTCAAATAACTTTATATTAAAAGTTTACTATCAACTGACATCCATAGTAGCCTTTCTATACATGAATGCAAAATTTACATACCATATTTTATAATGCAATTTTTATAATTGTTTTAGATATCTACACCGAATTAAAAGATTCCTTCAAATGAAAAATGTACCGTATTTTGTAATTTGCAATTTTAATAGATTCATTTTAAATATCTTGACAAAACAACTTTAAACAAAACCTAGAATCATCTACTAACATTATAAGAATGATTGAATGCAAAATGTACCAACTAAATGCAAATTTACTTTCATTGCTACATATTCATGAACTTAAATATGTAAAACCTTTAAAATCATCAAACTATGCATGCATCATGCAAATTGTGGGCCATGTTTTATAATGAAATTTTATCTAGAATGTTTGTGCATTCAAACAACTTTATATTGCCTTTCTATACATGAATGAAAAATGGGCATACCATATTTTATAATGAAATTTTGATTTATGATTGTTTTAGAAATCTATATTTAATTATAAGATTCATTCAAATGCAGAATGTACCATGTTTTGTAAGTTGCAATTTTAATATATTCATTTTAAATAAATTGACAAAAAAACTTTAAACTAAACCTAAGAATCATCTACTAACATTAGAAGAATGATCATGCAAAATGTACCAACTAAATGCAAATTTACTTTCATTGCTACATACTCATGAACTTAAATATGTAAAACCATTAAAAGCATCAAACCATGCATGCAACATGCAAATTGTGGGCCATGTTTTATAATGAAATTTTATCTAGTAAGTTTTTGCATTCAAATAACTTTATATTAAAAGTTAACTATCAACTGACATCCATAGTAACCTTTCTATACATGAATGAAAAATGTACATACCATATTTTATAATGCAATTTTAAGTTATGATTGTTTTAGAAATCTACACCGAATTAAAAGATTCATTCAAATGCAAAATGTACCATGTTTTGTAATTTTCAATTTTAATAGATTCATTTTAAATAACAAGTGACAAAACAACTTTAAAAAAAAACTAAGAATCATTTACTAACATTATAACAATGATTATGCAAAATGTACCAACTAAATGAAAATTTATTTTTGTTGCTACATATTCCTGAACTTAAATATGTAAAACCAATTTTTAAGCATCAAACCATGCATCATGCAAATTGTTCCATGCAAAATGTAGATAAAATCCAAAATTATCATGTATTAAATCATAATAAAGAGTTCTAGATTTAAAATATGTCCAAAATTTATATCATTATAAAAGTAAATATATAGAAAAGATTGTCAAATAAAAATATGTATCAATTCATAATAAATAGTTTTACTTTAAATATGCCCAAAATTTATATCATGATAAAAGTAAATATAACATTAAAAGACTCGAAAATAAAAAGTTGCATCAATTTAGAGAATCTCGCTGAAATATATGATTTATAAACCTCCTCGTGCTCTCATCTTAATCTTGGGTTCCCTATACAACATACGTAATTGTATATACATAATATTATGTAATTTAAAATTAAATTGTAATGTTTTAAAATTAAATGAGAATGTAATAATCAAAACGAAATTATAAAAAAATTCAAAGTCCATACAATACCTCATGGTGTCCCCCTCCATTTTTCCCTTGTGGTGTTCACCATGCATTGTGCCCACATGGATAAACTGTAAAATATATATATATATATATATATATATTAAAATTTTAAAAGTGCACATGAAAATGCATAAACTAGATCAATATTAAAACAATCAAGTATCAACTTTTTCAATTTATTTAGACGATTCAATCCCTGTAACTGACTAAAGTTTCAAATTCCATACAATACCTCGTGGTTTTCCCCTTCCGTTTATCGCTCCTAGATGCCTTGTACAACACTGCATATGTATATATCAAAAATTTAAAATTGCACATGAAAATGCATAAACTCGTAATATTAAAAAAATCATTACACGACTTTTTCAAATTGTTTAGATGATGCTATCCCCATTTTCGACTACATCATTAAAGCCCCTGGAAAATGGAATCGTCTCCAGAAACCTAAAATTTGAAAAATTTAAAGCTATAAGATAAATCTATCTCAATTTTTAATGAAACTTGCACTTCAATTTATAATAAATCATAACTGAAATATTCAATACTTGTGACAATCAAATATTTGACACATCTCCTAGTAGGGAGGAAGAGGGTGGCGCTATGTCCAAAACATCAGACAGAATTAAAATCTGTTCATATTTAATTATATATACATAATTATTTATTTTAAAAATATGTCCTCACAATACCGATATAATAAAAGTAGAATAATAACTGTATCAACATGAGCTCTTAAAAAAAAACTAACATCTCTCAAAATATCTTGATTGGACCCTGAACCTAAGACCGTGAAATAATAAAAAATTTCGTTCAACAAACAAGTTAACTACAATGGTGAACATATGATACATTTTTGTTAGATTATATCTAAAAAAATTAACAAAATTTATGTGAATCGACATTAACACATACATTACAAATTACATTAAAACATCCACCCTAAGCATTAACACATACCGATCCCACAACCTCTTCCCCATGAACAATGAGGTCTTGCCAACCATTACGAGAACCCTTTGCATATGATTTAAGCTCCTCAATATTCATATTATCTATCTCCTCATCTATTTTATATACAAAATTAGCACATGCATTAGTTCATTCTCTTTGTCTATTTAGACTGATATCAATTCTAGTCAATGCACTCTGGATGTTGTCTATAATGGCATCCCTTCTTTCTTGACCAATTTGAGAAGTGGAATCCATCTCTAAACGCAAAGATACTAGAGGACAAGGTTGGCGTACCAAAGATGGCAAAGGAAGAGGAAATTTAGCATCATGTAATATGCCCTTAAGATCATATAACTGACCTCTCGCAGTACCATAATATTCATATGGAAGGTCATTATGATCGGGTTTCATACCCAAAAAGAATTCTGCATAAAATAAATTTTTTCAAAATAAATTGAAACCTCGTCATTCCATGGAAGCTTTCCATACACTGCAATGAACCTATCATCCAAATGGCTAGCTATATCAGGGTGCTTGAAATATTGCACATTGAGCATTTTTCTGTTTAGCCCTTCTTTGAAATTAAAGATAGATTTTGAATTTTCTTTTGTAACCCTTTTACTAAAGTCGGCCCATTACTGCTTCTTTTCTATGCCTCATGATACCTATAAAGAAATTTGTGGTTGGCCCAAGCTTCTCGTAAATATAAAGAAATGAGCTTAGAGAGTGCACAACTATTTCTAAGCTTTCTTGACTCTCTGCAGGGAGCTCCAAACTCCCAAGATCTTTCCTCAATTTTTAATAATGAATTTTACACCTTTGTAATGTACATTGTTGGAGGTTTGTCTCCTAAGAAAGCTCATCAGGAATATTAGATGGGTAAGTGGTAATTGGAGTATGGCCTTCTTTTTGAATTTCTCGGCTTCTCTTACGTTTTCTTGGAGCAACATTTTCACCTCTACATCAATATATAAAATTACATAAATATAAACACATGTGAACAAATGTATTGATACACATGCAAGATAGACATGTACATGCATATGTACATATAATTCATTTACATGTACAAATTTGTTTTAACATATTTTTTAATGTAATTTACCAAAATGATGACGATCATGATGATCTGATTGAGATTTATGACCACCTAGAGAATGTTGGCAACCATGAGATTGATGACCACCCGGAGAATGTTGACCAACCTGATATTGATGAGCACCCAGAGAATTTTGACCACCCTAAGATTGATGACCACCCGGAGAACGTTGACCACCCTGATATTGATGACCACCCAGAGAATGTTGACCACCCTGAGATTGTTGACCACCCTCACACGATGACATAGTGAACTAAGCTTCTAAAGAAAGTAGAAAATCAATTCAATATATATGTTTACATACATATGATTCTACCTGTTTATCATTTAAGTAAACACACACACACACACACACACACAGATATATATATATATATATATATATATATATATATATATATATATATATATATATATATATATATATATATCATGATGTGAACGATGACCCTCCATTGATTGAGTAGATAGTATTTTCGACCTAGTTTGAGATGCTCCTAAAAAAATGAAATTCATTATAAATTAATTTAAAGGTAAATTGATAAAAAAATAAATTCCATATGTATACATGTACATATGATTATATTCAAATATCATTTAAAAACTTTCACATAAACATATATATACCACGATCATGATGGACCTCCCCTGATTCATTTGATATTTTGTTTGATCCATGACCTTGACCTCCCCCTCTAGTTGGTTCATGAGAATCTATTGATGCTCGCCTTGAAGAATCATGTGGAAAATTCTCATCCATGATATATATATATATATATATATATATATATATATATATATATATATTATATATATATATATATATATATATATATATATATATATATATATATATATATATATATATATATATATATATATATATATATATATATGAATGATATTTAAAAATTCATCTCATGCATTTACAATTCTTTTTAAAATTTCTATTAAAAAGATCAAGAATTCAGAAAATGGTTGTAACCCTTGAAGTTACCTCATGCATTTAAAAATATTGAAATTTCTATTTAAAAATATTAAGCATCCATAAGATTGATGTAACCCTTGAAGTTACCTCATGCATTTAATTGATTTAACCCTTGAAATTACATCATGCATTTTAAAATCTTAAAATTTCTATTTAAAAACATTGAATTAATTCAAAAAATAAATGTAATAATCTGAAGCACTTCATTTAAAATATACTCAAGATTAAAAACACAAATGTTGAAGCATGAACATTTTGAAAATTAAATACAAAATTTTATAAAACATGTCAAGTTCACCAAGTTTCTCTTACATAGTTGGGGCACACTTGTTATAAAATCGAAAAAAAACACATGGTTATTAAAAATGACACATTTATAACTAAAAAACACACACATATCAAATATATCTTACAATGTCCGTCAATACATATTGATGGAGAAATTCTTAACACTAATTCATCTTTCACACACAAATCTTGAATTGGCATTGCCCTATACAATAAATCACTAGACATCCTATTAACATTTGCACAATGTCTTATGCTAAATGATTGAAATTGACTAACAATATTTTTTGTTTCTCCATACAGTTGTTTTAACCTCTCCTTTTTAGTTTGGTGCACGCCTTTCATCTGGTTGCACATAAGTTCGAAATTGGTGAAGATTACAATTCCAATGGATCCATACTCCCTAGTTGTTCCTAAGCCGTCTATCAATGCAATATAATATGCTTCATTGTTTGGTGTTCTTCTAGGTACATTCCTTTTCCTTTGGAGGACTTTATTCACCACAATATTGCATAGCATATAAGTAATCACTGCCTGCCCTGGTTTGGGATAACAAGAAACTTCTATGCATAATGTCCATTTTTCAACCATGTTTAATGGGTTTTCTGATCCCTGTAAAAAAACAAATTCAATAAAATGAATTTAATATATTTATACCTATTGTGATTGAATAATGGAATGATAATAAATAAAATGCCTTAGTTTATGGGAGAATGATAATAAATAAATACCTATTTTGATTGAATAATGGAATACTACAAGGATTTATCCTAGTTTCAGGATCATCTTCTATGTTCTCCTTCGGAATTTATACATGTGATTGATGGTTTTATCAAGCAATTATAAATTATGATATTAGCAATTTATTGATTTTAGGAATTGGGTCTATATAAAATCACTTTTTAAATGCATGGCCAAGCATTTGTCCACTTTCAAACCGATGGTAACATTCAATATCCCTATCAATATCACATCACTTGAATAATGATATCAAGATTTAATTCGGAATCCATGACTCAAAATCAAAAGCGGAAAATGAAGAGATTTTAAAAGTATGCATACCTTGGATGAAGTGAGAAAACAAAGGGCATATGAGATTACCTCATGATAAGTTGGGAAAAGCTTTGACCTAGTACTATAACTAGGTATAGGAAATTACCTTATGATTAGTTGGAGAAGGTTCATGGATATTGGATCAACTTAATCTAGATGGTGTAAATATTTTGATTTAATGTATAAAGATCAAGTGATATTCTATTTTTCATGGAATTTACATGATTATATTTTTGATAAGATGTTGATGTTTTGTCATTTAAATTATATTTTTGAATGTAGAAATATATTAAGCGTATTGAAAAACTCTACGACATAGATTTAATAACTTAAAATTATAAATATCCAAATTTCTATCCATATTAACCCAATATTCACTTAAAAATGGGCTAGGAAAAGCCTAAAAAGGTCACCTGGTTAAAGTAATACAAACATAAATATGATATTGTATCATCACAAAGTCCAAGAAATTTAATAAATCTGATATTGTATCATCACAAATGGAAGGAATTTAATGTGTGAACAAAACATTTAGTGAAGGGTTAGGTTGTGCAAAATATCACTATTTAGACAAATTTGTCAGAAGGCTAGGTAGCAGGAAAGGTTGTTTCTACTTTCGTTGGATGGTTGGAGAAATGCAAGAGGAAAACAACTAGAGATCACTAATTCAACTCAACTACAAATATCTAATTCATTCAACTTAGTTTAAACTCAACTGAAGGTTGAAAGTATTTACTAATTTATTTTTATGTTCATTCCATAGATACAAATATTTCTAATTCAACTTAGCTTCAAATCACCCAAGTTTGAAAGTATTTCTTAATTTATTTTTATTTTCATTCTTGGAAATTTAACACTTATTCTTTCTTGTTATAAAATTTGCTTATTAAAGCTATAATATATGTTTATTTATATGCCATACATGGGTCTATTTATATGCTTCTTTAAAAACTAGAGTTAACAAAGGAAAATAAAATAAAATGAAAAATGATAGACCGATTTTATTCTAGTAAATTTAACACTTATATTGCATTGTTATAAAATTTGCTTACTAAAACTATAATACATGTTGTTTATTTATATGGCCTAAATGGGTCTATTTATATGTTTATTTAAAAATATAGTTAACAAAGAGGAAAAAAAATTAAAATGAAATTGATAGACTTGCCTTCCTTATTAAGGACATTTTCGAGCTCAGACAACGTAGACCTTTTCATCTTGTTTATTCATTTCATAGGAGGGAAGGCACAAAGCTTAGAGATAGGTCTGCACTAGTTTGGCTTACCTCCTGGCCAGAAGAAAGAAAGGAAGTAGAGGCACTCCCATCCAACCATTCACAGACGGTAATGACTAATCTGAGCCATAAATTTTCCATTAATATAATCTACTAGCAATTTCCCCAAAAGGTGCAAAGAGAGGCCGATAGGAGTGCTAACTTGAAAGAATTGCATTTTGGTTTGAAATAATAATTGTTATATTAAATTTAGATTGTTTAGTGTATTTGTACTTTTTTTTTTTAAATTTATAATTTGCAATAATATACATCATGAACCGAGTCAACGCCCATTAGATTTTTAGTAAACTTGATTGAAAATTCTGAAAATATTTTGAAATCTAATATACAAATTACAAGACATAGATTAAATGGTCAATTTTCAAAATATTTCCAAATTCATGTGACTCATATCTATTCATATGTATGTATTCTATATGAGTAGATCTAATAAAAGTTTAGAAGCTATGTTCTTTTTATAATAAAATAATATTTATATCTCTATAAATTTAGTGAAGCACAACTCACTTAGCGAAGCCAAATGCGGTTAGAGATATGGTCTCACTTTTAAGTTTTTAATTAGGGTGATATTAATGTAGTTATATTGGCACATGTTTGATACTAATGAAAACAATAGCTTCAGTGGTTGTACAAGGAAATGATATGCTCGTAAATCTGTAGGACGAAAGTGAGATCACCATTCTTCTCTTTGCAGATGTGTTGCTTTAGTTTCTGTTTTTTAAATTGCATTTTGTTTGGGTGTTTTGCAGAAATATATTTACAGATTTGTAGTTACCAGTTAGAGGCACATTCCTATAATACACTAGGAGCACCTGATGGGATTGGGATGGGTTGATGGATGAGCCCTCACCTTAGACCTTGGAGAATCGGCATGCTTACCATATCTCTCTAACTTGATCTTGCCAACAAAATAAATGTTTTCTAACCATGGAATTTCCAAGTTTTGTGATTGTGTATTCACAATTTGAAGGGAAAAGTTATACTTAAACCTTTATTGGGAAAACGATCAACCCCCGTATTATATATAAATACAAGAACTTAGTAAACAAGTAATATACACTACAAACCCTATTTGTTTGACTAGGACTTGAATAAATCCCTCCCCGCCCACCCCCATGGCCTAACATGACTGAGTGAAACAATTTGATGTAAACAACAACAAACATAGGCTTGACCTGAATTAGGCTAACTAGGGAATTTGATCATGCCTTTGGAACTAATTATAATCCATCAAATTGTTAACATTTGAATTGGTTTTTTTTAAGTTGCGCCCTGTTATAAAATAACATTCCCAATATTCTGCATTGTATTATTTATAGCTAAAGTAAGTTCATTTGTTGATTCTATTATATGACCCACCAATGGGTCATTAGTATAGCTCTATATTTACTTCTATGCCACAATTGCTGCTATTATAATTTTGTGCTTGTAAAGAACTGTGTTTGGCTTCTTTCTTTCTTTCCTGTGGGAATTTCCAGACTTCCCTGGAACTGGGTTGGACCCTTAAATTTCTTGTAATTAGTAGCCATATTCCTTACATGCAAAATTACCCTACTTGGTTCCAAGTGTTTTGGCTTGTGGCCGCTTGTAGTTAAATTAATCATTTTATTTTTAACTATTCTGCTGTATTGAAACCCTTAAGGTTACCTTGAATATTTGTTTCTCAACGTGGATTTATCAATACAGTTTATACTATGGGTTCTTTAACTACACCTAGTACTGGTTTTGAACAAAGAACATTTGTTTTATATATAAATGTGTTGGTCCTAAACATTTCATTGTATTGCATATATATTTTGTTGGCAGTGGCTTTGCAGCTATTTATTAATTAGACATATTTATTTAGATTTATAAAATTGCTAGCATTTAGTGGCTATGCATAAACTCTAGCTTGGGCTTACTATACAAGTTCTGAAGAGGTTTCTTTCAGGTTACAGTTAACTTTTTGCTAATGGGTGAATTTGAATTCCAAATTTTGTCTTTTGTTCAATGGCTTACTTTTGAAAATTAAATGTGGAAATCTATGATCTTGTTGGCTCTCGTCATTTACTTGTAGAATATTATTTACTCATTTTTCAGTGAAGGGGTATTCTGGATTCCTTTCTTGGACCTGTCCTTCATTGTAGGAAGTGCTCCCTAATAGTTATATATATATATATATATATATATTGCTCTAAAACTACTCCTAATGGTCGAGTCTTTTGTTGGTCTTTAAACTTGTAAAGACATGTACCATATGTAATCTTTTATCGTATAAATGAAGGCTCCACTCTTAGTTGACAAAAAAAAAAATTCTCTTCTCTTTAGGAGTGTCTTCTTATCTATTATTTACCACTGTAAATTCTATACTCAAATGTTCGAAAATTAAGTGGAACCTGTTCTTTTTGTAGGGCCTGCTTCAGATCTTCATAAAGTGCCTAAATTTAGGTACATAATCAACAGAAATTTAGACTATTCCACCAAGGGTTTTCCTTTACCTTTACATATTGGAACTAAACTGATTCCAAAATATTAACCCTTTTTTTTATTCCTTATCCAAATCTTTAACTACGTTCTTATTTCATACTCTTGCCAAAATTCATGAAATCGTCATAATAGGTTACTACTACGAGTTGAAACTTTCTATACACTTTTACTATTTTAAAATAATAGTTCTATTATGAAACATGTCAATATAGACCACAGTTCTGTCCTAGAAAATTAGAAATAAGAGTACTTATCTGTTAAGTTGAACTATTGACGACATTCTTTGGTTCCATATCATCATCTATACTAATTATCTCAATAATAATATTAAATATCCACTACCCACATAGGCTGACACCAAAATAATCTTTTACATAATCATGCACATGAAAATTATACCATTTCCTTTCAGCCAGACATTATAAAAAAATGGTAGTGCTCGGCATAATGAACACTAACAACACAGGTAAGCAGAGCTCCTTAACACAAAAATTTCAGAAAAATAAAATGGGAGTGAGGGTGAATTAAGATCAAGTACCCAGGATCATTGTAGAAAATAGTGGTTGAGATTGTTATAGAAAAAAGTGGGCATCCGATGGATGCACCCAACCTAGGGGCTAGCTAAAATAGTAGTGCTCGACACAATGAACACTAAAAAAAAGAAAAACATAGCTTCTTAATGCAATAAAAATAGTAGTTTTCGGCACAATGAACACTAACAATGCAGAGAAACATCTTAACACAAAAATTTCAAAAAGGAAAATGGGTGTGAGGGTGAATTAAGAGCATGTACCCGGGATCGTTGCCGAAAATAGTAGTCAGGGTCGTTGCAGAAAACAGTGGGTGTCTGATGGATGCACCCAACTGATGGGCCAACACAATGAACACTAAAAATACATAACATTTTCGACAACGTCAGTGCTCTCATATATATAGACACTTTTTCAGCCGAATATATAGTTCAACCGAATTATTTGTTTGGCCGAAATAAATAGTTTCGTCAAATTATTTTTTTTTGCCGATTTTTCAAATGTGACAAAAAATCCATTTAACGGCTGTCATTAATCTAAACGAACAATAGTTCGACCAAATAAATATAGAAAATTCGGCTGAAGAAAACTTTGGTTCGGCTGAAAAATTGGGATTGTGAATTTTTTGGGGGCATTTCTCATAAAAGTGTAACCCAGCTTCATGTTTTCACCTTAATAACATCTACATTAAATTCATACTTGTGAGTTGAAAACAATTTAAAAATTGAAGACAATTTGAAGACATAAACACATAAAGTTTAAAGATAATTTAAAAAATGCCAGAGGGGTACCTAAAATAGGTGAAGAAGGTCCGCTAGAGGTAGCATGATCATCAACAAAGATAGAAACATTGCCTTTGACACTCTAACTAGCGTCAGAGCTAGGATCTATGAGTGGAATGTGCACTCTAGGTGGGCAACATGATTTATCGCGGGCCTAACCACATATAACAGATCCCCTCGTACTGGGCCTGCAATTGGGGCACAGATATGGGATGTATCTACATATTACATATAATACATATAAAATAATCCAAGATTTTTTTTTGACTAAACTATTACATATAATACATATTAACTAATCCAAGAAAAAGATGTACCAAGATCGAGAGGTGGTACCGAGATTCAGATTAGCATCCAAAATTACAAGAAAGACATAACGGTGGATAAGGCCTTGATAATTGCTCTACCTACAATAGTGTTGGGTTGCCTCAAGTTTGTCTCTGGTGGAAACACCCTATTGGGAGGGCATACGCTTGGGCAGGCTGTTGAGCATAAGGTCTCATGGGAGCTCTCATTGCCAAAGGGGAGGAGTTGTTCACGACTACATAATATCAATGGATTTAGTGGTTCCAGCGTGCTAGTAGGAAGGGTATGCAAAGGTCATTATGCTCAGGAAAGTAGGTCCCGATCTCAATGCAAACAATTTTACATGGTTAGTGCCCTGATCTCACATGCATGAATATGGACTTTATTTCAAAAAGTAAATAGGTACAGGGAAAACCTGATGAGAGTTGATGCTGCAGACCCACTGGCTGAAGATATAGGCAGTGCATGAATAAAGCCTCTTTGAATCGTCAATATCAGAGTTTCATATGTATATTTAGCGAATGGTAGGGGTTCTGAACATCCAAACCTCTGCATCTATCCAGAGGGGACATCATAGGTTTGTTTTTCATAGATTTTAATAGAAATATATGCGATCTTGAGAAGCCCGTGCACACAACCATTTGTGAAGTGAATATTATCGAAGGATTGGTATCAATGGTGGAAACAAATGAGGACAATGTCCTTGGGAGTTTAAATAACAAGGATGCATTTGGTTTCAGAGTTAACCATTGGGAAATAGCTGTTAAAAGTTAGTTGAATAAATTTATTATTATTTTGTTGTGTTTTATTTTAGTTTATTAATATTTTAATTGAAGTAATATTAAACTCAAATTAGTTAGATTAATTTAATAATAATATAATAAGAATTTAATATTTGTAAATATATAATTAAAAATAAGTTTAATATGGTTATTATTAAAAAATAAATAATACTCAACAATAATATTTAAATATTATTATATTAAAATATTGGATAATATTTTAATGGGGAGGTCAAAGCGGATATATATTGCAATATAAAAGTAAAAATAATAAAATAATAAATTATTATATATATATATATATATAGTAAAAAAAAAATTACGAAAAGAAGGTAGGGATCCAAATTCTACTTAACTTGCAACCATCGTCCATGTTAAGATTAATAGCACACTTTTCAATTTCAATATGTTCTCAAAGCTTCCTATGATGAAAGTGATCAACCCTGGTGATGACCTGAGAATCCTCGATGCAGACATGGTGATTGGATTTCACTACATGTTCAGCTAAAAATGAAGAACGAGAGCGATTGTGCTTAATATCTGTTACATGTTCTTGGATTCTTTCGTTAATGGAGCAACCATTTTCCCCAATGTAGGGAATCCCACAAGAACATGGGATCGAGTAGACCACTTTCACGTCATTAGGGTTTACAGATTCTTTGACGGATCTAAGAGAATTTCTAATGGTATTAAGGGGTTTGAAGGTAGAAGAAAATTTGTTCTTTTTGAGAATATGAGAGATCTTATCGGTGATCCCCTATATAAAGGGAAGATGAACACTGAAGATTGTATCGTCATGAGAAGGTTTAATCTTTAATTCTTTACTGGCTCTTTGAAAAGCTTTGAGGCCTTGTTGCTTGCTATAGTTGTTATTAAAAAAGAAAAAATAGAAGATGAGATTTTTCCTTTTCTAAGTGATTCTCATAAGAAATTCTTAGAGCACGGGTCACGAGGGTGTTGAGAACCCCAAGTTTTTGTGCCATAAAATAATGAGAACTGGCATGAAGATATTGTTCTGTGTGCATTTTTTTGTGAAACACCTAGTAAGAGACATAAACATCATCCATTATAGAGAGGAGAATATCAAGAAAAGGGAGGCATCCATCTACCTTGATTTCCAATTTGAATTTGATGGAGTCAAATTGGGAAATAAGATGGTTGAGGAACAAATTTAACCAAATGACACAAGTATCATTAACAAACCTCTTCCATCGCTTGGGGCAGAGATGAGTAGAGGTTAAAGATTTGGTCTCAAAATCTTCCATGAATAAGTTGGAAGCTATAGGGGAAAGAGTACAACCCATCGCAACCCCACAAGTTTGTTCATAGAACTCACCCTGGAAGCTAAAAAATGTAGAGGTGAGGCATATACCAACCAATTTGGCTCTGTCATCATCCGTAGTACGATTAATGACATCGATGGCTTCTTGAATAGGGATATTAGTATAAAGGGAAACAACATCAAAGCTTACTAACAGATCCCTAGGCTTAGCCTTATATCCTTCAACTCTTTAACAAAGGAAGTAGAGTCTTTAACAAAGGAATCAGTGCGACCAACAAGAGGTTTGAGCTTTTGAGCTAGGAATTTAGCAAGAAGATAATTGGGCCCACCTATTGTGTTAACAATAGGTCTCAGGGGGATCCCATCCTTATGAATCTTCAGAAGGCCATAAATTCTGGGGGTGAGAGGGTTTCTTTCGATAAGATTTTTGCTAAGATGATTAAGAGCATTATTAGATTTTATGGTGAAAGCAACTCCTTTATAAATTTTTTTAATAGGATTCTTATTAAGCTTAATGTAACAACCACTGTTATAGAGATGGTCATTCATTTTGTTCACATTGTGGGGCTTTATCTAAAATAACAACTGCCCCACCTTTATCCGCTCTTAGGATAGCAACGTGAGGGTTACCCCTTAGGGCTTTAAGGGCAAGAAACTCATTTTTGCTAATGTTGCTTTTAGGAGGCTTTGTCTTCCTAAGCACGATAGCACAGTCTTGCCTAATAATGAACTAATTAATTAATATTGGATTAATTAATAAATTAATCAATTAGTTAGTTAATTAATTAATTATAATTGCAAATAATACTTGGTGTGTTGTCACCATTGCTAGCTGAGTTTAATTAATAGTTAAATATAATTAATTATTTATAAATAATAATTAATAAGTTTCTGTATTTAGGCTTTTGTGATCCATAACGAATTAAGCAAAGTCTTTTGGTATAAATCACATAAGAGAAATTTTTGGCCGATGCATTTCGAACCAACAAGTGTGGTTCATCATGAGGACCAGATGATGAACTGCACTTGTTGGTTTGAAGCGCGTCAACCAAAAATTTCTCTTATGTGATTTTCACCGAAAGACTTTGCTTAATTAATAAGTTTAATAAAATAAGTCTAAGTTTAAGTTTAATTAGCTGTAAAAAATTAATTGATTAATAATTAATAATTAATAAATTTATAATAAATAATAAATCATAATTTATAATTGATTATTAAAAATTTGTTAATAACAATAAATAATTATAAGTAATAATTAAAAATGATAATAAATTGAT
Source organism: Pinus tabuliformis (assembly GCA_031772625.1). NCBI lineage: Eukaryota > Viridiplantae > Streptophyta > Pinopsida > Pinales > Pinaceae > Pinus > Pinus tabuliformis. Next base: position 510,613,990 of record CM062807.1, read on the forward strand.
AATTAATAATTAGGTCTTAATTAATAAATAGTTGATAATTAATTCTTATAAATAATAATGAATCATTATTAAAAATAGTTAATGGTTATTAATAATAATTAATGATTAATTAATTAATAATTCAATAATGAAATAATAATTGTTAAAAAATGAATTAATAATTGATAATTAATAGTAATTAATTTTTAATAATAAAAATAAAAATAATAATGATTAATTCTTCAAAATCTTATTTCTGTGATCAAAGAGCAGGGAAAGAAGTGTTCCAAGATCGCTATAGTTGGGCTGGCTTAATAAATCAAGAAGATTGGAGGTGTGGCTGATGATAGGGAATTGAGAGTGGATGTGGGCGAGAGTCGGGCAATCTAAAAGGGAGTGCTTTTCATCTTCCACCTTCTTAGTATAAAAAATTTGACAAATTCTATCGTCCCAGGGAGTCTTGGGAGTAGACCACTGCCTGGTCTCACTTCGAAGCTCATGAGAGTTAGTTCTAATCCGAGCAATGTTCATTTTCTTCTTAGTGCTAGACAACACAAAGAGATAATTATGGTTTTCGAGGGTGGGGTTTATCACCTACTTATAGTACCTTAGCTTCCTTTTACCCTCCATCTCCTTAGCATCCGACATCTTTTCCTTAAAACTGGAGGTAATAGTATCTTTGATACTGTCCTTGCTTCCCATGATGATCTCCTCCTTAATCCTCCAATGGTTGATCCAAGACTGAGCATCCTGATGCCGTGCGCACTTGAGGCTTAGGTGGGGGTTTTGAATAAAGTTAGAAGAAAATTTTTGGAGCCTCTTGGATTCCATAATTTGAAGCTTCTTCTTATGCATCAGATATCTAAACATAGCCGCACTTTCAATGGGGCACAACCCATCTTCGGTCAAGAGGGTAGGATAGGGATTATTAACCTTGATCTTGAGGTTATAGGTTATGATTTTTTTTGGATCATCTCCATCTTTCTCCATGACTCCCTAGATATACTGAACCCCCAAACTTCACATACATATAAGATAATAGGGGTGATGAGAGTTTAAAAAAGGAACCTTTTTTTACTCCAAATGTAAAGATCAACTGACTTATAATTGTTTTCAATCTCATAATAAGCTTTCCAACCTCCGATAATTCATTTACCGATGCTATAATTCCAATTGCGATGATGAGGAAAGTCAATACCCAAATATTTATAAGAATAAACTGCTAAAGGCAATGGTTATCATAGACGAAACTACCATGGGTGATCTTTTTGGATTTAATGATCATGACTTTAATCTCGTCGGTATTAACTGTCATACCCATCTTGGAGCAGTATTCATGAAGAGTCTTAAGTTTCTTGTTTAGGTCATCATGGCTCCTTGCAAGAAGAATGATATCATCAGCATAACGGAGAAGAGTAATGATAATATCAGCGAGCTTGGTGCCTTTGCAGCCCACAGTTTCCAAACACTCTAGTTTATTGATGTAAATAACAATAATTGTTAATAATAATTAATAGTTAATAATTAATTGTTATTAATAATAATTAACCATGGTCAAATATGGTCAACAATGGTCAATGATGGTAAATCATGTTTATTTTAGGGTTTATGATATTTATCTTAGGGTTTATATACCTTGGGTTTATAATATTAAACCCAAGGGTTTAATATTATTTCCTTGGGTTTTTAGTATTAATCCCTTGCATTTATTAGTCCCTTGGGTTTATAATATCAATCCTTTGGGTTTATTAATGTAAGGGTTTATCCCTTGGGTTTAATATTACTCCCTTGGGTTTATAATATTAATCTGTTGGGTTTATTAATCTAAGGGTTCATTTTCATAGGGTGTAATATTATTCATAGGGTCTAAAATATAAATCCTTGGGTTTAATATAAATCCCTTAGGTTTATAATCAAAGTCAACCATGGTCCAACGTGACATTGTGACAAATATTTTATCAATGTAAAAATCATCCATGGTCCAACATCATGATGTGATAAAGATTATCTCAAAATGCAAATCATTCATGCTCAAGATGATCAACCATGGTGCAACGTTGCTTTGTGACAAAAATTATCTCAATATGAAAAGGAACCATGGTCAACCACTATCAACCACACTTATTTTAGGGTTTATAATATTTATATTAGGGTTTATATAACTTGTGTTTATAATATTAATCCCTTGCGATTAATATTATTCTCCTGGGTTTATAATATCTTGAGTTTTTAGAATTGATCCCTTATGTTTATTATTCCCTTGGATTTATTATATCAATCATTTGGGTTTATTAATATAAGGGTTCATATTTCTAGGGTATAATATTATTCATAGGGTTTATAATATTAATATTAGGGTTTAATATAAATCCCTTCAATTTATAATCATGGTCAACCATGGTCAACAATGGATTGATGTCAAATTATCGCAAAAATTTTCTCAATATGAAAATCAATCATGGTCAACCATGGTCCAATGTCGCATTGTTACAAATATTGTCTCAGTATGAAAATCAACGAAGGTAAAAAATGGTCAACCATGTTTGTTTTGGGGTTTTTATACCTTGGGTTTATAATATTTATCCTTTGGGTTTAATATTATTCCCTTGGGTTTATTATTCCGTTGGGGGATATAATATGAATCCATTGGGTTTATTAATATAAGATTTCATATTCCTAGGGTATAATATTATTCATAGGGTTTATAATATTAATATTTGGGTTTAATATAAATCCATTAGGCTTATAATAATGGTGAACCATGGTCGAACATCGCATTCTGATAAATATTTTCTAAATATGAAAATCAACCAATGTCGCATTGTGACAAGGATTGCCTCAATATGAAAATCAACCATGTTCAACCATGTTCCAAGGTCACATTGTGACAAATATTATATCAGTATGGAAAATCAACCATGGTCAACAATGTTCAAGAACCATGGTCACATTGTGACAAAGATTGTATCTTGGTCCAACGTCACATTGTCACAACCATGGTCCAATATCGCATTGTGACAAAGATTGACTCAATATGAAAATCAATCATGGCCAACCATTGTCCAATGGCACACTCTCACAAATGCTGTGTTAATATGAAAATCAATCATGGTCAACCATATTCCAATGTCGCAATGTGAGAAAGATTGTGTCGATATGAAAATCAACCATGGTCAACCATGTTATTTTAGGGTTTATAATATTTATCTTAGGGTTTATATATCTTGCATTTATAATATTAATCCCTTGGGTTTACAATCATCGTCAACCATGGTCAACGATGGTCCGATGTCACATTATCGCAAAGATTGTCTCAACATTAAAAGCAACCATGGTCCAACGTCCCATTGTGACAAAGATTGTCTCATTATGAAAATCAATGATGGTAAAACATGGTCAACCATGTTTATTTTAGGGTTTTTATACCTTGGTTTTATAATATTTATCCTTTGGATTTAATATTATTCCCTTGGGTTTATAATCAGTTAGGTTTTTAGTATTAATCCCTTGGGTTTATAATATCAAATCCTTAGTTTTATTAATCTAAGGGTTCATATTCCCATGGTATAATATTATTCATAGGGTTTATAAAATTAATATTTTGGTTTAATATAAATCCATTAGGCTTATAATCATTGTTATCCATGGTCCAACATCACATTGTGACAAAGATTTTCTGAATATGAAAATCAACCAATATCACATTATGACAAGGATTGTCTCAATATGAAAATCAACCATACTCAACCATGTTCCAACGTCACATTGTGACAAGGATTGTCTCAATATGGAAAATCAACCATGGTCAACCATGGCCCATAACCATGGTAACATTGTGACAAATATTGTCTCCTGGTCCAATGTCACATTGTGACAACCTTGATCATCCAAGGTCAACCATGGTCCAACATTGCATTGTGACATATATTATCTCAATATGAAAATTAACCATGGCAAACCATTGCCCAATGACACATTGTCACAAATGTTGTGTCAAGATGAAAATCAATCATGGTCAACCATATTCCAATGTTGCAATGTGAGAAAGATTGTATCAATATGAAAATCAACCATGGTCAACCATGTTTAGTTTAGGGTTTATAAAATTTATCTTAGGGTTTATATACCTTGGGTTTATAATATTAATCCCTTGGGTTTAATATTATTCCCTTGGGTTTATAATATATTGGGATTTTAGAATTGATCCCTTGGGTTTATTATTCTATTTCATTTATAATATCAATCCCTAAGGTTTAGTAATCTAATGGTTCATATTCCTACGGTATAATATTATTGATTGGGTTTATAATATTAATCCTAGGGTTTAATATAAATCCCTTGGTCAACAATGGTCAACGATGGTCCAATGTAACATTGTGCCCAATATTCGCTCAATATGAAAATCAACCATGGTCAACCATTGTCCAACGTCGCATTATGACAAAAATTGTTTGAGTATGAAAATCAACTATGATAAAGCATGGTCAACATTGTTTATTTTAGCGTTTATAATATTTATCTTAGTGTTTTTATACCTTGGGTTTATAATATTTATCCCTTGGGTTTAATATTATTCCCTTGGTTTTTTAGTATTAATCCCTTGGGTTTATAATTATATCAATCTCTTGAGTTTATTATTCTAAGGGTTCATATTCCTAGGGTTTATAATATTAATCTTTGAGTTTAATATAAATCCATTGGGTTTATAATCATGGTCAGCCATGGTCTAACATCACATTGTGATAAAGATGTTCTTAATATGAAAATCAAACAATGTTGCATTGTGCCAATGATTTTCACAATATGAAAATCGAACATGGTCAACCATATTCGAACGTCACTATGTGAAAAATATTGTCTCTATATGGAAATCAACCATGGCCAATCATGGTTAGCTATAGAAAATAATCATGGTCACATTCTGAAAAATATTGTCCCTTGGTCCAACGTCACATTGTGACAACCATGGTAATCTGTGGTCCAACATTGCATTGTGACAAAGATTACTCTCAATATGAAAATCAACCATGGTAAACCATGGGCAATTATTGTCCAACATCGCATTGTGACAAATATTGTCTAAATATAAAAATCAATCATGGTCAACCATAGTCCAATGTCACATTGTGTCAAATATTATGTCAATACGAAAATCAATCATGGTCAACCTTGTTTATTTTAGAGTTTATAATATTTGTCTTAGGGTTTATATACCTTGGGTTTATGATATTTTATCCCTTGGGTTTAATATTATAAACCATCCCTTGGATTTTTAGTTTTAATCTCTTGGGGTTATTATTCCCTTGGGTTTAAAATATTTATCTTAGGGTTTATATTCCTTGGATTTATAATATTAATTCCTTGGGTTTAATATTATTTCCTTGGGTTTAATATCATTCCCTCGGGTTTATAATCACTTAGGGTTTTAGAATTAATCCCTTAAGTTTATAATAGTGATCCCTTGGTTTTATCAATCTAAGGGTTCATATTCCTAGGGTATAATATTATTCATAAGGTTTATAATATTAATCCTAGGGTTCAATATAAATCCATTAGGTTTATAATATAAGTCACTTGGGTTTTTAATATTTATCTTATGGTTTATAATATTTATCTGTTGGGTTTAATATTATTCCCTAGGTTTTTAGTTTTAATCCCTTGGGTTTATTATTCCTTTGGGTTTATAGTATTTATCTTGGGGTTTACATACATTCGGTTTATAATATTAATCCCTTGGGTTTAATATTATTCCCTTGTTTTTACAATATCTTTGGGTTTTATAATTAATCCCTTTGGTTTATAATATCAATCCTTGGCTTATCTAACTAAGGGTTCATATTCCTAGGGTATAATATTATTCATAAGGTTTATAATACTAACCTTTGGGTTTAATATAAATCCATTGGGTTTATAATATTAATATTTGGGTTTAATATAAATCCATTAGATTTATAATCATGGTCAACCATGGTCAAACGTTACATTGTGACAAAGATTCTCTCAATATGAAAATTGACAAATGTCACATTGTGACAATGATTGTCTCAATATGAAAATAAACCATGGTCAACCATGTTCGAATGTCACATTGTGACAACCATGGTAACCCATGGTCAACCATAGTCCAATGTTACGTTGTGACAAAGATTGTCTCATTATGAAAATCAGCCATGGTCAACCATGGGAAACCATTGCCCAACATTGCATTGTGACAAATGTTGTCTCAATATAAAAATCAATCATGGTCAACCATAGTCGAACACCGTATTGTGACTAAGATTATGTCAATATGAAAATCAAATTTGGTAAACCATGGTCAACCATGTTTATTTTAGGGTTTATAATATTTATCTTAGGGTTTATATACCTTGGGTTTACAATATTTATCCCTTGGGTTTAATATTATACCCTTGGGATTTTAGTTTTAATCCCTTGGGTTTATGATTTCCTTTGGTTTATAATATTTATCTTAGGGTTTGTATACCTTGGGTTTATAATATTAATCCCTTGGGTTAATAATATAAATCCCTTGGGTTTCTCAATCTAAAGGTGTTGGAAACAATGATCACTACTAAGATGGGGGGTGAATCAGTAGTGATGACCTTTATACCAATTTAAATCTTTTTCCATAATTTCAACCATCCACACATATTCACAACATTAGTTCATCAAAACGTATATGCATATATAAACTCAAAACATAATAACCTTGAGAAACAACCATAAGATATAAACAGAAGCATGCACACAAAAGAACATAAGTATTTCTGGTGGAAACCCTTTCAATAGAAAACCACCTTATTGTTGTTGTGTTGCTCAATTATTTTATTAATCTGCTTAAAAAATCATACATGGATTATATTACACCCATAAGAGGGAAGACTTGGCTTCCTCTATCGTATACTGATATCTATCAATTTAGAAATATGTTTCTCTCATATATCTATGGAAAGCTATCCACTGGAAGCTCCCACGACCAACGATCCTTGCCCAACTACCATTGTCCTGTCTAACTCCTTTTGGATGGAGAAAATTGTTCCTACTACTGAATTCACCAAATCATTGTCTATACTAAAGCCTCCATGCCTTCACTTGATCCATACGAACCATGTTTCATAAATGTTTCATACTGGGTTCTCATTTTGCTCAACATGAGCAACCCAACAACACCATCGTTCTACACACAAAATTTGAATCAAACTCTGAATCGGAGGGTTGAATTTCTTCACTTATTCTCACACCAAAATACTTCCCTCAAACACAACATAAGCTACCAATTTTTTGCCACAAACTTCACAAACATTCTAAATCTTCTTCCAAACTATATCATTGATTTCTTCTCACAAATCTCTGATATATCTCTACACAAACTATGTGAGAAGTTGTTGCATACTCTACTCACTCACAATTCTCTCACATTGGAATACTCACATACTCTCCAATCAACCAAGCAAATAGGCCTAATTCCTTCCTCTATTTATCAATTTTCTACGTTGAGTCACTTAGTAAATTCCATAGGTTATGGACCACTCAACAATACTTTTCACACACTTTATCTTTGGTTGAGATGGGCGTCTTGACCAAATCAACCACTAACTCCACTATCCAATTGATATCTTCAACCTTGATCAGGTTCTATAGGGCCCCTAAATTTTTCCAACCATATGTCGAAAAATTATGATCAATCACATCGCCACAACACCAAAATTAACTGAGAACCATGAGGAATGCGGAGTAGAACTCGTTAAAAACCTTAGTTTCTCCCACAACATAGCCTCCATGTGAGTGGAATTCCTCATTCGCTCCCATAGGCTTGGCTCCATGCGACTGGAGATTTTCAACTGCTCCCATGACTCAACGTGCATACGACTAGGGCTAAGGATGGTCAAAACTCATCCAACTCTACTCAGAAACTACTCACACTCCTTCAAGAGCTTGTCAAGCCTCTCTAGGACCTCTAGAAGTCTCTTTCACCTCTACAATACTTCATCAAGTCACTTCAATATCACCAACATCATCAAAAGTCAAACTAGGTTGACTAGGATGCCAACCAACAACCAAACTAAACATCTAAACCATCAAACTTCTCCACAACATTTCTGCCAACAGTATGCAACTCTTGAACATGTCACATGATTGGATCACATGAATGTGCACTATAACATCCATGCTTTTGAATACTCGTGCATGGGAAGCATGTATGCTAGTGATGAGTTGCGTTTGGTCTTCATAATTCCATATTTGACTCTGGATACATGCTTGCAGCTTGACCGCATTGGCCTTCATCATATTTGGAAAGTGAAGCGGGGATCCCTTATACTTCATCGTCCATGCTTGCATGTTATCAACAATATCGTTTATGTTCTTCAAGATGCGTGCTCTTCTCGCACATCGTCGTTGCCATTCTTGAGATGAACGACGTCTTTTCTGCACGATACCAAACTTGGAGTACAATGCTCACATAACTATGTCCAAGGACAATACTTCATCTAGTAGTTCCTTCTTCATTTTAGCTCGGGCAGACATTGTCACCAAGTCTCCTCCCTGCTTGGCCACCTGTAGTTCCTTCGCCATTCACTCATTCTTAGCTATGAGAAAACGAACACTTGAGCTAGTGGCTTCGACATACACTCTAGTTGCATCGGCCAAAGAAGCTGGTTGCTTATGCACATAAGTCACGATCGATTGCTCTTCAAATTGCACATGGGATGTTTGGTCCTCTGGATTCTGTACTCTTTGAGACTGCACAACCCTCTGATGAGATTCGTCAAAGGAGACGTTGTGCATCTCTACTTCCGGTTGAGACTTGCTCATCATCTGGATGCAATGAAGCAGTTGAGTCAACCTCATTGTGGTGAGGCATGAGGTCGGTATCCTGTTCCAACTCCTGGTACTTTATGTCTGCATCCAACTATTCAAGCACCTGTTCTATCTCATGAGAAAAGTCTTTCCCCTGTGATGGTTCACTATGTTTTCCTGATGTAAGCTGTTCAGATGAATCAACTACCTGTATGGGTGCTACTTCGTCTGTCTACAAATGATGCGCCCCCTGCTATGTTTGTTGCTGCTGTTCTTCCTTTTCCTATCAGCACAACTCTTCTTCTCTCTAGAGTTTCTCCCTCAACTCATGCAACTCCTTCTCTGCCTCTTCCATTCTCTTCTTATCCCTATGCCTTCGCGTGATGTGATTATAGCGCTACTACCTCTTTGCTTGAATAGCCATAGATACTTGTTGTACAAGGGGATCTACTCGAAACTTGCAGCTTTGCTCCTCCTCCATGTGGTTGACAATGTTCCTCTTCCCTTTGTCAGGCACATGTGCTTGGCTTTGCTACCTTTGTTATTGCTGCTACTGCTGCTAATGCTGGTGCTCTCCGTGATGCTGCTTCATGCTGCTATGCTAACCAATCTACGGTGAAGCCGACATATTCATTGGGTCTTGAGGAATTTTAGCAGTACCTCCATGAGTCCTCCTCGGCCCAATGACATGCCCCATGGATCTAGTTGAACTGAACTCTCGCGCAGTGGTCCTTCATAATGCAATGTGGGTCATATGGGTTAAATCTTCAGAGTTCAAAAGGATACTTCCTGGTGGGCTCCAGTATTGTAGCAATAATGCTACAACTCCTGGAGCTTCCTATCTCTAATTTTATCAACCCGGTAGTTCGTACAAACTTGGAAGCGACGGTGCTGTATGCACAAGTACTAGCTCTTGTCGCAGCTGTCACTTGGTCAGCTGGCACAAGTCCGCTACGGCTCAAGCCAACTTCTATAGGCTCACAGAAGAAGCTTTATGAATGATGGACGAAAGCTAACTTAAAGAAGACTAATCTAGTTGCAGAAAGGAACTGAAAGCCAACAAAGCATGTAAACCCTAGTAAACCCTAATTTGACTAGCTAGACCCTAACTATGCAAAATTGTGAATGAAACCACTACCAATAATGCCATTACTTGCTGTGAACTGAAATACATGCATCTAGGCTACTTGCATCTCAAAAGACATGTTTTTGTATTTTTTCATTAAGTGGTTGGATTTATTGTGATGATGCTTTTGATTAGGGTTTGGTTGTGCAGGAGCGGTTGGAATGGAAGGAAAGCATGGGCAAGGTCAGTATGGCTAGGGGAGGTCCCAGAGGGTCTCTAGCATCAGTCCACAGAATTCTACCACGTTCGGATGCTCAGCAACCGAGTTTGTAGGCTTCTACAGGAAGTCTGCAGGGGATCCTACAGGAAACTCAGGGATTTCTACAGGAAGTCTGTGCAATTCTACAGGATGTTTGACCGTGGAAGTTTTGGGAGATGGTGAAGTGTTGGAGTGGTGTGGGAGGATAAGTGAGATGGAGATGGAGTTGGTGATGGCTCAGGAGCAGAAAAATCAGATGGAGGAAGAGTGCATGCAGTGGTTTGATGGTTGGAAGGATGGGATCAACGAAAGTGTAAGTAAATGGAGCTAAGTGATTAATGGATGAGTTGGAGGGTAAATGAGTTGGACAGAGGCTGAGTAGGTGGATTGAGGAGAGATCAAGAAGAAGAAGAAGAAAGTGGAATGATATGGAGCAGCGTAAATGAAACAAATGACTTGTGTATTGCATCAACAATGAGAATTCATTAACCTATGATAACTGTGCCATTATACCTATGAACAACAATGGAAAACCAAGAAATGAAACTCGTGCATGGAAGTGAAATCTAGAAGTATGGTTCAATATCAAACGTGCATGGATGGATCTTCAACGAAAATGTCTATGTTGCAGCTTGCATGGAAGTGAGAAGAACTGCGTTTCTTTTTGGTGGTTGGTTATGGACTGCACCCCAATCCCTAACAGAGATGGCAGTGAGCCTTAACAACCTTTTGCTGGAGCTCCAATAATTTATAACTATCCTCCTATCGAACCTAAGCAACTGAAACAAATTCACCATAAACTAATCCTATCTAAGCTCATGAAAAGGACTAAATTAACAGACTGTAAATTCGAATTGCATGTTAAAGGAAAAACTCGAAGTGCTAGAACGAAATGCAAACAACATTACAACACCGAGGAGATATATTGCTCTCAGTTTGGGCCCTAACCTGAGAGCTATAGCTCCCTTAGAAACTCAGAATGAGATCAAAATCTACCTGCCTTTATTCATAAACGAAAGTCTGATGACATGCCAAAATGGCTTACAAAAAGGAATAAACACCGAGCTGTAGCTCGTACTTCCAAGTTACAAGAGCAATACAAAAGTTCAAAAAGCTCCTATCCAAGGCTACGGCTTCAGTATTTATGCAAAATGATCATCCAACAGGTGTCCTTGATTTGTGGAGCTCGACTGTCCAACTGAAGTTTAAACTGCTGATCCTGTAGGGCAGTTATAACTGCTGTTCCTGTAGAACAGTTATAACTGCTGTTCCTGTAGAACAGTTGGCTGCTTCTAAGCTCGGTGGGGAGATGGATCGGAGCTCGGAGCTATGGTGGGAATCACGAGGAAGGTCCCCAAGACCGTGGACATCCTCTCCTAAAAGCCAGCAGTGCCACCTCATTGTCTCCTTGTCTCCTTTCTCGTGGTCTTTTCTCCCTTTTAATGCCAAAAACCTGAAAGCATCATGCATTAGTCACGTAGATAGAATGCCTACCCTTCTTCCTACAAACAACACAAATAAACCAAGAAATGAATGCATAAGCAATAAAAAATGAATGGTTTGAGCAGAGCAAGTAGGCCAAATGAGCCCAAATTGTACCAAAAATTGGGGCTCATCATCACCCCCCAGCTAAACCATTTGCTCATCCTTGAGCAACTTTGCCCTGGCTCCTCGTCTTTGGCCGAGAACTAGAGCCCGGAGCATGCTTTTCCTTTCCTGTTTTTGGTGACCTTGCCTTTTCTACCGAGGGCGGCGCTTCTTCCTTGCCCGTTTTTGGCGGCCCTGCCTTCGCTGCCCCTGGTGGTGATGAAGGTGATGCTTCTTCCCCCTTTCCTATTTCCCTGAGCCGGGCTTCGGAAGGCGATTAGCCTATTTTTCGTGTCCAGGAAGTTATTTTTGGGCTCCCCTTCTCAGGGGTGGTTGATGTTTTAGAGGGGGTTCTTGCACTGGGTGAAGTAGGGACATCCCCTAAAGTGGTTTGGCTGCCGGGTGGAGGCTATGGCTTTGCCGTGGTCATCCTCTTGCTTCTCCTGGCCTCAGATGGTAGAGGGGTCTCCCTCTCTCTCTTCTCCTTCGACTTTGGGGGTGTACTGAGGGCGGCCAGCGCCGCTGCTGCCTCCTTTTCTAGAATACCAGCCTTCTCTTTCTTGCGTTTTGCTCTCTCAGAGCTCCTGGTAGAGGGCCCCTCCTTTTCAGATTTCGGGCTTCCTGTAGAAGACCCTGCTTTGCCCACTTCCGGGCCTCCTGTAGAAGATTCTTTCTTTCCCGCTTTTGGGCTTCCTGTAGGAGGCTGTTTCTCAATGACTCTCGGGCTTCTTGTAGAAGCCCCTTTTTCCAATTTCGGGCTTCCTGTAGAAGCCTTTGTCTCCGTTTTTGGGCTTCCTGTAGAAGCCTGTTTCTCAATGATTTTTGGGCTTCCTATAGAAGCCTTGGTTTTTACTTTTGGGCTTCCTGTAGAAGCATGCTTCTCAATGATATTCGGGCTTCCTGTAGAAGCCTTTGTTTTTGTTTTTGGGCTTCCTGTAGAAGCCTATTTTTGCTTTCCTGTAGACACAGGTGTCTCCACCTCCGCTTGCTTACCTGCCTGAGTTTTGCTTTTTGCTTTGGTTGCAGGTGCTGTTGAGGTACTTGGGCTGACGTGGACCACCTCAGCTTTATCCATTCTGCTCTTCATCCTCTTTTCCCTTGCTGACAAGATAGGTGTGCCACCTTTTTCTTGGTCCTCCTTTTCCTCATGCTTCTTCCTTTGTTCCTTCTTCTGTATTGTTGTCGGGGTCTCTTGGCCTTCTTCTTCCTGTTCCTCGGCCACTGCTTCTTGTTCCTCACTGCTGGAGGAACCCGTTTCTTTGATCAACATTTTAATGTCCCCATCTTTTTTCAAATTCCGGAAGGATTCCCATGAGAGGGGAACCTTATATGAATGCAATGCATCCTCCACAAGAAGCTTGATCAACCCATGGTGGGCTATCTGATTTGGTATTCCCTCTTTCAGCTTTGTAGCACACTCCATTAGAGACTGCAGGAGGTAATAAGGGATGCTCAGTTTTTGTTCTACAGGAAGGTCACTTCGGTGCCTCAACTCAGTGAGTAGCCGAAAGTGATATGCATACACGATGCTGAAACGACCTTCACAAGTAATATATTTCATGATTTGCAAACTGACTTCATTCCAAGGTGGCAACATGCTCGTTCTTCGCACTCCATTTTTGTCCTCAGAGAATTCTTCCTCAGGTGGAAAGAATTCTTTCTTTGCCTGCTGACTCAGCTTTCTCTCCTCTTTATCCCACGACAGACCCATAGGAAGTTCTGTGATCCGACTGATATGTTCTGGGGTGAGATTGAGGCTTAGACCTCTGAAGTTCACTGTGGCCAGTGTCTGAGATTTAGGCTTCAGAGCCTGCAAGAATTCTTCGGCCACTTCATCATCGTAACCCTGCAGCTTATCACAAAAAGGCATCCATTGTGCTCTGGTGAAGAGCTCTACCACTGCCGGGTTTTCCCTTAGTTTGGTTAAATCAGTGGGTTCTCGTCTTATAAACCCACCCGGCATGATGAACACGGTCGTTTTAATTAAAGGTGGAAAATGCAAAAGAGATTTGGTCTATTAAGACAGAGCATGCACATAATCCACAAAATTCAACATAGTCTACTTCACATCCTGTAAGAAGACAGCACAGGCACAACAAACAACAATTCCACCAATATTTTTATGACCCGCCTGTGGACGATGGCCTTGCCACTTTTACTAACCAGTTGCATGAAGAGTTGAGGGTTACCTCTTTAATTGGCCACCTTTTTTTTGCGTGAGGCAGCCGCTTCCCTGTAGAAGACTGCGTTCCTGTAGAGACTACGTTCCTGTAGACTGCGTTCCTGTAGACTACGTTCCTGTAGAACTGCGTTCCTGTAGAACTGCGTTCCTGTAGAACTGCATTCCTGTAGAAGCAGTGCACAATTCTCGGGGAGGACTGTAGTTGGCCCGCGCTCGAGGTGTGCTTTACAGGCGTTCTGGTAGCCAACAGCTCGGCGTATCAAAGTGCAGAGGAGATCAGAATAGCCACCCGAGTTTGAAGTGTTGGATGATAAATGCATGCACATGATCTAGCCGATTAGATTTTGAATCGGCGCAATCCGTGGCGCGGGGGATGAGCTGTCCCCGCCGGACCGTTGGGCGACGTCATCCATCATTCGCCTGCGTATTCACTTGCTGCCGCATCCATTCCCACAGATTTGCCGCCGCCTTTTCCTGTTTAACTCATGCTTCTGACGAGAGTGTTCTCACGTGCCTGCCGTTCATTCTTTTTGTCGTGGCCGCCACCCAAACATCCAATTACACTTTAACTAGCCGACGTGGCCAGTCGACTGGCCATACGGCCGCTCAACCATTCAATTTTACGCTATGCAAACAATTTCAAAGTAAAATTCATGCGATTTGATGGAAGGAAGGGTTGAGACACTTACCTGCGTGGCTGCACACGATTTTTCCAGTTCTTGGACGATGGTGAGTGGATCTACCTGCTGCATGCGACTTACACAGACCCGGAGGCTCGTGGTTACAGGCTGCCAACGATGGAGTGGATGTTTTGCTTGCATGCGCCCGCGTTTCATTTCAGATGGCGGTGCTGTGAATGGTATCCACTCGAGCAGGTTGAACTGTTACAGGATTCCCGCGAGGTGTCTTGTAACAGTCCTTTCTCCTTGGGTGCATGCTGCACAACGGAGGTGCTGGCCTTTCAATCACGTTCCCGGAGCTCTTGATGCCTGCGGTATGAGATCCCCAACATTTGTTTAACTTTGAAAATGGCTCTTTCCGCGAGAACTCATCGATCTTCTTTGTTGGTGCAGGGAACTTGGTCGCATGTCGACAAGGATGGTGGAGCAAGGTGACAGCAATGTGCAAGGGTGCCAACAGAGGCTTGCATGCATCCAAACCAATCCATAGTCGCTAAATCTCCTTTTAAGATGAATTCTGGCCGTCCAAGACTCCTACAGGAAGTTTCCTGTAGAACACAGAGCTTCCTGTAGAAAGTTCGGCCTTCCTGTAGAAAGTCTGTACTTTCCTGTAGAAAATCCGCGCCTTCTTGTAGGAAGACTGCATCTTCCTGTAGAAAGACAGCATCTTCCTGTAGAAGATCCAAACCATGATAAAATTGCACATACCTTGAAAAAACATGGGTACCCTTGGAGGAGGTGCTGGTGAGGTTCCTTGACAGCATGATAAGGACCCTTGGCTTTGAGTTGAAGGCTTCCTCTCCTCCATAGAACATCTGCAACCTGCATGCAATTTTACCATATTTTGCTGATTGTTTTTTTTTTTTTTCTCTTTTTTTTTGAAAGATAACAGGGGCGCCTCAAAGAGGTTTTCACCCGTGCCATCTGCCCTGAGCGCCTCAGAGAGGTTTTCACTCAAGGATCTTTTTCAAACCTTTTTTTTTTAATTTTTTTTATTTTTGAAAGACAATAGGGGCGCCTCAATGAGGTTTTCACCCCTACTACCTGCCTTGGGCGCCTCAGAGAGGTTTTCACCCAAGGATCTTTATTTTTTTTTCTTTTTTTTTTTCTTTTTTATCCTTCAAGGTATGCCAGAGGCAGAGGCAGAACCCTTCTCTATGACCAATACAAATTTCTCCATAGTTTTGATGAACTCTTGTCTTGAGAGAAGTCTCCTGTAGATCTTCAATCGATGCCCATTGACAAGCATGGGAATGGCTTCCTCATCAATGGTTCGAATGAGGACAGATCCATTGTCATGGCATTTCTCCACTGCATATGGTCCTAGCCATCTGGTTCTCAACTTCCCCTTGAAATCTTTGTATCTGGAGTCATACAACAAAGCCCAATCTCCCGGCTGAAATTGCTTGTCATGGAGATGTTGGTCATGCCACACCTTTCTCGGAAGTTGAACCACTTCTGAGTGAAGGAGGGCTTGCATTCGGTGCTCATCCAGGCCATTCAGCTGCAGTAGCCTTTCTTGTTGTGCATGGCTGAGATCTAGGTCCAGCTGAGCTACCATCCTTAATGTGTTGTATCCAAACTCAATGGACAACAGAGCTTTCTTCCCATAGACCAGCTCATACGGTGTGAAGCCGGTGGTGGTCTTCCAAGTGGTGTTGTAAGCCCATGTGGCTTCAACCAGGCGATCTGCCCAGTCCTTTCTGCTGCTGCTCACCACCTTAGTCAAGATCCCTTCTAATGCTCTATTGGTGACTTCCACCTGCCCATTTGCTTGAGGGTGATAAGGGGTGGAAGTCCTATGCTTGATCTTGTGATGAGCTAGGAGATCTTCAACCAGGTTGGAGGTGAACTGGCTCCCTTGATCGGTGACCAGCTCTCTTGGATAGCCAAACTTGTAGAAGATGTTTTCTCTTAGGAACTCGGCCACCTTTTCTTCTGTTACTGCTTTGATTGCTTTGGTCTCTGCCCACTTTGTCAAATAGTCAGTACACACAATGATGTAAGTCCTTTGCCTCGAAGAGGGGTTGATTGGGCCCACAAAGTCCATGCCCCATTTCTCAAATGGCTCAAGAGTCACTTGAGGTTGGAGAGGCATCTCATCCCTTTGGGTCGGTTTCCCCATTCTTTGGCATTGGTCACACTGACTGACATATCTTCTGACATCTTGATGAAGTGTGGGCCAATAGTAGCCTGCCTGCAGGATCTTGAAGGCAGTTCTCTTTGCTGCAAAATGTCCTCCACAAAGCCCATCATGACAAGTGAGGAGGATATCAAAGACTTCCTCCTCCCTTACACAACGCCTTAAGATCTGATCGGGGCCAAGCTTGAACAGATTGCCCCCGATCCAAGTAAATGAGGCACTTTTTCTGATGATTCTGCTCTTCTCTCTGGAAGATAGGTGTGGAGGGAACTGTGCTGAAACAAGATAGTTTGCTATATCAGCAAACCATGGAGAGAGTACTGAAATAGCAAACAGATGTTCATCGGGCATCTGGTCATCCACTGTTCGATCCTCATCTGCAGACAAATCCAATCTAGATAAAAAGTCAGCAACAACATTTTCTCTACCTGGTTTGTCAACAATGGTCAAATCAAACTGCTACAATAAAAGTAACCATCTAATA
Organism: Pinus tabuliformis; assembly: GCA_031772625.1. Lineage (NCBI taxonomy): Eukaryota > Viridiplantae > Streptophyta > Pinopsida > Pinales > Pinaceae > Pinus > Pinus tabuliformis. The sequence goes on from CM062807.1 coordinate 510,631,169, forward strand.
ATACGAGCATTCACATTTGGTTTATTCATTAAATATCTAATAGCAGCATGGTCAGTATGTACAAAGGTCTGGTAACCAGTAATATAATGTCGGAACTTGTTCAATGCATGGACCACAGCCAAGAATTCTTTCTCGGTTACAGTGTAATTCAGCTCAGCTTTAGACAAGTTTTTGCTAACAAAGTAAATGGCATATGGAATTGTTTGCTCAACTTGTCCTAAAGCTGCACCTATGGCTTTGTTCGAGGCATCAGTGTGGATGTGGAAAGGTAGGACCCAGTTTGGACCTCTCAGGATCGGGGCTGACACCAACTTGTCCTTTAATTCATTTAAAGCCCTCTGACAATCGTCAGTCCAATTAAACTCCACATCTTTTGCCAACAGGCCAAACAATGGCAAGGCTAGCTTGCTGAAATCTTTAATGAATCTCCGGTAGTATCCTGCTAATCCCAAGAAACTCCGGACATCCCTGACCTTTTGAGGAGGTGGAACCCTCTTGATGAGAGCAATTTTTTTAGGATCCACCTGCAATCCTTGGCAAGAAATGGTATGGCCTAGCACGGTCCCTTCAGTCATTAGGAATTCACATTTTTTAGGACTGAGGGACAAGTTCATCTCGGTGCACTTGGTTAGGACTTTTCCCAGATTGGACAATGCTTCCTGGAAGTTGGCCCCATAAGGAGTAAAGTCATCCATATAGATTTCTACTGCATCATGGACCAGCTCCGAGAAGATGCTCAAAACAGCTCTCTGAAAGGTAGCAGGAGCATTACATAGCCCAAAGGGAAGGACTCTATAGGCAAAGGTACCCCAAGGACAAGTGAAGGTGGTCTTATCTTGGTCTTCCGGGCTGATTTGGATTTGGTTGTACCCGCTAAACCCATCCAGGAAAGAGAAGAACTTCTTTCCTGCCAGTCCATCCAACACCTGATCTATGAAAGGTAGAGGGAAATGGTCCTTCTTGGTAGCTTTGTTTAGTTCTCGGTAGTCCACACAGATTCTCCATTTCCCATTTTTCTTGGGAACCAATACTAGAGGGGACACCCATTCACTATCTGAGATGGGGTAGATGAATCCGGCATCCAACAGTTTTTGCAATTCTTCCTTGACAATGTCCTTAAGGGCTGGATTCATTCTTCTCTAAGGTTGCCTAACCGGTTTACAATCCTCTTTGATGTATATATGATGGGTACAGACCGAAGGATGGACTCCTTTAATTTCCTTATAGCTCCAAGCAAAAGCATCTAAGTGATTGGCCAACAGACTACACAGCTCCTTTTCCTGGGAAGGAGATAGGGAGGAGCTGATCTTCAATGCTTTCTCAGGGCCGAACTCCACATTCTTGACTCTGGGAGTAACAGGGTTGGTTGTACAAAGATCCACTAAGGTGCTAGCTTGGGCATCCTCCACCAATTTCTCTAAGGGTAGTGCACTGGAAGGTGGATTCTGGATCAAGGTCTCGATCAAGTCATCCTCGGTTGGGGGGTCTCTTCTAGTGGTATCTAAGGTGCACAGAGGTGCTGAGTACACCTCGTCTTCCTCTCCTTCTTCCAACCAGAGTGGTAAGTCATGCTCCAAGGAGGGTTGGGCAGGAGGGTATAGGACTAGCTGCTTGGACATGGGACCATTTTTGATGGTCATGTTTCCTACACGACAACTTATGTAAGCATCTGCAGTAGCTAACCAAGGCCTTCCCAAAATGAGAGGATATCCAGTAAGTTTGGCCTTTGGTTGCAGAACCAGGAAGTCTGCAGGGTATTCCCAAGAGTCAATAGAGACCAAGACATCCTCCACAATCCCTTCGGGAGTCACGATGGAGCAATCTGCTAATTACAGTACTGTCGAGGTCTTCCTCAAGGAACCCTGAAGATTAAGCTTAAGCATGGTATCCCTGGTCATCACATTAATGGCAGCCCCCAGATCAATCAAGGTGTGAGGTATAATGGTGCCATTGATGTGAACATCTACTACAGGACTTCCAGGATCTAGGTACTTTGGGCAGATGACTTGTCCTAACATAAGGTCAGACAGTTGTCCTATGACATTGATAGTTGAGGCATCTTTCTTCCGTCTGCCTGGGTGTTTGAAACACTTCTCCTTAACCAGCTTGTTGTATATTGGCACATCCTTGATGGCTTGGAGAAGTGGTATTTTTACACACAACTGCTTGAGCTCACCCAGAAGCTCATCCTCCTCTGGGTTGGGTTGTGTGGTGGCTGTTAGTCTCTCAAGAAAGGGTGGAATAGCCTTTGGTTCACTTTCCTGTTTATCTTCCTCATCCTCTGGGGGAGGAGGTTGGCGATCTGGTAGAGTCTTTCTAGATCAAAGATTGATCTCCTAGATCTCCACAGCATAGGTAGGGCATGAGGTTTCCCCAGTGTATACCTGCTGGGCCTATCTATTGTTGGGGTTCGGGTTCGGTTGAGCAGGCATTTGAGGTTGCCTTGGAGGAGCAGGAGGTAATGGCTGAGGTTGAACTGGTGGTGGAGGCAAGATGGCAAGAGGAGTGTTGTATTGGGGCCTCCACCCCGACTGAGGTGCATTCCATTGAGGCTGTGGCTGGGCATGTGAGTGATATGAATGAGAAGTAGGTTGAGTGGGGTACTGAGGTGGATAAGACCATGGAGGAGGCATGGACCATGAAGGATGAGCAGGGGGACCCCAGGAAGGCATAGGAGTCGATTGGTTGGGGCTGTAATAAGCTTGAGATGCCCCTTGCATCCCCTGCTGATAAGGTCTAGATCCCTGCGGCCTCCTTTGGTTGAGGTAATAGAGAGGTTCAGTGGGAGCTTCTGTCCCTTGGTACATGGCTTTAAACCCAGGTAAGGTTGGACACTGATTTGTGGGATGGTCCTCCTCACAAATGAAACACACTTCAACCAAATGCAATGGACATTCGTTTTTAGGGTGTCTCCTTGTGCACCTAGGGCAGAAAACAGCCAAGGCTCTCTCAGCTTCTTCTTTCTTTTGCTGAATCCTGAATGTGTCAAGCTGCATAGCAATGGTCTGTCTCACCTCACTCTTAAGATCTTCTAATTGATTTGAAAGCTCATGTTTGGAGAAAGGGACACTAGTTGAGAGGTGGTTTCCTCTACCTCGTTTCCGAGCTGCTCTGGAGTGATTTCTAAACACAGTTTTGATGTCGTCATAAGGCAGTTGGTAAATGTCCCCCCCAGCTAACATGTGAAGGGTATCTAAGAGGTCTTCAGGGACTCCTCGGAGCAGGACCAACTTGAGGGATTCAGGGTCAAGTGTGCACCTGGCCCGCTTATAGCTTAGTTGGAACCTATCCTCATAATCCTCTAAGGACTCATCATTTCCCATGGACATCCGAAAGATTTCCCCCTTTGTTTCCTTGGACCTACAGTAATCCCGGTACTTGGTGTTGAAAGCTTGCTGCATCTGAGCCCAAGTGGTGATGCTATTCCCAGGCAAGCCCATGAACCAACGTAGTGCTGCATCCTTAAGAGTGGAAGGGAAAAGTTTCAACTTTTTCTCATCTTCAGTATAGTCATAGGTTCTACAAAGGACAACAAACTCAAACTGGAAGGTATCTGGATCTTTAGTGGTCAGCCCATGGAAGTGAGGTAAGGCGGAGGGGCTAATGTTCTTCATTTTCATCTCTCCATTGGTCCCTCGGATGGGAAAGGCACCTTCTATTCTCTCATCTTCTCTCCTATTGTCAGCCATAGCTTCAGATGGAGTGGTCTCTAACTCTTCTTCTACTATAGGGTCTTTGGATATCTCAGGATGTTCACCTATAGGTTCTTCTGGGTCACTGTCACCAAAGAAGAGAGAAGGGTGACTCAGTGATGTGGTGGGGGTGTTTGGTAGGAATTTGCCTGATCTATCTCGGTTCCTACGAGGCATGAAATGGAAAAGACTTTCTTTTTCTTTTGATTGCTTTTTTTTCTTTTGCTTTTCTTTTGGTACCTGCAAAACTGAGACAGATTGATCTACAACTAACTATGAAAGATGCAAAATTAAACTGAAAGCAGGAAAGAACTAATCTACTTTGCTTAAATGAAATTGCAAGAATGGAAATGCTAGTCTACGCTTGCAGAAAGGAAATGCTAATCTATGAAAGCAGGAAATGCTAATCTATGAAAGCAGGAAATGCTAATCTATGAAAGCAGGAAATATCTATGCTACTTTTGCAGAATGGAAATGAAGTAAACTACTTAGCAGAAGGCAAGAGTAAGAAAATAGAAGAAAAGCAACAATTACTAATACTCTGACGCTTCCCCGGCAACGGCGCCAAAAAGATGGTGGGCTCCAGTATTGTAGCAATAATGCTACAACTCCTGGAGCTTCCTATCTCTAATTTTATCAACTCGGTAGTTCGTACAAACTTGGAAGCGACGGTGCTGTATGCACAAGTACTAGCTCTTGTCGCAGCTGTCACTTGGTCAGCTGGCACAAGTCCGCTACAGCTCAAGCCAACTTCTATAGGCTCACAGAAGAAGCTTTATGAATGATGGACGAAAGCTAACTTAAAGAAGACTAATCTAGTTGCAGAAAGGAACTGAAAGCCAACAAAGCATGTAAACCCTAGTAAACCCTAATTTGACTAGCTAGACCCTAACTATGCAAAACTGTGAATGAAACCACTACCAATAATGCCATTACTTGCTGTGAACTGAAATACATGCATCTAGGCTACTTGCATCTGAAAAGACATGTTTTTGTATTTTTTCATTAAGTGGTTGGATTTATTGTGATGATGCTTTTGATTAGGGTTTGGTTGTGCAGGAGCGGTTGGAATGGAAGGAAAGCATGGGCAAGGTCAGTATGGCTAGGGGTGGTCCCAGAGGGTCTCTAGCATCAGTCCACAGAAGTCTACCACGTTCGGATGCTCAGCAACCGAGTTTGCAGGCTTCTACAGGAAGTCTGCAGGGGATCCTACAGGAAACTCAGGGATTCCTACAGGAAGTCTGTGCAATTCTACAGGATGTTTGACCGTGGAAGTTTTGGGAGATGGTGAAGTGTTGGAGTGGTGTGGGAGGATAAGTGAGATGGAGATGGAGTTGGTGATGGCTCAGGAGCAGAAAAATCAGATGGAGGAAGAGTGCATGCAGTGGTTTGATGGTTGGAAGGATGGGATCAACGAAAGTGTAAGTAAATGGAGCTAAGTGATTAATGGATGAGTTGGAGGGTAAATGAGTTGGACAGAGGCTGAGTCGGTGGATTGAGGAGAGATCGAGAAGAAGAATAAGAAAGTGGAATGATATGGAGCAGCGTAAATGAAACAAATGACTTGTGTATTGCATCAACAATGAGAATTCATTAACCTATGATAACTGTGCCATTATACCTATGAACAGCAATGAAAACCAAGAAATGAAACTCGTGCATGGAAGTGAAATCTAGAAGTCTGGTTCAATATCAAACGTGCATGGATGGATCTTCAACGAAAATGTCTATGTCGCAGCTTGCATGGAAGTGAGAAGAACTGCGTTTCTTTTTGGTGGTTGGTTATGGACTGCACCCCAATCCCTAACAGAGATGGCAGTGAGCCTTAACAACCTTTTGCTGGAGCTCCAATAATTTATAACTATCCTCCTATCGAACCTAAGCAACTGAAACAAATTCACCATAAACTAATCCTATCTAAGCTCATGAAAAGGACTAAATTAACAGACTGTAAATTCGAATTGCATGTTAAAGGAAAAACTCAAAGTGCTAGAACGAAATGCAAACAACATTACAACACCGAGGAGATCTATTGCTCTCAGGTTGGGCCCTAACCTGAGAGCTATAGCTCCCTTAGAAACTCAGAATGAGATCAAAATCTGCCTGCCTTTATTCATAAACGAAAGTCTGATGACATGCCAAAATGACTTACAAAAAGGAACAAACACCGAGCTGTAGCTCGTACTTCCAAGTTACAAGAGCAATACAAAAGTTCAAAAAGCTCCTATCCAAGGCTACGACCTCAGTATTTATGCAAAATGATCATCCAATAGGTGTCCTTGATTTGTGGAGCTCGGCTGTCCAACTGAAGTTTAAACTGCTGATCCTGTAGGGCAGTTATAACTGTTGTTCCTGTAGAACAGTTATAACTGCTGTTCCTGTAGAACAGTTGGCTGCTTCTAAGCTCGGTGGGGAGATGGATTGGAGCTCAGAGTTATGGTTGGAATCACGAGGAAGGTCCCCAAGACCGTGGACATCCTCTCCTAAAAACCAGCAGTGCCACCTCATTGTCTCCTTGTCTCCTTTCTCGTGGTCTTTTCTCCCTTTTAATGCCAAAAACCTGAAAGCATCATGCATTAGTCACATAGATAGAATGCCTATCCTTCTTCCTACAAAAAACACGAATAAACCAAGAAATGAATGCATAAGCAATAAAAAATGAATGGTTTGAGCAGAGCAAGTAGGCCAAATGAGCCCAAATTGTACCAAAAATTGGGGCTCATCACTTCCTCATCTATTTTGCTTCGACATCCACTTGCTTGATACTCTGGATCTCATATAACCCAATCCGCAATGGAAGAGCGGGCCAAGGTGCCTTCTTGTTCCACTGCAGTCTAGCTATTAATCTTGCCGAGATGTGGCACGCTACTTCCTGCATGACAAGAACGTCCAAGGCGAACTTTGACAGAACATGCGGAGACTTCTCCACACTAAACACTTGGATGAATGTGTCAGATTGTGAGGCATACCAATCTACAATGCCTAGCAATGCTTTCATCACTTCCTCTGACATGCAGTGTGGATCTTGTTTGAATATCAACCTGTACATTGGGGTGACAAAAATTGTTAGACAACTGTAAGATCATTCCTCGGAAGATGCATTTGGACAACAACTTGAAATACGTGTTCACAATAGTGTTCGCCAGTGACCATGTCCACTCCAAGCTCAGGAGCTCATGTCAAGCACAGAATGCATCTAGAATGTAAGCAGACATATAAATCTCTGCATGCATACTTGGAGGTGACTGTCGAGCCTCCGTGACTTGTTCCTTCAGCTGGTGAGCTAGTATGCCAGACTAGTTGCATGGTCTTCCTTCTCTAGCCGTTTGGTCCAATGTGATCACCCAACTCTGAGGAAAGGTTTCACTGCTTGCTTGGCCACTTAGTTGACATGCAAATATGACCAAGTATTGATACACCTTCCTCGATATATTTTTCTTGTAGATTTGGTTGGGTTTCATCCTAAGGAGAGTTAGCTCCTTTACCTAATCCTTCAAAATGTCTCTAGAGTGAGCTCTGCTATTAGGAAAGCCGAATGGAGGGGTCATGACAGTCATGGGGTTATAAATATAATACATCTCATCCTAATCTCGTTCCTAGAAGGTTGCAAGCTTCGTCCCACTGACACTGCTCAAGGTCATCATGTCAAGGTCAGTATGAGAGACGGTCTAGTGAATCATGTCCGCGCATTGGAACGTGGGTTATTTGCATGCAATCTGGTACAAGTTGGACTTATGAATGTTCACATACACCTAACGGTCTTCAAGGTCTTCCCTAAAAGTACTTGTGAATGTTTCATTCACCTCTTTCCACTTCAGTTTGATGTCCCTATCTAGATACAACTTCGTATCTTCATATATTGGCATACTAGACGACACCTGCTCAACTGCTGCTCTAGTTGTAATACCATCAGTGTCCTAAGATCTTATTCTCTTGGAATCCATTGAGATAGATGAACACTTGAAATATCTGGAAACAACCAACATGGATGGCAAGGAATATGTCAGTGAAAACAAAGCAAATTCGGGGAAGGACACAACACATACCTAGGGAACTGATCAACAAGATTGCACAAATTTTACTAGGAGGCTGAGTGACTAGATGCCAGAACTATTCAAAAGGCAGTTTGGGCTATTTGGGAGGTAGGACTGGTTGCTGGATCTGTGAAATGAGCAATCCAGTCAGGTCACTAGCTGCTAGGATTATGGAATGCACAAATTCAGCTAGGAAGGACTGCTGGCCCAGGGACAGATTTGTGCAATTTTTTGGGCCAAGTAGCCACTTTCCTTCAAAAATGCACAAAACAGTCCCGGAGGCTAGTTCTGATCAAGAATGCACAAATCCGGAGATGAAGGAGAGCCTTCCTTCCCCAGATTACGCAATGGCGCCTTGGTGAAGGTAGAGCCCGGGCCAAGGTTGGCCCGACTTGTTAATGGGTAATTGAAAGCAGGGAATACAATGAAATGCATGATGACAATAAGTGATAGTAGAAGTGATTGAGAGTGCATGAAAAACATGAACGAAAGATTCAGCAGATAGATCAACATGCATATGGGTGAGGAAATTTGTCGGTTGGGCAAACGTCTGTGCAAAAGAGTTTCATGCATGCGACACCATTAAGATAGCAACAAAAACTGAAACAAATCTAGGACAAGCTAGAATACATGTAAATGATAGAAGACGTTCAAAGAAATCAAGCAAACAACACTCACATAAGCGAATACACAAAAAGTGATACAAATGATGAAAAAGACAAGTTGAGGCCACTTACCCATGAATAGATGAGTCGGATGTGTCGAAGAGTCCTAGATGTGTTGTGGCATGTTATAACTCCAAGATCGATGTGAATGAATGAGCTTTGATGCGTCGAATAAATAAGTTTGGTCTCATGATGTGCATGCCACAAATTTGGGAAAAAGCGACACTTGGAGGGAAACTTCTACAACAACTTTGCATGTAACCCCCAGCTGCTAAAATTAACTCCCTAAATCATGGGATGCCTTTTGCATGTTTTCTCTTGCTATTCCAGGAAGATCAAGTCATGCATGCATGCAAGTCAAGTTTCCTCTATCCCGGGGGAACTGGTCAACCAGACTGTTCATGCATGCAAGTGCTCAACTGCTTGGGAAAAATGGGCATTCCTGGTTGGGAGATGGGCTAAATGCCCAGGAGGTTTCTGCAATTTCTAGGCAGAGTAGCTGACTACTGCCCATATTTGCACAAATCTTGGGTTGAATAGCTTGCTGCTGGGAAAATTTGTGCAAATCCTACTGGGGCGGTTGGCTGGCAGGATTGCGCAATCCTGGAGCCCAGTAGGCTGTTATAGAGGATTGCGCAATTCCTGGAGGGAAGGCTGGTTGCCCTCTAGAAATGTACAATTTTCAAGGGGAAGATGCTCAGCCTGTAGTTGGACCAAGTCCGGGTAAGCAGCTTGTGAGGGGAATGGATCAACTGTGATCGACAGGCTACCTTTGTGCGACGAAAACATTGAAGCTTGAGTAATTAATGAAGAAAGACAAAGTGTTGTGTAAGTTTGGTAGGGATGCTCCAAAATAGGCCCAGACAAAATTTTGGAGGGTGGTTGTAGCTGCTACAACATTACCCTAGAGAACTGGTCACTAATCAAGGTAGTCAATTTACATCTCACATGATTGAAAATTTGTTGAGCCAGCACACAATCAAGAATAGAACATCCACTCCTTTCCACCCACAAGATAATGGGCAAGTGGAGGTAACCAATAGAGCGCTAGAAGCCATTTTGACCAAAGTGATTAGCAGTAGCAGAAAGGATTGGGCAGATAGATTAGTTGAGGCCACTTGGGTCTACAATACCACCTAGAAGAGCACCACTGGATTCACTCCTTATGAGCTGGTCTATGGGAGGAAGGAATCATTGTCTATTTGAATTTGAATACAACACATTAAGAATGGCATCACAATTGGATCTAGATCTCACCAGGGCACAACGAGAAAGATTGCTCTAGTTGAATGGGTTAGATGAATTTAGGATGCATGCCCTCCTCCACATAGAGGTGACTCAAGTTCAAAAGAAGATTTGGCATGACAAGAACATAAAGTAAAACAATTTCAAGAAGGTGATGGGCCTTTGTTGTATGATTCCAGATACAAGTATTTTAAGGGAAAATTAAGGACTAGATGGTTAGGGCCTTATATCATGGAAAAATGTCATGATAATGGTTTGGTACATATAAGAACCATTGATGCAGAGGCTATCCCTTTACTTGTCAATGGGTAGAGATTGAATGTCTACAAGAAGCCCTTGTCAAAGCAAGAATTCATCAATCACATCAACAAGATAGTGATGGTGGTGGAGAAAGTCTTAGCTTCTACCCCATCAAGTCCCTGAAAAAAGAAAATAAAGAAAAAAGAAAATAAAGAAAAAAAGAGAGAAACAAAATAAAGAGACTAAGGTGAAAACCTCCATGAGGCACCTGGGTCCCACTATTGGGTTGAAAACCTCTTGAGGCAGCCCAATGGCGTTGAAAAGAAAAGAAAAAATAAAAAGATCTCTGGGTGAAAACATCTTTTAAGGCACCCAGGGAAAGCAACTAGGATGAAAACCTATTGGAGGCAGACTAGTTGTTTTCAAAAAAGAGAAAAAAAGAAGAAGAGAGAAAATAAAAAGTTTGAAATGTTGTTTGCAGGTCAGTAGGAGGAGGATCAGTGCAACTTGAGAGGAACAAATGGACCTACACAATCCATATTTCCATTCCTCCATCTGATATTCTTCATTATTCCATTGATCCTTCCATTTATGAACTCCTCCAACTCAATTTACATAGGCTCTGTGTTTTCTACAAGATTCCCTATAATCCTATAGGATTCCCTGAAAACCTATAGGAGTTTCCTGTAGGAATTACAGTGGCTTTGGAATCCCAAGAAAAGTGACCCTAGAGTAGAGGATGATCAACCTGTGTCAAAAATAAAATAAAAACTCCACCACATCATCACCATGCCTCTCATCACCTTGTTACCCCTTCATGCATCCAATAAGTCAATTGAAATATATATATATATATACAGTTTTCAAAGAAGAAAAAAATAAATAGAAGAGTGTGAGAACAAAGGATAGAGGGACAATACCTGAGGGCTATACCTCTCACCTACCATTCATAGGAACCCTTCTCTACTCTTGTCAACAATCCTCATGCTCCAAAACCGAAAAAAGGTATGAACGTTTAGGGAAGAGGTAGCTACAGGACAACCTATAGGTTTCCTGTAAGAAATCCTATAGCAGCCTATACAAAGGAAATTTCACAGGGTTGCAACCATCTTCAGCATAAAGATTCGAAGGTTAAGGAATCTCCTCTAGAGCTAAGCAACAGTAGCAAGATCATTAGCATCACTCTCTAGTACCTTCACATCCAAGGAAACAAGCATAAAAAGAGGCGAATAATAAAAAAATATATATGCAGCAAATTGTTGGGTTGTGTTATATTCTTTCCATGACTAGCCCACGTAGTTAACCGGGGGGTTAGAGAGGGGGTAGAGCTCCCCCTTGGTTGCGCTGATTGTGTAGCAGGGGGGGGTTCACACGGGGTTTGAGGCATACCCGTAACCCCATTTTATGGGGTCTGGGGCAACGACGAAAACTTTTGGTTTTGGACCCTATGTTAGGTTGGGCGGACCCACCTATGGTTTTGTGCATGATTTTCGCACATGTTTTTTGGATGCGATGGTTTCCGGTCCATGGTTTTGGACGCGATGGTTTTCGGTCCATGGTATTGGATTCTTCGGCATGTATAAATATGTATTATAACATTGAAAGGAACATAATGAAAAATCAAGCTGGTAGTCCCGGTTTTGGGATCCAGGGGAAAATCTATGTGTATATATGTTTTATGTGTTATGCTCTCACATTGTTTATTTTCTGTGTTTTTTAGAATTCGTATGTAGGTAATTTATGTACAGGGTTAAAACCTATTTTGGCTTCAAGGGGACGCCTTTGTTGCTGAGGGGTTTCGCTCGGGCTTGTGGTAGACCCTGTTCAGTGGGAGATCTGTGAGATCAATTCTGTTGGTGAAAGAAGATGGCGAGCAGTGGAAAGATAGAGATCGAGAAATTTAATGGTCAAAGATTTGAGTTGTGGAAACTCAAGATGGAGGACCTGTTGATGGATAAAGATCAGTGGATCGCGGTAGATTCGGGTACTAAACCAACGGGAGTGTCTGATGAAGAATGGAAGAAGTTGGATCGGAAGGCAAAGAGCACAATACGATTGTGTGTCTGAGATTCAATATTGTTGAATGTATCAGGGGAAGCTATGGCAAAGGCTTTGTGGGACAAGTTAGGGACTTTGTACCAATCTAAGTCTCTGGTGAATAAACTGTTCCTACGGAAAAAGATGTATAACCTGAGGATGAAAGATGGAGACTCAGTCACAGAGCATCTGAATGCATTTAATACTAGGGTAAGTTAGTTAATATCTGTTGATATTAAAATTTCAAATGAAGATAAGTGCATTAGTTTGTTGTGTTCTCTACCATATTCATGGGATAGTCTAGTTATTGCAATAGGTAGCAATGCAACTGACTTGCAGTTTGATGAAATAGTCTCATCCTTGCTAATGGAGGAGATGAGACAGAAATATATGGAGAGCCAGAATGGTGATGCCTTGTCTATATGAGGACGGTCCTAGAATAGAAACAAAAATAAGTCATCGAGTGGGAGATCTAAATCTAGAGGGAGATCTAAATCTCTAGGAAAAACTGTAAAGGTGGTGTGCTAGAAATGTGGAAAGGAAGGGCACTACAAAAGGGACTGTAAATCTAAAGCTCCTGATAAAGGAAAGGGATCTGATGATGCCCCTTCTGCAGAGGCGAAAACCACCTCAGCGGAAGGTGGGGATGTGTTCTTAGCTTCTTCAAGTACACATGTAGATCATGAGGCATGGTTGATTGACTCAGGTGCATCCTTTCACTTCACCTCCCATAGAGAGTGGTTCTGTGAGTATGAGAAATATGATAGTGGTGATTTCTTCTTGGGGGATGACAGGAAGGCTAGAATCATTGGTCATGGAAAAGTAAAGTTGAAGTTGTAAGGTGGAAGGGTTAGAACACTTCCGGGTGTTCTGCATATTCCTGCATTAGCCAGAAATTTGATTTTTGTTAGCAAGCTAGATGATGCAGGTGTAAAAACAGTGTTGGAGAAGGATACCTACAAGATGGTTTGGGGAGCACTAGTATTGATGTAGGGAGTTTGGATTGGAATTCTATACAAGCTGCAAGGTAGCACTGTTATTGATGGGTGCAACAGTTCTATGGTTCTTGAAAGTGGAGCAGAAGATCTAGTGGTATCTGGAGAGAAGACCATGATGTGGCATCAAAGGCTTGGACATATTGGAGAGAAGGGCCTTCGAATACTTCATGGTAAAGGTATGGTATAAGGTATGAGTAATAACTCTTTGGATTTTGATTTATGTGAAAATTGTGTATATGGGAAGCAAAATCGGGTGAGTTTCCCCTTTGGTAGTAAGAGGGTGAAAACGATATTAGAGCTCGTGCACAGTGACGTGTTTGGACCTGTGAAGGTTCCATCACTGGGTAAGTCTGTGTACTATGTATCATTTCTAGATGACTTCTGAAGGAATACATGGATATATTTCCTTAAGAAGAAATCTAAAGTCTTTGACAGGTTTAAAGAATTTAAGGCTCTTGTGGAAAATCAGATAGAGAAGAAGATAAAGGTGCTGAGGACAGATAATGGTGGAGAGTTTTGCAGCAAGGAATTTGAAGAATTCTGTAAGAAGTGTGGTATAGCACGGCAGAAGACTACTCCATATACACCTCAGCAAAATGGAGTTGCAGAAAGAATGAATAAGACATTGATGGAAAGGGCAAGAAGCATGCTCAGTGGTGCTGGGTTAGGACAGGAATTCTGGGCAGAGGCAGTGGATACTGCATGTTACCTGGTCAACAGGTCACCTTCATCAGCGTTGGAGGATACGACTCCACAAGAGGTATGGACTAGTAAGAAACCCTCTCTTTCACATTTGAGGGTATTTGGATGTGATGCATATGTACATGTTCCAAAGGAGAAACGAACCAAGTTGGATAGTAAATCTAAAAAGTGCATCTTTATTGGGTATAAGGATGGTTTAAAGGGTTATAAACTTTGGAGCCCTGTAACAAGGAAGGTTGTGTACAACCGAGATGTGGTGTTCAGAGAGGTAAAATATGTTATTAAACATGAAATCCAACCAAAGGAACTTGAGAAGATAGAGTTTGAGCTAAAGGAGAAAGAATCAGACTCTACAACAGATGAGGAATCAGAAGATGAAGATCCACAAACTACGGGTGTGAGAAGATCGGTTCGAGAAAGAAGGCATCCAGAGAGGTATAGTCCATATGCTTTCTATTCAAATTTTGCTTTATCTATTACTGATGATGATCCCAGAACTGTGAAGGAAGTAGTAGATTCAGAGGATGGAAAACTCTGGAAAGAGGCCATGGTTGATGAAATGGCATCTTTGCACAAAAATGAGGCTTGGGATCTGGTGGAGTTGCCAGCCGAAAAGAAACCCAATGGCAGCAAATGGGTGTTCAAAAAGAAGAAAAATGCAGAAGGAAAGGTGGAGAAATACAAAGCTCGGTTGGTAGCAAAAGGTTACTCCCGGGTGTCGGGAATTGATTTTGGTGATATTTTTTCTCCTGTTGCCAAGGTAACTTCTATTAGATTATTTTTATCTATTGCTGCTGCTTTTGATTATGAGGTAGAACAGATGGATGTGAAGACAACATTTCTTCACGGGGATCTGGAGGAGGAGATCTACATGAAGCAACCTGAAGGTTTTGCGGAGAAGGGTAAGAAAGATCTGGTATGCAAGTTAAAGAAGTCTTTGTATGGGTTAAAACAATCACCAAGGATGTGGTATCAAAAATTTGATACATTTATACGGGGACTTGGCTTCACCAGAAGCAAAGCAGATCGCTATGTGTATTTTAAATTAATTGGTGACCATGTTATTTATTTAGTCTTGTATGTGGATGATATGTTGCTGGTTGGAAATGACAAAGAAATTATCTAGGATTTGAAGACCCAATTGTCCTCCAAATTCGACACGAAAGATCGTGGTGCTGCAAACTATATTTTGGGCATGGAAATTAAAAGAGATCGTACAAAGAGGAAGCTTTGGTTAAACTAGAGGAAGTATGTCGAGACAATACTGCAGAGGTTTAATATGCAGGATAGTAAACCGGTGAAGGTTCCTATTCCTGTAGGTGTGAAGTTATCTGCTGCATAGTGTCCCAAGACATAAGAAGAGGAAGAGGACATGTCCCGTGTTCCATATGCAAGTGCAATTGGTAGTCTGATGTATGCAATGGTTTGTACTAGACTAGATATTACACATGCAGTGGGAGTATTGAGCAGGTTTATGTCAAAACCAGGGAAGGAGCACTAGACAATAGTGAAGTGGGTTTTCAGGTATTTTCGTGGCACTAGTGATTATGGTTTCTGCTACCAAGAAGACCAGGATTGGACAGAGTGTTGGATATTCATGGCTTTGTTGATGCAGACTCGGTTGGAGATCTGGATCAGAGAAGATCTACAAGTGGGTATGTGTTTAACATATTTGGAGGTGCAGTCAGTTGAATGAGTAAGAAACAATATATAGTGGCACTATCAACTACAAAGGCAAAATACATGGCAGCCACTCATACAAGAAAGGAAGTAGTTTGGTTGTAGAGATTGTGTTCAAGTATGGGGTTAGTACAGGAAGCTATAAGGATAGACTGTGATAGCCAAAGTGAAATTTTCTTGGCAAAGAACCCTGCATACCATTCAAAGACAAAGCACATTGGTGTTCAGTATCACTTTGTGAGGGATATGATAGAAGACAAAAAGGTGTTGTTGGTAAAGGTGGACACTTTGAAGAATATTGCAGATGCATTGAAAAAATTTGTGCGCTCTAAGAAGTTCTCTTGGTGTAGAGAAACAATGGGCGTTTCAGGGCCGGAAAAATGACTAAGCTCTCTTGTGGCCCCCTATGGAGAGAAAACAACAAGTGGGAGAATGTTGGGTTGTGTTATATTCTTTCCATGACTAGCCCATGTAGTTAACCAGGGGGTTAGAGGAGGGGCGGAGCACCCCCTTCGTTGCGCTGATTGTGTAGCGCGGGGGGGGGGGGGGGGGGGGTCACAAGGGGTTTGAGGCATAAATGTAACCCCACTTTATGGGGTCTAGGGCAGCGTCCAGGAAAATTTTGGTTTTGGAACCTATGTTAGGTTGGGTGGACCCACCTATGGTTTTGTGCATGATTTTCGCACATGTTTTTTGGACGAGATGGTTTTCGGTCCATGGTTTTTGACGTGATGGTTTTCGGTCCATGGTGTTGGATGCTTCAGCATGTATAAATATGTATTGTAACATTGAAAGGAACATAATGAAAAATCAAGCTGGTAGTTCCGGTTTTGGATCTAGGGGAAAATCTATGTGTATATGTGTTTTATGTGTTATTCTCTCGCATTGTTTATTTTTTGTGTTTTTTAGAATTCATATGTAGGTAATTTCTGTACAGGGTTAAAACCTACACAAATACACAGCACAGGGACATCATTCTCCAACTAGCATCATGATCAAGGCATCCTATCCACAGGTATATCATCTTACTCATTCTCTCTCATTAGCATGATATGATAAAAAATGTAGGATTATGTAAGAGTTGGTTTTATAAGCAAAGGTGGCCAGTTAACTTGGCCACCTTTGGCTAGTCGATGAGGAGAAAATAGTTAGACCACTCCACACGTGGCAGCAGTCAAATCAGAAGAAAAATGAGATAATGCCAAAAATGGTTAAGTTACGAAGGAACGAAGTGGGAGATGATTACGAGGTGAGTGAAATGATGGACTGATAGTGGGACCAACGGTCCAAAAGGAGGTGCTCATACTTAGACAGCCAGCACACCATCCCACACGATCATCCATATAAGGAAATAAAACATTGATTCCCACACTAAAAGAGCATTAGCAATCTTGAGAATTCATCGAAAAGAGGATTGCCTGAAGCAGCACCTACAAGAGACAATGAGAATTTTGTAGCACAGAGGCACCTACAGGATCCTACAGGAAGACCTACATGATACAGAGCAGTGATCTACAGGATTATCAGTGGGCATTAAGGGAGGAGAGATCAAAGGTTGTCCTCATCAGACAATAACCAGTGAGGTAGGAGCTATATCTTCCCATATTTTCGAGTTAAAAAAAAGAAGAAAAATCCTCCATTTGGTTAAGGAAGTTGCAGTCTAGGAGAATTATATTGCAGCTCGTTATCATTTAAATCTCTCACCCACTAGAATTTTTGAATTATATTCATACAAGCATTCATAATTACCAGGGAAAGATGACAGGCGGTTTTAACAAGAGGGAACCCAGAAACACAGTAAGAATTCATCAGCACCATCATGTAGTAGAAATTATCACAAGGCACAATTAGATGGGTTTCTTTGAAATAATGAGAGGATACAGTGATGACATGGCCATATACTTTTTTCTCTCACTCATACCACTCACGAGGACCCATGCCACTATTGTGGTGAAAAGCCTATCAGTAGAAATCACCCATGAAGTTATAAGAAGAATCACCACACTCCCTTTAGAGTTACCTTGGAGAAAAGAAGATAAGGGTAGCAAGACCCTTGAAAATAAGAAATTATTTTTGGAAGGGGAGGAGGCAATGGAGGACAAAAATCGGGTCAGAAGAGAAATCCTTCCATTCGATTGGAATGAAGTTAGTTACTGCCTCATTAAATATATATCATGTGAAGGGAGATACAGTGTGGTGTATGGATACCATTTCAGACTCCTCCAAGAACTAAGATGTGGAGCAGAAACACCTCCTCAAAACAAGTTAAGTATACCCTACTTTCTTCTTCAATCAATGATAGATATGAGCATCAAAGTGCAGGAGGGAAAACAACAACGACTATCCCATCATGGGTTGATCAAACTTATCCTAGAAGATGCTCTACTAAACCTAAGACTCCCTATTACATAGACAACTTTCAGAGACATGCAAGAAGAGGGAGCAATTCAAGCTCTTGAATGTAACAAAAGCCCCACTTCTAGTGAGAGGGATGAAGAAATAGAGGGAGAAAATGAAGAGGAAATAGAGGAGGAAAAAGATGAAGAAAAGGAAGAGGAAAATGAAGAAGATACAGATGAGCAGAGTGAGCGACTAGAGGAAGAAGAGAAAGAGAGAGACAAGGATGAGGAGGAGAATTGAAAAGAGGAGACAAAACAAAAGGAAGAATAGAGGTCTATAGTTCAAGGCAAAGAAGGGAAAGAATCACCTAGGGTATCTCCAGAATCCATGGAGAAGGAGGCAACAACTTCTCTTACTGCCCTAATTACACCTATCAAGTCAAAAGGAAAAAGACAAAGACAAATCCCACTGTAATTTTGGACAAGAAAGAGCACAAGTATCAGGCAAGGAAGAGCTCAAACACCCACTAAAACTCCTATTGTTATTGAAGACTCACCAAAGTAACAACAAAAGATAGCTCCTCTTGAGAAAAATCAAGGAGAAGGATAACCGGGACAAGCCTCTCCCAAATCTCCCATCACATATATTAGGAGGGCTATCACAAGGTCTTCCTCATCAAAGGGAAAAGGTCTCCTACCGGAGACACAAAAAGACCTACATGAAGCAGAGGCCATCCTACAGGAAACTCCGTTAAACCTACAAGAAACTCAGGAAATGGACCAAGAAGGTACCACTTAGCAAGAAACAAATAAGGAAGACCCAGAACTTAGAGAACCTAGTCCACAACCCAACCTCAACTCTTACTACAAGCTGATTGAAGGGAGTAGGGTTATCCCACAAAAGTTTGCCATCCCCTTACTCTTTGAACTTGAGAAAGAAAAGGCAAGGACACATAGGTGGATGCAAATTGCCAAATCAAAAGGAGTGGAGGATGTAGGCCACATGGAGAAAAAATTGAAGGATATGGTAGATAAATGAGCAGCATAAGGGATAGAGAAGAAATTATGAAATATCAGTTGGTAGAAAAGAATGCATGGCTAAAGGGAAAATTACAATAAAGGGAAAACCATATGGAAGATATGGCCAGTTTATCCTTAGAGGCAATCCAATGCAGGATGCCAACCAAGTCTTATGCCCTGTATCTCAAGGAACAACGACTATAATTCCAAATTAATACTTTAGCACAAAGACGCACTATGCCCTTCCAAGACTATAGACAATTCATTGATCTCGCTAATCAAATAACCTTGGAAGATAGAGAAAATATGTCTAAGTTTTACCTACACAACTTGGCCTTAACATATTTGAATGTGTGGGACCCAAATTCAAAGCTAGGAGACTTGCAATTGATGGCCTTAGCAACATGGATGAATCATGAGGAGGCGAGATCTACAAAGATGAAAAAGTAAAGGAAAGAGAAGAGACAGAACCACTTATGATCAAAGTTAAACAATCCAATCCAATGGTTGTCATCAGCACCCACAACCTGATTTCAAATGGTCCTTAGCTTGCACCTAGGTACCTTGCTGCACAAGAGCAAGCAGTCGCACACTTCGAAGACATGTTCAGGTTGCTAGGAGATGACAGTATGAAAGCTTGCTAAAGAAGATTGAACACATTGCCTTACAGCCTGAAAATCAGAGAATACCATTCTCCTCAGAGAATGAGAGAGGCACTAAACATAACACCCATGTACAAGAAAGCTCTACAAAGACTCAAAGTCAATTGGATTGGCTTGAGAATCAGTCGACCACTGCATTTAGGAATGTTGGAAGGAAGGAAAGAAGAAGAAATAAAGTAGTGGGAAGAGATAGAGAGGAAGGCAATATTTTATTCACAAGAAGAAGAAACTACAATAGAAGCATGGGATGTCAAGGAGGCCACCATAGCAATGAAGGACATGGATATAGATTAAGGTGCTCAGAGGACCTTAATACACCTCCAAGATTATTAAAATCAAGTCTTCTCATAATTCCTTACGTGTTTTAATTACATTTTTCTTAATGAGATGAGTAAAAGTAAGATGTATGTCTAGTGGTCTAATGTGCATTGATTGCAGGTTTTTGAGAGAAAATCATGGAAATTTTGGCTAATTAAGGGCAGAAAATTGAATGAGACAAGGAGAGATTATGGGAGATAGATACTCCTGATTAAATCCTCACTCATTCAAATATTCCTCAATCACATCACACTAGCTCAGAGTTGCAAGTAGCTGAGTCATGGACATCATGGGCAACCGAGGCAGTGACAGTTAAGAGCCAGTTCATCTTGAGTTTGGGAGCCAAGCCTCCCTAGATTTAAGGAAGTTGTTGGAGACTTCAGTTGTATAAATAAGAAGGCCTAGAGTCTCATTAGGATTCATATTTTTTTATGTAAGAGCACTAAGCATTTCGAGTTCAAATTTTGTGGAAAAACATTGTTATGTAATTTTTCAAATATGATAATGAGAATAAGTATTTCCTTGATCAAGCGCTGAGTTGACTCAGAGGGGTGAAGCTCTTGGGTTAGGGACCAACCCTAGCAGCAAAGGCTCCTCTTCTTGTACTTGTATCTTTAGGCTATTTCATAGATTAAGTGTTGAATTGATTTTAACATTGTTTCATTATAAGTAGTGGTAAATTTAATTAGTTTGCTTCCATTTGTGCATAGATTCAGCAGTAGTTTAGAGAGGTAAAGGAATGCCAAAAAGGCTAATAGCAGGTGAATTTTGCCTCACTCCTCCCTTCATGGACCATGGTTTGAGGAAAAACTCGTATTCAGCCCCAAAATGATAGAATTTTGATTTGTTATGGAATTTAGGGTTTTCTGTTACTTAGGCTAGCATCTTTTTAGTTTTCAAGAATAGGTTTCAATTGCCATTTCTAATATCTTCAACTTTGTATTAGATCTCATGGTGTTTCACAATATTCTTCAAGTATTTCCATGCATGAATTAGGAAACTAAATAATGAAATTATGTTTTCTTAAGTTGATTAGAAATCTTCCTTGTTTGATATGATTCATGGATAAATTCCAGTAATGTATGTATTGCAAGAGTTTCAATAGTGCAGGAAGATCTCATGCCAACAACCCCAGCCTAACCTCATCCATCCATGATCACCAAAAGCCACCAAGTCCCTCAACCAATTCATCATTCCATAAGAACAACTTTCTAGGTTTGTTGAGAAAATCTAGCCATCTTACAAACTTTGGTTTGAGCTCTGAGGAAGTCCTAGCCACCCCCTTGCCTTGTTTCTTCCATCATTCACCTTCCCTAAGCCCTATACCACCTTCCAAGTCACCCCTATTTCTCTCGGCTGGATCCTGTAGGAATATAGGGGATCCTATAGGAGCATTAGGACATCTTGTAGGAAGCATTAAGACATCTTGTAGGACGACCTATAGTGGCCTGTTTTGAGGTCGATTTGTGGAAAAAGCATCCAGGAAGATATGATAAGACGCCTACTTGCCCCCCAATCCATCTGGTGTTCCATCACCATCTCTAGCCCACCTGCCATGTCACCAAGAAGATTTAGCATTGACATTTTCACAAAAAAGGACAAAAAGGGAAAAAAGAGTTATTATGTTCATTCATATGCACAATAGTAGAATGTTTGGTTATTTTAGATTGTATGCCTAGGATAGTTAGGATTACACACATGTTATCTTAGAATTATTCTAAAGCAAGATCTCTTAGCAATTAGTTAGATGATTGGTGTGTTTAAAGCATTGATTTCAGTCTTTCCTTACTGCAGTAGACAATATTTCAATTCTCCCAATTAGTGCAAAATGCCATTTTCTTCATTGGTAATCAAACTCCTTTTGAATCAATAGGAGGCTAGTTTGAGAAACCATAATGGTCTATTACCATCTCAGTAAGGACAAAGAGTGGACCCATCACATCTACTTGTGTATACAACCTTGTCACTTCCAAGTTTTTACAAACCCCAGGTTGATAAAGTAAAGTCGGTAGCCCTAGGAGTTGCAACATTCTTGCTGCAATATTGGTGCTCATCAGAATGATGGTTTACTACTTGAAGGGGCGGGGGTTTTGGTAAGAATTTCCCTTGACTATCCCTACACTTATGAGGCATGAAAGAAGTAACTCTATTTTTTTTAATTTTTTTCTTTGTGCTCTTTTTAATTTGAAGCTTTCAAACCAATAGTTCTAATGTAAAACAGAAAGGAAAAACAAGAAACTTCTAAGTAGAAATAACACCTACTTGGAAACCTCCCTGACAATGATGCCAAAAAGTGATGAGCCCTGGTATTGCATCAAGGATGTTGCAACTCCCAAGGCTCTCAACTTAAATTATCAACCCGGGGTTCATACAAACTTAGAGGTGACAATGTTATATGCATAGTAGGTTAAGTTCTACTCATGTCACCCTCAGTCATTGGATCAAATCAAGGCATATAGAGACCACTCCTTCAGCTAACTACAAAGAGAATTTCTATGAAAACATATCATAATTGCAAGGAAATGAACATTATTCTAATTGCAGAAATGAAAGTACCATTCATTAAATGTAGAGGCTACTTGTGACTACAGGAAAGGAAAAGGCTACACTAGTTGTAGAAATAAACCATGCTACTCTATTTGTAAACTAATCAAATCAATTTTCTAATTGCATGAATCATTAATCTAATTGCGAATTTCTTGAGAAGAAGAAATTTAGTCTACAACACATAACTAGGGAATTCAAAACACTAAGTCTAATCTACTTGTTGTTTTGTGTTTGCAGTGGAGGAAGGATAGGTTTGGAGTGGTCCTGGAGTCTCCCTAATCATGGAAACAAATCGTAGGGCCATTATTCAACTTCAAAATTCAAAATTCAAGGTCCTATGGCAATTTTTCTTGAATTTGGATAGTGCTATAGGGCTGTTACAAGGTGCTACAAGAAGCTCTGTTTTGCTACAAGAGTGTCATGTTCTGCTACAAGAGTGGGTTTGAGGGATTTTTGAGGGAAAAGAAGGTGTTATAAACATGAAGGAAGGTGTTTGAAAAATGAATGAAGGATATTTGAGGCATTTTCCCAAGCTTATCACCCCTTAGAGGCCCATCTAGCACAACATTTCATGCCCGCTGTGTCCTTCATTAATCCTAAAAAGATGATCTTGGTGGTAGAGATTGGGAACAATATGAGGTGTGCCAGAGAAGAATGGAAATAACAAGGTGGATGTGGATTAGTATGGAAACCCCTAACAGTAATTGGAAACTCCTGCAAACTAGTAATGAAGGACATACTTCAATATTACAGTCAAATTAATCAAAGTGGAAAGGATGAGTTGAATTTTATTTCTTCAAGATATATTATATCCTACAACATGCATATAATCTATTTTCCAAATCATGTTGTTAACTCCTAAGGTGCATAAACTCAATCCAAAACCTAGAAATTTCCAAGAAATCATAAACGCATGTTTTTGGCTTGTTTTTGTACACTCTTCAACCACACATCCCACAAGAGAGGTGGTGATCAAACTTGCAACTACAATTTTTGCAATATAATGGCTACTTAAACAAGGAAATAAATGCAATGACTTGAACCAGAACAAAGGAGAAATACATTAGAGGGATAAAATCCTTTAGATTGGGCCCTAATGCAAGAGTTCCATCCCTCTTAAGCTAACTCGGATGCAAATCAACAAAGGACCTTTCATGAAGAGAAAATGGAGTGGAAATACATAATCTAAAAATGAAGATAACAATCTTAAGTACTAGGCCTTTAGTAACTCTTCCTAGCTTATAAAGTTTCAATCCTAATGAGAAATTAGGATTTATTATTTATACAGAAGGTGACTAAGGGGAAGCTCCCTTGAGAGGAGGACTGCTGCCCTCCAAAATCTCGAAATTGGTGGATCTAGTTCCCTTAGATCTCCACATGCACTTGGGTTCATTGACTGTCAGTGGACTTCAAGTTGTTGGTGAAGAATATTAGGAACCAAGTCGAGTTGGTGAGTTAAATGTAGTGGACCAGGCTCCTATATTCTCGTTTGATGCCTCCAACATTCCTCTGCATAGTAAATGTCTCCAAAAATGTTTCTTTTTCCTACATATTAATCACATTAGGCCATGAAATATGAAATGCACCCTTTAGTCTTCCTACTAAGCACATTATGGCTACAAAATGGAAATTAATGTGAGAAAAATAGAGTTTAAGGGCTAGAGGATAACTCAATGAGCCACAAAATATACCTATTGATGGGACCCATCAGTAACAATAATAGCTACCATTATTATTATTAATATTTGGGTTTTATAAAACAATTTAAACTTGGTACTTTGTAATTATAATAAATAATCTGAGGAAATTGGTAATTTCCACTGAGTTCAATATGCTCATTTTTGGCACCATTGAAATTTAAATTTAGACTTTGTAATGGTATCTTGCCATTGATGTGTTTGAGATTATTAATTTTTATCTTTACATCTTTTTAGCAAGTTCCAAAATTGGTAGGAACACTCCATCATTAGTTGTGAATAATCTTTTAGTATGCATTCAATTGGTGGTAGGGATAGGTTCAGAATTTTCACTATTTCTGCTTCATGTTTGTGAGATACTTTAATGAAAAATTGTGTTTGGTGGTCTATGGTGATGTAGAAAGTCACATTCATACTTGGAGTCTTAAGCTAGTTTAAGAGGAGAGAATTGTTTTAGTAGGAATACTAAATTGTTTGATTATTCTAGTAGTCAATATTATGCAATTGTAGATGGAACAAGATAGATCATGGTCAAGACAATACAACTGAATATCATGATAAATAGAGGCATATTTGTAAATTCTATAAAAAAATCTATGATCAATTGCTTGAGAAGATATTGAAAAGCAATTTAAAATGTATTAAGTTTGAAGTTGCAATTTAAGCACACATCCTACATAAATAGCTTTGAGGTAAAGGGAGATAAATTTTGGTTTGTGGGAGTTGAGCTTCTTTGAATGGTGACAGGGTTGAATAAGTTGCAGTGCTAATTGTCTAGAGGTAATAGGGCCATATAATTTATGTACAATATAAATGTTGTTTGATTTATTGAAAAGTTGTTGAAGGTGGATATTATGGAAATTGCTCGTGATAGTATGATTAATGAAAATTGTTCTACAAATTCAAATAGGAGTAATATTCCCGTAGACTTCTATGATGAAAATATATTTAACGTTAAAATACCTAAGGCTAGTTTTCTGAGAAATTCACTGGTGTTAGAGGAATTCATGAGTATTGAAGTCGAAGAGAGTGGTTTTGACAGTCTTCCTAATCATCTTCTTATTCACGTGTTTGTGAGTTTTCCTACCTTTGATTAGGCTATTGCATCATGCATCCAAAAGCATTTTTCTAATTGATTTTGGGGTGAATCCTTGTAAGATATGGCTTTTAGTGAACATGAAAAAGCGATGGCTATTACAGATCCATTTAGGCACATCAACCCCAACCTACAAATCAGTACTATTAGGGCCCATCAAATCCTAATTCAGTTGTTACGTACCCTAAATGAAGTCAACCATTAGAATGCCTCCTTCCCAAGAGATTCCATGACTGAAATCATCCAAAAACTGCCTCGTAGAGGATCAACGCAGGCAGGCCTTCATTAGGGTGCAATGCAGTGCAGTCCAGTACATTGTCTGGGTGCTATGCAGCGCACGTGAGCCCTCTTTGGCCTATGTTGGGCGAATTTGAGCAAAATTTCATTGGGGTTTGGGAATATTCTTATCCATTAGGTGCATCTAGAAGCTTCCCAAGTTTATATACTCCTTTGAGCTCGAATTTGGATGAGGTAGGTAGTTAAGGAACATCAATCCCTTTATCCCTTCCTCCATGGAACTAAATTCTAAGTTTGGGAGGGCTTTCATTATAACCATTTATGGAAAAAATAACTTCATTCACCTATAAAAAGGCCACTCATCTAAGTGATCAGGGGCTGGACATCATTGAATTATAGGGAGATGCTATTAGTATGAGACTTGAGTTGCTTTCAAGTATTGTAATGATGTCAAAATGTCTTGCTTGTTATGAGGAGAAGATGGGATTGAACTAGAGGAGTGATACTGAATCAAGAAAACCGGGTTGTAACTCTTCCTTTTACTAATAAAGTGTTCAAAGATTTTTCCATATGTTTGTATTGTCCATTGATGATTTCATGTGTGTATTATGAACTTGATTCCATTCTATGTTTAATCAATAGATCATTATTTATGCTTTGATAAGTTTTTGTCTTCTGTCTGTGTGCAGGTACTTTTCAAGTAGATTAAGTACGGAAAGGAGTGGCAGAATTGGTCGAGGGAGATAAGGAGTAAGTGAAAGCTACAGGTAGGATTCTTTACTGTCTTATTTAATCTATTGGTTATAGAAAAGGTAGAGAATGCTTTGCACTGTTGTTCTAGACTTAGCTACTAGTCTAGGGGTTTAAGCATTTATCCGTATACACTAAAACTTCACAAAAAAAATTGGCGACTCCGTTGGGGAGTGATCATCCATCTTAGTAGCTTATCAGCCTCTTAGTACATTTCTACATACTATAATTGTGGTCATTGATTGAATTTCAGTCTGATTTCATAGAAAATTGAGTCAAAACTGTGCCAAATTGCCTTTAGAAATGGCTTACTGTCACCAGCACAGCCCAATGAAGGACACAATGCACTGCAATGCACTTCCCTCATAGAGCCAGTGCACTGTCTCTCACGGTAGCCTGCGCTGATCCCTTGAGGGTCAGTTTCCCATCTAGGAACTGAAATTTTGTGCCAATTTTCTCCTGTTTGAATGATTTGCTGAATTTCAATGATGTCTTGTCTCTGTAAATAGTTTTTCCATCTCCTTACCTGGCCCTACTTAGACTAGGATTGATAAATGTTTCTTGAGTATTTACTTTTTCATTTTCAATCTATAGTCGAAAGTTAGTTTTTGGTCGATTGATCTTTGTCGAAAGAAAGTGTCGTAAAATCATCTTTTCCTTCGAAAATTGAATTGTCTTAAAGTCCTCATTCATGAAATATCGATTGATTGATGTATGCATATGATTAGTCTTTTCATTGAAAGTGTTGTAATTCCTCATTTCTTTGAAAACGAAAGTGTCATAAAGTCTTCCTTTCCTTGAAAAGAAATTGTCGCAAAATCGTCATTTTTATGAAAAGAGTTTATTGATTGATTGTGCATTAGTTTTCCTTTTTGTTCATTCACATTAAGGGAAATTGAAAAGAAATACATGCATGTTGCATTGAAAAAGTTTGTGTGTGTTAATAGGAATAGTGTAGGGAATTTTCATTTAGATTGTGCTCTTTTCTCTTTGATCAAAATAAATATGATTGCTCTATCCCTAAGTTACTATGATTTTCATCATTAAATTGAATGGAAAGAATGCTTATCATGATAGTTTCATTCCTAGGAATTTCAGAATACATCACGTGGTGAACTTGAAAGGCAAATTCCTAAGCAAGATCAACTTAAAATAAACATCAATTTACCTAATGGAGCATTGTCATTAATGAGAACATTTAGTGGTTCTAGGCTAGAGACATGTTTTGGTGTCTTAAAACGAAGCAGTTGTCACTAAATTGTCTACAATACATCCTGAGTGTGATACCTCATTCCACGTACATGAGTATATCGTAGCTCATCCACATACCTTCGGCTATATAGGGTGGTATTATAGTATGTAAAGTATATGGGAATGCTCTCACTGTGCGGTTTTGCATTAGATAGTGCTTATACGGATTGCGCCTCCACGTACCTTCGGGTATATATGGGAGGGAAACTCTAGGTTGCTATCCATCCTTAAGTAACTGAGTCGGCCACCTTGTAAACTGTGATACACCGAACACAGCATTCAGGGAGATTGCCTGCTCGTACTTCTGGTTCGACAGCAGGTATTCTGTAGTTCACAGTTGCTTGGTAAACCTTTTGCCTAGTGTACCCCTTTTTGTTTATTTATTTTTTGATAATAAAATTAATCAGAAATCATGGAGGAACATCAACCCATACCCCATTGTTCGCGGAGAACAGCAAGCAAACTGCCTTTGCCTCCTAAAGCAACACCAATTCGGGCAAAGCAGTCTCGCTTAACTGAGTCTAGTACATCAAGAACTCCTAGTTCTTCATTTGAGTTACCTAAATCATCTATTTTGGTAAGTACATAGACTCCAGTTACTCCAACTATTTCTGGCACATCCGTTCTTGAAGAGGAAGTTTCACAATTACCCGAGGACATTAGCACTGATCCTAGTGAAACAGTAACCAGAGTTGTTCAACCACAAGTTGATCCTCAACTTGAAATTGCTCAACAAGAAAGTACTTTTGAACTTGAATTAGTTCAACCAGAAGTTAATTCAGAATCTATCCCAGTTCAAACAGAGGTAACATCTGAACTTGAAGTTGTTTAGGAACCTCTTACTGAAATTGTTGTTCATTTACCCGAACATCTGGACTTCAAATTTGAACATTCAAAAGTTGTTACTTTACTGGAACACGATCAACTGGTTACCCCTCAGACATCAGTAACTATTGAAACTTCAACTTCATCAACACCAGAAATATTTTACGGACCTGACAGTGAAGTTCTTCCACTAGGTTTAATTGCTATAGAGGGGGAATTGGAAGAAGATTCCACACGTGGAAGCCCGTTTCACTTTGGAACTGGGCTATATCTTTACCCTAATACTCCTGATTTTTTTGCTTCATTGATCCCGCTTCTTTTCAAGTACCCGTTGAATCTTTAGGAAAACTTTTGGGTCAGTTAACTATGGCTGAAAAACCATCAACATCTCAAACTGTATCATATGATGTAGCTGCAATAGAATATTCTGTTGTAACTTCTTCGATGTTTTCTACCACACTTGAGTCACACCTGTATGGTGAATCCTCCGTTCCGGTTTGTTACCAATCATTGTCTAGAACCCACTCAGGGGTTGCTTCTACACCATGGTCATCACCCATGTCCTCAACCGAAATTTTACCTGGTTCTTCTCTAATGGTAACTCAATAGTTTGATCCTGCATATCAGTATCAAGCTAGGAAATCTGGTTAACAAAGACCTATGTATCCATTAAATACCAGATTGCCACCATATGGAGAGCAATATGCTTATTCACCGTATCCTCCTTATTCTGGGGGACTACCATATGGTAATATCCCACAGTATTCAGGTCAATCTGGAATTAGAGTTTGTCAATGGCAACCAACAATTCCAATTCAACCAAGGCTTGTGTATCCAACACAACCAATGCAAACTGTGTCAGCGATTCCTACTACACCTGTTGTTACTACTGTACCACAGTCACAAGTTCAAATTGTTGTATCTCAACCTGTTCAAACTGATCCTTCTACCTTGCAATCACAAGTTTCAAGTCAAGAAGTTCAAGTTCCTCAAGTTGTTGTACAACAACCACTTTTTTCTGGAGTTCAACAATAACCTCAGGTTAGCGTACCCTTATCTGTACTGACCCAGGCTTACATTGGTATAGTTTATTCACAACCTAGCCAACCTTTCATTGCTGGACAACAACAACCGTTAAATCCACAATAGTTGTACCAACAACAACAAAAGTTGATTCAACAACCGTGGCAGCCTCAATTTCAACAACCCCAATTCCACCAATTCCAACCCCAGTTTGGACTTATTTCACAAGCTCAACCTGGTTTTGGTCAATCTCAAGCTTACCAAGGTCCTGGTCAACAAGGCTTTGTAGGTTATGAACAACCACACATTCAACCTACTTATAAACAACCACCTTACACTGGTTTTGTTCAACAACCATACCAAGGTTACCAAATGCAGATGCCCTATGTCGGTATGCAAAGACCTATTTCTTAGGCAATTCCATCATATCCTGGGTATGCTCAACCTGACTTGAATCTACAGTTGCTGTTTGTAGCAACTTTAGAATTACCAGATTTAAATTGGCTCACTAATGATCCAATCTTATATGCACCTTGGTGGCTGGTGATTTCGCATAAGTTACCATCCGAAATTTTGAAGTTTAATCGAAATCCTAAAGAAGACCCATCAAATCATGTTATGACCTTTCATTTGTGGTGTTCATCAAACTCTTGAACTAACTATTCGGTCAAACTTCGTATTTTTCAAAGAACACTTACTGGTCCAGCTGCTAAATGGTACATTGAATTACTAAGAGCTTCTTTAGATAATTTCACCACTTTAGCCACTACATTTTTGACCCACTTCCAGTTACCTATCAGATACAAGATTGGAACAAAACTCCTAACCAACTTTAAACAAACCACTGCTACCCATATATCAGATCATATTCATGAGTGGTAGCATCATCGTTGAATGGTTAAGGCATATGTTCCCGAGTAGATTTTAGCTGAGTGGTTCATAAAATCCTTGTTTCCATCAATCATCGAGGATGTGCAAAAAGGTGGAGTTGTCATAGAAGAGCAAGTTATTTCTCGTGCCCAATAATTGAATTTGATTTACACACAATCCGGCATGCTTTATGATAAAATTCCCAATGCACCTCGACTAGCTTTCACTATTCCACCTCCTCCACAATCGAGTAAGGACTCTCATTCCAGCGATGGTGTGATCGGTTCTTCAAGCACACAGTTAGCAAGAAGACCATCTGGTCAAACTCTTGTTGTTTCCATCAAACTACCCACGCATCAAAAAATACTCTTGCCTCTGAGATTAATGCCATGTCATCTGACAAAGCAAAAATCCAAAGCAACCAGCAGGTAAGAAAAAGGGGAAAAACAAAAAGAAACAAAAGGAAACAAGAAAATTCCCCTCCAGAGAAATCATTTGATTCCTCTACTTCGGTAAGGAAACCTCGTTATCCATGTAAGATATGTAATGACGAGCATTTTTCAAGAGATTTTCCACATCGCTCTAAAGTCTCTAAACTTTTAAAGACTTCAAACACATTAGCAGTGTTTACAGATCCATTTCCAACCCTGGAGACACATTTGGTTGCAACAAACCATGCTTCCACATCCCAAGTACTCATGTTATCCATCACAAAGCCACAAAATGAAGTTTTGATGTCAACAAGAAACAAAGATTATGGAAATCCATCGTCGTCAAATAATTAGGCCACTGATCAACCTAATCCTTCGACTTTGACTTCATCTAAAGTTGTTCCACCCATTGTACCTGAATTGACAATAAAACCCCCAAAGGGAGTTGTGCACAAATCTACATTCAACACTCGGGCTCGAGCATATAAAAATTATAACATAGTGGAAGATCTTGCTCAATCTCCTTTTGCTATGTCGACACTCGAGGTGTTGCAAAATTGCCCCTCCCAAAAACAGGCTTTACTATCAACAATAGGAGGAATAGATCCTATGGATTCAAATCTTGTGGTTTTTGACCATGCGGGATATTCACCACAGTTACTAGTGCAATTAGCTTTCCTAATCCAAGTAAAAGCTCTCAATAAGAATGTTCACTGAACTATTATTGATGAGGGGGCATCTACTTGCATTATGTCCATGAGCTACTCGAAAACACATGGCTCACCACTGTTATCACGATCACCAACCACGTTGAAAGATTTTGATGGAAGAACATATACTCCATGTGGGATTTTGAGTAACCTACAAATCGAACTTGGGGCAAAAACGGCTACTGTTGAAGTTGAGGTAGTTGACAGACCCCTCGATTACAACATTTTACTGGGAAGGCCTTGGGTATATTCTATGGCTGCTATGGTTTCCATGTACTTTCATACTATTACATTCCCTTTTAAGGGTGGAATCACAGTCATTGATTAGCTAGCCTTCTTTGCCAATAGTTCATAGGCTAAGGGAAGAATTTCGTTGGTACATGGACCCCCGTTGTCACTTCAAATTGTTGGAGTAGGTCTCTTTAAAAATACTTCCCTAATGGGCACTTTTACCCTCTCGCCACCATATGATTTGGCAGAAGTGGCAAGAGTAGATACTTGCAACATGATTTCCTCCACCTCATCTGATTTAAGGAGGATTTCCAGCCAAATTGAAGATGATAGTAATATGGAGGTGTTGTCGTTAAGCCCCATTGAATCATCATGGCAATCAATCTTTCAAGCTTGTGTAGTAAACCCAAATTTGCACTCAACTTTTGTATGGGTAGATAGGTCGTTAGAATATGGTAACTCTTCATATCCTTTTTCACGTATACCTTCTATGAATGAAGGAATCATCCAATCAATGATGATAGGAGAGGAACCGTGGGAAGATTCTCATCATTGTTCCCATATTCCATATGACATCGAAGATTATTCAAATGAAATAAACCAACCATCAATCGTTGATTTCCTGTCGAATTCCGTTAGCGTAGATATTGTAGATTCTGAGTGTAATTTGTCAAACATAGAAGAAACAATTTCTATAAACATTTCAACCAAGCCTAACATTGTAGAAAACATTAATGTCGGAAAATCTTGTTCTCCATTGGAACTTGATCATTACCGTGCTCTCTTTCATGAATTTAGAGATATTTTTGCATGGTCTTACGAGGAGATGCCAGGAATTGAGTCAAGCATTGTTAAAAATGAGATTAAAATGTACCCTGATGTCAAACTAGTATGGCAGTGGATTCGACCCATTCATCCTAAGAAAGCCATTGCCATTAAAGCAGAGGTTGAAAAACTTTCGCGTGCTGGCTTCATTTTCCCTATACCTCTTACAAATTGGGTACGTAACATTGTTCTAGTAATGGAAAACAAGGGACAATTCAGGTGTGTGTCGATTATAGGGATGTAAATCAAGCATGTCCAAAAGACAATTATCCTACACCCTTTATCGATCAGATTATTGAGAAATGTGCTGGATGTGAAATCTTTTCATTCATGGATGGATTTTTTGGTTACAATCAAATCAATATCCGCCCACTAGACCAATCTAAAACAACTTTTATTTGTTCGTGGGGCACATTCACCTATCGAAAGTTACCTTTTGGTTTGAAGAATGCAGGGGCTACATTTCAGAGGGCAATGAATTATGCCTTCCATGACATCAAGCACATTGTTCAACCTTATCTAGATGATTTGCCTGCTCATTCACGAAAGTAGACTGATCACCCACAACATTTGAGAGCAATATTTTTACGGTGCCGACACTATGAGATACGACTCAATCCACGCAAGTGTGTGTTTTGTGTCAGCTCTAGTCGATTGCTTGATTCACGGTGTCAAAAGATGGAATTTGACTTGATCCAATTAAGGTTCAGACAATCCTTGACTTGCCTCCACCTTTAAACTTGTTACAGTTACAGAGACTTCAAGGGAAGGAAAACTTTTTGAGGAGGTTCATTCCCAACTATGCTGACTTGGATAAAGGTTTCACTTGTCTATTGAAGAAAGGGGTACCCTTCCATTGGGATTAGGTTATGCAAGCTTCCTTCGATGCTCTTAAAGATTCCATGATTAGAGCATCATTAATGTATGCCCCAAACTATAAAAAAGACTATTACCTGTATCTCGTCGCTGCAGATACAACCATTGGCATGGTTTTAGTCCAAGAAGAAAGTGGAATTGAACATCCTATTTATTACTTGAGTCATAATCTCAACGATACAAAAAGTAAGTATTCTTATGTCAAAAAGTTAGCTTTGGCAGCCGTTCAAGCTGTGGAGATATTTCGTCATTACATCCTCCTCCAAAAAACTACT
The DNA here is from genome assembly GCA_031772625.1 of Pinus tabuliformis. Taxonomy (NCBI): domain Eukaryota; kingdom Viridiplantae; phylum Streptophyta; class Pinopsida; order Pinales; family Pinaceae; genus Pinus; species Pinus tabuliformis. The sequence goes on from CM062807.1 coordinate 510,664,445, forward strand.
ATTATATCAGATTGGAACCCTATGACATACATTTTGTCACGTCAATTGTTGGGGGAAAATATTCAAAATGGATAGTTATTTTGCAGAAGTTTGATTTGGAATTCATCAAATCTAAATCAAAGAAATCTCTTGTTTTCGCCGAGTTACTTTGCGACCTTCCCTCATCCTCCAATGATTTAACATTAAAAGCATCAATCTTGGATGAATCTCTGTTTCTTATTTTGTCAATTGATCCGTGGTATGGAGATATACTGGTCTATCTCCAAACCCAAGATTTCCATCCTAATACCTCTCGCTCTGAACAACGACAGTGTACTCGATACCAAGCCAACGATTATCTGATCCTTGGTGATAAACTTTATCATCGTGGTGTCGATACGATTTTACGTAGGTGCGTAACTCATGAGGAAGCCGAGAAAGCTTTGAATGAATGTAATTTAGGTGCTTGTGGTGGAAACTTATCTGGATATGCTACCACACAGAAAATTCTCCGTGCTGGTTACTTCTGGCCAACCATATTCAAAGATTGTATTATTTCTATCAGAAGTTGTCATGCATGCCAGATATATGACCGGAAAACTAGATTACCACCTACACCATTGCATCCAGTCATTACTGTTGGCTCATTCACCAAATGGGGCATTGACTTTATGACATGTAACCCCACCTTGGCTGGGGGCATGGGTATATTATAATCACTGTTGACTATTTTACCAAATGGGCTGAGGTGATGCCAACATTGAACAACAGTGGCAAAACGGCTGCTTTATTTTTCTTCAACCATGTGGTTGTTAGGTTTGGTGTACCACAAGTCATAATTATAGATCATGGATCACATTTTCGCAGTCACATGATGGTTGAGTTGACCGCCAAGTTAGGACTGTCACATGATAGTTCTACTCCATACTACCCGCAAGCTAATGGACAAGTTGAGGCCATAAACAAAGTCCTTAAGCGCATGTTACAAAGAATGATTGGAGTTTCATAAAATAAATTGGCATTTAATCCTGTACTCGGCTCTGTGGGCATATTGAACCTCGATAAGAATGCAACCGGATTCACACCCTTTCAGTTGGTGTATGGTTTGGAAGCAGTCTTACCAATTCAATGTGAAATCTCATCTCTCAAACTCACAATTGACCTGTTACCTGACACTTCTGAAGAAGAAGCTCATTTCTTGGAGTTAGTCCATCTGGATGAAAACCCATCGTGATGCTGCATTGGCTAACGAAGCACATAAGAAATGTATTAAGGCGCAATAGGATAAAAATGTCAAGCCTCGTCTCTTCTCAAAAGGTGACCTGGTTTTGCTTTATGATCAGGAGTTTGATAAACTTGGAGCATGAAAATTTGAACTGCTTTGGATGGGCCCTTATATTGTTAAGCGTGTTTTGACGAAAGGTGCCTATGAGTTAGTGGACTATGATGGGATTCCATTGTCGCAACCCTGAAACGGGTTGTACCTTAAATGTTACTATGCTTGGTTAAGTATAGTAAAACTCACTGTATATATGCTTTGATTGCATGTGTGTGTGTTTCTTTTAAGTTTTATTTGGTTAAGTAATCCACTTTGCATTTGTTGCAGATGTCAAATTTTCGGAACCATTTGTTGGTTATGCCGATGAGGCTAGTCATAGTATGCAGAATCTATCCTTTGTAGCATGGGCCATTTTTGCTCCAAGCAGCGAGTTAATGAGTTTTAGAGGGTTTTGTATTGGTCGATCGACGAACAACATCGCTGAGTATAGCGCGTTTTTTGAACTTTTCTATGATGCCATTTCACTTGGTATACATCGAATCATCATTAGGCTGGACTCAAAACTCGTTTTACTACAACTTACTGGCGTTTATACTGTCCGAAACCCAGCAATTCATCACATGTTCCTTAGAGTTCATATTTTGGAAAGGTATTTTGAGTTTGTTCAATATCATCATATTTCCATAAATCTAAACACATTAACTGATTCTCTAGCGAATTATGTGTTAAATAGACATATGCGACATATGTAAGGTAAATATTTTCAATTCACATCATCAGTTGAATAGGATTGCATCACATAACCATAATAAAACTTTAAAAGTAAAATAGATAGTTGTTTTAAAAGTTTTTACAAACAGTTTGTGTCCAAGACAAAAATTGGTCATCTGACCCAAAAACTCAAAATGTATGCAAAAAACATCTAAGTAAACTAGTGGTGCTCATGATAATAGGTCACAGCCTATGCTATCATGTGTAAAAGTCTCATCCAATGACTCGGTACACCAATGGTGTGGCGCTACAGTCGCATAGGCAACTCCTCGATTCGGACATCCGAATGCCTAGGGTTAAATCCTCTATGTGGTCTTGCTGTAGCTCAGCCAATGTCTCAGCTAATTCTAAGTCTCGAAGAACTGCTATCCCAATAGCTCTCTGTGCTGGCCACCTGACACTCGTTGTTGCCCCACAGGTTGAACAGGTCCAACATCTACATACATAAAAAATGATTTTGTTTTGTCTTGGAGTTAATAAAAAAACACAAAAAAATGTAGAAAATTTAAAATCAAAAAATACTTTGGTCAAACAATTTACCTATAGCACCCCACTATGCTCAAACTGGTAACATTATGTCTGGATCTCCGCGGAAATCCATTCCTGAATATGGATAATTTGCAGTGACCATATCCTGTCGATCAAACCACTCAAAGAATGCAGGGGTAAATGAGATTAATGACTGACTCGCATGCCTAGCCATAAGATCTACCCATCTTTGGATCCATGGATCTCTAGGTCCAGATATACCTAGTGAAACATGTTGTGGCTGCATAAGTGGAATTCTCTCCAAGGAGAAAGAAATCAAGATTGACCCATAGCCAAAGTTCTTTGTCCTTCCACTTTTCACCTTGGTCAGTTGTTCTTACAAGGATGAAAGTACTGCCTCGCACCAGTTAAACAATTTTGGCTCTAAATACTATAATGCATATTACGTGTAGGATTTGTTTTCCAAATGTAGTGTCGCACTACTAGCCAATTTGGCAATGGTAAAGATGATCGTCCTCAATGGTAAATCACTAACATCCCTGATGTTAATATTTTCGTCCCTGCTAGGCTGTGTACCTGGCTGGAAAAACTGTCGTATGCAATCTCTCACTGATTCACCACCTTTGGCAAATCCAGAAAGTGAGATGGGACACCTCGCCTTGATAGTCCAGTAAGAAAGTATATGTCATCGATGGTAATTGAGACCACTTTGTCTCTAATGTGAAATGACTGGTCAGTAGGATCCCATGAACGAACAAGGAACTACAAAAGCTCCATTTGCTGCCTCATACCAGGTAATCGGAAATATTTGAGTAACCCACAATTCCTTAGGGCCTCGACCATGCCCTAGTTATTTAGGGAAATCATATCTTATTCCTCATGCTCTCGTTCTCTCCATGTAACTGTCATTTTGATCCGATGAATACTTGAAAACACAACCATAAGACAAATTATGATCCATTTCTTGTAAAAAATAGAGGAATTTTTGGTAAAAACAACTGAATGAAATTGGGTTTTGCACTCAGCGCAGCCCAACCTTAGGGATAGTGCACTGCAATATAGGCATCCTTCTAGGTAAGTGCATTGCAACGCACCTTTTTATGATGAAAGGGTGCGTTGATCCCAGATTCGAAAATTGAAACCCTAGGCACCCCAAAAACCCAATTTTTTTGCCTAAAACTAAAAATAAATGATATGAAATGAAAGAGAACATAGATAGCTCCTACCTAGTGTGACGGCATGAGGAATGGTCCATTGAATCCTTCACAATCAGTTGGTGAACTTCGAGGTAAAAATTGCTCCAAAGCACCAAAATCAAAGGGTAAATGTGAAATGGTAAAAATGAATGGTAAAACTTGTTTTTATGTTTATTTCTTGCACATTAAATCAAGTAAACATTAGTTTTTATTCATTTTATCCATGAAACAGTATTTTTAATCTATTTTGATGGTGTTTTGAGCAGGATTGACAACTGACATGCAGAATTTGACATGCTCAAATGTAAATTGAACATCTTTGACCACACAACAAACTTTTATCTCCTTTCAGAGCTTTGTTAAAAACGAAAAGGAGCCCTATTGGAGTCTTCTTTAATCTCTTTTTAGACTCTCTAAACATGAAATGATTGTCGATTGCTTGTCCTTTCTAGATCGTTAAATCACTGGAAACGATATATCTCTTGTATTATTTTACATTTTTTTAGAAAAGAGAGATTAATCTACGAAAATGAACTTTTGGAGTTTCCTTTTCGTCCCTTTTCAAACTCTCTAAACATGAAAATGACCGAGTTATCTTTGTTGTCAAACTCATTAAAAACATCAAATAGTGACAAACTTGTCCATCTAGACAAGACCGAGTTTCACCTTTTCTAGATTCATTAAAGCATCAAATAGCGATGGATTCAACTAAGGGTGGAATTATACAACAAGCATATGTTATCGTCCTCAAGCTTAATAAAAATAAAGAGGTACTGGTCAGCAATGACTGGGGCAAATTGGAAAAAGGGGAAAGTCACTCTTGAACATGGCACTTTCACCTCATCACCATGACTATGTGTGTTGGGTCATTTAGCTTGATGGTTATCACACTGTTGGTTATCATACCATCCATTACTTTGTTTGGGTCAATGCTACCAATTCATCTTAGTGTCACCGACATGTTCAAGAGAAGTCATTCAGTTCAAACTTCATCCATTGCAATATCGTAAACCTTCATTTTCATGACTGCCATTCTTGAACCTTCTGTCGTCAGTCGATTTTTCATCTACCTTGTTTCGTGTCGTTGATGTGGGATACATCAAGGCCCTTCTACGATGAGTCATTTCTTGTCGACATCAGCACATCATCCAAGAAGTTGACTTAGAAACACCCCTTCATTACCTTGAGGCTTGCATACATCAAGGGCAGGTTTCTCGCTTCCGATGATAGGTTGACATCACTGGCCTTCAACTGAAAGACTTTGTATGGTGTTCGACATCAAATCATTTATTCACACCACGCAAAATGTACTGTAGTACCTTGAGGGTCATCATCATTATCGGTGATTCCTCTCGCATCTGTTAATGGCTTACATCAATAGCTCGTAATCAGAAGATGTCTTCCCATGTGACTTTAGATCATCTATTCACATGGTTAGACTTGTACTTCAGCAAAATATTGAATGAGATTGAAGATCTCGGATCTAGTTTCATCCATTCGGGCTACGATATTTTCAGGAGTAATAAATCAGCATACAATGGCCTTACATTCATGGTCATCCATTCATGGGTCTATATCTGTAGATGACTATATTTGTACATGTAATGAAATTTTACAAGTTGAGCATGGGTATGCCTTCCCTCACCAAGTTCATGAGAAAAATCAAATTATCATGATATATGTATTGTAATTGATATAGGCCACCTTCCACTTCGAAACCTCCTCTCCACATGATAAAGCATTTCACTCGACATACATATTTATGACTTCATGCTTTAGGGGGCAACTTTTACAGATCCATTTGGGAACATCAACCCCAACCTATAAATCAGTACTATTAGGGCCCATCAAACCCTAATTCAGTTGTTACATACCCTAAATGAAGTCAACCATCAGAATGCCTCCTTCCCAAGAGATTCCATCACTGAAATCATCCAAAAACTGCCTCTTAGAGGATCAGCGCAGGCAGGCCTTCATTAGGGTGCACTGCAGTGTAGTCCAGTACACTGTCTGGGTGCTATGCAGTGCACTTGAGCCCTCTTTGGCTTGCGCTGGGCGAATTTGAGTGACATTTCATTGGGGTTTGGGAATATTCTTATCCATTGGATGCATCTAGAAGCTTCCCAAGTTTATCAACTCCATCTTGAATTTGGATGAGGTAGGGAGTTAAGGAACATCAATCCCTTTACTTCCTCCATGGAACTAAATTCTAAGTTTGGGAGGGCATTCATTATCACCATTTATGGCATAACTTCGTTCATTCACCTATAAAAAGACCACTCATCTAAGCGATCAGGGGCTGAAAATCATTGAATTATAGGGAGATGTTGTTAGTATGAGACTTGAGTTGCTTTCAAGTATTGTAATGATGTCAAAATGTCTTTCTTGTTATGAGTAGAGGATGTGATTGAACTAGAGGAGTGATACTGAATCAAGAAAATTGGGTTGTAACTCTTCCTTTTACTAATAAAGTGTTCAAAGCTTTTTCCATATGTTTGTATTGTCGATTGATGCTTTCATATGTGTATTATGAACTTGACTCCATTCTATGTTTAATCAATAGATCATTATCGTATGCTTTGATCGGTTTTTGTCTTTTGTCTGTGTGCAGGTACTTTTCAAGTGGATTAAGTACGGAAAGGAGCGACATAATTGGTCAAGGGAGATAAGGAGTAAGTGAAAGCTACAAGTAGGCTTCTTTACTGTCTTATTTAATCTATTGGTTATAGAAAAGGTAGAGAATGCTTTGCACTATTATTCTAGACTTAGCTACTAGTCTAGGGGTTCAAGCATTTATTCGTAGACACTAAAACTTCCCGAAACACTAAGGCCAATTGGAGAAGGCTCAAGCGAATGGTGAGATTTTACTTTTTCCTAATTTATAGTTGAGTATTGCATAAAATACTTATGTCCCTCTTTTGTTATTTATGTCAAGCTTATAAACTTTCATTACATTCTTGTTTTCATCTTTTGAATAACTATGGATTGTAGCAAACAATGTAGTATGAAATGTGTAATAAGGTACTTTTGATGAGGCGGTCCATTATAGGGGTTTGAATTAAAAGTCTCCAAAGAGTAAATAAATATAGAGAAAGGGTATTTTAACTGCTATATATGTTTAGAGTCTAAATTCTATATGCTATTGTGGATATTTTTCCATTTTTTATATTTACCTATCCATTAACTCTGGTATGTGTGGGCTTGAAGGGAATAATAAACCACATGTATGTGGTAACTAAGCCTATGCATCCTTGATATTTAGTCACAAAAGTTCAAGTTTTTAGTTCATTTTTTCCCTCTTTTGTTATAAAAGTGCATATGTTTACTCTCTAGTTCTTTACGATGGAATAGAAAATTTTGCAAGGTGATTTATAAGCAACCGGTGATTAAGCTTAAAGATCTAGCTTCAAATTGATAGAAAAGCATTTTTTAATCTCATTACATTTACTATAACTATCTTAGCTTACTTTTGAGGTTTTGTTTTCTACTCCTAACCAAATTATGTTACTATAATGGCATATGAACTCTTATATTATTTGTAAAAACTTTGTAGACTCTTTGGATGAGGTGCATTGTGTGGGTCCAGAGGAAAAATAGAAATTATTAATATTAGCCAGTAGCGTGCATTTGTAGAAAAAAATTGAAGTTGTTTTCAAATAATAAATATGCAGATATTTAGGGATCATTGTCCTAGGATTTTTCAAGCATATCCTTCTGCTCAAAATGATAATTTGAATTCCCAAATAATAAATACAAAAGTGGTTTATGGCTATTTTTCATTGTAAGCTGACGAATTTATTAGTTTACATGTTGAACATTTTGTTATTATATCATATTTTCAGGTTTCTCACATTTACATATCAAAACAAATGGAATTAAATGATTGTCCTACAATGGCCTTAGGTGTCATATTAATCTATTTACCCTCTTCTGTGGTCACTAAAAAAATGATTGAGAATCGTATTTTCATTAATTTATTTTCTTTAATACATATATTCAAAGGTAATTAGGTGATAACGTAGGGAATTCTTATGGTTTTTGAATTTTCCTCCTCAGCCACACTTGCATAATTCTTTTATGGAAATATATTGGCATGCACATCTTCATTTTAGGAGATATACAACTTTGTATGTAATTGAAAATATATTTTCATTAAGTGGATTGGATGGAGACATCATTGACCTTGTTGGTCATGTTTTTCTATTTCTAAAGGTGTAGCTATCAGTTACACCATTAGGCTTACGGTTTACTCCATGGAACTATAATTGGAACATATGCAAGTATGTTATTATGAACCTATTTACATGATTTAACAACCTAAAATAATTTAATAAATTACTTTTACTATTGTATTTCATTATTTAAACTTGTTAGATTTATTGCTTTATGTTGCATAGCTTTTTTTCTTTGAGAGCATTGTGATTTACTTTCAGCATTGTGATTTGATTGATGTAAATGCGATGTACTTTCACGAGTGTGAGTTTCCTGGATTTCTCGTAACATATTTTCTAGAAAGGAATTTTAGAATTGATGGGTATTAGTTTTGGCATGCTCTTTATTATATGGATAGAATTTTCCATGTTGTCTCTCTTTGCATCCATAATTTTTTTTTCTATTACAAGCTATTGTTTCCATTTCACACTATCATTTTTAGTGTTCAAATGTCTTCCTCCTTCATATACAAAAATGAATCCCCAAGTATAATCCCCAAGTATCTCATTTATAGGCAACATTCTTTTTAATGGCTCACTTGTCAAATGCAGCATTGTTGTTATTTCTACCAATGAATATTGATGTTGATGTCTCACTTGTCAAATGCAATATCTGTTGAACCAACAATGTTGCTTTGCATGAAAGGCTTCTCTTTTTTTAACTATGAATGAAAGGATGCAATGATTCTTTTGTCATGAACACTATCTTAGTGTAGTTTATGTTTCTTAAAAATCTTTAGTCCAAATGTGGTGCCTTATTTTGCCTCTATAAACGTGGGTTGAAGGACATATACAAATGTGAAAGAATTAGGTTTTATAGACTTTCCAATGTAGCAGAGAGCTATTCTTTTCCCTAGTAATATTGTGGATTTGTTAGGAAGTACCCTTATGAAAAATAGGTGCAAGGTATACAATTGTTTTTCTAGTCTAGTATGAAAACCTTTTATATCTCCAACCTTAGTGCAACTATGTTGCAAGTCAAATTCCTCCACTTTTGACATTGTCTATTGTCTTTTATTCCATGAGTGATACTATATAAACAAGATATTTTTCAAACAAGACATATGCCTTTCCTTTAGTGCCAACCTGAAACGTATTTTCATTAGTGAATAACAAACATGTGCCTTTCCTTTAGATTATTTTACATAAGATTGTCATTTATTGCCACATTAAAAGGTTTATAACATTCACTAACAATGATGTGTGTAGACCAAAGGGGTTTGAGATACAAATATTTGCATAGTATGTTTCTAGGAGGTTATGTTGTATACTATGTTTTACAGAGGGTATGTTGTAGTGCCCTAGGTGCCTCCTCTTATGCTATGTGAACTTGAAGACTTTATGATTTCCTCTTTTAATCATATCTACAAGAATATAAAAGCATTTAATTGTAGAAAATGTACCATACATTTGTTTTTCATTCTTAAAGACTATAGCCTAATAGAAATTGGAATCTACCACATTCACATGCCAGTGGGGAGTATTCCCTCTATACAAAATGTGTTTAAGTACGATAAGTTTTTAGTAGTAACTGTAGAAAAAGAGGTGAAAGTTGAAATTCTATCTATCCTCTTCATTCCAGTCAAAAACATTCAATTCACTTCTTAGACCCTTAGAACCAAAGTAGCTATATATGGGGAGTTTGAGAATTTAAGCCTTTTCTTTATTTTAGTATTACTCAATGCTCAAATATTGACTGTCAATTTACTTGAATCCTACTATCTACACTCATCTTGGGTGATAGTATTACCTTTAGTTTCTCAAGGCAAGGAGTCTCGGTTTTCTGTTTTAAGTTGACATATACGAAACATTGCTTATGAAAGGTTAATACTGTGAAGGAGCCCACTCTGGATAACCTTTATTTAAGGAAAAGTTAGCTGATGAAAGCTTCACTTGTACCTCATTTTATAACATCATGCTCACTAGTTGCTTCATTTGTCTCCTAGAGAATTGAAACTTGCTAGGTTTCATAACATGCCACTATATTCATGGGAAAATATTTATCTGATTGGCTAATTTATGTATTTAATAAAATAACTTCAAATATTGCACACTATACATAAAATAGATCCATATTCTATGAGATTTCATTAGTTTAGTCAACACCACTTTAAGAATAAGGATTATGCCTCTGATTATGAGAAAATTTAGGACAAGAACTATTGGATTAGGAAGAGTAACTTTCTCCTTCAATAGTTTCTTTAATTGCTAATCACATACCTTGTATATGTGTTTGGTGACATTTAACCATATTTGGTTAAGCCCACAATATGATGAATGATGTAGAATTATAGAAGATGACCAATGGTAAACTGACTTGAAAGATTAGTTAGAGATAAATAGATAAAAATAACCATAGAATTTATAGAATTCCTTCCTTGCCATACTTATTTTACCATGCTTCTCACTTCACTTGTTTACCCCTCCTCACGAGATTTATCTTGATAACTCTTGAATGAATGAATATTTGAGGAGAAGAATTTTAATTTACCATTTTAGGTGTAGGAAATAATGTAGGACAATGACGAATCAGGCATGTTACACCTACCTCCAATTATTTATCCTTGCATTTAATATAATATCCTAATGATAAATCTTGAGAAGTTCGTCCCATTGTTTGGTTGTTATCCTAATGTATATTGTTTGCATTTTGATTTCTCCGTTCTTTTGTATGTTTGCATTTCAATTTAGTTTATTATGACTTCCTCAATGGTTGGATGGAATGAAACTTGCTGAAATGGTATTATAAAGAATGATTACAATCAATGTCATTGAAACTAAAATATGGATGTCTCTTTTCTTTCATATGTTTGGATAAAGGGAAACTTGCTCAAATGGAATTAGAATAATTATTACACTACTATGGTTTGAAGCTAAGCATTTACCAATAAAAAATAAATTATGGAAACAACTTCTTCAAAGAGCATTAATGTTATATGATATGGGTCTTCTAGGTCCTATGATAAATCTGATTCATAGCATTACTTTGCACTATTGAACTTCTCTTTATTAAATGTTAATAATGCAAAAATAATTAATAAAAATGGGAAAAATTATGAGAAATTATATATATATATATATATATATATATATATATATATATATATATATATATATATATATATATATATATATATATATATATATATATATATATATATATAGGCTTCTTTGGTTACACTACATTGAGACTTACCTTCTTTCCATTTCCTTTAATCTTTATGAAAATATTGTTTCCTCTAGAACGTGGATTATTGTATTAAACAACATGCTGCTGTATTCCTAACAAGCATACTACTAAGCCTCTGACATGGTCTAATCTTTCGATCCTGGGACTGTACTTACAAGGTGTTACACACACAACAATTTAATGATGACACTTACTAGTGTGTTACACAAGATAAATAAGAAATGTCAATAGTATACGGTCTAGACAACATCAGTAGCATGCTCGACTGCTAAAGGAGAGGGTGTGTAAGCATGGCTCAACCAATGGGAGAGGGTGCCCCTGGTAGGGCTCGACTGTTAAGGAGAGGGATTTCGAAAAAAAATGAACTTTAGTAGAACATACCATCCTCAGACAGATGGGCAGATTGAAAGAGTCAATCAAGTAATCAAAGACATGTTTAGAATGTATGTGATGGATAAGCCATTCAAATGGGAAGCTTCCATCAATTAATGTTGAAACTGGAGAACCATACATACATACTTAGAGATAGCTCCCACTGATAAATACATCCTTGTTAAGTATGTGTTTCTAAATCTTCATTTAATGAACCTCCACTATAGTAGTGCTAGGTAATTCCAATAGGGAAAAACCCTAATTGGTAAATTGGAATTTTCCGGGGGAATGCAGGGCTAAGAATGAATTAAAAGATGAACTAGAATTAGGTGGGTAGGTAAGGAATAAATGGTAATGCCTTGAATTAAATCTTGCCTTCGATTAGTGCTTAACTTCAATCCTGTGAAGCTAAAACAAGTGAATGAACCTTCTTATGTTGCACCAATCGTGTGAAACTTGAGATGCAGAGCTTGAACTAGTTGGCTAAGGAACATACAAAAGAAAAACAAGAACATGGTGCTATAAAGCCTAAAGACCATAAGGGAGAGGGATTTATCACTCACCTTCCCTAAAAAGGTGAATATTAATTCCCTTGATTTTTTAATCATTTATTGTATGTATAACAACAACACTTTTAATGTTGCCATTCCAATGTCCCAAACCAATTTCAATGAAGCTTGACATTCAAAATAACTTTGACGTCACCATTATACATATATCACCTATGTTTTACATTAGCATTCCATTACCCAGGGTACAAAGATCAGTCAACAATGACGGAAAAATAGCTCCGACCCTTTCCCACAACAAAAAATACACATTTGTTTTTGGAATTTTATGTTCATCTTTGAAGTTCGTCACTTTGTTATTGTTAATTCACTTTTTATATATAGAAAAAGAGTGCTTTTATCATCCTATATATTTTATGAGAGTAGCTTAAGGTAACTCACCTTCTATATATGTTAGAGTGAATTTGTACAACCACCTTTACCAAGAACTCACCACTTTGCAACTTTCATCTCATTAGCAAGAACTTGCTACTTTGCAACTTCCCTGATTCATTATATAATTTGTAGAAATCACCTAGTCCATTATGGGAAAGGGAAGGAAAGTATACTAAGATGACAAAGACACACACATGTAAACAATATTAATTAATAATCTCACCATGACACCACTTAATAACTTCAACACTGAAACAAATAAATCTTTTTGTCGAATTTAGTGGCATCACTTTGACTTTTACATGACTTTTTCTTTCTATAATATTCAAGAATAAATTTCTAACTACTTGATTTTACATTTAATCAAACACAAAATAAGATCATATATTAATTATATTGAGGAATAACTTACGTCAATTCTACATATAAGGGCATATATTGACGGTTGGTTAAATATACTAAAACATCATCGTCATAAATATACTAATAAATACGTACTTATTTTAAGATATGTTGTTGATGAGGTAGCCTCATAATGTGTCATGTTATTAGCGTGTAGAGGATTCTCCAGTTCATGCTCTTAAATCTTTTATTCAAGGTTTTTGTTGGTTCACTGTCCAGATTAATCATTTTGGTTACCCTGTTGAATTAGGTGGAAATATTGATTCCATCGAGGTGGAAGTACTTATTCACGTTGATATTGGCTATCACTTTTTGTTAGGATAGAGTTAGATGCATGGATTGAAGGTGATCCAATATTAAGATTTTGAGTGATTAAGTTCTTATACTAGGAAAATAATAATATAACTATTAAATCAATTTCATTTGTGTCTTTAACCTTAGTTCCAAAAATAAAATGAACATTTAGTTTATGGATGGGTTCTCTGTTTTTTTTAGAGTATTGGTGTTGGGTTATTGAAGGACCTATCTCTAATGGTAATTTTCAACTTCCTTAACCTTTTACTTATGGCATTGCTGATTTTCTATATGTGCCATCTTGTTAATCATTACCAAGTCTTCTATTCGTATTCAAACCACATATGTTCAATAAAGCTCTTTGCTCATGCATTCAATTCTCTTCTAAGTTTATTATTTTTAGGAGGACCAAGAATTTTACACCAATACCATTTATTTTAGAGTTATAGATTAGATATGGTTTCTCTAGTATGTCCTCCTTCTAGGTCAAATATATCCATAATGTTATTCAAATGGCCACCTCATACCTTGATTAAGATCTCCACCCCCATGAGGAGCATGATCTATTTACTTTTCCCATCCAAGACCTTAACCATGAATTTCTATAAAATGGCCTTTCCTTCTGATGGGGGTATCCCAAGGGCTATGGATGATATAGAAAAGCCATGGGATGATGCATCATCACTCATATTTTCTCCTTAGATTGGATCAACTAGAGGATAAATAAATAAGTTTGGCTCCAAATGGAGAATAAGATTCATATAAAATCCTGATTCATATACATAATTTTTATGAATAGGGTAACATGGAAATTATATCTAAAATTATGTCTATTTATATCTCCTCTAAGATAAATATTGTGGCATTTTTTTTGATTGGAGATTACTATTCTCGTAAAGAAGTGGAAATTTACAAAGCTCATTTAAGGAGATTCATGATTCACGTGCTTGGATTTATGAATAAATACAAAGGATAATTGATCCTAGTATTATTAAGCATGGAATTTAAACATATGATAATGGAAGAGCTATTCAATGGACACTATGAAAAATAATATCAATTTAGAAGGAAATTTATCGAAAGACTCGATTTATCTACCATATTCCCATGGCTAAATGGGTGTTCATCCTAGCTCTCATTGCTAAGAAGTACGGAGACATTAGGGTTTTCACTAATTTCCATAATCTAAACAACTCATACCATAAACATAATTATCCAACACCTTTTATTGATCATATTATTAATGAATGAAATCTTCTCTTTCAAAAGATGGATTTTCTAGTTATAACACAATTCAAATCCCTAATTAGGATCACCATAAGACCACATTTGTCTACTATTAGGTTGCATTTTATCATTTATATATGTAATTTGGTCTTATAAATGTTGGAGCTACATTCCAATGACCTATGTGTTATGTTTTGTGTGATATCAAGCACAATTTGGAGGTTTATTTGGATGACATAACTATTCTTTTTAGGAAGAGAGTTTAGCCTTCATCCCATTATTGAGATTTTTTTGAAACATGTTATTTCTACAAAATTTGTTTAGTTTTGCATGAGCGCATCCTTTTTATTGTGTTTGGTACAAGGCTTGGATTCATTTTTTTCAAATATATGATAATGGTGGATCCCTTTAAGCTTGATTCTTTATTCACCTCCCTTATCATCAATCCATCAACCATCTAAGGAAGGGTGAAATTATTGTGAAGTTTTTGTCATTGATTATGTTGAGGGTTGCAAAATGTTTCATGCGGCTTATGAAGAAAGAAGTTTTGTTTCAATGGGATGAATGCGCGTAATGATATTTTGATTATTTGGAAAAATACCTTCTGTTGTCCACATTGTTGAGTAATTAATAATACTCTTCAGACTATTTGGCTCTCACCTATATTGTGATAGGTATCAATATATTTATAATCAAGCATAGAAATGCTTGATTATCATTGAGATATTTTATCATTGAATGTTAGATTTTATTTTGTGGTTTTAACTAATCATTAGGAGATAAAATATCTATTTAGTATCATTAACACTTTGTACCATCAAGTGTTATATTATGTTTTATAGTGGTGTCTAATCATAAATAAATTTGATTTTGTTGTGGTGTCTAACCATTAGGAGGTTGATAATGTCTTAAATGATAGCCATATTGGAACATGTGAGATCAATTTTCTATGTTCAAAACATCCTAGAAAAGTTTACACATAGGGTACGTCTAGCCCTTATTTTTAATGACTTGTTGTAGCTACTAGAACCCCCTCAAAACATTTTCCTATATTTAAATTTTGGAGCCTCCTTTGGGTCATATGAACTATAATTTTGAGTTATTAAAGTCATCCTTGGTCTTATTTTTCTAAGTGTCATGTCTTCTTCTATGAATCTCAAGTGTTGCAACTACTTTCTCTCACATTACTAGTTTGTGATGCCCTCAATTGTGTACTCCTCCCAAGAGGTCATTGTGAACTTCATGATGATAATCACTACGTGTCACCAGTGACTTCTCACTTCCTAATGACATAAAATGTGCACTTTTTCATGGTAGTGATTGCACATGCCGTGATGGAAGTAATTGTGCATGCCTTGACAATAGTGATTGTACAACTCCTTGTGACAGTTAGGTATTTAGTTTTTGTAGGTAGTCAATTGGGAACTTGTTGATGATAGACATTTCACAATACCTATGGATAAATGGTGTGCATCACTTGATGATAGTGCGTTAACATTTTCTAAAGTAGGTGTTGCCACAAGTGGTAATTGACTAATCCTTAGCTTCTAGATTTTCGACATGCATGCGCAAACCTTAACCCTAATTACATGTGTGTTCACCTATATAAGAAGCTATCCTGAAGCTCATTCTCACATTCATATTTGGAGCTTTGTACATTTCTTGGGCACAAGGAGCTTTTGGTTTCTAGTGTGTCGTTATTCCATGTAAACTTTTCAATTGTCGCTTTTGTTCATGTTTGCTTTTGCTTTTACCATTTTTGATTTCACAAGTTTTTTTTTGCCTACTTTTTGCATTAAAAGTTTTACTTTTGATATTTTAGCCTTTGCATGTGTCTTTTCTCTCTTGCATGCTTTGTTTCTAGTGTCTCTTCATATTCCATCACATTCTAGTAATAATTGTGGGTGAATATATTATTACATGTTAGTCCTCTCATTCTCATAGTTATCCTTGCTTGTTGTTGTTCAATACTTAGTTGAAATTCAAGCTGATTTGCATCCCCATTTATTCATCTATGTATTTATCTCTTCTAATTAGTAGATCACAAGTCTTGCTCACTACTGATGTGACATGTAGACCTCCAAATACTTGTCTCTCTTCAACTGTACATTGCACACATTGAGTAAGAAGTAGTGCTTCTCTTACTCAATGCGCGTGTGCATTGCACAACACCTAGCCTCAATTGTGCATTGGATACTTCCAACCAATATTATACAACCCCCTATCCACTACTGATGAAAACTACAAAATAAGAATCGCCTCTCTCCCATCAACTGTGTAGTGCACAGACCTAAGGCCTAGATCTCCAACCTTGCCTCATGTTGATCCATCATGTGTAGTCTCTCCTCCTTTCTATTTCATAGTGCACACTTTTAGTGACTAGCCAGGTCACCTTGCCTTAAGTATACCCTCTTGTGCTCATAGCTTGCACAATTTTCTCTCACAGTGACTGCCTTTTGTATTTGATAGTTTGATAGAGTAAGTGATTTTTGTGGAACTAACTTTATGTCGCCATGAGTGCATATATACTTTGAGGTGCCACACATGGAGAGAATATCAGTTTCTCAGCTTCCTCCAACATGATGCCTCTAGTCACATGGAAATAACCATCCAAGGAGGCTACTAAAAGCAGTACCGAAGATGTCATGGAAATTTCTAGTGCAAGAGTGCCTATTATGTCAAATACCAAGTCTTTCATTGACAATTCCACTACCATAACATGGCATATCATAAAAGAGGCCTTGAATAAGAAAAAGTTCCTAGAGGATTTAGCATATAGAGATATTTAAATTAATATTAGGAGATCCAGATTCCACGAGGTCACTTGTAGATATCCAGTGCTATCATTTGCAGAATCAATTGGATGGATATTGTAGGTTCTAGACTCCAAGACCATATATTTTAAGTAGTGCAAGTGGGTAAGATCTTACCACATGTCAACCACATAATCTTCACTCATAATACGAATTGTTGAGCCTAGAGGAGTATCTAATTCAAATTTCTCTGTGGTTTCGTCTCATTTGAATACAAAGGACATCATTAGGTCATGGTGAAAAGAACCAACAAAGTTTTTCTAGAATCCAGAGGGAATATATATGAAAAATTCACTAGGGAAAGTTTATCAATAGCTCATGGCCATGTGCTGCAAACCATATGGGCGAGAAAGCACTAAATTTTGTGAGGAAGGATGGATTTATATTCTTTACCCAATTGTTTTAGAAGGGAATATCTTTAATTGGTCATATATACTTGTGTAACAACTGCAAATTAAAGTGGAAAAGGCGAAGAAGGAATCAAAGGGAAAACAACCTCATTTCAATATGTCTGCCTACTTGTTCGATGAAATTTTTTCTTGCAATGAGTTCCCAGGTACAGAGTGGAAATGGGCCATAAGACAACTTCCTATCAATATCTATTGTAAGTTATTATTAGAAGTCAACTATAGAGGGGTATATGACATAGTGGTTGAGCACTTCTTTTCCACACTATATCAGACGATCTTTGAAGTCAAGGAGTCTTGAATGACTAACGAGGGTAAAGAAGCAATTATCAAAATAGAAAATTGGTTCTCTTCTCCTCAAGGCATAAACAACGGAGTTTTTAGTTCCCAAATACCTCCACATCTCATTCCAAGGTATGTGACCAACAAGGTGGTCATGCAAGAGATTGGATATTATTTTTTCACATGACAGTCCCAGTTGTTGTATAAGAAGAATAAGTCACCTTGGCCTCTCTTTCCCCTTTAAGTAGGGTCATGCAAACTTAAGAATATGAAGGCAACGAAAGTAGAAATTCAAGAAATTAGCCACCTTAGGTATGGTGAAATGCGTTTCAATCAATATTATTAATTTAGTAGTTGAGGGAAAAATTCCCTCTATTGGGAAGTATTCCTTATCCAGAGAGGCTCCTACTAGCCCTTGGAAGAATTTAATTTGATTAACGAAAAATAATATTTTTAATGAGAAACCCACATGTGCATAAAAGTACAAGTTTGCATGTGCAAGCTAATTCGACCCCTTCGGTCACAAATAAATAGGCCTTTTGTCACATCACTTTGGAACATTTTTAACACATCACATCTTCTCTTAGATTGGTTTGATTACTTCTGAAATTGCAAGTTCTTTTCACACATGCAAAGGAGATAGAGAGTCTTTTATGTTCATCGAAATTCATCTTCTATTTTTAGACTTTGACCAACATTGACCAACCTTCGATTTTGTTTGAATTTGACTTGGAAAATATTTGTTTTGGAAGGTTGAATTATGTGGGAGAGAGATCAAACTTTTCTAGGTTTTTTGACCATCGTTGACCACAAAATTTGATTGAAGTTGATCGTAGTTCTATGGAGGTTTGACCACAGGTTCCACATCTCCTTTGACCGACTTTTTATTGACTATTTTTGTTGGTTTTAATTGAGCTTAGAAGGAAACATCCTTTGATTGTGGACCAAGGTTTTTTAGAGGCACTTTAATCATGGATTTTTGACTAGTTAGGGCATCTTTGACTAATGTTTATTATTGCTTATGCTGACCAAAAATAGTAGAATTTGACTTTGAATAAATTTGAATATATTTCTCTCTTTTGGTTTGGATATTGGGTAGTGGATTTGAATGGTCAATGCTTTGATCCTTTGATCCATTATTGATGAATTTGAACGTTGCATATATCTGCTAAACATTTGTTGACAATCTATTGACGGTGTTGGATGCCACCAACATATAGGGGAGATCCAGTATATGAAGTCCCAATTAGACCTCACATCATTCGATATAGAAGTCCGACCCTCTTATGTGGTCTAAGCACCATTGTGAGTGATTTAGAGGTATTCCTTGGTTGCAACGCATACACAACAGGTCATAGGAATAACTTTGGGGCAACAAGTGAGTAAGCTTTGTGTTACACCAACTGTAGAGTGTAAAAGGAGATTCAACAGACAAGAGAGAGATGAGCCTCTAGTAGGGAAGTAATAGTAGTATCTTAGGAGAGACACATGAGAAAAGGAGAAAGAATTGTTGAATAACCTGCAAATTAGTTCACAAGATAAACAAAAATCATGAAAGAATAAATAACACTCATTCAAAAAGATCCATATCTAAAGAAATGAAATAGTTCACTATATTTAGTATGAATTACATCGACATATATCGTATACATATAACTAATAGTCTTACTAGATTCACGATACATGCATGAAAGGCTGATGGGTTGATGAGCTTCTGATCATTAACAAAAGATTCCAAGAACATTGCTACATCGATGAAACACTAGCTCCAATAGTGTAACATGAAGCTACAACTTTCTTCTCAAAATAATTACTATCTCTCCTATGCAACACTAGAGAAGCCAAGGCTGAATCTCTAAGAGTCCAAGCCCTTTGTTTGAGTTATGAGGACCTATTTATAAAAAATGACAATGACCCTTGAGTTTCCTTATGATTTTTTAACTTCTATGACTTATGGACATCCAATATGACTCTTCACATTCTATATATATTTATTGACATTCCATATGTGTCTAATAAGACAAAATATCCTCATAGAGGAGAAAGAGACAAATCAATAGCTTCAACATGGAGTTCATTTGTGATATATGATTTCCATTGTTTGAACTCTACTACGATGATCTTAAATCAAATTGGTAGTGCCACAACATATCACATATTCACCTCTGACACCTCTGACAATATGTATTTGGAGTTGGATTGTACACTATTCCATAGCTAGGATAATTTCATGTGAACTTTGGCTAGTGCAATTACATACTGCAGAATAGTGTTCTTAGTGATTTCCAAGCCTTCCTATCATGTCGCTTGCTTGAATTTCTCTATAAAATTATTTATCTCCCACATGATGCCTTCCTTTCCTCTTATATTTTGAAGTGAACCAACAAAACTAGGATTATATGCTTCTGTGCAAGGGACTCCAAACTGCTATGCAGTTGACCATATGCAACTACGTTGTTAGTCGGATATTCACCAAGATGAGTGTAGTTCTAAATATGGAGACTTAACTGTACTCCATCCACCTCAGCAACAATTTTATCCTTCTTGATCAACCACTATGGAACATCTAGATAGTACTTGACACCCCAATCCTTATTAGATCTACAACTTTGTTTGCAACCATTAGGAGCTTTTGTATCTCTTGAGCCTTCTTATATATATCAACTAGGGGTGCCACTAGCTCATGTAAGAGAATCATTTCTTTATATAATTGTTCCTTGATCTCGTACATTGGCCTAAATTGGCCTCAATTCCTCAAGTATAGCTAACTGTAACTCCACTTTACTAAGATCGGTAGAAGACAATCATTGATTCTCTATAGTGAAATGATCTACCTATCGCTTTGTCGTAGCTAACTCCTTTCTCGACCGTGAATTTTCACTCATCATATATTTTGAGTTTTTTTGTGATTTGGTCACTAAAGCGACATTTGGTGCCATGACTGCTCAGGGGTCTCTCATGGTATTAGTTGTTATTGCCTTCTCTATTGATGTCGAGACTAGATGATCATGATCATTAGGGAAGTATGGATGCCTTTCTTGCACAATCATTTTATTCAAATGGTCAAAGGTAACATTGCATACATTCATGACCCTATCATTTAGTGGAGGGGAAATTTCCATTTCGCTGAATGGGAGATGGTCATCGGTAAGAGGAGGTTTTGATGGAGTACCTGACTCATCTACAATAGCTTCAATAAAATCCTCTTCTTCTAATTTTTCTTCCATCTCTTGGGCCATATATTCTTCCTCCATTATATATACAACTTCATATCACGAACACTTTTATTATTATGCTTCTTCTATCCTTCTCCAATCTCCTTCCTTTACTGCATTTTTCTATTTAAGCATGTCATCTTGCTTCCTCTTTCTATGAGAATTACATTTCTAGCTTTTGCTCTTCCTCTTGTTGCTTCTTTTCCTCTAAGGCACCTTTGCACATTGGATCAACTTTAAACTTTATCCTACATTCTTCCACTAGATCATGTTTGATATTCTTGCTTGGTGTTATTGTTTTCACTTGAGTAGCTATTACCTATTGTGTCTCCTCCATCTGCATTCATTGGTACCTATGGAAAAGTGTACTGTATCTTATCACAACGCTTCCTACACACCTTTCTAGGATCATACCTCTGAAAATTCAATTTTTGAAAATGAAGAAGCTTGAGTTCTTCAATTTCAAGCTCAACCGCCTTAAGGCTGTTCAGCTCATAAAGTCCAATCCATAAAGGAACAGTGGGACAAAGAGCCTTTTTCCTCCTATGGAGCTTTGCAGACATGCCATTATTCAGCTGGTAGCCTACCTCTTACAAGACCACCTTGTTGGTCACATACCTAGGCATGAGGTGATGGGTTGTTTGGCATCTAAAACATCTAATGCATGTTCCTTGTCATGAGGAAAACCAATTTTAATTTTCATACAGTGCCTCCTTCACCTGATTAGTCATGCAAGGAGGATTAATCTCATAGATCATGTTGTAAAGTACTGCAAAGAAATTCTCTTTCATCTTTTCATAAACTCCTCAGAAATTGATCTTTGATAATAGTTTGCGATGAAAATAGACAAGTGGCTTTTCCTGTGGGGTCTAGTTCCATTTCATGCTTGTGAAAGCATACTAAGTGTAGATCCCATATAGTAGGTAAGTTGAGATATAGAATTATAGTTCTTTATTTTATTTTAATGTTTCTTTGGCCTGCTGCACATGACAACATAACTCATAAGAAATGATATTTTCCAATTGAAAACTCTACCTCTTGTAATGACCAAGTTGAGAAGGAAGATCAAATTCTCCTCAAATTGTTCTTCATGTTTCCTCCAATTTAATTTGTAACACAATGCTATGAGATACTAATAAACATTTCTCAAAGTTCTTGTCAGGTATATTGCACTTGGCCTCTGATGGAATCTAGTAGGCTCTTGGCACTATGACTTGATGTTCTCTTTGTTGTTGATATTTTCCCATGTTGCATCTAACTGAGTGTTTACATATTCTCTTGGATTTACCATCTTATAATAAGATTGCATGTGTTGTAGATGGTAACTGGAAATATCCTTATTGCTTTCATTGTACATGACCAAATTTGTGTTTTCCATGTGTAACATGACCCATTCCATGGCTTCGATACTAGGCATCACTGGGAAGCTACATGCAACTCTATGTATTCTGGACCCTTTGATGTTGATGTAAACCTCCCTATATTCCAAATTTTTGGGGAATTAATTTTGCATGAAAGTATCCTTAATGTATTTCCATTATACTTTGAGAGATTTGTCTATAAAACATTGTGTATCTAAAAGAATGGGAACTGTGGGCTTCACAATTTCCACTGCCTCCTTAGTAATTTCTTTTGAGGTTTATTTTGAGATAGTTAAATTGGTAGTAGGAGGAATTGTTGTAGTAGAGGATGAGAGAGAAATATAACTTCTATTTGGAACACCTGTAGGTGGAAATTTACTCATGGTGAAAAAGAATTAGTTTCAATAAATTCCCTATCTAATAGATGCATACTTTTTAGAAGACAGTGAAAAAGGGAAAATCAGATCCAGCTAGGAGCACAAGCCTATCAATGATGATATGAGGTGACTTAATTAGCATTGGAAGTGAAAAATATATCATGATAAGAGGAGGGTGGATGTAGGAACGACAATGGATAGAGATGGCCAACTTGAGGCTTGATGATGCATTGTGCATTCAAGGAGAAAGAAGTAGAGGATGGAAGAGTACAAGGCGTAGTCTTAAGGCACAAGGAGGACACACTGAAGCTTGCGAGTGCGCTAAGAACTCTAGATAAGACAGTGAGGGTGAATGGAACATAAATAGTGGGAAAGGGGTTAGAGCTTCATGCTTGTTGATCCATTTTTTTCTCAAGAGAGAGACAACTTATTTTTGGGCTCAATTTTCAAGAGGAACGTATCCTTATTTCTCCAGAGTGCATTCTGAAGGTAGACTTGGTCATATGGGCATAGTTTTCCAAAACAACGGGGCTCTAACTTCCATAAGTGTGCTCAAGCTACAGATGGGCTCAAAATATGCTAAGTGATAATCAACAACAAGTTAGGATTACAATAGCAATGAGAGGAAGGGTATGGAAGTGTTTATAGGCTCTATCACAATCATGATGAAAAGATGAAAGGTCATGGAATGCGAAGAGTCACAAGAAAGAATACTTGTGATAGCAAAATGACACTTGTAACAAGAAGAATGGATGAAAAATCCACTAAATAAAGTGAAACGAAATGAAATGTGAGCAAGGAAAACAAAAGAAATAGCAAAAATAACAAAAGCAATTAAGAAAAGAAACATGCAAAACTTACTTGTGATCATGATTGAAGAGGAATATCCTTGATGCAAAGAAGTGTGCTCAACCCAGAGTGATGAATGATTGCTGGGCTAGTTATAAAGAGACTTTACATGCAAAGAACAATCATCCATTCCCACCACTTGTTGATTGATGAGTTAGTTAGTTGCATTAAGTGGAGGGGGTTCCTATATTTTAGGAGTATGCCTAACAAGCCAAAAGGAAGGGCAAATACATGAAGAACAAGAGGGTGCAACCATTGTTGCTAAGGAATGTGCTACAACTAGGAGAAAGAGGGTGCAGTTACTCAGAGCAAGGAGTGTGCTCACCTTTCTTACTAGGAGTGCACTTCAGTGTTTCAAGAAAGTGTGCCCACTGAGAGTTAAGAGTGTTCTTTTTCTTAAGGAGGGTGCAGTTTCAACCAACAATGGTCGTTTATAACTACTAAGTTAGGAAAGTGTGCTTTCTCTATAGGAAACATTGTTCTCTTCTTGATTTTGTGTGTTATGTATGCCTAATGAAAAAAGCTAGCCACTAAATCAAAGAAAACTAACGCTTTTTATCTTAGAAAGATAACTCAAGTGTTCCTAAAGATAGGATGACGATACTTAGGAACACCATAAGGATAGTCAACGCCTAGAACAACAAGAAAAAATGATGAGGCAACACAAGATGACTTGAAACGATAGTTCATGTAGGCTCCAAAATTGAGTTAGGAAAAAAATTTGGAGGGTCGTTGTCACAACGACAACACTTGGCGACACACTAAAGAAATCTAGCTTCACTATTTAGGTCTTAACTTTACACATACAACCTCATCCCTTCGAGAAGTATTTATTCACTCGATGGATTTGTTTAGCTTCCTCATTCAACTCAATTATAGATATAGTCTCTTTTATTCCTTGACTCAGTCAAAGCCATCACAAAACTTAGAGATCAAAATTGTTTTGATCTAGAAGAGGGTAATATAAATGACGGGTTAAAGATAATTAGAGTATGATTTTTCATCTCTTTCTTCACTGCTAGCAGGAATGTTCAGTACCCAGACAAAGTCACTACAAGAAGCACAAGCATCACTTTGTTGCTAGTGAGCTTGTTTAGCACCATGACGAAGTTAATTACTTCACCTCTCTGCGCAGGAAGCCTTTCACTTTTCACATTTTATTTTATTTTGTTTAAATAATATGCATAGGCACTTATTATTTATTGTTATGCAACCAGCTCACAGAAAAGGCAAATCAATGATTTAAAAATTATCCTCTTCCATGGGGAAACCTCCTTTACATTAGATAAATGAACAATTCTTGGTTGATACAAATGACAATACCTTCTTTGTATATATAGGAGTATAAGGGGTCCAATATAATCTGAGCCTACATAACAATAATAATGTAAGAGCACAACAATAACAACGGTGGGCTTCTATGAGGCACACAACTAACAATATGGGGCTACATGGGAACAACAATAACAATAAGGGGGATACACTAGTATTATAAGGACCTAACATGCCCCTCTCCTTCAAAAAGTTTTGTACTCAATTCTTGAGTATTTATGGATGCTTCTGTATAAAATTCTCATCCTCCCATGTGAAATCTTTAGTAGGTAAGTTATTCCACTTAACGAGATACTCTGAAATTGATTGATTCTATAGCTGTCGGGTTCTTGTTTCTGTGACTGCTTTAGGCTCAAATATGATTTTTCCTACTTCTTTAAGTTTTGGAAACACTATTTGAGCTGGAAGCTTGTCACCAATAACCATCTTTAAGCATGAACCATGGAAAATGGTTGTACTCGGGAAGATGTAGGAAGCTCCAATTTGTATGCCATAGTAACCAATCTTTTGCAACACCTTGTAAGGACTGTAGTACTTGGGTGGCAATTTATTATACTTCTTATCTTTCTTGAGAGAGATTTGTGTGTATGGTTGTAGCCATAAAAATACCCAGTCAACCACATCAAAACTTCTTTCACTGTGATGTTGATCTTCCTGTTGTTTCATTTGATTATGCGACAGAGTGAGGTTATCCTTTAAAAGTTGAAGAACTTGTTGTTGATCTTCGATGTGATCTTCCACTTCTTGAGCCTTAGAATTTTCTCTTAAAGATAATGTGATGGATGGTGGAGTATATCCATAAAGTTCCATAAATGGGTTCAATTTTTCTACAATATGGAAGGAAGTGTTATACCAACATTCAACTAGAGGTAACCGCTTGACCCATTATGTTTGTTTATCAGATACAAAGCAACAAAGATATCCTTCCAAAAATTTGTTCACTATCTCAGTTTGCCCATCAGATTGAGGATGATAATATGAGTTATGAGCTAATTGATTACGAAGTGAAGAAAATAATTGCGTCGGAAAAATTTCCAATGAAAATGGGATCTGTCACTTACTATAATCTTTAGATTTCCATGAAGCTTTTCAATTGTTTCCATAAATTTAGTAGCAACTGTACTAACTTTAATAGGATGAGATAACGCAAAAATTTTTGCATACATGGTAATTCTATTAATTACCACCAAGATGACACTCTTTCCTTTAGACTTGGGTAAACCTATGATAAAATCCATTGAGACTCCCTCCCAATGCTGACTTGGAAAGGCTAAATGTTGTAACAGACTTAGGGTCTTAATTTCTACAAATTTATTTTGTTGGAAAACCAATAATTCTCCCAAAAGATTATAACTATCACATTTAATGCCTTCCCAAAAAAATTCCTTCCTAACCCTATGATAAGTTTTTTAAAATCTTGAGTGCCCTCCTAAGGGAGAGGTGTGCAATTCCAAAAGAATATTTTGTTTGAGTTGGGAATTCTTACAAATATATAAGTGATCTTTATACCATAATGAATCATTTTTCCAGCTAAACATATGATATGTACTGGGATCTTGATGAAACTTTTGAATAAGTGACCACACCTCTTCATCATTCTTCCATTCATCCCTTGCTTTGGTTATCCACTCAAGTTGGATAATAGAAATGGCACAAAGCAATGCTTCCACATCCTCATCCTTTCTTGAGAGTGCATATTGTTAGAAAATTATATATTACGGAGCAATGGAACACATAAAATATTGCAGAAATATAAACACAGAGAACACATAAAACAAGAGAGACACAGATATACGTGGTTCACCCAGTTTGGGCTACGTCCACCCCGAACAACCAGTCCTTCCTTTCCATTATCCAGCAAAATGAAGAAACACAACCTACAAAAAATCTGCTGTAATATCCTCTGTTTTCTCTCACAGTCTCACCTCTCAGTTTCTCGCTCACAGAAATACACATCTATATCTCAGCTTACGATACAATGCCCTCATACAAAGAGAGGGGTTGCCTTCTAGGGCAAAAAACCCTAAACTAAACATAAGTTCTACCGTCAGATCATCTGCCTAATAAATGACCCAGATTGACTAGAGGGGTGTACAAACTTCCTGGGGTATACATCCGGCTGAAACAAAGACCTCTAAACAATCATGCTCCACACACAACACATATGGAACAACATTTTTCTTCGCTTTTTTGTAGATAATTTCAAAGTCATAATCCAACAAATTTGTCACCCATTTTTGCTTCTCTTCTAAAGATAATTTTTACCTTGAAGTGTCTTCCCATTAAGTAAGGTCACCATTTATTTAGTGCATGTATTATTGCCAACATTTCCTTCTCATAAATAGGTTTGTGTGAATAATTTCCTTTGATTGAACGACTTTTAAAAGAAACGGGTCTTCCTTCTTGCATTAAAACAACACCAATTCCATTTCCTGAAGCATAGCATTCCATAACAAATGTTTTTATGAATTTTGGCATAGCTAAGACTGGTGCTTGGCACATTTCCTATTTAAGATGCTCAAAGGAATTTGTTGCTTCTAGAGTCCAAGAAAATTCATATTTCTTCAGTAATGATGTTACAAGTGCCGCTATTATCCCATGGTTCTTATCAAACTTGCAATAATACCTTGTCAACCCGAGAAATCCTTGAAGATGCTTTATGGTTGTGGGGATGGACTTTCCATTCCTTAATGGCTTTAATTTTGTTAGTTTCTACCTTAACACCGTCATGAGATACAGTATGACCTAAATATTCCACCTTCCGCACTCCAAAGAAACATTTGGATTTTTTTCATATAATTGTTTCTCCTCCAATATTTTGAGCACCTTGTCAACATGTTGAACATGATCCTTCCAAGACTTGTTGTAGAATAGTATATCATCAAAAAATAATAAAACAAATTTCCTAAGGAAGGGTTTGAAAATGGAATTCATCAAACATTGAAATGTGGAAGGTGCATTAGTAAGGCCAAAATGCATGACAAAAAATTCATAATGACCCTTGTGAGTTCTAAATGTTGTTTTCAGAATTTTTTTAGTCTTCATCTAATTTGATGATATCCTGAACGAAGATCCATCTTGGTGAAGTAAATTTCTCTATGTAATTCATCCAATAATTCATCAATGATAGGAATGAGAAATTTATCTTTAATAATGAGCTTGTTGAGCTCCCTATAATCTGGACAAATATGCCATGATCCATCCTTCTTGTGCACCAATACTACTGGAGCAGAGAAAGAAATTTAACTAGATTGAATTATACCATCCTTTAGCATTTCTACAACCATACATTCAATTTCACTCTTTTGGGCATAAGGATATATGGAAGGCTTGATGTATGGAGGAACACTTCCTAGAATCAAGTGAATTGCATGATCATGATCACAAAAATGTCGGAGGCCTTTGGGAGTCTCAAACACCTCGGAATGTTTGTCCAAGATTTTTTTGAGATCTTGAGAAATAGACAATTTTGGTGCTTGAACCCCTAGTGGGCATAATTGTGCAATTACACCTGGTTGTTGTTTCTTTAAAATAATTTTCATGCCATTAGAGATGATTATCTTTCCTAGTTACCCTCTGATACCCCTTAATTCAACTTCCTTTCCTTCCCAAAAAATTCAAAGAAAAGTTCTTTAAAATTGAAAGCTATCGTCCCCAAAGCTTGTAACCATTGGATTCCTAGTACAACATCAGCACCACCCATTGGAATGGAAAGAATTGGACTATTCAATACATATTCCCCGATCGGTAGCTTGATATTATGGCACTTCCTAGAGCAATTTATAGTTCCTCCATTTGCAACCATTGCTTGACACTTTGGTTTTGGATATAGGAAGAAATTCAATTCCTTGGCTATCTTACAATGAATAAAATTATGGGTACTACCCAAATCAGTCATCACTATTACCTTTTTCTTCTTGATATATTGTTATATCTTAAGAGCTTGAGGAGTGGTAATTCCTTCCAATGCATTACAAGATATGGTCAGATTCATTTATTCCTTCTATGGGGTTGGTTCCTAGTGTATATCCTCATCTTTTGACGTTTCTTGTTCTCTTTCTTCCTCCTATTCACAATCAATGTAGAATAATTTCTTCTCAGCACATTTATCTCTTTTAGTGTATTTCCTATCGCAACTGTAACAAAACCTTTTTTCTCTTTTTTCCTCTAATTGTTGTGGTGTAACCTTGTAGGTTGTGGAAGACTAGGAGAAACAACACTTCCATCTTTATAGTTGTGAGTGGTAGAATTCCTTGTTGCCATAATTTTCTTTCAACTTTTCTTGCCACCTTGAATTCCTTCTCCAATGAATCAAGATCTAAAAGGTCAACCTCATGTTGGATGTTATATTTTAAATTACCTATGAAGACATCAATACTATGCTCCTATGGAATATCGATTACCCTAATATTCAATATTTGGAAGTCTTTAATGTGCTCCACCATTGAACCCTTTTGTTTGAGATTTATCAATTGGATAAAGAAGGTGTTTCTCTTTGTATCTTCATAATGTTCTATCATTTCCTTCGTAAAAATTGACCAGGCGACAAGTGGTTTATGAGAATAAATCCACCTATATCATACCAACTGATTGGGTTCTAAATACAAAGATGTAATACGTACCTTTTGTGAGGGTTGCACAACATGTAAATCAAAATATTGCTCCCTTTGTAGTATCCATGTTATGAGATCCTTGCCATCAAAATTCCTCATATCTATCTTTGGAATGTGGTGGTTCTTAAAACCCACATTGGAGTCTCTAAAATTGTAATTCATATTCCTTTTGTCCTCATCGTGATTTTCATGGATTACCTTGTCACAACCGGGAAGCCTTTCTTGCAAAAACTTTGTCAAACCCTCCTCCAAACATTCCATGTATGATTTTAAACCATTCATGTCACCTTTTAAACCATTCATGTGACCTTTTAAACTATACATATCACCTTTAGTTCATCTTTGGTTACTCTTTGTGAGAGTGAAATTTGTTGCACTTGGTCTTGTAGTTTTGATATATCATTCATGTCACCTTTTAAACCACACATGTTGCCTTTTAAACCATACATGTCACCTTTTAAACTGTACATGTCACCTTTTAGTTCATATTTGGTTTCTCTTTGTGAGAGTGAAATTTGTTGCACTTGGTCCCATAATTTTGATATATCATGTTGCAATTCTTCCTTTTCATGCATCATAGTATATATTTCTGAGGGCTTAATGGGTGTAGAATTATTTTCATTAGGAGGAATTTTAGAACCCAATACTGATATCCATACCTCAATAGGCCCTTTGAATCAATTCAAATTTATTTTTCAAACAAAAGTTATGCAATTTAAAAAAACAAAATCACACCTTTTTCTTGCTTTTTAGAGCTTGATCTTGAAATGGTTGTAACTCTGTAATTTCAGGTATCCAAGTTTTGAAATTTATTTCTATGGTATCTCTCTGAGTCTTCTTTCCAACCCCAAAAGTCTGATTGAGATTGGATTCTTCAAGAAAGAGTTATGCCAGATCTCCCACGATGACCTAATTATGGACTGGTTGAATAGATTGAAGTTTTATGGAATGCTACTTGTTTATGTTTCAACCTTCAGCCTTGAAATTGATACACGAAAAAGTAAATTTCCTGTACTTTCAGCCACTATTTGCAGAATTCAAATCTGATGCCTGAAACAAAAGTTATGACAATTTTACCTAGGTCACATATTTGAGATTAAATTATGGAGCTTGCAAAAACCCTACTTCCTCATATCATATCTCCAAAAATATTGCGAACCAAGATCCAAATTTTTTACATGAATTTCTGTAAGATTTCAGTTCCACATGGTAATTTTTTTTCTTTTGTCTCGTTTAAAAAAGGTTATAGTGGAAATTCCAAGATGCCCTATTTGAAGAAGTGAAACCCTAGAATCCAAAGCTCTGATACCAAATGTTATGAAACCAACTCATAGAAGATATAGATCAATGAATTAAAAATTATCCTCTCTGAAGGGGAAACCTCCTTTATATTACATAAATGAACAATTATTATATGATACAAATGACAAGAACTCATTTGTATATATAGGAGTCTAAGGGGTCACAATATAATTAGAGTTGTTGGCTTAAGGGGTCCTGACCCAGGTTTAGAGTTATTTGTGCCAACCAAAAAAACCCTAATTGCTAGCCCTTTCAGTAACAACCTGCATGGCAGAGGCTGCAGTCTCACCCGAAGCAGTATTGGGGGATGCTATAACTAGGTTTTTGCATCTAGGGACGTGTGATAAGTGGTTCTTAGGCTTTGACAGTTCATATTTCCTTCACGT
Source organism: Pinus tabuliformis (assembly GCA_031772625.1). NCBI lineage: Eukaryota > Viridiplantae > Streptophyta > Pinopsida > Pinales > Pinaceae > Pinus > Pinus tabuliformis. The sequence goes on from CM062807.1 coordinate 510,695,736, forward strand.
AGATCGCTATCCTTCTAGGGCTCGTTACCTTAGCGAGGGTGAAATGGCCTTTAGACCTTTGTGAAGGTCTACAATTAGTCTTTGCAGACCTTAAATAGAAAATGTATCCAATTTCACTCATCAATAAATAACCCTAGATCTGACTTCGTGCTAACCAGTTTATCAAAAAACATAGTAGAAACAACCCTTATCTTCACAAAATTAGATAACTACTCAATTCATGCATACATAAGATAGATTCAGTGGTTTCGTGCAACATTTATTCAGTATTCCATAGAAAACACATTATAGGAGACAATTCATAACATAATCATAACTCAACAAAAATGCTCAGGTTACACAATAATTCTTTAAAAATAGTGCTTATTCAATTCCAGCATTCAAATTACACACTTCTCCACCCTGCGCACTTAGTTGTAGGGGTCTGTGCACTCAGCTGTGGACTAACCAAGGTCTCCTATGCACTCAGTTGTAGGAGCCTTACCCTTCTTGCCTAAGTACAAGAAGTAGAGCCTTCCTGCCTTAACACTCACCCAAAATAACCTCTCTTGTGAATCTTCCTTATCAACTACTATTTCTAGACTTGCTATGACTCAAATATATAGCCCTCTCAATACAATACCATGGTCCACAGTTCGTGGACCATGGGTGAGTCTCAAAACCGACTTAGCTACTTATACAAACAAGGGGCTAAGACCCCTTCGACTCCTATCTACCTGTGCACTCCACATCCACATTTCATGGAAACTACATCTTTTACAAAAATTTATACAAGACTTGGGTTAACTACGACAAAAATGACTCGAGGGACCCTATCTCAATAGGCCCCTAACACAAAGATCGTGACTCACCCTTGAGTCACTCAACTAATAGCTCGATATTTCTGCATAGACCATCGATCTCAACCTGCAATACTGCAACCTCAGCAGCACTCTGTGTTGTAGCCTGCTGCACTTCTTCGACCAATTTTTCTATTGTCGGGCCCTCCACTACTAGGGGCATTGTCTGCTACTTTTGCTGTAGCACCTTTAGCTTTTCCTAAAGTGACAGAGTAAGATGGCAAGTTTCCTCTAGCCATGGCTATAATCTGGCCATTAGAAGATCCTCTTTCCTCTGCAATTCTTCCACTTGTGCTTGCAGCTGCTTTCCCTCCTCTAGCTTTGCGAGGCATTGTGTTGGCATCAACATGTGTGTAGTCACTTGGACCTCATCATACTTCTGTTGTGTCTCGTAGACATCAGTGTTCAACTTCTACAAGTTTAGGTCCTCTTGCATATTTGTCCATAATTCCATTCCTACATCGAACATTGTTGCGCAGTCGTTGACTACAGAATCCAAGGTCTTCATATTTTCCTTAATTTCTACTCCGCGTTGCTCCCAAACCTTTGGCAAAGTTGTTGGCTGCAACTTCAACTACAGCTCAACTATCTTCATTTGGAAATCAAAGGTAACCCTGGCAACCTATTTCTTTGATGCACGTACTGCAGTAGCCAATTTCCTTACTTTCACCAATGCATTGGCATCCTCCGGGATATTCAATTCGTGTATTGACTTGCAGGCCTACTTGATCATTGTCTCTAGGATCTGGCTTCGTGTTTGCATATCCTCCTTTGCCTTCAACACCTGAGTTTTTTCTGCAAATATCTGTTCATTATTTACCTTGAACTCGCTAATGACTGTGAGGGCACACTGCTCTTTGATCCACAACTCATCTGAAACACCCTAATGGACTGCATGGAGGGTATGGAGCAGTAGCGCAGCCAAATTCAGCTCCATGTCTTTACCGTACCAATCATAGCACTATTCTCATCTGATTCTGTGGGAACAACCCCTTTTGAAATGGTATGACTCTAAGGTCCAGAGTCCATTCTAGCTCTGCCACTGTTCCACTTATCTGTGCCAGGCTCGCTTTCACCCCACTCACTTGCCGATGGCCTTCTTGAATCCTGTTAAACTGGATATGTAGCTCGCGCAAATCCTTTTTGACACTCCCCAACATCTGCATATATTGTTTCTAAAATTGTTTCAACACCTCAGTTCTTATGTCTCTAACCTTGTCACTAATCTCATCGAGATCACCTTTTGTCAGCACCATTAGATCGAGATGCATTTGCTTATCAAACTTATGCTTTTTTTGCTGTCCAATAGTCTACTTCTTGCCACGTGTCTTCAAGGTGAAAGGAGTGAGCTGCTCGTCACCACTACCTCCTTCGTGACCTGACAATTCCTGCTCATTTGTGCGCTGTGAGGCTGATTTTTCACCTTCTTTTGTATCTTGACGTTCTTTTTCTTCTCGCACTTTGGCAGTGAGATCCTTTTTCGCCCATTCTTCCTCCACAAATGCCTTAGGAGAAACTTCCTTTTTCTTCTGCTTAGTGGGAGCTCAAGTGACCTTTTGAGTAGCTTCCTTACATTTCTGCGCAACAAAGCTCTTTGCACCTTTGCTTGTTCCTACCTCAAGCCCCAGGGCTTGCACCACTCTGCTGGCCAATACCCCATGATCTCCTGCACGTCCGTCTCAGATACCAATAAGGGAAACTTGTGCCATTTGTGCTTAGGATCCTTTCGCACTTTGATTGACACATTGTGGAAATCATCCTTGAACTCCACGTAGGCCGTTAATTGTGTGAACAAGGTTGGGGACAACCTTGGCCTTTGAGTGATAACCATATGATGGTCCATGTCCATGAGAATCCATAAATTTTTTGACTCCTTCATCCTTGCTGGATCCTTTGTAGACAACAATGAGGCGAACCACACTACCTCGAGTAAATATTTCTTGTGTGGGGGGAACTAACTATCCTCTAGCAATATCCAAGCTACTAAAATAATAGATAATAAAATCCATGCATAATGGAACGACTTGATCTCCTCCTGAGCTTCCCGACACTTCGCGAGGAACTCCTTGCATAGATATTTTGCCCAATTGTATTGGACACCCTTCACTCACTGTGCTGTTAGCTGTGATACTACTGGTGCCAAAACTTCATCCACCCGACACTTCCTCATAATTTTTCCCACAAGAATCTGGGTAGTGAACTGCACCACCTAGTCCTAAATAGAGTGGATAGAATATCTGTGTAAATTCCTAACGAGCCCATACTCTGATTTCATCTTTTCTACCAACTCTTTTTCCCCGTTTTCCCTCCAAACTCCTTGGTAGGGTTTGCCCCCTTGTAGGGAAGCTTCGTGATTAGGATGGGATCCCCAAGCCATAGACACTCATCATGTACTAGCATGAGGAGCTGGCACACACACACCGTGTTGATTATCGATTTATGACAATGTAGGATGCAGAGTATGTGCAACAATCCCACCTGCTGAACACCTTCAACCCACTTCATGGGTTCTAGCTGCATAACCCTAGTCTCCTCATAGTAAATTTTGCTCATATACTTGCTTTTTGCCAAATGTGGGAACCTCTTATGGTTCACGAGGTCCCAATCCTCCATTTTTAACAACGAAATTCCCGCTAATGGTGTGCCTTCAAATTCCACTTGTTCAGGCAACAGGGGAGTTGAAACTGAGAATTTCACGGAATTTGGGTCCTTGGTAACTTTGGTTCTTCCCTTCTGCGAAGGGATGTACTCAAGAAGGCATAAGATAGGCTCTACCTCTTCAGTGTCCAATTCCTCTATGCCTTGGTATTCCTCCTCCTCTAAATCAACCACTTTCTCCAGTTGTTTGTCTTTTTTCTCCTTTTGTCGCACCTCCGGATTCTTCCTCGGTGACATTCTCACCATCATCGGCATATTCTACTTCTCCTTTATAGTTGGTTGCTTCTCCTTTATGGTGGATTACTTTGGCCTCGACGACCTCAACGTGGTAGGCATAGGGGTTGAAGCTTCTATACTTGAACTCTCAGGGCCTGACGTGTTAGACACAATAGCTTTTGGACTTACGGCTTCGATGGGGTTTGTAGCAGTCAGTCGTTCAATGAATAGCTCTCAGGCTGCTAAAGTGTAGTTTGTAAAAGAGGGTTGCATCACAAAATCTTCCTAGAACTCATGATTAATAAGCTTCAGACATCAAAGCGCGCAACCAACTCTCAGAATGCAAAGTGTTCTTGATTGGACCAACACATGTAATTTATATGAATATTTGAATTTAGATCAACCCCCACAAATTCTAATAATAAATGCATCTTTGGCGGCATATCTCCAAAGATTTCCACCATAAATAGAACCTACCCACTCCTCTTAACTGATTGTTGGCCATCAAATCATGAATAGTAACCTCAACGAATACTTTTTGACCCACCTGTGTAGCATTATCCTCCATGGCATAGCTCATCTAGTGCAACTTTACCTGTCGCACTCCTGTCATCCATCGCTTTGCCTTTCTACCACCTTCTTCACCTAGTTGAGCAGTGTAGTTTATAGACCCACAATCCCTTGCAACTGCCAGGATTACTAAGACTGCCCTGCTTCCATATAGTCATCACATAGGGGCAGGATCGCCTATGTATAGCTTCAACCTACTTCTATTTACTTTTCCAGGGAATGGTTCTCTTTTCAGCTTTGTGAGTTGGACTGTGCCACCATACATGATCTCCTTAATAACACATGGCCCTAAATAGTGCATTTGAAATTTTCCTTGGAACTTTGTGAACTTGCTGTCATATAACAACACCAAATCATCCACCTTGAATGTGCATAGCTTAATATGTCGATCATGCCATGCTTTCTCGTGCTCCCTTTTCACTTGATGGTGAAATCCTGCAAGGAAGTGATCTCTTCTGACTCCATGTTCTGCATGAGCCATTCCTCCAAGGTCTTGCGGTCTGCCATCTCAGTCAACGTTGCAATCCTTAAACTTGGCACAATATACTCTATCGACATTACTGCATCAATTCCATAGACCAGCCTGAATGACATTTGTCCTGTCAACTTCTTGCAGGTCACCATATAAACCCATAACACAACAGGTACGTGCATGTCCCAGTCATTCCTTTGCACATTGCATACCTTTGTCAATGCATGCTCCAAAATATTATTAAAAGCTTCCACCATTCCATTCACCTGTGGGTGATAGGGTGTGCTCTTCTGATGATATACCTAAAATTCTTCCAACATCGCGCTGATCATTTGATTTAAAAAATGTGTACTCCTATCACTCATCAAAATCTTATGGTGTCCAAACCTTGTTAACACATATTCGAAAAAAAAATTCACTGCACTGGTCGTTGTACAATCCTTCAGTGGCTACGGTTCCTCCCATCTGGTGACATACTCTGTTGCAGTAATAATATACCTCGGGCCCATCTTATTTCCTGGTGGTTGTATAGGACCTATAAAGTCAATGGCCCACTTATCAAATACCTGCAATGAAACTTGAGGATTTAAAGGCAATTCATCCCTTCGCGAAGGCTTCCCCATCCTTTGGAAAGCATCACATGCCTTGCAGTATGCCTTAGAATCCTTGTGTAATGTTGGCCACTATAATCTAGCACACAAAATATTCTATGCGGTTGCCTTCCCTACATAGTGGCCTCCTGCCACTCCTCCATGAGCTTCAACTAGGATACAAGCGCATTCAAACTCTGAAACATACCTGCAAAATATCTCATCCATTCTCATTTTATATAAATGACCCTCAATTAGTGAAAACTTTTTAGCATGAACTACTAATTCCTTCTTATGTTGGGTGGAATAACCTTCCGGAGCTATTCTTATTGATAAGAACTGAATACTATCAGAAAAATGATCGTCCGCGACGTGCACCGCAAAGAGCTGCATTTCTGGCAGTCCTTCCTTCAAACTACTTTATTCCTCACCTATTTCAATCCTTGATAGATGGTCTGGGCCTGCATTCAACCTTCCCAGGCTTTACAATCACCTCAAAGTCACACTCCTTGAGCAATAGTAACCATCGACATATCTTCCCCACCAACACAGGTTTATTGACTAGGTACTTCAGCACAGAGTGATCTGTATACATTTTAAAATGTCCACCTAATAGATAATGTCTTAATTTCTGCAACATGTAGACCATCGCCAACCCTTCGCGCTCTGTAGTAGAGTAATTCTTCTTAGTTTTGGATAACTTCCTGCTCACAAAATATATCAAATAGTCAATCTCTCCTTCACCTACCTGTGTTAATACAGATACTAGTGCAATGCAAGATGCATCAACATGCACATGAAACTCCTTTTTCTAGTCGAGAAATACCAAAATAGGCACTGTCACCATTTTCTCCTTCAATACATCCAAGCCGTGCTCCCAGTCTTTATCCCAGCAAAACATTGCATCCTTCTTTAATAATTTCTCCATCGGCATAGTTACCTAGGCATACACCTTGATAAACTTCTTGTAGTACCCAGTGTGTCCCAATGTCATGCGCAGTTGTTTCACATTCCTAGGGGCTTCTAAATTCACAATTACAGTGATCTTGGTAGGGTCCACCATGAATCCCTGCTTACATACAACGTGGCTGAGAAAAATCCCTAAAGTCACACAAAATATACATTTTTTTCAAGTTCAAGACAATATGATACCTTCGACATGTATCCAACATGAGGCGCAGACTCGCAACATGTCACTTCACCAACCCAAAAATAGTCCAATCATCAAAATATACTTCCAGGAACTTATGAATAAACTATTTGAACACCGTGATCACTACCTGGGAAAAGATTCTAGGCACGTCCTTCAATGTGAATGGAATAACTGTATATTGGAAGAAACCCCACTCAGTTACGAAGGTTGTTTTGCTTCGATACTCTAACACAATCTTTATTTGATGATATCCCAAAAAACCATCAGTGAATGAATACGGCTCCTGTCCACCAACATTCTCTAATAATTCATTACTAAATGGTGTCGGAAATGGATTGTGCACACAGACATCATTCAACTTCCGCAGATCTACGCATATGCAGATATTGTCCTTTTGTTTATTTTCTTGGACTACCATAGGGCTTATCCAATCTGATTCCTCTATAGGCTCAATAACACTAGCTTCTGACATTTTATCTAGTTCTAGGTGCACCTTCTCCTTATACTTTGGATCTAGTCGATAAGTCTATTGCTTGATAGGCTTCACATCTAATTTCAATGTGATCTTCATAACACCCAAATCTCCGACAATCCCTTTCAAATATGAAAAATTGTTTGGAATAAGTCTTGGTACTTACGCCAGAGTTAAGCTACCTTATTAGCCGTATCTTTGTCCTAATAATCTCATATCTTCGCGAACTTAGGTTCTTCTTCAGATCTAATGTTTACCTATTGAGTTTTCAAAGGCTTTGATATATTGGGTTCACCACCTTTGGTCCTTCGACTTTGTACTGTCCTTCGGTGTCAGGAATGGTAATATTTCGTGGATCATCCTCTTCTTCAGTAGTCACATTATAGCATTCTAGCGCATGGTGCAGCTGGGTACTCCAATCTAGCTGAGTCCATTCTACCGGTTCCTTCAGCATTCTAAATATAACTGCTTTTATTTCTTGCAGTGCTTCATCAATACTATCAAATCCATCTTCAAAGCTAAAGGTTAATAGAAAAATATCCCTTAAAATGTCCCATTCAGCAGTCCCATGGCAAAGCTCTGTCTCCAAATACCAGTTCATTGGGATTGTGTCTAAGGTATGAAAGAATATATGCACCAATTTCGGTTGTGGTTCTGTTCCCCAGGCCTTAGTCCATCATGCTAAATGATTGTGCGGATCATCCTTCCCACTATATTCTTCTGTCACTCTAGTATTAGCATACCCAAACCTTAACTTCATCATTCTTCAGTATTCTCTCCATCCTGCAAAGCTTTCCTTGTGCAGACACCATCAACGGGCTGACATAATGCGCAGTGCCAACTCCAATACCTGGAACTGATGTTCTTCCGGTACTTCCCTTTCAAATTCATCCAAAAATAGTTACACATTAGTCAAACCATCATAATGTGGAAGGTTTCTTATCACAGTCGTAATACACCTCAGTGACTTAGTCGTAATGTTGCAGCAGAGCGTAGATACTTCATGTAGCCTATTTTGGCAATGCTCTAGTTCTTCATTAGAGTCTGAGATGTAGGAGCTATCCTTGTCCCATGCAATTTGTCCATTGGCTGTAGGATTGATCTAATCCTCATCTCACACTATTATATTGTATATTTGATCTAGATCATCGTCACTTTCTACATAGTCTCACACTAGTTCAGTATAACGCGCTCCTTTCGCAGGGTCTAGTGCCACTATAACCTTTAGTGACTTCTTCTCAAAGGACATCTTCCGCTTCTTCAACTTGATCACCTGTTCATATCAATAGCCCTGTCAATTATTAGCAGTGTGGGGTATGGGTTACTATCATCCACTACCTCAATGACCTCGAAGTCAGCTAACGCACTCGCACCCTCAATGTCCACTATTACACCATATAAGCACCCCATTGGAATGATTTTATGTTGATTTCCATGTGAAATTGAATAGAAGACCATTGCAGGGCAGGTCTCCCCATCCTTTCCCATGTCTTCTTAGGCAAGAAATTCGCATCAAACACCAAATCCAAAAATACTTGGTCCATTTTGTATTCACCTATCTGTGCGGTTAGCCTCATCTCGTGTCCAGTTTGTGCCTTGTGCTTACCAATCTTTCTTACCATCCGCTATTCAGTAGGAGTATTTTCATTATTGGCACACTTGTCTATTAAGTCTTGCAATCCTTCGACTGCTTTTTCATTGCACATAAGCTTCATACAAGTCTTCAAAAAGGTAGCTAGTATTGAAGGATCTACTTCTTGCATCCTATTAGTTTATGGTATTTCTTCTGACTTCCTAAGGTGGAGGCCTCGACGAAGTTCTTCTTTGCTTCTAGGAAGGTCTCTTTAGTGTGATTAAGGTCAAAGTATACTTCCTTCTGAATAGCCTTGCGTACCCATCCGTATTCTTCAGGCTGCTTACCTTTATCTGTGTTAGTCATCATACCACTTCTTAGCACAATATTTATGTTGTGATCCTCCGCATGGGGATCAACCCTCATCATTTGAATATTCCGCATAGGCTGCTGGGACTACACCTTCTTCTCTTGCATCTTTTCCATAAGGACCAGACATTCCTCTATGACATGGTCAAACTGTCGACAATATTAACATGATGGATTTGTGGGATTTTTACAATCTTGCGCGAAGTGCCCCACTTCATCACAGTTATAGCAGATTACCTGCCCACACCCTCGTCCTGGTCCAACGCCTCTTCCTCTTCCTCAGCCTTGGAATCCTCCACGCACTGTTCCTATGCCTTGATCCTGAGGCCAGTTCTCTGCCTGCATCCTATAGGTAGGGGTGTTGTCCATCATCAACTCATAACTTCTACATTGGTGCTCATCATGTCCTATAGACTTATAGAAATTACAAAATAACTACTGATGAGTTTGTACAAACTTCTGCAATAAATGGTAATTATCACTAGCATATTGTCTTGTAACCTCACAAATAGTGCACCACAGCGCATCTCCCACACTTGTCCCAACATTATTCTTAGGTTTCAGGGGAAAAGGCCCCCCCCCCCCCCATGATATATTTCCTAAAGACCAGGCAATGGTCCTTATGATGTCCATGGCTTTTACACTTCAGACACCAGATCTCAGTGTGCACTGTCGGCTGAGCTTATTTCCCTTTCTTCAAGCTTTGCAACTCCAAGAGTTTCACTCGAAGGCTCATATCTTGTAAGGCAATGCATCCAACCTCATCATGATTTTGAAGGCTTCTGGTTGTGTCGCTATTTTCTACTGTGACAAAGGTATTCTTAAATGTGACAGGAGTGATGCTATAAACTAGTCACAATGCTAGGTATCTGAGATTTGCATATTAGCCTTCTTGATATGAAATTTCAAGCTCTAATCAAAGTCCCAAGGTGTCTCATCAACCTTCTGTCGTATTTCCTTAAATTCAATTGCTAAATTCCTTGTTCAAATCTAGTTGGGTATCTTCCAACAATACGTTGGGGTTATTAGTGCAATACTTGATATACCATGTTAATGCATGATCCTGTAAGGCTGTAACCAATTGCACTTTCTTAATATTATCATCCATGATCTGTTGTGATGTCCAAACAACATCTGCAACAAACCAAAATTGTTTTGGATGTTTGCTGCCCATTCCTTTAAAAATCGGCATCGTCATCGTGTTCGTCATGTTGAATGGTGGAAATGGACGTGGAGAGGGTGAAGACATAGGTGTATGAGGTGAAGGTGGAGGTGGAGTTGGAGTGGATGGATGAGGTATCCTCAGAATACCCTACGTAATTAATTGAATTGCACTTTGTGGTGTAGGTAGCACTGTCCCTTTGTCGTTGCTTGAAGGGGTACAGTGAGTGGACTATATTTTGGGCATGATCCTTCATTTCTTATAAAGAATCTCCCACTTCACATAGCCCCAAACATCAAGGTAACTACATAACTCTCTTTTCACATAACAACATTTTAATCCAAGTCTTCAAAGATTTCAAATACTTACGTTGTGGTCCTTTAAACATCCTTCGCTCTGCTCTGCTATAGCTAATATTTCTATCGATAGTGAAATAAGTCACAAAACTCCCCAAAGTGTGATCAACCTAGTGTTCCACAGCCTGCGTGATATTGCTTTTTGATGCTTTCAAATGTCGCACCAGTGTAGGAGTTCACACTATAGGGCCTTCAAGCCTCCATGTTCCTTGACTATCAGCCAACTTGGATAAACACTCATGTAATTCTTCAGGAAAGAAACAAAAGAATGCATCAGTCTCATCAATGTACAAAAGTATTTGCAACCACGACTCCTTGGATAATTTAGGGCTCATGTTCTCCTGAGTTGCGAACGCGTGCGATTTTCGATCAATCCACTTATCAAGCTCTTTCTTGGTAGGAAACCATTTATCGCACATATCTTAGATAGATGTCGGTCCCGGCAATGGAATCATTTGTTGGCTTAAGGGGGCCTCACCTAGGTTCAAAGTTGTTCACGCCAACCAACAAAACCCCAACTGCTAGCCCTTTCAGCAACAACCTACATAGCGCAAGCCACAGTCTCACCCGAAGCAGTATTGGGGGATGCTAGAACTAGGTTTCTGCATCCAGGGACGTGTGATAAGTGGTTCTTAGGCTCTAACAGTTTAGATCTGACTTCACGCAGATCGATATCCTTCTAGGGCTCGTTACCTTGACGAGGGTGAAATGGCCTCTAGAACTTCACGAAGGTCTACAATCAGTCTTTGCAGACCTTAAACAGACAATGCATCCACTTTCACGCATCAATAAATAACCCTAGATCTGACTTCGTGCAGATCTAACCACTTTATTAAAAAACATAGTAGAAATAGCTCTTATCTTCGCAAAAATAGGTAACTAATCAATTAATGCATAAATAAGATAGATTCAATGGTTTTTCCAAGAATTTGTTCATTATTCCATAGAAAAAACATTATAGGTGACAATTCATAACATAAACACAATTCAACAGAAATACTCAGATTGCACAATAATTCTTTAAAATCAACCCTTATTCAATTCAACATTCAAATTACAAACTTCTCTGCCATGCGCACTCAGCTGCAGGGGTCCATGCACTCAACTATGGACTTGCCAAGGCCTCCTACACACTCAGTTGCAGGAGCACTCGCCCAAAACAATCTCTCTTGTGATTCTTCCCTTATCAACTACTACTTCTAGACTCACTATGTCAAATATATAGCCTTCTCAATACAATACCATGGTTCGCAGACCAAACCTGACTTATCTACTTATCCAAACAAGGGGATAAGACCCCTTTGACTCCTATCTACCTATGTGCTCCGCATCACATTTTGAGGAGACTTTACATCTTTTACAAAAAATTATATAAATCTTGGGTTAACTACCCCAAAACTGACCCTATCCCAAGAAGAGCCTACATAACAATAATAATGTAAAGGCACAAAAATAACAATAGTGGTCTTCTATGGGGCACAAAAATAATAATATTGGGGCTACATGGGCACAACAATAACAATAATGGGGATACATTAGTATTATAAAGACCTAACATTTACTGTGCTAGAAGAGGGATCCTAAATTATTGAGAGTAGAAGAGAATTCTCCTTCAAAGAAGGTTATATATACCTCATAAAATTGGTTTAATCACTATTGGTTTTTCCCCTTTCCTTTCACTACTCGATTGAATTAGAATTAGAACAATTTTCAAATAAAAAGTTGAGTCTGAAACAAAGATTCTAAATAGATGTGGGCACCATGGTTCTACTTATAACTTTCCAGTCCGATGGATTGTATTTTCCATCTAATCATCATAGACTTTAAAGATATAACGATAAAGTGAAGAATAACAGTAACAAGTTAGCCAAGGTTTGCATGCCACCAAAATTTCCCTTTTCCCAAGGTTTAGCCACATCATCGTGAAGCTCATTAAAACAACTTCCATGCCTAAATTAATCGAAACAAACACATGAACAAGGAAAAAAACTGAGAAACATGAGGATAAATAGAAAAAACCGATGCAATGTAGCTAACTAAATGAAACCTAAACTTAACCTAAGCTAATAGGCTAGAAGGTCAGAATAAGTGAGGTAGAATTTCTAATGCATCCATAGAAGTTACTCCTGACCCCTAAGTCGAAAGACATGATTTTTCATGATGGACATGACATCAAGTACAAACAGAAAGATAAAAAACCCAAACATTTGTACAGAAACACAATAGCATAAAGCTAAAACTCAAAGGTGTCAAATAATTCACCGATTTAGTGAAAAAAGACATCAAAACATAAGTTCTTAGGCTCACATCCATATAAAACCTAGCTAAGTGCATGAAGGGACTTATTATGAGCCACGAAAATTGACAGATATGACTCCTCTATCCAATCTTCAATAGGGTCATAAAAATAACCATCTAAAAACCCTTGCAAAGACAAGTTAATCATTGACATATTTACATCATATGCAAAATCAATACCTAACTGTGCATCACATACAGATTGGAAATAATCTATGCTAGTGTGTGGGCAAGATTTTCAATGGATGAAGAGGGAAAAATGTCAGATTGCAATATTTGAAAACCATTAATCTCACACTTTGTTTCCAAATTATAGATCAAATATTAGTAAGATGAAGGATACATCAGTTGGAGTTTAGATATCTAATCAAACTTTCTTCCTTGAGGGCTAGAGAATTGAACAGGAAGAAGGAAAAAATCCCTCAAGAAGGAATCCACATCCCACAAGAAAATATTGATAATGGAATTTTGTGAAATAATTTAAACTGACCGAATTCCAAAGTGATGTCGAGATAGCGAAAGCCTAACATAACCATTAGCACAGACTGAAGTGCCCCATCTTCCCATAAAGACTCAAAAAATGTTAAAGGATGGAAACTTGGACTAAGATAACATGGTCTATTGTTTTCTCAAACAACAATCATCGATACACTCATCATAAGCCAAACAAGAGCTCTTCAAATCACAACATTCATGGAATGGTTGATTTTCATCTGATAGATTTTCAAGGCTGCAACAAAAATATTCAGTGATCAAAATATCATCCTATTGAATAGGAACATATATAGCTGAAAGAAAATATTTAATGATAAGATCAAATTCCATCTGAAAATTTTTCAGATGAAAATATTCCTATGAAAAAAAATATTCATCCATTAAACCTAGACAATCATCATCATGAAAATTAAGAAGAATATTGTAATCAGGATAATGTTTGACTAAGGGTTCAACTTGATTAATGGGTTCAGAATCGACAAGTTGATTATGAAGAATATGAGATGAATGATTCATAGAAAAAAATCATAATCTATAGGAAGAGAAAAGAGGAAAATTTATTCCTTATCATAATATTCCCCAACATTAGGAATGGTTGTTGAATGAGATTCATGAACTCGATTTTTTGGTTTTCTAATTTGTATAGTCTCAACACATGGAACATCAAATGGAGGAGGATAAAGAATAAAAGGGTCATTAGTTTCCTCCTTGGAAAATTGGAGTTCCTCTTGAATAGGACCATGCAAAGGATTTGATTCAAAATATTTCCTCGAAATCCTAACCAATAATCGAAATTTCTCATCCAAAAATTCTTAATCCACAACTTCGTCTCGAAATTCATTACAAAGATGAAGGAATCTATCAGTAAAATTTTCAAGAGATTTATTCAATTCCAACCTAAATTGGTTAATTTCATTTAAAACGTCCTGATAGTTATATTTTTCATAAACATGACAAAGCTCATTAACCAATTGTTTAAAAGAAAATATAGAAGTAGTAGGTAAAGAATAACACCACTACTTGGAAAGACCATCCAATATAAGGGTAAACAACCTTACAAGAATATTATCTTCGGAAAAAACTCCACTTTTAAAGAATAATTGAACAGATTCAATCACATAATCAAGAATGGTTGTTCTACCCTTGCCATCAAAATTTATATGTGACAAGTTATGTAAGAATTCCGTGGGGATTAAACATCTAAACATTTTGAAAGAAACCTTGGGATTATGATATGTGATGAAGTCATTTTGGATAAGAGATTCAAACAAACTTTACGGGCTCATCTTGTCATCTAGCGCTCCTTCAAGCATCAGGATGTTGATGGTGTTTGACATACAAAGGAGCTCCTTAATATGAAGTCCCAATCAGAACTCACATTGTTTGGTATATAGGGGTCCCATCTAGTTATATGGTTCAACCATCATTGCGAGTGTTTTAGAGGTATGAATTAGCTGCAACACTTATAGAAAAAGTTGCAAACATGAATCTTGGTAAGCAAGTGAATAAGCATTGTGTTACATCAAGTGTAGAGTGTAGAAGGAGCTTCCACAGACAAGAGAGGGATGAGCCTCTAATAGGGAAGTAATAATACTATCCTAGGAAAGGCACACAAGAAAAGGAGAAAAACTTGTTAATTAACCTACAAAATAGTTCACAAGATAAACAACAATCATGAAGGCATAAACAACACCAATTTGGCAAGATCCATATCTAAAGCAACAAAATAGCTCACTATATTTAGAATGCATTACATTGACATATAACAAAAACATATAAATAATAGTATTACTACATTGGGGATACATGCATGAAAGGGTGATGGATTGAAGAGCTTTTGATCAATAATGAAATATTACAAGAACAATGTTACATCGATGAAACACTAGCTCCAGTAGCGGAATGAAGCTACAACTTGCTTCTCAAAAGAATGAATGTCTCTTCGATGCACCAATAGAGAAGCCAAGGCTGAATCTCTAAGAGTCCAAGACCTTGTTTTGAGTTATGAGGACCTATTTATAATGAATGAAAATGACCTTTGAGTTTCCTCATGACTCTTTAACTTCTATTACTTATGGGCTTCCAACATGACTCTTCACATTATATATATATATACATATATATCTCTTGAAATTCCATATGTGTCTCTTTACATTCCACATGTGTCTCTTGGTCTTCTTTACATTAGACTTACTATTTATAAAAGACAAATTACATATAAAATGATGGCTAGATAAGAAAAATATCTAATAAGACAAAATTTCCTCATAGAGGAGAAAGGGACAAATCAATAGCTTTTACATGGAGTCCATTTGTGATATATGAGTGCCATGCTTTGAACTTTTCTATGATGATCTTGACTAGAAATGTTAGCTCCACAACATACCGTATCCCAACCTCCAATGTCACTGACAGTATGGATTTGGAGTTGGACTCTACACTATTCCATAGCAAGGATAATTTCATGTGAAATTTGGTTGGTGAAATTGTTTGCTATACAATAGTTTTCTTGGTAATTTCCAAGCCTTCATGTCCTTTTGCTTGCTTGATTTTCTCTACAAACTGCTTTATTTCTCACATGATGACATCCTTGCCTCTTATCCCTCTTAGTGAACCAAAATAAGGCATTATATGTTTCTACATGAGGGACTCCAATGTAGTCGACCATGTGAAACTATGGTGTTGGTTGTTTGTTCACAAAAATGAGTGTAGTTATGAATATGGAGCCTTAATTGTACTCTATCTATATTATTAGAAATTATTTCCTCTTTGACCAATCGCTCTGGAACATCTGGATACTTGACACCCCAATCTTGTATCAGATCTACAACTCTATTTACAACATTTAGGAGATTGAGGATCTCTTGAGCTTTATTTTATGTATCAACCAGGGGTGCCACTAAATCATGCAAGATAATCATTTATTTATATAATTGTTCCATGATCTCCTCCATTGGCCTCAATTCGTCGAGTATAGCTAATTTTAACTCCACTATACTGAGAATGGTGGAAGATAATAGTTGATTCTCTACAATGTGATGATCTACCTATCACTTTGCTATAGCTAACTCATTTCTCAATCGTGCATTTTCACTCATCATATATTTTGAGTTGTCTTACGCTACAGTCACGAAAGAAACATTTGTTTCCATGGATGCTCGAGGTTTTCTCTTGGTATTTGTTGTTATTACCTTCTCCATGGATGTGGAGACTAGATGACTAAGATCATTTGGGAAGTACCGACACCTTTCTTGCACAATCCTTTTCTTAAATTGGTCGAAGGTAACATTGCATACATCCATGACCCTATCATCTGGTGGAGGGGTAATTCACATTTCACTGAATGGAAGATGGTTTTTAGTAAGAGGAGGTTTTGATGGAGTTCTTGGTTCATCTCGAATAGGTTCATTAACATACCCTTCTTCTGATTCTTCTTCCATCTCTTGGGCCATCTGTTCTTCCTCCATTATCTATACAACTTCTTCCTCCCATGACTACTTGTGTTGTTCTGCTTCTTCTGTCCTTCTCCTATCTTCTTCCTCTTCTTCTTATTTATGCCATTGGATCATGCTTTATCTTCTTCCTAGGTGTTGTTGTGTTCACTTGAGTAGTTTCTATCTATTTTGTCTCCTCCATCCATACATATGGAACCTATGGGACATGAGAGGGACCTGTCTCATCTCCCGGTCGATTCTTTATCAATGCATTGTACCAATTCTTAACCTTTTCATACTCATAAGTAGTCATTAGGACATATGGCCAAGTGTACTATATCTCAGTGATGATAATATCGGCGATATATCGCCGAATATCGAAAATATTCACCGAGAAAATATCGCAATATTTTCGAGATATCGCCCATATCTCAGCAAAATATCACAAGATGATGTAAACTATCGCCGGGCGTGTTTTGCTACGGCTAGAAAAAGGGAAAATTGTTTTTTCTTTTTCTTCATTTTTGTTTCTGAGTGTTGGAGAAGGAAGGGGAAGAGTTTTGTGGTGGTTTTCAAGGAGGGTTTGAGGATCAAACAACGATCATCACCACCAAATAAGATTTTTTTGTGGATAAAATATTGAAGAATAGTGAGACAAACTTCATTTCATCCATTAACAAGCATGTTCTTAAAAACCCCTATAGTAATGATTTTTTCATAGATTTAGGGTTATGCTTGCTTGCCTCTTTGCCTACCAACATTTTGTTTCTTTGTTTTTTTCCATTTGCTATGATTTTCATGCCCATGAGCCAATGCAAGGGTTTTCTCCATATTTGGACAGCAAGCTTCATTTTTTTTTTCAACTTTCTTATGCACCCTCTTATTGCCATTTTTCATTCACTAATTGCAAAATGCAAATAATGTAGTAATTTTTTTTTAAATGAGATGGTTACTTCTTATTATTTTTTGTGTTGGGGGGATTAATGCCAATTTTTTGTTTTTATTGTGCCCTAGGTTTGAATTAGTTCACTAAAAATGTCAAATATGCCAAAAGCCTTGGACCCATTTTGGGAGTATGGGAAGGCTGTTGGTCAGGAAAATTGGGCATATATATCATGCAAATTGTGTGGGACTAAGATGTCAGGATGTGTTACATGATTGAAATACCATCTGGCTAGACTCTCTATACATGATGCAGATGTAATGCCTTGTATGGTTTCCAGTGTAGAGGTTATACAAAAATCTCTTGAAGTAATTGCTGAAAAAGATAGAAAGAAAGCTGCTAGGGAGAGGCCAATGGTCTCAAATAGATAACTGCTAGTTTTATTTGTTTTGCAACTTTTGCTACATATAATTTTATAACTCATGATGATGAAATACTTTTAAAGTTTTATATATGTGATGTTATTTTGTTTGAGTCCTTGATGGGACAATTATCAGGGATCAACAGGGTATGTGATGTTATCTTGTTTGAGTTCTTCATTGGAAAATTATCAGGGATAAATAGGATTTGGTATCGCCTTTGAAGTTTGATGTATCATTTCTATTTGACA
Organism: Pinus tabuliformis; assembly: GCA_031772625.1. Lineage (NCBI taxonomy): Eukaryota > Viridiplantae > Streptophyta > Pinopsida > Pinales > Pinaceae > Pinus > Pinus tabuliformis. The sequence goes on from CM062807.1 coordinate 510,713,946, forward strand.
TCATATATATCAGTGCTTTCTTCATATTTATGTGTCAATGTGTTTAGTTCATGTTGTTATTTCTTTATATGTTTAGAAATATGAAAAAAATGAATATATTATTCATTTTTTATGCTTGTCGATATTCGCCGATATTTTGCCAATATTTTCGTTGATATTGCTGATAAGATGTTTTCTGGACCCTTGCCGATATTTTGCCAATACTGATATTTTCAACATTGCTATATCTTATCACAATGCTTCCTGCACACCCTTCTAGTATCATATCTATGAAAATTCAATGTCCCAAAATGAAGACGCTTGAGTTCTTTGATTTTAGGCTCAGTTGCCTTAATGACATTTCGTTCATAATGTCCAATCTGTAAAGGAAGAGTGAGGCAAGGAGCCTTTGTCCTCTTATGGTGTTGTGAAGGAAATCACTATTCAACTAATAGGCTACCTCTTGTAAGACCACGTTGTTATTCACATACCTAGGCATGAGATGACGGGTTTTCTGGCATCCAAAACATCTAATGTATGTTCCTTGTGGTGAGGAAAACCAAACTACAATGTCATACAATGCCTCCTTCAATTGATCAGTAATGTAAGGAGGATCAACATCATAGATCATATGGTAAATTACTACAAAGAAATTCTCTGCCAACTTTTCATAAATTTGTCAAAACCTGATCTCTGATAATAGTTTGCAATGAAAATAGATAGGTAACATTAATGTGGGTCTTGCTCCATTTCTTTCTTGTGAAATCATACCAAGCACAGATCCCATTTAGTAGATAAGATGACATGTACAATTTTGGTGTTTTCTTTGCTTGTAATGCTACTTTGGCCTATTGTACATGATAGTGCATCTCATAAGAAAGGATATCTTCTCACTGAAAAATATACCTCTTGTAACAACCAAGATGAGAAGGAAGATGAAATTCTCCTCAAAGTGTTCTTCATTTTTCCACCCATTTAATTTGTTGCACATTACTATGAGATACTGATAGACGTTTCTCAAATTTCTTTTCATCTATATTGCACTTGGTCTCTAATGGAATCTAGTATTTTGTTTGCACCAGGACTTGATGATCTATTTGGTGTTGATATTTTCGCATGTTGCATAGAAATGAGTATTAACACATTCTCTTGGCCTCCATCTTATAATAAGAATTCATGTCATGTGGATTGTAAGTGGAAATCTCTATACATCTTTCAATACGTAGGAGAAAATTTGTGTTGTCCGTGTGTAACAAGAGCCATTCAGTGGCTTTGGAAAAAGGCATCATTGCAAACCTGCATGCAAATTTGTGTATTTTAGACCTTTTGATGTTTATGTAAACCTCTTTGTCTTCCAAATATTCATGGAATTGCTTCTACACAAAATTATGCTTAATGTGTTTCCATGAGAGTTTGAAAGATTTATCTACAATTCACTCTATACCTGAAATAATAGGAGCTGTGGGATTTACAATTTCCACTGCCTCATTAGTACTTTCTTATGAGGTTTATTTTGAGATAGTTTGATGGTTAGTAGGATGAATTGTTTTGGTAGTTGATGAGAAATCAATATAAATTGTATCTAGAACATCTGCAGGTGGAAATTCTCTCATGGTGAAGAAGAATTAGTTTCAATAAATTCGTTATCTAATACATGCAAATAGACAATGGCAAAGGGAAAATCAGATCTAGCTAAGAGCACAATCCTATTAATGATGAGATGTGGTAACTTAATCAACGAATAGAAGTGAAAATTTCATCATGAAAATAGGAGGGTGTATTTTGAAACAACAGTGGATGGAGAGGGCCTACTTAAGGCTTGATGATGCGTTATACACTCAAATAGAAAGAGAGAGAGGATGGAAGGGTATAAGACATAGTTTCAAGGCACATGGAGGACAAACTGAAGCTTGTGAGTGTGCTATGCACTTAAGATGAGTTAGTGATGGAACATAGTGCATACAAAATGGGAAAGAGGGTCGAGATTGATGCTTGTTGATGTTTTGTGCACTGAAGAGAGTGATAACTTCTTTTTGTGTGAAATTTTAAAGGCAAATTGATCCTTGTTTCTCTAGAGTGTGCTTTGAAAGGAGACTTTGTCTTTTGGGAATTTCTTTCCAAGACAACAAGACGCTAACATCTAGAAGTGTGCTCAAGATAGAGATGGGATCAAAGTATGCTAAGTGAATATCAACAACAAGTTTGGATTATAATAAAAGTGAGAGGAAGGGTCTACAAGTAATTATAGGCTCTGTCGTAATCATGACCAAAAGATGAAAGGTCATAGAATGCAAAGAGTCACAAGAAATAATACTTGCGATAAAAAAATGATCCGTGACAAGAAGAATGGATGAAAAAACCACTAAATAAGGTAAAACAAATTGAAACAATAGAAAGAAAAACAAAAATGACAAAAAATTAACAAAACCAATCAGGAAAAGAAACCATGAAAACTTACTTGTGATCACAATTGAAGAGAAATCTCCTTGATGCAAAGAAGTATGTTTAACCCAAATTGATGAATGTTTATGAGAACAAATGATTGTTGGGTTGGTTATAATGACATTTTACAAGAAAAGTAAGTTCATGCATTCTCGCCACTTTCCAATCAATGAGTTATTTAGTTGCATGAAGTCGATTGGGCTTCAATTTTCTAGGAGTGCACCCAAAAAGCCAAAAGGAAGGGCACATGCATGAAGCATAAGACGTGCAGTCACTATTGCTAAGGAATGTGGTCCAAATAGGAGAAAAAGGGCGTAGTTACTAAGAAGAAGGAGTGTGGTCACCTTGTTTCCTAAGAGTGAACTTAACTGTTTGAAGAAAGTGTGCCCACTAAGAGTTAAGAGTGTACTTTTGTTTAAGGAGGGTGCAGTTCCAACCAACAGTGTCCTTTTGTGATTGCTAAATTAGGAAATTATGCTTTGTCTAAGGGAAAATTTGTGCAATTAATTATTTTGTGTGCCATGCATGCCTAAAGAACAAATCTAGTCAGTAAGTCAAAGAAAGATAACACATTTATATAAAAAAAAAGATAGCTCAATTGTTTCTAAAGATATGATGATGACACTTGAGAACATCGCGTGGATAGATGACATAGAAAAACATGAGAAAATAATGAGGTGAAACAATATGACTTGAAATGACAGTTCATGTATGCTACACAGTTTAGTTATGAAAACATTTTGGAGGGGCATTGCCACAATGAGAACACAATCCAATAGACGAAGAATTCTGAAAGGGTTTTACCCCTTGTGCAATTTTTCCTTGGTTTTTGACCAAATATTGCATCTCTATTGTTCTTGTTCTTGGTTGTATTATATTGTGCATTGAATTAGTATTCTATCTACAATTTCTTATTGTCATTGGAATATTAATTTATTGGATAAAGTGATTTCTAATTGAATAATTGTATTAAGTCATTGTGCTAAGCAAAGAACACTGGAAAATTAATAGATATGACCTTGTAAGTGTGTGAAAGAAAAATTATGCTAAGATGCATTTTTCATGGCCATATGTTTCTAACTCTTTGGGAAGATTAGGAAAATATTAATAATTTGTATAATTCTTCTAGGGAATTGTTGTAGTTGCTACAACACCCATCCAAAAATTTTCCTATGCCTTAATTTTGGAGACTACCTTTTCTTTATAGGAACCAATCTTTCACTGTCATCAAGTATTCCTATCAGTGGCAAAGATGTACCTTTGTCTATAGTGCTTGTGTTGACTTGATTAAATTGCCTTGATCATGACTCAATCTAGTCAATGATAATTAAGTAATTTCTAACACAAGCCAAATCCTACCCTGATCTTGCACTTATTGTCAGCCCTCCCTCTTGGACCTGCACAATCCATTATCTATGGAAATTTCTATAGGACTTGGGATCAAAACTGTGCAATTTTTTAGGTAAGGCAACCACTTAGCACAAAGACTATGCTAGCCCTCTCCTTCAAATAGAAATTAGGTAATTCACTGAGGCAATCAGTTGAGCAATCCCTTGTTTATTGGGAATTGTGTAGACCTTTATTCTAGTATGAATGTATAGTTTCCTAGAAAAGGCTAAGTATTAATCCCTAAAAAATAGGCAATGCACAACTAATTTCTAACAAGTGGCACAAAGTTGTACAAAGTTGTTTTTTGTTTTTTGTTTTTATCTTAAGACAAGTATCACTTTTTCCTTGATTTTAGGAATGCTGGTCATAAATCCTAACTTGACCCAAATCTATATAGTATATGCTCTTAGAGATCATTTTTAAACTCAACTTTGGAGCTTTAGTCTTCACAATGATATCAAGTAGATTTCGACTTAGTTTGTGGTGCTTTTCTGGGTAAGTTTTGCATGTGTTTCTTTTTGTCACTTTTTATTTTATGAGTTTTATTTTGCGTGTTTCTTTTCATAGTAGCTGGTGTTTTCATTTCTATTATCTTGTACAAGTTTTTTTTTGGCCCATCATTCACTTTTTACAAGTGTTCCATCGACTTCTTACTTTTTTCCTACCAGACGTTATCGCTATTGGGTCATTTTGTGCATATATGTTTTTTTTTTTTTTCTTGTTTCTCACACATGTTATTCACTAATATAACTTACCTTGAGGTCGATATATATTCCTTCCTTCCCTAGCACTCATATTTGAAGTTTTTTTCTCCCCTTCACAAGAAGATTTTCACAATCTTGATCAACTACTTCCCCTTTCCATCTATGTAATTCATAACCCAAGGCTCAAGCCCTATCCTTGGCCTCTAAGACTATGAAATGCATAGTCATAGACTTTCCCAAATGTGCATTGCATAGTGCCAGGCCTCAAGCCTACACCTTAGCCACTGATAACATGCAATGCATAGCCTCTTCCCCCCAGTCTTCCCAACTAAGACTACAAATTACGCAATCTTAAGCCTCAAGCTCCTCCCTTCCTTGCTAAGATTGCATAGTGCATAATTCATGAGCCTAGTTTGGCTTCTTGAGCCTAGAAAGTATGCAATCATTCTCTCTAGTGAGTGAGTTGTTTTCATCTTGATGAATGAACCAATTTTCTTGATCTAATTTTCCTTTGTCATGAGTCCATATTTTGATACAAGCACTATATTTTTTAAGCTCATCTCTCTTTTATTAGTTGCTATCATCATGCTTGCAAAGAGATCAACCTCAAAAGAAACCACAAAGAGAAACACCAGTGAAGTAGTTGAGAGTACCCCAGTCACCATGCCTATTTGTCATACTCTCAACTCTTCATTGAGAAATATTTAGATATCACTGGGAATACAGTTAAATATGAATTCATAGCCACCAATTACAAAGTAGATATGGAGGACATACATGTATACATAGATTTCCAAAAGTCAGGATTTCATAAAGTTGCACGCAAGTTCCATATCTTCCCTTGTGTAGATATCATCAAGTGTACCCTACCACACATAGATACAAAGATCATGACCCTCAGTAGTGTCAGTGGACAATGAATTTCCTCATACATGGCTTATGATTTTCATCTCATGTATCATTTTCCATTTCTAGAAGCGTACATGGATTCTCATTTTTATGTAGTTGCCAATTATTTGATCACCAAGAATGTCATCAAAACTTGGGTGAAAGAGGCATCCAAATTACGCCAGACACCCAACAACACATACAAGACTAAATACCTTAGAAATGTGTTCTAGTACCTCATTGTTTTATGCTATTGGATATATGGTCATAAGAGTATTGAAACCTTCCTTGAAGGTTGGGCTTATTTATTACATCATATTTTCAATGAGGGGAAGGTGTTCAGTTGGCCATATTTGTTGGCTCAGTAGCTTAAGGTCCATGTGACTAATTCAAAGGATCCTCCCAAGGGAAAGCAAGCTAGTTTCTCTATGTTTGCATACATGTTGGGTGGGATATGTGCTCAGAATTCTTTCCCTAGCATGAGTTGAACTTGGACAACAAAATAAGTGGTTATTCATATTTATTTCAAGTTGCTTTTAGAGTCCAGTTATAAAGTAGTCATGGAGAATTCGACTAATAACTTCCTCATAGTATTGTACCAGATGATCTTTGAGGAGGAGCCACCTTTCATGTCCCGTGACGCTATGGACATAGTAATGGAACTTATCGATTGGATTGCCTCACCTGATGGAAATTACCTCAGGTATTTGGTTGTCAGAAGTCATTGCATTTGTTAGCAGGGTAAGCCACTGATAAATTGGTCATGCAGGAGAGCACATATCATCTTTCCATAAGCTTATCATTAGTATTGCAAATGAAGAAGAAAGCACATTGGCCCACTCTTCCTTTGTAGGTGTGATTATAGGAAAGTAAGAATCTGAAGGTGGAAGAAACTAAAGGTAATGAGTTGGAGGAATTCAGAGTTCACCTTATGGAATACCACCCGTATGATCCCAAAGGTGTTTGCAAGAAAAACTATGCCAAGATACATTTCAATTGGCTAAGAAAGACCTATTCTAGACCAGAGGAGGAACATATTAAAAATTTCTATAATACCTCTAGGTCCCATACACTATTCAGCCAAGAATATTCATCACATTCAAATTTAGAATAAGAATATCCTTTTGAACTAGGGCCATTACAGAAATGAAACCTAGTGAGAATAAATTATAAAAGTATAGTTGCACACAGTCCAATAGAGGTTCAAATTCATAAATTCAAAGCATATCTAATTGTATTGAAATCGGCTATCATAGTAGAGAGAAATAGGAAACATAAGGGGCAAGAGGAAGAGTAGAAAGAGAAGGAAGAATGGGAGAAGAAATAACAAGAGGAAAGGAAGATGAAAGAAGAAGAAATGAGGAGAAAAGAAGAAGAAGAAACGACGTTGAAGCAAGTAGAAGAAAAGGAGAAAAATCAACTACTAGAAGAAGAAAGCAAGCAACAGCAGGATAAATAACTTGCCCAAGAGATTGAAGACTTGATAGTGATTCAAGACATGGAGGTAGAGTTGGAGCAACAAAATTAGGATGCTTATCCCATGCCTTGTACAAAAGAGATCATCTTTCACTCTCCCCCTCCTCCTATAGAAGGGAAAGCTCCAGATCATGAAGAGGGAATTTCTCCTCTTTATGAAGGTCTAGTTATGGATATTTTTAGCTTAGCTTTCAATGAGCTTCAGAAGAAAATTGTGAAAGAAAGAAAGAAGCACCTTCCAGATGACCTCATACATCTTGCTATTATCAAGGATAAGGTAATTGTCATGGACACCAAAAAGAATGTTGAAGCTATTGCAAAAGTCAACTTGGCCTATGTAGGAGTTGATGATTGAGAATAGACAAATGGCAAAGGATTTAGAAGTTGCAAGGAAACAGATTGAAAAAATATAGGTAAACATTCAAAGGACAACTCCTGCAAAAGTGTACTTAGAATAGCTTCATGCAACTATACTTGGTGAATTATCAACATTGGGAGAAACTATGAGGAACTTCTATGAGTAATTAGTCACCATTCACAAGGCAATTGTTCCCTTGCATGACATGCAGAAGAAATCAAGGGACAATGAAAAAGCTCTAAAAGTTGTTCACACATCTATCCTTAGAGTGAATGAATGGGGCATGTAGTATAGAGGTGCATCAGCTGAGTTAGTTAAGAAAACAAGATAGAAATATGAGTGGGAGAAAGATGAATTATGCATGCTTATACAATGCAACAAACAATCTGACACTTTCATAGACAACATCTTATCCTCTTACGCACGGTTGTACAACAATGTGGATTATATGGTGAAATCTCATAAAATCCCTTCATTTGACACACTCTTAGAAGCCAAACGTAAAAATGTAATCAGACAAGAGGTCTATGAATACTTGGGAAATTTAAAGTAGATTTGTACCAAAGAGTACCTGGAAGTCAACAAACATAATATGCAAAAGTACATTGGTGACCATGCAAAGATCAACACTATGTTGTTCTTGTTGAAGAAGGAAACATATACTAGCTCCAAAATTGTATACCCAGATGTAATGGAGGCTACTGTCCACTTTCAACCAAATCCCATCACAATGTTTGAGGACACCATCGCACTATACAAATATTCTCATTGCTATGTGACTAAATATTTGCAAGTTGAAGTTATTGAGAAAGATTTTCATCAAAATCAAGCTTGATATGTTATTTTGTCTTATTACACTTGTTTTATTAGGATCTAACCATTTTTATCTCTTATGGGTATTTTTAATATAGTATTTGAAATAGATTTGTAAGTGGAAGTCCAAGTTTCAATTATGGAATGTTAAAGGTCATTAGTTATAAAATGACAAAAGAAGTCAAAGAGCCACGAGGGGAGTCCAAAGCTCACAATGAGATGTGGATAATCATCTCATATGTTATAAATACACCCTCATAACACATGTAAAAGGCTTGGGATCAAGAGCTTGGGAGCATTATTTAGACCCTTGTCTTCTCTTGTTTAACATAGCAGGATTATGTTTCATTGGAGAAGAAATATTTGGATTAATGTTCCACTATTGAGGCTAATGTCTTATTGATTATAAATGCATGTATGGAACTTTCACTTTTAATAAAAGCTCAGAGCCAACATGTCTTCATGCATTTGTCGTGGATGTAGTAAGACTATTCTTATTATGTTTGTGATTTGTGTTATTTAATTTATGATAATGCTTATGAACTAATTTGTTTTCTTTAGTATGAATCTTGTTGAATGCGTGATGTTATATTATTTCTATCATGGATATATTGTGAACTATTTTGCAAGTTAACTTATGATTGTTTTTACTTCTCGTGCGTCTCTTTTAAGCTAAGTATTATTACATGCTTCTTAGGGCCTCACCTTCTTTCCCTTCAATGTGATGGAATCTCTCATGCATTACACTTGACACTTCACAGAGTTCATACACTTATTTATGCAAAATCCATGTATACATCATTCTATGTGTTTATTGCGGCCAAGGCACACTATTAAAACCCACCACTTCAAAAGCCAACTGTATTTCAGTTGGGGCTCCTACTCCGAACAGTGTGGGGTTTAATTGGGACTTCACATCAGGGAGATCCCCTATCATGTTGGCTGCTTCTAGCACCCTCAATAAGTTTTTGGCGCTAGAAGGAGGGCCATATGTTAAGCTGGGCCCATGAAGTCTGTTTGAACCTTTCTTACCTTTTATGGATTTTTGCCAAATCTTAACCCCAACGTGTTTTTCTAGAGTTGCAAATCTGAAAGTGCCCTTAGTGAGGGCAAAATAACCATTCTTGAGCACACTGCTCCTTTTATTGAATTTTTCACCTATTATGAAATTGATTGTGAGGATACTTCTTGTAGGTTGTTCATCCTTACATTCGAAGTGCATGTTAAACGATGGTGTTACACATTTTTTACCACATCCATTCACTCTTTTGAACATAGTATCAATCAGATTCATCGTGTCTTTGACGGATATGATTATGAAACTATTTATAAGAAAATCACTCATCTCAGAAAATAACATGATGAATCTCTAACTATTTTCACAATCACTTTATTCATTTCTGTTATGAATTTTGTGAGGATCATATTGATTGGGCATTTATGAAATATAAGTCTGAGTATCTTGTTCAAATTTCTTTGAATCTATCTGAATATGAATCTTTCAAATGTATCCCAATGTTTCTTGGTCATGGAGCCCTCAAATCTGCGAGAGAATAAGTTGTTGTTCCAAGTGATTCTTCATCTTCTCCTCATCAAACATCTCCATGTACACAAGTTGGTGTTGGAGAACTTGAAAGTCAATCTGTTGATTTACCACCATCTCCCCCCACCCAACATCTTCAAATTTGAATGCAAGTTTTGATTGAGAATCTGATTTAATCAATTTTATTATTTCCTCTCATCCTCTGTTGGTTAATCCCTTTAGTCCTCCTGATCTTGAGGATCAAGTCCAAGATGGAGTCAGTGATAACCAATAAACTTGTGATATCTTTCATAATGACTATGTGTGGGATTATCATTTCGAACAAGTTCTTACAATCAAGGATGTTTTTTCTTCTAATCTCTCAAATTCTCCCTCACCTCTCACTCATTATCCTAACATTTTCCATGATATTGTCGCAACTATCACATATTTTGATGAGTCATTCTTTGAGAATGTTAATTTTGATCATAGTTAGGAATGGTAGAGTCTTAGTATTACATCAAAGTAGTGCGAGGAAAATACTTCTGTTTGCAATGCATTTCATGCATCATTATATCAATATGAAGAAATAGAGAATGGAATTTCTTGCTTTCAATCAACCCCTCTCTTTGATTCATCAGACCATGAGGATTCCTTTATTTCTAAGAAATCAAATTATGATCATGGATGTCTTGATATATTCATTGATTCATCTAGTGATAAATCTCTAACTTCCATTGTATATTATTCCTAGCCTCTGGTATTTGATGATCTATATTCAAATATTTTGGAAATACCTAAAGATGTCATGATGTTTCAGCATATGTTGATGGCTATGTCAAGTTTTTAAAGTCTTGATGTTTGTTCCAAGCATGACTATGTTGATACTCTTTCTTGAATGAATCATCATCAGGTGATTGTTAAAGTTGTAAATGAACCTATCTTTCAGTCTAAACAGCCTTCACCTACTTCTCATAATCATACCTGGAAATCCCTTTTGTGAAACACAAGTTCATGTATTTCTTTATGTTTACTAAGTTTGAAAGCTCGAATAAATTTTTTGATATGACAACTTGTTGCGATGTGTATCGTCATCATGATGCATTAGCATAATGTCTAGAATATGATTTCTTATTATATTTTGTTTCTTGCGCTTTTGTCTTTGAAATTTTGATCATGTTGCATTTCATCTTTCTTGTCATATGTTGTTATTGATGATCTTTCTTGATATTGATTCCCTTAATAATATAGGTCAATAAATGCTTCATTCGTTTCATTAAAAGTTTCATTTTATGTAAGCGTGGCCTATCCCTTGTTAGTTTAGGAGTAGGGTTAGTCTAGTTGTGTATGTTTTTCATTTTACTTTACTTTTCCCTGCCCTTTTCTTTCCTTTCCATCACAATAACCTTTGCATGAGACTGCGTTCTTCTTCTGAAATGAGCCTGGTGAGGTTGAAGAGGACATTGTATGACTGTCAATGCTCATATTTCTATTTATTCGTTCTCTTTGTATAGGCCTCATATATTTTAGTCGATGATGCTTGACTAGAAAATACGTTCTTTCTTAGAGAGAACCTTAATGGAATTGTGATTCTTGAATCTATAACTAGTACCCTCTTCTCTAATCAGTTTTATGTTTCACCAGTTCTATCTTGTGAACTAATTCAAGTAGAGTAAGGACGGGAGGAAACTTAAACAAGTGGATTGTATTTCAAAGGTGTAAAATATCCTTCTCTGATGGGACAACCTCTTCTGCACTCCATAAGTTGGGATCCCTCTTGCACCCCATGAAATAATTAAGTGTCGATGAACAATTCTATAAAATATAAAAAATGAATAAAGGGTGAAATAAGAGAAATGCTTCATGCGTAGGAAGGTGAAGCAAGCAATTCCACCAAGGTACTAACCAAGCTCGCTAGTAGCAGAGAAATGTTTTCTTTCTTGAATTGACTCTGCCACAGTACTGTCCAAACCTACTAGTAGCAGAGAAACATCAAAGATGAAAATGAAGACTCTGATAATCGTTTCCGACTTGTATAACTATATACTCCTTATCCCCAATTGAATCAACTAAGTTTGACTGGCTTTTGTTAGTGCTCCGCTAATGAAAAGAATGGTAGGGACTATATATTTAACTCAAGCAAAGTAAATGAAGATATGGTAATAAATGAAATTAACAATACTTCCTAAAGAGATAGAGCTAGTTTATAGTGTTAGACCCATATAGATAACTGGAGTTCTACCAGTGTGTCACCAAGTGTTGTAGTTGCTACAAGCCCCCTTCAAAATTTTGTCTATGCCTTGATTTTGGAGGCTACCTTATGTTCATAGGAACCTATATTTCACTATCATCAAGTATTCCTCTTGATGGTGAAGACATATCTTTGCATGCAGTGCTTATGTTCACTTTATTAACTTGTCTTAATCATGAATAAATCTCATTGATGATAACTAAGCAATTTCTAACAAAAGTCATCTCCTGCCTTGATATTGCACTTACTATTGATCTTCCCTCTTGGAACTGCACAATCCACTATCTCTCGAAACTACTCTAGTAATTGAGGATGGAAACTACATAATCTTTGAAGTAAGGCAACTACTAATCACAGAAATTGCACTAGCCCTCTCCTTTAGTCAGAAACTTTGTAATTCACTAAGGAAATGAACTGCAAAATCACTTGTTGTTGGGAATTGCATAGTCCTTTCTACTAGTTTGATTTTTCACTTTCGCAAAAAAGGCTAAGTTTTCATCCCTACAAAATAGGGAGTGCACAATTCATGTCTAAAAAGTGGCACAATTTTTTTTTCGATCTTAAGACAAGTGTTACTTTTTCCTTAATTTTAGGTATGCGCGTTATAAAACCTTACCTGACCCAGATATATATAATAGAAACTCTTATAGCTCGTTTTTAGACTTGAATTTGGATCTGTAGCCTTCCCAACAAGATCAAGGAGCTTTCGAATTAGTTTTTGGTGCTTTTTGGGTAAGTTTTGCATGTGTCATTTTTATCACTTTTTTTCTATCGCTTTTGTCACTTTTTCTTTTATCAGTGTTGTTTTTCCTATTTCTTTTCATAGTATCCAATGTTTTGATTTTTATTAAATTGTGAAAGTGTTGTTTTGGTCCATTGTTCACGTTTTACGAGTTTCGCATCAACTTCTTTCTTTTTTCCTACCAACAGTCGTTGTTGCTGGGCCATTTCTTGCATATATGTTTTTTCCTTTTGCATGCTCGTTTCTGGCATATGTTATTCACTGATATAACTTACCATGAGGCCGATATTCATTCCTTCATGCCTTGACACTTAGATATGAATTTTTTCTCTCTCCTTCTGAGTAGATCTATGCAATCTTGATTAGCTGCTGCCCCTTTCCAACTTCACAATCCACAATCTCAAGGCTCAAGGCTTATCCTTGGCCTCTGAGACTGCAAAATATGCAATCAGTATCTTTCCCAACTATGCATTGCATAGTTCCAGGCCTCAAACCTTAGTCTTGGCCATTGATAATGTGTAATGTGTAGTCTCTTCCCCTAATATACCGAGTTGAGACTGCACATTATCTAGTTTCAAGCCTTAAGCTCCTCGCTTGCTTGTTGAGATTACGCAATGCACAATTTAGGAGCCTAGTTTGCCTCCCTAAGCCTAGAAATTGGTCAATCCTTCTCTCCAGTGAATGAGTTACTACTTTTATCTTAGTGAATGAACTAATTTTGTTGATATAATTTTTCTTTTCCATGAGTGCATCTTGTGATATAGATACTACAAGTTTTTGAGGTCATCTACCTTTTATTAGTTGTTGTCATCATGCTTCTAAAGAGACCAGCGTAAAAAGACACCAGATAGCATAGCTTTGGTGAAGTAGTTGCGAGTACACTAGTCACCATGCCTTTTCTGTCAGACACTCAAATCTTCATTGAGAAATATTCTTATATCACTTGGCATATAGTTAAAGATGTGTTCACTACCACCAATTATAAAGCAGATTTGGAGGATAGACATGTATACATAAATGTCCTGAAGTCAGGCTTTCACAAAGTTTCATGCATGTTCCCTATCTTCCCTTATGCAGATATCATCAAATGGATCCTTCCACACAGATACAAAGAGAATGACCCTCAGTAGTGTTAGTGGATGACGACTTACCTCATACATGGCCCATGATTTTCATCTCATGTATAATTTTCCATTTCCAGATGCATACATGTATTCTCATTTTTATGCCATTACTAGTTGTTTGAGAACCAAGGATGTCATAAAAATTTGGATGAAAGAGCCATCCAAATTCCACCAAACACCTAACAACACATACAGGATAATTCCCTTAGAAAGGTGTTCTAGTACATGATTATTATTATTATTATTATTATTATTATTATTATTATTATTATTATTATTTTTATGCTTGTAACAACCTTGGGCTAAAATATCGTGTAATAAAGTTAATAAAAGAAAAATAAGATCAAGGTCATAAGACATGTATTCCAAGAGAAATGTTGGGCAAAACATCCTAGTGGGTGTTAATTTGGTTTATTATGGCTAAGAAAATTGGAAAAGACAATAGCAAAGGCTTTGAAATTGAAAAGAGGAATTAATTGGAATTTTATCTATCAAAATAATGAAAGTAGGAGAAAAGGAAGGTGAAAGGTCACAAGTTTCATGTGAGGAGTAAATTAAATGAAAATAGAGGAAAATGAATAAAATAGAGGAGTTAATTATTAAAAGGCTTATAAGGATTAGTTCATGACCTTTTGATAGTTATGGGTTGGAGCTCTCTCTCTATTCTCTCTCTCTCATACTCTTGCACACTTAGAGCATTCTTGGAGCACTCTAACATTGGATAAAGGAAGGAAAATGAAGCACAAGAAAGACAAGGAAAGCAAGGATCAAGAAAGAACAAGTTGGATAAAGAGGGTAGAATGGGATTGATTGGCAGGTATTGAGTTTCATGTATGATTTCCTGACTAGTTTTGGAATTCATGGTACATGAATGTGTGTATTTGATTCTCATGTTTTCATTGGCATGGGTTTCTCCAAGTGTGATAGTGGTTTCATCTTTGCCTTTTGATTTTTGTATAGCCATGGTGTTATTTCATTTGGTTGAGATTTGGATTTCTAGATGGTTTTGGAAGTGGGTGAGGTGGTCTCAAAAAAATTCCCAAGGGCCTAGGAATCCTTTGAACAGTAATGGTGGGATTGTAGTAAAGGCTAAGGGTGGAGATGAGAAACTTCCTCAAGGTATTGGTGAATAAATTTTGAGTCAACCAAGCTTGTTTAGGGCCTAGTGATCCCTTGACCAATTTTGGTGACATTATGGTAAAGCCTAGTAGTGAATGTTTGTTGTTTGGGCCTAGGAATACCTTGATTGATAAGTGACTTGAAGTAAATATCACTAAAAAGGAAATTTCGCTCAGGGTTTTATCATTTGGAGTGGTTTCTCATCTCTTGGGGGTCCTGTAACTCCTAAGGAAGGTTATTAAATATTAGTTTATCAATTCCACTTCCTTAATTGTACTTAGGAGGTTGAGTCATGTCATTGTAGCCCTCAGCTCATGTTTTCCCTAGCAGGCCGATGGAAGTGGGTATATATGGGAGGGGTGGTTACATATTGGTATCAGAGCATGGTTCAATGCTTGGACTCGATGGGAAGAATGCGTTGTCATGCATGCATGATAGTTTTCAATGTGGTTGTTATGCATGCATTTCCATGGTTATGGTTTTCATGCATGAGGTCATGGTATGCAGTTGATATTGTCATGCATGATGTCAGTATATTGATGTGATTATGATTATACATGTATTGTGCTAATATGGAATGATTTTTGAGACGCGATAGCCTCCCTTGAACTTCATTGAGGTATGTTGATAATGTTTATATTTTGGTTTAGCTAGCATGGTATACTTGTAGGAAGAAGAAGATCAAATATGATTAGAAAAATGGTGCATTACATTTCATGAGACTCCCCTTATATATCAGATGAGAAACTAAGAGATGAGTACTCTTTGGATGTAGCAGACACTTTGAGAAGTTTGAAGGTAGAGATAAGAAGTTGTAAGGAATATAATGACAACATAGTTCAGTCACAAGAGAAACTTGTTAGTGCATAGGAGAAACAAGAAGAGGTCAATGCATTCATCCTTAAGAGGTTATCAGATTTGCAAAGACATGGAATATGGAAAAGGGGATAGGACTAATGGATCATATAGTAGTAGGTCTCATGGTAGGAACATCTCAGATAGGAATGATATAGTCAGAGATGGCAAGTTCTTGGATACACCTAATAGGAGAGATAATGGACATGGTTTATACTCTTGTTTTGGTTCAAACAAGTATCATGGTCATCATCGATATCATCCTTATAGGAGGAGTGATAGGGGGTAGTTGTTGGACGAGTTCAAGAAATCCAAGCCAAATACATTTGATGGGGAGTTGAATAAACTTAGAAGATGCAAAGGCATGGTTGCTTGGGATGAAGAAGTTATTCGAGCTGCATGACTATACATAGAACATGAAGGAAATAATAGTTATTTTTAGTCTTAAAGGGAAAGCAGACTTCTGGTGGGAAGATGTGAAGCATGTCAGAGGCATCAGGACATAAGAGTTGAGTTAGCATGAATTCAAGAGACTCTTGAGGAAGAAAGTACTTGTTAGAGAGGTACTAGGACAATAAAGCCAAGGAATTCTATGAGCTGACGATGGGATCAATGACAGATGAAGAGTACACAACTAAGTTCTTGGAGTTATTGAAGTATGTACCATATCTTAAGGATGAGAAGGCTAAGGTTCAAATATTTGTCAGTGGATTCCAATTACAATTTAAGGATCATATATAGTATGATGAGCCTCAGTCATTAGAAGAAGTCATTGGGAAGTTGAAATACTCTTATGAGCAATCAAATTGTAACATTGAATCTAAGCATAGTTAGGAATGGAATGACAAGACTAGAGGTGAGTGGCCACCGAAGAAAACAAGACTTCAAGATGCAGGTGAGAAAGAGAATGTTGTTCCATACAAGAAGTTTAATGCAATTGAGAAGAGACATGGGTCGTAGCCTAAAGAGAAACATAATAGACTCGGCGATGGTAGGAGATAATTGCAGTGTTGGATGTGTGCCAAGGAGCGTCTCAAGAAGGATTTGCCATAGTATCAGGGTGGTAGTTTGAAAATCTATAGTTCTTAGGAGGTGTAGACAATTGGGGATGTTGGAAAATGAATTCCTTGGATCTATGCAACATTGGGTAACATGCATGCAGATCACCAGACATTTATTATTGAGATATATGGTAATATTTTGGATCAATATTTTTATTTTTATTTTCATTGACCCTAGATCTAATTATAATTATGTTAACCATGAACTGGTGGATAAGTGTGGTTTGAGAAATGAAGTTCATGCAGAGTCTTCATTAGTTTAGTTAGCTACGTGTACTAAGAAAAGAGTTCATCATCGGGTAAGAGCTTACACATTTGATCTTAATGGTATGCCTAAATTAGTGCATCTGACTGTGCTTACATTTGAATCATATGATATGATTCTATGTATGGATTGGTTGTATCTTCATACAACTAAGATGGATTATTTTTAGAAGGCTATTGAGTTCTTGGATGACCATGGAGAATAGAGAATCTTACAGGGTAAGAAGAAGGCAACATTAGTTAGAATGGTTACAGGGATGTAGGCAAAGAACAATCATAGGAAAGGTTGTGTATTGTGCATATTTCCAATGACGAAGGTAAGGATGTGGAGGATGCATAAGTCTTCAAGAAGTATTTGGTTTTGAAATAGTTTTATGATGTATTTCCCATAGAGATTTCAACATTTCTGCCTCACACGGAAGTGGAATTTTCAATTGAGTTGGTACCAAGAGAAACACCAACATCAAAGGAACCTTACATGCTAAGCACTCTAGAGATAGTGGAATTGAAGTTTCATTTGAAGGAAATGATTGACAAGGGATACATCAGGCAAAGTGTGTCGCCTTGGGGTGCACCAGTATTGTTTGTGAAGAAGGAGGATTATACCCTCATAATGTGCATTGATTAGAGGTAATTGAAGAAGGTAACCATCAAGAACATGTATCTATTTCCAAGGATTGATGAATTGTTTGATCAACTGAAGTGAGAAACAATGTTCTCAAGGATTGATTTGAGATCAAGATATCACCAGGTACACATCAAAGAAGAGGATATCTATAAGACTACTTTCTAAACTATGTATGGGAATTATGAGTTTGTTGTGGTTCCTTTTGGTTTGACTAATGTTCCAACTACTTTCATGTGTTTCATGAATAGTGTGTGCATAGTTAAAGGTGGCTGTAGAAATTTCACCTGTAGAACAAACTGATATATGCAGTGTCCTAAAGCATAATACTTGTTCTACTTCTACAAAACATTAAGCAAAATCATAATCGAATTCATGAGCAACATCAAGTAGAAGCATGCATAACTGATCAAGAGAATTAATCACACATAACACAAGATATATCTAGGGGAAAGCACCAGCATAAAACCCCAACCATACATTATCAATCAAATGGAGATCCTCAACCACATACAAAAACAATCAGCTCAATAGCTATCCTGCTCACTCTGTAATTAGAAGACATGTCTCATGAACCAACCAAGACCTGTTTATATAGGCTTTACCTATGGTCCTTGCATAGTTTGCTTAGGAAATAATAGCAAAAGAATATGCTATTAATTCCAAACATACCAAATTAACCAATGGTCCAACTACGCAATCCTTGAGGACACTAGTTCCTCAACCATGAAAAAACTACTTACTAGAAATAGTCAAGCATCTGATAGTACACTGTCCCACATCTGATCTTAACTGTGTCTTTGACAGAATTGACATGCAATAGTTATCCATGAGTGAATCCTCATTTATCTAAAATAATAGTCGTCACATGCATGCAAGCATTAACAAACTATATTTTATTATTTTAACAACTTGTTAAAATAATCTAACTGGACTTGACTAGTTAGAACTAAGTCAACTGATTCTCTCATTATAGAACTCATACTTATTCCCTCAATCGGTGGAGAAAATTAAGGATAAATTCCTCAATCAGTGGGACAACTCATGTGCATGCTCACAAAGACTTCAAATTCGAATTTCCTTAACTAATTAACTCAACTGAATTAATTAATTAATATTTCCAACTGTTGTTAAGACCAAACTTAATTTTACTTCCTATAGATAGAGTAGGGACTGCTATAAACAGGAAGGGACCTAGAAATGATATTTTTAGAACTTTCTATTTTTAGCAGTTTCACCTCTCACCCAATGTGGCCAATGACCTCACTAGCCAAACTACAATTTTTAGACATGCTATTTTTAGCAGGTCTATTTTTAGCACATTCTAAATTTAGCATTTCTTGTTGCAAATTTTTCAACACTCCCTCTCAACAAGAAAGGCTTCCTCTCAAACTCAATCTTGTAACTCTGGAATGTTCTGCATGCAACACATCTACCGAGTCCACTTGCTCCAACAACACTTGGAACAAAAACACTCCCAACTGACCACTCTGTTGGGCTAGGAACATACTCTGATGCTGAAGCTCTACCTACTGCTGACAAGTGCTCCCTCTTTGACATCTATGCTACTGCAACATCTCCATGCATCTCGCACCATTGCACACCTCTCTGTGCCACCCAGCACTGTGCAAAACACTTGTGCCTCTCGCATTGCTGCAGCCTGCTAGCTATGCACTGTGTTGGGATTCCCTGCACTATCGCTCTCTCTACCGCTCCATCTATATCTGTCTCTACCCAATCAGTCAGTTCCTGCTACTCAACATCAGGGCTCCAGTAGCAAGGTCTCATCTAATAGGTTGGGTACCTCAATGATCCTGCCCCTCCTCCTTGGGACGATCACTCCACATCACCCCACCTCCTACCTAGAGGTATAACTGCATGTGATCCCTCTGCCCACCTGGCTTGAAGTTTCCCCCTACTGGAGGTCTCTGCATGAGTAGATGTCTCTACTCGATCTCCACTCAGCTTCCCCTGTTGTGGCTGCTCCACAACCTCCTGAAGCTGCTGCACCAATCGTGGCTCCTCCACAATCATCTAAGAATTCTTCTGGCTCTGCATGTTGAGAGGTAATATACCCTCCCTCTCAACCACCAAGTCTCCATCAGTTGCCTTACTGCTCAAGGATTTGCATGCATCTTGAACCTCAAGAGCATATAGGCTCTTGACCCATGAACCGATTTGCTTCACCTGTCTAGTGATGATGTGTCTAAGGAAAACCCTTCCCTTACTGAAGACTACATCATAGCCTCTATCTCCCAGCATCATGATCGACACCAAGTTTCTCTTCAGTGTTGGTACATACTTGACATTGGTCAAGGTAATTTGAGCCCCATGCTCCCTCTGAAAAATAACCGTGCCTACACCTAAGACACTGTACTCCTCATCATTACCCATCGCTATGAGTATCTGGAGATCTTTCTCCTCCAAAGTACTGAACAAACTCTTGTCGCCAGTCATGTGGAAAGAAGCTCCACTGTCAAGAAACCAACCACTTCCCACCATGGATGAAACCATGCATGCGAAGAGTGTGAAATCCAACTCAAACCGTGAAGCAAGTTCCTTACCTTCAGATCCTTCCCCAGATCCCTTCTTGGATTTCATCCGTGGACAATTTGCAGCCTAATGGCCCACCTCATGACAACAAAAGCATTTCACTTTTGATTTGTCAATCTTCTTCCCATCATTGGAAGAACTATATTCGGAAAGAGAAACCTTCTCCTTCTCCTTCTTCGCCTTACTCACTAATTCATAGTTCTCCTCATCATGCATGGACGAAGAACTATCTTTGGTGCTTCGTCTGATCTCCTCCTGCATCAAATCCGACCATAGTTGTTCCCAATCTGGCAGTTTCTCCTTTCCATTCACTAAGTCTTGGTAGCTATGCCAGCTCTTAGGAAGGCCAAGGAGTGCTAGACTCACCATATCCTCATCTAATGTCATGACCCCTACACTTGCAAGCTCAACCCTGCATGTGATGAGCTTGGTCAGATACATAGAGATCGTCTCATCCCTTTCACACTTGATCTTTTGAAGTTTATCATTTAGTGCCAGCTTCCTCTGATCACTGCTATTCTGATATAAATATTTCAATGTTTTCCACATTGCATGCGGAGTCTCCTTCCCATGGAGGCTCGAGACAATGTGATCTCGCATTCCATCCGAGAGAATTCTCCTAGATCTAGCCACACACTTCCTCCATTCCACCTGCTCAATCTTGTTAGTAGGCTTAGGAATTTCTTGATCAATGAAATCCTTAAGAACATTATCTTCCAAAACTGCCTCCATACGATCCTTCCAAGCTGTATAGTTTGAGCTGCCATAAAGGGAATACTCAAGCCTTAAACCATAGAATGCCATTGATGAAATAGATGTGATAAGAACTTGAGATCTATATCCTGAATAATAAACTTCGAATTTCTCCTGCTAGTATACTGTTCTTGCTTGATCACCTGTGCTCTGATACCATGTATAAATTTCACTTGTAGAACAAACCGATATATGCAATGTCCTAAAGAATAATACTTGTTCTACTTCTACAAAACATTAAGCGGAAGCATAATCGAATTCATGAGCAACATCAAGTAGAAACATGCATAACTAATCAAGAGAATTAATCACACATAACACAAGATATATCCAGGTGAAAGCACCAGCATAAAACCCCAACCATGTATTATCAATCAAGTGGAGATCCTCAACCACATACAAAAAGAATCAGCTCAATAGTTATGCTGCTCTCTTTGTAATCAAAAGATATGTCTCATGAACCAACCAAGCCCTGTTTATATAGGCTTTACCTATGGTCCTTACGTAGTTTTCTTAGGAAATAATATTGCACATTTTTCAATAGTGGCTAGAGTCTTTGGCACATAGCTAAAGTTTGAACAAGTGCCAAACTTAGTGCCAAGATTGGCGGGGCCTCTAAGTGAGACCTCAAAGAAAATGTGGCAGTAGCGGGTTGGACCACAGGTAGAGCCCACCAGGAGGGCTTACCCTAGCAGAATGTTTATGGTGCCCAAGTCTAAATGATTGGGTGTTAGTCACTCAGACATGAAAGTTAAGTGTTTTCCAATGGAGAGTGAGCAGTGGAGCCCACAGTACATGCTAACATGGAGGAAGCATCCCAAAGGGTGAAGCCCAGAAGTTTGTGTAGGGAGCACATGACTAGGCTCTCAGAGGAAAGGGTTGGGCCACATGCCATATTTGTTATGTCACTAGAGACAACCCTTTGGACAATATTTGTGGTCACAGGAAATGGTTTCTGACGTAGTTGATGGAATAGATCAACGACAGAGAGCTACTTTGGGGACACTCCTCCCAAAACCACAATCCACTTAGGGATGGTGTTGATGTAACAACCCTGGTGAAAAGTTCATGTAATAAAAGTTAATAAAGGAAAAATAATACCACGGTTAAGGGACACTTATTCCAAGCTAAACTTTGGGTAAATATATCTTAGTGGGCATCATTGCATGTGTACTTTGGCTAAGGAAAGTTGGAAAAGTCTAAGGAAAATGCATTAAAAGGAAAAAAGGAATTTTTGGCACATTTATTTATGAAAATAAAGGAAATTAGGAGAAAAGGAAGGTAAAAGGTCACAGGTTGCATGTGAGGAGGAAATTGAAGGAAAATAATGGAAAATGAAGAAATTAGAGGCCTTATGCATAAAAAGGCTTCTGAGGATTAGTTCATGGCTTTTATCTAGTTCACATTTGGAGCTCTCTCATTATTCTCTCTCTCTCTCACTCTCTTGGTCACTTAGAGTTTTCTTGGAGCACTCTATTTTGGAGCAAGGAAAGTGAAAGCAAGGAAAGGAAAGGAAAACCAAGCAAGGATCAAGGAAAAAGAAGAAAGATCAAGCAGATTCAGCAAGAATACTTGCAGGTAACCATTTGCATGTGTGATTTCCTAGCTAGTTTGGACATGCATGGCTTTGCATGTTGGTGTATGGTTCTATTGCTATCGGTGGCATGGTCTTGCTAGGTTATGATAGTGGATTTAAGCCTAGCCTAGAATTTTTTTGGATGCCATGGTATGTTGGGATGTTTATTTCAGTTTTGGAGCTTTGGAATTGCTAGATGGATTTTGGAATCCACGGCAGAAGTGGTCTTAATGTTCATTCCAAAAGGCCTAGGAATCCCATGACCAGTTTTGGCAGGATATACAGTAATGCTTGAGGGAGGATTCTTGGTTTAGGGCTTAGTGATCCAGGCTTGGATTGCAGTAAGCTTGAGAGACAAGGAGACAGAAAATTCCTCATGGATAGTGATGGATTCTAGATGGCATTCCAAGTTCTATTTGATTGTGATCGGAACACCAATTTTGGTGTGATCACCGTTTGGTGAGGGTGGAGGTGGTTTAACCTCTACATTCCCTTGGTTATTCTTGGATTGGTTGTTCTATGAGATCCTACATTCATGCTTGGAATATGGCATGAGAGTGACTAGCTGAAAGAGAGATTTGGTTCAGCTGTGTCTACGGTCGGGTGGTACATGGAAGTCCCGAACCTGGACATATTTTCCTATGATTAATAAAAGCTAAGTTCTCTTACTTTTGCACTGATTTATATGTTTATTTAATGGCTGTCATATCTATGATATTTATATGTTTTTATTCTAGTTATAAGCATGGTTGAATGATTGGTTCGTGTCATGGTTATTTCATATATTTACCTGTAACTGTTAAATGGATGGATGCAAGACCTAATTGATGATGTACTAGTTCAATGGAGAAGGAGGTGATCCTTCTGGTTATGTTTCATAAGTTGTTTCAGTTAGTTATGTTTTGTCTTGTATCCTAGACCCATAGGTTGCATTGATGAAAAGTATTTGACAAAATGTCAGTCCCAGTTGGGGATTCTCAGGTCTAGTCCCGAGGGTGATTTTTTATTGATCAACATTGTTATTATGTTTTTAATGAATTCTATAAGTTACCATAAGTTTTGGGCAGAGGCCAAGATTTTAGGCTAGCAAAGTGGCTTAAAATCCTGGGGCACTGGCACAGAACTAGCAATTTTGGTCCACAATCACTGTTATAGACATTTTTGGGCACTGCAACCCCAAGCATAAAATATCCATAAAACAAGGGCTCCTAACTCCCTAAAAGTGTTGTTCTAACCCCTAAAGGAACAAGGTCAACTGATTACAGCTTCTCCCAGAAGTTCTCCATGAAAAACTGCTCAGAATTGGTCAAAACAGGATCATTTCACCTGCTCCATAGGCAAAGTGCGTTGCATCTCACCTAAGTACACTCTGTGGGTGCATTGCATTTCAAAAATCCCTTCTATGGGGTGCGATGGGAGAGAAGTGACAAATGGCAGTGTCAATCCGCAAGGTGGAGAGGCATGGAATCTTCTAGAAACTTCTCCTGTGACACTTGCCTCTCTGAATTCGACCAAGGATGAGTAAGAGATCATCAATCTCCAAGTGGAAGCAAGAACTATCAAAGGGAAGACACTAATCAAATCACAAGCTGACTCATCTCCCTTACAGATATCTATATATGGATCCCTCATCCCAGAGATCCAGGAGGCTGGAATTTTGTATCTTGTAAGGAATTGTTGTTAGTTTCTTGAGGCAACATCATAGTGTTGGGTGATCTAAGCTTTGTATGAGGTGAAGAAGGGCTTACTTGCTGAGAGGATGATGCTGGGTCAGGACAACTGGTTGTAACTCCCTTGGCTCTTTCTTGATTATCAATAAAAGCTATTTAAGTTTTCCTCCATACTCGTGTGTCGTTTATGTTTTATGCATTTGTATGGTCAATTTACATCTGATCCTAGATTGTTTATGATAATAGATCCATGTTCTTGTATAGTGTTATGCTACTTTGATTCTACAGGTACTCTGTGAAGCTGGGTGTACAAGGAAGCAAGTGGCAAAGGACTATCATAAGAGAGAGGAATCGAACTAGGAGCTAAGCACAAGACAGAGGTTGGTCTCCTCTATTCTTCTCTCATCTATCTTTCATAAAGGAAAAACGAAAGTAGCTTTACCTTGTTTGTTTCTAAGGTAGCTACCACACCTTAGTGGGATAAGCAGTTTTGTATAGACACTTTTCCCTGTAACAAAATGGCGACTCCACTGGGTAGCGACTAGGTTGTTTGTTTATCTGCCTTGTTGTTTACTTTATAAACTTACAGACGGAGCCTGAAGTCGAGCTAGGTAGCTTTCGAACTACATTTTCTATGCAAATGCAAAGTAGATAAATGCCGCTTCAGTCAATCTCTGGGTTTTGTTTATGAATTAAACAACTGATTTACAAACTCTCTAATTGCCCTTGTGGTGGCTATAGTGATCCAGGTGGATATTGGTGGCCACCTGCCAAGTCCACCTGGACCCCCACCATTGTCTTTCTCAGCATTTTCAGTTTCCTTAATTGTAGCACAACTTACTATTTTTAGCAGTTTTTCGGGTCCTGAACTTCCGGAGCCGTTTTGAGGCCCTAAACGACGTTTTTTGGGGAATCTGGGGGCAACATGAGTCCATGGAACGGACTGGTGTTGCCCGTTCCAACAATGATAGTGCTCGGATAGATCTTTCTAATGAGCTATTGTACGCGTCAAACGGAGATCATATGCCAAAGTTACGACCCCGGGAAGTTGATGTACCAACTTACCCCCAAACGGGGCCCACAGTTTGGCGTTTCATCTCCTAGGGTTAGGTTTTGGAATGTTAATGGTTTTTCCATTGTTTCTCAACAATAAATAGGCCTTCGAGCCTCATTGTAACTCAGTTCGGAGGCATGTAGCCATCACATCTCTTCTCAGAGATAAGCTACCATCGCCCTAGCTAGTTTATTTCCATTTCTGTTTGTAAGCATATTTCAGTATTTTCCATTAATGAAATGAAGTATTATTTCCGCTGCACCTTTGTGTATATGGTTATCTCTGTAATTTTTTGCGTTCCTGTTTAAATCCGGATCAGTGGTATCAGAGCGGTCTGCTTTTTCTCTGTTTTTCTTTGCATGTCCCCAACAAGGTCGGGATATAAGGAGTTAGGGCTTGAACTGGTTGAACCTTTGCAAGACCAGCCTCGCAAATCCCGACGGCCTCCCATGGCGGACGAGAAGAAAGACGAGGGCGCAGGAGATCCCATCAAAATCTTGCTCGAAGAAGCGCTCGAGCGACAACGGAACGCGATGATGGACAGCTTTGCGCAGATCCTTCAGCGGCTACCCAGAAGCGGTGCATCGGCTTCCAGCAGCTCCTCTGGAAACGCCACACCCTTTAAGGTACAAGTTAATTTTGAAATCCCCATATTCGAGGGTCAGATAGACGCCGATGCCGTAGATAAATGGTTAAATTTGCTAGAGGGTTATTTTTCTGTTCATGAATTTTCGAGTCGAGAAAAGATTGTTTTTGCTCTTCTCAAAGCAGCCCCCCACGTCAAGGACTGGTGGGAAACCTACTGCGAGCAGAAGGATGAAAGTACTGGCTCACTATTTTCAGCCGCACCCACCTGGGATTCGTTCCGGGATGCCATCAAGGAGCAGTACTACCCTGTCGGAAGCTATGAGGATGAATACATAAAGTGGACCACGCTGCGGCAGGGAAGGGACCAAGATGTGCCGGAGTTCACCAATCTTTTCCATACCCTTCGCACAAAGTTGGGTATCAAGGATTCAGAGCAACATTTGACACTCAAATACCGTGGCTGCCTGCACAAGTACATCCAGGAAGAAATACAGTTCCTAAACATCCCCTCGCTCGGCGCAGCATACCGGTATGCCGTCAAGGTCGAGCAGAAGTTTAAACAAAAGAAGCGAGACTTTGGATCTGCGAATCCAAAGCAGGGGAAAGGTGCCCCTAAACCACAGAACAAAGGACAAAGCCAAGGCGGGACAGCCCAAGACAACCAGCCGAAGCTGCAAGCAAAGAGCAATGCCGCGAAGTCGAGAAAGGACACTGGAAAATGGTGCGAGTTCCATAAGAGCTCCACTCACAACACAAGTGAGTGTCGGGCCAAGCAGTCACTGGTGGCTGAGCTAAAGGTTTCAGAATCAGATGCATGTTCCGACTCTGAGTCAGAACCCGATAAGGGGTATGAAAAAGGGAAGCAGATCATTGATGCGGATCCCAGCACCACTGTTGCTACCGCAAAGATCCAGAAAAATGAACCCGAAGATCCAGAGGAGGAGGAGCGTCTCTTCCACTCCCAGATGTGGGTAAAGGGCTCCCCGATACAGTTCATTGTTGATAGCGGGAGTCAAAAGAACCTCATTTCGGCAGAGGTCGTGAAGCGGTTGGGCTTACCGACCACAGCACATCCACAACCATACACCATTGGGTGGCTTCACCAAGGGCGAGATCTTCGCGTGAGCCAGCAGTGTCGCCTTCCATACAACATCAAGCCCTTCACGGATGAGGTATTGTGTGACATTGCTCCCCTTGAAGTTTGTGATGTATTACTAGGACAACCATACTTGTGGAAGCGACATGCTGTGTATGAATCAAGGCCCCGTGCTGTTATTATTACATTGGGAAATAAGTTGTTCAGGATACCAGAGGTAGCACCACCTGCCGCCATCTCTTTGATTACTGCAAAACAATGCAGTAAGATCATTTCCAAAACCAGGAAATTTGTTTTCCTGATGATACGCCCTCAAGGGAAGAAGAAGACAGTGGCCGCGGCCTCCAAACGGGGTCCCTCTGCACGGCAGCTACAGATGGACAAGATTGTGGAGGAGTACGAAGACATCTTCACCTCCCCGACAGGGGTTCCTCTGCACTGTCAAGTCAAGCACTCCATCGATCTGACCCCAGGTGCGCCGCTACCCAATGGACCAATTTATCGGCGCTCCATTCTGGAGAACAATGAAATCAAGAGGCAGATTCAGGAGCTCCTGCAGAAAGGTCACATCCGTCCGAGTTCTTCGCCCTGTGGGAGCCCAATAGTGTTGGTACAGAAGAAGGATGGGACGTGGAGACTCTGTATTGACTATCGGGCGCTGAACAAGATCACTGTCCGTAATAGGTACCCGATCCCGCGGATTGATGACCTCCTAGACCAACTAAAGGGGGCGAAATATTTCAGCAAGATCGATCTGAAGTCAGGATATCACCAGGTACCAATTGAACCCTCAGATGTGTGGAAGACTGCCTTCAAATCCAAGGAGGGCCTCTTCGAATGGTTGGTCATGCCTTTCGGATTGACGAATGCTCCTGCAACCTTTATGAGGCTAATGGATGACATCTTGCGGCCATTCACCAACTCCTTTGTAGTAGTATACTTGGATGACATTCTGATCTTCAGCCAGAGTTGGGAAGAGCACCTCCAACACATCCGACAGGTTCTCCAAACAATGCGTCAACACAAGCTATGTGCCAATTTGGAGAAATGCACTTTTGGCATGACCGAGGTTCAGTATCTGGGATACATCATTGATGAACAGGGGGTGCATGTCGATCCAGCCAAGGTCCAAGTCATTCGGGATTGGCCCTCTCCAACCACTCTAACAGAGCTCCGCAGCTTTCTAGGTCTTGCCAACTTCTACCGCAGGTTTGTGTTGGGATTTTCTCATATTTCTTGGCCCTTGAGTCAAGTCACCAAGGGCGGGGCGAAAGCAAAATTCTTTTGGTCTGAATCTCAACAGAAGGCATTCAGGGAGTTGAAGGATCGCCTCTGCACGGCACCAGTGCTCGCGTTACCAGATTTACAACAACCATTTGAGGTCGAGACAGATGCCTCTGACTATGCTATTGGGGCAGTCCTTACTCAACATGGACATCCAGTGGCATATCACAGTGAAACACTTTCAGACACAGTCCGGAAGTACCCCACTTATGATAAAGAGATGTATTCCATTGTACAGGCCTGCCGACAATGGAAGCATTACATTTTGGGGAAGGAAACGGTCATCCACACAGACCACCGACCTCTGCAGTTCATACAGACCCAAGGGAAATTGCAGAATGATCGCCATCAGAAGTGGTCTACATACCTGCAACAGTTTCACTTGAATATCAAGTATAAAAAGGGCAGCACCAATAATGTTGCAGATTGCCTCAGTCGACCACCGATCATGGCGCTAACCACCGTGCTCAACTCTTGCGGGCACGAGACTTCTGATTGGCCACTTCTCTACAAAAGCGACCCAGAATTCGGCCACACATACCAGACACTCTTGGAGGGTCGGTAGGTTGCAGATTTTCACCTCCAAGATGCCCTATTATGCCACCTCGGTCACCTTTGTGTTCCTTCAAGCGAGCGTGCCAAGATGATTTGGGAAGCACACTACAGTCGGGCTGCTGAGCATTTCAGGGTCGAGAAAACAGTGGCAGTACTGCAAAACTATTTCTATTGGCCGAATCTTCGACAGGATGTTGGGAAGTACATCCGATCATGTACTGCCTGTGCCATTGCCAAACCGACCATTAAGAAGCAAGGCCTCTATACCCCGTTTCCTACCCCTAGTCGACCTTGGGAATCCATCTCCATGGATTACATGTCAGGCCTTCCTTCCACTAAGCATGGAAATGACTGTGTTTTTGTGGTCGTCGACAGGTTCTCCAAGATGGCCATTATGATGTCCTGCAAGAAGAATATCACAGCAGAAGCCACTGCTAAACTCTTCTTTGAACGAGTGTGGGTGCACTTTGGGATCCCACAGTCTATCATCTCAGATCGGGACAGTCGGTTTGTCAGCACCTTTTGGTCCAGTCTCTGGTCAATGCTGGACACCAAACTCACGAAGTCCACAGCCTTCCATCCTCAAACTGATGGCCAGACAGAGGTTGTCAATAGGATGATTGTGCACATTCTGCGCATGTATAACTCAAAGCATCCACGCACATGGGACGAGAGCCTCCCCTACGTTCAACACAGCTACAACCGAGCTCTTCACAGCTCAACTGGCCATAGCCCTTTTCAGGTGGGTTTGGGATTCCAGCCACTATGCCCCATTGATGTGGCCATGCCACTTGCAGCTACTCACATGAATTCAGCTCATGTCCAGTCCGAAACAGATAAGGCCACCAGCTTCATTGAGCGCATCCAACATATTCACCAGCAGGTCCATGACATTCTTGAGAAATCAAATGCCAAGTACAAGTAGCGACACGATCAACACTGGGTGCCACACAAGTTTCAGGTGGGTAACAAAGTCTGGTTGCATTTGCAAAAGGAACGCCTTACTGGAGCCTATCGGAAATTGAGACCACTCCGATATGGTCCTTACACCATTACTAAGGCTATGGGAGACAATGCATTTGAGCTCAGCATTCCCCCAGTCCTTGGCCTGCACCCAGTATTCAATGTGGACCGCCTTCGGCCATACTTTCCACCATTGCTCGACACATCCGACATTGCAGAACAGCTCAAACCCACAGAATTAAATCCAGATTGCATGGAACAAGCTGCAACTGATCAGATCATGGACACACAGATCAAGAACACTCGCCAACAGAATATCCAACTGTATCGAGTTGTCAAAGCGGGCCAACTCCTTCAGCAGGGCAAGTGGCTCACCAGGGAACAAGTTCAGCAGAAGTTTCCTCATCTCATGGAGGAGCTCAACGCAATGGGGACCATTGCTTCCTAAGGGGGGAGGAATGATCCAGGTGGATATTGGTGGCCACCTGCCAAGTCCAGCTGGACCCCCACCATTGTCTTTCTCAGCATTTTCAGTTTCCTTAATTGTAGCACAGCTTACTATTTTTAGCAGTTTTTCGGGTGCTGAACTTCTGGAGCCGTTTTGAGGCCCTAAACGACGTTTTTTGGGGAATCCGGGGGCAACAGTGTTGCCCGTTCCAACAATGATAGTGCTCGGATAGATCTTTCTAATGAGCTATTGTACGCGTCAAACGGAGATCATATGCCAAAGTTACGACCCCGGGAAGTTGATGTACCAACTTACCCCCAAACGGGGCCCACAGTTTGGCGTTTCATCTCCTAGGGTTAGGTTTTGGAATGTTAAGGGTTTTTCCATTGTTTCTCAACAATAAATAGGCCTTCGAGCCTCATTGTAACTCAGTTCGGAGGCATGTAGCCATCACATCTCTTCTCAGAGATAAGCTACCATCGCCCTAGCTAGTTTATTTCCATTTCTGTTTGTAAGCATATTTCAGTATTTTCCATTAATGAAATGAAGTATTATTTCCGCTGCACCTTTGTGTATATGGTTATCTCTGTAATTTGTTGCGTTCCTGTTTAAATCCGGATCATATAGTAACCTCCTTAGATCTACCCTTGTTGTTGATTTACTGATTACCACTTGCTCGGCCAAAATCCCTGAACTGAACTGCAAACTGTGACCCAGAACCCAAACAAAGTCTCGTCCCTGGCCCAGCGCAGTCTCTGTTCTGTGAATCTGAACTTCAGCGCACTTCCTGAGTGTAGTAGGTGCGCTGCATTTCAAATTCACTGTGTTACAGGTGTGCTGATCAGACTAGACATTGTTCCTGAATGCTGGTTTCTGTTCATTCTTTTCAGTTCTATTCATGAGTTTTGTTGCCTGTAATCAGTATACCTCTATTTGAAACCCCTTTCCTTACTGATATTCCGCCTCCATTGTGCAAAGAACTGTAAATGTTTTTGTGTATTTGTTGAGTCATTTTCAGTTCTCATTTGCAAAAAAGTAACGTAATTGTACTATCGTTTCTTGATTTGAAAGTGTCGCAAGTGTCATTTTCAGTCATAGAAGAGAGTTTGATTGCTCTTGATAGTCGATTACCCTGTTACTATTGTATTTGATCTGAGTTTGTAGTTTTTCTAGTGTCGAAAGCAAGTATTCATTTCCAAATCGCAAAGTGTTGTGATTGTCTTCATTTTTTATTTTGAAAAGAAACTTGTTAGTAATTGTCGCTTGAAAAGTAATTCAGATTTGCGCATTAGCTTTCTTTTTATCATTCACATATTAAGAAGGCTGAAAACAAATACATGCATGTGCATTTGCATTTAGACAGTTTGATTGGTTTGATTTAGGACAATGCATATAGTGTGTGCTCTTTGCTCTTTGTTGAAAGAATTCTGTTTTTCTTTCCTTAGTAGCTAGGATTTTCATTGCACAAAGAAGATAAAAGATTTTTTATAATCTTAGATTGCATTTTAGGAATTGTACATATACATCACGCGGTGAAACTAAAAGGCAAATTTCTTAAGCAAGATAAACTATAAAATAAACTTAATGAATCTAACAACGCTTTGGAACCTAACGCACAACATCTAGAAGTCTAGGCTAGAGACGTATTCCGGCATCGTAAAGCCTGGTAACTGTTGTTCTCACCGATGGTTTGGTGATTCCTCCACTTTGAGACGATAAGTGCCAGTACGGAATTGGGCTCCCACGTACCATCGAGTATATTTTGGGAGACCACAATAGGCTTAATCCTTTATCCATAGGAAGCCGTGTCTGCCGCCCTATCGATCGCAATGCACTGAACACAACATTTGAGAAGATTGACTGCCATACCGTAAAAAGTATTCTGCAATTTTGCGATTGGTTTGGTAATCCCTCTGCCTAGATTTCCAGAGCAGTCCCTTTCGTTCCTTTTCAGAATCCTTAATGGAAAAGGTCCATTTGAGCACTTGTCACTTCAGGCTCATTAAAAATCGAAGGCCACTAGAGTCATCTTTTTTTTTCTCAACTCTTTAAAATTGAAAAAACAAGTTGTGTCAAAGCGTCTAAAATTTATTTTAATCGAAATAACGTCCCTGTTCCCTCGTTGGTCTTAGAAGTTAGTCTCCCTTCATTGCAAGTTCTTGCAGAATCGCTAGGAAATCTTTTGGATAGACTAGATATGTCTGAACAACCGTCGACATCTAGGACTGTGTCATCTGACGCAGTAGCGGCAGAGCCTCTTACTGCTAGTCCAATGATGTTCGCTGGTATACCATTTGTCCCGGCAAGTTATCAACAACAAGTCGGAGTCCAATCAAGGACTGTTTCGATGACATGGTCAGTTCCCATTCCTTCATCCGGATTATCATCTGGTATTTCTTATGTTGAAAATCAACAAATTGATCCAATGTGTCTTCAAAGGCCAATCTACCCTTTAAGTAGTGGATTGCCACCATATGGAGGGCAATATGCCTTTTCATTGTTCCCTCCCAGAGAACAACCATATGGGAGTTTACAACAAAGTTCAGGTCAAACTGAAATTACATCCAGCGGTTGGGTACCAATAATGCCTCAACAACCAAGAGTTGTATATTCAATACAACCAGTACACCCTATGTCGAATATTCCCACTATACCTGCTATTGTGACTGCGTCGCAAGCACAAGCGCTACCTGTTGTATGTCAACTCCAAGTTTCTCAGGTTGCAATACAACAGCCTCTTGTCTCAACGAATCAATCACAACATCAGGTTAGTGCCTCCTTATCTGGAGTGACTCAGACTCAAACAGGTACTATGACTCCTCATCTTCATCAATCATCCAGTATTGGGCAACAGCAAATGGTCCAACAACCATGGCTGGTTCAATCTCAACAACCACAATTCCAGCAATCATATCAAGGACCTGAGCAACAAGTCTTTGTAAGTAATGGGCAACCGCATTTCCAAAGCGGTTATCAACAACCATATTATAATGGTTATGCCCATCAACCTTGTCAAAGTTGCCAGCATCAAATACATTACGCTGGTATGCAAAGACCCACTGCTCAGGCAATTCCATCTTATCCTGGGTATGCTTCGCCTAACCTGAATCAACAGTTGCCCTTTGTAGCAACTCTAGAATTACCAGATCTAAACCGGCTGATCAATGATCCAATTGCTTATGCCCCTTGGTGGCCAGCGATTCCGCATAAACTTCCGTCAGATATTCCTAAATTTAATTGAAATCCGGGTGAAGACCCGTCGAATCATGTGATGACATTTCATCTGTGGTGTTCATCAAACACCCTAAACGATGATTCGATTAGGCTTCGCATTTTCCAGAGGACGTTAACTGGTCCGGCAGCAAAATGGTATATCGAGTTACCCAGAGCTTCGTTTGACAACTTCAGTACCCTAGCCACAACCTTTTTAACCCATTTTCAGTTACCGATAAGGTACAAAATGGGAACAAAACTTCTTACCAATTTCAAACAGACAACGGCCACTCACATATCTGATCATATTCATGAGTGGCGACGTCATCGCAGAATGGTAAAAACATATGTTCCTGATCAGCTGCTAGCTGAATGGTTTATTAAGTCATTATTACCTTATATCACAGAAGATGTGGCAAAGGGAGGAGTCGTCACTGAAGAGCAAGTTATTGCTCGTGCACAATATCTAGAATTGATCTATACTCAGTCTGGCACGCTCTACGATAAAATACCTGATTCTCCTAGACCGGAATTTTCCGTTCCTCCCCCTCCTAAATCAAACAAAGACTCTCATGCCGGTGATGGCGTGATAGGTACGACAAGCACGAAATCGACAAAGGCTACGTCTAAGAAATCCCGTAAGATTTCTGATCAAAATGAAAATGAAGAACTTCTCGCCTCGGAGGTAAATGCCGTGTCGACCGACAAGGGCAAACAACTGAAGCAACGAGGGGGCAAGAAGAAAAAGAAAGGGAGAAAAAAGAAGCACGATGAGTCATCTCCTGAAAAAGCTTCTGCAAACCCTTCTGGGCAAAGGAAACCCCCTGCGGGGTGTCATATATGCGATGAGGATCATCGAACGAGAAATTGTCCACATAAAGCTGAAGTTAAGAAACTCTTTAAGAGTTCAAAAACCTCAGCAGTATTGACTGATCCGTTTCCAAACCCGGGAACCAAACTAGTTGCTAATCAAAATGCTTCCCGATCCCAAGTGCTTATGTTGTCTATCTCAAAGCAGTAAAATGATGCTTTGACAAGGAATAAAGATTACGGGAATCCACAACTGTCGAATAACAAGGCTAATGAACAACCTAGTAGTTCGACAACAACTTTGACCGAAGTTGTGCCACCCATCAAACCAATGATAAAGTCGCCAAAGGGAGTAGTACACAAATCGACATTTAATCCTCGTCCAAAAGTAGCACAAAATTATAATATAATAGAGGACCTGGGCCAATCGCCGTCCGCTATGTCGACACTTGAGGTACCGCAAAAATTGCCCCTCCCAAAAGCAAGCTTTATTATCAGCAATAGGTGGGATTGACCCAATGGATTCCAATCTTGTGGCCTTTGATCATAAAGGATATGACCCTAAGTTACCAGCTCAACTAGCTTTCCTTATTCAAGTGAAAGCCCTCAACAAAATTGTTCATCGAACAATTATTGATGAGGGGGCATCTACATGTATTATGTCGATGAGTTGCTAGAAAAATTTAGGGTCACCACCCTTGTCGAGATCGTCAACGACGTTAAAAGCATTTGATGGACGATCATACACTCCATACGGAATTTTAAGTAACTTGCAAGTTGAACTGGGGGGAAAACAATAGAAATAGATGTTGAAGTAATCGACGGAAACCTCGATTACAACATCCTACTGGGAAGGCCCTGGATATATGCCATAGCTGCAGTTGTGTCGACCTACTTCAGGAAGATTTCATTTCCCTTCCAAGGAGGAATTACAATCGTCGACCAACAAACATTTCTCCCCAACAGTTCACAAGTCACGGGGAGCATTCCAATGATCCACGGAAGCAATCATTCGCTTCAAAATATTGGAGTAGGCCTCCTAAAAGAACCTACTTTAATGGGTACTTTTGCACTACCGCCTCTGAGTAATCTGGCGGAAGTGGCCACAGTGGAAACCCGCAATATGAAATCTTCTATATCTAATGGATTCGGAAGATTCCTAAACATTTTGTCAACATGGATCATCACCATTTTAGAAATATTGTAGCAATCAATTTTCTTGGCTTGGGGGCAAACCCAAATCAACGCTCATCGAGTGTTTGGATAGATAGGTCTAAGGAATATGGCACCTCTTCAAATCCTTGGTCACATGTACATTCTACAAATGAAGGAATCATTCAATCAATGATGAAAGGAGAGGCACCATGGGAAGATTACCACCATCACTCCCATCTTCCGGATTACCACGAAGATTATTCCAGCAACCTTAATCATCCTTCAGTTTTTGATTTTCTATCAAATACTGTAAATACAGTGGATGCCGAGGACAGTTCTTATCTTGTTTCGACCTCGTTAAAAAAAGAAACAAGGAGTTATGAGGATAGTTCTTTTACTGTGTCAACCTCATTAAAAAATGAAACAACTCCCTTTCCAAATCGAGTCTTTGATTATGGTCTCGTAAAATCCAGGTCGAGACTTTCAAAGATCTCGGAGGTAAACCTTCATTCCAACCACTGAGTTGAATGCAATGAAGCTTGGGGGGAATGAACCTCGATTTGTGTTATTATGCTGGGGGCATGCAAACTTATCACGAGCAGTGTTACTGCAGGGTTCAAGCTCGTTAAAAAATAAACCCGCCACGAGCAGTGTTACTGCAGGGTTCAAGCTCATTAAAAAATAAACCCGCATCGAGCAGTTTTAACGAAGACTTCATGCTCGTTAAAAAATAAACATAAGCAATGAGCAAATGTTTCCCCCAGTGTTTAAGCTCAATAAAAAATGAACCAATTCCTGGTAAACAACCATCGTGAATGTAATACTTCAACCTTTAAAGCCTTGGTCGTGTTCCCATCATCACCTCCACTCTGTATTGGCCGATCATTCACCTCCATTTGATTGTTTACCCCTTTTGAGGAACAACTGCGAAGAGTGATCCCGCTAGCCATCCTTGTAACACTGCCGTGATTGGAAAATTCCAAACCTTACCTGGAATCAGCTGCTACCCAATTTTATCACTCGTTCCTCAAAGATGAGTCTCCTTTAAGCTCTTTTCAACTGACTCATAAAATATGAAAAGATTGCCGAGCCATTGGCCTCTCCAGCTCGTTAAAGGGACCGGAAGTGCTATCCCTCCTTTAGATTTTAATCTTTTTGGACCTGAGGGATTATTACACAAAGCGCTTGTTTTGTTCGGCTCGTTAAAAGTATCGAAAATTCATCCCTTCTGTATTGTTTTATAATTTTTCGGACTTAAGGGATTAGATGATGAAAAAGGATTTTTAGAGTTTCTTTACGTCCTTTTTCAGACTCTCCAAAATTGAAAAGGACCGAGTTATCTTTGTCGTTAAACTCGTTAAAACCTAATAGCGACAAACTTGTCCATAGCAGACAAGAACGAGTTTCACTATCGCTAGGCTCGTTAAAACATAGCGATGGGTTTGCCCAAAGGGAAAATTATAGAACAAGCATATGTTATCCTCCTCAAGCTTGACAAAAATAAAGAGGTACTGGTCAGCAATGACTGATGAAAAATTGGGAAGAAAACTTGAAGAAACTTTGTTGGTAGCAAGTCGCTCTTGAACATGACACTTTCACTCCGCACCCAAGTCGGGTTGGGTTGTTTCATTCACCGGTCACATCACCATGGTCCCATCACACCATCCACATTTGGGGTTAATGCTACCAATCCATCACGTTAGTGTCGCCGATATGTTCAAGAGAAGTCATTCAGAGAATTCACCTGTGTCTCACCCGCTGCAATACATTTACGCTCCATTATTTCATGACCGCCACCTTGAACCTTATATCACCAGATCGTTTTCACCTCCATTAAAATCATTTGCTCCGTTCCCTGTCATTGATGTGGGATTCATTAAGGCCCTCCTATGACGGATCACTTCTTGTCGACATTAGCTCATTATCCAAGAAGTCGATCTAGGAACACCCCGTTCAGTACTTTGAAGCTTGCATGCCTCAATGGCAAGTTTCTCACTTCCGGCAACAAGTTTACATCAATGGCCTTCGACCGAAAGATTTTGCGTGGTGTTCGATGCCAAGTCCTTTATTCACACCACGTGAATTGTACTGCAGTACCTTGAGGATCATTATCATTATCGGTGATTCCTCTTGCGCCTGTTAACAGCTTACATCATTGGCTGGTAATCAGGCGGTGTATTTCCATGTTTGACTCTAGAACATCTAACACATGGATAGATTTGTACTTTGAGTGAAGATCGAACGAGATTGAAGACCCTGGATCTAGTTTCATCCATCTGGGCTGCGATATATATTCAGGGAAATAAAGACATCAAATGTACATCATTGCTGCACAGATAATCATCCAATCAAAGGGATGATGACTCTACCAGAATCATCAGTCTACACTCAGATGATTGTCTGTCCTATGTACATGAGAATGAATTTATAAAGCTGAGCATGGGAATGCCCGCCTCAGCTAGATCATGAAAAAATTATGAAGATAATGTATTGTATTGTATCTTATTATAGGTCTCCTCCCAGCTTGAAAGAACTTCGGATCCTCATGATAAAGAATTTCACCCGACATCAAAAAATTAACGACCTCATGCTTTAGGGGGCAACTGTTATAGACATTTTTGGGCACTGCAACCCCAAGCATAAAATGTCCATAAACCAAGGGCTCATAAGTCCCTAAAAGTGTTGTTCTAACCCCTAAAGTAACAAGGTCAACTGATTACAGCTTCTCCCAGAAGTTCTCCATGAAAAACTGCTCAGAACTGGTCAAAACAGGATCATTTCACCTGCTCCATAGGCAAAGTGCGTTGCATCTCACCTAAGTACACTCAGTGGGTGCGTTGCGTTTCAAAAAGCCCTTCTATGGGGTGTGATGGGCGAGAAGTGACAAATGGTAGTGTCAATCCGCGAGGTGGAGAGGCATGGAATCTTCTAGAAACTTCTCCTGTGACACTTGCCTCTCTGAATTCGACCAAGGATGAGTAAGAGATCATCAATCTCCAAGTGGAAGAAAGAACTATCAGAGGGAAGACACTAATCAAATCACAAGCTGACTCATCTCCCTTACAGATATC
Organism: Pinus tabuliformis; assembly: GCA_031772625.1. NCBI lineage: Eukaryota > Viridiplantae > Streptophyta > Pinopsida > Pinales > Pinaceae > Pinus > Pinus tabuliformis. The sequence continues at coordinate 510,752,347 of CM062807.1, forward strand.
TATATATGGATCCCTCATCCCAGAGATCCAGGAGGCTGAATTTTTTCATCTTGTAAGGAATTGCTGTTAGTTTCTTGAGGCAACATCATAGTGTTGGGTGATCTAAGCTTTGTATGAGGTGAAGAAGGGCTTACTCGCTGAGAGGATGATGCTGGGTCATAACAACTGGTTGTAACTCCCTTGGCTCTTTCTTGATTATCAATAAAATCTATTTAAGTTTTCATCCATACTCTTGTGTCGTTTATGTTTTATGCATTTGTATGGTCAATTTACATCCGATCCTAGATTGTTTATGATAATAGATCCATGTTCTTCTATAGTGTTATGCTACTTTGATTCTACAGGTACTCTGTGAAGCTGGGTGTACAAGGAAGCAAGTGGCAAAGGACTATCAGAAGAGAGAGGAATCGAACTAGGAGCTAAGCGCAAGACAGAGGTTGGTCTCCTCTATTCTTCTCTCATCTATCTTTCATAAAGGAAAAATGAAAGTAGCTTTACTTTGTTTGTTTCTAAGGTAGCTACCACACCTTAGTGGGATAAGCAGTTCTGTATAGACACTTTTCCCTATAACAATCACTGGCAGGCAAGCCTGTGAGAGCGACTTTGGGTTTTTGGTCACTCCCTTGCCCATAGCATGAGAGCGGCTATGGCTTAAGAGCTACAGAATAGTAGGGGGGCCCAGGGACAAACTGTTTGAGTGGTTGACTTGTCTCCTGAGGGTTTTGTTGATGATGTTGGATGAATGTATGCAATTTTTTGTTGATTCCACTTCCTTAAGGTGACAAAAGAGGTTGAATGTGATTGTAGTAGCATATCTCCTCATGTTTACCTCGGTTGGCATGGTTACATTAGGGGAATTTTGAGGTCTAAAATGGGCCTCCTAAGAAAAATGTACAACCAAAATAAAATTTAGAAGAACCAATAAGGTTTAGTATGATGATGTCAACCATGGGGGATGATTCACCATTTTTGGAGTAAAAAAGTAAAAAGTTCAAAAAATAATAAAATAATAAAACTACTTTTTCAACTCGTATTTTCAACTTATCTCCCTAAGGTTTTACTGAAATTTTGAGTGGGAGTACTCATTGGATGCAAAATTTGATTCCTCATCCGAGGAGTACCGATATTGCACACTTTCAATGGAACCTACTACACGAAAAATGAGAAATACATGAAAATACGTGATTGCAATCACATTTTTCATGTATTTCTCATTTTCATGTAGCAAGGTTCATCGAAAGTATGCAACATGGGTACTCCTTGGAAGAGGAATCAATTTTTTCATCCAATGACTGTCGCTGCTTGAAATTTGAGTAAACACATAGGGAGATAAGTTAAAAATATGAGTTGAAAAAAATGTTTTCTCTTTTTTCTCTTCAAAATTTGATGATGTAATCTAATCTTATTTTATTATTTCCACTATTATTTTATAATTTCCTTAGGAGGCCCATTTTAGACTTCACAATTCCCCTAATCTTTGGGTAGACTTGGGAGGGGGTGTTATAGATTAGTATTAGAGCATGGTTATGCTCTCTTTGGGTCATATTTGGATATGGGTGAATGTGTTGGTCATGCATGCATGTCAGTTGCATGTGTGGCTCTTACAATTGTGTTCCATGTGCTTGTTTAACTGCATCATATTGAACATGGTAGTACTAAGGTTATCCTGAGGAGCTTGATGTCGGTTTTATGGAATGCATGGTCATTGGTATATGACTGGTTATACAATTATATGCAGCTTGATTACATCCTTGTGTGCTGGGTTGCATTCTTGGTTATTTGATTACATGCATCACTCCTATAGGTTGATTACAAGAATTGATCGCTTATGCTTGACTGCATGTAGTTATGCGTATGTATAGTTGATTAGGCATTGCTTATGCAGGTGGAGAGTTTCATGAGACAATGTGTATACTGGAGTATTAGTTGTTGTCATGCATGAGGTCATAGCATGCCTTGTTGATATGGCCTTGCATTAATGACTCGACCCTAGTTAGTATGATGGTTATGCGTTGATGTACTTATTGATATATGTCTATATGTTATTATGGTTATGTTGTACATGTATCATGTTGATTTGATGATATTGCAGACAAGGTATCCTTCCCGAGTATGCCAAGGTACATTGATTTATGGTGAATTTGTTTAGCTAACATAGTATGCCTTGCAGGAAAGAGATCAGATAGCTAGAAAGGTGGTAGACTACATAGAATATCCCTACACATGAGATGGTAGAATGGTGTAGGGAACTCTTCTGACTTGGAAAACACATTGAGAATCCTGAAGGAAGAAATAAGGAGTTGCAAAGAAGGTAATGAAAAAATCATGGAGGAACAAGAGAAACAAGTAGAAGTGAATGCGATATTGCTTTAGAGTTTGTCATATTTGCAGCGACAGGGACCTCTTCGGATCAACCATGTACATGAGGACAAAAGTAATGGGGCTTATGGCAATAGGTCTCATAGTAAACATAGGTCAGATAGATCTGACACTATCAGAAATGGCATGAGGTTGGAAACTATGGATAGGAGGGGTGACAGACATAGCTATTACTCTATTTCTGATTCTGATAAACATCATGACCATCATCATTATCATCCATACAAGAGGAATTATAGGGGATACTTTTTGGATGAGTTCAAGAAGGAAAATCCACCTACCTTGGATGGAGAGATGAATTAATTGAAAGATGCGAGTCTTGGTAGCTTGACATGTGAAAATTATTTAGATGTCATGATTACTCAGAAAACATGAAAGCAAGGGTAACACTTTTCAGTCTCAAAGGTAAAGTGGATATTTGGTGGGAAGACGTGAATAATGTCAAGGAAATACATGAGGATGAGTTGACTTGGCATGTGTTTGAAAGGCTCTTCAAGAAGGAGTACTTGTTTGAGACGTAATATGATGATAGAGCTATGGAGTTTTATGAGTTGCGGATGGGTTCTATGAGAGATGATAAGTATACTAGTAGATTTTTGGAGTTGTTGAGATATGTGCCTTACCTCAGAGAGGAGAAGGCCAAGGTTGAGAGATTCATCAGTGGATTGCTAGTTGCATACAGAGACTAGATTGAGTTCGATGAGCCTAGATTGTTAGAGGAGGCCATTCGAAAGTTGAAGCATTTTTATGAGTAGTTGAAGCACAAATTTGAGCCGAAGCATGACTTGAAAATAAATGAGAAAGATAAGGGAAAATGGCACCCAAAGGAGGAAGACCTCAAGATGAAAGTGAGAAAGATAATGTAGTTCCTTACAAGAAATTAAATACATCTGAGAAGGGACATGGAGAGTAGCAGGCTAGAGGCGTTGGTAGGGAACCATTGCAGTGTTGGATATGTGGTAAGGATAATTGTAAGAGGTATTGTACATAGTATTAGAGTGGTGGTAGAGCCTAGATATGAAGTTCACAGGAGGCGCATATAGTTGGTGATGTTGGTCATAGCATTCCTTGGATTTATGCAACTGTGGACAATATGCAGGCGGATCATCAGGCATTGATCATTGAGATTGATGGTAAGCTTTGTTATCAAGTTGTTTCTATTTTGATTGATCCTGAATCTAACTATAGTTATATTAATCCTAACCCAGTGGATAAGTGTGGTTTGAGAAAAGAAGTGCATGCAGAATCTTGGTTGGTATAGTTGGCTATAGGTACATTGAGCCAAGTTCACCATTGGCTAAGAGCTAGTGAATTTGAGCTAAATGGTATGCCTACAGTAGTGTATTGAATCTATTGCCACTGGGATTGTATAATATTCTTTTGGGTATAGATTGGATATACCTTCATAGAACGAAAGTGGATTTCCTTGACAAGACCATTGAGTGTGTGGATGATAGTGGGGAAAATCAGACCTTGCACTGAAATAATAAGCCTACATCAGTGAGGATGGTTACCACTATTCAGGCTAAGCGTAGTTTCAGAAAAGGTTGTGTGATGTTTATTCAGGAGAAAAACCACCCCAAGTCAAAACTCAAATTCTTGAAACTTCCAGAACATCAACGTGGCATGAGAACCAGATTTTCTCATGAATTTGTTAATTGTTTATTAATGAAATTACTTTTTAAAATATTGTGAGTGATTTTAGGAATTTGTTACGAGATCCTAAGAGAAAAGAATGGATTTGAAATGATTCATTTGATGTATTGTATTTGTTATAAAATATAGTCTTTGTGCATTTGTTGGGGGGGGGGGGGGGGGCGGACACCATGTAACATATAGAGCGAGAGAGCGATCTGGCTCATGGAAGTGTGTTGTAATTCGAGCTCGAAACATTAATGAAATCTGTGTATTTTATGTACTCTAGATCATGCATTATTTGTGTGCATTTTTAATAAGATTAAGGTTTAAATTCATATGAAATCTTGTGGTTGTGATCCTCTAAATTCTTCAATGCTAGTAATCTGTTAATGGTGTAGAGATGGTTTGAGATCTTGTTACAGAAAGCACAACAGAAATTAAAGCAAATTCTGTAGGCCCATAACCCATACATCGTGCATGTGGAAGAAAGTTGTAGCTTTGCTACCCATTGGAGAAGAAGGTGATTTTTCCATCATTAGATGTTTATAGTACACATTTCTAGTGACAAGGGTAAGGAGGTTGAGGATGCTGATGTTTTGAGAGGGTATCCAATATTGTAGCAGTTTTGGGATGTATTTACTGAGGACATTTCAAAGTTGCCACCTCATAGGGAGGTAGACGTTTCTATTGAGTTGGTACCAGGGGCAGATCCAGCATTGAAACCACCTTATAGGATGAGCACACCTAAGTTGGTAGAGTTGAAGTTGCAACTAAAGGAAATTTTGGAAAAATAATACATCATACCTAGTCTATCACCTTGGGGCGCACCAATGTTGTTCATAAAGAAGAAAGATGGTGCTCTTATATTGTTCATTGATTATAGGAAGTTGAAGAAGGTAATGATCAAGAACAGGTACCCTTTGCCGATGATTGATGATTTTTTTTATCAGCTAAAGGAAGCAGCAATGTTCTTTAAGATCAACTTGAGATCGGGATACCATTAGGTATGCATATGGAAGAGGATATATTCAAGACTACGTTTAGGACTAGGGATGGGCATTAAGAGTTTGTTGTTGTTCCATTTGGTTTTACTAATGATCCAGCTACATTCATGTGTTTGATGAATAGTGTGTTGCGTCCTTATTTGGAAAAGTTTGTTATTGTATTCATTGATGACATACTGGTATATTCTAAGAATGAGGAAGAACATGTTGAACATTTAGCAGCAGTGTTGAGATTGCTAAGAGAGCATCCGTTGTATGCTAATCTTAGGAAGTGAAGATTCTTTTAGACTGAGGTACACTACTTGGGACATGTTGTTTCCAAGGAAGGCATAACTGTAGATCTAGAAAAGATAAGGGCCATCATGGAATGGGAAAATCCTAAGAATGTAGATGAGGTGAGATCATTCATGGGGTTGGCAGGTTACTACAAGAGGTTCATCAGGAAGTTATCACACATTGCATATCCTATCACATCATTGTAGTAGAAAGGTAAGAAGTTCGAATGGATGACAGAATGTGAAGATAATTTTGAGCCTTAAGCAGTTGTTGACATATGCACCAGTGCTAAATATTGTGGATTGGGACAAGGTGTTTTTTGTGTGTACAAATGCTTGCAATAGGGGACTTGGTGGAGTTCTCATGAAAGAAGGACAAGTAGTGTGCTATCAGCCATGGAAACTGAATGAGAACTAGAAAAACTATCTGACACATGATCTTGAGCTAGCAACAATTATGCATGCATTGAAGATGTGGAGACATTATATTCTGGGTAGGAGGTTTACATTGGTGAGCACTCACAGAGGGTTGAGGTATTTTTTTGACCAACTAAATCTAAATGTCAGGAAAGCTAGATGGTTGTCTACCCTTAGTGAGTTTGACTTCGATATCAGATACATCAAAGGGAAGGAGAACTAGGTTACAAATGGTCTTAGTAGGAAGGTATAGGTAAATCATATAGCAACTATAAGCTCCTATGGGATAGAGTTACATGATAGGATAGTGTAGACAGGAAATCATAATGAAAAATAGATGAAGATTATGCACAGGTTACAACATAGTATAGGTACAGGTGATTAGGATGTAGACTATCATCTCGCGGTAGATGGCTTAGTGAGGTTTCAAGATAGGATCTATGTTTCGAATTGTAGCGAGCTCAAGAATTATCTTGAGGGAGTTTCATGTGAAACCGTATTCGGGTCATCTAGGATATCGGAAGATATTTAGGGCAGTGAATAAGTTTTACTCTTGGCTGAATCTAAAGAAGGAAGTGGCCGAGTTCATGGCTATATGTTTAGATTATCAGCAAGTAAAGGTGAAATGTAAGAATTCAGGTGGTCTACTATAGCCTATTATGATTCTGGAATGGAAATGGGAGGTAATTTCCATGGATTTCATCACAAGTCTTATGAGGAAAATGAGGCAACATGCCTCTATTATTGTTGTGGTTGAGAGGTTGAGCAAGGTAACTCACTTCATTCTGGTGAAGACTACATATTCAGCCAGTGAGGTAGCATAGGTGTTCATGAGAGAGATAGTGAGTCTACATGGTGTTCCAAAGAATATTGTGATGGAAAAGGATGCAAATTTCACTTCCAAGTTTTGGAAGGAGCTATTTGCAAGCATGGGTATAGAGTTAGCCTTCAACACAACTTATCATCCACAAATAGATGGTCAGATAGAGAGGGTCAATAAGATCTTGGGAGATATGATGAGGATATACGTGATGCACCAGCAGGTGAAATGGGAAGAGTATCTACCATTGGTGGAGTTCAAATACAATAATGGTTATCAGAAGTCCTTGAGGATGAGTCCTTTTGAGGCATTGTATGGATGGAGTTATAACACTCCCATCAGCTGGGGTGTTCCACTGAACAAGATACTTATTGGACTGGACATGTTGACGGACATGGATCAGGAAATGTAGGTTATAAAGAAGAATCTAAAGATAGCACAAGATAGATAGAGAGTTATGTAGATCAGCATAGGGTGTTCAAAGAGTTTTAGGTTGGGGAGCATGTGTATTTTCACATTAAGCCCAAGAAAAGATCTTCGAGGATTGGTTCATGTGCCATGTTGGCACCATGATATTGTGGGCCTTTTGAGATCCATGAGAGGATTGGACCAGTGGCATATCGACTTGCACTACCTCCCATAGTGAAAGTCCATGATGTTTTCCATATTTCATAGCTTAAGATGTATATAAATGATGTTGATGATGTTATTGATCGGTTTGTATTGCAGGTGGAGCAAGAAGGAGAGTTCTAGTCGAAGCCTTAGTTCATATTGCAGCGAAAACATCTCATGCTTAGGAATAGAGCCATAGAGAAAGTTAAAGTCCAGTGGAAGTACTTTGGGCCTGAAGAAGCTACATGGGAGATGGCAGATGTGATGTAGGCCCTATATCCTTCATTGTTTTCCAGTTGATGAAAAGAAAGTTTGGTTTGATGTTGGTTTATGTTTGGCATATGTTTTGCTGATGTTTTGATATTTGTATATGTATATGTATATGGATGTAAATAATGCCATGAGCTAAGTTATGAAGCTCCAATAAGAGGTATGGGTGTCATGTTATTATGGTTATTATATTGTCATGTTGTCATGATGTTTTCTTTTGAGTAGGTTCTTCATTGTAAATACTACAATGAGCTAAGTTATAAAGCTCCATAGGCAGTATGTTTGTTGTTCAGCAGTTTTGTTCAGGTCTTGGTGTGGTTTAACACTAAGGATGGTGTTCTCCAAGGGGGGAGGCTTCTGTAACAACCCTAGTGAAAAGTTCATATAATAAAAGTTAATAAAGGAAAAATAAGACCACGATTAATGGACACTTATTCCAAACTGAATGTTTGGTAAATATATCATAGTCGACATCACTGGATGTATGTTTTGGCTAAGGAAAATTTGAAAAGGTTAAGACAATGACATTAAAAGGAAAAAATGCATCTTTGGCACATTTATTTATGAAAATAAAGGAAATTAGGAGAAAAGGGAGGTAAAAGGTCATAGGTTTCATGTGAAGACGAAATTGAAGGAAAATAATGGAAAATGAAGAAATTAGAGGACTCATGCATGAAAAGGATTTTGAGGATTAGTTCATGGCTTTTGTCAAGTTTAAGTTTGGAGCTCTCTCATTATTCTCTCTTTCTCTCACTCTCTCAGTCACTTAGAGTTTTCTTGGAGCACTCTAGTTTAGAGCGAGGAAAGGGAAAGCAAGGATCAAGAAAGGAAAGTAGGATCAAGCAACTTCAACACGAATACTTGCAGGTAACATTTTGCATGTGTGATTTCCTATCTGCTTTGGACATGCATGTTGGTGTATGGTTCTCTTGTTCTCGGTGGCATAGTATTGCTAGGTTGTGACAATGGATTTTAGCCTAGCCTAGCCTTTTTCCAGATGACATGGTATATTGGATTGTTTATTTTGGTTTTGGAACTTTGGAATTTCCGGATGGATTTTGGAATTTGGGGTGGAGGTGGTCTCAAGGTTCATTCCCAAAGGCCTAGGAATCCCTTCACTAATTTTGGTGGGATAAATAGTAATGCCTAAAGGAGGAGTCTTGGTTTAGGGCGTAGTGATTCGGGCTTGGAATGCGGTAAAGGCTGAGAGACAAGGAGATGGAAAATTCATCAAGGATAGTTATGGATTCTGGATGGCATTCCAATTTCTGTTTGGTTGTGATCAGAGCATTGGTTTTGGTGTGATCACGGTTTGGTGAGGGTGGAGGTGGTTTAACGTTTTGATTCCCTTGGTTCTTATTGGATTGGTTATTCTATCATATCCCACATTCATGCTTGGAATATGGCACATGGATGATTGGCTGAAAGAGAGATTTGAGTAATCTACGTATATGGTTGGGTGGCACGTGGAAGAACTGAACCTGGTTGGATTTGCCTATGATTAATAAAAGCTAAGTTCTCTTACTTTTGAACTGATTTATATGTTTATTTAATGGTTGTCATATCTTTGAAATTTATATTGTTTTATGCTGGTTATAAGCATGGTGGAATGACTGGTTCATGTCATAATTATTTCATATATTTACTTGTAACTATTAAATGGATGGATGCAAGACCTAATTGATGACGTAGTAGTTCAATGGAGAAGGAGGTATTCTTTCTCATTATGTTTCATAATTTGTTTCAGCCATTTATGCTCTATTTTGTATCCTAGACCTATAGGTTGCATTGATGCCAAGTGTTTGACAGAATGTCAGTCCCAGTTGGGGATGCTCAGGTCTAGTCCTAAGGGTGATTTTTGATTGATAAACATTGACATTATGTTTTTAATGAATTCTGGAAGCTAAAACAATTTTTAGGCAGAAGCCAGGATTCTGGGGTAGAAAAGTGGCTTAAATCCCTGGTTCGCTAGCACAAAAATAATAATTTTGGTCCACATTCGCTAGCAGGCTGGCCTGTGAGAGCGACTTTGGGTTTTTGGTCACTCCCTTTCCCATAGCATGAAAGTGACTATGGCCTAAGAGATGCTGACTTAGTGGTTGACTTGTCTCTTGAGGGTTTTGTTGATGATGTTGGATGACTGTATGTGATGTTTTGTCGATTCCACTTCCTTAAGGTGACTTAGGAGGTCCAATCTGATTGTAGTAGCATCTCTCCTCATGTTTTCCTCGGTTGGCATGGTTACTTTGGGTAGAGCTGGGAGGGGGTGTTACCATCGAGGACAAAACATTAGGGAAATTTTGAGGTCTAAAATGGGCCTCCTAAGAAAAATGTACAACCAAAATAAACTTTATAAGAACCAATGGAATTCAAGTTGATGATATCAACCATGGGGAATGATTCACCATTTTTGGAGTAAAAAAGTAAAAAGATTAAAAAATAATAATATAATAAAATGACTTTTTCAACTCGTATTATCAACTTATCTCCATAAGGTTTTAATCAAGTTTCAAGTGGGAGTACTCATTAGCTGCAAAATCTAATTCATTGTTTAAGGAGTACCCATGTTGCATACTTTCGATGGACCCTGCTACAAAAAAAATGAGAAATACATGAAAAACCATGATTGGAATCATGATTTTCATGTATTTCTACTTTTTCATGTAGCAAGGTCCATAGAAAGTATGCAACATGGATACTTCCTGGATTATGAATCAAATTATGTATCCAACGAGTGTTCCCACTCAAAAGTTGAGTAAACCCATAGGGAGATAAGCTAAAGATATGAGTTGAAAAACTAGATTTTTCTTTTTTCCCTCTAAAATTTGATGATGTAATCTAATCTTATTTTATTATTTCCACTATTATTTTCTAATTTCTTTAGGAGGCCCATTTCATACCTCGAAATTCCCCTAATGGGCTTGAACTTGATGGTTTTTTAGAAAAACAAATTATAAAGGAAAATGGTCACAAAACAGGCCTTCAAGGACCTTCTCTCTCCTATATGACAACAAGACTGATGGAAGCATATGATTGGCCTGAATGGAAAAAAATAATGACATCAGCTTAAACATGTGGCAGGTGGATTCAATAATTTTGGGCACCCGAATGGCCCTTTTCTAGGTGACATGTGTCACCACTCATAGGACAACATGTCGCAGGAGTGACGTCATCCCAACTGGATTTTCCCAGAAGATATAAAATGGTGCATAAGAGGTATTTATGTGTAGAAGGAACTAGTCCATAGAGGTAGAGCTGTAGCAAATGAAATGAGCGTTGGGAAGTCCCCACAGACACATCAACCCGACGACAAGACCCTGATGGGTGAATAGAGACACAGTTAAACAAAGCACTAGGATGTTGGGGGCCTGGGGCTAAGCACCCACACATGGCCCTATTCCATAGGTATAAACCAAGGGTTCGAAGGAGATAAGGAGCCACGAAGGCTTTGGGAGTAGGCTTGATCAAGCAGAATGTGAACAATTATTTTTTGACAAAGCTTTTGGTGCAGCAAGACATTGATATGGTGAAGGTAATTTTTTGAGTGGTGGCTGAGATTTAATTATATTTTGAAAGAAGAGGAGATAGTCACTGAACCTAGTGTGAAAATGGATGAAAGATATAGCAATGGGTGTCTAAAGAAAGTTGTAGCTTGCTGATTAGGGGTTGGAGCTCCTTCTAGCGGGTGCTGGAGAATAGTTGGGGTTGTAGCTCCATTCAGTTGTAGATGAAAAATCAGGGAGTTGTAGCTTCCTGCTGGTTGTAGTCAAAGAAATTGTAATGACAAGTTGTATCCTACCCTATGAATGAATTGAAGAGCATTTCTAAAAGTTACATGTTCTTGTGCATTCCATTGTGATTGTTGATCTCTATTATGGCTATTTACGTTATTTATAAAAGTGCTCTCTATTATCTTATTGTTCTTACCTAAAGTGAAAAGATATTTTAAATTCATAAAATTCCTACACTATTCACTCACGCCCCCCTCTTAGTAGTACGATGGTTTCCAAAAATTGGTATCAGAGCCATTTTATTTCAGAATAATTTAATTACTGGAAGAAAGATCAAGTACTGTGGAAAAGTAGGAAGGAGGTCATACCAGTAGGGCACCTATTTTCAATGGAACACACTATGTGTTTTGGAAAGTGAGGATGAATACCTACATTCAATCACTTAAATTGATGTGTGGGATGTTGTCTAAGAAGCATATCAAAGACCTCCAGTACTGGTTACCAAAGATCAAAATTTGGAGTTCACATGTAATGCTAAAGAAATGAATGTTGCGCTTGTTGGACTACCGGAATTAGAGCTTGTCAATGTGATTTATTGAACATATGCCAAAGAAATCTCAGGCAACATGAGAAAATATTATGAAGGAGACAATAAGGTAGAGAAACCTAAACTCCAAGGTTGTAGGATATAATTTGAATCTTTGATCATGCGTGATGATGCAAATATTTCAAAGTACTTTTTAAGAGTTTATGAATTTGTGAATGCCATAAGAGGGATTGATGAGAAGCTCTATGAAGATTTGGTAGTTCAAAAAATACTAAGATCTCTTCCTGAGAGGTTTAATCCCATAGTGCTAGTCATTGAAGAAATGCTAAGTCTGAACACACTCACTCTAGATCAACTACTTGGAAGACTCATTGTCTATGAGATGAGAGTTTGAAAAGGCAAGTCTGCAGACAAAGAATCAACCTTCAAAGTAGAAAAGAAGTGCAAGGATGAGCATGATGACTCATTTTGTGAATCAAATGAAGAAGAATCAAACTTTGTGAGGAATCTCAAGCAAAGATTAGGAAAGTATAAATGTAAGTTACCATTTAAATATTTTAGTTGAAGCTAAGTTTTTCATTATGCATCAAAATGTCCTAAAACGAAGAAGAAATATTATGATCATCCTAAGGATAAATTTAAAAAAAATCAAAAGGATAGTAAAAAGGCCAAGAGGAGAGGCTTCTATGCTCAATATTAGAGCTCTTCAAAAACTGAATCTAGCCAATACTTTGATGAGGACATAGATGATGAGAGCGCTAAGGAATTCATGTTAATGGTCATTTAAAATTTACAAGTTGAAGCTATTAACTTTGATAATGAAGAAGGAGAAGTTGACCTTGAAGGATAAATGGTAAGTTCTCTTTAAGATATAAAAAGGTTGAGGAAGAAAAACAAAACCTAGAAAGAAACTTTGATAAAAGAAAATGTTGAGGATGTTGAGCCATTGCTTCTAAAATTAGAAGAATGTAAGAAAATACAAGATTCCTTGAACCATCAGTTGAATGAAAAGGTTCAAATATGTGTTAAGATGGAAGGAGAAAGTATTTTTCTAAAGAAAGAATTAGAGAAGGCTAAAACACAACTCATTTTCAATCAGAAATGTGGAAAAGGGACTCAAGACTTGAATGGCATATTGGAAGCACAATGAGCCTCCTCAAATCAAACTGGTCTAGGATATGAAGTTGAGTCTAGCACAACAACTGAATTAAAATGTATAAAGGAAATTAACTTTGTTCCATAAAAACAAGGGATTGCAAAGCAACAAGAGACAATTTCCCAGCAAAAGAAAAATCAACAACAAGAAAAGAATAATGCTTCCCAAGTAAATCAAACTGCTGAAAAATTGAGGGCTTGACAGTGGTGGAGAGAGATCTAGGGTTTGTAGCAGAAGTTAAGCATTGGGCACCATGGAGAGGCGAGAGGGGGGGATTTCTACTCCCTCCTATAGTCAGGAAGTCTCTAATCGATTCAAGAAACCTCTAGAGGCTGAAAGCGGCATTTTAGGAGAAGGGAAACAGGACAACAGAGGTACACAGGGGTAGGAGAATATGCAGGAAGAAGTCAGAAAAGAAAAAGAATAGAAGGAGAAAATCAAAAAGTGGATACCAGAAATCGAAATGGACCATGTAAGCCTAGGGAAACTATCACACCCAAAGTGGTGTTAAGTGATCCAATGCTACAGGCGCATATAGAACACATGACGACTTACACAATCATTTTTAAATTCATGGGATTATGGCCAACAGAGAAGGATTTATAGGCATGGATAAAGAATAATTGGAAACCTAAAGGGGATATAAACTTGCACCTTGGATCAAAGGGTTTCTTCACTATTGTTTTTACGAACATTGAGTATAAAGACAGGGTGTTTGAAGGAGGGCCCTACTTCTATGCTGTTGCAAGCCTTTATATGTGGCCTTGTGTTATGAATTTTGTCCCAGAGCGCGAGATATTCACTTCGGTACTAGTTTAGGTAAGGCTCTACTCCTTACCACTAGATTATTGGCAGCTAGAAACATTAAAAGCAATAGGAAATAAACTAGGGCACCTTGTTAAAATATCAGAGGCCACTAGGAGGGGAAAGTATACCTACTTTTCCCGGATTTGCATAGAGATGGACCAATCTAGAGCTCTACCGGACGAAGTTATTTTGGAAGTTTTGGATGAAGAATGGGTACAAGAGGTGGACTATGAGCACGTTCCTTTCAAATGCCGTAAGTGCAATGAACATGGGCATCTATTCAGGGATTGCCCCTTAAACAAAATGGAAAGCAGAACTAAAGCTACCTCAGGGAAAGAAACTGAAAGCTTTAGCAAAGTGGCAAACAGAGGTAAAGGAGGGAGAATGTACCAAAAGAAAATAAATGAGGAAAAGCAGCCAAGTCCAAATAGGTACAAGGTTCTAGAAGAAGAAGAGGAGCATGATAATGCAACTCAGACTCTAAAGGTAAGCCCTGTGGAGAAGGAGAAGGAAGAGAGTATGGAGGACACACATGACAACAATCAACAAAAGGAGGATCTGATGAACACAATGGAGCTTGATAGGGACCAAGAGATGACCCCAAGTGAGGTTGGAACAAAAGATCATGAAGTGCAGGATACTCTTGGTAGGGAGCATCTCGATATGGAAAAGTTCCTAGAGCAAGGAACCACCAAAGGAATGGATTCACTACCACAAGAGGAGTTCAATAGAGTCCAACAGTTGTTCCTATGGAGAACTCAGGCAAAAGGTTCGGGAGTCAAAAGAAACCCTGATAGTCAGGACAACAAAGGGGTGAAAACAATGAAGGCAGCAACAAGACTAGCTCCTAGGAACCCAAGAAGGAAAAGAGGTAGGAAAAACCAGAACGAGCTGCTGATAGAGTGTGGAAAACTCATGATCGATTCAGGTAAGATGAAAGACCTAACCAGTTACTCATTTACAAATATTTCTTAATGAAGCTCACAACATGGAATATTAGGGGTCTATGGAGTAAAAGGAAGCAAAGGAATCTTAGCAATAGAACGAAAGAAGAAAATACTAATATGATTTTTATCCAGGAAACAAAATGTTTAGTAGAAAAAATAAGAGAAATTCACAGAAAATGGTTGAACAAATATGAATATCTAGAAGTCAAAGCAGATAAAACAGCAGGAGGAATTCTCACATTATGGAACCCTCAGAAAATGTGAATCCTAGATGCTGAAGCATCTAGGAACTACTTATCAGTGGTTATTCAACCTTTGGTGGATAAGGAAGTTTATTTAATCACAAATGTTTATGGTCCTTAGAAGCCTAAACAAAAACTAAGACTTCTTACTTTACTGGAGGACTTAAGAGACAAACATTTGGGCATCCTCTGGATTTTGGGTGGGGACTTTAATATGATTAGGTCACTGTCAGAAAAAGGTGGAACTAGATCACTAGGCAAAGACTCCATAGAATTTCAGAATTTTATAAACAATATGAGGCTAGTAGACACAGAGACAAGTAATGGCATCTTTACCTAGAATAACAAAAGGGGAGGAGAGTATTAGGTAGCCTCAAAACTAGATAGATTTATTATCTTGGAGGACCTTATCCTAACAGGCCTTGACCTGTCAGCATTGATACTCCCTTTTGGTGGCTTAGATCATTGGCTTGTTCAACTTGAAGCATCATTTATAGGAACTCCAAGAAACAGACCTTTCAGGTTTGAAAACATTTGGCTCACCCATCTGGACTTTATCAGCAATATTGAAAAATGTTGGACAGAGGATATGCAAGTTTAGGGCGCTAAAATGTTCCTCCTGCACAAAAGATTGAAACATATCAAAAACATGCTTAAGGATTGGAATAAGAATGAGTTTGGTAGCATTTTTGAAGAAAAAAAGTGGCAGGAAGAAAGCTACATGTAATTAACCATATCCTCATTACAGATGACTTCAACGGGGAAGAAAGGAACACGCTGAATACCATAAACAGGAATGGGAAGAATTATGCAAACAAGAGGAGATATTCTAGAAGCAAAAATCAAGGGTACAATGGCTAAAAGAAGGAGAAAGGAACACAAGGTTTTTTCACAAATCTACCATGGATCACAGATCTCATAATAGGATCTCAAAAATCAAAGACTCTTAAGGGAATCAACTCGATACCCATAAAGTTATAGAAGTTCAGTTGGTTAAACATTTCCATGGAATAGTAGAGGAACGTCTCTTGGACAGATCACAATTCATCAAGGACTTTACAAGGCACATTACTAAGCTTGTGACACGTGAAGATAATTACAATCTAAACAGGCCTGTGAATGAAGAGGAGGTCAACAAAGTCATCAAAGAAATTCAAAATGGGAAGGCACTAGGTTCGGATGGTTTTAATGTGAAATTCTTTAAAGCATGTTGGAAAATTATCAGGTAGGATATCCTTGTTGTGGTGGAGGACTCGAGAAAAAATAGAACTATGTTGAAGGAGCTCAATACCTCTTTCATATCCTTAATTCCATAATAGGAAAATGCTATGACACCAAAAAGATTCATACCAATAGCATTATGCAATGTGGTGTATAAAATAATTTCCAAAATTATTGCCAATAGGCTTAAACCCCTTCTCCCAACCCTCGTATCTGAGGAACAAACTTTGTTTGTGGAAGGTAGACAAATTCTAAACAATATCATTCAAGCAGATGAGGTGGTTCACTCACTTAAAAGTAATAGGCAGGCGAGAATGATTATGCAACTTTACCTAGAAAAGGCTTATGATAAGATAAGTTGGACTTACATAAGGAGAGTTCTTATAGCATATGGATTTGACCATATCTAGGTAAGATGGGTGATGGCCCTAGTAACTACCTCTAGTTTTTCAATACTGGTAAATGTATCACCATCCAAGCCCTTTAATCTAACGAGAGGTCTCAGACAAGGAGATCCTCTCTCCCCCCTTCTCTTTATTCTCATGATGGAAGGGCTTGGCAAAGCTATCAAGTTGCCAAAGTAGAAGGTAAAATCCAAGGTCTCAAACTCACCATGAACGGAGATGCTTTGACTCATTAACAATTTGTGGATGATACTATGCTACAGGGAACACCTACGGTCATGGAAGCTCTAGCCTAAAAGCAAATCCTAAAAGACTTCGCAATGGCTGCGGGCATAGAGGTAAGCCTTTCCAAAACAAAGATTTTAGTTTTCAACACTGACATTGTTATTCAGAGAAATATATCCAGAATTCTAGGCTTTCAAAGAGATATGCTACCCTTCAAATACCTGGGAGTTCTGCTAACTAACAAACGTCTGAGAAAAAAGGTTTGGGAGCCTGTGATTAATAAGCTACAAGACAAAATATGGAAATGGACAAGTAGGTCTTTGAACCTAGCAGGACGAATGGTACTAACAAAAGCAGTCTTACAAACGGTCCCCATCTTTATGTTTTCAGTCCTTCCAACTCTTAAAGGAGTCATGCAACTATGCAGAAATATGCAAACAGATTTTCTTTGGGGCAAAGGGGAAGAGAAAAAAAATGGGCCTTGGTAGCCTGGGAAAAGATCTGTAAACCTAAGTCACATGGAGGTTTGGGACTGGATGATCCTGAAGTGCTAAAAAACGTTTTGGGGGAAAAAATTTGGTGGAGATGGCTAAAATATTAAGCTTCCCCTTGGCCCCAAATTTGGAAACAAAAATATGCAAACAATTGGCAAGACAATGATCACATTAGAATGTCTGGGATCATCAAAGGCTCCCACATTTGGAACAAAGCCTGGGAGAATAGAGACATTGTTCAGAAACACAGTTTCTAGGAAATTAGAGATGGAAACTTACATGGTTTGGGGAGGATGAGTGGCAACAGGAACCCAAATTGATAAGAGATGAATTTGAAAATCTCAAGAACGAAATTGATAACAAAAGGTGACTCAGAGTAAATGAATTTTGGGACCAGGAAAAAAGTAAGGGAAAATGGAGGATATGGAAGAGATTGGAATACAGTGATGACTCCCCTTTGAAGGCACAGGCAGAAGCTCTATCAACTATCCTAGAATATAGAAAGATACTGACAGCAACAGATTCAGACCAACTGAGATGGGGCAATAATAATGAAGGCAATTTTAACCTTAAAGAGGCTAAGTGCATAGCAATTGGGCTTGAATTTCCAAACCCTGATGGGGTATGGAAGGACCTATGGCAGAATCAAAGTTGGATGAAGATCAAATTGTTCATGTGGTTAGTACAACATAAAAAAACTATAACCTGGGAAGACCTAAGGAAATGAGGGGTAGCTGGTCCATCTAAATGCCAGCTATGTAAAGCTCAAGAAGAAACTATGGATCACCTTCTAAACCTCTGCCCATTCACATCCATATTGTGGAATTGGATTGCCTCAATATTTAGACAAATAGACAGAGACATTGGGAGTATTACCAGCACCTTAAAGAAGTGGAGGAAAAATTTCTCCGATAATAAAATAGTCAACAAAGCTTGGGCTTTAGCTCCAAGCTTTATAATCTGGGATGTCTAGAAAGAACGCAACAATATAATATTCAAAAATAGGAAAGGTTCTTCCCAGTGCATCCTGGAACATATTTTAAGACAAATCAATGAGACGGTAGTAACTCATTAAAAACCCCCGTGAGAACCAACCAAAAGATACTGATGTGCAGATACTGATGCAGTTGGGAATGCAGGGGCTCACCCCAAAGGGAAAAAACAAAAAGGAAAATCATATAAATGCTGATCCAGATTTCTGGCAACCCCCCCCCCCCCTCAAGGTTTTCTGAAATGTAATATTGATGGGGCCTCAAAAGGAAACCTGAGCATGGCTGGTTATGGAGGAGTGATAAGGGATGAAAAGGGTCATATAAAAATCATCTTTCATAGTAATTTGGGGAAAGCCACAAACAATATGGCAGAGCTCCTGGCTATGGAGCAATGCTTAGAAATCCTGAGGGACTCAAATCTTCATAACATTATAATTGAAGAAAATTCTGAATTGATTATCAATTCGGTCAAGAGAATTTGCGATGGCTAAACTTCGGAAAAATTTTCGAGACATTGGAGGCTTTTGCAAGTCTATCAAAGGATTCAATCCCATTTGCAGAACATGAGGACCTTGAGTTTCACTCATGTGCGCCGAACAACCAACAAATTAGCAGACATCTTAGCTAATCAAGGCGTACTCTGTGCTAAAAGCAACAATAAATATAAATGGAGAGAGATCCGCTAGGGTAGATTGTGGGAAGAGCGTCTCAGATAGGTGGACACAGACCGTGAGCTTTATCAGAGCAGGGGATACTAGCAGGATGTAGTCTTCGGGAAAGAGTTGAATGTTAGTCCATATGAATCAACAGTTCAGGGATAGAAACAAAAAGAATGGTCGTTCCTCAGGCTGGAATAGGTTCCCTGAAGCCTACAGTCCCAAAGTTCTCAGGTGGATGTCAATTAACAACTCAGGTATTTACCTGAATTGGAATCATGTTACAGAAAGCCTTTCTAGTGGCTATGCAGGGAGATTAGTTAAAGTACGGGCAGGTAGGAGAAATAGCAGCAATCGCAGCAAATCAACATTGCAAATAACAAGACGGTTATCAAGGCAATCAGACCTACATTTGACTTTAACAGTAGGTTTATATGGCTTCAGGTTCAAAGGAAATGTTAAACAATGAGCAAGTTACAAAGACGAGTGGGAATCGCATGCATCTAGCAGATTTCGGGTGGAGTACATGCGCGAGGGTTATCAGCCAAATCGGACCTGAAATTTTTATAGAGCGGTCTCTATAGGCTCATCGGGTCCAATTCAAGAGTTAATGGGAGTGCTTGTTAATGGCTTGGTATTGTTAATGACCGTTAGATCTCAGGGGATAGATTGAACGGTTAGGGATCCGATTATCTGTTGTAGTCACGTTGTCATGTTTTTGCGGGCCCTGGGCCTGGTGAGTGGGCCTTAGGATCGGTTTCCTAGGTTATAGATGGCTCACTTCTCTTCCCTTTTGTACATTATGTAATATGGTTGTATTTTTAATTTGAATAGAAGGTCTGACTCTTAATTCAACAAAAAAAAAAAATCAAACTGCCGAAAAATCAACTCAACGCAAAAGACAACCTTCTAGGAATAACGATATCTTCCCAGGGTATTGTTTCACGTGCACAAATTATGGCCACATAGCAGCAAATTGCATATTTGATCTCTCTTATAGACAACTTAGATATGTTAGGAGAATTTTGAGGTCTAAAATGGGCCTCCTAAGGAAATTATAAAATAATAGTGGAAATAATAAAATAATATTAGATTATATCATCAAATTTTAGAGGGAAGAAAGAAAAATCTATTCTTTCAACTCATATTTTCAACTTATCTCCCTATGGGTTTACTCAAATTTCATGCAGAAACACTCATTGGATGCAAAATTTGATTCCTCATCCAAGGAGTACCCATGTTTCATACTTTTGATGGATCCTACTGCACAAAAAATGATAAATACATGGAAAACATGATTGCAATCACGTGTTTTCATGTATTTCTCATTTTTCGTGTAGTAGGGTCCATATAAAGTATACAACATGGCTCCTTGGATGAGGAATTAAATTTTACGTCCAATGAGTAATCTCGCTTGAAATTTGAGTAAAACCTCAGGAAGATAAGTTAAAAGTACAAGTTGAAAAAATATTTTTATTATTTTATTATTTTTTAATATATTTACTTTTTTACTCCAAAAATGGTGAATCATACCCCATGGTTGACACCATCATCTTGAATCCTCAAGGTTCTTATAAAGTTTATTTTGGTTGTACATCTTTCTTAGGACACCCATTTTAGACCTCAAAAGTCCCCTAATGCAAGAGAAGATTTTAGTAGAGAAGAAGCAAACCTAGGTAAAATAACTCTTTTTCTCCTTTAAACTATCTAGTACAATGTTTTAAGTGTCAAAATTTCAGGCACATAACATTTAATTGTAGGCTAAAGGAAAATAATACAAAGCCAATAATTGAGCAAATTGAATAGAAGCCCAAATACTGGAAAGAAAAAGATAAAACTAAGAAATGTGATATTTCTTTATATTCTCACAATGGTGGGAGCCATTAGTATGTGGACAGTGGTTGTTTCAGGCACATGATAGGACATATAATCAAGTTTCTAACTTGGAAGTTATTTGACAAAGTAATGTGATTTTTGGCAACAATGCCCCAAGAAAAATAATTGCAAAAGGAGTGGCCAATATATCAAATAGAAAAGGTAAGGCCAAGAATGTTTTGTATGTTAACAGGATGAAACATAATCTACTGATTGTCTCAGATATGTGATC
Organism: Pinus tabuliformis; assembly: GCA_031772625.1. Taxonomy (NCBI): domain Eukaryota; kingdom Viridiplantae; phylum Streptophyta; class Pinopsida; order Pinales; family Pinaceae; genus Pinus; species Pinus tabuliformis. The sequence goes on from CM062807.1 coordinate 510,773,291, forward strand.
AAGGCTATGATGTGGTTTTAAAACCAAAAATTTTCAAATCAATTCCATAGGCACATGTCAAAATAGTTGTTGAGGCTGTAAGAATAGACAATAATGTCAATGTTTTCAAAGATAAGATAGAAAAATGTTGCTTGACAAAGATTGGTGAGAACTAGCTATGGCACAAAAGGCTTGGACAACTGAAATTTGACCAAATTGTCAAGTTTATCAAGAAAAACATAGTTAAGGATTTTCCTAGACTTTCAAAGCGAGAGAATATAGTCTGCAAATATTTCCAATTTGGAAAGCAAGCTCGAGTTCCTTTAAAGGCAAAGGAGAACTCATCAGAAAATCCATGATAGTTGGTACACATGGATCTATGTTGACCATCTAGAACGTATTCAACCACATGTAAACTGTATTTTATGTTAATAATTTATGATTTCAATAGGATGATGTGGGTTTCCTTCTAAAATATAAATATAAGGCTTTTGAGAAGTTCAAACAGTTAAAATCCATGGCTGAAAATGAAACTGATTACAAAATCAAAAGAATAAGGTCAGATAATGGAGGTGAGTTCACTTCAAAGGAATTTGATGAATTCTATAAGAAGACTAGCATCAAAAGACAATTTAAAATAGAAAAGACTCCTCAGTAGAATGGTGTAGCAAAAAGAGAAAATAGGTTAGTGCAACAATTAGCTAGAGCTATGATGACATAAAAGAATGTTCAACATAGGTTTTGGGTAGAGGAAATTCATACAATAGTAGTTATTCTCAATAAATCCCATCTCAGACCAAACAGTGAGAAAACTCCCTATGACCTCTGGGGTTGTAGACCTACAATAGTCAAACACTTCAAAATTTTTAGCAGTTGATGTTACATCAAGAAAAATGATGGAAAACTTGGAAAATTCGATGCCAGAGTAGATGAAGGTAATTTTGTAGGTCATTCACACAACGCCAAAGGTTACATATGCTACAACAAACTCACAAAGAGAATTATTGACTACATCGATGTGAAAGTGGATCAACACAATGATAAAGAAGTGAAACAACTCAAAAACTCCAGTGTTTATGAACCAGTGAGCATCAGTGAAGAGCATGATGAGGCATCTATAGAAGAAAGTGAGGAAGATCCCTATAGTCATCAAGCCAATGGTTCTCAAGGTATGTATAAAAACTTCATCCAACTCGTCAAATTGTTGGCGAATTAAATTTTGGATTGTAGACAAGAAGAAGGTTGTTAAATCCCCCTATGCAAGCACATGTTTCCCTGTTGTCCATGGAGTAGCCAAAGGATATTGTTCAAGCGAATCAAGATCAACATTGGCTAAAGACCTGGATGAAGAATTGGACAAAATAGGGAAAAATAAGACTTGGGAGCTTGTTCCAAAACCTGCTAAAAACAATGTCATTAGCACAAAGTGGGGTTTTAGGAACAAATTAAATGATTGTGGAGAAGTAGTAAGAAAGAAGGCTAGATTGGTATGCAAGGTCTATGCTAAAATAAAAGGATTTTATTTTGATGAACGTTTTTCTCCTATTGCTAGATTAGAATTAATAAGAATGTTTTTGGAATTTTCTTTCTTTAAGAAATTCAAAATCTATCAAATGGATGTCAAATTTTCTTTTCTTAATGGAGAGATACAAGATGAAGTTTATATAGAACATCTAGAAGGATTTCAACTGACAGAGGAACCATATTATCTTTGCCAACTTAGGAAGGTCTTGTATAGTTTCAAGCAAGCCCCTAGAGCTCGGTATTCCAAGCTAGACAATTACCTACTCGAGTGTGGATTCAAAAGAGGTGCAATTGACAACAACTTATACTTCAAAGAAAAGGATGGAATGTTGAAAAGTGTGCAACAAGAAATGCTTGTTGAGAATGCAACAAGATGATGGAGCTTAGTGGAAAGGAGTCGCCTTCACTAAGTGGGCCCGTAGGCAAATTATGTCGCAAAGTCTGTTTTTGGATTATAGCAAGAGTGATTACAACAGGAGTGATCATAGCAGGGGTGATCACAGCAGGGGTGATCACAGCAGGAGTGATCATAGCAGGAGTGATCACAGCAGGAGTGATCAGAGTCTATTTTTAGACTCCTAGTCAAAAATAGAAAAGTCAAATATTATTGTCTCATAATAATATTTAGACTATAAACTTTATCTTATCCTCTTGGAGCACTTTAGTTTGAGCTACAGATGTGTCACATGTAGCTGACAGAAGGAAATACATTTTCTTATGTGTTAGTTGAGCTATTGCATGTAGGACATCAGTTAGAACTCATGTGGTTGAGTTCTGTGGAGTTAGATGAGCAGTTAATGGAGTTGTGTTCAGTTTGACTTTGTTAAACTAGTTGTATTTAGTCTAACTGATCAATAGAATAAGTGATGAGTTGTGTGAATTAGTTATTAGTTAATTCACTAATTATTAACTCATAATGCAACTGAAGAATACATCAGTTAACTCAGTGCATGTACAGTTCAGTGGAGACATGTGTTAGAGGTTGAGATTGCTATCAGTTGTGCATGAGATTGTGCACATGCATGGGATTGAGTTATGCGAATGATCTCTGCATAGTGTGGGCCAATACCAAGTGAAATATAGCTTGTGCTCACGTGATTTACAGTGTGGGTGATTTTCACAAGGTAAATAGGAGTTTGGATCAGCCATTCTCAGCAGGTATTGTGCAGTGGAGGCAGGCAAGCAGCGGAGGAGATTTGGAGATCAGATCTGAGCTATATTGTGTGTAACAGGTGGAGATAGTGCTGGATACTTGTGAGGAGTATTGTACTATGTATTGTTACATGTTCTCAATCAATATAATATACAGATAGTTGGGGTTTTTTGCGAGATGCTTTCCCTGGGAAAATACTGTGTTGATATGTGTGATTGATGCTTCTATGTGCACATGTTATTGTTTCTGCTTCTGTAAATTGATGATCAACGTAGAGGAGGTTATGTATTATGCATGTTTTCTGCAATAGTGTATAATCATGATAATCTCTATTGAATATGTGTTTATTATTCAAAATTTCTACATGGTATCAAAGCACTTTGATTTGTGGAAAAAGTTCTACAAGATATCAAAGCGAGGATTGATCATCAGATCTATTATTCAGAAGGTGTTTACATTTTATTTCTTCAGGCAAAGTCTATAATTGGGCCAGGTAGCCTCTGGATTCATCCTTCTTTTGGAAGGTGAGATATCCGGTGAATTCCCATGCAATCAATCTCTGTACAAGAAATACTTTGTTCTCATGAATTTTAGATCAGAAGCGGTTGAGTTTTGAGCTGGTGGAATGGCACTCAAGGATAAACTCAGAAACATCAGGTGTGAGAATGGAGACAGTATGCCCCAGTGTTATAGACATTTTTGTGCCTCGCATCATGGAGCATGAAATGTCAATAATCACAGGGATCCTCAGTCCCTAAACATGTTGTTCTTACCCCTAAAAGAACAAGGTCATCAAACAACAGCACTTCCAATCAGTTCTCCACCTGAAAACACTTCAAAACAGGCTTATTTTGGATCATGTCAGCTGCTCCACTGAGCATCTGCGCTGGAATGCAACTGCTCCTCCTTGTACCTGCGCTGGAAGTCAAATCTAATGAAGGCTACCTGCGCTGGGCGAGATTGGCCAAGTGGCACAGTCATTCTGCAAGGTGTCAACTGCCCAGGAAGCTTCCAAACTGACACTTGGTTCATGAGATTCGCCCTGTGATGAGTAAGAGGTACTTGATCACCATGTGTAAGCAAGGATCTCCAAGTGGACTCAAGAACTGAAGATTAACTGAAGAGGGAGAGGACACAAGGCAGCTTCATGTCAGTCTCAAGCTGACTCATCCTCTCTTCTTCTCTCCTATATATAGAGCTCTTCTATGAGGTCTAAGGAGGCTGGAATTTTGTGTAAAGAAAGGAGGTGCTGTTGGTTTACAGTTAGAGCTATTGGGTGATTGTTTTACTAGAGGTGAAGAGGAGAGTTCTTGCTGCTGGGGAGGTGCTGCTGGATTGGAGCCATCATTGGTTGTAACCTTCTCAGAACCCTGTTACTTCTATCAATAAAGTTTTGCATGTTCTCCTATATACTTGTATTGCATTGATGTATTGTATTTACATGTATATTTGATTCATCCTAATCCATGCTTCAGTTATGAGTACATGTATCTTGTAGTTTGCTCTCTTGTTTGTGCAGGATCTGTGTGTAGCTGGACCGGCAAAGAGAGCAAGGAGCTGGGAACAAGAGACAAAGAGAGAGGATAAGGATCGACTAAGCGAAAGACACCAGGTTGGTTAATCTTTCTTCATTCTCTCTGTACTTTCATAAAGGAAATCATCAAAACTTTACTTTCAGTTGTTGCTAAAGACTGTCACCTTTAGAGTAGGGATAGGGTCATCCGCATCGGATACTTTTCCCCACAACAAACTGGCGACTCCGCTGGGGAGCCTAGTATCTTGTTGGTGTTTGTAGTATTTTGCTATTTGTTTCTTGAAGAAAAGAGTACCAAATCGAAAAGCTTTTGACTATATCAAAAGCGAAGTAGAGGGTCTGCTACTCTTGCTCATTTACTGAGCAAATTCAAGATTTGAAGAGCTTATCTACAAAAGACTCTTTACTCTTTGTGATAGATCTTCATCCTCTTGATCATCCCTTAGCCTGTACTTGACCTATAGCTTTTTATTTCAGCAAAAACAGTGCATTTTTGAGCTTTTTATGACCCGGAAAACTTTGTAGACGTAACTCTCGTGTCCCAGAGCAGGCTGTCCACAGGCAGTCTGCATTACAACGCAGGTACTCCCTTCGGGAATTGCGCTGAGAGTCAAACTGACAGACCAGAGCCTGCGCTGGTCCAGTTAGCCATTGTCTTGCTCAGTTTTCCCATTGTGTCTGAGCCCTGTTTTCACTGATTTTTTGCTGATTGCTTGCTGGTCATTGTACTTGCTGTAAACCTCTTCTCCTTGACATTATTCCGCCTCAGTTGTGTGATGAAACTGTGAATGTTCTTTCAGTATTTCTTGCTTCAGTTACAGTTTCCCATTGTGAAAAGCGAACCAGTATAGCTTTGGCCTCTTAGATCCTGAACTGTAAAAGTGTCTTTGTGATCTTAAGAACTAGTTTTATTACTGTTCATGGCTGTTTGAGTTTGTTTGCTTTTCATTTCATGGTTTGAATCTATACATTTCCTGTGTTTTAAACAAGTCTATCATAAGGTGTCTTTTTGATTGTGGACAAGCTTGTTTATTTCTACTTGAAATTAGATTCAAAATTATACAATAGTTTCCTTTCTGTCTAGCATCAACATTAAGGATAACGAAAAGAAATACATGCATTGTGCATTTTGCATTTGACTGTATGCTTGACGATTTAGGAAGATGTGCATTTTAGTGTGTGTTCTTTGATCTGTGGAAAAAGTTGTGTCTTTCTTTTCCCTCAAGTAGATTAAGGTTTTCAAAGTTGAAAGATTGAAAAGATTTGCTTCTCATTCTTAGATTGCATATAGGAAGTTGTATATATACATCTCGTGGCGAACCTGAAAGGCAAACTGTTAAGAAAGATCAACATTAAAATAAACTCAATTTACATAACAACGCTTTGGAATTTAACGCAAACATCTAGAGGTCTAGGTAGAGACGTGTTCCGGCGTCGTTAAACATAGTGACTGTCGATCTCTACGAAGGTGGGTGATTCCTCCTGAGAGTCGGTGGCACTAATACGGACTTGAGCTCCCGCGTACCGTCGCGTATATTGGGAGACCCCTATAGGCTTTTATCCTTTATCCTTAGGAAGCCGTGTCGACCGCCCTACTGATCGCGATGCAGTGAACACAGCATTCACGAAGATCGACCACCCATACCGTAAAACGTATTCTATGGTTTCGCGAAAGGTTTGGCACACCCTCTGCCTAGATCTCCAGAGCAGTTTCTTTTGGCCTTTTTCAAACTCTATAACTGAAAAAGTCCAACCGAGCATTTGTCACTTCGGGCTCGTTAATACATCGAAGGCGACTAGAGTCATCTTTAGCTTTTTCTCGACTCTTAAAACATGAAAAAGCAAGTTTGTGTCTAAAAGCGTCGTTAATAAAATTTATTTTAAGCGGAACATAATCACCTATTATTCCCACGTTGATCTTTCAGTTGAAAAGTATGGAGCCCACCAACCAAGGAGGTAACCTTGGCGGAAGTCCAAATCCCTTCTCCTCTTGGGGAGATGTTGGTGCGCCTCATATGGCTACATTGTCACTTCCAGGATTGACAATCGGCCTCCCTGTATGGCTCTTTTCAACTAATGTAGTCCAGATCGCCACTAATCCTGAGCAGTCGAATCAACAGTCAGAACAATCTAGAACTACCCACCAGCCTTCCACTTCTTATGATACTTCCTCTGATCCTTCATCTTCCCAAGGTAGAACTGGCAAAAGTCAGCCTCCCAAGGAGAAGAAGGAAAAGAAGAAGAGAGAAAAGAAGCAGAAGGAGCCTATGGCGAAGGCGACTGGGGGCAAGCAGAAGAAAGCTGACAAAAACCCACACACTGCACCGACCGGGCCTAAATCGCCATGTGTCATTTGCAAAGGGACCCACTTCCATCGTGATTGTCCTTGTATTCCCCGGATACTAAGGGACTGGTCCCCAAGGTTGCACAATCCGGTAGCATCAACCTCTGGTTGTCATGTTGATTGCAATCCGTCGACTAATGAGAGTGAAGGACGAAGAAGGGGACCAAGATCACCCTGTCTATTGTGTGAAGGTAATCATGCCATCCACAAATGTCCATTCTTAGATGAGGCAAAGAGAGTTTTGGAAGATCGCCCGGTTTCACCGTTGCGACTTCCTCCTGGATACCAAAAACTCGTGCCTAATCCCTTGATAGTTGAAAATCCAGCTGGCCCGCTCAAGTGGTCAGCTGAAGTGTCGGTCATTGAGAATGAACCTACTGAATCCAGACCAGACGAAAGTCTAAAGGTCGAAACGACAGTTGACCCGGTTCTTCCTTCAGAGGTTCTATCGTCCAATGACTCCGTCATTAAAGACCCGTCTTCAAATGACACCGTCGCCGAAGAGTCATCTTCATGCGACACCCTCACTGAAGAGAATAAGGATGACACCATCCAGGTTCTTTTCATCAGCACCGACTCCGATGAGCGTCAGGGCGATGCGCCCATTCCTTTATCGCAGGAAGGAACATCATCAGAGTCATATCCGGCCGTATATTCGGTCCCACCACCAAGCAACCTGGTTGTATCCTTTGATTGGAATCAACTAGGCAGACCCCGGTTACCAGCCAGTGTACCATTCAGAATCATTGTCCAGATCTATAGAATGATCATGGCTGGTACTATCATTGATGAAGGGGCGTCTGTGAGTATCCTTTCCTCTGTTGCTTGGAAAGCACTGGGTTCCCCAGCGCTTTTACCTGAGTTGAGAAATCTCTCAGGTTTTGATAAAGGAACCAGTCGACCATTAGGGATCCTCCCCAATGTACCTGTTACATTGAAAGGGAAGACCGTCGAGATGAACGTGATGGTCGTCCAAGGACCTTTGGATTATAACCTACTCCTTGGGTGGGACTATATTTATTGCATGGGAGCGATAGTCTCCTCACTCTTTAGAGTAATGTGTTTTCCACACGAAGGAAGGGTGGTCAAGCTCGTAGACCAACTTTCGTTTCCGGGATCTCGCATCGCAAATAGTCAAATACCATTCCTAAATGGTCTGTTCACTCAAGATTCGCCTCCACCCCCAGTCCTTCTTCCCGATGAGTGCGAGTGATTCGGAAAGAAAGACTGGAACCCAGGGGGCATGCACCCTGGTCTGCTTCGGGCAGAAGAAACCCCGGGTATAAGGAAGAATTTCCGCAAAAGAATATGACTAGTCCGTACCCCGTCCGTGGAAGGAAGTGGGGTTGTTCTGGAATAATATTCTTTTGTCAAAGTTATGTGAGTGAGATAATTGGCTTTTCGCTCCCCTTGTCTAGGTAATAGGGACATCGAAGATGAAGACCGTTTGCGGTAACAAGTAGTAACCGTCTTTGAATTCAATCCTCGCCCATTAAAACAAATGTTTTGAAGGATAAGCAGGGGCAGCCTTCAAAGAGATTCTATTGCTACAACGGGTGGTCACCATCTTTAGTAACCCAACGTTAGACATCGCCAAAGAAAGAGATTGATTTGCGGCAGCAAATCGAACCGTCTTTGGAATAATAAGAAAGAGGCAAGCTTCCCTCAATAATACCAATGTTTTATCTTTGAGTAGTGTTCTTCCATTGTCACAAATAGTTGTTTGTTAAAAGTGGGCCGACGGGAAGCCTGAGTACTGCGTAAGACCCCTTAGAATAACGAGAAGACAAGTATCTTTAACATTAGATTGGCAAGATGACAAGTAACTGTGAACACCCAAAGAAAAGCAGAGGTAGGGGAGAGGAGGGGCAGCCTCGAAATTCTATCCTATACCTGGGGGCATGCAAACCTTCTGGAGTGCAAGCTAGGGGCGGTTATTTATCTGGTTTTAAGATTAGCCGTTTCCAAACTTGCATGAAAGAAGCCTGTGGGGCAAAAGTAAAATTTGCCAAAAGTGAGCATAGCTGTGGTAAGGCATAAGCTCTATAAAAATTGGTCCTTACGGGAGGCGTTCCTTTTATGACTGGTATATCGAGCAGTTTTAGCATATAGTTCATGCTCGTTAAAAAATAAACGCAAATTCGAGCAGTTTTATGACTGAATTTATGCTCGTTAAAAAATAGAAAAGTGTGAGCAAAAGTTTCCCCCAGAGTTCAAGCTCATGAAAAAATGAACCGGTAAATAACCTTTTGAGATCGTAAATTCATTAGCCATAAGAACCTTGATCGTGTTTTCATCCATCACCTCCACTGTTCATTTGGCCGATCATTCACTTCCATTTTTGTGTTTACCTCTTTTTGAGAAACAGCTGCGAAGAGTGATTTCACCTAGCCATCCTTGTGACACTGCCGTGATTGGAAAATTCCAATTTGTACCTGGAATCAATTGCTATCCCTGTTTATCACTCGTTCCTCAAAAGACGAGTCTTCTTTCAGCTCTTTTCACTGACTCGTAAAATATGAAAAGTTTGCCGAGTTTTGGCCTTCCAGCTCGTTAAATGACCGGAACGCTATCCCTCCTCTAAATTTTAATCTTTTTGGACCTGAGGGATTATTGCACAAAAGGATCGAGCGCTTGTCTTGTTCGGCTCGTTAAAAGTACCGAACAGCCATCCCTTCTGTATTGTTTTATACTTTTTCGGACTTAAGGGATTTGCTGACGAAAAAGGAATTATGGAGTTGACTTTCCGTACCTTTTCAGACTCTCTAAAAATGAAAAGGACCGAGTTTTCTTTGTCGTTAGACTCGTTAAAATGATTAAATAGCGACAAACTTGTCTTTAGACGAGAACGAGTTTCCCTATCGCTAGGCTCGTTAAATCATAGCGATGGGCTTGCCTGAAGGGCAGGTTATAGAACAAGCATATGTTATCCTCCTCAAGCTTGACAAAAATAAAGAGGTACTGGTCAGAAATGACTGGGGAAAAATTGGGAGAACATCAAAGTTTAATGGTAGCAAGTCACTCTTGAACATGACACTTTTCCTCCGTACCACATCGGGTTGGGTTGTTTCATTCACCGGTCTCATCACCATGGTCCTCGCCAAACCATCCACATTTGGGGTAATGCTACCGATCCATCGCATCAGTGTTGTTATATGTTCAAGAGAGGTCATTCTGAAAGTGTCAACCGTGTCCCATCCACTGCCATACATTATCCTTCATCCATTCATGATCGCCACCCTGAATCATATGTCACAGTTTGTTTTCACCTCCACTAAAATCATTAGCTCCGTTCCGTGTCATTGATGTGGGATTCATTAAGGCCCTCCTTTGACGGATCGCTTCTTGTCGACTTCAGCTCATTATCCAAGAAGTTGATCTAGGAACACCCCCCATCAGTACTTTGAAGCTTGCATGCCTCAATGGCAAGTTTCTCACTTCCGGCGACAGGTATACATCAATGACCTTCGACCAGAAGATTTTGCGTGGCGTTCGACGCCAAGTCCTTTATTCACGCCACGTGAATTGTACTGCAGTACCTTGAGGGTCATCGTCATTATTGGTGATTCCTCTCGCGCTTGTTAACGGTTTTCATTATTGACCGGTAATCAAGCGATGTCTTTCCATGTTCGACTTCAACAAAATTCTCACATGGATCGACTTGTACTTAGAGTGAAGATCGAACGAGTTTGAAGACCCCGGATCTAGTTTCATCCATCCGGGCTGCGATATATATTTAGGGAATATAAAAGCATTTGCCATGTACATCATTGCAGCAGATGATCATCCTACTCAAAGGATGATAATTTCAGCAGAAAATTATCAGTCTACCATCAGACGATCGTCTGTTCTATGTACCAAAATGTATTTATAAAGCTGAGCATGGGAATGCCCGCCTCAGCTAGATCATGAAAACAGAATGAAAAATAATGTATTGTATTGTATTGTATTACAGGGCGCCTCCTCAGCACTGGAATGAACTTCGGACCCTCTAGATAAAGCATTTCACCCGATAAACGGCCTCATACTTTAGGGGGCAACTGTTATAGACATTTTTGTGCCTCGCATCATGGAGAATGAAATGTCAATAATCACAGGGATGCTCAGTCCCTAAACATGTTGTTCTTACCCCTAAAAGAACAAGGTCATCAAACAACAGCACTTCCAATCAGTTCTCCACCTGAAAACACTTCAAAACAGGCTTATTTTGGATCATGTCAGCTGCTCCACTGAGCATCTGCGCTGGAATGCAACTGCTCCTCCTTGTACCTGCGCTGGAAGTCAAATCTAATGAAGGCTACCTGCGCTGGGCGAGATTGGCCAAGTGGCACAGTCATTCTGCAAGGTGTCAACTGCCCAGGAAGCTTCCAAACTGACACTTGGTTCATGAGATTCGCCCTATGATGAGTAAGAGGTACTTGATCACCATGTGTAAGCAAGGATCTCCAAGTGGACTCAAGAACTGAAGATTAACTGAAGAGGGAGAGGACACAAGGCAGCTTCATGTCAGTCTCAAGCTGACTCATCCTCTCTTCTTCTCTCCTATATATAGAGCTCTTCTATGAGGTCTAAGGAGGCTGGAATTTTGTGTAAAGCAAGGAGGTGCTGTTGGTTTACAGTTAGAGCTATTGGGTGATTGTTTTACTAGAGGTGAAGAGGAGAGTTCTTGCTGCTGGGGAGGTGCTGATGGATTGGAGCCATCATTGGTTGTAACCTTCTCAGAACCCTGTTACTTCTATCAATAAAGTTTTGCATGTTCTCTTATATACTTGTATTGCATTGATGTATTGTATTTACATGTATATTTGATTCATCCTAATCCATGCTTCAGTTATGAGTACATGTATCTTGTAGTTTGCTCTCTTGTTTGTGCATGATCTGTGTGTAGCTGGACCGGCAAAGAGAGCAAGGAGCTGGGAACAAGAGACAAAGAGAGAGGATAAGGATCGACTAAGCGAAAGACACCAGGTTGGTTAATCTTTCTTCATTCTCTCTGTACTTTCATAAAGGAAATCATCAAAACTTTACTTTCAGTTGTTGCTAAAGACTGTCACCTTTAGAGTAGGGATAGGGTCATCCGCATCGGATACTTTTCCCCACAACACCCAGTATCTCACAAATTTCAACCAATGCCGGGATGAGCTGGGAAGTGTGGGGGTAACTATTGAGGATGAGGATATGGTGAGTCTAGCACTCCTTGGCCTTCCTAAGAGTTGGCATAGCTACCAGGACTCAGTGAATGGAAGGGAGAAATTGTCAGGATGGGAGAGACTTTGGTCGGATCTTGTGTAAGAGGAGATTAGATGGTGCACTAGAGACAGTTCTTCATCTATGCATAATGAGGAGAACCGTGCCTTAGTGAGTAAGGTGAAGTAAGGGGAAGGGGAAGGTTTCTCTTTCCGAATCTAGTTTTTCCAATGATGGGAAGAAGGTTGATAAGTCAAAGGTGTGATGATTTCGTTGTCATGAGTTGGGCCATTATGCTACTAATTGCCCAAAGAAGAAGTCCAAGAAGGGATCCGGGGAAGGATCTGAAGGTGAGGCATCCTCACTTGCTTCACAGTTTGAGTTGGACTTCACACTCTTCGCATGCATGGTTTCATCCATGATGGGAAGTGGTTGGTTTCTTGACAGTGGAGCTTCTTTCCACATGACCAGTGACAAAAGTTTGTTCAGTACTTTGGAGGAGAAATATCTCCAGATACTCATAGGGATGGGTAATGATGAGAAGTATAGTGTCTCAGGTGTAGGCACGGTTAATTTTCAGAGGGAGCATGGAGCTCACCTTACCTTGACCGATGTCAAGTATGTACCAGGATTGAAGAGAAACTTGGTGTCAATCGTGATGCTTGAAGATAGAGGCTATGATGTAGTCTTCAGTAAGGGAAAGGTTTTCCTTAGACACATCATCACTAGACAGGTGAAGCAGATTGGTTCACGGGTCAAGAACTTGTATGCTCTTGAGGTTGAAGATGCATGCAAAGCCTTGAGCAGCGGGGCAACTGATGGAGACTTGGTGGTTGAGAGGGAGTGTATATTACCTCTCAACATGCAGAGCCAGAAGAAGTCTTAGACAATTGTGGAGGAGCCACGATTGGTGCAGCAGCTTTAGGAGGTTGTGTAGCAGCCACAACAAGGGAAGCTGAGAGGAGATCGAGTAGAGACATCTACTCATGCAGAGACCTCCAGTACGGGGAAACTTCGAGCCAGGTGGGTTGAGGGATCGCATGCAGCCATACCTCCAGGTAGGAGGTGGGGTGATGTGGATTGATCGTCCCAAGGAGGAGGGGCAGGATCCTTGAGGTACCCAACCTCTTGGATGAGACCTTGCTACGGGAGCCCCGATGTGGAGTAGTAGGAACTGACTAATTTGGTAGAGATAGATGCGGATGGAGCAGCAGAGAGAGCGACAGTGCAGGGAATCCCAGGACAACGCATAGCATGCAGGCTGCAGCAATGCGAGAGGCACAAGTGTTTTGCACAGTGCTAGGTGGCACAGAGAGGTGTGCAATGGTGCGAGATGCATGGGGATGTTGCAGTAGTGAAGATGTCAGAGAGGGAGCACTTTTCAGTAGCAGGTAGAGCTTCAACATCAGAGTATGTTCCTATCCCAACAGAGTGGTCAGTTGGGAGTGTTTTGTTCCAAGTGTTGTTGGAGCAAAGTGGACCGGGCAGATGTGTTGCATGCAGAACATTCCAGAGTTACAGGATCAGGTTTGAGAGGAAGCCTTTCTTGTTGAGAGGGAGTGTTGAAAAGTGTGCAACAAGAAATTCTTGTTGAGAATGCAACAAGATGATGGAGCTTAGTGGAAAGGAGTCGCCTTCACTAAGTGGGTCCGCAGGCAAATTATGGCGCAAAGTCTATTTTTGGATTACTGCAGGAGTGATCACAGCAGGAGTGATCACAGCAGGGGTGATTAGAGCAGGAGTGATCACAGTAGGGGTGATCATAGCAGGAGTGATCATAGTAGGAGTGATCACAGCAGGAGTGATCAGAGTCTATTTTTAGACTGCTAGTCAAAAATAGAAAAGTCAAATATTATTGTCTCATAATAATATTTAGACTATAAACTTTATCTTATCCTCTTGGAGCACTTCAGTTTGAGCTACAGATGTGGCACATGCAGCTGACAGAAGGAAATACGTTTTATTATGTGTTAGTTGAGCTATTGCATGCATGACATCAGTTAGAACTCATGTGGTTGAGTTCTGTGGAGTTAGATGAGCAGTTAATGGAGTTGTGTTCAGTTTGACTTTGTTAAACTAGTTGTATTTAGTCTAACTGATCAATAGACTAAGTGATGAGTTGTGTGAATTAGTTATTAATTAATTCACTAATTATTAACTCATAATGCAACTGAAGAATACATCAGTTAACTCAGTGCATGTACAGTTCAGTGGAGACAGGTGTTAGAGGTTGAGATTGCTATTAGTTGTGCATGAGATTGTGCACATGCATGGGATTGAGTTATGCGAATGATCTTTGCATAGTGTGGGCCAATACCAAGTGAAATATAGCTTGTGATCATGTGATTTATAGTGTGGGTGATTTTCACAAGGTAAATAGGAGTTTGGATCAACCATTCTTATTCATTCTCAGTAGGTATTGTGCAGTGGAGGCAGGCAAGCAGCGGAGGAGATTTGGAGATCAGATCTGAGTTGTATTGTGTGTAACAGGTGGAGATAATATTGGATACTTGTGAGGAGTATTGTACTATGTATTGTTACATGTTCTCAATCAATATAATATACAAATAGTTGGGGTTTTTAGCGAGATGCTTTCCCCGGGAAAATACTGTGTTGATATGTGTGATTGATGCTTCTATGTGCACATGTTATTGTTTCTACTTCTGTAAATTGATGATCAACGTAGAGGAGGTTATGTATTATGCATGTTTTCCACAATAGTGTATAATCAGGATAATCTCTGTTGAATATGTGTTTATTATTCAAAATTTCTACATGGAAAACGCATTGTAGTGGTAGTATATGTTGATAATATCATATTTTCTAGTGATTCAAATGTGCTGACCAATGAATTTGCAGCTTATATGAAGGTTGTATTTAAGATGTCCATGATTGGAGGGCTTTCATACTTCCTTGGATTACAGATTGCGCAAACCCCTAAAGGAATTTTTATTTCTCAAGGCAAGTATCTCAAGGAAGCGCTAAAGAAATTTGTCATGAAAGAATGCTCTTTAGTGAGCACTGCAATGGTGATAGGTTACAAACTCACTAATATTGATGAGACGTCAACAGTGGACCATAATTTATACAAATATTTTATTAGCGTCCTTTTATATTTGATAGCTAAAAGACCAGACATCATGCAAGTTGTTGCCATAGTTGGAAGATTTCAAGTAGCCCCCAAAAAAAGCCATCTATTAGCAGCCAAAATAATTCTCAGATATATCGAAGCAACAATGGACCATGGACCGTGGTACTTAAGAGGTAATGGTTTTTGATACTAATATTGATTGGGTAGGTGATGTTGATGATAGGAAAATCACAAGTGGCGGTGCTTTCTTTCTTGGAGACCGTCTAGTCTCATGGTTGAGCAAGATGCAATCTTCAATTTGGATATCTACAACTGAAGCAAAATATATTCTAGCAGCTTCCACTTGTACTTAATTATTGTGGATGAAGAAAAATTTGCAATATGTACAAGTATTTTATGATTAGATGATCTCCATTATTTGTGACAATATAACTGCAATAAGCATGTCAAAGAATCTAGTCTTTCACTCCAAGACATACATATCCTCATCAAGTATCAGTTATTGAGAGAAAAATGTGTAGCTCATATTGTGAAGATAGAGTATGTACCTACCAAAGAGAATGTTGTTGATATGTTCACTAAGCCACTTCCTAGAGAACAATTTCAGTATTTGAGGCAAAGATTGGGCATTGTGCCTCTTGCCTCCTGTTAGAGTCGGTCTTTCATCCCTCCGTCAGAGATCAAAATCTCGTTTATTGCATTTCATCTTAGGTGTCTCATTCAGTCCTGTCAGCTGCATTCCTCTAGGAGCATCAATCATCTAACGAAGGAGGCTTTTCACTCATGTTTCTCATGTCTTGTATGTCATGCTGGTCTAATTTAGTTCATCAAAATCATTTTCATGTCTGTTGCGGTCATGCTTGGCTTTCTGTTCGCCAAAGAGTCATTTTAAGGTTTTAGGGTTCACTAGGTCTAGGGTTTCGCTTAATTCAATCTACAAAATATCTAATAATGCCAGCAAGCACATGAGGGAGTTTCAAATAAGATTTCATTGTAAAAATTTCATCGTAATAATGCTCGATCATGACTTAAAAATCGTCAATTACGTCTTTTGTAATAAATGCCATGTAATTTCAAATTTTTTTTAGCTGTCAAATTCTTCAGGCACAGCCATGGTCGCCTTTGCCAAATTCCATGTCAGCTATCCCTGCAAAAAAATAAACAAGAATTTCATCGTTCAGCTAAAAAAATCCAGTGGAAACAAAATCAGAGTTTGTATTAAAAGGTGAAAGTGCCGAAGTTTTGAAAACATTACAAAGTGGGTTATTTGAAATTAAAAATCAAAGTCATTGGGCATATAAGATATTTGTGGTGTTTGAACAATCCATTGGTATGCCAAAGACATCATTAAGCCGAGTCAAATTGTGGAGGAATGAAAACAGGGTTTTGAAGAACCGACTGTGGGTGAAATTCAGTTGCGGCGCATTGGCAAGTCGCGGAACATAGAGCCGCACATCACTGTGTAAATTACAATGTGCGCGGTGCACATACTGGTCGTGGCGCACTGGATTATGCGTGCAGCGCACAGAGCCAACAAGCAGATTTTGTCATTGCCTTCAAAGAAATTTCAAATCTTCCACTCCCATTTGCCCCAAGTAAGTCCGACTAATCCTGCAATTGTTATTGAATAGTGTTTGGTGTGGTTTCGAAGTTTGATTTCGAGAATTTGAATGTTGAAATTTAAACCCTATCCTCTGATGAAAACTGCTCTTAGGGTTCGAATTTGAGTATTAAAATTTGACTTTGGTGCCAAAATAATCCAACTCTTGTTTCCCTTTCCCATCACTGTAATCATATCATCATTTTCAATCCTCTATTCCCTTATAATCCCAAGTCACTCATTCCCATTTTTCCCTATCCCTAAACCCTACAATTTCCCATCACTATCACTTTTCCATATCGTTTGCAAAAAATCCCCAAACCTCAGATTCCTAAATACAGTCAAGTGACTATTATTACATTTGACTGTAATTACATTTTAAATCTCACTTGACAAAGCTCCACTACACCCACTGTCCATATTTCCCACAGTCCTTTCCTATTTGGCACACATTTGGCAATTGGAAACAAAGCACCAAATTCTCATTTTCAACAAGTCAAAAATTCACTTGGCATAGACTTGTAACACCATGACAGACACTGAGTCATCATATGAACAAGACAATGATTCTACCACAGAGCTTCATGAACGGAGGAGGCCTCGTAAGGGTGGAAAACATGTCAGAGAAGAGCCCACCTCATTGACTCAATTGCAAGCCTGCCCACTTGCCATGGCATGTTTCCAACAACAGTCATGCTTTCAGTATTGCGAGATGACTGCTCAAGTTTAGCATCATCAGGAGTTGGCTCGGTTGTTTGTTTTACATTTGCATGATGGTCAGGTAACTCTTGCTGGTGTAAATTTCACCTTGACACCAGAGACCATTTCTCAAGCAACAATAATACTGAATGTAGGTGAGGAGTGGAACAAAATACAGTAGGTAGAAAGAGTACATTATGAAACATACATCAGGCCCAACTATTTGAGACAGCTTAGCATGGTGTTCCCATTCCGGTTTTTGAAAGAATCCTATGCACCGTTGATGAGACTCATTATCAGATACTTCAGTTGTGAGGGCCGCTTCTCACGCCTCTATGCATACCATATCAGATTATTGATGAATTTCACGAGAGTGAAGATGATGAACATTCCATATTTCATGTGCCGAAACATCGAGAGGATGACTGCTCTTGTACAGAAGAAGACTCCTGAAAAGCAGTACAACAACATTTACCACTATGCGCTCATCAAGATCATTGTTGTACATCAGCTTGGTTTGCAGGGTATCACATGGGGAGACTTCATTTCCCATGAGTTCTTCACAGCTTTAGCAGCTCATTAGGAGGTTTTCCATGATGCAGGTGAACCTTCACATCAAGATGGAGGTCAGGAGGTGGAGACTACTAGTGTGCTGACATATGTCACCTATTAGAGAGGCATGAGAGGATTGTTTGCAATAGCCTGGCGAGTACTATCTCCACCTGGGGTGGAAGGGGTCTCGTTGCCATCATCAGCAGAACAGGTATAGGTACAGGACAAAGGCAAGAAGCCTATGCAGGATGAGGGCCCTTCAGGAGGCCAGGACACGGATTTCATACTCATCGATGATGATGTGAGCTCTGCTAGCTCAAAGCTGAGGGAGATTATTCAGGAGGAGAAGGTTGAGATAGATGCATTGACCAACAAGTTGTAGAGAGCTAAATGGGTCATAAACTATTTTGAGCAGTGAAACAAACAATTGGAGGATCAACATACAGTCATGGAGTTGCAAAACATCCGTGAAGACCGACAGGCTGCCCAAAGAATCCTAAATGAGATGACACCCATTTAGAAGGAGATAGAGGCTGATCGAGAGATTTGGATTGAAAGGGTCAACATTCATCTTGAGAAGCTATTGGTGAAGGAAAATAAGGACAAGGACATGCTCAGGCACATGAAAAACCATTATTGGGCACGAACTCATGTTTGCAAAGCAAAGATCAAAACCCTGAAGGTAAGACTAAGGAGGGCACTAAAATGACGCAAAAGGCATGATAGGCTCCAAATCGTGGCCAAAGCTTCTTTGGCTAAGCATGATACTTGATGATGGATCTTCAGTCCAAATTTCAACAAATTTGGAGAAAATTTTCTCAATTTTGAATTTTTTGGCTTCAAAACAGATTTTCCCACCCAACACGTAGCGCCACTTGGCGCGTGCTTATAATTGGGAGATCCTATGGAGGAAAACTTTGTATTTCTGGATTTTTTATGAAAATTTATGCATGCTCATGAATTACCTAAGGATTTCATCAAGTTCTGGGTTGCCTAAAGGGTCAAAAACACACAAAAAATGACCTTTCTGCCACCTTTTGCACCCATAGGAAGCAGTGTTGGGAGATTGGCGTTTTGGAGGTGCAAATGGACACCAAATCTAGAAATTCCACTTGGGTTGGAAAGTAGACGGGCGAGGCTTTCCAATGAGCTATTATGAGCTCAATTTGGACTATGAAAAGGCCCTCAAAATGAGCCTCAAACTTGTGCTACGCATACAGGTTTCAGGCGCGGCGCATAGGGAAATTTGGTCTATTTTTCACTCAGTAGCTTAGAATTTCGGCTAGTTTTTACTAGTTTCACTTTTTCATGTAACTCTTGACTTATCTTGATGTAAATTCATGACTTTGATGTAATTTTGGCACATTGTTACTCATCCATGTAGATTCATTCACTAAAAAGTGAAAAGATAGTGAATGAATCAGTTTCCTTTTATATAGAGGCAAGTTGTTTCATTGCCTATTTTTCAGTTCCTTGTTTAGATATGGTTGAAAAAACTCCTAGAATGATGAGCTCGACCCCTAGAGGCATGGGAAGGAGTTAGGCTTGTCTATATCATGTAATTTCTCAGTCATTTTCAGGGTTGGACACTTGGGATTGCTTGGCACTCCATTATACATTTGATTTCTGCTTTTTTGGCAAAGGAAAGACCAGGGTTTGCAGCACTTTTTAGAATCCTTGTTGCTCTGTGTTTTGATGGTGTTATTCTCTATGTAATTTGTGAGTTCACTGATATTTATGTGTACCATTTCCTTTCTCTTGTGCTTCTGAAATTAAACAAATGAGTGACAAAGGTAGAATTCATTAGCTTGCTATGCTCTACCTTTTAGTTTTGTTTAATTTTCAACGTTTTCTTCAGTTTGAAGAGGATTCTTGATACCCTCTTGCCCTCTTCAGGTTCTCACTAGTCTGAGCCCTCCATATTTACAAATCAAAGCATCAAAACGGTTGTCTTTCTTGCCCCAATTAGAACGCTGCAAAACTGGCCTTCATCCCCGGACCCAAATTTGCCTTTCCCTTGATTCCAACAAAACCCCCACAAAAATCAAATTAAATCCTCGTATTTCATACCTAGCCTAAAATCAGAAGATATTATAGTCATCTCAAGCCCCATCAATTATCTTTTGTTGAGATTGACCCCGAGAGAGCCCTCTCCTGACCTGGTAGGGCTAGCTACCAAGTTGAGCATGGTTTGATGTTGGCCTTGGATCCTACCTTTTCAGCCTGAGGTAAATCTACGCACTAACATAGTGGAGACCATATTGGGGAAGAAAAGTTTATTTTTTTGTTAGTGTTCTTTGTTTTATAGACTACAGATGGAGCCTGAAGTTCGCCAGGTAGCCTTCGAAACACTTTTTCTTTGCATTAGCGCAAGTAGATAAAAGCTGCTTCAGTCAATCTCCGGTCTAATCTTATGAACGGAATATCTTACTTGAAAATTGCCGCAGTACAAAAATGTAATCAAGTTCATATTTGATTATTGATGGTGGACAATGATCAGACATCAGAAGGCTGAAATCATTCACTTGGTGACTCAGTGTCGAAAATCCCAAGGTTCATGCTTTTTATGGTGACTCTACTCTTCAAGAACCAGCAGCCTGAAGGATTTCTTGGTCAGTTCATTGTTATCAAAATGGTTTCGCTGGATCGAAGGTATGCTCCCATGGGCCAAGATCACATTCCAGGTTTTCCAAATAAAATTCTTAAGGTAGATTGCCAAAGGAATTTGCCTACGTTTAAAATGATGATAGGAAGGATGCTGCTTTACATCTGGTTAGATTTCACATACATATTCACAAGTTGAAGGTTGATTTTCCTGAAGATTACTTGATGAAGATATTCATGGCCACTCTGGAAGGTGAAGCCCGATCTTGGTATGAAAGTTTGCCATCTTCTTGTATTTACTGTTTGAAAGATTTTCATACCATGTTCTTTGAAAGGTATAAAGAATCTTATCCATCATTAAATCTAGTTCAAAACTGTTGCAAACATGTTTATAGTTTTATTGAAAATCTTGAGAAAGTTTATGAAGATGATGACTTCATGGATGATGAGATCATGGAAGCCCTGTATGAAAATACATTTCAGCAGCATAAAGAGGATACTTATCAAGATGTGCAGGAAAATTTGCAGCAGGATCAAGATCTAAGTACAGTGGAAGATGATAAAAGAGAAGGTTTTGTTTCAGATCTGTCCATAGAAGAAGATAGCATGGAGGAAAGTCAAGTTTCAATCTCAGAATGTGATAAAGTCAAGTTGGTTATTTTAGATCTAGTTTCAGATCTTGATGATGAAGACTACCTTGTTTTGAATCCCATGAAGGAGATCTCTGTTGTTGAGATCATTTGGAATGAAGAAGACAAAGTTACTGACCCAAGCCTTCATGAGGAGTTAATCCAGTCATTTCATGAAAAACAAGATGAGATCTTTGTTCAAGTAAGTCAAAAATCTTCTTTCAATAACTCAATGGTAAATGATAATTTGATTGCCATGTCATATGAAGATGATCAACAATGTTTTCAAATTTAAGAAGTTCAGGGTAATGAGGATTGTCATTCAGGTTTTTCATGCTTTGAAAAGTTATTTCAAGAAGACAATACTTGCTTGAGCAAAAGGAAACAAAAAGTCTTATCTCCTTTCTCTAAAAATGAAATAGATCGACTCCTGAAAGGTCAAGTTACAGCCAAAGCTAATGTAGATCTGCAGTGTGCACATGGTCAAGAAGGTTTTGGTGAAACTTCTTCTTCTTTTGAAAATGATGACAGTCTTGACATTAGCCTTATAGATCAGCAAACATATAATATTTTCTTTCATGAAGATGATAAGGCTGTCATGTTTGATAATCTTGAAGATTGTTTTGTATTTACGAATGACCTAGACCATGAAATTGAGGAATATGAGCCTAAGACAGATAATATGCCAGAATTTTTTATGCTCGAGGAATTTACAACTAACACTCAGATGGCAGAAGCTTATACTTCTCTATGCTTTCCTATCACTCGGCAACCAGTTATTCTTTCAGATCAGAATGAAGGGAGTACTTGTATTTTTGCTGCTAGATCTCAAGACAAGCTAATGCTTTAGGATTATCAAGATCCCTTTGGCATTCTTTTGCAAGCATTAAAGAAGATAAATGTTGCCTTGTTCGTCATCATAAGCCTTGGTTTCAGTGGTTATTGTGAGTTGCCTACATTTACATCGTTCTACCTGCTCGAGGAAAGAGAGACGAATTTCATTGAGTAGCCATCTACTGGATTGGTTACATTGGAAGGCTCACTACACATGATTGTACATATTTCATCAGTAGGCAGGTGGTTGTCATCAGGGTTTGAAGTTCTCAAAACTAGATGGTCTGCTGCCATTTAAAAGCTTTGTAAGTACTTGTTTCTGTTAAGTCAGTCTTGAGTCATTTTTTCTTTCAGTTAGTTTAAAGATAGTTTCAGCTGAGTGTCTAGTTTCAGCTTTTGAGAGTCTTGTTTCAGTTTTGGATTAGTCAGCTCAACTATAAGTCTTGTGTCAAAGTTCCATAGTAATTGGTTTTTGGGTGTTTTGAAGTTATTGACTCCATAGCCTAATGGACGAAGGCACTGTCTACCTCTTCTAGAGATTTGTAGTTCTTGGCACCTCCAAGGAGCTACCATCCCCATTGGAGCCAATGTTAGAGTTGGTCTTTCATCCCTCCGTCAGAGATCAAAATCTTGTTTATTGCATTTCATCTTAGGTGTCTCATTCAGTCCTGTCAGCTGCATTCTACTAGGAGCATCAATCATCTGACGGAGGAGGCTTTTCACTCATGTTCCTCATGTCTTGTACCTGCTGGTCTAATTTAGTTCATCAAAATCATTTTCAAGTCAGTTGTAGTCATGCTTGGCTTTTTGTTCGCCAAAGAGTCATTTTAAGGTTTTAGGGTTCATTAGGTCTAGGGTTTCGCTTAATTCAGTCTGCAAAATGTCTAATAATGCCAGCAGGCACATGAGGGAGTTTCAAATAAGATTTCATTGTAAAAATTTCATCGTAATAATGCTCGATCATGACTTTTCTTCAAAACTCTGTTTTGAAGAAAAATCGTCAATTACATCTTTTGTAATAAATGCCATGTAATTTCAAAAAAATTTCAGTTTTCAAATTCTCCAGGCACATCCCTGGTCGCCTTTGCCAAATTCCATGTCTGCTATCCATGCAAAAAATAAACAAGAATTTCGTCATTCAGCTCAAAAAATCAAGTGGAAACAAAATCAGAGTTTGTATTAAAAGGTGAAAGTGCCAAAGTTCTGCAAACATTACAAAGTGGGTTATTTGAAATTAAAAATCAAATTCATTGGGCATATAAGATATTTTTGGTGTTTGAACAATCCATTGGTATGCCAAAGACATCATTAAGCTGAGTCAAATTGTGGAGGAATGAAAACAGGGTTTTGAAGAACTGATTGTGGGTGAAATTCAGTCGTGGCGCACAGAACGAAGGTCGCGGCGCATTGGCAAGTCGCAGTGCATAGAGCCGCAAATCACCATGTAAATTACAACATGTGCGGCGCACATACTGGTTGCGGTGCACTAGGTTATGCGCACGGTGCACAAAGCCAACAAGCAGATTTTGTCATTGCCTTCAAAGAAATTTCAAATCTTTCGCTCCCATTTGCCCCGAGTAAGTCCGACTAATCTTGCAATTGTTATTGAACAGTGTTTGGTGTGGTTTCGAAGTTTTATTTGGAGAATTTGAATGTTGAAATGTGAACCCTATCCTCTTATGAAAACTGCTCTTAGGGTTCGAATTTGAGTATTAAAATTTGACTTTGGTGCCAAAATAATCCAACTCCTGTTTCCCTTTCCCATCACTGTAATCATATCATCATTTTCAATCCCCTATTCCCTTATAATCCCAAGTCACTCATTCCCATTTATCCCTATCCCTAAACCCTACAATTTCCCATCACTATCACTTTTCCATATCATTTGCAAAAAATCCCCAAACCCCAGATTCCTAAATATAGTCAAGTGATTGTTATTACATTTGACTGTAATTACATTTTAAATCTCACTTGACAAAGCTCCACTACACCCATTGTCCATATTTCCCATAGTCCTTTCCTATTTGGCACACATTTCGTAAATGGAAACAAAGCACCAAATTCTCATTTTCAAGAAGTCAAAAATTCACTTGGCATAGACTTATAACACCATGACAGACACTGAGTCATAATATGAACAAGACAGTGATTCTACCACAGAGCTTCATGCACCGAGGAGGCCTCGTAAGGGTGGCAAACATATCAAAGGAGAGCCCACCTCATCGACTCAATTGCAGGCCTGCCCACTTGCCATGGCATGTTTCCAACAACAGTCATGCTTTCAATATTGCGAGATGACTGCTCAAGTTTAGCATCATCAGGAGTTGGCTCGGTTGTTTGTTTTACATTTGCATGATGGTCAGGTAACTCTTGCTGGTGTAAATTTCACCTTGACACCAGAGACCATTTCTCAAGCAACAGGAATACCGAATGTAGGTGAGGAGTGGAACAAAAGACAACAGGTAGAAAGAGTACACTATGAAACATACATCAGGCCCAACTATTTGAGACAGCTCAGCATGGTGTTCCCATTCCGGTTTTTGAAAGAATCCTATGCGCCATTGATGAGACTCATTATCAGATACTTCAGTTGTGAGGGCCGCTTCTCACGCTTCTATGCATACCATATCAGATTATTGATGCATTTCACGAGAGTGAAGATGATGAAAATTCCATATTTCATGTGCTAAAACATCGAGAGGATGACTACTCTTGTACATAAGAAGACTCCTGAACAGTAGTACAACAACATTTACCACTATGCGCTCATCAAGATCATTGTTGTACATCAGCTTGGTTTGCAGGGTATCACATGGGGAGACTTCATTTCCCGTGAGTTCTTCACAGCTTCAGCAGCTCATCAGGAGGTTGTCCATGATGCGGGTGAACCTTCACATTAGTATGGAGGTTAGGAGGCGGAGACTACTAGTGTGCCGACATATGTCACCTATCAAAGAGGCATGAAAAGATATTTTGCAACAGCCCGACGAGTACTATCTCCACCTGGGGTGGAAGGGGTCTCGTTTCCATCATCAGCAGCAAAGGTACAGGTACAGGACAAAGGCAAGAAGCCTATGCAGGATGAGGGCCCTTTAGGAGGCCAATTTCATACTCATCGATGATGATGTGAGCTCTCCTAGCTCAAAGCTGAGGGAGATTATTCAGGAGCAAAAGGCCGAGATAGATGCGTTGACCAACAAGTTGCAGAGAGCTCAATGGGTCATAAACTATTTGGAGCAACGAAACAAACAATTGGAGGATTAGCATATAGTCATGGAGTTGCAAAACATCCATGAAGACTGGCAGGCTGCCCAAAGAAGCCTAAATGAGATGACACCCATTCAGCAGGAGATAGAGGCTGATCGAGAGATTTGGCTTGAGAGGGTCAAAATTCATCTTGAGAAGTTGTTGGCAAAGGAAAACAAGGACAAGGACATGCTCAGGCACATGAAAAACCATTATTGGGCACGAACTCATGTTTGCAAAGCAAAGATCAAAATCCTGAAGGAAAGACTAAGGAGGGCACTAAAACAACGCAAAAGGCATGATAGGCTCCAAATCGTGGCCGAAGCTTCTTTTGCTGAGCATGATACTTGATGATGCACCTTTAGTCCAAATTTCAACAAATTTGGAGAAATTTTTTTTCAATTTTGAATTTTTTGGCTTCAAAACAGATTTTCCTGTCCAACGCGTAGCGCCACTTGGCGCGCGCTTATAATTGGGAGATCCTCTGGAGGAAAAATTCGTATTTCTAGATTTTTTATGAAAATTTATGCATGCTCATGAATTACCTACGGATTTCATCAAGTTTTGGGTTGCCTAAAGGGTCATTCTGCCACCTTTTGCACCCACAGGAAGTAGTGTTGGGAGATTGGAATTTTAGACGGCAAATGGACACCAAATCCAGAAATTCCACTTGGGTTAGAAAGTAGACGGGCAGGGTTTTCCAACGCGTTATCATGAGCTCATTTTGGACTATGGGAAGGCCTTCAAAACTAGCCTCAAACTTGTGCTACGTATACAGGTTTCAGGCGCGGCACATAGGGAAATTTGGCCTATTTTTCACTCAGCAGCTTAGAATTTCGCCTAGTTTTGACTAGTTTCACTTTTTCGTGTAACTCTTGATTTATCTTGATGTAAATTCATGACTTTGATTTAATTTTGGCACATTGTTACTCATCCATGTAGATTCATTCACTAAAAAGTGAAAAGATAGTGAATGAATCTGTTTCTTTTTATATAGAGGCAAGTTGTTTCATTGCCTATTTTTCAGTTCCTTGTTTAGATATGGTTGAAACAGATCCTAGAATGATGTGCTCGACCCCTAGAGGCATGGGAAGGAGTTAGGCTTGTCTATACCATGTAATTTCTCAGTCATTTTCAGGGTTGGACACTTGGGATTGCTTGGCACTCCATTGTACATTTTATTTCTGCATTTTTGGCAAAGGAAAGACTAGGGTTTGCAACACTTTTTGGGATCCTTGTGGCTCTATGTTTTTATGTTGTTCTTATCTATGTAATTTGTGAGTTCACTGATATTTATGTGTACCATTTCCTTTCTCTTTTGCTTTTGAAATTAAACAAATGAGTGACAAAGGTAGGATCCATAGTGACAACAATACCAGTAGTAGCACTACAACAAACAAAAATCTTATCTCAAGGGGAGCAACAGTTAAAGGAGACAATCTATGTTGACATGTTTTTTGAAAGGGTGGATTGTTTGATTTTGGTGTTGCCATGAATTCCAAAGGGGGAGATTGTTGAAATATGTTGTCATTGATGGAAATAGGGTGATGGAAACAAGGTATTTATTACATTCAATAGGTGAAATAGTTGACAAAGAAGGTCTAAGGGATTAGACTTAAGGAGCAGCATGACAACATTATAGCAGAAAGGTGAGAGGATTTAAAGCCAATTCTAGAGAAGTATATCATCTTAGGGGTATATGGAAACCACTTAGATGGATAGATATCTAAAATATATTTCCAAGGATATATGGAAGTCCTAAAAATGCCCCCTAAATCAAAAGATAGAGTCAGTCAAAGATTGGTGACCCCAAGGCTTCATATTAGAATTAAAGGTCGTTGGAGTCTTTGACGTGTAGCTTAAGTTGGTACAAGTGCCAATCTTAGCACCAAGACCAGTAGAGCCTCTAAGTGAGATCTTACAGAAAACATGGTTGCAGCAAGTTGGACCATAAGTGGAGCCCATCTAGTGGGATCACCTAGGCAGTTACACCCTAGTGGAATTGTTTTGGTGCCCAAGCCTAAGAAACCAGGCGGTATTTGCCAAGACACAACAACTAAGCGTTGTCCAATGATGAGTGAGTAGTGGAGCCCATAGTACACGTTGGCCTGGAAGAGGCAAACCGAAGTACGAAGCCCAAAATTTTGTGCAGGGAACACACAGCTAGGCACTTGGAGGAAAGGGTCGAGTCACATGCTGAATTTCTGATGTCACTAAAGACAAACCTTTAGATGGAATTTGTGGTCACAAGAAGTGGTTTACTAAACAACTGATCACATAGATCAACGATAGAGAGCTACTTCAAGTAAACTCCTCCCAAAATGAAATTTTTCTCAGGAGTGGTGTCAAGGACAAAAGGATTCAACTTGACAGTTTTTGAGAAAAATACATTATAAAGGAAAATGGTTGCAAAACAGGCCTTAGAGGACATCTTCTCTCCTCTCTGACAATAGCACATGTGGTAGCATATGATTGGCCCATAAGGAAACAAATGATCACATCAACATGGACATGAATGTAGGCTTGATCAAGCATAATGTGCACAATTTATTTTCAGACAGAGCTTCTAGTGCAACGAGGCATTGGTGTGGTGAAGGTGATTTTTTGAATGGTGACTAAGATTTAATTGATTTTTGAAAGAAGAGATGGTAGTCATTGATCCTAGTGTTAAAATGGATGGAATATGGAATCGTGAGTGTCAAAAGAAATTTGTAGCTTATTGATTAGGGGTTGATGCTCCTTCTAGTGGGTGCTGGAGAATAGTTGGGGTTGTAGCTCCATTCAGTTGTAGCTAAAAAATCAGGGAGTTGTAGCCAGAGAAATTGTAACAAAAAGTTGTAGCCTATCCTATGAATGAATTGAGGAGAAGTTCTGAAAGTTACTTGTTCTTGTGTGTTTCATTGTGGTTGTTGATATTTGTTAGGGGTATCTCATTTATTGCTGAAAGTGAACTTTATTGTCTTATTGTTCTTACACAAAGTGAAAAGATATTTTAAATTGGTAAAATTCCTATACTACTGATTCACCCCCCCTCTCTATATTTTCTTGATTCCCAACAATATGGGATATCATAAGACATTAACAACTATGAATAAGTTCTACTACTAGCTGAATTTGAAGAAGGAAGTAGAAGAGGTTGTTGCTAGATGTTTGGATTGCCAATAGGTGAAGGAAGAGTGTAAGCATCCAGGTGGTCTACTACAATCAATTCTGATTCGAGTGTGGAAATGGGAGGTCATTTCCATGGACTTCATTACAGGTTTGCTGAGGACATCTAAACAGCATGATTCTATCATGGTTATGGTTGACAAGTTGACTATGGTAGCTCACTTCATAACAGTTAACTCCACTTATTCAGGTAGCGAGGTAGCACATGTATGCATCAGAGAGATAGTAAGATTGCATGGTATTCCTAAGAATATTGTGTCAGACAGAGATGCTAAGTTCACTTCCAGGTGTTGGAAGGAGTTATTTATAGGTTTGGGTACAGAGTTGGCCTCTAGTACAGGTTATCATCCACAAGAAAATGGACACAGAGAGAGGGTTAATAGGATTATGGAGGACATGTTGAGAATGTATGTTATGCATTGGTAGTGAAAGTTGAAAGAGTATGTTCCACTGGTTGAGTTTGTTTACAACAATGGGTATTAGGAGTCACTGACAATGAATCTATTTGAGGCACTTAATGGATGGAGTTGTAATAATCCCATCAAATGGAGTGATCTAGAAAATAGGATGTTGATAGGACTACAGATGTTGGCAGAGATGGAACAGGAAATGAAGGTTACCAATAAGAATCTAAAGGAAGCACAAGATAGATAGAAGAGTTATGTAGATCAACACAGGGCATTTAAGGAGTTTCAGGTTGGGGAGCATGTGTACTTGCACATCAAGCCCAAGAAGATCTCCTTCAGGATTGGGTCATGTGCCAAGTTGGCACCTTAGTATTGTGGGCCTTTCAAGATCCTTGAGAGGATTGGACCAATGGGCTATAGACTTTCACATCCTTAGACAGTAAAAGTACATGATGTTTTCCATGTTTCATTTCTTAAACTATATGTGAAAGATGTTGATCATGTGATTCTTTGGTGTGTATTGTAGGTGGATCCTGAAGGAAAATTCCATCTTGAACCTCAGTGAATTTTTCAATGGAAACAACTCATGCTCTAGAACCAAGCAATCGATCAAGTTAAATTGCAGTGGAAACACTTTAGGCCCAATGAAGCTACATGGGAGATGGTTGATCAGATGTGGCCTATAAATCCTTTAATGTTTGCTAGTCTGGGAAAATAATTTTTGGTATATGTATATGTTTATGTATGGTTGTTATTATAAATACCACAATGAGGTGTGTTATAAATATCGAATAAGCGGTATGGTTTTCATGTTGTTATGTTTTTCATGTGATTTTTTCTTTTAATCAGGTTCATTATAGATACTACATCGATCTAAGTTATAAATATCAATGGGCACTATGTTCCGGTTTTCAATGGTCTTGTTACTTATATGTGTCATTGAACACTGGGGACAATGTTCCCCTAAGGGGGAGGGGTCTATAACATCCCCTGGTTAAAATTTCATGTATTAAATTTAATAAAGGAAAAATAACACCAAGGTCATTGGACATGTATTCCAATATGAATGATAGGAAAAACATCCTAGTGGGTGTTCATTTGGTTTATTATGGCCAAGGAAATTGGAAAAGGAAATGGCAAAGGATTTGAAAATGAAAATAGGCATTAATTAGCATTTTATTTATGAAAATAATGGAAATAGGGGAAAAGGAATGTGAAAGGTCACATGTTGCATGTGAGGAGGAAATTGAAGGAAAATAGAGGAACTTGAAGAATATAGAGGCATTAATGATGAAAGGGCTTTTGAGGATCAGTTCATGACCTTTTACCAATTCTAGGTTAGAGCTCTGTCTCAATTCTCTCTCTCTCTCATAATCTTGCACACTTAGATCACTCTTGGGCCACTCTAGCATTAGAGAAAGCAAGCTAAAGGAAGGATAAGAAAGAAAAGGAGAGCAAGGATCAAGCAAGGAAAAGTTGCATCAAGCAACTACAGTGGGATTGCTTGGCATGTATCGAGTTGCATGTATGATTTCCTAGCTAGTTTTGGAATGCATGTGTTTATTTGGTTCTCTTGCTATCATTGGCATATGTTTTTGTAGGTGTAATAGTGGTTTCAAATTTTCCTTTCCATTTTCGAATAGCCATGGTGCGATTGGGTTGTTTAATTTGGTTGATCTTTGAATTTCCAGATGGTTATAGAAGTAGGTTAGGTGGTCTTAGGCAAATTCTCAAGGGATTAGGAATCCATTAGCCAGTAATGGAAAGATTGTGGTAAATCCTGAGGTTGGAGACAAGAAAAATCCTGAAGGTATTGGTGAAGAAATTAGGAGGCATCCAATCCTTGTTAGGGCCTAGTGATCCCTTGAACGGTTTTGTTGGGATTGTGGTAAACCCCGAGAGTGTATGTTTGTTGTTTGGGCATAGGAATCCCTTGACTGATAATGGTAGGATTGCCATAAAGCTCAGTTGTGTAGGTGATTGATTGGAGCCTAGGATTCCCTTGACTAATTTTGGCAGGATTGGGGTAAAGCATGAGGAAGCTCTGGTTGTTTTGTTGTGAGTCCCACATTCATGCTTGGAATATGTTATAGGGGTGATTGGATCAAATAAAGATTTGGTTCAACCTAATCTATGGTTGGGTGGTACGTGGAAGTCCTTCAATTGGTTGGCTTTTGCATATGCTAATAAGAGATCTTTTCCTCTTGTATTTTTGGAGTAAATGTACTTTTTATGATGTGGATTTGACAGTTATTCTATCATTGTTATTATTTTTTTATATGTTGTTTATAAGCATGGTTTTATGATAGATTCTAGTTATGGTTCTTATTATTTTTTTATTGGTAAATGATTGGTTATTGAATGCATGACCTAATAGATGTTATTTTAGCTATTATGTGAGGGCATTGGACCTTCTTGATTATTTTTAGATAAGTATGATACCCCTATGTTCAGATATGCATTTATGTCCTGTAGATTACATGTTGACCATAAGTTTTACGACATGTCTATCATGGTTAGGCCTGTTTAGGTCAAGTTCTTGACCTCCTTGTGTCATTCATCATTATGGAAATTTCTAGCAAGATCTGGGAAGAGGTTTGGATCTTAGCCCTCGAAAAGTGGCTCAGTTTATGGGGTTGCATGCATAGAACTAGAAATTCTAGACTACAGTCACTGGGAGGTAGGGTTATCCATGTGACTGGAGGGTTATAGTCATTGGCTTTCCTTGTTATGAAAGTGACTCAGAGTCTAGATCACTAAAAAGTTTAGTTTTTCAATAACACTTCCTTAACTGTACGTAGGAGGTTGAGTCATGTCATAGTAGCCATCATCTCATGTTTACCCTGGAAAACGGGTTAAAGTGGGTAGATATGGGAGGGGTGGTTACAATGTTGTCAGATGTATGGCTGAAAGAGTATTGTAACCGTTCCTAAAGGTTTAGTTTATTTATTGCATTAGATTGTCAATGATGGGAACATGTTCAACTGGTTGAATTTGTTGGCTCAAAAACTAAATATCCATGTGGCTAATGCAAAGAATCATCCCAAGGGAAATCAAGACAGATTATATGTGTTTGGATACCTTCTGGATGGGAAATGTGCTCATAATTATTTCCTAGCATGATCTAGACTTGGACACCAAAATAACATGTTGTTTATATTTATTGCAAGTTTCTTTCAGAGTCTAGTTATAAAGGAGTCATGGAGAAGTTGATTGATCACTTCCTCATAGTATTGTATTAGAAGATATTTGAGGAAGAACCACCTTGCATGTCTCGTGAGGCTATGGATGGTATAACAAACATTAGAGGAAATTTCAACTCAAAAATAGGCACATAAGAAAAGATTAAGAAATTAATAAAATAATGTCATGTAGACAATTTTTTAATATATTATTTTTATTATTTTACTTTTATCAAAACTACCCAAACAAATTTCTTGTTTATCAAAATAACCATATATATATTTTATATTTAAATTATTTTATTAGCACAAGATTTAATAATATTTAAATCTAATCCAAGGGAGGGATATCTATTTATATATGTCAATCATGAAACAAATGTCACTTCCTAGTGGTGGAGACAATTATGGAAAATAAGTAGCACAAAAAAATTAAGATTGTTAATGTGGTGTTTACTAGAGAACAAAATCCCCACTGGAGATAATCTAAAAAGGAGATCTTTCCACAGTCCATCATGGTGTGCACTGTGTAATAATGACAAGGATTTCATCAATCACTTGTTCATTCATTGTTCATATACTACATAGACTTTGAACATGATTTATAAATCTCTTGATGTTCAACTTTAGTTGGAAAGGGGATAATATCAATGAAGCTTGGACATCATGGTGGTATGCGACCCAAAATATCAAACAAAGGAATATTCTACTACTGGTAAGATGGGGTATCTAGCTTAGTAGAAACCAGAAAAAATTTCATGACACTGCTATACATCTGGAACATATCAGAGCTTAGGTAGTGGCAATTTACAATATGATTCCTCACGAAGAGCATCATCATAGAACTGAAAATATTATTGTTGAATCTATTAATCGAGCAAAGCCATTGGGCATATTTCAAAGGATCATCTCAATAGGGAAGAAGTGGGGGTGGTGCAATACATTACCTAAATAATGA
This sequence comes from Pinus tabuliformis, assembly GCA_031772625.1. Classification (NCBI taxonomy): domain Eukaryota; kingdom Viridiplantae; phylum Streptophyta; class Pinopsida; order Pinales; family Pinaceae; genus Pinus; species Pinus tabuliformis. Next base: position 510,805,982 of record CM062807.1, read on the forward strand.
ACATTATTTCAAACGTAAGATAATATTGGGTTTGGGAACAAATAACTTTACAAAGCTTAGTAGTCTAAGAATCCTCCTCTTTTCTATTGAAAAAGGGTGTCATCAGCTATAGGTGTTTGGAGACTCTAAAATAGTTATAAATTGGTTTAATCAATAACCATTTTGTCGCATGCATATACTTAGGAGGATGTTGGATGAGGTTATTATGTTAAAATATCAATTTGATCATATCAGTTGTCATCATATTTAAAGGGAAAGGAACACAATTTGTTACAGTTTATCGAAGCAAGTTGCGCAACAGGATCATGGAGTTTGGATGATTTCTAAGCATAACAGACTTGAACATTATCAATAGTATCATAGACCTTTTGCTAACGAACCTCAACTGGGCACAACACAAGATTGATTTCTCTTGCATTTCATATATCGACATTTTGGATCTTGTTTTTTGTATATATATCTATATATATATATATATATATATATATATATATATATATATATATATATATATATATATATATATATAACAGGGATGTTAGTATTTTTGTGAACAAAATGACAGTTCAAAATATGGAATTATGAACAATGATATACTTTTTTGATATTTTTCATGATAATCAATATGAGACAATATTGCAGATTGATCTATGATCATGAATTTTGGATATGATTTAAATCATCTATAGCATGTAATTTTCACTATTATCATCATCGCAATTATGATTTTTCCTTGGGGAAAAAGGTTTAAATTAAAAAAATAAATTTAAAATTTAAATTAGTTATGGATCATTAAAATTATATATATATATATATATATATATATATATATATATATATATATATATATATATATATATATATATATATATATATATATATAATTTAAATTAAAAATGTAATTTAAAATTTAAATTAGCTATGGGTCATTAAAATCACACTCAACCCATGATTTACCCTTCATTAAAAATATTCTCAATATTATAACTTTTATAGAATAAGATATTATTTTTATTTTTAATATTTAATGTAGTTCTGGGTCACTTGGGCACCCTTCACACTTAAGGTAGGTAAATTATATTATTAAAAAAACTTTAGTGCGTAGTTAAACTTGTATCTCTTGTTGGCTTGGTTTGGGTTAGCCTAGGTTCAATTTGTACTGCGCACCAACAAACCCCTCAATCACTGGCCCTTTCGGCAACGACCTACAAGCAGATCACAGTCTCACTCAAGGTGACTATGGGAGGATGCAAAATGAGGTTTATGTAGCCTTGAGGGACTAGGGAATGTGGTATTATTATGTTTCCTTATTCTTAACATTCATAAATCACTTTTCCATATTACATTAATCACTTAAAAATGCCATCTAAAATCATAAACCATCATTGTGTTGAAATTAAATGTAACTGTAATAACTGCAAATCTGAAACAGATAATAAGAAAATATACACATGAAGACACAAAATTACCATGGTTCACCCGAATGTGGGGCTACGTCGACAAGAACTATTACTTAATATAATAAATCTTGTAGAACAAATAGTTGTTGGCTTGCGCACTATGCTGCAGGTTTTCTGCGCATGCAGCTGCAGGCTGTCTATGAATGCAGTTGTAGACTCAAGCCTCTGTGCACTTAGCTACAGAGCCTCTCCTTCGCTACAAAACTAAAAATCACAATAATTCAACTATAACACTAATCTAGACCATAAAAGATAGATTTTATTCTTATTATTTCACCCTATATATACTACTACATCAAAGGGTTACATCATCAAAATACCATGGTCCACATACCGTGGACTCCCTAAAACAAGAAACTATGGTCCCAACCATTTATCCCTTAGAAAATAGCATGGTTTTACAAAAAGTAGGGGATTCAACCTACCCCAAAGACGTTCACACTGCTTGGTAGATTCAAAATGCTCCATTGCGTGGTCCACTTCATGTTCCACTGCTCTACTGCACGCTTCGCTCGACAAAATATGGAGTCTTTGCCAAAATCTAGTCCAAGTTGGGATGTGCCCAACAGGCCCCCAACACTCACATGTGACTCCTCCCAACTCACTCAGCCAATTTGCCTCTGATATTTGCTACAATACTATTGTAGTCATTGTTGAACTGCTGCAAACTGTATGTGACCTGCTTCTCTTCAATGCACACTTCCTCAAGAAGTGCTTCTCTCACAGGTTCTGTAGCCTTCTGCACCATTATTGTCTCCCTTTGGTGAAGCTCTTGAAGCTTCTCATCTACTATTTGGGATATTTTGATAGCCTCATCCTGCCATGGCTACGTTCTCCTTCTCAAAACTTGCTCTTCCTTCCTTAACTCCTCTATCTTATTCTAGAGGTCATTTCCCTCATTGATCTTTACAAGTTTCTGTGAGATTGGTAAGTTTTTCACAATTTCTTGAATCTCTTCTAGCTGCTACTACTTCTGTTGAATGTCCTTTTGAAGTTTCTGCACATTTAGATCTTCCTGTAGTGAAGTCCAAATCTGTAAGCTTTCATCCAAAAGTTTCCCATAATCTGCCACTATTGCAAAGATGCCAGCCATTGCAGTCTTTAGGTTGGTCTCCCTCTGCTCTCATAGTTCCTGTGGTGTGGTTGGCTATAGCTTCATATACAGCTCATTGATCTTCATCTCATATGAAAATTGTACCTCAACAATTTTATCCTTATATCCTTTCACTGCAAGGCCGAGGTTTGCGACCTTTTCCTCCACTTGTTCCTCTTCTCAGACATCAAGGTCTGAAACCTCTCAAAATGTTGCTTCAACCACTTCCTTCATCTTCTGTTGCTACATTATTGCCTGATCCTTCTCCTGGATCACCTGATTGAGCTTCTTCTGCAACAAAGCTCTCTCTCTTTCTACCTGAATGTTAAACTGCAATGTGTGTTGTTCGTGTAGCTTCAACTCATCTATTATCTCCAGATGCAGCTTATGCAATATTTGCAATGGCATTATTATGATGTTCATGTGACACACTTCCATTCTTTAGCCTAGTGGTAGACCTCAGCAGAGTCAAACTGCAAGACTCTGATAGGTATTGGTGTTGTTTGACAATTTAATTGACCTTAAATTACTTACATAAATTATCGACCAGGGCTAGTAAGCTAATGAAGTGTAAGTGCATTGTATGTTCTAGAAGCCTTTTATTCTAAATTAAATTGAGTTATTGAGATACACATGTCATCTATGACTAAATTAGTTATTCTTAGAAAATAAGATTAACTCTACAATGATGATCACATTCTCTTGCTTACAACTAATTTTTCTTATATAAATCTCACACTCTTCTTTGAAATAAATAAAATCTCACTCTTCTGCATATATGTTAATAAATCTCACACTTGATGTAAATGAAAATTAATCCCACAATTTGCATAAATAAGAAATATATACACACACTCAATTGCAGAAGCAAAAAACTACTTTTGAATCTCATCACACATCTATATAAACATCAACCACACTCATTTGAAAAAAATAATGAAAAAAAATCCTGCTTAGAATACATTCACACTTGCTTGAATTATAGATCAACAATGCTTGAAATTTAACATCCAATTCTGCAAATAAATCCTTTGTCTATAAGAAAGATAAAATTATGTCTAATTGATTAAAGTATAACACTATGTCATTGTTTCTAAGTTCTATCCATGCACATCCAAAATCTATGAACAAAGAAATTATTAGTAGAATGAACTTAATTCAAATCAGGAATACATTAGAATGAAATTACTTAATCGAACAAATAGGAAGATATGAGAATATAAAGACAATTTCTATCTAATGAAAATGAAATAGAAATCCTTACTGCTCGAGGGGGCCCTCCAGGAGAAGTAGACAATCACTTTATTGATCAAAAACTTAACCAGCATGAGAAAATAAAATGATTCTTTTATAAACACAACATTAAAAATAGAGTTTAAGTTTCATGGTTGCATCCTTACTTAACAACATTTTCATTTCTACCGAGAGGCATATTTATAGAGCTCATAATAATAAATTTTTCAGAGCTATATGCCTAATCCCTTTGAACATAAAGTATAATTAACTTAAAAAGAAATCGTAACATAATTTGCTCATGATTTGCTATTATGAAAGCAAATCACGAGGCATAAATCTCGTTCTCGCTCAGCTGTTACTGACTATAGAGGTTGACTTCATCTTTGATCATATCACCAGGACCTGCTTCCATCGATCTAGTTCATGAGAGTATGAGGAAATAATTGAGTGCATCAATTTCCACCTACCCATATATTTCGCTTCCCAGCTGGCACCTTGGAACTTGTAAAACCACGGACTTGGTTGCAGAATCATGTATTAGCTGCAAAATCATTGCAATTTTGTAGTTGAAGTAAACATTTAACTAAATAATAAAGAAAATTATCAATTTATGAAATACAAGACAATATACCTACCATGTCATGATTCTTGTGATTTGATGCCCAATGTGTGATTATAAGGCAAAAAAGAAATAGATAGAGTGAAAAAGAGTTTCAAAAATAAGTAACTATGAGGCTCCACGTTCCCCCACACGGAGGCCATTGCATGTCCTCATGCAAAAATTTTAAAATTGATGAACCCTTCCTATTACTGAACTCCTTCAGATACTTGAGCTAAAACATCCAGATTTGTCTTCTTTGCCTTCTTCTTAGTGACTTCCATCCTTGGTTTCTTCATTAGAATCTTATACTTCAGACTTATGACTTTTTTCTTAAGGGATTTGTTCTTTTCTTTTAGCTTCTTATTTGTTGGCCCTCATTTTCCATCATTTTTTTCTTATTAAAATACACCTAATTTCCATCATTCTAAACCATATACCATCCATATACACCTTATTTTGATTAATTTATGCATATTCATGCATATAAATTATGTTTTTCAATTTTTAGATATTGTTGCAAAAAATAGGTTTTGAGTGTATTTTAGGACAGAACTGAAAATTCCCGTAATGGGTCCATTGAAGTCATACTTGCAGGACACCTAGGAATGAGCTGAGAATAGATATGGGAAGCTTGGGAACCAAGGATGGAAGTGTACCTATTTTTTCAGTCAAACTGAGCTAAAACAGGTTGGTCAACGTTGGTCAAACATGACCTGTCTTTTAGAAAATCCCTAAGAAATAGATCAAATTTAGTATTTTTGGGATTTTCCAAAACTTTTGTAACTGAATGGATGGATTCAACCAAGATAGATGTGATTAGGATAGATATGGCTGTTAGAGACATTTTAGTCAAGTTTGTTTATTATTTCTCTATTTAAGCTAAGACCATTGAAGGCTTGTACATGATAGAATTTGGATAATTTGATATTGAGACTCTTTGAAGACTGAAAGTTAATTGAAAAACCTATTTCATTTTCATTTTCTGTTCATGCTTGGTGATTGAATAAAGTTGTTTTAGCTGAGGTTTTTTCAAGTGTGCAAGGCAAGTGTGGAGGGCCCTCACACCAAGCTAAGTGCACCTGTTGGTTAGTTTAGCATTAATTTCGATAAACTAGTTTTTGCTTCAGATGTATTTAGATGTGTAAAGATTTATTATGATTGTTGGATGAATATTGGTTTAATTCTAATTTTCATATGAAGGGACAAACAAGAAGTTAATTTAAAATCTCCTTCTATCTGATCAGGAACTATATTTGAAATTCATCCTGTTTTCCTTGTTTAAAGTTATTTTTAAATTTCTAGTTTTAAAGCAATGGTGACAATGATAAAATAGAAGTGTGAAGAACGACAACCTAGATCTCCTTAGTTAGGAGCCTATTCTCTTACATATTCTACATCATAAACTATTGTTAATTAGTGATTTCTTATTACTCTTCATTGAAGTAATATTGTAGGGAAGGACAACCTGGTTCTCCTAAGTTAGAAGCCTCATTTAGCACATATTACATAAGTGAATAAGAAATTACTTAATTAGATTTTATATTTGTAATATGCATTTCCTCCAATATTTATATTTCATCTTCTAAAATTGATTACAACTAAAATCCATATACTTTGGACATGCTTCCAAGCTTACAAGCCTGGATTGATAATTAAATACTTGTGTTAATTTACATAGTAAATTGACCCAACATTTTTGGCGCCATTGCTGGGGAAGAATACTTAGCTAGAGTCAAATAGGAAGATATATATATATATATATATATATATATATATATATATATATATATGTATGTATATATATATATATAGGAAGAATACTTAACTAGAGTCAAATAGGAAGCTATATATATATATATATATAACAAAAAAAACAAAAATTAAGTTTTTTTTTAGTTATGTTTTTTTATGCCTAGATATAGAGATGAAAAGGATAGATACGTGAAGAAAAACCCCCCAAGAACTAAACCATTAGTAGAAGCGGGACTACCTCAATTAGAATTAACCACACCAATTGCTGGAACACTAACTCTAGAACAATTAGAGGAAAAACAATGTTCAGGACAAAGGTTAACTCTTGTAGAAAGACAAACTTTGTTAGCTTATGAAGTGAAAAGAAGACAAAAACAAATAGAAATACCTTCCATAGGAAAACAAAAAGAAGCAAGAAAACAAATTGATCAGCCCATTCTTGAACAAATAGATCAACCTATTTTTGAAAACAAACAACAAGTTGAATCTCAAATTTCTATTGAAACAGTTGAAACTACTGAAAAAGATATGGCAGAAGAAGGGCAAGGATCTACCATCCTCACTCCTGAACAAAGGTTACAATATGAGAAACAACAAAAAGAATGACAAAGGAGAAGAGAAGAAGAAGCTATGAGAGAAGCAAAAAGGAAAAGAGAGGAAGATCTCAAAAGAGAATATGATAATACAAGAAGACAAGATGAAGAAAATGATGAAGAAGCTACTTTTGGATTTCCAATTGTAGATACTAGAGAAATTCTAGGAGAAGAAGTAAAAATGAAGAATATTCCACCTTCAGTTTTACCAAATTTTCATGGAATGTCTTCTGAAGATCTTGATTCATTCATGTTCGAATTTGGTATCTTATGTAGAACTTATGGTTATACTGATGATACATAGAAACTTTGTCTTTTCCTTGCTACTTGTAAAGAAACTGCCTTAAAATGGTTTATGGGATTTTGAGAACACTCTATCACTTCTTGGGAAGAAATGAAGAAAAATTTTCTGAAGAAATATCAAGCCTATTGCAGGCCTAGAGATTCAAAAGAAGATATTTTTCGAATGTCTCAACAAGAAGATGAGAGTTTGGAAGAATACTTGGAATGATTTTTGTATAACCTGCAAAAATCCAAACAACATTCTCTAAATTCAAATACCATTAGAACAATTTTTCTTAAAGGAATAAAAGATGAATATCTTGATATTGTCAATGTAATGGGTAAAGGAGGTATTTCATATATACCATTTGATGAAATAGCTGAATTATGTCAAAAGTACTCTAGAGGTAGATCCAAAACAGGAGAAAGGGAAATAATTTCTAGAGCTTCCAAATCAGCAGCGGGAGGAGTAACAAGAGCAGAAATAGGAAGTATGTTAGAAAGCTTTAAAACATATCTTTTGAGAACCTTAGGAACACAAGTTGATTTGTTAAAAGAAAATAAAAAACAACAAGATGAAGAACAAACAATGTCAATCTTTTGTCCTAAGTGTAGGAAGAAGCATCTTTTACGAGAATGTCCTTTGGATAACATTCAAGTGTGTGGACTTTGTACAGAAAATCATTCAACAGAAAATTGTCGAAAGCTTAAAGAAATGCAAATGAGTTTAGAAACAGAAGAATTACATGGAATAGATTCTCTTTACTATATGGCACCATGGAGACCTTGGAAACCAAGGATTCCTCGGCAATTCTTTCAACAAACTCCATAGAATTATTAGTATCCTCCTCAAAATTCATGGATTTCTCCAATGCCATTGAAGGCATGGACTCCACAACAAGACCAAAACCAACATGCATAAGGATGGCGGGGATATAGTTATGGAACTCAACCATCTCAACAAATGTATCCTCAACAACATCAACTACCATTTCAATATCAACAATTCCAGCAAAATCCTCAATCAATGCCATTTCCACAACAAAATCCTTCACCATTATTAAGTCAACCACAATGACCTCAACTACCTTCTAACCAACCCCCACCTAGACCAACTCAATTACCAGCTGAACCAGTAGCAAATCCGAGTAACAAAGTCTAAAGAGCTTATAATGTGGAAGAAGTAACATATTTTCCTACATATTCTATCCTTCCTATACAAGATGTCCACTTAAGGTCTGGGAAAGTATTACACAAAGATTCTACATCAATCATATAAGAACAAACTAAACAATGAGAACAATCTAAAAATCAAATTCAGAAAGGAAAAGATATTACGACTCAATCACCATCGTATCCAGAGAAGTTAGTAGAGCAGAAAATCAAAATTCCAATTTCTCTTCCTGAATTCGATATTTTAGATTAATTAAATAATTCTTATGTCAAAATTAATTTGCTACAAGTAGTAAAAGATATACCAATCTATGCAAAAACAATAAAGGAATTTTGCATTAAAAAAACTGGTCGAAAGAAAAGAGATCCACCCACAATCCAAGTCATTGGCCAATTAGCTAGTCTCATGTCTGCAAAGACCACAATTGAAAAATATATTGATCCTGGGATACCTATAGTTACTATTTCGATTAATGATTTTTTAGTTCCAAATACTATAATAGATTTGGGAGTAGCTATAAATGTCATGACAACAAAAACTATGAAATATTTGAAATTACCCAATATTTGACCTACTAGTATAATTTTAGAACTAGCAGATAGATCTAAAGTAGTATGAGAGGGAATATTAGAGGACATCATTGTTTCTTTAGATTCATGGGAATATCCTATATACTTTTTGATCTTGCAACCAAAAAATAAATTAGGAGGCCATCCTTTAATTCTTGGAAGACCATGGTTAGCCACAGTAGATGCCTTCATTGGATGCAGATCAGGAAGCATGATCATAACACATGGAGATGAAAGGAAACATATTACACTCTATCCTCCTGCTCAATCTCCCTCTTTATTATCATGGCTTAATGATGAACAAGAAAACACTCAGCCTATTTTAAGCATTAGTCAAGCCTTTAATTTTAGAGAAGAGGAAGAAGATGAGGGTTTAATAGATATTTTTATCTTAGAATCTGATATTTTTGAAGAACTAAGAATAACACAATATGAAACTGTAAATCATCTTTTAAATCAATCCGTTTAGGAAAATTGTACAATTTAATCATTGCAGAATTAATTTAAAAGCATTTTTACTCTTAATTCAATTACCAATTCTCAAAGAAAAATTGTTGAAATCAAACTAGAAAAGAATCTAAATATTGGTAATAATCTACAATTATCACAAGAACAACAAGTAATTGCAATATTGTAGAAATATTCAAAAGATTTTGCCTGGGACTATACATGCATGCAAGGAATTCATCCAAAGACATGTACTCACCATATCTATAATGATAATAATATCAAACCAGTGAGACAACCAGAAAGCAGAATGAATCCTATGATGAAGAAATAGTGAAAGAGGAATTGCAAAACTATAACAAGTAGGATTCATCTATCCTATTTTAGATAGTCAATGGGTTTCACCATTAGTTGTGGTACCAAAGAAAAATGGAAAATGGAGAATATGTGTAGACTATAGGGAACTCAATAAAGCCACATTGAAAGACCACTTCCCACTACCACTCATCGACCATGTACTAGATTCATTAGCTGCAAATAAATACTTTTCTTTACTTGATGGGTTTAGTGGATACAATCATATTAAAATAGCATTAGAGGACCAAGATAAAACAACATTTACTTGTCCATGGGAAACATATGCATACAATATTTTTCCCTTTGGGTTATTTAATGCACCTACTGCTTTTCAAAGAGCAGTCCTTGCAATATTTTCTGATCTAATTCATGAATGTGTAGAGGTTTATTTGGATGATTTCACTGTCTATGGATATACATTTGATGATTGTTTGAAGAATCTTGAAAAAGTTTTAGAGTGATGCATAGAGACAAACCTATCCCTCAACAATGAGAAATGTTTTATGATGTTAACTGAAGGGATAATGTTGGGACACCACATTTCTGCTTTCAGAATCAAGGTCAACCCAGAAAAAATAGAAGTCATTGTAAACTTAATGCCACCATCAACTTAGAAAGAAGTAAGGAGTTTCTTGGGATATGCAGGCTATTACAAAAGATTCATTGAAAATTTTAGTAAAATATCTCTGCCGCAATTTAAGTTACTTGAAAAAGACATTGAATTTCGAGGGAATACTGATTGTCAAAATGCATTTCAAAAATTGAAAGAAAAATTGTCAATATCTCCCATTCTTTGTGGACCGAACTGGTCATTTCCATCCCATATATCTATTGATGCATTTGATATAGCAATAGGAGAATCACTTGGACAAAAATAAAATCAATTTAATTATGCCATATACTTCATAAGTAAAAATCCAACACCGATAGAATTAAACTATGCAGTCATAGAAAAATAAATGCTAGCTGTAGTGCATGCAGTTAACAAATTTAGGCATTATATAACAAACTATCAAGTATTTATTCATACAAATCATTCAGCCATTAAATACTTAATGAACAAAGCAATTACCAATGGTAGAATCACTAGATGGTTGTTATTGATACAAGAATTTAATATCACTGTTCTAGATCGACCAGGCAAAGATAATCAGGTGGCAAATTTTCTATCAAGACTTCATTCACATGGAGATGAAATCCCTGTTTTAGAAAATTTTTGAGATGAACATTTATTTTGTATAACAACTAAAACCCCATGGTTTGCAGACATAACCAACTATTTATCATCTGGAACATTACCATCCCATTTCACCAATAAACAAAAATAATAATAATTAGAGAAAGTGTTAAATATACCTAGGTCAATGGTGACCTATTTTATACTAGTTCTGATCTATTGATAAGAAAATGTGTTAGTGAAGACAAAATTATTGATATTTTGAAAGCATGTCATGACGAGCCATGTGGTGGCCATTTTGCAGATAAGCAGACAACATACAAAGTACTCAAACTTGGTTACTACTGGCCAGCCATCTTCAAGGACTCACAAGCCTATGTTAAAATATGTGATAGCTGCCAAAGAACATGAAGACCTACAATATCAAATGAAATTCCATTAAAACCATAGGTACTTATGGAGCCATTTGAACAATGGTCTCTTGACTTTGTGGGACCAATTAAACCACCTTCAAATGGAAAGAAGTACATTCTTGTGTGTATAGATTATGTTACAAAGTGGGCAGAAGCAAAGACAGTTGCAAGGGAAATAGAAGATACATTGGTTTCATTCATTTTTGAGGAAATCTTTGTCAGACTTGGAGTTCCAAGACAGATTGTTACAGATCACGGAACATAGTTCACATCCAATCTTGTCTGGGATCTTATGGAAAAGTATAACATTAAACACAAAAAGTCTACTTCGTATCATCCTCAAGAAAATGGACAAGTAGAGTCCACTAACAAAGTTCTAGAAAATATCATGACAAAAACAGTACAAATGAACAAGAAAGATTGGTTAGAAAAGTTAAAGGATGCACTATGGGCATACAAAATTACATGGAAGAATACAACTGGATTTAGTCCATATGAGTTAGTATATGGTAAGGAATTTTTGTTACCCATTGAATTTCAAATTCAAACATTTAAAATTGCAGTAAAATTGGGATTGGATTTGACAAAAGCACAACAACAGAGAGTCATGCAATTAAGTGAGAGACAGGAAGCAGTAGAGCACACATCACTAATACAACAACAAAGAATTAAATGGAATGACATATTTATTAAAAGTAAAACTTTTCATAAGGGAAACTGGGCACTACTCTTTCAACCCAAGTTCAAAGATTTCAAAGCAAAGTTTACAACTCATTTGCTTGGGCCATATGAGATAGAAGAAATTTTTGACAATGTAGCAGTAAGAATAAAAAAAATTGATGAAACAACAATTTCATTTATACTCAATGGACATAGGCTTAAGGTCTATAACAAGCCTACCAATAAATAAGAATTTTTGAAAAGAGTCTCAAGAGACAACAATATGGAAATAATGGAACAACATAGTGATATGCCTTCCTTGCTTGCAGAAGAATAAAAAATAAAAAATAAATAAAAAATAATAAAAGAGTTTGGTTGTGAAAATCTAAGAAACTGGCACAATACAAACTTAAATTCATATTGGAAAACAAACTAGTTTGGCCAATATGAATTCCCCATTTTCTTTAGTTTATTTTGTAGAAATCATCCTCCAACATTCCAAGATTTGAGGACAAGTCTTAAAATAAGCAAGGGGGAAGATTCGTAATAAAACTATGAAAATAGTTTTGAGTAGCTGCATTGCAGAAGGGATAATTCAAAATAAAATTGTAGAAGGGACTTGAAACAACATTCAAAATAACATTGCAGAAGGGACCTAGACAATCAATACTCAATAAAAGGGACTTTAGTCAATATCATATGCGGAAAAAAATAAGCAAATACTAGTGTTTACATTCCATCAGAAAATATATTTGAAGAACCATCATCAAGAATCAAAGACGAACCAACAAAGAACATTGGTGTTAACACAGAGATTGAAGGCCAAGATTTCCTCATGCCAAATTGACTTAGGGCCCAAAAAACTCTAAGAATACCACAGAGAAACAAGGAATACAAGTCATTAACTAAGAGCTAATTATGAGTTTTCTTCCGGATCAGGTAATCGAACTTAAGTTTCGAATTTCCTCATGTATGGTTATATATATGAAAAATAGAGTCTTATTTTGTATACACAATGAAAATTTTCCTACACACAGTGAGCAAAATTTTTGTATATATATATATATATGCAGTGAAATTTTCAAATGAGATTTTCGATACATAGTGAAATTTTTGAGAGGAGATTTTCTTAACAAAGCATTGAAAATAGAGATTGGAGCATAGAGTTTAAAAGAAGTGAGACATTGCTATGATATTTTTAACATCTCTTTACATAGTGAGCCATTTTTAAAAGAATAGTGGACTTCTTTTAACAACAGAACAGGGAATTGAGAAACATTCAAGTAAGGGAGTCAAATTTTTTTTTAAGGAACTACGGAGATCAGGTAAGCCTAATTTCTATGATCCATAAACCAAAATTGCATGAATAAGGAATCCGAGATATATTTATATATGTAATTTTGTTTATAATGAAGATGTTAATAGTCCAAGGGTACATTAATTAGTACACAAAGAACATGGCCACCAGATTATAGCCAAGTGAATCCAAAGTAGAGAATTGGGGAAAAGAGACCATAGAAAAATTATATCAAGCAAGATTGATAGGATTCCTTTAGAAGTTCAAAGGGTATAATGATAGGATAACAAAAGATTTCATAAACAATTATAGTCAAGGTCAAACAACAGCGTGTTAGAAAATTATATATTACAGAGCAATGGAACACATAAAATACATTGAAGAAATATAAACATAGAAAACACATAAAACAAGGGAGACACAAATATATGTGGTTCACCCAATTTGGGCTACGTCTAAGGAGAAACAGTCAGTCCTCCTTTTATATTATCTAGCAAACTGAAGAGATACAACCTACGGCAGATCTGCTGTATTTCCCTCTTCGTTCTCACACAATCTCCTCTCTCTTTCTCACTCAAAATACAGATCTACATAGATCCAATACAATTCCCTCATATGTAGCGAGGGGTTTCCTTCTAGAGGAAAAAAACCCTAAATTAAACATAACTTCTACCGCCAAATCTCTGCCTAATGAACGACCCAGATTGACTACGAAATTACAACATTTTACAAGGCAATTTTACTTTTTAGCTTCGAGGGCACTGTTCTCGATCCCTCGTCGGGGGGGCTCCAAATAATCATCGTCACCCCCCCATGGACCCCCCTGGAGGCATACATTTTACAGGCAACATTGCCGCCACATTACAAATTGGGTCCAATAACAATGTAAACTTTGAAATGGGAATTGTAAACTCAAAACGGGAACTCTAGCCAAAAAACCCCTTAAAAACATCAAAAACAATGCTAAAAACGAAAAGTGTTGATGCAGGAATAACAACTTTTTTTTTTCTAGGGTAAATTTTGAACATGTTTTAAAAATGGCGGTGAAAACAAATTTTTTGTGCAAAAATTGTCCAAAAAACACCCTCGAAACAAAAAGTGTTAACGTTGGGATAACACTTTTTTTTTTCCTTTTTTTTTCAAGGGTAATATTTCAACATTTCGAAATAATAATGTAAAATATTTTATCATGACCCTGAAAAAAATTAAAATTTCAAACAAATAATGAAGACATAAAATAAAAAAAAAAAAAAAAAAAAATTAAAACAATGAAAAAACACAAAACAAAAAAAGTTTAAAAATTAAGAAAACATAAATTAAAGCATATACTAAAAACAGAACATTAAAAAAAAAAAAAAAAAAAAAAAAAAAATCAATCATAAAAATGTAAAAAAAAAAAACTAAATTAAAAAACTTAAAAATTATAAACAAATAAATAGTACAAAAAACATATTTAAAAAAATGGAAAAGAAAAAAAAGAAAAAATCTTGTAAACAATAAAAAAAATTGTCAAAAGAAAAGAAAAAAAATATATATATATATATATATATATATATATGGAAAAGAAAAAAAAATTAAAAAGAAACTGAATTTAATAAAAAATTAGAAAATTAACAAAAAAAAATAAAATTAAAAACTACTAAAATTAAGATTAAAATGTTAATTACTTAAATATATATATATATATATATATATATATATATAAAAGACAAAAAAAATAAAAAAAAATGTTAAAAAAAATTATCTCATAAACCTTAAAAGAATTAGGAAAAAACAAATGAAATAATATATATATATATATATATAGAGAGAGAGAGAGAGAGAGAGAGAGAGAGAGCATTAAAAAAGCTAGGAAAAAAAAACAAACTAGAGTTAAAAAAAAAAGAAGAAAAAGAAGAAGAAAATTAACAAAAATAAAAATAAAAAACTAGTAAAATTAACATTAAAGACATTTAAAAAAAACAAAAATAAACTGAAATTAAAAAAAAAAAAACCAAAAAAATATAAAAGTTGTAAATATATGTCTTTAAAAAAAAAAAAAACAAAAAAATTTAAAAACATGTGTTCAAAATTAAAAATTAAATTTTTAAAGAATCATGTATTTTTTTATTTGAAAAATAAAAAACAAAATTGATTAAACACAAAAAAAAATTAAAATTAAAAAAAAATTAAAATTTTTTAAACTTATCTTTTTTATTTAAAACACAAAAAAAAAAAAAAAAAAAACTTAATTTTTTTTTTTTTATACAGATTGTTTTTTTTTTTTAGAAAAATATATTCTAAAATTTTTTAAAATAATTGTTAAACAAGTTTTTTTTTTATTATTTCAAAAAAAATAATTATTAAAAAATGTTAATTTTTTTTAAACAAGGTTTGTTTTTTTTTTTTTTTTTTTTTTAATAACAAAAAATTTCAAAGTTTTTTAATTAAAAAAAAAATTATATAAAAAAAAAAAGAATTGGGCCGTCCCGGCCGCCCACGGTGGCACGGCCCCGGACAGAGGCCTGCGTGCAGGACCTCCGCCCGGTGCTGCGCCACTGCGGGCAGCCCGGAGGGTGGAGGGGCGATTTCGGGAATCGCCCCTCCGCCCTTTGGGCCCCCTGCGGTGGCGCGGCCCCGAGTGGAGGCCTGCGTGCAGGGAATCGCCCCTCCGCCGTCCAAGCTGCCTGCAGTGGCATGGCCCCGGGCAGAGGCCTGCACGCAGGCCCTCCGTCTAGGGCCACACCACCGCGGGCGGCTCGGAGGGCAGAGGGGAGATTCCTGGAATCACCCCTCCACCCTCCGGGCCGCCCGCGGTGGTGTGGTGTCGGGCGGAGGTCCTGCACGCAGGCCTCCGCTCGGGGTCGCGTCACCGTGGGCGGCCGGGAGGGCCCAATTCTTTTTTTTTTTAATAATTTTTTTTTTAAATAAAAAAACTATAAAATTTTTTGTTATAAATAAAAAAAAAAACCTTGTTTAAAAAAAAATTAACATTTTTTAATAATTATTTTTTTGAAACAATAAAAAAAAACTTTTCTTAACAATTATTTTAAAATTTTTTAAGATATATTTTTCTAAATAAAAAAAAAGAATCTATATAAAAAAAATTTTAATTTTTAATTTTTTTTTTTTGTGTGTTTTAAATAAAAAAGGTATGTTTAAAATTTTTTAATTTTTTTTTTTAAATTTTAATTTTTTTTGTGTTTAATCAATTTTATTTTTTATTTTTCAAATAGAAAATACATGATTCTTTAAAAATTTAATTTTTAATTTTAAATACATGTTTTTTAATTTTCTTGTTTTTGTTTTTTGTTTTTTAAAAAGACATATTTTTAAAATTTTTATATATATATATATATATTTTTTTTTTTTTTTAATTTCAGTTTATTTTTGTTTTTTTATTTATTTTTTAAATGTTTTTAATGTTAATTTTACTAGTTTTTTATTTTTATTTTTGTTAATTTTCTATTTTTTGTAATCTAGTTTGTTTTCATTAATTAATTAATTTTTTTCTTGTTTTTGTTATTTTTTTTTAAATTTTTCTATTTTGACTTAATTTTATATATATTTTTTTTTAAATTATGTTTTTTTTTTTTTTTTCCAAATTCTTTTATGGTCTATGAGATAATTTATTTTTATTAACATTTTTTTTGTCTTTTATATATATATATATATATATATATATATATATATATATATATATATATGAATTTCTTGAAGTAATCAACATTTAAAAAAATAAAAATAAAACAACTTAAAAATTCGTTAAGTAATCATAATTTAAAAAAAAAAATGGACATAATACATTTTAAAGTGTGAAAAATAAGTCCTCTAAAAAAAAGAAGTATGTTGTATAACACATTGGACCAACACGTTTCAAAATCAGCATAAAAATCACTAACATTTAAAAACAAATATTTATATTTGATACATAAGAATATTTAAATTGTCAAAAATATGCTCCAAAAAATAAGTATTGTATTCTGCATTACCATTTTTCAAAATCGAGTCACGTTTTTACTACCTCTATGAAACCGGTAATCGTATTGGTTATTTAAAGTGCCAAAAACTATGTTAAAAAAAAATATGTGTGTTCTGCATCGCCCCTTTTCAAAATTGGATCAATTTTTTGCTATCCCTACGAAATGGGTAACAGTATCAGTTCCCGTTTCAAAGTTTACATTGTTCAATGTGGCGATACCTCAAAATAAAGAAGATAATCAGGATCCAGACCTAACATAGTGGGTAACCTATCTATTCCACTAAGCCCAGAATTCATTTCCGAAGTTCTAGATCTTCCATTAGAGGTGAATAATACCACAAAGGCTTGAATTTTAAAGACAAAGGGTGGACTTTTTTTTGGAAAAACATAGAAAATGATCATTTGATAGGGAAAAAGGCATTCCAAGGGATTGGTTGAATGAACCTTGGGTAGAGTTGGTGTTAACCATTCAGAGGTACATTACATGTGATAACAGGTTCAGTGTAGTCTACCTCTACCATATTAGACTACTTCAACATATCAAGGGAGAATTAAAAATTAATCTACCCTACTTCTTCTCTAAAAACATGATAAAAATGATAGAGAGTGTGAAGAGTAAAACTGAAGCCAAGGAAACACACATCTACCATCAGGGGCTTATTAGAATACTTGTAGAACATTAGATGAAAAGTAAAGGTTCGACATGGAAGGAATTTTTAGCCCAACATCAGATTGAAGAACAAAAAGTAGAGGAGAAATTTGAGCCAATACATAAGACGAGAAGCATAATGAATTCTCCTTTGAACATGAGGACTAGGTCCAAGAAACAACAAGACAGTATCATGATTGAGAAGGAAAAATATTTTCTATCTATTCCTAGGAAGCCTAGGAGGAAAATCCAAGAATAAACGAGTAGTAAGGAAAAGGATCCTGAAGTGCAAATTGTTGAACCTCCTCCTACTTCAAAAGAAATTGATGAAATATTTGAGAGAATTCAAAAGGGAGTCTATGAGGAGACTTAGGAGAGGGATTTATACTTTGACAATGTTAAGGTAGGAGACACTTCATCACACTCATTTGCTAAAGATACAAAAGAAGAGGAAAGAGAGCTGCACCTCAAGAAAATCAAAGAGTTAACAGAGGAGTTGGTTGAAAGAAAAATTCTAGAAAGACATTTGAAAAAGGAAAACAAGATGTATGGGAAAAACAACAAAAATAAAATCAAAGAGAATAAATATTTTACCGAGAAGGTTAACAAACTTGAAACTAAAAAATCCCTCATAGCTAAACAGGGTTACAGATGGCCGAACGAGAAAAACAGATGGCAATATAAGTGTGAAAGGCAGGAAGTCAAGGCCACCATCTACGAGGAAGGGAAGTATGAAGGCATTGATTATCTTCTACATACTGCATGAATAGAGGTTTCAGGATTAGGGTCAGCAGAGACATTAACACTCAGAAGGTCAAAAAGGAGAACGCAAACATGAGAACATGCTTGCAAATCAACAAGGGGGAGATGTTGGCCCTCATTTTCCATCAATTTTTTCTTATTAATATACACCTAATTTCCATCATCCTCAACCATATACCATCCATATACAAATTATTTTTACCAATTTATACATATTCAGGTATATAAATTATGTTTTTCAATTTTTAGATATTTTTGCAAAAAATGGGTTTTAAGTGTATTTTTGGACAAAGCTGAAAAATCTTGTAATGGCTCCATTAAAGTCATACTTGCAGGACACCTGGGTACGAGATGATCATATATATGGAAATATTAAAACCAAGGATGGACGTGTACCTATTGGTTTGATCAAACCGAGCTAAAACATGCTCGGTCAACACTAGTCAAACATGACTTGTCTTTCAGGAAATCTCTAGGAAATAGGTCAAATTTAGTATTTTTTGGGATTTTCCAAAATTTGTGTAACCGAATGGATGGATTCAAACAAGATAGATGTGATTAGGATAGATATGGTTGTTAGAGACATTTTAGTCAATTTTGTTTATTATTTCTCTATTTAAGCCAAGACCATTGAAGGCTTGTACATGATAGAATTTGTATAATTTAATATTGAGACTCTTTGAAGACTGAAAGTTAATTGAAGAACCTGTTTCATTTTCATTTGTTTTTCATGCTTGGTGATTGATTGAAGTTGTTGTAGCTAAGGTTTCTTCAAGTGTGCAAGGCAAGGGTGGAGGCCCCCCACACCAAGCTAAGTGCACTTCTTGGTTAATTTAGCATAAATTTCCATAAACTAGTTTTTGCTTCAGATGTATCTAGATGTGTAAATATTTATTATGATTTTTTGGATTTATTATTATGTGGCTAGCCAAGGTAAGAAACCGATAGAAACTGCTAGATGTCCTTCAAGAGAAGGGAAAAGGAACATTGAAGAGGAACAGGATTTAACCAAAACAAGGGAGGACAATAGAACAAAAGAAAATGAGGAAGAAGACAAGAAACAAGAAGCAGAAAACAAAACGCAAAAGGGGCCATGTAAACCCAAGGCTGAGGTCACACCCAGAGTAGTTTTAAATGATCCTGCTCTGCAGGTGCACAGGGACCACATGCGGATCTATGCTATCATTTGTAAATTCATGGGATTATGGCCCACAGAAAAGGCACCACAAGTGTGAATTAAATACCACTAGAAACCAAAAGGAGGCATAGACCTACATCTTGGGTCAAAGGGTTTCTTCATTATGGTCTTTACAAATATTGAGGACAAAGACAGGGTGTTTAAATGAGGGCCTTACTTCTATGCAGCCGCAGGCCTCTACATGCTGATTTGGATGATGAATTTTGTCCCGGAGCATGAGACTTTCACTTCAGTCCCGGTCTGGTAAGACTCTATTCCCTACCTCTTGATTACTGGCAAACTGAATCGTTATCTTCCATAGGAAACAAATTAGGGCTTTTTTTCAAAGCATCTGAGGCCACCAGAAGGGGAAAATATACTTCCTTCGCACGAATATGTGTGGAGATGGATCTCTCTGGAGCTCTACCAGATGAGGTCATCTTGGAAATTTTTGATGAAGAATGGGTGTAAACAATAGATTATGAACATATTCCTTTCAGATGTCGCAGGTGCCATGAGCATGGGCACTTATTTAGAGACTGCCCTCTTAGTAAAATAGAGAACAAAAGTAAAGCTACCATAGTGAAAGACATTGAAAACTTTCACAAAGTGGGATATAGAGGAAAAGGGGGCAAAAGGGGGCCAAAGAAACATCAAACAGAAGGGCAACAGGCCAGCCTGAATAGGTTCCAAGCACTAGAAGAAGAGGAAGAGATAACAAAGGTAGATCAGGTAATGGAAGGCAACCTAGGGGAGAAGGAGAAAGAAGAAAATAGTGGGCAAACACAATATATTAATAAACCGAAAGAGATTATGCTGAGCGATGGAGAACTAGAAATGGACCAAGAAATGACCCAAAGTGAGATGGAAATGGAGGATCATGAACTGCAGGATAGTCTTGATAGAGAACACCTAGATCTGGAAGGGTTCTTGAAACAGGGGATCATGGGAGGGGTAGACTCACTATCTCAAGAAGAGTTCAACAAAGTACAACAACTGTTTCTATGGAAAACTCAGGCTAAAGGGATAGAAAGGAAAAGAAAAAATGAAAGGCAGGGCAACAAAGGTGTGAAAACTATGAAAACCACACCAGGATTAGCTCCTAGAAATCCAGGAAAGAAAAGAGGCAGAAAAAAATAGAATGAGTTATTGATGGAATGTGGAAAGCTAATGATAGATTCAGGTAAGATGAAAGACCTAACCAGCTACTCCTTTACAAATCTTTCATAATGAATTTCACATCTTGGAATATCATAGGTCTAGGTAGTAAAAGAAAACAAAGAATACTTAGCAATAGAATGAAACAAGAAGCTCTGGATATGATCTTTATCCAGGAAACTAAATGTTACATTCAAAAAATAAAAGAAATACACAGCAAATGGCTCAATAAATATGAGTTTATAGAAATCAAAGCAGATAAAATAGCAAGAGGCATACTCACTCTTTGGAACCCCCAAAAGATTGGCATAATAGATGCTGAGGCATCTAGGAATTATTTATCAGTGGTTATTCAACCTGTGGGAGATAGGGAGACTTATCTAGTTACAAATGTTTATGGCCCCCAAAGACCGGATGATAAACTCAGGTTTCTAGATTCTCTTGTGGAACTAAGAGATAGACATGCAGGAGTACCATGGATCATGGGTGGGGACTTCAACATGATCAAATAACTTTTTGAGGAAAAAGGGGGAACCAGGTCTTTAAACAAAGACTCTATAGAATTTCAAACTTCTATAGACAATATGAAGCTAGTCGACACTGATATGAGTAATGGCCTCTTTACATGGAACAATAAGAGAGGAGGAGAGTCTCAAGTAGCCTTAAAGTTAGATAGATTCATAATCTCAGAGGGCCTTATGTTTACCGACAAGGAAATAATAGTGAGAATTCTCCCCTTTGGAGGCTCGGACCATTGGCCTGTACAACTTGAGGTTCAGGGCATTGGCACCCCGAAGAATAGACCTTTTAGATTTGAGAACATCTGGTTCACCCACCCAGATTTTATCAGCAACATTGCAAAATGGTGGACAGAATATCTGCATATTCAGGGTACAAGAATGTTTCTGCTACACAAAAGACTAAAACACATCAAGCTCAGACTCAAAGATTGGAATAAGAATGAATTTGGCAATATTTTTGAAGCGAAAGAAGCTATTGAAGACAAAATGCAGGAACTCAATCAAGTCCTTATCACGGATGGCTTTGATAGGGTCAGAAATGATCAAGTCACCAAACATCATCAAGACTGGGAGAACTTATGTAAACAAGAGGAAATATTTTGGAGACAAAAATCTAGAGTTCAATGGCTAAAAGAAGGGGAGTGAAACACTAGATTTTTCCACAAATCCACCATGGTGAACAGATATCATAATAGGATATCTTCGATCAAGGACGTCGAAAGTCATCTACTCAATACCCATGAAGATATAGAAACTATGTTAGTTCAACATTTTCAAGGTATAGCAGAGGAGACCATTTTAGACAGAGCTCATTTTATCAGGGACTTAACAAGGCATATACCTAGGCTAGTAACAAGAGAGGATAATTTCAATCTCAATATGTCAGCGACTGAAGAGGAGGTTAGTGAGGTCATTAAAGAAATGTAGAATGGTAAAGCACCAGGCCCTGATGGTTTCAATGTGGATTTCTTTAAAGCTTGCTGGAACATTGTTAAACAAGATATTCTGAATGTAGTGGAGGACTCCAGGATGAATAGAACCATCTTGAAGGTGCTCAATACTTCCTTCATCTCCTTGATCCCCAAACAGGACAATGTTCAGACTCCAGATAGGTTTAGACCCATAGCTTTGTGCAATGTGGTGTATAAAATAATATCCAAAGTTATTGCCAATAGACTCAAACCCCTTCTTCCTACTCTAGTTTCTGTGGAGCAATCAGGTTATGTGGAGGGTAGACAAATTCTCAATAACATCATTCAAGCACGTGAGGTGGTGCATTCATTGTTAAAAAATAGGAAGGCGGGAATGATTATGCAATTGGACCTAGCCAAATCTTATGATAAGTTTAATTGGACCTATATCAGGAAGGTCCTTCTAGCATTTGGATTTGACCATAACTAGGTAAGATGGGTTATGGCCCTAGTAACTTCTTTTAGCTTTTCAATTCTGGTTAATGGTTCTCCTTCCAAGACTTTTACTCCTTCAAGAGGCCTCAAGTAGGGAGATCCGCTCTCTCCCTTTCTCTTTATCCTCATGATGGAAGGACTTGGTCGGTCTATCAAGCATGCGAAAGAAGTTGGTAACATCAAGGGTCTCCAATTCTCTCAGATTGGACAGGATTTGATGCATCAACAATTTGTTGATGACACTATGTTGCAAGGTATCCCCATGGTCAAAGAAGCACTAGCTTATAAACAAATCCTGTGTGACTTTTCCATGGCTACAAGTATGGAGGTAAATCTCTCCAAATCTAAGATTTTTTTCTTTAATACTAATATCACTATCTAGAGGAATATCTCTAGAATTCTAGGCTTTCAAAGGGATGTCCTTCCTTCCAAATACTTGGGAGTTCCTCTAACTGATAAACCTTTGCACAAGAGCATTTGGGAGCCGGTGATTAATAAGATGCAGGATAAAACCCGGAAATGGACTATTAGATCTTTAAACTTGGTAGGCCGGTTGGTGCTTACAAAAGTTGTACTTCAATCAATCCCCGTCTTCATGCTTTCAGCCGTTCCAGCTCGAACCATTCGAAGAGACTTTCTTTGGGTTAAGGGGGAGGAGAGAAAGAAATGGGCCTTGGTAGCTTGGGATAAGATTTGCAAACCTAAAAAACATGGAGGTCTTGGATTGGATGATCTAAAAGTACTAAGCAAAGTCTTAGGGGAAAAATTATGGTGGCATTGGGTAAAATATCCAAAGGCTCAGTGGGCTAGTATTTGGAAAGAAAAATACGCCAGCACTTGGCAAGATAATGATCACATAAGGATGAATAACATCATAAAAGGCTCCTACATCTAGAATAATGCTTGGGAAATAGAGGCTTAGTGCAAAAAAATAGCTTCTGGGAAATCAGAGAGGGAGATCTTGCTTTGTTTTGGGAGGATAAATGGCAACAAGAACTTACACTATTAAGAGAGGACTTTTTGGACCTCAAGAAAGAAACTGATACCAAAGGGTTACTTAGGGTAAAATATTTTTGGGATCAAACCAATAGTAAAGGAAAATGGAGAACCTGGAAGAATATAGAATACAGGGAGGATAGTCCCTTGAAAGCAAAAGCTGATGCACTTCTGACGATGTTGGACCAAAGGAAAATTCTAGTTTAAGAGGGGCATGACCAACTTTGATGGGGCAACAATAATGAAGGTACCTTCAATCTTAAGGGGGCAAAGTGCGTAATCCTAGAGATAGATTCCAATGTACGGGACAAGGTTTGGCAGAACCTATGGAGGCATCAAGGATGGATGAAAATCAAACTCTTCATGTGGCTGGTACATCATAAGAAAATTCTAACTTGGGAGAATATTCGGAAGAGGGGTGTTCTGGGACCTTCTAGATGCCAGCTCTGTGAAGCCCAAGAAGAAACAATGGAGCACCTTCTCAATAATTGCATTTTCACCTCCAAGTTGTGGGATACTTTTGCCACAATTTTGCAACAGACAAACAGGGACAAAGGAAGCATTATCAATACCCTAAATAATTGGAGACGAAACTTCTCTGATTATGAATTTCTTTGCTCAGCTTGGGCTTTAACTCCAAGCATCATAATATGAAATGTCTGGAAAGAAAGGAATAACAAAATCTTCAAAAATGAAAAAAGTTCCTCCCAACGCTTTATTGAGCAGATCTTAAGGCAACTTAGGGAGATGGTAGGTACTTTAGTGCGAACTTCCCCAAAGAATCCACCTTCAGAAGCTAAAATCTAGATACTTCTTCAGTTGGGTATGCAGAGGCTTATACCACAGGGCATGGACAGGAAGGTGATGAAACTGGACAATAAGCCAGATTACTGGCATCCTCCCCCTCAGGTTTTTTTAAAATGCAACATTGATAGGACCTCAAAAGGCAACCGGGGTATTGCTGGTTTTGGAGGGGTGTTAAGGGATGAAAATAGTTGCATCCTTTTTATTTTCCATTTCCACTTAGGAAGAGCTACAAACAATATGGCAGAATTAATGGCACTTGAGCAATGTTTAGAATTCCTGAAGTAGGATAATCTCTAGAATATAATAATTGAAGTTGATTCTGAGTTAATCATTAACTCAGTCAAGAGTATCTGCTGTGGCACAGAGCCGGAAAAAGTCTCAAGACACTAGAGGCTGCTTCAGGTCTTTCAAAGGATCCATTTTCACCTTTTATGCTTATAAACCATGAGTTTTACTCATGTGTGAAGGACGACAAATAAATTGGTAGACATTCTAGCTAATCAAGGGGTGCTCTGTACCAAAAGCAGGGTCAAGTTGAGTTGGAAAGAGATGTCTCAGAATAGATTGAGGGAGCATTGTCTCGATCAGGCAGATGAGGAAAGAACGTTATTTCAAAATAGAGCCATAGAGATGGGGTCTAGTTGATTTGGATTCATTATGAAGTGTTATTTCAGAAGTGATGTCACTTGTGGGATGCAGGTCTCTGTCTGCCTCCTCAACCCAGGTAAGCGCAAACCCAAAAGTCTTAGGTGGAAGTTGCTCGATAAACGATGTTTCTCGAATGGATGGATGGACGGATGGATTTTCATCTTCCTTTGGTTCATGTGCCCGAGGAGATGGGATGGTGCGAGGGGCCAAAGTCTAGGCTTTCTCAGCAGATTCAAAACCCTGCATTACTTCCTGTGGTGTCAATACCACCCTTGGGGTGGTTTCTGGTTTATCACATGCCCTTCAAGCTAGGAGAGGTATTTTGGAGTTGACAGTGATTCCACTCACCACATAACACGTGGCCAAGGTTGGGGAGAGACTACCGCCCTCATCGCGCACCAATTCTTTGTGCTTTTGTCTCATGCGATATGATCCTCCGTCATTGGATTAGGTGAGGAGAATCAACGGTCAAGGCTAAGCATGCATGTTGGTGGGTCCATGTCGTTTATCGCGTGGTAATTCTCCGTGTTTTTAGTTCATGCGATATTATCCTCCCCCGTTGGATCAGGCAAGGAGAATCAACGGTCAGGGAAAAGCGTGCATGCTATTAGGTCTGGGTCTTTTATTGTGCATGTTGGTGGGTCCGGGTCTTTTGACCTTTTACGAATTGTTTATTTAAGATTTGAGTTACTACGAGTTTGTTGTTTGGGTCTTTAGGACCTAGTTGGTGGATTTGTATTTTGGTGAGGCTTTTACCTAGGGCTAAAAGGTTAGCCTGCAGTTGGTTGTATTTTATGTAATTTTACCCTTTGAACATTTTGAATAGAAGGCACGATTCTTGCATTAGCAAAAAAAAAGATTAAAAACATTTTAAAAAGCCCTAAAAAAGCAAAAATATGCTGAAATTAAAAAAAAAGAAGCCAAAAAACAATTAAAAATCTAAAAAATATACATATTTTCAAATTTAAAAAACAAAAGTAAAAAATATTTAAAATTAAAAAAAACCGATATATTTTTTATTAAAAAAAACATTTCAAATTTTATATTAAAAAATTTAAAATTTAAAATTTGGATTTAAATGATATAAAAATAAAAAAACATTTAAAATTAAAAAGAGCTAAATATATTTTCAATTTATTTTAAAATAACATTTAAAATATTTAAAAAAATTATATATTTTTACAAAGATATATAAAATAAAATTAAAAAAAAAACATTTAAAATTTATTTTTTTTAAAATACAATTAACATATTTAACAAATTTTTTATTTAAAAAGAAATAATTTTATTGGCTATTTGATTTTCGGAATCAGATAGCCACCCCCACGTGCGGTCAGGTGGTGGCTATCTGATTCTAACAATTGGATAACCACCGCCGTGGGCGGCCAAACAGTGGTTATCTGATTTTGAGAAATAGATAGCCACCGCCACGGGCAGCTGGACGGTGGCTATCCGATTTCGAGAATCGGATAGTCACCACCCAACCACCCGTAGGGGCGTGACCCTGGGTGGTGGAGCTGCATGTAGCTGCAACGCCCAGGGTTGCGCCCCCACGGGTGGTCGAGCAGTGGCTGTCTGACTCTCGGAATCGAATAGCCACCACCCGATCGTCCGTGGGGGTGGTTATCAATTTCTTAGAATCAGATAGCCACTGCCCAGTCGACCGTAGGGGCACGACCCTGGGTGGTGAAGCTACGTGTATATATGTTTTTTAAAGTTTTAATCATAAATATATGTTTTCTAAAGTTTTAAATGTTTTTTATTTTTTAAAAATCGAAAATATATATATATATATATATATATATATATATATATATATATATATATATATATATATATATATATATATATATATATATATATATATATATATATATATATATATATATCCAAAATATATATATTTTTCAAAATTATATATATATATATATATATAATATATATTTAATTTTTTTATCTCTCTCTTTCTTTTTTTTTTTTTTTTAATTTGAGTATATTTTCATTTTTTTTATGTTTTTAATCTTGATTATAATAGCTTCTGTTTTTTTTTTTTTTTAATCTAGTTTGTTTTAATTTATTTTCTTTTTTTTTGTTAATGGTTTTTTAAATTTTTCTATTTTTAGTTACTTAATTTTACAATTTTTTTTTTTTTTTTTCCATTTTTTTTTGTCTTATATATATATATATATATATATATATATATATATATATATTTTTCCCGTAGAAAAAATCGTAATTTTATTCATATTGATAAAATTACATTTTGTAGATGCTTGAAGCATATGCATATGGCTGTTCCTGTAATGACAGGCAGCAAACCGAAATAGAAACCTGTAATGATAGGCAGCAAACAGCAATTAGAAACAAAAAATAGCAAATCGTTGTTCCTGCAATGACAGGAATGCAAATAGAAATAACAAAAAATGTTGTGCAGCAGGCCTATATTTTCCTGCCTTTTTTCTTCTCTACTTTGCGCCAGACTCCAGTGTTGGGAGTGGGGACAATAATAGCAAGTTGGTTTTCCTCTGTGTACATGGGTTGTTCTTTATCAGAGTCCGATCCTTCGGAGCTATGTGCTCATTTGGCGCCGCTTATTTCCAGCTGTAATTCTTGCTGCCGTACCAAGCTATTTGGCTCCAAATTGGGCCCCTCGGTGCTCTCTTCCTGTGTTTTTTCCTATTTCCTTTGCACATCTGTGGGTTCTGTATTCAGTGCCTCCTCCTCCAGTGGTTCGGTATGCTGCCAACCTTTGGGTTTTTTCTGTTGTTTCTTGTTCCCTTTTGGCTCCTTACTAGCCAGTGGACATGCATATTGAAGGTGCCCTGTCTGCAAGCAGCCACAACATCTAAATGTCGTGTTCTCGTAGTCAAGTTGTTGCGTCCACAGTGAATTATTAAAATTCAATGTGATGTGATCTGGGAGTC
This sequence comes from Pinus tabuliformis, assembly GCA_031772625.1. NCBI lineage: Eukaryota > Viridiplantae > Streptophyta > Pinopsida > Pinales > Pinaceae > Pinus > Pinus tabuliformis. Next base: position 510,834,102 of record CM062807.1, read on the forward strand.
CTTGACTTAGATCCACCTCTACACATATTCTGGCATATGTGAAAATTCCCCGGATAGTTCTGTCTTCATCTGTTTTAAGATGTTTTCCTAAGGAGTTCCCAATGGCTGCTAAAGCTTTTCGGTGCCAAAAGTGCAGTGGGAGATTATGCAACCTTACCCAAACTGGCATCGTTGAAACTACCATGGTATTGGCATCAAAGTCCGGGAACCAGGGGGTGATAAAGAGGCCAGCACTGCCCCAAAACCAAGGCCCCTGATTAATGATATTGTCTCGTTCCAGTTCTGTGCTAAATCTGACTATGAAAAAACCTTTAGGGCATAGATATATTTCACATTTAGGTGACCATGATGTAAAAACCCATTGATGCAGTGCATCCGCTTTGGGCCAATAACCATTAAATCTGCATATGACAGCTTTGTGGATAAAATCTGTGTATAGATCTGTTACCTCCGGCAGCGATACAGTAAGCATAGGTGATTCTGGCTTCTGTTCCACAATGTAGGGGCCTGGAAGCTCTGATGTGGGTGTTGGTCTGTATTGCAATGGTTCCTTTCCTTTGACTGCATCGCGGAAGGAGCCTGTAGCTTTTGAGCTAGTTCCCTTGCACCCGCCTCGCAGTCTCAGATTGAGGATGATGGTTGAATCTTTAACAACTCCATAGTGCTGGAGTGTGTGTTGGTCCTGCATGCAGAGTCCTGAAAATAACAGATTTTGGTATGTTAACGGGGTTCCCAGCTTGATCTGGATCTCCTTTTTTAACTCCAAAACACTCATCCCTTCCCTGATCTGTACACAACAATGTCTGCCTTCTATCGATCTGATAAAGATTTGCTTCAGGTCTGACGGATCAACCTTTTCCAGGCCCCGTTTTATTAGATTGTTCACTAGATTTGGCAGATTGTTGGTGGATCTGGGGTTTATATGTCTTCCCGCTTCATAAAAGGGCTTTCCCCCTCCTGTCCGCAGTTTTTCCGGTGCAACCGTTGTGGTTCCCGGGTGTGCCTCTGCGGGCCCAGGCCATTCAATAGTATTATCATGAGATCTATTTGATTCATGCCCGGTTGCTCGCAATTTTCCCTTCTGTTGTTCATTCGCCTCAGTTATCAGAGCTGGGTCACCCCTCAATATTCCAATGGGAGGTAAGGGCGTGACATTCTGTTTGGCTCCTGTTCGCTTTACCATTTCCGGCCAGATCGCCCCATCCTTGCCTTTAAGCACAGTTAAATGCACAGGTTCAGGGTAGTAATGTATTTTTGCTTGCAGATCTGGTCGGTGGTGTGTTGCGCCGCCCTTGCTATGTCCTGTTACAATGAAAGCAAACGATACACAGCAAGAAGGACTCTGAAACAGGTAAAGAAAGCTCATCCCTGACCTGTGTGAGGATCGATCTGCCACCAGGGAACGATCAGTCGCAGGGGTTTTGTTATCTGGTCCGCTGCGGAGCCAGATCCTTGTCAGCGTCTGCGTTTCGGTGAATCCGACACATGGTTTGCTGCGGGGACTTCCTGCTGTCACAGCTTCTACGCAGATCTGCTGTGTGTCGGCGGCGATGAGGATTACAGAAACCCTAGCCATCTGTTCTCCTCCCCGATACCTCCCAAAAAAATTCTCATATCTCTCTCTCTCTCTCTATATATATATATATATATATATATATATATATATATATATATATATATCTATATATTATATTTTAAAAAAAGGGCCTGATGTAGAATCACCACTTTTTTAAATTAGCATGCAAATCACTAACATTCTAAAACGTAATGTACATACAAAAAGTTAAAGTGCCAAAAACTATGCTCTAAAAAAATTTGTGTGTTTTACATCGCCCATTTTCAAAATCAGGTCACTCTTTTGCTACCTCTATGAAACGGGTAATAATATCAGTTCCCGTTTCAAACTTTACATTGTTTAGAACTAAAGGGATTACTACTAGTACCTAATTTCACCATATTGTATCCTATATGATTATTGTGCAATGCAATGAATAAGGGAACATGAGGGTTTTTCTTACTACATATGCATACGCTCAGATGCAAATCTTGAATTATTCATTTGCTTTATATATATACAAACGTCCAACTCTCAACTAATAAACACAATTTTATATCATGAAAAATTTGCAATGCTAATAGTTATGTTAATTGGTTAATAAATATATTTAGATTAGTAAATATATTTGGTCAGTAATAAATGGTTAATTGGTTAGTAAATATATTTGGTTATTAATAAATTTTTTACTAAATATATTTCGATTTAGATTTGTATCTTCTCATAATTTGTTTTTCTTACTTCATACGCTCAGATTCAAATTTTCAAACATTCATTTGCTTTATATATATACATAAGTGCAACTCTAGACTAATAAACATAGTTTGTATCATGAAAAAATATTGATTCTAATAGTTATGTTAATTGGTTATTAAATATATTTAGATTAGTAAATATATTTGGTTAGTAATAAATGATTAATTAGTAAGTAAATATATTTCGTCAGCAATAAATTTTTTACTAAATATATTTAGATTTATATTTGTATTTTCTCATATTTTATTTTTCTTACTACATATGCTCAAGTTCAAATATTGAAACATTCATTTTCCTTATATATATACACACACACATATAAGTCCTACGCTCCACAAATAAACACAGTTTTATACTATGAAAACGTGGCAATGCTAATAGTTATGTTAATTGGTTAGTAAATATATTTAGATTAGCAAATATATTTGGTTAGTAATAAAATTTTTACTAAATATATTTAGATTTATATTTGTAGAAAATCTTGTAGATTCGCAAGTTCATGCAATGTACTAAAGCAAAAGAAAAGAATCTATTTCTACTTTCAACCAGTGGAACTGTTGGGACAGGGTCTCCTAGGTCAATTTTGTAATAGTTTTATTTTTATTTATGTAAAGTTTCGCATTTTGAGGAGCGAAGCATGAAGGTAATTAGAATTCAAAGGGGATTTAGGAAGGTCAAAGCCCCTTAGTATGTTAGAAGTTCAGATGTTTTGTGACCCGCTCATGGTTCACAAACCATGGTATTGTAATGAAAGAAGCCATATAAAGGAGTCATAGTGAGTCATATGGGGTAATAAATGAATAGACGATCTATGTATGGGAAAGTGACCAAAGTCAGAAGAGTATGTTTTTTGTACTTAGGCGAAGGGGAAGGATCCTGTAGTTATGTGCGTGGAGACCTTGGTAAGTATGCACCTGAGTGCACGGGCCCCGTAACTATGTGTGAAAGGAAGAAAGAGTCTGTAACAGATGGATTGAACTTAATAAAGACTATTTTGGAGCATTATCTGTGTATATGTGCCTTTATGCTGTGTGTGAAAGGAAGAAAGAGTCTATAACAGATGGATTGAACTTAATAAATACTATTTTGGAGCATTATCTATGTATCTGTGCCTTTATGTTTACTTCTGCATTGTTTGCGTATTTGCTCTGCTTTCTGCAATTATCTTAAGAAACACTTAAATGATGCAGGAAAGTAGTAGATTTGTTAGTTTACTTAATGATATGAACGTTTAAAGCTATAGTGATGTTGTCTTAGGGTGTCCTGACCTAGGTTCATCGTTAGTTGTGCTAACCAACAAAACCCTTCACTGTTGGCCCTTTCAGCAACAACCTGTGTAGTGTAGGATGCAGTCTCACTTGAAGCATTATTGAGGGATGAATGAACCAAGTTTCTACATCTAGATACTAGTGTGATGTCTTTCAGTACCCTAGATCTGCTTCCACATAGATCTATCCTTTCGATATTGCTAGAGCTACTAATTCGCCCCTAGTTTCCCTCAAATCTTAGTGGGATTAGTCAATTGCATTAATTAGGTCCTAACAGGACATGTTTGCTACTTTCGTGCACCTGAATAGGTCTTCTAGGGTTTCTGGGATCTAGATTTGTCCTCACGAAAACCTATCTTCCTTATCTGAAATTGACTCAGTTTAGATATAAAACTTTGTGTACATCATTCAATCATCTTATTAAGCATAAACATATTCAATTAAACCAATTCTCACTAATAAGATACATTAATTCACGGAAACAATATTCAGAGTGAGGTAAAAAAAAACAAATAAATCATAGATGCAAATATTTCCAACCCAAAATCAATTTTTATTAATCACAGTCAGTTCATTACAGACTTCAACTACCCAGCTCACTTAGCTACAGGTGTCCACACACTCAGTGGTGGACTCTTCTAAGCCTTCATACACTCAGTTGAGGAGCCTTTCCTTTGCTACTGACAAGAACAAACCTTCCTACCTATCCAACCCTTACAACATTATTCCTTTATTCATCTCTCTATATTTCTCTATCCAAAGTTAAACTTATCTACAACTCGACTATTTATAGCTTTTCTAATACAATACCATGGCCCCTGGCTCATGGGTGAGTATTCAAAACCGACCAAAATAAGGGGTTAAGACCCCTTTGAATCCTATCTATCTATGTGCTCTGCATCCACATTTTGTGGAGACTTTACATATTTTACAAAATTCTTTACAAAAATGACTAAATTACTTCAATTCTATGCCTGGGGACCCCATCCCAATAGGCCCCCAACACAAATCTCATGACTTGCCCTCGAGTCACTCAGTTGGTTGTTCCACTTTCTAGCGGAGTTTGTTAATTGACTTGGTTAATGCGTCAAGCTCTGCGGTGCTATGTTCTGCTACTTCTTGTACCTCGTGGACCAATTTCTCTATGGTTGGCCCCTCCACTGCAGGTTGTGTAGTCCTCTAGGTCTTCTGCATGGCCTTCAACCTCTCATGAATGTTCTGTGAAAGTTGGTTAGCTTCCTTTGGCCAAGTCTAAAGCCAATATATTAATAGGGGTTTCTTTTTCTATAACTCCTGGATTTGGACTAGAATCACCTTGCCCTCCTACATGCATGTGAAGCAGTAGACTAACGCTAATGTCTACATAGTCATACTGATTTCATCATATTGTTGCTATGCTTACCTGATCTTTGTTTTCAATTGTTTCATCTTAGGGTCCTCCTGCATTGTATCCCATAGTCCCATTACCTGATTGAATAGCTAGTCGCAACCTTTGACTGCGACATCTAATTGACCCATGGATTCTTTTATAGCTGCACCTCTTTGTTCCCGAACTTCTAGTGTTGTATTTGGTTGAAGCTTCAGCTGGAGTTCAATTATATTCATCTGGAACTAGAAATTGACTTTCCCAACCTCATCTTTGACATCGTGCACCACTGCTACTAATTTTCTGAATTTCATCTCAGCCTGTGCATCCTCTGGGATATGCAATTCTGGAACTGTTTGACAGGCTTGTTTGATTACTAATGCAATATTTTTTCTTTGCGCTTGCATTGCCTCTTTCTCCTTTAGTGCCTATGTCTTCTCCTTGTACATCTATGCATTATGACTTTGCACTCACTGAGGACCACAAAGCCGCACTGTTTCTGGATCTACAACTCATCTAAGACCCCTTGATGCAATGTGTGGAGGGTCCTGAGCGGTATCGTGGCCACATTGATTCCAAGATCCTTGATCTTTTCTAGCATTGCACGGTCTTCATAGCTATTTGCCTATAAGGATCCTTCTGGTAAAGGGATGACCCTTAGGTCCATGGTCCGCTCCATTTCTGGAACACTCATGGTCACTTGAGTCTGGCTTCCTTGCATCATGCTTGGTTGCCCAACGCTCATCTGGATCCTTCTGGCCTGGATCTGCATCTCGCACACATCCTTCTAGACACTTCCTAGTGTTTGCATATACTATTGTTAAAAGTGCGACCATATCTCTAACGTGGTATCTCGATTTTTTTCACTAATTTCATCTAAATCACCCTATGTCAGCACAAGAGGGTCCACCTACGATTGTTTATATAACTTCCACTTATTTCCTGGACCTGTTGCTGTTTCTTCGGTTCGCTTTTGGAATTTAAAGGGGGTGGACACCTCCTCGCCCCCATCACCTCCTTTATCAGAAAGCTCCTATTCATCAATGTGCTGCGAGGCTGGTTTGCTGCTTGCTTTGGTATCTGGCTTTTCCTTCTCATCCTGGTCTTTAAAAGTGTGCTCCTTCGTAGCTCGCTCATTCTCCGCAGTTGCCTTAGTAGCAACTTATTTTTTCTTCTGCTAGGTATCCTTCTACTGTACGACTCCCTGGTCTTATTCTTTCTTCTCTTTTGCAGTAGAGGTTTGTGCAGAGGAGCTCTCTCTTGCCTTGCTCGTCCCAACATCTAACTAGGTAGGCTCACTCCACTCTGCTGGCCACCCCCCCACAACTTCCTATACATCTGTGTCAAATACTAAGTAAGGTAACTTGTATCATACCTATTGAGGGTCCTTCCGCACGCGGATCCAAAAATTGTGAAAGTTTACTTTAAAGTCTGCAAAGGATCTTAGTTGCTCAAATAATGTGGGAAATAATCTTAGCCTCTAGCCTACACCTATTCATAGGTCCATTTCCATGATTACCCAAAAAACCTTGGATTATTTAATGCGCTCTGTGTCTTTCATCTGCCATAGTGAAGTGAACTTCGTTGCCTCTGGGAGGGTGTCATTCAATGGAAGGAACTGACTGTCCTTTAGCAGCCGCCATGCCACCAAAATAATTAACAATAAGAGCCAAGCATAGTGGAACAATTGTCTCTTCTCCCATGCCTCGCGACAATTTTCCAAAAATTATTTACAGAGATACCAGGCCTAGTTATACTAGACCCCGTTCACACACTGCACTGCTAACAAAATGAACGGTGCTGGCACTTCAACCCGCAACACTTCTGCATTATCGTTGTTGACTAATATTTGCATTGCAAACTGCACTGCCTGGTCTCTATGGAGTGGATAGAATGTCCACGCTTTCCCTTTACCACCCTGTACTCAGTCTTTATGTGGTTTGCAAGTTTGTTTTCTAGGGATTTTCCCACAAACTCCTTTTTCGAGTCTGCTCCCTTATATGGTAGCGTAGTAATCCAATGGATTAACATATCCATTATGGCGATAGGCTCACCTAACCATAAAAAACCATCATGCACTAATGTCAACAGTTGTCACACACACGCGGTAATGATCTTGGAGTGGTGATAGTGGGGTACAAATAACATGTGCAACAATCCCACCGGCTGAACTCTGCTGACCAATTTCATCGGTTCTAGCTTTGTGACCCATGTATCTTCATAGTATATGTGGGACATTTTTTGATTTTTCGCTAAATGTGGGAACTTCTCTTGGTCGACAGGTCCCAATATTCCATCTTTAATGCTAGTATGCACGCTAAGAAAGTACCCTCAAAAGGAACTTCAACAGGGAGTAGTGGTGTAGCAATTGAAAATTTGGTAGAATCGAGGTCTTTGGTCACCTTTTTCTACCCTCTTCTGAGGCACATATCCTGGAAGCATAGTGATGGGCTTAGCATCCTCGACATCTAACTCCTCAATCCCCTGGCATAGTTCTTCTTCGTTTAAATATAGAGGAACAAAAACCTTCTTTTGCTTGTCCATTTTTCCTTTCTACCACACCTCCTGTAGAATCTTCTTGGGTGAGTGGCACACTTGTTCCACAACCGACTTCTTTTTCTTTGACTTGGACGTCGACTACTTTGGCCTAGGTGACCTTGGCACCGTAGGCACTACAAGTGTAGCTTCTACGCCAACAGATTTTGGAGCTGGGGCCTTAGACACTACAGCTTCAGAACTCATATGCTCAGATATCCTCTCCATAAAAATTCGGTGCACTGTATCAGAATACTGAACTAGCCCTGGGTGCTTGATCAAAACCTCACAATCTTCTCGGTGTAGGCAAGAAATTAAAAAAAAAACAAAGTGTTTCTTTGCAGACCAACAAGAAATAATTATAACGATTTTTGGATTCAAATCCGACCATTCCCTCCATAACTTTTTCATAAATGCCCCTTTGGCAACATATTTTCAAATATTTTTGCCTTAATTGCTACCTAGCCACTCCTTCTAACCGGATTTTATCAGCCTAATAAGCTATAGTAACTCTAACAACTAGTTTGGGAATGGGTTGTGTGACACCCTCCTCCATGGTGCAGCATCTTAAGCTCAGCTTCATCTTGTGCACCCTCATCAATCTTTGCACAGCCTGCATGCTTCCATATCCTCCTGGTCAGGCAGTGTAGTTTATAGTCCCGCGCTCCCTTGCAACTGCCTCAAGCACTAAGACTATCTTGCTTTCATATAGTCATTATATAGGGGAAGGATCCCCTATGTACAACTTCAACCTACTTCCATTCACCCTTCCAGGAAGAGGTTCACCATTCAGCTTCGTGAATTGAACTGCGCCACCCTCTATAATTTCCTTGACAATATATGGTCCTAACTAATGCATCTGGAATTTACCCAAAAATTTGGTGAGCTTGCTATCGTATAACAACACAAGATCATTTATCTTGAAAATGTGAAACTTGATATGGTGATCATGCCATGCTTTTTCACATTCCTTCTGTACTTGTTGGTGGAATCCTGTCAGAAATGAGTCTTCCTCTAACTCCATTAGCTACACAAGCTGTTCCTCTAAGGCCTCACGATCCACCATATCTGTTAGAGCTGCTATGCGAAAATGAGGTAAAATGTACTCCATAGGCATCACCTGTTCAAACCCATAGACCAATCTGAATGACGTTTTCCATGTCATCTTCTTACAAGTTGTCCTATAGGCCCATAATAATGCAGTTATGTGCACATCCCAGTCATTGCACTACACGTTACATGCCTTTTTCAATGCATTCTCCAAAATTTTGTTAAAAGCTTCGACAGTCCCATTTTCGTGCTGGTGATATGGTGTGCTCTTCTGATGGTAAACCTAAAATTCATTTGTCAACGTGTTAATCGTTTCATTTAGAAAGTGTGTTCCCCTATCACTCATTAATACTTTCGGGCATCCAAATCGTGTTAAGATGCATTCAAATAAGAATTTGGCTATTTTAGTCCCTATACAATCCCTCACTGTATGTGCTTCTTCCCATCGGGTTAAATATTTTGTGGCAGTGATAATGTAGCGCACGCCCATTTTCTTTCCACTAGCTAAATTAGCATCAATCAACCGTTTCTCAAATAGCTGCAAAGATACTTGAAGATGTAGTGGTAGTTCGTCCCTCCACGACGGTCTGCTGGTCCTTTGACATGCATCACATGCCTTACAATATGCTTTAGAATTCTTATGCAATGTTAGCCACCATAATCCTGCGTGAAAAATCTTCTGCGTGGTTTCTTTCCCTGCATAATGGCCTCTCGCAGGTCCCCCATGAGATTCAGTCAAAATACTATCATGTTCAAGTTTTTGTACATATCTCTACAATATTTCATCTACCCCCATTTTGTACAAATGACCCACAATGACTGAAAATTTTGCTGCGTGGACTACTAGTTCTCTCTTCTGCTGAGTTGTATATCCTCCAGGCACCATCCTTGTAGTTAAGAATTCAATAATGTCAGAAAATGGTCATCTGCTACTCACACCATAAATAGTTGTGCGTCTAGAAACCCTTCCTCCAGATTACTGGATTCTTCTCTTGATTCAGTCCTCGACAGGTTGTCTGAACCAGTGTTCAACCGATTAGGCTTCACAATAACTTCAAAATCGTATTCCTAAAATAATAACAACCACCTGCAAATCTTCCCCTACAACACAGGCTTGTTGACTAGGTACTTTAAGGCAGAATGATTTGTATACTTCTTGAAATTTTCTCCCAACAGATAATGCCTGAATTTCTATAGTGCGTAGACCATGGCCAACCCCTCGTGCTCTCTCATTGAATAATTTTTTTTATCCTTTGATAACTTCCTACATGGGAAAACTATAGGATGGTCCAGTTCGCCTTTGCCTACTTATGTTAGCACTACACCTAGTGCAATGCAAGAAGCATCCACATGTACATGAAATTCTTTCTTCCAATTGGGAAATACCAGGATTGGTGCAGTCACCATCTTTTATTTTAACACATCTCAGCTGCACCAGCATTCTTCATTCCAACAGAATGTCGCATCCTTCTTCAGGAGTTTTTCCATGGGTGCGGTAATTTGAGCATAGGCTTTAATAAATTTTCTGTAGTATCTTGTGTGTCTCAGCGTCATGCATAGTTGCTTGACATTCCTTGGGGCTTCCAAGTTCACAATTACAATGATCTTTGTAGGGTCCACCATCAATCCTTGCTTACACACGACATTACCCATAAAGATTCCAAAAGGAACACAAAATATGCATTTTTTCAAGTTCATCACGATCTGAAATCTTTGACATGTATCCAACATGAGGCATAGACTTGCAACATGTCACTTCACCAACCCAAACATAGTCTATTCATCGAAATATAATTCTAGGAATTTATGAATAAATTCTTTGAATGTTGTGATCACTACCCAGGAAAATATAGCATATGCGTTCTTCAATCCAAATGGCATAATTGTGTACTAAAAGAAACCCCACTCTATTGCGAAGGTGGTTTTTCTTCTATCCTCTAGTGCGATCTTAACTTGATGATAATCAGAAAACCCGTCAGTAAAGGAATAGGCCTCCTGCCCTCCGACATTGTCTAACACTTCATCTATAAATGGCATTGGAAATGGATCATGGACACATGCATCATTCATATTCTGCAGATCGAAACAGATCCTTGTTTCACCATTTTGTTTCTTCTCTTGGACTACCATTGGGCTCACCCAATTGGACTCTTTGATAGGTTCTATAATTCCTACATCCAGCATTTTATCCAAATCTTGGTGAACCTTCTACTTATACTTAGGATTAAGGCGATAAGGTCTCTATTTAACAGGCTTCACATCAGGCTTCAATGTGATCCTCATAATGCCCAAATCACCAAGTATGCCCTTTAAATCTGAAAACTTAGTGGGGAAGAGATCCTCGTATTCATGAAGTAATTCAACAACTTTGTCTACTGTAGTTTCATCCCAATAGTCTCCAATCTTTGTGAACTTTGGTTGTTCTTCAGTGCCAATGTTTACTTTTCTTTTTTTCAAAAGTGCGGAGATGTTTTGGTCCTCTACTTGTGGTCCTTCTACTATGCGATGCCCTTCTGTCTCTGGAATATTGATATTCCTCGAGTCTTTTTCCTCCATTCCAATGCATGGTGTAGCTGGGTGCTCCAATCTGGTTGGGTCCATTCCATAGGTTCCTTTGGCATCCTAAAGATAAAAACTTTAATCTATTAAAGTGCTTCATCTATGCTTCCAAACCCGTCCTCGAGGTTGAAAGTCACTAATAAACCTTCAATAAATCCCATTCCACAATGCCATGGTGGAATCTATTTCGAGATACCAGTTCATGGGGATAGTGTCCAAGGTATGAAAAAATATATGTACCCATTATGGCTGCGGTTCCATCCCCCATGCCTTAGTCAATTTCGTGAGGTGATCACGCAGATCATCCTTTTCACTATACTTCTCAATCATTCTAGTATTATCATGCCCAAAGCATAACTTCATCATTCGCCTGTAACCCCTCCATCCAACAAATCTTTCTTTATTCGTACCCCACCATCGTGCAGGCGTAGTGTGCAATGCAAAATCCAATGCTTGAAAAGGGTGGTCTTCAAGGACTTCATGCTCAAATAAATCTAAAAACATATCTACGTTATTCAGACCATCATAATAAGGTAGCTTTCTTAACTCTGATGAAATAGAGCACAGCGACTTCATCATCATATTGCATTGCAACGTAGAAACTTCATGTAAGCGGTTTTTCCAATGGTCTAATTCCTCATCTGAGTCAGAAGTACATGAACTTTCCCGCTCTCATGCAATCTATCCATCTGCCATTGGATTGATCCGATCTTGATCTCACGTTGTTATCTTGTATATTTGATCTAGCTCATCGTCATTACATAATCGTGGATAGGTTCGGTATAACGCGCTATGTCCATAGGATCTAGTGATACTACGACCCTAAGCGACTTCTTTTCAAAGGTCATTTTCCTCTTCTTCAGATTAATGATCATCTTCATATCAATAGCCTAGTTGATTCCCAGGAGCGTGGGGTAGGGATTACTATCGTCGATAATTTCTATAACTTCAAAGTTCGCTAATGCACTCAAACCTTCAATCTCAACCATTATGATGAGCCTTGGTATTGTAAAAAGAAAGCTGCAACTCCCAAGGCTACCGACTTTAATTATCAACCCAGGGTTCGTACAAACCTAAGAGGTATCAGAAATATATGTGTAGCATACAATGTGTCCTTCCTTTTTTGTCATGATGTAATGGAGTGCATGTACTGAAATCAAATCTTAAACTAATTGCAGAAAATGAAATGTTCAAAATGGAGCCTTAACCTATTGCAAGAAAGAAAGTACAAGGAAAGAGACGGAAATAAAATGCTAGAACAACCATTTTCTAACTAACTGCTAAGAGTCATTGCTTCAAAAGAATACTAAGTTAACATGTATGCAATCCTACTATCCTAAGCATGTAGATTCAAACCATCAAACTTTCTACTGATGTGCATGTAATGAATAAAATAAATTTGTTTTTCTTTTTGTCTTTTTATGGAAAAACAAGTGTGAAAGCTAATCTATTTTGGTGATGTGGCAGGTGTCTTGGAGATGATGGTGGATGGTTAGAAGGATTTAGAGACCCTTAGGTTCCCTTGTGTGGCTTCTTGGAGGTTTTCCTTCAATTCGGCCTCAAAACAAGTCACTACAAGAAAAACTACAGGATGTACTAAAAATCTACAGGGTCCCTTGAAAACCTATAGGATACATCTGAGAGAAACATGACGGGTGTTGGAGGTGATGGAAGGCTTAAGGAAGGTTGTTGGTGGATGGAATGGAGTGATAAAATGCCTAGGATCACTCAGAACTCAAAACCAAAGTTGGGAGATGGATGGATTTGCTCAAAAAGCTGGGAGAAGTTTCCTTGTGAAATGATGAAATTGGTGAGGGTTTAATCACCAAGAAAATCAAAGCCAAATTGGATGGGACCACTTTTTTTATTAACTAGGATTTCGTATGTCCATATTCCAAGTGGAATCACTCAAAAGGACCTCTCTTAACCCATGCAAAAAAAATAAAAAAACATTACTAGTCAAAAATCTCGAAATTCGAGAACTAGTGAGCTAGTAAATATAAAAAATGCCTAACCAAATCAAGTAAAAATGAAATGGGGTAATTTTTTTTATGAACTAGAATGTTTTTTTGATCTAATGAAAGTTGAATCAGTTTGATTGAAGCTCGTTAGCATGCTTTAAAAAATATTAGAAATTTATTGTTCTTTGCTAAAAAGGAGGTCCAACAATCCAGATTTGGGAATAAGAAGACTAATCCAAGCAACTCAATGATTAATATGAACTTCCAAAGATTTTACAAGGACTAAATAATGCTTGTGATCCTGCAAAAGAACTTACATCAACCATTTAACTCAATCCTACAACAAGAAATCACTAATACTAAATGAAGAAATAGAAAGAAATAAAAACTAGATATGCATGTGAATAAAAAGTGAAAATAAGGAAAGAAAAAGATACAAAAGGGCTCTAAGGTTATTGGGACGGCAAAGCCCAAGGAAACTCATAGACCTATGGAGAAGAACAAGATTTAAAAGCTGAACATGACACCAATCTTCATTATTTTCATCAATAGAATTACATCCTTGCAAGGAAATACAATGGTGTTGCAAAAATATGAATTCTCTCCAGAAGAACACTAATGAAAATGTATATCTAGAGGTAAATTTGACTTGGTACTTATACAAAATTATCAGGGATCATTCCCCATGAATGGAGGAAGCTTTCCCCACCAAAATCCCTTGATTAGTGGAGGACATTCCTAGATTTTCTCAATCATTGGAGTTCCACAATCTGGGCCATAATTCCATAATATCTTGTTGATTTATTATTTATTATTGATCCTCCTGTAGTAGGGAACAAGTCCCTAAATTATCTTCTCCTCCAAATGTTCATACCCTGTCCAATATTTCATAATATTCCACAAAAATAAATAATATTAGGCACAAATATCCAATTATTTATAAACCTTCCTAATGAATATATTAAAGTTAAAAATAAATTATCTAATGCAATAAGAGAGGTTTAATATGCTAAAGGATGGTTAAATGGACCTTAATTTATGTTCAATTTATAGGCATGGGCCTTAATTTATGTCTAATTTAGAGGCCCATCATACCCCCTGCTGAAAGTGTTGTTCATCCTTTGAGCAACTTAGTGACCTTATTGTGCCTCATTCACGGCCCCGGTGGCCTCTCTCTTGTGCATTAAGAATATTTGTTGTAAGTTATGCAAGGACAAGCCCAAAAACATATTTGTGCAAAGAAAAATCAGTGTTTCTTGAGACCATTAGATTGCTTCCTTCCCCTTATCCAAGATGGGTTTTTGAATCTTTTCATTTTGGCAAGGTCTTCCACATTCTTGTCAACCTCCTGCTACTTTGTTCCACCATTTTGACACCTCTAAAACCTTCAAACTACATTGAGATGAGAACTAGGACATCCTATAGTAATTCCTATCAAAAATACTGGAAACCTACAGGAAACCCTATTAAAACTACATGATACCAGTTTTGAGCATAAATGATAGTCTGAGGTTAGGGCAGGCCCTCAACTTGACTCTCATGTCTTTTTCCCATTTTTAGGCCTTGGATAAAAGCTAGAAAGAGATTGGAGACCTCTTGGAAAACATATTTTCAACATTGCAGTTTGAGTTTTGTTTTGATGGTGAATGCCTCATTTCCTTTTTTTTTGCCTTCTTATTCTCTCTTGTGGCCTAGATGGTTGCCTAATGGCCTTGGATTTCTCTGTTTTGATTAGGTCTCTCTTAAGCTCTGCCATCTTGGGGTTTAGCATAATTTTTCATTTCTTCCTTCTTGTAGCAACATTCTGCCTTCCTGTAGTAGTCATTCCTCCTCTTTCAGGGTCTTCTAACTATATGGGAGTGATGAGAAACGTTGAAGAGGGATTAGTTGATGGTGCTAGGGCTCAAAGGGAGTAGTGTAAGTTTGTGAAAATAGAGAGGATTCTCTCTCTGTTCTTTTCTTTTAGAATGAAATGGGATGGATGAATGATGAATAGATAGTGAATATGAAGTGGATGGAGTGCTTGGAGAGCTGTGATGACTTGGCCTTTGAAAAATTTCTTCTTTTAACTGCTGTCCTCATTCCTTGAAATCATCACCCTTCATAATTTGACTTTTCAATATTGCATGAGTGAATGAGTGAGCTGCAATTAACTAGTTGTTGGTAGCTTATGAAACCTCATCTCTCATGCATTGACAACAAATTTCTAACTATAATATGCTCAAGAGAAGAGTTCAAGAATATTTAATACCTGTACCTACTTGATCGCATTTCTATACATGCTATTTGTTGGACAGTGAAATCCTTGTTTGTATTTGCTACATGTGTTTTTCTATTTTTTCTCTAATGTTGTTCCTTGATGTGTAGGTACTAGATGGTGGGTTCCCTCTTGTTAAATCCCCTTGTCATGTTTCTTTGATTGATGTAGAGGGTTGTATATGTCTCCTTACCACTGTCTGATAAATCCAACCTCTAATTTTTCCCTTTAAAACCGATCATTGCCAATCCTGTAGATGTTGTTCTGTATCCTGTAGGATCTTAGGGAATCCTGTAGGTTTTTAGGAAAATGACTTGTTTTGTCCATATCTCCCAAATGGTAGAATGGATTGACTTGAAACTTTCTAAGCATGTTGCAATCAGCATTATGCACCTCCCCATAAAACAATTTTGGTCAATGGATGCATGGAACTCGAGAAAAACTAAAAATGGTTGAAGGTGATGGAGGCTGATTCTTGGAAAATGTGCACTGAAATTTGTTGAAATTGCTTGGGCATGTTACCATCATCCATATGCATCTCCCCATGAAACAACTTTTTAAATGGATGCACATATATCAAGAAAATGCAAAAATGGTTGTAGGTGATGGAGGCTGATTTATCGAAAACTGTGCACTGGAATTTGCTGAAATTGCTTGAGCATGTTACCATCATCCATATGCATCTCCCCCTAAAACATATTGGCAAATAGATGCATTGTTTTCAAGTTATGGCAAAAACAAATTTCTACTCTATGTATTTTTGTATCATGTAGTAAAATAGAGTATCCTGTATTTTTTTAGGACAACAAGCAAATTGAATGGTAGAAGCTTGAGAATGATGGGTGGATAGTGGAAATAGATGAGGGATATAGATTGGCATGGCCTTGGCCTTTTTGGAGTATTTGAGCAAAGGAGGAGAAAGTCAAAATTTGACTTCTTTTGACTAGGGTTGACCAATTTTCCTTTTGGTACCAAGTTGTTCTTGTTGCTTGTAGATGTTGGAGAGTACATGCATTCATCAAAAAGATGCATGGAGAAATGATTTCTTTTATTTTTTTGTCTTTTTTTTTTCTAGGCCTACTAGCCGCCTTAATGAGGTTTTCAACTAGTAGGTCTGCCTAGGTGCCTCAAAGGAGGTTTTCACCTAGGATATTTTCTTTTTTTCTCTTTTTTTTTTTTCTTTTTTCCCAACCCATTGACCATCTCATGATGGTTTTAAATCAATGAGCCAATATTAGGGACCTCCAAGGAGGTTTTCACTTGATATTTTTATTTTTTTCTCTTTTTTTCATCATTTTTTTTTTACCCTAACTTACTTGAAAAAAAAAATAACTTTCAAGTATAAGAATACTTCCAATGGAGCCATGTGCACATCAAGATGATAGAAAAATGATGTGGAGGCTTGAAATGTATGCTTTGACATGTGCCTAGATTTGAAAGATAAAATGATTTGACTTTGATGATATCAAGCACATTTGAAAAAGAGGGTATTGTTGCAACTTAATGACTGCATGGAACCATATTTCAATATAGTTGTGATGCCCTCAGTCCTTTTACTGATATGAATAATTCTTCTATTTTCTTCTACCATGACCTTCAAATCTTCCTCTTTTTGCTGATTGTTCTCTTGAATACATGGAGGATTTGATGGTAACCATGAGGGAGTTCTCTCGATCTCTGATTTTGATGTCTGCTTTTCATCAATCACAGCCCATGGTTCTATCTTCTTCTTATTTGAATCTTTTTCTTCTAGATGTGGTCTTTCAATGATATCAAGATAATCTTTTTTTTTTTGCAATACTCTTCCTGAGCTATGGTGAATACCATTGAGCTTAAGAGGAGATGTTTGGAAGTTTTTTACCTCAGCATTGTAAGTGGGTTGAGCTACTTCAATGTGTGGGTTTGGAAATGGTGGTACAGGTAGTTGAATGGGAGTGTATATTTGAGATGGATGTGGATGGGGTTATGGTTGTGGTGGAGGTGAATGGTAGGGATAACATGGAGTTGGGTATGGAGGACATTGAGGAAAATATTGAGGATATTGTGGATGGCTCCCATAAGTTCCTTGCCAACCTTGTTACCAAGATTAGTTTTGGGCTTGAGATGGCCAATGTTGCCAAAGAAAGAGTGTTTTCCAATTACTTTGAGGTGGATGTGCATAAGCTTGAAATTATGAATTAGGCTCTTGCATCATATTAGGCTGAATAGGTTGCCATGGTCCTCTTTGAGCTACATAACATAGCTGCATTGGAAATTGACTTGCTCCATTTTCCTCTTGGTAAACTTCCTTCAACCTTGGTAATGAAGGAAAATGTTTAACATGATGTGATTCTACAATACAAATATCAACATTTTTTTCCCTTCATCTTGCATTCATAACATTTCTACTTGTTTTGTTAGATTGCTAAGAATTTCTATTTTAAAATCATCAAACAACTTTCCAAGTTTAGCTTGACTTACCGATCTTGATGTTGATTTACCTACTCTTTCTTTTCCTCTTGATATGTATTTTCATGCTTCAAAAATTTCCTCAAATGATAATTGATATACATCACCTCTACTAATGAGATTAAGGAGATCAATCCACTCATCCCTAATTGCTCTAAGTAAGACGATTTTTAGTGTGTCGGATCCTCAATGATGTAGTTTTCCACTATTAACATTGTACATGAACCTCTCTATTAGATCCTCAAGGATCTCATCTTCTCTTTGATTCATTCTAAATAATTCTTATTTAAGATCATGATATTTATATTTTTCTATAAATATCTTTTGCACATCATTCCATGCTCTTATTGAATTACTCCCTAAACTCATGAACCATTTAAGAGCTCTATCCTTCAAAGTTTCCAGAAACAATCTCAATTTTTGAGTTCTTAATAAGTAACCATAAGATACAAAAACAATCTCAAATTCAAAGAGAAAGGTTTTTGGATTCTTTGACCTTAGACCATGAAATTGTGGAAGAAAAGAGGCAGGGATGTTCTTCATGTGCACACTACCTTCAGTATATTGAATGGGAAATCCGAGAGGATATTCCTCATTGTCATCATCTCAATCCATTTCTTCTACATTCTTTGTCATATTCTTCTTATACATACAAAAGTGAATGGTGATGTGGCTCTTATTGCACCACGTGATCAATTGGGGGGTGGGTTGGTGTTGGAGAAATTTTGTTTTTGATTTTATGATTGAATGAGAACTATAATGCAATGCATTTTTATACATTTGAAATTAAATATGCCTAATGAAAATATTTTTTTGTTTTTGCAAAAAGTAAAATAAAATGAATCAACTAGGGAAGAAAACAATGCCTACTTTGACACCTCCCCGGCAACGACACCAAAAAGTGATGAGCCTTGGTATTGCAACAAGAATGTTGCAACTCCCAAGGCTACCGACTTTAATTATCAACCTAGGGTTCGTACAAACATAAGAGGTATCAACACTATATGTGAGGCATACAATGTGTCCTTCCTTTGCTATCATGATGTAATGGAGTGCATGTACTGAAGTAAAATCCTAAATTAATTGTAGAAAATGAAATGTTCGAAATGGAAGCTTAACCTATTGCAAGAAAGAAAGTACAAGGAAAGAGACAGAAATCAAATGCTAAAAGAAACCATTTTCTAACTAACTATTGAGAGGCTTTGTTTCAAAATAATTCTAACTTAACATGTATGCAATCCCACTATCCTAAGCATGTAGATTCAAACCATCAAACCTTCTAATGTTGTTCATGTAAATGAATAAAATAAATCCATTTTTCTTTTTGTATTTTTATGGAAAAACAAGTGTGAAAGATAATCTCTTTAGGTGATGTGGAAAGTGGCTTGGAGATGATGGTGGATGGTTGGAAGGCTTGGGAGACTTTTAGGTTCCCTTGTGTGGCTTCTTGGAGGTTTTCCATCAATTCAGCCTAAAAACAAGCCACAATAGGAAAACCTACAGGATGTACTAAAAACCTACAGGATCCCCTAAAAGACTATAGGATATAGCCGAGAGAAAAATGATGGGTGTTGGAGGTGATGGAAGACTTAGGGAAGGTGGTTGGTGGATGGAATGGAGTGATAAAATTCCTAGGATCACTCAGAACTCAAAACCAAAGTTGGGAGATGGATGGATTTTCTCAAAAATCTTGGAGAAGCTTCCTTGTGAAATGATGAAATTGTTGAGGGTTTAATGACCAAGAAAATCAAATCCAAATTGGATGGGACAATTTTTTTTATTAACTAGGATGTCTTAGGTCCCTATTCCAAGTGGAATCACTCAAAACGACCTCTGTTAACTGATGCAAAAAAAGTAAAAAACATTACTAGTTTAAAATATCGAAATTCAAGAACTAGTGAGCTAGTAAATCTAAAAAGTGCCTAACCAAATCAAGTGAAAATGCAATGAAGTAATTTTTGTTATAAAAAAGACTTTTTTGATATAATTCAATTGCAATCAATTCAATTGAAGCTCGTTAGAATGCTCTAAAAAATAGCAGAAATTTATTGTTCTTTGCTAAAAAGAAGAAGACTAATCCAAGCATCTAACAATCTAGATTTGGGAATAAGAAGACTAATCCAAGCATCTCAATGATTACTATGAACTTCCAAAGATTTTCCAAGGATGAAATAATGTTGTGATCCTGCAAAACAACTTACATCAACCATATAACTCAATCCTACAACAAGAAATCACTAATACTAAATGTAGAAATAGAAAGAAATAAAAACTAGAGATGCATGTGAATAAGAAGTGAAAAGAAGGAAATAAAATGATACAAAAGGGATCTAAGGTTCTTGGGATGGCCAAGACCAAGGAAAATCAGATACCTATGGAGGAGAACAAGATTTAGAAGCTGAACATGACAACGATCTTCATTATTTTCATCAATAGAATTACATCCTTGCAAGAAAATACAATGGAGTTGCAGAAATACGAGTTCTCTCCACAAGAACACTAATGAAAATCTATATCTACAGGTAAATTCAACTTGGAAATTATAAAAAATTATAAGGAATCATTCCCCATGAAAAGAGGAAGCTTTCCCCACGAAAATCCCTTGGTTAGTTGTTCTGGTCCCTTGATTAGTGGAACACATTCCTAGATTTTCTCAATCATTGGAGTTCCACAATCTGGGCCATAATTCCATAATATCTTGTTGATTTATTATTTATTATAGACCCTCCTATAGTAGGGAACAAGTCCCTAAATTATCTCCTCCTCCAAATCTTCATAATTTGTCCAATATTCTCATAATATTCCACAAAAATAAATAATATCAGGCACAAATATCCAATTATTCATAAACCTTCTAAATGAATATATTAAAGTTAAAAATAAATTATCTAATGCAAGAAAAGAGGTTTAATATGCTGAAGGATGGTCAGATGGAACTTAATTTATGTTTAAGTTATAGGCATGGGCCTTAATTTATGTCTAATTTAGAGGCCCATCACATTACTCCATACAATCGTCCCATGGGGATGATTTTATGTTGATTCACCATTCGGAGCTGAATCAGAGACCACTATAGCACATGTCTCCCCATCCTTTCCCATGTATGGTTCAGAAAAAAATTCGCATCGGGTCCCAAATCCAAAAGAACCTGGTGCATTTCATAATCGCCTATCTGTGCTGTTAGCCGCATCTCGCTTCCTGTTTGTGCCTTATGCTTACCAATCTTTCTAACAGTGCGCTCCTCCATAGGAGTCTTTTCCTCACTTGTCTATTAAGTCTTGCAATCCTTCCACATCCTTTTTGTCACGTCGTAACTTCATACAAGTTTCTAAAAAAGTAGTGAATACATAAGGATCAACCTCTTGTGTCACACTGGTCTTTGGTGTCTTTTCCTGGTTTTCTGAGATGGAGGCCTCAACGAAGCTCTTCTTAGCTTCCATGAATGTTTCCTTAGCGCGATTATGG
Organism: Pinus tabuliformis; assembly: GCA_031772625.1. Taxonomy (NCBI): domain Eukaryota; kingdom Viridiplantae; phylum Streptophyta; class Pinopsida; order Pinales; family Pinaceae; genus Pinus; species Pinus tabuliformis. The sequence continues at coordinate 510,855,322 of CM062807.1, forward strand.
TCAAAGGTGACTTCTTTCTAAGGAGCTTTGCAGACCCATCTGTCTTCTTTAGGGTCCTTAGCGTTACCTATGCCAGTCGTCATACCACTTCTTAGTACAATGTTAACGTTTTGATCTTCGTCATGGGGCTCGACCCTCATAATTTGTAAATCCTGCATAGGCTGTTGAGGTTGCGTTTTGCTTTCATGCATGTTAGCTATTAGCATTGGACAATATTCTATGGCATGGTCGAATTTCCTACAGTATTGACATGAACGATGTGTAGGATTTAGGAAATCTTGCGCTAAGTGCCCCGGCTGTTCGCAATTGTAGCAGATAATCTGACCACGACCTCTACTAGGTCCTCATCCTCAGCCTTGAAAACCCCCGTGCACTCCTCTTGCGCCTCGATCTGGAGGCTGAGTTTCTGCTTGCATACGGTAAATAAGGGTTCCTTCCATCATTAGCTGATAACTTCGACAATGGTGGTCATCATGGCCTACCGATTTACAGAAAGTGCAATACAGCAGCTGGGATGTTTGAATGAACTTCTGAAGTAAGTGGTAGTTATCCGTCACATGTTTCCCAGTAACTTGACAAATGGCGCACCATAGCACAACTCTCGTGCTCGGCACGGCTGGGGCTTCTGGCTTAATGGGGACTACCCCCCCCCCCTTCCCCTGTAATATAATTCATTTATACTAAATAATGATCTTTATGGTGCCGGTGACCCTTACACTTCAAGCACCAAACCTCCACGTGAACTTCTTTCTTAGTCTCCCTTTCTTTCTTTAGAATTTGTAGTTCTAGGTGCAGGCTCTCCAACTGCAAGGGGATCTATTGTACCCCCAGATTTGTATCCTGAATAGGTTGTGCATGCAGCCTCATCACGATCTCTAAGGCTTCTGCTTGTGTCACTATCTTCTGCTGTGATAGAGGTATTCTTAATTGTGTCAACAATGACGCTATAAACTAGTCGTGATGCTGGGTATTTGAGGTTTACATGTTAGCCTGCCTGATATGGCACTTTAACCTCTGATCAAAGTCCCATGGTGTCTCCTCGAATCTCATTCAAATCTCTTTAAATTCAATTACCGATTGCGCCTTTGATTTAGGCTTACTAAATTATTTGTTCTGAGCTATCTGAGTTTCTGCTAATGATGCATGAGGATTATCAGCGCAATACTTAATGTACCAGGTTAGCGGACAATCCTACAAGGAAGTAACCAACTGCGCCTTCTTTATATTATCATCGATGCTTTGTTACTCACAACAAACCAGAATTACTCTGGATCTTTGCTTACTATTCCTTTGAAGATTGACATCTTCATTGCGTTGGCCATGATGAATGGTGGAGGTGGAGGCAGAGGTGTAGGTGAAGGTGTATGAGGTGGAGGTGGAGGTGGAGGCAGATTGGATGGATGGGGTATCCTCGTAGTACCTTGAGTTATTAACTAAACAATGCTTCACAGTGTAGTCAGCATCGCCCCTTTGTCGTTGCTTGAAGGAGGTTCAATCAATGGACTATACTCTAGACCTGATCCGTCACAATTTCTAAAGAATCTACCACTTCGGGTAGCTCCAAACATTAAGGTAATGGCATTACCTGTTTTCACATAATAGCATTTTAATTCAAGTATTCAATGACCTTAAGTACTTACCTCATGGTCCCTAGAAGAATCTTCGCTCCGCTTCGCTATAGCTAACTAAGGTATCCACTACAAATTCAGTAAGGAGCCATCCTAGAATTTGATCAAGCCAATGATCTATAGCCCGTGCGATCTTGTTTTCATATGCCTCTAGTTGTCATACCAATTCTGGAGTCCATACTATATGACTATCGAGTTTCCACTTTCCTTGACTCTTTGTCAATTTGGATAACCACTGATATAATTCAATTGGGAAAGTGCAAAAGAAAATTTTGTGTGCCTCTATATACAGATACCTATTCAACCAATCCTCCTTTGATAGGTGCGGATTCCTGTTTTATTGAGCCACAAACTCATGAATCTTCCAATCTAACTAGTTTTCAATCTCTTTCTTAGTCAGATTCCAATGATGCGACGTCAGACATCTCTTTAGGAAGATCTCGGTCATGGCAACGAAACCATCTATTGGCTTAGGGGGTCTTGACCCAGGTTCGGAGTTAGTTGTGCCAACCAATAAAAACCTTTACTGCTATCCCTTTTGGAAACAACTCGTGTAGTGCAAGCTGTAGTATCACCCGAAGCAATATTGGGGGATGCAAGAACCAAGTTTCTGCATTCAGAGACTAGTGTGATGTCTTTTAGTACCCTAGATCTACTTCTGCACATATCTATCCTTCCGATATCATTAGAGCTCCTAATTCGGCCCTAGTTTCCCTCAACTCTTCGCAGGATTAGTCAATTGCATTAATTAGGTCCTAACAGGGTATGTCTACTACTTTCACACACCTGAACTTGTCTTCTAGTGTTTATGGGATCTAGATCTACCGTCACGCAAACCTATCTTCCTTATCTGAAACTGACTCAGTTTAGATCTAGAACTTCGTGTACATCATTCAATCATCTTATTAAGCATAAACATATTCAATGAAACCAATTTGTGCAAATAAGATGCATTAATTCATGGAAATAGTATTCAGAGCGAGGTCAATAGATAAATAGATAAATCACAGACGCAAATATTTCCAACCCAAACTTAGTCTTTATTAATCAGAATCAGTTCAGTACAGACTTCAATAACCCTATGCACTCAACTGCCGAGGTCCACGCACTCAGCTGTGGACTCTTCTAGGCATCCGCACACTCAGCTATGGAGCCTTTCCTTCGCTACTGATAAGAATAGACCTTCCTATCTATCCAGCCCTTATAACATTATTCCTTCATTCATCTCTCTCTATTTCTGTATCCAAAGTTAAAGTTATCTAAGACTCCCTAAGACTCAACTATTTGTAGCTTTTCTAATACAATACCTGGGCCCCACGCTCATGGGTGAGTCTTCAAAACTGACCAGAATAAGGGGCTAAGACCGCTTTGAATCTTGTCTATCTGCACACTCCGCATCCACATTTCACGGAGACTTTACATATTTTACCAAATTATTTACAAAAAATGACTAAATTACATAAATTCTACCCCTAGGGACCCCATCCTAACATTAATAAATTACTTAGTAAAGATTATTTTGGAGCATTATCTGTGTATCTGTGCCTTTATGTTTACTTTTTCATTTTCTACGTATTCGCTCTATGTTATGAAATTATCTTAAGAAACACTTAACTGATGCGCGAAAGTAGTAGATATGTTAGTTTATTTGATGATATGAATGTTTAGATCTATCAACGCAGAGTTATAAGTTTTTATCTGTAAGTTATCATCATTTCCACATTTCAAGGGTTAGGGTTTGAAAAGGTTAGGATAAAGCCCTAGAAGTAATAGAAACCCATCGCATAGACCTCTGGATGTAGAAACCTGTCTTCTTCATCCCCCAATACTACCTTGGGTGATACTGTAGCCTGCACTACACAGGTTGTTCCCGAAAGGGCCGATAGTATCAGGTTTTGTTGGTTGGTGCAACTAACTCTGAACCTGGGTCCATAACCCCTCAAGCCAACAAATGGTTCCATTACCGGGATCGGGATCTATCTGAGAAATGTGTGATATCGAATAAATGGTTCCCAACTAAGAAGGAGATCGAGAAGTGGATAGATCAGAAGCTGCACAAATTTGCAAACCAGGAAAACAGGAGTCTGTGCTTGTCGAAGGAGGACTGGTTGAATAGATACCTATATATAGACAAACATGCAATTTTCTTCTACTCTTCTTGTGCAAATTATACTAGTGGTTATCTAAATTGGTGGGCAGTCAAGGTATGTGGAAGTTGGATAACCCTACTGTGTGGAATCCAGAGTTGGCAAGGCATATGGAAGCTTTAGGAAATAAGATCATGAGTGTTGTCGATTACTGGATTGATAACATTTTGATCAGATTTATCACTGAGTTCACAATCGATACATCTGTTAGTTATAGCGAAGCTAAACAATAGTTTTCCAAAGGACCAAGAGGTAAGTATCTAAAGTCCCTGAAAACTTGGATTAAAATGTTATTGTGTGAGGAAAGGGTTATGCCATTGAATTAATGTTTAGAATAAATTTAACGGGAGCTACGTGAAGTGGAAAGACATTCAAAAGAGATCTATGTTCAAGTGTTGAGTACAACCCTCTATTGGGAGCATTTGATAGTGATGAAGAAAACAGTGTTCTGAAGACACCTCTAGGTACATTGTAGATGGTCAATCAGGATATCGCAAGAATACCACATCCATGCACTCCACCTCCATCATCACCTCCAACTCATACACATGCACCTTCGCCTCCACCTCAACCTCTACTATTCAACATGGCCAAGGCTATGAATATGCCCATATTCAGGGGTCTAGGGACATAAGACCTTGAATAGTTCTGGTTTTTAGCATATGTTGTGTAGAAGTCACAACAGATTACAGATGATGAGTTCAAGAAAGCGTAGTTGGTTACAACACTGCAAGATAGAGAACTAAGGTGGTATATTCAGTATTGTTCATCTCATCCAAATGCAACACTAAAAGACATGAAGAAAGTGCTCAGTAATGAATTCAAGAAGCCTAAGTCGTAAGCCCAGTCAATGACAAAGTTCAAAGAGATCCAATAAACAATGAACGAGTCCACGTGGGACTTTGATCAGAGGTTGAAATTTCTACTCCAGTAGACTAATATGCAGATCATAGATGACCAACACAAGGAATGGTACATTTCTTCAGTATTGCCCCATTTGAGATTTCCATTGTCGTAGCAGAAGATTGGGACATAGGCAAAGGCATTAGAGATTGCTATGAAATTTGAAGCCTCACCCATTCAAGATACAAATATGGTTTTGCAGCAGATTCAGTCACAGCCGGATAGCCTACATATGGAGTTGCAAAGCCTCAAGAAGGGAAAATATGTCTAGAATGAAGTTATAACGGGAGTATGGAATTTGAAATGTAAGGGCCAGGGTAATGATTAGGATCATTCTCAGTGTACCAGAATTATCTAGTTGGAGGGGCTCTTGTCCCCTTTAAACCAAAGAAAACCATGGGGTGAAGTAAGGGAGTGGTACCATGGTGTGCTATTTGTTAGATTACAGGAAAACACACAATGAACAATCGTCATTTGCTACAGAAGTTTGTGCAAACTCCTCATCAGTTGTTCTGTAATTTTTGTAAGTCTGTGGGTCATGACGAGTGCAATTGCCAAAGTTATGAATTGATGATGGACACAACACCAACATACAAAGTACAGATGGAGGCTTGTCCTCAGGAACAAGGCACATCTGTAGTGCATGGATCATTTCAGGGTCGAGGAAGAGTACGAGGAGGAGGAGTTGGAAGAGGTCATGGCCAGATCATTTGTTACAATTGTGGAGAACTAGGTCACTTTGTGTGAGATTGTGAGAATCCTATAGGTTTTAACCTCGTACATAAATTACCTACATACAAATTTAAAAAAAAGAGAAAATAAACAATGTGAGAGCATAACACATAAAACAAATATACACAAAGATTTCCCCTGATCCCAAAATTGGGACTTCCAGCTTGATTTTTCATTATGTTCCTTTCAATGTTACAATACATATTTATACATGCTGAAACATCCAATACCATGGACTGAAAACCATCGCGTCCAAAACCATGTGCGAAAATCATGCACACAACCATAGGTAGGTCTACCCAACCTAACATAGGGTCCAAAACCAAAATTTTCTGGTGCACTACCTCAGACCCCATAGAGTGGAGTTACCTGCACCCCTCAATCCCCCTGTGACTTCCCCCACTACGCAATTGGTGCAACGAAGGGGGGGCTCCTCCCCCCTTCTAACCCCCCGGTTAACTACATGGGCTAGTCATGGAAAGAATATAACACAATCAAAAAAATCCAATGCACTCCTCATGTCAATATTGTCAGTAGTTTGATCATGTCATAGAAGACTATCCCGTGCTGATTATGAAGATTCAAGAAAAGAAGACCCAATCTTAGCATCCTACATAGGACATCCAAATGATGAGGTTAGAACCATGTGAGGATGGACTGAGTGTTAATATTGTTACACGAAGCGGTATAGCTACCGAGGAGGATAAAGGGAAGCAACCAGAGGAAGATGTATGGATTCATAATGCTACTAAAGAGGAATTTGGATTCAGTGTGAATAAAGTAAAGGAAACATTTATGGAAACAAAGAAGAGCTTCATGGATGTAGGAGCTTCTACATCAAAGACTCAAAGTATGTGCACAGGGAAGGCTGAAGACGTTAGTACTGCACTGGAGGCATGCCCTTCATTATTAGCATCCTTTTTAAAAACCTGCATGAAGATCCTAAGGAATAAGAAGGTAGTAGAAGGACTACAAGAATTTATAGACAAATGCACTAGAAAGATTAAGCCACTACCGAAACAACACACTGTATGTAAGGTGGGAAAGAGTAAGAAATGGGTTGGTCGCGAAATGAGATCGACTGCATAGATAGGAGAATTTGAAATGGGCTAGGTAATTCTTAATTTGGAGTCTGATGCAAATGTTTTTATGAGGAAAACCTAGGAAAGAATGGGTAGACCACCACTACAAGTGGTCCCCAATTCATCTGAGAATGGAAAATCAACATAATATTATTTATATGGGGTGCCTGCATGGAGTGACTATGGATATTGAGGGGGCACACACCATAGTCGGTTTTGAAGTGATCGAAATAGTGGACGAGAGTAACCCATATTGAAAGCTACTTGGAATTGATTGGGAATTTGATATGAACACAATAATCAACCTTAAGAAGTGCAATATTACATTTGAACATAAGGAACTAAGGGTTATTGTTCTGTTGGATCCAGCCAAGGGAGCACGACATACTGAAAATGTTTGCAATTATGACAAAGATGACGATATCGAGCAGATCTATAAGCTTACTGTGGGGGATGAAGATTGGATTAACCCTATAGTGGATGTGTGAATTACGTGGGAGAAGGACAACTCTGTAGTTCAGATTTAGATGAGGAGCTCAGACACTAGCAAAATAGGTTGCATGAGGTATCATTGCTACGCTGCAACATGATTACAAAGTCACTCTGATGTATATCCCCTGAGGTATGAAACTTACCGTATTATGATGGTTTAGAAGATGTCAATTTATTTTTGGATAAATTTTAAATGGATGTACCAGAGGAACATCGGTTCCAAGCACTAGACATCCTGCTATGAGCTACACCTTCCAGATGGTTGGGTACACATAAGAATATCTTTGTAGATTGGAAGGAATAATGGTAGATGATGAAGCTACAGTTTGGGTATGCCAATACCCGCATTACAGAGAAATATACAGGGATGGATGACCCACATGTGAATCTATCTTGATGGTCAAAAGCATGGGGAGAAGAACCACAGCCAGAGTGGGTTCATATATTCTGCCACACTTTGGATATGATCCCAATGCAATGGTATCTAGAAATGGAGTTACAACATAGAACCACATAATGGGATGTCCTGAAGGAGAGTTTTTTGCTCACTTTTAGCTTTGAAGATGGATCTGAATGTAATGATGAAGCATTATAGGACATCAAAGCTGCAATATTCAGAATGCCTGAAGAACTTGTTACATGTGTACAACTAGATTGGAGTACGTAGTTGCGCCTTGCACTTGAATACTACAATGTGACCACTTTAGAAGGCGAGTAAGATCCTAAGAACATCAATATTCCTAAGTCGGAAGGAAAATGTGAAGTCGCAGGGGCCTAGGATGGAAGTTCTTCATATTTTGCAACCCTTGAAGACTAAGCAGGTGAATATTGGGGTGGAAGCGTAGCTAAATTTTGCTAACATAGGCGACTATTGAGATGAAGATATAGTGGACAAAGTCACGGACCCACTACTAGAGTATCAAGACTTGTTTCCCACCAAGTTCTTTGAATTGAAAGGGATAGTAGGGGATCTGGGCATCATGAAGATCACTCTAAAGGTAGATGTGAAGCCAATAAAGAAGAACCCATACTGGTTGAATCCTAGGTATAAATAAAAGGTGTGCAAAGAACTAAATAAGATTTGCAGTTGGGATTGTTGAACATGTCGAAGAATTGGATTGGGTTAGTCCCATGGTGGTTTAGGAGAAGAAGACGTAGGGTGAAATTTGGATATGTGTAGACTTGAGGAATTTGAATGACTCTTGTGTCCATGATCCATTTCCTACTCCATTCACAAACAAAGTACTGGAAAATGTTGGAGGTGAAGAAGCTTATTTGTTAACTTATGGGTTATCAGGGTACCATTCGATCAAGATTGTGCTGGAGGATATAAGTTAGACTACCTTCACAACTGAATGGGGTTGTTTTTGGTATACAGTTATGCCTTTCAGACTTAAGAACACCCCCACAATATTCTCTAGGGTGGTATTCGTAGCCTTGAAGGATTTTATTCACAAGTTATTGGAGGTTTAATTTGATTATTGGACGGTGTTTGGGTTAGTAAAAAGACATGTTTCTAGTATTTTCCTCATGTTGGACACTTGTTGAAGGTATCAGATATCCCTTAATTTGAAGAAATGCATATTTTTTATACCATATGGGATACTATTGGGCCATGTAGTCTGTAAGCAGAGGTTGATGGTAGACCCTACCAAAATTTCGATAACTATTAACTTGGAGCCTCCAAATAATGTTAAACAATTGCATGCGACGTTGGGCTACATAGTGTACTGCAGGAAATTTATCAAGGCGTATGCATAGATTACAACATCCATGGAAAAATTGTTGAAAAAGGATGCAACGTTTTGCTGGGACGATGATTTCCAAAAGAGTTTGGATTCTTTGAAGGAAAAAATGGTCACTGCATCCATTTTAGTGTTCCCCGATTGGAAGAAGGAGTTCCACGTCCATGTCGATGCATCCCGCATAGCCCTGGGTCTATTGTGGCCAACTGTGCATAACGATGCCAAAGTCTATTATAGGGTATGTGATATTTGTGAGAGAATGGGGAGACCATTGCGAAAGGATGATTTTTCCTTTAACTCACAAGTGTCATTACAAGAATTTTATAAGTTGGAAATTGACTTTGTGGGGCCAATTCATTGACTAGGAAAGAAGATAGGGGCTAGATATATCATTACAACAACTGAATATTTACCCAGGTGGGCTAAGGCGTAGCCTATAAAGGATTGTAGCATAGCTACAACTGCAAAGTTTATTTTTGAATATATCCTCTCTCGATTTGGTTTCCCTAGGATTTTGATGAGCAATAGAGGTTCACACTTCTTAAATGAAACAATTACTGCTTTACTCAAAGAATTCCAGATGTATCACGAAAAGAGTATGCCATATTATCCTCAAGCGAACAACACTGTAGAATAATTTAACAAAATCATGGAAAATTCCTTAATGAAGATTTTCAATGCGAAGAAAAATGATTGGGATGTGCGCATACTAGCTGTTTTATGGGTGTATAGAACTACCTACAAGAAGTTGACAGGCCAAACACCATTCAGATTGGTATATGGATAGGAAGTTGTAATGCCAATGGATTACATAGTGCCCAGTTTGTGGATTGTTGTAGTTACATACATGATCGATCGAGATACCAGAGAAGAATGCCTCGCACAGCCCTTTAAACTGGTGGAAGATCAAGTCCTAGCATATTTTTTTCAGTAGGTACAAAAGAATCATGAAAAGGCATGGCATGACTGCCATATGAAACAACGCACCTTCAAGAATGAATATTTGGTATTGTTGTATGACAGTAAGTTCGCAAAGTTTCTGGGGAAGATCCAAATGCATGGTTGGGCTGTATATTATTAAGGAGATTATGGATGGAGGCATAGTTCAGCTCATGAAGTTGAATGGGGAATTATTTTCGGGAAAATTCAATGGGAGTCGGTTAAAGTTGTATAGGGGTGATCCCACCTCTACATAATAACTATATGGATGCGGGATAGTCTTAGTGCTCTAGTCAGTTGCAAGGGAATGTGAGACTATAAACTACACTACCAAAAGGAAGATTGGGTGAAGTGATGGGGTTGCATGACAAATCAAGGCAAGGTGCAGAGGAGAGTTGAGATGAAGGAGATGCACTAGGATGGTGGAACCCATGCAACATGGCCAAAAGGTGACTATTGGAAACACTGTAGCCGATTGGATGGTGATTTTTACGTTAAAGGGAGTGGGGGTAGAGCATTTATGCATCATATCTTTCGAAGTTTGCTGCTAAAGGCGCATTAATGACAGGGAATTGGAGGGAATAAACATATTTTAATTCAAATTAAGCTATAAATATGGTATCCTGCTCCACATTCGAAAACTTTTCTTCTTGAGGGTTTGCATTAAGATTTTGTTCCTAAGTTTGCGCCAAGAGAAGTATCATATGTCTGATAAGGATTGAGAGATAATTAAGGAGCAAATTTCATAGCCGATATTCGAAAATTTTCCTGATTGGCAGTGTGATATATTCCTCGGGACAATAACTACAATGAAACCTGAAATTGAGCTTGTTATCACTCAAAAGTTTCTCTAGAAGTTATTAGAAGAAAGAAAATGACCAAGGTAACCACAAACCAACTTTGGAGCATAGGCTTTAGCCAACCTAGGCTCAGAGAGGGCTCTCTCTATATGATTTAGCTTTGTTTGCTGGGATTTCAGGCTAGTTATGAATGTTCTGGGGGTTTTTGATTTGTTTGTGAGATTGGATGGTGAGATCCTTGAAACAGATGGATAGAATGATGTCTTCAGACCATTGGGCTATGGAGTCAACAGAAGGGTAGCAGAATTGGATCAACTCACTAAAGGGAATGTTCAAAGGGTAGGCTACCAGAGTAAAGTGCAGGTCTTTGGGACAGGGGGGATGAAATGGTTTTAATTAGGGTGAGAGAGCAATTAAGAATTCTCATACCGGGATATAAAAGAGGAATAAAGGGTAATAGAAAGCAAAGGGAAATTAAGAATCCTTTGATCTGGATTAGCAAGAAACAACCTAAACTAAGGAGCAATTAAGAATTCGTTAACTTAGATATCAGTAGAAAACATTTATATGCCTAACTATTAAAATAGAGTGTAATTAAACAAATTATGAGATATTGTTCAAGTCATAGCATTTAGATTTAGAAATACATTAAAGATTGTGGAAAAAATTTAAGAAAGATAACAATAACATAAGAAAATACTTGTCTGCACTTCGCTCAACACATGAATCCTGTGAAATATCTTGTCTTTATTCATCAATCCAGCTTGCTGGCTCAGACAATGATACAATAGCTTTATAGTCTTTTGATCAAAAGTCTATAGAAATGTCTAAGAATCCACCCTACATACTCCAAATTGTGAAGTATTTATACAAAAATTATTATAAAATATCTCAAACTAACTTGAGATTTAATCTAGGAAATAAAAATATCTTCTTACAAGAAGACAGAGACGACTATTGAACTGCTTTCATGTTGTGCCACTTATTTTGGTTGTGTCGACCTTTATGGTTTGGTTTTAGCCCTTTATGCTCTTTGTTGTTTAAAATTTCACACTGGGGGATTTAGTCATTTTAGGCTTTCCTCTAATACACTTTGTCACTGATACTCTTTGACCCTGCTGACCTGCCTTCATCTTTTCACCTAATTGTCTTACTTTTACCTGTTCACTACATTTTTCTTACAGTAAATCAATCAATTTTTCCCACATTTCAACATTAAGTAATTGGATCTTCAACATCCTTCTGTATATCTCATCTACCTTAGCATACTTGGAAAAAGTAGGCTTATTGATGAACAAGTGTTTTACCTCATGCTGGAGGTAAAACAAGTTTTCAAACTTTTGGTATAGTACTTTTCCTATTAGCAATGCCTTCATTGAAGATGTACTAGACTATTATTTTGCTAGCTCTCTGAGTTTTCTATTGTAATCTTCTTGTGTCATGAGATTATCATTTATGACTAAGGGATTGGGTAACCCTTTTTCTCTCAAAATTTGAAACTTAACCATAAATCTATCAATGGCTATCTGCATATTTTGGCACTTGTCCTCCAAGTTTAACATCAGGTTTCTCTTGGAAAGGACCTTCCTTACCTCCAAAATTGTTTTGTTCTATCCTCTATATCCAATTCTTGAAGCTCATATCTATTTTTACTGTTAACGAATTGGATGATTCTAGTGGCATCTTCAGGCATTTCTCCTAATTCCTATTTTACCTTTTGGATGGCTTCTGTAGCCATATTTATTAGATCTATTTGTTCAAAGATTACCTGAATAGATGGCCAACTATCATTGAAAGAGTCAATGATATTGGCCCATAGCAGTTCCTTAGCTTGTCCAAGAGGTTCTTTAAGTGTTAGGTCCCTTTCCATGGCTTTTATTCTCTCATTCATTCTGGCAGCTTTCTGCACTTCTTCCTTGTGCATAATTTTGGCAAGCTTGCAATCAGTTTCCAAGCTTGACACCTTTTCCTTTAGCTTATTCATTTCTGTAGCCTGTATGGACATTTCCTCCATAGCTCTAACCAATTTTTCTACCTCTTCCCTTGATTAACCTACTACTGATGTAGACTGTGTGGAAACCTATTCTGTTGTGGCCATAGGAGCTATTGGAGCCAATGAGGCTGCCAAAGTAGAAGGAATAGCTATTGAGATTGTTGGAATGGAAATCACTGAGGTAGTGGCAATATCAGTCTGCTTTAATTGGATTAAAGTGTCCAATTCCTTCTCTGTTTCTCTTAACTGATCATTGAGTTTGAGGACTAAGCACATCAATTCTTCATGCTTAGCCTGGCTCTCCAAGACTTCCTGTGTATGGAGATGCTGCAACTGAGGTATATTCAATTATTTTTTAAGTGCTGCAATGTCATCATTATTCTTCTTAATTAGTTGCTTGGTGGCTTTGATGTCTTTAGGATCATGTCCCAATTCAATCACTAAGTCTTCCAAAGACTTAATTCTAGTATCCTTCGCCTATGAGGAGGATTTCTCTAACTGATACCGAGCCGAGATATTGATCAATGAAATTTTCAATTGATGGGAAGCTATGGATTTTCTAGTCAGGGTGGAGTAAATCATTTCTCCAACCTGTTTATGAAATTCAATTTGGTCTATGGGATGGATATCACTTGCCAATACCTCAAAATCAATATTTTTATAATCTATTGATGTACTTGGTGGTTGCATAGTTGGCTTTATGAAAGACATTTGCATCCTTCCCTCTTTGATGTCAAAAGGTGACATCAACCTGGTTTTATTGGCAGGTGTAATCTTTAAATACTACGAATAAGATTGGGCCCTTAGTTTTTCATTTCTCTTCTTGATTTTTTTATACCTGTCTTTAATGTGTTTGTCTTTATCATTAGACCTATTGAATGAGGAGACTTTTACACTGAGTTGCCTTTCCAACATTTGAGTTTTTGATGTGGATGGCTCTTGAATTTCTCCAGATGGAGCTATGCATTTACTTCTACCTAGCTCAGTATCAGTTAGTTGTGTTGAGTCCTCTGTGTCTTCCTGTTCTGAAGCAAGATTGAACCTTTGTCTCTTACTCTGACTGGCTTCATATTGCATATTTGAAGTGTCTATACGTGAGCTGGAGGCTTCCTCTCTACCCCTTTTAGGATTCTTTTCCTCATTCTGAGGAGCGTGCATAATAGGAGGTGTGCTCATGGTTCTTTCTTGTTGTTCAGGTACCTGCAAAAACAAGCTTTCATCAAGCTGTATTTCTAAATCAATCAAGGCATTCTCAACATTTACCTTTGTGCTATCGCTATCTACAAGGGTGTTATCCAACCATCAGATTGACTTGCATATATTTCAATCACTAGTATGGGATGATGAATGTAAGGCCCTAATTTGACATTTTGTTTAAGTCTGGTAAAAAATCCTTGAGGGTCATATCTCCATATAAAACTTTTTTGAAGCTTCGTCTGTTGCAGAATCACATCTGCCTTCTGCCCGACTTCTCTAGAGTTGCAAATGAAAGGGCCTAACTAGTTTTTGACTTTGAGCTGTGTTCTTTTCTTGGTTGATACAAAATTGACTTCATCAGAATTCATTATTTTCATATAGTACTCTAGAGAAAATAACCTCATGCGGAGGTATTTGGGGAGTTTTTATGGGGCAAGCTGGCACCCATAGATTCTTATTTATGTGTGGTTTTGGTAAAGATACCAATCTCCCACTTTACTTTTCTTAGACAATTGGAGGACTTTTTTGATATCTTGGCTTATTCTAGGTGGAGGACTTCCTGTTAGCATGGTCATGATTGGATGAAAAAACAAATCAATGAAGTCTGTATAAGTGTATGATGATGAATACTTGTGGCATAATGGAGTCCAAAATATGACAGACCTGGGATGACCTCTAGTATCAAGCTTCTAAAGGGTGAAAGGGAACCTGTCTAACTGATAATATAGAAACATGTGGTACAATACATATGAGTATTTGAACACTCTCTCATTGTCCATTTTAGTAAACTATTCATGAATCCTCTCAACTATGAACTGGGCATAATTGTATATAGTAGTAGGAGGCTTTCCTGAGGTGAAGATGGAAATGAATGCTAGGATAAGCTCATTAATAAATTCATCAGTGTTGCAGCCCAAAACATGTGATATCATAGTGATAATATGCTTGCCTATTTCAGAGAAAATGGCAGAAACATATGGAGGGGCATCTTTAGGAATGTGCTTGTCTTCAACAATGAAAGTTTGGAATAATTGGGCTAGTTTTGATGAACTCAACTTGGTGTACTGGTCTAACAAATCTCCAATAGAGAGTGGGGTTAGGTTTGGGCCTAGTTGGAGCTATAACATGTCATTGATTGATTTAGCTATGATGGTAAACAAGATTTTCTGGTCAGGGGACATTATTGCTCTTTGGTTGGGGATGTAACGGACATGGGGCATATGGACAATTTCTAGAAAAGCATGTACTTGGGGAAATTGGTATTTGGGAAAATTAGATTCCCAAAGACCAATGCCATAAGAATGGTTTAGATATATGTCACTACTCAAACAATGAAGTTTGAGCAGGACCTCATATGCACTTGTATCTCTGATTTGGAAATCCTTGTCTGTGAGGGGAAGGTGGTCTAGGTCCAGATGGGGAGTTGTAATAGGTCTAACATCCATGGAGACAGGGGCAACCATAATTCAATTCTTGTTGATTTGAATTTGGCAGGGTAGGGTTGTATCAAAGGTTTTGACAGAAACTGGTAGTTTTGAAAAGGGTTTGGACAACAGTCTTTCAAATTTGAAGTAATTTTTAATTGATTTTACTTAATTAAAAGACTTTACAGGCTGACCATTTTCAAATTTTGAAAGGGTGAATGGTAGTTCGTGGTGAAATACCTGGAAATGGGTGAATTATCTTCAAATTTGGAGTTCACGAAAACTGCAGAAGTTCGAATGGCTCTGGTATGGACTGAGAGGTTGATTGGGGTCTCTACATCTTCTTCAGGAATGAATTTGGAGTTTGATTGGAAAATTCTGTGTTTTGAGGTGTCACACTGGTTTGGAGAGGTTTTCAAAGAGCTCGATTGAAAAAAGACAAAAAAGGGCTTCTCGAACTTTTTATGGAGCAACGGTCACTTTTTGGCGGCAAATTTTATGAATGAATAGTAGGTGGTTTAATGGGTCAAGCGGGGAGGCGGTTTCCCAAGCCATCGCACCAATTATGAGGGTCCGATAGTATTTGGGAGGGGTCACTCGATCTACTTCAGTGATCGACATGTAGCAATTGGGGGGCTGGAGAAAAATGCTTTATTGGGTGGGTAAAGGTCGTCCATCGGGTGCACCTAATATGGCTGTGGACCATCGGATGAGGGCAATGGTGATCAGATGGCAGTCAGGCGAAGGAAATGTGCGGGTGATAAGAGAATGGGTTTCGAGGGGGCCCAGTGCTTTTAACTTCACCGGTATGGGATTAATTATAGGTTAATTATGGGTTAAAAAAATCAGGCAGGGTTTAATGACGGGATTAATTTATTTTTTGGGATATGGGGTAAATGGTATAGTTTATAATTAAACTAAGGGTTGGGATATTTTTTAGGGGATTTATATAATTACGGGAAAGGTATATCAGGGGATTTATATAATTAAGTTAGAAATTAATATGAAATGAGCGGAGTGAGCATACCCTCAGAATAAATGTAAAATATGCACATTTTATTCACATACATTTGATACTTACGATAAAGTACTTTTGTGGGTTGTTTGAGTGAAATAGAACTTAACATGGGGGTTTTCACTTTTGCTAGGAAAATGAAGTTTATCCTTAGGAAAAGGGGTTTTATTAGGATAATGAGGGGGAAATGAATTTCATGAAGGGGATTCTAACACTTGATGTCCATAAGTCATTAAGCTGAGGGTCTGGTCCCACCAAAAGTCAGAGAAATGCTCTGAGCCTCTTTGACTTGAATCATTTAAAGTACCAGAACATATTTGTGGATAGGAAATTAGTAAGTAAGGGGAAAAATGAATGAGGGGGAGTTAATCACATTTAACTTGCAAACCTTTGTTTTTGCTTTCATAATTGATCATACATATAGAAATATGTGTTTAAGCATGATGCATGTGTTTTGATCCAATCAACTTTATACTTCAGCAACCTTTCTTCTACTTACCCATTAATTACTACCATTTTTTCTTCATTTTATGTGGGTGCATTTAGGCTAGCAAACCCTTATCATCAATTTTTCTCTTGAAAATTAATCTGTGTAATTCTAACCTTATATCATCAAAGGGCTCAGATTAAATTGATGAGCTCCTTTTATTTTCTCTACCTATCTAATGATCTGCCAAGATTAAACTATTTGATCAGATTTTATTCTCTAACTATAAACATAAAATTCAAAGCATGAAATAACCAAGATTAAACAGTTTGATTACCATGGATTGTGGTATGAATAAAAAACTGCACACAATCGTTATTATGCATAAAAGTAAATAGTAGTGGCATTTACACTTGCATACTTTCATGGTCTCTTTTTCTTTTTTGGGTTCATATATTTTCATTTTTTGACCTTCTCTTATTCCTTTTGTCCTTTGATATTTCTTTTAGGACATACCCTCTTTACATTTTTTTATTTTTAATATGGAAAACATTTGCAGAAAGCAAAGGTATGTACAATATTACAAGGCTTAACCTTAGTCATTGAAAATTATGACTCCTATTGGTATAGGAACCTAATAGTGGCTCCACTTGGGGATGGCATTTTCTATAGAAATGTCAAGAACTAATGAAGATCAGTAGCATTTGAATTGTTGCTGATGTTACCTTGTACAATGTCCTTCTGTGAATCTGCATTATTGATACTTATGACAGTGAATCTTTTAAAGCTCAGGGCCTTCTCTTCGGGCTTCGACTTTAAAGATCACCATCCAATCCAAACTAGACTTTGTAAATAAATTATGTACAAATGGGAAATGAAAATTAGTAACTTGGTTCAAACTAATGTTTTAGTATTTGACCATTCACTGGCCCACCTTCTGTATCTGTACCATTAATTTCTCTCAAGAAGAAGGCATTATTGCCTCTGTAAGCATAAATGACATAGGGACCTTTCCATAGGAAATCAAATTTCCCATGTTTGCCTTTGTCTTCCGTCCTTGAATCCCACTTAAGCACTTTGTCACCAATGTAGAAATCTTTAGCCTTGGTTCTCTTATCAATTTTTTTTTTTAATGTTCTCTTGCACAACTTGAGACCTGACATAGACTTCTTCTCTGGTTTGTTGTAGATGAATAGTTTGGTTGATTCTTCTTTGGATACTATTTGGTTCAACCTACAATTCTTGAAGTATCTTCATTACTGGTACTCCCAAAGAGGATGGAAAGACAACTTCCATCCCATAAACTAGTTGATAGGGAGAAGTACCAATTGATTTCTTAGTAGTCAATCTGTCTACCCATAAGGCATTGACTAGCTTTTTATTCCAAGTTTTCTTATTGTCCTCTAGTAACTTCTTGATGATGTTTACTAGGCTTTTGTTTGAGGATTCTGCCAGTCCATTACCTTGAGGGTAATAGGCTGTGGAATGGCCAAGGGTGATATGGTATTTATTGCAGAAATCTATCATTCTTTTGGATTTAAAGGCTGCTGCATTATCAATAATGAGCTTAGTTGGACATCCAAATCTTGATAGAATATTGGTTTCAAGGAAGGTTATGATAACAATATCTATGGCTTGCCTTGAAGGTATGGCCTCTATCCATTTTGTGAAGTAGTCTGTGGCTGTGAGGATCCATTTGTGCTAGGCAGAGGAGGGTGGGTGAATTTCACCAATGAAGTCTAAACCCCATTGTTGAAAAGGTATTTCTACAGAGATTGGCTTGAGGGGTAAAGGTAAGAGCTTTTTCTTCCCCTCAAAGATTTGGCATTTGTGACAGGAGGTCACATATTTTTTGACATCAGCAAACAAGGTAGGCCAGTGGAAACCGATCTAAGGATTTTATCTGTAGTGATCTTCTAGTAAAAGGTGTTCTCCACAGTCACCTGCATGAAATTCTTCCAAGATCTTGTGAGCCTCATCTTTTAATAAAAAATTGAGAAGAATACGTTCATGATCTTTCCAAAATAGAGGATTGTCTAATATAAATAATTTCAAGGATTTCATCTTCAAAAACTTGCTTTTAGTCCTAGATAATTTAGGAGGAGCTTGTAAATTCAGTAAAACATAAATAATGTCAGCATACCAAGGCAATTCAATAAAGGCTTGGATGATCAGTGGAGTCACCATCTCCTCTTCATTATCTATTGCTGCAATAAAGTTTATATCCAAGGCCTGATAGTTTGATTCAGCCATGAGTTTGGCTAAACCTTGGCCTTTGATTAACTTAGTAGGTTTGATTTCTATATCATACTCTAAAATAGTAGCAATCCACTTTCCCCTCTTTCCATCAGGACCATCCTGAGTTAGGATGTCTTTAAATATTAAATTAGGAATGTAGGATACTATATGAGAATATAAGATGCATATCCTAAAGTCCTTAATGGCTTTGACTAAAGCCAAGGCTTGTTTTTCCATTATATTATATTTCAAGGGGGCATCTCTCAGGGCTTTGGTGAAGAAAGCAATGGGTTGTTCATAGCCCTGATCATTTTTCTACAATAGAATTGCAACAATTATGTGCTTAGAAGCAAAGGAAAACAAGATGAAATCTCTGTCAAATTTAGGACTAATTAACAAAGGTGTTTTAGTTAAGGCTAGTTTAATGTATTCAAAAGATTTTTTAGCCTCAACAGTCCATTTTATGGTGGAGTCCTTTTTCAGCATGTTGTTTAGTGATATAATTAACTCTGCCAGGTTAGATATAAACCTTCTAAGAAAACTATTTTTTCCTAAGAAAGCTTGTAACTCTTTAATGTTCCTAGGGTGTTTTATTTGTGGGATGACTTCTATTCTAGTAGGGTGTATCCTTATACCATCTTTTGAAATTGTGTGACCTAACAACTTTCCTTCTTCTAACCCAAAAAAGGAATTTTTAGGGTTTAAGGAGATTCCAAAATTCCTTCATTTAATAAAAACTTGCCTTAGATGATCCAAATGTTGATTTTTAGATTTTCAAAATACAGTAATATCATCTAGATATATCACAAGGAAATCATGAATTTCTTTTGCGAAGGCTATATCCATAGTCCTCTGGAAAGTGGCTCCTGCATTCATTAGTCCAAAAGGCATTTTCACATGCATAAATGTGCCCCAAGGAGTAGTAAAGGTAGTTTTGGGTTGGTCATCTGGATGAACCAAGATTTGATTGTAACTAGAAAACCCATATAACAATGAGATTCTGGTTAATCCAACTACTCTCTGTAAAATTTGATCCATTTTGGGGAGAGGGTAATTGTCTTTTAGTGACACTTTGTTGAGGTTTCTGAGATCCACATAGAGTCTGATCTCACTAGTTTTCTTTCTGGTTGGCACCAAGTTTGAGACCCAATCAGAAAATTTGATTGGTGCAATTATTTTGGTATCATACATCCTCTGAATTTCTTTTTCAATTTTAGGTAATAAGACAGGATTAATCCTTCTAAGTTTTTGTTTGAAAGTCTTTTGATTTTCTTTAATAGGAATTGTATGCTGGGTGATGTTGGTGTCATAGGATTTGAGGTCCTCATAACTCCAAGCAAAGACATCCTGAAATTCTTTTAACAGCTCAATGTATTTCACTTTTTCAGTTGGGGGTAGTGATTTTGAAAGTTTGATCAGTTTAGGATTTTCATCAGTGCCAATATTACATTCCTCTATATCAGACCTTAAAGGTTCCATTTTAGGTTTCCTAGGAACATCGTTTGAATCAAATAAATCTTCTAGAGGGGTTAATCCCTTTGGTAAGAAGTTACCCTTGAGATTAATTACTTCGGTTTCTTCACTGTTTATTACATCAATCTCAATTTGCTCTAAGTTATCTACATCTAATTTGGTAAAATTAGTTGGGTTGAGTCTATCTATTTCATCACCTTCTATCTCATTCATTTCTATCTCATACTTAATGTCAGGATCTTTTGATGTATCAGTATCTATATTGTTAAATTGGTAAACTCTTCTTCTGAAATTGAAAAGTTATTTATCTGTTTATCATCAAAAAATATTTGCCAATTCTTCAAATTATCTGGAATTGCAGGTCTGTGCCTAACTTCAGTAGTCATGATGGTTGGGCTGGAAGGGTAATTTGCAGGTGCTAGCAAACATTGCTAAACTATGGGCTTGCATGTTATTTTTTATGGGAATTACTGCAAGCTTTGCTTCTACGAAAGTGTTAAGTATTTCTACAATAGTTCCCCTATAACAACTTAATCTAGGGTCCTTTGTCATATATACAACATCAATCTGTTTTATAACTAGTTCAGAGTCTCCCATGACAGAAACTCTTTTAGCTCCTAGATTCCTAACTAAATTAGGACCCAAAATTAATGCTTCATATTCAACCATATTATTGGTACACTTAAAATTCAATCTATATGCATGGCCTTTTGAGTAATTATTTTCCAGATTATATATCCACACTCCTACTCCTGCTCCTAACCTATTGAGTGGCCCATCAAATTCTAGATGCCATAATATCTCATGATCTATATTTACACTATCTGGTGCAACAAACTTTTCATTATTTATAGCAATTTGATCATCTTGTTCATTGAACAGTTCTGTAGTCTGATTAGTTTCATTTTGTGTAGAAACTGCAATTTCTTTTTGTTTTGTATTGGTACTATATAAAAAAAATTCTTGTGTTTGATCAACATTATATAGGATAAAAGAATCAATATCTGAGTGTATGGTGTAGATGGGAAATTTTTGAGGCCGATCCTGGCTACTTACCATATACTTCAATAAGGTTTCTTGGTATAGTTTCTTAGGTTGTCCAAAAAAGATTTTTGCATATGACATATCTAGTTGTAAGGATCCCTAAAGTTTGGCTCCCCATGATCTCGATAACATCATGCCATACTTTGGTGGGATGTCAACAACTACAATATCCATATGGATGATTTTGGCAGGATATTGGACTAAAGTGACACACAGGTCCTTAATCAATCCTAGACACTTTACCTGACTGGAGTCAGATGAGAATAAGTCTTTATAATGCCTTGTAATGTCTAGGTTTAATTTCTCCATCACTGATTTGGGCATTAAGTTGTGAGAGGCCCTATAATCCAACATTGCATTGTGTAGAATTTTCTCATGGATACTAAGGCTAATTTAAAAAGGAGGAACTCCTCCTTCTAATGGTTTTCCATTAACGTCTACACCAAATATGAGTTCTGGTTGGTCATCAAACAAGTTGACTGAATCCTCATTTTCAGCAATGTTTAAGGTCTGGGTTATTTGTGATTTATAAGTTTCATTCTTGATTGGTTCTGTTGAAGGAACTGAAATCTTTAGCTTGTCTATCTCTGCTCCCAAATTGAATGGCAAAGAGACCTTTTCTATTTGAAGGTTTTGAATTTTTGCAGCAGGGATTTGAGTACGCTTGTCTTCTTTTCCTTTATTGGGACCTCCTTTTGTGAGTTTTCAAATTTGATGTTTTGAGCTTTGTCCACTAGTTCCTTAGGTGAAATTGAAGTGGATGGTTGATCAGCAGAAGGTTGATCATAGGTTATGTCTACAATTGTGGGGCTAGAAGGTTTTGGGTTTCCCCTAGGGAGAATTTGGAGGATTTTGAAACAGGGGCTTCTTTTATTTTCTTGGGTTGATTTTGTACTGTTTTGTTTGTTTGGTCAGGGACATCAAAATTATTTTTTCTTCTTAGATTATACTGTTTATGAACTTCAAAGATGGTAGAATCATATCCCTGTTTGTAATCAAATGATTCCCTAGGTTGTATTTGTAATTGTTGTAGCATATATAGTTCCTGCTCATCTTGGGTGAGAAAAGTAGTGTCCTCATCATTTATTCCCATTAGGTTAATTTGTGTATCTTGTTCTAGATCTTCAGGATGGGATGTCCCTGGATAATTTTCTTGAGAAGGAGGCCTAATGTTTTGATCTGGTCCATTTTTTCCAATGTTTTGGATTCTTAAAAAATTTGGGTTTCTAACTGGAGGTGCTTGTTGGTTATCCCATTGAGGTTTCCTCTCCATGTTCTCTATTCCATCCATCAGTCTTTCCATACTTTTGGCTAAAATATATATTTTAATGTCAGATGGTGAAGTTTCATCCTTTGTAGTTCCTTTCCTTTCATTTCTAACTCTAGCCCTTTTAGCTAATAAATTAGCTTCTACACTAACGGCTACACTTTGCATTTCTTCTAATGTTGGGGGGTTTCTTTCCCTAAGTTGGTATGCCATATCTGTGTCAAAACCATCAAGGGAACTTTATTAATTATAAGTCAGGTGGGGGTCTAAGGTTTACTAGGATTGCATTATATATATTATTGAATCTAGTGCAATAATCTTGAATAGTTTCATTAGGTCCTCTTATAATATTCTCATATTCTGAAAGGATTTGTAAGGGATTCTTTTTCTTTTCCCACCTATCAATAAATAATATTTGAAAATTTTCTAGGTCTGCAATGTGGTTGGAATGAAAGGCTTTGAACCACTTCTTGACATCACCAGTTAATGTTTGGGCAAAGAGTCTCATCTGGTCATATGATTCATATATTTCATGCAATTCAAAAAAGTCAGACATCTTGTTTACATGC
Organism: Pinus tabuliformis; assembly: GCA_031772625.1. Lineage (NCBI taxonomy): Eukaryota > Viridiplantae > Streptophyta > Pinopsida > Pinales > Pinaceae > Pinus > Pinus tabuliformis. The sequence continues at coordinate 510,878,437 of CM062807.1, forward strand.
CACTGGGCAGCGTAATGACTAGTAACATCAAACAGGAAAATCTTACTCTGATATTCTACAGGCATAGCATGAAGTTGGGTAGGTAAAATGAGAGGAGCATATTTGTTTGCCATTGTTGTAAGTTGGGAGGGGCTGAGATGTGGGGATGAGGTACTTGGAGATGATGCAGCAATGGATGAAGAACTAGGACTAGTAGATCATGAATGATTAATGATAGGTTGGTGAGGGAGTGTAGGTATAAATGGTGGTGAAGAATGGACTTCAAAGGGTATTAATGCTGAAGTTGAAGGCAACAATGGTGAACTCAAAGTAGTGGACAATTTTTTAGAAATATCAGGGGTCGTGGCAGTATTAATGGATGATTGTGGAGATTTCAGAATGTATTCATCAATTGATTTGTTGGCCTGTTGAATTTCAAGGTCTGCAATAAAGTTAGGATCTAGGACAATTTCATCGATTGCATTTTCAGATTTTGTTCTAAATAATGAAAGATCAAATGGAACATCAAAGGGAACTTCTTCTAGAAATAACCACTCATCAGGACATCAATTAGCTTTAAGAAATGGTATTTGGCTAACCAAAAATTTCTTCTATTTTAGATTTTTTTGAAATTAGGTTGGGATTATCAACTACTGGGGCAGGGTTTGGATCTCGATTAGCCCTAGTAAAATGAGTCTTCCTAGAAGCCAGAATTCGAATTTTTTTAATTGTTTCTATGAGATTTTTCAAAATAACTTCTAAAGAATGACTTTAAGAGGCTCAAAATGTAGATTTAGAATTTTCTTAAAGCTTTATTAAGACTGAGGATTTGTTGTTCCCTAGTATGGTCACCACTATGTTATCACTCAGAAATTTCTCTAGAAGTTATTAGAAGAAAGAAAATGACTGAGGTAACCACAAACCAACTTTGGAGCATAGGCTTTAGCCAACCTAGGCTCATAGAGGGCTCTCTCTATATGATTTAGCTTTGTTTGCTAGGATTTCAGGCTAGTTATGAATGTTCTAGGGGTTTTTGATTTGTTTGTGAGATTGGATGGCGAGATCCTTTAAATAGATGGATAGAATGATGTCTTTAGACCATTGGGCTATGGAGTCAACAGAAGGGTAGCATAACTGGATCAACTCACTAAAGGGAATGTTCAAAGGGCAGGCTACCAGAGTAAAGTGCAGGTCTTTGGGATAGTGGGGATGAAATGGTTTTAATCAGGGTGAGAGGGAAATTAAGAATTCTCAGACTGGGATATAAACGAGGAATAAAAGGTAATCGAAAGCAAAATGCAATTAAGAATCCTTCGATCTAGATTAGCAAGAAACAACCTAACCTAAGGAACAATTAAGAATTCGTTAACTTAGATATCAGTAGAAAACATTTATATGCCTAACTGTTAAAAGAAAGTGTAATGAAACAAATTTTGAGATATTGATCCAGTTATAGCATTCAGAAAGATAACAATAACATAAGAAAATACTTGTCTGCACTTCGCTCAACACATGAATCCTGTGAAATATCTTGTCTTTATTCATCAATCCATCTTGCTAGCTCAGTCAATGATACAATAGCTTTATAGTCTTTTGATCAAAAGTTTATAGAAATGTCTAAGAATCCACCCTACATACTTTGAATTGTGAAGTATTTATACAAAAATTATTGCAAAATATCTCAAACTAACTTGAGATTTAATCTAGGAAATAAAAATATCTTCTTGCAAGAAGATAGAGACAGCTATTGAACTGCTTTCATGCTGTCCCACTTATTTTGGTACTGCTGGCCTTTATGGTTTGGTTTTAGCCCTTTATGCTCTTTTCTATTTGAACTTTCATGTTGGGGGCTTTAGTCATTTTAGGCTTTCATCTAATACACTTTGTCATTGGTACTCTTTGACCTTGCTGACCTGTCTTCATCTTTTCACCTGGCTGTCTTACTTTTACCCTTTTAGTGCATTTTTCTTATAGTAAATCAATCAAATTTTCCCACATTTCAGCATCAGGTAATTGGATCTTCAACATCCTTTTGTATATCTCATTTGCCTCAATGTACTTGGAAAAAGTAGGCTTATTGATGAGCAAGTGTTTCACCTCATGCTGGAGGTAAAATGAGTTTTCAAACATTTGGTATAGTACTTTTACTGTTGGCAATGCCTTCATTGAAGATGTACTAACCTGTTCTTTTGCTAGCTCTCTAAGTTTGCTTTTGTAATCGTGTTGTGTCATGAGATTATCATTTATGACTAAGGGACTGGGTAACCCCTTTTCTCTCAAAATCTGAAAATTAGCCATAAATCTATCAATGGCTATTTGCATATTTTGGCACTTGTCCTCCAAGTTTAACATCAAGTTTCTCTTGGAAAGGACCTTCCTTACCTCCAAATTTTTTTTTGTTCTATCCTCTATATCCAATTCTTAAAGCTCATATCTATTTTTACTATTAAGAAACTGGATGATTCTAGCGACATCTTCGGGCATTTCTTCCAATTCCTCTTTTACCTCTTGGATGGCTTCTGTAGCCATATTTATTACATCTATCTATTCAAATATTACATGAATAGATGGCCAAATATGATTGACAGAGTCAATGATATTGGCCCATAGTAGTTCCTTAGCTTGTCCAAGAGGTTCTTTGAGTGTTAGGTCCTTTTCCATGGCTTTTATTCTCTCATTCATTCTGGAAGCTTTTTGCACTTCTTCCTTGTGCATAATTTTGGCAAGCTTGTAATCAGTTTTCAAGCTTGACACCTTTTCTTTTAGATTATTCATTTCTGTAGCTTGTATGGACATTTCCTCCATAGCTCTAACCAATTTTGCTGCCTCTTCCCTTGATGTACCTACTACTGATGTAGGCTATGTTGAAACCTATTCTACTATGGCCATAGGAGCTGTTGGAGCCAATGAGGCTGCCAATGTAGAAGGAATAACTGTTGAGACTATTAGGTTGGCATTCATTGAGGTAGTGGCAATATCAGTTTGCTTTAATTGGATTAATAGTGGCAATATCAGTCTGCTTTGATTGGATTAAAGTGTCAAATTCCTTCTCTATTTCTCTTAATTGATCATTGAGTTTGAGGACTAAGTCCATCAATTCTTCATGCTTAGCCTGGCTCTCAAAGACTTCTTGTGTTTGGGGATGCTGCAGCTGAGGTATCTTCAATTGTTTTTTAAGTGTTGTAATGTCATCATTCTTCTTCTTAATTAGTTTCTTGATGACTTTGATCTATTTGGGATCATGTCCCAATTCAATCACTAAGTCCTCCAATGACTTAATTATAGTATCCTTGGCCTGTGAGGAGGCCTTCTCCAACTGATACTGAGCCAAGACATTGGTCAATGAATTTTGTAATTGATGGGAAGCTATGGCTTTTCGAGTCAGGTTGGAGTAAAAAATTTCTCCAGCTTGTTGAAGAAATTCAATTTGGTCTATGGGATGGATATCCCTCGCCAATATCTCAAAATCAATATTTTTATAATCTGTTGATGTCCTTGGTGGTTGCATAGTTGGCTTTATGAAAGACATTTGCATCTTTCCCTCTTTGGTTTCAAAAGATGACATCAACCTAGTTTGATTGGTAGGTGTAATATTTAAATACTGTGCATAAGATTGGGCCTTTAGTTTTTCATTTATCATCTTGATTTCATTTTACCTATCTCTAATGTCTTTGTCTTTATCATCAAGCCTACTGAATGAGGAGACTTCTACACTGAGCTGCCTTTACAACATTTGAGTCTGTGATGTCGATGTCTTCTGAGCTTCTCCAGATGGAGTTTTGCCTTTACTTCTACCTAGCTCAGTATCAGTTACTTGTGTTGAGTCCTCTGTGTCTTCCTATTCTAAAACGGGATTGAGCCTTGGTCTCTTACTCTGACTGGCTTCATACTACATATTTGAAGTGTCTATACGTGAGTTGGAGGCTTCCTCTCTACCCCTTTTAGGATTATTTTCCTCATTCTGAGGAGTGTGCATAATAGGATGGGTGCTCATGGTTCTTTTTGTTCAGGTACTTGTAGAAACGAGCTTTCATGAAGCTATCTTTCTAAGTCAATCAAGGCATTCTCAACATTTACTTTGTGCTATCCCTATCTACAAGGGTGTTCTCCAACCACTTATATTGATTTGCATATATTTCAATCTCTAGTATGGGATGATGAATGTAAGGCCCTAATTTGACCTTTTGTCTAAGTTTGATAAAAAACCCTTGAGGGTCATATCTCCACATAAAAGTGTTTTGAAACTTCATCTGTTACAGAATCAAATTGCCTCTTGCCCTGCTTCTCTAGAGTTGCAAATGAAAGGGCCTGACTGGTTTTTGACTCTGAACTGTGTTCTTTTCTTGGTTGATACAAAATTGACTTCATTAGAATTCATTATTTGCCTATAGTACTCTAGAGCAAATAACCTCACGGGGAGGTATTTGGGTAGTTTGTATGGGGCAAGCTGGCACCCATAGATTCTTATTTCTCTGTGGTTTTGGTAAAGGTACCAATCTCCCACTTTAATTTTCTTAGACAATTGGAGGAATCTTTTGATATCTTGGCTTATTCTAGGTGGAGGACTTCCTGTTAGCATGGTCATGACTGGATGAACAAACAAATCAATGAAGTTTGTATAAGTGTATGGTGATGAATACTTGTGGCATAATGGAGTCCAAAATATGACAAACCTGGGCTGACCTCTAGTATCAAGTTTCTGAAGGGTGAATGGGAACCTGTTTGACTGCTAATACAGAAACATATGGCACAATCCAGATCAATATTCCAACACTCTCTCATTATCCATTCTAGTAAACTGTTCATGCATCCTCTCAGCTATGAACTGGGAATAATTGTATATAGTAGCAGGAGGCTTTCCTGGGGTGAAGATGGACATGAAGGCCAGGATAAGCTCATCAAAAAATTCATCAATGGTGCAGCCCAAAACACATGATATCATAGTGATAATATGCTTGCCTCTTTCAGAGAAAATGGTAGAAACATTTGGAGGGGCATCTTTAGGAATGTGATGTCTTCAACAATGAAAGATTGGAATAATTGGGCTAGTTTTGATGAACTCAACTTGGTGTAATGGTCTAAAAAATCTCCAATTGAGAGTGGGGTTAGGTTTGGGCCTGGTTTGAGCTGTAACATCTCATTGATTGATTCAGCTGTGATGGTAAACAGGATTTTCTGGTCAGGGAACATTATTGCTTTTTGGCTAGGGATGTAATGGGCATGGCACATATGGTCAATTTCTGGAAAAGCATGTACTTGGGGAAATTGGTATTTGGGAAAATTAGATTCCCAAAGACCAATTTCATCAGAATGGTTCAGATATTTGTCCCTACTCAAACAATGAATTTTGAGGAGGACCTCATATGCACTTGTATCTCTTAATTGGAAATCCCTGTCCTCCAGGGGAAGGTGGTCTACATCCAGATGGGGAGTTGTAATAGGTATAATGTCCATGAAGACAGGGGCATCCATAATTCAGTTCTTGTGTATTTGAATTTGGTGGGGTAGGGTTGTATCAGAGGTTTTGACAGAAACTGATAGTTTTGAAAAGGGTTTGGACAACATTCTTTCAAATTTGAAGTAATTTTTAATTAATTTTACTTAATTAAAAGACTCTATAGGCTGAACATTTTCAAATTTGAAAGGGTGAGTGGTAATTCACGGTGAAATACTTGGAAATGTGTGAATTATATTCAAAATTGGAGTTCACGGCAGCTGCAAAAGTTCGAATGGCTTTGGTACAGACTAAGAGGTTGATTGGGGTTTCTGCAATTTCTTCAGGAATGAATTTGGAGTTCAATTGGCGAATTTGGTATTTGGAGGTGTCGCACTGGTTTGCAAATGTTTTCAAAGAGCTCGAGTGAAAAAATATGAAAAGGGGCTTCTCGGCCTTTTTATGAAGCAATGGTCACTTTTTGGTGGAAAATTTTATGAATGAACAATAGGTGGTTTATCGGGTTAAGTGGGGAGGTGGTTTCCCTGGCCATTAGACTGCTTATGAGTGTCAGGCAGTATTTGGGAGGGGTCACCTGATCTACTTCAGGAATCAAAATGTAGTAGTTAGGGGGCCGAGGAAAACCGCTTTATCGGGTGGGTAAAGGTCGGCCGTCAGGTGCAGCCGATATGGCTGTGGACTATCGTATGAGGGGGATGGTGATTGGACGACAATCGGGTGAGGGAAGTGCACGAGTGATAAGAGCATGGGTTTCGTGGGTGGCCAGTACTTTTAACTTCGGTGGTATGGGATTAAATATAGGTTAATGACGGGTTGAAACGATTGGGTGGGGTTTGATGACTGGATTAATTTATTTGTCGGGATATGGGGTAAATGGTATAGTTTATAATTAAACTAAGGGTTGGGATATTTTTTAGGGGATTTATATAATTACGAGAAAAGGTATATCGGGGGATTTATATAATTAAGTTAGAAATTAATATGAAATGAGCGGAGTGAGCATACCCTCATCATAAATGTAAAATATGCACATTTTATTCACATACATTTGATACTTAGGATAAAGTAATTTTGTGGGTTGTTTGAGTGAAATAGAATTTAACATGGGGGTTTTCACTTTTCCTAGGCAAATGAAGTTTATCCTTAGGAAAAGGGGTTTTATTAGGATAATGAGGGGGAAATGAATTTCATGAAGGGGATTCTAACACTTGATGTCTATAAGTCATTAAGCTGAGGGTCTGGTCCCATCAAAAGTCAAAGAAATGCTCTGAGCCTCTTTGACTTGAAGGATTTAAAGTACTAGAACATATTTGTGGATAGGAAATTAGTAAGTAAGGGGAAAATGAATGAGCGGGGGTTAATCACATTTAACTTGCAAACCTTTGTTTTGCTTCCATAATTGATCACACATATAGAAATATGTGTTTAAGCATGATGCACGTGTTTTGATTCAATCAACTTTATACTTCAGCAACCTTTCTTCTATTTACCCTACCATTTTTTCTTCATTTTATGTGGGTGCATTTAGGCTAGCAAACCCTTATCGTCGATTTTTCTCTTAAAAAGTAATCTATCTAATTCTAACCTTATATCATCCAAGGGCTCAGATTAAATTGATGAGCTCCTTTTATTTTCTATATCTATCTAATGATCTGCCAAGATTAAACAGTTTGATTACCATGGATTGTGGCATGAATAAAAAGTTGCACATAATCGTTATTATGCATAAAAGTAAATAGTAGTGGCATTTAGACTTGCACACTTTCATGGTCTCTTTTTGTTTTTGTGGTTCATATATTTTCATTTTTTGACCTTCTCTTATTCTTTTTGTCCTTTGATATTTATTTTAGGACATACCCTCTTTAGATTTTTTAATTTTTTAATATGGAAAACATTTGCAGAAAGAAAAGGTATGTACAATATTACAAGGCTTAACCTTAGTCATTCAAAATTATGACTCCTATTAGTATAGGAACCTAATAGAGCTGGCCCAGCCTGTACCTATAGGGTGTCCTACTACCGTGCCTATGTCACCAACGCCTAAGCCATTTGATTCTATAATGGGAGATAAGAAGCAAAGAAACCTTAGCAAGCACCGGTATAGAAATCACCATGGAAAAATCCGATAGAAATCCGCGAGAAGGGCAAGATGGATAGGTCCAAATAGCCAACAGAGCCCTTGGACCTATATGAGGAAGAGCTGCATGGAGGTATAGAGGAGATTGATGCAGAAGAGGCTACGCCAATAACTCGGCTACCTCCATATATTCCACCACAAAAATCCACAGCTAAAGTGCCTAAAGACCCGTATTCTGCAAAGTTCATGGTGTCTACGCCTTTGTTTCCGGAGAATGTGCCATTTGAGGGTAATTTTCTAGCCCGTATAAAAATTTGATAATGGAGGATTGGGACCTAGGGGACCAAGAGAGGTTTCCATAGTTGGTGCTGAGAAGGTACGTGAAGAAGGTTTACTATGAAGATTCAGACATCACGTAGCTTGAGCCGATGAAATGGGTGACTGGAGTTGGGTGTACGGAGCTCCTAAATATGTTGTGGGTGCCGCACTTTAGTCACACCACTAATAATATAGTCTACGTGCACCAATTGTTGACACTAGTACACGATGGGTGCCTATGGTTGGGAGGACCCATCCCGATCACTAACATGCTGATCCACAGAATAACGTTTCTACCATACCAAGGAGAGGACCCTATGGAGGCATTTGTACGAAAATCACAGGAGAACAAGTTGGCAGAACAAATGAAGAGTGATTTTGGTCTAGTCAAGAATTCGCGAGAGTATTCCATATAGTCAATCTCAGATGGCACGGTGTTGTTTGCTGCACAAATCTTGGCTAGCAAGATCATGAGAAGGTGGCGCACTGATGAAGTGCCGACGCTAGTAGTTTCTTTAACTTCGCAGTGTGCCAAGGGAGTCCAGTACAACTTGGCTCAATACTTGTGTCAGGAATTTTTGGAAGCTTGTAGGGAGGCCCACCATTAGGGCAAGGCATTCCACTACGTGTGGTTGTTATTATTGATTGCGTTGGTGGCCTCGAGGATGACCAAAGATATTCAGTTCCCTTAGAAGGACTCAGATATACGTAGGCAACGAAGATCACTTCTCTATGGGCTACCAAGGACCTTGCACGAGTGATGGAGATGAAGATATTTTGGGTCTTGTTTGAGCTAGAGCTAAGGATGGTGATTAACTAGCAACCTAGGTTATCACCAAGTTTGCATGCACAATACCTCAACGTCGCAATCTTCAAGGTAGATTTCCATAATCTACACATTCGCGCGAAGAAATATACCAAGGGCATATGGCACAAGTTTCCATACCTAGTCACTGAGGACAATATTTTGGGGGTTATCAGTAAATGGCCAAGTGACTTGCTGGCCCCCTCTGATGTTGACATAGGAACTAGTAAGGCTGCAGAAGGTGAAGCAATGTAGACCACAACAATGATAATAACATAAAAGAATAATGAAGCATGGAAGGCTTCCGCTATAGAGAAGGCCTTGGAAAATGAAAATGCCATGCAACAGAAAGAAGTTGATGTAAAAGAAAAAGAAGTTGTGATGAAGGAAAAGGCAACTGCTACTAAGAAAAAAGAAGCAAGAAAAGAAAAGACTATGTTGCAGGCCACCATTAACCTCAATGAGTTAGAAATAGAGTGCACAAATGTGGAGGAAGATACAGCGGGAGAAGCGGAAGGGGGCGCAGGCCTGAAGTCTCCCTTCATCGTTAAGAAGAGGTAGAAAAGGAGTTCGACAGGGCCACGCAAAGAGAAAAAATCAGATAAATCAGTGACCGTAACACCTTTGGTCCTCACGGAGGGGGACATAGATGAAATTAGGGATGTGGTTCACGATGCAATGACATATATTTGGGGTCACTTCAAGGAGAAGTACCAACAAATTCTAGGTAAGGTGTAGTAAGGCTTGCCATAATTGCAGGTCCAAACAGGTCTTATTCAAGCAAGCATGGGATAGGCTAGCCAAAGGCAAGTGAGCCTAAAACAAGCAAGCAGGTTGGCCTTTTAAGCAGAAATCACCTTGGATCTCTGCACATTACAACTACCAGAGGGGTCCTTGTGCGTCGATTCAATAGAAGGCGGGGCATGTTATCACTCAGGTTGTCCCTAAAGCTCCTTAAAGGGATACGGCCGAGGTAACCACAAACCAATCTTTGGACTGTAGGTCCTAGCCTACCAGCAGTCAGAGAGGGCTCTCTCTTTAGGATTTAGCTTTGTTGATGATGATTTTAGGCTAGTTATTAAGTACAAGGGGTTTTGTTTGAGTTTTGGTGGGAAGGATGATGCTTTCAAGTAAAGAGGCAGGGATAACATGAAAGTTTCAGAACCATTGGGCGTGGAGTCAAGGAGTAGGACTGATGGTGTGTTTTCTTGGTCACCAGAAGGAATATGGAGCAAGCTAGCTGCATATGAAACAATGATTCAAGGTTAAAAGGATGGAATGAGGGCTGAGGACTGAGAGGCAATTAAGAATCTCTCGTTCAGCTTAGCAGAGGGAAGGTGAATGAGCTCTATCTAGGAGCAGTGAAGAATCCCTAGATAACTGTCAAACATGAGTGAATTAGGGGAAATATGAGCCACAGGGAATTCATATTCATTACTAACTCAGATGAAAACATAAAGAAACAACAGAAATTGAGCATAGAGGGCAATTAAACCAATTCTAAGCTAATCTTTCTTTCTGCTATTTAGATGGTATATCAATGGAAAAAAAAGGTAAGAAACACTTATTGAGTCATGTTGCAGCACAAGAATTCCACATTCAATTCTTCAAACCATTAAACACAGAGCAGACAGTCATTCCTCCAAGCTTTTCAGCAGTCTTTGATTAAGTAAAATGTCATGTACACCGAGCGAGTCTCTCTTGGAGCTATACAATCGACCAACCCCTTTAAACAGTGAATTAGGGTTGTTTATATAAGCAAAATATCTACAAAAATCAGATCTTAGACAGATCTATTGTAATAACTGTCTTTAACCTAACACATGTCTGAAATAAATGTGGTAAAATATCCTCGGGCTGCGCTGGGTGCAGCTGTACCAAAAAGGAGTTTAATGTGTTGCCTTTATGGCTCTGCGCTGATCACTTAGCTATAATTGTGCTTCGGGTTTTGATCCATTGTTGTTCGGTGGCTTTAAATGCTTTTAACTGTGATGGGAAAGCTTTGATGGGATTTCACCATTTTCTTGGACTTTGTTGGAGGTCATTCAATGTTCACCTGCATTGGAAATAAAGATTTTCATTTACAACTTTCGACTGATACTCTTTGCCGCTTCCTAGATATGATTTGGAACTGAATGTGCGCCTTTCTCACTTCTGATACTCTTTAAACTGTTGCATCGACCTTTCATGGCTGCTGTTCGATCCTCTGTTGCTTTAAAAACTGTCTTTGCCCCTTTCCTGAATCTCTGCGAAGAAATTTATGTCATTTTGCGACTTTCGGGCTTGCTGGAGGCCGAGCCACAAAAGGGCTTTCCATTTTGGCCTATTTCCCTTAGCCATGCGCGCTAAGCACTAATTGCGCATGAAAAATTGCCTCAGATTTTGATTCCGGGCTTCCTAGGCTGCGATTTGCGCCTTTCACGCTTTTTGATAGTGATGTCAGCATGACATCAGCAGTGGGTCCCAGTACGGCGGTGACGTGGCAGGGTGACGTCAGTAGGGTGATGTCAACAGTACAACTGGGTGACGTGGCAGTGACATGGCAAGGACACGGCGGCAAGAGGCCGACCCAAGATGATGATGTCAGCGGTGACTTGGCGTTGACGTAGGAGGGGGAAAGCGGTATCCGGTTTCAGGCGCACCACTTTTGTGTGTAGGCGGTTTCGTAGGAGGGGGTTCTGCCACAGCCGAGAGGGTGACGCATGGCGGGAGTACGACGGGAAAACCGCCCATCTCCCGGGCGCTAACCCTTGGCATGTCAGGGTATGGAAAGACTCGCCCACCGTTGATCTGTGGCGTGCCAGATCTGACGGCCGACAGGAGAGGCAAGGCGGCAGAGGGTTAAAAACGGGGCCCGCGCATATTTTATTATGTGTTTTATTCATGCGGCGGGGGGGGAAAACTTTAGGAAAATGGGTTTTTGGGTTATTTACAAGCGGGGAAAATATATTTACAAGTATGACTTTAGGATAAGGGTGGGAAATGAGTGTTGTAGGTTAGGACTTAGGGGAAATGGTTGTTAGGGTGACCAGATGTCAGACTAACTCCTGTTTAGGACACGGAAGGTTTAGTAGTAGCCCCAGATGGACTACTATTTCCCAAACTTGATAGATATGGCTATAATGCCAAGTGATGGGAATATGTACATAGGGGAGTTTATTAACATAGTTTTAGTAGGGGAAGGGGAGATAGATAGGGAGCTACATAGTAAAATTAGTAGTTAATATGACAAGTGATAAGAAAGCACTAAGTATGTGAATCTTAGGCTAATAGGGGGGAAAATGATTCATAGATGAAGTATTAACACTCATTGAGTAAAGCAGATCTTTACCAAGGCAAATGATATGGAAGGTGATGAAACTAGGAGGTATCAAGCAGATCTTGACCTCTTCAGGGAAGTTAGTGAGTGACTTTGGGGAATAAGAAGAAGGGGAGTTAGACATGCCTTGCTTGAGCTCCTCCAAATGAAAACTACCTTGTACCTGTGACCTGGAGTACAATGTCACTTTGAAACCCAAAATTGATCATAATTCAACATTCTGCAACCTCAAAACTACCTACCCAGCCTACTTACCTAGAATTTTTTCTTCTTTTTGGTTTGGGTGCACTTAGACTTGCAGACCCTGCTTTACAATTTTTCTTTTGACTACCCTCCTATCTAAATCTACACTTATTTCTTCCAAGGGCCCAGATTAAGCAGTTGGGCACCCAAGATTCTCTACCTATCTACAAATCTGCCAAGACTAAACAATTTGGACAGATAGTGAATCTCTATATTCTAAAACAAGAAATTGAAACCTAGGGAAGCCAAGATTAGGTTGTTTGGACTTGCCTTACCAAAATTCTTCAAAAATGGTTAATTTATCAAAATTGGAATACAGTAGTGGCATTTAGACAAGCACACTTTCATGACCTCTTCTTTGGCCTCTTTCTGGAAATATGGAGCATTGCAGCATGCAAAGTATGACATATTTGGCATGTAAAAATGTCAATCATGAAAGATGAGCACCTATTGCAACTGGAGGCTAACAGTGGCTCCACTTGGGGATGGCTTTTCCTTGTGAAAAGCCAAGAACAATAGGTTAGACTGCCTTGATCTTATATTGTTGCTGTAGATTGAAAAAACTTCTTTATGCTGGCTGCTAAAAGTGTGAAATTTTGAAATATGAACAGCCCTCTTCTCAACTGAAATATTGTGAAATACATAGCACTGCTTGTGTTCTTCTGCATGCTTGATATTATATACAATGTTGCTTGAGCATTTCCCTTGAAGATAGATCCAGGATATGGATCAAAACTGATGTATTTCCCTTAGCCTTGATCCAGAAACAGTTGCTGATGTGAAACTAAAAAATGCTGCTCTCTTATTTATACTGTTTGACTGAAGACTACAAGCTGCAAACAGTTTCCTTTTACCATGAATTTATGTGATATGACAGTGCTACTATTGCGGTTTTGCTGAGACTAATGCAGAGACAGAGCCTTAAAAATGGAGTACTTGCATTGGCTGTGTCTTCACAAACTTTGTTGCTGCTCCTCTAACAATCAGACTGTTTATACAAAGATAAAGCAAAGTGTTGATATATACAAATATCAATGTACAAAGAGATATATACAGAGCTGCATTGTTTCCTTTAAAAGGGATCATGGTAATGTTTTAACATTCGGCCATTAACAGGGCCTTCTTCAGCAATGCTGCCTTCTACAGATTTGAGGAAATATGTGTTATTTCCCTGAACAACAGAAATAACAAATGGCCCTTTCCATAAAAAATCAAATTTTTCATGTTTTCCCTTGTCTTCTCTTCGTGAATCCCACCTTAGAACTTTGTCGCCAATGCAGAAATCCTCAGCCTTAGCTCTCTTATCAAACATCTTTTTGAGCTTCTCTTGCAAAATCTGAGCTCTGTCATAAACCTGCTCTCTGGTTTGCTGAAGATGAATGGTCTGATTGATTCTTCGTTGAATGTCATTTGGCTCAGCCTGAATCTCCTGTAACAGTTTGATAGTAGGGATGCCCAAGGATGAAGGAAATCTGGCCTCCATGCCATATACTAGCTCATAAGGGCTCATCCCAATGGATTTCTTTGTTGAAAGTCTGTCTGCCCATAGGGCATTTGTGAGCTTTCTATGCCAGTTCTTCTTGTTCTCCTCTAAGATCTTCTTGATAATATTAATGAGGCTCTTGTTAGATGACTCAGCCAAGCCATTACCTTGGGGGTAATAGGCTGTGGAATGCCCCAAGGTGATGTGAAATTTATGGCAAAAATTGATCATCTTTTTGGATTTGAAGGCAGCGGCGTTGTCAGTAATGATCTTCTTAGGGCAGCCAAATCTAGAAAGGATATTGCACTCAAGGAATTGGATAATGATGGCGTCATTGGCTTGTCTGCATGGGATGGCCTCAACCCACTTGGTGAAATAGTCGGTGGCTGTTAGAATCCACTTGTGTTGGCCTGAGGAAGAGGGATGGATTTCTCCAATGAAGTCAAGACCCCATTGTTGAAAAGGCTTTTCGGTTGAGATATTCTTAAGGGGCAGGGGCAACAACTTTCTTTTGCCCTCAAAGATTTGGCATTTGTGACATGAAATGGCAAACTTCTTTACATCTGCGAAAAGAGAGGGCCAATAGAAACCATCCCTTAAAATTTTATCAGCAGTGGCCTTCCAATAAAGATGTCCTCCACAGTCACCTGCATGGAATTCTTTCATGACATTGTTAGTTTCATTCATGGTTAAACAGTTAAGCAATATGCCTTCATGATTTTTCCAAAATAAAGCACCATCTAAGACACAAAACTTTGGAGCCTTCATTTTCAAAAATCTTTTCTTGGTTCTGGACAATCCTGGGGGAGCAAACAGGTTTAACAATACAAAGCATATATCAGCATACCATGGAGATTGCAAAAAGGTTTCACTGATCTGTGGAGTCGCCAGCTCCTGTTCATTGTCCAATTGGTTGATGTCTAAGGCTTGAAAGTTTGTTTCAGACATCAGTTTGGCTATACCTTGTCCCTTTATCAGTTTGGTTGGTTTTATTTCTATGTCATACTCAAGGATGTTAGCAATCCACTTGCCTCTTTTGCCTTCTAGCCCCTCTTGGGTTAATATGTTTTTTACAACAACGTTTGGCACATAAGCAATCACATGTGAATATAAAATGTAGACTTGGAAATCTTTGATTGCTTTGACCAGGGGATATCCCTGCTCCTCCATGATTGGGTACTTCAAAGGGGCATCTCTTAAGGCTTGGCTGAAAAATGCAATTGGCTTTTCAGCTCCCTGGTCATCCTTTTGCAAAAGGACAACAGCTATGGTGTGATCAGATGCAAATGAAAATATGATGAAATCTTTGTCAAACTGTGGACTGGTGAGGACATGGGCTTGGGTTAAGGCAGTTTTGATACTCTCAAAGGCTTGCATGGTCTCAAGAGACCATTTTACCTTAGCATCCTTTTTTAACATGTTGCTTAATAGTCTTTTTAGCTCAGCTAGATTTGGAATAAATCTCCTTAGGAAGTTGATTTTTCCAAGGAATGCTTGCAACTCTTTTATGTTTCTTGGATATGGGATTTGGAGGATGGCTTGGATTCTTTTAGGATCAATTCTAATCCCGTCCTTTGATATGATATGGCCAAGAAGTTTGCCTTCTTCAAGGCTGAAGAGGGATTTATTGGGGTTCAAGGAAATGCCATATTTCCAACATGTCCTGAATATTTGCCTCAAATGTTTTAGGTGCTCTTGATCAGATTTGGAGAAAGGGGTTAAGTCATGAAGGTAGACAACTAGGAAATCATGTATTTCCTTGGCAAATGCAATATCCATTGCCCTTTGAAAGGTAGCACCAACGTTTTTAAGTCTGAAAGGCATCTTCACATACTTCAATGTTCCCCACGGTGTGGTAAAGGCTGTCTTGTCTTGGTCATCCGGGTGAACCAGTATTTGATTGAAACCTAAAAAGCCATCTAGCAAAGAGATTCTAGATGACCCCACTACTCTTTGTAGGATGTGGTCCATTTTTGGCAAGGGGTAGTGGTCTTTTAGGGAGACTTGATTTAAATTTCTTAGGTCTACACATAGCCTAATCTCACCTGTCTTTTTTCTTGTGGGAACAAGATTGGATACCCATTCAAAGAATCTGATGGGTGCTATGATACATGCTTCAAACATTCTTTTCACTTCCTTTTAAATCAAAGGGAGAAGCATAGGATTGATTCTCCTCAGTTTCTGTTTGAAGGGATTTTGGTTTGGTTTTAAAGGAATGGTGTGTTGGATCACTGAGGTGTCATAGGACTTCAAGTCCTCATAACTCCACGCAAATACATCTTGGAATTCTTTGAAAAAATCAACATATTTAGGCTTTTGATCAGGCGGTAAAGATTGATATAGTTTGATCATTTTGGGCTTCTCTGCTGTCCCAATGTTGTGTTCTTCTATAGCAACGTTTAGGGGTTGCATTTTTGGTTTTTTGGGAACATCATTTGCATCAAACATATCTTATAATGGAGTGAGGCCGACAGGGAGAAAGTTATCTTTCAGATCAACGATCTCGGCCTCTGTTTCTGCTATTTCCTCCAAATGCATCTATTTGAGTTCTTCTATGTTTGCATTGTCAAAAACAGTTGGGTTCAGCATTTGTTTGGCTGTTACAGCTGTTACAGCCTGCTGATTTTCATTTGTTTGTTGTTGTTCATCTGTCATAGCATCCACGTCAATGTTAATATTTGAAAACTCATGCTCAAGAGTGAGGAAGTTGTTAATCTGGGCATTACTTTCAAACACTTGCCAATCTTTAACATTATTTGGGATAGCAGGCCTATGTTTTATCTCAGCAGTAAAATGGTGATTTGGCTCAAAGGGGAGCTTGCATGTACTAGCAAAAGTGGCTAGGTTGTGTGCATGAATGTTATGATCTCTTGAAATCTTGGCAAGCTTGGATTGAGTGAATGCATTGAGTATATTAGTAGCAGCAGTCCTATAGGCCCTCATTTTATTGTCATTGGTAACAAAGTTGCCTTTCATTTGTTGTATGATTAAATCAGAGTCACCTAGAATGGACACTTTTGCAGCTCCTAGAGCTTTGAGCAGTTTAAGGCCTAACAAGAGAGCCTCATACTCTGCCATGTTATTGGTACATTTGAAATTCAATCTGTAGGCATGGCCTTCTGCATGATTATTATGAGTATTGTGAATCCAGACACCTGCCCCTGCTCTTAACTTGTTAACAGAGCCATCAAACTCTAAATACCATGTGATTTCTTGCTTGTGGTTAGTATCAAGAGTTTCAGTCATTCTTGCAGTGGACAGATTTGAAATTTCTGTTTGGGGAGGTTCTTCTTGTATGCTGGTTGCGTCTATTGTTTTGACAGTTTCATCAGTATGGGAAACCAATTCTTCATTGGTGTGTGTGTTCAGTTCTAAAGCCAATGGCTTGTCATCAGTGAGAGGATTTGTTTCATCATTAAATAAAATAAAAGAATCCATATCAGAATGGATTGAGTGAATAGGAAAATTTTGGGGCTTGTCCTCACTAGTTACCACATACTTCATCAATGTTTCTCTATATAGTCTCTTTGGTTGCCCAAAGACAGATATAGTGGCATAAGAGAGGTCTAATTGGAGGGATCCTTGGAGTTTTTCTCCCCAAGATCTTGACAATAGCATGCGAATGTCAGCAACCACCACATCCATGAGGATTGTCTTGTTGGGATATTGGACTAAGGAGACACACAAGTCTTTGATGAGGCCTAAACACTTGACTTGACTTGAGTTAAAGGAGAATAGATCTTTATAGGGTCTTGTAACATCAAGGTTCAGCTTCTCCATTACAGCTTTGGGCATAAGGTTGTGTGAGGCACCTGAGTCAAACATAGCATTATGCAAGACTTTGTCATGTATATGCAAACTGACATAAAAAGGTAAAACAAATCCATATGTTGATTTTCCATTAACTTCTGGACCGAACAACAGTTCAGGTTGATCATCAAGAACATTCACATCATCCTTAGCCTCTGGCATTTGAAGTGATCTTTGAATTTGTTGCCTATATACCTCATGTTTGGCAAGTTCAGATAAGGGGATGTATATCTTCAGTTTACCTATTTCTGCCTCTAAGTCAAATGATTTTTCAGATTGGGTTTTATTATTGTGAGAGGCAGGCTTCCTTTTTCCCATTGGAGTATCAGCAATTTGGTCTTGTTTATCAGTGTTAAGGGAAGTGATTGATTGCGGTTTTTTCGTTTTAGGAGGGCTTTTGGAATGTTGTTCGAGTTATCTTTTGAGGAAGAGGGTGGCAGAGGCTGATCATTAGAAGGCTGCATTTCTGTTATGTCCTCTACAGTCACTTGATGCGGGTTTGGGACAGGTATATCAGCTGATTCTGTTATGACAGCCTTGCCTTTAATCTTGTTGGGCTGTTTGCCATCCTTTGGTTTGCTAGGTTCAGGAATGTCAATGGTCCTAGTTCTCAGCTTATATTGTTTGTGGACCTCATACACAGCAGTATCATAACCTTGTTTAAAATCAAAAGACTCACCAGACTTAGTCTGAAATTGATTAAAGTCATGCTCATCTTGGTCTTGTTGAGTTAGGAAAATTTATTGCTCAGCCCTCGAATCCACCAAGTTCATGTGAGTGTCCTCTGTGGGCTCACTAGATGTAAATGCTTCCACATAATTTTCATGAAAAGGGGGCCTTACATCATGGTCTGGGCTAGACCTACCAGCATTTGTATTCTGAGTTTTCCGGAAATTTGGGTTCCTTATGGTATTAGGTTGTTGTCCTTCCCATGATGATTTCCTCTCAACACTCTCTACTCTGTCTCCCAGCCTGTGCATGCCACTGATAATAGCATCCAGCTTTTGATCTAAGGCTGAGGGTTCCTCTTTAAAGGTGGTTCTTCTCTCGGTTCTAGCTCTGTTTCTTTTGGCAATTAGATTTGCCTCTACGCTAACAGCAACATTTTGCATGTCTGCAAGGGTTTGAGGGGCTCTTTCCCTTAACTGATAAGCCATGTCAATGTCAAAACCATCAGGGAATTTATACAAAGCAAGATCAGGTGGAGGTCTTAAGTTCTGTGGTATTGCATTATAAACATTATTAAATCTTTCACAATAGTCCAAGATAGACTCTTGAGGGCCTCTTTTGATGGTGTCATATTCAGATAATATGTGTAAGGGGTCTTTCTTTTTCTCCCATCTGTTGATAAATGACTGATATAAGGCTTTTGGGTCTGCTATGGAATTGGTTGTGAGTGCTCTAAACCAAGTCCTGACATCACCTGTCAAACTTTAGACAAAAATCTTCATTCTCACGCTATCATCATCTATCTCGTAGTTCTCAAAATAGTCTTGCATCTTCTTTGTATGCTGAAGGGCTGTGCAAGAACCAGTTCCATCAAAATATGTGATTTTAGTTTGATAATCCTGAGGCATAGCCCCAGGATTTGCAGGTAATTGCAGGGGTGCATATCTATTAGCCATGTTTACAGGGATAAGTGGAACAACAGGAACAACAGGGACAGCTGGAACAGTTGTAACAACAGTGGTGGTAGTATGTGCAGTGAATGGAGGTGTGAAAGGAGTGCTTTGAGAGGTGGATGATGAACAAGGGGAAGTAGGGGTTGACTGAAATAAAACTTTGACAGGGGTTGGAACACAGCTTGGCTGAACTGTTTCAGGGCTAAAGTCAATAAAATCTTCTCTTTTCTCTAGCTTCCTGAGGTTCCTTGGGATTAAATTGGGATTTTCAAAAACAGCTGGGGGGTTTGGGTCTGGATTTGACCTTGTATACCGTGGATTCCTTTTGGGAGCCAGATCCTGAACTTGTTTTGGTATTTTCTGTGAATGTTTTTAGAATTAGCAAGGAACTGATCAAATTTTGGAACAGCTATCTGCAACTTAAAACTAGCATGAAGATTGACTGAAACAACTTTTATTTACTCCTGTAAATGCAAAGCAAGAATAGTTTCAAAGGCTTCCCGGCTGACATTCAGGCTTCATCTGTAGTTTTGAGGAATATGCAGCAATTGGAAAATTCATTGTTTTCCCCAGCAGAGCTTTCCAACTTGATTTGTCAAATTAACTGAGGATTGTCCCCAGCGGAGTCGCCATTATGTTATCACTCAGGTTGTCCCTAAAGCTCCTTAAAGGGATACGGCCGAGGTAACCACAAACCAATCTTTGGACTGCAGGTCCTAGCCTACCAGCAGTCAGAGAGGGCTATCTCTTTAGGATTTAGCTTTGTTGATGATGATTTTAGGCTAGTTATTAAGTACAAGGGGTTTTGTTTGAGTTTTGGTGGGAAGGATGATGCTTTCAAGTAAAGAGGCAGGGATATCATGAAAGTTTCAGAACCATTGGGCATGGAGTCAAGGAGTAGGACTGTTGGTGTGTTTTCTTGGTCACCAGAAGGAATATGGAGCAAGCTAGCTGCATATGAAACAACGATTCAAGGTTAAAAGGATGGAATGAGGGCTGAGGACTGAGAGGCAATTAAGAATCTCTCGTTCAGCTTAGCAGAGGGAAGGTGAATGAGCTCTATCTAGGAGCAGTGAAGAATCCCTAGATAACTGTCAAACATGAGTGAATTAGGGGAAAATATGAGCCACAGGGAATTCATATTCATTACTAACTCAGATGAAAACATAAAGAAACAGCAGAAATTGAGCATAGAGGGCAATTAAACCAATTCTAAGTTAATATTTCTTTTTGCTATTTAGATGGTACATCAATGGAAAAAAAGGTAAGAAACACTTATTGAGTCATGTTGCAGCACAAGAATTCCACATTCAATTCTTCAAACCATTAAACACAGAGCAGGCAGTCATTCCTCCAAGCTTTTCAGCAGTCTTTGATTAAGTAAAACGTCATGTACACCGAGCGAGTCTCTCTTGGAGCTATACAATCAACCAACCCCTTTAAACAGTGAATTAGGGTTGTTTATATAAGAAAAATATCTACAAAAATCAGATCTTAGACAGATCTGCTGTAATAACTGTCTTTAACCTAACACATGTCTGAAATAAATGTGGGAAAATATCCTCGGGCTGCGCTGGGTGCAGCTATACCAAAAAGGAGTTTAATGTGTTTCCTTTATGGCTCTGTGCTGATCACTTAGCTATAATTGTGCTTCGGGTTTTGATCCATTGCTGTTCGGTGGCTTTAAATGCTTTTAACTGTGATGGGAAAGCTTTGATGGGCTTTCACCATTTTCTTTGACTTTGTTGGAGGTCATTCAATGTTCACCTGCACTGGGAATAAAGATTTTCATTTACAACTTTCGACTGATACTCTTTGCCACTTCCTAGATATGCTTTGGCACTGAATGTGTGCCTTTCTCACTTATGATACTCTTTAAACTGTCGCATCGACCTTTCATGGCTGCTGTTCGGCCCTCTGTTGCTTTAAAAACTGTCTTTGCCCCTTTCCTGAATCTCTGCGAAGAAATTTATGTCATTTTGCGACTTCCGGGCTTGCTGGAGGCCGAGCCACGAAAGGGCTTTCCATTTTGGCCTATTTCCCTTAGCCATGCGTGATTAGCGCTAAGTGCTAATCGCGCATGAAAAACTGCCTCAGATTTTGATTCTGGGCTTCCTAGGCTGCGATTTGCACCTTTCGCGCTTTTTGACAGTGATGTCAGCATGACGTCAGCGGTGGGTCCCAGTATGACGGTGGCGTGGCAGGGTGACATCAGCAGGGTGATGTCAGCAGTACGGCCGGGAAATGTGGCAGTACAGTGGAGGAGGTGACGTGGCAGTGACATGGCAAGGACACTGCGGTAGGAGGCCGACCCAGGATGATGACGTCAGCGGTGACTTGGTGCTGACGTAGGAGGGGGAAAGCGGTATCTGGTTTCAAGCGCACCGCTTTTGTGCGCAGGCAATTTCGGAGGAGGGGGTTCCGCCACAACTGAGAGGGTGACGCGTGGCGGGAGTACGACGGGAAAACCGCCTATCTCCCGAGCGCTAACCCTCGGCATGTCGGGGTATGGAAAGACCCGCCCACCGTTGATCTGTGGCGCACCAGATCTGACGGCCGATGAGAGAGACAAGGCGGCGGAGGGTTAAAAATGGGGCCCGCGCATATTTTATTATGTGTTTTATTCATGCGGCGGGGGAGGAAAACTTTAGGAAAATGGGTTTTTGGGTTATTTACAAGCGGGGAAAATATATTTACAAGTATGACTTTAGGCTAAGGGCAGGAAATGAGTGTTGTAGGGTTAGGACTTAGGGGAAATGGTTGTTAGGGTGACCAGATGTCAGACTAACTCCTGTTTAGGACACGAAAGGGTTAGTAGTAGCCCTAGATGGACTACTATTTCTCGGACTTGATAGATATGGCTATAATGCCAAGGGATGGGAATATGTACATAGGGGAGTTTATTATCATAGTTTTAGTAGGGGAAGGGGAGATAGATAGGGACATAGTAAAATTAGTAGTTAATATGACAAGTGATAACAAAGCGCCAAGTATGTGAATCTTAGGCTAATAGGGGGGAAATGATTCATAGAGGAAGTATTAACACTCCTTGAGTAAAGCAGAACTTTACCAAGGCAAATGATATGGAAGGTGATGAAACTAGGAGGTATCAAGCAGATCTTGACCTCTTCAGGGAAGTTAGTGAGTGAATTTGGGGAATAAGAAGAAGGGGAGTTAGACATGCCTTGCTTGAGCTCCTCCAAATGAAAACTTCCTTGTACCTGTGACCTGAAGTACAATGTCACTTTGAAACCCAAAATTGATCATAATTCAACATTCTGCAACCTCAAAACTACCTACCCAGCCTACTTACCTAGCATTTTTCTTCTTTTTGGTTTGGGTGCACTTAGACTTGCAGACCCTGCTTTACAATTTTTCTTTTGACTGCCCTCCTATCTAAATCTACACTTATTTCTTCCAAGGGCCCAGATTAAGCAGTTGGGCACCCAAGATTCTCTACCTATCTACAAATCTGCCAAGACTAAATAGTTTGGATAGATAGTGATTCTCTATATTCTAAAACAAGAAATTGAAACATAGGGAAGCCAAGATTAGCCTGTTTGGACTTCCCTTACCAAAATTCTTCAAAAAATGGTTAATTTATCAAAATTGGAATACAGTAGTGGCATTTAGACTGGCACACTTTCATGACCTCTTCTTTGGCCTCTTTCTGGAAATATGGAGCATTGCAGCATGCAAAGTATGACATATTTGGCATGTAAAAATGTCAATCATGAAAGATGAACAGTTGTTGCAACAGGAGGCTAATAGGGCACACCACTAAATATGAAGGACTTGAGTCTAAACCTGGTCACGCTTCCTATTCAGACTCTGCATGAGCTGCATCAAGGGGTGTAAGACAAACTCAAAATTCAGGAAAAATGCACACTGTTGATCATTAACAAGGTAAAAACCAATAATCAATAGATCTATGAGGAAAAGGTGCAGACACTCAAGGAAAAGGAGGAGGTAATGATGTGAAGTGAGTAGTTGGAAGCAACTATTGCATAGGCCTATAGTGAGCTTCCCAAGCTCTAGATTTCGGTCGAAGTGGCCTCTGTAGAAAATATTGAGAAAATAGCTACCGTAGTAAAGGAGTTACAAGAAGAAATTGGCAAAGTCAGGTTTGAGCTGCAGCTGTAGATATCTTAGCTACTAATTAAGCTATAGCCTACTACCCCTCCAAAAGTTCGAGAGAAGTGCGAAGCTACTGTTAAAAAAGAGATGGCCATCTTCGAAGCTACAGTCACAAGATGCACTTAGTTATTCAAACATTCCATGGAATTATGGACCTCGCTGTAGGAGGATCCAACTCTACAAAAGATTGAAGCAAACATTAGAGAGAAGGAGAGACAATTTGATGAAATCAGGTCAACAATGAAAACCTTAGCACCAGTGCAAAGGTTCAACAGATTACAGGAAGGCAAGCTCATCCAGAGAGAAATTGATGAGCTACATCGAAAAGAAGCAATTATATCTTTAAGGACACAACCTTGGGCAGATGAGGCCATTTAGTTGATGATGTCAGTATAAGGCAAGCTGAAGGCCATGCAACATAAATAGAGAACAATGGGCCTTATAGTCGAAGGCCCCACTACCGTGAAATTGGATGAGGAAGTATGATAGGCCGCTGCATAGGGAATAACAAACCTGCAAGTGTCAAAGATTTAATTCAGTGAGCTGTAGGTGAAGATCAAGGCACCACCAGTAGAGTGACTTGAGGATGAGTCATGAAATTGTGTTGGTTGACTTGTTGAGACAGGGTTCCCTGGGGTCAGTTTTGTAAGAGTTTTTTATTATTTGTGTAAAGTCTCTGCATTTTGAGGAGCAGAGTGTGAAGGCCATTAGAAGTCAAAGGGGCTTTAGGAAGGTCAAATCCCCTTAGCATTTTAGAAGTTAAGATGTTTTGTGACCCGCCCATGGTTCACGAACCATGGTATTGTAATGAAATAAGTTATATAAAGGAGTCATAGTGAGTCATAGGGGGAAATCAATGAATATAAGATCTATGTATGGGCAAGTGACCTAAGTCAGAAGAGTCTTTTTTCTGTACTTAGGTGAAGGGGAAGGATCCTACAATTGTGCACACGGAGACCTTGGTAAGTCTGCAACTGAGTTCATGAGCCCCTACAACTGTGTGCATAGGGAAGAAAGAGTCTATAACAGAAGGATTGAATTTAATAAAGACTATTTTGGAGCATTATCTGTGTGTCTGTGCCTTTATGTTTACTTCTACATTTTTGTGTATTCGCTCTAATTTTTTCAATTATCTTAAGGAACACTTAATTGATACGTAAAAGTAGTAGATCTGTTAGTTTACTTGATGATATGAATGTTTAATGCTATCGACATAGAGCTAGAAGTTGTTATCTATAAGTTATCATAATTACAACATTTCAAGGGTTAGTGTTCACGAAGGTTGGGATGAATCCCTAGAAGTAACAGAAACCCATCACACAGACCTCTAAATGCAAAATCCCGGTTCTATCATCCCCCAATATTGCCTCGGGTGAGGCTTCAACCTGTGCTACACGAGTTGTTTGCCGAAAGGGTCGAAAGTGTAGGGTTTTGTTGGTTGGTAGAGCTAAATCTGAACCTGGGTCCGGACTCCCTCAAGCCAACAGGAATCCAATAGATCAATCAAAAAAATATGAATAAGATGAAGATAAATGAATGGAACATAACATGAGATGTATTTGGGACAAGCCACTACCCAAAACTGCGCTATCTATATTGCATATACCAGAAATAGGAGTGAATATACAAAGCTTGTTCTCACTAGAACATTTTTGAACAAGTATGCTCAACTCTCTCAGCTCACAAGCTATCTCAAGACAAATCCTTAGCTTATTCAGTAGCACTCCAAGCCCCTAATCTCTTGCGTAATTCCTAGGATGAATATCCCATATTTAAAGGGAATTGATGCTTCCAAAACTGCGCAATCCAAACATAGGAACAATCTTTGATGCATGCATGATATTTACACTCCAGTAAATAATACCACTGATAATACACTGTCTGTGCACTCTAGTCTCAACTGGGTATTTCTCTAAACCGACATGCATGAGTTTGTAATGAGGGAATCTGTAGTTAACTGGAGTAGCACTAGTGGATGCATTAGTGCACCAACTGACTGTTAGTTCTCTATTAGTTCCTCAAAGAGTTTGGAGCTAATTTAACTAAACTTAACTCAGTAAATTGAGTGATCTAATTTCCACTCATTTCAAACTCATATTGGACCCCTAAAACATAGGAAGAACATATACATCACTCCAGAAAGACATCCAACTCGAAATTCCTAAGCTAATTAAGTTAACTAAACTTAATTAACTATTTACAAGTTGCTATGAGAATATAATTCAATTTTAATTCTTAGTTTAATTCAAGAACAAATTAAACTGGAATTTCTTATTGCCATTTCTCAACACTCCCTCTCAACAAGAAAGGGATAGGACTCCTAACACAACATAAACACCACCCATTTGAATAGAAAGCATAGGACTATTCAATACATATTCTCCCATGGATAGATTTATATTATGGAACTTTCCAGAGAAATTTATGGTTCCTCCATTTGCAACCATCACTTGACACTGTGGTGTTGGATATAGGAAGCAATTCAATTCCTTTGCTATCTTAAAATGAATAAAACTATGGGTACTACCTGTATCAATCAACACTATTACTTTTTTCTTCTTGATATGTCCTTCTATCTGGATAGTTTGAGGAGTAGTAGTTCCTACCAATGCATTACAAGATATGGTTAGATCCATTTCTTCTTTCTCTAGGGTTGATTCCTGATTTATATCCTCTTATTTTGACATTTCTTGTTCCTTTTCTTTCTCCTCTTCATAATCTATGTAAAATAATTTCTTCCCAAAGCACTTATGACCTTTAGTGTATTTGCTATCACAACTATAACAAATCCCATTTTCTCTTTTTTCTTCCAAATCTTGTGGTGTCAACCTTGTATGTTGTGGAAGGCTAGGGGCAACAATGCTTCCATCTTTATATTTGTGAGTGGTAGGATTCCTTGTTGCCATAGTTTTGATTTCAATTTTTGTTGCCAACCTGAATTCCTTCTCCAATGAATCAAGTTTCCAAAGGCAAACCTCACGTTGGATGTTATCGTTTAAATTCCCTATGAACACATCAATCCTATGCTCCTCTAGAATATCATTTATCATTATATTCAATTTTTGGAAGTCCTCAATGTGCTCCACCATTGAACCCTTTTGTTTGACATTTATTAATTGGCTAAAGAAGGTGTTGTGCTTTGTATCCTCATAATGTGCTACCATTTTTTCTGTAAAAATTGACCAAGTGACAATTTGTTTACAACAAGAAATCCATCGATAACACACAAATTGATTGGATTCCAAACATAATGTTGTAATGCATACCTTTTGTGTGTTTTGCACATTATGGAGATCAAAATATTTTTCCATCTATAGTATCCATGTTACATGATCCTTTCCATCAAACTTCCTCATATCGATCTTTGGAACATGGTGGGTCTTTATTCCAATGTCAGAGTCTATGAAATCATGATTAACATTTATTTTGTTCTTGTCATGAGTTTCCTCTACTACCTTTTCGCCATTAGGATGCATTTATTATAGCAACTTTTTCAAACCTTCCACGTCTTTCTTCAAATCTTCAATGTTGTCATTATTCACATCATGATTAACATTCCTTTTTTTCTCATTATGATTTTGCTCACCTACCCTTTTGCCATTAAGAATCCTTTCTTCTAGAAACTTTCTCAAACCTTCCTTCCAACCTTCAATGTCTTTCTTCCAATCTTCAATGTTGTCTTTCATACCATTGATTCCATTCTTCAAACAATCCATCTTATCTTGTGTTACTTTTTGTTAGAGAGAAATTTGTTGCACTTGTTATTGTAATTTTGATATATCATGTTTCATTTCTTCCTCTTCTTCATTTATCATAGTAGAGCTTTCAGGTTGCTTACTAGGTGTTGTCATTTTCTTTCTTTGGGGCATTGAATTTATTTATTTATTTGTAGGAGATTGATATTGAATCTGATGTATCTCTAAAATTTGGGATCCATAAATTCTGAAATTGCAAATTGTGGTAGCCCTCCAAGTCCACCTTCCAACACCACCAGTCTAATAGATATTGGATTCTCCAAGAGAAAGTTATTCCCAATCTCCCAAGATGACCTCCTTATACACTTTTTCAATAAAGTGAACATGTATAAAGTTCCACGTTTCACTGTTTCAACCTTCATACCTGAAAGCGATGCAAAAAAAACTAAATTACATCCTATTTTTGTAACTTCTTACGAAATTTCTATCTGACACTTAGAGAGAAAGTTATGACGATTTTCCCAAGGTCACCTGTTTGGGATGTAATTCGAGATCCTACAAAATCCCTAACTTCCTTGTATCATATCATCAAAGACATAGTGAGATAAGCTTTGAAATTTGGACCCGAGGGTCATCAAGATTTCGGCTCAAATGGATTTCTTTTTTCATCTTCTGAAACGTTGTATAAAAAAAATTATAGTGACAATGCCACGATGAACTTTTTGGAGCAGTGAAACCATAAAATCCAAATCTTTGATACCAAATCTTATCCAACCAGCACACAAAATAGAATAAAAGATAGTTCAACGACTTCAAAACAAGCCTCTTCGAGGGGGAAACCTCCTTTAAATTACACAAATGAACAATTCTTGGATGATTCAAATGACAAAACCTCCTCTTATATATAGGAGTCTAGGGGTCACAATATAATCAAAGCCGACATAACAATAATAATACAAGGGCACAACAATAATAATAGTGGGCTTCTATGGGGCATAATAATAACAATGTTGTGACAACAGGGGCACAACAATAATAATAAGGGGCTACAATGACAATAGTAATGGGGGAATCACTAGCATTATGTTAGGTCCCTATACTACTAGTGTAACCCCTTATTGTTATTAGTACAACCCCCTTATTATATTGGTGTGCCCATGTAGTCCCATATTGTTATTATTATGCGCCATAGAAGCCCACTATTGTTATTATTGTGCACTTACATTATTATTTTTATGTCGGCTCTGATTATCTTATGACCCCTTAGACTCCTATATATAGAAAGGAGGTCTTGTCATTTGTATCATCGAAGAATTGTTCATTTGTGTAATGTAAAGGAGGTTGCCCCCTCGAAGAGGCTTATTTCTAAGGTGTTGATCTATCTTTTCTATCTTTTTGTGAGCCGGTTTCATAACATTTGGTATCAGAGCTTTGGATTCTAGGGTTTCGCTGCTCCAAATAGGTCATTGTGGAATTTTGGCTATAACATTTTTTTCTGCGACGTTTCATAAGCTAAAAAAAAAAAAAACCCATTTGAGACAAAATCTCGCTAAACCTAGGGTCTGAATTTCGGAGCTTGTCGTGCTATATTTTCGGAGATATCATTTGAGGAAGTTATAGTTTTTGCAAGCTCCAGAATTTCATCTAAAACAGGTCATCGTGGAATTTTCGCTATAACATTTTCGCTACGAAGTTTCAGAAACTATAAAGAAAAACCTATTTGAGAAGAAATTAGTCTGAACCTCAGGTCTAAATTTTAGATCTTGTCTCGCTATATTTGGGATATATGATCTGAGGAAGTTAGGGTTTTTGTAGACTCCCGAATTACATCTTAAACATGTGACCTTGGGAAAATCATCATAACTTTCTCTCGGAGCATCAGATAAAAATTTCGTAGGACGTTATAGAAAGAGAACGGATTGTAGTTTTTTGTGTGTAGTTTTCAGATCTAAAGATCAAAACAGTGACACATGGCACTTCATATGGGTTCACTATTCTGAAAATTTATATAATCAGGTCATATTAGAAGATTGTGCATAACCCTTTCTTGGAGAATCCAATCTCGATGAGACTGGTGGCATTGGAAAGAGGATGTAGAGGTCTATAGCAAGTCACAATTTTAGAACTAAAAGATCTGAAATTACAAAGTTACAGTCGTTTCAAGATCGAGCTCCTAAAATCAAGAAAAAGGGAGATGAGGAAGTTTGATGGCAAGGATCGGTAAATTGGATACTATAGATGGAGAAATATTTTGATCTACATGGTGTACCATTGTTACAAAAGGTATGTATTGCATCTAATTATTTAGAATCGAATCAATTTTTATGGTATAAAGGACTTTGTTCTCGTAAACCACTTGTCACGTGGTCAATTTTCACGAAGGAAATGATATCACTTTATGAGGATACAAAGAGAAACACCTTCTTTAGCCAATTGATAAATCTCAAACAAAAGTGTTGAATGGCAAAGCACATTGAGGACTTTCAAAAATTGAATATAAGGTAAAATGATATTCTAGAGAAGTAGAGGATTGATGTCTCAATAGGGACTTTCAAGGATAACATTCAACATGAGGTTCATCTTTGGGAACCTGATTCATTGGAGAAGGCATTTAGGTTGGCAAGAAAAGTGGAAAGCAAAATTATGTAAAAAAGGAATTCTACCCCTCATAGCTATAAACATGGAAGTGTTGTTTCTTCTAGCCTTCCAAAACCTACAAGGGTGACACCACAACAATTGGAAGAAAAGAGAGAAACAAGACTTTGTTACAATTGTGATAACAAATACATTAAATGTCATAAGTGTGCTTAGAAGAAATTATTTTACATTGATTGTGAAGAGGAGGAAGAAAAGGATCAAGAAACATCAAAAGAAGAGGATATACACCAGGAACCAACCCCAGAGAAAGAAGAATTGAATTTGACCATATCTTGTAAAGCATTGGCAAGAATTACCAATAAAACTCTCAAGATAGAAGGGCATATCAAGAAGAAAAAGGTTCAAGAAGTGAAAGATCACATTTAGAAAGAAGAAATGAATCCAACCATATCTTGTAATACATTGGCCAGAATTACCACTCCTCAAATTATCAAGATAGAAGGACATATCAAGAAGAAAAATGTTAAAGAAGTGAAAGATCACATCGAGCATCAAGAAATGAATCCGACCATATCTTGTAATGCATTGGAAGAAATTATCACTCCTCAAACTCTCAAGATAGAAGGACATATTAAGAAGAAAAATATTCAAGAAGTGAAAGATCACATCGAGCATCAACAACAAGTTCTCCAACTTTTAAAGGATAACACCAGTTTGGTGCAGAATCGAATGAAATAATAGGAAAATCAACATCACAGTGAAAGAAGCTTTGTTGTAGGCGATTGGGTATTTTTACGGCTACATCTCAAGCAAGCTATTTATGGGAAGGAAATGTTTTCAATACTACATGCACTTAAGAAATGGCGACCTTACCTAATGGGAAGACACTTCAAGGTAAAAATGGATCATGATAGTCCTAAATACTTTTTGGAACAAAGATTATCTTTAGAAGAACAGAAAAAATGGGTCACAAATATGTTGGGTTATGACTTTGAAATCATCTACAAAAAGGGAAGAAAAATGTTGTTGCATATGCACTCTCAAGAAAGGATGAGGATGTGGAAGCATTGTTTTGTGCTATTTCTATTATCCAACCAGATTGGATAAACGAAGCAAGGGATGAATCGAAGAAGGATGAAGAAGTGTGGCCACTCATTCAAAATTTGCAAAAGATCCCAATTGAAGCAATATTGCCAGAACTTGACGAGGAAGGAAAAATCATATTGGAACATGGAGTAGTCACAGAAACAAGAACCCAACATCTACGAAATCAATCAATTTCAGAGTATCTCATCAAATGGAAGAACTTACCTACTGAAGATTCCACATGGGAGGACAAGAATTTTATACAGAACCATCAAGAACTACTCAAGCATTGAGGACAACACTTTTTGAAGGAGAGGGGCATGTTAGGTCCCTATACTACTAGTCTAACTCCTTATTGTTATTAGTAAAACCCCCTTATTATATTGGTGTGCCCATGTAGTCCCCATATTGTTATTATTGTGCCCCATAGAAGCCCACTATTGTTAATATTGTGCCCTTACATTATTATTGCTATGTCGGCTCTGATTATATTATGACTCCTTCGAATCCCATATATAGAAAGGAGGTCTTGTCATTTGTATCATCGAAGAATTGTTCATTTGTGTAATGTAAAGGAGGTTTCCCCCTTAAAGAGGCTTATTTATAATGTGTTGATCTGTCTTTTCTATCTTTCTAAGAGCTAGTTTCATAACATATTATAGGGACCTAATAGGGCTACAGTTTTGAACATAAACTTTCATGTTGCATGCCTCAGCCCACAATTGTAGTGGTAAGCCCTGATCATGCAACATCGCCCTTTGCTTACCCTACTATGCTTCAATTCTTTCTCTCGGCCACCCCATTCTGCTGAGGGTTATGGGGTACTGTCAACTCCCGTTTAATCCCTTTTGCTAGATAGAAGTTATTAAACTCGTTTGAGACATCCTCACCATTGTTATCACTGTGAATAGCTTTAACCTTCTTTCTTGACTCTTTCTCCACCAATGCTTTAAAATCATAAAACTTTGTCAAATTTTGATCCTTTTTCTACATGAAAAATATCCAACATTTACGATAATAATCTTCAACATATATAACATAAAAATTCTGTTTGGCCATGGATGCTGTCGAGAATGGTCCACACACATCTGAATGGACTCACTCTAGAATAGCCTCTGCTCGACTATCTCTGTTGTGAAAGGAAGACTTGGTGTATTTTCTCAAATTACACCCCTTACATGTATTGACTTGCCCAAGAATACCTTTGGGAAGACTAGTAGAGATATGTTGCTATATCTTAAAAGCCCCATGATGCAAATGGCCTAATCACTTGTGCCACAACTCCCCAACGCCTTGGCTCTACACCCTTTCTACTTTTGTGCTAAAAGAATCACACTCCTCTACCTCCAAATTATAGAGATTCTTCACTTGAATACATATCCTCTTTACTTGACCCATGGCTATGTGTCGAAGGAATGGATTTCCTTTCAAGAAGATCACATCATAGCGTCTATGCTTAAGCATGGCAAAGAATATCAAGTTCTTCTTCAGCCAGGGCACATACATAACATTCTTCAAGGTGAGTGGAGCCCCATGTTCCCTCTGAAAAGTAATCGTTCCCAATCTAGTAACACTATACTTCGCATCGTCACCCATCTCGATATGCATTTGGAGATGTTTCTCCTCGAAGTCACTGAATAACTCTTTTTCACTAGACACGTGGAATGAAGCTCCAATGTCTAAGTACCATACACTTCCCATCATTGATGACACCATGCATGTAATGAGGGAAAAGTTCAATTTGAATTGAGAGGCCAAAGTCTCACCCGCTCCTCCTCCTGAGGACATCTTCTTAGACTTCTTGAGTGGACAATTTGTAGCAAAATGACCCAGCTCATGACAATGAAAGAATTTAACTTTCGTCATGTCTTTCTTCTTACCTTCATGATAAGAATCCAATTTGGAATGGGAATATTTCTCTTTCCCCTTCTTCGCCTTAATTTCTAAGGCACAATTTTCTTCATCATCAATCTTTGATGAAGAGCCATCCCTAGTGTTCCTCTTGATCTCCTCTTGCATCAAATTCGACCATAGTCATTCCCAATCTGGAAACTTCTCCTGACCATTGACAGAGTCCTGAAAACTTTTCCAACTCTTTGGGAGTCCTAGAAGAGAAATACTCACCATATCATCCTCGACAATCATGAATCGAACACTTACAAGTTTGTCATGACATTGAGTGAACTTGGTTAAGTATTTTGGAATAGTCTCCCCTTTCTCCATTTTGTTTTTTCAAATTTTATCCTTCAATGCCAATTTCCTTTGATCACTAATGTTTTGATACAAGTCCATCAATATTTTCCCCATAGCATACAAAGGTTCCTTGCCATGGAGACTCGAGATAATGTGGTCTCGAACTCCCTCAAGGATTTTCGCCTCACCTTCTCCACACACTTCTTCCATTCAGCCAAATTCTATGCATTCGATGTTGTAGGCTTAGGATTTTCTTGATCAAAGAATTCATTTAGCCATTATCCTCTAGCACAACCTTCATTTTTTCCATCTAAGCTATAAAAATTGAGCTTCCTTCTAAGGCATACTCGAGCCACAAACCATAGAATTTCATCTAGGGATCCTAAAGTATGCCTTGCAAATTCCAATTCCACCTATAACCAAAAACTCAAAACTTTGAAATATCCTCTAATATATTGTTCTCAACTCTTATACCATGTAGAAAATCTAGTAGATTCATAAGCTCATGCAAGTTACTAAAGCAAAAGACAAGAATCTACTTCTACTTTCAGGGAGTGGAAGCCAATAGATCGATGAAAACTATATGAACAAGAAGATAAATTGATGGCACATAACATAAGATGTATATGGGGAAAGAAACTGCTCAAAATCCCGCTATCTGTATTGCAAATATCAAGAATATGAGTGAAGATACAAAGCTTGTTCACACTAAAACAATTCCACACAAGTATGTTCAACTCTCTAAGCTCACCAACAAGCTCAAGCCAAATCCTTAGCCTATTCAGCAGCTCTCCAAGCCCCTAATCTCTTGCATAATTCCTAGGATGAATTTCCTATATTTAAAGGGAATTCATGTTTCCTGAATTACACAATCTAAACATAGGATCAATCTCTGATGCATGCATGATATTTACACTCCAATAAATAATACCACTGATAGTACACTGTCCCTACACTCTAGTCTCAACTGGGTCTTTCTTTGAACTGACATGCATGAGTTTCTCATGAGGGAATATTCAGTTAACTAGAGTAGCACTAGTGGATGCATTAGTGCACCAATTGACTGTTAGTCCTCTATTAGTTCCTCAAGTAGTTTGGAACTAATTTAAGTGAACTTAACTCAATAAACCAAGTGATCTAATTTCCAACCCATTTGAAACTAATACTGGACCTATAAAACTTAGGATGAACATATTTATGACTACAGAAAGACTTCCAACTTGAAATTCCTAAGATAATTAAGTTAATTAAACTTAATTAACTATTTACAAGTTTCTATGAGAATAAAATTCGATTTTAATTCTCAGTTTAATTCAAGGACAATTTAAACTAGAATTTCTTGTTGCCATTTCTCAAAAATATTTATATATTCTCATTCTTAATTTACTTTTCTTACTACATACACTCATATTCAAATATTGAAACATTCACTTTCTTTATATATACATCAGTGCAACTCTTGACTA
Organism: Pinus tabuliformis; assembly: GCA_031772625.1. NCBI lineage: Eukaryota > Viridiplantae > Streptophyta > Pinopsida > Pinales > Pinaceae > Pinus > Pinus tabuliformis. Next base: position 510,912,723 of record CM062807.1, read on the forward strand.
ATAAACACAATCTTGTATTATGAAAACTTTCCAATGCTAATAGTTATGTTAATTGGTTAGTGAATATATTTAGATTAGTAAACATATCTCGTTAGTAATAATTTTTTCCTAAATATATGTAGATTTAGTTTTGTATCTTCTCATATTTAATTAATTGTTCTTCCAGCATGCCTTCATATTCAAATCTTGAAACATTCATTTTCTTATATATATATATATATATATATATATATATATATATATATATATATATATATCAAACCCTTGACTAATAAACACAATTTTATATTATGAAAACTTATCGATGCTAATAGTTATGTTAATGGGTTAGTAACTATATTTATACTAATAAATATTGTTTTTTTTCCATGATACTGTTGACTAAGATAGAATCTTAAATCACTGATGCTACCAAACCAAGTATCACAACCAGTCTAATTTTCACAGTGGAATATAACCAATAGGAAATCTACTAATGCATGTCAAAATATAAACAACTTTTTACAAATTTATACAACAACCCAACTTTGTTATATTAATCAAAATGATAATACAACAATCTAGGGCTCCTGTAGCAGGGATAATTGCCCTCAAATATCCAATATTACAAGAATACAAGATCTAAGATGCACTAATGGTCTAGCTGATGTAGTCTACAATCATAGCTTCTTTGTCGTGTCTTGTACACTATGTCCTTCACTTCTGTATTATGTCACGTGCCTCTATCAATGCACCAACTCCTTTAGGACACTAAACTCCGTCTCCACAATATGCCCTCTAGTTGATATTAATTTCATTTATCATCAACACATAAGGTCTTCACACTCACTAACTGTACCTTCTTCCTTCAAGGTCACAACACTTTGGGATTTCTACCCACTGCTTCTTGTCAGCTACATTTGGGACTTTTCTCCCACTATAGTCTTCCTACACTGCTCTAATGAAGACTAAAAAAGGGAAAGAGGGTTACTGCTTATCATCATTGAAATTTTCTTCTCCAACAATCAACACATGTTGTCAACAACTATCCTCCTGGCTGGCCAAAACTTGAGCTCATCAAAACTGCCACTCCTAGAAACCATCTTTATCCATCAAGGTGTTGCACTTGGGGCCTAGACTTGGGAACTTTCACACTTCCCTCAAATAGAGCTTTGATGCCCAATACCACACAAAATAACTTTTCCAACCTAGGACCTCAACCACCTAACAACAATTCAACTTCAATACAACATCACACATGCCTTTTGACTACTCCTGTACTAGTGTATGTTGTCATTATTGAGTCTATCTGGTTAGGACTTCCAACAGAAGTTGGTTAGCCCTCTTCAAGTGTCCAAATGACCCACCAATAAATATGACATGGATTCTCTCTCTTTTTGCTATACCTCATCGACTTCCAGGGATAAATTTTAGCCCCTATTCTCACCCAAAAACCCTTTGTTCACTAAGGAATTGGGCTTGGCCTCCTTGACTAGACTTATATACCAAAAAAAACCCTAAAGAATGATAAGATATGCCACAAACACCTTACAAACTAGCCCATATTTACTCCTTGAAGGTTCGGCATACTAGTTCCTATATTAGACCCTCTAAACAATCACTTAAGAACCCAAAAATTCACCCTTTTCCTCCACGTCTTGGCTCCTAGACTTTGCGTCTCAACCTCATATGTGTATTTCTCATGAATTGTGCAATTGGGATGTGAGAAATAACCTCAAACATGTTAGAGAATTATATATTATAGAGCAATGGAACACATAAAATATTGCAGAAATATAAACACAGAAAACACATAAAACAAGAGAGACACAGATACGTGGTTCACCCAGTTTGGGCTACGTCCATGGAGAAATAGCCAGTCCTTCTTTATATATTATCCAACAAACTGAAGAGATACAACCTACAGCAGAACCGCTATAGCTCCCTCTTCGCTCTCAATCTCCTCTCTCTTCCTCACTCAGAAACATATGCGCATAGACGCAATACAATTCCATCATATATAGCGAGGGGTTGCCTTCTAGGCAAAAAATCCTAAATTAAACATAACTTCTACTGTTAGATCTTTGCAAAATGAATGGCCCAGATTTACTACGAAATTACAACATTTTACCCAATCCCCCCGTCAGGGGGGGGGGGGACTCCCAAAGATTGCAGCTGCCCCCCCGGACCCCCCTGCAGCAAATATTTTACGTGTGGTGTTGCCGCCCCATTACAAACTGGGGTCCAATGCAACGATACCTTTGAATACAGAAGATAATTAGGCACGACACCCAACAAAACACACACCTATTATTTATATCTTAAGATGTGTCTCCAACGAATTTCCCCAATGGGCTTGACAACCTATCATAAGATGTCTAAACACCAAGCTGACCTTAACTCTTCATTTCCAAGCCCACACATTAGCTTCAAAAATTAATGTTTGAATTTCAACAACTTAGATTTGAGTGATTTTTTTTCCTCTTTCTTCTCTTGAGGTCCTTTATCATATCAAATGATCACATACAAAAATCTCGTTGTGGTTTCACACCCACAAGCTTTGGCGCAAATCCTATACTATGGTGGCCCAAGCCCAAAAATCACTTTTGTGGTGCTCTAACCTCCAAACCATGGACCCTAGGGCTTGGAGTACCTCAAAATCTACCAAATCACTCCCTCTTAGCAAGGGAGGTACTTCCAAGACTAGGAAGTAGCTCTTCAGCATCACTATCACTACTCGGAATATTCCCCCTACTTTTGGTGCCCACAATTGCAACAAACCATATATCATGGAATACGCCTCTCTCAAAAGTGTCAGTGTCATTGGAAGATTCTTGCTTTTTATCCTTCTCTTGAAATGTTATCCCCTCTTTCCATGATTCCTTCTTGGTAGCTATAGAAGCACCCTTGCTCTCCATTATCCATGTGGGCTTCTTGGGTTCCAAAGTCTCCCTCTGAACTTGTAAGCTTCCTTTTGAACTCGACTCCTCCTAAGCCTATGTAACCTATATGTTCTTCTCTATAACCTATACCTGTTCCATTGAATCCTACACTGCTTCTTTAGAACCTGCACCTAGACCTCCTTATTCTTCCCATGAGCTATAAGTGTTCCCATCAACATGTATAGACCATGCTCTCTAACTCCAATCATGACAAATGTGAAGCTAAAGCCTCTGGGCTTGAATCTTTCCTACCCATCCCTTCTGCTTGATCACTGCGATAGACATCATGTTATATCTGAGCCCTGGTACAAATAGTATGTCCTGAATTAACATGGCTTGTCCTGATTCCATCTTGAATGGCATGGCCCCTAATCCTCCAATCTCTTTCTGACTCTTATTGCCCAACACCATGTGCAACTTCGAATCCCACTTAGCTAGAGTCTTGAACACATATTGTGACCATGTCATATGCTTCGACACTCATCGATGACACCTTGTGATAAATGAGAGATCAAAGAAAAGTCCTCCTTCTCCAAACTCCTAGAGAGATCATCTATCTCAGAAAAAAGTGGAGACACTTGTGGCTTGATTCCCTTTATTCTTCTTTTCATATCCCTTCCTCTTCATCAGAAATCATTTCGAAAAATTACCCATCTTGCGACAATTGAAACACTTGATCTTACTCAAGTCCTTATTTTGCTTACCCTTCATTTGTGTTGCAAGTGCCATTTCATTATCGAAAGCCTCTTCCTTGGATGAATATCCTTGTCTCACAACTCTTCGTGAATAAAACTATCCCACAACCTATTCCAGTCTGGAAACATGTCTCTAGAAGTGATCCTCTTTATGAATGGCTTCCACTTTGGAGTAAATGCTTTCAAGGAAATCCTCACCAGCTCATAATCTATAATAGGCACACCAATGGTGGAAAGCTCATCTCAAACCTGATACAATCTCCTTTGATGCAAATTCACCCCTTCACCCTGTATCTTTTTTGTGGACTTCAACTTATCCTCCAATACCAATACTAGTTCTTATTCTTATTCTAGAAAAATTCTGAAGAGCTACCCACATCTCATGTGTAGTGTTATTCCTGGAAAAATTAGGTATTAAGGAATCTATAACACCATCTAGGATGATCAACTTGGCCTTTGTATCCATATCTCCTTACAATTTCAACTTCTTAGGGTTTGTTGGCTTCCTGATTTATTTCTTGGTGAATTCCCAATTCCTATCAACTATCAAAGCTAACTTGATCCTTTCCTTCTATGAATTATAGTTGGACAACCCCTACAAGTTATCCTCATATAGGAGACCAACCTGCAACTTCGACATCATTGTGAGGCCCTCACAGACAATGTGACCAACTCCCTCTTAAGTTGTACTCTATTGTGCACTCTCTGATTCACTGGCCCTTTAAAGTATCTCTAATGCCATGTTGTTTTTCCAAAATACTAGTGTCTAGGATTAAATATAAAATCATTGATGCTACCAAACAAAGTATGACAACAAGTCTATTTTGCATAGAGGAATATAAAAAAGAGTAAATCTACTAGTCCACAAAATATACACAACTTTTTACAAATTTATCCAACAACCTAACTTCATTATATTAATCAAACTGATAATACAATAGTTTAGGGATCTCATACCAAGGATAATGGCATTCAACTATCTACTACTACAAGAATACAAGATACAAGATACACTGGCAGTGTAGCTAATGTAGCAAAAAATCACAGCTGCTCTGTCATATCCTGTACACTGTGGGTCCTTCGCTTCCATATTGCAGCACCTACCTCTATCAATGCATCGACTCCTTTATACCATTGAACTTGGTCTCCACAATCTACCCTCTAGCCAATCATAATTCCATCTACCATAGACACACAAGGCCTTCACGTTCAGTAGATACTCCTTCGTCCTTCAAGGTAACAACACTTTGAGACTTCTACCCATCGTTTCTCCTCAACTGCTTTTGGGAGTTTTCTACCCACTATAGCCTTCCTACGCCACTAGAATGAAGACTAACATAAGGCAGGAGGGTTGCCACCTATCATCATTGAATGTTGCTTCTTCAACAATGAACATGGTTTGTCAACAACTGCTCCTCCTCATTCGCCAAACCTTTAACTCCTCCAAACTGGAACTCCTAGTAGCTACGTTTCTCCATCAAGGTTCTACACTTAGGGCTCATACTTGGGAACTTTTACACTTCCCTCCAATACACCTCAAATGCCCAATACCACACAAAATAACTTGTCCAACCTAAGAACTCATCCACCTAGAAATAATTCAACATCAATACAACATCACATATACATTCTTACTACTCCCGAAATAATGTATGTTGTTGTTATTGAGGTTGTCTAGTTAGGGCTTCTAACATCCATTGGTTAGCCCTCTTTAATTGTCCAAATGACCCTCCAATAATAGCGACATGGATTATTTATATTTTTAGTGTACCTCATTGGCTTGTAGGGCCAAATTCTAGCCCATGTTTTCACCCAACAATACTTTGTTTGCTAAGGAATAAGGGTCGGCCTCTATATATATAATTTTGTACCAAACAAAACCATAAACACCTTAAACCTTATGCCACAAACACCTTACAAACCATCCTATATATACTCCTTGCAACTTTGTCCTACTAGTCCATGGTTATGCTAGAAACACCTTACAAACCAACCCATATCAACTCCTTGAAACTTTGGCCTACTAGTCCCTGCACTCAACCCCCCCAAGCATTCACCTATAAACCAAAACCTCATCCCTTTTCCTCCTCTGCTTCGATCCTAGACCCTATGGCTAAGCTTCAGATGTGTATTACTCATGCATTATGCACCTGGGATGTGAGAAATGACCTCACACACACCTCTTATTTATATCTTTATATGTTTCTCCAATGAATTTCCCTGATGGGCTTGACAACCTTTCACAAGGCCTCTAAATTCCAATTCAACCTTACTCTTCATGTACAATCCCACACATTAATTTGAAAAATTAATATCTCAAGTTCTACAACTCAAATTTGAGTGATTTTCATTTCCTCTTTCTTCTCTCAAGGTCCTCTAACATCTCAAATCATCACATCCCAAAATCGCTTTGTGGTTTCACACCCATAAGTTTGGGTGCAAATCCCACACCTTGGGTCCATAGCCCACAAAGTAACTTTGTGGTGCTCCAACCTCCAAACCCCGAACCCTAGATTTTGGAGTATGTTCCAAGCTAGCAAATATAAAGAAATAGATTTGGTTGGTAATAAATGGTTAATTAGTTAGTAAATATATTTTATTAGTAATAATTTTTTACTAAATATATTTAGATTTATATTTGTATCTTCTCATACTTAATTTAATTTTCTTACTGGATACTCTCAATTTCAAATCTTGAAACATTCGTTTACTTTATATATGTGTGTGTGTGTGTGTGTGTGTGTGTGTGTGTGTGTGTGTGTGTTGTGTATCTATAATTCCAATACTGGACTAATAAACACAATGTTATATTATTAAAGCTTTGCGATCCTAATATTTATGTTAATTGGTTAGTAAATATGTTTAGATTAGTAAATATATTTGGTTTGTAATAACTATTTACTAAATATATTTAGATTTAGATTATATATTCTCATGCTTAATTTATTTTTCTTAATGCATACAGCTAGATTCAAATCTTGAAACATTCATTTGCTTTGTATATATATATATATATAGTCCAACTCTAGACTAATAAATATAGTTTTATATTATGAAAAACTCACCAATGCTAATAGTTATGTTAATTGGTTAGTGAATATATTTATATTAGTAAATATATTTGGTTAGTAGTAAATTTTTTACTAAATATATTTAGATTTAGATTATATATTCTCATGCTTAATTTATTTTTCTTGTAATGCATACAACTAGATTCAAATCTTGAAACATTGATTTACTTTATATATATACATACGTCCAACTCTCGACTAATAAACTTAGTATTATATTATGAAAGCGTGTTGATGCTAATATATATTGGTTAGAAATATATATATATAAATATATATATATATATATATATATATATATATATTATATATATATATATATATATATATATATATATATATATATATATATATATATATATATAAGACCAGCTCTCAACTAATAAACACAATTTTATATTATGAAAAATTTTCGATGTTAATAGTTATGTTAATTGGTTAGTACAAATATTTAGGTTAATAAATATATTTTCCTAGTTACAAATGGTTAATTGTGTTGAAACCTAATATTTGGGATTAGGAAAATCTATGTAAATATTGTAAATCGAAAAATAAAGGAATTTCGAAGACAAAGAGAGATTGGGAGATGAAACCCAATACTCTCCCTCTCCTTGTATATATGCAAGTTTTCTCTTAATGAAAAAACACAATTAAATTTGTGGAGTTACTCCTGACCTAACATGGTATTAGAGCCAAATCCAAAAATTATTTTCTCTTCTCCTATAACTCCTATACATTGCCAAATTCTCTTCTCTATGAATTGAATTATTTGTCCTCTATTTGCTCAAATTTAGTTTTAAATTCCTTTTGAATCTCAAATCTCTTCCTATGTGATGTGTGGAAAGCTCGAAATGTTGTGTTGAAGGCTAGAACTTGTGTTAAATTGGATGGTTATAGCATTGATAAAACGAATTTTGTGTGATTTTTGAGATAAAAACTTATGAAGGGGCCATATTCGCCACTTTCGCTGGTCGAAACTATGACTTTACTGTTTCATTGAAACACTAGTTGAAATCGAGTTATGATGACTGTGATCATGTGTTCCCTTGGTCCCCATTAAGCCCATCATACATTTGGAGGAGTGCTTCTTGTGTGTTTTACTAATTAAAGTCTATGTTAACCATTTTGGTTATGCTTTGAAAATGGTATTTTCTTTTTTGTTGAAGGTGTGTGACTGTGTCAAATATGATATAAGTGATGGCACAGAAAAATTCATTGGGTTTTACTATAAAGGCCAACAAATTTACAGAGATTAGATTTAAAAAAAATCATATATGAGTGTTGTTTCCTTTTAAAAAATCATGATCAGTATATGAAAAACGTTGGTAATTTTGGTGCTAGTATGTATAAAATTCGTTGAGACTTTTTGGGTCATATTACAAGTATTATTATATAATGGGTATATGAAGGCTGTGGAATACATGGATACATAAGAATGAACACATATTGTGACATATTAGTAGTGATTATATCATTAAAATATTTTCCTTTTATATATTAAACCAATTCCTTATCTAAACAAGAAGGCAAAAAAAAGTAAGTCTACAATTATTTTGGAAATCAAAAGAAAATAGTCCCTTTTGATGATGCATTTTATCATATCGATAGTGGAAGTAGTTCTCACTAGAAAATAAAATTACCATGAGTTGTCTAGGAAGGTAAAGGACACCCTCATCTTCAATGAGCTTTGGAAAAAAATTTGTGAAGGAGAAGGAGACAATGTACCTGAAAATATCAGATCATACAAGGAACTTGTCATTTGCGAAAACAAGAAAAACAAGGACTATGCCTTGACTGAAGCATAGGTAAATGAAGAGGTGAGTCTTCATATTTTTCCATTTTAGAATCTCTTTGAATCCTTAAATAAGTTGAAGGAATTATATGACTCACACTCTGAGCCTGAATTTATTCAATTGACGATCAGGTTGTTCAATCTTAAGTTGAAAAATGATGATCATCTTCGCTTAACATTAGAAAGAAGATCCATTTTTCATGACATAAAAGCCACTGGTTTCGAAATAGATTTTCCTCTCACAACTTATGTCAAGGAACTATATCTCACTTATTCACATTATCTTGAGTCATTGCAAGCAAGTGTCAAATATATGGAGATTTCCTTTAACTCATGTGGGAAGAAGTTTGTTGAAAGAGAGAAGGATTTTGCGAAGAAGAAAAATTAGTATTCTGAAGAAGTTATGTGGCTTGAACAAAAAGAGAAGTATCATGTATAATATTCTTCTAGAGGAAGAGGTGACAAAATAGGAAGAGGGAGGAAATTTTTTAGAGGTAGGGGGGAAGACATTTCAAAGGAGAAAGGTCTGATTTTGATTGTATACAATGCAATATAAATGGACATTATGATTCCACATGTAAGATTCCTTGGGAAATAATCGAGTAGGAAATAAGTGAAGAAACTAATGACTTAATGAATTATTCAATGCTTCACTTGCTTGTAATGGAAATATGCATTGTTGCTTGATTTAGAAGCAGCTTGCCACATGAATTTTAGAAGAGATTGCTTTGAATAATTCACTAGAAATGTTGATGGAGATATCTGCTTTGCAGACAAGTCAAAGCTTGGGCCATTAGGGCTTGGCACCATTAGGCTCAAAACGCATGGTCTTCGAGTCTTTCTTCTAAATGATGTTCTATACCTCCTGGAGCTGAGGAGAAACTTGTTGTCTTTGGTCCACATCCACTAGAAATGGCACTCCATTCACATATTTGATGGCAAGGTTGAGATTAGAAAATCATAGGATCACTCACTTGTCATGACTAGGATAGAAGAAGAAAAACTTTTGAAGATGCAAGGAACATCTGCCCATACACAAAAAATTTCATACAGTTCTCATTATGATGAAGGTACAATTTCATTAAGTGTTTTATGACATGTTATATTTTGACATATAAACAATGATACCCTTCATTTGTTGTAGAAAAATGGTGTTACTAGTTTGCCTACAATTCCTAGGAAACTTAAGCAATGTGATTCTTGTATCTTAGGAAAACACAACAAACAATCAATTCATTATTCTTATTCTAGACCACATAGAAAACTTGAACTCATTCATTCTGATTTATGTGGCCCAATACCCATTCTTTCTATAAATGTTAATAAATATATGATGACTTTAATTAATGATTACACTAGAATGTTTTGGGTTTATTTATTAAAGAACAAATATGAAGCTTTTGAAACATTAAAGAACAATCATGCATGGAATGAAAATGATGCACAAGCTCATGTTGGCTCTGTTCGTACTGATAATGGAAAATGATATACTTCAAATGAATTTTAAAACTATCTTTGCCAACATGGTATCAAACATAAAACAACCATGCCTTATAAACCCCAACAAAATGGTGAAGCTGAAAGAATGAACATGAAATATTAAATATGGTACATTCAATGATATTTTTCAAGAATATTAAGTTGATGTTTTGAGATGATGGATTTCTATATGATGTGTATATAAAGAATAGGTGTCCATCTCATGTTATCAAAAACAAGACTCCCTATGAAATGTGGTATGGATACATTACGTTCATGGGGAATATTAGGGTTTTTGGTTCCACCTATTATGCCTTGATAACTGAGGAACATATAAACAAACTCTGTGTAAGGGGTGACAATTGTATCTTCTTATGGTACTCAAATACCTCCAAAGCATACTATCTCTATGATGAAGTGAATAAGAAGTATACAATATCTAGAGATGTGATATTTTTTGAATCTTCGAAGACTAACAATGTTGTCGACCAACACCTTGAGTGCTTGAATAGATTTAGACATGTAAAGTATTTTCAAGAATTTGATAACGAGATTCCACATCTTGAAGAGAGGATCCCTATACTGTATCAATCTATGGAATCACCTTCTGAAGCAATTTATCCCCCTCATGAAACTCCAACCACCGATGAAACTTTGATTGATGTGATTAATAAAATTGGGAGGCTAAATGTTGATTCAAACCCATCTCAATCAATTCAGCAGTCTGTACCATATCAGAAAGGTCATCCAAAATGGCTGACAAAGACACTTGAAATTGTTCCTCTTGATGAGGTTGGAAAGACAAGAACAAGAACCTCAACTAGAAAAAATGGAGGTGATGTAGATGATATTGATTCACCTATTGACATGGATGTTTCTTATGATTGTGAATTAAATATGTCAATACATTTTGAGCCAACTTCCTTCAAATAAGTTGCTTCGCATGATCAATGGAAAGGAGTGATGAAAAAATAATATGATGCTTTGATAAAGAATGGCTCCTAGAATTTGGTTGATCCTCCATTAGGAACAAAACCAATTAGTTGCAAGTGGGTCTTCAAGAACAACTATAAAGTATATGGCTCACTTGACAAGAATAAATCGATTTTGTGTCAAAATGTTTTTCATAGAAGGAAGGGGTTGATTATGAGGATACTTTTCCCCCACATCAAAATGGGCTACCATCCAAACACTCTTTTCCTTGGTAGATCAGAACAGTTAGAAAGTCCATCAAATGGATGTAAAATATGCTTTCTTGAATGGATATATGAAAGAGAATCTTTTTATGTCGCAACCAGAAGGATTTATTCTAAAGGGTTAGGAACACAAAGTATGCAATCTTGTAAAATCCTTATATGGCCATAAGCAATCTCTGTGATCCTATGAGAAATTAACTGAGCATATTCTAAAACTCAATTTAAAATACTATGATCTTGATGATGCAACTTTATTTGTCAAGAAAGTTAGAAAAATAGTTTGATATCTTGTGATGTATGTAGATGATAGGAAAAAATGAGAACTACATTGCATTCATAAAGAAAAAATTGAGGAAAGGTTTTGACAGATTTGGGCTATGTTCAATATTATCTTAGTATTGAAGTAACCCAACATCTGAAGTTTATATTCCTCTCTCAGAAGAATTACATTGGTGATTTTTTTAACATGTTTGGCATGGTTGAGTGCAATCCTTTCACAACTCCAATGGAAGAGAATTTAAAGCTCACATCCAACAAAGGAAAATAATTTGAGGATACAACAAAGTACATATAGCTCGCACGAAGTCTCAACTACTTGACTACTACCAAACCAAACATTTTGTTCATTTTTGGAATCCTTTGTAGGCCTATGCAAAATCCTTGTGAGGGTCATTGTTCTACTGCAAAAAGGGTTCTAAAGTACTTGAATGGATCTCAATACTTTGGCCTAAAGTATACACAGGTGGATGACTTCAGCTTGATTGGGTACTTTGATTCATATTTTGATGGAGATAAGGAAACTAAAGTATCTATATTAGGTTATGTTATGATTCTTGGATAAAGAGATGTCTCCTGGAGGTCACACAAATAATCAATTCCAACAAATTCCACAATTGAGGAAGAATTGTGGCACCAGCTGAAGCAAAGAATGAAATTGTGTGGCTCAGGAAAATTCTATAAAATCTTTAGGAGAAACAAGTGCATTCAAATCCTCTTTTGATTGAAAACACTTTTGTAATGAAGTTGGCCAAGAACCCAAAGTTCCATGATCAAACCAGGCACACATTACAAAGTATCATTTGATTCGACATCATGTTGATGTGAGAACAATCCACTCATGGCATTGTTGCACAAATGAGAAGATTGTAGACGTCTTCACCAAAGAGCTTGGAAAGGAAAAATTTGGAAGATTTGGAATGATTCTTGGGCTCACCAACATCCCTTAAGATTAAGGGAGGTAATGTTGACTCCTAATATTTGGGATTAGGAAAATATATGTAAACACTGAAAATAGAAAAATAAAGGAAGTTGGAAGAAGAAGAGACATTAGGAGATGAAACCCAATAGTCTCCCTCTCCTTGTACATATACAACCTTTATCTTAATCTAAAAACATAATTACGTTTTTGGAGTTACTCCTAGCATCACAAACTGGTTAGTAAATATATTTGGTTAGTAATAAACTTTATACTAAATATATTTAGATATATATTTGTATCTTCTCATTCTTTTTTTTTTTCTTACTAAATCTCGCAACATTTATTTACTGTATATAGATACACAAGTCCAACTCTCGACTAATAATCACAATTTTATATTATGAAAACTTTTTGATGCTAATAGTTATTTTAATTCGTTAGTAAATATATTTGGTTAGTATTATACTTTTTACTAAATATATTTAAATTTAGACTTGTATCTTCTCATAATTCATATTTAGATTTCTTTAGTTCAACATCACACACCTTTCGGGGTGCCCCTCCAACTAGTTTCCCCTTGGGATGTAATAAGACCTTTGTGGTAAAATATGATAAAAAGATGCAATAGTTTATGATAAGAACCTATAGCAACATTCTCCATGTTTTTTCTTTTCCCAAACATGGAAAATTAGTATATTATAGTTTAACTAAATATTTTTCTTATGATTATATATGTTTCTATACATTATCAAGGAATCACCAATATTTTACAATGTTTTCTAATTTCTTAGAATATTAGCCAAGATTTTCAGTACTTTATAACCTAGTAAAAAATTTGTCAATATTTAACAAAAAAATATATTTTAGTGAAATATTTGCAAAAAATTTATATATGTATATTATATTATTGAAAAATATAATATAAATTTATTATATTTATATTATAATAAATATAATATAGCCATCGGGATTTGCCCATTTATTACACATATAAATTTAGGGGGGTTTCTTAAAATTTTCCCTAGTTATGACATGTTATTCTTTGAAATGTTCTTTACATTAAGAATCAATTTTTGGAATTGTTGAATGTGTTCTTAATTGGAAATTTTATTAGATTGTTATCAAATAACTAAAGAATGTATTTCTCTTAATATCCTCATAATTTTCTATCAAATTTTCAAAAAAATAAACCAAGATACAACACAATCAATTTTCCTTTTACAAAGAAACTAATACCATACAAATTCATCTTGTTCCAAATATATGGCTACCATGTTTAGCATTTGTAATGCTATCACTTGCCGTAGATCAAACCATCACTCCATATTGAATATCCATGTCATATGATCATTACCAACAAACTTCGTCTTAGTAATCTTTGAAATGTAGTAGTTTCTTGGGGGGGGGGGGGTGTTGAGGTGTCAGGTCGGGGAGGGAGAGGGGGGGGGGGGGGGTGTTGAGGTGTCAGGTCGGGGAGGGAGAGGGGGGGGGGGGGGTTGTTGAGGTGTCAGGTCGGGGAGGGAGAGGAGGGGGGGAGGGGAGGAGGTGTCAAGTGTCAAGTCGGGAGGGAGAGAGAGGGTAGGGTTAATTTTTTTTATTTTTTTTTAATTTGTTTTAGTTGTTTTATTTTTCATTTTTTTAATTGTTTTTTAGTTGTTTTTGTTTTTATTAGTTTAATTGTTTTTTAGTTGTTTTTGTTTTGTTTTTTTTTTTTTTTTTTTTAGTGTTTATTTTTAATTATTTTATTTAATTTAAATATTTTAATTTATTTTTTTTAGTTTTATAATATAGTTGTTTTTTATTTTAATTATTTTAATTTTTTAAATTGATTTTTTTTTTTCAGTTTTTTTTTAATTGTTTTGAATTATTTTCATTTTCATTTTGAATTTTTAATTTATTTTTTTATTTAATTTTAGTTTTTAGTAATTATTTAACATTTTTTCTTGATGATGATGATGATGATGATGGTTAACGTCTGCTGAGACCAAACATTCGTCTACAGACCTAAAGAAACAAATTATTTATTTTGAGAAAATATTTCATTCCTATGCTCAAAAAGCTTGGAGAGAAGCCTCCCGAGCTCACTATAACTTTGACATTGCAAAAGGCTAGGAAGGTCAGTATTGTAACAAAGATTGTGAAACTGAGATCTAATGTGGTTGTACGCGGGGCACTCTAAGAGGAAGTGGTTTTCATCCTAGATGTTTCTATTGTCACATATATGGCAGATCCTTTCCATCCATGGCATTTTAGGAACTGCCCAACGACCTGTTTCACTATGGAGCTCATGAGAATTCATTCTAATCTTTGCTATATTAATTTTCTTCTTTGAGTTAGTTAAAATAGAGAGATAATTTTGATCTTCTAGGGTGGGGTTGATGACCTTCTTATAATAAATTAATTTTCTTTTAGCCGCTAAATCTTTCTCACACCACATTTTTTCTTTGAACTTAGAAGTAATAATATCTTTAATGTTATTTATGTTTTGTAAGGCATCATTCTCGTTGATCTCCCAATAGTTTAACCAGGTCCTTGTGTCTTTATGCCACCCCCGATTGAGCCTTAGGTGGTTTTGGCTGGAATTTAAAGTTAGCTTAGGAAATCTATGATTGTCTAGCTTAAATGATGTTTTATTTTTTATTTTTTATTTTATTTTATTTTATTTTATTTTTCTTAAACTAGACATATATTATTTATTTATTTTTTATTTTTATTAAACTATACATATATTTTTTTTTTTTTGTTTTTTGTTTTTTGTTTTTTGTTTTTGTTTTGTTTTTTTTTTTTTTTTTGCATTTTCACAAGTTAATTTTGTTCTTTTTTCTTTTACATTTTTATGGTTTTTCTATTTTTATTTATTTATTTTCATATATTTTACGAAATTTAATTTATTTTTTGTCATGAGTCATCCCCTTGCCGCCCCTGGCGGGTTGGACTTCGGGGTGGTTAGGGAATTTCTTTTTAATTTTTTTTTTCTAAAGTTGTATTTTATTTTTGTAATTTAATTTAATTTTTTTATTTGGTTTTTATTTTATTTTACTCTTTCTTTTTTTCTTTTTCTTTTTTTAAATTTCACATGGTATGGTTAATTTTTTTTACATTTTATAGTTTTTTTTTTTATGTCATTACTATATATTTTTTATATTTGATTTTTTTTGTCATGTTTTTTAATGTATCTTTAATATATATATATATATATATATATATATATATATATATATATATATATATATAGATATATATATATATATATATATATATATATATACGGTCCATGTCGATGCTTGTCTAACAACCCAACCCTATTATGCACAACTTGATAGTCGATTTTAAATTTTTCGTTATAATGAATTGAGTTTGCCCCACAATGTGTTAATTCCATGCTTGGTCTTTAAGTTTTCATTACAATGGGTTGAGATCACCTTCATTGCATGTCAATTTGCTAGTTGAGTTTTAAATTTATTTTTTTTTGCAATGTATCAAGTTGTCTTCTGCTAAGATTTCAAAATCGCTATACATTTAGCATTTTAAAAAAATTACTCTTGGTATAATAATTCTTTCATTCAAGTGCTCATTTTTAAAGTTTTTTTGCTCATAAAATTTTTCCATAATGTCATTCTTGAGATATTTTGAAAATTTAAGATTGTTTTGTACTCATAATCTTTGGTTTTAATTCCATGGTTGGAAAATTGTTGACATTTTAATGTTTTTCTAAGTCGTGATATTTTATCTTTAATGTTATGGTTGAAAACAGTTATAAATATTTTTTCTTAGCACCTTGCTTGAAAATTGTTGGAATTTTAAGGTTTTTCAAAGAAGTGATATTTTAAATTTAATGTCATGCTTAAAAATTGTTGGAATTTTAAGGCTTTTCAAAGAAGTGATATTTTATCGTTAATTTCATGCTTGAAAATCATTGGAAATTTAAAGTTTTTCAGAGTCACAATATTTTATCTTTAACGTCATCATTGAAAATTGTTGAAAATGTACCCTGAAAAGAAAGACATTATTCCGACATCAACACTTTACGATTTCAATGTGTTTTTTGCACCAAACAAAATGGCTTTTATTGATTTTTACTGTCATTTTTAAAAAATATTAAAAAATTACTCTAAAAAATGGTGATGCAGAATAAACACTTTTTATTTTTGGTTTTTTTTTTCATGTTTTTGTTGGGATTTTTGGGCTCGAGTACCCATTTTGAGGTAATAGTTCCTGTTTGGTTGGTAACTATGCTGGATGTGTCGGGTCGGTTCGAGGAGGGGGGAGGTGTTGGGATGGGGAGGGAGAGGAGGGAAGGGGAGAGGGGAGGTGTCGGGGAGGGGAGGGAGAGGGGAGGGTAAATTTTTTTTTTTTTTTTTTAGTTGTTTTATTTTTCGTTTTTTTAGTTGTTTTTGTTTTTATTTTTTTACTTGTTTTTTTAAGTTGTTTTTGTTTTTATTTTTAATTTTTTTAGTGTTTATTTTAATTTTTTTTTTTTTTTTAATTTAAATATTTTAATTTTAATTTTTTTTATAATTTTAATTTTATAATATAGTTGTTTTTTATTTTAATTCTTTTTAAATTTAAATATTTTCATTTTTTTTTTAATTTTAATTTTCAATTTATTTTTTTAGTTGTTTTGAATTTTTTCATTTTTATTTTTATTTTTAAATTTAATTTTAGTTTTTAGTAATTATTTAACATTTTTTTTAAATGATGTTTTATTTTTTATTTTATTTTATTTTATTTTATTGTTCTTAAATTACACATATATTTTTTATTTATTTATTATTTTATTTTATTGTTCTTAAATTATATATATATTTTTTATTTTTTGTTTTTTTTTTATATTTTTTTAATTTATGTTTTGTTTGATTTGTTTTTATTTAAATTTTTCATTTTTACAAGTTAATTTTGTTTTTTTTTTCTTTTACATTTTTATGGTTTTTCTATTTTTATTTATTTATTTTCATATATTTTACAAAATTTAATTTATTTTTTGTCATGAGTCATCCCCTTGCCACCCCTGGCCGGTTGGACTTCGGGGTGATCGGGATTTTTTTTTTTAAGTTTTTTTTCTTTCTAAAGTTGTGTTTTATTTTTGTAATTTAATTTTATTTTATTTTAATTTATTTTTTTATTTGGTTTTTATTTTATTTTACTCTTTCTTTCTTTCTTTTTCTTTTTTTTTTAATTTTACATGGTATGGTTAATTTTTTTTACATTATAGTTTTTTTATGTCATTACTATATATTTTTTATATTTGATTTTTTTTGTCATGTTTTTTTATGTATCTTTCATATATATATATATATATATATATATATATATATATATATATATATATATATATATATATATATATATATATATAGGGTTTGTGTCGATGCTTATCTAGCAATCCGACCCCATTATGCACAATTTGATAGTTGATTTTAAATTTTTCGTTATAATGAATCAAGTTTGCCCCACAATGTGTTAATTCCATACGTCTAACTCTCGACTAATAAACTTAGTATTATATTATGAAAGCGTCTTGATGCTAATAGTTATGTTAATTGTTTAGTAGATATATTTAGTTTATTAAATATATTTTCTACTTGGTTAGTAATAAATGGTTAATTAATTAATAAATATATTGGTTAGAAATCTCTCTCTCTCTCTCTCTCTCTCTCTCTCTCTCTCTCTATATATATATAGACCAGCTCTCAACTAATAAACACAATTTTATATTATGAAAAATTTTCGATGTTAATAGTTATGTTAATTGGTTAGTGCAAATATTTAGGTTAATAAATATATTTTCTTACTTATAAATGGTTAATTGTGTTGAAACCTAATCTTTGGGATTAGGAAAGTCTATTTAAATATTGTAAATAGAAAAATAAAGGAATTTCGAAGACAAAGAGACATTGGGAGATGAAACCCAATACTCTCCCTCTCCTTGTATATATCCAAGTTTTGTCTTAATGAAAAAACACAATTAAATTTGTGGAGTTACTCCTGACCTAACATGGTATTAGAGCCAAATCCAAAAATTAGTTTCTCTGCTCCTATAACTCCTATACATTGCCAAATTCTCTTCTCTATGCATTGAATTATTTGTCCTCTATCTGCTCAAATTTAGTTTTAAATTCCTTTTGAATCTCAAATCTCTTCCAATGTGATGTGTGGAGAGCTCGAAATGTTGTGTTGAAGGCTAGACCTTGTGTTAAATTGGATGGTTGTAGCATTGATAAAACGAATTTTGTGTGATTTTTGAGATAAAAACTTATGAAGGGGCCATATTCGCCACTTTCACTGGTCGAAACTATGACTTTACTGTTTCATTGAAACACTAGTTGAAATCGAGTTGTGATGACTGTGATCTTGTGTTCCCTTGGTCCCCATTGAGCCCATCATACATTTGGAGGAGTGCTTCTTGTGTGTTTTTCTAATTAGAGTCTATGTTAACCATTTTGGATATGCTTTGAAAATGGTATTTGCTTTTTTGTTGAAGGTGTGTGACTATGTCAAATATGATATAAGTGATGGCACAGAAAAATTCATTGGGTTTTACTATAAAGGCCAACAAATTTACAGAGATTAGATTTTAAAACAAATCATATATGAGTGTTGTTTCCTTTTAAAAAATCATGATCAGTATATGAAAAACATTGGTCATTTTGGTGCTAGTATGTATAAGATTCGTTGAGACTTTTTGGGTCATATTACAAGTATTATTATATAATGGGTATATGAAGGTTGTGGAATACATGGATACATAAGCATTAACACATATTGTGACATATTAGTAGTGGTTATATCATTAAAATATTTGCCTTTTATATATTAAACCAATTTTTTATCTAAACAAGAAGGCAAAAAAAAGTAAGTCTACAATTATTTTGGAAATCAAAAGAAAATAGTCCCTTTTGATGATGCACTTAATCATATCGATAGTGGAAGTAGTTCTCACTAGAAAAGAAAATTACCATGAGTTGTCCAGGAAGATAAAGGACACCCTCATCTTCAATGAGCTTTGGAAAAAAATCTGTGAAGGAGAAGGAGACAATGTACCTGAAAATCCTAGATCATACAAGGAACTTGTCATTTGCGAAAACAAGAAAAACAAGGACTATGCCTTGATTGAACCATCGGTAAATGAAGAGGTGAGTCTTCATATTTTTCCATTTTAGAATCTCTTTCAATCCTTAAATAAGTTGAAGGGATTATATGACTCACACTCTAAGCTTGAAGTTGTTCAATTGACGATCAAGTTGTTCAATCTTAAGTTGAAAAATGATTATCATCTTAGCTTAACATTAGAAAGAAGATCCATTTTGCATGACATAAAAGCCACTGGTTCCGAAATAGATTTTCCTCTCACAACTTATGTCAAGGAACTATATCTCACTTATTCACATTATCTTGAGTCATTGCAAGCAAGTGTCAAATATATGGAAATTTCCTTTGACTCCCGTGAGAAGAAGTTTGTTGAAAGAGAGAAGGATTTTGCGAAGAAGAAAAATCAGTATTCTGAAGAAGTTATGTGCCTTGAACAAAAATAGAAGAATCATGTATAATATTCTTCTAGAGGAAGAGGTGACCAAATAGGAAGAGGGAGGAAATTTTTTAGAGGTAGGGGGGAAGACATTTCAAAGGAGAAAGGTCTGATTTTGATTGTATACAATGCAATATAAATGGAAATTATGATTCCACATGTAAGGTTCCTTGGGAAAGAATCGAGTAGGAAATAAATGAAGAAACTAATGACTTAATGACTTATTCAATGCTTCACTTGCTTCTAATGGAAATATGCATGGTTGCTTGATTTAGAAGTAGCTTGCCACATGAATTTCAGAAGAGATTGCTTTGAATAATTCACTAGAAATGTTGATGGAGATATCTGCTTTGCAAACAAGTCAAAGCTTGGGCCATTAGGGCTTGGCACCATTAGGCTCAAAACACATGGTCTTTGAGACTTTCTTCTACATGATGTTCTATACCTCCTCGAGCTGAGGAGAAACTTGTTGTCTTTGGTCCACATCCACTAGAAATGGCACTCCATTCACATATTTGATGGCATGGTTGAGATTAGAAAATCATAAGATCACTCACTTGTCATGACTAGGATAGAAGAAGAAAAACTTTTGAAGCTGCAAGGAACCTCTGACCATACACAAAAAATTTCATACAGTTCTCATTATGATGAAGGTACAATTTCATTAAGTGTTTTATGGCATGTTATATTTGGACATATAAACAATGATACCCTTCATTTGTTGAAGAAAAATGGTGTTACCGGTTTGCCTACAATTCCTAGGAAACTTAAGCAATGTAATTCTTGTATCTTATTAAAACACAACAAACAATCATTTCATTATTCTTATTCTAGACCACATAGAAAACTTGAACTCATTCATTCTGATTTATGTGGCCCAATACCCATTCTTTCTATAAATGGTAATAAATATATGATGACTTTAATTAATGATTACACTAGAACGTGTTGGATTTATTTATTAAAGAACAAATATGAAGCTTTTGAAACATTAAAGAAAAATCATGCATGGAATGAAAATGATGCACAAGCTCATGTTGGCTCTATTCGTACTGATAATGGAAAATGATGTACTTCAAATGAATTTTAAAAATATCTTTGCCAACATGGTATCAAACATCAAACAACCATGCCTTATAAACCCCAACAAAATGGTGAAGCTGAAAGAATGAACATGAAAATATTAAATATGGTACGTTCAATGATATTTTTCAAGAATATTAAGTTGATATTTTGGGATGATGCATTTCTATATGATGTGTATATAAAGAATAGGTGTCCATCTCATGTTATCAAAAACAAGACTCCCTATGAAATGTGATATGGCTACATTACTTTCATGAGGAATATTAGGGTTTTTGGTTCCACCTATTATGCCTTGATAACTGAGGAACATATAAACAAACTCTGTGTAAGGGGTGACAATTGTATCTTCTTGGGGTACTCAAATACCTCCAAAGCATACTATCTCTATGATGAAGTGAATAAGAAGTATACAATATCTAGAGATGTGATATTTTTTGAATCTTCGAAGACTAACAATGTTGTCGACCAACATCTTGAGTGCTTGAATAGAATTAGACATGTAAAGTCTTTTCAAGAATTTGATAACGAGATTCCACATCTTGAAGAGAGGATCCCTATATTGTATCAATCTGTGGAATCACCTTCTGAAGCACTTTGTCCCCCTCATGAAGCTCCAACCACCGATGACACTTTGATTGATGTGATTAATAAAATTGGGAAGCTAAATATTGATTCAACCCCATCTCAATCAATTGAGTAGTCTATACCATATCAGAAAGGTCATCCAAAATGGCTGACAAAGACACTTGAAATTGTTCCTCTTGATGAGGTTGGAAGGCAAGAACAAGAACCTCAACTAGGAAAAATGGAGGTGATGTAGACGATATTGATTCACCTATTGACATGGATGTTTCTTATGATTGTGAATTAAATATGTCAATAGATTTTGAGCCAACTTCCTTCAAATAAGTTGCTTCGCATGATCAATGGAAAGAAGTGATGAAAAAATAATATGATGCTTTGATAAAGAATGGCTCCTAGAAGCTGGTTGATCCTCCATTAGGAACAAAACCAATTAGTTGCAAGTGGGTCTTCAAGAACAACTATAAAGTATATGGCTCACTTGACAAGCATAAATCGATTTTGTGTCAAAATGTTTTGCATAGAAGGAAGGGGTTGATTATGAGGATACTTTTCCCCCACATCAAAATGGGCTACCATCTAGACACTATTTTCCTTGGTAGATCAGAACAGTTAGAAAGTCCATCAAATGGATGTAAAATATGCTTTCTTGAATGGATATATGAAAGAGAATGTTTTTTTGTCGCAACCAGAAGGATTTGTTCTGAAGGGTTAGGAACACAAAGTATGAAATCTTGTAAAATCCTTATATGGCTTTAAGCAATCTCTGTGAGCCTAGTAGGAGAAATTAACTGAGCATCTTCTAAAACTCAATTTAAAATACTATGATTTTTGTGATGCAACTTTGTTTGTCAAGAAAGTTAGAAAAATAGTTTGATATCTTGTGATGTATGTAGATGATAGGAAAAAATGAGAACTACATTGCATACATAAAGGAAAAACTGCGGAAAGGTTTTGACAGATTTGGGCTATGTTCAATATTATCTTAGTATTGAAGTAACCAAACATCTGAAGTTTATATTCCTCTCTCAAAGAATTACATTGGTGAATTTTTTAACATGTTTGGCATGGTTGAGTGCAATCCTTTCACTACTCCAATGGAAGAGAATTTAAATCTCACATCCAATGAAGGAAAATAATTTGAGGATACAACAAAGTACATATAGCTCGCACGAAGTCTCAACTACTTGACTACTACCAAACCAAACATTTTGTTTGCTGTTGGAATCCTTTGTAGGCCTATGCAAAATCCTTGTGAGGGTCATTGTTCTACTGCAAAAAGGGTTCTAAAGTACTTGAAGGGATCTCAATACTTTGGCCTAAAGTATACACAGGTGGATGACTTCAGCTTGATTAGATA
Source organism: Pinus tabuliformis (assembly GCA_031772625.1). Lineage (NCBI taxonomy): Eukaryota > Viridiplantae > Streptophyta > Pinopsida > Pinales > Pinaceae > Pinus > Pinus tabuliformis. The sequence goes on from CM062807.1 coordinate 510,935,628, forward strand.
CTTTGATTCATATTTTGATGGAGATAAGGAAACTGAAGTATCTATTTTAGGTTATGTTATGATTCTTGGATAAAGAGACGTCTCCTGGAGGTCACACAAATAATCAGTTCCAACAAATTCCACAATTGAGGAAGAATTGTGGCACGAGCTGAAGCAAAGAAGGAAATTGTGTGGCTCAGGAAAATTCTATAAAATCTTTAGGAGAAACAAGTGCATTCAAATCCTCTTTTGATTGAAAACACTTTTGTAATAAAGTTGGCCAAGAACCCAAAGTTCCATGATCGAACCAAGCACACATTACAAAGTATCATTTGATTCGACATCATGTTGATGCAAAGACTATCCACCCATGGCATTGTTGCACAAATGAGAAGATTGTAGACGTCTTCACCAAAGAGCTTGGAAAGGAAAATTTTGGAAGATTTGGAATGATTCTTGGGCTCACCAACATCCCTTAAGATTAAGGGAGGTAATGTTGACTCCTAATATTTGGGATTAGGAAAATATATGTAAATACTGAAAATAGAAAAATAAAGGAAGTTGGAAGAAGAAGAGACATTAGGAGATGAAACCCAATAATCTCCCTCACCTTGTACATATACAACCTTTATCTTAATCTAAAAACATAATTACGTTTGTGGAGTTACTCCTAGCATCACAAACTGGTTAGTAAATATATTTGGTTAGTAATAAATTTTATACTAAATATATTTAGATATATATTTGTATCTTCTCATTCTTAATTTTTTTTCTTGCTAAATCTCGCAACATTTATTTACCGTATATATATACACAAGTCCAACTCTCGACTAATAATCAAAATTTTATATTATGAAAACTTTTTGATGCTAATAGTTATTTTAATTCGTTAGTAAATATATTTGGTTAGTATTATACTTTTTAATAAATAGATTTAAATTTAGACATGTATCTTCTCATAGTTAATTCATATTTAGATTTCTTTAGTTCAACATCACACACCTTTCAGGGTGCCCCTCCAACTAGTTTCCCTTGGATGTAATAAGACCTTTGTGGTAAAACATGATAAAAAGATGCAAAAATATTTGCAATAGTTTATGATAGGAACCTAAAGCAACATTCTCCATGTTTTTTCTTTTCCAAAACAAGGAAAATTAGTATATTATAGTTTAACTAAATATTTTTCTTATGATTATATATGTTTCTATACATTATCAAGGGATCACCAATATTTTACAATGTTTTCTAATTTCTTAGAATATTAGCCAAGATTTTCAGTACTTTATAACCTAGTAAAAAATTTGTCAATATTTAACAAAAAAAATATTTTAGAGAAATATTTGCAAAAAAATTATATATGTATATTATATTATTGAAAAATATAATATAAATTTATTATATTTATATTATAATAAATATAATATAGCCATCGGGAGCCATTTATTACACATATAAATTTAGGGGGGTTTCTTAAAATTTTCCCTAGTTATGACATGTTATTCTTTGAAATGTTCTTTACATTAAGAATCAATTTTTGGAATTTTTGAATGTGTTCTTAATTGGAAATTTTATTAGATTGTTATGAAATAACTAAAGAATGTATTTCTCTTAATATCCTCATAATGTTCTATCAAATTCTCAAAAAAATAAACCAAGATACAACACAATCAATTTTCCTTTTACAAAGAAACTAATACCATACAAATTCATCTTGTTCCAAATATATGGCTACCATATTTAGCATTTGTAATGCTATCACTTTCCGTAGATCAAAGCATCACTCCATATTAAATATCCATGTCATATGATCATTACCAACAAACTTCCTCTTAGTAATCTTTGAAATGTAGTAATTTCTTGGTGTGGTTGGGGGGGGGGGGGGGGGGGGGGGGGGTGCGTGAGGTGTCAGGGTCGGGGAGGGAGAGGAGGGAGGGGGAGAGGGGAGGGGAGGAGAGAAGGGAGGAAGAGGGTAGGGTTAATTTTTTTTATTGTTTTTTTTTATTTATTTTTTTTTAATTTGTTTTAGTTGTTTTATTTTTCATTTTTTTAATTGTTTTTTAGTTGTTTTTGTTTTTATTTTTTTAATTGTATTTTAGTTGTTTTTGTTTTTATTTTTATTTTTATTTTTTTAGTGTTTATTTTTAATTATTTTATTTTATTTAAATATATATATATATATATATATATTTTTTTTTTTTTTAATTTTATAATATAGTTGTTTTTTATTTTAAATTTTTTAAATTGATTTTTTTTTTTTAATTTTAATTTCAATTTATTTTTTTAATTGTTTTGAATTTTTTTCATTTTCATTTTTAATTTTTAATTTATTTTTTTATTTAATTTCAGTTTTTAGTAATTATTTAACATTTTTTCTTGATGATGATGATGATGATGATGATGATGGTTAACGTCTGCTGAGACCAAACATTGGTCTATCTGACCTAAAGAAACAAATTATTTATTTTGATTTAAGATTTCATTCCTATGCTCAAAAAGCTTGGAGAGAAGCCTCCTGAGCTCACTATAATTTTGACATTGTAAAAGGCTAGGAAGGTCAGTATTGTAACAAAGATTGTGAAACTGAGATCTAATGTGGTTGTACACGGGGCACTCTAAGAGGAAGTGGTTTTCATCCTCGATGTTCCTATTCTCACATATATGGCAGATCCTTTCCATCCATGGCATTTTAGGAACTGCCCAACGACCTGTTTCACTATGGAGCTCATGAGAATTCGTTCTAATCTTTGCTATATTAATTTTATTCTTTGAGCTAGTTAAAATAGAGAGATACTTTTGATCTTCTAGGGTGGGGTTGATGACCTTCTTATAATAACTTAATTTTCTTTTAGCCGCTAAATCTTTCTGACACCACATTTTTTCTTTGAACTTAGAAGTAACAATATCTTTAATGTTATTTATGTTTTGTAATGCATCGTTCTCGTTGATCTCCCAATAGTTTAACAAGGCCCTTGTGTCTTTATGCCACCCCCGATTGAGCCTTAGGTGGTTTTGGCTAGAATTTAAAGCTAGCTTAGGAAGTCTATGATCGTCTAGCTTAAATGATGTTTTTATTTTATTTTATTTTATTTTTCTTAAACTATACATATATTATTTGTTTATTTTTTATATTTCTTAAATTATACATATATTTTTTATTTTTTGTTTTTTGTTTTGTTTTGTTTTGTCTTTTTTTTTTATTTAAAATTTTCATTTTTACAAGTTAATTTTGTTTTTTTTTTCTTTTACATTTTTATGGTTTTTCTATTTTTATTTATTTATTTTCATATATTTTACGAAATTTAATTTATTTTTTGTCATGAGTCGTCCTCGTGCCACCCCTGGCCAGTTGGACTTTGCGGTGGTTAGGGAATTTTTTTTTTTCTAAAGTTGTATCTTTTTTTGTATTTTATTTTATTTTTTTATTTGGTTTTTATTTTATTTTACTCTTTCTTTTTTTTTCTTTTTCTTTTTTTAAATTTTACATGGTATGGTTAATTTTTTTACATTTTATAGTTTTTTTTATGTCATTACTATATATTTTTTCTATTTGATTTTTTTTTGTCATGTTTTTTAATGTATCTTTCAAATATATATATATATATATATATATATATATATATATATATATATATATATATATATATATATATATATATATATATACACGATGCATGTCGATGCTTGTCTAACAACCCGACCCCATTATGCACAATTTGATAGTTGATTTTAAATTTTTCGTCATAATGAATTGAGTTTGCCCCACAATGCGTTAATTCCATGCTTAGCCTTTAAGTTTTCATTACAATGGGTTGAGATCATCTACACTGCGTGTCAATTTGATGGTTGAGTTTTATTTTTATTTTTTGCAATGTATCAAGTTGTCTTCTACTAAAATTTCAAAATCGCTATACATTTAGCATTTTAAAAAAATTACTCTTGGTATAATAAGTCTTTCATTCAGGTGTTCATTTTTAAAGTTTTTTTGCTCATAAAATTTTTCCATAATGTCATGCTTGAAATATTTTGAAAATTTAAGATTGTTTTGTACTCATAATCTTTGTTTTTAATTCCATGGTTGAAAAATTGTCAACATTTTAATGTTTTTCTAAGTCGTGATATTTTATCTTTAATGTTATGGTTGAAAACAGTTATAAATATTTTTTCTTAGCACCTTGCTTGAAAATTGTTGGAATTTTAAGGTTTTTCAAAGAGGTGACATTTTAAATTTAATGTCATGCTTAAAAATCGTTGGAATTTTAAGGCTTTTCAAAGAAGTGATATTTTATCATTAATTTCATGCTTGAAAATCATTGGAAATTTAAAATTTTCGGAGTCACAATATTTTATCTTTAACGCCATCTTTAAAAATTGTTGAAAATGTACCCTGAAAAGAAAGACGTTAATCCAACATCAACATTTTTTTATTTCAATGTGTTTTTTGCACCAAACAAAATGGATTTTATTGCTTTTTAATGTTAATTTTAAAAAATATTTAAAAATTACTCTAAAAAATGGTGATGCAGAATCAACAATTTTTATTTTTGGGTTGTTTTTTCATGTTTTTTTTGGGATTTTTGGGCTCGAGTACCCATTTTGAGGTAATAGTTCCTTTTTGGTCGATAACTATGCTAGATGTGTTGTACCACCATTCTGCCAAAGGAAACCATTTGACCCATTATATATATTTATTAGATGCAAAAAATGTTAGATACCCTTACAAACATTTATTCACAATCTCAATTTTACCATTAGATTGAGGTTCGTAAGATCATATTTCAGTGAATTAAGTACCCAAGAAAGAAAATATTTCAATTGAGTAATTTTGAGTGAAAATTGGATTTCTATGGATTATAATACTTTTTGTTGTTCCCTATATATTTTGGACTATTTCCATGAATATTTCTTCCATTATACTTGTTTAAAAGGATGAGAAAGAGAGATAAAATGGGAATACGTTATCATTTGATCTACCACTACCATAATGACACTCTTTCCTTCATATTTCAATAAAACTGCAATAAAATCCATTGAAGCGTATTCTTATGGCTAGGTTGGTACGGGTAATGGATGAAGGAGCCTTGAGATCTAGACTGAAACTACCTTATTTTGATGGCATACCACACATTCTTCCAAAAAAATTTGCACACCTTCTTTAATACCTTCCCAAAGACAACTTTCTTGATCTTATGGTATGCCTTCGAGAACCCTAAATTTCCTTCTTTAAGAGATGTGTGTAATTCCAAAAGGACCTTATTTGAGTTGATAATTATTACATAAGTATAAGTTATCTTTACACCACAACAAATAATTTTTTCACATAAAGTATTTTACTTCATTGGGTTGCTCCTATAGTTATTGAATGATCTTTCACACCTTCTCACCTTTCTTCCATTATATCCTTGTGTCTTCCACCTAGTCATATTATTGAATGGAAATGAAGAATATTAAATGCTTCATCTCTTTCTCTTAGCATCTACCACAAAGTTTTTTTTCCCTTTTTAAAGACAATTTAAATGTCATAACCCAACATATTTGTGATCAACTTTTGTTTATCATCTTAGGATAATATTTTCTCCAAGAAGTACTTCAAACTAGAAAGATCTATTTTTGCTTTGAAGTACATTCCTATTAGGTATGGATTCCATTTATTAACTGCATGTAGTATGGCCAATATTTATTTTTCATAGATTGGTTGAGTAAATTGTTTCCTTGAAGGATTTTACTTTCAAAGGAAAGAACCCCTCCTTCTTGCATAAAAAGTGCACTAATTCCATGTGCTGAGGCATCACAGTCCACAATGAATTTTTTTTTTGAAGTTACATTTTTCCAAGATGGGAGCTGCAAAAACTTTGGTTACTTATTTAGTCCATGAAAACACTTCACTATTCAATAATTTTGTTACAGGTGTTGCTATTTGACCATAATATTGACAAACTCGTGGTAATTTCCTATCAATTTGAATAATCCTATGATTTTCTTCAAGCTATTTTGGATTTGTCATTGCCTCATAACTTTGATTTTGAATCGATTGATAGAGGAAGATCCACAAATTTATATTTTGTAGTCGATGTTTGGAAACCACAAGCTGGGTAAATATTCAATACTTAAGGAAATGTGAAGAGCATGAAGAGCAACAAATATTTGTTGAGAAGGATGTGTCTTTTAAACCCTAAATGTATGATAGGGCAAAAAAAGAATAATTAAATTTCAAAAACGAATAATTAATTATTAATTATTAATATACAATTGATGTAAATATCATATGATAATATATTGATATATTATTATATTTTTTTAGAGTTCATATAGTAAATGTTCTTCTAAAGAATATAATGTTATAAATATTTACTTGCCTTAATTAATGTATATTAAACTTAGGTTAAGTTATGGTAAAACGATGAGGGATTCTTGGAGCTTTGCAACCCTAATGACCTCGCGGCCATGAGGTAGGCGGTGCGGAAAACCTTGAAAACAAGCAGATCAACACGGAAAACAAAGCGGACAGGAGGCACAGAAATGACAGAGGAGACCAGGAGGGGAGAGATCCCCTCCTATAGAGATGCAACAGCGGGAGAGGGAACAAGCAATAGTAAGCTAGAGAATGAAAAAAGAACGTCGAGACTAGTCCTTCGAGAAAGATGGTAGGCAGGGAGCAAAGGTAAATGCTTGCCATGCACAACAACAAAATCGAGATTTGTCATCCCTTTGAACAAACTCGAATGTTACCGAAGTTACATGAAAGACCATGCACTGATATGCAAGTTCATTGGAGTCTGGCCGTCTGAGAAAGACCTAATAAGATGGATCCAACAGAAATGGCAGCCACGCGGCCACATCGAGCTAAAGCTAGGATCACATGGATTCTTTATGGTCATCTTCTCTAACTTGCAAGAAAAATAAAAAGTATTCGAAAATGGCCAATATTTCCATAACAATGCAGGTTTATTTATGAGGTACTGGGAGGAATGCTACAACCCGAATAAAGAGAAATTCCTAGTAGTGCCCGTATGGGTAAGACTGTTTGGATTACCCATTGATTTTTGGGATCTAGAAATCTTGGAAGGAATAGGGAACACCATAGGCAACTTTGTTAAAATAGCGGAATCGACTAAGAAAGGAAGATATACATCCTATGCAAGAATCTGCGTATACATGAACATTGCGAACCCCATTCCAGGAACAGTAGAATTAGAATACCATGAAGAGGTATGGTAGTAGGCTCTAGATTACAAACACATACCTTTTAGATGCAGAAAATGCCATGAATATGGGAACTTCTACAAGGAATGCCCTTTAAATGCTGAGGAGGAAGAAAGAAAGACTAAGCAACAAAGGAAAAACACAGAAGACAATGAGGGGTTTCAAGAGATCAAATCCAAAAAAAGATATGCAAAGGAAACCCCTAAGGAAGGAAAAAAGAACAACCAGTTAGAGAAAACGAGGTAAACAGGTTTGAAATCCTGTAGGTAGCAGAAGAAGATGAAGAAATCTGAGTCATGGATTACCAAGAGGAAAAAGAACAGGCAGGAAGAATAAATCAAGATACAAACAACATCAAACAGAAATCCCCAAGAGAAATAGGGGAAAAGGGGAGCAAAAAAGAAAAGGAGGATAAACAGGAAAATGAAGTAATGGAAATAGACACGAGTAAAGGGGAAGACCCAACAACAGAAGAAGAAATCCTGAGGAAACTACTGGACAAGTGGAGGAATCTGGATGAGAGGTTTATCCTAGAAGAGGATAAAAGATTATACAAGGAAATCTTCTAGAAATACAAAGAAAAACAGGAGCAAGGAACCACAAGAATGAATGAGAAGTTAGGAATACAACCTGACAACAGCCAAGAACAACAAAGTAAAGGGATAGGAGAGAAAAAACAAGGAAGAAATAATCTCCAGGAGTCAATACAGGTAATGGGAGAAATGTTAGTTAATATCGGAAGAGTAGTACTGCTCTCAGCGGTATTCCACCAAACCACCCAACCTTCTCAATGATAATTACATCATGGAATATCAGGGGGCTTAACAGCAAGGGTAAGCAAAGGTACCTGGCAGAAAGGATTAAAAAAGAAAAACCCCAAATCATGATGCTGCAAGAAACAAAAATAATGGGGGAAAAAATGGAGGAGATTCTCAGAAAAATCAAGCCTACTTATGAATGCATGACGCTGGATGCAAAAGGGAGTGCAGGGGGTATTGCAATTTTGTGGAACCCTGCAGAAGTCATTGTAGACCATTGGATAGGTATGAAGAGGATCCTCTCAGGGAGATTTAGAATGATAGGACAAAGAGAGTGGTTCTTAGTATCAGCGGTTTATGGGCCTCATATACCGGTGGAAAGAGAGGCCTTCCTAACACAGTTGCAATGGTTGGGAAACCTGCACATAGAAAAACTGTGGGTGATAGCGGGAGATTTTAATATGATCACCTCCACTGAGGAAAAGAAGGGTGGACTGCAACGGGAGGATGCAGACACGGAAATATTCAGGGAAACCCAGGCAGCCCTAAAACTAATTGATGTAAAGACCATAAATGGAAAGTATACCTGGAATAACAGAAGGGGAGGTTGCAGGAAGATAGCTTCCATACTGGATAGGTTCATAGTAATAGAACACTTTATTGGGAATGGCATACTCTATGAAGCAACCATCCTACCATGCCAAGGATCAGACCACTGGCCGATAAAACTTGAAATCGCCATGAATAATCAAAACCAACACAGACTGTTCAGGTTTGAAGCTTTTTGGCTGCGAGATCCAACCCTCATAGAAAAAATGGAAAACTGGTGGCAGAATAGTGAAGAGGAAATAAAAGGAAAAAACAAGATGCACACACTCCAATTAAGATTAAAGGAGCTAAAAGGAAAAATCAAGAAATGGAATCGAGAAGAATTCGGCAACATCCAACAGGACCAAGAAAAGCTCCAAACAGACATGAAAAGGATACAACAGAAAATAATAGAAGAAGGGAGAACAGAGGAGCTAGCGCAGGAAGAAGGAGGGGTGCTAATCAGATTGGAGGAAAGAAGAAAACAGGAGGAAATTCTATGGCGGCAAAAGTCAAGAGTACAGTGGCTGAAAGAGGGGGAAAGGAATACAAAATTATTCCACAGAGCCATGCAGCAACACAGGCAGTAGAACAAAATTTTCTCTCTAAAAAATACCCAAGGTAATAGGGTAACTCAGAAAGAGGAAATGGAAAATTTATTGATTCAACACTTTAAAGGCATATTGATGGAGACACAAAGCAACAGAGAAGAGGAGATAGCAAAAATAAGTCAATACATTCCTAAAAAGGTAAACAGAGAGCAAAACATGGCCCTCCTAAGGGTAATCACTAAGAAAGAGGTAGAGGAGACAGTGAAGACAATGGCCAAGAACAAAGCCCCAGGCCCAGATGGATTTACAGCAGAGTTCTTCCAAGCAACATGGAGCTTTATGAAACAAGACATTGTAAATGCAGTGGAAGAATCAAGATGTAATAAAAGAATGCACCCAGCATGGATGCAACTTTTCTAGCATTAATTCCAAAGGTGGAAAAGGCTGATGAACCTCATGGCTTTAGACCAATAGCCCTATGCAATGTAATCTACAAAATTCTAGCAACCATAATGGTAAAAAGATTACAACCTATACTTCCAGAACTGATAGCAAAAGAACAAACAGGGTTTGTGAAAGGAAGGCAGATAGTGGATGGGATTATAGTCGCTCAAGAGGCAATACATTCATTAAAGAAGTTGCGAAATAAAGGAATGATGATCAAACTGGACCTAGCAAAATCCTACGACAAACTCAGCTGGGAATACCTCCAAAGCATCCTAAAAGCATACGAGTTTGATGATAGATGGACAGCATGGATAATGTCAATGATATCCACTCCAAGCATGTCCATACTACTGAATGGAACACCAACATAAAATTTCAAACCTTCCTGAGGACTCAGGCAGGGAGACCCACTGTCACCGTTTCTGTTTATAATAGCAGCGGATGGCTTAGGTAGATTAATACAAGCAAGAGTAAGCAGCGGGGAACTTAAAGGTCTCAGATTATGGGGGGAAGATTTAACCATTACACATCAACAATTTGTAGATGATGTAATGATGTACAGCCAAGCAAATCTGAAGGAAGCTAAGAAACTAGTGGAAATCCTAGCAGAATTCACAGACGCATCAGGAATAGAGGTAAACAAGGAAAAAACATAAATTTTTTTCTTTAACACCCCAATGATGGCTCAAGCATTCTTAGCCAGAACAATGGGGTTCAGAATTGGAAAGCTACCAATGAAATACCTGGGAGTACAACTGAGTGACAAACAGAACAGAATAGAGAATTGGAAAGGCATGATAGGGAAAATTCAAAAAATAATGGACAATTGGATGTTTAGAACACTAAATATACCGAGTCAACTCATCCTCCTGAAGGCCATACTCCAAGCTATCCCAATTTATCAAATGGCTAGTCAAGCGATTCCTAAAACCATATGTCAGAAAATGGTAGAAATTTTCAAAAAAATTCTATGGCAAGGTACAAACAAAACAAAAAAGTGGGCTTTGCTCTCATGGACATGGCTAAGAAAATCTGTTACAGAAGGGGGCTTAGGCCTGAGAGATCCCTATATATTAAACCAAGTCATGGGTGCAAAATTATGGTGGAGGTGGATTCAAGGAGGGGAAGACCTATGGAAATCATTATGGGAAAAGAAATACGAGATGGCAAGGTCACCTGAAGGCAAACTCCGAAACCAATCAGAAAAGAAAGGTTCAGCCATCTGGAACCTTGCAAGTCTTAACAGGGACCTGATAAGAGAATACAGTTTTTGGGAAATTAGAGAGGGGGACAAAGCAAACTTTTGGCAGGAGGCGTGGCAGCAGCGAGGAACCCTTAATCAGGAACTTCAGCTCCAAGACATCCAACAGTACACTAACCAAATGGTGGAAGATGCAGTTAGAAATTACTGGGTACCGGAACAGGACGGGTACTGGAGAAAATGGAAAATGAAGAGCGACTGGCCCGAAGCACCAGATACAAAACAATGGATACATTACCAAAAAGAAATGGAAACAAGGAAAATTGCATTCAAAGAAGGACCAGATATAATAAGATGGGGTAAATGCATAAAAGGCATGTTTACCATCTCAAAAGGATATCATATAAAGGCAGGAAGAATAGGAAACACAGACATAAAAAAATGGGATAGAATATGGCAGTTAAAAACTTGGCCAAAAGTGGTGTTTTTTACCTGGACAGTGATGCATGGGCGCGCCTTAACCTGGGACCAACTGAGAAGGAAGGGGACGCATGGACCTTCGCGATGCGCCCTATGCCAAAATGAAGAAGAAACCATGGAGCACGTTGCAAATTCCTACAGCGTTAGCAACAACCTGTGGCAAAATCACTATCAGCTCTTTGAGATCACTGACAGGAACATAGGCAGCATAAGAACTTCAATAGAGAAATGGAGCAGCAAGCCGTACCGCAACACAATACTGAACCACGCCTGGAATCTGTCCATCGGTTTCCTCCTATGGAACCTATGGAAGGCAAGAAACCGGGTGATATTCAGAGAAGAAGGAAAAGCCAAAGAGGAAATATGGAGCCAAACCATGAAAAACATAAGAGAAATAGTAATCCTCGAAAATTGGAACGAGGAAGACTGGAAAATGGAGGCAACAGAGACCCGCATCATGAACCACTTGCAAATCAAAGCAAAAACCACAAACAAGACAGGGAAGGAACACAAGGTAGGCAACACAGGAGCTAAAGAAAGCTATAGGAACCCACCACAGGGTTTCACCAAGCTAAACTTTGATGGCGCGGTGAAAGGCAACCCTGGGGAGGCTGGAATAGGAGGGATATTCAGAGACGATGAAGGGGAGATTAGAAGGGCCTATGCAATGAACTGTGGAATTGCCACCAATAACGAGGTTGAATTCCACGCGTTAAACAGGGGATTAAAAATTGCGGTTAGGGAAGGATACCAAAGCCTACAGATTGAAGGCGACTCGCTGCTAGTGATAGAAACACTTAGAAAAATCCAGCAGGGTACTCCAGTTGAAAAATTAAGCAAAAGTTGGTGGATGACATGGGTAATAACCAAAATAAGCCAGTAATTAAGGAAGGTTGCATACACCATACCGTCCCATGTGAAGTAGAAAGGAAATGCTCTGGCTGATTTCCTTGTGAACTGGGGATGCCAGAACAGAGAGCAGCAGTTGGATGTGAGCATGGAAGAGCTTCATCAGAAAGAGGAAATGAGACAACTGATTCAGGCAGCAAAAGAAGACAGGTGCCAAGGTGAGCATCTAGCGAATTCGCTCGAAGGTGATGGGCGCGACGAAGGACAAGAGCAGATGCAAGTGGGACAGAAAAGGTCAGACATGGAACAACAAAGGAAAAATGAAAGGACGGAGCTGAGTTGAATGACGGAGGGAGACAGAGGAAGGACAGGCCCAGAGAGATCAGGGGTAGAGATGGAAAGGAATGGAAGAAGGGAGGGCAAGATAGCAAGTCCGAGGATGGGCAGCAATCCAGCGCCAAATGGCAGAGCAGAGTCAGCAAATGGATGGCAAGAGCAGCCGAGAGAGGAAGGTAATAAATGAAGGATAGCGGACAGGACAGGTGGGTATCATCCCAAGGTAGGGGGAAGGGAGGCAGGCTAAGGAAGGAGGGAAGGGAGGACAACTGGCGGTAAAACTATGGAAGGAAAATGACAAAGGGATAAAGCCTAAGGAAAAGGCAAAACATGCACATTTCATGCAGACAAGCAAGGAGAAAGGTGGTGAGCTCGAAAGAACAGATAGCAAGCAAGAGCCGAAGGAGACAGCGAAGCGAAGGGAGGTAAAAGGGTATGTGAAACTTCCTTCCCCACCCTGTGAAGAAATAACCAGTAGGAATTATAGAATAGGTATGAAAAATGTTATGCAGCTCTGGGTAGATAATAGAAACTATGGTAGATATTGTAGAGATAAGAAAGAAGCTCACAATGAGGAATCCCTGGGGGCCAAGGCCAGAAAGAAGGATAAAAGTAAGGGTAAGGTGAGGGAGAGAAAGGGCTCGCAGGGCCCAAATTTGCAGGATCCCAACAGTAAAAGTGACGTCCTGGCTATCAATAGTCTAGGAAGGTTTCACGTCATGTTGAATAATGACAGAGGGGATGGGAAAACCCAAAAACCATGGAGGAATGAGTGGCACCTCATGGTGAGGGGTGAAACTATAAACAACCAGGATATGGCTAACAATACTGAGGAAGCTAAAACTGGGAAAGGGGCATGCAACCCAATTAGCGAGAGGTGTGATCTCTTGAGAAAGACTGAGCATTCGACTCAGGAAAAGGACTTCAGCATGCATAGTGCACGCCGGGGTAAACTAGGGTACTCCAAAACCAAACGAATCAGAGAGGCCATAGTAGTGTATAAACGGGAAGGAAATCAGAGGGTGGAACCTCAGAGGGAAGGAAATTGCTGGAGAGAAACCAAGAAGAGAGGGGGGAGAAATACCCTGGATAAAAATGCAAACATAATTGATAACACTGACATCAATGCTTATTTTGTGATAGGTCTTACCCAAGGAAAGGGAGCAACTGCAAACTAGAACGAACAGCTACAGGCAAAGGGAGCTAAGGAACAGACGAAAAGAAGAATGGCTCCCAGGCGTAGCAAGAGGACAGTGAAAAAAGAAGAAGGCACCAGCAGCGCAGGGAAGAAAAGAGGCAGGCAGCCGCACGAAGAGCAAATGAAGAAAATCATTGATTCATACATGGAGGGCAACCCGAAGGAGGTTAGAGAACAAATCTGGAGCTGGGAAAGAGATTTGAGAAATAACCTCAGGGGCAGAGACTTACCCATGGATGAATGGGAAGGAATGTTGCAGGATCCAGGAACGTCAAACGACAGGCAATCACTCTTCAAAAAGACCCTGCAACAATATTGGATTATGAAGCACGTCGTAGCTAGAGCCATGATGCTCCATCAGGAACACATGGAAGGGGAAGTCCTGGATAAGCAGGAAAGGATGAAGGAGCCAGAACCTGTCCGGGCGGAAATTCTGAAAGACCTGGCGACTATACAAATCCAAACCTATAGGAATAATCTCGCTTTGGGTCGGATTGAGCAGACACTGTCCGAGATAAAGTGGAAGCTGTCACAAGGTCGCGAGCTTCCAGGCCCTGGGGTGAAGGCACCAAGTTCCGGTGTGAAGGCTTCAGTTCAGATAGCATCCTCTGATGAGGACTAGTTTATTTTGTCGTTTATCTTTGAATGTTATTAAAGTGCAGAAAATGAGCAATTTTGTTATGTCTTGTAAAGACAATAGGGATAAGCTCTTGAGAAGTAGGTGTTTTTTGATGAACTTATTCAAATTTTGGAGTGGATACAATGCTGACCGGTGGTCACCTGGTTTCCTCCGGGCAGGTGACTAGCCGGGGGACATGTTTGTAAATTTTTTCTGAAACAGTAAATACAGAGAGCTCTACCATGTTTACAAAAAAAAAACTTAGGTTAAGTTATAGTAGTATTTAATAAGAGTCTAATTTATATTTTTATTATATATAATGTAAGAATAATATATAATAGATATTCAAAAAAGTTATTATTATAATGCCCTATATATTATATATGAGTATCTATATATAGATTCATAATATATAATATATAGTGTACATGTAGAATGCAAGTTATATATATTATTATGTTAGTTGTTTTCATGATTTTAATTGTGTTAATTATGTATTTTTGTATATATTATAATATGTAAAATGCTAGTAATATATTAATTTTTATTTTTTCTTATTATTATTAGTGTTTAGAAGGGGCCACCATTTTTTATTGATCTCAATACCATTGTCTCTATTGATATTATTAGGCTGATTTTTAATATCAAGAGCTTCCCTTATCCTACGTCTATAATAGAGGTTTTCTTTAGCACGGATTATAGTGTTCTTAAGGATAATATGATGTGTACTCTACTTAGCATGTTCTGCAAGAGCCGAATTTTTTGTCCTTTCATGTCTTATGTTCCTTGACTCTTTCTTTCAAGGAATAACTAGTCTCTCTAATATACCATTTACCACTATTGACATTATTAGGGTGCTTTTTAATCTCAAGAGATTCCCTTATCATATATCTATAATAGAGGTTTTCTTTAGCGAGGATTTTAGTGTTATCTAAGAGAACATTAAGTTTAGTGTTCTCAACGTGTTCCAGTAGAGTGCCCTAATTTTTTGTCCTATCTTGTCTTATGTATGCACTATGTTCCTTCATTTTTTCTTTCAAGGAATGACCAGTCTCTTCAATATATCATCACCACTATTGATATTATTAGGGTGATTTATAATTTCAAGACATTCCCTTATCCTACATATTTAATATAGGCTTCTTTAGCAAGGAATTTAGTGTTCTATAAGAGAATATGATGTTTAGTGTTCTTAGCATGTTTTGCAACAACCACATTTTTTGTCCTTTCTTGTCTTACATCTGCACTATGTTCCTTGATTCTTTCTTTCAAGGAAATACTAGTCTCTCTGATATAACATTTACCACTATTGATATTATTAGGGTGATTTTTAATCACAAGAGACACCCTTATCCTACATCTATAATAGAGGTTTTCGTTAGAAAGGATTTTAGTGTTCTCTAAGATAATATGATGTTTTGTGTTCTCAGCATGTTCTACAACAACCAAGTTCTTTTCCCTCTCTTGTCATATGTTTACACTATGTTCCTTGATTCTTACTTTCAAGGAATGCTCCATCTCTCTAATATAACATTTACCACTATTGATATTATTAGGGTCCATTTTTAATCTCAACAGGGTTCCCTTATCCAACATCTGTAATATAGGTTTTTGTTAGCAAGGATTTTAGTGTTCTCTAAGAGAATATGATGTTTGTTGTTCCTAACATGTTCCACAACAACAAAGTTTTTTGTCCTTTCTTGTCTTATGTACGCACTATGTTCCTTGATTATTTCTTTTAATAACTAACCAATCTCTCCCATATAGCATATCAATAGTGATAAATGTTATATCAGAGAGCTTGGTCATTCCTTGAAGGAAATAATCAAGGAACATAGTGTGGACATAAGACAAAATAACACAAAAAACTTAGTTATTGCAGAACATGCCAAGAACACTAAACATCATATTCTCTTAGAGAACACTAAAATCATTACTAAATAAAACCTCTATTACAGACATAGGATAAGGGAAGATCTTGAGATTAAAGGGCACCCTAATAATATAAATAGTGGTAAATGTTATATCTGAGAGTATGGTCATTCCTTCACATATGGAATCAAGGAACATAATGAAGACATAAGACAAGAAAGGACAGAAAATTTGACTGATGTGGGGCATTCTAAGAACACTAAACAACATATTCACTTAGATAACAATAAAATCCTTGCTACAAAAACCTTTATTACAAATGTAGGATAAGGGAAGCTCTTGAGATTAAAACTCACCCTAATAATATGAATAGTGGTAAATGTTATATCCAAGAGATTGTTCATTCCTTAAAAGAAAGAATCAAGGAACATAGTGGGGACATAAGGCAATGAAGGACAAAAAACTAAGTTGTTGTGGAACATGCCAAGAACACTAAACATCATATTCTCTTAGAGAACACTAAACCCCTTGCTAAATAAAACCTTTATTATAGACATAGGATAAGGGAATCTCTTGAGATTAAAAATCACCCTAATAATATCAATAGTGGTAAATGGTATATCAAAGAGACTATCCATTCCTTGAAAGAAAGAATCAAAGAACATAGTGCATACATAAGGTAAGAAAGGAAATAAAACTCAGTTGTTGCAAAAAATGCTAAGAATAGTAAACGTCACAATCTCTGAGAGAACATGAAAATCCTGCCAAAGAAAAAGTCTATTACATAGAGGGAAAATTTTAAGAAACCTCCCCAAATTTATATGTATAATAAATGTGTAAATCCCTATCACATATAGAAAAATGTATAAGCTATTTTCTCAATAGTATAATAGACATATATAATTGTGTGGTGAATCTTTCACTAAATTATAAAATTTCATTAAATCTTGGCAAATGTTTCACTAGGTTAAAAAGTACTACAAATTCTTGGTTAATCTTTTAAAAGATAGAAAACATTGTAAAACATTGGTGATTCCTTGATAATGTATAGAAATGTATATAATCATAAGAAAAATATTTAGTTAAACTACAATATACTATTTTTCATGTTTGGGAAAAGAAAAATCATGGGTAATGTTGCTCGAGGTTCTTATTATACACTATTGCAAATCTTTTTGCATTTTTTTATCATGTTTTACCACGAATGTCTTATTACATCACAAGGGGAAACTAGTTGGAGAGGCACCCCCAAAGGTTTGTGATGTTCAACTAAAGAAATCTAAAAATAAATTAAGTATGAAAATATACAAATCTAAATCTAAATATGTTTAGTAAAATTTATTTCTAACCAAATATATGTACCAACCAATTAACCATTTATTACCAACCAACTACATTTACTAATATAAATATATTTACTAACCAACTATTATAACTATTAGCATAATTAAGTTTTCATAATATAAAACAATGTTTATTAGTAAAGAATTGGACTTATGTATATATATAAAGCAAATGAATGTTTCAAGATTTTCATCTGAGTGTACGCAATAAGAAAAATAAATTAAGTGTTAGAAGATACAAATCTAAATCTATATGTATTTAGTATAAAAACAATTACCAACCAAATATATTTACAAACCTAAATATAGTTATAAGCCAATTAACATAACTACTAGTATTAGCAAGTTTTCATAATATAAAACTATGTTTATTAATCGAGAGTTGGACATATGTATATATATAAAGAAAATGATTTTTTCAACATTCAGTAAGAAAAATAAATTATGTATGAGAAAATACAAGTCTAAATCTAAATATATATTACTAACCAAATAGCCATTTATTACTAACCAATTATATTTACTAATCTAAATATATGTACTAACCAAATCACATAAATATATCATCGTCAAGTTTTCATTATTAGTCGAGAGTTGGACTTATGTATATATATAAAGTAAATGAGTGTTTCAAGATTTGAATTTGAGTGTATGCACTAGGAAAAATAAATTAGGTAGGGAAATATACAAATCCAAATCTAAATATATTTAGTAAAAAAATTATTACTAACCAAGTATATTTACTAACCCATTAACCATTTATTACTAACCAAATGGAAAATATATTTATTAATCTAAATATATTTACTAACCAATTAGCATAATTATTATCATCTTAAAGTTTTCATAATACAAAATTGTGTTTATTAGTTGAGAGTTGGACTTATGTATATATAAGGAAAAATAAAGTTTCAAGAATTGAATCTCAGTGTATGTCGTAAGAAAACAAATTAAGTATGAGAAGATACAAATGTAAATATTGATATATTTAGTAAAAATTTTATTGCTAACCAAATATATTTACTAATCTAAATATATTTACTAATCAATTAACAAAACTATTAGCATCAATAATTTTTCATAACATAAGACTGTGTTTATTAGTCCAGAATTACTTATGTATTTATACAAATAAAATGAATGTTTCAATACTTGAACCTGAGCATATGGAGTAAGAAAAATAAATTAATAATGAAAAGATAAAAATCTAAATCTAGACATATTTATTAAAAGAACTATTACTAAGTAGATATATATACTAACGAATTAACCATTTATTACTAACCAAATAAATTTCTTATTCTTAATATATTTACTAACCAATTAACATAACTATTAGCATCCACAAGTATTCATTATATAAAACTGTGTTTATTAGTCGAGACTTGAATATATATATATATATAACAAATGAATATTCCAAAATTTGAATCTGAGTGTATGTAGTAAGAAAAGTAATTTAAGTATCATAATATACAAAACTAATTAGTAAAAAAATTATTACTAACCAAATATATTTACTAGCCAAGTAACATAACAATCATAATATAAAACTATGTTTATTAGTCAAGAGTTGGACTTGTGTATATATATAAAGCAAATCAATGTTTCAAGGTTTGATTATGAGTGTATGTAGTAAGAAAAATAAATTAAGAATGAGAAGGCACAAATCTAAATCTAAATATATTTAGTAAAAAAGTTATTACTAACCAAATATATTTACTAAAAAAATTAACATAACTATTAACATCAGTCAATTTTCATGATATTAAACTATGTTTATTAGTAGAGAGTTGGATTTATGTATATATTTAAAGAAAATGAATGTTTCAAGATTTGAATCTTTTGGTATGCAGTAAGAAAACTAAATTAAGTTTGAGATGATACAAATATAAATCTAAATATATTTAATAAAAAAATTGTTACTAACCAAATATATTTACTAACAAATTAACATAACTATTAGCATCACGAAGTTTTCATAATATAAAATTGTGTTTATTAGTCGATAATTGGTCCTATGTATATATATAAAGCAAATGAATGTTTCAAAATTTGAATATTAGTATATGTAGTAAGAAAAAGAAATTAAGTATGAGAGGATACAAATCTAAATTTAAGTATATTTCGTAAAAAATATTACTAACCAAATATATTTACTAATCAATTAACATAACTATTAGCATTGGCAAGTTTTTATAATATAAAACTATGTTTCTCATGTTCCCTTATTCATTGAATTCCGTGGAAATAACATAGCTACAATATGGTGAAATTAGGTAGTAGTAGTAGTAATTCTTTTAGTTCTAGTGAATATTTCTACAACACAAAAGGACTTCACTCCTTTGGGTAAGCTATTCACCTAAACTATTAGTATTAGAACTTGATACTATTTGGCATTTATTTTCTTGGCAAATGACAATGGCATAACATTTGCAAATGCACTAGAATCAACCAAATAATTGTGAGCATTATAATTAAAAATTTCAAAAGTTAACAAAAACGGAGGGCAAAGAGTGTTTGAACTTAAATTTGAAACGTTTAAAACAAATTTGATGATGTTGGGAGAGTTACCAGACATTTCCTGAGAAGCAAAAACTTCTTTACCTGCCGAAGTGTGCGATGAGAGTGCCTAGAGAATCAGTTCCCATTGGCCCATTATCTTTGCAAGCTCAAAGAGTGAAATTTTGGTGCGAGCTGTCTTCATATCCTCAATAATGTTGTAATCAATGCTTTTTGTCGTCAACTTGGATTTGTGTGTACATCGCAAAACATAGTAAATGTTTCTATCTTTTTTTTTATAAATACAATTTCTCCTCCGTCTATCTTTCTATATAGTTTTTTCTCATGTCTCTTTCTTTTCAATATAGACTTTTATCCTCCTTTGTTGTTTCCTTAGTTGATTATTGAATGGATCTGAATTGGTTGGATCCCTTAGACATTACCAGTAAGGCATCCTTTTAATATATTCTTATCTACTCTCTTTGTTGAATTGTGGTGAATAGAAAAAGAAATTGAAACCGTTGGATCAGAGAATCACTACTCATTAGACACACTTGATCATAAAAATAATTTTTTTTATGGACATCATTACTTTTAATATGGAATGTGTTGGGTGTGGAGCCTGATTATCTTCTGTATTCAAAGGTATCACCACATTCGACCCCATTTCGAAATGGGGCGGCAATGTCGCCCGAAAAATATTCGCTGCAGGGAGGCTCCAGGGGGGCATTTGGGGGGGTGGCTGCGACCTTTGGGGAGCTCCCCCTGGCGGGGAGTTTCTGGGGTAGTGCCCCCGAAGCTAAGAATAGATGTAAAATTACCTTGTAAAAGTATAGTAATTTATATTCAATCTGGGCCATTCATTAGGCAGAGATTTGATGGTAGAAATTATGTTTATTTTAGGGTTTTTTTCCCTAGAAGGCAACCCCTCACTATATATGAGGGAATTGTATCGCGTCTATGTAGATCTGTATTCTGAGTGAGAAAGAGAGAGGAGATTGAGAGTGAAGAGGGTGTTACAGCGGATTTGCTATAGGTTATATCTCTTCATTTTGCTGGATAATATAAAAGGAAGGACTGGTTGTTTCTTCGTGGATGTAGCCCAAACTGGGTGAACCACATATATCTGTGTCTCTCTTGTTTTATGCATTTTCTGTGTTTATATTTCTGCAATATTTTATGTGTTCCATTGCTCCATAATATATAATTTTCTAACAACTATTATCAGATCCGAAGGTCTATTTGGCTGACAAAATTGCAGGAAAGAAGGGTCCCTAGTTCGAGTGGGAGAAATGGCGGAAGATGGAAAGTTTAGAGTCGAGAAATTTGACGGCCAAAACTTATGATAGTGGAAGATGCAGATGGAATATTATCTGTATCAGAAAGATCTGTACCTACGATTGGGCGGAAAAACAAAGATGCTGACAGGTATGACAGATGAAGAATGGAACCTTCTCGATAGAAAGACACTTGGAATAGTATGGTTGTGCCTCACAGGGTCAGCCGCCTTCAACATTTCGAAGGAAACAATGACAGAGGGTTTGATTAAGGCGTTGGAAAACTATATGAAAAACCCCCAGCCTCAAACAAGGTAGTTCTTATGAAACAGTTATTTAATATGAAGATGTCAGAAGGTGGATCTATTGCAGACCATTTAAATGATTTTAATATTGTTACAAGTCAGTTAAGTTCTGTAGGGGTAAACTTTGATTATGAAGTTAGAGCTCTGTTATTCTTGTGCTCATTGCTAGAAAGTTGGAATGGTTTAGTAATGGCCATTAGTAACTCTGTTTCTGGATCTAGTACTTTAAAGTTTGATGATGTTGTCGGTGCTATCCTTAGCGAGCAAATGCGACGGAAAAGCTCTGGTGAGACATCAGGTAATGCTTTGAGTGCAGAGTCTAGGGGAAGAAAAATGGAAAGGGGAAAGAGCTTAGGATATCGCAGTAAATCAAGGAAAGGCAGATCCAAGTCCAGATCGGGGATAGTCTACTGGAAATGTGGAAAGAAAGGATACCTAAAGAAAGACTGTAGAACTCGAAGGGAAAAGAAGGATATGCACAACAAGAAAACAATCATGAAGAAAATGTGACAGGTGAGGTGTTACAAGATGATTTGATTCTTTATTTTGAAAATATTACTGATTCCTGAGTGCTAGATTCAGGGGCCTCATTCCATGCCACACCTGATAAGAAATATTTTCATGACTATGTTCAAGGATATTTTGGACAAGTCCGTTTGGGTGATGATAAACCCTATAAAATTGTTAGAATGGGTAAGGTTCTTGTAAAACAATAGAATGGAAACCAATGGCTACTAAAGGAGGCAAGGCATGTTCTAGATTTGAAGAAAAATCTAGTTTCAACAGGGCAATTAGGCAGTGAAGGTTGTGTGACAACTTTCACAGATAAAGCTTGGAAGGTCACCAAAGGATCCCTGGTAATAGCAAAAGGCGAAAAGGTTGGTACATTGTATTTATGCAATGGTATTTCTAACTTTGTTAATGCTTTAACTTCCAAAGGAGAAGATGCAACATTATGGAATTATAGCCTTGGACACATGAGTGAGAAGGGGATAAAGATTCTTCACTCAAGGAATTTGTTGCCGGGTTTGAAGAATGTTGATTTGGACTTCTGTGAGAATTGCATTTATGGGAAACAGAAGAGAGTCAAATTTCTCAGAGTTGGGAAAGAAAAGAAGAGCGAAAAATTAGAACTTGTGCATACAGATGTATGGGGACCTGCTCAGGTATCATCTCTAGGTGGCTCTCATTATTATGTTACTTTTATTGATGATGCAACTAGAAAAACTTAGATTTATTGTATTAAGAATAAATCTGATGTATTTGATACTTTCAAGAAATGGAAAGCTTTGGTTGAGATTGAGACAGGAAAGAAATTGAAGTGTCTCAGATCAGACAATGGAGGTGAATATTACAGCAAAGAGTTTGATAGCTATTGTTCAGAGCATGGAATTCGCAAAGAGAAGATGGTTCCAAGAACACCACAAGAAAATGGTGTGTCAGAAAGGATGAACAAAACAATCATGGAGCGTGCAAGGTGCATGTGATTGCATCCAGGATTGCCTTTACACTTTTGGGCAGATGTTGTAGATACTATTGTTTATCTAGTAAACAAAGGGCCTTCAAGTTCCTTGGATGGTGGTGTTCCAGAGGAAGCATGGACAGGTAAAAAGGTAAACTACTCCTTTTTAAAGCCTTTTGGTTGTGAGGCCTTTGTCCATATTAATAAAGAAAATAGAACAAAGCTTGAGGTGTACCTTTATTGGATATGGTGTTAATGATTTTGGTTACCGCTTATATGATTATGAAAATCACAAAATCATTAGGAGCAGAGATGTTATATTCAATGAAAAGGTCTTATATAAGAATCAGTTGCAGGAAAAGAAACAGGAAAAAGAAAACAAGGAATACATAGTTCTTGATGAGATCACTGAAAAAGTAAAGGTTCCTGAAAGTAATAATAATCAACAACCACAACAACAACAACCACCACAATAGCAATAGACACCCCAAACACCTGAAAGTAGTGTTAGAAGATCTACTAGGATAAGTATACCCCTTGAACGATACTCTCCTTCATTATATTATTTATTGTTGACTGATTCTGGTGAACCCGAATGTTATGAAGAAGCAGTGCAGGTTGAAAGAAGGAAGAAGTGGGAGGTAGCCATGGAAGAAGAGATGGACTCCTTAATGCATAACTAGACTTGGGACTTAGTTAGGTTGCCTGCAAGAAAAACTACATTGAAGAATAAATGGGTTTATAGGCTAAAGGAAGAAGATGGAGGAAAACAGAGGTACAAAGCTAGACTTGTGGTGAAGGGGTTTGCACAGAAGAAAGCTATTGATTTTGATGAAATATTTTCTTCTGTTGTTAAAATGACTTCAATCAAAACTATTCTAAGTCTAGTAGCAGTTGAAGATTTGCATCTTGGGCAGTTAGATGTAAAGACAACCTTTCTCTATGGGGATTTGGAGGAAGAGATATATATGCAGTAGCCACAAGGATATGAGGTAAAAGGGAAGGAGAAACTAGTGTGCGGGTTGAAGAAGAGCTTGTATGGCTTAAAATAGGCTCCAAGGCAGTGGTATCTAAGATTTGACAAGTTTATGTATGAACAAGGTCATACTAGATGTCACTCTGATCATTATGTTTATCTAAAAAGGCAAAATCATGGCAGCTATATTATATTATTATTGTATGTAGATGACATGCTTGTTGCAGGCTCTAACATGCAGGAAATAAATGTGCTCAAAAGAAAATTGGCAAATTCATTTGCAATGAAGGATTTGGGAGATGCAAAACAAATCCTTGGTATGAGAATAACTTGAGACAGGAAAAATTGCAAACTAACATTGTCTCAGAATGATTACATACAAAAGGTGTTGAAAAGATTTAATATGCACAATGCAAAACCAGTTAGCACACCTTTTACTAGCCATTTTAAACTTAGTTAGGAAATGTGCCCAAATACCAAAGAAGACATGGATTATATGTTTTAAGTTCCATATGCATCAATAGTTGGAAGCTTAATGTATGCAATGGTCTGCACAAGGCCTGATATTGCACATGCAATGGGAGTTGTAAGCAGGTACATGAACAATCCAGGAAAGGAACATTGGATGGTAGTGAAATGGATTCTCAGATTTTTCAAAGGTACCACAAATCAAGCATTATGCTTTGGTGGTTGAAATATTTCTCTACGGGGATATGTTGATGCAGATATGGCAAGTGATAGAGATAACAAGAGAAGCACTATAGGATATGTATTTACTGTAGGTGGAATAGCTGTCAGTTGGGTTTCAAAAATCCAAAGTGTTGGTATGAGAATAACTAGAGACAGGAAAAATTGCAAACTAACATTGTCTCAGAATGATTACATACAAAAGGTGTTGAAAAGATTTAATATGCACAATGCAAAACCAGTTAGCACACCTTTTACTAGCCATTTTAAACTTAGTTAGGAAATGTGCCCAAATACCAAAGAAGACATGGATTATATGTTTTAAGTTCCATATGCATCAATAGTTGGAAGCTTAATGTATGCAATGGTCTGCACAAGGCCTGATATTGCACATGCAATGGGAGTTGTAAGCAGGTACATGAACAATCCAGGAAAGGAACATTGGATGGTAGTGAAATGGATTCTCAGATTTTTCAAAGGTACCACAAATCAAGCATTATGCTTTGGTGGTTGAAATATTTCTCTACGGGGATATGTTGATGCAGATATGGCAAGTGATAGAGATAACAAGAGAAGCACTATAGGATATGTATTTACTGTAGGTGGAATAGCTGTCAGTTGGGTTTCAAAATCCAAAGTGTTGGTATGAGAATAACTAGAGACAGGAAAAATTGCAAACTAACATTGTCTCAGAATGATTACATACAAAAGGTGTTGAAAAGATTTAATATGCACAATGCAAAACCAGTTAGCACACCTTTTACTAGCCATTTTAAACTTAGTAAGGAAATGTGCCCAAATACCAAAGAAGACATGGATTATATGTTTTAAGTTCCATATGCATCAATAGTTGGAAGCTTAATGTATGCAATGGTCTGCACAAGGCCTGATATTGCACATGCAATGGGAGTTGTAAGCAGGTACATGAACAATCCAGGAAAGGAACATTGGATGGTAGTGAAATGGATTCTCAGATTTTTCAAAGGTACCACAAATCAAGCATTATGCTTTGGTGGTTGAAATATTTCTCTACGGGGATATGTTGATGCAGATATGGCAAGTGATAGAGATAACAAGAGAAGCACTATAGGATATGTATTTACTGTAGGTGGAATAGCTGTCAGTTGGGTTTCAAAAATCCAAAGTGTTGTTGCACTTGCAACAACAGAAGTAGAGTATGTTGCTGCTACAGAGGCTAGTAAAGAAATGATTTGGTTACAAAGGTTTATGCTTGAATTGGGTAAGGAGCATGATATGGGCACATTATATAGTGATAGCCAAAGTGCCATTCATCTTGCAAAGAACTCAACATTTCATTCTAGGACTAAACACATATAGCTCAAGTACCATTTCATATGATCAGTGTTGGAAGATGGAGAGTTGAAGCTGGAAATGATACACACTACCCAGAATCATGCAGATATGCTAACAAAAGTTGTAACTGGGGAGAAACTGAGAATATGCTCAGTTTCAATTGGTTTTCAAGTATGATGAAGAAGATGAGAAATAGCCAGGTCCAAAGAGGAGTCATTGTCCAACAAATGAAGCAGTGGTGGAGTTGCTATAATCAATCTCCAAGTGGGAGATTGTTGGGTGTGGAGCCTAATTATCTTCTGTATTCAAAGGTATCGCCACATTGGACCCCAGTTCAAAATGGGGCAGAAACGGCGCATGAAAAATATTCGCTGCAGGGTGGGTCCAGGGGGGGTAGCTGAAACCTTTAGGGAGCCCCCCCCCCCGGCGGGGGGTTTCGGGGGCAGCGCCCCCAAAGCTAAGAATAGATGTAAAATTGCCTTGTAAAAGTATAGTAATTTATAGTCAATGTGGGCCATTCATTAGGCGAAGATCTGACAGTAGAAATTATGTTTAATTTAGGGTTTTTTGCCCTAGAAGGCAACCCCTCACTATATATGAGGGAATTGTATTGCGTCTATGTAGATTTGTATTCTGAGTGAGAAAGAGAGAGGAGATTGAGAGTGAAGAGGGTGTTATAGCAGATCTGCTATAGGTTGTATCTCTTCATTTTGCTAGATAATATAAAAGGAAGGACTGGTTGTTTCTTCATGGATGTAGCCCAAACTAGGTGAACCACGTATATCTGTGTCTCTCTTTTTTTCTGCATTTTATGTGTTTATATTTCTTCAATATTTTATGTGTTCAATTGCTCCGTAATATATAATTTTATAACAGAATGGGTATATATAATCAACCATACTTATTTTATTAGGAAAACCCAATACTTTTCCAAACAAAAACTTTTATGGTTCCAAAAAATGAAAAAAATAATTAAGAGGAAAAGAGGTAGCACAGAAGAGGAATTGGAATGTAGCACAAATACACATAGTTACTTGTACCGCTATGTGCTAAGTCTTGAGTTTTTAATTCAAATTACACTACTTTGCGAACAACCTTATACCACTATATATTGGGTCTTGACTTCTTAATTCAAATTCCCCAACTTTGTGAACAACCCTCATGCATCAGATATCACTGTGAGTAAACAGATGAAAATTTCAAAGATGGAAAGAACACTATTGAATCTCGTGCATCATATATCACTGTGAGTAAACAAATGAAAATTTCAAAGATGGAAAGAAGACTATTGAATCTTTATATAGACACAACAATAAGGCTCTTGAATTTTTAAATAAAGATGAATTATTATTTTGTGACTACTTGTTCCAAAAAAATGGGATCATTTTCTCCAAATTAATCCCAATACCATGAAAAGGGGCATATGAAAGCTAGAAACTTATTTTAGATGAAATGGGGAGGGTGAAATAACTATCATAAATATGTATTATTGCAAATTGGGGTGAATGGAAGGTTGTAACTCCTAATTTCAAGGGATAAATTTATTTTCCCCTCCCTTAAAATAATGTGGGCTAACATCCATACCTATTTTTATAAAATAAAATTGGGGTGATTTCTAATAATGCACTATGATAAGAAAAAATCACCCAATACAAATTTAAATTTGCCCCTAAAATTTTCTATGATTACAGATGTAGGATAAGGGAAGCTCTTGAGATTAAAAAAGACCCTAATAATATCAATAGAGACAATGGTATCGATATCAATAAAAATTGGTGGCCCCTTCTCAACATTAACAATAATAATAATAATAATTACAAATTAATATATATCTAGTATTTTACATATTATAATATATACGAAAATACACAATTGACACAATTAAAATCATGAAAGCAAATAAAATTATATATATATATATATATATATATATATATATATATATATATATATAATGTGCATTCTACATATACACTATATATTATATATCATGAATAAATGTATATACTCATATATAATATATAGGGCATTATAATAATAAAAATATTGAATATATATTAGATATTATTATTACATTACATACAATATAAATATAAATTAGACTCTTATTAAATATTATATAGCTTAACCTAAGTATAATATACATTAAATAAGGTAGATAAATAGGTATAACATTATACTCTTTGGAACATCATTTACTATATCAACTCTATAATAATATAATAGTATACAAATCTATTATTATATGATATTTACATCAATTATATATTAATAATTAAAAAATAATTATTCATTTTTCTCCCTTTCATTTATTTAGGGTGTAAATGGCACTCTTTCTCAATACATATTTATTTCCTTTCATGCTTTTCGCATTTCTTCAAGTCTCGACGATGGACCTGGCTTGTGGTTTTGAAACACCGACTACAACATCTAAATCTATGGATCTTCCTCTATCAATCAATTCAATCAACAACCACATAAATATAAAATATTTGATTTTCTTAGGATCCACATTTACACCACCATGTGATAAAATATGACCCAAATATTCCACTTCTTGAACCCTAAAGGAAAACATGGAAGGATTTACACATAGAAGTTTCTCTTCCAATAGTGTTTGGACCTTGTAAAAATGTTTTACATGCTATACCCATTATTTATTGTAGATTAGTATGTCATAAAAAAATACTCACATAATCTTCTAATGAAGGGTATGAAATTATAATTCATCAAGCTTTGAAATGTTGATGGTGCATTTGTAAGTCCAAATGGCATAACCAAAATCTCATGAGGAACTTCATGTTCTCTAAAACATGTTTTGGGAATGTATTATTATCTAATTGTAATTTGACGATATCAAGAATGGAGAGCCAACCTAGTAAAGAAAAACTATCACTAAAGTTAATCTAACAATTCATCAATGACAAGAATAGGAAGCATACTTTTAATTGTCATTTTGTTGAGGTATTTTTAATATTGAGACATACACCATGAATCACCCTCTTATAGTCATCACCATTGGGGAAGTGAAAGTGTTATAGCTAGGTTCAATGATGTCATCTTGTAGCCTTTCTTGAATTGTATGCTCAATCTCACCCTCTTGTGCATGTGGAAACATGTAAGGCCTAATTTTAGGCGGTTCACTTCTAGGTTGTAAATAAATAACATGATAAAGATATCAAGTAAGAGGTAGACTGTTATCCATCTCTAAAAATACCTTAGAATGATTTTTGAAAACTTTTTAGAGATCAACTAGAGTGGAGGATATAGATGTTTGAAAATCTAATGAGCACAATTGTGAAATTTCACCCTTGTTTCCCTTTTTAGCAATAGTATCATGCTATTAGAAAATATCACTTTACAAGGTTTCCCTTGGATACCTCTAAGCTCAGTTTTCTTTCCTTTTGAGGAAAATATTATGAAAATATCTTGAAAATTAAATGCCAATGCTTGCAGTGATTGTAACCATTGCACCCACAATAAAACATTACCACCACCCATATAGATTGTAGTCATGGGACTATCTCACAAATTCTTCCCCATATTTAGCTTAATACTATGGAACTTACGGGAAAAATTTAGGATACCTCAATATTCAACCATTACTTGAAATTGTGATGTTGGATATATAAATCAATTAAGAAGTTTTCCCGATTTGTAGTTAATGAAGTTATGGTTTTGTGGAGTACTGACACCAGCCAATGCATGACAAGAGATTGTTGGAGTGGTCTCTTCTATCTCTAGATCTTATGATAGTTCCACTTCTTCATCTTTTTCATATTCATAGTATGTGTAGAATAATTTCTTTGTACTACATTTTCCCCTCACCTTACTTGCTATCATAGCTAAAAAATACTGCCCTTGCTATTTTTTTCATCCATTTGCTATGGAGTCAACCTTGTCGATTTAGGGCATGATTTTCTCCATAGTTATTAGTGACCAAGTTTCTAGTGGTTATATTTTTACATTTATCTTTCCTTTCCTAACTAAGAGAATGTTCTACAAATTTAGGTTCGAAGTGATGCACCTCATGTTGGATGCTTCCCTTTGAAATTCACAAAATATATCTAAAAAATAATCCTCTGAAATATTCTTTACCTTGAGACTAAAATTTTGGAATTGTTGAATGAGTTCCTTCACTTGATGCCTTTTCTGAAATTTTACCAACTAACTAATGAATGTATTGCTCTTAATATCCCCATAATGTTCTACCAATTCCTCTATAAAAATGAACTAAAATATAGCAAATAATTTTTCCTTTCACAAATCCATTAATACTATAAATGTTGGTCTCATTCTAAAAAAACATGGATGCAATATATACCTTTTGAAAGGTTTCCACTTAGTGTGGATAAAAGTATTTGTCCATCTAAAATATTCATGTTATAGGATCATTAATATCAACTTTAGTCATAACAATATTTGGAATGTATTATTTCCTTCGTACAAACTTGAAGCCTTGATGATGCATATCTTGCATTGAAAATTCATGATTATGGTTTTATGATTGAATGTGTCTTCTCTCTAACTGTGATAAAATATTTTCCATATGTCATTGAGTTACAACACAATGGTTCTCCTTATTTTCATGATTTCCTGAGATCTCAATATACCTTTTAGGAAGCCTGTCCAAGATAATATTTTCCATAGAATTCGTCTTATTTTCCATTTTATCCATAATTTCTTTTGAGAATGTGATATATCCATATTTTTCAACATAATACCATCCATTTCATTGAATTTCTTCTCTAATTGGGAGAACCTAAATTCTAAGTACTCACCTTCTTCATGAGTCTAGGATGATCCTTCAAGAGGTTTAATTAGAGTAGTATCTTTATTTATATGCTTGTTGGGAAATAATAATAGTACTCCTCTTTATCACAACTTTCATTCACTAAAAAAAACTGGATCTTCTAATAAAAAGTTAGGTCACTTGTAAGTTACATAACTTTAAAACCTTAATTTGGAGAATATCAAAATGATTGAGCAATTTCTTTATATATCACTAAGATTTGAGCCCTCCTAAATCTAAAACTTTGGTTTATACTACTTTGGTATGTCTTCTCTCCAATTACATAGATTTGACCAAAACTTGATATCTGTGATGAAATGTTGTGACAGGGTCCCCTGGGGTCAATTTTGTAATAAATTTTATTATCTATGTAAAATCTCTGCATTATGAGGAAGTGGAGCACGAAGGTTGTAGGAGTCAAAGGGGCTTTAGAAAGGTCAAAGCCCCTTAGTTTGTTAGAAGTTAATATGTTTTGTGACTTGCCCATGGTTCATGAACCATGGTATTGTAATCAAAGAAGCTATATAAAGGAGTCATAGGAAGTAACTCAATCATTGAAGATCTATGTATGGGAAAGTGATCTAAGGCATAAAATTTTGTTTTCTGTACTTAGGCGAAAGGGAAGGCTCCTATAGCAGTGTGCATGGAGACCTTGGTAAATCCACAGCTGAGTGCACAGGCCCTTGTAGCTGTGTGCGTAGGGAAAAAAGAGTTGTAACAGAAGGATTGATCATAATAAATATTATTTTAGAGCCATATCTCTGTATCTATGACTTTGTGATTACTTATGCATTTTCTGTTTATTCGCTCTATTTTCTGTAATTATTTGAAGAAACACTTAATTGATATGCCAAAATAGTAGATCTATTAATTTACTTGATGATGTGGATGCTTAAAGTAATCAGCAGAGGTTTAGAATATATTCTCTGTAAGTTACTGTGATTTCCATATTTTAAGGGTTAGGGTTCGCGAAGTTCAGAATAAAGCCCTAGAAGTAACAAAAACGCATCACAAACCTCTAGATGTAAAATCCTACATCTTTCATCCCCCAATACTTCTTCGGGTGAGACTACAACCTGTGTTATGCGGGTTGTTGCTGAAAGGTCCAACAGTGA
Organism: Pinus tabuliformis; assembly: GCA_031772625.1. Taxonomy (NCBI): domain Eukaryota; kingdom Viridiplantae; phylum Streptophyta; class Pinopsida; order Pinales; family Pinaceae; genus Pinus; species Pinus tabuliformis. The sequence continues at coordinate 510,967,479 of CM062807.1, forward strand.
AGGGTTTTGTTGGTTGGCACAACTAACTCTGAACCTGGGTCTAGAACCCCTCAAGCCAACAAATGGTTCTATTGTTGGGACTGAGATCTGTGTGAGGAATGTGTGATGTCGAATAAATGGTTTCCAACTAAGAAGGAAATCAAGAAGTGGATAGACCGGAAGCTGCACGAATTTGCAACTCAAGAAAACAGGAATCCATGCCTATTGAAGGAAGAGTGGCTAAATAGATATTTGTCTATAGACGAGCACAAAATATTCTTCTTCTCTTTTCTATGCAAATTACACTAGTAGTTGTCTAAATTGGCAGACAATCAAGGTAGATGGTAGTTGGATAACCTTATTGTGTGGACTCCAGAGGTGGTAACACATTTGGAATCTTTAGAAAACAAGATCGCGAGGGTTGTCAATTATTCTATTGATAGCATTTTGGGTGGGTTTATTACTAAGTTCACAATTGATACATCTGTATTTTATAGCGAAGTTAAATGATATTTCTTCAAAGGACCAAGAGATAAGTATTTGAAGTCCCTAAAAACTTGGATTAAAATGTTATTGTGCGAGAAAAGGGTTATGCCATTGAATTAATGTTTAGAAGAGATTGGACGGGAGCTACGCGAAGTGGAAAAACATTCAAAAGAGATCTATATTTAGGTGCTGAGTATAGTACTTTGTTAGTAGCTTCTAATAGTGACGAAGGAAGTAGTATTATGAGGATACCTCTAGGCGTGCTGCAAGAGGTAAATCAGGGTATCACAAGGATACCACATCCATCCATTGCACCTCCACCACCACCCCCAACTCACACACCTACACCTACACCTCCACCTCCACCTCCACCTCCACTATTCAATATGGCCAACGCTATGAAGATGCCCATATTCAGGGTTCTGGGGACAAAAGACCCTGAATAGTTTTGGTTTGTAGCAGATGTTGTGTGGAAGTCACAACAGATTACAGATGATGACTTGAAGAAAGCACAGCTGGTTACAACACTACAAGATAAAGCACTAAGCTAGTATATTAAGTACTATTCAGCTCATCCAAATGCAACGCTGGACGAAATGAAGAAAGTGCTCAACAATGAATTCAAGAAGCCTAAGTCGAAAGCCCAAATAGTGAAAGAGGTCAAAGAGATCCAGCAGAAGGTAAGCGAGTCCACATGGGAATTTCATCAAAGGTTGAAATGCCTACTCCAACATTCTAATATGAAGATCACATATTATCAACATAAGGACTAATACATTACTTCGCTATTACCCCATTTGAGATTGCCATTGTTGGAACAAAATATTGGAACGTAGCTGGAGGCATTAAAGATTGCTATGAAATTAGAAGCCTCACCCATTCAAGATACAAATCTGGGAGTGAATCATATTTAGTTACAATTGGATAGCCTGCATATGGAGTTGCAAAACCTCAAGAAGGGAAAAGAAGTCCAGAATGAGGTCCACGCAGAGGTTTAGTGTTTAAAATGTAAAGGTCATCATCACAATAAGGATCATTTCCCAGTATATCTGAATTACCTGGTAGGCGAGGGTCATGTTCGCTAGAAGCCTAAAAGTACTGCTAAGACAAGTACGGGTGTAGTACCGTGGTGCGCGATTTTTGAGATTATAGGGAAACATACGGCGAACAAATGTCATTTATTGTGAGAGTTTGTGCAAACTCCACAACAATTGTTCTGTAATTTTTGTAAGTTTGTGGGTCATGATGAGCGCAATTGTTGAAGTTACGAATTGATGATAGACAAGACACGAACATATAGAGTATAGTTGGAGGTTCGTCCTTAGGATCAAGGTGTAACTACGACATGGTGAGGATTTCAAGGTCAAGAAAGAGGATGAGGAGGGGTTGGAAGAGGTTGTGGCCAGATCATTTGTTACAACTATGGAGAACCAGGTCACCTTGTGTGTGAATGTCAGAACCCAACGCACTGGTCATGTCAACATTGTCGCTAGTTTGATCATGTCATGGAAGATTTCCCTGTGCTCATTGCAAAGATGCCAGAGAAGAAGACTCAGACTCAACAACCTACCTAGAAAATCCAAATGATGAGATCTGAACCATGCAAAGAGGTTCCTAGTGTTAATATTGTCACGTGAAGTGGCATATCTATCAGGGAGAAGAAAGGGAGGCAAACCGAGGAAAATGTATGTGCTCTCAAGGATTCTAATAAGGAGATGGGATTTGATGTAAATAACGTGAAGGAAGCATTTATGGAAGTAAAAACGAGCTTTGCGGATGAAGGAGCTTCTATGTCAAGGAGTCAAAGTATGGGAAATCCTGAAGACACCAGTACTGTGCAAGAGGAAGACCCATCATTATTAGCATCATTTTTAAAAAAATTGCATGAAGCTCATAAGGGATAAGAAGTTAGTAGAAGGACTACAAGCATTGATAGGTAAGAATAATCCACTGCTAGAACAGCGCGTGGTACATAAGGTGGGTAAAAGTAAGAAAAGGACTGGTTGTGAAATGAGATTGACTGCACAGATTAGAGAATTCGAAATGGACCAGGTAATTCTTGATTTGGGGTCTGATGCAAATTCTCTACCGAAGAAAATTTGGGAAAGAATGGAAAGACCAGCATTACAGTGGTTCCCAATCAGGTGAGAATGGAAAATCAGTAGAAGATTGTTCCTATGGGGTGCCTAATGGAGTGACTGTGGATATTAAAGGGGCACGCTCTATAGCCGATTTTGAAGTGATCGAAATAGTGGACAACAATAACCCATATCCAACGCTGCTTGGAATTGATTAGGCATTTGATATGAATGTGGTCATCAATCAGAAGAAGCATAGTATGAAATTCAAAAAGAAAGAACTAAGGGTTATTGTACCATTGGACCCAGCTAAAGGTGTGCGATATACTAAACCAATCCACAATTATGAGGAGGACGATAATATTGAGAAGATCTATAAGTTGACTATGTAGGATGAAGATTGGATCAAACCTACTGTGGTTGGACAAATTACATGGGAGAAGGACATCTCCTGTAATTTAGTTTAGATGAGGAGCTCGAACACTGGCAAAATAGGTTGCACGAGCTATCGTCACTGCGATGCAACAAGCTTACAAAGTCACTACGATGTATATCAAGTGAGGTACACTACTTACAACATTATCATGGTTTAGAAGATGTTAATTTATTTCTAGATAAATTTGAAAGGGAAGTACGATAGGAACATCGGTTCCAAGCACTATACATCACACTAAGAGCTATGCCTGCAAGATGGTGGGGTACGCATAAGAACAACTTTGTAGATTGGAAGGAATATCGACAAATCATGAAGCTAAAATTTGGTATGCCAACACCCGCATTATATAGAAATACAAAGGGAAGGATGATCCGTGTGAGCACCTATCTCGATGGATGAAGTCATGGGTAGAAGAACCATAGCCAGAATGGTTTTATATATTTTTCCACACTTTGGATAAGATTCTGATGAACTGGTATCTGGAAACAGAGTTGCAACATGGAACTGTAGAATGGGATGTGTTGAAGGAAATTTTTTTGTTGACATTTAGCTTTCAAGATGGATTTGACTATATTGATGAGGTGTTACAGGATATCAAAGTTGCAATATTCAGAATTCCTGAAGAACCGGTTGCATGGGTACAGGAAGATCCTAGGAACATCAATATTCCTGATTCAGAAGGATAGTGTGAAGTCATCGGGCCTCAGGCGAAAGTCCGTGACATCACACAGCCTTTCAAGACCAAGCAGGTGAATACTGGATCAAAAGAACAGTCGAAGTTTGAAAAAATAGGTGACTATTGGGATGAAGATAGATTGGAAAATGTTGCGGAGCTACTACGAGAGTATCAAGACTTGTTTCCCACAAAGTTCTTTGATCTAAAACAGATAGTAGGGGATCTAGGTGTTATGAAGATCACTCTAAAGCGAGATGTGAAGCTAGTAAAGAAGCACCCCTATAAGTTGAATCCTAAGTACAAGGAAAAAGTGCACACTGAATTGGATAAGATGCTTGTAGTTGGGATTATTGAACCTGTCGAAGAATCAGACTGGGTTAGCCCCATGGTGGTTCAGGAGAAGAAAACACAGGGTGAAATTCGGATATGCGTAGACTTGAGAAAGTTGAATGATGCTTGTGTCCACGATCCATTTCCTATTCCATTCATAGATGAAGTACTGGAAAATGTTGGAGGTCAGGAGGCTTACTCATTCACTAATGGATTCTCAGGGTACCATCAGATCAAGATCACGCCGGAGGATAGAAGCAAGACTGCCTTCACTATTGAATGGGGGTGTTTTCAATATATAGTTATGCCTTCTGAACTTAAGAACACCTTTGCCATCTTTTCTAGGGTGGTAGTTGCAGCCCTCAAGGCGTTCATTCACAAGTTTGTGTAGGTCTACTTCGATGATTGGATTGTGCTTGGGCTAGTTAAGAGACATGTTGACAGCCTTAGATTTATGTTGGATACATGTTGAAGGTATTAGCTTTCCCTCAATTTGAAGAAATGTATATTCTACTTCCCATATGGGATTCTATTGGGTCATGTAGTCTGTAAGCAGGGGTTGATGGTAGACCCTGCCAAAATTGCAATAATTATTAATCTAGAACCCTCGAAGAATTTTAAACAGCTACATGCGACATTATGCCACATAGGGTACTACAGGAAATTTATCAAGGTGTATGCACAGATCACTGTGCCCATGGAAAGATTGCTGAAAAAGGATGCAACATTTTGCTGGGATAATGATTGCCATAAGAGTTTGGATGTTTTGAAGGAGAAAATGGTCACGCCCATTTTAGTGTTCCCTGACTGGAAGAAGGAGTTCTATGTACATGTAGATGCATCTTGCATAGCACTGGGAGTTGTGGTCACCCAACACTGTGAAGGAGATATTGATCATCTGATAACATTTGCAAGTAGAAATTTGTCAAAAGCATAGAAGAATTATTCTACCACAGAGTGCAATGGACTAGCGATGGTGTATGCGCTGTAGAATTTAGGCACTACTTGTTGTGTGTGCCCTTCAAGATGTACACAAACCATTCTCCTTTGAAATACCTGGTCAACAAGCCTATGTTGTGGGGGGGGAATTTGTTGGTTGTTGTTGCTCTTTTAGGAATATGACTTTGAGGTAATTGTGAAGCCAGGGCGCCTAAATGGTGAACCAGATCACCTCTCATGGATTGAGAATGCTAACAAAACTACGAATCTGGAGGAAGGATTTCCTGATGCACAGATATTTGCTATGCACATTGTTGATGACCATTTCGCAGACATAATCCAATTATTGTCTACAGGTACAATCGTTGAAGGGTATTCAACACAGCAGAAGAAAGAGTTGGTGGTTCGGGCTACATATTTCTCTGTTATCACTAGACATATATATATATATATATATATATATATATCTGATGAAAAATATTGTGGAGGTATGTCCCAGAGTATGAACAAGAAAGCATTCTTGTCTGAAGCACATGAAAAATTTGCAGGAGGACTTATGCAAGAAGGTCAACTGCACAAAAGATTCTAAGAGTAGGACTATGGTGGCCAATTCTACATAAGGATTCCAAGGTTTATTGTAGGGCATGTGATGTTTGTGAGAGGATGGGGAGACCATCACGAAAAGATGAACTACCTTTGAATCCTCAAGTGTCATTGAAGGTGTTAGATAAGTGGGTCATAGACTTCGTAGGACCAATTTAGCACTAGGAAAGAAGAATAGAGCCAGATACATCATTAAAACAACTGGATATTTAACAAGGTGGGCTGAGGTGTAGCCTGTGAAGGATTGTAGCATAGCTACAACAATGAACTTCATATTTGAGTATATCTTGTCTTGGTTTGGTTGCCCAAAGATCTTGATAAGCAATAGAGGTTCACATTTCTTAAATGAGACAATTGGTGCTATGCTAGAAGAGTTCCATGTGTATCACCAAAAGAGTATGTCATATCATCCTTAGGCCAATGGCACTGTAGAAGCATTTAAAAAAATTATGGAGAATGCCTTAACCAAGATTTAGAATGCAAAGAAAAATGACTAGGATGTGGGCATACCCATTGTTTTATGGGCATAAGGAACTACCAGCAAGAAATTGACTAGAAAAACATTGTTCATATTGGTTTATGTACACGAAGTGGTAATACCGATGAAATACATAGGCCCTAGTTTACAGATTGTTGCGGTTACTAACATGGTCAGTCATGATACCATGGAGGAACGACTTGCGTAGCTAGTAGAGTTGGAGGAGGATTGCTTCTTAGCAGGATTTCATCAGTAGGTGCAGACGGACTGCGAAAAGGCATGGCATGATCACCATATCAAAGAACGCACCTTCAAGAATGAGGATTTAGTGTTTCTATATGACATCAAGTTCGCAAAATTCTCGGGGAAATTTCAAATGCATTGGCTGGGGCCATATGTTGTTAAGGTAATTATGGATGGAGGTGCATTTCAGCTCGCGAAGTTGAATAGGGAATTATTTCTGGGAAATGTCAATGGGAGTCGATTGAAGTTGTATAGGGGTGATCGCGTCCCTGCGCAATGACTATATGATTGCATGATAGTCTTAGTACTCTAGGCAGCTATAAGGAAGTACGGGACTATAAACTACACTACCCGAAAGTTAGGACGAAGTAAATGGATTGCACGACGAGTTGAAGGAAGGAATGGAGGGGAGCTACGCTGAAGGAGATGCACTTAGAGGATGGGTCCCATGTAGCCTGGCCAAAAAGTGACTTTTAGTAGCACTGTAGCTGATTGGATTATGATTTTTTCGTTGAGGGAGCGATGGAAGAGCATTTATGAAGAATACCTTTGGAAATATGCCACCAAATGTGAATTAATGATTGAGAATTAGAGGGAATGGTTGGATTTGAATTCAAATTGATCTATGCATATGGCATGCTACTACGCATTCGAACACTTTGCTTCGTGAGAATTTTTCTTAAGATTTTTTGCCTTGCTTTGTGCCAAGAAAAGTGTTGTATGTCTAATAAGGATTGGGAGAGCATTCTTTCACAACCAGAATTCACCAACTTACTTGATTGGCACCACAAGATTATCCTCGAGAGAATGAATGCAATGCCACTTGAGATAGAGGTGGCCCAACCTGTACCTACAGGGTTTCCTACTACCATGCCTAGGGAACCAAGGCCTAAGCCATCTGCTTCTATGGTGGGAGATAAGAAGTAGAAGAAACCTCAACAAGCACTGATGCAGTAATCACCACAGAAAAATCCAACAGAAATCCCCCAAAAGGGAAAGATGGATATGTCCAAACAGTAGATGTATCCACTGGACCTAGATGAGGAAGAACTATGCTGAGGAATAGAGGAGATTGATGTAGAGGAGACTAAGCCAATAACTTAGCTTCCACCATATATACCACCTAGAAAATCCATGGTAAAAGTTACCAAAGACCTAGATTCCATGAAGTTTATGGTTTCCACAACTTTGCGGTCGGAGAATGTGTTGTTTGAGGGCTCGTTGTTGGCTCCGATACCAAACATAAAAATGGAGTATTGGGACCTAGGGGACCATGACAGATTTCTAGAGTTAGCACCGGGTAATTACCTCAAGAAGGTATACTATGAAGAGTCAAATGTTACGCGACTTGAATCGATGAACTGGGTGGCTGGAATTGGGGGCATGGCCATCCTAAATATGTTGTTGGTGCCGCAGTTCAGTTGCACCACTATTAATTTTTCTTGTGTGCACCAATTTTTAACACTAGTGCACAATTGGTGCCTCTTATTAGGAGGACCCATCTCGATCACTGACATGTTGATCCACCGCATAACATTGCTCTATCCAAAGGAGTGGACCATGCAGAGGCTTTCATAGGAAAGTCGTAGGAAAAGAAGTTGGTGGACCAAATGAAGAGTGAATTTTGTTTGGTCAATAAGTCACACGGGTATTCCATTTAGTCCATATCAGATGGCGCGGTGTAGTTTTCTACATAGATCTTGGATGGAAAGAACATGAGGAAATGCTACACTGATGAAGTACCAGCTCTAGTCTTCTCTTTGGTGGTGCAATGCACCAAAGGATTCCAATATAAATGGGCTCGATATTTATGCCATGAATTTCTAGAGGACTATAGAGAGGCCCAAGATGATGGCAAGTCGTTATACTATGCGTGGTTATTGCTATTGATTGCGTTGGTGGCCTGGAGGATGCTTAAAGAAAGCCAATTCCCTTAGCAGGACTCGGACCTACATGAGGCCGAAGTTCACTTCATTATGGGCTACCAGAAACCTCATGTGAGCAATGGAGACGAAGATATTATGGGTCTTGTTTGAGTTAGAGCTATGGATGGTGATTAACCAGCGGCCAAGGTTATCACCAAGTTTGCACAAGTAGTAAGCCAATGTTGCAAGCTTCAAGGAATACTTCCATAATCTGCACATTTGCATGAAGAAGGATGCTCAGGGGATATGGTACAAGTTGCCATATTTAGTCGTCGAAGATGATATTATAGGGGTTGTCAATAAGTGGTCAAGTGACTGGTTGACCACCTTGGATGTTGGTGTATGTATGAGTAAGGCTTCCGAAGGTGAAGCAGCGCAGATAACAACATCAACATCAACAAAAAAGAAGAAGGAAGCACGGAAGGCTTCCGCTAGAGAAAACGCTATGAAAAGAGAAAAGGTCACGCAATAGAAAGAAGATGCTACAAAGAAGAAAGAAGTATATGTCAAGGAAAAAGAGGCAGTGAAGGAAAATACTATGTCGTAGGCCAACATTGACCTCAGTGAGTCAGACACCAAATGCATGAAGGTAGTGGAAGAGTTAGAGGGAGAGGAGGAAAGGGGTGTAGGCTTGTAGTCCCCCTTCATCGTCAAGAAGAGGCTGAAAAAGAGTTTGACGAGGCTACATAAGAAGCAAAAATCTGATAAAGCAACAAGCATGATGCCTTTGGTCTACACAGAGGGGGACCTAGATTAAATTGGGGATGTGTTCCATGATGCAACCACAGATCTTTGGGGCCACTTCGAAGAGAAGTACCAACAAACACTAGGTAAGGTACAACAGGGCATGCGAGAATTGCAGGTCCAAATAGGTCTTATTCAAGCAAGCATGGGACAGGTGAGCCAGAAGCAAGTGAGCCTAAAAGAAGCAAGCGGGTCAGCCCTGGAAGCAAAACTCACATTGGATCTCTGCACAGTGTCGTTTCCAAGAGGGTATCTGCACATCGACCTAGCTGAAGAGATGGTGCACCTACTACATATGAAGTACCTGAGTGTGAATCTAGCCACACTTCTTATTCAGACTCTATATGAGCTGCACGAAGGGGTGTCAAACGAACTCAAGATTCGAGAGAAACACTTGCTTCTGGTCATCAACAAGGTAAAAACCAATAACTAATATATATTTGAGGAAAAGGCGCAGGACCTCAAGGAAAAGGAGGAGGTAATAGCATAAAGCCATTTGTTGGAAGTAGCTATTGCATAGACACCCAGTGAACTTCCAGAGGTTCAGATTCCAGTTGAAGCGGCCGTTGCAAAGAAAATTAAGAAGCTGGTTGTTGTAGTCAAAGAGTCTAGGGAAGAAATTGACAAAGTTAGGTTTGATTTGTAGCTGCAAATGTCAGAGCTCCAATTAAATTTACATCCCACTACTCCCCCAGAAGTTAAAGACCGGTGTAGAGATACTATCAAAGAAGAGATGGCCACTTTGGATGTTGCAGTCAAGGGTTACACTCAATTATTTGAATAGGCCATGGAATTATGGACCTCACTGTAGGAGGATCCAACTTTGCAAAAGATCAAAACAGACATCAAAGAGAAGCAAAGACAGTTTGATGAAATAAGGTTGATAGCGTGAACCTTAGCACCAGTGAAAAGGTTCGGTAGATTACAGCAAGGAAATCTCATCCAGAGTGAAATTGATGAGCTGCATCACAAGGAAGTGATCATATCTTCGAGGACACAACCTTGGGTGGATGAGACCAATCAGTTGACCCTATTAGTGCAAAGCAAACTAAAGGGGATGCAACAGACACAAAAGACCATGGGCCTTGAAATTGAAGTCCCAACCACTAAAACAATAGTCGAGGAAGTGTGTCATGTTGTTGTGCAAGGGACAATAAATCTGCATGTTTTGAAGATTGAGTTTAGTGAGCTGAAGGTGAAGATCGAGGCGCCACCAACAGAGTGACTCGACGACGAGTCATGACTTTTTTTTTGGGGCCCATTGGGACATGGTCCCTTGGGGAAAATTGTATAATAAATTTTGTTATCTATGTAAAGTATTTGCATTATGAGGAATGGAGCACGAAGGTCATAGGAGTCAAAGGGGCTTTAGGAAGGTAAAATCCCCTTAGTTTGTTAGAATTGAAGATGTTTTTTGACAAGACCATGGTTCATGAACCATGGTATTGTAATGAAAGAAGCTATATAAAGGAGTCATAGTGAGTCATAGGAAGTAACTCAGTCATTGAAGATCTATGTATGGGCAAGTGATCTAAGGTAGAAAAGTCTATTTTCTATACTCAGGCAAAGGGGAAGGCTCCTGTAGCTATGTGCATAGAGACCTTAGTACATCTGCAACTAAGTGCGGGAGTGCCTACGGCTATGTGTGCTAGGAAGAAAGAGTCTATAACAGAAGGATTGAGCATAATAAGTACTATTTTGGAGCCATATTTGTGTATCTGTGACTCTATGATTACTTATGAATTTTCTGTGTATCCTCTCTATTTTCTATAATTATCTAAAGAAACACTTAATTGATGTGTGAAAGTAGTAGATCTATTAGTTTACCTGATGATATGGATGTTTAAAGTAATCAGCATAGGGTTAGGATTTGATCTATGTAAGTTACTGCTATTTCTGTATTTGAAGGTTTTGGGGTTCACAAATATCGGAATAAAGCCCTAGAAGTAGCAGAAACCGATCACACAGACCTCTGGATGTAGAAACCTGGTTTTTCCATCCCCTATTACTACCTCAACTAAAAATTTAGCCTATGCTACATGGGTTGTTGCCGAAAGGGTCAACAGTGAAGGGCTTTGTTGGTTGGTTCAACTAACTTTGAACCTGGGTTCAAACCCACTCAAGCGAACATGAATTTATAGTAACTTTCCAAAAACGTCTTGAATGTTTTTCTTCATCCCATCAGAAAACCTACATACCATGCCACATGTCCAATTATTCAAATATAATTATAAAATTTGTACCTGAGTTACTTTTGTATGTCTTCTAAGATACTTGAAGATTTCAAAATTTGGAGAGGTTATAGAAAAAATACAAAGCCAACATATTTCAAACTAATTTTAGGATCCTTCACAAACACTAACTTCCATAGTGTATATCTTTGAATGTATAGAAAATAATATTGTTGGCTTAGGGGGTCCTAACCCAGGTTCAGAGTTAGTTGTGCCAACCAACAAAACACTACACTACTGGCCGTTTTGGCAACAATCGGGTATCGCAAGTTGTAGTCTCACCCAAGGCAGTACGAGGGGATGAAAGAACCAAGTTTCTACATCCAAAGACTAGTGTGATGTCTTCCAACACCTTAGATCTATCTCTGCGTATATCAATAGATTCCTAGGGCTCGTCACTGTAACTCTATTAAAACGGCCTTCAGACCTTCACGAAGGTCCATGATCGGTCCTTGCGGACCTTTAGCAGCTGATCTACCTACTTGCGTGGATCAGAAATCAATCCTAAATTGGTGTTCATGCAGATCTACTTAAGTCATTAGTAAACATAAGAGAAATCACCAGTGACTTTGTGGAAGTGTTTAAACATGTGTTGCATACATTATTAGGACTGATTCAAGATAATCACATAGCATTCAATCAATATTTCATAAAACAATTCATTTATCAATGGCATATAACATAAACATACATGAACAGAAATACTCAATAATTCTTCGGAAACTTGTCTTTATTGATCTTCAATTCATGGATTACAGACTCAAACTTCCCTATGCACACAACTGCAAGGGTTTGTGCACTCAGATGTAGACTCTACCTAGGGCTATGCACACTTAGCTGTGGAGCCTCCCTTCCTCTACCTAAGCATAGAAAGAAAAGCCTTCTTACCTTAGATTCTGCACAAGACTCTCCAATCAACCTAGTTCTCTATCTTGTTTTCCATCTAGTTACCTCTTCCTTTCACTAAGACTCAACTATTTATAGAATTTTTTCATACCATTCCATGGTCCACGAACCATGGGTGAATCTCAAAACTAACTCAGAACTTTACTTAAAACAAGGGGCTATGCCCCTTTGAATTTTATTCACTACACGCTACACATCCACAAATTGTGGAGACTTTACATCTTTAACAAAATTTGTTATAAAAAAATTATTAATTAATTCCTTTCTACCCCTGGGGACCCCATCCCAACAGGCCCCCAACAGGCCCCCAACACAAAGATCAGGACTCGCCCTCGAGTCACTCAACTGGTTGTTCTAATTTCTGGCGAAGTTCACTAAATGCTTTAGTCAGTTCTTGGAGCTTTGTCGTACTATGTTTTTCCGCCTGCTACACCTCCTGGACCAACGTCTTTGTGGGTGGTTCCTCTACTTCCATCTGCATAGTCCTGTGTGTCTGTTGCATAGCCTTCAAGTTCTCAATAATGGTCTATGAGAATTGGTTGGCTTCCTCTCTACAAGGCTCAAGCCATGCACAAACCACAAACTTTTTCTTATGCAATTCCTGAATGTGCAGCAATTTTTCCTTACCTTCCTGTAAGTGCGCGAAATCTTGAATTGGTGCCAACATCTTCGTTGTCATGTTGATTTCATCATACTGTTGTTGTGCTTCCCTAAGCTCTATGCTTAATATTTGCAGCGTAGGATCCTCCTGCAATGCATCCTAGAGGCCCAATGCATGAGTCAAGAGGTTGTTACACCCTTGAAAAATGACATCTAGTCTAGCCATGGATTCTTTAATCGTCATGTTCCTCTGTTCTCGAACCTTCGGTGGTGTGGTCGCCTACAACTTTAAGTGCAGGTCAACTATCTGCATCCTGAGGTCAAAAGTCACCTTGTCAACCTTCTCCTTCGAAGCGTGCATTGTAGCAGCCAATTTTCTTACCTTGGCTGAAGCCTCTGCATCATCAGGTATAGCCAACTCAGGTATAGATTTGCAGGCTTGCTCAATTGCTGTGACCAGATTCTAACATTATGTGTGCAACTCCTCCTGCTCCTTTAGGGCCTGAGTCTTTTCCACGAAAAGATGTTGATTTTTAACTTTGAACTCACTGACGGTAGTGAGTGCATTATTCTTTGATCTTGATATCTTCGACAACCCCCTGATGTAGTGCATGCAAAGACTCAAGCTTTAGCATGACACGGTTCAACCCCATGTCTTTTACTATGTGAAGCACCACGTGTAGCTCCTCCATCTCCACGTGAACTGACCCTTCAGGAAAATGAATGATTTTGACATATCGAGGCTAGTCTATCTTTGATACTGCACTCCTTCCCTGTGTGCGGCTGGCTTGCACGTCGCTCGCCTTTCCTACATCTGCCTAAATTCTGCTTTCTTAGATCTGCACCACATGTATATCCTTCTAGATGCCCCCAAGCGTCTGAATATACTATTGCTCGAATTGCTGCAAAACCTTTATCATGGTGTCCTGAATTTTGTCTCTGATCTCATTAAGATCACCCTCTATCAACACCATGGGATCCACATGCCTCTGCTTGTTAGACTTTTGTTTCTTTTGTTGCCCACTTTGTTGCTCTTGCGTGCACTTCTTCAGGATGAAAGGAGTTGTGTTCTCTTCATCACCACCTCCTCCTTACTCGGACAATGCTTTCTCATTAGTGTGCTGGGAAGCAGATTTTTCACTGTCTTTTGTATCCTTATGCTCACCCTCTACCTGGGTCTTGGAAGAGCACTCCTTTCTAGACGGACCTTCTCTATATATGTCGTATCAGCCTCCTTCTTCTTTTGCGCATCTAAGGTGTGCGCAGCCTGCTAAGTAGCATCCTTCCACTTCTGTGCAACTGAGCTCTCTGTGCCTATGCTTGTGCCTACATCTAACTTTGTAGGCATGCACCATTCTCGCAGACATAGCCCTACAACTTCTTGGATGTCGATATCTGTCACCATATAATGCAATGCATGCCATTTTTTCTCAGGGTCTTTGCGTGCTTTAATCGAGACCTTATGAAAATCGGCGTTGAATTCTGCATAAGCCAAGAGATTCATGTACAAGGTGGGGGACAATCATGGCCACTGGCTAATCGCCATGTGCATGTCCATCTCCATGAACACCCAAAATATCTTTGTCTCCTTAACCCCTTATGGATCTCTTGATGTCCATAACGAGGCAAACTGCTCTACCTCAGGAAATTCCTCTTTGTGTGGAGGAAACTAGGTATCCTCCAAGAAACCAAAATGATTGACAATAATAACCATGCATAGTGAAATGGATTTCTCTCCTCCTGGGCCTCACAAAAATTCATGAGGAACTCCTGACATAGATACTTGGCCCAGTTGTATAGAACCCCCTTTGTGCATGATGATGTGAGTGAAATTATCAACACTGACACTTCATCCACGTGACATTTTCTCGTTACCTTGCCTGCTAGGATCTGAGCGTCCAAATGCACTACTGAGTTTGATGTGGATGTGAGAAAATACCCTTGCGACCATTTTATCAACCCAAACTCCTCCTTCATCTTTCTTGCCAATTCTTTCTCTCCAAATTTTCCCCAAAACTCCTTGGTAGGGTTCACGCCTTTGTAAGGTAACTTCATGATCATATGGATCAACATGTCGGTGATAAGGATAGGCTCTCTGATGCATAGGCACCCATCATGCACAAATTCGAGGATCTGGTGCACATAGACTGTATTAATGGGATAACAATGATAATGCGGCACCAACAGTAGATTGAGCAACCCTGAATGCTCAACACCATGCACGCACTTCATGGGATCCAAAGTTGTAACCTTGTGTCTTCAAATTATACTTTCTGCATGTACTTGTGAGTTGCCAAGTGTGAAAATTTTGTGTGGTCCATGAGGTCCCAATCTTCCATTTTGAGCAATGGAATGCGTGCCAGCTTAGGACCCTCGAACGCAACTTTCTTAGGTAGCAAAGGTGTTGAAATTGAAAATTTTCCCGTATCGGGATCCTTCGTGACTTTAGGTTTTCCCTTGCACGAAGGATATAATCAGTCAGCCTCATCATCGGCTCCACCCCTTCTGCATCAATATCCTCCATTCCCTGGAATTCTTCCTCCTCCAAGCCCACTAATATTTCTGGTTGCTTATCCTTTTTCTACTTTTCCTGTGTTTTCGTATGCTTCATTAGTGACACACGCACCAGCACTAGCTTCTTCAATTTTTCCTTCATGACTAGTTTCTTTTCCTATGTAGCAGGCTGCTTTTCTTTAGCCATAGTCTGCTTTGGCATAGGTGACCTTGACACTGTGGGCACCACAGGTGTATCCTTTGCACTAGAAACTTCAGGTCCTGGCACATCGGACACAACAAATCCTAAACTTAGGGCTTTGGCACAGTTAGTGGTACTCATTCTCTCCATAAATAACTCTCGGGAATACAAAATTCAACAACAAGTCTTAGAGCACAAAGTGTTCTCTATTGGACTAGCACACTTAATTTATAGGCGTTTTTGAGTTCAAATCTGACCGTTCCCCCCAATTTCTTACAATAAATTTTGTTTTGGCGGTAGATCTTCAAAGATTTTTTCCTTAATTGCCACCACCCTACTCTTTTGAGTCGTTTTCTAGTCATCAAGTCAGGAATAGTAACTCCAACAGTCATTTTCGTTTTGGGTTGTGTGGTACTTTTCCCCATGGCACAACTTCTTGAGCAAAGCTTCATTTGTTGCATGTTCGCCACTCTCCGCGCAGCCTTCTCGCTGCTTTTTCCTTCAAACCAGGCAATGTAGTTTATAGTCCTACGCTCCCTTGCACCTTCCTAGAGCACTAAGACTATCTTGCTACCATATAGTCATTGCGTAGGATCCCCTGTATACAACTTCAACCTGATCCCATTCACTCTTCCTGGGAAGGGTTCCCCATTCAACTTCACCAGATGAACTGCGCCTCCATCTGTAATTTCTTTAACAATATATGGACCTAACCAATGCATCTCGAATTTACACAACAATTTAGTGAATTTACTATCATATAGTAGGACAAGATCATTTACCTTGAATTTGTGAAGCTTGATATGGAAATCATGTTAATCTTTTTCATGTTCCTTCTGTACTTGTTTATGGAATCCTATCAAAAATCAATCTTCTTCGAGCTCCATCAGTTGCGTGAGTCATTCCTCCAAGGCCTCATGATCCACCATGTCTATCAAAGCTTCTATGTGTAGACTAAGCACTATGTATTCCATCAACATTACAACTTTGACCCCATAGACCAATCTGAATGACGTTTGTCCTATTAGCTTCTTACAAGTAGTCCTATAAGCCCATAGCACTACAGGTACACATACATCCCAGTCATTCCACTATGTGTTGCAGATCTTCATCAACACGTTCTCCAAGATCTTGTTAAAGGCTTCAACAGTTCCATTTTCCTACGGGTGATATGGTGTACTCTTTTGATGGTAGACCTTGAATTCCTCAGTCAACGCGTTGATTGTTTCATTCAGAAAGTGTGTACCCCAGTCACTCATCAACACTTTCGGGCATCCAAATCTGATTAAGACATACTAAAATAATAATTTTGTTGTCATAGCCCTTGTATAATACTGAAACGGATGTGCTTCCACCCATCGCGTTAGATATTTCATCACAGTGATAATATAACACACACCTATTTTCTTTCTAGGGGGATGAATTGGCTCAACAAAATCAATCGCCCACTTCTCAAATGCTTGCAAGGACACCTAAGGATATAGGGGTAACTCATCCCTTCGTGATGGTCTGCCAGTTCTTTGACATGAATCACACGCCTTACAATAAGCTTTGGAATCCTTCTAGAAAAAATTAGTAGTTTTTTCTTAAATTAGTAGTTTCAATCACCTTCTAGAAAAATGTTATAGTGCGAATGTCAAAATGACTTGTTCAAAATTAATTTTAAGAGAATTTAAGAACCATAACTTCCTTAGAGCATATCTATGAAAATATAGTGATTGAAGATATGAAATTTGAACCATATGTTCCCCAATACTTATCTCAATATGTTACAAGTTTTGTTCAATTTAACAACTATACCGAGAGGGGGACTGAATCAGTCTAATGCAATTTTACACTTATTTAAATCATTCAATCACAAAACAATACACTAGTCACATAATAGAATTGAATACAAGATATACGTTGAAACGCATACAGGAAAAAACCAAAAACATCTTTTCTTTATATGATTGAAGCAAGCACCAACCTACCATTACAATCCTTGTAGGTGACAACCTATAGGAGACACTAATCCCCTAGCTTTAAAGCACCAACTTATTGGAGGCACCAACCCCTTTTGATTTGTAAGCACCAACTTGCAAGAGACACCAATCTCCTCTCGATCTACTTATCCTCACTCATGCTTCATGATTGTGTATATTCTCTTTCATTTGCTCTAATCACTACACTGTCTTCTAACTTCCTATTTCTATTTATAGTTTTTACACATGCTCATTTCTCCACTTTGATCTATCTCCATGCATTTTGATACATGAGCAATTTGTATTTTAATGTTATCAGATCAATGCTTGTAACTAATTACCTGATGGAATTTGACTGCTAAAATTGTGACCCCTATCAACTACCGCTTCACCATATTTTTAAATAAAACCAATACACTGGGAACTTTCAAACATTATTTCTTTTCCAAGGAAATTAGAGCTGCTAAAACTCTACTATTTGTGCATAGTGCCAATATCAAAGTCTCAATACCATTAAACATACTTCATCGGGAAACACTCCTTGTCATTTGTTGTAACTAATTGCTAGTTGTCGCATTCCTTCAGGACTTCATCCATTAGGACAATTCACCATTGTCTCTATTTCAATGTATGGAGTTTTGATGACCTAAAATGTAACTAATTCCAATCCTAAGAACTTTACACTTGACGACAAATTTCCCATTAGTTCAATACATTGCAACTTGGGATGATCCACTCCATTTATATTAGACACTTCAATGGTCCAACAGAACAAGGCCTGGTATATGACCCACAAGTGTTATGAATGTGTTGTCATGAGGTTTCCATCACTCAATGATAGAAGCACCATAATTCTTCAACACATAAATACTTTATCAATAATTATCTCATTTCCTTTTTGTCTAACATTTCATGTCATGATCAACCAATCACCTAGTTCCACCTATTTTTTTGCCACATGTATTTCCATGTCAACTATCACGTGTCCAATTAACCATGCAAAAACACCAAAAATGAGTGCCATGTGTTAGACCTTCATGTTTCCATGTGATTTGGCCTGCCACCTATTGTCCATGTCGTTTCAAACTACCCATCCTACGACATCATCTCAGGGGATGTCCTTCTCATCCTTCTCAATTATTAGCCTTCTTATCCAAATGGGTCTTTGGCATGAGACCCCTAAGTGTGCTTCTCAATTGATATGATGTGACCACCTATTTACTGACAAGAGGTTATTTTCCATCATTTAAAAATGGAGAACTTAATCATTGAAGTCTCCTAATTTATTATTTTGCATCTTTAGCCTCTAAACTTATTTCATTTTTCCTTTTAGGCCTTCTTGGCCTTGACATCAATGACCATATACTTTTCCGGCCTTCATGGTCTTGACATCAATGAAAACACTATCAACAATCTCCCCCGTTTTCATTGATGGCAACATTTGGTATTAGATCATTTTACTTCTAATATACTAATGACATAAGCTCTACATCAATGGTTTCTCTCTCACCCTATAACTCACTCGAAGCTCCAATGGTCAGATAAGTTAAATGGAACACAATTGTAATTACAACAAAACCAATAGGTGTTGGTAAATGGATATGTTGCTAGAGTTAATAATTTGTGGGTGGAATTTAAACCTTGTTACAACACATCAAAGAGTCACTAACGTTTCTTCACGCAACAACTTTTTCTTACTAAAACCTCCCATAAAAAAAATTATAATGAAAATTCCAAGGTGGTGTTAGGATATTCCGACACATAGGAAATAGTTAAGTACAACTTGGTCTAGTATAGAGTTAGGTATAGAGTTAGGTAAAGTGTGTTTCTTTACCTTGTACATTTTGTAACTTACAATCTGACGATCACGATATGTAGTGATCCGACGGTTCATTCTCTCCTCGGTATTACCGACACTTGATCCGTGGCTTGACACCCGATTGGTCCATGAATTCTATTTAAAGCACATGGAGGGTCATTTGTAGGGTAATCCGTGCATGAGAGAAGCTTATGTAAATTTTCATTCTTTTATTAATAAATTGCCTGAAGTGGCCGCATTGGCTCAGGTCATGGACTGTTTCCCTCTTTGAGGGTTTTAACCACGTCAAAAATACTGGTGTATTGATCTGCGATCTAGTTGTGAGCGGTGTCCTACAGGTGGCCTCTTTGAGTAGCAAAACCCTACGACCATGAGATATTATACCAAATGTTATGAATCATGTTCCTTAAATATGGTAAGAAATCAATAATAAAAATCCTTTTACAGGGGGGAACCTCCTTTTATAATGAATACAATGTACAAGATAAGATCTGATGATCCTATGACTAGGTCTCCTTATTATATATGCAGGAGACAACTCATACAATTATAATAAAATTGGAGCTTGACAATCTCTATCCTACATAATAGTATAACAATAGAAATACTATCACTCAATATATAGGGCTTAATAATTTGGTTTAGGATTAAAATGAGGCTTATATAGGGCTTAACAAATCATGGTTCCCTGATTCAATATTTTTGCTCCCAATTGTAATAAAATACTTTCCATATGTGATTGAGTCTCAACACCATGCTTCTCTGTTGGGAACGGGATCCCCCAAGGACATTTTTCGGGCTAAAAGCCCATGTTTTGGGTCAAATTTTGTAATAAAGTTGTAAAGTCTCTGCATTTTGTGTTCGTTGAGCGCGAAGGTGTCATGAATCATAAAGGGTTGTCCGCCCTTATTTTGTAAAGTGTAAAGTTGGCTATAAAGATCTACCCATGGTCTGCGGAGCATGGGATTGTATAAACAGAGCTAAGTAAGTAAGCTCGAAGTAGTCATAAGGGTCTTGGTAGTAGAAGAAAAGGCTTGGAGTCCATGGAGAAATCTAAGTTTTGGGACTTAGCATAGCTAGAGGCTTTGCAGCTGAGTGCATAGAAGCCTAGGGTGGAAGTTCGCAACTGAGTGTGTGGACCCCTGGAGCTGGGTGCATAGGGTGGATAGAGTCTGTAATAGTGTGAAGATATCAATAAAGAGAAGTATTCTACAAATTCTGTGTATCTAATTCTTGTTAATGCATATGGTTATATTGCGTTTTGGGTCTAATATATAATGTTCATTTGATGCATGGATGTGACTGTATCAGTTAATCGAATGCAAGTAAGAATATCTATTTACGTAGTGCTAACTATGATCGTTTAATAAGATAATTAAGACACTTAAGATAACTTGGGAATCTACACAATACACTATCCTAGTAGCGTGAAAGTACCTGAACCACAGGTTAGGGCTATGCGAAGGTCAATAGTACCCCTTCGCAAAGGTACCGAAGGGTGGAATAAAGGGCTAGATTGATAGAGCCCTAGAACTTGGTGACCTGCGCGAAAGCATGAATCGAAGGTATAAACCGACATCATGACCATCTCAGGGTGCAGAAATTTGGTTCCAGCATCCTTCCATATTGCTTCAGGTAAGACTTCAGTCTACACTCCATGGGCTGATGCCGAAAGGGCTAGTAGTGTAGGGATTTATTTGGCTAACTAATGCTGAAGTTGGGTCAGGCCCCACATAGCTAACATATGGTTCTGCTGCTAGGACTAGAATCTACATAAGAGATGTGTGATTTCGTATCATTGGAATCCAACTAAGAAAGAGATAGGAGACTGGTTGGATATGAAGATCCACGAATTCGTGGCACAAGAGAATAGAAATTTGCGACTGACAAAGGAACAGTGGTTGGATAGGTACTTGTATGCAAAAATTCACGAGATATTTTTGTGATCTTTTCTGGTTGAGCTATACGAGTGGATCACAAAGGTAGCGGATAACCATGGAAGGTGGAGACTTGACAGTCCTATTGTCTAGACCCCAAAGTTAGTACAGAGACTAGAAGCCTCTCAGTATAAGATCACCCGTGCTGTCAATCATTGGCTCGATCGCATCATAGGAGGATTTATGACTGAATTCATGGTCGATAGCTCAATTATCTATATCTAGGTAGGGCAGTACTTTTTCAAAGGTCTGAGGTAATTACTTGTTGGGTTGTGTTATATTCTTTCCATGACTAGCCCACGTAGTTAACCAGGGGGTTAGAGGGGGTGCAAAACACCCCCTTCTTTGCGCCGATTGCTTAGCGGGGGGATCATAGGGGGTTTGAGTGGTGAAGGTAACCCCACTCTAAGGGGTCTAGGGCAGTGCCCCGAAAAATTTTGGTTTTGGAACCTATGTTAGGTTGGGCGGACCCACCTATGGTTTTGTGCATGATTTTCGCACATGTTTTTGGACATGATGGTTTTCGAGCCATGGTTTTGGACGCGATGGTTTTAGGTCCATGGTATTGGATGCTTTAGCATGTATAAATATGTATTATAACATTGAAATGAACATAATGAAAAATTAAGCTGGTAGTCTCGGTTTTGGGATCCAGGGGAAAATCTCTGTGTATGTGTTTTATGTGTTATGCTCTCGCATTGTTTATTTTATGTGTTTTAGAATTCACATACAGGTAATTTATGTACAGGGTCAAAACCTACATTTGGTATCAGAGTTGTCTAGGCTTCAAGGGGACGCCTTTGTTGCTGAGGGGTTTTTCTCGAGCTTGTGGTAGTCCCTATTCAGTGGGAGATCTGCGAGATTGATTCTGGTGGTGAAAGAGGATGGTGAGCAGTGGAAAGATAGAGATCGAGAAATTTAATGGTTAGAGTTTTGGGTTGTGGAAACTCAAGATGGAGGATCTATTGGTGGATAAAGATCAGTGGATCATGGTAGATCTGGGTAGAAAACCAACGGGGTGTCTGATGAATAATGGAAGAAGTTGGATTGGATGGTTAAGAGCACAATACGATTGTGTGTCTCAGATTCAGTATTGTTGAATGTATCAGGGGAAGCTACGGCAAAGGCTTTGTGGAAAAAGTTAGGGACTTTGTACCAATCTAAGTCTCTGGTGAATAAGCTTTTCCTGTGGAAAAAGCTGTATAACCCGAGGATGAAAGATGGAGACTTAGTGACAGAGCATCTGAATACATTTAATACTATGGTAAGTTAGTTAGCATCTGTTGATATTAAAATTTCAGATGACGATAAGTGCATCAGTTTGTTTTGTTCCCTAACAGATTCATGGGATAGTCTGTTTATTACAATAGGTAACAATGCAACTGCCTTGCAGTTTGATGAAATAGTCTCATCCTTGCTAATGGAGGAGATGAGACAGAAAAATATGGAGAGCCAGAATGGTGATGTCTTCTCTGTACGAGGACAGTCCTAGAATAGAAACAAAAATTAGTCATCGAGTGGGAGATCTAAATTTAGAGGGAGATCTAAATCTCAAGGAAAACCTATAAAGGTGGTGTGCTAGAAATGCGGAAAGGAAGGGCACTACAAAAGGGACTGTAAATCTAAAGCTCCTAATAAAGGAAAGGGATCTGATGATTCTCCTTTTGCAGAGGTGAAAACCACCTCAAATGAAGGTGGGGATGTGTACTTGGCTTCTTCAAGTACACATGTAGATCATGAGGCATGGTTTATTGACTCAGGTGAATCCTTTCACTTCACACCCCATAGAGAGTGGTTCTACGAGTATGAGAAATACGATGGTGGTGATGTCTTCTTAGGGGATGATAGGAAGGCTAGAATCGTTGGTAGTGGAAAAGTAAACTTGAAGTTGCAAGGTGGAAGGGTTAGAACACTTCCAGGTGTTCTGCATATTCTTGCATTGGCCAGAAATCTAATTTCTATAAGCAAGTTGGATGATGCAAGTGTAAAAACAGTGTTTGAGAAGGATACCTGCAAGATGGTTTGGGGAGCACTGGTATTGATGCAGGGAGTTCAGATTATAACTCTGTATAAGCTGCAAGGTAGCATGGTTGTTGATGGGTGCAACAGTTTTGTGGTTCCTGAAAGTGGAGCAGAAAATCTAGTGGTCTCTGGAGAGAAGACCATGTTGTGGCATCAAAGGCTTGGACATATTGGAGAGAAGGGCTTTCGCATACTTCATGGTAAAGGTATGGTAGAAGGTATGAGTAATATCTCTTTGGATTTTGATTTCTATGAAAATTATGTATATGGGAAGTAGAATCGGGTGAGTTTCCCCTTGGTGGTAAGAGGGTGAAACATATATTAGAGCTTGTGCATAGTGATGTGTTTGGACCTGTGAAGGTTCCATCACTAGGTAAATCTGTGTACTATGTATCATTTATAGATGACTTCTCAAGGAATACATGGATATATTTCCTTAAGAATAAATATGAAGTCTTTGACAGGTTTAAAGAATTCAAGGCTCTGGTGGAAAACTAGACAGAGAAGAAGATAAAGGTGCTGAGGACAGATAACGATGGAGAGTTTTGCAGTAAGGAATTTGAAGAATTCTGTAAGACGTGTGGTATAGCACGGTAGAAGACTACTCCATATACACCTTAGTAAAATGGATTTGTAGAAAGAATGAACAAGACGTTGATGGAAAGGGTAAGAAGCATGCTCAGTGGTGCTAGGTTAGGACAAGAATTTTGGGTAGAGGCAGTCGAGACAACATGTTACCTGGTCAACAGATCACCATCATTAGCTTTGGAGGATAAAATTCCACAAGAGGTATGGACTGGTAAGAAACACTCTCTTTCACATCTGAGGGTATTTGGATGCGATGAATATGTACATGTTCCAAAAGAGAAACGAACCAAGTTGGATAGTAAATCTGAAAAGTGCATATTTATTGGATATAAGGATGGTCTAAAGGGTTATAAGCTTTGGAATCCAGTAACAAGGAAGGTTGCGTACAACTGAGATGTGGTGTTTAGAGAGGTGAAAGATGTTATTAAACATGAAGTCCAACCAAAGGAATCCAAGAAGATAGAGTTTGAGCTAAAGGAGGAAGAATTAGACTCTACAACAGAGGAGGAATCAGAAGATGAAGAGCCACAAACTCCGGGTGTGAGAAGATCAGTTTGAGAAATAAGGCAGCCAGAAAGGTATAGCCCATCTACTTTTTGTTCAAATTTTTCTTTATCTATTCCTGACGATGATCTAAGAACTGTGAAGGAAGTAGTAGATTCAGAGGATGGAAAACTCTAGAAAGAGGCCATGGTTGATGAAATGGCATCTTTGCACAAAAATGAGGCTTGGGATCTGGTGGAGTTTCCGGCTAGAAGGAAACCCATTGGCAGCAAATGGGTGTTCAAGAAGAAGACAAATGCAGAAGGAAAGGTGGAGAAATACAAAGCTCAGTTGGTAGCAAAAGGTTATTCCCACGTTTCAGGAATTGATTTTGGTGATATTTTTTCTCCTGATGCCAAGGTAACTTCTATTAGATTACTTTTATCTGTTGTTGTTGCTTTTGATTTTGAGGTAGAACAGATGGATTTGAAGACAAAATTTCTTCACAGGGATCTGGAAGAGGAAATCTACATGAAGCAACCTAAAGGCTTTGTGGTGAAGGGTAAGGAAGAACTGGTATGCAAGTTAAAGAAGTCTATGTATGGGTTAAAATAGTTACCAAGGATGTGGTATCATAAATTTGATACATTTATAAGGGGACTTGGCTTCACCAGAAGCAATGTAGATCACTCTATGTATTTTAAATTAATTGGTGACCGTGTTATTTATTTTTCTTTGTATGTGGATGATATGTTGCTGGTTGGAAATGACAAAGAAATTATCCAAGATTTGAAGACCCAATTGTCCTCCAAATTCGACATGAAAGATCTTGATGTTGTAAACTATATTTTGGACATGGAAATTAAAAGAGATCGAGCAAAGAAGATGCTCTAGTTAAACCAAAGGAAGTATGTCAAGACAATATTGCAGATATTTAATATGCAGGATAGTAAACCGCTGAAGGTTCCTATTCCTGTAGGTGTAAAGTTATCTGCTAAATAGTGGCCCAAGACACAAGAAGAGGAAGAGGACATGTCCTGTGTTCCATATGCAAGTGGAGTAGGTAGCCTGATGTACGAAATGGTCTGTACTAGACTAGACATTGCACATGCAGTGGGAGTATTGAGCAGTTTTATGTCAAAACCATGAAAGGAGCATTCGACAGCAATGAAGCGGGTTTTCAGGTGTTTGTGTGGCACTAGTGATTATGGTTTGTGCTATCAAGGAAGACTAGGATTGGACAAAGTGTTGGATATTCATGGCTTTGTTGATGCAGATTGGGCTGGAGATCTGGATCAGAGAAGATCTACAAGTGGGTATGTGTTTAACCTATTTGGAGGTGCAGTTAGTTGGATGAGTAAGAAACAATTTGTAGTGGCACTATCAACTACAAAGGCAGAATACATGGAAGCCACTCATGCAAACAAGGAAGCAATTTGGTTGCAGAGATTGTGTTCAAGTATGGGGTTAGTATAGGGAGCTATAAGGATAGACTGTGACAGCCAAAGTGCAATTTTCTTGGCAAAGAACCCTGCATATCATTCAAAGGCAAAGCACATTTATGTTCAGTATCACTTTGTGAGGGATATGATAGAAGACAAAAAGGTGTTGCTGGTAAAGATGGACACTTTGTAGAATACTACAGATGCATTGACAAAATCTGTGAGCTATGAGAAGTTCCCTTGGTGTAGAGAAACAATGGGCGTTGCAGGGCTAGATAAATGACTAAGCTCTCTTGTGGCCCCCTGTGGAAAGTAAAAAACAAGTGGGAGAATGTTGGGTTGTGTTATATTCTTTCCATGACTAGCCCACATAGTTAACCAGGGGGTTAGAGGGGGCGCAGAGCCCCCCCTTATTTGCGCTGATTGCGTAGCGGGGGTGTCACAGGGGGTTTTAGGGGTGTAGGTAACCCCACTCTATGGGGTATGGGGCAGCGCCTCGGAAAATTTTAGTTTTGGAAACTATGTTAGGTTGGGCGGGCCCACCTATGGTTATGTGCATGATTTTCGCACATGCTTTTGAACATGTTGGTTTTCAGTCCATGGTTTTGGATGTGATGGTTTTTGGTCCATGGTATTGGATGCTTTGGCATGTATAAATATGTTTTATAACATTGAAAGGAACATAATGAAAAATCAGGCTGGTAGTCCCGGTTTTGGGATCCGGGGAAAATCTTTGTGTATATGTGTTTATGTATTATCCTCCTGCATTATTTATTTTATGTGTTTTAGAATTCATGTGTAGGTAATTTCTATATAGGGCTAAAACCTACAGTACTTGAAGTTCTTGAATACCTGGATTAAGATGTTATTGTGCGAAAAATGGGTTATGTAGCTACCTTGATGTTTGGAGCTACGGGAAGTGGAAATACTTACAGGAATGAAGGGAGAAAGGGTCCTGAATATAGTCCATTGATTTCACCTCGGCTAGGTGACAAAGAGGGAGTAGCGCAGGCTTCTCCGTGAAGTACAATTTAGTTAATAAGACAAGGATTCCCGTGAATGCCACCTCCACCCACACCACCTCCAACTTCACCACCATCACCTGTGACTTCACCCATACTAGCAGCAGCTCCACAATAGTTCAGCATGGAAAATTTAGTGAAGCTGCCTTTGTTTAAAGGCTTGGAAAATGAGGACCCAAACCAGTTTTGGTTTGTTGTGAAAGCTGTGTGGGAAGCTGAGGGCGTTACAGATGATCATGTGAAGAAGGCAACATTGGTTAGTGCTCTGCAGGGTCACGCACTAACCTGGTACATTAAGTACTCTAATGATAATCCAAACTCTAGAGAGGTAGACATCTAGACCACGCTGAATAAAGAATTCAATAGGCCTAAATCTGAGGGACAGTCGATTATGGGGTTCAAGGAAATTGTGATGAAACCTGGCGAAACACCTTGGGAATTGGATCAGAGGTTGAAATGTAAAATCTGCGAAGCTAATATGAACTTAACAAATGGACAACAGAGCGAGTGGTTTATGCCTTCGCTCCTGCCACACTTGAGGGTTATGCTGTCACAATAAAATATTACTACTCAGGTAAAGGCCTTGGAGATTGCAATGAGACTGCATGAAATACTGTGAAAGATCTAAATCTGGGGGTTCAACAAATCCATGTGCAGGTGCAAAATCTTTGCCTTGAAATGAAATGTTTGAAGCAGGATAGAACAATTCGACCGAAGGTGCACGAAGTGGTATGGTGCCTGAAATGTAAAGTTCAGGGGCATGACAAAGACCACTACCTGATCTTTGCGAACTATATTGTAGGAGGAGGACCGATGCCTTTGAGGCCAGAAGCTCAAGCAGGACCAAGCACGGGGCCTCCGTTGTGGTGTGCTATATGTCAAGTAGAAGGAAAACATGTGATGGATAATTATCATTGGCTGTAGAAGTTTGTACAAACACCACAACAATTGTTCTGCAAATTCTATAGGTCGGTAGGGCATGATGAGTGCAAAAACAAAAGTTATAATTTGATGATGGATAGAACACTCACCCATAGGATTCAGGCTGAAACGCAACCCCCTAACCAGAGCACAGGGATGGCATGAATAGGCTTTCAGGGGCACGAACGAGACCAAGGTGGAGGAGGACCCAGTAGAGGTTGGGGACAACTAATATGCTATAATTGTAGAGGACTAGGAAACTATCTCTGTGATTTCACTAACCCAACACATCCATCATGCAAATATTGTACTCTATTTGATCATGAAATGGAGGATTGTCCTACGTTGATAGCAAGGATATGTGTTATCAGGAAATCTAATGTCCACTCGGAGCTGCTAGTCCCACTAAGACTGGTAGCTATCTTAGAAATAAACAAACTAAAACCACTTTCATTTTCCTTTATGAGAAGTAGATAAGAGTGGAATGAAGGACACCAACCTCAGTCTTGCACTTGGTTCCTTACTCGGTTCCTCTCCCTTCTGACAGATCCTTGCCGCTTCTCCTTCATCTACCCAGCTTCAAAGAGCACCTGTGGAATCAAAGCAGCACAATACTATCGAAGAACAAAGATCTACAATCATAAACAATATAGGACCAGATGTATATTGACCAGACAAATGCATATATCATCAAACATACAAGAATGTGGAGGAAAACTTGAATAGCTTTATTAATATCAAGAATAAGCAAAGAGGATTACAACTAATTGTTCTGACCCAGTGTCACCCTCCAGCATGAAAACCCTTCTTTCACCTCATGAAAAGCTTAGATCACCCAACACTATGATATTCCACCAAGAAACCAACAACACTTCCTTACAAGATACAAAATTCCAGCCTCTGGATCTCTGGGATGAGGGATCCATATATAGATGACTGTAGGGGGGTGAGTTAGCTTCTGGGATTCTGATTAGTGTCCTCTCTCTAATAGTTCTTGATTCGACTTGGAGATTGATGATCTCTTACTCATCCCTGGGCAAATTCAAAGAGGCAAGTGTCATAGGAGAAGTTTCAGGAAGATTCCATGATCATCCACCTCGCAAACTGTCTCTGCCATTTGTCCACTCTCGCCCATCTCACCCCATAGAAGGGATTTTCAGTATGCATCACACCTCCCATGTGCATTAGGTGGGATGCATTGCACTTTGAACATGGAGTAGGTGAGATGGTCCAGTTTTGACCAGTTCTGAGCAGTTTTTCATGGAGAACTTCTGGGAGATGATGTAATTAGCTAACCTTGTTCTTTTAGGGTATTGAACAACACTGTTAGGGACTTAGGAGCCCTTGGTTTATGGACATGTTTGATTGGGGTTGCAGTGCCAAAAAATGTCTATAACAATTGCCCCTTAAAGCATGAGGTCGTTAATCTTTGATGTCAGGTGAAATGCTTTATCATGAGGATCCAAAGTTTTTTTGAGCTGGAAGGTGACTTGTAATAAGATACAATACAATACATTATCTTCATAATATTTTTCATGATCTAGCTGAGTCGGGCATTCCCATGCTTAGCTTTATAAATTCATTTTCATGTATATAAGACAGACAATCGTCTGTGTGGGATACTGATGATTCTGATAGAGCCATCATCCTTTGATTCGAATGATCATCTGTGCAGCAACAATGTACAGTTGATGTCTTTATTTTATTGAATATATTGTAGCCCGGATGGATGAAACTAGATCCGAGGTCTTCAAACTTGTTCAATCTTCACTCGAAGTACAATTCGATCCATGTCAAAGATGTTCTGGAGTCGAAAATGGAAAGAAATCGCCTGATTACCAGCCAATGATGTAAGTTGTTAATAGGCACGAGAGGAATCATCGATAATGATGATGACCCTAAAGGTACTATAGTACAATTCGCATGGTGTGAATAAGGGGCTTGGCGTCGAACACCACGCAAAATCTTTCGGTCGAAGGCCATTGATGTAAACCTGTCACCGAAAGTGAGAAACTTACCATTAAGGCATGCAAGCTTCAAAGTACTGAAAGGGGTGTTCCTAAGTCGACTTCTTGGATAATGAGCTGATGTCGACAAGAAGCGACTCACTGTAGGAGGGCCTTAATGAATCCAACATCTACGACACAGAACGGAGCAAATGATTTTGGAGGTGCAAATGATCTGATGATATAGAGTTCAGGGTGGCAGTCATGAAAGAACAGAGCGTGAATGTATTGCAGCGGATGAGACACAGGTGAATTCTCTGAGTGACTTCTCTTGAACATACCAGCGACACTGACATGATGGATTGGTAGTGTTAACCCCAAATTTGGATGGTGTGATGGACCAATGGTGATATGACCAGTGAACGGAACAACCCAACCTGACTCGGATGCGGAGTGAAAGTGTCATGTTCAAGAGCGACTTGCTACCAATAAAGTTTCTTCAAGTTTTCTTCCCAATTTTTCCCCAGTCATTGCTGACCAGTACCTCTTTATTTTTGTCAAGCTTGAGGAGGATAACATATGCTTGTTCTATAATCTGCCCTTCAGGTAAAACCATCGCTATATTTTAACGAGCCTAGCGACAGTGAAACTCGTTCTTGTCTATATGGACAAGTTTGTCGCTATTCGGTTTTAACGAGTTTAACGACAAAGATAACTCGGTCCTTTTCAATTTTAGAGAGACTGAAAGGGACGTAAAGAAAACTCCAATAATCCTTTTTTCGTCATATAATCCCTTAAGTCCAAAAAAGTATAAAACAATATGAAAGGGATGAATTTTTGGTAATTTTAACGAGCCGAACAAAACAAGCGCTCGATCTTTTTGTGTAATAATCCCTTAGGTCCAAAAAGATTAAAATCTAGAGGAGGGATAGCACTTTCGGTCACTTTAACGAGCTGGAGAGGCCAATTTCTCGACAGTCTTTTCATATTTTACAAGTCAGTTGAAAAGAGCTTAAAGGAGACTCGTTTTTTGAGGAACGAGTGATAATTTCAGGTAGCAGCTGATTCCAGGTAAGGTTTGGAATTTTCCAATCATGGCAGTGTCACAAGGATGGCTAATGGGATCACTCTTCACAATTGTTCCTCAAAAGGGGTAAACAATCAAATGGAGGTGAATGATTGGCTAAAACAAAGTGGAGGTGATGATGAGAACACGACCAGGGCTCAAAAGCTGATGATAATGCATTCACAATGGTTATTTACCGGAAATTTGTTCATTTTTAATGAGCTTAAACTCTAGGGGAACGTTTTCTCATTGATTATGTTTAATTTTTGACGAGCTTGAACTCCACATAAAAATTTCTCATTTCCAGCCGTATAGTAAGGATATGTCATCTAAGATGCCATTTTTTATGGAGCTTGCATGTTACAGAGCTTTGGCCCAGATCCTTTCTTTATGCAAGTTAGGAACGACCAATCCTACGAGTAAAAAGGGTTTGAGAATCTACAAACTAAGAAAATAAATGATCACTCTTCACTTGCATGCAAAAAGGTTTGCATGCCCCCAGGTATAGTGAAAAATTTCCAGGTTACCATATAGAAGTTCCTGCTTTCACAAGATAATTTCCATCCACACCACAGATAGAAACACTTCCTGGCTTAGTCCATATGGACCAGGGTGGTTCTAAATCCCAACCTCCTAACCTTGACAAAGGAATCTTATTCCAATCTAATCCAATTTTCCTAAATGGATGGGTGTGTCAGACTAGTCATATATCCTCTGTGGAAACCTACCCTATACCCAAGGTTTTCCTACCGAAACAGACCAAGGTGCATGCCCCCTAGGATTCAGTCATGTCCTCCTGAATCACTCGTGCTCATCAGGTGGACGGACTGGAGATTAATGAGACATTCCCCGTGTGAAAAGACCATTTAGGGATGGTATTTGACTATTATCTATGTGTGAGCCGGGAAACGACAACTGGTCTACGAGCTTGACCACTCTGCCTTCATTGCGGAAAACACATTACTCTAAAGAGTGAGGAGATAATGACTCCCATGCTATAAATATAGTCGCGTCCAAGGAGTAGATTATAATCTAGGGGTCCTTGGACTACCATTACGTTCATGTAAACAGTTTTCCTTCTCAACGATATGGGCACATTGGGAAGGATCCCTAACGGTCGACTGGTTCCTTTGTCGAAGCTTGTCAGATTTCTCATCTTAGGAAGAAGCGATGGCGAGCCAAGCGCTTCCCAAGAAATTGAGGAAAGGATACTCGCAGAAGCCCCTTCATCTATGATGGTACCAACCATGATCATTTTGTAAGCTTGTACAATGATTTAGAATGGT
Organism: Pinus tabuliformis; assembly: GCA_031772625.1. Taxonomy (NCBI): domain Eukaryota; kingdom Viridiplantae; phylum Streptophyta; class Pinopsida; order Pinales; family Pinaceae; genus Pinus; species Pinus tabuliformis. The sequence goes on from CM062807.1 coordinate 510,999,324, forward strand.
ACATTGGCCGGTACCCGGGGTCTGCCTAGTAGATTCCAATTGAAAGAAATGACTAGGTTGCTTGGAGGTGGGACCGAATAGACGGTCGGATATGACTCTGACAAAATTCCTTCCTGCGGTAAAGGAACGGGTAGACTGCCCCCATGTTCATCGGAGTCTGTGTTTACGAAAAGAATTTGGACGGTGTCATTCTCATTCTCTTCGATGATTGTGTCATCTGAAGATGGACCTTCCGAAGACAAGACCGGGTCGACTGCCGCCTCAACATTTTGAATTTCGTATGGTATGGGTTCAGCAGGTTTATCTTCAATAACAGATGCTTCGACCAAACACAATGGCGTGTCAGTTGGATTTTCAACTAGTGATGGACTTGGCAAGAGTTTCTTATATCCAGGAGGACACCGTAATAGTGAAGCCGGATGGTCATCCAAAACTGCTTTAGCTTTGTCTAGGAAGGGACAACGGTGGAGGGAATGATTTCCTTCACACAGTCCGCAAGGAAATCTACATTTTCCTTTTTGTCCAGGGACTTCATTTTCACTAGTTGATGGTGTGCTCTCAACATGATCGTCAGAGGTCGATGACACCAGATTGTGCAAACGGGGAGACTAGTCCCTTAAGATCCGAGGGATGCAGGGACAATCTCAGTGGTAGTGGTCTCCTTTGCAAATGACACATGGTGATTTAGGCCTGGATGGTGCAGTGTGTGGATTTTCGCTAGACAATGCATGGTTGCCCCCTTTCGTCTTTAGCTCCTTCTTCTTCTTCTCTTTCTTTTTCTTCTTGCCTCTTGATTGCTTGGTTTCTTTTCCTTTGTTAGTTGACACGGCATTTACTTCTGAGGCAAGAAGTTCTTCATTTTCATTTTGACCTGAAACCATACGGGCTTTCTTCGACTTAGCCTTTGCGGTTTTCATGCTGGTCGTTCCTATCACGCCGTCCCCAGCATGAGAGTCTTTGCTTGATTTAGGAGATGGAGGAACGGAAAGTTATAGTCTAGGAGCATCAGGGATTTTATCGTAGAGCGTGCCAGACTGAGTATAGATCAAGTCTAGATATTGCACACGAGCAATTACTTTCTCTTCAGTGACGACTCCTCCCTTTGCCACATCTTCCGTAATAGAGGGTAACAATGACTTAATAAACCATCTAGCCAATAGCTGATCAGGAACATATGTTTTTACCATTCTCCGATGACGTTGCCAGTCATGAATATGATCGGATATGTGAGTGGCTGTTGTTTTCTTGAAATTGGTAAGAAGCTCTGTTCCTGTTTCGTACCTTATGGGTAACTGAAAATGGCTTAAAAAGGTTGTGGATAGGGTGTTGAAGTTATCAAATGAAGCTCTAGGTAATTCGATATACCATTTTGCTGCCGGACCAGTTAATGTTCGCTAAAAAAGGTGAAGCCTGATCGAATCATCATTTAGGGTGTTAGATGAACACCACAGATGAAAGGTCATCACATGATTCAACGGGTCTTCACCCAGATTTCCATTAAATTTAGGAATATATGACGGAAGTTTATGAGGAATCACTGGCCACCAAGGGGCATAAGCGATTGGATCATTTGTTAGCCGGTTTAGATCTGGTAACTCTAAAGTTACCATGAAGGGCAACTGTTGATTCAAGTTCAGCGAAGCATACCTAGGGTAAGATGGGATTTCCTGAGCAGTGGGTGTTTGCATACCAGCATAGTGCATTTGATGCTGATAACTTTGATAAGGTTGGTGGGCATAACCATTATGAAATGGTTGATGTTGACCATTTTGAATATACAGCTGCCCATTTCTTGCAAAGACTTGGTGCTCAAATCCTTGGAAAACTTGTTGGAATTGTGGTTGTTGATATTGCAGCAGCCATGGTTGTGGGACCATGTGCTGTTCCGCAATACTGGCTATTTGACCGAGATGAGGGGTAATGGTACCCGTTTGAGCCTGGTCACTCCAGTTAAGGAGCCACTAACCGATGATTGTGGTGGCGTCGCAGGGACAAGGGGCTGTTGGATTGCGACCTGAGAGACTTGAGGTTGGCATACAACAGGTAACGCTTGCACTTGCAACATCGTCACAATAGTCGGTGTAGTGGGGATATTTGACATAGGCAAACTTTGTTGCATTGATTATACAACTCTTGGTTGTTGAGGTAGTATTGGCATCCAACCACTGGATGTAATTCCAACATAACCTGAATTCTGTTGCGAACTCTCGTATGTTTGACCTCCTGGAGGAGACAATGAAATGGCATATTTCCCCCCATACGGCGGTAATTCGGTGCTTAATGGAGTTATTTGCCTTTGAGGACCGGACTGCCCAAATTGACATTGTGAAGGATCAATTTGTTGAGACTCAACATAAGAGATTCCAGATATTATTCTGGACGAACAAACGGGAACATACCATACCGTCGAAATAGCCCCTGGATGGATCCCATCCAGTGATTGAGAGCTAGTTGCAATAGATGTTATGCCGACGAATATTGTTGGAGTAGCAGCAGGAAGTTCTGTCGCTGCTGTGTCAGATGACATAGTCCTAGATGTCGACGGTTGTTCAGACATATATAGTCTATCCAAAAGGTTTCCTGGTGATTCTATAGGAACTTTCGATAACGGTGGACTAATTTCTGACAAAGAAGGATATAGAGTGACCCCTACTCCAAATTTCGATGGAGTACTAGATGGTGGATCCTCCACAATCTCTTTTATAGCAATCAAACCGGGTGGAAGAGGTAGACTGTCAGGTCTGTAAAATATTTCCGGTGCCGAAGAAGGTATAGATTCTATAGCGACTAATGTTTGGGGATCAATACCTTCCGAATCAACTATGGATGGAGCCGGTTCAGGTATAGAGGTGTTTACCTTCACACTAGGATCAGTTCTACTGTCCTCTTGTGGCTGCGGAACTTCTTTTGTAAAGGCAGGGTTACCAGAAATGTTTGGTGTAACCAGAGTCTCCGAGGGTGTTAGAACATTTGTTCCAACCTGACTAGGGGACTTTGAGCCGGTTAAATGAGTTCGCTTTGTCCGGAATAGTTTTGATTCTGGGGACAAAGACGGTTGACTCGTAAGTCTCCGTGAATGACAGTGTTTCAATTGAATTTCTTCCACACTTGCGGATTACTTGATCAACTAAAAATAAAGTGGAAAATGTTTCCGAATTAAATGAATTTTAGATGCTTTGACTCAACTTGTTTTTTCAATTTTTAAGAGTCGAGAAAAAACAAAAGATGACTCTAGTCACCTTCGATTTTTAATGAGCCTGAAGTGACAAGTGCTCAGATGGACCTTTTACTTTAAGGAGTCTGAAAAGGAACGAAAGAGACTAATCTGGAAATCTAGACAGAGGGATTACCAAACCAATCGCAAAACTACAGAATACCTTTTACGGTATGGTAGTCAATCTTCCCAAATGTTGTGTTTAGTGCATTGCGATCGATAGGGCGGCGGACATGGCTTCCTATGGATAAAGGATATATCCTATTGTGGTCTCCCAATATATACTCGACGGTATGTGGGAGCACAAGTATGTACTGGCACTTGTCGTCTCAAAGAGGAGGAATCACCCAACCAACAGCGAAAGCGACAGTTACCAGGCTTTACGACGAAGGAATACATCTCTAGTCTAGACTTCTAGATGTTGTGCGTTAGGTTCCAAAGCATTTTTAGGTTCATTAAATTTATTTTACAGTTGATCTCTCTTAAGAAATTTTCCTTTCAGGTTCACCACGTGATGTAGATGTACAATTCCTAAAATGCAATCTAAGATGATAAACAATCATTTCATCTTCTTTTTGCAATGAAAATCCTAGCTACTAAAGAAAGAGAGACGGTATTCTTTCAACATAGAGCAGAGAGAACACACTAGATGCACTGTCCTAAATCAAACCAACAAGCAGTCTAAATGCAAATGCACATGCATGTATTTGTTTTCAGCTTTCTTAATGTGTGAATGACAAGAAGAATGCTAAGTACAAATCCGAATTATCTTTTCAAAGCGATAGTACTAACAAATTTCTCTTCAAAAACGAAAGGAAGATAATAACGACACTTTACTATTTTGAATTGAAAACTGCTTTCGACACTTGAAAAACTACTAATTCAAATCAAACACAAGAGTGACTATATAATTGACCATCAACAACAATAGAATTATTTTCTTTGACTGAAAACGACACTTGTGACACTTTCAAATCAAAAGACGACAATTCAACTATGCTACTACTTTGTAAAAGAGAACTGAAAATGGCAGAAAATACATAAAAAAATTCATAGTTATTTGCACAATGGAGGTGGAATGATGGAAAGGAAGGGGTTTTCCACAGTGGTATACTGATCACAGACAACAAAACTCCAGAATAGAACTGAAAAGAGTGAAGAAAAACCAAAACCTGGAGGCAAAATTAACCTTTTCTGATCATCGCACCTGTAACACAGGGAAACAGGGATGCATCCCACCTACTGCACACGGGAGGTGCGATGCATACTAGTTTCCTTGAAGAGAGGTTGTGATGGTACTAGGATGAGACTTTACTTGGCTCTTGGTCACAGTTTGCAGCTCAGTTTAGGGATTTAGGCTGAGAAAATGATGTACAGTAAATAGAAATCATAGGGGCTGATCTAATGAGGTTACTAGAGCCACCACTAGGGCAATTAGAAGTTTTGCAAATCAATTGTTCAGTTTATAAACAAAACTCGGAGATAGACTGAAGCAGCATTGATCTACTTTGCACTTGCATAACAAATGCAGTTCGAAGGCTAGCTGGCTTGAATTCAAGCTCTGTTTGTAAGTTTATAAAACAAACATATATAGACAAACAAACAATCTATCCGTTCCCCAGTGGAGTCGCCATTTTGTTATTAGGAAATCTAGTGTCCACTCAGAGCTGCTAGTCCCACTAAGACTGGTAGCTATCTTAGAAACAAACAAACTAAAACCAATTTCGTTTTCCTTTATGAGAAGTAGATAAGAGTGGAATGAAGGACACCAACCTCAGTCTTGCACTTGGTTCCTTACTCAGTTCCTCTCCCTTCTAACAGATCCTTGTCGCTTCTCCTTCGTCTACCCAGCTTCAAAGAGCACCTGTGGAATCAAAGAAGCACAATACTATCGAAGAACGGAGATCTACAATCATAAACAATATAGGACCAGATGTATATTGACCACACAAATGCATATATCATCTAACATACAAGAATGTGGAGGAAAACGTGAATAGATTTATTAATATCAAGAATAAGCAAAGAGGATTACAACCAATTGTTCTGACCCAGCATCACCCTCCATCATGAAAGCCCTTCTTTCACCTCATGAAAATCTTAGATCACCAAACACTATGATATTCCAGCAAGAAACCAACAGCACTTCCTTACAAGATACAAAATTCCAGCCTCTGGATCTCTGGGATGAGGGATCCATATAGAGATGATTGCAAGGGGGTGAGTTAGATTCTGGGATTCTGATTAGTGTCCTCTCTCTGATATTTCTTGATTCCACTTGGAGATTGATGATCTCATACTCATCCCTAGGCGAATTCAGAGAGGCAAGTGTCACAGGAGACGTTTTTGGAAGATTCCATGATCATCCACCTTGCAAACTGTCTCTGCCATTTTTCCACTCTCGCCCATCGCACCCCATAGAAGGGCTTTTCAGTATGCATCGCACCTCCCATGTGCATTAGGTGGGATGCATCGCACTTTGACCATGGAGCAGGTGAGATGCTCTAGTTTTGACTAGTTCTGAGCAGTTTTTCATGGAGAACTTCTAGGAGATGATGTAATCAGCTGACCTTGTTCTTTTAGGGTATTGAACAACACTTTTAGGGACTTAGGAGCCCTTGGTTTATGGACATGTTTGATTGGGGTTGCAGTTCCCAAAAATGTCTATAACAATATGCAACAAAGGGGTGCTACCAGCGCAACCAATTTAGAACCCGCAAATGATGAGGTCTGAGACTCATGAAGAGGATCCGAATGTGAATATAGTGCTCTGAAGTGGAATTTCAATAGGGGATGATAAGGGGAAATAGCCCGAAGGTAGTGCATGGGTTCGCAAACCTTCGGCGAAGGAGGCTGAGTTTGATTTAGAGCGCGCACGTGAAACGTTCATGTAAGCAAAGAAGAGCTTCACTGAGGCATCTACCTCAGGGAGCAAGGATAATCCTGATCAGGAAATGGACCCTTCTATGCTTACGACCTTCCTAGAAACCTACATGAATTTGTTGTGTGATAGCAAGGCTGTGAAGGGATTAAAGGAGCTTATAAATAGATGCGCCGGAAGCACTATGGGTGAATCGTGTGTGGTATGAAAGATTGGTAAGAATAAAGCAAGGATAGGATGAGAAATTAGACTAACCGTGCAAATAGGAGAATATGAAATGGATCAGGTTATTTTAGATCTGGGGTCAGACGCAAACATCCTACCATAGCAGACTTGGGAGTGGATGGGAAGACCTACACTGCTGTGGTCTTTGATTTAGTTAAGGTTGGAAAATCAGCAAAAGATCATCCCCATGGGGTGGCTGCAAGGGGTGACTATAGATATTGAAGGCGCAAGCGCGTTGGCTCACTTTTAAGTAATAGACATTGTGGATGACAGAAACCCCTACCTTGCACTCCTTGAAAATGATTGGGCTACTGAGATGAATAGGGTAATAAACCTAAAGAAGCAAAAGATGATATTTGAGAAGAAATCGCTCCGTGTAATAGTACCCCTAGATCCTATTGAAGGATCGCACTACATTGGACCAGTCTGTGATTATGAGAGAGATGACGATTTGGATTGTATCTATAAGATAACTACAAGAGACCAAGATTGGGTGAATCCAACAGCGGATGGATGAATTACATGGGATCTCGAGAGTTCCTACACCTCAGACTCTGATGAATAATTAGAGTGCTAGAAGAATCGATTACACAAAGTAACCACACTGAGCTATAACATAATGACCCGGTCGTTACGCTGTGTGTCGTCAGAGGTAAGAAATCTACCCAATTACGATGGTTTGAATGATGTATATGTATTTTTGGTTGCATTTGAGAGGGAAGTACCAAAGAAGTAGCGCTTCCAGGCTTTGGACTGGGCACTGCGCGCTACGCCTGCAAGTTGGTGGGGTATGCACAAGGGTATATTTGATGATTGGCACGAGTGTAGGAGGATGATGAGAACATGCTTTGGGAACTGAAGTTATGAATGATAGACAATTATGATGGGAAGGATGATCCACGCACACACTTGGCCAAATGGGCTCAGGCTTATGGAGCAAAGCCCCAACCAGAATGGGTGCACTTGTTCTGTCATACCCTGGATGTCATCCCAATGAACTGGTACTTAAAAATAGAGCTCCACCATGGTACAGGTGAATGGGATATGGATTCATAATGACATTCAAGTTTGAGGATGGGTTTGACTGTATTGACGAAGCACTATAAGAAGTGAAAGTAGCAATCTTTTGGATACCGCAGGATCCATTAGATCTGATTCAACACAATTGGACCACTCGGCTGAGCCATGCCTTGGAATGCTATAACGTGACAACTGAAGAAGAAGATGAGGATCCACAAAAGATTAACATCCATGAAACAGAAGGTCACCGTGAGGTTGAGGGAGCGCAGGTTGATAATCCTGATATAACCGCGCCACTGAAAATGAAACAGGTAAATATTGGTACGGAGGCAGAGCCTAAATTCACGAAGATTGGAGATTACTGGGATGATGCAATGGTGGATAAGGTCACTAAATTGCTCAGCAAATACCAGGATTTGTTCCCTACCAATTCTACGGAGCTAAAATGGATAATGGGAGACCTGGTTGTAATGAAGATCACGTTAAAACCCGACAAAAAATGGGTTAAGAAAAGATCTTACCGTTTCAATCCAAAGTATAAGGAGAAGGTTCGTTTAGAGCTAGAAAAGATGCTCGCGGTAGGCATCATTGAGCCCGTAGATGAATCTGATTGGGTAAGACCAATGGTGGTACAGGAAAAGAATCAGACGGATGAAATAAGGATATGAGTAGATCTCAGGAAGTTGAATGATGCTTGCATACATGATCCTTTCCTGATTCCATTCACTGATGAAGTCTTGGACAATGTAGGTGGCCAGGAAGCATATTCCTTCACTGATGGGTTCTCTGGGTACCATCAGATCAAAATCGCGCTAGAGGATAGGAGCAAGATGACCTTCGCGACTGAGTGGGGATGCTTTTAGTACACTGTAATGCCTTTTGGATTGAAGAATGCACCTGTGATTTTTTTGTGTGTAGTCATTATTGTGTTCGGGGAATTTATTCATAAGTTTCTAGAAGTGTACTTTGATGACTGGACTGTGTTTGGGCTAGTGAAACACCATATGGCAAGTTTGCACATGATGCTATATACCTCTCAAAGGTTCCAGATCATGCTCAATCTAAAGAATTGCCTGTTTTGTGTTCCTTTTGGGACCCCGCTGGGTCATGTGGTTTGTAGACAGGGATTGATGGTAGATCCTGCGAAGATAGTGGTGATACTTAACTTGGAAGCGCTGAGGAGTGTGAAACAACTACGCACAACCTTAGGACATACTGGGTATTATAGGATGTTTATCAAGGGCTATGCCTAGATCACTGCGCTTATGGAGAAGTTATTGAAAAAGGATGTCACGTTCTGTTGGAATGAGGACTGTAAGAAAAGCTTGGATGTAGTGAAAGAAAAGATGGTCACCGCACCGATTTTGGTCTTCCCAGATTGGAAGAAGGAGTTTCATTTACATGTCGATGCATCATGTATAGCGTTGGTAGTAGTACTGACATAGGTTGGCAGTGGAGAATTGGACCATCCTATAGCATTCACAAGTAGAAGGTTATCCAAGGTTGAGAAGAACTATTCCACCACCCAGCATGAAGGGTTAGCCATGGTATAAACACTCTAGAAGTTTAGACACTATTTGTTGGGAGGCCATTTTAATATGTATACACATCATTCCGTGTTGAAATACCTATTCAATAAGCCTTTGTTGGGGGAGAGAATCCACAGGTGGTTGTTATTGTTCCAGGAGTATGATTTTGAAGTTATTGTGAAGCCAAGATGACTTAATGCGGGACCTAACCATCTGTCACGCATCGAAAAAGGGAAGAGACCACTAATTTGGAGGAGGGATTTCCTTATGTACTATTTGCAGTGCGCATCGCAGATGGTCATTTTGAAGAAATCATACACTTCCTAATGACAAGAACTAGCTCGGAAGGTTACATCGTCCAGCAGATGAAGGAGTTAGTGGTACTCGTGATAGACTTTTCTGTCATTGATGGGCATATGTACAAAATGGGGTCTGATGAAATATTGCGATGATATGTACCAGAGTTTGAACGAAGCAGTATCCTTGTGGATGCTCACGCGGGTGTCGCGGGAGGACATTATCCAGGAGAGTGACTGCGCAAAAGATTGTACACACATGATTGTGGTGGCAAATCCTCCATCAGTATTCAAAATCTTACTGCAAACCATGTGATGTGTGTCAAAGGACGGGCAAGCCATCGCAGAGGGATGAGCTACCTCTGAATCTGCAGATGACGTTTCAACCTTTTGAGAAATGGGCGATAGATTTTGTGGGGCCCATTCAGCCCTAAGGGAAGAAGATGTGAGCGCAGTTGATTATCACTGTGACAGAGTATTTGACTCGATGGGCGGAGGCACAACCTGTGAAGGATTTCACAGGCACGACTACTGTGATGTTCCTCTTTGAGTATGTACTGACGCAATTTGGGTGTCCAAATATTTTGATGAGTGATCACGACACGCACTTTTTGAATGAGACAATCAGCGCGCAGGCGGAGGAATTTTAGGTATATCACTAGAAGATCACACCCTATCGCCCAAAGGCTAATGGGACGATGGAAGCATTCAATAAAGTGTTGGAGAACACACTAACCAAGGTTTGAAACACTGAGCGAAGTGATTGGGACTTGCGCATACCCACAGTAGTATGGGCCTATCAGATGACATGTAAGAAGTTGACTAGACATACACCCTTTAGGCTTGTATATGGTGTTGAAGTAGTGATGCCCATGGAATATATTGTGCCTAGTCTATGCATAGTGGCACTTACAAGTATGACGGATCGTGGTGCCCTGGAAGAGACTCTCTTGTAGCTAGCGTTTGGTGATGGAGATTTGCGGATAACCCAAATCACATTTGAAAGCAAGGCAGGGTCTTGAAATGAGCCTTCGGCCAACCTTGAGCCTTGATGGGGCCCCATCACCCCACCTTCCAACCAAACATCCCTCAGCCCTCCAACCTTTATCTTTTCTAGAGATGTAGAATTTAGCACATCCAAATCTGACAGTGCCTCCTAAAGATGGGCTAACACCTGATCTTGAACCATCACTTGATTGGTAACCATCACTTTACTTTTTTCTTACTTTTACTTTTTTTTTACTTTTCGGGTGTCTATGACTTTTTTTCCCTCCAAACTTTATCTTTTCTAGAGATGTAGAATTCAACACATCAAAATCTGACAATGCCTCCTAAAGATGGGCTAACACCTGATCTTGAACCATCACTTGATTGGTAACAAAAAAGTCATATACACCCGAAAAGTAAAAAAAACGTAAAAGTAAGAAGAAAGTAAAGTGATGGTTTTTACTTTTCGGGTGTCTATGACTTTTTTGTTACCAATCAAGTGATGGTTCAAGATCAGGTGTAAGCCCATCTTTAGGAGGCACTGTCAGATTTGGATGTGCTGAATTCTACATCTCTAGAAAAGATAAAGGTTGGAGGGCTGAGGGATGTTTGGTTGGAAGGTGGGGTGATGGGGCCCCATCAAGTCTCAAGGTTGGCCGAAGGCTCATTTCAAGACCCTACCTTGCCGGGTGATGGAGATTTGCGGATGACCCAAATCTCATTTGAAAGCAAGGCAGGGTCTTGAAATGAGCCTTCGGCAACCCTTGAGCCTTGATGGGGCCCCATCACCCCACCTTCCAACCAAACATCCTCAGACCTCCAACCTTTATCTTTTCTAGAGATGTAGAATTCAGCACATCCAAATCTGACAGTGCCTCCTAAAGATGGGCTAACACCTGATCTTGAACCATCACTTGATTGGTAACCATCACTTTACTTTTTTCTTACTTTTACCTTTTTTTTACTTTTCGGGTGTCTATGACTTCAGGAAGAGAGATTTCTCTTTGGATTTCATCAACAGGTCCAAAAGCAACGTGAAAAAGCATGGCATGATCAACACATTAAGTTTTGCACCTTTAAGGTAAATGACCTGGTTTTTTTATATGAGAGTAAGTTTGATAAATTTCTAGGGAAGTTCAGAATGCACTGGTTAGGGCACTATGTCATTAAGGAAATTACTGCTGGTGGAGTGGTTCAGTTGGTTAAATTGAATGGAGATCCCTTCCCAAGAAAGGTGAATGGTAGCAAATTGAAGCCATACACTAGTGGTCTGGCCATGTGACTATATGAGGGTAGCACAATCTTAGCACTCTAGGCAGCTGAAAGGAGGCATGGGACTATAAACTACACTCCTAGGGTTGGGGAGCTACGTGATTAGAGGATTAAGCGAAGCAAGGAAGTGTCACATGGTTCGTGACAGCGCGAAGGTAGCTGCGCTACCTAAGGAGAAATCACGCAGGTTGGCCAAAAAGTGACCATTAAAGTCACTATTCATGATTTGATGATAGAAATGCAGCTAAATGGAGTGGGTGGCTAGCATTTAAGATAGAATTTATGGATCAAATCCTTGAAAATCTACTGCCAATATGGAATTAATGAAGTGAATGTGGGGGGAACAGTCGGATTTGAAATCAAAATGCCCTATAAATTATAGGTGGCTTCCCAGCGAAAAACACTTGCCATTTTGAGAATTGAGTTGTTGAGCTCTCAGGTGCACATGAACTGATAATTTTTCGAGGCTCTAATAGGGAGTTCGGTGTTTGAGGAATTACCAGAGAAGACACAAGCACTATTGAATAGTGTCATGTCGACACCTGCAACAACTGTAGACACCAAAGTAGTGACAACCGAGGAGGATATGCCAAAATTGGTTAGGGAGGCAAAAAAAGTTGCTCCAGAGGTTGTCGAAGTATTAGTGGAAGTCCCAAAATTACCACAAATGCTGAGACCAAACACAACCCCAACCAAGGAGAGCACGAAGGATAAAAAGGGCAAGTAGCCTGCAATACCGGTGCATGCATCACCGAGAAGAAACCCACCAAAGGACAAGCCCACCACACAAGAAAAGGGCAAAGTCATCAATCTGGAGCCAGAGGAAGAAGAAATCCAAGATATCCTGATGGATGATGAGGACGTGGGGATAGATGTGGAGGAAGTTGAAGTCTAGGGTGCTGACCCTATCACTCGATTCCCTGAGTATGTCCCTCCGCACAAGGGCAAGACCAAGGTGACAAAATATATTGACGAGAGCAAGGTCCCCTTGCAAACCCCTCTGCTACTGGATGAGTTTGTCTTCGAAGGACAACACTTGGGGCATGTTCCTCTTTTAAAGTGCGAAGACTCGGACTTAACTGACCATGAGAAGTTCCCGCACTTAGCAACTGAGCAACTAATGTGCCACATTATTGACACAACCATCGGGATGACCACATTGGAGCGATGGAAATGGCGTAAAGGAGTATACAAGGCAGGTCGACTCAACTTGGTATGGGTGCTGCACTACAACTGCACCCTGATTATAGTCTTGGTCATCGAGAAACTATTATGCTTGGTGCATGATGGGTGTCTGTGGCTGGAGGAGCCAATACCCATCACTAACATATTCATCCAAGGGATCATGTGATTTCCCAACACAAGAGAAAATCCATCCATGATGTTTAGCAGAAAAGGTGGTGAGCAAGCCCTCATGGAGGCCGTGAAGGAGAAGTTTAAGCTTGTGAAGAAGCCATGCAGATATGCCATATCAAGTATCAGTGACCCTATCATAAAGGTGGTCATGTAGATTTTGGCAAGGAAGGTGATGAGGAAGTGTTGCACCGATGAGGTGCCAACACCTGTCGTCGCACTAGCAGCCCAGTGCGCCGAAGGAGTCCAGTTTAATTGGGTGCACTATCTCTGTGGTGAGTTCCTTGCAAACTTCCGGGAGGCACAGGAGCTCACCAATACTTTCGACTACGCGTGGCTCTTGCTGTATATTCTGCTGGTAGCATGGGAGCTTCCAGAGGACAGTCAATTCCCTTCAGTCGTGCCAGGCCTACCAGAAGCAGCGAAGTACGCTTCACTATGGGCGACTAAGGATGCGTAGCACATGAAGGATAACAAGATCTTCTGGATCTTGATGGAGATGAACATCCGCATGGCCATCAATCACAAACTATGGTTGTCTCCTATGGTGTTTGCCAACCTGCAGGGCTATGCAAAGTTTAAGGCATATTTTCACCATGTGTTCATCAGGGCATGGAAGAACCCTGCGTAGAAATGGTATGACTTGCGTTAGCTAGCAACCAATGATGCAATTGATGCAGTGTTGGATCATTAGCCGACAGAGTGGTGCACTACATCAGACTTATTGGTGGGAGCGAGCAAGTCCATCGCGTAGCACAAGAAGTAGGAGGCCAAGCTCAAGATGACATAGCTAGCCGAAAAGAGAAAGAAGGAGGCTGCTGAAAAGTCCCAGGTGGAGTGCGGTGCCACTCAGGAGATGAAGAAGAAAACAGGTGGAACAGAGCGAGGCTTTGACAAAGGCGCAAGGTTGCCTTCACCTGAGACAGAGGAAGAGATGGACTAGCAAACAAAGTACCACATCGCAAATCCACAGGTGACGTCCGCCCGCATCAAATGTCCAAGGGAGCAAAAGAAAGGAGGTTCTAGGAAGAAATCCAAGGTCACTAAGACATCGCTAGACCCAACCACCCTCATAGAGGCTGATTTGCATGACATCGGAGACACGGTATGGGATGTCACTGGGGAGGCCCTACAACAGTTCGAGCAGCAGTAGGAACTAATATTGGGGGCTTTCAAAACAAGTCTACAGGAGCTACAAACCTGCACGTTACAGGATCGAATGGTGTCCACCATCCTTGCTATTAGCACTTCAAAAGCTACCGAGATGCTATACGCGAAGGTCTCCAGCACGATAGTGTTGCCCGATGGAGCACCGACCATGGAGAATGAAGCTAAGAGGCCTACTGTCAACAACCTCAATGGAATAGGGTTGAATCTAACAGTGCTCCCTAGCGAGGCCCTCCACCTATTGCAGGATGGAGTGATTGTGGAGCTGAGGGCCCATGAACACCGTGCTCTATAGGTGATTAGCGAGGAGAGGATTAATAATGAATAGATGGCCCTACAAAGAGACTCTACCATAGCCATTGTGACCGAGGTAAATGCACAAAACAAGAAAATAATTTAGGTTATAGAGTAAGCATGCCGAATGGTCCTAGAGTTGGCCACTCCTAAGGAAGAACCAGTTGAGATACGCGTCCTTAAGATGGCTATAGGGGTGCGCGATGCTCTCACAAGGATGGCGAGGGCTCAGTTGGAATTGAACCTGCAGATCAATGAATTACAGTTGAAGGCCCAACATTCAACTCTACCAAAAGTAAAGGAGCAGCATGCAACTACTGCCACAGAGGCAATAACGGTGGTCGACAGTGCAGTAGTAGACTGCACACAACTTTTTGAGCAGTCATTAGAGGTCCTGATGAGCTTGCAAGGGGACCTTAATGTACAATGGCTGGAGACAGAAACGTGAGAACTACAGTAGTGCTATGACAAGGTAAAAGGCACAGCACAAACCATCGTGCTCACATAGAGACTGGCAAAGCTGCAGGAGGCCAAGCAGCTGAAAGAGCAGGTAGACATAGCGCAACAGAAGGAGGCAGTGCTGAAGGCATGATTGAAGCCCTGGTTGGATGAGGTGTATGGGGTTATGACCTCTATCGAAGGAAATCTTGCGACTCTGTGCAAGAAACTCAGCAAAAACTTTAGGTTGACAGTTCAAGAGCAGTGACCGAACAGATGGTTGAAGAAGCAAAGCAGGTGGCCACACAATGTACTGTCAAGGTTGTGGTGATACAAGTCGAGTTGGGACGTCTTTGCGCTAAGATCTTTCTGCCTATAGAGTGACTCGAGGGCGAGTCACAATGTTTTTTTTGGGGGCTTGTTGGGAACAAGATCTCCCAAGGACAGTTTTGGGGCTAAAAGCCCATGTTTTGGGTCAAATTTTGTAATAAAGTTGTAACGTCTCTGCATTTTGTGGTCGTGGAGCGTGAAGGTGTCATGAGTCATAAAGGTTTGTTTGCCCTTATTTTTTAAAGTCTTCATTTGGCTGTAAACATCTAATGAAGGTCCGCAGACCATCGAATTGTATAAAAATAGCTATGTAAGTAAGCTCGAAGTAGTCATAAGTGTCTTAGTAGTAGAAGACAAGGCTTGGAGTCTTGGTAGAGAAGTCTAAGTTTCAGGTCTTAGTGTAGGTAGAGGCTCTATAGCTCAGTGGGTAGAGGCCTAGGGTGGAAGTCCGTAGCTGAGTGAACGAACCCCTGCAGTTGGGTGCGTAGAGCGGATAGATTTTGTAATAGTCTGAAGATATCAATAAAGAGAAGTATTCTACAAATTCTGTGTATCTAATTCTTGTTAATGCATCTGGTTATATTTCATTTTGAGTCTAATATATAATGTTCATGTTGTTATGTTCCTATAACAATAGGTGTCATATATCATGATTGACATGGTTTAAGTTTTGAAATATGTACATAACTTTGATTTTTGCAAATTTTTTCCATATTTGCAAAAAATCAAAGAAAAAAATTAAAAAATGTAAATAGTGTGTGTCTTAAAAGAAAAATCAAAGGACAAAAAGAATAAAGAAAAGGTCAAAAAATGAAAGAAAATGAACCCCAAAGAAAAAAAAAAGAGACCATAAAAGTGTGTAAGTCCAAATGCCACTTCCATTTTACTTTTTGTATATAAATATTGTGTGCAACTTGTTACTTATGCCACAATCCATGGTAACCAAATAGTTTAGTCTTGGTTATTCCATGTTTTCAATTTCATGCTTAGAGATAGATAATAAAATCTGACCAAACTGTTTAATCTTGGCAAATTAGTAGATAGGTAGAGTAAATAAAAGAACGAGCTCAACAATTTAATTTGAGCCCTTGGATGTAATAAGGATAGACTTAGATAGATTTCTATTGTAAAAGGAAAAGAAAAGTTTGAAGATGGTTTGCCAGTTTAAGTGCACCCTAATAAAAGAAGTAAAAATGTTAGGATCTGTAGGTGGGTAAGTAGATGATTGGCTGCAGAATTATGTATGATGAATGGTTAAGTTAAAAGCTCAAATCATTTTCTTTCATCATTACATTACTTTGGCAAAGAAATGGATGACAATGAAGACATTTACATCATGGACAAAAGTCATACTAATTAACTTCCTCACTCATTTTTTCCCTAAATTTTACTAATTTCCCCATAAGTACTAAAGGCACCAACAACCTGAAAGTTAAAGGGGCTCAGAGAATTTCTTTGACTTCTGGAGGGACCGGACCCTCGACCCAATAACTTACAAGGCCTAAGTGCTAAATCCCTTTCATCAAAATTCACTCCTTCCATAAATCACTCATCTCCTCCAAATGCTTTTCCTAAGTAAAATCACTTTTTTACTGAGGAAAAATAAAGGTTCTTTATATAAACCCCTCAAACACATTTTAGCCTAAGTCATAATGTTGGATGATGAATATATTTTCGGAGACATTTACTTATCACATTTTCTTTTTTCCATAAATCATATTAATTCCTAATTCTTATTATTCTTTAACTCCCATCAATCAGTTGCCGCCAACTGTCATTTTCATTCACTCACAAAAAATCATTGACTTTGTGCATAAAAACAAAAATGTTCATTGTTTTCCCTTTTTTCCCGAGAAAGCGACTTCTGCCTTCCCTGCACGCATAGAGTATGTCCAGTCTAGCAACTAACTTCCAACTATCAACTGCCATTAGTTGCTGAACTCCAGACCATTGCGGACTACTGTACGCACCCTAGAAAGTCTTCACTATAGTCATTTGTCTAGACAGTCGACCAAAAACAAACATTTACCACATTTCCCTCTCAGAAACCCTGTTTTGTACTGAACTTCTGCTAAATTGATATAAATCCAAATTATTCAGTACAATTAAGATATTTTCTCAGTCCCCAGCTTCCCCAAGCACCTATTTTTCCGGAAATTCCTTGAAAACCCCCAAATTTCCTCCTTGAAAACACAAGAACCAAGGATGGAAGCTCTTGTTGCCCTAAACATTGCTCCAATCACTACTGCCCACAGGGATTTGGATTACCTCCCCTTGGCCAATAAATATTTTCAAATCAAAGACCTTACTTTTGCTGATAACCCCTTGAAATTCTACTGCAGGTACTGAGACAACTACTTGAACCACTCTGATAACATAGGTATTTGGGAATCAAATCTACCAAAGTACCAACTCCCTTCCGTTCACATTTTCCCAGATATTGTCCACCAATGCCATGGAAATTACAACCCCAATTTAAGAACTATAATGTCCCCAGACCAAAGAATCCTTTTCACCATAACGACCAAGTCTATTAATGTGATGTTGCATTTACAGCCTAACCAGAACCTCACTCCCCTTTCCATTGCATAATTACTTGAGAAATCTACCAAAATGTCTGGTTCTGAAATTAGCAAAGTTTGTCACACTTTCATTCATGAGAAACACATGCCAAATATCGTCATCCCTACATGTCATGCTTTTTCACTGATTTGGGCAAAGATATTGTTACGATGATTGCCTGCATTATGGGTTTCACCACCAATGAGTATGTGGATGAATTGACCTTAGCCTTCATGACTATTTTCACCTCTGGTCAACATCCTGCAGTTAGATTTGACTATGCCATATTCATTGCAGACAAGATACATGACCAATTCATGAGATTAGAGAATGAGAGGGTATTTAAATATTCTTCCATCCTATATCATATTTTCCTTTACTACCAGACTGATAAATCCCCTTTCCCTATAAAAAAGCTTGACACCAGAGGGAATCCTAGGTCTGTTGTCTTCTGGACTTCAATTTTTCACTATTCAATTTCTTCCCCTTATACAGATTTTATTGATCAGTTTGTACATCCCGTAACTACCACGTTGATACAAAGTCCCCCTCCTAGAATCAGTGATGATATCAAAATAATTCTTCAATTATCCAAGCAATACAAGATTGGTGATTGGTACTTATACCAGAACCATACTGAGATCAGAGTTTATGGGTGTGAATTACCTCACTACAAATTGCCCAAATATGTCCCCATGAGATTATTTTCCCTGGAGTACTACAGGAAAATGATAAACTCTGATGAAATCCACTTTATGAGAACTAAGAAGAAAGCTCAGTTGAGAATAAAGGATCACTTAGGACCATTTGTTTGTAACAACAGAAAAGCAGGGAAAATAGCAGAAGAAATCCTTGAAAGAATGAGACTGAAAAAGAGTTTCATTTGGCCTTATGATCCTCACAGCTTCATCAATGACAGGAGACAAAAGCATAAGCTGTCCCCCTACATTCATCATATAATTCCAGAGATAGAACAATATGCAAATCAAAATGAATGGGTGGAGGGAACACTTATAGAATAGGATAGTGAACAAGTTGAAGCAGAGAATGTTATGAAATATTTAGAAAAAAGGCTTAATCTGGATACCTTTGAAAAGGTGCCTGTAGAATCTTCAGAAATACCAACACAGGAGGATAGTGCACAAACATCAGGACATCTAGAGACATCAGGCCAACCAGAGACTTCAGGACAGGGGAAAGATTCAAGATCACAGAGCATTTTTGAGGAGTTGACCCAAACTGATACAAACATGGGCAACCCTCCAGTATTGTAGGCCCCTCTTAATGAGGAGAGAATTCAAAAAAGAAGTAAGAATGAGGCTAGCCCTTCTTTAGTGCCATTAGACCAAGTGTATGTAAAAGGACAGAGATTGAATCCTTTGTTTGAGCAGGAACATGAAGAAACAAGAAGTGACACAATGCAAACAACATTAGCAAGGGTGACACCCACTACCTCTCAAACACAGGCACTAAGCAGACAACAAAGTGTAGAAGTGTCATCACTAAAGGTAGCTTCAGAGCCAAGCCAGGATTTGAAAGAAAAATATAAAGAGATTAACGCTAGGAATGAGCAGCTCAAAGCTCAAACCTATGCCAAATATCTGAAAATGGCTCCTACAAATCAAACCAGGTTGATGTCAGTTTTTGACATCAAAGAGGGAAAAATGAAAATGAGCTTTTGAAGCCAACAGTACAACATCCAAAGTCCATGGACGATTATTTGAAAACAAATTTTAAAGTTCTTGCTAAAGATATCCACCCAATTGATCAAATTGAGCTCCACAAGCAAACGGGTGAGATGGTCTACTCCACTTTAACCAGTAAAGCCATCATTGCACATCAGTTGCAAAATTCTTTGAGCAATACTACAACACAATTACAGTTAGAAAAAGCCTCTTCTCAGGCTAAGGACACTAGAATAAAGTCATTAGAAGACCTAGTGATTGAGTTGGGTCATAATCCCAAAGATGTTAAGGCAGCTGAGAGTTTGATAAAAAAGAAAAATGAAGACATTGTTGCACTTAGAAAACAACTCAAGCTCCCTCCCCTCATACATCCACAAACTGTAGAAATCATTGAGAAACAGAATGAGGAGGAACTTATGGACTTGGTCCTTAAGTTAAATGAGCAATTGAAAAAAACAGAGCAGGAACTAGAAAAATCTTTACAGTCCAAACAGAGTGAGTTGACCACCATGCCTCAAACTGTAATACTTATGGTTTCTACAGTAGTGCCATCTACCATTGCAACATCTTTGGCACCGAACATTCCTCTAGCAATGGCTCTGCCAATAACATAAACAACAGGTACTTCTAAAACAACAAAAACTTCAACAAAGAAAACAGAAGACTTAATCAAGTCAATGGAGGAAATGAAAATCCAAGCAACGGAGATATAGAAATTAAAAGAAATGGTTACTAGCTTGGAGCATAATTATGAGATATCACAGATTAACTACACTGAAGAAGAAAGAAAGAACAAAAGGATGACTGATAGAATAAAAGCATTAGAGAAGGACTTAACATTTGAAAAGCCCTTAAGGGATATCAGAGAGATTTTATGGACCAATATCATTGATTCCATCAATGATATTTGGTCTTCTATTCAGATCATTTTTGAACAAATTGAGTTAGTTAAACTAGCTACTGAGGCCATACAAAAGACTAGGGAAGAATTGGGAGACAAACCTGAAGAGGCAACTCAATTGATCAACTTTTTGAATAGCAAAAGTAGGGAACGAATGGAACAATGGGAGATCGAGGATCGAATTGGTACTATCCTTGAAGTGAAGAAAGTCCTTACTAAAAAGAACTTGATGCTTAACCTGGAAAGAAGATGTCAAAGTATACAAGAAGACATAGATGATTTCATGGCAAAAGTTGACATTCTAAGGAATACAGGACTTCCAAACCCACTGGTCATAAATGACAAGTTGATGACTCAGGTAGACTACATTGATAAATTGCACTAGCAAGCCAAAAGTCAAGCTAGCTCTTCCACTGTGAAAGCACTACCAACTGGAAAAGTGTTGTATGATGGTTTAGAAAATCTCTTCTATATTGAGCATGAAGTAAAACACTTGTTCACAACCCAGCCCAATTTTGCAAAACACACTGAAGTTGAAAAAGTATACAGGAAAATGATCAGGATGAAGATAGCAAATGAAGAACGGTGGACCAATATGCTTAATATCCTATAATTTACTATGGTAATTCAGAGGTAAATTGATATATTTACTAAGGTAAAGGTTGGTAAACAGGCAAAGAGTATCAGGAATAGATAAAGAGTATCAATAGGGAAAAGTAAACAAAGATCTAGCACAGAATCACCACAGCAACAATAAGAGGCAAATCTAAGTTTCAACCTCTAGCTCATGCATAAATAAAAGGATAGCAGTAATCAGTTTTACATATGCCTCTATATTTTTGTAAAAGATATTTTGTATTTCCTAGAATAAATCTCATATAGTTATGGGATATTTTTGATGTAATTTTGGTATAAATACTTCTCCATTCGAAGTATTGTGGGTGGATTCCATTACATTTCTATATATCTATGCTATCAAGCTGATAAAGCTCTTGTAATCAAACTTGGATTTTTTCTGGAAAAGGAATGAAAGTTGAGGACATTTCATTAGATTCTAGTGTAGTATAATTGCAAATAAGTATTCTATCCTAGTGATTTTATGTGTTTTCTATATGTCTCAATGTTTCATGCATCCTAAATCTAAATGGTAAAATAGTCATAGTATATAATAATTAGTTTTATTGCTCTCTGCTATCAACAATCTACCATTTATATGTTTTCTTCTAAACTATCTCGATAAAGGAATTTTAATTGCTCCTCTATCCCTAGTTTTTCTCTAATAAGTCCCTGATATAGGATTCTTAATTTCCCTCTACCAGTTGACCTATATTCCTTTTCTCTTTCTAATCCTAACTTGAGGATTCTTAATTGCCCTCTAGTTTTGAGCAGAAATATCACCCATTCAAGCCCAAAAGTTTGTTTTTATTATTTTATCTTTCCTGTTGAAATCCTACCTCAGCAATTTGACTTGATCCAATGAATTATCCCTGATTGACTCCATAGCTCAATGGCCTAAAAGCCTAGTTTTCCCATTTGTTTCAGAACTCCACCACTCTCAAACAAAACAACTTCATTGAACATTAATAGTCAGCCTAAAAATATTTTCGAACACAGCTAAATCATAAAGAGAGAACCCTCTCTGAGTATAGATTGGCTAGGATCTATACTTAAAAGATTGGTTTGTAGTTACCTTGGATCCTTTCCTTCTTTCAAATACTTCTAAGGAAAATCTGAGGGATAACATAGTGGCGACCATACTGGGGAATGAACAATTCTTTAGTTGAAATAAACATTTAAGAAACTCAAAGTTTGATTTAAAGCAGCTTAACGGATTTTTAGAAGTTGTTTTAGACATATAATAAAGCATATAAAAAATTGGAAATCTAGCTTCAGAAACGACTCATTACACTAGGGCTAATCCTGATCCAAATCCTCCTCCTCTATTTGAAAATCCTAACCTGATTCCTAGAATCCTTAGAAGGCAAGAAAGCTCAGTAAGTCCCAGACCTTTGTTCAGATCACATTCATTTCTTGTTAAGCGAATTTCCCTAGAAGATCTTCCTTTTGATGAACACTTTGAACTCTCTGTTTAGAACCTCATCTGACAGTGAATTATTAGACCTAGTTCAAGATCCAAAATTCCTCAGAGAACTTGAAATCCAAAGAGACAATTTGTCAGTTGATGAATATCTACAAGATTCCATTCAGTAATCTCTTACCACCGATAGAACACTTGAACCTTTTGAGACTACTTCTCTTTCTGCTAGTTCATCTTTATTCCCTCACTCTTTTGAAATCCCTTCCACTCCCCCCTTCATCCCTTCACTTCCTCTCCAATCAATCATCACTCAACACCCTACCACTACCTCTAGTTCTTCCTCCACAACTCAAACACCTCCTGTTACTCCAACTCCCATACATACCACTACCCAACCTGCAATCATGGCTAATAGATATGCTCCACTTGTGATGCCTGCTCCCCTGGGTGCCATGCCTCACGACTATCAGAGTAAAATTACTACTTTTAATGGCACTGGAACCTACACAGCTCAGCAACATACTAAGAAAATGACCGACTATTTTGAGATATATGAAATTGATGTTGTTGATGTTCAAATGAGAATTTTTGTTCAGAGTCTGAGTGGGGAAGTTAGAACTTGGTTTAGATCTTTAGCCGCCCAAAGCATAGATAGCTTAAGAGTTCTCTATAAACAATTCTTGAATAGGTGGGAGAAAAGGAAGGACCCCCTGCAGGTTTTATCTGAATATGAGAACCTTAAAAGGGGACCTCATGAAATCGTTCAGGACTATTGCAGTAGGTTCAATAGTGTTTATAGTGCCATTCCAATTGACCTTAGACCCCCACCTGGTTTGGCCTTGATCAAATTTCCTAATGGATTTGATTCAGATATGGTCTTCCAGTTAAGATAAAGGAACCCCCCCACTTTGGAAGAAATGCAAAGCGTAGCAGTAAGTGTTGAGGCTAACCTACTTTCTAAAAGAGCCAAAGCTAGAAATGAAAGAAGAATAACTATAAAAAATGGATGTACACCTTTTGAACAAAGGATTGATGCTATTGTCAAAGGAATGGACAAATTGATGGACATAGTTGAAAATATAGAAAGGAAATCTCCTTGGGATGGCCAACAGGCTAATTCAGGGAGAAATCCTAACTTTAGGAAAAATGAGAACCAAAATGTTGGAAAAAATATTCCTAACTAGAATATTAGACCACCTTTCCAAGTAAACTATGCAGAGGCCTCCCACTCAGAAGACCCTAAACAAGACACTCAGATAAATTTAATGGGTCTAGATGGTGAAGAGGAGGTCTTCCTAACTCAGGACGACTAGGAGTCATACGTATTGCAACAATTCCAAACCCAAACAGGAGAGTCATTTGATTTTAAACAGGGATATGACTCTGATATTTTCGAGGTACAGAAGCAGTATAATCTGAGAAGCAGAAAAAGTATTGATGCCCCAGAACCAAACTAGAAAATAGGTCCTAATCAACCTAAAAAGAGTAAAAAAGTTCCAGTGACAAAAACACTTCAGATCCTTTCTAGAACAAATTAAAATCCTCCCAGCCCCACCATAGAAGATGTATCTGATATTCAGCCCAATAATGAACAACCTTCCACTTCTCTTCCCTCCAATGAAACAGTGGAAGAATCTCCAAAGATCATATTAGAAAAATCAATAAATAATATCCAAAATCCTGAAAAGGGAGAAAATATAGAAAACACTACTGCTCGAAACCAAAAAGTTCAAACAGAGAAAAAAACCCTGCCCTTTAATCTTGAAGCAGAGGTTGCCAAGCTTAAAATTTTAGGTCCTTTGACAGAAGTAGTAAAACATGATGCTTACAGGTCTCAAATAAACAAAACATTAAAAATCACTGAAAATGAAGACTCTATGAATCTTTTTGATGACCAGCCTGAGTTAATTTTTGGCCTTGAAGTAAATGGAAAACCATTGGAAGGTGGGATACCACCATTCTATGTCAGTCTCAATATCCATGACCAAATTTTGCATAATTCCATGTTTGACTCTAGTGCCTTGCATAATCTCATGCCCAAGTCTGTTATGGAGGAACTCAACTTAGACATTACTAGACCCTATCGGGATTTATTTTACTTTGATTTGAGTCAAGTGAGGTGTCTAGGACTTATAAAGGATTTGTGTGTCTCTTTGGTTCAGTACCCTACCAAAACTATACTTATGGATATAGTGGTAGCAGACATTCCACCCAAGTATGGTATGCTGTTGTCCAGATCCTGGGGTGCCAAACTTCAGGGGTCTCTACAATTAGACATGTCATACGCTACCATATCTGTTTTTGGACAACCAAAGAAGCTATATAGAGAAACTTTAATGAAGTATGTAGTGAGTAGTCAGGAGAGACCTCAAAACTTTCCTATTTACTCAGTGCATTCTGATATGGATTCCTTCATTCTCTATAATGCAAAAACTAATCCAGAAGATACTCCAAATGATATAGCAGCAGAACCAAAAGAAATTATAAAAGAAAAGTCAATTGTCCAAATTCAAGAGATATCAGATGACAAAGAAAACCCAGATGCCTTAGCTAAGAAAGATTCCACTACCCCGAATGAAAACTATGAACATGAAATCTTATGGCATTTAGAGTTTGATGGTTCAGTAAACAAATTAGGTGCAGGAGCAAGAGTATGGATACATAACCTAGAAAATTATCATGCAGAGGGACATGATTTTAGATTAAATTTCAAATGTACAAACAGTATGGTAGAATATGAAGCACTCCTGTTAGGCCTCAAGTTAGTCAAAAGATTAGGTGCTATAAGGGTATCAATCATGGGAGATTCTGAACTAATAGTTAAAAAAATCAAAGGAGTTTACATAACTAGAGACCCTAGATTAGGAATTTACAAAGGTACAATTATAGAAATCCTTAACACTTTTTTAGAAACCAAGCTTGCAACCATCCCAAGAAAACATAACATGCAAGCTCATAGCCTAGCTATGTTTGCTAACACTTGCAAATTTTATTTTTAGCCCAATCACCAGTATACTGCTGAGGTCAGGCACAGGCCAGCTATACCTAATAATCTTAAGAACTGGCAAGTTTTTAAAAACGATAAGAAGATTAATTACTTTCTGACATTAGATGAAGAATTTGTTAGCATTAATATAGATGTAGACATAGTTTCAGATTTTGATCATACTAATGAGTTAGACATTAATAAATTGGAAGAAAACTCAATAAACATGCTTCACCCTACTAAATTCACAAAAACATATATTCAGGACTTAAAGCAAATGGATATTGATGAAATAATTGATGATGAAACTAAAGTCATAAATCTCAAAGATAATCAATTACCCAGGGGATTAACTCCTTTGGAGAACTTATTTGACTCTAACGATATTCCTAAAAAGCCTAAGATGGAGCCCTTGAAAGCAGACATTGAAGAATGCAACATAGGAGCTCAAGAGAATCCTAAACTGATAAAATTGTCCAAATCATTACCCCTGATGAAAAGCCGAAATATATTGAGCTATTGAAAGAATTCCGGGATGTTTTTTCCTGGAGTTACGAAGACTTAAAATCCTATGATACCAGTATTATACAACACACTATCCCTTTGAAACAAGATCGGAAACCTTTATAGCAAAAGCTAAGAAAAATTAATCCTGTTTTATTACCTTCCATTGAAAAAGAGATCAAACAAATGTATGAGGTAGGGATCATTGCTCCCATTAGGTTTTCAGATTGGGTATCTAATCTTGTCCCTACAAGAAATAAAACAGGAGAAATCAGACTACGTGTTGACCTTAGAAACTTGAACAAAGTCTCACTCAAAGACAACTATCCCTTACCTAAAATGGATCACATACTACAAAGGGTAGTGGGCTCTACAAGGATTTCACTTTTAGATGGATTATCAGGTTACAACCAAATTTTAGTCCATCCTAATGACCAAGTAAAAACCGCATTCACAACACCATGGGGTACCTTCATGTATGTCAAAATGCCCTTTGGATTGAAAAATGCAGGGGCCACCTTTCAAAGGGAAATGGATATTTCCTTTGCAAAAAAAATCCACGATTTCCTGGTTATATACCTTGATGATATAACAGTCTTTTCTAAGTCAAATCAACAACACTTGGATCATCTCAGATGAGTTTTCCTTAAGTGCAGAAAATTTGGCATCTCGCTAAACCCAAAGAAGTCTTTATTTGGTTTGGAAGAAGGAAAAATGTTAGACCACATTATCTCTAAATATTGAATCTAGATTGACCCAACCAGGATTGAAGCTATTTTCAAATACTTCACCCAAGAAACATTAAATAACTTCAGACATTTTTAGGAAAAATAATTTTTTTAAGAAGATTCATCTCTAACTTAGTCGAACTAATTAGATTATTGAATAACATGTTGAAAAAGATTCAACTATTAACTAGACAGTAGAGGCTAAACAATCATTTGAAGAAACAAAATTAGCCTTAACTCAGACACCAGTCCTCACAAGCCCAAAATTTGACAGAGACTTCATTATCTTTTCCTTTGCATCAGAACACACCATAGTTGTAGTCTTACTGCAAAAGGATGATCAAGGATGTGAAAAACAATAGCCTTTTTCAGTAAAGCGCTTAGAGATGCCTCATTAAAGTATAAAATAATGGAGAAATAAGCTTTTGCTTTGGTAAAAGATATTAAGGATTTCAGAGTCTATATATTATATTCTCATGTAATAGCTTATGTTCCCAATGTTGTAGTTAAAGATATCCTGACATGGGATGGAGTTGATGGCAAAAGGGGAAATGAATAACTAATATTTTAGAATATGATATAGAGATAAAACCTACCAAGTTAATTAAAGGTCAGGGGTTGGCTAAACTTATGGCAGAAACAAATTTCCAAGCCCTAGACATAAATCTGATTACAGAACTAGATAACGAACAAGAGATGGCGACTCCACAGATTAGCTAGCCCTTTCTAGATTCCCCCTGGTACCCTAATATTATATATGTTCTACAAAACCTACAGGCTCCTCCAGGGTTATACAGAACTAAAAGTAGGTTTTTGAAAATGAAAGCTTCAAAATTTTGCATTATGGATAATACTTTATTTTGGAAAAATCATGAAGGCATTTTGCTAAATTTTTTATTAAAAGAAGAATCTAACAAAGTACTTCAAGAATTTCATGCAGGGGATTGTGGTGGACATCTCTACTGGAAGTCAACTACTGAAAAAATTCTAAGAGCTGGATTTTACTGGTCAACATTGTTTTTAGATGTAAAAGAGTTTGTAACTTCCTCCCACAAGTGTCAGATCTTTGAAGGAAAAATAAAACTCTTACCATTGCCTTTGAAACGTATTTCCACAGAAAAACCTTTTCAACAATGGGGTCTTGACTTCATTGGAGAAATCCATCCACCCTCTTCTGCTCAGCATAAATGGATACTTACTGCAATTGATTACTTTACCAAATTGATAGAAGCCATTCCCTCTAGACAAGCCACTGACACTGTAATAATAGGTTTTCTAGAGGCTAATATTCTATCTAGGTTTGGTTGTCCTGACAAAATTATCACAAATAATGCTGCTACCTTCAATTCAAAGAAAATGATTGATTTTTGTCACAAATATCATATAACACATGGTCATTCCACTGCTTACTATCCTCAGGGGAATGGACTGATAGAAACCTCCAATAAAATTCTAATAAATATTATTAAAAAACCATTGGAAGACAATAAGAAAACTTGGAATAAGAAATTAAACAATTCTTTGTGGGAAAATAGGCTTACAACTAAGAAATCAATTGGAACCAGTCCCTATGAGCTAGTGTATGGAATGGAAGCAGTTTTCCCCTCATCTTTGGGAGTTCTAGTTATGAAATTACTTCAAGAAGCCCAAGTGGAACCAAATGATATACAAAGAAGAATTAACCAGACTAAGATAATTGAAAAAAGGACCAAAGCAGAAGACTTCTATCTGGGAGAGGAGAGAGGAAAAAGGGAAACATGGGAAGTTTGACTTCCTGTGGAGAGGACCATACACAATACATGCCTTCAGAGGAAATAATTCATATTTTCTTAAAGAATTGGATGGTGCAGAGATTGAAGGAGGACTAGTCAATGGTCGAATGTTAAAGCACCACATTGACCCAATCTACTAATTTTATCAGTTCAATTGTACATACTATATCCTTCATAATGTTCAGTGTTGATTGGATGGTAATTTTGGAGTTGAAGCTCAAAGAGAAGGCCCTAAGCTTCAAAAGGTTTACTATTAGTAAATATTAATAAAGCAGCAAAGTAAAAGGGAAAATTGTAGAGTAAAATCACAATCTTTTAGAAGGCCATTGATCTACATTTCTTGAATTTCCACCAGGGAAAGCCATCCCCAAGTGGAGCCACTGTTATGTTCCTATACCAATAGGTGTCATATATCATGATTGACTTGGTTTAAGTTCTGAAATATGTACATAACTTTTCTTGTTGCAAATGTCTTCCATATTTGCAAAAAATCAAAGAAAAAATTAAAAAATGTAAAGAGGGTATGTCTTAAAAGAAAAATCAAAGGACAAAAATAATAAAGAAAAGGTCAAAAAATGAAAGAAAATGAACCCCAAAGAAAAAGAAAAAAGACCATAAAGGTGTGAAAGTCCAAATGCCATTGCCATTTTACTTTTTGTATAATAAAGATTGTGTGCAACTTGTTACTTATGCCATAATCCATGGTAACCAAATAGTTTAATCTTGGTTATTTCATGTTTTCAATTTCATGCTTAGAGATAGAGAATAAAATCTGACCAAACTTTTTAATCTTGGTAGATAAGTAGATAGGTAGAGTAAATAAAAGAAGGAGCTCAATAGTTTAATCTGAGCCCTTGGATGTAATAAGGATAGACTTAAATAGATTTCTATTGTAAAAGGAAAAGAAAAGTTTGATAAGGGTTTGCCAGTTTAGGTGCACCCTAATAAAAGAAGTAAAAATGGTAGGATGTGTAGGTGGGTAAGTAGATGATTGGTTGCAGAATTATGTATGATGAATGGTTAAGTTAAAAGCTAAAATCATTTTCTTTCATCATTACATTACTTTGGCAAAGAAATGGATGACAATGAAGACATTTACATCACGGTCAAAAGTCATACTAATTAACTTCCTCACTCATTGTTTCCCCAAATTTTACTAATTTCCCCATAATTACTAAAGGCACCAACAACCTGAAAGTTAAAGGGGCTCAGAGAATTTCTCTGACTTCTGGAGGGACCAAACCCTTGACCCAATAACTTGCAAGGCCTAAGTGCTAAGGCCCCTTCATCAAAATTCACTCCTTCCACAAATTACTCGTCTCCTCCAAATGCTTTTCCTAAGTAAAATCACTATTTTACTTAGGAAAAATAAAGTTTCATTATGAAAACCCCTCAAACACATTTTAGCCTAAGTCATAATGTTGGATGATGAATATATTTTCGGAGACATTTACTTAGTGCATTTTCTTTTTTCCATAAATCATATTAATTCCTAATTCTTATTATTATTTAACTCCAAAAACATTTTTACCCTTTCCCGTATTATTAATAAAACCCTATAATAAATAAACATCCCACCCCTTGGTTTGAAAAATAAACCATAATAACGTTAACTCAGTTGGATTAATTAATCAAATCACGATTAATTAAGAGCCAAACCCCTGATGCATTAGAAAGGGATCAATTAATTACTTGGATTAATTAATAACCTCTCCGTGAATCATATCACCCCCGATGTAATCAAAGTCATTCTAATTATCATTGGGCCCCTCCATTAAATCCCCGCCACTTCCCACTGCCGACTATCGTCTGATCAACCTCCCCACATCCAACGTCTCTCACCCAATCGCATAGACCTTTGGACTGAACATTAACCATGTGATACAAGTGGTTTTGAGTTTTCGCCTGTGCTACATGTCACTCAATGTATGGAATCGTGCGACCCTCTACCAAAACCACCAACCTCCCAATGGCAACGCGATGAAAACCATTACTGCTCCCATTTATCGCCTCCACTAAATGACAAAGTGTCCCATCAATCAGTTGTCACCAACTGTCATTTTCATTCACCTGCAAAAAATAATTGACTTTGTGCATAAAAACAAAAATGTTCATTGTTTTCCCTTTTTTCCCAAGAAAGTGACTTCTGCCTTCGATGCACACACAGAGTACATCTAGTCCAGCAAATGACTTCCAATCGTCAACTGCCATCAATCACTGAACTCCAGACCACTGCGGACTACTGTGCGCATCGTGAAAATTCTTCACTTTAGCCATTTGTCCAAATAATCAACCAAAAATAGGTATTTACTGCATTTCCTTCTCAAAAATCCTGTTTTGTACTAAACTTCCACTAAATTGATATAAATCAAAATTATTCAGTACAATTAAGCTATTTCCTCAGTCCCCAGCTTCCCCAAGCACCTGTTTTTCCTTAAATTCCTTGAAAACCCCCAACTTTACTCCTTCAAAACACAAGAACCAAGGATGGAAGCTCCTGTTGCCCTAAACATTCCTCCAATCACTACTCCCCACAGGGATTTGGACTACCTCCCCTTGGCCAAAAAAGATTTTCAAATCAAAGACCTTACTTTTGATGATAGCCCCTTGAAATTCTACTACAAGTACTGAGACAACTACCTGAACCACTCTCATAACATAGGCCTTTGGGAATCAAATCTACCAAAGTACCAATTCCCTTTTGTTCACATTTTCCCAGATATTGTCCACCAATGCCACGCAAATTACAACCCCAATTTAAGAACTATAATGTCCCCATACCAAAGTTTCCTTTTCGCCATTACAGTCGAGTCTATTAATGAGATTTTGCATTTACAACCTGACTAGAACCTCACTCCCCTTTCCATTGTAGAATTACTTGAGAAATATACCAAATTGTCTAGTTCTGAAATTAGCAGAGTGTGTCATACTTTCATTGATAAGAAACACATGCCAAAAGATCCTCCTCCCTATATGTCATGTTTTTTCACTGATTTGGGCAAAGATATTGTTACCATGATTTTCTGCATTATGGGTTTCACCACCAGTGAGTATGTAGATGAATTGACCTTAGCGTTCATGACTATTTTCACCCCTGGTGAACCTCCTGTAGCTAAATTTGACTATGCCACATTCATCGCAGACAAGATACATGACCAATTCATGAGATTAGATAATGAGAGGCTATATAAATATTCTTCAGTCCTTTATCATATTTTCCTTTACTACCAGACTGATAAATTCCCTTTCCCTGTACAAAAGCTTGACACCAGAGGGAATCCTAGGTTTGTTGTCCTCTGGACTTCAATTTTTCAGTATTCAATTCTTCCCCTTATACAGATTTTATTGATCAGTTTGTGCATCCTGTAACTACCATGTTGATAGGAAGTCCCCCTCCTAGAATCAGTGCTGATATCAAAAGAATTCTTCAGTTATCCAAGCAATACAAGATTGGTGGCTAGCACTTATACCAAAACCATACTGAGATAAGAGTTTATGGGTGTGAATTGCCTCCCTAAATATTTCCCAAATATGTCCCCATGAGATTATTTTCCCTGGAGTACTACAAGCAAATGATAACTCTGATGAAATCCACTTTATGAGAACTAAGAAGAAAGCTCAGTTGAGAGTAAAGGATCACTTAGGACCATTTGTTTGTAACAATAGAAAAGCAGGGAAAACAACAGAAGAAATCCTTGAAAGAATGAGATTGAAAAAGAGTTTCATCTAGCCTCATGATCCTCACAGCTTCATCAGTGACAGAAGACAAAAGAATAAGTTGTCCCCCTACATTCATCATAGAATTTGAGAGATAGAACAATATGCAAATCAAAATGAGTAGGTGGTGGGAACACTTATAGAAAAGGATAGTGAGCAAGTTGAAGAAGAGAATGTTATGAAAGATTTCAAAAAAAGACTTGATCTGGATTCCTTTGAACAGGTGCCTGCAGAATCTTCACAGAGACCAACACAGGAGGATAGTGCACAGACATCAAGCCAACCAGAGTCTTTAGGATAGGGGAAAGATTCAGAATCACAGAGCATTTCTGAGGAGTTAACCCAAACTGATACAAACATGGGAAAACCTCCAGTATTGCAGACCCCTCTTAATGAGGAGAGAATTCAAAAAAGAAGTAGGAATGAGGCTAGCCCTTCTTCAGTGCCATTGGACTAAGTGTATGTAAAAAGACAGAGATTGAATCCTTTTTATGAGTAGGAACATGAAGAAACAAGAAGTGAAACAGTGCAGACAACATTAGTAGGGGAGACACCCGCTACCTCTCAAACATAGGCACTAAGCAGACAGCAAAGTGTAGAAGTGTCATCGCTAAAGACAGCTTCAGAGCTAAGCTAGGATTTGAAAGAAAAATATAAAGAGATTAAGGCTAGAAATGAGAAGCTCAAAGCTCAAACATATGCCAAATATCTGAAAATGGCTCCTACAAATCAAACTAGGTTGATGTCAGTTTTTGACATCAACGAGGCAAAAATGCAGATAGGATTTTTGAAGCCAACAGTACAATAGCCAATGTCCATGGCTGATTATTTGCAAACAAATTTTGAAGTTCTTGCTAAAGATATCCACCCAATTGATCAAATTGAGCTCCACAAGCAAACGGGTGAGATGGTCTACACCACTTTAACCATTAAAGCCATCATTGCACATCAGTTGCAAAATTCTTTGAGCAATACTACAACATAATTATAGTTAGAGAAAGCCTCTTCTCAGGCTAATGAAACTAGAATAAAGTCATTAGAAGACCTAGTGATTGAGTTGGGTCATAATCCCAAAGATGTTAAGGTAGCTAAGAGTTTGATAAAAAAGAAAAATGAAGACATTGCTGCACTCAGAAAAAAACTCAAGCTCCCTCCCCTCATACATCAACAAACTGTAGAAATCATTGAGAAACAGAATGAGGAGGAACTTATGGGCTTGGTCCCTAAGTTAAATGAGAAATTGAAAGAAACAGAGCAGGAACTAGAAAAAGTTGTTGGCATTATGACACAAGTTGGCGCTATGGCACTGGTGTGGCACAGATGTTGTCCTTGATGGCAAATCACTCTGGTGACAGATCTTAGTTCAGGCTATCAGAATGAAGGAAAAGATATATACGCAGGTTCACCTAGACGA
The DNA here is from genome assembly GCA_031772625.1 of Pinus tabuliformis. Classification (NCBI taxonomy): domain Eukaryota; kingdom Viridiplantae; phylum Streptophyta; class Pinopsida; order Pinales; family Pinaceae; genus Pinus; species Pinus tabuliformis. Next base: position 511,032,637 of record CM062807.1, read on the forward strand.
AGACATGTATACACGGGGGTTAGACCTTACAAAGGCGCATATGCGTATACACGCACTTTGACGCAAGGGAAAGCACGTACATGTTGGAGAACTTACTTTTGGTCCGTGGTATTTAGTCCTTGGTAATTTAACCTATGGTTTTGGGCCATGGTATCTCGTCAGAAGTGTTGATCCCAGGTATTGGGTCCATGGTATTGTTTTGTTATGGTTTTGGACCGTGGTATTGTGAAAGGCCTAAGACTATAAAAGCGGAAGGAGATAATTTGGCAAAGGATCATGGGAATTATTGAATATCTGATAAAGTGCTAGATTTGGAATACTGGTGATTGGGTTGGGGTGCAGATCTGGATCTGAATGAAGGAGGAACCTGAGCACAAGGAGAAGGATAAGTTCTAATCTTAAGGCTTGAATAATAATATCTTCGTATGATTTTGATCCGTTATATGTGGCGCATGCTTGATCTATAAATCTAGTAATCTGGGTTAACTAATGTCTGAACATTTGAAAGAGTGAATTATCCTTTATAGATCTGTACGCAGGTTCAGAGAATCGAAGGTGCATATACACGCTGGTTTTGTGAGTAAAAACAGCGTATACGCAAGTTGGTCCAAACACAGAAGCGTATGCACGTAGGTTTCTGGTTATTGAAGTAGCGTACGACTCTTGAATTGTGTTCTAGCTGCTTCTGTTTATTGTTGCAGTGTTCTCGGTTCAAAATTTGGTGTGTGGTTACTATTACTGTGTTCTAGGTATAGCTGTCAGAGAAGTTTCTATTTGATTCAGTTTTAATTGGTGAAAAGGAGATTGTTTGATGTAGAAATTCTTGATGTTTGATTGATGTTCATGGATCCAATCTGAAAATTTATGAAACGTGGTCCCTGGAAGAATGAGAAGGTTGTAGCCTTCTGTAGGCCAGCACCTACGTACTAGTATCTTGGCTAGTGCAAGAGCTAAGGGGGTTGTAGCTCCCTTCCAGGAGAAGCTGGAGAATGAGAGAGGGTTGTAGCTCTCTACAGGTTGCAGCCTGTGTACTGGTAAAGGACTGCGCCAATACAGAATCATTGTAAAAAGAAGTTTCTAATTGAAAAAGATAGAGACATCTTGCAGCAGGTGGTTTTCACCCACATTGGGTTTACACCTTATATCTTGTGTTCTTGTGTGTGACTGTCTACATTTTTCTTGTTCCTGGTTATTGTTTCTATGGTTCTAACACACAGATTTAAAATCAACATCTGAAGATTAATTGAATTACAAGTCTGTAAGTTATACGCAGGTTTCCTTTACTGTAGTTGCGTATATACGCGGTTTTCTCTAACTGAAGTAGCGTATATGAACTAGGAGTGAAAAAGAAAATAATTGACTTAATAATACTAATTCACCCCCCCTCTTAGTATTATTTCCAACAATTGGTATCAGAGCAGGTCCTACAGAAGAAGCTTGATCTCTTGAAGGAAGATCTATCATCATGAGCAACTATGAGAGAGAAGCATCGATTAGGCCACCAATTTTTGATAGGACCAACTTCGTCTATTGGAAGGTAATAATTAAAGCCTATCTTCAATCTCTTGGTACAGAAGTCTGGGATATCATAGATACAGGGTACACATTTCCTTCAGCTACTCCTACAGATCCGGCTGAGAAGAAGTATTATGAAACAAATGCAAAGGCTGTCAATACTCTATTAGGGAGTCTATCTCAAACAGAATTCGTCAAGGTTATGCAGTATAAAACCACAAAAGAAATATGGGACAAGATCGTTCTGAGCTATGAAGGAGATGAACAGGTTCTAAGATCTTTGTCCTCTAAGTTCGAATCAAAATTTTTTGCAATAGAAGAAAAACAGAATCTACAGAACCTTACCATGTCACAGCTGCACGAAATTCTAACTACTTACGAAATGAGGAAAGGAGGACCATCAGACAGGAGAGAAGTTGCTTTCAAGGCTTCAGGCAAAGGAGATTACTATGATTCAGGACATATGTTAGAAGAAGAGGAAGAATCAAATTTTGTCAAGAACCTTCAACGGGGTGCTGGAAGATTCAGAGGTAAGCTGCCTTTCAAATGCTTTTCTTGTGGAAGAGTCGGTCATTATGTTGCAAAATTCCCTCATAAAGATAAAATAGACAAAGGTAAGGAACCTGTCAGATGGAACAGAAAGCAGAATAAGAAGAGCTATTACACACATGAAGACAGTGTTGGATTGTCAAATAGTGATGAAGATGAACAAGGTAATGATGATAGACTTTTGATGGCTTTTGAAGATGATGATTTTTTGGATGCTATAAATGAAGAATGGCTTTATGAAGAAATTTCTAGACTTAAAGTTTGTTTAGAGGAAAAGAATATGATTATAGATACTCTAACATGCCAACTTGCCGAAAAAGGTAAATATAATGATAAGCTAGAATGTGAAATTGTGGGGCTTAGAAAAGAAATTGAGAAAACAAAAGCCCTTAATCTCAGATTTGCTAAAGGATCTAAAACTTTAGATAATATTATCAAAGTGTAGTGTTCTCCACTAATCAAGACAGGTCTGGGATATAATGAAGAAGCATCTCAAGCATCCACCTTCAAAAGCTATCTTGATGCAACAAGGAGGAGTGAACAAATTGACAATTGACAGGAAAGGCTCAATGGAGATCACCAGGTAAATCAGGGATAATCTACGTCAAGAATGAACAGAGACTACCAGGTAAATCGGGGGCAATCTACCATAAGGATGAACATAAACTACAATCAGCCACAGGTAAAACATTCTCAATTTGCCTCAAGAATGGATGTCAATAGAAACTAAAATCATTTGGTTGGTAGATTTGATAATCATAGGAGTTTCTTTAATGGTCAGTGTTTCTCTTGTCATAACTTTGGTCACAAAGCAGCTGAATGCATTTCCTATAAGACAATCATGACTAGAGAAGCTCAAAAACAAAGAAGTATGACTGGGATCATGAAAAGGACCTACAATAACTTTTCTGCTCTTGAAAATGAAATAGAATGTTCTATTTGTAACAACTTCGGTCATGAAGATTATGAATGCAGGAGCAGGTTTCGGTAGACAACTCAGAAGGAACAAGTCTCAAATGCCAAAACATGGAGAATGAAAGAACTGCAACCGGAAAGATGTGGGATAGCCTTATATGCAGAAGGACAGGAAAATCAATGGTATATCGATAGTGGATGTTTGAAACATATGATAGGAGATAAAGAAAAACTTCAATCATATAGTGCCTTAGAAAAGGTGAAGAAGGTCTCATTTGGAAATGACACCCCCATGTTCATAAAAGGTAAAGGTTCTGTTCAGTTGAAAGAAAAGGTCAAAGCTAGAAATGTTATGTATGTTGATGGCTTAAAGCATAATCTATTGAGTGTCAGTCAGATGTGCGATCAAGGAACTGAGGTAATATTTAGATAAAATGGATGTACTGTTCGTGATCTTGATATAGGAAAAACAGTGATCAAAGGCACAAGAACTCCAAATAATTCATACATATTCAAAGAAGGACAACATCAATGCTATCTAAGCAAGAATGATGAACATTGTCTATGGCACAGAAGATTGGGGCATCTTAGCTTCTCTCAGATAAGGAAAGCATGCAAATATCAGGTGGTTCGTGATCTTCCTGACATCAGAATTCCAGACAATACAATATGCAAATCATGTCAGTTTGGTAAGCAAACCAGAACTAATTTCCCTAAGAAGGAAGGATCAGCTAGCAAGCCACTTGAACTTGTCCATACTGATATATGTGGTCCAACTAGGAAGAAGTCACCTCAAGGTGAAGAGTACTTCATATTGTTTATTGACGACTTTTCGAGGATGTGTTGGTTAGGATTCATGAAGTATAAAGATGAAGCTTTCGAAAAGTTCAAATCATTCAAAGCCTTGGTTGAAAAAGAATCAGATCGACGAATCAAATGTCTCAGATTTGATCAAGGAGGATAATTTACCTCAGATGAATTTTTCTATTTTTGTGAAGAACATGGCATAAGGGAATTCTCTACTGTAATGACACCTCAACAAAATGGAGTAGTGGAAAGGATGAACAGAACGGTTCAACAAATGGCTCTTGCTATGCTCGATGAATCTGGAACTCCCGCAACCTTCTGGGGTGAAGCCGCATTTGTTGCTGTAACTATTCTTAACAAGACAAATGTCTGGGTAAATAGCACTCAGACTCCTCACGAACATTGCTATGGTAAGACTCCCACAGTAAAATACTTTAAAATTTTTGGAAGCAAATGATACATTAAAAGGACTGATGAAAATCTTGGCAAGTTTGAACCTAGAGCAGACGAAGGCATTCTCCTTGGTTACTCTCCTCATAGCAAAGCATATAAGTGTTACAATAAAGGACTTGGGAAGATCATTGAAAGTATTGATGTAGTGATTGATGAAGAAGGAAATACCCCCAGGAAGGAAAAATTTGAAGTCTTCGAAGTTGATCAGGACTATCCAAATTAGACTCATGATGAAGAAGAAACCCATGAGGCACCAGAAGAGCAAATAAGAATAGAAGAAAAGACTCCATCCAGATACGTTCAGAAGAATCATCCAGAATCTCAAATTTTGGGGCAAAAAGAGGCAGGTGTACAAACTAGGAGAACCATTTCAGAAACTTCAAGTTATCTTGCATTGCTCTCCTCCACTGAGCCACAAAATGTAAAATAAGCATGAAAATATGAATGTTGGGTCAAGGCAATGAATGAAGAACTTGAGTAGATTGAAAGGAACAACACTTGGGAGTTGGTTCCTATACCAAAAGATAAGAATGTCATAGGGACAAAGTGGATTTTAAAAAATAAGCTGAATGAAAATGGAGATGTGGTTAGAAACAAGGCAAGACTTGTTTGTAAAGGATATGCGCAACAAGAAGGCATAGACTTTGAAGAAACCTTTGCACCAGTGGCTAGACTTGAGGCTATAAGAATGTTCCTTGCTCTCTCTAGCTTTCAAAAGTTCAAAGTATTTCAGATGGACGTAAAATATACGTTTTTGAATGGAGACTTGAATGAAGAAGTATACATTGAACAACCAGATGGGTTCATTCTTGGAAATGATCCAAATCTTGTATGTAGACTAAAAAAGGCTCTGTATGGTCTCAAACAAGCTCCAAGGGCTTGGTATTTTCAGTTGGATGAGTACCTTCATCAACAAGGTTTTGCGAAAGGATCAACAGACAACAATCTATATATAAAGGTTGAAAATGGAAAGTTGCTAATACTTGTTGTGTATGTTGATGATATCATCTTTGGCAACAATGAAGAAGACATGAGTCAAAATTTTGCCTTGGTAATGCAAAAGGAGTTTGAAATGTCCATGCTTGGAGAGCTCACATATTTTCTTGGCTTACAAGTCCAACAAAACAAAGACGACATTTTTCTATCACAAACCAAGTATCTCAAGCAGATCTTGAAGAAATATGGGATGGAGGATTCGAAACCAGTATGTACTCCTATAGTTACAGGATGCAGTCTCAGCACAAATGATGAATCAGCCGTTGTACATCAACCTACCTATAGATCCATGGTTGGTAGTCTACTCTATCTAACGGGTACCCGACCAGACATTATGCATGCAGTAGGGATAGTTGGAAGGTTTCAGGCAAATCCAAAGGAAGTTCATCTTCAGGCAGTCAAGAGGATTTTCAAATACCTTCAAGGGACTCAAAACTATGGTTTATGGTATCCTAGAGATACAGATATCACACTTCATGCATATACAGATGTAGATTGGGCAGGTAGCATGGATGACAGGAAAAGCACTAGTGGTGGTGCATTCTTCATGGGTCCTAGATTAGTATCATGGTTCAGCAAGAAACAAAGTTCCATTGCCTTATCTACAGCCGAAGCAGAGTATGTAGCTGCTGCATCTTGCTACACACAACTCCTTTGGATGATGCAAACATTGCAAGATATTCAAATCACTTGTACTCCACCTATTTCCATTTTTTGTGATAAGACAAGTGCAATCAGCATTTCAAAGAATCTTGGCATGCATTCAAAGACCAAGCACATACCTATCAAATACCATTTTCTTTGGGAACAAGTGCTTGAACAAAAGTTCAAGTTGGAGTATGTTCCCTCTAAGGAACAAGTTGTTGATATTCTCACCAAACAATGCCCAGGGAAACATTTGAATACCTCAGATAGAAGCTAGGGGTAGTTGATGCATCATCTTGCTGCTGAAACCTGTCTGTTTCAGAGAAATGTGGTTGTACGCGAGTTGCATGAGGAGGACCCGCGTACATACGCTGTTTTATGCAGGTACAGTCGCGTATATGGTGGTTTGAAGGAAATCAGTGGGGACAGACTCTGGATTGAAGAGAGTCTGATATGGGTCTGTCAAGAGACCATCTGGCACAGGTTCAGGGGGAGCAGATAAACTTCTAATAATGCATTGTTGTCATTTCATTAGAAGATATTGGTTCGAGTACACAAGCTATTTGGGTTCAGGTGGATCAGCTGCAGAAGGAGAACAGGGTTTCTGATCTGAAGAATGATGCTGCTGATATTAGTTCTTCGTGACTTTCATAGTCTTTCTCTAGATATTTCGTCTCTATCTTTTAATATTATTATGAAGGTCATGTAATGGCCTATGTTGGTTTCCCCACTATGCTTGGGATGAATGTTGTAATGTTCTTGGTTGTCATATGTAAGCTTCTGATGTATCCCCACTTGTTTGGGTGGATGATCCCCACTGGGTTGGGTGATGGATGTTGTATAGAGTCTTTTGGTGATAGGAAGGTCTTTTATGATGTATAAATCATTGTTCTTCGTGAAGAACATCCTTTTGCAGATCTTGCCTACAGTCAGGGGGAGCATGGCCAGCACACCAAAGCAGAGATTTCAGCATGTACTCAGGGGGGAGCATAACCCTTTGCCCTTGATGACAAAGGGGGAGAATGACTTTGAGGATCTTGGGGTTTCCATCAAGTCCAAAGGGGGAGATTGTTGGCATTATGACACAGGTTGGCACTATGGCACTAGTGTGGCACAGGTGTTGTCCTTGATGGCAAATCGCTCTGGTGACATATCTCAGTCCAGGCTCTCAGAATGAAGGAAAAGATATATACGTAGGTGCACCTAAATGAAGACGTGTATACACACAGGTTAGACGTTACAAAGGCACGTATGTGTATACATGCACTTTCACGCAAGGGAAAGCGTGTACATGTTGGAGAACTTACTTTTGGTCCGTGGTATTTAGTCCTTGGTAATTGAACCTATGGTTTTGGGCCATGGTATCTCGTCAGAAGTGTTGATCCCAAGCCTTGGGTCCATGGTATTGTTCTTTTATGGTTTTGGACCGTGGTATTGTGAAAGGCCTAAGACTATAAAAGAGGAAGGAGAGCATTTGGCAAAGGATCATGGGAATTATTGAATATCTGATAAAGTGCTAGATCTGGAATACTGGTGATTGGGTTGGGGTGCAGATCTGGATCTGAATGAAGGAGGAACCTGAGCACAAGGAGAAGGATAAGTTATAATCTTAAGGCTTGAATAATAATATCTTCGTATGATTTTGATCTGTTATATGTGGCGCATGCTTGATCTATAAATCTAGTAATCTGGGTTAACTAATGTCTGAACATTTGAAAGAGTGAATTATCCTTTATAGATCTGTACGTAGGTTCAGAGAATCGAAGGCGCATATACACGTTGGTTTTGTGAGTAAAAACAACGTATACGCAGGTTGGTCCAAACACAGAAGCGTATGCACACAGGTTTTCGGTTATTGAAGTAGCGTACGACTCTTGAATTGTGTTCTAGTTGCTTCTGTTTATTGCTGCAGTGTTCTGGGTTCAGAATTTGGTGTGTGGTTATTATTACTGTGTTCTGGGTACAGCTGTCAGAGAAGTGTCTATTTGATTCAGTTTTAATTTGTGAAAAGGGGATTGTTTGATGTAGAAATTCTTGATGTTTGATTGATGTTCATGGATCCAGTCTGAAAATTTATGAAACGTGGTCCCTGGAAGAAAGAGAAAGTTGTAGCCTTCTGTAGGCCAGTACCTACATACTAGTATCTTGGCTAGTGCAAGAGCTAAGGGGGTTGTAGCTCCCTTCCAGGAGACACTAGAGAACGAGAGAGGGTTGTAGTTCTCTGCAGGTTGCATCCTGCATACTGGTAAAGGACTACACCAGTACAGAATCATTGTAAAATGAAGCTTCTAATTGAAAAAGATAGAGACATATTGCAGCAGGTGGTTTTCACCCATATTGGGTTTCCACCCTATATCTTGTGTTCTTGTGTGTGACTGTCTGCATTTTTCCTATTCCTGGTTATTGTTTCTATGGTTCTGACACACAGATTTAAAATCAACATATGAAGATTAATTGAATTACAAGTCTGTAAGTTATACGCAGGTTTCCTTTACTGTAGTTGCGTATATACGCGGTTTTCTCTAACTGAAGTAGCGTATATGATCTGGGTGTGAAAAAGAAAATAACTGACTTAATAATACTGATTCACCCCCCCTCTCAGTATTATTTCCAACAAAACTTTACAGTCCAAATAGGGTGAGTCGACCACCATGCCTCAGACTATAATACCTATGGTTTCTATAGTAGTGCCATCTACAATTGCAACATCTTTGGCACCCAACATTCCTCCAGCAACAGATCTGCCAGTAACAGAAACAACAAGTGCTTCTAAAACTATAACAGCCCAAAATAATATATAATTCAACTTAACTTCGGGACAAAGTTAATAATATGTAATTGATTTTCTAATTAATATCGAATTTAAATCAGAGTAGCATTTACCTGTGTTACCTATGGTTGACGTCTGCTAATGGAAACAAGGTTTTGGGGACGACTCTCCACCCAATCGTAGGCTCAATTGCGCAAGTACTTGCTACAACTGGCCACTCCTGAGCCTCAATCAACGTACTACTGCCAATGACTCCTCTATCTTAGAACACTATTCTCCCAAGAGAATGAATGATAGAATCTTGGAATGATGAAATGCCTCTCATCTTCCTCACCATCTATTAAATAGAGAAAATATTAGAAGGGGAACCACATGCACACACTCCATGTGTCAATCATGCAACTTACTGCTTTCTTGTTTTATTCTTTTGTTTTTACTTTTTGATAGTTTTACTGATTTTTACTATTTTTCTTGTTTTATTTCTTTTATTTATATTTATTTAAAGCATGTAATTAATTTATTATTTTATTATTATTACTATTTTTCTTGTTTTATTTCTTTTATTTATATTTATTTAAAGCATGTCATTAATTTATTATTTTATTCTTATTTTTATTTATTATTTTATTGATCGTTTATATTTAATATTTATTATTATTTTTATTATTTATTATTTATTATTAAGGGACATTACAGAAATAATAGAAACTTCAACAAAGCAAACATAGGACTTAATCAAGTCCATGGAGCAAATGAAAATCCAAGCAACTGAGATAAAAAAATTAAAAGAAATGGTTACTAGCTTGTAGCATAATTATGAGATATCATAGATTAACTACACTGAAGAAGAAAGAAAGAACAGAGGGATGTCTGATAGAATAAAAACTTTAGAGAAGGACTTAACATTTGAAAAGCCCTTAAGAGATATCATAGAGATTTTATGGACCAATATCATTGATTCCATCAATGATATTTGGTCTTCTATTCAGATCATTTTTTAATAGATTGAGTTAGTTAAACTAGCTACGGAGGCCATACAAAAGACCAGGGAAGACTTGGGAGACAAGCTTGAAGAGGCAACTCAATTGATCAACTTTTTGAATAGCAAAAGTAGGGAACAACTAGAACAATGGGAGATCAAGGATGGAATTGGTACTATCCTTGAAGTGAAGAAAGTCCTTACTAAAAGAACTTGATGCTTAACCTGGAAAGAAGATGTCAAAGTATTCAAGAAGACATAGATGATTTCATGGAAAAAGTTGACATTCTAAGGAATACAGGACTTCCAAACCCACTGGTCATAAATGACAAGTTGATGACTCAGGTAGACTACATTGATAAATTGCACTAGCAAGCCAAAAGTCAAGCCAGCTCTTCCATAGTGAAAGCACTACCAACTGGAAAAGTGTTGTATGATGGTTTAGAAAATCTCTTCTATATTGAGCATGAAGTAAAACACTTGTTCAAAACCCAACCCAATTTTGTAAAACACACTAAAGTTGACAAAGTATACAGGAAAATGATCAGGATGAAGATACCAAATGAAGAATGGTGGACCAATATGCTTGATATCCTATAGTTTACTATGGTAATTCAGAGGTATATTGATATATTTACTAAGGTAAAGGTTGGTAAACAGGCAAAGAGTATCAGGAATAGATAAAGAGTATCAGTAGGGAAAAGTAAACAAAGATCCAGCATATAATCACCACAACAACAATAAGAGGAAAATCTGAGTTTCAACCTCTAGCTCATGCATAAATAAAGGGATAGCAGTAATCAATTTTACATCTGCCTCTATATTTTTGTAAAAGATATTTTGTATTTCCTAGAATAAATCTCATATAGTTATGAGATATTTTTGATGTAATTTTGGTATAAATACTTCTCCATTCAAAGTATTGTGGGTGGATTCTATTACATTTCTGTATATCTATGCTATCAAGCTGATAAAGCTCTTGTAATCAAACTTGGATTTTTCGCTGGAAAAGGAATGAAATTTGAGGACATTTCATCAGATTCTCGTGCAGTAAAATTGCAAATAAGTATTCTATCCTTGTGATTTTATGCGTTTTCTATATGTTTCAATGTTTCATGCATCCTAAATCTAAATGGTAAAATAGTCAAACTATATCAGAATTAGCTTTATTTCTCTCTGCTATCAACAATCTATCATTTATATGTTTTCTTCTAAACTATCTCGATAAAGGAATTATTAATTTCTCCTCTATCCCTAGTTTTTCTCTAATAAGTCCCTGGTATAGGATTCTTAATTGCCCTCTGCCAATTGACCTATCTTCCTTTCCTCTTTCTAATCCTAACTTGAGGATTCTTAATTTCCCTCTAGTTTTGAGCAGAAATATTACCCATTCAAGCCCAAAACTTTGTTTTTATTCTGTTATCTTTCCTGTTGAAATCCTACCTCAGTAGTTTGAATTGATCCAGTGAATTATCCCTGATTGACTCCATAGCCCAATGACCTATAAGCCTAGTTTTCCCATTTGTTTCAGAACTCCACCACTTTGAAACAAAACAACCTCATTGAACATTAATAGCTAGCCTAAAAATATTTTCAAACATGGCTAAATCATAAAGAGAGAGCCCTCTTTGAGTATAGATTGGCTAGGATCTGTACTTAAAAAGATTGGTTTGTAGTTACCTTGGATCCCTTCCTTCTTTCCAATAACTTCTAAGGAAAATATGGGCGATAACACATGTGATGCGCAGATGTATGTGATTGAATTAGTTAATCAAAAGCAAGTAAGAATATCTGTTTATGCAGCACTAACTGTGATCGTTTAATAAGATAAGTAAGACACTTAAGATAACTTGGGAATATGAACAATACGTTGTCCTAGTAGTGCGAAAGTACCTGAACCGTAGGTTAGGGCTGCGTGAAGGTCAATAGTAGCCCTTTGCGGAAGTATCAAAGGGCGGAATAAAGGGCTAGACTAACAGAGCCCTAGAACTTGGTGACCTGTGCGAAAGTAGGAACAGAAGGTATAAACCAACATCACGACCATCTCACGGTGCAAAAAGTTGGTTCCAACATCCCCACATACTGCTTCGGGTGGTACTTTAGTCTGTACTCCATGGGTTGATGCCAAAAGGGTCAGTAGTGTAGGGATTCGTTTGGCTAACTAATGTTGAACATGGATCAGGCCCCACACATCCAACATTCTCCTTACATTCATGATTTTCTTGGATCTCCATATACATTTTAGGGATATTTTGTCATGGCATGGTTTGCATTTTTTTTATTTCCTTCTTATTTTCATTCATGTACTTTTGTATCACCTCATTGACATTTTTTACTTATTCCTTAATTTTCCTCATCCCTTATTCCATATGTGACAACTGATATTCCAACTTTTCTACATAGTACTATACATATTGTGTTTCTTCATGAACCATATATACTATATCATAGTCTAGAATGTCCCCAAAATTATTTTATAGAGAAAATTTTGAGATGAATTTTTGAAGTAGGAAAATCTTAGAATCACGGCTCTAATATGAAATATTACAAATCTTACACCTTAAAAAATATAAGAAACCAATAAGTACAATAAACTTTGAGGTAAAAACATCCTTTCATAATGAATACAATGTATGAGATAATATTTGATGATGATAATACAAAGTCTTAATATATATGTAGGAGGAAAAGGGAACAATTATAATGAAATGGCATAATGAAAGGTTCTATCCAATATAAAAATAAAACAATAGTTCAAATGTAATAACTTAATAAATAGGGTTTAATAACGGGTTTTAGGGCTAACATGGGGCTTATATAAGGGTTAATAAAAAGTATGCTCATGAATTTTAAATAGTTTTGCATACTTAATGTTGCCATTCTACATATTTCATTATTTAACTCCAACAAAAGAGAATGGTATTAAATATATATATGTTATTGTGAATTTGAGGGAAATTGGAGAAATTTTCTAGCATCTCATTAGCCTAGTAGACACATGGATGGCTTGGTACTTTACAAAATACTTCTAAGCCAGGATTTAAGAGTTAAAATCTATCTATATTGGAGGCATACTTAATCAAGAATATGGAAAATTTGAAGAATTTAAACAACCATTTCCAGATACAATATTCACAGGAAGATTGTGATGAGCCCCAGAAATGGGTAACTATATGGGCTCATTCTGCCTCTTATTTCGACTTAATCCACCATTATCATTAGTTTATTGCATTTTTTTAAATATATTTATGCTAGTAGAGTGAATTGGGTTAGTCATCTGGCCATGTAGTCTAATGTGTGCTCTATGCAAATTTTTGGTCAATTTTGAGACAAAATCAAAGGTTTAATGAGCATTTGGCAGCCAAATTCGAGGAAAAACAAGGGAGAGGATTTGTAGGAGGGTGTCCCCTTCATTTATGAACCCCTACCTCGAATTCTCCATCAGAACCTCGGAGCATAAGCAGCCACAGGAGTGCATCCAAGGGGAGCCGAGCAAGTAAAGGATTGTTGCTTATCTGCAGTTTTGGGAAGCTAAGCTCCTTGATTTTAGGATACTTGTTGGAGACTCAAGTTGCATAAATAGCAGGGCTTAGGTGCTTAGTTTTTTTAGTTGGATGTTAGCTAGTTATTAGTTGATTTTCGCACTATTGTGCAGCATTGTGTGGAGCTTATTTTCGAGTCCTTTTTTAGAACAGTTTATGTAATGTAACTGCTACTTTTTATAATGAAGATGAAACATTTTTTGAGTCAGCACTGATCTCTTTCAGAGGGCTGAAGCTCTTGGGTTAGGGCCCAACCCAAGCTGCCCAGCACCTCCTACTATGTACTTATATGTTTTTTCTTCAGTTCATGAGTTAATTTTTGTTGTATAGATTCATTTTACTTTTTTAGATTAGGTTGCTTTGATCATTTTTTGTTCTTTTACCATAGTTCTCTCCACATGCTTTTTCATTCATAGGTTACTGTTCAGCATTTTCTATTTGTAGGTCAGAAATTAGGTCAAGCTAGAAAAAGTTCTGTTTTCATGATATAGTTAGCTCTTTCCTTGCTCAGTTTTGATAAGTAAATGTGCAGATCTCTTGCAGGTCATCTCAGCTCACCATACATCCATAGAATAGCCAAAACCAACTCACTTCTCATAGATTTCCCAGCTCATTTGCAACAATTCGCCAATCTGTCCTAATTTCTGCGTTTTCTCCATAAAGTTTTTTTCTTGCCATTTGAACAAATCCAACTATCATGTTCATCCCTAATCTTCCTTGAAAAGCTCTAGACACTTCTACACCTTCATCCATCCTTCAGTTCCCCTTTCCCATTATTTTTTCCACTTTCAAAACTCTAAAAATAGCTTTCGGCCTCCTCCTATAGAACCTCCTGTAGATCCCCTGCAGCCTCATGTAGAACTTCCTGTGATTGATTTTTCAAAGTCCGATCACTATGGAAGCCTTCAGAAGGATACTAGGGGCTTCTTAGGACCTCTCCACACCTTTCTCCACCTCTGCAACAACTAACTCCATCTTCCTTTGCCACCAAACCTCTACATAGTCATAGCCAGATAAATCACAAGCATAATAATTTCACATAAAAATACTCAAAAATACAAAAAGATGGTTTCTTCTCATTTCTTTTCAGAAGTAGCTTGAATAAATGCAATTTACCTTTTCAGTAGTCAATGGCACTCATTTCATCAGTTTCCATCTCTTTTCTTGCAAAAGTAGGGTTAGAAGGTAAATTAAGGTTTGCTAGGGTGTGTGTTACATTTCAGTTTTCCTTCTCTTTCTGCATGTAGAATAGTCTCTTTAGAGTTAGTTTTATTTCATCACAATTAAAAGCTTCTTCTGAGAATTCATAGAAATTGGCTTAAGCTCCTAGCAAACTTGCGCTAGCTGATCAAGTGACAGCCTGCAGTAAGAGCTAGTACTTGTGCATATAGCACCGTTGCTTCCAAGTTTGTTATGAACTACTGGGTTGATAAAATTAAATTAGGGAGCCCCAGGAGTTACAACATTATTGCTGCAATACTGGTGCTCACCATCTTTTTGCCACTGTTGCTGGGGAAGCATCAGAGTATTTTGTGATTACTACTTTTCTTCTATTTTCTACTACAACATTCTGCTAAATAGTTTATTTCATTTCAATTCTGCAATTTCCATTTCAGTAAGCATAGATTAGTCATTTCCTACTTTCATTTCAAATTTTGCAATTTCCATTTCAATAAGCGTAAAGTAGTCATTTTTTGCTTTCATTTCAAGTCTGCAATTTCCATTTCAGCAAAAGTAGATTAGTCATTTCCTTTCTTTCATTTCAATTCTGCAATTTCCATTCCAGCAAAGTAGATTAGTCATTTCCTTTCTTTCATTTCAATTTTTCAATTTTATTTCATCAAGTTCATTTTAGTTAGTTGCAATTTGGTTGTTCAATCAATTTCAGTTTTGCAGGTACAAGAAAAAAAAAAAAAATCACCCAAAAAGAGATTTCCTTTCATGCCTCGTAGGAACAGGGAAAATTCAGGAAAATTCCTACCCAAAACCCCGCCACATCACTAAGTCACCCTTCTCTCTTCTTTGGTGGCAGTGATCTAGAAGAACCTATAGGTGAACCTCCAGAGATATACAAAGATCCCATAGTAGAAGAAGAACAAGAAACCATTCCTCCTAAGACCATGGCTGAAAATAGAAACGTTAGAGGAAATGGGGAAAGAATAGAAGGTACCTTTCCTATTCGAGAGACCAATAGGGACACTAAAATGAAAAACATAAGTCCTTCAGCCTTACCTCAGTTCCATGGATTGACTACTGAAGATCCTGATACCTTCTTTTTTGAATTTGTTGTCCTTTGTCGAACCTATGACTATGCAGAAGATGAGTAGAAGTTGAAACTATTTCCTTCTACCCTCAAGGATGTAACATTGCGCTAGTTCATGAGGTTACCTGGCAATAGTATCACAACATGGGCTTAGATGCAGCAAGCCTTTAACAACAAATACGGGGACTACTGTAGGTCAAAGGATACCAAGGAAAAAAATATTCTGAATGACCATGGGAAGTGATGAATCCTTAGAAGACAATGAAGAGAGGTTTCAACTCAGTTATAAAAGGGCCAGGTGCACACTTGACCCTGAATCTCTGAAGTTGGTCCTGCTCAGAGGGGCCCCTAAAGACCTTCTATATACCCTCCATTTGCTGGCTGGGGAAGACATCTACCAACTACCTTATGATGACATAAAGACTGTGTTTATAAACCATTCTAGGGAAGCGAGAAAGAGATGTAGGGGAAGTTAACCTTTAGCCAGTACACGCTTATCCAGTTCATCTCTTAGAAGTGAATTTGAGAATTGGCTGGAAGATTTCAAGAGCAAGATGAGGCAAACTCTTGCCATGCAAATGGATACCTTGCATATCAAAGGAAAATAAGAGGAAGCTGAGAGAGCTTTGGACATTTTTCATCCTAGGTGCACTAGAAAACATCCTAGGAATGAATATCCATTGAACTCTATAAAAGTGTGTTCAGTTTGTGAAGAAAACCATCCTACGAATTAGTGCCCTTCCTTGCCTGGACTTAAAGCTGCATACCAAGGGGCCGGAGGAGCCATTGAACCACTCTATTTCATGAACCAAAGGAGGCCGGATGGGCCCAGAACTTACCAACAGGGAATGCAAGGGAAGCCATTGAACCACTCTATTTCATGAACCAAAGGAGGCCACATGGGCCCAAACCTTACCAGCAGGGAATGCAAGGGACATCCCAGACTTATTACAACCCTAATCAAGCCACTTCCATGCCTTCTTGGGGTCCCCCTGCTCATCCTTCCCAGTCCACACCCCCTCCTTGGTCATATCCATCTCAATACCATGCTCAACCAGTTTCTCCTTTATTTCACTCTTATACTCAGCCACAGCCTCAGTGGAATGCACCTCATCAAGGGTGAAGGCCCCAGTACAACTCTCCTCTCACTCTTTTTCCTCCACCACCTACTCAACCACAACCATTGCCTCCTGCTCCACTAAGGCAACCCCAAATTCTTGCTCAACCGAACTCGAACCTGAATAACTGACAGGCCCAACAGGTATATAGTGGGGAAACATCATGCCCGACCTATGCTGTGGAAATTTAGGACATTAAACTACGATCTGGGAAGGTTCTCCTAGATAACCAACCTCCCCCTAAGGAGGATGAGGAAGAAAAACAGGAAAGTGAAAGAAAATCCATTCCACCCTTTCCTGAGATTAATTGACACAACACATCCTACCCCAGAAGAGACTGAACTTCTGGGAGAATTGAAACAATTATGTGTAAAGATGCCACTTCTCCAATCCATAAAGGATGTGCCTATATACAACAAGATGATCAAGGAGAAGTGCCTTAGGCACCCAGGTAGGTGCAAGAGGGATGCCTCAATTATCAATGTCATAGGACAGTTGTCCGACCTGATGTTGGGGCAGGTAATCTGTCCGAAATATCTAGACCCTGGAAGTCCTATAGTCGATGTCCACATAAATGGCACCATAATCCCCCATACCCTGGTTGATCTAGGGCTGCCATTAATGTGATGACCAAGGACACTATGCTCAAGCTCAACCTTCAGGGCTCCCTAAGAAAGACCACAACAGTACCGCAGTTAGCTGGTCGCTCCACCATGACCCCTAAGGGGATTGTGGAAGATGTAATGGTCTCCATTGATTCTTGGGAGTACCCTATTGACTTCCTAGTTCTCTAGCGAAAGGAAAAGCTCGCTAGGTATCCTCTCATCCTGGGAAAGCCTTGGTTGGCTACTGCAGATGCCTACATTAGTTGTCGAGCTGGGAACATGACAATCAAGAATGCGGATATGTCCAACTAGCTAGTCTTATATCCTCCTGCCCAACCTTTGTTAGAACATGATTTACCTCTCTGGTTGGAGGAGGAAGATGAGGATGAATTCTATTCCACACCATTGTGTACATTAGAAGCTACCATGGGGGGCCCACAAACCGAGGATGATCTTATTGAAGGCTTGATTCAGAATCCACCCCCAGTGTGTTTCCATTAGAAGAGCTAGTGGAAGAAACCCAAGCCAATCCCTTAGTTGATCTCTGTGTGGCTGATCCAACCTCTCTCTGAGTAAAGAATGTGGAATTTGCCCTAGAAAGAACCTTGAATATCAACTCATCCCTATCCACCTCTCAAGAGAAAGAACTGTGTAGCTTATTCAAAAACCACTTGGATGCTTTTGCTTGAAGCTATAAGGAGATGAAGGAAGTCCACCCTTAAGTTTGTACTCATCAAATTTACATTAAAGAAGATTGTAAACCAGTTAGGCAGCCTCAAAGGAGGATGAATCTAGCCCTTAAGGACATTGTCAAAGAAGAACTGCAAAAGTTGCTAGATGCAGGATTCATCTACCCTATCTCTGACAGCGAATGGGTCTCTCCTTTGGTGCTAGTGCCAAAGAAAGACGAGAAGTGGAGAATCTGTATTGACTATCGGGAACTAAACAAGGCCACCAAGAAGGAATATTTTCCTCTGCCTTTCATAGATCAAGTGTCAGATGGCCTGGAAGGGAAGAAGTTCTTCTCCTTCCTAGATGGGTTTAGCGGCTACAACCAGATCCAAATAAGCCTGGAATACCAAGATAAGACCACTTTCACTTGTCCTTGGGGTACCTTTGCATACCGAGTGTTATAGAAATTTTTGGGCATTGCAACCCTAATCATACATGTCCATAAACCAAGGGCTCCTAAGTCCCTAAAAGTGTTGCTTCACACCCTAAAGGAACAAGGTCAGCTGATTACATCATCTCCCAGAAGTTCTCCACAGAAAACTACTCAGAACTGGTCAAAGTTGGACCATACTAATTTCTCAATGCTGAGGGTGAGATGCATCACACCTACTACACATGGGAGGTGCGATGCATACTGAAAAGTCCTTCTATAGCGTGCGATGAATGAGAATAGACAAGTAGCAGAGACAGTTTGCAAGGTGGATGATCATGGAATCTTCCATAAACTTCTCCTGTGACACTTGCCTCTCAGAATCGCCCAAGGATGAGTGATATCCAAGTGGAATCAAGAACTATCAGAGAGAGCACACTAATCAAAATCCCAGAAGCTGACTCAACCCCCGGTAATCATCTATATATGGATCCCTCATCCCAGAGATCTGGAGGCTAGAATTTTGTATCTTGTAAGGAAGTGTTGTTGGTTTCTTGGTGGAACATCATAGTGTTGGGTGATCTAAGCTTTTCATGAGGTGAAGAAGGGATTTCATTCTAGGAGGATGACGCTGGGTCAGAACAATTGGTTTTAGTCCTCTTTGCTATTCTTGATATTAATAAATCTATTCAAGTTTTCCTCCACATTCTTGTATGTTTGATGATATATGCAGTTGTATGGTCAATATATATCTGGTCCTATATTTTTTATGATTGTAGATCTCTGTTCTTCGATAGTATTGTGCTGCTTTGATTCCATAGGTGCTCTTTGAAGTTGGGTAGACAAAGGAAAAGTGGCAAGGATCTCTCAGAAGGGAGAGGAACCAAGCAAGGAACTAAGCGCAAGACTGAGGTTGGTGTCCTTTGTTCCCCTCTTATCTACTTCTCATAAAAGAAAGCGAAAGTAGTTTTAGTATGTTTGTTTTTAATATAGCTACCAGTATTAGTGGGACTAGCAGCTCTGTGTGGACACTAGATTTCCCGATAAGAGTGGGTCCTTCCCTTTGGATTGTGCATTGCTCCCACCACTTTCCAGAGAGTAGTACTAAGTATATTTGTTGAACTGGTTCATGATTCCGTGGAAATCTATATGGATGACTTTACCCCTTATGGTTCTAACTTCCAAGAAGCTTTGACTAACCTAGGAAAAGTTTTAGACAAGTGCATTGAAATCAACCTGTCCCTCAGTCCTGAAAAATTTGAATTCCTAATGACTGAAGGGACCGTGCTAGGTCATACAATTTCTCAACAAGGATTACAGGTGGATCCCAACAAAATTGCCATCATCCAAAGGGTCCCACCTCCTCAGAAGGTAAGAGATGTTCGGAGTTTCCTAGGATTAGCAGGGTATTATAGAAGATTCATTAAGGATTTCAGTAAGCTAGCCTCTCCATTGTTTGGTGTTTTGGGAAAAGATGTTGAGTTCATATGGACTGACAACTGTCAAGAGGCTCTGGATACCTTGAAAAGTAAATTGGTGACTGCCCCAATTTTGAGAGGTCTAAACTGGGCCCTACCTTTCGACATTCATACAGATGCCTCGAACAAAGTGATAGGAGTAGCCTTAGGGCAAGTTGATGAGAAGCTGCCTTATGCCATATATTTTGTAAGTAACAACTTGTCCAAGGCAGAATTAAACTACATTGTAACCCAAAAAGAGCTCCTAGCTGTAGTCCATTCCCTAAATAAGTGTAGACACTACATCACTAGCTATCAAACATTCTTACACACTGATCATGCTGTAATTTGGTATTTAATGAACAAACTAGATGTAAATGCTCATATTATTAGATGGTTACTTTTATTGTGGCAAT
This sequence comes from Pinus tabuliformis, assembly GCA_031772625.1. Classification (NCBI taxonomy): domain Eukaryota; kingdom Viridiplantae; phylum Streptophyta; class Pinopsida; order Pinales; family Pinaceae; genus Pinus; species Pinus tabuliformis. The sequence goes on from CM062807.1 coordinate 511,052,769, forward strand.
TTGATTTAACTATTATTGATAAGCTAGGTAAGGAAAATGTTGTTGCTAATTTTCTGTCTAGACTAGATCTAACTGTAGGTGAAGAAGGAATGGTGGATGATCAAATACCAGATGAACACCTATTTGCTATCTCAGTACTCTCTCCATGGTTTGCTAATATAGAAAATTACTTGGTTTCAGCATAGTTTCTGCCACACCTATCCTTAAAAGAGAAAAGCAAGATCGTGAGGAAAAGTGCCTCATTCACCTGGATTGGGGGCAATCTCTTCAAACCTAGCCCAGATCATATTTTGAGGTGATGTGTCAGGAAGGAGGAAGTTTTTGACATTCTCCTAACCTATCATGATGGGCCCTGTGGGGGCCATTTTGCAGCAAAGAGGTCTGCCTTCAAAATTCTTCAAGCAGGTTACTATTGGCCCACTCTTCATCAAGATGTTAGGAGATATATCAGCCAGTGTGACCAATGTCAAAAGATGGGGAAACCTACTCCAGAGGATGAGATTCCCCTGCAACCTCAAGTGACTTTCAAGCCATTTGAGAAGTGGGGCATGGGCGTTTTGGTTCCCATCAACCCTCTGTCAAAATAGAAATCTTACGTCATTGTGTGCACTGATTATTTGACAAAATGGGCAGAAACAAAGGTGATCAAGGCAGCAACAGAAGAAGAGGTAGCTGAGTTTTTGAGAGAAAATATCTTCTACAAGTTTGGTTATCCAAGAGAATAAGTCACAGATCAAGGGAGTCAGTTTACATCCAATCTGATTGAAGACCTGCTCACACACCACAAAATTAAGCACAGAACTTCCACCACTTATCATCTGCAAGCGAATGGACAGGTGTAAGTCACTAATAGAGCTTTGGAAGGAATTTTGACCAAGGTAGTGAGCAACAACAGAAAGGATTGGGTAGATCGATTAGTTGAGGCCACCTGGGCCTATAACACCACTTGGAAAACCACCACAGGGTTCACACCTTATGAGTTAGTCTATGGGAAGAAGGCTTTACTGTCAATAGAATTTGAATATAACACACTAAGAATGGCAGCTCAGCTGGACCTAGATCTCAGCCATGCACAAAAGGAAAGGTTACTTCAGCTAAATGGATTGGATGAACAGAGATTGCAGGCCCTTCTCCACTCAGAGGTATTCCAGCTTCAAAGGAAAATATGGTATGACAAACACCTCAAAGAGAAACAATTCTAGGAAGGAGACTGGGTGCTACTGTATGATTCAAGATATAAAGATTTCAAGGGAAAACTGAGGACAAGATGGCTGGGACCGTACATAGTAGAAAAATGCAATGACAATGGTTCAGTTCTGATTTGAACCATCGATGAAGAAGCCATCCCCCTACTCGTCAATGGGAATCGGTTGAAGATCTACAAGAAGCCCCTTTCCAAGCAGGAATTCATTGAAAATATGAGTAAAACAATGTTGGTAGTTGAGCAGGTCTCCGCCTCCACTCCACCCACACCCTAGAAAAAAAAAAACAGAAAAGTAAAATGAAAGATCCCTGCGTGAAAACCTCCTGGAGGCGGCCAGGGCAAGTAGTGAGAGTGAAAACCTCCTGGAGGTGCCCCAACTGTCTCAAAAAAAAGAAGGAAAAAATGAAAAAAACAAGAAAAAAAAAAAAAAACTAACTTCTTTTGAATGCATTGCAAATTGCAGGAGGGTCACGAGAATAGGCTGAATACACCCCTGATAAATCATTCTTCAATCACCATTGTTTTTTTCTAGGAACTGGTCTCATTCGTTCTCGAAATTATGCATCCTACAAGAAGCTCTGTGCATTCTACAGTAAGCTCTGTGCATTCTATAGGAGGCTCTTGTAAACACCACAGAGAGCTTGAAATCAAGTTCACGAAAGAATCAGAGGGCTAGAAATTTGTCAAAAAGGCCTGTGGACTTCCCTGCCACCATTCATCCTCCTAATTCTCCATTCCATCCCTGCACACCTGCATTTCCACTCGCTTCTTTCTTCCCTGCACAGAAAACACAGAAATTTTGTTTCTTTTGTTTAAAAAAAAAATGATGAAGAATAAAACAACAGCATCCTCAACTTGTTTCTTACCTAGTTCATACCAAGATGATTTTCCTTTTTCTTCAGAGCCTTCCTCAGCTATCTCTCCAATCCCTGCTCAAGCATCAGCCCAAATTTTAGAGGGAGAAGCAGTTACACGAAATCCTGCAGGATTCTTGTAATAGTTGATCTCCTTAAAAAACAAGCTCCAGAGGCAGGGTCAGTGCAGCCACAAGTGTATACAACACGCAAGGAGCCATTCCTGATTAGAAAATCACCAGCATGAGGTAGCCAAATCACCAGTTCAGAAGCCACGAGCACCAATAGCAGTAGCAATCCATGAACAAAGTCTGAGCATGCAAAGCATGGTAGCGACTAACAGGTAAGTGACAAAACTTATTCCTCTGTTGCATGAATATGATTTAGAAACTGCATGAACTATTGGGATGGTCACGATTGAATGAAATCGATGGCTAGCTAACTAGCCACCCTCATCTAGTTCAAACAAGCCTCATCCAAATTCAAACAACGTTCAGTGGGTGCAATCAGCACGTGTGGTTAGTCAACTCGGGAAGAAAAACTCAAAACAGGTAGTGGTGGCGACGGATAACGGGAATGATGGAAGTGATTGTGAGTAGGTGGCATGAAGTATCATTATGGCACTGGAGTAGGGACCAATGATCCGGATGAGATAACGTACCCTTCCTGCCACCTCACCTCATCACCGCAGAACATGCTTGTAAGCTCCCTTAAGGTTAAGTACGTTGTAGTCATCGACTTCACCACCCTTATTTTCATTTTCATTGACAAGTTCTCGGCTGTAGAAACCTACCTACCACCTTCAAAACCTTGTAACAGCCACTCTTTGTCAGTTTCAAAACCCTGCCACTTATCGGGCTCTACAGGAGCATTATCACATTCTACAGGAGCGAAAACACAGTTTACAGGAGCCTTTCTATAGGAAGGCTAGTGAGAAGCTCTGCAAAGGGAAAATTTAGGATTTTTATGCCAAATTCGAGCTTGAAAAAGGTAGGCTCAGAAAACCCACTCTGCATGTTATATATCTACAAAAGGTGGTGGGATTTGAAGTGAAGAATTAAGTTGAAAAGAAAGAAAAAGTGAAAATAGAAGTCTGCCTGTGTGTTTTTAAATATATAAAGTCTCTCCATTTTACTCTTTGCACCGAAATTCCATCTCTTTCTCCTCTGTGGTATTCTCCTGTATGAAGAAGTGATGCAACCATAGGAAAGTAAGTCTTTAAAATAGTGAATTTGCATTGGGTGGTCTATTTATTTTATGAGGAAAAAAACACATTGTTTTATATACTCTCTATTTTGTCAAGATATTGTTCCCCTCAAAAAGCCCGAGAAGTAAATTAAAGTTGAGAACAGGGTTTGAAGGGCAGGAAAATTAAAAAAAAAAAAATTGTTAAAAAGAAGAAACACGAATAGCTCTATGGTTCCAAAAAAACCCCAGCTGTTTCTCTATTTTCAGTTTTGAAATTTTGCTTCCTTCCTCCTCACGTGAGAATTTCCAGCAGTCTTTAAAATGTCATGACAGGAGGTTTTATGAGAAAGGAGCCTCTGAATTCCACCAAATTGCATGAACACCCAGAAGTGGTAGCCCTATTTACTAGGGCAAATTGGATGCCTTTCTTTGAGAAATTTCATGGTTTGATGATGATGTTACAGAGGAATTTTTGTTGTCATTAAAACCCCACTCAAAAACCCATGCTACAGTTAGTTTCAGGGGTCTAACCATAGAACTTACACTAGAATTCATCAACAGAGTTACAGGCCTTCCATTTGGGCTCCCTTGGAGCAAAGAAGAAAAACCACTAGGACGGGTTGCTAAAAAGATCTTTTTCCAGCCTAATGAACATCTTGTGGAGGATAAGAATGAGATCAGAAGGACAAGTATACCTTATCCATCGGGTGAGGTCAGCTACCAGATCATGAAATATATCTCCTATGAAGGAAGATACAATATAGTCTATGGTTATCATTTCCGATTGTTACATGAACTAAGTTATGGCATGGACCTGCTTGCATCTAGAAAACTCAGTCTTCCATACTTTCTCCTCCAATCCTTAATAGAATGTAGCACCAAATTGAATGCACGAGTTCTAGACCAACTGGCTCACCATGGGCTCATTAAATTGCTGGTGGAGGATGCCCTCCACACATACACAATCCCTATAGCCTAGGAGATTTTCAGGAACATGACTAAAGAAGATGACATCAAAACTCTCACTGATGACCTTAGTCCATCTGGTAGTGAAGAGGAGGAATAGAAAGAGGAACCTGAGAAGGAAATCCATAAAGAATAACAGAACATTCAATTGGAGGAAGAAAAAGAAGAAAAGCAGAGAGGAAAGGAGAAACATGACACCACCACAGTTGAACCTAAAGCAGAGAAGAAAACAACATCAAAAACATAAAAAGGGAAAACCACAACAGAGAAAAGGAAGAGGATGAGAACTAAAAAGAAGAAGCCCAAGACAGCTCAGAAAAAGGCTACCACAGGAAAGGCAGAAACTTAGCAAGCAGAGGATAAAACAACACCAGAGACAACAGAAACAAAATCAGAGACAACAGACACAGGAAAAACAACAGATGGAAAGGAGGAAGCAGAACAAGAAGAAGTGTCTCCTAAGACACTAGCAAGAGAAGCAACAGCTGTTCTTGCTACACTTAGTACTCCATCCAAGAAAAAAAGGGAAAATAAAAAGACAACCATCTATGTACTTCAAAGCTCGAAAGAGCACCACAATAAAGATGGGGAATCCTCAGCCACCTTCAAAGGAACCCATCATCATTGAGGATGTACTTACTATAACAAAGGAGGGATCTCCCTCCAAAATATCCATCAATTATGAGAGAGGAAGCCCTAAGACCTCTACCTGGAAAGAGAGGATCAAGTTAATGGACTCTAAAGTAATTCTACAAGAGGCGCAAACCTCTCTATAGGAGACAATGTCAAAGCTCAAAGAAACTGAAAAACTTGAAAAGAAGGCAGAAGAATAGACCCAGGAGGAAGGTAGGGAAAAAGAAATATCAGAGCCTGGACCTCAGCCTAACATAGGCTCCTACTACAACCTTCTGGAAGGTGGGAAGATCATCCCACAAAAATTTGTTGTGCCTCTTTTCTTCGAGCTGGAAAAGGAAAGAGTCAGGACCCATACATGGATGAGGATTGCAAAATCAAAAGGGGTAGAAGATATTGGGCATATGGAAAATAGGTTGAGAGAGATGGGCAAAGAATTGAGCATGGTCAAACATAGAGAAAGTATCAGAAGAGCTCAACTAGAAGAAAAAATGAAATGTTGAAGAAGCGACTGCAAGAAAGGGAACCTCAAGGAGGAAGAGAGTTGTCAATTTTAAAATGACAACAACAGGAAGAGGAACCCTAGGTAGATAGTGAGGCAACAAAAAGAAAACAACCAAAAGAGGAACCCCAAACAGACAATGAGACACTGATGAAACAAAAACAAGAAAAAGAATCCCAGGCAGAACATGAAGTACTGATTTTGAAAAGGTAGCTACAGGAAAAGGAAGCCTACTTAGCTAGCATGGCCAGCTAGGCAATGGAAGCATTGCAGTGTAGGAAACCAACCAAATCATATGCACTATACCTCAAATATCAGTGGCTCCAATTTCAGATTATGATACTATCCCAAAGGGGCACAATACCTTTTCAGGGTTATGGCCAATTTATGCATTTATGTGATCACAGTTTAGCTGAGGATAAAGCAAAGCTAGTAGAATTTTACCTGCACAACATGGTACTTACTGACATGAACTTATGGGATCCAAATGCTACATTGGGAGACCTACAATTGATGGTTATGGAATCTTGGATGAGCCATGAAGAGAAAAGGGCAGTGGAAATCCAGAAAATGATGGAAAAAGAGCTAAGTGAGCCCCTGATGATTAGAGCAGAACCAACAGACCCCTTAGCTCTCATCTATGCCCACCAACACCTTGCAGCTAATCCTCAAGTTGTCCCAGACTATGTTGACAAGCAAGCCCAGGCTATTGCTCATTTCGAGGATATGGAGAGATTATTTGGAGATGACTGCATCCATGCTTGCATGAGAAGGTGGAATACATTACCACACAGCCTAAGGATCAGGGAGTATCACTCCCCAAACAGGATGAGGGAAACCATTAGAAGATTGCCCCTATATAAGCACTCAATGCAAAACTTGAAGGCCAACTGGATTGGCCTTAAATTCAGTCCTCCACTACTGCTAGGACTGCTGGAAGGAGTCAAGGAGGAGGAAGAACAGAAACAATGGGAAGAAGTGGATAGGAAAGAAGGTTTCCATGATAAAGAGGAAGACATCACATCAGAGGCTTGGGATGTCAAGGAATTTGTCAGAGCCCTTAAGGATGAAGAGTTAGATTAGTTGCTCAGAGGATGAGCAACCCATTCAGCAGGGGGGTGATGATGAGCCCCAGAAATGGGTAACTATATGGGCTCATTCTGCCTCTTATTTCGACTTAATCCACCATTCTCATTAGTTTATTTCATGTTTTTGAATATGTTTATGCTAATAGAGTGAATTGGGTTAGTCATTTGGCCATGTAGTCTAATGTGTGCTTTATGCATATTTTTGGTCAATTTTGAGACAAAATCAAAGGTTTAATGAGCATTTGGCAACCAAATTCAAGGAAAAACAAGGAAGAGGATTTGTAGGAGGGTGTATCCTTCATTTATGAATCCCTACCTCGAATTCTCCATCAAAAACTTGGATCATAAGAAGCCACATGAGTGCATCCAAGGGGAGCCGAGAAAGTAAAGAAGGACTATTGTTTATCTACAGTTTTGGGAAGCTGAGCTCCTCGATTTTAAAAGAGTTGTTGGAGGCTCGAGTTGTATAAATAGTAGGGCTTAGGTGCTCAGTTTTTTTAGTTGGATGTTAGCCAGTTATTAGTTGATTTTCGCACTTTTGTGCAGCATTGTTCAGCTTATTTTCGAGTCCTTTTTTGGAACAGTTTATGTAATGTAACTTCTATTTTTGATAATGAAGATGAAACCGTTTTTGAGCCAGCGCTAATCTCCTTTAGAGGGTTGAAGCTCTTAGGTTAGGACCTAAACCAAGCTGCCCAACACTTCCTACTATGTACTTATATGCTCTTGCTTCAGTTCATGAGTTAATTTCTGTTGCATAGATTCATTTTATTTTGTTAGATCAGGTTGCTTTGATCATTTTTTTGTTTTTTTACCATAGTTCTCTCCACATGCTTTTCTGTTCATAGGTTATTGTTCAACATTTTCTATTTGTAGGTCAAAAATTAGTTCAAGCTAGAAAAATTTTTGTTTTCATGATATAGTTAGCTCTTTCTTTGCTCAGTTTTGATAAGTAAATGTGCAGATCTCTTGCAGGTCATCTCAGCTCACCATACATCCACAGAATACGCAGCACCAGCTCACTTCTTATAGATTTCCCAGCTCATTCACAATAGTTCGCCAATCTGCCCTAATTTTTTCTTTTTCTCAATAAAGTTGTTTTCTTGCCATTTGAACAAATCCAACCATCACGTTCATCCCTGATCTTCCTTGACAAGATCTAGACATTTCTACACCTTCATCCAGCCTTCAGTTCCCATTTTCCATCATTTTTTCCACCTTCAAAACTCTAAATATAGCTTTTGGCCTCCTCCTGTAGAACCTCTTGTAGATCCTCCTATAGATCCCCTGGAGCCTCCTATAGAACTTCCTGTGAATGATTTTTCTAAGTCTGATCACTTTGGAAGCCTTCAGAAGGATACTAGGGGATTCTTAGGACCTCTCCACACCTTCCTCCACCTCTGCAACAACCAAATCCATCTTCCTATGCCACCAAACCTCTACACATTCATAACCAGATAAATCACAAGCATAATAATTTCACATAAAAACACTCAAAAATACAAAAAGATGTTTTCTTCTGATTTCCTTTCAGAAGTAGCTTGAATAAATGCAATTTTTTTCAATGGTCAATGGCACTCATTTCATTAGTTTCCATCTCTTTTCTTGAAGAAGTAGTTTTAGAATGTAAATTAAGGTTTGCTAGGGTTTGCGTTACGTTTCAGTTTTGCTTCTCTTTTTGCAAGTAGAATAGCCTCTTTAGAGTTAGTTTTCTTTCATCATAGTTAAAAGCTTCTTTTGAGAATTCATAGAAGTTGGTTTAAGCTCATAGCAAACATGTGCTAGCTGATTAAGTGATAGCCTGCAGTAAGAGCTAGTACTTGTGCATACAGGACCATCGCTTTCAAGTTTGTTACAAACTACCGAGTTGATAAAAGTAAATTAGGGAGCCCCAGGAGTTGCAGCATTATTGCTGCAATACTAGTGCTCACTAGATTGGTTGATATTTTAGGATAATTTATTGATATACTATGTTAATGTTTATACTAGACTAAAATCCTTCATGCCCTATGTTTTAGAGTTAAATAATAGAAGGAATGATATAATAGACTCAAGGAGTTTATACACCATAGGAAAAAATCATGATTAGGAGAGAGTGGTTGAAGAAGTCATACAAGTATAAGAACAATAACAATTCTAGGAGGAAAAAAATGCACATATGGAAAAAAAAAGAAAAAGATAGTCCTCATATTCAAGATATGTGCCAAAACGCTTTAGATATGCAACAATATTTTAATCCAACTCTATTAAAGATATATGATGCCCTCATCTAAGAATAAATTACTATCTTGAGATCAAGTTTGGATATATAGGAGAATGAGGATTTTCATGCATGCTCCACATCAGTCATCTACGGTGGGGTTTCTGTTTACCCCTGTCATGAATAAGGTTTTAGATGATCACAAATGACATCTCGTTCATATATCAGATCTTGATATTTTTAATAATACATCGACCCCTTTCCCTCTCTTCTCCACATGAGAATTATTGATCAATTTGGAAGGCAATACTTGGGTTAAAGTGGAGTATTATTTGTTCGGAAATCTTCATGTTGTGGCTCTACTGTTTAAGCAGTCAAATCTCGAGGTCCTCAATTATTTGACTGAATTTCTTTATCAAAATGGTGTTGGGTTGTGTTATATTCTTTCCATGACTAGCCCACGTAGTTAACTGGGGGTTAGGAGGGGGGGTCACAGGGGGTTTGAGGGGTACCCGTAACCCCACTTTATGGGGTCTGGGGCATCGCCTCGGAAAATTTTGGTTTTGGACCCTATGTTAGGTTGGGTGGACCCACCTACGGTTTTGTGCATGATTTTTGCACATGTTTTTGGACGCGATGGTTTTCGGTCCATGGTTTTGGACGTGATTGTTTTTCGGTCCATGGTATTGTATGCTTCAGCATGTATAAATATGTATTGTAACATTGAAAGGAACATAATGAAAAATCAAGTTGGTAGTCTCGATTTTGGGATCTAGGGGAAAATCTCTGTGTATATGTGTTTTATGTGTTACGCTCACGCATTGTTTATTTTCTGTGTTTTAGAATTCATATGCAGGTTGTTGGAAATAATACTGAGAGGGGGGGTGAATCAGTATTGTCAAGCAATTTACCAAATCTTCCTTATTTGATCTTTTGAATTATTCTTGCATATCAGTACCATAAAATAATGAGCATGAATAAAGAAAATAGACAGTCACACCAAAGAACACAAGATGTAAGGTGGAAACCCAATGCGGGAGAAAACCACCTGCTGCAATATGTCTCTATCTTCTTTCAAGAAATTCTTTTTACAATGATTTTGTACTGGTGCAGTCCTTTACCAGCACGCAGGCTGCAACCTGCAGAGAGCTACAACTCTCTCTCGTTTTCCAGTCTCTCCTGGAAGGGAGCTACAACCCCCTACTTCTTTTCATGAAGAATCAAATGATCAACAAGTATACAACAGATACAGTCCACTACAGATATCAGATCAGTAATTACAGAAATAACCCAGAACACCTTATGAACAGAAATATACAGTCAACAGATCATCTTAAGACAGGGACGCATATTTTCTTTCTGTGACCTGCGACTGGACGCAGTCTACCTTCCACTGTTCTGCGTGCCGACGCACTGTTCCTCTATGCTTTGCTGCGACCGGCGCACCCAGAAACACTATCGCGCCGCGTCTTTTGCTTCAGAGACGCACCCAATAACACAGTCACGCCGCGTCCTTTGCCTCCGAGACGCACCTGAGCCTTTACTGTACTGCGTCCCGGCGCACTTTCCCTTCACTGAACCTGCGTCCCTTCAGATATAAAAGATATGAGGACTTCAGAACCAACCCAAACACTCAGATCCACAGATCTGATCATGCGCCATAGAGATCACAGTCCATTAGAAGATTCGCCTTCATAGATCTGGACTAGATCTCACCAAAAGATATTCAACCAAGATGATGCTTAATCCAAATGAACTCCTTTGCTTTATATAGGCAAGCTTCTCCTCAAAACATGGAACAAAACCACGAGCCGACACCATAGAAACACAAAACCGTCGGCTAGATACCACACAAGAAACCCCCACGTGCTTTTCTCTGCCTTGAAATGTGTGCACTGGGCGGACGCACCTCCTGAACGGCTGGCCTGCGTCCCTGGACGCGGGTTCTGTATGGTATATCTGCGGGGACGCACTTGCTGAACATATTTCCTGCGTCCTTCTTGATTTATCACCTGAATGGGTTTGCCATCAAGGACAACACCTGAATCATAATGCCAACAATCTCCCCCTTTGGACTTGATGGCAACCACATAATCTTCAGCTTCATTCTCCCCCTTTGACATCAAGGGCAAAGGGTATGCTCCCCCTATGCTCATGCATCTCCAGATCTGTAACCAGAAATCCATCATGAAGGAGATAGAGACATATTGCAGCTATTTCCAAGATCTCCTTCTCCATAATGCCAACAATGCATTATGTGCTCCCCCTGAGCCTATACCACCAATAGGAAGATGATCAACAGTAAGATGATGCATCAACAACCCCCAGCTTTTGCCTGAGGTATTCAAAAGTGTCCCTGGGCAACGGTTTGGTGAAAATATCAGCAACTTGTTCCTTAGAAGGAACATACTCCAACTTGACCTTCTGTTCAAGTACTTGTTCCCGGAGAAAATGGTACTTGATTGGTATGTGCTTGGTTTTTGAATGCATAACCGGATTCTTTGAGATGCTGATTGCACTTGTGTTGTCACATAAGATAGGGATTGGAGGAGTACAAGTGATTTGATAATCCTGCAAATTCTGCATCATCCAAAGGAGTTGGGTGCAACAGGATGCAGCAGCAACATATTCTGCTTCAGCTGTAGACAAGGCAATTGAACTCTGTTTCTTGCTGAACCAAGAGACCAGTCTGGGGCCCATAAAGAACGCACCACCACTTGTGCTTTTCCTGTCATCCACGCTTCCGGCCCAATCTGCATCTGTATAGGCATGAAGAGTAAGATTTGTATCTCTAGGATACCATAAGCCATAATTTTGAGTCCCTTGAAGATATTTAAAAATTCTCTTCACTGCTTGAAGATGAGTCTCCTTCGGATTTGCCTGAAATCTTCCAACTATTCCAACTGCATGCATGATGTCTGGTCGGGTACCTGTCAAATATAGTAAACTTCCAATCATAGATCTGTAGGTTGGTTGATGTACTGCTGCAGATTCATCATTTGCACTGAGACTACATCCTGTGACCATGGGTGTACATACTGGTTTTGCATCTTCCATGCCATATTTCTTCAAAATCTGCTTGAGATACTTGGTTTGAGATAAAAAGATTCCTCCTTCCTTCTGTTGGATTTGCAAACCAAGGAAATATGTCAGTTCTCCTAGCAAGGACATTTCAAATTCTTTCTGCATGACTGAGGCAAAGCTTTGACTCATAGCTTCTTCATTGCTGCCAAAAATAATGTCATCGACATACACAACAAGTATTAGCAATTTGTCATTTTCAACTTTTATATACAGATTGCTATCTGCTGAACCTTTTAAGAAACCTTGTTGATGAAGATATTTGTCCAACCGGTAGTACCAAGCCCTTGGAGCTTGTTTGAGACCATAGAGAGCCTTTTTCAATCGGCATACAAGATTTGGATCATTTCCAAGAATGAACCCATCTGGCTGTTCAATGTATACTTCTTCTTCCAGGTCTCCATTCAAAAAGGCTGATTTCACATCCATTTGAAATACTTTGAAGTTCTGAAAACTTGAGAGAGCAAGGAACATTCGGATGGCCTCAAGTCTTGCAACAGGAGCAAAAGTTTCTTCAAAGTCTATTCCTTCTTGCTGCGCATACCCTTTACAGACGAGTCTGGCTTTGTTTCTAATTACTTCTCCATTTTCATTCAATTTATTTTTGAAGACCCATTTTGTTCCAATAACATTCTTATCTTTTGGTCTAGGAACCAGCTCCCAAGTGTTGTTCTTTTCGATTTGCTCAAGTTCTTCATCCATTGATTTCACCCAAAATTCATCTTTGCATGCCTCTTTCACATTTTGTGGTTCGGTGGAGGAAAGTAATGCCAAATAGCTTGAAGCTTCTGCAATTGTTCTTCTAGTTTGTATACCTGCTTCTTTTTGTCCCATGATCTGAGATTCTGGATGGTTCTTCTGAACATATCTGGATGGAGTCTTTTCTTCTATTCTTGTCCGTTCTTCTGCTTCTTCGTGAGGTTCTTCTTGAGATTCTTCTTGAGGTTCTTCTTCTTCATCATTCTGTCTTTGAGGGTAGCTCTCATCTTCTTCGATGTCTTCACGATGTATTTGCCTAGGAATATATCCCTTTTCATCAACCACTACATCAATGCTGTCAACAATTCTGCCAAGTCTTTTATTGTAGCATTTGTATGCTTTGCTATGTGGAGAATAGCCAAGAAGAATGCCTTCATCTGCTCTAGGATCAAGTTTGCCAAGCTGCTCCTCAGTATTCTTGATATAGCATTTGCTCCCAAATATTTTGAAGTGCTTTACCGAAGGAGTTTTACCACTCCAGAGCTCATGAGGGGTTTGAGTGCTGTTCACCCGGACATTTGTCTTGTTGAGAATAATAACCGCAGTATGTGCAGCCTCACCCCAGAAGGTTGCGGGGGTTCCTGATTCATCAAGCATAGCACGAGCCATTTGTTGGATTGTTCTGTTCATTCTTTCAACAACTCCATTTTGCTGAGGCGTTCTAGCTGTAGAGAATTCTCTCCTTATCCCATGTTCATCACAGAAATCGAAAAATTCATTTGAAGTAAATTCCCCACCTCTGTCAGATCTGAGGCACTTAATTTTGTGACCTGATTCATTTTCAGCCAAGGCTTTGAAGGTTTTGAATTTTTCGAATGCTTCATCTTTGTGCTTCATAAGACCTAACCAAACAAACCTGGAGAAATCGTCAATAAATAATATCAAGTATTCCTCTCCTCTAGGTGTTCTTTTTCTGAAAGGTCCACATACATCTGTATGTACTAGCTCAAGAGGCATGCTGGCTGATCCTTCTTTCTCTGGAAAGTTAGTTCTGGTTTGTTTTCCAAACTGACATGATCTGCATATGGTGTTGTCAGGAATTTTGATATCTGGAAGATCGCGAACTGCCTGATATTTGCAAGCTTTCCTTATTTGTGAGAAGCTTCGATGTCCCAACCTTCGATGCCATAACCAGTGCTCTTCATTCTTGCTTAGATAGCATTGTTTTTGTCCTTCATCAAATATGTATAGATTATTTGGAGTTCTCTTTCCTTTGAGAACTGTTTTACATGTATCAAGATCACGAACAAGGCATCCATTTGATCTGAATATAACCTCGGTTCTTTGATCACACATCTGGCTGACACTTAGTAGATTATGCTTCAATCCATCAACAAACAAAACATTTCCAGCCTTAACATCTTCTTTTAAAGGAGCAATACCTTTTCCTTTTATAGTTGCAGGAGTATCATTTCCAAAAGAGACTTTCTTTCCCTTTTCTAAATTAGAATAAGACTCAAGTTTTTCTTTATCACCTGTCATATGCTTCGAACATCCACTGTCAATGTACCATAGATTTTCTTGTCCTTCTGCATAAAATGCTATCCCACATCTTTCTGTTTGAGGTTCCTTTATTCTCCATGTTTTGGCGCCTGAGGCTTGTTCCTTTTTCTGCTCTTGTACCTTTCTTTCCGGAAACCTGCTTCTGCATTCAAAGTCTTTATGTCCAAAATTATTGCAAATAGAACATTCAACTTCATTTTCAAGAGCTGAAAAGTTGTTATAGGTCCTTTTTGTAATCCCTGTCATACTTCTTTGTTTTTGAGCTTCCCTAGTCATGATTGTTTTATACGCAACACATTGAGCTGCTTTGTGACCAAAGTTATGGCAAGAGAAGCATTGTCCATTGAAGAAGCTTCTGCGATTATTGGATCTACCAGCCAATTGATTGTAATTTCTATTTTCATCTATTCTTGAACCAAATTGAGAAGATTTTACCTGTGGCTGGTTGTGGCTTTTGTTCACCCTTAAGCTGGATTGCCCCTGATAGTTTCTGCTTGACATTTGTCCCTGCTTTACCTGATGATCTTCCTTATGCTCTTGCTCATTTCTTCTTGCTGCATCAAGATAACTTTTTGAAGTGGATGCTTGAGAAGTTTCTCCATTATAGCCCAAACCTGTCTTATTTAGTGGAGACCGCTGCACACTGATAATCTCATCCAAAGTTTCAGATCCTTTGACAAACTTGAGATTAATAGTTTTTGTTTTCTCAATTTCTTTTCTAAGACCAACAATTTCACCTTCTAATTTTTCAAGATGTTTTTCCTTTTCATCAATTTGGAATTGTAGAGTATCAATAATCATGTTCTTTTCTTCTATGCATCTCTTGAGTCTAGTAATTTCATCATAAAGGTTATCCACATCTACAGCATCCTCATAATCATCATCTTCAAATGCCATTAACAACCTATATTTATTACCTTGTTCATCTTCATCACTGTTTGATAAGCCATCACTATCTTCATGGGTGTAGTAGCTTTTCTTGCTTTGTTTCTTGTTCCATCTAACTGGTTCCTTTCCTTTATCCTTATAAGAGCATTTTGCAGCATAATGACCTACTCTTCCACAAGCAAAGCATTTGAAAGGTAGCTTACCTCTGAACCTTCCAGAACCTCTTTGAAGATTTCTGACAAAATTTGATTCTTCTTCCTCTTCTTCTGGATCATGGCTTGCTTCATAGTAATCTTCTTTGCCTGACGCTTTAAAAGCAGCCTCCCTTCTGTCTGATGGTCCTCCCTTTCTCATTTCATAAGCAGTTAGAATTCCATGTAGCTGAGACATAGTAAGAACACGGAGATTTTCCTTTTCTTCTATTGCAGATACTTTGGATTCAAACTTGGGGGATAATGATCTTAGAATCTTTTGAACTACTAGAGACTCCTTTACTTCTTCACCCAAATTTTTCATACAATTTACAATCTCATCTACCCGAAGAAAATAATTAGCCACACTTTCATCATTATACATCTTGAGAGTCTCATATTGAATTCTGAGAGTTTGAAGTTTGGCTTGTTTTACCTGTTCATCTCCTTCATAGCTTGTGATCATTTTGTCCCATATTTCTTTTGCTGATTTGAAGTGCATTACCTTCATGAATTCTGTTTGGGATATACTTCCTAATAGAGTACTGACTGCTTTTGCATTTGTTTCATACTTCTTTTTCTCAGCTGGATCTGTAGGAGTAGCTGAAGGAAAAGCATAGCCTGTTTCTACAATGTCCCAAACTTCAGTACCAAGAGATTGAAGATATGCAGTAACTCTTACCTTCCAATAATTGAAGTTTGTCCCATCAAAAACTGGTGGCCTGATTGATGCTTCTCTCTCGTAGTTGCTCATGATGAACGATCTACCTTCAAGCGATCAAGCTTTTCTGAAGGACCTGCTCTGATACCAATTGTTGGAAATAATACTGAGAGGGGGGGTGAATCAGTATTGTCAAGCAATTTACCAAATCTTCCTTATTTGATCTTTTGAATTATTCTTGCATATCAGTACCATAAAATAATGAGCATGAATAAAGAAAATAGACAGTCACACCAAAGAACACAAGATGTAAGGTGGAAACCCAATGCGGGAGAAAACCACCTGCTGCAATATGTCTCTATCTTCTTTCAAGAAATTCTTTTTACAATGATTTTGTACTGGTGCAGTCCTTTACCAGCACGCAGGCTGCAACCTGCAGAGAGCTACAACTCTCTCTCGTTTTCCAGTCTCTCCTGGAAGGGAGCTACAACCCCCTACTTCTTTTCATGAAGATTCAAATGATCAACAAGTATACAACAGATACAGTCCACTACAGATATCAGATCAGTAATTACAGAAATAACCCAGAACACCTTATGAACAGAAATATACAGTCAACAGATCATCTTAAGACAGGGACGCATATTTTCTTTCTGTGACCTGCGACTGGACGCAGTCTACCTTCCACTGTTCTGCGTGCCGACGCACTGTTCCTCTATGCTTTGCTGCGACCGGCGCACCCAGAAACACTATCGCGCCGCGTCTTTTGCTTCAGAGACGCACCCAATAACACAGTCACGCCGCGTCCTTTGCCTCCGAGACGCACCTGAGCCTTTACTGTACTGCGTCCCGGCGCACTTTCCCTTCACTGAACCTGCGTCCCTTCAGATATAAAAGATATGAGGACTTCAGAACCAACCCAAACACTCAGATCCACAGATCTGATCATGCGCCATAGAGATCACAGTCCATTAGAAGATTCGCCTTCATAGATCTGGACTAGATCTCACCAAAAGATATTCAACCAAGATGATGCTTAATCCAAATGAACTCCTTTGCTTTATATAGGCAAGCTTCTCCTCAAAACATGGAACAAAACCACGAGCCGACACCATAGAAACACAAAACCGTCGGCTAGATACCACACAAGAAACCCCCACGTGCTTTTCTCTGCCTTGAAATGTGTGCACTAGGCGGACGCACCTCCTGAACGGCTGGCCTGCGTCCCTGGACGCGGGTTCTGTATGGTATATCTGCGGGGACGCACTTGCTGAACATATTTCCTGTGTCCTTCTTGATTTATCACCTGAATGGGTTTGCCATCAAGGACAACACCTGAATCATAATGCCAACACAGGTAATTTCTGTATGGGGTTAAAACCTACATTTGGTATCAAAGCTCATTTCGCTTCAAGGGGACGCCTTTGTTGCTGAGGGGTTTCACTCGGGCCTGTGGTAGACCCTGTTCAGTGGGAGATCTATGAGCTCGATTCTGGTGGTGAAAGAAGATGGTGAGTAGTGGAAAGATAGAGATCAACAAATTTAATGGTCAGAGTTTTGAGTTGTGGAAACTCAAGATAGAAGATCTGTTGGTGGATAAAGATCAGTTGATCATGTTATATCCAGTTACTAAACCAACGGGAGTGTCCGATGAAGAATGGAAGAAGTTGGATCGGAAGGCAAAGAGCACAATACGATTGTGTGTCTCAGACTCAGTATTGTTGAATGCATCAGGGGAAGCTACGGCGAAGGCTTTGTGGGACAAGTTAGGGACTTTGTACGAATCTAAGTCTCTGGTGAATAAATTGTTCCTCCAGAAAAAGTTCTATAACCTGAGGATGAAAGATGGAGACTCAGTGATAGAGCATTTGAACGCATTTAATATTGTGGTAAGTCAATTAGCATCTGTTGATATTAAAATTTCAGATGAAGATAAGTGCATTAGTTTGTTGTGTTCTCTACCATATTCGTGGGATAGTCTGGTTATTGCAATAGGTAGCAATGCAATTGCCTTGCAATTTGATGAAATAGTCTCAGCCTTGCTGACGAAGGAAATGAGATGGAAAAATATGGAGAGCCAGAATGGTGATGCCTTGTCTATACGAGGATGGTCCTAGAATAGAAACAAAAATAAGTCATTGAGTGGGAGATCTAAATCTCCAGGAAAACCTATAAAGGTGGTGTACTGGAAATGCAGAAAGGAAGGCCACTACAAAAGGGACTGTAAATATAAAGCTCCTAACAAAGGAAAGGGATCTGATGAGACTCCTTCTGTAGAGGCAAAAACCACCTCAGGTGAAGGTGCAGATGTGTACTTGGCTTCTTCAAGTATACATGTAGATCATGAGGCATGGTTGATTGACTCAGGTGCATCCTTTCACTTCACTGCCCATAGAGAGTGGTTCTACGAGTATGAGAAATATGATGGTGGTGATGTCTCCTTAGGGGATAATAGGAAGGCTAGAATCATTGGTCGCGGAAAAGTAAAGTTGAAGTTGCAAGGTGGAAGGGTTAAAACACTTCCGGGTGTTCTACATATTCCTGCATTGGCTAGAAATTTGATTTCTGTAAGCAAGTTGGATGATGCAGGTGTAAAGACAGTGTTCGAGAAAGATACCTGCAATATGGTTCAGGGAGCACTGGTATTGATGTGGGGAGTTTGGATTATAACTCTGTACAAGCTGCAAGGTAGCACAGTTGTTGATGGATGTAACAGTTCTGTGGTTCCTGAAAGTGGAGCAGAAAATCTATTAGTCTCTGGAGAGAAGACCATGTTGTGGCATTAAAGGCTTGGACATATTGGAGAGAAGGGCCTTCGAATACTTCATGGTAAAGGTATGGTAGAAGGTATGAGTAATAGCTCTCTGGATTTTGATTTCTATGAAAATTGTGTATATGGGAAGCAGAATCGGGTGAGTTTCCCCTCTAGTGGTAAGAGGGAGAAAAAGATATTAGAGCTTGTGCATAGTGATC
This sequence comes from Pinus tabuliformis, assembly GCA_031772625.1. Taxonomy (NCBI): domain Eukaryota; kingdom Viridiplantae; phylum Streptophyta; class Pinopsida; order Pinales; family Pinaceae; genus Pinus; species Pinus tabuliformis. The sequence continues at coordinate 511,071,460 of CM062807.1, forward strand.
TGTTTGGACCTATGAAAGTTCCATCACTAGATAAGTCTGTGTACTATGTATCATTTATAGATGACTTCTCAAGGAATACATGGATATATTTCCTTAAGAAGAAATCTGAAGTCTTTGACAAGTTTAAAGAATTTAAGGCTCTGGTGGAAAACCAGATAGAGAAGAAGATAAAGGTGCTGAGGACAGATAACAGTTGAGAGCTTTGTGGTAAGGAATTTGAAGAATTATCTAAGAAGTGTGGTATAGCACGGCCAAAGACTACTCCATATACACCTCAACAAAATGCAGTTGTAAAAAGAATGAACAAGACGTTGATGGAAAGGGCAAGAAGCATGCTCAGTGGAGGTGGGTTAGGACAAGAATTCTGGGCAGAGGTGATGGAGATAACATGTTACCTGGTCAACATATCACCTTCATCAGCATTGGAGGATAAGAATCCACAAGAGGTATGGACTGGTAAGAAACCCTCTCTTTCACATCTGAGGGTATTTGGATGTGATGCATATGTACATGTTACAAAGGAGAAAAGAACCAAGTTGGATAGTAAATCTGAAAAGTTCATCTTTATTAGGTATAAGGATGGTTTAAAAGGTTATAAGCTTTGGAACCCAGTAACAAGGAAGGTTGTGTATAGCCAAGGTGTGGTGTTCAAGGAGGTGAAAGATGTTATTAAACATGAAGTCCAACCAAAGGAACCTGAGAAGATAGAGTTTGAGCTAAAGGAGGAAGAATCAGACTTTACAGTAGAGGAGGAATCAGAAGATGAAGAACCACAAACTTCGGGTGTCAGAAGATCAGTTCGGGAAAGAAGGCAGCCAGAAAGGTATAGACCATCTGCTTTTTGTTCAAATTTTGCTTTGTCTATTACTAATGATGATCCCAGAATTGTGAAGGAAGTAGTAGATTCAGAGGATGGCAAACTATGGAAAGAGGCCATGGTTGATGAAATGGCATCTTTTCACAAAAATGAGGCTTGGGATCTGGTGGAGTTTCTGGCTAGAAGGAAACCCATTGGCAGCAAATGGGTGTTCAAGAAGAAGACAAATGTAGAAGGAAAGGTGGAGAAATACAAAGCTTGGTTGGTAGAAAAAGGTTATTCCCAGTTGCCGGGAATTGATTTTGGTGATATTTTTTCTCCTATTGCCAAGGTAACTTCTATTAGATTACTTTTATCTGTTGTTGCTGCTTTTGATTTTGAGGTAGAATAGATGGATGTGAAGACAACATATCTTCATGAGGATCTGGAAGAGGAGATTTACATGAAGAAACCTAAAGGGTTTGTGGTGAAGGGTAAGAAAGAACTGGTATGCAAGTTAAAAAAGTTTTTGTATGGGTTAAAACAGTCACCAAGGATGTGGTATCAAAAATTTGATACATTTATATGGGTACTTGGCTTCACCAGAAGAAAAGCAGATCACTGTGTGTATTTTAAATTAATTGGTGACCGTGTTATTTATCTGGTCTTGTATGTGGATGATATGTTGTTGGTTGGAAATGACAAAGAAATTATCCAGGATTTGAAGACCCAATTGTCCTCCAAATTTGACGTCAAAGATCTTGGTGCTGCAAACTATATTTTGGGCATGGAAATTAAAAGTGACTGGGCAAAGAGGAAGCTCTGATTAAACCAGAGGAAGTATGTTGAGACAATACTATAGAGGTTTAATATGCAGGATAGCAAACCGGTGAAGGTTCCTATTCCTGTAGGTGTAAATTTATCTATTGAACAGTCTTCCAAGACACAAGAAGAGGAAGAGGACATGTCTCGTGTTCCATATGCAAGTGCAATCGGTAGCCTGATGTATGCAATGGTATGTACTAGACCAGACATTGGACATGAAGGGGGAGCATTGAGCAAGTTTATGTCAAATACAAGGAAGGAGCACTAGACAGTAGTGAAGCGGGTTTTCAGGTATTTGCGTGGCACTAGTGATTATGGTTTATGCTACCAAGGAAGACTAGGATTGGACAGAATGTTGGATATTTGTGGCTTTGTTGATGTAGACTGGGTTGGAGATCTAGATCAGAGAAGATCTACAAGTAGGTATGTTTTTAACCTATTTGGAGGTGCAGTCAGTGGGATGTGTAAGAAACAATATGTAGTGGCACTATCAACTACAGAGGCAGAATACATGGCATCCACTCATGCAAGCAAGGAAGAAGTTTGGTTGCAGAGATTGTGTTCAAGTATGGGGTTAGTACAAGAAGCTATAAGGATAGACTATTGTTATAGACATTTTTGGGCCCTACAACCCCAAGCATGAAATGTCCAGAAACCAAGGGCTCCTAAGTCCCTAAAAGTGTTGTTCTAACCCCTAAAGGAACAAGGTCAACAGATTACAGCTTCTCCCAGAAGTTCTCCATGAGAAACTGCTCATAATTGGTCAAAACAGGATCATTGCAGCTGCTCCACTGGCTAAGTGCGTTGCATCTCACCCAAATACATTGTGAGGGTGCGTTGCATTTCAAAAGTCCCTTCTGTGGGGTGCGTTGGATGAGAAATGACAAATGGCAGTGTCATTCCGCGAGGTGGAGAGGCAATGGAAGCTTCCAGAATCTTCTCCTGTGACACTTGCCTCACTGAATTCGACCGAGGATGAGTAAGAGGCCATCAGTCTCCAAGTGGAAGTAAGAACTATAAGAGAGAAGACACTAATCAAATCACAAGCTGACTCATCCCCCTTACAGATATCTATATATGGATCGCTCATCCCAGAGATCCAGAGGCTGGAATTTTGCATATTGTAAGGAATTGTTGTTGGTTTCCTGAGACAAACATCAGATTGTTGGGTGATCTAAGCTTTGTTTGAGGTGAAGAGGGGCGTCTTTGCTAGGAGGTTGATGCTGGGTCAGAATAACCGGTTGTAACTCCTCTTGGCTCTTTTCTTGTTTATCAATAAAAGCTATTTGAGTTTTCCTCCATGCTTTTGTGTCATTCATGCTTGTTACGTTTGTATGGTCAATTTACATCTGACCCTAGATTGTTTATGATTATAGATCCATGTCTTTGTATAGTTCTATGCTTCTGTGATCTTACAGGTACTTTGTGAAGCTGGGCATGAAAAGGAGCAGGTAGCTGAGGACTATCAAAGAAGAGAGGGATCAAATCAGGAGATTGGTGCAAGACAGAGGTTGGTCTTTCTGTTCCTCTCTATCTATAATTCATAAAGGAAAAACAAAAGTAGCTTTTCTCTGTTTGTTTCTAAGGCAGCTGTCACACCTTAGTGGGATAGAGCAGTTCTAAATAGACACTTTTCCCTGTAACAAAATGGCGACTCTACTGGGGAGCTAATTAGTTTGTTTGTTTATCATTCTTTGTTGTCTATTTCATAAACTTACAAGTAGCATTCGAACTGCATTTGCCATAACAAATGCAAAGTAGACAACGGCTACTTCAATCCATCTACTGGATCTGTTTATGATTTAAACAACTGATTCACAAACTATCTGATTGCCCTTGTGATAGCTCTTAGATCCTCCTTAGATCTACCCCTAATTTTTGCATTATTGATTGCTTTTTGCTTGGCCAAAACCTAAGAACTGAACTGCAAACTGTGACCTGGAACTCGAACAGAGTCTTGTTTCTGGCCCAGCGCAGGTCCTGTTCAGAGATTCTGAATTTCAGCGCACTTCCCGAGTTGAAAACCTGTGCTGCATTTCAGATTATCTGTGTTACAGGTGCGCTGATCAGACTAGCTCTGTGTAGTTGTGGCTTCTGTGGTTCATTCTTTCCAGTTCTATTCCTGAATTTTGCTGCCTGTGATCAGTATATGTCTGTTTGAAACCCCTTTTCCTTACTGTTATTCTGCCTCCTTTGTACGAAATAAATGTAGATGTTTTTGTGTGCTTGTTGAGTCATTTACAGTTCTCCTTTGCAAAAGTAGCGTAATCGTACTGTCGCCCTTTGATTTGAAACTGTCGCAAGTGTCAATTTCAATCGTAGGAAAAAGTTTAATTGCTGTTGATGGTAGATTATTCTGTTACTATTGCTTTTGGTCTGAATTTGTAATTTTCTAGTGTCAAGAACAAGTATTCATTTGAAAATCGTAAGGTGTTCTAATCATCTCCATTTTTTTTTATTTCGAAAAGAAACTTGTTGATATTTGTCGCTTGAAAAGAAATTCAGATTTGTGCATCAACTTTCTTTTTAGCATTCATATACTAAGAAAGTCGAAAACAAATACATGCATGTGCATTTGCATATAGACAGTCTGATTGGTTTGATTTAGGAAAGTGCATTTAGAGTGTTCTCTTTGCTCTTTGTGAAAAGATTTTGTCTTTCTTTTCCCTAGTAGCTAGGATTTTCATTGCATAAAGGAGATAAAAAGTTTGTTTATCATCTTAGATTGCATTTTAGGAATTACATCTACACCTCGTGGTGAACCCGAAAGGCAAACTTCATAAAAAATATCAACTTAAAATAAATTCAATGAATCTAACAACGCTTTGGAACTTAACGCACAACATTTAGAAGTCTAGGTTAGAGACGTATTCCGGCGTCGTAAAGCCTGGTAACTGTTGTTCTCACTGATGGTTGGGTGATTCCTCCACTTTGAGACGATAAGTGCCAGTACGGACTTGTGCTCCCACGTACCGTCGAGTATATTTTGGGAGACCCCAATAGGCTTAATCCTTAATCCATAGGAAGTCGTGTCTGCCGCCCTATCGATTGCAATGTACTGAACACAACATTCGGGAAGATTGACTGCCGTACCGTAAAAAGTATTCTGCAGCTTTGCGATTGGTTTGGTAATCCCTCTACCTAGATTTCCAGAGCAGTCCCTTTCATTCCTTTTAAGACTCCTTAACAGAAAAGGTCCATCTGAGCACTTGTCACTTTAGGCTCATTAAAAATCGAAGGAGACTAGAGTCATCTTTTGTTTTTTCTCGACTCTTAAAAGCTAAAAAAACAAGTTGTGTCAAAGCGTCTAAAATTTATTTTAAACGGAATATTCATTACCCTTTCCTACGTTGATCTTGGGTTGAGAAAATGGAATCCACCAACCAAGGAATTCCCCTTGGAGGAAATCCTAGTCCCTTCTCCTCTTGGGGAGATGTTGGTGCACCCCATATGGCCACATTGTCGCTTCCAGGACAGACATTTGGTTTGCCTGTATGGCTCTTCTCAACCTCTGTCGTTCAGAACACCACAATTCCTGAACAATCGAATTAGCAATTAGACGAGTCCAGAGTTACCCACCAACCTTCTACTTCCTCTAATTCTTCCTCTCCTCCTTCCTCTTCGCTTGATGGGGCTGGTAAAGCCAAAAGTCAAGTACCTAAGGAGAAGAAGGAAAAGAAGAAGAAAGAGAAGAAGAAGAAGGAGCCAAAAGCGAATGGGGGCAAACGAGTGTCGTCTAGCGAAAACAAGCACACCGCACCGACCAGGCCTAAATCGCCATGTGTCATTTGCAAAGGAGACCACTATCACAGAGATTGTCCTTGCATCCCTCAGATCTTAAGGGACTGGTCTCCTCGTTTGCACAACCCGGTGTCGTCAACCTCTGATGATCATGTTGAAAACACACCATCAATTAGTGAAAGTGAAGCCCCAGGACAAAAAGGAAAATATAGATTTCCTTGTAAACTGTGCGAAGGCAATCATGCCGTCCACCGTTGTCCCTTCTTAGACGAAGCTAAAAGAGTTTTGGATGATCGTCCGGTTTCACCATTACGACTTCATCCTGGATATAAAAAACTCTTGCCGAGTCCGTCACTGGTTGAAAATCCGGCTGGCCCGCTCAGGTGGTCGGCCGAAGCATCTATCATTGAAGATAAACCATCTGAATCCATACCAGACGAAAGTCAAAAGGTCGAGGCGGTAGTTGACCCGGTCTTGCCTTCAGAGGTTCCATCTTCAGATGATACAGTCACTGAAGAGAACAAGGATGACACCGTCCAAATTCTTTTCATAAGCTCAGACTCCAACGAACATGGGGGCAATTTACCCGTTCCTTTACCATAGGAAGGAAGTTCGTCAGAGTCGTACCCGGCCGTCTATTCGGTCCCACCTCCAAGCAACCTAGTTGTCTCCTTCGACTAGAACCAACTAGGCAGACCCCGTTTACCGGCTAGTATACCATTCCGAATCATTGTTCAAATATATAGAATGGTTATGGTTGGTACCATCATAGATGAAGGGGCTTCTGTGAGTATCCTTTCCTCAACTGCTTGGAAAGTGCTTGGTTCGCCATCGCTTTTGCCTGAAATGAGAAATCTAACAAGCTTTGATAAAGGAACCAGTCGACCGTTAGGGATCCTTCCCGATGTGACCATAACATTGAGAGGGAAAACCGTTCACATGAACGTAATGGTAGTCCAAGGACCCCTGGATTACAATCTACTCCTTGGACGAGACTATATTTATTGCATGGGAGCAATTGTCTCCTCACTCTTTAGATTAATGTGTTTTCTGCACGAAGGAAGAGTGGTCAAGCTCATAGACTAGCTTTCATTTCCCGGATCATACAAAGCAAATAGTCATATACCATCCCTGAATGGTCTTTTCACGCAAGAAATGTCTCAATCTCCAGTTCGTCCTCCCGATGAGCGCGAGTGATTTGGGGGGACATGACTGAAACCCAGGGGGCATGCACCCTGGTCTGCTTCGGCAGGAAAACTTCGGGTATAGGGTAGGTTTCCGCGAGAGAATATGACTAGTCTGTACCCCTGTCCGTGATTGGAAGAGGGGGTTATTCTAGAACAAGATTCTCTTGTCAAAGTTATGTGAGTGGAGTAGCCTCCTTCACTCACCTTTGTCTATTTCGGTAGACATCGCCGAAGAAGTGTTTTGTTTGCGCTGTAAATGGAACAATCTTTGGTAACCTGTAAGAGGTAGGCCTCTCTCGGTAAAACAAATGTTTTAACGGACTAAAGAAGGGGTAACCTTGAAAATCTGCTTTATACCTGGGGGCATGCAAGCCTTTTGGCGTGCAAGCGAAGAGTGACTATTTATTTTTTAAATTTGTAGGATCTCTAACCCTTTAAACTCGTAGGATTGGTCATCTCCTAACTTGCATAAAGAAAGGATGTGGGGCAAAACTCTAAAAGTTTCCGTTTTATATGAGACATTCTTATCACACGACTGGATTAATTGAGCAGTTTTAGCACATAGTTCAAGCTCGTTAAAAAATAAACATAAGACATGAGCAAATGTTTCCACCCGCATTTAAGCTCGTTAAAAAATGAACTATTCCCCTGTAAATAACCATCGTGAATGTAGTACTTCAGCCATTAAAGCCTTGGTCATGTTTGCACTGTCACCTCCACTTTTTCATTGGCCGATCATTCACCTCCATTTGATTGTTTACCCATTTTGAGGAACAGCTGCGAAGAGTGATTTCACTAGCCATACTTATGACACTGTCGTGATTGGAAAATTCCAAACCTTACCTGGAATCAGCTGCTACCCGTTTTATCACTCGTTCCTCAAAAGACGAGTCTCCTTTAAGCTCTTTTCAACTGACTCGTAAAATATGAAAAGATTGCCGAGCCATTGGCCTCTCCAGCTCGTTAAAGGGACAGGAAGTGCTATCCCTCCTCTAGATTTTAATCTTTTTGGACCTGAGGGATTATTACACAAAAAGATCGAGCGCTTGTTTTGTTCGGCTCGTTAAAAGTATCGAAATTCCATCCATTCTGTATTGTTTTATACTTTTTCGGACTTAAGGGATTAGATGACGAAAAGGGAATTTTGGAGTTACCTTTACGTTCCTTTTCAGACTCTCTAAAATTGAAAAGGACCGAGTTATCTTTGTCGTTAAACTCGTTAAAAAAATTAATAGCGACAAACTTGTCTATAGACGAGAACGAGTTTCACTATCGCTAGGCTCGTTAAAACATAGCGATGGGTTTGCTCGAAGGGAAAATTATAGAACAGGCATATGTTATCCCCCTCAAGCTTGACAAAAATAAAGAGGTACTGGTCAGCAATGACTGGGGAAAATTGGGAAGAAAACTTGAAGAAACTTTGTTGGTAGCAAGTCGCTCTTGAACATGACACTTCCACTCCGTGTCCGAGTCGGGTTGGGTTGTTTCATTCACCGGTCACATCACCATGGTCACGCCATACCATCCACATTTGGGGTTTAATGCTATCAATCCATCACATCAGTGTCGCCGATATTTTCAAGAGAAGTAATTCAGAGAATTCACCTGTGTCTCACCCACTACCATACATTATACTCCATTCTTTCATGACCGTCACCCTGAACCTTATATCACCAGATCGTTTTCACCTCCATTAAAATCATTTGCTCCGTTCCGTGTCATTGATGTGGGATTCATTAAGGCCCTCCTATGACAGATCACTTCTTGTCGACATCAGCTCATTATCCAAGAAGTTGATCTAGGAACACACCATTCAGTACTTTGAAGCTTGCATGCCTCAATGGCAAGTTTCTCACTTCCGGCGACAGGTTTACATCAATGGCCTTCGACTGAAAGATTTTGCATGGTGTTCAACGCCAAGTCCTTTATTCACACCACATGAATTGTACTGCAGTACCTTGAGGGTCATTATCATTATCGATGATTCCTCTCGCGCGTGTTAACAGTTTACATCATTGACTGGTAATCAAGCGATGTCTTTCCATGTTCGACTTCAGAACATTTCTCACATGGATCGACTTGTACTTTGACTGAAGATCGGATGAGATTGAAGACCCCGGATCTAGTTTCATCCATCCGGGCTGCGATATATATTCAGGGAAATAAAGACATTAAATGTACATCATTGCTACACAGATAATCATCCACTCAAAAGGATGATGGCTCTATCAGAATCATCAGTCTACACTCAGACGATTGTCTGTCCTATGTACATGAAAATGAATTTATAAAGCTGAGCATGGGAATGCCCGCATCAGCTAGATCATGAAAATAGTATGAAGATAATGTATTGTATTGTATCTTATTACAGGTCTCCTCCCAGCATTGAAAGAACTTCGGATCCTCATAATAAATCATTTCACCCGACACCAAAAGATTAACGGCCTCATACTTTAGGGGGCAACTGTTATATACATTTTTGGGCCCTACAACCCCAAGCATGAAATGTCCAGAAACCAAGGGCTCCTAAGTCCCTAAAAGTGTTGTTCTAACCCCTAAAGGAACAAGGTCAACAGATTACAGCTTCTCCCAGAAGTTCTCCATGAGAAACTGCTCATAATTGGTCAAAACAGGATCATTGTAGCTGCTCCACTGGCTAAGTGCGTTGCATCTCATCCAAATACACTGTGAGGGTGCATTGCATTTCAAAAGTGCCTTCTGTGGGGTGCGATGGGCGAGAAATGACAAATGGCAGTGTCATTCCGCGAGGTGGAGAGGCAATGGAAGCTTCTAGAATCTTCTCTTATGACACTTGCCTCACTGAATTCGACCAAGGATGAGTAAGAGGCCATCAGTCTCCAAGTGGAAGCAAGAACTATCAGAGAGAAGACACTAATCAAATCACAAGCTGACTCATCCCCCTTACAGATATCTATATATGGATCCCTCATCCCAGAGATCCAGAGGCTGGAATTTTGCATATTGTAAGGAATTGTTGTTGGTTTCCTGAGATAAACATCAGATTGTTGGGTGATCTAAGCTTTGTTTGAGGTGAAGAGGGGCTTCTTTACTGGGAGGTTGATGCTGGGTCAGAATAACCGTTTGTAACTCCTCTTGGCTCTTTTCTTGTTTATCAATAAAAGCTATTTGAGTTTTCCTCCATGCTTTTGTGTCATTGATGCTTGTTACATTTGTATGGTCAATTTACATCTGACCCTAGATTGTTTATGATTATAGATCCATGTCTTTGTATAGTGCTATGCTTCTATGATCTTACAGGTACTTTGTGAAGCTGGGCATGAAAGGGAGCAGGTAGCTGAGGACTATCAAAGAAGAGAGGGATCAAATCAGGAGATTAGCGCAATACAGAGGTTGGTCTTTCTGTTCCTCTCTATCTATAATTCATAAAGGAAAGACAAAAGTAGCTTTTCTCTGTTTGTTTCTAAGGCAGCTGTCACACCTTAGTGGGATAGAGTAGTTCTAAATAGACACTTTTCCCTGTAACAACTATGACAGCCAGAGTGCAATTTTCTTGGCAAAGAACCCTGCATATCATTCAAAGACAAAGCACATTGATGTTCAGTATCACTTTGTGAGCGATATGATAGAAGACAAAAAGATGTTGCTAGTAAAGGTGGACACTTTGCAGAATACTGCAGATGCATTGAAAAAACCTGTGATCTCTGAGAAGTTCTCTTGTTGTAGAGAGACAATGGGTGTTTCAGGGCTAGAAAAATGATTAAGCTCTCTTGTGGCCCCCTATGGAAAGAAAACAACAAGTGGGAGAATGTTGGGTTGTGTTATATTCTTTCCATGTCTAGCCCACGTAGTTAATCGGGGGTTAGAAGGGGGGGTCACAAGGGGTTTGAGGGGTACTTGTAACCCCACTTTATGGGGTCCAGGGCAGCACCCTGGAAAATTTTGGTTTTGGACCCTATGTTAGGTTGGGCGGACGCACCTATGGTTTTTTGCATGATTTTCGCACATGTTCTTGGACGCGATGGTTTTCGGCCCATGGTTTTTCAGTCCATGGTATTGGATGCTTCGGTATGTATAAATATGTATTATAACATTGAAAGGAACATAATGAAAAATCAAGCTGGTAGTCCCGGTTTTGGGATCCAAGGGAAATCTCTGTGTATATGTGATTTATGTGTTATGCTCTCGCATTGTTTATTTTCTATGTTTTAGAATTCATATGCAGGTAATTTCTATAAGGGGTTAAAACCTACAAATGGAGGATTGGATGTAGATCTGCAGCCCCTGTATTATTTTTTGATGGATCAGTGTTTTCATCTTATAGATCAAGTGGTATCAGTGGTATGGCATTCATTTATGAAGTCATGTTTCTTATTGTAACCTCTTACAATCCCCTCAGATCCATAAATCTATGTAGATCTAGTAGTCGATCTACATGAATATCAAATATGGAATCTAGATATGGGATCAAAAAATGGCTTTCCAAGTTTTTCTTAACACTCGAGGTGGAAAATCAATCTTATTTTGGGTTTGGGCTTCTGAACGCATTAAAAAATTGAAGCATAATATCCTAAATCTAATGGGTATTCTAATGCACTTACAAAGCCCAATCCATGAAGGAAAATCATTACAAGATGACCTGAGGTTACAATATTAATGACATTTTTTCTTCATATACCATCATTTTAAATTTGAGGTTTTGAGGAGCCTCATCTAGATCAAGCAATCCAAAGGGTGCAAGGGGCTTGCTTAGATCAAGTTTCCCCAAAGGAGAAAAGTTGAATCAAGGACAAGTAAATGGAGGTACTTCATTCAAAGATGTCCTTAAAGGGATGATTGTTGCCTCAGCTAAACCAAATCAGGCACTCAATATACACAACCCCTATATGGTGGAGCAACTGAACCAAATCCCATCAATGGTTGTATATATATTACAAACAAATGATCTACATACAAGATTTGAATCTCAGGAAGTCAGATGCAGATTCAACAGTTTCTAGTGAAAACCAATGGATCTATTTTAATCAATTTTCACAACTTGGTCAATAAGGTTTGAGATTTAACTCTTCTCCTAAGGGTTTTTCATAGTAAGGTTTGAATCATTGGAGGCATAGGAGTATACATTATGAGAGGGCCCATGGTTCTAGGTTTATGTGGGACTTTTTTTCACCCCATGTTTCCCATAATTTGATGCCAATACAATGGTGGTATCAAGCATGTCAATTTGGGTTTGATTGCATAATATCCCTCTTCATTTGTGGAACCACAAAGTTCTAGAAGGCATTGGGAACCTTAATGGGTGATAGATAAAGACAGATACACAGAGAGTTGAAGAACGAATCTACACTTTCGCTAGAATCTATGTGGATGTGGACCTCAGCAAAGGATTTTCAGATCATATCCTCTTAACACATAACCAAGAGCGTTGGACACAATTTCTAGACTTTAAAAACATGGATTTTAGGTGTTGAATATGTTGACAAACATGACATCCACAAAATACATGTCATGTGGCCAAGAAAGATACAAGAAAGAAAAAGAAATCAGGAAAGCAACCCAAGGGATGGAAATTTCCAGAGAAGCAACCTAAAGAAGAAGATGACGATAAAGGAATAAGCCTCCCTATCAATGAAGAAACCAAAAATACACAAGAAAACATAGAAAATGGGGGAGAAAATCATGAAGCTTCTGGAACCCTAGGCCCATCAATGCAGGTGGACAAGATTCTTGAAGAAAAGGAGATAGTAGCCTTCAAACTCCATCAAGTTTGTGAAAGTTTAGACTCAGATAAAGAAAATCTAAGAATGAATGAAGAGAACTAGCTATCACTTGTAATATCCACTCCAACCCAAGGATGTTGGTGGAAGGTAGAAAACAAGAAATGGAGAAAAGGGTAACCTATTTACTTCCTTTTTGGAGTAGTTTATTTTATATGTATTTCTTTTGTGAACAACTATTGGTCTAATTGAATGCTTTGTGAGAATATACAACATCTAAATTTTTTTTCATTAATAAAATTATGATTTTTCTTAGGGGAAAAAGGAATAAATTATCTTCTTAGTTGAAATGAGGTGGGTTAACATAGAAATCGAACATACATTGGAGGAATGAAGAGGGTTTGAGGAACAAATGAAGATAGTCACTCCAAATATTTGTAAATTTTGTATTCATGTAACAATAAAGGCACCTAAGCCCACGGGGCTTTGGATTGATGGTGAATGGGTGCACTGTTAAGGAACTCCTTGCGATAGGTCATCGGTTCAAATCCCCCGTGGGTACTTAGGTTAGTCTAAACATATAAAAAAAAACAATAAAGGCACCTAAGAAAAATATGCAGTAGTTAGTCCCAATGATTGCTTGGCCATATTTTTCTTTCTTCAATCAAACTGATCTATTGAACACACCCTAAACAATAATAGATATAGCTAGGACTAATAACATTCAAGTCAAGGAACCATGATTATAATAATTTTTGTAAGCTTTTATATTTCAATGTCCTCCCTTATTTAGGATGGAGAAGATTTTGAGGGTTGGGGAATTGTTATAGGAGTGTCATTGAATAGTTGACATAGATAACCATTTAAGTAGACATTGTAGGAGAATCAATATATTGTTGAAGATGTAGCCAACTAGACTTTTAGGTTGGTTGACTATCTGGTTGGGTCAATTTACCATGTTATGGTACTTGTAGCTACTTTTAGCTTTTGGATTGTATAAATAGAGATGAATTTGACATGTAATGCTTATTGTTGGTTGAACAACTATATAATAAAGGACTACTTATTACTTCTATATTTTTGTTTGTTATGGTTATTTTAGTTCACTATTACTAACCAAATTTATTCTATAATCCTTAGCTTACAACATTTAACATGCATAGTCACCATCATTTTCTAAGCTATGCTTGGGACCCCAATTCCTTGAAGGTGAAACTTTAAATCGTTGTCCCATTCATAAATATTTAATGCATCAATGGTGGTAGCTTATATTGTTGACTTAGCTCAATAAAGTCCCTTAACTCATAGAAAATACATTATTCAATATTTCCTTGAGAACTAATTATAATTCATAAGTAGGATGTTACATAGACTAGCCATATTGTAATATGTAAGTAATTTGGCTTCAAAATTAGAAACTTATTGTCCAAGTGGAAGGAGATAGAAAACATATCTAGTTTAAATAATGGAATTAACAATGGACTCTCTATGATAAAGTTATGCCACTTGAAGAAAGTAAAAGAAGGTAACCAATGTGTTATGTAGAAGGTTGAGGTTGGCCCATGTGGTGTTGTTTTCATGATGAATTTGTTGAGTTGTAAAGAATAGATATGTTACCCTCATTCTCTAACTATCCTATAAGCTCACTCTATCAAATAAGTTTTCTTCCCATAAAGATAGTGACCCACTTTCATAAAAGTGAAAATCATTTTTACAATAAAGTTAATCTATAACTAAAATTTGCATGCGAGAAGCAACCTAAATGAAGAATAATAAGTTACTATATGACTTATTCACTTCTATAATTTAAGTGAAATACACTTTCCAATAAAAATGTTTTATAACGTAAAGTTGCATACATTATTTATCAATTGGGTTTTTCTTGCGTGGTTAGGACTATTTTTTCTCCTCTCCACCCTAGTTCAATTGACAAAAAATTCCATGTTGGGCCATTGGGACAAGGCTACAAGGATAGAAACCACTAGCATAGAAGTCCACTTTTTTGTGCTTCAAAATTCCTTGTTGTTTGTTAAGTCATAAGCTGTTTGTAGATATTTATTTTGGGCTATTACATATTCTTGGGTAATAGTGGAAACTAGTAGGCTTAAGATTTGATCTAGCCTAGATCATGCTAAAGAGTTATAGATTCCCATAGTTAACAAAACATAAAGCCATACACTTTAAAACAAACTTGGTGGGTAAAAATTGAACTCTTGACCTCTATTTCAATAAAGTAACTTTTAACCAAATGAGTTACATGAAAATATCTAACACATTAAAAATGAGAAAAGGGGGCCTTTTTTTATCACTTGTGGCCTCCTTGAAGTGCATCCTTCCTTTAAAAACTCTTTTTTTTTTATGGAAAAAACTTTAATTTAACACCCTTGCATATAAAAATAAGCGAATTTCAAAGAAAAATTAAAAATTTATATATTTTGGGTTTTATTTTGGTCAGTGTTCCTTAAATATGCAACTTTTCTTGTCTTTTTCTAAATTGACAATATTGTAGGTGTAAGGTAAAGAGCATACATAGTAAAGAATAGAATTTTCACTCTTTTTCTAATTTTTTAAGATCACAAAAGGCACGGGGAAAGGAACATACATATATTGGAGGGAGTAAAACATAAATACAAAAATTAAGACGAAATTAAAATATATGCCTATAGATATTATATAAATAATTGTACATGGGGAAAATAGAAACCTCTTTAAATGAAATGAAAAGGGTTTCAAACTAGAAACAAGGTTCCAAACATACTAAAATGGTTCACATAGATTATAAATGTTAAAAAATAGTAAGTTGATAATCCATTTGTTGTATGTAGTGACATAGGTTCAAGATATCGATTAAAAATGGGAAAAGTTCTTCATAAGAGTTCTAATATAATGTTAAATAAATATGATATATCCACATAGGGGAACACCATAAGGAAATCACTCACAAAAAAAACAACAATGATACACTAATGTATACATGGTTAAAACACTCGAAGTGGGAAGTATTCCATAGCCCCAACAAATGTAGCCACTTGAGGAAATCTATTATTTCAAAAATATTTTTTTCACACATCATAGTCTCTCATTGCTTATCATTAGCAAGTGATCCTACATTTTCATTAAATAGAGATCATCAACCATTTGGGTGTTAAGTCACTGGATCAAGTTCCATTAATATTGAGAAGAATGAAAATTCAAATCAATTTATTTCTAAAACATAACCATGATTATCAAATTAGACAATTACAAAATAAAACTAAATAAAGACATTTCACTTAAAGGTATGGCAGACGAACTAGAACTTAACTAACTCCTAAGTGTGTAAATATCTGAACACATACACAACCCTTGGTTTGGAAATAAGGATGAAAAGTTCCCTTTGTAGTCAATTAGTATCACACTTATGCCCCAAATGTGTTATTAGATTGGGACTTAAGGATATATGGCTCTTCTCTAAAGTACTAGCAATGAAGGGAATGATATCTTATCACAAATGGTGGAAAATGGAAGTAATTTTCATTAAAGAAATAAATCAAACCTCTTCAACTTATTACTTGGATTCAATATACTCTAAAACAACATGAAAGAAGGTCCATGCTCGAAAATAACTTTATGTTGAGTTTTAAAATCATTGAAAGGCATAATGCATGGTATTTGGGTGATGGTCTCTATGTCAACATTTGGACTAATGCGATTATGTGCATAACAAATGAGGATTTCCTCCCTAGAGAGGTGATTAATATATTGAAACACAATAAAACTCCCTCATACAAAATGGATATTATCAACACATCAAATACATTATGAATCAAGTTATAGATCTATAAATGATGTGGGATTTCACGACCTTTATGCTCCTTTATGGGTGCACTTCAAGAATGGGTTGGTTTAATATCTTCTCCCTCTTCAATGAAGTTGGCAAGTGGAGGGAGGTACATATGCAGTATAGATAGGATATTAAATAACTTCTATGTATTCATATCATGGTTAGAAATCCTAGTGTTGGAAAGGAAATTAGAAATTTCATGCACCACCTAAGAGAAAAAAATGCACATGAGACAACCTCCTTGAAATAACCTTGGAATAGTTAAAATATGATTTATATAAATAGGGAATAAGGATAAACTATTTATCTTCTTCTTGTTACTTGCCACTTTACAAAAGATGAATGGAGTAGTACTATGTCTTTGGCTAGATGTCAATAATGAGAGTGGTAATCCGTAGAGGAATTATTAAAATGCATGATTTGAGGATAAGTGAACCATTGAGGTGCTAATGTTGCTTCCATTGTAGGTCATGAGGAGCATCCATATCACTTAAAACATAGTCATATTTGGAGATAAGAGGAAAATTACATTGTACATTATAAGTAGGTTCATATTGTACATGTTGGCATAGACCCCGTCTAGCCCAACTACCCTTTGCTTGGTAGTTCGATTCTCGGAATCATATTGCAAAGCCCGAAGTGGCTGGCCCGCTGAGCTGGGTAGAAGGTGGGAGCTGCCTATAGCTCACACCCCTTCCCAATCAAGCAGCCCAGCAAGCTAGAGGCCTTGGGCTTGGAAATTTGATTTTGGGAATCAGATAGACAAGGCCAGTGTCGCTAGGCTAGACAGGGCGAGGCCACTATTTTTATCTTTTATTTATTTTATTCATTATAAAATTTTTATTTTTATTTATTTTTAATGATGTTTTTTTAATGCTTTTTAATGTTTTTATTTTTTATTCTTTATAGTTATGTTTTTTTATAATTTAATTTTTCAATGTTTGTTTCTTCTTCTTTTTTTATGTTTTTTCTATCTTTTAGCTTTTTTATTTTATTTAATTTTTTTTCTTTTATTTGTTTTTTATTTTTATTTTTTTAAATTATCTAATATTGTTTCTATTTTCCTTTTTCTTTGTTAATATTTAATTTCTTTTTCTTAAATTAGGTTTGTTTAGAACTATTTTTCTGTATGTTTTTTAGATTTTTTAATTTTTTAAATTCTTTTTAAAGTTTTTATATTTTATAAGTTAATTTTGTTTTTATTGTACATTTATTTATTTATTTCTTGGTTTTTTTATATATGCTTTTATCTTGTTTTTTTGGGCCATGTTTTTTAATTTTTTATATTCTAATATATATTTTTATTTACTTGTTATTACTTTTTAAATTTTTTTTTGTTTTTAACATATGTCAATACTTAGAAGAGAATGCCCTCTGCTAGGGTTTCGACTTGCAAATTCTAAATCATGTGCAAAGGTGCCATCTTCCCATTCATTTTTGGTTTGACATCTTTGTCACTCTGCTGATAGAGGGTATGAGTTTGCAAATGGGGAGGGGAGAGATCCCCTCCTATCGTCAGGGGGTTCTGAACAAGGTGGCAAGGATACCCGAGTTCTAGGTGCACAATGGCACATGCAAATGCGTAGATAGTGCCTCCCAAGAGCAGCGAAAAGGATTTGATTTGTAATTCCAGGCAACAAACTAGAAAATTACTAGAAAATTATGAAATACCATGCACTGATCTGCAAGTTTATCGACATTTGTCCCACTAAACGAGATCTGGTGAAATGGATCCAACTTAAATGGCAGCCAAAAGGGTATATTGACATGAAGTTGGGTGCTTAGAGCTTCTTCACAGTAATTTTCACCAGTCTCAAAGACAGGGAGAGGGTTTTTAAAAAAAGGCCCTATTTTTTCTACAATATTGGGCTCTTCATGCACCATTGGGTAGAATGATACAATCTAGATGAGGAAAAATTAATGGTTGCCTCGATATGGGTATTGTTTATTTTCCCTTCCGGTCGACTTCTGGGATCCAAAAATTCTGGAGGGGATAGGAAACTCTACTGGGAGTTTTGTCAAGGTTGCAGATTGAACATGCAGAGGATGGTATACTTATTACACCTAGATTTCTGTGTATACGAGTATAACAAAGGCTCTTATTGAATTTGTTGAGTTGGAATATCAAGACAAGGTTTGGCAGCAACCTCTAGATTATGAGCATATTCCATTCTATTGTAAGAGATGTCATGCGTATGGTCATCTGTATCAAGACTGTCCTCTGAATCAACTTGGAACTCCAGAGCCTCAGGTCGCTAAGGACCCAGCTAAATATCGAGAAGATTCATAGGGTTTCCAAGAAGTCCAAAAAAATAAATGTAACGTGAATACCTCCCCAACTTCTGCTCAATCGTAACCAAGGAAATCCCAACATACCACCAACAGATTTGAAATTCCGATGAAGGAAGGAGAGAATTATGGCAAACCTAGTGATCCAATAGGAAGACAAAATCATAAAGCTTCGCCCAACAGAGGAAACAAACCTAAGAGAAAATGTAAAGATGAACCCTGCGAGAAAGAATCACTTATCCAGCCAATATGGAGATCAACAATAGTAAGGAGGAACTTAGTACAAAGGAACATATAATGAGAATATTGTTGAATGAATGATGCCATCTAGATGAATGATTCATCCCTGAATATCAAAAGCAATTCTATCGAGAGACTTTTCAATAGTATCGAGCCAAACAAGGACAATATCTCTGGATCAACCCGACCACTTAGGCACCCAACCAAGTCAGGGAGTAGATCCGAGTATTCTAGGTATAGGAGGCAAAAAGGGGGATTGAAATAATTGGTATGAATCCATCGAGATGGTGGGAATGTGTTGGTTAACTTATGAAGGGCGACACTGCTGTCAGTGGTCTTCCACCAACTTAATAAGCCTTCTCAATGATTATAACCTCTTGGAATGTGTGAGGCCTCAATAGTAGAGGAAAGCAAAGGTATCTGAAAGATAGGCTCAAAAGAGACAAACTGAGCATCATGATTATCCAAGAAACAAAAATGTCGGAAGGTAAATTAAAATAAATTGTCAAAGGGTTTAAACCCTAGTACGAGGTGGTAGCTCAGGACTGCAAGGGAAGCACAGATGATTTGGCTATTCTCTGGAATCTTGCCAAGATCATATTTGAAGATTGGGTCAGCATACCCATAATTGTTAAATTTTAAACTTTTGTGGTCATTTTTTCGAAAAATATGACCCGGATTATCCACAATATCTTTTTCATCATGTTGACATTTCGAACCCCAAAGGGGATCCATCACTAGGATAGAAATTGATAGATTAAAGAAGAATTTGTCGATCAGAATAAATAAATAAATACCCACTGTTAAATTAAAGTAGAAGCCAACCAATTCATAATTTTTTTATATACTATTCAATTATATTTGTTCTATTACATATTTGAATTTAAACTAATAAGAAATACTAAATAATAAAACTGATTAATTCTAATAAATATCATAAGATCATTATTTCATTGTCTTTTAATATATAAGCTAATATGGATTACCAAATATGATTTAATTTATTTTAATTTTAATTTTTACAAAATAAATAGATCTAGTTAATTCTTTATTTTTATTCTTATTTACTAAAATAAATGAATAAAATATAATATAATATAAAATAAATTAAATTAAATATAATTCATTAAATATCTACTAAATAGTAATAAATAATTTGATTTAATGTATTATTTATTTATTGAATTTATAGATTAATTAATTTAAAGTTTTTATATTATCACTGTTAATGTTTAAAACTTATGCCACTAGTTAATTCTAAATAAATAAATCAGTTTATTGTTTCATTGTTTAAATATAACGAAATATGGATTACCACATATAATTCATTTATTTTAATTTTTATTTTGAATTCTCATTATATTCTGTAACCTATTTAAATATAATTAGTTTATATTTTGATTTATATTTTATTTTTACTGAAATGAATAAATTAAATATAATTCCTTAATACCTAATAAATAATAATAAATGAGTTAGATTTAGATTTAAATTAATATATTATTTTTAATTAATTTATAGATTAATTTATTTAAATTTTTTTATATTATTACTGTTAATGTTTAAGCCCAAGTCACTAAAGGTTAATTTTTTTAATTTTAATTTTTATTTATCTATTAGTTACTTAATTTATTTATTTTATTATTTTTATAATTAATCATCTATATTAACTTAAAATGTTCTTAATAATAATAATTTATTTATTATTAATAGTAATCATTTATTAGTTTATTTCAATTAAATAATTATTAATTCTCACTATTAAATTTTTTATTTTATTTTATTTTTATTATTATTTATTTCTAATGTTTTTTTAATTAATTGATTAACTAATTAACTAATTAACTAAGAGATTCTAGTAATTAAGGAAGGGGAAGGGAAATACGTGTGATACTATACCTTGAAAGATCTGGAAGGATTGATATGTTTAATCAAGGGGAGCTAGTTTCCACTAATCTCATTCCCATTGTCCCTAATGATCTTCTCTTGCAATAATTTTGTCATTTTCCAAACACACATGATGCTTGGTTTTGGACGAGTGTTCCACAATGGCTGATGTACAAGATCTCCCATTGTTAATATCAGCACCATGCTCTTTAAGTCTTGTTTTCAAAGACCGCCCTATCTCTCCAATATAACTTTTGCCACATGAGCAATCAATCTTATACACACCCTTGAGCTGTTGACGATCAACGTTATCCTTAACTGACTTCATTTTTTGCCTAATCATTCCACATGTTCTAAATTGAGTGAACATTTCCTTCTTCCTTAATATCTTAGTGATTATATCTGTAACCCCTTGAATGAATGGAAGGTATACCTTCCCGCAATTTTATTTCCCATAGTTTTCTCAAGGACCCTTGGAGAGGACCTTTTCTTGAGCCCTTTTTATAGCTTTCTGGATATTAAACTCCTTGTATCCTATATCCTTAAAAAGAGAGGTTAAGTCTTTAATTTCTTCATTAAGGTGATCAGAGTCCAGAAATTCGAAGAGCTCTAACAGCAAGAGTGTTTAAGACGCCAAATTTTTGGGATGGATGATGGTATGAATCATCATGAAGATAGCTTTCTATATGAATTTTCTTCCTAAAGACCTGGTGTCCCAAAGTACCATCCTCCTTTCTACTAACCAGGACATCTAGAAAAGGAATTTTACCATTTTCTTCAAGCTCCATAGTGAACTTGATTTCAGATGATATCAAGTTTACATGATTATAAAACTTCTCAAGCTCAGCCTTGCCATGAGTCCATCTTAAGTTGGTGTCATCAACAAATCTCTTCCACCATTCATGTTTCAAAGGGTGTGAGTCAAGGGCTTTCCTTTGAAAGTAATCCATATAGAGTTTAGCGACAATAGGTGAAAGCGGGGATCCCATGGTGACTCTTGATATCTGCTCATAATAATTGTCTTGAAAACTGAAGAAAGTGGAATGCAAACAGATTTCTGCAAGTTTTGTTGTTTTTGGATCAGTGACTTCTTTTATAACATGAAAAGCTTCATCAAGAGTAATCTTTGTAAATAAAGAAACAACATCAAAATTGACCATAATATCATCCTTATCAACCCTTTCATTCTTGATGAGTTTTACAAAATCATTAGAGTCCTTTATAAAAGAGTCTGTGTTTCCAACCAGAGGCTTCAGGATTTTAGCTACATATTTAGCTAATTCATAGGTGGGGGAACCAATGGTGTTGACTATTGGTCTAAGAGGGATCCCCTCCTTATTTATTTTTGGTAATCCATAAATAACCTCACAGGATGGAATCAACTTCTTTTTCACTTTTTCTTCAAGGTTCGATCCTATGATAGCCTTCTTAACTTGTTTTACAACCTTTTGGGTTGGAGTTAAGTCTTCTATAACTTCCGCAATTTAAATGTTCGTTCATTTTATGAATATAGTCATCCTTATCTAAAACAACAATTGCTCCTCCTTTATCAGCCTTAAGCACCACTATCTTCTCATTATTATGAAGCGACCTAAGAGGAACCTGCCCTTCCTTATTTAAATTACCCCTTGGCAGCTTAGATTTCATCATTATAAGGGAGCACTCTTGTCTTAATACTTCCATGTCATCTAATGAAAGGGCTTGAGTCTCATTCTCAATGTTGCAGATGATGCTTTCAAATGGAATGTCCTTGGGAGAGACTCTACCGTAAGGAGTGTATGGGCCCAACATTTCAGGAGAAAAAGGGGTTTTCCTTCAGAACATAGGAAGACTTAGAAGTTTATACTCAGTGGAATGTTGGATCCTTGACGGTGACTTTAACTTGATCTCATCACTGGATGAGAAGATATTATGGATGCTGAAATGGAAGCATTTAGAGACACAATCATGGACCTGCACCTAGTGGATATGCCAACAAATAATGGCGTGTATACTTGGAATAATCGGTGTGGGGGCACTCATCAAGTAGCATCACATCTTGATCGATTTCTGGTCTATGAACAAGTGATTAGTCAAGACATATTTCTAGAAGCCTATATTATTCCTTGCTTGGGATTAGACTGTTGGTCGATTAGAATGGAGATTGATTTAAAAATAGCTCCCAAGAATCAACCCTTTCGATTCAAACCTTTCTGGTTAAGGGACCCTTCATTTATGCAAAAAGTTGAAAGCTAGTGGAAAAGGAGCACAACTCAAGGTAGGAACGATATGCATACCTTTCAGCTTAAGCTAAAAGATCTTAAGAATCAGATCAAGTGTTGAAACCAGGAAGTGTTTGGCGACATCATGAAATATCAGCAATAATTGCAAGATAGAATGTAGGATGTCAAAAAAAGAATCATAAATAAGGGAAGATCTGAAGCACTAGTGGAGGAGGAATGTTGGTTGGTGAACCAATTGGAAGAAAGAAGAAAACAAGAAGAAATCATTAAGGGAATTTTGAGGTCTAAAATGGGCCCTCAGGAAATTATAAAATAATAGTGGAAATAATAAAATGAGATTAGATTGCATCATCAAATAGTAGAGGGAATAAAGAAAAACTATTTTTTCAACTCGTATTTTCAACTTATCTCCCTATGGGTTTACTCAAATTTTGAGCAAAAACACTCGTTGGATGCATAATTTGATTCCTCATCCATGGAGTACCCATGTTACATAGTTTTGATGGACCCTACTACATGAAAAAATTCAAATACATGAAAAACATGATTGCAATCACATTTTTTCATGCATTTCCCATTTTTCGTGTTGCAAGGTCCATCCAAAGTATGCAACATGGGTACTCCTTGGGTGAGGAATTAAATTTTTCATCCAATGAGTACTCCTGCTCAAAATTTGAGTAAAAACTTAGGGAGTTAAGTTTAAAATACGAGTTTAAAAAGTAGTTTTTATTTTTTTATTGTTTTTTAATCTTTTTACTTTTTCACTCCAAAAATGGCGAATGACCCCCCATGGTTGACATCTTAATCTTGAATACTATTAGTTCTTATAAAGTTTATTTTTGTTGTACATTCTTCTTACGAGGCCCATTTTAGACCTCAAAATTCCACTAATGTCCTATGGAAACAAAGATCCAGAATATAATGGATTCGATAAGGGGAGAGAAACACTCGTTTTTTCCACAAATCCATGATCCAACACCGAAAACATAATCAAATATTCTCTCTTAAAGATGAAGTAGGGAAAAAAATGGTTCAGAACGAAGAAATAGAATACCTAGTAGTCAATCACTTCCAATCCCTAGTTTCTAAACCTCTGCAGGACAGATCAAAAGTCATTCAGGGAATCACTCATAATATTCCTCAACTCATCTCGAGAGACCAAAATTTGGCCCTCATGTGTGTGGTCACTATGGAGGAAATAAAGGGTTATGTCAAAGGCATGGCTAGAAACAAGGACCCAGGGCCAAATGGTTTCACAGACAAATTCTACCAAGCAACCTAGAGCTTCATTGGGAAAGATATCCTGGAAGTGGTGGAGAAGTCTCATCGGAATCAGAAAGCAAGTAATAGGCTTAATTTTACTTTCATTTCCTTAATCCCAAAAATTACCAAATCTGAAGACCCTCAAGGGTTCACACCATTAACTTGTGTAATGTTATTTACAAGATTATATTCATGGTTATTGTTAAGCATCTTAAGCCTCTTCTTCTTGATCTCATCTCCCCTGAGAAAACTAGCTTCATGGAAGGGCGCCAAATCCTTGATGGTATTATCACCTCTCAGGAAATCGTTCACTCCCTGAAGCATCTTAAAACCCCTAGTATGATGATCAAGATGGACTTATCCAAAGCCTATGACCACCTTAGTTGGTCTTATCTCAATAGCATCCTCAAATCTTTTGGTTTTGATCAGCGATGGGTAAATTGGATCTTCTCCCTTATCTCT
Organism: Pinus tabuliformis; assembly: GCA_031772625.1. Taxonomy (NCBI): domain Eukaryota; kingdom Viridiplantae; phylum Streptophyta; class Pinopsida; order Pinales; family Pinaceae; genus Pinus; species Pinus tabuliformis. The sequence continues at coordinate 511,095,891 of CM062807.1, forward strand.
TCTCCTGTATTCTCCATTTTACTCAATGGCTCTCCATCCAGACCCTTCAACCCCTCTTGAGGCTTAACACAAGGTGACCTGATTTCTCCTTTTCTCTTTATATTAGCAGTCGAAGGATTGGGAAGATATTTGAGATCGACATTTCTTTCATCTCAAATCAAAGGCCTTCGCCTATGGGGAAATGACCTCCCCATTACCCATTAGAAATTTGTGGATGACATCATGCTATTCTATCAGGTCTCGCCGAGGGAATATAGGAATCTAGGAGAATCAAAGATATTCTACATGAATTTATGGTAGCTTCGAATACCCTGGTGAATAATGAAAAATCTAGAGTCTTCTTCATCAATAACTTGATGAACATCCAAAACTTTCTATCTAGACTTATGGGATTTACAATCAGCTCATTACATATAAAGTATCTGGGCATGCCCTTAGCATTCATTTCTTTAAAAACTTCTTGTTTGAAAACCCTCCTTCAAAAGATTCAATCAAAACTCAGCAATTCGAATCAATTCCTATTTACCACCTCTCGGGGATGGCTGCACCAAAAATCTCCTGTTCAATGATGGAAGATATATTTAAAAAGTTTTTATGGGGAAGATCACAAGAATTGAAGAAATGGGCTCTAGTTTCTTGGCCTAACCTCACGAAGCTCAAGATGGAGAGGGGATTAAGTCTTCGAGATCCCTTCAATTCGAATGAAGTTATGGGTGCTAAAATCTGGTGTAGATGGATAAGGGGAGGCCTAGATTTAAGGAAAAAGATATGGACCAGAAAATATGGCATGCAAATCCAAAACAATGTAAACCTTGAAACAAGAACTGATATGATTACCCGTTTCGTTGAGGTAGCAAAAACGTCAAGCGATTTTGAAAAGTGATGATGTAGAATACATATATAATTTTTTTCGGAGCATCTTTTTGACACTTTAAATTTTCTTATGTATCAAATATAAATATTTGTTTTTAAATGTTAGTGATTTCCATGCTGATTTTGAACGTGTTGATGCAACATCAACCCCTTTTTTTAGAGCGCTTAGTTTTGACACTTTCTATTTTCTAATGTATTAACTATGGATATATTTTTTTAAATCTTACATTTTTTGACCCTTCAAATTTTTTTATGTCCAATTATTTTCTAAATGTTGATTAATTAACAATTTTTCTAGTTGTCTTATTTCTATTTTTTAAAATGTTGATTACTTTAAAAAACAAATATAAAATATATATAAAAAAGACAAAAAAAAAAACTAAAAAAATGTAAAAAAATAAAATAAAATTATCTTGTAAACCATAAAAAATAGAAAATTTAAATAAAAATTAAACTATTAAAAAAAAAATACAACAATTTTAAAAGACTATTAAAAATAGAATAAAAATATAAAAAAATAAAAAGGTAAAAACAAAATCAATTTTAAAAATAAATAAATGAAAGAAATAAAAAAATACCAAAAAAAAATGCCAAAAAAATTAAAACAATTTTAAATAATTTATAAACAAAAAAAACAAACTAATAAAAGTTAAAAAATTATTAAAATTAAATTTTAAAATTTTAAAAAACATAAAAAAATATACTAAACATTAAAATAAAAATAATAATAATAATAATAATTAAAAATTTTAGGACATTAATGTTAAAATCTTAAAGGAAAACATTATGGAAAAATGTAAAAAAATAAAAATTAAAATAAAAATAAAAATTAAAAAAAATACAAAAATTGGAGGGTGGGCCTGAAAAAATAGAAAAATTTGAGGGTGCAGGGCCATCCTCCACTGTGGCCCTGGGTGGGGCTGGAATCTGATTCTGAGAAACATATTTCAGCCCCGCCCACTTAAAAAAAAAAAATATTAACAATTTTTGTTTTTAATTGAGCGGCGCTGAAATCCGATTCTGAGAATCAAATTTTAACCGTGCTAAGGGGCCCAGTGGTGCGTGGCCCTACATGGGTCAAGTTGTGCCGAGCCTCCTCGGTCCTCTGGGCAGGGCTGAAATCCGATTCTAATAATCGGATTTCAACCCTGCCCACTTTAATATATATATTGGGCAAGGCTAGAATCCGATTCTCAGAATCGGATGTCATTCTTTGAATCAGATTTCAGCCCCACCCACTCATAAAAAAAATATATTATTAACAAAAAAAATAGTTGATAATTTTTTTTAAGTAGGTGGTTTTTTTTTTAACCTTTTAAAATTTTTAATTAGTTTTTTTTATTTGATTTTATTGATTTTTTATGTTTATTATGTTTTTTATGGTTTTTTATAAATTTAAAATTTATTTCTCATATATATATATATATATATATATATATATATATATATATATATATATATATATATATATATATATATATATATTAATTATTTAAAATTGTTTTAAATTTTTTTTTTTTAACTTTCTAGTTTTTTTTTTTTTTTTAATCAAGTTTGTTTTATATTTATTTTTAGTTTTTTATTAATAGTTTTCTAAAATTGTTGTATTTTTATTTATTTATTTTTACATTTTTCATAAAAAAAATAAAATAAATAAATAAATAAAAATCAATTTTTTATCGTTTACACGATAATTTTATTCTGTTTTAACATTTTAGAAAACATGTTTTTGCTATTGTTTGTTTCTTTGTATTTTTTTTTACTTTTTAATTCCGATTTTTATAGGTTAATTTTGTTTTACTTTTTTAACATTTTTAAGATTGGTTTTTTTTGTCTTCTTTAGGTTAATTTTGTTTCTATTTTTTATGTTAGATTTTTTTTGTTTTGTCCTTTTTAAATATTTGATTTTTTTTTGTCATTTTTTAAATTTTATGTTCTTTTTTAAATATATATTTTTATTTACTCTTTCTTATTTTTTTAACCTTTTTGTTTTTGTTTTTGTTTTTTTTTTAAATGTTTTTATTTTTAAATTTATGTTTTCATTATTATTTTGAAATTTTAATGATTTTCAAAGTCATGAAAAAAAAAAAAAAAACCGTTATTTCAACATCAACACATTTTGTTTTCAGGGTGTTTTTTGCACAAATTTTGCACAAAAATTGGGTTTCATTTCCATTTTTAAAACATGTTGAAAATTTACCCTAGAAAAAAAAAAGTGTTCTTCGAGCATCAACACTTTTTATTTTCGAGATGATTTTTCATGTTTTTGGGGGATTTTTTTTTGCTAGAGTTCCCATTTTGAGTTTATAGTTCCCATTTCAAAGTTTACATTGTTCCAAACTGAGTACATTCTCATATATCAAGATCCTCCCAAGGGATCATCAATCTGGAATCTAACAGCAGGGAACTATTACCTCATCTCCCATCATTTCTTAGAGGAAATTAGAAATGGAAGAACGACATCCTTTTAGCAAGGCTCCTAGAAAAAGAGAGAAAAGTTGTTTAGCAGACAAGATTTAGGAGATATTTTCCTATTTAAAAACAACTAGAACTTATCTACAGTGGACCAGTTTTGGAAGGCCACCCAACAAAGCTATGGATGGAGGAAATGGAAATATTTAAGGATTGTCCAAACCCACCCATTTTAGATCAGTGGAAACATCTAGACAAAGAATTACATCATGGAAAATGACAATCGAGGAAGGGGATTATATTCTACAATGTAGATATTTTACTGGAGGCATATTTAAAATCAAGGAATCATACAATCTTCGAGTGGAATTTGGTTAAAACCATCACAACCTCATATGGAAGAAGATATAGACTAGTAGACTATGGCTGAAAATCGCATATTTTTAATGATTGGTATGTAGAGGGAGATTTCTCACTTGGGATCAATTTGAAAAACATGGTATTCATGGGCCATCCTTTTGTTCCTTATTTGGCAAACATAATGATGACTTGGAACATATTTTAAACTCCTGTCCCTTTGTTGACCAAACATGGAGGCATCTAGGAGACCTCTTTGGTCGCCTAGACAGAGACCATCAAAGCGTCAAGGAATCTATTTCTTTTAATGCCATAAAGGCATATTCTCGAGTTTGGTGTTAAACAGATATTTGGATTTGGCATTGGGCTTTCTTCTATGGGTATATGGAAGGAGAGGAATAGTAGCATTTTTAAAGACCATTAAAAACCCTAGAAAGAAGTTTGGTAAGGAATAATTGAAAATATTAGAGAAACATTCCTGGTGGAAAAATGGCACCTAGATGATTGGTATGTTGCCCCTCACGAAGCTAGAATTCTTAACCAACTGAATGTTTCCCCTAGTATGATAGCCTCGAGCTCTTGGAAACTTATTGTATTGCCTCATCATTGCTTTGCTCCTACAGAGGGATTTATGATGGTGCATCTATAGGAAACCCACACCATGCTAGTTTTGGGGGTCTCTTTCGAGATTCTCACAGAAGAACATGGCTTGTATTAGTAACTAACTGTGGGTATGCTAGTAACAACTAGGAAAAATTTAGTGCAATCAAACAAGGCCTCATTACGGTCATTAAACCTGGTTACAAAGAGTTAGTGATTGAAGGGCACTCAAAATTGGTGATTAATATTACTAAGAAATTGGGCCAAGGAGCTAGATGGAAAAAAATTAGCCACATCTAGCACAAAGATCGCTTAGTTCAAAAAGTGGGTGAGATTCTTCCTATTTTGACTACATCCTCACCTCTCATGTTCAGCAAGAGGGAAACAAAGCGACAAACTTCTTTGCAAATTGGATTTGTTGTCATCACAGTAAAAAATTGGAGATGTTTTGGCCTCCCTAGCCCAAAACTAAGGACCTGAACCCCTTAACATTTTCCCTCGAGTAGGACATTATAGATAGTCAGTAGAACAATCAAGCAACCATTCCCCATCCCCGATCAGGGTGTTAGCCATCAGTAATAAGACCTGTATACAAATAAGGTTGAGAATACCAAGGCGCCTCCTTGCCACCCTCCAAATGCACAAAGTACATGGAGAGGTGGATGTTTGCATGCGAGGAGTTAATGCCACCCTGGAAGGTGGAAGGGACATAAGTGTGGATGGCATAACTAGTGTTCTCCATGGTAAGTTTTGTAAGTTTCTTGATAGTGAACTTTGTTTCCCTCGGCTCTGGTCCACGCAGAAAGGTGGCATGGAGAAGGCTTCGTGAGTGCATTTTCCCTGGTTGAGGGTTCAGTCACAGTTGTTTCAAGCTCTAGTTCATGGGTATGTTTATAGTTCCTCTATCTGTGCCCCTATGATTCACTATATCTGTCTATTGGCCTTTGGGTTGAAAGTTTTTGATGTAACATGATCACTATGGAAGGTGGCATATGTGGATTTCTATGTGGAGGATACAAAAGTGGAAGAAAATTCTTTTGTTTCTTATCTTCCTATGTCTATGGTGTTTGGTATTATATTATCTCATATGGGATAATACTTGTTGTGGTTCTCTCGTCACTTTTGGATATTTTTTTTTCTCTATCCCCACCTCACGAGCCCCTTTTCTTGTATGTATGTCAATATTTTTGATTTGAAACCTCAGGGGCTTTGGTATTAAGTTGGTTCATCCTACAATTTCATCTTTTGGTTCCTTGAAAAGAAGTGGTTTCATGTTGGGTTTAAGGGGTTTCTTTCTTGTCAGTTGTATATTTGTGTCAGGCGATTGAATTGGGGTCTAGTTCAATTTCTGGCCTCTCATTTGTTTCCTTTGACAAGTCCCCGACTCTGTGGTGGCCCCTAGAAGCTTTGTGTTTTTGGGTTAACGTTCCCATCAGGGTAGTTTACAGGGTCTCTGTTTGTTATTCAGTGTAGTCGTAGGTACCGAATTATCATGGCTTGTTCTACCTCCAAAAAGGGCAAGGCTGCCTAGTGATCGCGTGACCGAAGGAAAATATACAAGGAATCCCCTTGGGGGTAACCAACCAATCTCCTCTGGGGTAGAGCTTGGGGCTGAAATTCAGTTTCAAGCATCATCAATGAAGCGACAATAGTGTATCATGAGGACACCTTGGCCGAGGTTCATCTGTTGATTAAGAAATGGGAAGAAGAGATTGATTAGAAAGTAGCGATTATGGACATCAATTTGGATGATTCACAAACATTAGTGCTCGATCCTGGTCCAACAGTGGCAAGGAAACTCAGTTCAAGAAAATGTTGCACTTGTATTGGTTTATGAAGAGTCTCTTGGCCAAAGCATTAGATCAAATTACATCTGGTGGGGTCGTGACCACTCATGGGTTTCTAGATTATAGCAAGGAATTTTATAAAATTTAGTTTGAGTTACAGAAGAAAAATGGGTGCCTCATCTGTATTGAGAAACAACTACCGTGCATCCCTCAAACAAAGCTCCCTGTCTCTAGGGTATAGGACCCTGCTCCTATCGACCCTATAGAAGATGATTAGCTTGATGTCTCTCCCTTTGTCTTTATTTTTATTGTATGTAGCAGTCCTATAATGTCAAGTATGTTTATAGTTATGTTTACAGTTATTTATATTCTAGGTAGTACAAAGACAATCAAACATACTTGGCATAGACTTAACACATTTTGTTACTGGATGTTTTATCATGTCATTAGGTGGCCAATATATATGGTTTCCCTGTGGGTAGGTTGAGGACACCTAACCATATGGATATGGATTTAACTTGTCCTATTTTGATGTTAATGAAAAAGAAAGGCCGTACCAAGCTTACAAAATAAAAATGTGTTTTATTTTGTCTTTATTTTTCTTACTGTTTTTTTGGGTCATGTTTTTATTTATTTTTATGTTTTAATATATATTTTTATTTACTTGTTATTATTTTTTCTAAATTTTGTGTTTTTTATTTATTTTTTCAACGTCTTAATATTTATTTTCTTTTATATTTCTCATTTTTATATATTTTTGTATTTATTTATTATTATGCTGTATTCCTACAGGGTCCGTGTTGGTCCTCGACTAGCAACCAAATCCCATTATAAGTCAATTTGATTGCTGATTTCAATTTTTCGTTATAAAGGATCGATTCCACCCTCACAATGTGTCAATTTCTTGGTTGGTCTTTAAGTTTTTATTACAATGTGTTGAATTCGCCTACATTGTGTGTCAATTTGATGGTTTCCGTTTAAATTTTTGTTGTAATCTCTCAACTTTCCGTAGGCTAATATTTTTAAGTCATCATAATTTTAGCACTTAAAAAGGAAATTGCTCCTGGTATAATGATTGTTTCACTCAGGGGTTCATTTTTAATTTTTTTAGTCATAAAATTTTTCCATAATGTCATGGTTGAAAATTTCTCAAAATTTTAAGGTTTTTTTGACTCGTGATATTTTATCTTGAATGTTATGGTTGCAAATAGTTATAAGTATTTTATCTCTAACACCATGGCTAAAAATTGTTGGAATTTTAAGTCTTTTCAGAGACGTGATATTTTATCTTTAATGTCATCCTTGAAAATCATTGGAATTTTAAGGTTCTTTTGAGTCGTGATATTTTATCATTAACGCCATTGCTAAAAAAATGTTGAAAATTTACCTCGAAAAAGAAAGATGTTAGCCCAACAACAACTTATTTTGTTTTCAAGGTGTTTTTCGCACAAAAATAATTCGTTTTGATTTGGTTTTAGTGTCGTTTTTAAAAAATATTGAAAATTTACCTTAAAAAACAGTATTCGAGCATCAACATTTTTCCTTTTTAGGTTGTTTTTCATGTTTTTTTGGGGTTTTTTGGCTACAACTCTCATTTTGAGTTTACTGTTTTAGTTTGATAGTTTACATTTTTAAAATTTGCAATAAATATGAGTATCATTATTTGTTCATATGATAAAGGCTACAATTACAACTAAAGGGTCCAACCAACCATAATAATATAACAATAGAAATATAACTCACTATATAGGGCTTTACATTGAGATTAATGTGTAACATAGGGCTTCTTCTAGGGATCAATACACATTTTTTCGAAAAATATGACCCGGATTATCCACAATATCTTTTTCATCATGTTGACATTTCGAACCCCAAAGGGGATCCATCACTAGGATAGAAATTGATAGATTAAAGAAGAATTTGTCGATCAGAATAAATAAATAAATACCCACTGTTAAATTAAAGTAGAAGCCAACCAATTCATAATTTTTTTATATACTATTCAATTATATTTGTTCTATTACATATTTGAATTTAAACTAATAAGAAATACTAAATAATAAAACTGATTAATTCTAATAAATATCATAAGATCATTATTTCATTGTCTTTTAATATATAAGCTAATATGGATTACCAAATATGATTTAATTTATTTTAATTTTAATTTTTACAAAATAAATAGATCTAGTTAATTCTTTATTTTTATTCTTATTTACTAAAATAAATGAATAAAATATAATATAATATAAAATAAATTAAATTAAATATAATTCATTAAATATCTACTAAATAGTAATAAATAATTTGATTTAATGTATTATTTATTTATTGAATTTATAGATTAATTAATTTAAAGTTTTTATATTATCACTGTTAATGTTTAAAACTTATGCCACTAGTTAATTCTAAATAAATAAATCAGTTTATTGTTTCATTGTTTAAATATAACGAAATATGGATTACCACATATAATTCATTTATTTTAATTTTTATTTTGAATTCTCATTATATTCTGTAACCTATTTAAATATAATTAGTTTATATTTTGATTTATATTTTATTTTTACTGAAATGAATAAATTAAATATAATTCCTTAATACCTAATAAATAATAATAAATGAGTTAGATTTAGATTTAAATTAATATATTATTTTTAATTAATTTATAGATTAATTTATTTAAATTTTTTTATATTATTACTGTTAATGTTTAAGCCCAAGTCACTAAAGGTTAATTTTTTTAATTTTAATTTTTATTTATCTATTAGTTACTTAATTTATTTATTTTATTATTTTTATAATTAATCATCTATATTAACTTAAAATGTTCTTAATAATAATAATTTATTTATTATTAATAGTAATCATTTATTAGTTTATTTCAATTAAATAATTATTAATTCTCACTATTAAATTTTTTATTTTATTTTATTTTTATTATTATTTATTTCTAATGTTTTTTTAATTAATTGATTAACTAATTAACTAATTAACTAAGAGATTCTAGTAATTAAGGAAGGGGAAGGGAAATACGTGTGATACTATACCTTGAAAGATCTGGAAGGATTGATATGTTTAATCAAGGGGAGCTAGTTTCCACTAATCTCATTCCCATTGTCCCTAATGATCTTCTCTTGCAATAATTTTGTCATTTTCCAAACACACATGATGCTTGGTTTTGGACGAGTGTTCCACAATGGCTGATGTACAAGATCTCCCATTGTTAATATCAGCACCATGCTCTTTAAGTCTTGTTTTCAAAGACCGCCCTATCTCTCCAATATAACTTTTGCCACATGAGCAATCAATCTTATACACACCCTTGAGCTGTTGACGATCAACGTTATCCTTAACTGACTTCATTTTTTGCCTAATCATTCCACATGTTCTAAATTGAGTGAACATTTCCTTCTTCCTTAATATCTTAGTGATTATATCTGTAACCCCTTGAATGAATGGAAGGTATACCTTCCCGCAATTTTATTTCCCATAGTTTTCTCAAGGACCCTTGGAGAGGACCTTTTCTTGAGCCCTTTTTATAGCTTTCTGGATATTAAACTCCTTGTATCCTATATCCTTAAAAAGAGAGGTTAAGTCTTTAATTTCTTCATTAAGGTGATCAGAGTCCAGAAATTCGAAGAGCTCTAACAGCAAGAGTGTTTAAGACGCCAAATTTTTGGGATGGATGATGGTATGAATCATCATGAAGATAGCTTTCTATATGAATTTTCTTCCTAAAGACCTGGTGTCCCAAAGTACCATCCTCCTTTCTACTAACCAGGACATCTAGAAAAGGAATTTTACCATTTTCTTCAAGCTCCATAGTGAACTTGATTTCAGATGATATCAAGTTTACATGATTATAAAACTTCTCAAGCTCAGCCTTGCCATGAGTCCATCTTAAGTTGGTGTCATCAACAAATCTCTTCCACCATTCATGTTTCAAAGGGTGTGAGTCAAGGGCTTTCCTTTGAAAGTAATCCATATAGAGTTTAGCGACAATAGGTGAAAGCGGGGATCCCATGGTGACTCTTGATATCTGCTCATAATAATTGTCTTGAAAACTGAAGAAAGTGGAATGCAAACAGATTTCTGCAAGTTTTTTTGTTTTTGGATCAGTGACTTCTTTTATAACATGAAAAGCTTCATCAAGAGTAATCTTTGTAAATAAAGAAACAACATCAAAATTGACCATAATATCATCCTTATCAACCCTTTCATTCTTGATGAGTTTTACAAAATCATTAGAGTCCTTTATAAAAGAGTCTGTGTTTCCAACCAGAGGCTTCAGGATTTTAGCTACATATTTAGCTAATTCATAGGTGGGGGAGCCAATGGTGTTGACTATTGGTCTAAGAGGGATCCCCTCCTTATTTATTTTTGGTAATCCATAAATAACCTCACAGGATGGAATCAACTTCTTTTTCACTTTTTCTTCAAGGTTCGATCCTATGATAGCCTTCTTAACTTGTTTTACAACCTTTTGGGTTGGAGTTAAGTCTTCTATAACTTCCGCAATTTAAATGTTCGTTCATTTTATGAATATAGTCATCCTTATCTAAAACAACAATTGCTCCTCCTTTATCAGCCTTAAGCACCACTATCTTCTCATTATTATGAAGCGACCTAAGAGGAACCTGCCCTTCCTTATTTAAATTACCCCTTGGCAGCTTAGATTTCATCATTATAAGGGAGCACTCTTGTCTTAATACTTCCATGTCATCTAATGAAAGGGCTTGAGTCTCATTCTCAATGTTGCAGATGATGCTTTCAAATGGAATGTCCTTGGGAGAGACTCTACCGTAAGGAGTGTATGGGCCCAACATTTCAGGAGAAAAAGGGGTTTTCCTTCAAAACATAGGAAAACTAAGAAGGTTATACTCAGTGGAATTTTGGATACTTGACGGTGACTTTAACTTGATCTCATCACTGGATGAGAAGATATTATGGATGCTGAAATGGAAGCATTCAGAGACACAATCATGGACCTACACCTAGTGGATATGCCAACAAATAATGGCATGTATACTTGGAATAATCGGCGTGGGGGCACTCATCAAGTAGCATCACATCTAGATCGATTTTTGGTCTCTGAACAAGTGATTAGTCGAGACATATTTCTAGAAGCCTCTATTATTCCTTGCTTGGGATCAGACCATTGGTCGATCAGAATGGAGATTGATTTGAAAATAGCTCCCAAGAATCGACCCTTTCGATTCGAATCTTTCTGGTTAAGGGACCCTTCATTTATGCAAAAAGTTGAAAGCTGGTGGAAAGAGAGCACAACTCAAGGTAGGAATCATATGCATACCTTTCAGCTTAAGCTAAAAGATCTTAAGAATCAGATCAAGTGTTGGAACCAGGAAGAGTTTGGCAACATCATGAAATACCAGCAACAACTGCAAGATAGAATGTAGGATGTCCAAAAAATATCATCAATGAGGGAAGATCTGAAGCACTAGTGGAGGAGGAAGGTTGGTTGGTGAACCAGTTGGAAGAAAGAAGAAAACAAGAATAAATCATTAAGGGAATTTTGAGGTCTAAAATGGGCCCTCAGGAAATTATAAAATAATAGTGGAAATAATAAAATGAGATTAGATTGCATCATCAAATAGTAGAGGGAATAAAGAAAAACTATTTTTTCAACTCGTATTTTCAACTTATCTCCCTATGGGTTTACTCAAATTTTGAGCAAAAACACTCGTTGGATGCATAATTTGATTCCTCATCCATGGAGTACCCATGTTACATAGTTTTGATGGACCCTACTACATGAAAAAATTCAAATACATGAAAAACATGATTGCAATCACATTTTTTCATGCATTTCCCATTTTTCGTGTTGCAAGGTCCATCCAAAGTATGCAACATGGGTACTCCTTGGGTGAGGAATTAAATTTTTCATCCAATGAGTACTCCTGCTCAAAATTTGAGTAAAAACTTAGGGAGTTAAGTTTAAAATACGAGTTTAAAAAGTAGTTTTTATTTTTTTATTGTTTTTTAATCTTTTTACTTTTTCACTCCAAAAATGGCGAATGACCCCCCATGGTTGACATCTTAATCTTGAATACTATTAGTTCTTATAAAGTTTATTTTTGTTGTACATTCTTCTTACGAGGCCCATTTTAGACCTCAAAATTCCACTAATGTCCTATGGAAACAAAGATCCAGAATATAATGGATTCGATAAGGGGAGAGAAACACTCGTTTTTTCCACAAATCCATGATCCAACACCGAAAACATAATCAAATATTCTCTCTTAAAGATGAAGTAGGGAATAGAATGGTTCAGCATGAAGAAATAGAATACCTAGTAGTCAATCACTTCCAATCCCTACTTTCTAAACCTCTGCAGGACAGATCAAAAGCCATCCAGGGAATCACTCATAATATTCCTCAACTCATCTCGAGAGACCAAAATTTGGCCCTCATGTGTGTGGTCACTATGGAGGAAATAAAGGGTTATGTCAAAGGCATGGCTAGAAACAAGGACCTAGGGCCAAATGGTTTCACAGACAAATTCTACCAAGCAACCTAGAGATTCATTGGGAAAGATATCCTGGAAGTGGTGGAGGAGTCTCATCGGAATCAGAAAGTAAGTAATAGCCTTAATTTTACTTTCATTTCCTTAATCCCAAAAATTACCAAATCTGAAGACCCTCAAGGGTTCACACCATTAACTTGTGTAATGTTATTTACAAGATTATAGTCATGGTTATTATTAAGCATCTTAAGCCTCTTCTTATTGATCTCATCTCCCCTGAGAAAACTAGTTTCCTGGAAGGGCGCCAAATCATTGATGGTATTATCACCTCTCAAGAAATCGTTCACTCCCTGAAGCATCTTAAAACCCCTAGTATGATGATTAAGTTGGACTTATCCAAAGCCTATGACTACCTTAGTTGGTCTTATCTCAATAGCATCTTGAAATCTTTTTGTTTTGATAAACAATGGATAAAATGGTTCTTCTCCCTTATCCTTTCTCCTATATTCTCCATTTTACTCAATGGATCTCCATCCAGCCCCTTGAACTGCTCTTGAGGCTTAAGACAAGTTGACCTGATTTATATTTTTCTCTTTATCTTAGCAGTCGAAGGATTGGGAAGATATTTGAGATCGATAGTTGTTTCATCTCAAATCAAAGGCCTTCGCCTATGGGGAAATGACCTCCCCATTACCCATTAGCGATTTGCAGGTGACATCATGCTATTCTATCAGGTCTCGCCGAGGGAATATAGGAATCTAGGAGAATCAAAGATATTCTACATGAATTTATGGTAGCTTCGAATACCCTGGTGAATAATGAAAAATCTAGAGTCTTCTTCATCAATAACTTGATGAACATCCAAAACTTTCTATCTAGACTTATGGGATTTACAATCAGCTCATTACATATAAAGTATCTGGGCATGCCCTTAGCATTCATTTCTTTAAAAACTTCTTGTTTGAAAACCCTCCTTCAAAAGATTCAATCAAAACTCAGCAATTCGAATCAATTCCTATTTACCACCTCTCGGGGATGGCTGCACCAAAAATCTCCTGTTCAATGATGGAAGATATATTTAAAAAGTTTTTATGGGGAAGATCACAAGAATTGAAGAAATGGGCTCTAGTTTCTTGGCCTAACCTCACGAAGCTCAAGATGGAGAGGGGATTAAGTCTTCGAGATCCCTTCAATTCGAATGAAGTTATGGGTGCTAAAATCTGGTGTAGATGGATAAGGGGAGGCCTAGATTTAAGGAAAAAGATATGGACCAGAAAATATGGCATGCAAATCCAAAACAATGTAAACCTTGAAACAAGAACTGATATGATTACCCGTTTCGTTGAGGTAGCAAAAACGTCAAGCGATTTTGAAAAGTGATGATGTAGAATACATATATAATTTTTTTCGGAGCATCTTTTTGACACTTTAAATTTTCTTATGTATCAAATATAAATATTTGTTTTTAAATGTTAGTGATTTCCATGCTGATTTTGAACGTGTTGATGCAACATCAACCCCTTTTTTTAGAGCGCTTAGTTTTGACACTTTCTATTTTCTAATGTATTAACTATGGATATATTTTTTTAAATCTTACATTTTTTGACCCTTCAAATTTTTTTATGTCCAATTATTTTCTAAATGTTGATTAATTAACAATTTTTCTAGTTGTCTTATTTCTATTTTTTAAAATGTTGATTACTTTAAAAAACAAATATAAAATATATATAAAAAAGACAAAAAAAAAAACTAAAAAAATGTAAAAAAATAAAATAAAATTATCTTGTAAACCATAAAAAATAGAAAATTTAAATAAAAATTAAACTATTAAAAAAAAAATACAACAATTTTAAAAGACTATTAAAAATAGAATAAAAATATAAAAAAATAAAAAGGTAAAAACAAAATCAATTTTAAAAATAAATAAATGAAAGAAATAAAAAAATACCAAAAAAAAATGCCAAAAAAATTAAAACAATTTTAAATAATTTATAAACAAAAAAAACAAACTAATAAAAGTTAAAAAATTATTAAAATTAAATTTTAAAATTTTAAAAAACATAAAAAAATATACTAAACATTAAAATAAAAATAATAATAATAATAATAATTAAAAATTTTAGGACATTAATGTTAAAATCTTAAAGGAAAACATTATGGAAAAATGTAAAAAAATAAAAATTAAAATAAAAATAAAAATTAAAAAAAATACAAAAATTGGAGGGTGGGCCTGAAAAAATAGAAAAATTTGAGGGTGCAGGGCCATCCTCCACTGTGGCCCTGGGTGGGGCTGGAATCTGATTCTGAGAAACATATTTCAGCCCCGCCCACTTAAAAAAAAAAAATATTAACAATTTTTGTTTTTAATTGAGCGGCGCTGAAATCCGATTCTGAGAATCAAATTTTAACCGTGCTAAGGGGCCCAGTGGTGCGTGGCCCTACATGGGTCAAGTTGTGCCGAGCCTCCTCGGTCCTCTGGGCAGGGCTGAAATCCGATTCTAATAATCGGATTTCAACCCTGCCCACTTTAATATATATATTGGGCAAGGCTAGAATCCGATTCTCAGAATCGGATGTCATTCTTTGAATCAGATTTCAGCCCCACCCACTCATAAAAAAAATATATTATTAACAAAAAAAATAGTTGATAATTTTTTTTAAGTAGGTGGTTTTTTTTTTAACCTTTTAAAATTTTTAATTAGTTTTTTTTATTTGATTTTATTGATTTTTTATGTTTATTATGTTTTTTATGGTTTTTTATAAATTTAAAATTTATTTCTCATATATATATATATATATATATATATATATATATATATATATATATATATATATATATATATATATATATTAATTATTTAAAATTGTTTTAAATTTTTTTTTTTTAACTTTCTAGTTTTTTTTTTTTTTTTAATCAAGTTTGTTTTATATTTATTTTTAGTTTTTTATTAATAGTTTTCTAAAATTGTTGTATTTTTATTTATTTATTTTTACATTTTTCATAAAAAAAATAAAATAAATAAATAAATAAAAATCAATTTTTTATCGTTTACACGATAATTTTATTCTGTTTTAACATTTTAGAAAACATGTTTTTGCTATTGTTTGTTTCTTTGTATTTTTTTTTACTTTTTAATTCCGATTTTTATAGGTTAATTTTGTTTTACTTTTTTAACATTTTTAAGATTGGTTTTTTTTGTCTTCTTTAGGTTAATTTTGTTTCTATTTTTTATGTTAGATTTTTTTTGTTTTGTCCTTTTTAAATATTTGATTTTTTTTTGTCATTTTTTAAATTTTATGTTCTTTTTTAAATATATATTTTTATTTACTCTTTCTTATTTTTTTAACCTTTTTGTTTTTGTTTTTGTTTTTTTTTTAAATGTTTTTATTTTTAAATTTATGTTTTCATTATTATTTTGAAATTTTAATGATTTTCAAAGTCATGAAAAAAAAAAAAAAAAACCGTTATTTCAACATCAACACATTTTGTTTTCAGGGTGTTTTTTGCACAAATTTTGCACAAAAATTGGGTTTCATTTCCATTTTTAAAACATGTTGAAAATTTACCCTAGAAAAAAAAAAGTGTTCTTCGAGCATCAACACTTTTTATTTTCGAGATGATTTTTCATGTTTTTGGGGGATTTTTTTTTGCTAGAGTTCCCATTTTGAGTTTATAGTTCCCATTTCAAAGTTTACATTGTTCCAAACTGAGTACATTCTCATATATCAAGATCCTCCCAAGGGATCATCAATCTGGAATCTAACAGCAGGGAACTATTACCTCATCTCCCATCATTTCTTAGAGGAAATTAGAAATGGAAGAACGACATCCTTTTAGCAAGGCTCCTAGAAAAAGAGAGAAAAGTTGTTTAGCAGACAAGATTTAGGAGATATTTTCCTATTTAAAAACAACTAGAACTTATCTACAGTGGACCAGTTTTGGAAGGCCACCCAACAAAGCTATGGATGGAGGAAATGGAAATATTTAAGGATTGTCCAAACCCACCCATTTTAGATCAGTGGAAACATCTAGACAAAGAATTACATCATGGAAAATGACAATCGAGGAAGGGGATTATATTCTACAATGTAGATATTTTACTGGAGGCATATTTAAAATCAAGGAATCATACAATCTTCGAGTGGAATTTGGTTAAAACCATCACAACCTCATATGGAAGAAGATATAGACTAGTAGACTATGGCTGAAAATCGCATATTTTTAATGATTGGTATGTAGAGGGAGATTTCTCACTTGGGATCAATTTGAAAAACATGGTATTCATGGGCCATCCTTTTGTTCCTTATTTGGCAAACATAATGATGACTTGGAACATATTTTAAACTCCTGTCCCTTTGTTGACCAAACATGGAGGCATCTAGGAGACCTCTTTGGTCGCCTAGACAGAGACCATCAAAGCGTCAAGGAATCTATTTCTTTTAATGCCATAAAGGCATATTCTCGAGTTTGGTGTTAAACAGATATTTGGATTTGGCATTGGGCTTTCTTCTATGGGTATATGGAAGGAGAGGAATAGTAGCATTTTTAAAGACCATTAAAAACCCTAGAAAGAAGTTTGGTAAGGAATAATTGAAAATATTAGAGAAACATTCCTGGTGGAAAAATGGCACCTAGATGATTGGTATGTTGCCCCTCACGAAGCTAGAATTCTTAACCAACTGAATGTTTCCCCTAGTATGATAGCCTCGAGCTCTTGGAAACTTATTGTATTGCCTCATCATTGCTTTGCTCCTACAGAGGGATTTATGATGGTGCATCTATAGGAAACCCACACCATGCTAGTTTTGGGGGTCTCTTTCGAGATTCTCACAGAAGAACATGGCTTGTATTAGTAACTAACTGTGGGTATGCTAGTAACAACTAGGAAAAATTTAGTGCAATCAAACAAGGCCTCATTACGGTCATTAAACCTGGTTACAAAGAGTTAGTGATTGAAGGGCACTCAAAATTGGTGATTAATATTACTAAGAAATTGGGCCAAGGAGCTAGATGGAAAAAAATTAGCCACATCTAGCACAAAGATCGCTTAGTTCAAAAAGTGGGTGAGATTCTTCCTATTTTGACTACATCCTCACCTCTCATGTTCAGCAAGAGGGAAACAAAGCGACAAACTTCTTTGCAAATTGGATTTGTTGTCATCACAGTAAAAAATTGGAGATGTTTTGGCCTCCCTAGCCCAAAACTAAGGACCTGAACCCCTTAACATTTTCCCTCGAGTAGGACATTATAGATAGTCAGTAGAACAATCAAGCAACCATTCCCCATCCCCGATCAGGGTGTTAGCCATCAGTAATAAGACCTGTATACAAATAAGGTTGAGAATACCAAGGCGCCTCCTTGCCACCCTCCAAATGCACAAAGTACATGGAGAGGTGGATGTTTGCATGCGAGGAGTTAATGCCACCCTGGAAGGTGGAAGGGACATAAGTGTGGATGGCATAACTAGTGTTCTCCATGGTAAGTTTTGTAAGTTTCTTGATAGTGAACTTTGTTTCCCTCGGCTCTGGTCCACGCAGAAAGGTGGCATGGAGAAGGCTTCGTGAGTGCATTTTCCCTGGTTGAGGGTTCAGTCACAGTTGTTTCAAGCTCTAGTTCATGGGTATGTTTATAGTTCCTCTATCTGTGCCCCTATGATTCACTATATCTGTCTATTGGCCTTTGGGTTGAAAGTTTTTGATGTAACATGATCACTATGGAAGGTGGCATATGTGGATTTCTATGTGGAGGATACAAAAGTGGAAGAAAATTCTTTTGTTTCTTATCTTCCTATGTCTATGGTGTTTGGTATTATATTATCTCATATGGGATAATACTTGTTGTGGTTCTCTCGTCACTTTTGGATATTTTTTTTTCTCTATCCCCACCTCACGAGCCCCTTTTCTTGTATGTATGTCAATATTTTTGATTTGAAACCTCAGGGGCTTTGGTATTAAGTTGGTTCATCCTACAATTTCATCTTTTGGTTCCTTGAAAAGAAGTGGTTTCATGTTGGGTTTAAGGGGTTTCTTTCTTGTCAGTTGTATATTTGTGTCAGGCGATTGAATTGGGGTCTAGTTCAATTTCTGGCCTCTCATTTGTTTCCTTTGACAAGTCCCCGACTCTGTGGTGGCCCCTAGAAGCTTTGTGTTTTTGGGTTAACGTTCCCATCAGGGTAGTTTACAGGGTCTCTGTTTGTTATTCAGTGTAGTCGTAGGTACCGAATTATCATGGCTTGTTCTACCTCCAAAAAGGGCAAGGCTGCCTAGTGATCGCGTGACCGAAGGAAAATATACAAGGAATCCCCTTGGGGGTAACCAACCAATCTCCTCTGGGGTAGAGCTTGGGGCTGAAATTCAGTTTCAAGCATCATCAATGAAGCGACAATAGTGTATCATGAGGACACCTTGGCCGAGGTTCATCTGTTGATTAAGAAATGGGAAGAAGAGCTTGATTAGAAAGTAGGGATTATGGACATCAATTTGGATGATTCACAAACATTAGTGCTCGATCCTGGTCCAACAGTGGCAAGGAAACTCAGTTCAAGAAAATGTTGCACTTGTATTGGTTGATGAAGAGTCTCCTGGCCAAAGCATTAGATCAGATTCCATCTGGTGGGGTCGTGACCACTCATGGGTTTCTAGATTATAGCAAGGAATTTTATAAAATTTAGTTTTAGTTACAGAAGAAGAATGGGTGCCTCAGCTGTATTGAGCAACAACTACCGTGCATCCCTCAAACAAAGCTCCCTGTCTCTAGGGTATAGGACCCTGCTCCTATCGACCCTATAGAAGATGATTAGCTTGATGTCTCTCCCTTTGTCTTTATTTTTATTGTATGTAGCAGTCCTATAATGTCCAGTATGTTTATAGTTATGTTTACAGTTATTTATATTCTAGGTAGTACAAAGACAATCAAACATACTTGGCATAGACTTAACACATTTTGTTACTGGATGTTTTATCATGTCATTAGGTGGCCAATATATATGGTTTCCCTGTGGGTAGGTTGAGGAAACCTAACCATATGGATATGGATTTAACTTGTCCTATTTTGATGTTAATGAAAAAGAAAGGCCGTACCAAGCTTACAAAATAAAAATGTGTTTTATTTTGTCTTTATTTTTCTTACTGTTTTTTTGGGTCATGTTTTTATTTATTTTTATGTTTTAATATATATTTTTATTTACTTGTTATTATTTTTTCTAAATTTTGTGTTTTTTATTTATTTTTTCAACGTCTTAATATTTATTTTCTTTTATATTTCTCATTTTTATATATTTTTGTATTTATTTATTATTATGCTGTATTCCTACAGGGTCCGTGTTGGTCCTCGACTAGCAACCAAATCCCATTATAAGTCAATTTGATTGCTGATTTCAATTTTTCGTTATAAAGGATCGATTCCACCCTCACAATGTGTCAATTTCTTGGTTGGTCTTTAAGTTTTTATTACAATGTGTTGAATTCGCCTACATTGTGTGTCAATTTGATGGTTTCCGTTTAAATTTTTGTTGTAATCTCTCAACTTTCCGTAGGCTAATATTTTTAAGTCATCATAATTTTAGCACTTAAAAAGGAAATTGCTCCTGGTATAATGATTGTTTCACTCAGGGGTTCATTTTTAATTTTTTTAGTCATAAAATTTTTCCATAATGTCATGGTTGAAAATTTCTCAAAATTTTAAGGTTTTTTTGACTCGTGATATTTTATCTTGAATGTTATGGTTGCAAATAGTTATAAGTATTTTATCTCTAACACCATGGCTAAAAATTGTTGGAATTTTAAGTCTTTTCAGAGACGTGATATTTTATCTTTAATGTCATCCTTGAAAATCATTGGAATTTTAAGGTTCTTTTGAGTCGTGATATTTTATCATTAACGCCATTGCTAAAAAAATGTTGAAAATTTACCTCGAAAAAGAAAGATGTTAGCCCAACAACAACTTATTTTGTTTTCAAGGTGTTTTTCGCACAAAAATAATTCGTTTTGATTTGGTTTTAGTGTCGTTTTTAAAAAATATTGAAAATTTACCTTAAAAAACAGTATTCGAGCATCAACATTTTTCCTTTTTAGGTTGTTTTTCATGTTTTTTTGGGGTTTTTTGGCTACAACTCTCATTTTGAGTTTACTGTTTTAGTTTGATAGTTTACATTTTTAAAATTTGCAATAAATATGAGTATCATTATTTGTTCATATGATAAAGGCTACAATTACAACTAAAGGGTCCAACCAACCATAATAATATAACAATAGAAATATAACTCACTATATAGGGCTTTACATTGAGATTAATGTGTAACATAGGGCTTCTTCTAGGGATCAATACACATTTTTTAATATTTTTTTAAAGGGTCATTCTAAGGAAATAGGGGGATAAGAGGAACATATATATTATATCACAATAATAGATCCATTAGTTTTCACAGAGGTGTAGGCATGTTAAAAAATAACCATTAATAGATTCGTGGCACCTTCGCCTCCTTTACCCATTCTCTTGAATGTGATTTCCTCAATTGTTGGGAATTATTAAAACTCAAATATCATCATGGACCATAGAGACAATAGGGGATGATGTACTCACCTAGCACTAGTCCAAATAATAGATAGGACAAATGCATTATTGTCAAGATTCAAAAACATAAACTTTAGGCACATATTTAGAGAGCATACTGTAGTTGAGTCAAGTATAGGGAGATGTGTGTAATGTAAGTATGTTTGTTTGAATGCCATTTATATTACAAATAAAAGTAAATGTATGTAATGTATGTTCTATTACATCTAAGAGTAAATTTATAAATAAGAAATATGCACCCCTCAATTTTATATTAATATATAATAATAAATATTTATAGTTATAGAAATTTCACATCTCTATATATCAAAGTATTCTCATTTATAATTCTATTGAAATCTTGATTTAATCTCTGTGGAATATCAATGATTTTGAAATGACTTGTGGTTTTTGGGCATGTGATATTGATAAGTCACGGTATTGGCTCATGGTATTGTAGCAAAGCATATTTACAAGATAATAATAGACACAGTAAAGTGGTGGTAAATATGCATGGTTAAAAATGTTCTATTACGAGCGTAAATCTAATGAATCAAATTTTTTCACATGCAAATTTCTTTAGAGTGTAAAATATAATGTATTATTTTTCATTGTATAATTTTGTTTTTGAATGCTAAATAGAGTATATATAGGAGCAAATAAATGTTTTAACCATCAAACTTAATTTTTTCATGATATATACATATTGTTTTTTAATGATATATAATATATATAGGTATTTGGCATTAAAATATTTTACATAACATGTATCTGTAGACATTTTATCATGCACATTAGAATGGTTTCTTTATTATTAACATATTTTTAAGTGTATATCATTATTAACTTGTTTTAAAATATTCTATGAGAACCCACATTATACAACATTAAAATATCTTATTGATCTTCAAATAGTTTATTTAAATCTCTTGTTGAAATTTTTTTGTCTACTTCTAATTACTTTACAACATACTACACATCCCCCTCATACTGGATTGTAGAATGAGCATCTAGGCTCAATTAATTAAGCCAAGATTTACTAACACTAAAATATCTCCCCTATAGTCCATATAATTTTTTTTGTTTGACCCAGTATGATTTGAACATTGAATCTCGCGGTTTAAATTACTTTATAATAAGGAAATGGCCAATTAAACTATTTTTCATTCCATATTTTATTTTTGAATTTTAATTATTCAAATTTATATTATACCCTTATACAAGTTTATTATTACCATTATTACTATCATAGATCAATCTTATGTAAAATCAAACTAGCTATAATACATAAAAAGAAAAAAAGAAAAATATTACCCATTTATTTATGTGTTAATTTAGACCATAAATAATATATCTATATATCTATATATATATATATATATATATATATATATATATATATATATACATACATATATATATATATGCCACGGAGGTAGGTGAGATTCCAAGGCTTGTCTTTTTAATTTAATTCGGCATTACTGCCCACAGTTGGCTCTGCCATATCGTGAAGGCTCATATGGCCTTCCACAAGGCAATCAGACTATTACCTGACTTCGAAATCAATGTTGGTTGTACATGACTCCACGCGGCTTGACCTTAAGCAACTATGTTGTTGGCAGTTGTCCATCGCTCTGCTCTGGCTACAATAGGTGGTACGGATCTCGTCTGTTGATCATTTCTGGGCTATCCGATGGTGAGGAGGGCTCCAAGCTCATCCAACTACCCAACACCCTGCTTCTCGCCGGAACGCAGCTCATTTGCAATCTAGGGTTGAGGGTTTTGCCTGCTTTGCAACATTTTGCTTCTGGTTTCTCTGTTGGTTCTTTGTCTCCGCCTCCATGCTCCATGGCTCCATCTGTTCGTCCTCCCCGGGGAGGTAATCCCGAAACCTTACTTTTTGCGGTGTCAGTTCTTTGTTCCGGGTCATACTCTATATCTATTTGGTAGTTATTCCAGGACATAGAGTTAATACATCACCTTGCTGGCCAGCTTTGGCATTCAACTCTTCAGATGCTGTGAGGAGAGGTGATATCCCTCATTGGCATTAAAAGGGTACGTTTTTATTGGTGAAAAGCTCTTATAGTTGTTTCTATTCCTGTTTTTCCACACATTCTTCTAACCTTGGTGGGGATTTATGAAATATAGCTAGATGACCCCCGGTTGTAGTCTGTCAAACTCAGGTAAAGGTTGGCTTTGCCCACGAATTCATGGTTATGTTGTAGATATGATATAGGTCTTCCTCTCCATTTAATAACGTTTACCAATGGGTTTTCACAGGTATGATGTTATTCAATCGGGATGCTTTTGTGGTTAATCTTTTGGGTTTTCAACAATTATGCATTCTCATAACTCTGCAAACTGATACAGGTTGGAACCTCATCATCTCGACTTCTCATGGCTAACCCATTATGGTTTATGTTACTCATTTTTTTTTGGGGGAAATATCTAGCTTAAAATTACATTGCACATGAATATGAGAAGGACGGTTTTTAGAGATTTCTCACTCCATAATTTAGTAGTGAACTGCATTTTAATTTTTTCTAGGCTACTGGTTCGTAAATGCCGATTTTAAATGTAATTACTCCTCTTTAACTTTGCAACTCTCTTGGAGAGACAGAGAAGAATATCTCGGCCTTAACTTGGTCTTTTGAGAAGAAAACTTTGCTACTTAAATTCTGAAGCTTATTAAATTATATAAATGGGTTTATTTTTGTGACATTTATAATTTCTTGCACAGTCGCATATATTGTTAAAGGGTTTGTTTCCAATATTTGTTTGTTGGAATAATTGTGTATGATTTCGTAATGTGGTTATGAAATATGAATTTAGCTTGAAATTCTTTAACTACTTTGATTTGTTGTCACACCTCTGCTAAAGGGTTATTCTCTTTGAGAGTCATTCTACTCTTTCCTTGTAATGGTGTGATTTTTACCATTACAGTAATCCCATGAATTGGTACTTTCCCTTGGTCAAAACAAGAATTTACCTTAGGGTTTCATTATACTTTCTATTGAAATCTAAGGATTTGGTTTATCTCTGCCAAATAGCCTCTTTCACCCATCTCTAGCTTGCAGAGGGTAGATAAGCTAACATGGAAATGGAGAGGTTCCAACATGGTTCTAAATTTTGTCAGTGTTTATGTATGACAAAGTATTTTATATATATATGTGTGTGTGTGTGTGTGTGTGTGTGTCTGTTTTGCTTGGTCCATAGTTTAGTAAAAGAAGGGATTCATTGTCTGTTTATTATTTATAATTTGCCACACATAGATATAACATTCTATGAAAATAAATGCTAAGGAAGATTTCATGATCGCTGATTGTGCGACATTACTGAATACTAATGCATATTTATCACTGGTTGTTACTATTTTCCTAATGCATGTTTATCATTGAATATTAATGTTTTGCTAATGCTTATTTATCACTAAATATTATTGTTTAATCCTATTCCTAGAACCAAATAGCTTCTTGTAAAGTAATACCATCCTTTAGTTGTAACCTAGAATATTTATCTGTTCTAAACTTGTAAATGTATCAACCCAACTTTGTCTGGAAAGTCTCTCCTCCCAACCTCGAGCATGGCAATAATGTCCAGGCTCTCCCCCCGATCACTTTCTCTGTTTCACACCTGGATTATATCCAGTTCCATTCGGTGCCTTAGGCCTCAGGACTCCATGGTCCAGCCTCAAGTCCTACACTCAGTTGACTATAAATGAGGAACTTCCCACTCGTCTCTCTCTCCCAGCTCTAGGATAGTTCTCCCCCTTCTCTCTTCCCCTCTATATTTCCCTTTTCAGGGCAGGGGTGTAACTGTTTCTTTGTAACTATTTCTTTTAATTAAGGAAAATAGTTATATTTTATTAACATGTCTAAATTCCTAATTAATCATAATTAGGTAATAACTTGTTATCTGGCTTTCCAGCCTCAGTCAATGTGACAATGTAAAATAAATGTGGTAAATCATAAAACATAGTTTAATAACCATACTAAATATTTTCTAGAGCTTGGGGTGTTATATCCCCCCCCCCCCCATGTGAGGAACGTTGTCCTTGGTGTTCTTTTTAATTCAATAAAACAACGCCGATAAGCTTCCCACATAAATCCCTCTTCTTCCCAAGTGGCCTCATCTGGGCCAAAATGCTTCCACTGCACTTTAACTTGGGTGCCATAAACTTTCCTTCCAGTTCAACCTGAAAATACATAATTCACAGTCACAATTCTCTCAAACAAATAAGAAAACAAACAACATATATTCTCTTAGCTTATTACTTGAATATTTTCCCAATTTAATATGTGTTGTGGGTTGTACACATATTTTTTTAACAATGAAACATGAGAAACGTTATGGACCCAAATGTGGCTTGGTAACGAAAGCTTATAGGCTACGGGTTTAATTGGTTTCAAGACTTGAAAAGGTCCATAGTACTGGGATGCTAACTTAGCACAACCACTCCACTATAAGGAACTTTTTCGGGGCTTTACTCTCAGATATACGTGATCTTCCAGTTGAAATTCTCTATATGTCCTCTTTTTATCTGCATACATTTTTTGCCTATCCTAGGCAGCCCTTAGATTCTGATGAAACTTCTTCACAACTTCCTCCATCTCTGCTAGCATGTTGGGACCCAGTGTCAGCTTATTAACAAGGTTATTCCAGTCCGCGAGCACTCTGCACTTTCTTCCATATAACACCTCAAAGGGGCTCATACGCAGTGATTCATGATGCCCATTGTTGTATGCAAATTCCACGATGTGGAGGTAACCATCCCACTTATGTGGTTGTTGCATCACAAACATGCATATCATGTCTTCCAGCGCTTGATTCAGCCATTTAGTTTGTCTATCCATTTCGGGATGGTAAGCTGTACTAAATTAGATCAGGGTGCCCAATACTGAAAAGAGGGGTTTCCAAAATGTTGATGTAAATTTCACATCCTGATCTGAAATTAACACCTTGGGTATTCCATGCAAGTGAAAATTTTCCTTCATAAATATGTTTGTGATTTCCATCATTTGGTAAGTTTTCTTCACAGCTATGAAGTGTGTCGTTTTACTCAATTTGTCTACTACAACCATGATCAAGTCATGTTTCTTCCTGGTGCAGGGTAGACCAATGATGAAGTCCAATGATATGGTCTCCGATTTCCATTCCGGAATGGGTAGTGGTTGTAACAAACCAGCAAGGTGATGATGTTCCGCCTTCACCAAATGACAGTCCAAACATTTGGACAAGTATTTAGTAACATCCTTCCTTAATCCAGGCCAAAAATACCCTTTCTTGATGGTTGTTAAAAGTTTCTAGTAACCTGGGTGGCCCGCACATGGTTTCCGATGAAACTCATCCATTATTAGTTGTTTAACAGAGTTTTGGTTAGGAATATAAATTTTGTTTTTAAAGGTAAGGAGGTTATCAAGATTTATTTTGAAATTTGATGTTTCCTCTTTTAACAGAGCTTCCTTTGTTTGCTACCAAAGAAAAATGTATTCTATATCTTTGATCGATGCCTCCTTTATAATTTATGGAATGTTGGAGTGTGCTTGGCTGATCTGAACTTCATAAATACAATGTACCTTCCTACTCAATGCATCAGCCACTCTATTTTCTTTCCCCTTAAGGTGCTTCATCTCAAAATCGAACTCACTTAAGAATGTCATCTACCTTGCTTATCGAGCACTTAAGCTAGACTAGTTGAAGAAGTTAGTAAGGTTGTTGTGATTTGTTAGCAGCAAAAATTTCTTCTGCAACAAGTAATGTCGCCACATTTTAAGTGCATGCACTACCGATGTTAATTCAAGGTCATAAGCAGAATTCGTTGTTCGTATTCTTTCAATTTTTTTGATTTGTAAGAAATAACTTTTCCTTCTTGTGTTAGCACTCCACCAACACCCTCTTTACTTGAATCAATGAAAACCAGAAAAGACTTTTCTGGATCTGCTACCTTTAGCACGGGTGTAGTGGTAAGTAGGTGTTTTAATTTTTCAAAACTGTGTTGACACTTTGCTATCCATTGAATGATGCGCCTCTCTTTCTATAAAGAGGTCATAGGAAAGACAATTTTTGAAAATCCTTTAATGAACTGATAGTAGTACCCAGCCAAACCCAGAAAGGATCTGATATCAACAAAATTCTTTGGGGTAGTCCATTCCATAATGGTTTTAATCTTTTCTAGGTCCACAACTATTCCTTCTGCTGATATAATGTGACCCAAGTATTGGATCTAATCATTGAAAAAGTTGCACTTGCTAAATTTGGCATATAACTGGTTCTCCTGTAAATTCTGCAGCACAATTCTCAAATGTTCTTTGTGATCTTCCTGATTTTTTTAGTATATCAAAATGTCATCAATAAAAGTTAGTACAAACTTATCAAGATAGGGCTAGAAAAATACTGTGCATCAAACTCATAAAGGTAGCTGGGGCATTTGTAAGGCCAAATGGAAACATTATGAACTCATAATGACCATAACGGGTTTAGAATGTAGTTTTTTAAATGTCTTCCTCCTTTATCCTTATTTGATGATAACTGGATCTTAAATCGATTTTTGAAAATACTTTGGCTCCCTGCACTTGATTGAATAAATCATTAATATGTGGCAAGAGATATTTATTTTTGATGGTTAGCTTATTTAATTGATGATAATCGATACATAGCCTCAACATTCCATCCTTCTTCCATACAAATAGTGCGGGGGCTACCCAAGGGGACACATTGGGGCAAATGTACTTTTTATCCAAGAGATCTTGAAGCTGCATCTTGAGTTCTATCAACTCAGGTATGCTCATGTGGTAAGGGGCCTTGGATATCGGGGCTACACCCGGAATCAATTCAATGGTGAAGTCAATATCCCGCTTGGGTGGTAATCCAGGGATGGATTCAGGAAATACATCGGCAAAATCCTGAATGACAGGAATATTATCCAAGAAGGTCATTTTATTCTTGGTGTTGGTAAATCCCACTTGAACAGCATATATTTCACAACCCTTCCTAATACATTTTCCTAACTGACTAGCAGTGATAGGGTGCAACTTTGTATTGGTCTTGATTCCTTGAAGTTCCTTTCTTTGTCCTAATTTTGAAATAAAACTGATAGTTTTTTGTTTGCAATCAACCAAGGACCAACATTTCTCCAACCAATCCATTCTGATTAAAATATCATATGAACCCAAAGGAAGAATGTTAAGGTTCACATGAATGGGCTGTCCCAAGATTACTATGGGACATTGTTCTGTTTTGGCAACTACCTTTCTTTTTGCCCCAGTGGCTAATTGAACTAGCCATGGTTTTGGGAATTTACAACTCTGCAGTTGACACTTTTCTACCACTTTAGGACTAACATAACTTAAGCTAGCACCGGGATCAAACAAAACCAAAACAGGTTGCTTAGCGATCATACATTCACATTCAATCATGGTGGGTTGATATTCTACTTAGTGATCATCGAGGGAAAAATTAGTTCTGGGCATGTTCCTCGCCACTTCTCTGGCCATGGATGCTTCCTCCATGTTTGCCAACTATTTCGTTCTTGCCTTATGCAGACAGTTTTTATAGTAGTGTGGTTCTCCGCATGCCCAACATTACAGTGGTGGTTTTGATTGTTGATCATTAATAAATTTATTAGTCCATTCTGACTGTCTATGTTCTGAATAAGCAGTCTTGGGTTGACTTCTTGCTGGGAATTTATTGAAAGGCTTTTTCTGTAGATTTTTGCTATGAGAAAGTTTTGGATGTCTATTTGAAATCAAACTTCTTCCTTCCTTGCTCAATACTCCTTTAGCTCCTTCATTTTTCTGTTTCATCTACTGATAACAAATGCGGACTTTCTACAGCGCATCGTCTATTGTTTTGGTGTAGTCAAATTCAAGCTTCTCCTTCACAAAATTGGGTAAGTTGATGATAAAACGTTGAATCTTAGCCTTTTCTTCTTGCATATAAGGCACATAAAGCAGTAGGGAAGTAAACGGGGCCACATATTCATCCATAGTTAAGGTTCCCAATCTTAACTCATGGAATTCCTTGGCTTTTTCATCATAGTAATGTTCACTTAAATACTTGTCTTTAAAATGATTTCGGAATTCATTCCATGTAACATGTTCCTCATCAATTTTTCTTACGGATTTAATTTCTTCTCAGCAAACAGTAGCCTTACCTCTTAGTTGATAAACTGCCAATCAAGCTTTCAATTTATCTGTGTATTTGTAAATCTAAAAATATTTGCTCATATCAATGAGCCAAGCTTCCACTGCCTCCTTGGATTTTCCTTCAGAAGGTGATGGTTTAATCTTTTTAAATTCTCCTTGCAATTCAGATTTCTATCTCTTTGTCTTGTGCTGGTCAGAGACATTGTCCGAGCGCCCTTCTTCATCTTCCCCATGTTTTTCAGTTGACTCCGCATTTTCCTCTCCATGTTGAGCTATTGGGGTCTTCTCCCTATCTTCAGCACTGAGGTCTGGGTGTCATTGGTTCTGTCGATTGGACATACTTCTTAGGATTTTCTCCTTGTTCTAGATGGAGTCTTTCGTTGTTTATTCTTAGAATGGTCATCTATGCATGAAGCTGTTGCACAGTTTTAGGTAAGACTACATTAGGTTAACGAGACTCTTCGCCCAGCTAAATCCAAATATTAGGATTAGCATTCACATAGTTTTTTTCCTAGCGAATTGGGTGGTCCAAGGCTCCTCTACATTTTCCCCTTTTTGTGTGGAGGCGATCTATGTGTTCACATATAGATTCACTTAGTTAAATTACAAAGATCACATTCATTGTTTACATGTATATAATTTCCACAAGAGTCTCAGTGTACGAACCTAAGGCTCTGATACCATTTGTAACATCAAACTAGCTATAATACATAAAAATAAAATAAAAAAAATATTACCCATTTATTTACATGTTAATTCAAACCATAAGTAATATATATATATATATATATATATGCCACGAAGGCGGGCGAGATTCCAAGGCATGTCTTGTTAATTTAACTTGACATTACTTCCCATAGTTGGCTCTACCATACTATTAGGGCTCGTATGGCCTTCCACAAGGTAATTAGACTATTAACTAACTTGGAAATCAATGTTGGTTATACATGACTCCGCGCAACTTGATCTCAGGCAACTATGTTGTTGGCAACTGTTAATCGCTCTACTCTAGCTACAATAGGTGTTATGGATCTCGTCCATTGATCTGTTCTTGGCTATCCAACGGTGAGGAGGGCTCCAGGCTCATCCAACTACCCAACACCCAGCTTCCCACTGGAACGCAGCTCATTTGCAATCCGGGGTTGATGGTTTTGACTGATCTGCAACATTTCGCTTCCAATTTCTCCACTGGTTCTTTGTCTTGGCCTCCATGCTCCATAGCTCCGTCTATTTGTCCTCTGCGGGGAGGTAATCCCAAACCCTTACTTTCTGTGGTGTCAGTTCTTTGCTTCGGGTCTTACTCTGTATTTATTTGGGATTTATTCCAGCAGATAGAGTTAATACATCCCCTTTTTGGCTAGATTTGGCATTCAACTCTTCAGATGATGCGAGGAGAGGCGATCTCCCTTATTGGCATGAAAAGGGTAAGTTCTTATAGGTGAAAAGCTCTTACAGTTGTTTATATTTCTATTTTTCCACACATTCTTCTAACCCTAGTGGGGATTTATGAAATACAGCTGGATGACCCCCGGTTGCATCCTGTCGAACTTAGGTAAGGGCTAGCTTTGCCCATGAATTCATGGTTGTGTTGTAGATATGATATAGATCTTCCCATCCATTTAATAATGTTTACCAATGTTTTTTTGCAGGTATGCTACTATTCAATCGAGATGCTTTTGTGGTTAATCTTTTAGGTTTTCGGTGATTATGCATTCTCACAACTCTACAAACTGATATAGGTTGGAACCTCATCATCCCGACTTCTCATGGTTAACCCATTGCGGTTTATGTTACTCGTTTGTTCTAGTGAAATATCAAGCTTGAAATTACAGTGCACGTGAATATGAGAAGGACAGTTTTTAGAGATGTCCCACTCCGAAATTTAGTAGTGAACTGCATTTTAAGTTTTTCTAGGCCATTGGTTCGTAAATGCTAGTTTTAAATGTAATTACTCCTTTTTAAGTCTGTAACTTTCTTAGAAAGACAAGGAATAATCTCTTGACCTTAACTTGGTATTTTGAGAAGGAAACTCTACTACTTAAATTCTGAAGCTTATTAAATTATATTAATGGGTTTATTTCTGTGACATTTATAATTTATTGCACAGTTACATATATTGTTAAAGGGTCTGTTTCCGATATCTGTTTGTTGGAAGAATTTTGTATGATTTCGTAATGTGGTTATGAAATATGTATTTAGCTTGAAATTCTTTAACTACTTCGATTTGTTGTCATACCTCTGCTAAAGGGTTACTCTCTCTGAGAGTCATTCTACTCTTTCCTTGCAATGGTGTGTTTTTTACTATTACATTAATTCCACGAATTAGTACTTTCCCTTGGTCGAAACAAGAACTCACCTTAGGGTTTCATTATACTTTCCATTGGAAGCTAAGGATTTGGTTTATCTCTTCCAAATGACCTCTTTCACCCATTTCTAGCTTGCAGAGGGTAGATAAGCCAACATGGAAATGGAGAGGTTCTAGCATGGTTCTGAATTTCGTCAGTGTTTATGTATGATAGAGTATGTGTGTGTGTGTGTGTGTGTGTGTGTGTGTGTTTCTTGGTCCAGAGCTTACTAAAAGAAGGGATTCATTAACTGTTTATTATTTATGCTTTGCTGCACATATATATGACATTCTATGAAAAGAAATGCTAAGTAAGGAAGATTTCATGATCGCTATGAAAAGAAATGCTAGGTAAGGAAGATTTCATGATTGCTGATTGTGTGACATTATTGAATGCTAATGCATATTTCTCATTCGATATTATTGTTTTACTAATGAATATTTACCACTGATTGTTACTATTTTGCTAATGCATATTTATCACTAAATATTACTCTTTTGCTATTGCATATTTATCACTGAATATTACTATTTAATCCTATTCGTGGAAACAAATAACTTCTTGTAAAGTAATACCATCCTTTAGTTATAGCCTAGAATACTTATATGTTCTAAACTTGTGGATATATCAACCCAACTTTGTCTAGAAAGTCTCTCCTCCCGGCCTCAAACTTGGCACTTACGTCTAGGCTCTCCCCCTGAGCACTTTCTCTGTTTCACACCTGGATTATATCCAGTTACAGTCGGTACCTTGGGCCTCAAGACTCCACGGTCCACCCTCAAGTCCTGCACTTAGTTAACTGTAAATGAGGAACTTCCCACTGGTCTCTCTCTCCTAGTTACAGGATAGTTCCCCCCCCCCCCCTCTCCCCATCTATATTTCCCTTTTCATGGTAGGGGTGTAACTGTTTCTTTGTTAATAGTTTCTTTTAATTAAGGCAAACAGTTATATTTTATTAACATGTCTAAATTCCTAATTAATCATAACTAGGTAACAGCTTGTTATCTGGCTTTCTAGCCTCAGTCAATGTCAGAATGTAAAATAAATGCAGTAACTCATAAAATTGAGTATAATAACCATAGTAAATCTTTCTTGGAGCCTGCGGTGTTACATCTTAACTCTGGATCTACCAAGGGTAGAGAGGGATCAAATATCTTTGCATCTCAAGATATTTCCATCTCAAGAGATTTGATCCCTCTCGATGACACTTGGTAGATCCGGTGTTAAGACATATCTATGTTGGTTTAATTCCCCCCTTTAAATAAGCTATATTCCACATGAATACAACATGTAATACCATGGGTTCTGATAAACTTGGTGATTTCCACGAGTAACTTGACCAAGTAAATTTTATCTTAACTACTCAACAAAAATTAATAACAAAATAAGTTTAAATGTTTACATTACATTAAATTAATATTTTTATTTATTTTTGTTTTTATTTTTATTTTTATTTAATTTGAATGAGTCGACATGTTTACAAAAATGTTTATAGGACATGACATTATAACATCGCCATTTAATATTATTATTCTAATCTCTTTTATATTAATAATGTTAATCATTTTATAATAATTTCGAGTAAAGTCTAATATTAATATTAACATCATTGTTATATTGAAATTATAAAGTATTAGTAACTCAGTGTTTTTTACTCTCTTTTTCTTAACTAATTGGTTAAAAATATTAATTTATTAACAACTAGCATAGATCCATCTTAAATCGAGATCTACCTAGCACTTAGAGGGATCAAATATCTTTTGAATATAGAAGTGGTTTGCACCTCATAGATATTTGATCCTTCTCCAAGCTTGGTAGATATAGAGATAGATCTATGCTCATGGTATGTGAACTCGTCATGGTGACTTGTGACTTGAAAGAAAATAATATAATAATATCGGTCATAAAATACCGAGACATTAATGACTCTAGGAAGTATATTGATATTATGTAATCACCAATAGTTTCTATTTTTATAATATATCCTATCATGAATGCATAAGATGTTCTTGGTCCATATGGAAAAGAAGTACAAGAATGAAAACTATATATGTAATAGGAACCAATGTCAAGTTAAGGGAAAAACAAATTCCCCACACTTTTTATCTATTTTAGATTTTCCAAACCATGTCCTTAATGTACATGTAAACTTCTCTCATTGCCTAATGAATACCTCCTTGAGGATTCCAATAATTATAACATTTAACCATTGAAAAAATTCACACACACATTACCAAGAAAAACCACATGGAAAATAGTTTAAGTACTTCCTAATGATCCATCATGATGGTAAACAATGTAAGCCACGCACTTTGATTATGAAAAAAAAAAAAAAAAGAAGAAGAAGAAGTTATTTGACTCATGATCTCCCAACTTCAAAAAAGAAATATTATCTCAAACTCATAATCTCTTAAACTAACCTCTAAAACATACATGAGTAAAACTCAACTCATATATATATATATATAGTCAAATAATGTGAATCAATATAAAGCAAAACTTATGAGTTAAAATAGATTTCTTTTTATAGAGTTAAGTCTTGTTCTCTCTCTCATTATGTTACCAAAATAATATAGATAAATACTTTGAAAAAACATATTTATTAAATTTTTAAAATAACAAAATTTGTCATTTAAAATTCCCTTTTCTTGAAAATTGGGCTATACTAATCTTAATATAGTGAAGATTATGGATAATTAATCTTCGCTATCCATTTTTAGTGATTACCTATTTTCCTTTTCCATAAACACCTCATTGTGTAATTGCAAGAATATAAGATGACCTATTTATATAACTCCAAAAGTAAATAGATGGAAAAGAGAGGATGGACAAAGTAAAATCAATATTTTGTAAAACAAAGAAACATCCCTTAACCTACAATCCCCATTGTTAATGATGACATGTGTGCAAATGACGAGTGGGCAGATGAAATAATAAAGAGAAAATGCATTTATTAATATGGATAGAATATGAAGTAAAAAAGTATTTATTAGTTCTAAAAGTCAGTGCAATGAATATATATATATATAGAGAGATATATTATCTTAATTAAAAATATTAAAAAAATAAATCACAAATATTTTTTGATCAAAAAATAAATAAACTATATATAATATAAATTCTATAATATAGATAAACATACTAAGGATATCTTTAATAATGAAGAGGTCTGCAACTTGAACATAGATCGAAGTTGACGCTAGGGTTTTGCATTAAGGTTCCATGGCGGGACGCGCAGGGGGAAGTGCCGGAGGGAAGAATTTCAAAAACCGTCGGGAAAGATTTCAGAAGTAAAAGGCAAGGAGACAGTTGGAAGAAACGAACCCCAAGATCAGGAAGGGAATCAACAGGAAATAAGTAAAGAAAAGGAGAAGAGAGGCGGCAGCAGAAAAACAACTTCCACAAGAACTATAGGAGTTTGCAAACCCAAATCGAGCATCATTCCCTAGGTCATATTGAGTGATCCTGCGATTCAAGCGCACAAGGACCATATGAAAGAACATGCGATCATCTGCAACTTCATGGGGTTATGGCCAACAAAGAGGGCTTTATACATCCGGATTAGGAGCCATTAGAAGCCAAAGGGATAAATACATTTACATCTGGGTTCTAAGGGCTTCTTCACGGTGGTGTTTGCAAGCCTAGAGGACAAAGATCGAGTGTTTGAAGGGGGACCTTACTTCTACGGTATGGCAGGGATCTACATGCAGTCATGGACAATGAATTTTGTTCCAGAATGTGAAACATTCACATCCATACTGATTTGGATCAGACTATACTCATTAACTCTAGACTACTAGCAACCAGAGTCCTTGACAACCATAGGCAACAAGCTGGGGCGTTTTTTGAAAATTTCAGAGGCAACTCCAAAGGTAAATATACTTTCTTCGCCCGAATATGTGTGGAAATGGATCTATCTGGAGCCCTTCCAAAAGCCATAATCTTAGAGGTATATGATGAAGAATGGGTGCAAACGGTGGACTATGAGCACATACCATTCAGATGCTGCAAATGTCATGAACATGGCCATATATTCGGAGACTGCCCTACAAAAAACTTGGAAAGCAATGGGAAAACCATTGTGGACAATGATCATGAGGGTTTTACTAAGGTTGGGGCAAAGTGAAAGGGGGTAAATGATCACACAAGAAAACAAGTGAAGACAAGCAAACAAGACACAACAGTTTCAAGATCCTAGAGGAAGTGGAGGAGAAAGTGGAGACAGTCCAGGTCAAGGAGAACTTCCTTAAGGAGCAGGATATGGAAGCTGAAATGGAGGATATCGTAGTGAAAAACCAGCAGACGGAGAAGATACAAAGCTGCATGGAGATGAGCAAGGACCATGAGATGACTCCAAGTGAGGTAGGTACGGAGGACCATGAACTGCAGGAGATTCTAGACAGGGAAAATCTAGATCTCGAGCAATTTTTGAAACAAGGAAAGAATAAAGGAGTGGACTCATTGCCAAAAGAAGATTATGATCAATTCCAACAACTCTATCTATGGAGGGCACAATCGAAGGGAACTGGTGTCAAAAGAAACCACGAACACCAAGAGCAGAGTGGAGTAAAAATGATGGAGAATCCATAGACACTATATCCAAAAAACCTAGGGAGGAAAAGAGGAATGAAAAGACAGAATGAACTGCTAAATGAATGTGGGAAACTACTGATTAACTCAGGTAAGATGAAAGATCTTACCAACTATTCTTTTACCAACCTTTCTTAATGAAGCTTACAACCTGGAATATTATAGGTTTAGGTAGTAGAAGGAAACAGAGAAATCTCAATAACAGAATAAAAGAAGAAAAACCAGACATGGTCTTTATTTAGGAGACAAAATGTTCAATGGAAAAAATAAGAGAAATTCATAAGAAATGGTTAATCAAGTATGATTATTTAGAAGTTAAAGCTAATAACTTTGCGGGTGGGACTCTCACGCTATGGAATCCACATAATATGGGAATCCTGGATGCTTTAGCATCCAAGCACTATCTTCCTATGGTTTGTAGTCCTGTAGGTGACCACGAGACTTACATGATAACTAATGTATATGGATCTCAACAGAAACCAGATAAACTCAAGCTTCTTACCTCCTTGGAAGGTCTCAGAGCACATTATCCCAATATACCCTCAATACTTGCAGGCGATTTAAATATATGATAAGGTCTCTCTCGGAAAAAAAAGGAGGCGCTAGAGAGCTTGGCAGAGACTCTGAAGCCTTCCAAGATTTCCTCTTGAACATGGGACTAGTGGACACCGAGACTATAAATGGAACCTTCACTTGGAACAACAAAAGAGGAGTTTCCCAAGTGGTGTCAAAACTGGATAGGTTTATCGTTTCTGAGGATCTCCTCCTTACATGATCAGCCATCACAACGTCCATTCTACCCTTTGGTGGCTCGGATCATTGGCTAGTTCAGCTAGAAGCTTCCTTTATGGGCACTCCGAGAAATAGGCCTTTCAGATTCAAAAATGCCTGGTTCTCTCACCCCAAATTCACTAGTAACATTGCCAAATGGTGGACGGAGGATTTGAATATTCAGGGTACTAATATGTACATGCTCCAGTAGAGACCAAAACACATTGAATCCAAACTTAAGGATTGGAACAAAAAGGAATTTGGTGATATCATCAAGGCCAGAATGAGTACTGAGCAGAAACTCTAGGAAATCAATCAGATCAACATCATAGAGGGCTTCAATGAGGAAAGGCAAAAACTAACTGACTCTTTGCAAGAAAAATGGGAGGAGTGTTACTTACAAGAGGAAACATTTTGGAGATAGAAATCTAGAATTCAATGGATAAAAGAGGGAGAAAGGAACACTAAGTTCTTCCACAAATCCACTATGGCCCACAGGGCACATAACAAGATCAAAAAGCTAAAGCATTCTCAAGGTATTGAGCTCGTCGCCCACAAGGACATGGAATCAATCCTAGTACAACACTTCTCTAACATTGCAAAGGAGCCATTGGAAGACAGATCTAGGTTCATTGATAAGTTCACCCTGCACTTTCCCAAGTTAGTCACCAGCGAGGACAACCACAATCTAAATAGGCCAGTCTCGGAAGAGAAGGTCAGTGAGGTGATCAAGGAAATGAAAAGTGGAAAAGCACTAGGCCCAGATGGTTTCAATGTTGATTTCTTCAAAGCCTGCTAGGATACAGTCAAACAGGACATCCTCGAGGTTGTGGAAGACTCAAGACAACACAAAAAGGTTTTGAAAGCACTAAATGCGACCTTTATAGCTTTAATCCCCAAAAGGGAAAATGCTATGACCTTGGATGGGTTTAGGCCCATCGCCTTATGTAATGTGGTGTATAAAATAATCTCCAAAGTGATAGCCAACAGACTCAAGCCACTACTACCTTCTCTCATCTCAGAAGAACAAACAGGCTATGTGGAAGGAAGACAGATTTTGAACAACATCTTCCAAGCACATGAGGTGGTACACTCTCTCAAAAGCAATAAGAAAGCAAGTATGATCATTCAATTTGACCTTGCGAAAGCTTGTGACAAGCTCAATTGGTCTTACATTAGAGCCATTCTAAAAGCCTATGGCTTTGACCAAAACTGGATAATATGGGTTATGGCATTAGTCACCTCGACCAGTTTCTCCATTCTACTTAATGGAGCTCGCTCTAATACTTTTAATCCTTCCAAAGGGCTTAGACAAGGCGACCCACTCTCCCCCTTCCTCTTTGTCCTCATGATGGAAGGGCTTGGTAGGGCAATCAAATTGGCAAATGTTGAAGGTAGAATATAGGGGATCAAGCTCACCCTGGATGGAGAGGCTAACACTCATCAACAATTTGTGGATGATACTATGCTGTAGGGTATACCCACAGTTAGGGAAGTAAAGGCAATCAAAGATATCTTAAACAATTTCACTATGGCATCAGGCAAAGAGGTAAGCCAAAACAAGTCTAAAGTTTTCTTCTTTAACACTAATATTGCTATACAGAGAAATATCACCAGGATTCTTTGTTTTCAAAGGGACCAGTTGCCTTCCAAATATATTGGCATTCCTCTTACAGACAAACCTCTGTGTAAGCAAATACGGGAACCTATTTTAAACAAACTTAAGAACAAAATCAGCAGTTAGACTTGCAGAGCTTTAAACTTTGCAGGGTGACTTGTGCTCACTCAAGCGGTATTGCACGCCATTCCATTTTTCATGTTTGTAGCTATCCCTGCTCCTCAAGGGATTAAGCAGCAAATAAGAAGCATTCAAAGAAACTTTCTGTGGGGAAGAGGCGAAGAGAAAAATAAGTGGGCTCTAGTTGTGTGGGACAAGCTCTAGAAGCCCAAAAGCCATGGTGGTTTGGGGCTGCATGATCTAGAAATGTTGAGTCAAGCTTCGAGAGCAAAGCTTTGGTGGCAATGGATTAAGGAGCTGAGAGCCCCCAGGGCCAAGCTTTGGACACAAAAGTATGCCAAGCACTGGTAGGAACAGGATCACATTAGAATGACAGGACAAATCAAGGGCTCACACATATGGAACCTTGCATGGGAGAACAAAGGTATTGTTTAGCAACACTATTTTTGGGAAATTCGAGCAGGGGACCAGGCTCGTTTCTGGGAGGACAATTGGCAACAGGAACCCATCCTAAACAGGAATGAACTAGCAGCCCTCAAGAGAGACACAGACAACAAAGGTTTTTTATTAGTAAAGGATTTCTGGTATCTGGGGAGGGATAAGGAAAAATGGAGGAAATGGAAGGACCTAAGTTACAATGAAGAGAGCCCTCTGAAGGCCATGGCAGGAGTTCTTGCCATGGACTTAGAGTAAAGAAGGATTATGGTTTCCTCCTCTCCTGACTAATTAAGATGGGGAAAGAATAATGAATGCAACTATAACAATAAAGAGGCAAAACATGCAATCACAGGATTTAACTTTGTAAATGCTGAGAAAGTCTGGCAGGAGTTGTGGTAAACTCCTCATTGGATGAAAATAAAATTATATATTTGGCTAGTTCATCAAAGGAAAATCCTAACTTGGGAAATCCTTCTTAAGAAAGGTTTCATTGCCCCCTCTAGATGTCACCTTTGTGGCTCTCATGAGGATATGATCGAACACCTTCTAAATCTTTGCTCCTTTTCTGCGAAAATTTGGGATTGGTTGGCCTCAAGCTTCAGGGAGATCAATAGGGATAGGCTTAGCATATCCAACGCTTTAACAAAATGGAGGAAGAACTTCTTAGAGAATGAGATCATCAACAAAGCTTGGATGCTTGTACCAAGCTTTGTCATCTGGAATATTGGAAAGAACGCAATATGGGATCTTAAAAAATAAAGTGAGAGACCCCCTGCTTATAATCAATCAAATTTTAAAGCAGCTCAAGGAAACAGTTATGAGCATTCTGAGAACAACTCCCTCGAATCCTCCTCTGCCTCATGAGGAACACATTATTATTAATTTGGGTCTTCAATCCATCAACCCTCAAGGAATAAAGAAGGAAGTGAGAGCAATAAACTCTAGGGATAGGGATTGGCAGCGCCCTCCATAGGGATTCTTCAAATTAAATATTGATGGAGCTTCTAAGGGCAATCCCGGGGAAGCTGGCTTTGGGGGTGCCATCAGGGACCCTGAGGGGCACATAAAATACATTTTCCATGGCCACTTGGAAAAGGGTACCAATAACATGGCTGAACTTTTGGCTTTAGATCAATGTTTGGAGATCCTAGTGGAGGCAAATTTACAGAATGTTATGATTGAAGAAGATTCGGAATTGGTCATCAAAGTAGGCAAGAAGAT
The DNA here is from genome assembly GCA_031772625.1 of Pinus tabuliformis. Taxonomy (NCBI): domain Eukaryota; kingdom Viridiplantae; phylum Streptophyta; class Pinopsida; order Pinales; family Pinaceae; genus Pinus; species Pinus tabuliformis. Next base: position 511,136,205 of record CM062807.1, read on the forward strand.
TCAAAATGGAACCTCACTAGACAAAGTGTCAAAGCACTGGAAGCTGCTACAGGTTTTTCATCGTATCCACTCACACTTACAAATCCTTAAAACAATAAGATTTGTTCATGTTAGAAGGAAAGAAAATATGCTTGCAGATAGGTTGGCCAACGAAGGAGTGGCCAATAAGGACAGGGACTCTCAGCATCCATGGGAGTTGCCTCCTGCCGGAAAGCTGCAGGAGGATTGTTTCACACTGGCAAATGCAGATTGGGATTCATGGATGGACAGTGTTGATCCATAGGACAGGGGTGAGGATGACATCGCCTAATTCGTCTTCGTTTTTTTATCATGGTTACTCCTCATAACTTACATGGCTTTCGAATTACGAATGAACGTTTTGAGTCGGGCAAGGACACAGATTAGACTATCAGTGTACAGTTGGATCAATGGGTTTCTGTTGACGACTCTAGGAGGATGGCTTGGAAAGGCTGGGCTCAAAAAGGCCAGCGGGATCAGATGGATGGTCTTCATTTGGCGATACCATGAATGCAAAACCACAAGTGGTATATCATGCAGGCTTCGAATGGTATCTGGTTTAGTGGAAGAAGCACATGATTTCACTCAAGGGTTTGCACATGGCATCAAGATGAGAGAGGAAACCGCTCTCACCACGCGGTTAACCTCTGTGCATCTTTGACGCGCGATATCTTTGTGGGGCATTGGATCAGGCTGCTTCTTTCTATGGTTGGGATTAGTCGTGCGAGTTGCTCAAGGTTCTGGACCCGATGGTCCATGATGGGACCCTCTGTGGGCCGAGCGCTCCTCAAACCAGATCCCACTTCCTTGAATGGTTTTCACGCAACACTATGTTGGTTTCTGGTTTTTTGGTTAATGCAAGCAATTCCAGTTAGGGGGTGACACGTGGCAATGAGGGTAGAGAGGAAACCGCTCTCATAGCGTAGATAATCCTCGAGCATCTTGGCCATGTGATATCTGCGCTTGCCGTCGGATCGGAACCTTATCTTCAATGGTGGGGATTGATCGAGCTAGTTGCTTGCTAACCATTGGTTTGGGTTGTCACCCTCTTGCGCATGGGTCTCATACCCGTTTGCTCAATGGCTCTCCTTTTTGTTGTTGTTGAGTCATTCTGAGGGTTTCTTTGGCTTGATTGTTTTGGTCCTGTAAGCTTCCTTGGCGCCCCTACTGAACACTCTGTATATTATGTAATTTACTTTGATTAATAGAAAATTCGTCTCTTAAATATCAAAAAAATAAAAATAAATAAATAAATAAATCTATAATATATGTATATATAAAAAAGATAATGTACTTTGATATCAGTGTGAGGTTAAATAAACTATAGTTCTTTTCAAGATGCCTCTACGCTCCCACTACCCACACCGCGTGACTGTTTCATTTTAAGATGTATATCTTTTTTCATTTCAGTAAAGATTGTAAATTCGACTTGATCTTATTCACCTAAAAGTGAGTATTATGACCAGTATAAAATATAGATTCAAAAAAGGTAAAGTGTTTATTATTGAAAGAATGACTAATACATTGACTAGATTGATTTTGATCCGTTAAAAAACTCTCCACTAAAAATGTAAACTGATTTGATTCCACTAAAAACGTGAGCATCAAAATAGAAATCAGAAAGTAATAACTGCATGTATTCTACATTTCGTTGAAGACATTGAATTTATGTTTTGACTAAATCTTATCTTATTATTAAATAAATTAAAGTTAATAATGAAAGGCAGTACTAAACTGAACTGCATATACAGAATAATGTTTTATAGTTAGGTGGTTGAGATTTAGTATAATTATTGAATTTTAAAAGTATGAATTAGTGGTTTTACTAACCATAGTCTAATTATTAGTTTATTATGATAAGGATAAAAATGTAGGATCTTTTCCTACATGTATTTCAGGTTACTAAGCACTATCAAATTACCAATTCTTTGGGATATTTTAAAATAAAAAACATAAAAAAATCAGTAAAAAAATATTATTAAATTTTTATAATATAATATATTTAAAAAAATGGTATATATAACACAATTATTATATTTTATAAAGGTTTTTTATTTAAGGTGGATGAAGATCAGTTGTCTTTTTTTTTGAATTGACAATCTAAATTGATTCTCAATGGAATATGTTGCAATAATTTTTTGTTATATTTATGAACCTAACTCAAGTACTATTAAGTTATCAATTTTTTTAGATGTTTAAAAAAAAAATTTGAAAAGAAAAATGTTATTAAACTTTGGTAATATGATTTATGAAAAGTATATTTTATGTTTATAAAATAATTATTATGTTAATTATAACATAGCTTAAGAGTAATAAGAAGGATAGTATTAAGTTTCTATCAAATTATCAATTTTCTGACAAAATAAAAATGAAAAAGATATTATTACATTTTTATAATATGATTTATGCTGCTAATATTTTTTTTAATATATTTTATGTATATATAACACACTTATTATGTGATATAATTAACATATGTTAAGAGTAATAAGAAAACTATTAAGTTTTTATCATGTGATATATTAAAACTTCATATTAAAAGTGTTTTTTTTAAATGCATTATATGTATATGACACTTTCTTATTTTTAAGACAAATCTATCTACCATACTTCTTTGTTTGTAAAACTAGAGACTTCCCTTTAAATTTGAAGTTATAATTTTGATGGTATATAAAATTTCATTATTTACCTCTTAGTTTTTTAGTTTTTTATTATAATTAGTTTTATTATTCTATATTATTATAATTTATTATATATTTTTTACTTATATTATATTTTTTAAAAGATTTTTTTCCCTTTTATTATTTTCCTCTCATATATATATAAAACATATGAATTTGATATAAAACATATTAATTTGATGCATGACAATAAAATTACACCTATTAAAATTATATTTTAAACATAATATGTTAATTTTGCTATAAAAAAAATAAAATGTGTGGTATTGTAATAAAGTAACATATTAATTTGATGCATGACAATAAAATTACACCTATTAAAATTATATTTTAAACATAATATGTTAATTTTGCTATAAAAAAAATAAAAAAGTATGGTATTGTAATAAAGTAGTATTTTTGATATGGAGGTCCCATTAAACTTCCCTCGAAGTTATTCAATGATTTTTATATTAAATATTTTTTTTATTATTTTCCCCACATATATAAATTATATTTTTAAACATAATATGTTAATTTTGCTATAACAAAAAAGAAAAAATGTGTGGTATTGTAATAAAGTAGTATTTTTTATATAGAGGTCCCATTAAGCTTCCCTCGAAGCTATTAATGATTATTGTATTAAATATTTTTATTAGTAAATTGGTTGTCTGTTGTTGTTAAATTGTTTAATAAAATTTAAACTTAAAAAATTACAAGCATTACTCAATCCATAATAAAAATAACAATAATAATATTATGTTATAAAAATAACAATAATAATAAAAAGTTAATTATTTTGTTGTTCAAATTGTTTAAAAAATCGAGTATAAAAATTTACTACTATTGCCGAATCCAATACCATATAATTGTACACCAATCCAATCTAATCCAATAGCTCTCTTTATGGTTCGGAATATAGACGGGGCTCAAATAAGTTAATAGTTATAATTATAATAATATTTATTTTAATAAAAATAATAATTATAATTATAATAATATTTACTTCAATAAAATTAATTATAAGATAATTTTATTTTTATTATAATTAATAAATGTATGTCGTTGGAATTCACATTTAATGATTAAACAGTGGTGGTGGGTACATATCGTAAAGGTGCATTGTTGGGGAATGAAATTCCATGGACTTTTTCTTTTAAAGTGAAAGGACGGAAAGACAATGTATATAATGGAAGGAAATGAATAGGAGGAACATGTGAGGCTATGAATAGGAGGAACATGTGAGGCTGCCATGTGATTCTATTCACTCCAATATTTTCTTATTTGAATTTTCAATTTTGCTATTATAATGGTAAAATCTAAAATCTTGTTCATTAATTTTTTTTTAATGAAAATAAAATTAATTTTAGTTGAAATTATTAATTTTGTTAATAAAAATAAAAAATATTATTATTATTTTTAATATAGTTATAATAAATTTGAATGTTGGACGAGTTTAACAGATTTCAGTATGTACTATAACATAAAGACTAATTTTTGAATGAGGCTGAAAGCAATTTGAATGTCATATGTAGGCTAAACGTTGATGTTTTTCGCCCTATGATGTTACATCACGAATTTAATTAGACAACGCATTTAACTAAAGAATATGTTTTACTTGGAATTTGCAAATTGGTCAAAATTACAATGAGCAAATTACAATGATTAGGAAATAATACTTATGCCTAATGAAATGAATAAAAATTAAAATAAGTTCAAATTTTTATTTATTTTTTATAATATAAATATTGTATGGTGTATTTTTTTTTAATCAAGATCAAAATAATTCACAATGTATTCTGAATGTGTTAGTGGATAATAAGATAGGAATTAGCACAACTATATTAATAAATACGATTGATAAACACACATAAGTCAATATCAAGCACATATATCAATTATCAATAATATTAAGAATTAATGTTATTAATGTTATTATCAATAATATTAATATAAATATAAGAACCATATTAATAATTATTATTATTATTATATTATTACTATAATAATAATAATAAAGATAATAACAACAATTATATTAATAACCATTTAACAAATAATAATGAAATAAACATTTAATATAAATAAAAAATAATTTAAATGTGGTTGATAGGAAATTCAACTTCAGCCACTCCACCAAAACATAGTTATCAAACGCTAGCCTCTTCCAAAACACACTGAGACCAATGACAAAATTTGCATCAATTCAAATCAACAAGATAATTATCACAACCATTCACGCTTTCCAACCAATCACTTCTCGCGTTGTCTTGCATTTTTGCATAACATTGAAAAGAAAAACGTGGTGAAATCTGCAAACCATATGTTTATTTAACTCTTAATATAGATGTAAATGTCAGAGGAATAATATTAAACCCAAGGGATAAATATTATAAACCCAAGGTATAAAAACACTAAGATAAATATTATAAATCCTAAAATAAACATGCTTGACCACAATTTACTATCATTGATTTTCATAGTGAGATGATGTTTGTCACAATGTGATGTTGGACCATGGTTGACCATGTTTGATTTTTAGATTGAGATAATCTTTGGCACATTGTGACATTGGACCATCGTTGACCATGGATGACCATGATTTTAAACCTAAGTGATTTATATCAAACACTATTATTAATATTATAAACCCTATGAACAATATTACACACCCAAGGAGTATGAACCAAATAAACTCAGGGGATTTATATTATAAATTGAAGGGAATAATAAACATAAGGGATTAATTCTAAAACCCAAAGGTATATAAACCCTAAAGGGATTGATATTATAAACCCAATGGATTAATATTAAAAACCTAAGGGATTAAAAAACCAACATATTGATAATATAAACTCGAGGGAATAATACTAGACTCAAGGGATTAATATTGTAAACCCAAGGTATATAAACCTTAAGATAAATATGCTAAAGCCAAGGGAATAATAAACCCAAGGGAATAATATTAAACCCAAGGGAAAAATATTATAAACCTAAGGAATATAAACCCTAAGATAAATATTTGTCATATTGCGACATTGGAATATGGTTAGCCATGATTGATTTTGATATTGAGACAATATTTGTCACAATGCGACATTGGACAATAGTTGACCATTGTTGACCATGGTTGATTTCCATATTGAGACAATCTTTGTCACAATGCGACACTGGACGATGGTTGACCATGGATGACCATTGTTGTGACAATGTGATGTTGGACCAAGAGATAGTCTTTGTCACAATGTGACCATGGTTGACCATGATTGAATCCAAACGTATTATAAACCCAAGGGAATAGTATTAGACCCAAGGGATTAATATTATAAATGGAAGGTATATAAAACCTAAATGGATTGATATTATAAACCCAAGGGATTAATTATGAAAGGCCAGGGGAGTTAAAGCCTAACAAATTGATAATATAAACACAAGGGATTAATACAAAAGCCTCAAAGGATAAAAAACCCCAATGAATTGATAATATAAACGCAAGGGAATAATATTAAACCCGAGAGATTAACATTATAAACACAAGGTATATAAACCCTAACATAAATATTATAAACCCAAGGGAATAATAAACTCGGGGGATTATAAATGCAAGGGAATAATATTAAACTCAAGGAATAAATATTATAAACCCAATGAATATAAACCCTAACATAAATATTTGTCACAATGTGACGTTGGAATATGGTTGACCATCGTTGATTTTCATATTGAGACAAATAAATCCTAAAATAAGCATGGTTGACCATGAATTACCATCATTTATTTTCATAGTGAGATGTTGCTTCTCGCAATCTAACGTTGGACCATGGTTAACCATGGTTGATCATGGTTGATTTTCATATTTAGACAATATTTTGCACACTGTGACATTGGACCATGGATGACCATGATATTAAACCGAAGAGATTTATATTAAACCTTAGGATTAATATCATAAACCCGATGAATAATATTATACCCTAGGAATATGAATCAAATAAACCCAAGTGATTGATATTATAAATTGAAGGAATAATAAACCCAAGGGATTAATTTTAAAATCCAAAGGTATTATAAACCCAAGGGAATAATATTAAACCCAAGGGATTATTTTTATAAATCCAAGGTATATAAACCCTAAATGGATTGATATTATAAACCTAAGGGATTAATACTAAAAACCTAAGGGATTAAAAACCCAATGGATTGATAATATAAACACAATGAAATAATATTAAACCCAAGGGATTAATATTATAAACCCAGGGCAATAATATTAAACCCAAGAGATAAATATTATAAACCCAAGGAATACAAACCCTAAGATAAATATTCTAAACCCTAAGATAAATATTTTTCATAATGCAATGTTGGAATATGGTTGACCATGATTCATTTTCATATTAAGACAACGTTTGTCACAATGCAATGTTGGACAATGGCTAACCATCGTTGACCATTGTTGATCTCCATATTGAGACAATCTTTGTCACAATGCGATGTTGGACCATGGTTGACCATGGTTGTGACAATGTGATGGTGGACCAAGATATAGTCTTTGTCACAATGTGACCATGGTTGACCATGATTGTATTATAAACCCAAGAGAATAATATTAAAACCAAGGGAATAATAAAACCAAGGGATTAATACTAAAAAACCAAGGGATCAAAAACCCAATAGATTGAGAATATAAACCCAACAGAATAATATTAAACCCAAGGTATATAAACCCTATGATAAATATTATAAATCCAAGGGAATGATAAACCCAAGGGATTATAAAACTAAGGGAATAATATTAAACCTAAGGGATAAATATTATAAACCCAAGGAATATAAACCCTAAGATAAATATTTGTTACAATGCGACATTGAAATATGGTTGACCATGATTGATTTTCATGTTGAGACAACATTTGTTGCAATGCGACATTGGACAACCGCTGACCATTGTTGACCATGGTTGATCTCCATATTGAGACAATTTGTCTCACAATGCGATGTTGGACCATTGTTGACCATGGATGACCATGGTTGTGACAATGTACCATTGGACCAAGAGATAGTCTTTGTCACAATGTGACCATGGTTGACCATGGTTATTGACCATGGTTGACTGTGGTTGACCATGTTTGACCATGGTTGATACAACCTTTGTCACAATGCAACGTTGGAGCATGGTTGACCATGGCTGATTTTCACATTGCGACAATGTTTGTCACATTGAGAAAATATTTATCGACGTTGGACCATGGTTGACCATTATTATAAGCCCGGTGGATTTATATTAACCATAAAGATTAATATTATAAACCCTATGAATAATATTATATCCTAGGCATATGAAGACTTAGATTAATAAATCCTATAAATTATTATTTTACAGACTTTTTTAATGAAAAAAAAATCAATAATAATGCAAAATCTTAAAAACAAACTAATAATAGATAAATATTTTTTCAAAAATAAGTTCATACAAAATAAAATTAAACAAAATAAGCATTTGTAAATTCATAGATTCATTTACAATAATCTCATTTAAATATATTAAATTTTTAAAAAATATATGATGTGAAACATTATCGATGGAATTTTAAATCTATAAATTTACAATTTTTTAATGTATGATATATTTCAAAAAATGATAATTAAATTTTAAAAAAGTGAAATTTATATTTTTACTTCATTTATTTTACATTTAATCAATTTACAAAATAATGCATTTTAAATTTTAAAAATAAAAATACATTTCAAAACATGAACCATAATTTCATAATTTCATAATTTATTAATCATGGGGAACTTATCATTGAACTTATTAATATAAACAATGTACTTCATAAGTAAAATATTTCAATGTCATATTAAGTAAAATATTTCAATGTCAACTGATATGTACAATGGAAAGGAATCAATTTTCATGGTTAAAACCTTTTTAAGCATTTCAAGTAATTTTATTATTTTATATTTGGTCTATATTTTTTTGTCAGATTTAGCTTTGAGATGCAAACATTTTTATTCAAATTTTTTATTTAAAAAAAAAATTACACAAAAAGAAAATATATCACTCTAAACACTTGTTAGATTTGTGATTAAAATAGATCAATATTGATGTTTAAAGAAAAAACTAATAAGACCAACTTGCAATTTGAAAATTTGTTATTGAATGATTGCTAATTAATTTTAGAGCACAAATTCATTCATGCTACTTTACCTAACTCTAAACTAATCCTACATTGAAAACCTAGGATAGATCAAAGTCATAACTGAGCCACATTTATGCATTTGTATTTGGAAAGTAAAGTAATCTTCCATAGAACACTCCTTAAAATCATTAACATCTAAGCCACACTCAGTTACAAAATTTATAGTAGACACATAATTGATCTCGTGGATATTCGTGGCATAAATAGGTCAAACCTTGTACTCGCCATTTGTTCATCCACACATATTCATCTCGAGAGTCAAGGTATCATAAGTCACCCTCGTGATCCAATATCAAAAGCTCAAAATTATCATAGAGGTTATCCATGTTAAATTTGCCACTATTAGACATCTATGCCAGTGTACAAATGTGCATGTTCAGATACTAGTAAAAAAGATAAGGAAGGAAGTTGTCGCCATGATTATAGCAACATAGCTCGTTATATATGGTATAGAAAACTTTGTTATTATTCAAATAAGGCGTATCATTCACAAATTGTAGCCCACATTCTTCTAGGATGAGCAGAAGATTGGAGTAGACAATATGATCTTCGAACATGTTGAGGGAAATCTTAACACCAAAATTTATGGAATTTATTTGCACCATAATGAAGACATAGGAAAATACCTTGTTATATATTTTCTTATATATAATGAATGTTATAAATATTAATCATGAACTTGTCATGGGGGAACTTATTAGAATTGTAATAATCTCAAATACCTAGGAAATTGGTGGGTGGGGAGCCACATGGCACGAGTATAATTTTTTAAATTTATTAAAATTAATGAACCATTTTGCTAAATAAAATTTTATTATATATAGATTAATGTTATAAACAATACTGAGGAAGTTATTAGAATTGGAATAATCTCAACATGGAGGAACTTATTAGAATTGGAAAACTCTCAAATCCCTAGGAAATTGGTGAGTGGGAAGCCACATGGCACAAATCTAATTTTTTTAATTTATTAAAAGTAATTGACCATTTTTGTAAATAAAATTTGCTTATATATAAATGAATGTTATAAATAATAATGAGGAAATTATTAGAATTGGAATAATTTCAACATGGAGGAACTTATTAGAATTGGAATAATCTCAAATCTTAGGAAATTGGTGGGTGGTGAGCCACATGGAACAAATCTAATTTTTTAAATTTATTAAAAAAAATGGACCATTTTGCTAAATAATTTTTTCTTATATAAAATGAATGTCACAAATAATAGTGAGGAACTTATTAGAATTGGAATAATCTCAACATGGAGGAACTTTTTAGAATTATAATAATCTCAAATCCCTATGAAATTTGTGGGTGGGGAGCCATGTGGCACAAATCTAAATTTTTAAATTTATTAAAACTATGGACCATTTTGCTGAATAAAATTTTCTTATATATAAATGAATGTTATAAATAATGAAGAACTTATTAGAATTGAAATAATCTCAGCATGGAGGAAATTATTAGAATTTGAATGATCTCAAATCACTAGGAAATTGGTGGGTGGGGAGCCGCATGGCACAAATATAATTTTCTAAATTTATTAGAATTTGAATAATCTCAAATCCCTAGGAAATTGGTGGGGTGGGGAGCCACATGGGACGAATATAATTTTTTAAATTTATTAAAAGTCAACGCAACCTAATAAACTTTGTAATACAATAAAGTTTACGAAGAAGCATATGTTGAGCATATTCCCTTGAGAATCTAGACCTTGAATTAAAAAATAAAAAAGATTCAACAAACCTCTTTTTATCTAAAATTCATATATATATATATATATATATATATACCCCTATAAGCAAATTAAATAATTACAGCCAATATGCCAAACATGAATACAAGTATAATGCTTTGCAAAATGTTCTTCGGTTCATGAGCTTTTCTTCTCTTTTATCAATAATATCATAAAACCCATTTGTATTTTATATTCGATTGAAACTCAAAAGAAATAAAAGATAAAGCTACCTTATTTTTACACAAAATTTAAAAATTCAATTTTAATTATGCCGTAAGGTGTTCCCCTCTTAAATCAACTCTCCTAGCTACCTTTTTGTCCTAATATTGATCATCAGATCCATTGTTACACGATTAAACAATTGTTTGCCATCAAATTTAATAAAATATTAATTATAAAACATTAAAAAACCTTTAATTAAATATTTGTTAATTAGTTAATTAAATTTTCATTAATAATTAATTAATTAAAAAAAACCTACCTACCCCCCTCGAGGCTTAAGACAAGGTGACTCAATTTCTCCTTTCCTCTTTATCTTAGCAGTCGAAGGATTGGGAAGATATTTGAGATCAACAGTTCTTTCATCTCAAATCAAATGCCTTCACCTATGGCGAAATGACCTCCCCATTACCCGTCAACAATTTGGGGGCGACATCGTGCTATTCTATCAAGTCTCGCTGAGGGAATCCAGAAGAATCAAAGATATTTTGAATGACTTTATGGAAGCTTCGTGTAACCTGGTGAACAATGAAAAATCTAGTATCTTCTTCTTCAATACCTCGATGAACATCCAAACCTTTATGGCTAGAATTATGGGTTTTAGAATCAGCTCATTACCTATTAAGTATTTGGGCATGCCCTTGGCATTCAATTCTTTAAAAACTTCTTGTTGGAAAACCCTTCTTCAAAAGATTCAATCGAAACTCAGCAGTTGGGCCTTTAGAGCCCTCAATTTGGCCAGTGAAATAATTATTCTAAAAGTTGTCCTTCAATAAATTCCTATCTACTAGCTCTCAGGGATAGTTGTGCCCAAAACCTCTTGTTCAAAGATGGTAGATATATTTAAAAAGTTTTTATGGGGAGGAGCTCAACAATTGAAGAAATGGGCTCTAGTTTACTAGCCTAACCTCATGAAGCCAAAGATGGAGGGGGTATTAAGTCATTGAGATCCCTTCACTTTGAATGAAGTTATGGGTGCTAAAATACGGTGGCAGTGGATAAGGGGAGGCCTAGATTTATGGAAAAGGATATGGACCAAAAAATATGGCATGCCAATCCAAACTGAAGATATTCTTAGATATTAAGATCCTCCCAAGGGATCATCAATCTAGAATCTAGCAGTAAGGAACCGTGACCTCGTCTCCCATCATTTCTTCTAGGAAATTAGAAATGGAGGAACGACATCCTTTTAGCAATATTCCTAGCAAAAGAGAGAAAATTTGTTTAGTAGACAAGATTTAGGAGATATTTTCGTATTTAAAAATAACCAAAACTTATCTATAGTGGACCAGTTTTTGAAGGCCACACAGCAAAGCTATGGATGGAGGAAATGGAAAGAATTTTAGGATTGGCCAAACCCACCCATTTCAGATCAGTGGCAACATCTAGACAAAGAATTACAATCAAGGAAAATCATAATCAAGGAAGGGGTTGATATTCTATGATGGGGATATTCTACCCAAGGTATATTTAACATCAAGGAAGAATACAATCTTCGGGCATAATTTGGTCAAAACCTTGACAACCTCATATTAAAGAAGATCTAGGTTGGTAGACTATGGCTGAAAATAGCATATTTTTAATGGTTGGTCTATAGAGGGAGAATTCTCACCTGGGATCAACTTCAAAAATGTGATATTCATGGGCCATGCTTTTATTTATTATTTGGACAACATAATGAGGACTTGGAACATATTTTAAACTCCTTTTCCTTTGCTGACCAAAAAAGGTGGCAGCTAGGAGGCCTGTTTGGTCTCCTAGATAGAGACCATCAAAGTGTCAAGGAATCCATTTTTTATGGCGTAAAGGCATATTCTTGAGACTGGTGTTAACCAGAGATTGGGATCTGGTGTTGGGATTTCTTCCATGCGCCATATAAAAGGAGCAGAATAGAAGGATTTTTAAACATCATTAGAAACCCCAAGAAGAAGTTTGGAAAGGAATAACTGAAAATATTAGAGAAATAATCCTGGTGGAAAAATGGCACCCGGATGATTGGGAGGTTTCCCTCCATGAAGCTACAATTCTCAACCGACTAAGTCTTTCCCCTAGTATGATAGCCCTGAGTTCCTGGAAACTTATTGTATCACCTCATCACTTCTCTACTCCTTTGAAGGGATTTATTAAGTTAAGCTTTGATGGTGTATCTAAAGGATACCTGGGCCCTGCTGGTTTCAGTGGGGTCTTTTGATATTCTCACAAAAGAACATGACTTGTATTTGCAACTGACTATGGGTATGCTAGTAACAAAGAGAAAAATTTAGTGCAATCAAACAAGGCCTCATTACAACAATTAAACTCGGTTACAAAATGTTAATGATTGAAGGGGACACGAAATTCATGATTGATATTACTAAGAAATTGAGCCAAGGAGCTAGATGACAAAAACTCAACCACATATAGTGCACAACTCGCTTGGTTTAAGTAGTGGGTGAGCTTCTTCCACATTTTGACTACATCCTCACCTCTCACATTCAGCAAGACGGAAAGAAAGCGGCATACTTCCTTACAAAATGGGGTTGTTCTCATCAGGGAAAATCACTGGAGATGGTTGGGCCTTCTTGGCTTGCAAATGAGGACCCGAACCCCTTAAGATTTATCCTAGAGCAGGACATTAGAGATAGTCAGCAGAAAAATCAAGCCACTAGTTCCCATCCCCGATCGGGGTGTGAGCCAGTGGTAATAAGACCTGTATATGAATTAGATTGATAATACTAAGGTGACTCCTTGCCACCCTCCACATGCACAAAGAACATGGAGTGGTGGATCTTTTCATGCGAGGAGTTAATGCCATCCTCGAAGGTGGCAGACACATAAGTCTAGATGGAATAACTAGTGTTTTCCATAGTAAGTTTGGAAATTTTCTTGATAGTGAACTTTGTTTCCCTCAACCCTGGTATGTGCAGAAAGGTGGCTTGGAGAAGGCTTCGCTGGTGCATTTTCCCTAGGCGAGGGTTCAATCATGGTTGTTTCAAGATTTGGTTCATGGGTATTTTTATAGTTCCTCTATACGTGCCCCTATGGTTCATTATATCTATTTGTTGGCTCTATTGTTAAAGGTTCATTATATCTACATTTTGATGCAACTTGGTCACTACTAAAGGTGGCATATGTGGATTTCTATGTCGAGGATACAAAAACAGAAGCAATTTCTTTTGTTTCTTGTAGTCATGTGTCTGTGGTGTTTGGTATTATATTGTCTGATATGGGATTATACTAGTTGTGGTTCTCTCACCACTTCTGGGTATTTTTTTCTTTATCCCTATCTCATAAGCCTCTTTTCTTATATGTATGTTAATAGGTTTGACATGAAACCTCCAGGGATTTGGTATGAGGATGGTTCAGCTTACAATTTCGTCTTTTGGTTCCTTGAAAGGCAGTGGTTGCATGATGGGTTCAAGGGGTTTCTTTCTTACCAGATGTATATTTGTATCAGGCGAATAAATTAGGGTCTAGTTCAGTTTCTGGCCTCTCATATATTTCGTGTGACAAGTACCTGAATCTATGGGGACCCCTAGGAGCTTTGTTTTTTTGGGTTAAAGCTCCAATTCAGGTGGTTTATATGGTCTTTGTTTGTTATTCAAAATAATTGCAGGTACCGAATTCTCATGGCTTGTTCTGCCTTTAGAAAGCACAAGGATTCCTAGAGCTCACATGATCGAAGGAAAACCTCTAAGGAATCCTCTAGGGGTAACCAACCGAGCTCCTCTGGGGGCAGAGCTCAATGATGAAATTCAGTTTTAAGCATCATCAATGAAGCAACAATATTGTATCATGAGGGCACCTCGACCGAGGTTCGTCAGCTGATCGAGGAATGGGAAGAAGAGCTTAATTAGAAAGTAGGGATTATGGACATCAATTTGGATGACTGGAAAACATTAGTGCCTGATCATGGTCCTATGAGAGGTAAGGAAAATCAGTTCAAGCAAACATTGCACTTGTATTGGTTGACAAAGAGCCTCCTATCAAAAGCATGAGATGAAATTATGTCTAGTAGAGCCTCAACCACTCATGGGTTCCCAGATTATAGCAAGGAATTTCAGAAATTTCAGTTTCAGTTATGGAAGAAAAATGTGTGCCTCATCCGTATTCAGTAACATCTACCATGCATCCCTCAAACCAAGCGCCCTGACTCTAGCACGAAGGACTTTGCTCCTATCAAGTCTACAGAATATGATTAGCGTGGTGTCTCTCCCTCTCTCTTTCTTTTTATTGTATGCAACAGTCCTATAATGTCCAATATGTTTATAGTTATGTTTACAGTTATTTAGATTCTAGGCAGTACAAAGACAATCATACTTACTTGGCATGGATGATTAGACTTATCACATTTTGTTACTAGATGGCTTATCATGTTGTTAGGTGGCCAATAGATCTAGTTTCCCTCTAGGAAGTTGAGGCCACCTAACCATACGGATATGGATTTAAATTGTCCTATTTTGATGTTAATGAAAAAGAAAGTCCTTAACAAGCTTACAAAAAAAATACGTGTTTTAATTTGTGTCTTTATTTTTTTCAATGTTTTTTTTCTTGGGTCATGTTTTTATTTTTTTATGTTTTAATATATATATTTATTTACTTTTGATTATTTTTTAAACTTTTGTGTTTTTTTTTAATTTATTTTCAATGTTTTAATATTTATTTTCTTTTATATTTTTCTTTTTTGCTAAGGCAAGAGACGTTCCTTTCATCACTAATAATCAAAAAAATAATTTACAAAATTTATATCTGCCAACCAGACCATGTGGACCCCGAACAGGGTTGCTCACCCCTAGAGGCATGGCCCCTAACGTATGACTAAGAGTCGACAAAGGAGCATAAAGGGAAGACGGGCCAAAGATGAACCAGCCCAAGCTTTCCCCAAGACCCCACCACTTTTTCTTTTATATTTTTCATTTTAATATATTTATATATTTATTTATTATTTTGTTGCATTTATTTTTTCCTATAGGTTCCGTGTCGGTCCTCGACTAGCAACACAATCCCATTATGTGTCAATTTGATTGTTCATTTTATTTTTTTCGTTATAAAGGATCAAGTCTGCTCTCACAATGTGTCAATTTCTTGGTTGGTCTCTAAGTGTTCATTACAAAGGGTTGAGTTCGCCTACATTGTGTATCAATTTTATGGTTGCCTTCTAATTTTTTGTTGTAAGGTCTCAAGTTTTCATAGGCTACGATTTTAAAAGTTTCATAATTTTAGCATTTAAAAAGGAAATTACTCTTGGTATAATGATTGTTTCATTCAGGTGTTCATCTTTAAATTCTTTTTAGTCATAAAGTTTTTCCATAATGTCATGGTTGAAAAATTGTCAAAATTGTAAGGTTTTCTTGAGTCATGATATTTTATCTTTAATGTTATCGCTAAAAATAGTTATATGTATTTTATCATTAACACCATGGCTAAAAATTGTTGGAATTTTAATGCTTTTCAGAGACGTGATAATTGATCCTTAATGTCATCCTTGAAAATCGTTGTTTTGATTGACTTTTAGTATCATTTTTAAAAAATATTGAAAATTTACCGCAAAAAAAAACAGTATTCGAGCATCAACATTTCTCATTTCTAGGTTGTTTTTCATGTTTTTTTGGGGTTTTTTGGCTAGAGCTCTCATTTTGAGTTTACCACTTCTGTTTGATAGTTTACACTGTTAAAATTTGTGATAAATATGAGTATCATTATTTGCTCATATGATAAAGGAAACAATTACAACTAAAGGGTCCAACCAACCATAATAATATAACAATAGAAATATAACTCACTGTATAAGGCTTTACATTGATATTAATGTGTAATGTAAGGATTTTTCTAGGGATCAATGCACATTTTTTTTTTAAAGGGTCAATCCAAGGAAGTAAGGGGATAAGAGGAACATATATATTATATCACAATAGTATATCCATTAGTTTTCACAGAGGTGTAGGCATGTTAAAAAATAACCATGAATAGATTCATGGCACCTTCACCTCCTTTACCCATTCTCTTGAATGTGATTTCCTCAATTGTTGGGAATTATTAAAACTCAAATATCATCATGGACCATAGAAACAATAGGGCATGATGTACTCACATAACACTAATCCAAATAATAGATAGGACAAATCCATTATTGTCAAGCTTCAAAAACATAAACGTTAGGCACATATTTAGAGAGCATAATGTGGTTGAGTCAAGGGGAGATGTGTGTAATGTAAGTAAGTAATGTAATGTAAGTACGTTTGTTTGAATGTCATTTCTATTACAACTAAGTGTAAATGTATTTAATGTATGTTCTATTACATCTAAAAGTAAATTTATATATATAAAATACATGCACCACTCAATTTTATATTAATATATAATAAATATTTATAATTATAGAAATTTCACATCTCTATATATCAAAGTATTCTCCTTTATAATTCTATTGAAACCCCAATTTAATCTCTGTGGAATAGAAATGATTTTGAAATGACTTGTGGTTTTTGGGCATGTGATATTGATAAGTCATGGTATTGGCTCATGGTATTGTAGCAAAGCCTATCCACAAGATAATAATATACACAGTAAAGTCATGGTAAATATGCATGGTTAGAATTTTTTTATTACCAGCATAGATCCATCTTAAGTACAGATCTAGGATCAAATTTCTTCACATGCAACTTTCTTTAGAGTGCAAAATATAACGTGTTATCTTTCATTGTATAATTGTTTTTTGAATGCTAAATAGAGTATATATAGAACCAAATAAATGTTTTAACCATAAAACTTTATTTGTATTAAAATATTTTATGATAGCTCACATTATACAACATTAAAATATCTTATTGATCTTCAAAATAGTTTATGTAAATCTCTTGTTGAAATTTTTTTGCTTACTTCTAATTACTTTAGAGCATATTACACATCCCCCTCATACTAGATTGTAGAATTGAGCCAACATTTACAAACACTACAATATCTACCTCATAGTCCATATAATTTTTTTTTTTGACACAATATTATTTGAACATTGAATCTCATGGTTTAAATTACTTTATAATGGAAATGGGCAATTAAACGCTTTTTCATTCCATATTTTATTTTTGAATTTTAATTATACAAATTTATATTTTTACCCTTATACAAGTTTATTATTACCATTATTACTAACCTAGATCAATCTTAACTCTAGATCTACCAAGGGCAGAGAGGGATAAAATATCTTTGCATCTTAATATATTTCCATATTAAGAGATTTGATCCCTCTGGGTGCTTGGTAGATCCGGAGAGAGATAAAATATCTTTGCATCTTAAGATATTTCCATCTTAAGAGATTTGATCCCTCTGGGCGCTTGGTAGATCCGGAGTTAAGACATATGTACCCTGGTTTAATTCCCTCCTTTAAATAGGCTATATTTCACATGAATACAACGGGTAATACCATGGTTTCTCATAAACCTCATGGTTTCCATGACCAAGTCAATTTGAGCTTAACTACTCAACAAAAATTAATAAAAATAATAATAATGTAGAAATTTTATTTTAAGGTAGGATTATTTTTATTGGAGTTGTCTTTAGTGTGAGAATCCGACGGAAAAAAAATTGAGGTGAAATCTTGATTTTTGTTATTTAAATTGTCTTTTTCATTGTACATATGGATTAAGCACCCTCAAAAACCCCAAAGTCCCTTGGATTGTGCAGTGCTTACCGATCAAACTTGTGATTTCAATAAATTATTGCTAGATTTTAGAGAAAATAGACTCGAAAAACCCACCGGAAAATATTCCAAAAAGTCGTACTAAAATTTTTATTTATTTTTGTTTTTATTTTTAGTTTTATGTAATTTGAATGAGGCAAAATGTTTACAAAATATTTATAGGACATGCCATTATAACATCGCCATTTAATATTATTATTCTAATCTCTTTTATATTAATTATTAATATTAATCATTTTATAATAATTTCGAGTAAAGTCTAGTTAAAATCTTTACATTACATTAAATTATTCTTTTTATTTATTTTTGTTTTTATTTTTATTTTTAGGTAATTTGAATGAGGCACAATGTCTACAAAATGTTTATAGGACATGGTATTATAACATTGCCATTTAATATTATTATTGTAATCTCTTTTATATTAATTATTAATATTAATCATTTTATAATAATTTCAAGTAAAGCCTAATATTAATATTGACATCATTTTTAGGTTGACATTATAAAGTATTAATATCTCAATATTTTTTACTCTCTTTTTCTTAACTAATTGGTTAAGCATATTAAGTTATTAACAAATATCATAGATCCATCCTAAATAGAGATCTTCCTAGCACTTAGAGGGATCAAATATCTTTTCAATCTAAAAGTGGTTTGCACCTCATAGATATTTGATTAGTCTCCACGCTTGGTAGATCTAGAGATATATCTATGCTCATGGTATGTGAACTCACCAAGATGACTTGTGACTTGAAAGAAAATAATATAATAATATCTATCATAAAATATTGAGACATTAATGACTCTAGGAAGTATATTGATATTATGTAATCACCAATAGTTTCTATTTTTATAAGATGTCCTATCATGAATGCATAAGATGTTCTTGGTCCATATGGAAAAGAGGTACAAAAATGAAAACTATATATGAAATAGGAGCCAATGTCAAGTTAAGGGAAAAACAAATTCTCTACACTTTGTATCTATTTTGGATTTTTCAAACCATGCCCTTAATGTACTAGTAAACATCTCTCATTGCCTAATGAATACCTCCTTAAAGATTCCAATAGTTATAACATTTAACCATTGAAAAAATTCACACACACATTACCAAGAAAAACCACATGGAAAACAATTTAAGTACTTCCCAATAGTCCATCAAGATGATAAACAACATAAAACACCCACTTTAATTATAAAGCAAAACCCTTAAAAAAAAATAATAAAAAAATTGACTCATAATTTCACAACTTCAAAAAAAAATATTATCTCAAACCCATAATTTCTTGAGCTAACCTCTGAAACGTACACACTTATTATACTGTAAAAATTAATCTTAATAACTTATAAGTTTATTAAACTCCACTTAAAAAATTTTACAATAAACACAACTCATATATATATATATATATATATATATATATATATATATACATATTCTATAAAATAAAACACATACAGTTTTTTAATTTTTCAATTTTTATTATTTTATATCTTACAACTAAATTGTCAAAATAATATGAATCAATTTAAAGCAAAACTTATCAGTTAAGATATGTTTCTTTTTATAGAGTGACGTCTTGTTCTCTCTGGTTATGTTACCAGAGAGAACAAACATATTTATTAGATTTTTTAAATAACAAAATTTGTCATTTTAAAATTCCCTCTTCTTTGGAGGTTAGGCCAGACTAATCTTAAGATTATGGATGATTAATCTTGACTATCTATTTTTAAGGATTGCCTCTTTTCCTTTTTCATAAAGACCTCTTTGTATAATTGCAAGAATATAAGATGACTTATTTATATAACTCCAAAAGTAAATAGATGGAAAAAAGAGGATGGACAAAGTAAAATCCTTTTTTGTAAAACGAAGGAACATCCATTACTTAATGATGACATGTGTGCAAATGAGGAGTGGGTGGATGAACTAATAAAGAGAAAATGTATTTATTAATATGGATGGGAAAAAAATATTTATTAGTTCTAAAGGTCAGTTCAATGAGAATATATCTATATATATAATAAAAAAGAAAAAGGTATTAAAAAATATTGGAAAAAATAAATTACAGATATTTTTTTATTAAAAATAAAATTTTTATATATTATAAATTTTATAATATATATATATATATATATATATATATAATGTATTGTGAGGTTAAATAAACTATGGTTCTTCTCAAGATGCCTCTACGCTCCCACTACCCACACCGCGTGACCATTTCATTTTAAAATGTATAATTTTTTTCATTTCAGTAAAGATTTTAGATTCGACATGATTTTATTCACCTAAAAGTGAGTATTATGACCAGCATAAAATATAGATTCAAAAAGATAAATTGTTTATTATTGAAAGAATGACTAATACATTGACTAGATTGATTTTGATTCCACTAAAAATGTAAACTGATTTGATTCCACAAAAAACGTGAGCATCAAGATAGCAATCAGAAAGTAATAACTGCATATATTCCACATTTCGTTGAAGACATTGAGTTTATGTTTTGACTAAATCTGATTTTATTATTAAAAAATTCAACGTTAATAAGGTAGAACTGAACTGTATATACAGAATAAGGTTTCATAGCTAGGTTGTTGAGGTTTAGTATAATTATTGAACTTTAAAATGTATGAATCAGTTTGTTTATTACTTCTACTTTATAGATTGGCTTTATTATAATAAAGGTAGAAGTGTAAGATCCTCTC
Organism: Pinus tabuliformis; assembly: GCA_031772625.1. Classification (NCBI taxonomy): domain Eukaryota; kingdom Viridiplantae; phylum Streptophyta; class Pinopsida; order Pinales; family Pinaceae; genus Pinus; species Pinus tabuliformis. The sequence goes on from CM062807.1 coordinate 511,157,427, forward strand.
ATAAATGTATTTGAAGGTTTTAAGAACTATCAAATTACCTATTCTATGGGTTTTTTAAAAATAGAAAATATAAAAAAAATAAAAAAATTATTATTAAATTTTTGTAATAAATTTTATTTTAAAAATGTTTTAAAAAATAAAAATGAAAATAATGATCGTTAAACTTTTGTAATATGATTTATGAAAAACATATTTTATATATATATATATATATATATATATATAGATATATAACACAATTATTATGTTAATTATAACATAGCTTAAGAGTAATAAGAAAGATAGTTTTAAGTTTTTATGAAATTATCAATTCTAATAAAATAAAAATGAAAAAAAATTATTACATTTTTATAATATAATTTATGCTGTAAATATTTTTTTTAAATATATTTTATGTATATATAACATACTTATTATGTGATATAATTCACATAGGTTAAGAATAATAAGAAAAATAGTATTAAATTCTTAGCATGTGATATATATTAAAACTTCATGTTCAACATTTTCTTTAAAATATATTTTATGTGTAAGACTTTCTTGTTTTTGAAACAAATTTATGTATGAGACTTTTTTTGTTTGTAGAGCAAGAGACTTCCCTTTAAATTTTACCTAATAAATCTTAGCTTATAACCTTTATGGTATATGAAATTTCATTATTTTCTTCTTAATTTTTAACTTTTTTATTATAATTAATTTTATTATTCCATATTATTATAATTTATCATATATTTTTTATTTATATTATAATTTTAAAAAATAGTTTTTCCGTTCCATCATTTTTCTCTCTTTTATATATATATATATATATATATATATATTTTATTCCTAACAATAAAATAACACCTATTTTAAAGCATAGTAGGTTAATTTTGCAAAAAAAAATGTATAACATTGTAATAAAGTAGTATTCTTGGTGTGCCTCCCCATTAAGTTTCCTTAAAGTTATTCAATAATTTTTGTATTAAATGTTTCTATTAATCAATAGCTTTTGTCTTTTGTTGTTGAATTGTTTAATAAAATTTAAACATGAAAATTTACAAATATTAATCAAAAAAAAAATTGCTGTTTAAATTGTTTAAAAAAAGGGAATATAAAAAACTACTAACATTACCTGATCCAATATCATATAATTGTACACCTGTCCAATCTAATCCAATAGCTCTCTTTATGGTTCAGAATATAGACAAAGGCTCAAATAAGTTAATTATTATAATTATAATAATATTTATTTTAATAAAATTAATTACAATTATAATAGAGTTTTTTTAGTGTAATCAATAAATTTATGTCGTTGGAATTCACATTTAATGATTAAACGGTGGTGGTGGGTACATATCGTAAAGGTACATTGTTGGGGTGGGTAAAGGTACATTGCTGGGGAATGAAATTCTATTGGACCTTTTTTTTTTAAATGAAAGGACAGAAAGGCAATGTATATAATTGAAGGAAATGAATAGGAGGAACATGTGAGGCAGCCATGTGATTCTATTCACTACAATATTTTCCCATTTGAATTTTTCAATTACGATGGTCAAATCTAAAATCTTGTTCATTAATTTCTTTTATGAAAATATAAAAAATTAATTTCATTTGAAATTATTAATTTTGTTAATAAAAAACATTATTATTATTGATATAATTATAATAAATTTGAGCATGGAATGAGTTTAAAATATTTTAATATATATTACAACATAAAGATTATTTCTTCAATAAGATTGAAAGCAATTTGAATGTTTTCAATCATATTCTTAATAGTAGGCTAAATATTGATGCTTTTCACTCTATCATGTTACATCACTAATTTTAATTAGATAACACATTTAATTAAAATCATGTGTTTTATTTGGAATTTGCAAATTGGTCAAAATTACAATGATGAGCAAATAATATCTAAGCTAGTTCATAGAATGAAATGAACGAAAATGAAAATAATTTCAAAAATAAATTTTTTTTTTTTATATTATAAATATTGTATGATGTAATTTTTTTATTTATCAAACATCAAATTAATTCACAACTTATTATCGAATGTGTTAGCCCCATGGATAATAAGATAGGAATTAGCACAACCACATTAATAAATGTAGTTGATAAATAGGGATAGGTCAATATCAAGCACATATATCAATTATCAATTGCACCAGTTGTTGCAAAGGAAAAGTAGAACAAAAGTAGTAAGGGATAAATTCGAGAAGGATCTTGACAAAAGATCACTGAATATAAAAATTAATAAACAAAATGCCATTTAAATCTAGAAAATAAAGAGAAATCACTTACATAATGCCAAATTTACAAATTCTATAACATTTCGAGCATAGTGCCTCTCAATATTCAAAGATGTTATTTCAAGTTCAAATACGAAATATTTGATTAAAAAAATGCTCTTTTTCAATATTGAACTATACCACTTTCTCTTAAGGTGACTGAGTTTTCCTTTCCTTGTCCTTCTCAAAGTATTTTGGGAATTTGGATTAGTTTGTGACATACAAGGTTTATTCAAATATTTTTCCCAATGCTTCAAGCAAATAGTTTTCAATTTTTCCTTCACATTGTTCAATCAAAAAGCTATGAGCCTACACCATGCTCCATGAGGATCCATCTTGGCTAAGACAAGGGAGTCAACTCCACAAAGCTACTTTCGAATTTTATTATATGTTGGTTCTAATGCTCGGCAACACCCACACCAGGGTGGGTATATCTACCAAGAACAAAAATTTGTCAAACAAAAAGATATAGATTGACTTGCACAAAGCCATATGAAATTCCCTTGTGATTTTTAAGGATACCAAACGTGGATTACAATATGAATAACACAAGAAAATTCAATTGAAATACAATAAAAAGCTAGAAGTTTGAGTGACAAATCATCAAAAGTATCCTAACCTCAATTACAATAAAACAAAGAGCTAAAACTTTTGAATGTTATGGATGAAAAATCAATGAAGAGTTTTAGACTATGTTAATTGTTTGCTTGGTTGTTAATTACTTTTAGGATAGATTTACTATTGTGGAAAAAATAGCATAAGTATCCATGTTATGATTTAAGAGAATGCTAATATGAGTAGAACTGAAATGCATTTAAAATGGGAGATAGCCACAAGAGAACTTTTACTGAGTAGAGACCCCAAATGCTAATAATAGGGGTGATACCCACAAGAGAATGGTTATTATGCAGATACCCCAAACACTAATGAAATAAACAAATCTTGCACATGAGCGAGTGCTTCTAGAAGAAATTATATGTATAGAAAACCAAAAAATAAATCATGATTAGACTTAAGGTGTTCAATCTATGTTGTATTTGCAATAGTTGAGAAGTTGTGCAAGAGATAGTCATTCTAGATTTGTGTTCCAAACCCATGATCAACTAGACCTCTGAAACTCAATAGATGGTGTTTGTCTTCATATGGACATTAATAATCAATGGTGTCTAGGTACAAGAGGGAGAAAAAGAATGCCCATTGTGAAGAAACCCCAAGAATGCCCATTTTGGAGGCACTACATTAGAAAAGTGTATTTCATGGAGTAGAAGTTGAGATTGGATGGTTGAAAAATGTAGATAAATGATTGGATGTGTTGTAATCCCTTGGTGATATAAGAGAAAAGTGACCATTGCACCGAAAACCAAGGAGTTGACGCAGAGAAGAGTAATACCAGAAGGATCCAAATTGCCATTCCACCCAAAAATCCACATACCAGCATAAATCTGGTGGCAACAAATGATAATATGTTTTGTGGGTCAGTTAGTATGGGGAGCGATGGTACATAATAACAAACATTGTAGCAGAAGGGTATGTCTGCCCCATTGGAAGTACAAGCAGGTCAACATCATTCAAGCAAAGTATCCCAAAAGCCAAGCAACAAAACAAATGCAAACCACTGACCATTGCAGAGTTCTCTCGTCTCTAACTTGCATGCCACTGTTATTTATTGTTCAGAATTGATTTCAGTGTGCTCTCCCTCTCCCTCCATATCTTACGAGAAGAAATTTATGAAATCCTTAGTGTGCTCTCCCTCTCCCTCCATATATTACGAGAAGAAATTTATGAAATCCTCCTTTCAAACTGCAAGTGATATTGACGAGAATATGTTTTGGTTCAGAATATAAATCTCCAGTTAATTACTTGAAGGTGAGATTCTCATGATAACAAATGAGTTCCAGTTCTCCATCCAAACTGAAACTGTTATTTTAATTTTTGTTTATCTGTTGGGCTTTCTCCTTCCAAATTGTTATTTTAATTTCTATTTGTTGGTAGGGTTGCCATCTCCAACAAAACTCTTATTTTAGTTTTATCATGATTCTATAGTTAGATAATAATAAAGATAATTATAATTGGTACATGTATATATATTTAGACTATTCCATCTTAACTAATATTTTTATTTTCATTTCTTAGACAAATATCTTCAATCTTTGATCTCTATTCCACTATTTTATATCAAATAAAAATAAATTTTAAATCAATTACAACATATTAACTCATTACAACAGCTTACCAGACTACAGAAAATCTTCTAGGTCAGCAAGTAAAAGATACCAGACCAAGATAGCACATTAACTCAACTACAACAGCCTATGTCTTTCCAACTGTAAAGAAAAATAGCGTAAGAACATAAGCATGTGATAGAAAGGAAAAAATGAGAAATAACAGTCTACCATCAACTTAAAATGTTTGATCTAGAAGCAAACTTTAATGTACATCTTTTCTTTTGAAAAGGAAATCCTTAAAAATCTAGTGCCCATATAAGACAAATGTATTGTAAATTTTTTACACCATGCTATCAAGCATATATCCCGATCCTAACTTGGCCATAGAAAATGCATCATACATGCTTGCCTGTGTACAAAACCCAAGGAGATAGTTCAAGTATTGTGATTTCAGAGAATTTCACCTCCATTTTTATGCTTTTTTTGACATTTTTCTTTAAGAACATATTGATCATGGATAAGAAAGTCGTTGAGTAGTTTAAAAGTATATCCAAGTTTACTGCGTATGTCTAAACTCTTCAAGATGCTTTTTATTCTTCCTACACAACAGGAAAAGATATTAATATAGCCTACAGATTCTTTCAACTAACTACATCCATTCATGTAAAAACTTACAACTATGCCACAAAAGCATAAGAATAAATAGCGTAAATATGTGGTATAGAGAGATATACCTGTAGCAGTCAATCCCATATTTGCACAATGGCTTTCTCTCTTTACTAGTCTTTCCCTTCTTGCCATCTTTATCTTCATCCTCTTCCTCGGAATCATCATCCATCAATTGAAATTATTCTTCTTCATCCTCATCTTCTGTTGTCTCGACTTCATCATCAACAATGAAGCCTCCCAATGTCTCATCATTTTCATCAATGTCATCATCTAATGGTTTTTTATTGGATCCGGTATTTGTGAATACAGTACTGGATGAATCCTTCCTTCAACTTGTTCTATTTTATAAGGATCGAGATCTTTTAAATTCCTTCAATTTATTTATCTGTGTCTTTTCCTCTTCACTTTCACCTGTCCAATCTTCATCTTCCTTTTCATCTTTTGTTTCCCTCTTCTTTTTGTGTTTACCCTTTCTGCCTTTCAATTTTTTCTCTTCTCTAAAATCTTCATCTTCACTACTCTTTTCAGAATCCTTACCAAGGAATAAATCCCATCGACCGGCATCAGGCACATGACATCTTCCATACTATTCAAATTCAGAACCCTCCTTCAAGAAACCAAATTCTGTCTTGACATGTAAATCACACATTAGCATAAATTCATTAAAAACAAATTGATTCAAATGAGTAACTCTATTGAGTGGTTCTATGGCTCCTTATTGAAGAAATGAATTAGGTTGCATGAGTATACAAGTTTGAGTTCATGTGTGTATATTGCAACATTTTTCCAAGTTACGGTAGAGCACACTCATTCATAAGAAATGAATAGTACTACAAACGATTAAATGCTTAAGAAAAATCATGGGTAATACTGGAATTGAAGGAAGCCACCGATTCGAGACCAAAGCACAAGACAATCTCTCTATCTTTCTTTCTATACACTTACTCAAATAGTACTTGACAGATTGGGAACTCCATTGATAATTTGTACCTTCCATGTTAAAATTTCTGCATTTTTATGCGTTATCTCCTCAACATAAGCATGTTAACTAGCATTCAAATTTTAGTAGGCCCTCTAGCCATTTTTGGATATATACCACATACTAAAGAATGAAATTGATTTTTACTGTCAAACATGACATGGCGTTCTTTGTCATGAATTTTCTATTTGTAGGAATAAATTCCTAGGAACATGGGATATTTTTAAAAAGGAATATTCTAAACAGCGAGTTGAAGCATCCTTTGATAAAATGTCTCGAACTGGCAGATATACTTATTCATCTGCCAAAGAACCTAAACAAAATTAGATATGTGGGATGAAGAAGTAGCCGAATATAAAACCTAGTTTGTAAATGAACCGAAACAAATTTGGGGAAGTAGATAGAAACAACCGGCCAACGATGAAAGTATGTAATTAAAAATGTTTTAAAGATGAGTGCTTGAGATCATGAGAGAATAAGTTTTCAAAGGAAGAATAAACATCATGGAATTTAAGGTGAGTTTATGAAGTTATTTTCAAAATCCTGAATGTTTAAAAGTTAAAAAAAAAAAAAAAGTAGACCAGTCTAAGTGATCATCATTACTTTGCATAATATTTCATTAGGTTTATCAATAAAATCAAATGTCCAAGAATAGACAAAAAAGAGAATAACAATAACCAGAGATAAAGAAAGTACATATTCCTCGTGAATCAAAAATTAAAATGCTATCCTGCAATTGCGTCGATATGTGGGAAGGTCTAATGATTGAAGAAGGCCTAGATCTTGAATTTCTGTTTCATCTTGTTCTTCAAGTTCTAGTTCTAGTCTCGGCCCTTCTTTACCTTTGCCTTGTTCTTCCTCAAGTTTACCTCTGTTAAAATCTTCATTCTCACCCTGCAATTTTTCTTTATGTTTCTACTTTATATCCCTTCTTTGCCTTCTAGCGATTACTTCGTCGATCCTCCTGTTCTCCTCATCCTCCTCTTCATTTCCTACTTTTGAAGGCCCTTTCACCTCCTTTAAAGTGAAGAAGTGGATATTTTTCACAGACAAGGAAAACCTATCTCAAATCCGGAGTAAAGAGCTTTGGCCCATTTTCAAAAATTCCAGAGAGGATTTTTGTTCAAGCTCACTGGAAAAAAGTATGCAAATAGGGTTTGGCCTCAAAACCTCAACATAAACCCCATTAAAATCCCCCTCTACATCAGCAGTATCATTCTTGTTTCGTAATTCAATTAAAACTTGGCGATGAGAAACAGTTAGGTCTGTGGAGGCCATAAGTGGACCTATCTCCAACACTTTTCTATAGCCTTCTTCCAAAATTATTAGAGAGCCATACTCTCCCTACAGCTCCATAATGGTTTTTATGGAGTATTTATGATCAAAGTACATTGCTTCCACTTGGCATCTCGAATGATTATAGTACCATAAAAACTTGGGAGTTTTTTTGGGTCATAATCCAGCCAACATATTATTATATCACCTGTGCATGACAAGGAAAACAAGGGCATTTGCATTGTTGTGTTGTGAAGGTTATGTAGAATTCTTGGTCCCTTGTTTCGACACCTGCAATTTAAAATTCAGACCAAGTCGCGTGAAGTCGTGCTTAGAATATTGGTAGCCTAAAATTCGGTCTAAGCGCTATATTGTCATTTCCTACAAACTACCATACCTCAAAAGAAGGGAAGGCAACCTAGAAGAACATACAAGGTGATATGTACATAATCGATTACATAAAATGCAGCCACAATACCTGCAATGTAATCATCTGGAAGCTTCATAGAAGCACTGAACAAGACATACATATACATGTCTTGCGACAGCAATCCAAAGCCTTCAAAATACAATAATTTCATAATCAAATTCAATCAAAATTTGTTACCCCAACAGACCAGAGGACTGCAAAAAACATAAAAAGAAACTTACAAGTACGCTTATCGAGAGAAAGCATGATGGTCTTTCTATCCTCTGCCACCTTGACATTTTCATCCCCAAACAAGGACGTATACGCTTCCTCGAACTGAAGGCTTGCAAAATTTTTAGTCACGAGCTTCCCAGCCAATCTTGGCCGAGAACTCCCAACTACAGAACCAGGTTGTGAGAAAATCCCATAGACCCAAATACACACCAGAGCCACTACCAACATTATTTTAATTTCTCCAATACTTCAACCCATAGCCCAACAACAATCTTTCAAAGAATGGTAGTCGCAAAGCATCAGTTTAAAAAAGAAGTCCGCGAACCGTTACACGTAACCAATGCATACCACTCCACAACTAATTTGTAACTATTCCGCAACGAATTTGTAACAATTTTGATCTAATGGTTGAAACTTTTGTAATTGTCTAACATATAACCATATGGTGCACAAGGATGATAGGTGGGAAAATTGGGGAGTTGATTTCAGAGGGGAACCCCTTATGACATAATTATCAATAATATTAAGAATTAATGTTATTATCAATAATATTAATATTATATTATTACTATGGTATTAAATAATAATAATAATAATAAAGAAATATATAAATATATAAATTTAATAACAATAATTATATTAATAAGCATTTAATAAATAATAATGAAGCAATTATGAACTAAACATTTAATAAAAATCAAACAACAATTTAAATGTGGTTGGTAGGAAATTCAGCTTTAAACACTCCACCAAAACATAGTTATCAAATGCTAGCCTCTTCCAAAACACACTAATACCAATGAAAAATGTTGCCTCAATTCAAATCAACAAGATAATGATCACAACCATTCACGCTTTCCAACCAATCCCTTTCGCATTTTCTTGCATTTTTGCATAACATTGAAAAGAAAAAGGTGGTGAAATCTGCAAACCATCTATTGATTTCACTCTTAATATAGATGTAAATATGAGAGGAATAATATTAAACCCAAGTGATAAATATTATAAACCAAGGTATAAAAACCCTAAGATAAATATTATAAATCCTAAAATAAACATGCTTGACCATGATTTACCATCATTGATTTTCACATTGAGATGATGTTTGTCACAATGTCACGTTGGACCATGGTTGACCATATTTGATATTCATATTAAGACAATCTTTGGCACATTGTGACATTGGACCATTTTTTACCATGGATGACCATGATTGTAAACCCATGTGATTTATATTAAACCCTAGGATTAATATTATAAACCCTATGAACAATATTATAAACCCAAGGAATACGATCCAAATAAACTCAAGGGATTTATATTATAAACTGAAGGGAATAATGAACCCAAGGGATTAATTCTAAAACCCAAAGGTATATAAACCCTAAAGAGATTGATATTATAAACCCGAGGGAATAATAAACCCAACAGATTATAAACCCAAGGGAATAATATTAAACCCAAGGGAAAAATATTATAAATTCAAGGAATATAAACCCTAAGATAAATATTTGTCATAATGTGACATTGGAATATGGTTGGCCATGATTGATTTTCATATTGAGACAATCTTTGTCACAATGTGACGTTGGATAATAGTTGACCATTGTTGACCATGGTTGATCTGCATATTGGGACAATCTTTGTCACAATGCGATGTTGGACCATGGTTGACCATGATGACCATTGTTGTGACAATGTGACGTTGGACCAAGAGATACTCTTTGTCACAATGTGACCATGGTTGACCATGGTTGTTGACCATGGTTGACCATGATTGAACCCAAAGGTATTATAAACCCAAGGGAATAATATTAAACCCAAGGGATTAATATTATAAATGCAAGGTATATAAACCCTAAAGGGATTGATATTATAAACCTAAGGGATTAATACTAAAATCCCAAGGGATTTAAAGCCCAACGAATTGATAAGATAAACATAAGGGATTAATACAAAAACCCCAATGGATAAAAAAACCCCAAACGGATTGATAATATAAACACACGGGAATAATATTAAACCCATGAGATTAATATTATAAACACAAGGTATATAAACCCTAAGATAAATATTATAAACCCAATGGAATAATAAACATAAGGGATTATAAACCCAAGGGAATAATATTAAACCCAAGGGATAAATATTATAAACCCAAGGAATATAAACCCTAACATAATTATTTATCATAATGTGAGATTGAAATATGGTTGAACATCGTTGATTTTCATATTGAGACGAATAAAACCTAAAATAAGCATGGTTGACCATGATTTACCATCATTGATTTTCATACTGAGATGATGTTTGCCAAAATCTGATGTTGGACCATGGTTGATTTTCATATTGAGACAATCTTTGGCACAATGTGACATTGGACAATCGTTGACCATGGATGACCATGATTGTAAACTAAAGGGATTTATATTAAACCTTAGGATTAATATTATAAACTCGATGAATAATATTATAAATTGAAGGAATAATAAACCGAGGGATTAATTCTAAAATCCAAAGGTATTATAAGCTCGAGGGAATAATATTAAACCCAAGGGATTAATATTATAAATACAAGGTATATAAACCCTAAAGGGATTGATATTATAAACCCAGGGGAATAATAAAACCAAGGGATTAATACTAAAAACATAAGGGATTAAAAACCCAATGAATTGATAGTATAAACACAACAGAATAATATTAAACCCAAGGGAATAATATTAAACCCAAGAGATAAATATTATAAACCCAAGGAATATAAATCCTAGGATAAATAGTATAAACATTAAGATAAATATTTTTCATAATGCGGCGTTGGAATATGGTTGACCATGATTCATTTTCATATTAAGACAATGTTTGTCACAATGCAACGATGGACAATGGCTAACCATCATTGACCATGGTTGATCTCCATATTGAGACAATATTTGTCACAATGCGATGTTGGACCATGGTTGAGCATGGTTGTGACAATGTAATGGGGGACCAAGAGATAGGATTTGTCACAATGTCACCATGGTTGACTATGGTTGCCATGATTGAACCCAAAGGTATTATAAACCCAAGAGAATATGATTAAATCCAATGGATTAATATTATAAATGAAAGGTATATAAACCCTAAAGGGATTGATATTATAAACCCAAGGGGTTATAAGACCAAGGGAATAATATTAAACCCAAGGCATAAATAAGATAAACCCAAGGAATATAAACCCTAAGATAAATATTTGTTATAATACAACATTGGAATATGGTTGACCATGATTTATTTTCATATTGATACAACATTTGTTGAAATGTGACATTGGACAATGGTTGACCATGGTTATTGACCATGGTTGACCATGATTGACCATGTTTGACCATGGTTGAGACAACCTTTTTCACAATGAAACATTGGAACATGGTTGACCATGGTTGATTTTCATATTGAGACAATGCTTATCACAATGCGACATTGGTTGATTTTCATATTGAGAAAATATTTATTGCAATGTAACGTTCGACCATGGTTGACCATGATTATAAACCCAATGGATTTATATGAAATCTAAAGATTAATATTCCAAACCATATGAATAATATTATTCCCTAGGAATATGAATATTTAGATTAATAAACCCTAGTAATTATTATTTTATAGACTTTTTTAATGAAACAAAAATTCAATAATAGCGCAAAATCTTAAAGATAAATTATTAATAAAAAAAATTTCAAAAAAAAAATTCATACAAAGTAAAATGAAACTAAATAAGCATTTGTAAATTCATAAATTCATTTACTATAATCTCATTTGAATATATTAAATTTTTAAAAAATATATCATGTGAAACATTATTGATGGAATTTTAAATCTATAAATTTACATTTTTTTAATGTATGATATATTTCAGAAATTGATAATTAAATTAAAAAAAAAAAAAAAAAAAAAAAAAAAAAAAAAAAACTAATTTTGTATTCTTACTTCAGTTATTTTACTTATAACCAATTTACAAAATAATGCATTTGAAATTTTAAAAATAAAATCACATTTCAAAACATCAACCATAATTTCTAAATTTCATAATTTATTAATCATGGAGGAACTTATCATGGAACTTATTAATATAAACATTGCACTTTTAAGTAAAATATTTCAATGTCATATTAAGTAAAATATTTCAGTGTCAACTAATATGTACAATGAAAAGAAATGAACTTTCATGGTTAAAACATTTTTAAGCATTTCAAGTAACATTATTATTTTATATTTGGCTATATATTTTTTTGTCAAATTTATCTTTGAGATGCAAACATTTTTTTCCAAATTTTGCATTAAAAAAAAAGCTACACAAAACGAAATTATATCACTCTAAACACTTCTTAGATTTGTGATTAAAATAGATCAATATTGATCTTTAAAGAAAAAACTAATAAGATTAGATTGCAATTTGAAAATTTGTTATTGAATGATTGCTAATTAATTTTAGAGCACAAATTCATTCATGCTACTTTACCTAATTCTACACTAATCCTACATTGAAAACCTAGGACATACCAAATTCATATCTGAGCTATTTTATACATTTGTATTTGAAAAGTAAAGCAATCTTCCATAGAACACTCCTTCAAATCATTAACATCTAAACCACACTTAGTTACTAAATTTATAGCGGACACATAATTGATCTCGTGTATATTTGTGGCATAAGCTGGTCAAACCTTGTACTCCCCATTTATGTGGCCACACATTGTTGGCATTATGACACAGGTTTGGCACTATGACACAGGTATTTTCCTTGATTAAAACTCACTCAGATGACGGATCATAGTTCAAGCTCATAGAATGAAAGAAAAAGAAGTATATGTAGGTTCCCCTTGACCAAGTTGTGTACACACATGAGTTCGCAGACCAAAAGGCGCGTATGCGTATACACACACTTTCATGCAAGGAAAAGTGCGTACATGTTGGGAAACTTGGTTTTGTCTATGGTATTTGGTCCTTGGTATTTTGACCCATGGTATTGATCCAAGGTATCTTTTCTGAAGTGTTGACCCCAGGTATGTGGTCTGAGGTATTGCTTCTAAGTGGTTTTGGACCATGGTATTGAGAAAGGCCTAAGACTATAAAAGGAGGAGGAGATCATTAGGCAAAGGGCACTCAAGTATTGAATATCTTATGAAGAGAAAGATCCAAAATACTGGTCATTGGGTTATGGTGCGTAGTTGGATCTGAATCAAGGAGGAACCTGAGTGCTTGAAGAAGGATAAGTTCTATTGATGGGTAAAGATCTTTAGGCTTGAAGAGAATTATCTTTGTGTGGTTTTGATCTTTTATTATTGGTACATTTCGTAATCTGTAATATGATGATCTAGGTATAACTGATGTCTGAATAGTTGTAAAGGTTAAATCATCTTTCACAGATATGTGCATAGGTTCAGTATAGCAAAGGCACGTATACACGCTGGTTCGACATTTCAAAACAACGTATATGCAGGTCTGCCTTCCGATAACAACGTAAGAATGCAGGTTCGACACATTGAAGTAGCGTACATCTCATAAAATATGTTTTAGCTACTTCTATTTGTTGTTGTAGTGTTCTAGGTTCTGCATTGGGTTCTGGTTACTGTTATTGTGTTCTGGTTACATCATTTAGAAAAGTGATTGTTTGATTCAATTTTGGTTGGTGCAAAGGAGATTGGTTGATGCAGATATATTTGATATTTGATTATTGTTATTGGTGGATCTACTCTAAAAATTTATGAAACGCGGTCCCTGGAAGAAAAGAGAAGGTTGTAGACTTCTGTAGGTCAGCACCTACATATTAATACATCAGCTAGTACAAGAGCTAAAGGGGTTGTAGCTCCCTTCCAAAAGAAGCTGGAGAATGAGAGAAGGTTGTAGCCTTCTACAGGTAGAAGCCTATGTACTGGTATAACACTGCACCAGTACAAAAATATTGTAAAAGGAAGTTTCTTATTAAAAGAAGATAGAGACGAATTTCAGCAGGTGGTTTTCACCCAGATTGGGTTTCCACCTTATATCCTGTGTTCTTGTGTGTGATTGTCTACTCTGTTACTGTTATATGGTTCTGATACATAGATTAAAGATGAACATCTGATGAATTAACTAAATTATATGTTTGCAGGATATACGCTAGTTTTTTTAACAACAATTATGTATAAAGACAATATTTCTTCATGGGGATCTGGAAGAGGAAATCTACATGAAGTAACCTGAAGGCTTTGCAGTGAAGGGTAAGAAAGAACTAGTATGCAAGTTAAAGAAGTCTCTGTATGGGTTAAAACAGTCACCAAGGATGTGATATCAGAAATTTGATACATTTATACAGGGACTTGGCTTCACCAGAAGCAAAGCAAATCACTATGTGTATTTTAAATTAATTGGTGATCATGTTATTTATTTAGTCTTTTATGTGGATGATATGTTGCTAGTTGGAAATGACAAAGAAATTATCTAGGATTTGAAGACCCAATTTTCCTCCAAATTCGACATGAAAGATCTTGGTTCTGCAAACTACATTTTGGGCATGGAATTCAAAAGAGATCGGGCAAAGAGGAAGCTCTGGTTAAACCAGAGGAAGTATGTCGAGACAATATTGCAGAGATTTAATATGCAAGATAGTAAACCGATGAAAGTTCCCATTCCTGTAGGTGTAAATTTATCTGTTGAACAGTGTCCCAAGACAAAAGAAGAGGAGAGGACATGTCCTGTGTTCCATATGCAAGTGCAGTCGGTAGTCTGATGTATGCAATGGTCTATATTAGACTATACATTGCACATGCAGTGGGAGTATTGAGCATGTTTATGTCAAAACGAGGAAAGGAGCATTGGAAAACAATGAAGTGGGTTTCCAGGTATTTGCGTGGCACTAGTGAATATGGTTTGTGATACCAAGGAAGACTAGGATTGGACAGAGTGTTGGATATTCATGGCTTTGTTGATGCAGACTGGGTTGGAGATCTGGATCAGAAAAGATCTACAAGTGGGTATGTGTTTAACCTATTTGGAGGTGCAGTCAGTTGGATGAGTAAGAAACAATCTATAGTGGCACTATCAACTACAGAGGCAAAATACATGGTAGCCACTCATGCAAGCAAGGAAGCAGTTTGGTTGCAAAGATTGTGTTCAAGTATGGGGTTAGTATAGGGAGCTATAAGGATAGACTGTGACAGCCAAAGTGAAATTTTCTTGGAAAAGAACCCTGCATATCATTCAAAGTCAAAGCACATTGATGTTCAGTATCACTTTGTGAGGGATATGATAGAAGACAAAATGGTGTTGCTGGTAAAGGTGGACACTTTGGAGAATACTGCAAATGCATTAACAAAATCTGTTAGCTCTGAGAACTTCTCTTGGTGTAGAGAAACAAAGGGCGTTGCAGGGCTAGATAAATTACTAAGCTCTCTTGTGGCCCCCTGTGGAAAGAAAACAACAAGTGGGAAAATGTTGGGTTGTGTTATATTCTTTCCACGACTAGCCCACATAGTTAACCGGGGGTTAGAGGGGGGGCAGAGCCCCGCCTTCTCTACGCCGATTGTGTAGCCGTGTGGTCACAGGGGGTTTGAGGGGTGTATCTAACCCCACTCTATGGGGTCCAGAAAATTTTGGTTTTAGAACCTATGTTAGGTTGGGCGGACCCACCTATGGTTTTATGCATGATTTTCGCACATGTTTTTGGATGCGATGGTTTTCGGTCGATGGTATTGGACGCGATGGTTTTTCGATCCATGGTATTGGATTCTTCAGCATGTATAAATATGTATTATAACATTGAAAGGAACATAATAAAAAATCAAGCTGGTAGTTTCCAGTTTTAGGATCCAGGGGAAAATATTTGTGTATATGTGTTTTATGTGTTATTCTATTGCATTGTTTATTTTATGTGTTTTACAATTTGTATGCAAGTAATTTTTTTACGGGGTTAAAACCTACATCTGTGGCACCTAAGGTTGACATTGTATCACGTTCAGCAGTACTTCTGGAGGGCACCCTTGCGAAGCTTGGGGGCTTGCACCGGCAAAGGCTATTGTCTAGAGGTCAGCGTAACTACCTCTGATACCTTCACTAGTAGGCCTGGGGCGTAATTACCCCAGTCTATTTTTGAAAGGCCCTTGTTATTAACTTTCTTGTATTTTGGTGTCTGGTCCTAATCACCCGGAGCGGAAATACTCAAGATTTGTTTGATTGCTAATATCTTTAGGGACTTTTTAGTGAGTGTTCTTTGCTCCTAATCGGCCTAGCTCTATAGTTTTTTGATTCTTTAAGTAGATATTTTAAACAATTCAAAGTGGCTGACTGACCATCTCGACGGTCTAGGAGACTTCATGGGCTATCACCTACGAGTCCGGAGCCTTCTCCTCGAAGGCATAGGAGCGATTCTGCCAATGGTTTTCAACCAGTGGCAGCAGGCGCATCGGAGATTGATCCTCCTCTTGGAGGCATTAGTTCATAAGATCGACTTGGCACCAGTACAGAGTTAGAGAGGAGTAGACCAGTTCTTTCTCGAGTACTCTTTCAGTCGGAAGATAATATTGAACTTGAAGAGCTTTCAGAGTTGGTTGCAGCTCTGAATTCTCCTCTTCCTCCTGACCATCCAGAGATTCTGTTATACATAAAAACAACGAATCATAGGCCTTCAAGCCCAGGTTTACATACATCTATTCCTTCGATGACCATTGCTAGAAGCATGGCATCTACGATGAGTGTTGCGAGCATGCAGACTCCCACATGTGTACAAGGGGGAGGAACTATTTCCATCCCTTCTATTACTCCTAACACAACTTATTTGGGCCTACTTCCATTCCGTCAATGACTGGAAGTTCTCAATCTACTGCATGCAGTTTTGGATTTTTCCCTTTTGGAATGCCGTCTCACGGGGTTCCTTCAGTTCCTTTGAACATACCATCGACCACCTCTACATCCATGATAGTGGATCAGCTTCTTTTCAAGGTTTCCCATTTGGAAGTGGTCATATACCACACTCCAATCCGATAGTAGGGTGAATGGCTTTTCCTTTTACAAGTCAAGGTAGTAACCCCTTCCAGAGTTGGACAAACCCTATGGTTAGTGGGATAGGAGCTGGGAATCAATTTTCTGCCCAATAAGGGAATGTGTCGTATTCTTCGGTTAATTCATTTCAGAATTTTCCACTCTTTCCTAACGCATGGAATCCTTATTAGGGGTTGTCAGCTCTTTTCAATACTTCTTTAGGGGGTAACATCACTGGTTATGGAGGATTTTCGGTAGGATTTGGTCAAACTATGAGTTTTTCTGGACCAAAAGGACTTCCTTTTGGTTCAGTAGGCTCTACGAATTACTTTGGGCAACCTGGTGCCTCCTAAAATCCAGGTCATTCTTTCCAGACTTTTGGGAACGCTGCTCGCTCTGGATGGAATTCCCAAGGACCCCCACGACTTCCTTTTCTGGGCACGCTTAACTTGCCAGACTTAACTAAATTGACCAACAATCTGATTCGGTACAATCCGGCTTGGCTTCCTGTCCCAACTAAACTTCCCTCAGATATTCAAAAATTCGAGGGGAAAGTGGTGAGGATCCAAAAGACCATGTGAGCACATTTCACTTATGGTGCTCATCCAACTCCCTGATAGATGATTCGATCAGGCTGATGTTATTTCAGTGCACTCTAACTGGAAATGCGGCCAAATGGTATATATAGTTTCCAGGGGCACCTATACTTCTTTCTGTGATTTGGCTAATATCTTTTTGAACCATTCTCAGTTGCCTGTCCACTATGAAGTTGGAACTGAACTTCTGGCTAACTTTCAGCAAGACACCAAAACTCACATTTCGGATCACATCCAGGAATGGAGAAGGATAAAAAGGCTTATCAAAGCTAAAATCCCACTAGAATTCCTTCTCGAATGGTTTCTCAAATCATTGCAACCTGATATCTCAAAGGATGTGTCTCTTTCCCGTGTTTATTCAAAAGAGCAAGCTATTTTTCGAGCCCAGTAATTAAAATTGATATATTCTTAGTCTGGGACTCAATTTAGCCAAACCGAAGCCAGGCCCCCACATCGATGGTATAGTTGGATTGATTGATGTTAACACAATGAACCTTTTGAATCAATTGTAGCAGTTGTCTCTACAAACTGCTTCTTCTAATCAGGTAACACCATCTACACCTACACCTTCCCAACCTAACTCTATAAATGTAGTCTAGGCCTCTAACCCCAAAGGAAATCAACAATCCAATGGGAAGAAGAAGGGACGAGGTAAGAAGAATAACCAGGAAGGGAAAGGAAATTCAAACAAACCCAGCAACGGTGCCGGTGAGGGTAGAAAAGAGTCCAAGAAAAAGGTAAAGTTTCCAAGCATGTTATGCAATGGAGATCATTTGACTCACCTCTGCCCTAAGATATAATATGCTCAATGCTTATTAGTGCAACAACGGTCCTCTAGCTCCCAAGCTATTCTAACTAACCCTTTTCCCCAAGGGAAACAATTACTTGTTGGCACGAATTCGAATGCTGGTACCTCTGCAGGGGGCAACCAAGAAGGGAAAATTTCCTCAAAAGTTTATATGATAAAATCTCATGTCAACGTTGCTATGTGAGCATGAAATTATGGTGAAACAGAATAATCTAAGGCTAAATATGTTCCTGAAGCCACAGACCCACTTCATTTGAGCGACCCTCTATTGAGTCTATACCTCGGATACCGAAAGGTTCCGCAAAGCGCTCGACTATTAACCCTAATGCTAAGGTAGCCCAGAACTACTCGATTATAGAAGATCTGGCTCAAAGTCCTTGTGCTATTTCTACATTGGAGGTACTCTAGTCATGCCATGCTCAGAGAAGTGCTTTGCTTTCAGCAATCAGTGCAGTAGATACCAAATTGGGACAAGATGCCCTCAAAATTTGGATTCATGCCCATAATCATGTCCATTCATACATAGTTCTGTCTATTGACTTGACTGAGGATGAGCGGCTAAAAATTTAACCACCACGTTGGCTACATGCTGAAATATCCCGACCCAGTCCCATGGTACCCCTACCATGCGGCACTATATCTCCTCAGGTAGATCCTCTATGGCTATCATAGGCACCTAGTGAGTTAGTCTCACCAAGTTTCTCTAAATTGCATATAGGACTCTCTTTATCTCAGCTACTGCCTCGTCGACCCCTCTTCCATGACGCTAGTGCCTCAGAAATCCATATGGTCTCACTGGACCCACATCTGGAACATGGTAATTTTGTAAGTATTTTGTCTCATCAAAAATATTTTTAAGTTCATTTCATATTAAAAAATTCAAAAAATCTTAAAAATTCACAAAAACTTAAAAAAATTATTACCTATGTCTCCCCATGCCGCATTTGGTGGTAACACTAAGTCTGGATCTCCTCGGAAATCCATATTAGCATATGGGTAGTTGTTGACAACGTTGATCTGTTGGTCCCACTAGGTGAAACACTCATCATCAAAATTCATCCTAGGCACGTCTCTGCCTCCAAGGCATTTCATCAAGTCGGCCCATCTACCCATTTGTGGATCTCTAGGGCTACTGATGGACACAGATACTTTGGGATGTAGCCCAGGTACCTTCTCGAAGAAGAATGAGAATAAGATAGTCCCATATCCAAAGTTCTTCATCTGACCCTTCTGTATGGAGGTTAATTGGCTCTTCATGTTAGCCAGAAGAGGTGTGCACCAGTCAAATACCATGGTGAGACATTCCACTACCAAGCTCATGGACACTCGTGATGTCTGATGTAGTGAAGCTCATCCATTTACCCGTGCAATGGTATATAGAAGAATCATCAGGGATAAACTTTCCACATGTTTGATTGGAATCTTACTTCCAATCTTCTCGGGATATCCAGGACAATATATATGGACACAGTCTTCTACTGATAGACTACTTCTTGTCCTTCCAGTCGAATGCACGACCTCCCCTCCTTGGCAGAGACCTGTAATAAAGTAGATGTCTTCGACCTCAATCCGTAGAGGCATCTGGTCTATCATGAAGGCATCATCCTCTGCACTCCAGTAGTGGATCAGTAGTTCGAGCAAGCACGTGTTGGCTTTCATGTTTGGCATTTTGAATAATTTCAATAAGCCACAGCCTCTCAGAGCATCTAGTGCATTTTGGTCATTCATTACCTCATTATCAATTGTGGTATGCTCTCTTTCCCTCCATGTGATGGTCATCCTACAAAAAATTTGAGTTTCAACCATTAGTTTTTATGTTTAAACTTTAACTCGCGTACACGTGGGTTCCCTTTACACATAGTCGCATGTAGGGTCATCGTATACGCGGGTTGATCACATCCAACCCACGTGTATGCAGAGTTGGATTTTTGGGCATAATTTCCCATGGTCAAAACTTTAAGAAAACTTCTAAAAACTATCACAAAACATTACAAGCATGATTTGAGGGTTACCTGATAACTTTGGGGCGATTTGAACGGTCCAATTGTTCAGAGGAAAGCTTGCTCCTTTTTTCTCCACAGCTTTTTTCTCCAAACATAAATGAAAAAAATTGTGAGTCCAAAAGTCATTATATAACTTTGAAATTGCAAAATAATTTTTCAAAAATTTATTTTTATCTCATGGATTTTTTGACCTGTGGGCTCGGATTGTCGAGAGTGGGTTGTTTTTTTAGGATATTTTAGAGACTTCTTCGAGATGTTATTTCGGTCCCATGACCGTTGACTCGTCATGGCAGGTATCATTCACTCACTGGCATTTAGGTTAGGGAAAACCATTTTTCACTGCATCTTGCATACTAGCCTCCATTCAGCGATACGTTAGCCATAGGGTCGACCCCATCGTATCTTGGTTAGCAAACCATTTTCACTCACCGATTTTGAAATCATGATGTGATGGTAGAGCCATCCTTTACATGGGCATCTTGGTTAGAACCTCGCTGACATTGGTTGCCTATGCTGCTATACTGAGTAGGCTAGGGATTCCTCTTTAGTCTCGCCATGACTTATGTGTTGAAGACACATTCTCCTTTCTTATGCGCTGATTTCTAGCCTTATACCCTAGAGGCTCCTTTGCATTGAGTTGTACTGCTGCATTTCATTTTAACTATTTGCACCTTTCTGGCCTTGAGGCGGCTTCACTTGGACTCGTGTTTAAGCCACTTATTTAACCATGTCTCCTACAAAATCAACCATTCAATCACTTAGCTTCTACAACTTGACACATCCTTTTACCCATGGATAGAGCATCCCTTTGAGTGTCCTTGACCAGTTTCGCCTCCCTGCATTGAGAATAGGAATGTTCCCCTCCTAGGAACTAGATCATCTGTTTCTCCGACACTCATTCTTTTCAGTGTACTATAACATTCTTTTATTCTTTTTCCAGCTTAAATAAAAAGAAAATTAAAAATTATATATTCCAAAAAGAGCGGGAATGGGACAACATTTCCATATTTTGTTGGTAGCTAGAGTCAGTCGTGTTGCCCTTGAACAAAGCACTCAAAAGAAATTCTCTCCTCCATTTGGGCGAGATTTAGTTTGACTTAGGTACACCTTAACCTTTTTATTAATTCAATACTCCTCTGATTGGTTACCTCTTCAAATCATATGGAGAGTTTGCTCATCCCTCCTACATGACGAACTTATACAAAGATATCATATGTTGCCATATAGTCATCATTGAGTCGTGCTTTTGTTCAAGGTAAGTAAGCCTGAGTCATCCTCTTTGTGATGTATCTTGACCTATTTTTCAGTCGGCCATCCCTGGTTGTTAGTGTCATGTTTGTCATCACATTAGTTATATTGATCCTTTACTCGTGCTGGTTTGAGAAGGTCTCCATTGACTTCTTGTTGGCAGGTTTTGTCCTTATCGACGACGACATATTTCTGTGAGGGCAGCCCTAGAGCCGCACCCTGGCCCTATTTTCACTATTGATAGGTCACCTTGTGCTCAACATCGATCAGCATCATGGGTCTTTGACTGAATGGTTTCCCTTGTGTTCGACATTAGTTTTCATTATCACACATTGGGATTTGTGCAGTTCCTTGGTTTCCATTGGGCCCTATTGGTGGATTCCTCACCTCTGTGTCAGATTCATTATTGGTTAGTTCAAAGCGTTTCTATCGTGCACTAGCTACATCATGTGTACGCCAGAAATGTGCTTCGATTGGGTTACTACATCTTTTGCGTTTGATTCCTTCCACATTATTGGCCTGGGGGTTACACAAATTGATGAAGGATGCCTTAATGCCTTCCTTCTAGCAAATATTTTCCTATTGACTACAACTCATTTGCTCTAAGACAAAAATCTATATTCCATTTGGCAGTACCTTGGGGTTTACAGTCATTAGTGACAGATTCCTTCGCTATCGACAGTGGAAAACCATCATTTTTCCTTGATTGATAGATTCTTCTAGGTGTTTTACTTTAGCTCATTTAATCGCACTTGTTAGATTGTACTTGGTACCTTGACTCTCATTATCATTATCGGTGAGTAGTCTCACGTTTGTTAATGGTATACATCAATGGCCAGTAATCAAACAATTTCTCACGTGGCTGACCTCAGATCATTTATTCCCATTGTGTAGAAATGTACCATGGCAGTCGGTGAAGACCTCGGGTTTCATCAGCATGTTTTGGTTCACTTGTTAGTTGCTCTTGTTTCTTCTAGTTGACACCATCCACCTTATATGCCACAGTTCTTCACAGCGAAATTTTATATGCTGGCATCCAAGTTGCGATGTAGTATCATATTATTCCATCATGTTCATTTGGTACTATTGGGATCAAATTTTGACATCAGTGACCAGCTTCATCCTTTAGCATCATTGATCGTCTTCTTATATGTGATATTCAGACATGTACTTTTTTCGATCATGATCAGATGATCCATCATGTACTTTCAGTTCTTTATACTTGTATACATATTGGATCCAATTGTGCTTGATATGCGGACATGCTTTACTTTTTCTGAGCATGGGTATGCCCACCTAAGATAGTAGTTTCTTTCTGATCTCTTTTGATGGCTTAGCAAGCTGAATTCTAGTGAAGTCCTTCTCAGTCTCAGCAAGATTCTTTCTATACACAATACATTTTGGCCATCATGTACCCCTTTTGACCTCATATATTACAGGGCATCTGTTATAGCACCATTTACCACCCTTGGTATTTATGATGCTTGGTTTGTGGCCTAGGGAAACCCCTCCTTCTAGACTTGGTCCAAATATATTAAAAACAATGTTTTATTCCCTGTACGCTACTTTTCCCTGAGATAAAAGTGTGTACACGTGGGTCAGTCAATACCCAACCCACTTATATGTGTTAAAATACTTAAAAAATTAAATTTCCTTAATTATGGGTGGAGTTCACAGGTTTGACCTGTTGATTACTTCCTATTGCCCGTGACCCAACTGTTTCCCAACTAAAAAACTAATTGGGAGAAGTATAAAAAAACTTCTATGGGGAGGCCTAAAGGAGGAGAAGAGATAAAGTTCTTGTACTAAGATTATCCCTGACTGAGTCTGATGAATCCCTGTGCCTCATGCACTTCCCCAAGCTTCAGGAAGCCCTCGTTTCCTTGATTATGGATATTCTCCCTCTTGCTTGAGATATCATGGTGTTAGTTATGGAAGAAGATTGTTGAAGGCTGGGATAGGACAAATCCGGAGGACAGTTCCACTTGGAGCTAGAAGAAGAAGACTCAGGTGAATTCTCTCCATGTTATTTATAGCTTACTAGAATAAAAGAAATGTTGTCTTGTTTCCGAAATTAACTTTGTTTATGCATCAAATTATGTTGTAATTCATATATGAATGTTGCTTTGATGTATGATTAATCATTTTCTTATATGATATAAAGTCAAATTTCGTGAATATGCTTTATTTCTATACTGCTATGTATGTTCGAATTGAATGATTTTCAGGTTTGAAGAACATAGGGAGTTGTAGAGGGTCTGAACCCTGCGGGACCTACTCGAATGAAGGAAATCTAGGTATGGTCACTCTTACGTAGTTTGATTATATAAGCATTTTTCCTGAGTTGTATGAGTGTTTCTTATTGTAGTTTGCTTCTGCTATGTTGGGGATCTAATCCAAATCCCTAGGGTACCCATTCCCGAAACAATCGGGTGGTTGTGTCCATACCATGGATCTTAGACTTCCAAACAATCCTTTTTCATTTGGATGGTTGCACCCATACTGTGGATCTTTTCATATGGTCCTTTCTATCCAGATGGCTACATCCATACTATGGATTTATGTTTTGATATATATGACAGAGATATCAGATATGTATATGTATATGCATCCTTGATTTGCAGGTGTCCTGACAGTGTTTGTTCTCATCGTTGCACTAACTTGTAAAGCATCTCAACCATCACTCCTTGTTCTACCTTCATGCTTTAGGGGGCATCTATTACACAATATTTTGTCACACCTCGTACACTTCCCTGTGTCATACCTCAAAATGCCTAAAAATTACCAATTATGTAGTGTACCCATCCTAATATGTAGTCTAGATCCTCCCTGAAGAACCAATGAAAACATGCCTTGAGCCTTCCCTGAGAAAATTAGCTCAAAACCTTAATTTCTGGGTCAGTGTGACTATGACACTACCTACTTTTGTTGATGGCAGGTTGCACCATATTAGCCTCGTGCTCCCAACACATTTTTTACCTACATACTTGTGTTGATCCCTAAAAGGAAACTTTTCCCAAAGAGGAAAAGAAGCTTCGTGGTCTAGAGGCTTCTAGAACGATGAGTTGGATGTTGTTCATTGTGGATGTGGTCAAATTCTCCCAATATTATCCTTTGATCTTAGCCTTATGAGTTTCCTCCTTGAGATGAGTACCTTCCCCTATCTTTGGTGAGATCCTAACTCCCTCTCCTTGCCTATATATTCATCCTCTTCCATTTTGAAATTGTTGGTCTCTAATTATTTGCACCCTTATGCTGAGATAGTGCCTATATGCTATTCCCTTTATCTTGGAGAAGGAGTGCTTGGAAAGCTTGAGCTTGGACTTTGACATTCACTCAAGGGGGGCTAGAAAGATCAAGGCCTAGGTTTTATGCTTCCTCTTTTACTTATTAATATATACAACTGTCAGTTCACCTTCCATAAATTCTTGTGTTAATGTTTTATTTATCCTAATGCTCCTTGATATGTTAAGTGGATTACATTCGATTATGTTTGTTGCACTTTTATTCTTTGTTATGTCTTTGGCCTATTGTGCAGGTATTCAAATGTTGTGAGTAGTAAGGATTAAGCCTGAGGAGCAAGCGATCAAGATCTTTAACAAAGGAGTGCATCATAGTATCAGAACAAGGTAGGTCTCCTTCCTCTTCTCTCATTTTGATTGTAATTTATGAAATTTTCTTGTAGATTGTCTTATTTGTTGGTAGTCTCATTCATTGGGCTAGAGGGATTGTCTCTGTCCACAAAGACGATTTACTTAGACAACAACATGGTGACTCCACTTAGGAAGCTATAACCTTTCCATCCATTCCTATGATCAGATCCTCTAATGAGTTTGACCAACCATTGATTTCTTGGCTTGTGTGCATCACTATAGGTTTATACAATCACTCGTTTTTTCTTAAGAGTGTTGATTCTAGTCTGATTTTTGAAAATTTTTATTTTTTCCTTCTCTTCCTCACCCAACATGTTTTTTGGTCTTACAGAAGCACTGCTAGCATTGATTTTGAATTAAACATCACGATGCTTTGTCTTTTAGCACTACTTTTCCTTTCATGTGCGCGTTGATCCTAGAGGCTAGAAGAAAATTAGGGTTTCTTCTCATTTCCAGTATGTTTCAACCTCTTGAGTGTTTTTCCAGTGTGATCTTGTTGCGTTTACCTTGATTGTTGTCCTTTAATGGTTACAATTGTCTCTTTTCTTCTGTTGATGTGTGATTGAAGTTGGATTTCCTTCTAGGGTTTGTAGGTCTGGGTCAACCTTCACTCCTCACTTGGATTGTTCTTGTGAGATCAATTGTCTCCATTTAGGATTTTGATTGCGACTAGAAAACCATTTTCAAGTTTCTTTCGTTTCATATTTGCGGAGTTGTTTTCATTAGTATTGGATCACATTTGTACTTTGAAAATCACTTTGCTCCATTTTCAAATGTAGATTAAAATTGTTTGCTTTCGTGAAACTGAAAGTATATGCTTTTTTTTATTTCATTGTTTCGAAAAGAAAAGTGAAAGGATCTCTTCATTTAAGTATTTTTGAAACAATTTTTATTCAAAACCAAAGTAAATGAAATTTTCATTTTAGTTGTTTTGAAATCCATTTTCCCTTTGCTTATGCATTAGTTTCCATTTTGAATCAAAATGAAAGAAAAAGAACAAGAATATTAGTGAATATTAGTGAAAGAAAGTGATTTTGTTTCTCATAAGATTGCATTTTGGCATTGCATTTGTTAGTGAAAGTGAAAGAGTAGTTTTCATTTTTACATCTTGCATTCGAAAAGTTAGGGAGATATGTTTTGACGCATTTTTCTTGATTGATGTGTTGTTTGGTTTTCTCTCTTCCCTCACTATTTTATCCTTCATTGAATGAAAAGCTTTAGTTTTTCTCATTTATTTCATCATAGGAATTCAGGTGACATCCTTGAGGCATAAAATTGAAACCTAATTCATGATAAGCTTAAAATTTACCTCAATTAACCTAAGGAGAATTTGTAACCTAACAAAAATTTCTAGAGGTATAGGCTAGGGACGTGTTCCGACATCTTTAAACATAGCAGTTGTCATCAACTGCCGGCGTTGTATCCTGGGGGTGAAATCTCGTTCCAGTACAGAAGTATGTTGAAGGTTCTCCAGTACTTTAGGGTATATAGGAGGCACTTCAGGATGAAAAGTATATGGGAATGCTCTCACCAAATGGTTATGCATTAGACAATGCTAACACGAACTTGCTCTCCCCGTACCGTTGGGTATATATTGGGAGACCCCACTAGGTTGTTATCCTTTAGCCACAGGTAACCGAGGCTACCGCTTTGTAAACCTGATACACTAAACACAAAATTTAGGGAGATTGGTCACCATTCATCAAGTCCTTGATTTCAACTAAGGTGTGTATTGCGGTTCACAGATAGTTGGTAATCCCTCTTGCCTTGTATTACCTGTTTTTATTTATTTGTTGATTTAAGTTATAAAATTAACTTCCCACAATAATATGTTGAACCCATGTAGTTGCTTCTTGGCCTCATATTGGGTAATTCCTTGTAAATTTTAATTTTAAAAGCCCTCAACGAAATAGTTTCTTCTCCTTCTTCTTTTGAGAGAAAGTCATTGTGGCTTAACCATTGCGTTCACCTCACCGTTCCCCTTCATTATCTCATACTGAAGGGTCATCACAAGGAGCTCATCCTGAACTTTGAAAGACACTTGAAACTCAAGGCTTTGAACTTGGAATTTTCCCAAGAATCCAACCCCTTACTTCTCATCCCCCACCTTAAGACTCATCATTGTCTCAGGAGTCTAATCCAAAAACCCATGAGAGTCCACAGAGGTTTGTTTTATACCCTCTGAATCCCCTTTTTGATTCGTTGGTGATATCTCCTCAATAACCTTATAGTCCATACAATCAACCTAGTGTTCCTTTGGAGTTATCTCCATGATCATCTCAAATTCCCCCTCGCCAATTACTTCTACCTACGGCTTTCTAAGGTGAGTCTCAAACCTCTCCTCGAGGTCCTCCAAAAGTATCTGTTAGTCAAAATCCTAGTGTTGATAATGATTTTGAATACAAGTTTCCACCTGAAGGTTTTCCTTATTAGGAAGAGTTCCATCTCAACCACCTCCTGAAAATAATGGGCCTATGCTTCCACATGGTTAAACGACCTTGGCTCAACTAGTTTTAGGAAATGCCAGTTCTTCTTCGTTATACCAAAATCCAATTTGGTCATCAAATTCTATGCCTAATCGTGGTCCTTTTATTCCTAATGTGACCTCTCATATTCCTGTGCAAACTGTCATTACTTCATTTCCTATTCAACCAACTATTTTGTCACAAACTTTACCTTCGTTCAAACCTTCAATCCCAGTGCAATTAACAGTTTTGGTTGATACATCTGTAAGTTCCTCAATTCCCCCATCAAGTGGACAAAATGTGCCACCACCTCATTCACAGCATGGAGGGGGGAATCCAAATATAACTCTTGTCTCAAGTGGAACCCATGTGAATGGATCACAACCTCACATGGTTAGAGTGAGTCAACCTATTAGTGGTATTCCTAATCCTCCTAAATCATTTATTCCAGCTGGAGCAACTAATGTCTAGCATCAATAGCCTTATTTGGCCCAGATACCCTACCAACATTTTTATGTTCCATATGGTTCACAAGAACTTCAAAATCCACCTTATATTCCACAAGTAGGTCCTTATATGCAACCTGGTCAAAATCGTATTCCCGGTGCATATGGTCAAATCCCAATTGGAACTTATCAGTACCAACAAGGAATTCCTCAAGGAACTGTTCAACAAAAACCTTTATAGCAGCAAGGGCAACCTTTGTAGTAGTTTCAACAACCTTTGCAATAGCAAACGCAATTTGTCTAACAACCAAATCAACCCTTGTATCTACAAGGTCAACCATTACAGCAGCAAGGTCAGCCCTTGCAGCAGCAAACCCAACCTTTATATCAACAAGGTCAAACCTTGCAGCCACAAGGCCAACCCCTACAACAGCAGGGCCAAACATTTTACCACTAGGGTTAGTAGTTGCAACAACAACCTTACAATCCATATGTTGCACAAAATATTTATCCACTTTATGGTTCTCAACGGCCTATGGAAAGTCAATATCAGCCTTACCCTTAACAAAACCCACCTTTGTGGGGCTCGAATCCACCTTATGGTTAGGATATACCTCAATGGGGGAAAAATCAAGCCCCTTATGGTCAAAATCCTTCACTTTGGGGACAAAACCCTTACCAACAAGGACAAAATCTACAAACTGGGCCTTATCAAAGGCCTTACATGGCTTTCAACCTGCAATTGTCATTTCTCGTGATGTTGGAACTAGCAAATGTCTCAAGGCTCACTAATGATCAAATACTTCATTCGCCTTATTGGCCTGTAGTTCCCACTAAGATTCCTAGTGATTGCCTAAAATTCGAAGGAAAAGTTAAAGAAGACCCTCAGGGCCATGTGATGACTTATCACTTATTGTGTTCATCCAATTCCTACGTTGACGACCTTGTTCGTCTACTTCTCATTTAGCAAACCTTGATGGGTGTAGCCACAAAATGGTACATCGAACTACCTCGAGGGACCTATTCAGACTTCAATTCTTGGCCATGGCCTTCCTCACTCACTTCTAGTTACCAGTTCATTATGAAACTAGTACCCATTTTCTTACATCTTTGAAACACAATACTGCAACCCACATCTCTAATCACATCCATGAATGGAGACGTCGGCGTCGCCTAATCAAGTTTGAAATACCTCATTAATTGTTAACTAAATGTTTTACCAAATCATTTGTAAACAAAATTGTTGCAGACATAGCAATGGGAGGTTGTGTTACTGAATATCAAGCCATTTCCCGTGCCTAATATTTATATTTGGTTTATTCCCAATATGGCACGCTATATGAAATTTTTCCTAATTCTCTGAGGCCATATTCAGATCCAACATCTTTGAAGTCTCCATACTTACTGCCTATCGATGGTATTATTGGATCAATATCTCAAACTTCCAATAAATCTTCTTCGAATAAAAAAACTGTTTCAAATACTACATCCAATCCTCCTTTGAAAACCTCTTTGAATCCTGGTAAAACCTCTAAGGTTAATGTCGTTCAGTCTACCATGGCAGACGAAGCCTCAAAAGGTAATAAAAGGGGAAAAGGTAAAACAAAATATGATACCCTAAAATAGGATCGTCCTAAGCCATCTGCTGCTGATGCCTCCAAACGTAAGCCTAAGTATCCTTGCCTCATTTGTGAGGAATATCACTACACCAAGGATTGTCCTCTTCATGTGGAAGTTAGTCGTTTATTGAAAGGGACACCGGTTGTATTGAAAGAGCCATTCCCATCACAACAGAACTAATTGGTAGAACAACCCCAATCCTCTGCCTCTTCAAGTTCTCAGGTTTACATGAGTGGGACAGTGCCTATTTTTGTTACCACTCGGTCAACAAATTATCAAACTCCTCAAAAGAAGATGGTGGAAAAGGAAGCCACTAGTACACCTTCTACTTCTGTTCCACCTAGTTCTGGTCCTCTTCTTATTTGATCACTTTTGATATAGAAAACCATGTTCCTCATCTTCCCCTTCAAATTGTGTTTTTTTATTAAAGTCATTATAAAAGGAAAGACAATTAATTGGACTGTCATTGATGACGGTGCTTCCACCTGCATCATGTCTATTTCGTTTTGGAAATCCATCAACTCTCCACCTCTAAATCAGTCTCTAAATACCTTAAAAGCCTTTGATGGCAGAGGCTCCCATCCTTATAGTATTCTCACAAGTTTTCCCATCACCTTGCAAGGGAAAGCTATGAAGCAGAAGTAGAGGTCATAGATGAAAATCTGAATTACAACCTTCTACTTGGACGAAGTTGGACTCATGCCATGTTTTGTGTGGTTTGATCTTTGTTATGTGTACTCCGTTTTCCTCATGAAGGGAAAATCATCACTACCGATCAATTGTCCTTTTTCTCTTCCGGTTCTTCAAATGGAAATGTCCCATATGTGGGAAATACTAATATATCGTATGAGAGTGTGGGGGTAGGTCTTTTCAAAGATTCTTCTTTAATGGGAACTTTTTCTCTCCCACCTCCGTATGTCGCCTCAATCAATAAGATATCGACCTCATGTGATCCATGGATCATCCCTACTCTGGATTAGGTTGATTCTTTCAGTCATGCTACGCTACTAAGTCCTTTAGAAAAATCTTATCAAAAAGTTATTTTGGCTTCAACAACTACTTCTGAAAATCATACTATTCTTAGTATGCACCTAGACACGTATTCACAATCTCCTTGGCTTGGTTCTTAGGATTCTCTAGATCCCTTGAATGAGATATTTCCCACCGATGAGAGTATTGTTGAGGTTATGTCTCTTGACAAAACTCCCTGGAATGATGCTCATCATCATTCCTCATTTCTTCCAAGTCTTAGTGAGATTTCTTCATGTCTTGAGACTTTTGTTTCTCATAACCTGATGCATCCACTTCAAACACCTGTTTTGGTACATGAAGTTCTATCCGAAGGTAACATGGGAAATATTAATACAACCATGCCAACCAACATTTTCATTAAACCTGGAATTTTTGAGAACATTCACATATGGGTTTCCTATTCTCCCCAAGAGATCAGGGTTTACACTGACCTTTTTAAATAATTTCATGATGTCCTCGCTTGGTCATATGAGGAAATGCTTGGTATCGATCCAGCTATAGTGGTGCACGAAATAGCCATGTATCCTAATGCAAAGCCTATTCATGAATAGTTCTATCTAGTGCATCCCATAAAGGTTGTTTTCATTAAGGTAGAAATTGAAAAAATTCTAAAGGCTAGTTTTATTTACCCTATCCCATTGACAGACTAGGTTTCCAATGTCGTACTCGTCATGAAAAAGCAGGGAATAATTAGAGTTTGTGTTGATTACTGCAATATCAATCATGTGTGCCCTAAAGAAGATTATCCCACTCCCTTTATTGGTCAGATCATTAATGAGTGTGTTGGGAGTGAGATATTTTATTTTATGGATGGTTTTTCTGGTTATTGTAAATCTACCCCCTCCTTCATCCATGCACCAATCGCAGAGTTTGCAAGGGAAGGCTAATTTTCTTCGTCGCTTTGTCCCTAATTATGCTGAGCTTGCCAATGGATTTACTCGCTTACTCAAGAAGGGGATCCCATTCATTTGGGATGACATTTCTCAACAATCTTTCAATGTTTTAAAGAAAACGCTCATCAGTGCTCCTTTATTGCATCCCTCCGATTACCATCATGATTATTTCTTGTACTTGGTCGCAGATGACAGTACCATTGCCATGGTACTAGTATAGGATGATGACGATGACAATGAACATGTGGTTTATTATTTTATTTGAAATCTTATTGACATAAAAACTTGATATTCTGATGTCAAGAAGCTCGCCTTCACAGCAGTTCATTTTTTCCAATGATTTTGCCATTATATTCTTCTACAGAAGACCACAATGATTTCTATCTGTAACCTCATGACTTATATTCTGACCCGTCAATTGCCTGGGGGAAAATGATTTGAATGGATCATTATCCGTAACAGTTTGATTTGGATTTCATTATCACCAAATCAAAGAAGTCACTAGTTTTTGCCGAATTGATTTGCGCCCTTCCTTCTGAAAATACCTTTGATGATTTTACTAAGAAAAACCCTGATGAAACCTTGTTTCTCGTCAATACTCTTGACCCATGGTATGGAGATATTTTTTTTTACCTTCAAACCCGGAATTTCTTATTCGAGTTGTCTTAATTTTACTGACGTCGCATCCAGCATCAGTCTCAACCTTATCAGATTATTAGTGATACATTGTACTGAGTCAATGTTGATTATGTTCTTCGCGGATGTCTAACACTTGAAGAGGTTGAACAAGTCCTAAATGGCTGTCACCTGGGGCATGTGGTGGTCACATGTCAGGTTATGCCTTTGCTCAGAAGATCCTCTGCATCAGTTATTTCTGGCCTTCTATCTTCAAAATTTGCATTTTGGCAGTTCAAAAGTGCCATAAATTTCAGATATATAACCGTAAATAGCACGCCTAGCTAGCACCCTTACACCCAGTTGTTACCATTGGCCCATTCGCTAAATGGGGAATTGATTTCATGACATGTAACCCTTGCTCAACTGGGGCGCATGGCTATATCATCATCGTTGTCAACTATTTTACTACATGGGTTGAGGCGATGCCCACATATACTGTTCACAGTACAACTGCTACTCAGCTCCTCTTTAACCATGTCATAGCCTGTTTTGGCCTCCCACAAGCCATTTTCACTGATCACAAATCCCATTTTCATCAGTACATGATGGTAGAGCTTACTTCTCATTTGGTTCTTCACCATGACATCTCAACTCCTTACTACCCACAGGCCAATGGCCAAGTTGAAGTGATGAATAAAGTCTTAGTTACTATGCTTCAACATACCATTGGGAAACATAAAAAGGATTGGAATCTCATGTTTTTTTCGGATCTTTGGGCTTACTGAACCTCAAATAAGACAACCACTGGTATCACCCCATTCCACTTGGTACATGGTTTAGAGATGAAACTCCCTATTGAGTGTGAGATTCCTTCATTAAAACTAGCTATCGAACTACTCCCCGATACCTCACTGGAAGTGGAACGTTTACTTTATCTCGAGATGCTTAATAAAACTTGTCGTATTGCTGTGATGATTACTGAAGCATAGAAAAAACGAGTTAAACCTCATTATGATCAAATTTTTTCTCCACGAGTTTTCACTAAAGGTGACTTGGTCTTGTTGTATGACCAAACCAATGATAAGTTGGGAGCTGGGAAGTTCGAACCTACGTGGCATGGATCATACATTGTTAAACTTGTTTTGCAAAAAGGTACCTATGAGTTGGTTGACTACGAAGGTAATGCATTAGCACAACCCCACAATGGGCTTTATATAAAAAAGTATTATGCGTGATTGCCATATAATTACTTTTCTACATTAGTGTGCATTTTGATTTTTTGGTGTGATTGTTTGCTTTGAAGACATGTTTCCTCTGCTTACCTTGTGTTCCACTCGGTTCGCAGAAGTCGTCAAACCATTATGTTGGTTTTTCTAGTGGTGTTTGTTGTAGCACACAGAACTTACCTTCCGTAGCTTGGGCACTCTTTGCCCCTAATGGTGATTTGATCAATTTACAAGGTGTTGGTGTGGGATAAATAACTAGTAATATTGTTGAGTACAACATAGTTATTGAACTGTTATTAGAAGAAGTTGCTCTCAGAATTAGAAATTTAGTTGTTAAGTTAGATACACAACTCATTGAGCTACAATGAAATAGTCATTATTTAGTAAGAAATCCACAAATTTTGGGCATGTATCTACGTGTTCGATTACTGGAAAGAAACTTTGATTACATTACATATCAACACATTACACGAAATTTGCATACATTAACAGATGCATTGGAAAATTATGTTCTAGATAGACATTTTCATCACTTGTAAAAAAATCGAACATATCATCATGATATATGAACACATAAGTAGGCAATAGAAACACACACACATATATATCGAGTCTGTCAAAGCTTGTTATATCAAAATATAATGTTCTGAGACACATGGCTTTGAAAGCCTACAACAGTGTAGATAAGATGACTAGGAATAATCTATTCGCCCACATGATTCTCATGATTGCATGAGACCACTCTAATCACTCGGCCTAACAGTTGATGTAGTCACGTAGATACTCCCACTATATGCCTCTAGAATTGCAGCGACACATCATCTATAGTAGTTTATTCTGGAATCCCTGAGTAATCACTTCCAGGTTTCACTCCATCTCCACTATAGGATCTGCTCCTTCCTCGTATGGAGCTTCTTCCTCTACTGGGCATGCTACTCATCATGCAATTGAGGACATTTCGGGAGGTTTTCCAGTCCCACATATGCAAAATTATCAAAAGTAAACTCTCAAATACACTTCAAAAAAATCATAAAACTTGAAAATTTCCAAAAAACAAGTTTTTAGCTGCATTGGTCCAATTTGCACCAGGTGGTAGAGGAAGATCTCGGTCTCCTCTGAATTCTGTGCCTGCATAGGCATAGTCATCCAATACGATTAGCTATTTATGTAACTAACCAAAGAATAATGGAGGGAAATGCATCTGTTGAGCTCCTCCACCTCAAGGAATGATCTCACTCCATCTGAGTAACCTCGTCTCCCTTGGAGCTAGATTGTCCACCTCTACCCATTGCTACTGAAATAAGGGCAGACGCTCCAAAAGAATGTGACTAAGATTGATCCAAACCCAAACCCAAACAGCTTGATGCACTTGGTTAGCTGTCTCTTCATGTTGACCAGCAATACTTCACATCAGTTAAATATCGTTGGAGTGAGGCAGTCTACTGCATATTGGAACTGAGATTTTGTTTCCTCATACAATGCCTAAGCCCCATGTATACAGGCCATGGTATGTAGAATCGTCCTCAAGGGTAGGTTGTTGGTGGTTGTTATCTTAACCTTCCTACTCATGGTTGTTTCTGCACCGCACCTAGGCAATTCCTTTTGATCATGGTATTAGTGATCTCGCCTTCGGTACAAGCTCCAAAGAGTTGAACAATCTCTCCTCTCCTGGACAATCCAGTGATGAAGTGGATGTCAACTACGTCTATCTCCAATTCTTAATCTCCAATGATGAATATCTCACAACCGACATCCCATGATCCTATGGGATATTCTAGCAGCTCATTTTGAGCTCTGAATCCTGGGGTCTGAAAGAACTTAAGTAATCCAACATCCCTCAAAGCATTAACTAATGCATCACTTTGGGAAGCTTGGTGGTCTTCTACCTTGTGGTCTCTCTCTTTCGATTCGATGGACATAATCATCAAAATCTCCTACAAATAACCATAAACAATATTTAGAAGCTTTTCAACAGATTAAAATTTTCACTTTGCGCCCAACGTGACTGTTTGAATTGTTTTCACGCTAGAGGCACAAGGGCCTTTTAGGATAAGGGGTGATCAAAGCAAATTTGATGATTAGACTCATGTTGATTCCCCCTAATTATAAAAATGAAAATCCTCCTCTTAAGTAGTCAAAAATTCTATTAAATGGCATGAAAATGGTATGAAAATCAAAAGAAAGGGAAGAGCTCTTAGCTGCAACTCATGGTTCGCGAAATGGTGCCCTAGATTTTCTACATTGCTTACCTAAATAATAAGAGAAACTAGGGTAAAATTCACTCTCCAAATTACTCAAAGTGAAATGGTAAAATGTTTTTACTTTTTTTCTATTTACAAGTTTTCAACTACATATTTACTAATATTTTATTATTTTTCTCGATATCCATGATGTGTGGTTGTCTTTTTGCAGTTATAGGGTCTTTTGGTGGTAACAGTGATCATTTTTTACCGATTAAATGAGTTTTTGTTCTATCTCTTTTTCAGACTCATTAAATATAAAAGAAAAAGGAACCCCCCTGGAATCATCTTTAAGCTCTTTTCTGACTCTCGAAAGATGAAAATATCATCGAGTACTTGTCTTTTCAAACTCGTTAAACTAAATGAATTGACACTGTATCAGTACGCATTTACCCCTTTTTCGGGTTGGGATTGGCTATTTAAGAAAAAGAAAAACCTTGGTCGACATGTCGAAGAGCTTTTCTTGAATATTATTTTCTACCTTTTTAGGTTCGAGAGGCAAATTACAAAAAGGGACCTACTGGATTTTTCTTTTTTGTCTCTTTTTCAAACTCTCTAAATGTGAAAAAGACACTGAGTTACTCTTTTGTCAGACTCCTAAAAATTAAACGACGAAAGACTTGTTACCATGATAAGATTGAGTTTCTCCTTCCTAGGACTCATAAAATTTATTAGGATGGATTCATTTGAACAATGAACTTATACGACAATCATATGTTATCCCCTTCAAGCTTGTGATTAAAAATAATTGGGGTATTCACCATAAATAGTGGGGAAAAAGTGAAAGTGAAATATCTCTTGTATAGGT
This sequence comes from Pinus tabuliformis, assembly GCA_031772625.1. Classification (NCBI taxonomy): domain Eukaryota; kingdom Viridiplantae; phylum Streptophyta; class Pinopsida; order Pinales; family Pinaceae; genus Pinus; species Pinus tabuliformis. The sequence goes on from CM062807.1 coordinate 511,194,084, forward strand.
AGCATGTCTCTCTTGAACATGACACTCATTTGTTTCTCATGTCAGGTTTTAGATATCCTCACTCAGCCACTTTTCCTCCTGGGTTTGAGTGATCCATTTTTCCTCTCATCTGACTATTCCACTTCGTCATCATGACTCTTGGTTTTATGTTGATTCAAATCATGCCACACTCTAGAGTCGTGTCGGTGATATGTTCAAGAGAAGCCCTATCTAAAGTTTACTACCTATACATTGTCTGAAATTTTGCCACAGTCTTGGATCATACTCATTTATTCCACTTTATTCCTTGTTTCATGTCGATGATGAGGGAATCATTATGGCCCTCCTTCAACGAGTCACTTCCTATCGACTTCAGCTCATTATCCAGGAAGATGACTTAGAAACTCCCTTTCAGTACCTTAGAGCTTGCATGCCTTAATGGCAAGTTCTTCGCATTCGACAACAAGTTTTCATCATTGGCCTTCAATTGAATGATTCCATGAATGTTCGACTTCAGCTTCATTTTCACATTCACGGATTTTACTATCATACCTTGAGATCCATTGTCATTATTGGTGGTTTCTCTCGTGCTTGTTAATGGTTCACATCATCGGCTAGTAATCAAGTGGTTTTCTAACATGTTCGACTTCGACACATTCATTGGCATGTTAGAATTCATACTTTGATCGGGTTGGGATGGAGTGCAAGACCCTGAGTTTTGTCTGATATAACTTAGGCTGCGTGGAGTTATGCATTATTCATTATTGTATACATGTTTCCTCTATACGGATGGATGTGACCATACCATGGGACTTTATATCTATGATAATGATGATCCCTCTATATTGGGTGGCTATGTCCATACCATGGATATTAGAATTCTAAACGATCCTTTTTCGTTCAAATGGTTGTGCCCATACTGTGGATCTTTTCACATGGTCCTTTCTATCCGGGTTCCTGCATCCATACCTTGGATTCATGTTTTCATATAGATGACAGAGATATCAGCTATGTATATGTATGTGCGTCCTTCACTTGCAGGTCTCCTAACGGTGTTTGTTCTCGTCCTTACACTAGCTCATAAAGCATCTCAACCATCACTCCCTATTCTACGTTCATGCTTTAGGGGGCATTTGTTACACAGTATTTTGTCAGACCTCTTACAATTTCCTGTGTCATACCTCGGAGTGCCCAAAAATTGACAATTATGTAGTGTACCGATCGTGATATGCAGTCCAGATCCTCCTTGAAGAACTAATGAAAACGTGCCTTGAGACTTCCCTGAGAAAATTAGTTCAAAACCCTAATTTCTGGGTCAGCGCGACTATGGCACTGCCTACTCGTGTTGATGGCAGGTTGCACCATATTAGCCTCACGTTGCCAACATGGTTTTTACTTGGATACTCACGTTGATCCATAAAAGGTAGCTTTTCCAAAGAGGACAAGAAGATTCGTGATCTAGAGGCTTCCAGAATGATGAGCCCGATGTTGTTCATTGTGGATGTGGTCGAATTCTCCCAATATTACCCTTGATCTTATCCCTATGAGCTTCCTCCTTGAGATGAGGACCTTTCCCTATCTTTGGTGACATCTAAACTCCCTCTCCCTGCCTATATATTCATCCTCTTCCGTTCCCAAATAGTTGGTCTCTGATTATTTGCACCCTTATGTTGAGATAGTCCCTATATGCTATTCACTTTGGCTTGGAGAAGGAGCGCTTGGAGAGCTTAAGCTTGGACTTGGACATTCACTCATGGAGGGCTACTAACATCAAGTCTTAGGTTATATGTTTCCTCTTTTATTTATTAATATATGCAACTGTTGGTTCACTTTCCATAAATTCTTTTGTGAATGCTTCATTTATCTTAATGCTCCTTGATCTGTTAAGTGTATTACATTCGATTATGTTTGTTGCACTTTTATTCTTTGTTGTGTCTTTGGCCTCTTGTGAAGGTATTCAATCGTTGTGAGCAGTAAGGACTGGGCCTGAGGTGAAAGTGATCAATATCTTCAACAAAGGAGTGCATCATAACATCAAAACGAGGTAGGTATCCTTCCTCTTCTCTCATTTCGATTGTAATTTAGGAAAGTGTCTTGTAGATTGTCTTGTTTTTTGCTAGTCACACTCATTGGGCTAGAGGAATCGTCTTTGTCCGTAGAGAGTATTTACCTAGACAACACCCCAACCTTAGGATTTCTTTAGTCTCATGTTCCCATTGTACATTTTATATAAATAATGTAAAATATCTGAAAACAAAACTCTATACTAATACATTTAACTTCCCAGTAGGGAAGATGTAGCTACAAGGGCTGCAAGGAAGGAGACCCTGTTCGACACAAAGTAATCCAAAACATATCACACCTTGATTTTGAACAGCTAGAGCATGGAAAATGTGACGAAGACTAACCCAGAGCATATTAAGCAAAAAAATAGAGGTGGAAGGTGAATACTTCTTCGAGTATAGTGAATTTGAGCAAGAATTTATCAATACCTGCAAAAATACAAACAAGGAATAAATGAATATAGGAATGGAAAATTATCAAACCTAAACTTAGAAAACCCAAATCAGAGGGTTGTATACCTATAGTGGAGAAACCCCAACCCATTTTCCTGTTCATGATCATACAAAAACCCATCAATGTTTCGGAACATGTTTATAATTCTATTTTGGAAATGGGTGGAAGAAAAAAAATATAATAAAACCAAAGGCCAGAGAATGGAATGGAGATATAAAACTGCAAACAGTAGTACCTAAAGTTGTGGTAAAGAATATTGATTCCAGAAGAGTGGCCACTGCTACTAAAGGGAGCATGTACGACAACTTCAGCTATTCCAATCACAGTCAATGGGAGGAAAACGAAATAGGTAGGGTTCAAAAAGAAATATAATTCAAAACGTAATGACCAAGACAGGGGATTTCACAACAGCAAGGAAGATAACAGCTTACCTGATAATAAATTGGCACAACCCTCTAATGGAAATTCTTGACACTATCAATGAGATTGTCCTTGGTAAATGTTAGAGGAAGTTAGGTGGTAGAAAATAACAGTGAGTATTGAGATATGAAAACAAAAACAATAAGTAATAAACCGGTCTTACCTTGTGAACATTCTCTCACAGGAAATTACAAATACAAGAAGGGATGGTGTGGCCACAAGGCCGAGGGTGAAAAGAAAGTTTCCTATGCACCAAAAAATTCCTAGTGGCCCTCTCTTCTCCCAGCACAATTACACTAAAAAAAACAAAGGAAGAGTAATACATGAAAGTAAATTAAAATTTTCCTCGTCGCGCCAAATCCGAGTGAGTAAAATGCAGTCGAAAAAATATTTACATACCTGAAAAGGTATTTTTCATTTAATATGAGAAAGGGATAAATAAATGAGGAAGAAGATGTTAGTCCCATATTATCAAGCGCAGAAAACCCTTTCCGAGACTTTGCAACACTACAGAAAACATGTGGGTTGCATAATACCAAACTCGAAATGAGTTAATTTGGAAACACAAAGATGATGAAATGACTCCAAACTTAATATAGGGTTGATAACCTTCCATTAACCTCAAGAAGAAAGGTATAATCTCCTCGACTAACAATAAATAAGTTTTGACCTACAAAAAACATAAAAATGTGTTAATAAAGAGCAATAAAAAAAAAACATAGAAAATATGTTATGAAAGAAACCACAAATCAAGGAACCAGACTCCCTAAAGTGATTATTTTGTCTCACTGTGTCAATGGTCAATCAAGGCTCCGTTTAAAGTATCACAGAGGGAAACAATGAGACCATATTTGGCTTTCCCTCTAAGTTGCAGAGCAGCACCGAATGCAGAAGCGAAGAAACAAATGAGACCGCAAAAATTTGAGCTAATATCTTGAAACAAACATTAGGATTATCTAGGCAGAATTACCACCCTCTGTTTCCAACAAAAAATCGCCACCGTTCTCAATTAGGGGTATAAAATTCATGTGCCTACACATGGGTGAGGTCGGGTGGTGAGCGCTCATTATGCCAGATTGTCAAGAAGACAACACACGAAGTGAACTAGGACTACCCTACATGGACATCACAAGTGTACCCAGGTGCTATACAAGTGAATACATGTTAAATGGGTCTATCTCTTTATGTGTTGGTGACATTAATGAGGAACCATGAGGTATATTATAAATAGTATTATAAGCCAAAGATATAGTCCCTTTTTGTAAACTACAAAAATGAAGCCAAGGGATAAATAGGATTAAGCCCCCATACCCTACACACCATGAAAACAAAATATAAAATTAGATTTGGAGGAAAAGGTCGGGAGATTCCTATAAAATTAACATGGTGAAACTCAATTGAAAAAAAAAAAGAGTCTGACAAATAGGGTACGTGACATAAATAAATAAATCAATAATTTTGAAAATCTGAGCTCTTTTTCAACAACAAAAAAACCACATAAGTCTGAAATCTAACATAAATTTCAAATTAAAACCAATATTAAGTTAATAAATAATTAAATTATTTTAAGTCAAATATAAATATCAGGTTAATTATAATAAATATTAAGAAAAATATTTCTATAAATAAAAATTGATATAATATTTCCATAAATAAAAGAGATAATAAAATTAATATAAAATAGCTAAGGGTAAAATAAATGTTAAGGAAAAAATGTATATAAATAAAAATTAATAATGATTCAATAAATAAAAGAGAATAAAATTAATAGAAATAATAGCTAAGGTTAAATAAATTAACTTGGGGAAATAATATGAAATAAGATAATAAATAGAAATAGAAATAAATACATTTTTTAATCAATAGTAATAATAAAAAATAAAAAAACACATCGTTATTCTACGATGAGGGATTCTGGGAGCTCTGCAATCTTAATGACCTTGCGTCCATGAGGTAGGCAGTGTGGAACACCTCGAAAACAAGTGGGCAAGCACGGAAAGAAGTGGATAGGCGGCTCAGAAATGGCATAGGAGACTAGGAGGGGAGAGATCCCCTCCTACAGAGATGCAACAGCGGGAGAAGGAACAAGCAACAATAAAGCAGAGGTTGAACAAAGGACACCGGGACCAATCCTGGGAGTTCACTGGCAAGCAGGAAGTAAAGGAAAATGTCTGCCCTGCGCAGCGGAGAAACCAAGGTTTGTTATTCCAATGAACAAACTGGAAAGGTATAGAAGTTACATGAAAGACCATGCAATGATTTGCAAGTTCATCGGAGTCTGGCCCTCAGAGAAAGAACTGACAAGATGGATCCAATAGAAATGGTAGCCACGCGGTCACATCGAACTGAAGTTAGGCGCACGAGGATTATTTACGGTAATCTTCTCAAACCTGCAAGACAAAGAAAATGTTTTTGAAAATGGCCCATATTTCCATAACAATGCAGGTTTATTTATGAGGTATTTGGAGGAATGCTATAATCCGGACAAAGAGAAATTCCTAGCAGCACCTGTATGGGTTAGACTGTTTGGACTACATATGGATTTCTAGGACTCAGAGATATTATAAGGAATAGGGAACACCATATGCAGCTTTGTAAAGATAGTGGAATCAACTAAAAGAGGAAGATATACCTCGTATGCAAGAATATGTGTTTATATGAACATTGCAAACCCTATACCAGGGGCAGTTGAACTAGAATATCATGAAGAGGTCTGGCAGCAGGCATTGGACTATGAACACATACCTTTTAGATGCAGAAAATGTCATGAATATGGACACCTTTTCAAGGAATGCCCCTTAAATGCAGAGGAAGAGGAAAGAAAGACTAAGCAACAGAGGAAAACCACCAAAGACAATGAGGGGTTTCAAGAAATAAAAACCAAGAAATGACCTACCAAGGAAACCCCTAAGGATGGTAGAAAAGAACAACAAACCAAAGTAAAAGAGACAAATAGGTTCGAAATATTGCAAACAGAAGAAGGAGAGGAAGAAACTCGAGGTATGGACTACCAAGAGGAACCAGATCAGGAAGGTAGAACAAATCAGGATGTCAACAGCAACAAGCAGAAAGCTAAAGGAGAAACAGAGGCAAAGGGGAGAAAAGAAAAGGAGGAACACCAGGAGAATGAAGTAATGGAAGTAGACATAAATAAAGGGGATGACCCAACAACAGAAGAGGAAATTCTGAGAAACCTACTGGATAAGTGGCGAAACCTGGATGAGAGATTTATCCCAGAAGAAGATAAAAAATTATACAAAGAGATATTCCAAAAATACAAAGAAAAATGGGAGCACGGAACTACAAGGATGAATGAACAGTTAGGAACACAACATGACAATAGCCAGGAACATCAAAACAAAGGGAAAGGGGGGGAAAACGAGGACGAAAGAACCTACAAGAATCAATTCAAGTAATGGGACAAATGTTAGTTAATACAGGAAGAGTAGTGTCGATTTCAGTGGTCTTCCAACAAACAACCCAACCTTCCCAATGATTATTAGATTATGGAATATAAGAGGGCTTAACAAAAAGGGCAAGAAAAGGTACCTGGCAGAGAGGATCAAAAAGAAAAACCTCAAATTATGCTGCTTCAAGAAACAAAAATAACGGGAGGGAAAATGGAGGAAATTCTAAAAAAAATCAAGCCCTCTTATGAAAGTATGACATTAGATGCAAAAGGGAGTGCAGGGGGCATTGCAATCTTGTGGAATCGAGTAGAAGTCATGGTTTACTTCTGGATATGAATGAGAAGGATTCTCTCAGGGAGATTTAGAATGATAAGACATAAGGACTTGTTCCTTGTATCAACAGTGTATGGGCCTCACATACCGATAGAGAGAGGCCTTCCTAACACAAATGCTTCAACTCGGCAACCTGCACACAGAAAAACTATGGGTGATAGCAGGAGATTTTAATATGATCACTACTAGAATGGAAAATAAAGGAGGACTACAATGGGAGGATGCAGATATGGAGAGATTTAGGGAAACCCAGATAGCCCTACAATTGATTGATATAAACACTATTGATGGAAAATACATCTGGAATAATAGAAGAGGAGGCAACAGACATATAGCCTCCAGACTGGACAAGTTCTTAGAAATAGAACACTTCCTTGGAAAGATATATTCTATGAAGCAACGATCTTACCATGCCAAGGATCAGACTACTGGCCAATAAAACTTGAAATTTCCATGAACAAGCAAAACTAGCACAAACCTTTCAGGTTTGAAGCATTCTAGCTAAAAGACATGACCCTCATAGAAAAGATGGACAACTGGTGGCAAAACAGCGAAGAGGAAATACAAGGCAAAATAATATGCACATGCTCCAACTGAGACTTAAGGAGTTGAAAAGCAAAATTAAGACTTGGAACAAAGAAGAATTTGGCAACATACATAAAGACAAGGAACAACTCCAAATAGCAATGAAAAGGATACAACAAAAAATAATAGAAGAAGGGAGAACAGAGGAGCTCGTGCAGGAAGAAGGAGGGGTGCTAATTAGATTGGAGGAAAGAAGAAAACAGGAGGAAATCCTATGGTGTCAAAAGTCAAGGGTACAGTGGTTAAAAGAGGGAGAACGAAACACAAAATTCTTCCACAGAGCGATGCAGCAACATAGGCAGCAGAATAGAATTTTCTCCCTAAAAAACAAACAAGGTAACAGGGTAACCCAGAAAGAGGAAATGGAAAATATCCTAATCCAACATTTCAAAGGCATACTGACAGAACCACAAAGTAACAGAGAAGAGGAGATAGCAAAGATAAGTCAATACATCCCAAAAAAGGTAAACAGGGAACAAAACTTGGCTCTCCTAAGGGTAATCACCGAGAAAGAGGTAGAGGAAGTAATAAAGACAATGGCTAAAAATAAAGCTCCTGGCCCGGATGGATTTACAGCAGAGTTCTTTCAAGCAACATGGATCCTTATGAAAAAAGATATAGTTAGCGCAGTAGAAGAATCAAGATGCAAAAAAAGAATGCATCCAGCATGGAATGCAACATTTCTGGCATTAATACCAAAGGTAGAACAGGCTGAAGAACCTCATAGCTTTAGACCAATAGCTCTGTGTACTGTAATCTATAAAATTTTAGGTACCATAATGGTAAAAAGATTACAACCTCTACTCCTAGAATTGATAGCAAAAGAACAAACAGGGTTTGTGAAAGGGAGACAGATAGTGGATGGGATTGTCGTCACTCAGGAGGTGATTCATTCCTTAAAGAAGACGGGAAATAAAGGAATGATGGTTAAACTTGACTTAGCAAAAGCCTATGATAAACTTAGTTGGCAATATCTTCAAAAAATTCTACAAGCCTATGGATTTGACAATAGATGGATAGCATGGATAATGTCAATGATATCCACACCAAGCATGTCAATCCTGCTCAATGGAACCCCCATAGACACCTTTAAACCATCTTGTGGCCTAAGACAGGGAGATCCACTTTCACCATTCCTGTTTATTTTAGCATCAGATGGCTTGGGAAAACTAATCAATGCAAGAGTAAGAAGAGGGGAGTTCAAAGGGCTGAGATTATGGGGGGAAGAATTAACCATTACACATCAACAATTCATGGATGTAATGATGTATAGTCAAGCAAATCTCAAGGAAGCAAAAAAACTAGGGGAGATGATTACAAAATTCACAAAAGCATCAGGAACAGAGGTGAATAAGGAGAAAACCAAAATATTCTTCTTTAACACACCAAGGGTGGGCCAAGCCTTCCTAGCAAGAACGATGGGGTTCAAAACTGGACAGTTTCCAACTAAATACTTAGGAGTACAACTGAGTGATCAGCAGAACGAAATAGTGAATTGGAAACGAGTGCTAAGGAAAATTCAAAAAAGAATGGACAATTGGACGTTTAGAATGCTCAACACCCTAGGCCGCCTTATACTCTTAAATTCAGTCCTTCAAGCTATGCAAGTATATCAGATGGCTAGTCAAGCGAACCCTAAAACCATATGCCAGAAAATGGTGCAAATCTTCAAAAAATTTCTATGGCAAGGGTCAAAAAAATCACAAAAGTGGGCTTTACTTTCATGGACATTGTTAAGCAAGTCTGTAACATAGGGGGGCGTAGGACTAAGAGACCCCTACATATTAAACCAAGTCATGGGGGGGAAATTATGGTGGAGATGGGTTCAAGGAGGGAACGACCTATGGAAACTGCTATGGGAAAAGAAATATGAGATAGGAAGGACTCCGGAAGGCAAAATCCAAATATTATCAGAAAGGAAAGGCTCAACCATCTAGAACTTGGCAAACCTGAACAGAGCATTGATAAGAGACCACAACTTTTGGGAAATTCGAGAAGGGGATAAAGCAGACTTTTGGCAGGAGGTGTGACAACAGAGAGGAATCCTGAATGAGGAACCCCAGCTCCAAGAAATCCAATAGCACACAACCAAAATAGTGGAAGATGTAGTAAGAAACTATTGGGTAAGGGAACAGAATAGTTACATGAGAAAATGGAAGACGAAGAGTGAATGGCCCGAAGCCCCAGAAACTGATTAATGGCTAATTTATCAAAAAGAATTGGCAACCAAGAAAATTGCAATTAAAGAAGGATCAGATATAATAAGATGGGGTAAACGCATAAAAGTCATGTTTACAATCTCAGAAGGTTACCATATAAAGTCAGGAGGAGGTGGAAACTCAGACAAAAAAAAATGGAAAAGAATATGGTAGTTAAAAACTTGGCCAAAAGTGGCATTTTTTACTTGGACAGTGCTACATGGACGCGCCTTAACTTGGGACCAATTGAGAAGGAAAGGAGCGCATGGGCCCTTGCAATGCGCATTGTGCCAAAACCAAGAAGAAACCATGGAGTAGGTCGCAAACTCCTTCAGTGTAAGTAACAGCCTGTGGCAAAACCACAAACAACTATTCGATATTACAGATAGGAATATAGGGAGCATAAAAACGACAATAGAGAAGAGGAGCAGCAAGTCGTACCACAACAAAATCCTGAACCATGCCTGGAATTTGTCAATTGGATTTCTCCTGTGGAACCTTTCGAAGGCACGAAATAGGGTAATATTCAGTGAAGATAAAAAAGACAAAGGGGAAATATGGACCCAAATCATGAAAAACATAAGAGAAACAATAATTCTAGAAAACTAGAAAGAGAACGACCAGAAGACAGAAGGAACAGAGACCGGCATTATGAACCACCTAGAAATCAAAGTAAAAAACACAAACAGGATAGGGAAGGAACATGATGCAGGCAAGGAAAGAGCTGAAGAACGATATAGGAACCCGCCACAAGGGTTCATAAAGCTAAATTTCGATGGGGCAGCAAAAGGCAACCCAGGGGAGGCTGGCATAGGAGGGATATTGAAAGACAAGGAAGGGAAGATCAAATGGGCCTATGCAATGGACTGCGGCATCACCACGAACAACAAAGCAGAATACCGCGCGCTAAACAAGGGACTAGAGATAACGATAAGGGAAGGGTACCAAAGTCTGCAGATAGAAGGCGACTCCATGCCGGTAATAGAAACAATGAAACAACTACAGTAGGGAACAATAGCTGAAAAATTGAGCAAAAGGTGGAGGATGGCTTGGGAAATAAAATAATTATGGCAGCAACTACAGAAGATTAAATACACCATATCATCCCATGTGAAAAGGAAAGGAAATGCCCCGGCAGATCTCCTCGCGAACTGGGGATGCCGAAATAGAGAGCAACAGTTAGATGCAGGAGGGGAAGAGCTCATTTAGAAAGAGGAAATGAAACAAATGATACAGGTAGTCGAAGAAGATAGGCGGCATAGTAAGCAACTAGAGAATTCAGTTGATGTTGATGGGAGGGAAGAAGGACAAGGGTAGGTGCAAGCAGGACAGAACATATCAACCACAGAACAACAAAGGACAAATGAAAGGACATAAATGAATTGGATGACGGAAGGGGGCAGAGAAAGAAATGGAAAGGTGTGGAAGAAGGGAGGGCAGGACATCAAGACCGAGAAGGGGCAGCAAGTTGATGCCAAATGGCAGTGCAGAGTCATCAAAAGGACGGCAAGAGCAGTTGGGAGAAGAAAGAAATAAATGAATACTGGAGGACAAGATAGATGAGTGGCATCTCAAGGCAAGTGGGAAGGAAGGCGGGCCAAGGAAGAAAGGAAGAGCGGACAGCTGGCGGTATAATTAAGATATGAGAATGTTAAAGGAATAGAGTTAGAGGGAAACCATGAATTTTTCATGTGGACGCAAAAGAAGGAAAGTGGCGAGAGAGAATGCACAGAAAGCAAACGAGAGCTGCAAGAGATAGAACAGTGCAACCAGGTAGACGGGTATGTAAAATTTCCTTCCCCGTCCTTCAAAAAAATATATAGTTTGAATTATAGAGTAGGCCTGAAGATAGATAGGGATGATCTTCAGAAATTCAGAAGAAAGTATAGAGATAAGGTAGTTTGGGATAGGGAAGAATCCTTGGGGGCTATGGCCGGGAAGGGTGAGCATTAGAGTAATGTGAGGGGGAGAAAGGAAATGGAGGACCTTACCACCCATGACCCCTGTAACCGAATTGATGCGTCGGGCAATTCCAACCTAGAGACTCAGCCTGTTGAGGTGAACCCTAGTAGGAGGGAAAGGAAAACCCAAAAAAAATGAGGGAGGAAGAGGGAGCACCTCATAGGGAGAGGAGAATCTGAAGATAATCGAGATAGTGACTCTGGAACTGAGAAATTCAAACCTGGGAAAGGGGCAGGCAGACCAAGGAGAGAAAGGAGTGACCGTGAAAGAAAGGCAGAGCACTTGACCCAGGAAAAGAACTCTAGTATTCATAGTGCAAGTCATAGTGATAGGGGCCCTGAACCTAAAAGAACTAGAGAGGCCTCAGCATTGCATCAAAGAGAAAGAAACTGCAGAAGTAGAACCATGACGAGGGGGGTAGAAATACCCCGTTCAAATATATAACCCCAATTTCCAAAACTGACAATTGTGTTTACTATGTGATAGGTCTGACCATTGGTAAGGGCGCAACTGCAACTCAGACAGAGAATTTTAAGGATAAGAGCACCAAGGCGCAGACGAGAAGAAACATGGCACCCAGGTGTAGCAAGAGGAATGTTAAAGAAGAAGAAGTAACGAGCGAACAGGGAAGAAAAAAGGAAGGAAACATAACGACGAGCAGATGAAGAGAATAATTGACACCTACATGGAGGCAAATCCGAAGGAGGTCAAAGACCAAATATGGGGCTGGGAAAGAGATCTGAGAAATAACCTGAGATGCAGAGACTTCCCTATGGATGATTGGGAAGGAATGTTGTAGGACCCGGGTACGACAAATGGTTGGAAATATCTTTTTAATAGGACGCTGCAACAATATTGGATAATGAAACACATTGTAGCCCACGCCATGACCCTACACTAGGAATATATGGAAGGGGAAGTGATGAACAAGCAGGAAAGAAACAAGGAACCAGACCCAGTAGGGGGGGAAATTATGAAAGAACTAGCGACAATTCAGATACAAACATACAAGAATAATCTAGCTTTGGGCCGAATTGAGCAGACACTGTCTGAGATAAAATGGAAAATGTTCTAGCAGGGATGAGAGCTTCCAGGCCCAGGGGTGAAGACGCATAATTCTGGAGGGAAGGTGTTGAATCTGGAAGAAAAAGCGACAGTTCAGATAGCTTCCTCTCATGAGGATTAGTTTAATTATCTTTGGTTTTTGAATGTTTTTGTTTGAAATGCGAAAGATAAGAACCTGTGTAATGGCTAGCAAAGACAAAATGGTTTTGATGAACTTATTTAGATTTTGGAGTGGATACAATGCTGACCAATGGTCGCCTGGTTTCCTTTGGGTAGGTGACTGATTAGAGGATTTGACTGTAAAGTTTTGCAAAAAGTAATATAGAAAGTAGTACCATGTTTACAAAAAAAAAAAAAAAAAATTACTAAAAGCTAGAAATATAAAAATTAATAAGAATAACGTTGTCATGAGAGAGCAGGGATTTAGTGTTTAGTGATTCTCCACCCAACATCCCTATTAAAATTGTTGGTAGCTCGTTTCTCTATTTCGATTGTTTCCCTGCACTTTATGTGATGATAATGAGAAATCATAGCAAGGACAGGAACATCCTCAATACAAATATGATGCTTAGTCTTTACAAAATGTTCATCAAGCATCAAAGAGTGAGAATGATTATGTCTATTGTCTGTAGCATGCTCCTAAATTATATGCTTGATAGAACAACATGTGTCATCTATATAAGGCTGTCCATAGGAACAAGGGATCATGTAAACCCATTTATTGTTAGAGAGGTCAATCCAGTCTTTGACAGACCTAAGGAAGAAATGAATAGTGTTAAGAAACTTAAAGGTCACATAAATATTTCTCTTCTTAATAATACGAGCCAACATGTCATTGTTTCATTGAATAGAAGGAAGATGAACAATGGCAATAAGGTGTTGGGATTAGTCTTAGCTTTAGGTTGTTTTTCTGCTTTTTGGAAGGATTTTAGGCCTTGATGATTTTTATAACTATTGTTCATGTAATCCTCTAAAAGAAGAGCTTTCTCATCATCGATATGAAGATCATTAGAAATATCAATTTCTCTGGTAGCAAGGGTGTTCAAGAAACCAAATTTATAGGATGAGTGATGGTGGGAATTGACATGGAGATATTTCTCAGTGTGATTCTTCTTGCAGAAGAATTGGTGGGAGACGGATCCATCTTCCATTCTGATGATGAGGAAATTAGAAATAGGAATGTTTCCATTCACTTCAATCTCCATACTCAATTTAATAAATTCAGACATGTTATTAATATGATGCTTAATTATTCAAGATTTTCACGTCCATGGCGCCAAATGATATATATATATATATATATATATATATATATATATATATATATATATATATATATATATATATATCAACACACCTTTTCCAAATCTTGGGGAAGAAAGAAGTATAAGCAAGGGATTTAGTCTTGTTGATGGTGTTGGACCTGCCAATATTCAGGGGATCTCCTCGGTAAGAAGTCCCAACTAGACCTCAGACTGTTTAGAGTAGGAGTCCCAGCAGTGGGTGGTAATGTAATGCCTTGACCATGGTAGTGTGTGGAGATAAGCATGATAACTTTGGGCTGAAGCAAGTGTGTGACCTTATAGCGAGTCAAGTGAGATGCATGGGGGTTCTAACACATGAAGGGGAAAAGGAAGTGCACCCCTTAGAAGCTTGTAATAGTATGCAGCTTTAAAGGAACACACGAGCGGAATGACATCACAAGCTAAAATGTAGAATAGTCCACAAATTTCACTGACAGGTTAATCCACCAACAGACATTCATTAGGATTCATATAGTTGCATACAAAGTAGTTCATAAGAAAATGTGTAATTCAAACAACATACATTGCTAAAGCAACCAGAATAGTCCAACTACAATAACAACATATGCATGAAAGCATGTTGGCTATGATATTATTATTATAAGTGAAATTTCCATCCATACATACACCATTGACGACCACTAGCTCTAATAGTGGAACATTACTGTCAAGAACACCTGCTCCTCCAAAGAAGTATACCCAAGGCTCTTCACAATACTCCCAAACCTTTTCTAAGCCCAAGCCTAGCCAAAAGCTTAGATCCTAAAAGCTTGTTCTAAGAGTTATGAGGTTCTATTTATAACAAAGGGTGGGGTGATCCTTGACATTCCCCTTTGTGACTCTTTCACTACTCTCATGACTCTTCAACTTCTTTACAAATAACTCATTACATAATATGATGACCTTTCATATTCCACTAATGACACTTGGAATTTCACTTACAACATATTTACAAATAATATTACATTTCCACATGTACCCATGTGAGACAAAACAGGCTAGAGGTAATCTAAGAAGAAAACACATTATGACTCTGAAGTTTGGGGAAATACCAACTCAGCAACCTCCACTTGGAACTTATCGGTCTCGTACTCATGCCAAGCTTAGTACTGCGAAATGATGTCCCCAAATTGCTTGATGGTTTCGTTCTCATAACGGGCTCTTGCCTCCATAGAAGCTAGGTATATGGCCTTGGAACATATATCCAACTCATCCTGAAGCATGTGTAGCATGGTGTTGACCATGACGAGACCACCAATGCACTTATGCATGTTATGTGAGATGAGCCCCAAGTCATCCCTGGTGGCCTCTCACCTTAGCCGTTCCATGTACCTGTCTATCTCTAGCGAGAGTTGGTTCTTATGTTTATCCTTGGTGAGGGAATCGATTGAAGGGATACTACGCATTCTCACTATAACATCCAAACTCTTATACAATCATTCATATGAGGCCTATATGTTGGTGATAAATGGGGCGAGCTACTCATAGTTCTAGATCAACATCCAGGCCTTTGCTTTCTCTAGCTTTGCCTAAGGCTTCATCATTTTTGGTAAGTAAAGCGAGGCCCTTTTGTACCACATTATCCACTCTTGCACATGGGTAATGGAAACATGTATGTCCCTAAGAGTTTGAACAAAAAAATTTCTCTATTGTTATAAGCCATGCACATGGACAACTCCTTTATGCATGGTGACGAATCCATCATAGAGCTTCTACATGGTAGTCTTGAGCATTCATAATTCATCAAGTATCGCTTTCCTCATCTATGCCATTACAGAAACTGCGTTATGCTATTTGAGTTATTCTGCCTCTTTACCAGCCGCCTACAAGTTCTTTTCCATTTATTCTTTCTCGTCCAACAGGAACTTAACATTGGAGCTTGTGGCCTCCTGCATAGGCCAAGGTGGCATCGGAAATGGCAGCTGGATGATGTCTAACATCAGACACTATCACCCTTTCCTTCATGAATGTAGGTTGTTGGAAATAATACTGAGAGGGGGGGGGTGAATCAATATTATCTAATTCTTTTCAATATATCTTCCAGATTTATACTTTAATTCATTATTCAGATATTGATCATTAGTTTGTATGTCAGTACCATATAATGATAAGCAGGAACAAGAAAAAGAGATAATCACACCAAAGAACACCAGATATAAGGTGGAAACCCAATGTGGGTGAAAACCACCTGCTGCAATAGGTCTCTATCTTATTTCAATTAGAAACTTCTTTTACAATGATTTTGTACGGGTGCAGTCCTTTACCAATACGCGGGCTACAACCTGCTGAGAGCTACAACCCTCTCTCGTTTTCCATCTCTCCTGGAAGGGAGCTAAAACCCCCTTAGCTCTTGTACTAGCTAATCTACTAGTACGTAGGTGTTGGCCTACTTCTTTTCTTGCAAGGACCACTTTTCATAAATTTTCAAACAGGATCCATAAACATAAAATAATCATATGTGAATCAACCAATATCCTTTTTCAATCAACCGATGAATCAACCAATAACTTCTCAGAATGCAGTAACCAGAACAACAATATTAGTAATCTAAACCCAGAACTCTTCAGCAATAGATAAAAGGCAGCGAACAAATATTTCAAGAAAAGTCCGCAACTTCACCAATAGAAGCCTGCAAATATTCGCAGCTCTTCTGTGTCTAAACTACACAGATCCACACCTGGTCCTTCTTCTACTCTGTGTACCTCCGCACCTACTCCTTCTGCTGCACTGCGTACCTCTCCGCAGATCCGCACCTACGCTTTCTGCCTAATAGCGTACCTCCGCACCTGTTCCTTCTGTTCCTCTGCGTACCTCCGCACTGTGCCTTCTGCTGCATTGCATACCTCCGCACCAGCGCCTTCTGCTTCACTGCGGACCCACGCACCTGCGCCTTCTGCTGCGCAGCGGACCCCTAAACCTGCGCCTTCTGCTGCGTTGCAGACCTCTGAATAGAGCCAAATTAACAGTCCTCCAATGTGCCACAGATAGTCAGATCCTAAGATATTCAAATTTCACAAGTGACTAGCCAAGTGATCTCCTTTCCTTTTTATAGGCAAGCCCTTATTCACACCATGGGACAAAACCATCGAAAACCAATACAAGGGATCAAAACCGGGGTTCAATAATTTAGATCCTATACCACGGGCCAAAACCATAGGATCATGAACGTCGGGCTAAATATCATGGGCCCGACATAAGAATTCCCACGTGAGCGCGCTTTCTCTGCATTGAAGTGAGTGGACTAAGGTCCGCACCTTCTGTTTGGATAAATTGCGGACATGACCGAACTTGGTGAACGGCGTGCCTATGGGCCTGCACCTTTTGAAAGGTGTACCTACGAACCCCTTATTTTCCATCATTTTGAGAGCCAAAACAAAGATTTTCCACTTGAGTGAGTTGTCATCAAGTACAACACCTGTGCCATAGCACCAAACCTGAATCATAATGCCAACAATCTCCCCCTTTGACATCAAGGGCAAAGGGTGAACCAAGATATTCTCTTCCTTTGCTGTCCATACTCCCCCTGAGTGGCTGCTGAAATTTCTGAATGAGCTCCCCCTAACTATAGACCAGATCTGCAAAAGAAAAATTCTTCAAGAAGACCCGTAATCTACTATACACCATACATGACCTTGACAAGAGAGATAGAGACATATTAGCACCAATATTCAGATCAGTATCCATGTTGTCCTTCTGTACTTTCTCCTCCAAGATCTTCTACCATAATGCCAACAATGCATTATTAGAATAATATATGCTCCCCATGAACCCAGCAAATGTATGCATATACGCCATATGAAACTCGCGTACAACCAACAATCTCTGAAACAGATGAGATTCAACAACAAGATGATGCATCAACTACCCCCAGCTTTTTCCTGAGGTATTCAAAGGTCTCCCTGGGCAATGGTTTGGTGAGTATATCAGCAACTTGTTCCTTAGAAGGAACATACTCCAACTTGACCTTTTGTTCAAGTACTTGTTCCCAAAGAAAATGATATTTGATAGGTATATGCTTGGTCTTTGAATGCATGAATGGGTTCTTTGAAATGTTGATAGCACGTGTATTATCACATAGGATGGAGATAGGTGGTGTACAAGTGATTTGAAAATCCTACAAGGTCTGCATCATCCAAAGGAGTTGAGTGCAGCAAGATGCAGCAGCCACATATTCCGCTTCAGCTGTAGATAAAGCAATCAAACTCTGTTTCTTGTTGAACCAAGATACTAATCTGGAACCCATAAAGAATGCACCACCACTTGTGCTCTTCCTGTCATCCACGCTTCCGGCCCAATCTGCATCTGTATAAGCATGAAGTGTGAGATCTGTATCTCTAGGATACCATAAGCCATAGTTTTGAGTTCCTTGAAGGTACTTGAAGATTCTCTTAACTGCCTGAAGATGAGTTTCCTTGGGATTTGCTTGAAATATTCCAACTATTCCCATTGCATGCATGATGTCTAGTCGGGTACCTGTCAAATAAAGTAGACTTCCAATCATGGATCTATAGGTTGGTTGATGCACTGCTGCTGATTCATCAATTGCACTGAGGCTGCATCCCGTAACCATAGGGGTACATATTGGTTTTTAATCTTCCATGCCATACTTCTTCAAGATCTGCTTGAGGTATTTGGTTTGAGACAAAAAGATACTGCCTTCATTTTGTTGGATTTGTAGACCAAGAAAATATGTCAGCTCTCCAAGTAATGACATTTCGAATTCTTTCTGCATCACCAAGGCAAAGCTTTGACTCATAGTTTCTTCATTGCTGCCAAAGATAATATCATCTACATACACAACAAGTATTAGCAATTTGTCATTTTCAATTTTTATATAAAGATTGCTATCTACCGATCCCTTTGAAAAGCCTTGTTGATGAAGATATTTGTCCAAACGATAATACCAAGCCCTTGGAGCCTGTTTAAGACCATATAGAGCCTTTTTTAGTCTGCATACAAGATTTGGATCATTCCCAAGAATGAAACCATCTGGTTGCTCAATGTACACCTCTTCTTCTAAGTCTCCATTCAGAAAGGCTGATTTCACATCCATTTGAAATACTTTGAACTTCCGAAAGCTTGAGAGAGCAAGGAACATCCAGATGGCCTCAAGTCTAGCAACGGGAGCAAAAGTTTCTTCAAAGTCTATTCCTTCTTGTTGAGCATACCCTTTACAAACAATTCTGGCCTTGTTTCTAATTACTTCCCCATTTCATTCAACTTATTTTTGAAGATCCATTTTATCCCTATGACATTCTTATCTTTTGGTCTAGGAACCAACTCCCAAGTGTTGTTCTTTTCAATCTGCTCAAGTTATTCATCCATTGCCTTGACCCAACATTCATCTTTGCATGCGTCTCTTACATTTTGTGGTTCAGTGGAGGAGAGTAATGCCAAATAGCTTGAAGCTTCTGCAATTGTTCTTCTTGTTTGTACGCCTGCCTCCTTTTGCCCCAATATTTGAGATTCTGGATGATTCTTTTGAACATACCTAGATGGAGTCTTCCCTTCTATCCGTATCTGTTCCTATGGTGCCTCTTGAGGTTCTTCCTCATCATTAGTCTGATTTGAAGGATGATCTTCATCCTCTTCGATATTTTCATAATTTACTTGCCTAGTAATGTTTCCTTCTTCATCAACACTACATCAATGCTTTCAACTATTCTTCCAAGTCTTTTGTCGTAACACTTATATGCTTTGCTGTGAGGAGAATAACCAAGGAGAATCCCTTCATCTGCTCTAGGTTCAAACTTGCCAAGATGTTCATCATTATTCTTAATATAACATTTGCTTCCAAAGATTTTGAAATGTTTTACCGAAGGAGTCTCACCATACCAGAGCTCATGAGGAGTTTTAGTGTTGTTCACCCGGACATTTGTTTCATTGAGAATAACGATCGCAGCAAATGCAGCTTCACCCCAGAAGGTTGTGGGAGTTCCAGATTCATCAAGCATAGCATGAGCCATTTGTTGAATCGTTCTGTTCATCCTTTCCACTACTCCATTTTGCTGAGGAGTCTTAGCTGTAGAGAATTCCCTTCTTATTCCATTTTCTTCACAAAAATCGAAAAATTCATTTGAGGTAAATTCCCCACCTCTATCAGACCTGAGGCACTTAATTTTGTGATCTGATTCGTTTTCAACCAAGGCTTTGAAAGATTTGAATTTTTCGAAGGCTTCATCTTTGTGCTTCATAATTCCTATCCAAACCATCCTGGAGAAGTCGTTAATGAATAATATAAAGTATTCTTCTCCTCGAGGTGACCTTTTCCTAGATGGTCCACATACATCTGTATGGACTAGTTCAAGAGGCCTGCTAGCTGATCCTTCCTTCTCATGGAAGTTAGTTCTAGTTTGCTTACCAAACTGACATGATTTGCATATTGTATTGTCTAGAATTCTAATGTCTGGAAGACCACGAACTGCCTGATATTTGCATGCTTTCCTTATCTGTGAAAAGCTTAGATGCCCCAACCTCCGGTGCCATAACCAGTGTTCATCATTCTTGCTCAAATAGCATTATTGTTGTCCTTCTTCAAATATGTATAAATTATTTGGAGTTCTTATGCCTTTGATCACTGTTTTTCCTATCTCAAGATCACGAACACTACATCCATTTGATCGAAATATTACCTCGGTTCCTTGATCGCACATCTGACTGACACTCAGTAGATTATGCTTCAAGACATCAACATACAAAACATTTCCAGCCTTGACTTTCTCTTTCAACTGAACAATGCCTTTTCCTTCTATGACTGCAGGGGTATCATTTCCAAAAGAAACCTTCTTTCCTTTTTCTAAAGCACTATATGATTGAATTTTTTCTTTATCACCTGTCATATGCTTCGAACATCCGCTGTCGATGTACCATTGATTTTCCTATCCTTCTGCATATAAAGCTATCCCACATCTTTCTGGTTGTGGTTCCTTCATTCTCCATGTTCTGGCATTTGAGGTTTGTTCCTTCTGAGTTGTCTTCCGAAACCTGCTCCTGCATTCAGACTCTTCATGACCGAAGTTATTACAAATAGAACATTCAATTTCACTTTCAAAGGCGAAAAAGTTGTTATAGGTCCTTTTCGTGATTCCAATCATATTTCTTTGTTTTTGAGCTTCTCTAGTCATGATTGTCTTATAGGCAACACATTGAGCTGATTTGTGACCAAAGTTATGGCAAGAGAAACATTGGCCATTGAAGAAACTCCTGCGATTATCAAATCTATCACCCAACCGATTGTAGTTTCTACTGACATCCATTCTTGAGGCAAATTGGGAAGATTTTACCTGTGGTTGGTTGTAGCTTCTGTTTGTCCTTAAGGTAGCTTACCCCCGGTTTTCTTGATAGTCTTTGTTCATTCTTAAGGTAAACTGTCCCTAATTTACTTGATGATTTCTATTAGGCCTTTGCTCGCTCGTCCTTGTTGCATCAAGATAACTTTTGGAGGTGGATGCTTGAGATGCTTCTCCATTATATCCCAGACCTGTCTTGATTAGTGGAGAACGCTGCACATTGATAATCTCATCCAGAGTTTCAGACCCTTTAACAAATTTAAGATTAAGAGCTTTTGTTTTCTCAATCTCTTTTCTAAGACTAACAATTTCACATTCCAATTTTTCATGATGTTTTTCCCTTTTAGCCAGTTGACATTGCAGAGAATCAATAATCACATTTTTCTCTTCTAAACAAATTTTGAGATTAGAAATCTTTTCATAAAGACCTTCTTCATCTACAACATCCATATAATCATCATCTTCAAAAGCCATTAAAAGTTTATAATTATTACCTCATTCATCTTCGTCACTATTTGAAAGTCCATCACTATCTTCATGAGTATAATAGCTTTTCTTATTTGCATTTTGTTTCTTGTTCCATCTAACAAGTTCCTTCCCCTTGTCAATCTTATCCTTATGAGGACATTTGGCAGCATAGTGACCGACTCTTCCACAAGCAAAGCATTTGAAAGGTAACTTACCTCGGAATCGTCTAGCACCCCGTTGAAGGTTTTTGACAAAATTTGATTCTTCTTCTTCTTCTGACACGTGTCCTGACTCATAGTAATCTCCTTTGCTGGAAGCCTTGAAGGCAGCTTCTCTCCTATCTGATGGTCCTCCTTTCCTCATTTCATAAGCAGTCAGAATTTCGTGCAGCTGTGACATGGTAAGGTTTCGTAGATTCTCCTTTTCTTATATTTCAAAAACTTTAGATTCAAACCTAAGGGACAAAGATATTAGAACCTTTTCAACCACAACAGCCTCTTTTATTTCTTCACCCAAATTTTTCATACAATTAACAATATCATCTACACGAAGGACATAGTTAGCCACACTTTCATCGTTGTGCATTCTGAGATTTTCATACTAAATTCTGAGGGTTTGAAGTTTTGCTCGTTTTACCTGATCATCTCCTTCATAGCTCAGAACAATCTTGTCCCATATTTCTTTTGTAGATTTATACTGCATAACCTTCACGAATTCTGATTGAGATAGACATCCTAGTAGAGTATTGACAGCCTTTGCATTTGTTTCATATTTCTTCTTCTCAGACGGATCTGTAGGAGTTGCTGATGGAAAAGTGTACCCTATATCTATGATATCCCAGACTTCTGTAGCAAGAGATTGAAGATAGGCAGTAACTCTTACCTTCCAATATACGAAGTTTGTCCCGTCAAAAATTGGTGGCCTGATAGATGCTTCTCTCTCGTAGTTGCTCATGATGATGGATCTTCCTTCAAGCGATCAAGCTTCTTCAGAAGGACCTGCTCTGATACCAATTGTTGGAAATAATACTGAGAGGGGGGGTGAATCAATATTATCTAATTCTTTTCAATATATCTTCCAGATTTATACTTTAATTTATTCTTCAGATATTGATCATTAGTTTGTATGTCAGTACCATATAATGATAAGTAAGAACAAGAAAAACAGATAATCACACCGAATAACACCAGATATAAGGTGGAAACCCAATGTGGGTGAAAACCACCTGCTGCAACATGTCTCTATCTTCTTTCAATTAGAAACTTCTTTTACAATGATTTTGTACTAGTGCAGTCCTTTACCAGTATGTAGGCTGCAACCTGCTGAGAGCTACAACCCTCTCTCGTTTTCCAGTCTCTCCTGGAAGGGAGCTACCACCCCCTTAGCTCTTGTACTAGCTAATCTACTAGTACGTAGGTGTTGGCCTACTTCTTTTCTTGCAAGGACCACTTTTCATAAATTTTCAAACAGGATCCATAAACATCAAATAATCATATGTGAGTCAACCAATCTCCTTTTTCAATCAACCAATAACGTCTTAGAATGCAGTAACCAGAACAGCAATATCAGTAATCTAAACCCAAAACTCTTCAGTAATAGATAAAAGGCAGCCAACAAATATTTCAAGAAAAGTCTGCAACTTCACAAATAGAAGCCTGTGAATATCCGCAGCTCTTCTGTGTCTAAACTACGCAGATCCTCACCTGGTCCTTCTTCTGCTCTGCGTACCTCCGCACCTACTCCTTCTGCTGCACTACGTACCTCTTCGCAGATCCGCACCTGCACTTTCTACCTAACAGCATACCTTTGCACCTAGTCCTTCTGTTCCTCTACGTACCTCTGCACTGTGCCTTCTGTTGCATTGCGTACCTCTACACCAGCGCCTTCTGCTTCGCTACGGACCCCCGCACCTGCGCCTTCTGCTGCGCTGCGGACCCCCACACTTGCGCCTTCTACTGCGCTATAGACCTCTAAATAGAGCCAAATTAACAATCCTCCAATGTGCCACAAATAGTCAGATCCTAAGATATTCAAATTTCACAAGTGACTAGCCAAGTGATCTCCTTTCCTTTTTATAGGCAAGCCCTTATTAACACCATGGGACAAAACCATCGAAAGCCAATACAAGGGATCCAAACCAGGGTTCAATAATTTAGATCCTATACCACGGGCCAAAACCATAGGATCATGAACGTCAGGCTGAATACCATGGGCCAGACATAAGAATTCCCACGTGAGCACGCTTTCTCTGCATTGGAGTGAGTGGACTGGGGTCCGCACCTTCTGTTCGGATAACCTGCAGACATGACCGCACTTAGTGAATGGCGTGCCTGCGGGCCCGCACCTTTTGAATGGTGTACTTGCGAACCCCTTATTTTCCATCATTTTAAGAGCCAGAATAGAGATTTGCCACTTGAGTGAGTTGCCATCAAGTACAACACCTGTGCCATAGTGCCAAACCTGAATCATAATGCCAACATAGATGACATGCGATCATCCAGAAATTGTTTCCTCTACAACTATACAATATTCTTCTCCAACTCATCGAATGAAAGATTGTACACATCTAGAACCATATCATCATCAAGGAGAATAACCTCTCCTTGCTCGCTTGGACTGATTTTGACACTGGAGGTGGAGGAGACTAAGAGGTTGCCTTAGGTGCTCTTGGCATGAGGTCGGTGTCTTCATTTTGTGGCTCATCCCCCAACCCCACGTTCATCACTTCGATTAGTTGTTCATTCTGTTGAGCAAGCTCCCAATCCTACATCTATTCATCCACTTCTTTAACTACTAGTTGTTTCGACTCCTCAACCTGTATGGCCATTGTTTTCTCTGTCATCGCGCCTTGCCTTTATTCTTCCTCCTATTTATGCTTCTCTTCCCTTTCTCTCTTTCTCAGCTCTTGCTCTTCCCTCAACTTCTCCTATGTTTCCTGCAACTTCTATTCTACTTCCTCCAGCCTTTAATTTTATTTCTTCCTTTGCTATACTCTCTTTATCCATTGTTGTTTGTTTTCCTCTCCTGCCAAAGCTTCTTTCTTAGTGATAGGATCTTCTTTCATCTTGTATCTTTTCTTAGCCTTTAAGTTCTCACTAATCTTCCTCTTACCATTTTCATGCACTGATTGTTGCTTATTGTTGTCGTTATTGTTCTTGCTTCTACCTATAGAGTACTGACTGGCTCATCAAGCTTGGAGTCATTATAAGAATATCTCCAAGAGTCCTCCTCGAGCCAATGAAATGTATCATGGATCCATGGATAGTAGACCTTGACATAGTGGTTCTTTCAAATACCATGGGGATAATATGGATTCAAGTCCTTGGTGCAAAACTCACACTTCAATATCTCTTTAGCTTTGGCATCAACATATTTCAAGCTCTTACTCTCATATAACCCAATCCGCAAAGGAAGAGTGGCCATGGTGCCTTCTTCTTCCTGTGGAGTCTTGATGATAACCCTATGGAGAGGTGATATGAGACCTCTTACATGACCATTTGTTTGTGGAATACCTTTGTAAAACATGCAAAGGCATCTCTCCACTAAACAATTTGATGAAGGTGCCACTGGGTGAGGCATACCAATCGACAATGTTAAGTATCGTCTTCATCGCTTCTTGGGACATGTAAGGTGGATCCTACTCAAAGATTAGTTTTTACAACGGGATGATGAAATGGTGAGTCAACCTTTCCATTACTTGTCGGTAGCTGCAATCAGAAAGGAACTTGCAATAAATATTGAGGACAGTCGCTTTCGATGTCCATGTCCATCTCATGCGAGGAAACTGGTGTTAGGCACATATTGCATCCAATAAGTATGCGGACATGTAGAATCTTGCTTGCTCATCCTTGGGTGGATTTCAGGCATTAGTCACATGGACTTTCAACTGGTGAGCCAACAAGTTTGACCAGTTGAATGGCCTTCCATCATTCACCAATTGGTCAAAAAAAACTACTCGAACTTCAGGAAAGGTCTTGGTGCTCTCTTGACTATAATACATGGTATGCAAAGAGGATCAAGAACTGGTAGGTCTTCCTGAGAGACTTTGCCTTGTAAACATGATTTTTTATTTATCTCAACTTTGACGGCTCTTTCACCCAGTGCTTGACTATATCTCTCATGTTCACCTGGCTGTGGGTGGCATAAAAAAGTGTGTCAATACACCTCGCTAGTTGAGGTAAATGATACATCTGATGATATTTCTCCACCCTGAACATGGAAACTTCTATCTTGCTGGCACTACTCAATGTCATGGTCTCTAGATATGTGTGAGACAATCCAGCTGATATTGTTTGCACATGGAAAGGCGTGGTACCTGCATGCAACCCTGTAAAAGCTTGACTACAAGATACTGATATAAACTTTCCAATCCTCTAAGTCATCCTTGAAGTTCTCTACATAGATATCCTTGATCTACTGCCATGTCAACTTCATTCCCTTCTCAATGAACACTTGAGTGTTTGCATAAACTCGCAAGTTAAATGACACCTACTCAACTTCTTCCCTTGAACTACTCTCGGCACTTTCCTTTGATGCAGCTCTCTTGGAGGCCATGTTAACTATAATGACTAGAGAGATGCTAAAAAATTGTTGTATCTAGAGAGAGAGAGGACACTCATGGCATGAAAATGTCAGCTTAAAAACAAAATCACTTCAAGACAAGGCCAAAGCAATAAACCTGGCTAATGCTGGGAGAGATTGTGCAATCTTGGTTCACAGAGGTGACTGGTTTCCTGTTGGAACTGCACACTGTGCAATCCCAGCAATCAGTGGGGGAGGCTTTCTCACTGGAACTGCGCAATGCGCACTTTAGTCTAGGCACAGGCCAGGAGAGGCTGTGCATTGCGCAGTCTCAGTGGCCGAGACTGGGACTTAGGCTCTTGTAACTGCAGAGTGCGCAGTTGGAACCAGACCAAGGTAGCCTCTACTCAATTCCAGAAGCCAAGGTCGAGCCTTTACCTCATAGAATGTGTAGTGCATGTAAGGGAAGGCAAGATCCAAGCAAGGGAAGGCCAAATCTGTCCAATAGGAGTGTGAAATCGAGCAGATCTAAAGGATGGTGATATGCTGAGTGTAGATCTGACTAAGTGATGATGCATGTAAGTAAAACAAGTGCAGAAATCAATAAAATTGAAGGAAAATGAAGCACATGGAGAGAGTCATCATAACAATGATCGTTAGTGAAAAAAATAGGTAATGCATGTGATACTCAGGAAAGGAAATGCAAAACTGAAAACAACACTTACAAGCTAAAACAAGTTAAAATGATAGCAGTCATTCAAAAAAACAAGTGAAACAACACTCTCACAAGCTAAGCAAGCAAAAGTGACAGAAAAAATGGCAAAAGGCTTAGGAAAGCAAGACTTACCCAGAAAAATGATGACGATCACACTGAAGGTTACATGATCTACTTGGGAATGCCAAAGCTCCAAGATCAAATGCGCAAATGAGCTCTGGTAGCTTCGATTAAATAGATTTGGTCAATTTAGGTTTTATGATGTGAAGGCCAAAAATCGAGGAAAAAATGACACTTGGTGACTGTTTCAAAAATAAATCAAGTGTCTCCTCCAAGCTGTTAAAAATGGATCCCCATTTTCTAGGGATGCTTTTTTTCTTTTTTCTTTTTTCTTTTTTGAGGAAATCTTCCATGCATTGCCCAAAGAAATTGTGTAGTGTTGGCAATAATACTGAGAGGGGGGGCTTGAATCAATATTTATCAATTCAATAACTTTTTCTTTTCATAATCAAATTTATATACGCTACTTCAGTGAAGGTAACTCCTGTGTACACGCAACTGACCTTAAAGAAACCAGCGTATATCCAACAAACTTATGATTCAATTAATTCATCATATGTTGATATTTAATCAGTGCATCAGTACTTCATTAATCATATAAAAAGTAACCATGTGTAGTAATAACAGAATAAACCATCACACATAAGAAACACACGTGAACACCAAGATCTAAGGTGGAACCTTACTGTGGGACAAAAACCACCTACTGTTGTCTTCTTTTAATATAAGAAAAACCTATTTACAATCTTGTACTGGTGCAGACTCATACCAGTACGCATGCACCCACTTGCAGAAGGCTACAACCTTCTCTCATTCTCCAACTTCTACTTGAAGGGTGCTACAACCCCCTAGCTCTTGTATTAGCCGATATGTTTACTAGTATGTAGGCGTCGACCTACAGAAGGCTCCAACCTTCACTCGTTTTCCAGCTACTCCTGGAAGGGAGCTCCAACCCCCTGGCTCTTGTACTAACCGATCCCTTTACTAATACGTACGCACCAGCCTATAGAAGGCTACGACCTTCTCTCTTCCTCCAGGGACCACGTTTCATAAATTTTCAGACTGGACACTCCTAGAACACAACAATACACATGAAGGCATCCTTTCATCAAGTTTTCATATTGGACCCATCAGAACATTGAATCTCAAAATCAATCATAGCTGCAACACAACCATCAAATACATATTCATCAACCAATCACTGAAACTTAATCATCAATATATGAATCAACCACAACTGAATCAATCAATCATTGAAAACCCATCATCACTGAAGAAAATCACAATCAGTCAATCTGAACATTTAGAAAACTATCACCAGAACACAAAGCAGAACCCAGAACTCTACATTAACAACTAGAACAAACTGCAACTTCAACCATCATATTCAATAATGTATACACTACTTCGATGTGCCGAACCAGCGTGTATATGCACTTTTATCAAAGTAAACCAGCGCACAGATATGCAAATACTAACTTAAAAACGTCACAGCTATTCAAGACTTCAGTCATACTCAGATCATAACATTTGCAGAATAAAACATGTGTCAGTATTCAGATCTAGTCTATCCATGATCAAACCACATAATGATAATTCATTTCAGGATTTATGATCGGATCCATCATCCATCATCAACCACTTAGGTGCATCCTTAGTTAAGATCAAGAAAAGCATTAAAAACCCATAACCTACATATTTGATCTAAATCTTCATAAGATATTCAATACTTGTACACCATGGCCTAATGATCTTCTCCTCCTTATATATTTTTAGGCCTTTCTCAATACCTCAGACCAAAAACACTTAGGACCAATACCTTGGAACAAATACCTCAGACCAATACCTCGGACCAATACCTCAGACCAAATAACTCATACCCATACCTCAGACCAAATACCTTTGACCAAAACCTTGATTTTCCATCCCATACACGCTTTTCCTTCTGTGAAAGTGCGTGTATATGTATACACTCCTTTTGTTCTATTAACCTGCATGTATACGCTACTTGGACAAAGTGAACCAGTGTATACGTATACACTGATCTGTAATCCTTTGTTGTTAACATGTTGCACTATGAACTGTCATCTGTGTGAGTTGCCATCAAGGACAACACCTATATCATAATGCCAACATGTAGTTTTGGGGAGGATTGGGCAACTCACTGGCTCATGCATTGAGTAGCTTCTAAGAAAGAGGCTTCTGCACAATTTCTGGTTTGAGTGCCTTTGGGTTGCCTCTCAAGATCTGCGCAATTTCCCAGTTGAAGGTTGGCTCTCAACTAGCTCTACGCAATTTAGGAGCTGAAGGCTTACTATCAGCTTCGATTCCGTAATTCCCGAGAGCAAGGTTGGTTCTCCCAAGGATTGCACAGTTCTCTAAGGCAAGCCTAGAACTGGGTGGAAACCAAGTTAATAGACTGGCTTGTGGGTTAGCTAGCAAATGCAGTAAGAAAACACAAGCCATGATGAAAATATAAGGCTCAATCAAAGCACAAGTACCTGGGTCAGTGCAACATGAGTTATTGTAATTTAGAAGGGAGGCTCGAAAATGAAGGATAGGAAAAATTTTGGAGGGTTTTTGTAGCCGCTACAACAAGTCTCAAAATCCTCCACGAAAAGATTAGCCGTTACTACAAAGCTTGATATTAGCCAATGAATCTAGTTACAATCTCCAATTGTGGTTGGATATTTGAAGCTTGTCATTGCAAAAATTATATCCAATATAGCGATGGATGATAACCTTATGGATTCAATTTTAGATTGACCAAAAAAAGAAGCATATGATTTAATTAGTAACAATTTCTCTCAAGTTATGTGGGACAACAATATGCTAATAATGCCACTTTACTAAAAGAAGGGGCCATCAACATTAATGGAAATGAGTATGATTTTCCCATTCCCTAATATCATTAGTATGTATATGAAGTCATGTAGTATCCCTTCACATATCACGTGGCTCAACACATGGAAACCAAGTTCTATAATAGGGGGGTTATGAGAAGAGAAAGGAGTCTCTATGTCACTTGTCGATTCACATGAACTCTCACATTTATGTCCTCCTCTATGGTTCCTTGTTGTATCATGGTTTGATAATGGAATATTAGATTGGTTTGTGTCTATGAAAGTTTTTTTTTTTGCATGAGAATGAGGAATACTAACAAGGTATGTTTTCTCTATGGTGCTGGCTTATTTTCATTGTTAGTATCTTTAAGCATTAGTGAACCCATACCTCCATATTCTTCTATCTCAAGGGCGTCTTTTTTAGTTGGCCTAAATTTCTTCAAGGGGACCTCTATTAGTCTTTCGGTGATGTATTTTGGGTCAATTTCTTGATTGTATTTTAGCATAAATTTGGCTACTTTTTAGTCTTGGGATAGTCATTTTGATTTAGAAAATGAAAGATATATCATTTTTTGTTATCCTATTTTAGTCTCTTTTTTTCTCCTATTCTTTATCTGGGTAGATGATTGTACTATTTTCACACTATGAATTTCTCTCGGTCTTACTAGTCAAGAGTATTGGAGTATGACTTAACGTTTTTTAGAATTAGTGAGCCTAACCCCCTATCATCTTCTAGATCAAGGGGGTCTATATTGGTTGAATACGATTCCTTCAAGAATCTCCCTATTGATGTTTCATTATTATTTTATGGAAGTTACTTTTTTTCTTTGACTCTTACTTTAGTGTAAATTTGGCTAGACTTTTACAATGGACAAGGTTTATTGAATTTGCAATTGGATGTTATATTTATTTCTATTCATCTTGGGGCTATAAAGTATTATTTTATAACTTCATTTTAGCTTTCCTTTGTATTCCTACTTTCTGCTTAAAAAAGAGAATTGTTTACTTTTCACTTTGTGAATTGTATCCCTCCTTAATTTCTTTAGTGGCATAGGTTTCTACATATTATGTGTGTACAACACAACAATTTGAGCCCTATCAAATGGTTCATAGGCCATATTGTCACTAGCTAATTATGGACTATAGGGAATTGAATTATATCATAAGGGTGCTACAAAATCATGAATATTCCATCCAGGAACACAGAAAAATAATATTTTCTTAGCCACAACCAAAATAAATAAAAAAGAACAAGATATAATGCACAATTACGAGTACTCCTTTTCAACAAAAGAGGTAAATAGCTATTGTGTAGGTTCATTATTTAGGTTGCAACAATTATAAGTACTCCTAGTAAACAAAAGAGATAAATAGTTATCTTGTATGATAATTGTAATACATGTTGCGAAATATGGTTATCGATATTAGCAAGGGAGACTAATCTGGAGCCTCAAATCAAGTATAGTTTATAAAATCCAACTATGTAGGGCAATAAGAAGATGATATTGTGCATGAATTAGCACATAACATATAACTTACAAAACTAGAGATAGGTAAAAATAAAGCATAACATTTTTAGTATATTAGGTTTTTTTTTTATAGAATTTATACCACTTCGAACTGTTGGAAAATTTTTCCTCTAGATACTTTGCTACATGCTAGTAGATAGTAAGGTAAATAGTTTTTGTATGTCAACTTTGAAATAGACTTGGATGTTAGTGTTATGCATCTTTGCTTCAATCTTTGTGATTAATATAAACCTCTTAGTCATGCTTTAAAAAAAAAACCTAGTTAAAAAAATTATTGTTAAGATATTTATAATTAAATATAGCTTTAAGTTTATTTTTTATTTTAGATTTATCATATATTTTAAAAGTTAAAAAAAAATGAAATATATGTGTATAGAGAGTAAGAAGTTAATTTCATTCCTTATTACCAATATTGTTCGGAATTTTGTTAAATGCCCTATTACAATACTTAAAATTAAAATAGATTAATTAAAATAAATAAATATTTGATTAAATACCTTATTAAAATACCTAAAATTGAAATAGGTCAATATTTTAAGTTTCATTTAAAAAATGCTCAAAAAAAAATGGTTGTAAGATTTCCTTTTAATATTTATATAATTATAAACCACTATAATAACAAATATATTAAATTAACCCGCACATAATAATTTATTTATAAATTTGCATCCAATTTATCTTTATATAAAAAATAATAACAATTTTAAAATAATTAATTATATTAAATATATAATATATTCGGGAAAAAAAATACATAATATCATTCATATATCTGTCCAAACTCAAAATCACTAAAAAATACATCGAACTTCATTCCTTATAACAAAACAAAACAATCCAAATCCACATTATTGGAAAATACATCCAACTTCATTCCTTATAACAAACAAAACAATCCATATCGAAATTCCAACTTCATTTCATACAACCAAGAAGAAAGAGTGAACACTAGATAGAATAGAATCAAACAAATCAATCCAAATTCAAGCCTTAAGGGATGTACCGTTAGAATAGATTCTCTCTACCATTTTAAAGACAAAAAAAAACACATGTACATGGCTGATAAGCTTTGTATATCAATGAGATAAACATAGAGATGGCTTGTATAAACTTAGTTCCATTGTTTACATACTTTTATTTATGA
This sequence comes from Pinus tabuliformis, assembly GCA_031772625.1. Lineage (NCBI taxonomy): Eukaryota > Viridiplantae > Streptophyta > Pinopsida > Pinales > Pinaceae > Pinus > Pinus tabuliformis. Next base: position 511,226,426 of record CM062807.1, read on the forward strand.
GGAAATAATGGTACAATATGCTCGGAAATTAAAATTGGTGCGTTATTAAATGACCTGCCAGCTTTGATGATGGTTAATACTTCCCAGTGTGAAAAGTATCATGATAACTTTTATCAATCTTTTATATTAAATATCTATACACGACCAATAATCACGTTCTTGAAAAAGTATTAAATACTATGGGTCACAAATAATATTAAATACTATAAATACTATTTGTTTTTTTAGTGGTGGGAAAATTAATTATAATTTAATTGCCAAATGAATAGTGAGATATTAAATATTAGTAATTATGTGTTTTTTAAATGGGGGAAATTTATCATAATTTAATTGTCAAATGAATAGTGGGATGAGATTCTCTTGAATCCCAAAAAGAACAAGTAAAGTAAACTTGGGGTCTTTGCAATAAGATGAATAATAACGTACAAGCTTTTATTTAGCCTTCACCTCGCTAAAGATAAAGAGCTCTCCATGTTAGCAATTTTGGGAGATTCCCTTATCAACATTCAACATTTATATAATGGCTCTCTTCCTACGAATAATCATCTAAGTCTCCTTATTCAAAGAATTCTTAGCATCTTGGAATCCTTCCCTAGCAAGGTCTTTTATCACATCTTACGACATCAAAACAAGTTGTTGAATAAGCAAACCACGTTTGTCTGAGGCACGATAGATCGTCATCAATGATAAGTTTAGACAGAAAACTATCTCATGATGAACACCATGTAGGTCCCTATACATTGCTCCATCTTTAGTAACCATGAGTTTGGGATAATAAAAAATTATTTTCTCTGGGTCATTGAGGTTCTCTCACATAATTTCCTTACCCCCTTTAGTGATTCGAATAATATATTAGTAGTTATGTGGTATAGGCTTATTTCCATAGATGAGGTGGTAGGTTGTGGGCATGCATGTCATGTGTCGGTTCATTCCTCGCATATGGTGAACTCATCAGCAAAAGAATTTTACATTTATTCTTATAGCCTCATACCTAGCTCATTCAAGTCTATAGGTGAGAAAATGTTACCAGAATTCATGGTTGATAAGATTTTTGTGGTGAATGAGTTCTCTGGTCCTAAAGTTATATTCATAGAGGAAGGTAATGAGATGAATATGCAAGATTCAGGGTTATGGTGTTTGTATGGGATCTTGGTCTTTCATTGTGGATGTGAGGGTACCCTTAATGTTTGCATAATATCCAAAGGTTCTCTGAAATTTACAAATAAAGAGGGACTCCTACTATGTGTCATAAAAGGTGTCTGGATTAACATTCTCAGGTTTATAGTTCTAGGCCTCTCCTACATGATTTCATATGTGTTTCTTTCTTCTTTTTGCCATGGAGTTAGGTATTTCTCTTCTTTTGCTTGATGGAGGTTCTTAGGTGGTTGCAGCGGCCAATTATAATCGCCTTCTCAACTGATTTTTCGTCCTCTCTATTGCATTTGAATCCCATTTGCCTCTATGTGCATTCTCATCCCTACTTTCTCTAGATAGAGGTTATTATGTCAGATGGAAGCTGCCGCATTTGAATTTCCATGCCAATTTGGGCACTTTAGTGTTACGAAGGTACACGATTATCAGTTAGCAGTTTATTTCAATATCATTCTCTATCTTGGACTACTTTCGTCACTTTGTTGGATATCCTCCTACTCCTTTTCCTATCTAAGGATTCTTATGCACTTCGATAAGCCTGACCCTCCCTCAAGTCTAGTCATCCCTTCTTCCAGTCACTTGGAATCTTTCTTTTGGACCAATTGTTGTTCAAACTCTTTGGAAACCAATCCCTATTCTTTTTTATTGCTATTATGGAGAGCATATGGTTTAATCCCGAGAACTCAAGTTATAATAGTGCATGCAACCTCTGCCTACACTCCCCTATCAATTATCATGCTGAAATAAAAGACCTTCAAAGGCAACTTCTCCAGCGGTCCATCACTATTAAGTTTCTAGTTCACATAATGAAAAAGCTTCAAACTCAAGTGAATCATCAAGGAGATGAGATTGATGCCCTCCATCAACAACTCGTTCACCTTCAAATTCAAAGGAATGAAGGAGATCAATGTAGCATTGCAAGGAGCTTCCTTGGAGGCCAGTCTAATAAAATGTTGATTGATCCCCCACGTCGGTCTCATGATCTCATTCTTCAACGTTGTATCTTTGCTTGGTTATTTTTTCGTGTTTATAGTTGTCAATTAGTTGGTAAAATGCATGTAAGCAATGTTGTCAACTAGTTGGTAAAATGTATGTAAGCAATTGCCTGGTTGTTGAAGATTTTGGTTCTTCTATTTTGTCCTCCCGTGAAGAACTTGTATCTTGGATTACAATGTAAAATTTTGTGGGTATTTTTTTATGACTTAGCACATATTTAATAGAAAATATACTCAATAGTCACAATAGAAAAGAAAATGGTATTCATGAATGTAGCCTAACACATCATTGTTATTCAAGGAACACCATACCACCTGGAATTATTTGTCGGTGGTATGTAATGGGGTAGCCTCTCACTCCTACCAAATGCCTTTGAGTCTTGAGTCCGACAAGGAAGACAAGCTCTTAAAACCCTGTGCACATTGAAACCTATGCACACCGAAGGAAACTTGTTATGTATTAAAAATTAGAATTATTATTATATTATTATCTTATTATTATTACGATTAATTAATTATGGTGAATTGGTAAGTTGGAGTAATTTGGGCAAGACCGAACAAGCCACTATAACATTAAAAGTATATTCAATAACTCTTAAACTAAATATGCCATGAAGTGACCACTGAGCAAGAGCAAAGACGCCATGAGGGTGAGGGAGGCTATTTCTTGAGCCTTATTACAAGACGCCGTGAGGGGCCTTATCACAAGACACCATAAAGGTGGGGGATTGAAACCAAATAGAAATAATAACATGTCATTATGAAACCAAGTAGAATGAATAACATGTCATTGTGATTGTCTCACAAACAATGTTTTTTTTAATAAATAAATGGTAAAAAAATTATAAATTCACCTCGTCAGCTACCTAGTAGCCTTTGGTGTTTGTTGATCATTAATCATTGACTTCACTTCATTTTTTTTGATAAACATTAAGTTTTATTTTTCTTTATTATTATTATTATAAACTTAACTTCATATTTATTGATAAACATTAAGTTTTATTTTTCTTTATTATTATTATTATAAACTTAACTTCATATTTATTGATAAACATTAAGTTCTATTTTTCTTTATTATTATTATTATTTTATATCGTTCGGTGCTGATTGATTATTCTTCTGTACCATTATTGACTCCGTCTTTGTCGATGAATATTAGATTGCATGTTTCGTTATTAATTTCATCTTGAATCTAATCACAACACTAACCAAAAACTTTCAACCCTCTATATCGTAAATCTATGTAATTTATGATGTTACATCATATGTATGGCCCTATAGTATAATTTGTATGCGCCTTTAAGCGTATACAGCATTCCGTCATATCCGAGAAAGCAGCTGATGTGGGGTCTGCTTTAACACAGCCCACAGTAAAATAACATAGTGAGCCCCATTAAAAAACTTTGCACCTGTTGACAAAGCCTACGATGGCGCACTACCCTTGAAATTCGATCGCAGTATATTATTGCCGCGGCAGTGATGTTAATTAAAAATAATCGAGTCAATTCTCATTTTACGATGGAGACATAAAGAAGAGCAAATAATCAGATCCTGTGTCAGTTACTCTTGTCCACTACAATTTGTCCTCCTTTTTAAATCGGTGTCGATGCGCGTGAGAGCTCGTTTTACGTCATCGCAGAAAAACCCTAACCCTACGTCTTACGGCTATGTCTGAGATCAAGAGAAATGTGACATAAGCGTGACGTGGAAAGCTATGAATAGTTTATCGAGCGTTCAGTGTACCTGAAAACGCAGCTGGCTTGATTGATTCGATGGATATATCCCCACTTTATCTGTCAAATTACTAGTTATATACAGTGTTTTGTCTGAATCTGTCCAGTCAGTGGCCAAAATTACACTAAAAACACGCTACTGACTCTTCAAATCTTTATTAAATAAATCCGTATGAAACGGCAACCAATATTTAGTTAACAGGACATTGTATATGCTGGCTCTATAAATTTAATGGTGGGCATATATGATTTGATCGTATTAATGGGTTTATATACTGGGAAATAAGATTTGACCACGAAGGTCATAATCTCACTCATCAGAACCAGGATCTCCACCTCGTATAGAAAGCTATCCACCTAGATATGATGCTCTTAGGTAGGATGCTCCAAAGAGAAGGATTGAATAGGTACGGTGACTGATCGCATAGTCACACCAGTGGCTTACCTTTACAAATGGAAGTGGTGCTACGGGCTCTCGATCTGGAAGGTCTGGATCTGGGAAGAAAACTACGCCCAGAATGTGCAAATAAGTTTTGCAATATGAAATTGTCTAGTTAAAAGTCAAAATTACAGTGAAGGCACTCTACTAACAATTATTAATATTGATTTATTAATGGAAAAATGATTTATATATTTAACATTGAATAATGTACTTGTATATGGAGCTTTGAATTGTTGGTGAATAGATGAGCAGTTAAAGTACTCCTTGCAATATATTATTGGTTCAAATTCTCTGTGGTGCTTACTTACAAAAAAAACTATGTAGCTCATGGGGCTTTGGATTGACGGTGAATGGGTGCAGTGTTAAGACACTCCTTAACAGTGGATGATACCTACCAAAAAAAATTGAATAATGTACTTGCTTAAATCTAATGTTTATACAATCTAATAATGAATATATGCAAACCTAGGTATTAACTATCTAATAAAAACTAAAATTACAATAAAAACATACTACTAACACCAACTAATCTTAATATATTAATGTGTACAAATAAATAATATACTTACTTAAATATATATAGGAGATCCCATAGTTGGCATATACAAGCCTAGGCATTAACCTGTGAATAACAAGGTAAATATTAATTGCGGCCGCTAACTGTTCAAATCTTTCTTAAATAAATCTCTCCGCTCTTTTACTATTGGTGCAATGAAAAAACAGTTGCTGGCCGGTCCTCCACATCACAAGGGGAACAATGAGATGCCTTTCAGCCGTACTTAATTCAGTGCTGATGGCACTGAATTATTAGTGAATGTGAACTTGTAACCATATTAGTATTATGGGTCTGAATACTGTTTGGTGTGAAAAGAATCCAAAGATGAAATTATTTTGATGTGAAAAGAATCCAAGGATGAAAAAATCTGAACGGTCCTTTAAAGTAGGCAGATGGACCACTGAGATGCCATTTATCTTTTTGAATAAAAAATTGATGAATAAACCTTCCCAATTACAGTCAGGTGACCACAGAATAAATTTGGTTTACATTTTGATATATCTGGATTTTTTAATTGATGGATAGAAACCACTTTGAATGAACTCTCATCACTAGTGCTGTAGAGAAGCGCATTCTTGTAATGCTTTGTCTAATTATTTTATGGTTGAGATCTTGATTTTTTATTATATATATGTTTTTTAATAATATAAATGAAGTTTTTTACTTAAAAAAATAAAAAAAATTAAATAATTACATTTATATTTTGTATATTTAATAATGGTTTTTATAATTTTAATTTAATTATTAAAATTTATTAAATTTGATGGTATTATTAAGTAGATGTTAGAGATTTAATTATCCATAGTAATATACAAAATTTAATGGTTTATATTAGTGGTTATATTATTTTTATTTTTTTAATTAAATGAACTAATTAAAATAATATATCATATGAACACTGTGGTTTGGACATGGTATTGATCCATAGTATTGTGAGAAAGCCTATTTTTAGATATGGTAGACTAGGGTGAATCTCCATCATTAAGAATCTTTTACATCTTTTTTAAACCTACATGTGTTTAACTTACATATTAATTCATTTTATCATTAATTGTGCTTACAAGTGTGTTTATTTTATATTAGGGCTTCCAATATTTAAGTTATGCTATTGGCCCATGGTTTTGTTACAAAGCCTATTTATAGATTAAGAATCGTGTTCCATGTTTTTCTAAATTTATATATATGTTTAATTTATATTAATTATTTTAATAATAATAATAATAATAATTTAAAATAAAATTATAAATCAATTTAGTTTTATGATGTCTTTAATTTTGGCAACATGAGATGTATCATGAAGGGTGTTGTCTAAACATGTTATATTTTGGAGTTTTTGGTTAAATTGTTTTGGCCAAATCTTAATTTTTGTTATTTAAAATAAGTTTTCGGGGTGTTGTCTAAACATGTTATATTTTGGAGTTTTTGGTTAGAATCTAGTTTTTGGTTAAATTGTTTTGGCCAAATCTTAATTTTTGTTATTTAAAATAAGTTTTCGGTTGCATATATGGATTCAAGACTGTGAAAAAACCTAGGCTCTGAGTTTATGGAGAGTCTACAACTCAAACTTGTGATTCCAAAAACTCTCAACTAGATTTTGGGAAAATTAGACCTGAAAATATATTTAAAAACCCTGCAAAACTTACCACAAATAGAGTTCAACAGCATAAAATATCTAAAATTGTTTACCAACCATTCAATTTATATAATTACAATAGTAATATGATTCTTTTAATGCTAACAATATAAAATGTATTATATAAGTGTTTGGATATTAATGTCTATCGACATTTATTAGCCATTTTTTATATGATTACACTAACTATTTTATTTTTTATATTAAAACTATATATTATAATTTTCGTGATTTTTATTTTTTAAATAAAAAATTATATAATATAATTAAAAAAATATTATAATAGGCGGGATTTTTATTTTTTAAATAAAAAATTATATAACATAATTATAAATCAAATCAAAAATTTTTATGGCGAATTCCAGTGAAAAAATATATTTCATCTATAAGTTAGATTCAAAACTCACGCTTATAATTTTAACAAATATTCATCTTAAAAATTATATATTGACGCACTTCCAAAACATACATGTTGAATCACTGACAAAGGTCCAGATTTTCCGTTGGGAACGGCGGGATCCTTGGTTGGTATGATGACAAAAGTAGAACAGAAAATGTTTCACTGACCGACAACTATTCACGCGTAATTGACGACAAGTTCAATTGGTTCGTACCTCGGACCCCACCTGGACCTCGGCCCTGAGCGCACAAAAAGCCCCCTAACAGCCCCCACAGTGCATCGCTGCTGTGGACCCAGGCATGAGCATCCGCTCTATAATTTATCGTCCCGTACTGCCACTATTTCCACCAACTTGAAGGAAAATTTGTATTTTATTTACAGAAAGCAGTGGACGCATCCGCATTATAGATTTCGTAGAACTTTGGAAAAGATTTATACGTTTAAGGCCGTCAATTCTTCAGAACAGTAACACCTTTTTTAATCAAAAGTAACGTGAGATGTGTACATCCACTTTACTGTCTCTAGTCACAAATTATTTAATTCTCAGCATGTGACTGTTCAGCTATTGCATAAAATTTGAGCATTTGTAGCCGGCAACAGAATGAAATCAAGCCTCTTTTATGCTTGAAATTCAATGTATTCAATTTTCTCCGCGAGAAACAGAAAGTGAGATTCCATTACAGAGGTACCGCATATTAGTGTACCAGACAAAGCACTAGTGCTAAGTCTCTGCTTTCTGGTTTCAGAACAGAAGCAATGGGCAACTGTATGCAATCTCTGGCTGGAGATATCTTCAATGAAAAAGCTGTGGAGTTTGTCAGAGTCATGCGCGCTGATGGCAAGGTTCTAGAATTCAGAGCTCCAGTTTCTGTGGATGATTTACTCAACGGCCATGAAGGGTATACTGTGGTTCACCCTGACGCCGTACATGAACCTCTGCATGCGGACTGCAAGTTGATTCCCGGGGAGGTCTATTATCTTCTTCCTGCTGATCAGAGTAACGATGATGGCTCTTGCCTTCAAGGGCGTCCAATATCCATCCCTGCAATAGTGTCTATGTCAGATTCCAATAGATCAGAAGATGCAGATGACTGCAGCTCAGAACATGCTTCAGATCCCGGCAGAACAAAGTTTGCTTCAGCTGTTAAGAATAAGGAAGGCGGCGCAGTCAGATTGAAAGTTGTTATAACAAAACAGCAACTCGCGGCCCTGTTGGCCAAAGATCCCACCGACAAGATTTCTGCGTTGCAGAATCTGATGGTTCGGCTTCCAGCAGTAGCCAGAGAGCCCACTTCAACTGCTAGAAATTGCGGTTGGAGACCTGCACTAGAGAGGATTGCCGAGGGCTGTGATGTATAGTTTTTGCCTTCTCTTGTTCTTTTTGGCCTTTGCCTGTTGGCTTCTTGAGATATGTGTAAGAGCTTGTTATTACTGAGTAATACTTCTGTGAAAGCTCTAAATTTTATCAGTTCTACAATAGGATGTTTGCAGCTAGGATTTATTAACTGGATTGCCCCCAGAGGGTATTGTATAGGCTTTTGCTGTGAACCAAATGATAACTACGTTTGTACAAATATGAGATGTTAAGCACTTTTTGATGAGATAAGCTTAGCCTGCGCGTTTCTTGTGATAATTTTTTTTTAAATGATGAGTATGTAGGTGATTGAGAATACGAAACAACAATTTTTATTCAGTTTTGGCTAGCCATGAACTCTGATCAACCAGAGAATTTATAAATAAAATATGTATTATCTCTGTTATATCGGAATTGTTTTCTAGAGGTGGGAAATTTATTTTAATGGTTGAGTTTTCTCAGGGGCATTGTATAGGAATGTTATTTTTTCTGCTGCATTTACAATGGGAGCTGGGAGCATTATATTTTTTGGAGTTCTGCTTTTATGTTGAACTGCTCATAAAACATGAGCTTATGTTGAAATTTTGGGGTTGGGAAATACAAAGTCTTTAGGTATATAGCGGAACTGTTCACAAAACATGAGCTTATGTTGAAACTTTACCTAGAGGAAAGGTCAAAGACATCCCTAACATGGATACCCTTACTTGAGAAACTGGAGCAATCCCTTGATGAGTTAACTAAGCCTGTGGCACATCTGCTTAAGGGCAATATCTGGGATGTCATGCTAATGAATATTTCCTTTATTGTTTATGTATATATATCTCAGAAAATTGTGTATGCATATTGTATGTGGTAGTCAATGCTTAAACATTAGAGTTAACATTAAGACTAAGGAAACTTTTAAAATAAAATAAAAAGTGAAACAAAAATTAAAAATTGGGAACAAGTGGAAAAATGGAAAACCTTACTGTTCGTGTAATTTTGTTTATTGAATGTTAGTGGTTATTCTTAATCCTAAAGGATAAATACGATTTTAAGATATTAATTTAAAACTTGTACTTATTATTATTTATATCTCAAACATAGGTATAGGGCTCAGTCTGCAACCCTAATTGATTATAATTATTTAATTTTGCGGCCCTTCAGAATTCGCTGGAGGGAGCTTCTTATATGAGACAATCGCTAGATACTGATGAAAAGAATTATACACGAAGTATTTTTTATTATTATTAAGGCTGATGTTTATACTTTGATAATCTATGTTCTAGTTGGTGGGAAGCACAAATAGATGTTAAACTTTATTAATGTAAGGTTGTGATAAATTTGTATCTTCTGCAACTTAGTTGGAATCTTCTAATTATATTTTTCTTCACATTTCTGCATGTTGTATGGATGTCGGACGGTTCACTCTCGTGTTTTCTCCTTACGTTTTGGCATGTTGTAAGGAGATCAGGCTCTTCACTCTTAGGTGTTTTTTAAAAGGAATATATGTACAAAATGAGGATATATATGTGTTTTAATTTTTAGAGATGGTTTTGATTTTTAATGAGTTTATTTAAAAAAATTAAAAATATTAATTTAATTATATATCTTTAAAATTTAAGTTTAATTGTCAATTCTAATTATGTTGATAGGTATATCTATTTTGAAATATGTTTTTAGAGTTTTAATTTATTTATCAATAATTATTAAATGGATGGTAGGGATTTAAGTTCTGAAATATGTTTCTAGAGTTTTAATTTATTTATCAATAATTATTAAATGGATGGTAGGGATTTAAGTTCCATGGAATATTCTAGAATATTATAAATAATATATACAAATTAAAAATTGAGATTTATTTAAAATAGTTATGTAATTTTTCCATATTTAATTAAATTCATTAATTTAAAAAAATGTTATTTGAACAAGTATCATATAAAGGTAAGAAAACAAGTTAACGGCCCAAGACGGAGAGGCATCTAGCAAGAGTGAAACAAAGAGGCATCTAGTAGGAGTCAAAGCCACCACCAGCGGGTTATTGTAGATGGTGTGGTGTGATGTCCCCAGTGATTGTAAATATGTATATAAGGCAGTCTTACAAAATTGGATATTATTATTATTATTTAAATTTATATATTTAAGATTTTAATTGAGTTATGCATGAAACAAATGTTTGAGTGATAACAAATCTTGTAACTCTTACATGTCAAGTAGTTAGGATATGCAGTTACCTATGGCTAACTACTTCCTTGAAGATTAATTCTCTAAGAAGAAATCAAGAGGGTAGTGAAGCAAGGAGAGGGAAAAAGGGAGATGTTTCCGTGTTGATATGTGAGACGATTTAGGAGCTAAGTCTAGTTAAGACCAAATCGCTGTAAATGATAAGACTCGTAGTCTTATGGGAAATCATCTATCATGTGAGCAACAGCTCGGGGGAGACTTTGGCCTGAAAGCGAGTCTCATGGTTGGGAGGAACTTGGAAACTTATACTTGATTCTGGTCCAGGAGGACAATGGTGAAAATCTACAGAACCATATAAGTATATAGAACTCTGAAACTGGAAATACATTGCTAAAAAATTAGAACTCTGGTTTTCTGTTTAAAGTAGTAGATAGTTTATTATAGTAGAAATCCTAAATAGAACTTTGAAACATAAAATTTACTGTCAAAAGACTAGAACTCTGATTTTTTTTGTTGAAAGTAATAGATGGGTCATTACAGTAGAAATCTCATGTCAGATTTTAGACATATTTTTCTTATTAGCCGCCCATCAGTGTGTGTAACCTTTTTAACAAAGAACATGGAAGAAAAAATTGTAAAAGCATATGGAAATTCATTATGTATAAATATTTTAATGCGGAGGATACACAAGTAAGAAACCCTCTGAAAATAGCATAAGTGTTAGGGAACTTTTTGACAAGGTAATTACATCTTTTAGAAAAGAAACAGCATGAGTGTAAACATTCCAAATAGGGAAGTACCCTTGTAGGGTTTATAACCGTCCATACCCTTTAGCTATGAAAAGAAAAAGCCAAGACGACAGACTAAAGTCTGCGGTTAACTCTAGCTTTAAGGCACCTTGAAAAGGGAAAAACTTGAAACAAAATTACTTAACAATGTAAACTTTGAAGCGGGAACTGATACTGTTACCCGTTTCGTAGAGGTGGCAAAAAAATGACCCGATTTTCAAAAGTGGTGATGCAGAATACACATGTTTTTTTTAGAACATGGTTTTTGGAACTTTAATTTTTTTAAATTCTTGTTATGTACATTGCGTTTTAGAATGGTAGTGATTTTCATGCCGATTTAAAAAAGTGGTTATTTTGCATCAGACCCTTTTTTTAAAAAGCCTGTTTTCTTGACTTTAAATTTTCTAATGTATGAAATGTAAACAATTATTTTGTAAATTTAATAATTTTGGAAGTGGTCTTCCTCTTCATAGTTTTTTGTTTTTTTTTTTTTGTAGTGAGGTTTTTATTGATTTGCATATTTAAAGAAGAAGGTCGATATTTTTCATTTTCGATATTTTACATATTTATACATTGTTAATTAAATTTTCAATCCAAATGAAATAATTCTCTCTAAAAAACAAATAAAAAATTATATATAAAAAAAGACAAAAATAAAAAATAAAAAATGTTAAAAAAAATATCTTATAAACCATAAAACAATTTGGAAATAAAAAACAAAATTAATATAGATATATATAAGTCAGCAAAAAATTGAGAGAAAAAGAAACATGAACAAAAACTAGGGAAAAAAAATTAAAAAACAAACTAATTAAAAAAAAAAAAAAAATTAATGAAAAAAATTTAAAAAATAGTAAAATTAATATTAAAAAAAAAATGTTAAAAAAATTATCTCACAAACCATAAAAGGATTTGGAAAACAAAAAAAAATACAAAATTAATATATATATATATATATATATATATATATATATATATATATATATATATATTAAGTAAGTAAAAATAGAGAAAAAAAAAAAAAACATTAGAAAAAACCGGGAAAGAAAAAAATTAAAAACAAACTAGTTTAAAAAAAAAATAGAAATTCATGAAAAAAATTTAAAAATTAATAAAATTAATATTAAAAAAGAACAAAAAAATTTTCAAATTATAAAAAAAAAAAACCAAAAAAAGTGTATTTTTTATAAAAAAAAAAAAAAATGTAATTAATTTTTATTAAAAATAGATATTTTGTTTAAAAAAAAAATCAAAATCTAATTAAAAAAAAAAAAAAAAAAAAAACAATTTTTTTATTATTAAAAACAAATTTTACTTTTATTTCTACTTTTTATTTAAAAATAAAACTATTCAACAGATATTTTATATTTAAAAAAAAAAAAAAACCTATATTTTATATTTAAAAAAAAAAATTACTTTAAATATTTTTTTTTAAACAATGTTTTTAAAATGGATTTTTTTTTTTTTTTTTTTAACAACTATTTTTTTTTAAAACATTTTTTTTTGGTTATAATTAAGAATAGCTTTTTTTTTAACCATTTTATTTTTAATTTTTTTTTTTTTAATTTTAAAAAGTATTAAAAAAAATTTCAAAATTTAAAAATAATTTTTTTTTTTTTTTTTAAATTAAACATTTTAAAAATTCAAAATTTTAAAATTTTAAAAATTAAATAAAATTTAAAAAATTAAAATTTCAAAAAAATAAATAGCGTTTTTTTTTTTTTTTTTTTTTTTAAATTTTAAAATTTAAAATTTTTAAAATTAATTTTTTTTTTATTACAAAAAAAAAAAAAAAATTGGGTCCCCGCCCCGGGCGGCCCGCGGCGGAGGGACTGCACGCAGACCCTCTGCTCCGGGCCGCGTCGCCGCGGGACACCCGGCGGCCGGGCGTCGATTCCGGGAATCAACGCCCGGCCGCCGGGCAGCCCGCGGCGGCGCAGCCCGGGGCGGAGGGCCTGCGCGGAATCGACGACCGGCCGCCGGGCGGCCCGCGGCGGCGCCGCCCAGGGCGGGGACCCAAAATATTTTCTTTTTAATTAATAAAAAAAAATTAATTTTAAAAATTTTAAATTTTAAAATTTATAATATAAAAAAAATACGATATTTATTTTTTAAATTAAATTAATTTGTTTTTAAATATAAAATATAGCTTTATTTTTTTTAAAATATAAAATATCTGTTGAATAGTTTTATTTTTAAATGAAAAGTAGAAATAAAACTAAAATTTGTTTTTAATAAAACGTTTATTTTTTTTTTAATTAGTTTTTGATTTTTTTTTAAACAAAATATCTATTTTAATAAAAATTAATTACATATCTTTTTTTTAAATAAAAAATACACTTTTTTTAGTTTTTTTTTTTTTTTTTAATATAATTTGAATTTTTTTTTTGTTCTTTTTTAATATTAATTTTATTAGTTTTTAAATTTTTTTCATTAATTCCTATTTTTTTTTTTTTTAACTAGTTTGTTTTTAATTTTTTATTTTTTTTTCCCGGGGTTTTTCTAATTTTTTTTTTTTTTTTTCTATTTCTCTATTTTTACGTACTTAATATATATATATTTTAATTTTGTGTTTTTTTTTTTTTTTTTTCCAAATCCTTTTATGGTTTGTGAGATAATTCTTTTAACATTTTTTGTTTTTTTATTTTTGTCTTTTATATATATTTTTATATTTGTTTTTTAAGTAATTAACATTTTAATCTTAGTTTTAGTAGCTTATAATTTTATTTTTTTTTAATTTTCTATTTTTTTTTTTAATTTAGTTTGTTTTTAATTTTAATTTTAAATTTTTTTGTTTTTATTTTTTTTCTATTTTCTCTTTTCACCCACTAAATTTTTTGTTTCTTTTAAATGTTTTTTTTTTTTTTTTTTTTTTCATATATATTTTATTTTGCAATTTTTTTTTGGTTTACAAGATTACTCATTTTTTCCCCATTTTTTTAAAATATTTATTTTACTATTTAATTGTTTATAATTTTTATTTTTTTTTAAGTTCTTATCATTAATTTCATTCTTTTTACATTTTATGATTGATTTTTTTTTTCATTTTTTTGTTTTGTTTTTGTTTTATATTTTTCTTTTAATAGATATTTTAATCTATGTTTGTTTGTTTGTTTGTTTGTTTGTTTTTTTTTTTTTTTTTTTTTTTTCATTATTTTTTTAAATTTAATGCTTTTTCGGGGTCATGATAATTTTTTTTTTTATTTTCATGCCATTATTTCGAGATGTTGAAATTTAGCTTTTGAAAAAAAAAGTCTTCTTCCAGAATCAACCCTTTTCATTTTGAGGGTGTTTTTTGGATAATTTTTGCGCAAAAAATTGGTTTTCACCGGCATTTTTAAAACAGCCGCAAAATTGACACCTAAAAAAAAAAAACATCGTTCCAGTATACACACTTTTCGTTTTGAGCACTGTTTTTGTGGTTTTTTTGGGGTTTTTGGGCCAGAGTTCCCGTTTTGAGTTTATAGTTCCCGTTTCAAAGTTTACATTGTTACTTTCAGAAATAAGGTAAAATAACGATAATTTACTACAAACACCGTACGGGAAATTATCACAAAGAAACCAAGATATAACTCAAAGATATATATATATATATATATATATATATATATATATATATATATATGTGAAAATTGTTGGAAAAGTTAAGTCTGTTATGCTATGTTACAACAATAACATTAGGAAAAACACATAGAGTAAATTCGTGATAAGGTTTGGGTAAACCCCAAAACCCCAACAACGTAACAATTTTGAATACGAACTTTAACTGTGAAACAGAAAAGAAAAAACTCGCGCAAATATACCAAATATTAAGAAATTGGCAGACCAATTTAAACGACTTTGTTATACCCAAGCAGGCGAGTCAACCATAATAGAACCTTAACGAATTTATGCATAATACAAAATCATGCTAGGAAGAATTTAGAAAAGGCTTAGATCATTCATATATAGATAATAATTAATCATACAGGTTCCGAAAATTCGAAGTATCAAAACCCTCTGACCATGAAATGTTAACAATTAAATTACATCTTGATTTTCAAAGAAGACCAACACCCATTTCAGGTATGCAAACCCAGAACTGTAATTAACAAAATAACGACGGTACAGGAGTGGAGTCGAGGAAAAAATAGGTAGTTCCATAGACGACTAGACTTTTCTCTGGAAATACATGAGCATTATTGACAAGATCTATGAACAATTCCATAATAGGCGAGACAAGCCATTAAACCCATCAAACTTTGAACTTTGCAAACCAAGATATCTTTCACATTACCCAGAGATTGATAGCAACCTGGAGACTGAAAACCTGTAGTCTGGCACAGCAAGGAAGGGTTTTGACTTGGAAAGGCCATCCGCCCGCTGCTGAAAACCCTCAGTGGATGCAATGTAAAACAGAGAATACTATTAGAAAAAAATAGAAGCTAACAAATGACTACATGGCAAAAATAAATGCAAGAATAAAAGAAGTGGCACAGTGCCTGTGTGGGGAAGCCACGTGAAAACCCTCCATGAAGAAAACTCCAGCGCCATTTGAAGAATTAAACACCCATCTAGTAGCAACGAAGGTAATGCATTTGAACAAGGAAGGTAAAGTCACCAGTGAGCAGAGGTAGGGGCGAACTAGAGAAGAACCATGGAGTCATGAGCCAGAGCCTAAGCAGAGCAATTCTGTCAAACAGAGAAGGAAATGTCAAGATTGCCAGAGGGTACACTAGACAAGGAGTTAAGGAAATCAATCTTGATCGTCCGATGGAAAAGAACCATGGAGAACCATTGATGGGGCACCCTTACCCATAAAATGTCAAACAACTGGAAGACCTCACGAAACATCCAGAATATTTCTCCCACCATTTCTTGGGTGGGGATCCAAGGTTATAAAGTTAGATTACAAATATTATGGCTCAAATCATGTGCATAATGTATACCATAATGACTTTAATAAAAAATAAATAATAACATATAAAATGTATAAAGTGGGTAATTAAACTACCATGTAGTAATGGTACATTATTGTCTAATAATTAAAGAAATTTTTATAATGCGTATTTGTGTCATGGTAATTTTTTTTTATGAAGAGATGTGACAATTGGTATGAGAGTGCTCAGGTTACAAAGCTGAGACCTCTGAAAATAGATGATTAACAGTGTTTATGATTTGCAGAGAGAGAAAGAAAAGCAGCCAACATGAGGAGGACTGGAATTACACCTCATAGATCTATGACAGGAATAGGACCGACATCTTTTCAAAAAGCCAATTCTAAGGTGTGGGTACAATTGGGGGAAGAACCATGCAATACCAACACTACAATCTTGGAAACGGCGCAAGAACTAAAGGATGAGATGCCCCGGTTGCAAGCAGATAATGAAAGGTTGATGCAGTAGTAGGAAAAGATTATGAAAAGTTTATTTGGTAGACAGAATCAGCGGTAGCCAATTCCCAGTCCAGAGCACGGGAACATGACTTGTGAAAAAGAATTTTGAATAGATTATTTAGGGATGGAAGGAGGCGAAGAAAATCAAGAAGAGAAATCTGATAATGAGTCAGAACACAAAACACAAAAAAGACAAAAGATAAAATTGCAAGGAGAATTTCTAAAAATAAAACCGCCCCCCTTTGATAGTGAACAAAAAGAGGCAGCTGAAGCTTGCCTATTAATATAAATAAATACTTTCAGCTGTATGAATACGACCATAACTTAAAAGCTCGCTTGGCCATCTTCTAGCTGTTAGGAAAGGTCACCCTATGGTGGGAAGAAGTAAACACTATGCATGGAGTGAGTGAGTAGAGCATAACTTGGGAAAAATTTCAAAGGTATTTTACGGAAAAAATACTTAACTAAAAAATTTTATGATGAAAAGGAAAAATATCTTCACGATCTTTGATTGGGTCAACTGAATATGGATGAGTTCATCACAAAATTTACGTCCTTATTTCGATATGTTCCTTACATACGAGAGGAAAAGGTAAAGGTGCAACGATTTATCAGTAGTGTTTCATTGTTCATGAAAGAGTGCCTTCAGTTCAATAACCCAAAGACCATGGACGAAGTTATACGAAAAGCTTAGATATGCTATAAAAAAATAGGCAAAAGGGAGACGTGGGGCAAATATGGGCTGATAAAAAGGGAATTAAGTTTCCTACTTACAACATGGGAAACAAAGCCATAATCAATAAGGGACCCCATAAAGAACAAGTAAACAGAAATATGAATAGAAATCAATCCAGATTTAGACTTCCAAATGAGTCTAAAACCAATGAGCAGTTAGGCAGAACTGAAGTAGAAATAGCATCAAGGCCCCCAGTACAATGCCAGGGATGTGGAGGACCACATTAAGTCAAAAACTGTCCCAACTGCAAGGGAACTGATCAGATTGCACAGATTCAAGAAGCATCAACTGTAGGAGAAGTGGCTAGAAGAATTCCAAAAATCAATGCTACCCTTGAAGACCATCAGGCGGAATACCAACCAACCATGGTGGAATTTGAAGGTAAAATCTTCGACCAAAATATATATATTTTAATTGACCCAAGAGATACTTTGAGTTATATTAGTCCCAAGATAGTATAACAATGTTGTTTGCAAGCTGTTAAGTTTAAGATTCCTTAGTTAGTAAAACTAACCACGAGGGAAAGGACAAGGGTGTTGGCCAAGGTCAGCAACTGCCCCTTGAAAATAGCAGGTCAGTCTCTTATGGTAGACCTGAATGTATTGCCCGTAGAATGTATTATGTTCTAATAGGCATGGATTGGTTGGAAAATAATTGATCCCTCATTAACTGTAAAATCAAAGCTATTATCTATATGGATGAAGAGGGAAAGAGGCATGAAATTCAAGGCATATTAAGGCCTCTAAAATTAAGATCAGTAACAACAGACGTCTTAGTTAGCAAAGTGTATCAGAAAAGGATGTCAATTTTATGCGGTATAGGTAGGATATGCTAATTCAAAAGAAAAATCTGTTTCTTTAGAAAATATACCTGTAATACAGAATTTTCCTGACATGTTTCCTGAAGAGATTTTGGGACTTCCTCCAAAAAGAGATATAGACTTCACCATTGAGTTGATTCCGGGAGCTTCTCTAGTATCCTGAGCTCCTTATCACATGAGTATACCAGAGTTGACAGAATTAAAAATGTAGTTACAAGAACTGCTTGATAAAAAGTACATCCACCCAAGTGTATCACCTTGGGGAGCCCTAGTGCTTTTCGTTAAAAAGAAGGATGGAACCCTGCGAATGTGCATGGATTACTGCCAATTAAATAAATTGACCATAAAAAATAAATACCCTTTACCTTGTATAGACGAGTTGTTTGATCAGGTGAGGGGTGCAACCGTGTTTTCAAATATTGACCTTCATTCGGGTTACCATCAGATCATAATTAAGGAAGAAAATATAGTTAAAACAACTTTTAGAACTCGTTATGGACATTACGAGTTTGTTGTGTTACCTTCGGTCTAACTAATGATCCCACAACTTTCTTGTGTCTCATGAACAGTATATTCCATCACTATTTGTATAAATTTGTGTTGATTTTTATTGATGATATATTAATTTACTCTCGGAATATAGAATAACATAAAGAAAATCTTAGGATAGTTTTGCAAACTCTCATAGAACATCAACTGTATGCTAAATACAACAAATGTGATTTCTTTAAAGAATAGATCCAGTATCTAGGACATATCATTACCAAGGATGGAATTTCTATGGACCTGGAAAAGATAAAAACTATAATGGAGTGGCCAGTTCCAAAGGACATGGTGGATATAAGGTCATTCATGGGTCTAGCCGGATACTACAGACAATTTGTTGAAGTATTTTCCAGGGTAGCATACCCCATTACCTCCCTGCAGAAGAAAGGAAAAACTTTTAAGTGGACTATGGAGTGTCAAAAGAGTTTTGATCAACTTAAGAATTTACTTACCACCACACCTATTTTAAGCATTGCAGACCCAAATAAAGACTATGTGGTTTGTACAGATGCCAACAAGGAAGGTGTTGGTGGCATGCTAATGCAGGAGGGCAGAGTGATTGCTTATGATTCTAGGAAACTTAAGGAGCACGAGCAAAAATATTCAACCTATGACATAGAGCTAACATTTGTTATTTATACATTAAAGATGTGGCGACATTACCTGATGGGTAATAAATTTCTCTTAATGACTGATTATCATATTTTAACTAACTATTTTAGGTAACCCACTCTGAGTTCTAGGCAAGTTCATTGGGTCGACTTTTTAAGTGGATTTAATTTTGAATTCAAGCACTTGAAATGTAAGGAGAACCGGGTCATGCATGGCTTAAGTTGGAAGATACACTATATTTATGAGATCTCTTTCAATGAGATGCAAACTATCTTTAATGAGTTTATCAAAGATGCAGCCAAACGTGATCTAGAATACCAATTTTTATGGTAGCAAGCTAAAATTTCAAACATCAACAAAAAACAGTTGGAATATGAGATAAATCATGAAGGTATGTTGATTTATAAAGGGAGAATGTATGTACCTAACCAGAAAAATATTAAAGACTTAATTTTGGACGAATATCATAAAAATTTGTATGCAGGCCACCCCGGATACCAAAAGCTAATTACCACACTTAGAAAGGAATATTTATGGCTTGGTATGAAGAACAAAGTAGCTGATTATTTGGCTTGCTGTCTGGAATGTCGGTAAGTGAAAGCAAAAGACCAACACCCAGCTAGATTTCTGCATTTGATGCCTATGGCGGAATAGAAGTGGGAAACCATTTCCATCGATTTTATTACAGGACTACCTAAGTCCAAAAAGCAGAATGATTCGATAATGGTGGTAGTGAATAAGTTGAGAAAATATGTTCAGTTCATACTGGTACAGTCAACCTACAAGGTTGTACAAATTGCTAAAATATTCATGCAAACCATTTTTAGATTACATGGATTACTGAAAGTCATAATTTCTAATCATGATGTAAAATTTACATTAGCTTTCTGGAAAGCTTTATTTGAAGGTTTAGGCACACAACTGCATTTCAGCACTACTTACCACCATCAGACACATAGTCATATTGAGCGAGTAAATTAGGTAGTGGAAGATATGCTACGAATTTATGTAATGCAACAACCATCCAAATGGGAGGATTACATACATTTGGTAGAATTTGCTTATAACAACGGCTACCATACATCACTACAAATGAGATTATTTGAAATATTATATGGACGCAAGTGTAGGACACCTTCAAGTTGGGGAGGGCAAGAGGATAAATTGGTGTTAGGACCCAACATGTTAAAAGAAATGGAGGAGATGGTCAAAAAAGTACGTTCCAATTTAAAGTCTGCACAAGACCGAAGAAAGAACTTTGCCAATCGAAAGAGGAGCTTTTGGGAATTTCAAATTGGAGATCATGTTTATGTGTGGGTATGATCCTAGAAGAGTACATTACAATGGAGCAAATGTGCGAAATTGGCACCCCGATTTTGTTGTCCTTTCCAGATCCTGGCACGAATCGGACCAGTGGCTTACCAACTCACCTTGCCCGGCCACATACATGTGAACAAAGTTTTCCATGTTTCTGTGTTAAAAAAAAATGTATATGATCCTACGCATATAATCAATTTTCAAGATATACAAGTAATTTAATTTTAGTAAATTTGTTAAGACAAAGTTACTAAGGGAAAAAAAATTGACTAAATTTTTCTTGCATGTAGGTCGAACTGGAAGGTGACTTCTCGGTTGAACCTTTGCTTATACTCGATCGAAGAGAAATAATGTTGCGGAAACGAGTTATCACCTAAGTTAAAGTGCAATGGCAGCACTTTGGGCTAGAGGAGGCCACCTAGGAGGATGAACAAGTTATGAGGGAGACTTGTCCAGATCTATTTGCAGCAGAAAAACATCGGGATGATGTTTAATCTTGGGGGGGGAGATGTGATGTCCCCAGTGATTGTAAATATTTATTTACCACAGTAAAAAAAACTAGATATTATTATTATTATTTAAATTTATACATTTAATATTTTGATTAAGTTATGCATGAAACAAATGTTTGAGCAAGTTACCTATCCCTAACTACTTCCTTGAAGATTAATTCTCCAAGAATAAATCAAGAGGGTATTGGTGCCTTAGATGAAGGAAGGAGAGGGAAAAAGGGAGATGTTTCCTTGTTGATATGTTAGACGGTTTAGGAGCTAAGTCTAGTTAAGACCAGATAGTTGTAAATGATAAGACTGATAGTCTTATAGGAAAGCATCTGTCATGTGAGCAACAGCTCGGGGGGAGACTTTGGCCTGAAAGCGAGTCTCATGGTTGGGAGGAACTTGGCAACTTATAGTTGATTCTAGTCCAGGAGGACAATAATGAAAATCTACAGAACTAGATAAATATATAGAACTCTGAAACTAGAAATATACTTCTAAAAAACCAGAGCTTTGGTTTTCTTTTAAAAGTAGTAGATAGGTTATTATAGTAGAAATCATATGTAGAACTCTGAAACATAAAATTTACTGTCAAAAGACTAGAACTCTGATTTTATTGTTGAAAGTAATAGATGGGTCATTACAATAGAAATCTCATGTCAGATTTTAGACATATTTTTCTTACTAGCTGCCTAGCAATGTGTGTGTAACCTTTTTAATAAATAACACAGAAGAGGAAACTATAAAAGAATATGGAAATTTATTATGTATAAATCCTTAAGTACAAAGGATAGACAAGTAAGAAACCCTCTGAAAATAGTGTCACTATTAAGGAAACTTTTGACAAGGTAATTACATCTTTTATCAAAGAAACAACATGGGTGTAAACATTCGAGATAGGGAAGTACCCTTGTAGGGTTTATTACCTCCCATTCCCTTTATTTATGAAAAGAAAAAGCCAAGACAACACACTAAAGTCTATGGTTAATTCTAGTTTGAAGGCACCTTGAAAAGGGAAAAACTTGAAACAAAATTACTTTCAAAAATAAGGTAAAATAACGCGAATTTACTAAAAACACAGTGAGGGAAATTATCACAGAGAAACCAAGATATAACTCAAATATATATATATATATATATATATATATATATATATATATATATATATATATATATATATACATATATATATATATATGAAAATTGTTGGAAAGGTTAAGTCTGTTACGCTATGTTACAACAAAAACATTAGGAAAAACACATAGAGTAAATTCGTCATAAGGTTTGGGTAAACCCCAAAACCCCATCATTGTAACAATTTTGACTACGACTTTGTTATACCTGAGCAAGCGAGTCAACCATTATGGAACCTTAACAAATTTATGAAGACTATAAAACCATGCCAGGAAGAAAGTCGAAAAGGCTTAAATCATTCATATATAGATAATAATTAATCATACAGGTTTCTAAAACTCGGAGTATCAAAACCCTTCGACCATGAAATGTCAACAATTAAATTACATATTGATTTTCGAAGAAGACGAGCACCAATTTCAGGTATGCAAACCCAAAAATGTAATTAAAAAAATAACAATAGTACAGGAGTGGAGCCGAGGAAAAAATAGGTAGTGCCATAGAGGACTAGACTTTACTCTGGAGATACATGAGCACTATTGACAAGATCTATGAAGAGTTCCATAACAGGCGAGACAAGCCATTAAGCCCATAAAACTTTGAACTTTGAAAACCAAGATGTTTTTCACATTACCCGGAGATTGGTAGCAACCCAGAGACTGAAAACCTACGGTATGACACAACAAGGAATGGTTTTGACCTGGAAAGGCCATCCATCCACCGCTGGAAACTCTCAGTGGATGCAATGTAATACAAATAATACTATTAGAAAAAGCAGAAGCTAGCAAATGACTACATCTGAAAAAGAAATGCAAGAATAAAAGAAGTAGCACACTACCTGTGTGGGGAAGCCGCGTGAAAACCCTCCATGAAGAAAACTCCAGCGCCTTTTGAAGAATTAAACACCCAACTAGTAGCCGCGTAGGTAATGCATCTGAACAAGGAAGGTAAAGTCACCAGTGAGCAAAGGTAGGGGTGAACCAGAGAGGAACCATGAACCCGTGAGTTGGAGCCGGAGTAGACTGTCATAATATGCACCGGACAAGGAGTTAAGGAAATCAATCTTGATCATCCGATGGAAAAGAACCATGGAGAACCATCGATGGGGATCCCTTACCCATAAAATCCCGAACAGTTGGAAGGCATCTCGAAACATCCAGAAGATCGCTCCCACCATTTCTTGGGTGGGGATCCAAGGATATAAAGTTAGATTATGAATATCATGAATATCATGGCTCCAATAATATGCGTAATGTATTGGGTTATCTACCAATTCTTTCATGTGGAAAGAATTCTTTGATTCTCTTCCATTTTAGTCACTTTCTTTCAGACAATATTCATGAGCAATTTCTAAAGTTTGGAATTGAAAAATGGTTCAAGTATTAGTTAGTTTTTGTTTATCTGTTCTTGTACCATCAGTCATAAAAATTATTTCAAAAACAACTACAAAAAAAATATTTGTAGGGTAATGATTGCTCATTTTTTCATTGGACTTCTTTAGTCAGAAAACATTCTAAGAGATTCTCTTTTACGAACTTTGTGGACCGACTCCTATCAATTTGTTTTTTTATTTTGAATAGTGATAAATTCCCTAGAATTCTACTAGAGTTTAAGCATGATTTACGTCTTAGTGAACATACTGAGCTAGGTGACTAGTTTTTGTATAAGAATTTTATTGAAATAAGACTATATGGGTGTGAACTTCCTCCATATCATTTACCGGTATTTTTTCCAATTAGAATTTTCACTCTTGAATTTATTAGACAAATCTTAAATGCAGACCAAGTCCATTTTGTATCAAAAAGGAAAGAGGCCATATTCAAGCTATTCAAGCTCAAACCATAGATATGACCATTTGTTGTAAATACCAGAGTTGTTCTTCAAGATGTTGAGTTTTTGCTAGCAAGGATGAAATTCATCAAGGGAAACAATTGGTGTTATGATGTAATTGAGAGAATCTCAACTATTAGAGTTTGAAATAATTCTCCTCCTTATGTTCATTTGTCAAAACCATACATTGAAATATATGCTAATAGAGAAACATGGGAAGAAGACACCTTAAAAGAATTTCCAGAAGGATAAGAAGTATAACAATCACTAAAACTAAATTTTTTATCCACTCCTCAACAAAAATAAAAGGAGTTGAAAAGAAAAAGTCAGAGTGTGTCAGAGTCAGAGGGAACAAAATTTAGAGTTTACAAGAGGCGGAAAACAAGGGATTTAGAAGAGACCATGTCAAAAACTAGATCTTCAGATATATGTACATCAACTATAGTCATTGTTTCAAGCGAACTTGTTTTCAATTTGCAGCAGGTTGAAACAATATTTGGATAGTATCCGTCAAGTCCTTATTCTGGTAGCCAAAATATCTTTTATAAATTTATTGGGATTAAAAAGAAAATGAAACTTTGAAGGCAATGGATTACACTCAGTTCTAGAATAAAACTACCTCTACAAACGATATGTTACTTTGGGCTTTGGATGTTGAAAAGGGAAATTTTCAATTAGCTTTTCTAGAACCAAAAGTTGCAGAAGATAAAATAGTAGAATATTTTAAGACATCTGCATTTTATTTCAACACAACATAGATCCATCCAATTGATCAGATATATTTTCATAGGGAGATAGGAGAGATGATTTATTCTACTTTAACTAACTCTATAGTTAATTTGTCAAAGTTGTTGAATTAATTGAATAATACCATAACTGAGTCAAAGATGGAAAGAATGTATTCTCTTGCCAAGGACACTAGGATAATGTCATTGTAGGATTTAGTTATCAGGATGGGACTAGATCCTCATGATATTGATGTTTCTCGTGAAATTAGATAAAATAGAAATATACACATTCAATCTCTCCACAAGAGAATGAAGATGCCAACAACTGAACATCCATAAACTCAAGAAGTTTCAAAACTAGAGAAATAAAAATAAATATTGTTGTCAATGGGGATTGAATAAAAGTTGCAGATACAAAAAATGGATACATAGATGAAACAAATTCTAAAAGAAAAGGAGTAATCATGAAGCATAGTGCCTTGTACATTGTAAGAAGGTTCAACAAGCAATGATGCAATAGAAGGAATGATAGAAGCATTCTCATCTCTTAGTTTGAAGAATAAAGATATTGATAAATTCAAGAAAGAATTAACAAGAGCTAAAGAAAGTAAAATTAGCTTAGAAAATCCATTAGTTGTTGAAATGTAGAAGAGTTCCAGATTACAAAAGTAGGTTGAACAATATGTAATTCAAGTCATTAGTGCAGAATGTCTAATTCAATCTAGGGAAGTTATCTGGGTGGCAATCGTTTCTTTAGTGTCTAGTATTTGGAAATGAATTCAGATTACAATTGAGCAAGAAGGGATATTACATAGAGAAAATTAGTCCATGCATAAGATCAAAAATAAACTTAAAAATGAGCCCAGTGTAGCCAACAACATTATCAAGTTTTTGAATTCAAAAACAAAAGGAGAGCTAGAAGATGTTGGTACTGCTGACAGGACCGATACAATCACATGAACTAGAAGGATTTTAACCAAGAAGAATTTGATGTTATAGTTAAAATAAGAATGTAATTCTATTGAAGTCTACATTCAGAGGTTCAACAAGAAATTTTATGCTTTACAAGAAAGAGGTTTGCCTTCCTTTAGAAATGAAAATGCAAAAATGGTTATTGAAGATGAATATCATATATTACTAAACAGGGTTGCTCTAAATAGATCAAAATTCGTTGGAGTAAAAGGACCTTTGTGTGGTAAATATCTCATTGGAAAATTAGTTCATGATTTGTCCATATGTGATGATATGACGTATTTATTATTAGTTAAACCAACCTTTAAAAGATATATTGATGTAGATGAAGCTTATAGTAAAATGGTTGTGTTAGCTTATCCTGTGGAGGAAGAATGGGAACAGTATGTTGATCTGTTATTTTAATTTTCCAAACCAAAGGAAATTTTTCAAAGGAAACAAATATTTTAGCAGAAAATCAAGGAAGATCCTATTTTAGAGGAGCTAAATTAAAATATTTTCAAGCATTTTGAAACTAAATTGAGATATTTGTATTTTTGTCGAATTGATGATTTTTGTAAAGACACTATATGTATCACTTTGATGGGTTTTGAAACAATTGATTGGTGGACCAAAGAGTCTGATCTTTAGCAATATATAATCTTTTTTTTTTAAGTTATTCAAAGAGTACTGACTCGGTTTATAATAGTACTTGTTTCATATGTTATGTTTTTCTTCATTACATATCGGTTGTCAAAGTTACATTCATTATTCGGTCGTTTAATTGAACAAACCATTTGTTTCAATACTCTGCATCATTTGGATGTTGTGTTTCTATACAATTCCTTTGTATGCTAATGTTCATTTCTAGGATATTTTCTAGATGGCACTTTCATTTGTCAAAAAAATAAGAAATTGTTAGGATAGTTACATTATAAAGAAGGGTGTTTTCTCAAATGAATAATAGTGAGCAACTTCTTAATTTTTTATTAATTTAATCACAACATTTGTTTTTTTATTATTTGGTATTGAGTCATATTGATAAAATTGTTAAGAGGAAATGGCTTACATGTGATATGGGGGAGTTTTATCTAAATTTTTTATTTAATGGAATATTTTTTTTTCTCTGATTTTTCATGTAGCTATTATGTATTTAGATGGTCGTGATTTTTTGCACAATAATGCTCGTAACTTTTGATTTTTTGTCTTTAGTTGTTTTATATTTTTCTTGTCCTTGTCACAAAATTTATAGTTCCTTTTATAATTTTTTGGTATTATGGTTTGTGGCTCCTTAAAAAGAAAATATGTATACTATATTAATTTAAAAATTAAGTATTCGTTCAAAATTTTATTTTGTACGACTATTTTAATTGTGAATTTCTAAACTTAAATAGTTAGTTGTAGTAAGATACACATTGGACGGTCGTTCAATTGGTTTTTCTGCAGTTCAGCATAGGTAGAAATGAAATAATCAATCAGTCGTGCAGCGTACCACTATATTGTAGTGTTTGGTGCTTGTTTCATTTTCCCTATCTTATACAGGTTTGGTTGTTCAAGACCTATAAGATGCTTGGAGATTTGAAACATTCTCCATTTTGAAACATTTTAGGGTATCATTTCACATTTTTGAAACATTTGACATTTTGATAGTATTATTTCTTTGTGCAATTTTTTATGAAGATTAATTCTCAAGAATAATTTTTTATCAAGTGGAAAAATATCAATTTCAATTGAGAAATAAATTTGTTATTATTCATGTATAGTATATATAATGTTTTAGTAAAATGAATATATATATTTGTTAATGAGAATGTGACTTATAAGGGTTTTATATGGGTTCGAATTTCTCGAGGGGCGCCTCAGGGGTGGACATTCTTATTTCTTGTTGTCTTGTTAATGATCCTGATATATGCCAAATTTTATTGACAGAGGCAAAATTTGCATCTTTTAAGGTTGGAAATCTCGCTTTCGCCCATGATGTGCATCAATTTCCTTTCTACTGGTTGTATGCAAGGTTTACACCAAATTAGGTGCGTGTTTTTGAACCTTTGAATTTTCATGTTTACTGTAAGTATACATTGTTAGATCATTTACAACCTTAGCTTTGTTTGCTTCAAAAACCATGGTTGGAGGGTAGCTTACATCAAATCTACATGTGATTGTGCTTGGTGCATAACCAACTTTGTTACTCTGTTTACACTCAGTATGCAAGTTTTATTGATTTATGCATTTGCACATCAAGGAAAAATCAAATGGTCCATAAGTTTGATTTCTTCATTGTTTTGAGTGATGATCAACAATGAATAGCCAATAATAGTTGGTATTTTTTACTATAAATATTAATTATTTTTTCCTATTTAGGGTTACAAAAATGTTACTTCAAAACCTCCTTCAGTGTCATAATGGACCATATTTAGCATGCATTTCTTTCTTGGGAGATAATTAGGTGTACATATTTATTGTTGCGCTCCTTATTATGTATATTAAAAATTCAATGCTACCTATGTGCCAAGAATTTTGAATTTTAAATTATATGTAACGTACAAGTAAAAGAGTAACTACAGTGGATTCTAATTTTAATTTTAGCTTTTGTGCATTCTAGTCAATGGGTTTTTAAATTTCATAATGTAAACCATAACCATATATGATTTTACGACCCTCTTTTTGGGTAGCGATGTTTGTCGGCCGGATAAATCATTCTTGTGGACAAGAACGATCTCCCTAGTATCAACAAATATCTAGCAACAAGCAGGACAAGCAAATCTACCTTTCTCTAAATATTTTGCGATTTATAAATAAAAGCCAAGAGGTGTTTTAGACCCTACCTTAAGTCCAACGCTAATTTGTGGCAGCCACGATTCGACCGTCCGAATGAGTTTCCTTTTTAGAACCTGCAAACACAAACAAGCACACATCAAATAACACCTTCATAGCTAATATAGTAAATCATATTCATCATGGTGATCAAGGAATCCATGAAATAAACCATAAAAAACAGCTTATTGAGAAAAATAAACTTGATTGTATTAACTTTGAAACAAGAAGAAATTTACAACCTTTGGTGCCTTGATGTTGTACAAGCTCCTCCCAGGGTCTAAGCAAGAATCTCCTCTACTTTGACAAGTCTCACACTCTTCCCAATGAGATCAAAAAAGGTAAGTAGTCTCTCCTCTCAAGCTCAATTAGGAAGACTAAATTCCAACAACATTTCACCTCAAAAATCTTCAGCTTTCAACCTCCTCAGTAACCAGCCCAATGCCTCATTTTATAGTGTAGAGGAAGGAAGTTACAGGTCCACCTATGAAGGGATAGAGTCCTCCTTCAAAGGGATAAGCTTCTCACATCAAGGGGTTAGCTCCTTAAGGTATGGGATGCATGAACCTTAAAGGAGCGAACTTGCCACCTCAAGATTCCCTCTAGAAGCTTCCAGAAATAACCCAAAGTGAGTTTTTAAGAATGTACTTGCGCCTTTTTGACTTTTACAGGGGTCCGCACCCATTACACAAAGACAGAGCGGTCAGGTACGTAGGGGACATGACCAATAGGTGCAGGACCACATGTAATGCTAAGAGAAAGTGCGGAACTAGAGTTTTAAAGATTTTTAAGGGCTTTCTCTCATTTTTCAAGGCTTGACATGAAGAACTGAGGTTTAAGACTTGCAAAGGAGGAAAGTATGAGTGGTGATAGACTCACACTAACTGCAGAATGTCATGGTGACAATATTTTTTGCAACAGATTGCCCCCTAAAGTGCGAAGTCTACAATAGATGAGGATAGTATTTGTCATCTAAGAAGAGTGATGTACTTTATCATTTCAAGGATCATCCTGTGGACAGCCTGGTCAGAACCTATAAAAACATTCAATACAAAATACATATATGTGAACATATCATCGCTGAGGTAGGAATTCCCATACTCAGATCAAAACTGACTAGAAAACTAACTAAAATGCTCTGATACAAGAATGATTTTGTAATACATCACAGGTATAGACATATGTAGACACAGTATGGGTGCAACCATCTATTTATGAATAGTCCACTGTATAATGAATAACAAAATTCCTCGCAGCCTGGATGGTGGAAACTAGATCCAGGGTCTTGATTTCTGCTTCCCGAACTAGTACGATTCTATCCATGTGAATAAATGTGTCGAAGTCAAACATGGTAGAAACCACTTGATTACTTGTCAATGATGTAAACTGTTAACAAGTGTGAGAGAAACCACCATTAATGTCAATGGCTCTCAAAGTACAGTACAATCCATGAAATGTGAATAGATGAGTTGATGTCGAACATGTCAGAGAATCCTTTGATCGAAGGTCAATGATGCAACCTATCATCGAAGGCGAGAAACCTGCCATTGAGGCATGCAGATTCCAAGGTACTGACGATTTCTAGATCATCTTTCTAGATAATGAGCTGAAGTCGATAGAAAGCGATCTGTCGTAGGCAAGCCCACAACATGAAATCATAGATCAAGTTTGAAGAAATATATTTGCAAGGACTAACTCAGGGATGGTCAAGATGGATGACAAATATTTTGTAGATGAATGGTTTATTCGAACTGACCTCTTGAACACATAACGACACTGTAGATGGTTTGGTGACAATTGACCCAAAGTTAATACCCAGAAATTGGCTGAAGACTTTCAATATGGTTTGATTAACTATTAGGCAAAGGATTTCCCAACCCAGGTGAACAAAAAGTGTCATGTTCAAGAGTGGTTGAATGCTTTTCTAAGACACAAAGTATAACAAACAACTTCATTTTTCTCTCTTTTCCCCCACCATTTATAGCAAGTACCTCTTTATTTTTGACAAGCTTGAGGAGGATAACATTTGCTTGGTTATAGGCTCATCCTTCGGATGAGTCCAACTTAGTTTAAAATTCGAACCCTAAGAAGGAGTGGTCCATTCCTGTTTTAAAATTGAACAAGTCCTTTACTATTAAATTTTAACGATTCCAGCATAGGAGAAACTCAACGTTTTTCAATTTTAGGGAGTCAGAAGAAAAACTTAAGAAAACTCCATGGTTGTCCTTTTTCGTAAATTTGTGTCTCCCAAGCCCAAAAAACTATAAAATAATACTTGAGAGAACCGCTTGACGATTACGATCAAGGAGTACTTTTCATAATTAGTGTCTCTGATCCGAAAAAGTAAAAAAGCGATCAATGACACGTCATTTTATAACCAATATCGAACTTGAAACGACAAAAGCTCGATAATCTTTTCATGTTTATACAGTCAGAAAAGAGCTGTAAGTGGACCGTCCTTTTAATTCCTTTTTAACGAGCTTAAAAAGAAAAACTCGGCAATCTTTTCATATTTTACGATTCAGAAAAGAGCTTAAAGAGGACTCCAGTGTTTTCTTTTGAAAATGATCAATTTTCCCTGAAAAATCCGATATTTTGCGCAAAAACTCAAACATTACTCATACCTGTTTAAAATAAATAAAAATGCATCAAAAAGTTACCTTTTTAAAGTGAAAAATAAACAAATTAAAAATTCATTTTTTCAAAAAAGCTTATAAAAAGGGCTTTTGTAAATTCATTTTTACCGTTTGACTTCAGAGTGAGAAAAGAGAGCTTTTGGGTAAGAAACATCCTGTGAAGATTGCGGAAAATCCATCCATTGGAAATGAAAACCATCAACTCCAGGTAATCCACATCACCTTAATCTTGCATTTCAACCATTTCAGTTTCATTTTTAGGCTTCCATTTTGATTTTTCAGAGAAAAATTAGTTTAAAAGACCGCTCGCAGGGGTCCGCAGGCGCAGCATGCGAAACCTGCGGACCTCGACTTTTTCCTACAAAGGAAAGAGCTAGGGGCCCACACCCGCTGCTTGGGAAGAGTGCAGACCTACGCACTGTCCCTAACTAGCAGGTGCGGACCCCGCGAAATAGGTTTTGGAACTTCAATTTTTTCGAGTTCCGCCCAAAAATTTTGAACTAAAATGTTCTAATCTGCCGCTTTTGCAATGTAGGATATACACAATTCTCATTTGGCGGGAACGAGAGCGCGAGGATGTGGACCTTGCCGTGATCAATCATCAACCCTCAATAGATGCATTGAGAGCATGCGGGCTATTTAAATTCTGGGCCATACCTGGCATGAGGGCCCAAGTAGACTTTTTGCAATGGCTGGTGGACAGGTGGAATATACAGGACCAGAGCTTCATTATTGGTGGCCACTGGCTCGAAATTGAGCTAGAGGACATTTATTTCTTGACTGGTTTACCCAAGAGAGGTGAACGATTATCTCTATTCGGGACTAGGCCAGGTGGCCAGTCTGTCGATAGTCTCCGACTAGAGTTTTGTAATGACCAAACAAAGGACAAAGGGATTGATATCAAAACTATCTCCCATCCTGAACTTAAAGTGATTGCATTTACTGTCACAACAAAGGACAAAGGGATCGATATCAAAACTATCTCCCATCCTGAACTTAAAGTGATTGCATTTACTATCACCAGACTCTACGGAAGCGCAGCACTGCATGTAGCTACCAGATCCCAAATGTGAATGGCAGTAGACTGTTATCGAGGCACCATCTTCAACTGGTGCGAAGCTGTGTTGGCGAATGTAAAAGGCCAACTAACTAGAGCAAAGAACGGACAACTAAAAAACTTTGGATATGGTTTCTTAGTTGTGAGCTTTGGTCTAGAGAGGGTCCCGATGTTGGTCCCACAACATCTTTCTGTTGGAGTTGGACTTCCCCGAGAACCTAAGCTAATGCGCTGGGTTACAGTTATGGCCCGTCATCCTGAGGAGGGTTCAGAGGTTGTTCGATTTCCGCCTGAGTATTTTCGTTGGTTGGAGAACCAACTTTTCGTGATTCAGGATTTTCCTTATGCTGGGATGGATTATCGTGGTGACCCAGATATGACTCTTCCACGAGGAGAGTAGTGGGATGATTCAGGTAAAATCATTCTCAACATTTTCTAAGTTTTAACTAATTTTTTGTTTTCGTTTTTAAATTGTCCAAAACTGATAGTAAAAGTTTCAAATGCAGATGTGGGTCCACGACGATCAACCACTCTCCGGCCCTATGAGAGGAGACACCCAGTTGCAGCAGTACCAGCCCCATGGGATGAATCTACAGAGACCCTGACCGAATTGGAAAATCATCTAGAGCGTTTGACAGCAGATATTCCAGAGACTAGAATAGATGACATTCCTCTTAGGTTACAACGCTATGTGATTGGGGTCCCAGGACCTTTTAGGAGGTTCCTTTGTAGGGTGGCCCGAGCAGTGGTTTCTTATCGTGATCATCACTAGTGATAGGATGATCGCCTTTGTAGACTCATATGACATTTTTTCTTTTTGTACTATCATTTTTGCCAATCATAAGGTGTTTTTCAACCTATGATCGAAGACGATGTATATTTGACACACTTCTTTGCTATGCTATATCACTATTACTGGCTATCTTGTATAACATGTTATGGAATGTTTTTAAATTTACTGTTTGATTATTGCAAATGTCTATTTAACATTCGAGAAGAAATTGCATCTGCTAATGTATTTAAATATCTTGGAATATGCTGATATTCAATGTAGTCAAATTCACGTTCCAAGAGACGAACTCTCAAAAATAATCTTAATAACACTGGATTTCTAATGGCATAAACTCTATTAAGCTGCAATACAATGAGTTCAGAATCTAACCTAACAATCAAACTCTGAATCCCGAATGAGATGGATTCAGATAATAACTCAATCACTGCACTATACTCTGCAATGTTGTTCGTTGTTTGACTGAGGCTTACCCCATGCATAGATACCAACTCATTAGAGGGTGAATAGATAACCCAAGCTGCGGAAGAAATATTCTGTGTATTACGACAAGCACCATCAGCGAAACCAATGTATGTTTGAAGAGATGTCGACATCTGCAATATCAAGAGTAAAATCAAGATAAGCAGGAATAATGATAAAAACACTCTCTAAACTAAGCACACTTTTCTAATTTAAAACACACCAGCTAGAAAGAAACTAATCTAATTAAAATCTCCACACCTAGATTTAAGCATAATATCTCTTCAGATAAAGACCATTTCTGGGTTTACCCAAAGAGACACCATCAAAATATACCAATCCATAGGCCCCTTTTGCCAGCTTTCGCTTAACAACATAAGGACCATGCCACATAGGTACAAATTTTCCAGCCCCTAGCTTATCGTTTGCTTGATTGTATAGTAAGACTAGGTCTCCTTCCGAAAAATTACGAGGTGTAACATTTCGATCGTACTGAGCTTTAATTCGTTTAGCATGAGTTTCAATTGCTAACGCAGCATCACGTCGATTCTCATCTAGCTGAGCTAAGTACAACCAACGTTTCTCCTCTTCAGAAGTGGCTGGTAGTAATTCTATGGCTATTTGCAATGACGAAATTTTGCATTCAATGGGTAACACAGCTTCCAAACCGTAAACCAGTTGAAAAGGAGTGAAACCAGTTGATGTTTTTACTGAGGTTCGATACGCCCAAAGTGTTGAAAATAACATGTTATGCCAATTCCACCTATGAATGCCAATGATTCGTCGAATCATAATGACTAGAACTTTGTTGATGGCTTCAACCAGACCATTAGCCTGTGGGTAATATGGAGTAGAACTATCGTGACGCAGGCCAAGTTGATCTGTTAGTTCAGTCATCATGATGTTTCGAAAATGACTCCCATGATCAGTGATAATTGCTTGAGGAACACCGAATCTAGTAATTATATGATTGAAAACGAAAATTGTAGCAGTTTTGCCGTCTGCCAAAAATGTAGGCATCGCCTTGGCCCACTTAGTAAAATAATCTACCGCAAGGATGATATATGCATGCCCCCAAGCCGAGTGAGGGTTACATGTAATAAAGTCAATACCCCACTTTACAAAAGGGTTGACGGCAATTATAGGGTGGAGAGGAGTAGGTGGAGCACGCATCTTTCGATCAAAAATTTGACAATTGTGGCATTTTCGGATCGCATAGATACAATCTTTAAATAAAGATGGCCAGAAATAACCAGCGCACAATATCTTCTGGGTTGTGGCATACCTAGACATATGACCACCACATGCTCGAGAGTGATAGTCATTTAGAACCTTTTCAGCTTCTTCATGAGTTAAACAATGCCGGAAAATAGAATCTACCCCACGATGATAGAGTGTATCTCCAATTATTTTGTATTGTTGGGATTGGAAACGTATTTTCTATCGCTGAGATCGTGAAATTTCAGGCCAAAAAGATTGGGTTTGGAGATAAACAATGATATCTCCATACCATGGATCAAGAGTACTGATAAGAAACAAGGATTCATCTGCAATGGGCTCTTCTGCCACAGTCTCAGTATCAGCACGCGGGGAATCACACATCAATTCCGCAAATACCAAATATTTCTTTGCCTTGGATTTTTCAAATTCCAAGTCAAATTCCTGCAGGATAACAATCCATTTGGAATACTTGCCCCCTAGCAATTTTTTGGTCAAAATATAGGTCATAGGGTTACAATCAGAAATTATGGTAGTTTTGCGTAGTAAGATGTAATGACAAAATCTTTGGACAGCTTGAACAGCTGCCAAGGCCAATTTCTCCACATGCAAATATTTAAGTTCAGTTGGATTCAAAGTTCAACTAAGATAGTAAATCACATGTTCAATATTGAATTAATCTTCCTGAACTAAAACCATCCCAATGGTGGAATGAGAAGCGGCGAGGTACAAGAAGTAATCCTGGTTGTAGTTGGGAGGATACAATAATGGTGCATGGGTCAACGCGTGTTTAAGTGCATCAAAAGATTTGTCAGTATCTCATCCCAAAAGAATGGAGCTTTCTGTTTCAACAACCTGGTAAAACCCTTTGTTATCTCGGCGTAGTTAGGAATGACACGACGTAAAAAGTTTGCTTTCCCTTGCAAACTTTGGATTTGGCGAAGAGTCGAAGGAGGAGGTAGTTTGAAAATAGCTTCAACCTTCAAGGGATCGACACGAATGCCTACTTTTGAAACAAGGAATCCCAGTAAACGACCTGTTTCTATACAGAAAACACATTTGTGTGGATTCAGCTTAATTCGATAATGCCTACATCTCATAAAGATTGCTCGTAAATGAGTGAGATGATCGGCTCTACGTAATGAATGGGTAGGTAAATCATCGAGATAAGGCTGCATAATGTGCTTGATGTCATGAAATGCGTAATACATAGCTCTTTGAAAAGTTGCTCCAACGTTCTTCAATCCAAAAGGTAATTTGCAATAAGCAAATGTCCCCATGGACAAATGAAATCCGTTTTTGGTTGATCAGCAGGGAGTATGTTGATTTGATTGTAACTGGAAAAACCATCCATAAAGGAGAAAATTTCACTGCCGGCACAATCATCAATGATTTGATCGATATAGGGGGTTGGATAATTGTCTTTAGGACAAGCTCGATTAATATCCCTATAATCGATACATATTCTTATCGTTCCTTGCTTTTTGTTAATAGGAACAATATTCGATACCCAATTCGTTAAGGGAATTGGATAAATGAAACCTGCTCAAAGTAATTTCTCAACTTCAGCTTTAATAGCTGCAGATTTTCGAGGATGTATCTGATGCAAACGTTGCCGGACAGGTTTAGCATTTGGGTAAGTTTTGATTGCATGAACAACAATTGCTGGATCGATTCCTGGCATCTCTTCGTATGACCAGGCAAACACGTCACGAAATTCTTGAAATAGGGCATTATAAGTTTGGAGTTCATTGTCTATACAGGAAGCACCTATATGAATGTTTTCAACAATTCCTGGTTTAACTGAAATGTCAATAGGAACTGTTCGAGAGATATTTCCCAAATTTAACTCAGAATCAGGATGTTGAAATGGATTTTGTGGTTCTTTGACATAATCAGTAGTAAAAATAGATGAAAAATCATTTTCAAAATGATCAAGCTCAGGTAAAAACAAAGATCGATGATGAAGATCTTCCCATGGTAAATCATAAACAGACAAAAGTTCTCGAATCTTCTCATCAGTATGAACAAGCTCAGAAAAAGTTGTTGAATCTGAGGTTGATATTGAAAGTGATTCTCCATGGACCACATTCATTAGATCAATTTCAGTTGAAGAAGGGTCAGAAAACGACTGTACAACCTAATATGCAATTTCATAAGGACTCAAAGGCATCACATCACCAAGTGAATCCACCTCAGATTCGGAAGGTATGATCCAAGGATCATCCAAAACAATAGTTTTTGATGAAATCATATGAATGGTTGCAGTAGAAGGCGATACGTTAGGAGGAGGAAAGGAAAAAGTTCCTAGTAAACTAGAATCTTTAATCAATCCTACCCAAACATCCTTATAAGGGATAGTTGTTTTACCGACATGTTGGATACTTTCAGAAGAGGCTGGGTCAGATGAAAAATAAGTCAGCTGGTCTATGGTTACAATCTTTCCATTATGAGGAAACTTTATAAGCCGAAAGACCAATGAAACAACAACAGTCATAGCATAAGACCAACTGAAACCCAAGAGAAGGTTGTAATCCAGAGGGGCATCAACCACTTCCACATCTAGATTAATAGTTTTGCCTTCAACCCCTATAGGTAAATCATGTAGAATGCAAAATGGATGGAACCCACAGCCATCAAAAGCCTTTAGAATCGTCGGGGATTGATTGAGTGTAGGAGAACCAAGCGATCTCCAACACTGGATCGACATAATACACATAGAAGCTCCCTCATCAATTACAGTCCTAAAGCAAGGTCTGTTTTTGACTAACACTGGAATCTAGAAAGCCATTTGATGAGGTAGGCGAGGTGTAGTATTCTCTAAATCGAAGATTATAAGGTTTGAATCCTGAATATCAACAGCTCCTGTAGCCGACAAAAGTAATTTACCCTGTGTTGGGCATGATTGCAGCACCTCCAAAGTCGACATTGTTGAAGGGGAAATAGCTAAATCTTCAACAATGTTATAATTGTGAGCAGCTCTCGCATGTGGATTGAAAGCTGACTTCCAAAGTATATCTTTAGCAGGCGGTTTGATTACTAAGTCTGGGTTAGGTTTCTCGATCTGTAGAGAATCAGAACCGGAAGGAGTTGAAGTTGATGGGTTGAATTATAAGATTCTGCTTCCTTACCACAAACAAGACTTTTACTACCATAATCTTGTGATTGCGTTGCAATCCTGACATGAGACATCATCATTATGGGTTCTTCTAAGGCATTTGAGGAAGAACCAATCATCTTACTATCTTGACTAGGAAAAGCATCCTTCAAGACAACAGGCGTTTGAGAACCTTTGACGATTTTCGCAACCTCAACGCGATGTGGGCAGTTTCTTGTAAAATGATCCTCGTCATAAATGAGGCAAGGATAGCATGGTTTACGTTTCTTGTCAGTAGATTCAGTTTTATCTGATTTCTCTTTTGAGTTTTGTTTATTTTTCTTCTTCCCTTTCTTTTTACCGCTGGATTTTGATTTGGTCGTAGATGATTCTACAACATGAATATCGGCAGGAATTTCAGTGGAAGAGTCTCCTGTCAGGGAATCTGGTAAAGTTATAATAGGAGAAGAATTCTTTGAAGATTTCTGCTTACTTTTGGTTTTAACTGAACCAATCATACTGTCAGCGGCATGAGACCCTGAAGGAGCTGCAGTTATTTGATTTTGTTTGGGAAGGTCGGGGATTTTTTCGTGTAAAGTACCTGACTGCGTATAAACAAGGTCAAGGTACTGATCTTGAGAAATTACTTGCTCTTCAGTAACAACTCATGCCTTAGCTACATCCTCGGTGATTTTAGGTAATAATGATTTAACAAACCATTCTGCTAAAATTTGATCCGGAATAAAAACTTTCACTAAACGTCGTCGACGTCGCCATTCATGAATATGATCTAAAATATATGTGGACGTTGACTATTTTAATGAAGTTAATAATTTCGTGCCATTGTCATATCTGACAGGCAACTGAAAATGAGTTAAGAATGAAGTGGCTAACTGACTAAAATTATAAAAAGAGGCTCGCGGTAACTCAATGTACCACTTGGCCGCAAGACCAATCAGAGTGCGTTGAAAAAGACGTAAGCGAATTGAATCATCTATAATGGAATTAGATGCACACCAGAGGTGATAAGTCATCACATGGTTTGACGGATCCTCTCCTGATTTACCTTCAAACTTTGGGATATCACTGGGCAACTTATGCGGCATGGGCGGCCAAAACGGAAGATAATTGATTGGATGGTTCTTAAGGTGCGACAAATCAGGCAAGTCCAAAGTTGCAATAAATGGTAACTGACGGTTAGGGTCTCGAAAATCCTAGGTCATAAGACCAGCCCCAGGAGGAGGATATCCAGGATAACTTGGAATTGGAATCGCATTTGG
The DNA here is from genome assembly GCA_031772625.1 of Pinus tabuliformis. Taxonomy (NCBI): domain Eukaryota; kingdom Viridiplantae; phylum Streptophyta; class Pinopsida; order Pinales; family Pinaceae; genus Pinus; species Pinus tabuliformis. The sequence goes on from CM062807.1 coordinate 511,265,541, forward strand.
GATATTATATCCTCCCAGAAAACTAGGATTAACCGGACCAAACTGGGGTTGTTGAGGTTGCTGATAAGTGTATCCAGGGTACGATTGATACTGGTAACCTAGGCTTTGCACAGTAGGACTGAATTGGTACTGTCCCTGGTACAGTTGATAAGTGAATTGCGGTTGACTTGTGACAACCGTACTTGGACCAGGTTATCCTACAGGCATCTGAACTGGAGTCTGAATTGTAGGTCCCGACTGAGGTAAAGATGCTTGAGGAGTTGATGCAGGAACAGTAGAAACCGGAGTTGTCGATACTCCAGAAGTAGGTGGAGTAGATTGAATAGAAGCTGCAATAGTTGCAGTAGTCGTTTGAGGCAGAGTTCGAGGCGAACTAGGCCCAGACTGATGAGCTACACCAGGTGCAGAAGTTTGAATAGTAGACTAGACAGGTTGCTGGGTTGAACCAGAAACCAAAGGTTGTCCATATTGAGATGACAACTGCACATTAGGCTGCAAAATCTGTTGAGATTGAGATGGATCCCACACCATGTTCATTCCGGGGTATAGACCCATAGAAGGTTGAGCATATTGAGGACCATAACTAGGTTGAGCATAGGGCTGATAATTCATAGGTAGATTTCTAGCTCCTTGTACAAATGATTGACCAGAAGGTGGTTGGAAACCTTGGGTTGGGTACTGACCTTGAGGTTGATAACCTTGAGGCACGTACTGAAACTGGGGTTGACCTTGAGGTATATATTGATACTGGGGTTGACCTTGAGGTATGTACTGAGTCTGGGGTTGACCTTGAGGAATGTATTGTACCGAAGGTATGTACTGTCCTTGAGGTTTCTCCCAAGGCAGTAACTGAGTACCTTGAGGTTGCCCCCTAGGCCATAATTGAGTACCTTGAGATTGCCCCCCAGGCGGTAACTGACTACCTTGAGGTTGCGGATTTGGAATAGTACCTAACATCATAAGAATTTCTTCTATGCTCAATGGTTAAGTTCCGTTATTACCAGTTGATATCCCATGTTCAATGGGTTGAGGAGATGCTCATGAAAAAGTACTAGTGAGTGACTGATACCCAGAAGGAATAGAAGGACCGCCATATAAAAATGCTTCCGGTGATTGGGAAAACATGGATTACTGTCTCAAAATATTCAAAGGAGGATAATAACCTCTAGGTGTTGGATGAAAAGGAATTCGAGGTGGTGAAAAGCTAAGACCAAGATTTTCTAAAAAGTTGGTTAATGAGAGGTACCAAGCGTCCCTCCCAGGAGGTCTGTAGAAAATTGATTCACACTCCCTAAGTTCTAAAGTTGGGTGATTTTCAGGGAGACTTATATCTTCTTCCAGACTAACAAGTTGTTCAATAGAAATGAGTCCCAAAGGAAGATTTTGGGTAATGATCCTTCCTACCCTGGGTGAACCAGGACCACTAGAAGTTGGAGAAGCAAATCCTGAGGATGGAGTAGTAGCAGGTTCAGTTTCAGGCTCAGAAATTTTAGGTTCTTCAGCTAATTCACTAGTAGAAGAAATACTACCAGTAACTTCAGAAAATGAAATTGGTGCAGAAATATACTCTGTTGCTTGAACTTGATAATCAAGATGAACAATTAAAGGAGTCTCTGCGGCTTCCAGTGACCCAACTCTACCTTCACTAGGAGTTACAAGAGCTCATAGCCCTTCAAGTTGGCTTGGTGAATACTCGGGAGGTTGGCCCCGAAATCTACGGGATTGTCTCGGTAATTCAACCACGATTAAAAATTTTAATTACTTCACATGCAAACAAAGAAAATCTCAATAAAACCACCTAAAGTCTCTAAAGAAACAAACAATTGAATCACACGCCTAAAAGTTCTAAGAGTTCAAACCACACATAAACAGTAACTTTCCGTACCAGAAACACTAGTTGGTGATGAAATCCAATGTCGCAGAATTCAATACAGAAAGCGCAGTTGGAATAGTTACCCCGAAAACCTGCTTAATGAAACAGACTGTCACAAGTTTCTTCACAAAACCATCTCGAGTGAAGAGAACCCCCAGAGAGTCCAAGTGATTCTAGTCGATGTCTGCTCCAGGTACAGTGGGATCTTCCCTCCACCGTCACCTTAGGAAAGAATCCTATAGATTATGGTCACTATGGTTACCAACAAAAACAAATATACTTGGGGGAACAGTCTATGATCCTATACACACGCAAGGGCAGAGTAACAAAGCTCAATCCCCTTGAAGGCTCCTTGACATAATCCAAGGTTTACCAACAAGTGACCCTAGGCTCCTCGACAATGGTCAATCCGAGGTTTACCGTTTTTAATATGTGTATATCTGTTATCGTTCCCAATGAGGAAGGATTGATTACCTCACTGGTTCAGATATGATCTCGTGGTTGACTCCTTTAAGAGGAGCTTCCCAGAGCATATATTAACAATTGGAATTTATTTCCTACCGCAAGATATAGCTACTTTTTTGTTTTAACTATCTTGGAGAGTTAATTACACCCTACTCCAAGATACTAGCCTAAGCTATGTTGGTGATAAGAGCCCTAGAAATAAAAATATTGCTAGATCAATTTTACTTTAAGCGTTATTTTTATAGGTTGTTTCTTAAGTTAATAGGAATGGAGATGAAACTTTATGGTGTGAAGACTCGACTCCAAAACACTAAAAATGCACGTAAGATGATAAACAATTCTTTTTCTTCAATGAATTTCTAGCTAAAGAAAGAGTTGAGAATGCAATTCTTTGAAAAACAATTCTTCCTTCAACATATAAACGAAAAGAAAAACTTTTTTTTCTTTTTCAATAAACTCAAAACGAGACTACTAATTATGCTCATGAAAAATCCCTTTCTTTTTCAACACTCAAAAGCTACAGAAAACAACTTCTTTCAAAAGAGTTTCTATAATTTCTAGAAAACACTCAAAACTATAAAAAACTAAGCTTGAGATCTAAAAATTTCTAAAAACCCAATTGAAGTAAAAGCTTTAAAATTTTATTTTTGAGGACGTTTTACTTAGTTATTCAACAAACTAAGGACTAATTCGTTCAGAATAACAAATTAATCAAAAAACACCCAGCTATGTTTTCTTTTTTAAAAATGAAATTCAAAACTTTCAAGCAAGTTCTTTCAAAGCTTTGCAAAGAGGAAACAAGATCTATTTCTCAACAAGGGCAGATTTCACAAATCATTCAGACTCATCAGGAAGACCAAAAAGACCAGGGTAATATGAGGTTTCTTAGGCTTCTAATCTCTGAGTTACTACAAAGACCAAGCGAAAATCAAACCAGGCATGCAAAACTTCTAGAAAATCACCTAAAACCAAAATACCAAGGGAACTCACTTACAAGAAATTTTTGACAGGACACATGCAGATCTGGGCAGAGACTAAAAAGCGTAAACTAAATCCTAAGCTTAACTGGAGGAAAACAATTTAGGTTTTTCAAAAAGTTTGACTGGGTTCGCAGGTTTCCGGTATAACCAAATGCGGTACCGCTTTGTGTAGTAAAGTAACAGTGCAGGGATGTCCGCAATGTGTTACAAACATAACATGCGGTCCTCTTCAAAATTTTGGAAAAAACAAAATACAGTCCAGATCCTAAAAAAATACCCAATCCCACACACATCAAGCAAAAACCAGAAACAAGAAAAAGTTTCTCAAGTCAAAGTAAAAGGAAAGGCAAAAAACCAAAATTCAGGTCCCCAGCAGAGTCGCCAATTTGTCGGCCGGATAAATCGTTCTTGCGGACAAGAACGATCTCCCTAGTATCAACATATATCTAGCAACAAACAGGGTAAGCAAATCTACCTTTCTCTAAATATTTTGCGATTTATAAATAAAAGCCAAGAGGTGTTTTAGATCCTACCTTAAGTCCAACGCTAGTTTGTGGCAACCACACTTCGACTGTTCGAATGAGTTTCCTTTTTAGAACCTGCAAACACAAACAAGCACACATCAAATAACACCTGCATAGCTAATACAGTAAATCATATTCATCATGGTGATCAAGGAATCCATGAAATAAACCATAAAAGACAGCTTATTGAGAAAAATAAACTTGATTGTATTAACTTTGAAACAAGAAGAACTTTACAACCTTTGGTGCCTTGATGTTGTACAAGCTACTCCCAAGGTCCAAGCAAGAATCTCCTCTACTTTGACAAGTCTCACACTCTTCCCAATGAGATCAAAAAAGGTATGTAATCTCTCCTCTCAAGCTCAATTAGGAAGACTAAATTCCAACAACATTTCACCTCAAAAATCTACAGCTTTCAACCTCCTCAGTAACCAGCCCAATGCCTCATTTTATAGTGCAGAGGAAGGAAGTTACAGGTCCACCTATGAAGGGATAGAGTCCTCCTTCAAAGGGATAATCTCCTCATATCAAGGGGTTAGCTCCTTAAGGTATGGGATGCATGAACCTTAAAGGAGCGAACTTGCCACCTCAAGATTCCCTCTAGAAGCTTCCAGAAATAACCCAAAGTGAGTTTTTAAGAATGTACTTGCGCCTTTTTGACTTTTACAGGGGTCCGCACCCATTACACAGAGACAGAGTGGTCAAGTACGCAGGGGACATGACCAATAGGTGCAGGACCGCAGGTAATGCTAAGAGAAAGTGCGGAACTAGAGTTTTAGAGATTTTTAAGGGCTTTCTCTCATTTTTCAAGGCTTGACATGAAGAACTAAGGTTTAAGACTTGCAAAGGAGGGAAGTATGAGTGGTGATAGACTCACACTGACTACAGAATGTCATGGTGACAATATTTTGTGCAACAATGTTGAACACTTGTCTAAAGAATTACTCTCTTTTGATTTGAATCTTTGTTGATAGATATCGAACAATGATAGTCTGATATATATCATCACAAAGTTGGGACTTTTTTTAATCTATCATTTGGATACTACTACAAAAATTTATAGGAATCATATAAGTCCATATCCCATTTTCTTAACAACAAAAACTTTGGAAATCGGTGGATTCTATGCTATCAATCGTTGAGGCGAAGTGTTGCTTGCAACTATCAATAAATAACTATCGTGCCTTTTGTTAGTGGATAGGTAAATTTTTCTAATTGTTTTATAACAAATTTATTACACTCAATATTTTGTCTAATGTTTATTATGTATTAATGATTTTTCTCCATGTATTTTTGCAGATAAATAATCTAGATCTTGTTGTGAATCTTGGTAAAAGAGGAAACCTTCCTGGAGTTGAAAACTTGGTAAGCATTTGTAAAACTTAGTTATAGATAACCATTATAATTTGTACCAATATTTTTTGCATACCATGATATTCTAATCTCTAGTTAGATTTACGTTGTATGATGAACCACATAGATGCTTTTTCTCGGGCATGAAATTAGGGTTTGGATTGCCCATGTGGGCTCAATGCTAGGTGCTTGCTAATAGGCCTTAAGTTTCATAAATTGATTATAAGAAATGAGAGATCTATTCATTGCTACAGAGGGGATCTCGAGCACTATTTCCATCCACTATGTTAATTTGTTATACCTATAAGATGCTTGGAGATCTCAAACATTCCTCATTTTGAAACATTGACAATATCATTTCACGTTTGAGAAACATTTAAGGATATGATAATACTATTTTCTTGTCCAATTTTTATGAAGATCAATTTACATGAATGATTTTTATCAAATGGAAAAATATCATTTTCAGTTGAGAAATAACCATGCTATTAGTCATTTATAAATTTTCATTTTGGTTGATTTTGGGCTACATATTTAAGTCTAGCGTGGTGGATACCTCCATATATAATTTATTGGCATCATTCTTATGACAATGTTACGAGGAAATCGTGTAAACACTATTAGTTAATATTTTGGATCATCATTTTTCTTAGGTAGGTGTGAAAATGTCCAATTTTGATAGGTGAGTCTGGTTTGAAATTCCAAATTCGATTGGAAGTGGTAAAGAAATCATATTGCCTTTTGGCATCCATTTTGAAAAGATATCTTCATGGGATTTAATTGTGAGTCACCATACGTGGACTTATTATTGTCTTTGTGGTCATTTTAAAACCTTTTTTATATCTCAATTTATTCTTGAAAGGAAAGCAAATAATTTGAGCCACCCATTTTAAGCTATTTTGGGAGCATCCATTTGTACATATCTGTATTGTTAATGTTGATAAGTGTTTTTCCAAGATGCATACATATCTATGTGATATTTAAATATAATTTCTAATGTAACATGTAACACATTTGAACTGTATATTCTGTAAGGCATCAAGTGGGTTTTGCATGAAAAGAAAATTTGAGATACCCAATTTCTTGGAGCAATGTAGTATTCACCATATCAAAATTGTTTGTAATTAACAAATTGTATATTTAAATACTTATAAAGTTACTTTGCTTGACCATACCCTAAATTACCATTGGCAAGAGCTTCTTGAAATGAAGATTACAAGGGAATTTCTCTCATCTAGGAGGAAATTATAAAGTCACATTGTCAACACCCTTATTGAGGAAAATAATTATTGTCCTCTATATAATTTATTTTAGTGGTTGGATTATGGGATACAAGGTCCTTATTAAATCTAAATGTTTAATAACTTCATCCTTAATAATAGGTCCTTTTACTTCATCTAATACCTTGCTGGACCCATGTCAAAGTTGTGTCAAATTTATGCTACGGACTATGTGAGCTCGAGTCAACAATATGAGCTCATGTCGATGGAGGAGTTGGTTGGTACAAGCTAATAATCATTTCTCAATAAGAAGATAATTTTTCCTTGGAAATTAATAAATACATGTCAACCTATAGCCAAGCCTACATTTAATATTATTTCATCATATATAAGTTCCCAGTGGTCAACTTATATATATTGAATTACCCTAGTTGGGTATAAGTTGAGTTTTAGGATTTGCATTAGTTACTTTGAAAATTATGTCACTAACCAAAATGTATTAAACAAGAATACATATATTGTTATTTGTGCTACTTTTGGTAGTCATTCTTATAAGATTCTTAAAGATATGAAACATTATTCATTTTGAATTGACAATATCATTTCACATTTTTGAAACATTTAAGGATATGATACTATTGTTTTCTTGTGCAATTGTTTATGAATATCAATTTACACAAATTGTTTTTTATGAAGTGGACAAATTTCATTTTCATTTGACAAATAATTGTGTTATTGGTCATGTATAGGTGTTCACTATGGTTTTGGTGTTTCAACCATTTGTATTACACTTGTAATTATTGATTCATATGTTTGGTTACCTGGTTGGGGCTTTCCAAGGTGTTGATTTTAGTCTACATATTTAAATATGGCATAATGGCTATCTCCATACATAATTTATCACTATCATTGTTATGTCAATGTTACAAGGAAATTGTGTAAACATTATTGGCTAATATTTTGGATCATTAGTTTTGTTAGGTAGGTGCGAAAATAGTCAAATTTGATATATGACTAGTCTATTTTGAAATTCAAACTTTGATTGGAAGCACTAAAGAAATAATAATTCCTTTTGGCTTCCTTTTGAAAAAGAGGTCATAATGAGATTCAATTGTGAGTCATTGTATGTGGACTTATTAGTGTCATTGTGATTTTACATAATATTTATAATGTAACATATAGCATATTTGCACAATATATTTTGTAGGGAACCAAGTGGGTTTTGCATGAAAAGAAAGTTTGAGAATATACCAATATTTATGGTAGTAAAACAATAGTCAATTTGTCATTGGTGAAATTTTGAGGTAGAAAATGGGCCTCAAAACAAAAATGTACAAAAAAATCAACTTGATAAGATCCAATAGGATTTAATATGATGATGTAAACCATGGGGGATGATTCACCATTTTTGGAGTAAAAGGGTAAAAAGATCAAAAAAAAAAAAAACTACTATTTTTTCAGCTTGTATTTTCAACTTATCTCCCTACGCTTTTAATCAAATTTCGAGTGGGAGAACTTGTTGGTTGTAGAATTGAATTTTTCATCCAATGAGTACTCACATTGCATACTTTCTATGGACCCTACTACATGAAAAATGTGAAATATATGAAAACATGTGATTACAATCACAATTTTTCATGTATTTCACATTTTTCATGTAGTAAGGTCCATTGAAAGTATGCAACATGGTTACTCCTTGGATGAAAAATTAAATTCCACATCCAACGAGTGCTCTTGCTCAAAATTTGAGCAAAATCATAGGGAGATAAGTTGAAAATATGAGTTGAAAAATTAGTTTTTTTCTTTTTTTCCCTCCAAAACTTGATGAAGTAATCTAATCTTATTTTATTATTTCTGCTACTATTTTATAATATTCCTTAGGAGAAAGACCTCAAAATTTCTCTAATGTGGAGTAATATAGTATTCACCATAACCAAAAGCATTTGTAATTAACTGGAGGCATTGCCATCTTAATGACATGTACTTATTTTGCCCAGGAAATTAATGAATGGATGTCAATTTGTAGCTAACCCTACATTCAATATTCTGTCATCATATATAAGTTCCCAGTGGTAAAGTTATAATTATTGAATTACCCTAGTTAGAGGATGAACAATATTTTTTTTCACTAAATTGGGATCATGTCCAAGATCTTGTACAATTATGTTTAGTTAATATTCTGTTAATTTTTTATTTAACAAGATATTATGCATCTACAAGAGCCAATTAGGTTTCTCAATCTTCCAGTGCTATTACTTTCCTTCGTATTTTCATTCTTAACTAATACTTATTAGTGAAAGCTTGGAATTTATTCGAATGGTGATATTGTGTTCAAGATTTGTTGATGCGAAAGATGTATGGATAATTGATTGTAGGATTTAGGAATAGTGAAGGAGCTATAATTGCCTTTTGTTCCATATATCCATAGAAATGAACAGGAACATGTTGTTAAGACCATGTGCATTTGGTTTTATGGATTATATGCTTTAATAAATGCATAGGAAACTTGATCTAATATTTTGATAAATCCATAACATATTATTTAATACAATTGGTTATTTTGCATTTCCATTTTGGGTTAATTTTATGGCATTGGTTCCTAATGAATATACATTAAAGTATAAATCAATTTTTTTATAACAACAAGAACTATATTAAATCTAATAAATACTTTACAGAGAAATATGCAAAATGCATGGATAAATTTTTGAAATGATTAGACACATGTTGTTAAGACCATGTTCATATGGCTTTATGGATTGTATGCAAAAAAAAAAAATGCCTAATAAAGTTGATATGATATTCTGACAAATCCATAACATATTATTCAATACAATTGGTTATTTTGCATTTCCATTTTGGATTAATTTATGGCATTTGCTCCTAATGAATATAAAAAGAAGTACATTAAATTATAAATCAAACTTATTATAACAATAGGAACTATATTAAATCTAATAAATACTTTATAGAGAAAGATGCAAAATGCATGGATGAATTTTTTCATTCATTCTATTCTTTTGAAATTTCAAAGATTATTCGACTTTATCTTTTAATTCAAATTCCACTAGAAATTAATTCATTTTTTTTCTTGCCAAAGATTCAAATTATATTAACATGGAAATTCACATTGAGTACATGCAAATAATTATGGGGGCTCATCACCCATCAACAATTGAGGTTCTCTACCCTTGGAGGAGGAAATCAGAGAACCATTCCAAAGTTTCGAGATCAAATCTTGTGTAATGTGTTAACAAAATAGTGTTTAAACTTAATAATACAAAATCTAGAACTAGATTTCTACTGTGCAACTGATCCACTGATAGACAAATATTGAAGTTACAACAAAACATTAAAAAATTCATTCCTCGAGGAAACTTGCAAGTGCTTAGTTAGTTCTGTGATAGCTAGGGAGAACATTGATTTGTTGTTGGTGCTTGTATCCATCACCAAGAGGGTTGACCATGTATGTTTCAACAAAAGTCTCCTTGATGATGTAAAAACCATAGGGGCTTGGACAAGGAGGAGAAAGAGTTGAGTCCCTTGACTGGTTGTTCTTTGGAGGTGTTGCTACAACTTGTTGACTTCAAACTAGGGAGGGGTAGCTACCAGTAGCCAAAACAATTGGAGGAGATGTCGCACCAATGGTTAGAGAGATGAAGATGGTGGGATGATAGGAGGAGGAAGAGGGGATGTCAGGAGAGAATTTGATGTCAAGAACACGAGAGAGATGTTGCATGCGATGGTGGCATGGGAATTGATGGCATAAATATTGGATATGAAGTAGGTGGATCGAGATTTGTTTCATTCCTGCATAAAAATGCAGTGGGTAAGAATATTACGAAGTGAACAAAGAGTGTTCCTACCCCAACGGGTTTCTTCAGCCTCCAATTTTGCAACTTGATGGTGAATGTGAGCTGAAATGACATGGTCATACATGATTCAGTATGCAACTACAACAAGGGAGGTGTGCAGGTGACCTCTGCCCCTGCCACGCACAAAACATCGTCCCCTACTTGTTTCATGACTTATGTTGAAGCAATTGGGGTTGGAGGGATGAAGCAAAGGCACATAGATTACAATGGTAGCTGGAATAAAGAAGGTGGTGAAAAAGGAATATTGTGAGCAGTGTGGTGGTCGAGAAAAACAAGGGAGATGCCATAATGTCACAGGTTAATATGGAAAGATGGGGAGTGGGGTGAGCATTGAATTCATGTGTGTGAAGGATGACCAGACATTGCATATATGATGTTTGCCAAGTTGAAGGCATCGTTATTGTGTCTGAAATTAATTCAAGTTACATTTCCTTTACATTTACATTTATATTTCAATTGAATTTGAATTTATAAATAAGATATTGGTAGTAATAATTAGGTGATAAATGGAAAGTATTCAGTCACACCAACATTACCATAGAATTAAGAAAACCAAAATTATCAATCAATTTCATGTGATATGTTGTTTAAAAAAAAATATAAGTGGGCCTTCCTTTAAATCTTCAAACATAATTGATATTGATTTTATAACTTGATTAGTTTTATAAAACTATAGACATGAAGGCACAAATGTAAATTATTACTATATTTTCTGGTGATAGCGTAAATAAATTTGTTTCGTTTGATTTTCATAATAATCTCTTAATAACACGAATGACGAGAATGGGCACACTCAAATCAACGACACATAATTCGTTTTGGGTGCCCTTGTACGTTCAACATTTATGTCATGGAGGGGGGGGGTGTGTGTGAAATAAGTTGTATGGAGGAAAATTCTTTATGACATGGAAACTCCATAATGATTTCGAACCGCCCTCATGAAAAAAACTTGGTGGACTACATCTCCTCCAAAATACCATTATTGGACAATTGAAAGGACTCACATAGCATAATAATTAAAATTTCAAACAAACCATTTTTTGCATGTCCTATATATGCAAAACATATATGCAAAAGAAAAGGTAAAAACATATTTATATTAATATTAGTATCCACAACAACAAAATTCTTCTCATTCATTTATTCAAACTCTAGAAGCATAATAGAGATTCCTTTGAAGTATAAACATCTTTGTAGATGAACAAGTAACAAAGAAATAATTTGCATTCTTGATCAAGGCGAAAACACAAAATTTGGAACTATTCATTTTCATATTCAATCTACTTTCATCATTGATGCCTAAGATTTGGAATAGCCCGATAGAGTAGACATAATGAAAGTATTGTTTATGAATTTTGACTAGCCACAAGGTGAAAAATAATACAAAATTATTATTATGGTTGCATGAGTAAAAAAATGGAGAATTTGGTTATATGAGTAAAAACCCAAGGTCAAAGAATGAGGATGATACCTAATAAGAGAAGACAAAGTTGCTAGTTGAAGCTTTGGTTGGCTTTTTTTTGCTTGTTGCTATTGTCATCATCCATAATTTCATTGTCAACATTTAAAGTGAAGATACCATGAATTTAGATATTGTGTAACATATATATCATAGCTTTTTTTTTGCAGATATTCTTGATAAGGAATTTGAGATAATTTAGGTAGTAGTTTCTTTAGAACTAGTTTGTTTCTAAGGAGACATTACAAGGTGCTATTATCAAGAGTTCTTATAATGCAATTGATATAGTTTAGGTAGAGAAAAGTGGGTTTTTGTTTCCATTTAATGCAAAATATTGACATATATTCTATCATTGCATATGGTTGATATTGGGAAACTACAGAGTGCACATATAGGTTCAAATGGTGTAGAGTATGCATTTTCAACCATAAGTGTTTGTTGCACCTACTAGAAAAGATGTATAATAAAAAAATATATAATGAAAAATAATTAACTGTAGAGACAAGTGAACATGTACGGTGAATGGAATATTGCTATCTATTTACCTAGATTTGTCTCTCGATTAATTTTTTGAGATCTTTCTTTATCTCTGTGCTCAAATGCGTGATGAATCTTGTGTGCATTGTACATATTTTTTTCTCCTTGAGATCTTTTCTATTTTTTATGTTTTTTAAGAGCATAATCGACATATCACCATTTTCAATTTGTGTTCCATTTCAGTATAAAGAGGTGCAAATTTTCCAAATAGTTGTACCTATCACATAAAGTACCAAAGTCTTATTGTTTTCATTGCATATAGATAATAAATTGAAACTCATAAGATCCAAGGGTGAAATATGCAAGGATAATCATGTCATCATTTCCTTATCATCTTCAAAACTTCCATCTCTAATTTGTAATGTATAATGGATACCAAATTTTTGAGCTCCTGCTACAAGTGCTTCAAATGTTCCTACTGAGAATGTCTTTATGCTTTCCCCTAATTGTTTTTATTGTTGCATTGGGAATAAATTTATATTCTCTACAAACTCGGTCCATGTTTTCTATAGTGCTTGTATTGTCTAACAAAAGAATATGATCAGAGTCGCTACAGTCATAGTTTGTTTTTGGTAAAATATAGAAATTTGTGATTGCAATTCCTTTTCCTAGCAAGATCTTTTGACTGCGTTTTCCAATGAGTTCACTTGGAACAACCAATGTGATTTTCATCAGTCCTTTCGAATTGGTTAGATCTGCATGCAATATTTGGTGATTTCTTTGTGCTTTGTCCACAAACACGTTGTAGACAACCATGACATTGCCATGGAACAATTTTGGATCTTTTTGGATGTTCAATGCATCAATTTATATTGGAATGGTCGATGATGCCTTTGGGTTCTGCATAAATAATGGGTGTGTCAAGAAAAGTAGATTCGATTACAAATAAACAATGTTGATGTGTATATTACATATGTGACAAATGGAAATAAGGTATGGGCATATATTAACTTTCCTTATTTCTTATTTTTGTAATTGTTTTTGTTGTTATGATGTTGTATTTCTTTGGTGTTCAAATCTGCACGGTATTTGTTGCATTGCAAATGATACTGGGCAGAAAAATGCAATAACAAATAGTGGAAACATGCAAAACAATTCCATATTTCTCTGGTAAATATATTTTTTCAATTGGGAATGGAGTGGATTTTTTTTTATTATTGTATGAACAATATGTCTATACATATGGAAAGAAGAACAAAAGAGAAGTAGAAACAATATTTGTAGATACTTTCCTTTTGCATTTTTTGTCATTGCAGCTTTAATCCATTTTTTCTCTATAGTAGAAAGGAAATTGCATTAGAATATTTTTTTAACATGAGTGCAAAGAATGCTTGCAAAATAAAATTAATAAGTACACAAGTTTCAATGTCAACAAAAGGGAAAAGAAACAATGTTAATTGCAAATATGGGAAAAGTACAATATGTTCTATGTTTCATTTGCATGTATATGGTTCATTATGAGACAAATTGTGTCATGATGTAACCAGTATGTATCTAGCTTGAAGATATTATAACTTTGTGTTATATTAAACCATACATGGTCAATGAGCGATGTAGATGCATAAGAATTTGTGTCTAGAAGGAAATAGAGGTTGTCACTATGCATATAGTATTTTAGTGTCTTTGTTCTATTGTTACATTGATGCATGTTAACATTGAAATCCCCTACGATGAGTACTAGTCTAGAAAAAGGTATATTTAACTCTTTTTTTTCAAGAATATCCAATATATTGGGCAACATGGCATAGGGTATTGCATAAAAATTATCAATTGCAATTTACATTCCGTGGAGAACGATATTTTCCATTATGCCATATACATTGTGTTTTTCAAACTGCATGTGTTCAACAATTCTTATCTTTTGTTTGAAACATATGAGTAATCCATATTTTTAATGGCTTTATATGAAATTCAAGGTTTTGTACTTTTGTTGCAATATGTCTTGTTTCAAATGTGTTTCTTGTAAACACAAAATGTCAGTGTCAATTAGATCATAGTCATTGAAAACATATTTGATATAGGTTTCTATATTGTGAGTGTTTAGAGAGAGAACTGATGTGCATGAATGTGTATGAAAAGATTGATAATTGTAATCCATCTCCCATTTTGGAGTTTTCCATAGATGGTCCATTTCAGCTATTACTTTTACTTAACTTTGAAATTTTATTTCTTTAGAGGTTTTAATAGGAACATGGATTGCATGTTCCTAAGATGAGACAAATCCGTATAGACTAACCCATGAGTCTGTATTCCTGTAGGATAAATTGAAAGGTTGTCTAATATGACTCCTTGTGATTTATGGATTTTTCATGCACATGCTAGTTGAATAGGAAATTATTTTTGTATTTTGATATTTCCTATCTTTGTTTGTAGTGATATTGGTTTTGTTGTTTGCAATATGGGGATCCAATCTTAGTAAATTCCCTCAATAAATAAGTGATCTAATTTCCTATCTTGGTGATGCCATATGTTTGCATTGAAGAAATTGATCCATATGAGATTAATTTCATTTGTTTTTGTATAGACTTTAATGATTCCATCTCCTCCATTAACAAGGCCATCATGTGAATCATAATTTATAGCATAGATTTCAATTAACATATTTAATTTTACGACTATCTGTGAAGGAAATGTTGTTGTATTCAAATGGGAAGGAACATCACCATGGTTTTCTTTTTCTTGATTAATTACAATGATGACAATTTCATCACTCGAAACAATGGATAACATTTCCTGGTTGTGCAAAGTGACACATTTGTTTTTGTAGAATATGTAGGGTAAAACGAGGCCAATAGATGCAGGTCTAACACAATTTATGTTCAAATATGCCAAATCATTTTCTGTTTGATTGTTTGTTTGTATTCTATTCAATATTGAGGTGAATTTCCCATCTTTCTGGCACATTTTAATATCAAATTCATAGCACTTTGCATATTTTTGCCAAAATTCATATGAGACCGGTTGTTTGTTCATAATAGGTTTTTCAAATATCAAGGAATCTTGATACCGATACGATACTAACTCTACCTCGAATTGCCATACAGGACATAGGAGTTCAATCATTACCCCATTCAGTTCATACCAGAGAGTGAGTGAAGTGCACGGATAGAGAGATGAAGATGAAGTGTGAGGTGGTGCACCGATTACCCTAACTACTGATACACCTATGCATGACAAAGTTCCAACTGACAAGAGAGATAGTTTGTTCTTCATAGAGGTCACTGAAAAATATGATATCGACATTTCCAAAAAAGTTTGTTTCGACACGTTTAACGTTTCTCAACAAATCATCTATGCAAATAAAGAAATGACTTCCAAGCAAGGAAACCTCATCAATGTAAAGTAGCCTCAATTCCTCATAAAGTTTTCCAAGTGCATCCAATGTTTCATTGCTAAGGAGTGTGGGGGAAGACTTGTTAAAAGGCATAAGCAATTCAAATTGGATTGGTGTACCACGTGCATTATATGTGGCTTATATTATATATGTTAGTATCAACCCCTTTGGTTTCAAAGGATCAGTTGAATGGTGTGCATCATAAAGTTGCATGAGCATTTGGAATATTACTTTTTCCATAAATATTTTTCCAGTTCTAGCTCCATTTAGGAATAAATAAAATGCTTTGTTTATGTTCATACTTTTTTTTATTACAATGTATTTGAGACATTCTTATTGTTCTCTATTGGGAATTATTCTTAGTTTATGATATTCTATATTTTCAAGAAGAAATTGATGCTCTGACAAATTGAATCCGATATTTAATTCTCTTTTTTTTGTACGGTGATGGGAACATTGCAAGTCTATTTCGAAATCATATTTTTCACTAAGTTGTTTAGTGGTTTTGTGTTTCTTCATTGTATTAGTGGGATCTATGGATTTATTTTTGATCTCTTCAATGGAATTTTCTAAATCACCCCATAGTGGGTTGACATTATATGTGAACTTAGATTCATTTGTTTTTATTTTGTGTTTCATGTAAGATATAAGCATCTTCCCATGATAGAAAATTTTGTTTCAATTTACTTTCACTTTTTTCAAATGGAACCTATAGCAAGAGCTTCTCTCTCTAATAGTTTTCATAGTCAATGTGCTTTTGTATCTGATGAACTATATCACCTTTGGTTTTTTCCTTTTTGAAATGGGCATGCCATTTTTATTGTACCTTGAGGCAAATTTAGCAAGGCATATATGCTTAATAGCACGAGCTCGACCAATGTAATAATCAATAATGGAATTACACATGACATTTTCAGAGTTGTCATCTTTCTGTTTTAGCATAAACGATGGTTTGAGGATAAATTTGCATTTATCCATTACTGTTGTGGTTATAAATGTGCATTCTCCTGAACTATGATTCAACGAAAGAGAAAGTGCTATATGCACTGCTTGCTGAGTTGAGATATGTTGGATATTAAGAAAAGGATTTCCAAATGAATGTATCATTTCAATAACATTTATTTTTCTCCTTTCATGTTCTCTTTGTATCCTTTTCAATGCATACGTCATTGATTTGTCAACTTTTGTCATGTAATATGTGTAATATGATACAACTGCATATGCATTAAGGACAAATTGGGCATCAGTATTTGCATTCCATAGTCACTGTATATTCTTTGGAAAGCTATCGTTCCAAACATGAGAGGGTTTTCATTCCAATAAAATCATTGGTTGCTTCAATGTACTTTGGATTGCTAGGATGTAATCAAATTCGATTAAATGTAATTCATCCACAAATTGGTCAACAATACTATTACTATCATATTGTTTCTTTTCCAAGATGCTATATAACAATTTTTCTTTTTTGTTTAATGTGTCATCTATGGAGACAATTGGTTCAAGAACTTTCATGCTTCTCATGAATGTCATTGGGAAATTGTATCTACAATGTCATCCTTTTCTCTTTTTACAACTTTTTTTATAATATTGTTCATGTATTTTGAAAGCTCTGGATCAGGGTGGTCTATGTTACAAGTTAAATAATTGTCAATGAAGTTTTAAATATCGTTGTTGCTATTGAATCCATATATTGGTGCATTTTCTACTCATAACAACCCATCTTCATGTTCGCTTCCTGTATTTGGAATTCAATTACAAAGTAGAAATCCATCTCTCAAAAGAATGTTTTATCTTGAAATATCATTTGCTTTAAAGCAATGATCCTATGGCTATAATAACGAGTATAAGTTACTGAATTATTTCTTATGAGATAGTTAATGTTACAGTCTTCTATTGTTTCAATATGTTTTGTTTTTATCCCTTTGTCATGTAATAAGGTCAATGTGTTGACCAATGGAGTCCATTGATGTTCAACACTTGTAAGTGTGACAATGAAACTCCATGGTACTTGTTGATGTATCATCACAAATATATTTTTATTCATTTGTTGTAGGAAATCAAGAGAAGTTATTATGTGCTTGAAATCCATGTAACCAATGCCACTTTTAAGAAGGTTCTTCGAGTTTGGTTTGTATTTAACATATTTTTCCAATAACTTTCTTCCTATCAATTTCCCTTTTCTGATTCTTATTGAAATGCATGAGAGGATTTTTTCAATTACTATTCACAATGTTTTGAAGAACAAAGTAGTTGTGTGATAAGAAAAATCAGCACTATAGTGCATTAAATCGCATTGTGCTATTTTTTTGTAGAGAAATATTTCTAAAATGTCACTATCACGTGGGCCTCCAACGAAAAGGGCTAGGAACTTTATTTCCTCTGCATATTTGTCTCTAAAAACTCCAAGGGGACCTTTCCCTTTAGCAAGAGCAAGTTCACTCAACTTGCCTTGTAAATCATGGATTCATCGGGACCCTATGTATCCATGCACCAATGTTTCAGTTGGTGTTTCACTTTCTGATACGCTATTTGTTTCATTTGTGTTTTGAATTTCAACATTTTCAATTAGAAGATTTAAATCAGTTGATTGTAACATTTTATCCCAAATTCTATTTATGCATATGTTCTCAACTCTATAAAGGTGCCAAGAACATACGGTTCTTTCAATTCTTTCGTGACATTGTGCATGTGAAATTTTCCTGTTTGAAATGCATTTCTGTACACTAGTCATGTTTTCAATGCAACACAAATTGTTGTTGTGTCTTCCATAGATTGTGGCAACGCAGTTTGAACAATTTATATTTGGATAAGAACATTGATAATCAATCTTGTTAAGCCCATTTGTGATATTTTGTGGCCCCATTATATTATTTGTGAAAATTCAATTCTTAATGCTACAAGACGTTCTTCAAGTTTTGAGAGCATAGCTACAATTGGCAATGGCTTGTTGCCCCTAATCTTCTCAGGTGAAGCAAATTGTGGAAATTTTCCATTTTGAAGTGCTCTTTTGCAAATTTTTCATATTACTTTCTTGTGCAAATTTCTATGATTTTTAGATAAATTTACACATCTTTGTTCCAACTCTTGGGCCATGCTCGCCATATTCTTTTTAAACTGTAATTTTTTACATCTTGGGAATTTCTTGTTATGTGTTTCTTTTATCTTGACTAGGTAAAATGTTAACGAAATTTTCTTGGATAAGTAATGATGCTTCCCTTGCAAGTATTGTTTGGATGACATTTTGTGGTTTTTTATTTCTAAATGCAATAGTTGTTTTAATTAATGGGCATTGATCCTTTTGTTTTTTATTCGGTCTTTATCAACATAGGTCTATGTTGTGTATGCAAGGAGGTTGTTTCCAGTGGCATTATTTGACATTGCACACTGCTTCTATTGCTATGCCTTTCCATTGATAGAGGTGCATAATAAGTGTATAGTGGACCTATTTCAAATGACACTATATTTTATGTTTGATTTGAACTAAAGTTGCATGGGAAAAAGGTGACAATGTTTCTAGTTACAAAGGACCATTATTGTATGTTTACTTTGAATATTATTTCTACTCGTTGAAAACAAAATGACCCACCTTCAATATTACCATTTTCATATGGCATTGCCATATTAATGAGGTACCCTTGTCAATCTGCAACTTTTTTTTCACTTTTTATCACATCATTTGATAGATATTTGTGTAAACAATGCAATGTGTCTTTTGCATTTCACATGATCGAATTGCAGAATAACTTCACAATGTAAAGCCTCAAGGATTCTACATCAAAGTCAGTGATATGTTATCAAATCGCAAGTTACATAGAACATGCTATCTCCACAAGTGGATATAGTACTTGTTCCTTTATGCACTCCATGGATTTTCATTTTATCATTTATCATTTCCCAATAGCTTTCTAGATCTTTACAGAAAGGAGGTAAGTATTCATTCCATGTTACAATGCATTGGGATAGTTTTTTGGTTAAAAAATGGCTCATAGTGCCCATTAAGAGAGTTTGGATCATGGAACAATATATGAAATGGTTCTGTAGTTTCCTTTGGATTGAAGAGAAAATACCTTTTTTATGGTGACTGACCAGATGCCTATTGGAAAATTCAACGATTTGGCTAACCAACATATGCAAAGTGTATCTCCCCATAGTCCTTGTTCATCTCCACTAGGACTATTTGAAGCAGAAAGACACATTCTATGTAGATATGTTTTGACATCATGAATTCTATGAAGTTGACAGGAAATTAGGTGGTAGCCAATAATAAAATGATTATATTTCCTCTATGTGACCTTATTGTAGTCACATGAATAAGTGGTCTATTATGCTATTTCGCAATTCGATTGATGAAAACGAAAATATAAAAGCACTTCAATTGCATTGAAAAGACAATCACCTAGAGTGTATGAAAATTATTTGAGCCTAAAAATAGTATTGGTGTCCAAGACATCAACAATACTGGCATTAGTGTTGCATTGTTTTTTCAATTGGTAATTCTTAAGATTAATTATTTCAACCATCTTTTTATAGTTCTATAGTGAAATTTTTTTTTTGAAATTTCCTAGCTAAATGCAATGGTATTTTTCTTTCAAGATTGGGAAATTTTCAACAGAAAAAGATCATATTTGCAATAAAACAGATTCAGCAGGATAGTATAATTCAATGTGAAACTAATTTGATCTTGTTATTTCCACATATTTTCAAAACAGCTCCACAAAAGAACACAATCGACTTTTCATATGAGTTTATGTCTGTGAAACTATTAACTTATGACATACGATTAAAGCAGGAGGAAAATGAGATTAGAGGACACTATGAAATACTTCACTGACATGATTTCTATAGTTCAGGTTGATTGGTAGACTAACCTATGTTGTTTGAGACTTTCATACCAATGGAGAGCATGATATAGAAATTTGAAAGAGACACATGAAAGTTGCAATTGCAATGAAAAGCATCAATGCTTCTTCGCAATTTGTTATCACACCTATAGGAAACAAAATAATTGCTATCATTTGTTTCATTAGCCATCATTATGATTTCAATGCACATAGAAGGCCAATGAACAATGTCATAAATTCCAAATGTTAGGAAAATGTTTCCCATACATTACAAGACCATCAGTAAATATAGGTTTAATCTCTTACAACAAATTTCTTTAGTCATGGAAACATTATTTTGCAGAATGTAAAATCTTCAAAATTGCAGAATTTGATGGGAACTTTACATGATATCTAGAAAACCTAAATTTCAATCACAATTCATGTGCCATTTGACTGGGAACAAATCAAGAAAAAAAAATGTGCAAGATTTTCAAGAATATGGGCCTTTGAAGTGCAACACTCAAAGAAAAACAAATAACATATATCTACAAGCTTCAGTAGGAAAAGTGAACTAGATAAACTCTACATTTCCTCGTAGAAAGCTAGAACAATATTGTCTAACAACAACCATACAAACCACAAAATCAGTCATCTACAAAAACATAAAAATACAATGCCACCTAACTTAGAACTAAATTTTATGATGGAAAATATTCCATTCAAGACTCTAAATGCAAGCACCACAAAGCCACATATGAAAATTTATTAAAAATAATATCATAACCATACATGTTCTTGTGTATGCTAAAAAAGCTAGCAAATGTAGACGAAGGTTGTTGACTAATTACCAGTTCTAGTTCATAGCTTTGAAGCTCCTATTAAGTCACGACCCACTCCAAACAAAGCGATTAAAACATATTTTTCTCTCTGCAAGCCAACACATAAGTTATTAGTTTGACGCAGAAGATGTAAGATCATATATATAAATTGAAATAATACTTATTAAGCACTCATTTAACCACAATGTAAAAAAAAAAAACCCTAAATTTCAAGCACAAATTCTTCATATAGTCGCCAACCAGCACTCATTTAACTAAAATTTCTTTTAACGGAAGTGCAACATTCTAACAAATTATATATATTCAAAAGCTTCATCGCTAAAAAAAAAAAAAAAAAAAACCTCGATAAAACGAGTTGAAGAACTACCAGCCAGTGCAACGACTGCAACATAGGTTTTTATCTGCAAGTCAACAGATACGCTTACCAATTATGAAGCTCCAAAACTCAACAAACATAACGTAGGTTTTTATTTTCAATCTAACAACTAATCCTACCAATTTTGAAGCTCCTGAACTTACTCTTTCCAATTGACGAAAATGGAAAAAACCACTAATAACCCCCTCATAGGTAGTGGCCAAGAGAACTAGATTTGTTTTCAATGCATGTCTTTTCATCAAACTAATACTTCCCCATTAATTTTCAATATGCAATCGACATGGTTTACATACTATTATACATCGTGCTACATACCTCGAGAAAGGCATTCCATTCCTCAATCCTAGTGATTAAATTATCACAACAAACATAATCCATTAAATGCCACTTAAAACCCAATCTCATCCTATGCACATGTCAGATCCAATGAAGTGTAATTCGTATCATACACTAAATGAACACAATAATGTAGTAGGGATAATAAGAAAGGCGTCATATGTCGAACATACATGATGTCATATCTTGTGAGGTCATATGTCGAATAAAACACAATAGTTAAACAGTGTCCAGCTCCTGGTTATTAGTATGGTGATCGACATGTAAATTCACATGACATCAAATGCATATAGCAATCACTATAGGTTAAATGTTGTGGCTAGGTGCACATATGCCCCAACATTAAACATTATTGCCACATTGATTAGCTCTTAAAGATTTTGTTGCCATGTTGCCACAATGCATACAATCCTATTTATCAATTGATGGTCATCCATGGTACATATCCATGATTACAAAATAAGACCCAAGCCAAATCAACTAATCACAATGTAAAAAAAATGAAATTTAAAATATAAAAAGATTAAAATTATTTCTTTATATTGTCAACCTTATGGATTGTTGTTTAATTTTTGGTCAAATAATTGGTTAATAGGTGCTCAACCAATGAACTAAATGAATATCACCTTCCTACGATAGGGATGATAAAAATTTACTACTCTTTGTAATTATTATTAGTATTTGAATATCTAAAAAAGCATATTGTTAATTAACTCTAAATCATATAGGAAAATTACCTTTATCATTAGTTTACTTTTCCATTGCCTTAAATCATAATCATACTGGTAGAATGTTATTTATTTTTTATTTTTTAAATTAATAAATATTGTGATGTATTTATTTTCTTAAAATTATTAATTAAGTGATATAGATATATTTTTTCTAGAAAAAATAAATTATATTTATATAGTGAAGTGAAATATAGATTATTGGAGCATGTTTGTAACTTGATATTATTTGGATAATGATTCAAGAAGAAAGAAATGAAAAGGATAAACCATAATTTCCAAAAATTAAACATCTTTGTCAAGATAATTGTTCATCTCAAAACTTACTTTATTTAAATATGGAACTCCATCACATGAATTTCCTTACCATGTAGGATTTCATTGATTTCAAACTAACAAGATGACAATTATAGATCTTCTTTAGAAAGCTAATCTATTTTTGAGTTCAATTCCCTCGAGATATGATTGGTAGAAAACCATTCCATCTTATTTATTTTTCTATAGATATTCCATAGGATATGTTCAAGACAACGGGCTTCAATGAAAACCTTGTTATTCAATCGAACAATGACAATCTTTGATTCTCTCGTGATTTTTAGTTTACCAATGGTTTTAAAATTGGCAACATATAACAAGGCCCACAAAGTTGTAAGTTTTGTTTTCGTGTTTGTAGCAAAACCACGGGAATATGAAAGAATCATATGATGGTTCTAGTGAAATAATATAACAACACCAACACTATAGCGTGGGGGATTTTCCTAGCTTTCTCCATCAAAAGAGGCCCAAGGAGTATGGGGGAGAAATGGACACACAATTGGAATTTTTCGTTCTTTCATTTTAGGATGTTCTTGAAATTCTTGCAAACAACTTCAATAGTTCCCATAACTACCTCGGCCATAATATAATAGTCTTGAAATATAGCTTGATTTCAATCCCACCATAGAAAGTTAATGAATGCCACTAGAATGATTTGTAGCTCTCTAATTGATGAATCATTAATCCAATCAAGGACACATATTTCTAAGGAGGGATTATTTCCGGACATAGAGGATGGCTTGAAAAGGGTCTTGATCATCTTCCAAACTTGTAAAGAAAAATTGTTATGGACAAAAAGGAGTAAAGCAGTCTCCTCCTAAGATTTACAAAGTGCACATCTATTGGGGGGCGACCGATCTCTTTTCAATCCATTTTCTCATGTTAATAATTTTTCAATAAAATTAAGCCATAAGGTAATATTAGCCTTCATAGGCCCATTTTTTTCCATAAAACCCGCCACCACCCCTACCTTTCTCCATTAAATTCTACATCCATTTTTTAGGAATATCTGAGCTTTTCTGAGTACTACCTCGAGAAAAGTGTTTTACCATGAAAGGATATCATCATTGTCTAAATCCAAATGAATAAGTGAGGAAACCAAAATATCTATATATTGATTCAATTCCACTGCTTCCTCCCCCTGTAGGCCGAGATCCATATATGAGCCCCATGCTCTTGATCCTACTCCCTAATTAAGATTTGATTTAGCATCTCTTAGATAGATGATACCTCTATCATGTAATGAAGAGATCAAACCACTTGAGAGGAGGCAAGAGTCCCTTGTTCCAATATAGGGTTCTCGATCAATTTTAACACTCATCCCATTCCTAATTTTCCATGCAACCCAACTTTTGATTAGTGGAGCAACCTTCACCATCACCCTCCAAACAAATAATACATTTACAATATGTTTTGCTAGGTCCCTTACCCATTTTATGACTAATTTATCTCAAAAATGTTTATCTCACATTCTCCCTCCCCACATCATTCTTCCATTTAACAAACACCAAAGACTTTTTACAGTCAATAATTAACAAAACAACGACAAATTTTTCAAGCCCCAACCTTCTAGAAGTTTTCGATTGGAGACAGTAGTCCTCTTTACTAACAAAATATATCCCTTTTGTCTCCCACTTGACCACATGAATCAAGCAAAATGGATTTGATTTTTTTCTAGTATGCCCTTAGGTACATCCATAATTGATGTCCATTACACAAGAATGCTTTCTAGGAAAAACTTTACCAATAAAAAATGTGTCCCTCTAGATAAGAGTCTATTGATCTGTTGTCACTGCAACAACGACCCTCGAAATTTTTTTCGTATGTCGATTTTGCAGCCTACGCTGACTTTCATTTCAAGCCCCCATGTGTTGTCATGTGGTTTGATTTGTTATTTGTGTGATTTCTCATAGTGTAGCATCCCCCTAAGTCAATGTGTCTCAAGCGTCGTCACTTAAAAATTAGAATCATTTTAGTTAGTAAAGTTAACGGTTAGGTGAACTCGCAGTCCGTCTTGACTTAGAAACTTTCCTTCTCGCCATGCATAGACTCAGAAGCCACAAAAGAAGAAAAATCAAGAAAATCACTCACAAAATTAAAAGTGCACTTTGAGTTGATGAAGTGCAAAATTAAAAGTGCACTTTGAAAGTGCGCCTTGCTACGATGCACTCCTTCAGGCTGAGCAAGTGTGCCCTACTTGGGTGCACGCCTTCATGACATAGACTTGTGCCCTATCTAGTTGTATGAGGGTGCACTTCTAGAAAATAAGAATGAGCTTAACTCCTTCTTAATTGATCCTTTCATCTGATGACAAGTGTGTTGGAATAAGGAATTACTGAGAGGTGGGGTGAATCGGTAATTGAGAGGTTCTTAAAACTTTCACTGAATATGTTTTTAGTTCTTTCCTCTACTGTCTGATACTTATGAAAGCGTTCAAACATAAATCAAATGAGCAGCAAGATGAAACATTCATATGTACATACAATCCATAACATGAGCATCATGAACATATTGACAATAGTATTTTCACGTGGAAACCCAAAGGGAAAAAACAGCCAATCTATTTGTTGTTATGACGTAAATTAAGCACCTGCTTAATTACATCTGTTTTTTTGTGAGCACCCACTCAGAGGAGGCACCGAACCCCTTAGGATAGAAAGCACCTGCTTGATAATAGGAACCAACCTCTTATGAATGCATTCCACCACCTTCTCTTTCCAATGTTCCTTTCATACAATTTTCAAACTGAAAACAAAGGCACATACAATTATATAAAATTACCAAACTAGTTTACTGCAGAATCAACTTCTGCTCTCAAACCTCCATTGTTCCGCAGTCTCTCTTTGCCTCATGCAACAACTCCATATTCTCTAAACTTTTGTGTTCTATCCCATAGGTTCTCTGCAACACATTGCTCCAGTTCAACACTTCAGCTAGTTGATCCTCTCTCATTCTTCGGCACTTGCAACAATACTCTCTTCCCCCACTCACCAATGGAAATCATTGGTTTGGTTCATATGTTGCTCACTGCTCAATGTGTCCTTTCCTTCCTATTACCTCGCTTCCCTAGTGTACCTCTATGTATCTCCTCCATGTTGTTGTTGCATCTGATGCTACAATTATGCTACCTCATTAAACACTGAATATGGGCACGTGAGCACTTTACTAACTCACTGTATTGTTCTTAATGTTTTGAAGTAATTCTCAATCAATACGACACACTTGAACAAGTTCTCCCATGCTTATTCATGGCTCTCGGAGCTTGACAATACCTAAGGGTGGCTTCTCTGTTCTTCATTTAATACACTGAGACATGCACATGAAGATAAGAGGTAGCTTTCTCAACTTAAGGTAGGCCCATCACTCTTCCCTATGACCAACTATCTTGCACTCATTTATCTAGTTGTCGACTCATCCAACTGCATACACTCAGTGTTGTATCATAGCTCCACTCATCGTAAGTTTTATAAAAACATAATTACGATATCTCACAATCACGATGCCTTTAGCCCCTTTTCTATTTACACGCCATAGGACCATGTGTTGTGAACGAGGCTTCATTCTCCTCCATTTAGTAGTATCTAGACTTCCCATATCATAACATTTTGTCAACAAAGAAGTTACGAAATTATGGGGTCCTGAGGTTCCGAGCCCCTTCATGCTTAGCCCCTTGTTGTTTTTTCATATGAATAGGAACTGTGACCACCATCTTGTCTTTCATGTGCTAAGGCCTTCAGATCATGTTGGGGGTCAATATTTCTTTGTTGACTGCTCTTTTCCCTTGGTTCCTTTTGTATCCTTGACCAAGTGCCACCACATCATAGCTCCCCGTATCAGTACTCCCTTTTAATTCAATTATGGAGGAGTTCCAAAATATCCAGCCTCCAAAATATATCCCACGTGGCATATTCACAACACTTTTAGGTGCTAAGGTATTCCCTTCGCCCTTGGTTCTATTGGTCTCTTCGTGACCGCATGCCAATTTGCATCGAAGCTCCTTTCATCGTAACATTGTAAAAAAAACACTTATAAAGGAGTTTTGATGTTTCCTTCCTCTGAAATACTCCATAGCACTTGGGTGTTAGGTCTCACTCTATGTCCTTGGTTCTATGAGCTCCATGACCAAGTGTAAACAATATCGGAGCCCCTAGCATCAAAACTTCTACCAATTTTAATTACAATAGAGTTACAATAACTCCGACCTCCGAAATTTCGATCTGCCAGATGACATCATGCTCTAGTCATCATCTCCACATGGCGCCTCCATAGTGGTGACACATGTCACTTAGATTTGCCCCATTAGGCTAGCCAATTTTTCTAATCTGGCTGCCACGTGTCCTCTATGTAGCCACATCATGATGACATCATCTGCGATTGTAGCACCTCAGGGACAATAATATGTCACCATGTGTCCTACCTGAGGAGAGAGAAATGGTCTCATCAAGCCTTATTTTTGCAATGAAAACCTTTGTTCATCCTGCTCTGCATCCCTCAATTCCTTTAAAAATACCGGCAACTCCATGTATTGTAACTTCTCAAAATTCAAATGTTAAGAATTTTCGAGGTTCTGATGGCCTTGACCTTCCGATATTCAGATATCCACCTGCTTTGAGGTTCCAATGTGTCGTTTGCTCCATCCTCTCATGTTCTGATGACCCTATGCTCCTAGTTTCCAATGGACGACATTCCAAAAGCCCCAAGACTGCGACCTCCAAAATTTTGTCCTCTCGAGGTCTTGATATGCTTTCCTGTGCCCCGATATTTCGGCCTTCTGAGGACTTCAAGACCTTAACTTCCACAGTCAATAAATTTTGATATAATGGGGCATTTATTTACTTCCACGTACCGTTGGAAATATATTTTACAGTACTAACCAATTATCTTGATTCCAGGGGTATTTGAGTTGATCCCTTGAGACATAATCTCCTCCAAAGTCTGGGCCTCCTAACTACCATAGAAATATTTTTATGGCTTATCTAGTAAACTTGCTACTATGATGATTCTCTACAATAGACTGCAAAAAACATAGAAGTCCTCCTAATCTTGACATATCAAGTATATCAAACAAGTCCAGCCTAGTTGGCATTAATGACAACACACTTGCAGCCACTAGCCATCCATACAATGCCAACTATCCAACATAGTGGTACTCATGTATGAGTTAGTTTTTCGTGTTAGTATATTTAAAATAAACTCATATAATCATTCCTAAATCATCATTTTATCTAAGCACACAACTAGAAAATCATCAAGCCCTTCATTAACCAGTACAACAAGTAAGTTTTCATGCTCAAATCCATACTGCCTTTTATCATTTCACTATCAAATCATGCTTTGTTTATTGTCAATTACTTATTTTGTAGTGTTTTTTTATGGTGTTTTAGCTGGATATTCATCTTGCAATTGTTCATTTACTGTCGCATGCAAGAAACCTTTCACATTCTTGAAACTCTTCATCTTCCACCATGGATGTGACAACAACCTATATAGCCTTGCATATCATTCCTCTCCTTATATTAGCATCAAATTCTTTTTTCTAAACTTGTTTCTAGGTTCTTTTAAGGTAGAGTGTAATCCTTGAGCTCAAAGATCCTTCCATCTCGAAAATTGCACCCTATTTAACCCAATTTTCCTCTTACGTGCATGGGTGCATCACTAAGGCACGAAGATTTTCCCTTTGACCCTTTGGAATGTTATAGTACACCCTCTTTACCTTAGAGGTGAAGGAGCGCATCACGAAGGCATGAAGCCTCATCATTCAACCCTTCAACATGTGACAGTGTGCCCTCCTTTGTCTTGAGTGCATAGGCACACTTTGAAGACCCAAAGCTCCCTTTTCCTCATCCTTCATCAATTCAGAGTGCAACAAGGCACCCTTCTTGTATGTTAGGGTGCATGGGTGGATAGGGAATACATGAAGCCATATTTTATCATTCCTTTGACCCTTCAAGGTACTACAGTGCACCCTCATTGTTTTTGTGTCTTTCTTGAGTGTACTAGCGCACCACAAAGCCCTGAATGACCATAGATGTTTCTTCATGCTTCGAGAGTGCGCTCTCCTAGTTTGTATGTGTATTTTTGCTTGCATGCAAGATATTTTTGGTTTTCTTTCATATTTTTTCATGCTCTATCCTTCGTTTTGACTCTTTGAACATGATTTACAAATATTGTTGCATATTTATTTGTTTCAATATGATCTTGTCGCTATGAGTGTAATTCCACAAACACGTGTATGTGCTTTAAGTGTTACTATTGTGTTTTAATATGTTGGAAACATGTTAGCATGCAAAAAGCCTTTAAATAACTCTTGGAAGTAAGCGCTAATGAGCCATTTAAGGTTTCAAAGTCTAATATTCCTATATATGCGGACACTTAGTGTTTTATTGACAAGACGTCAAAGGTTACCTAGAGCAAGATCTACAACACGTTCATGTAGGAGACATTTCCTGACAACTTAGAAGATGTGTATTAATATATAAACATTAAGAAGTCTAGGATACATAGGATCACGAGTAGATACCTGGTCATGCCATGTGCTAAAGTTATTGAATGGATAATTACACATATGGATGATTCACACCTTGTGCTACGCAGTGAAAGTAGCGAACATCTTGCTGCCTATTATGGTGAGGATATGCAGACGTATTATAAGATGCTCAAGCCCAATGAAAATGCAAACGATTCCTTTTACACAAGATGGGCTAACCTCGATACAACATATGTTATCAAGCAATGGTGTCGAGAACCTACCAACTTTTTCCATCACCCAACAACAGTTTATCCGATAAAGATCTTAAGAGACATATATCAGTATTTGATAGCTATATAATGTTGTATGATTGGGCACAAGAATGCTGAGGTGTTCCAAGAGAACTGGATATATATGCTCAATTTGATGGTGATCCATGGAAGAGATTTTAATTGGGTAGATATATTATTATTTTACTTGCAGTGACAAGTGGGGTAGGTCAAAGCATCTTTACAAGAAAATCAAGCTCCATAATTTTACATGTATGCATATCTCTTGCATGGTATTTGTGCATGGTATGCATTCCCAAAGTTGTATTTGAACTCAACTCCTAAAGAGAAGTTCCCAGTTTATTTCTACTGTAGGATGATATTAGAAGGAAGCTTCACATACGACAGATTGGCTAAACACTTCTTTGCATCCATCTTTTGCGTGATATTTGAGACCAATCTACCATGCATGACAGATCATGTGAAGGATTAAATTCAAGATATTATGGACTGGTTTGAATCTCCCAAGGTAACTTACATGAGATTCTTTGGATGTCAAAAAACCCCTCGTCTTATGCTGTAATAGTTGTGAAACAAGGTGGTCATGCAGGAGGTGGAAATTCAACTGGACAAGGGACTGTCAGGAACCCTTCATAGGAGGAAGAAAGCCCCTTGGCCCATATTTCCATTAAGGATAAGATGATATGAACTAAAGGGTCACAAGGCATTGGCAGCCAAAACTAAAGAGTTGGGGCACCTACACTTCACCACCAAAGACTTTGATACAAATGATCCTATGTGAATTGTTAGGCAACATTGTGAAAGTATCAAGTATAATACAAGGTACTCATCAATATGTTGACGAGAGGATGAAAAGATATAGAACTGGTATAATGACATAATGAATAAACATCCAGCAATGAACACTAGTTCACCTCACAACACACTAGCTCAAGACTTGCAAGAGCAGGAACGGGAATAGGAGCAGGAAACAATGCCTTAAGTAAAGAAGTTAGCTCCCAAGAAAAGGATCAAGTACTCATCAAGTGAGAGTAGCATAAAACGGAAAGTAAATCCTTTAAACATAGGAGCTACACATACAAAGCCAAAGAGGAGAAAAGTGGAAGAATAAGAACAAGAAGAGGAGAGCAGGAAGCAAGATGAGTTGCTTGAAAATCAATTGATAGAAGAATAAGAGAGGAGATATATAGAGGAAGAGAAGCAGAGGCAGTCTCAGGAGGAGGAAGCAGCGCAGAGGATGGAAGAAGAATAATTGACTTGAAGCCTGAAGGAGGAACAATGTGAGGAAGAAGACACCATTCAACCCATGGATGACGATCCTGATACTCTAAGTGATAAACCACTCACAAGAGGACATCTTCCATTCAGAGAGATGGGTATTACACCTCCATTAGCAGACAAAGTCATAAAGTTTTGCATCATAACATTTGATCAGCTAAAGAAGATGATCATGCAGCAAAGACATAAGTACTTTCCCAATGATCCTCAGAACATAGTCTTAGTACAGACAAAAAAGGTGATCACCTCCAACACTAGAAGAAATCTGAGGGAAGTTATGGCAACAAATGTTGCATTCACTACAGTGGCATAGGATAACTTAGAGCATTTTCTAAATGAGAGTTCCAAGCTGAGAAGATAACTTTTTGTGACAAAGCAACATGTAGAGCATCTTGCAACAAAGAACCAGCGGTTGTTGTCCCAAAACTCCAATTCCGCAGAATGGCAATTAGTGATGCTAGATGAATTGGGACCAATGGAGGATACCATGGCACAAATATATGATAAGATGATACTTATACAACATTTCATGTCTTCTCTCATTGGAATTTAGAACAATTCACAAGAAGTGATGAAACTCCTCGATAGAAACTAGAGCACTTGACCAGATGTAGGAGTGACTGGCAAATACCCAAATGCTTTGGAGCATTTGGAAAAGAAGAATAATCTCTCCTTTAAAATAGATAGAGTGAAATTTAGACTCCACCTACATAATTACTCACATTTGGGAGCACAACCAGTTAATAATATGGTTGCATATAACTAGCTGCATAATGGGTTTGAGTCTCTTACACAGAAGCACAGGAATTCGCCATTGGATCCCTTAAAGTAATCAAAGGTGAGGAGGTCATCTTTTAGGAGATCAAAGATTAAATTGAAAAAATCAAGCATGTAACAGAATAGGAAGGCTTAGAAGTGACCAAAGATGTTATTCAATAGTATGCCTTTGCATCAGTCAAAGTGCACATGAAGCTTTCACGGTTGTGGAATAATGTCCACTTGAGCTCCAAGAACATATTGTGAGAAGCATCGGAGGTGAGGGTGTGATACAAAGGAGATTTGCTAGACCAGATCGAAGACATCACAAAGGAGTTTATAGAATGGCACACTTATATAAAAAATTAACTCCATAAAGAAGCACATGATCTATCAATTTGATGAGTTTTTTCTTTTAGGAGTTTTGTCTTACTAGGCCACCGTCTCATGTGTAAATTGTCTTTTGTAATAAATGTTATGTAATGAAGTCCTAGGGACACAAGTGGAATATGAATGGCCACATATTGTAATGTAATGAATCATATTAGAATATGAATAATCATAGAAGTCAAAGAGTCATGAGAAGCTCAAGGGTCATTTTATTTGTTATAAACAGCTCCTCATAACTCAAGAAAGGGGCCTTTTTTTTAGGCTTAGCCTTGGATTCTCTTGTACTACAAAGGACATATATTATTCTTTGGAGAAGAAAGTTGTGGCTTTGTGTTCCAGTATTGGATACAGTAATTCACTCATGTAATAATGTACATGGGATCTCTCACTTATAATTAGAAGCTCAACGAGTTGGCATTCCTTCATAAATGTATCGTGTATATAGTTAGACTATTCTATTTATGTTATGATACATGTTGCTTTATTTACATGCTAGGTTAATGAACTATTTAATTTCTTAGTTATGGTTGTTATTGAATGGATGTTGTTATGCCTTAACAATTGTTTTTTACTATGTGGACTAATCTGCAGGTACTCAACATGTCTTTATCTTTATCCTTGGGTCCCCCTTTAGGATAGTACTATTACTATTATAATCGGTGGCTCATTTCTCTCTCCAGTCATGGAAGTTTCCCTCATACACCTTACATTGATTGTCCCACAAAGCTCACATTCTTGCTACCACAAAGAGGCATTATATTCTCTTATGTCCTATTATAACAAAGGAACTTCCTGGAAAACCATTTCAATGGTGGCTGGGTCGTATGACTGAATGGTACTCCGACACCAAATGGTGTGAGATCTAATTGGGACTTCACATTAGGGAGATACCCTTACAATGTTGGTGGAATCCATCACCGTCAACATTTTTGGCACTAGAAGGAGGGATAGATGAGAATTTGATCCTTTGAAGTATATTTGAATCCTTTACCTTTAATGGCTTCATCCCAAATCATAATCCCAAGGTGTTTTACATAAGATTTAGATCTGACAATCCCCGTGGACTTTTTAAATGACTTGTCATTATTTAAATTTGATGGAAAGGGCACAACAACTATCCTTGGTTACATTGTTGAATTTTTTCAATTTTATTTTTTGAATGGAATTGATTGAAAATAAATCATTGCATGTTTGTTTACCCTTACGTTATATGGTCATTCAAAGAAATGATGTTATTATTTACCCATCACTTCTATCATATCTTCCAATAACTTGGCTAACGAGATTTATCGATTTTTTGATAAATATGAATATAAATATTTTATTGATGAAATTGATCAACTTAGAATGGAATTTAATGAATCTCTTAAACATTTTGTTGATCGGTTCCATCATCTTTGTTATCATCTTCCAGATGAGGACACAAGCTGGAAGTTCTTGGATGAGAAGTTTTGATTCTTAGTTTGGATGTCAAGGAAATATTTTGAATCATATTTTTCTAATCAGGAAGAATTTCAACTTCTGGTAGAAGAACCAGGTATGCTCTTTGTCCCATCTCCTAACCCCTTTGATGTTCTGTATGTTGGATCTAAATCAATCATTGAATCGGAAGATCATCTTGTAGACGAAGAAATCATCTTTCTTTCCCATCTCTCTCCTGATGGTGATTCATCCAACCTCATCAACCAACAATGTTCAAATATTGATATTCATCCCATCAATCTTACACCCATTGATCAAGGAGAACCCTTGGATGACCATGACCTCGATGATTTTATTTTTTCTAAATTATATGGTAATGGTCGTTCAAGTAAGTTGGATGAACCTTTGTTCCTACATAAATATTTGCATTTTTTGAAGTTTCAAAAGGAGTCTAATACGATCATCAAAGATTTTCTTTTAGGTATAACTCCTTTCGATCAAGAAGATGATATGTTTATCATTGAATATTTCTGTAGTAATATTGAAAATATATCTTTTTTTTATTCTCATGATGTAAACATTGAATGTTGTCTTGATAAGAAATTGACCAAGTCTCCTCAGAATTCTAAGATAATTCAGGTGAGTAGGGCACTTTAGCCATGGTTGATACTTATGTCAAGTCCCTATTATAAGCCATTTTGTCACATCTGATTAGTGAGCCTCCTAATGGGATCAATCAAAATCATATTCCCCCTTGTCACCATCTTGCACAAATCCTAAGCATGTTCCCTTCATCCCCTAGAATTTCAGCCCCAAATTTCATTATCTGAGCCAGTTTTAGGATCAACGCTCCATGTATGCCTACTGAGGTGTGATCACCTACAGGTTTCTCCACTATGACTTGTGTTGGTCACCAGCAGGTTGCTCCCCTTTGCACCTGCATTGGTTCTATAAATATAGGAGAATGATCGGGATTCCAAAAGATTCCCCTTCTAGTAGTTTCCAAAAGTTATTTCAACTACTTACCTTCGATAAAAAATTCAGATCCTATCCTTCCCCACTTTGGATATTTCACCACTTATCCTTTGATCCTATCCCCCCATAAAAGGTGGATCTTAAATCCTAGATTGGTAACTGGATAAGGACTCCCAACTTACCCCACTTCTCTATATATTCCTAGCCTTCTATGTGGTTGGGGGTTGGCTTTAGGAGAGTTATTCTACCCTTATGTTGTTGTAGTGAGTGGTCATCATCTCATACATTTAGCATGATTGGAGGTACATATTGTGACAAGGAAAGGACAAGTCAACACCTTGGAGGAACTATCCTACAAGATCAATTGCTACTTATGGTTGTAATCTCCTTCCATTTATATTAATGCAAAGAATTCATTTTTTTTCCTATACATGATGTTATTATTTCATATATTTCAATTCCATGTTGATCCGTTGAATGAAGTACTTAGATGACACTGCATAGATCTTATAGTTTCTTGGCTTGTGCTATCTAACCGTGAAGGTTCTAATTTTGGCATTCAGAGCTAGAATTGGAGCTTCCAAGTTAAATAATGAGTGAAGTGTGTGAATGATAACAAGTAGGCCTCACTCTATCATCTATTTACTTTAAGGAAAATAATTGTGTTCCTTGTCTTTTTGTTGTTCTAGGTTAGCCACAAACCTAGGGGAGATACTTTTGTCCACAATCATAAATCTCGTATAACAAATTGGTGACCATACTGGGGAATGGAGTATTCCCTTGGTGGTTTCCTTGCCCATTGTCTTTGATTACCTCCTTGACATACCTTTATTGTATCATCCAAACAAGAACAAACCTAGGAAGTGATTTCATTGAGCCGTTTTTGCAACTTTTGTGCTAGAGTTCTCTTTTCGAGGCCCAATGAACCCCTATTCCTTTGACAGGGCATTGCACCTCACCCTACCCACTTTTTACCAAAATTGCAATGCACTGTTTCCTCTTCTACACCAGAGTTGGCCCCTGCTTTTGTATAAATTTTGCGTTTCTTCCCGAGCCTCTCTTTGGTCAACCTACTTCCAATTGAACTTCCCTGAGTCTTGAGTGTCTTGTGGTCTCTCTAAAGCCTCCATTTTGTTTTCATTTCTGTTGTTTGCCTTCGGTAAGAATTGGTTTTTATTTTTCTTTGTTCTTATCATTTGGTCCCTTGAAAACTGATTTCGTTTGATTTTTATCGCTTGGATGAATTCTTGTTTTAGTCCTCATTCTAAAAAGTGTAGTTAAATCAATGATTAAACTTTACATCCTAGTTTTCCTCATTTCTAAAATTAAGTGTGTTGAAAAGAAAATTTTATTTGCATTTTCATCTAGGCTTTTGTGTGTGAAATTGGAATTCCCTAGTGTGAAATTGCATATTTTTGCAAAAGAGATCATATTTTTACTGAATTGTGTATGAGTGTTAATCGCCTTTGAGTGTCATCTTTTTTTATTTTTGAAATTTTCACCCAATTTTAGTTTGAGTCCTCTGTTCATGAAATACAAGATTAAGTTTGATTTCATTATAATCCTCTTGTTTTTTTTGGAATAATTCTCTTGCATAGTTAGAATTCTCATTTTCATAGCTAGAAAGGGTATTGTGCATAGATTACATTTTCATAGTTTTCACAGGAATCGTGCATAGATTACATTGCATGGTTTGGAATCTTTTAATCCTTTGAATTGAATTGGAATAGTGAAATTTAAATATCTAGTTAGGAAGCTCTTGTTTGCTACATATTTGATTGTTGCATCATTGTTTGCACCTCTTCCCTACACTGGATAGCTTTCATCGAAAATGAGAAGAGTTCTTTTTGTCATATTAGTTGCATCGTAGGTGTGTTCAGGTGACATCGAGTTTTGAGCCTTGAAACTAAAATCTAATTTAAGATCAGCTCTTAAAATTTATTGAATTAACCTAAGGAGCATTTGTAACATTAACTTAAACACATATAGGATAGAGACATGTTTCAGTATCTTTAAACGTAGGAGTTGTCATTTTTTGTCAACGTTACCATCCGAGGGTGATATCCTCTTCCACATACGTAAGTATATAGGATCTTTCTCCACATATCTTCGGTATATCGGATGACACTTCATGCATGAAAAGTATATGAGAATGCTCTCATCAAACGGTTACGCATTAGACAACACTACTACAAACTACACTCCCATGTACCATTGAGTATATTTTGTGAGTCCCATATAGGTTCTTATCCATGCATAGTTAACTGAGTCGATTTCCTTTTATACCGTGATACACCAAACACAACATTCGGGGAGATTACCTACACATACATTAAGTCCTTGGTTCACCAAGGTGTATATTGCAATTCATTGTTGCTCGGTAAACCTTTATGGCTAGTTACCCATTTGTTTTGTTTGTGTATTTAATTTCTAAAATCAATTAATTGACTGTGGGAAAACATCCTTCCCATGGAACAACTCCTTAGTGGATCTTAGGTTCAGACTAATGGAAACAATTTTGAAGTCTACCAATCAAAAGAACTCCTCTGATGGGAATCACGATCCCTTTCCTTCTTTTGGAAATATTGGTGCTCCTTATATGGAAATGTTGTCTCGTCCCAGATTTACCATTGGTTTTCCAGTTTGGTTATTTTCGACCCCTATGGTTCCAAATCTCCAAAATTCTTCTTAACAAGGTTCTCCTCCACCTGAACAATATCAACCTCAAATTGATCATAGAATTGACTCTTTGCCTTGTTCACTTATTGTTTCTTCATCCCTTTCTTTCTCTTCTCCTGGTGAAAGTCGTGATTCTAGTAAGGCGGAAACTAAGAAGAAGAAGAAAAGGATGAAGAAGAAGAAGAAAAATAAGCAGGGGGGGAACCCAACAACCATTGCATGTTATGCAAATGTTACCACCTTCTTAGAGATTCTCTTGATATTACCAAGCTATTAAAAGTGTGGTCTAGAGGCTGACATCGACCTTTTTTGTCGACTTCTGGAGATCATGCTAGTGATAAAACTTCAACTAGTGATAGTAAGGTACATGGGAAAAAGGGTAAAGTCAAATTTACTTATAAGTTATGTAAAGGGAATCACCCTATTCACCTTTGTCCTTATATGGATGAAGCCTCAAAAGTGTTGGAAAACCTTACAACTTCTTAGCCTTGTCTTTCCACTAGTTATCGAAAGCTTTCTCCCAATCCTCCACTAGTTGATGAAGTGATTGATCAGAATCTGAACCCCATCAATCCCACTTTCTTTGAACGTGAATCCCATGAGTATTTTCCCAATCAACCATTGGTTGAGAAAATGGTTGACCTTATTCCACCTTCAATGGATTGTACTTCTCCTGTAGAGAGTGAGTCTCATACTGCTTAGGTTCTTCTTGTTTCTTTAGATTCCAATGAACTCTGGGGGAATCCCCCAGTTCCCATGGTACAAGGGGGAAATCCTCCCATTCCCACAACACAAGGGTGAAATTATCCCATTCCCGCGACACCCTCTCCATGTAATCTGGTCACTTCCTTCGATTGGAGTCCACTGACAGGATATCGTCTTCCTCCTTACGTGCCCTTCCAAATCATAGTATAGGCTTATAATGTGTCCATACCTAGCACAATTATAGATGAAGGTGCATTTGTTAGTATTTTTTCCTCAAATACTTGGCAAGGTTTTGGTTTCCTACATCTTGTGCTCATTACCCTGAATCTGTTGGCTTTTAACAGAGAAACCAGTCAACCATTAGGAATCCTTCCTAAGTTGCCTATTTCTTTGGGAGGAAAGACTGCCCATATCAATGTGATGGTAGTCCAAGGCCCTTTATATTTTAATTTACTCCTTGGGCATGACTATGTTTATGTCATGGGATCCCTTATCTCTTCACTCTTTCATGAGATATGTTTCCCGCATGAAGGAAGAATCGTGACTATTAACCATTTTTTTTTTGTTGGTCCTAATTTGACTCCCGATCAGCTAGCTTCCCTAAATGGTACTTATATGCAAGTGGTATCTTCCCCACCACAGGCTAATTATGTGGAAACCTATCCCATTCACATACCTATTGATGAAGATGATCCTTTCACTATTTTCTCAACTTCTTTCGACCTAGATCCAGTAGGTGATGTAGTGCATCATTTGCTGGGGGCATTGGAGTTTGATCTTTCCACCAGGTCCAAGTTTGATATATATCCCTTCCAAAGCGTTATTCTTGCATCTGATTAGAACCTCTTGGAAGCCATGGTCTCTTGGAGGCCATGATCAGGATTTCACAGCAGAGTTCCTATTCTTCTATCAAACTTGTTAAAATATGAAACAATGTCCTTGGAGCAGAGTTCTTTTTCTTATGTCAAGCTCGTTAAAAAATGAAACAATGTTCTTGGGGCAGAGTTCTTTTTCTTGTGTCAATCTCCTTAAAAAATGAAACAAGTCCTTGGAGGAGAGTTCCTTTTCTTGTGTTAATCTCGTTAAAAAATGAAACAAGCTCTTATGAGGATATTTCTTTTACTATGTCAACCTCGTTAAAAAATGAAATAGGTTCTTATGAGCATAGGTCTTTTCTTGTTTCAAGCTCGTTAAAAATTGAAACAAATCCCCTTTCAATTATAGTCTATGATTAGATCTCGTAAATTCCGAGTCAATTCTTTCACTTTATCTCATAATTGAACTTGAATTCGATCTACCTAGTAACTAGTAGTATGCTTAGGTGCATGAAATGAAGCTTGGGGGGCATGTACCTTAAATTGAGTCATTATGTTGGGGGCATGCAAAATTATTCCAAGCATAGTTTTTCTCTATTTCAAGCTTGTCTAAAAATTAAACCAATTTCAAGCATAGTTTCCCATGTTTCAAGCTTCTGTAACAATGAAACCATTCCCATTTTATCTCTTATGATTTCCATTTTTATCAGCGTATTTTTTCCATATGAACCTTGGTTTTATCATTCCATCATCACCATTTTCTTGTCTGACCATACGCTTTCACTTGGTCGTTTTACCCTTTCCTGGGAAACTGCTGCGATGAGTGGTCTTATTAGCCAGCTTTTTGTCCTCTATGTGTTTTGAGAAATTCCATCATGACCAGAACCATTTTCTACCCTTTATACCACTCGTTCCTCTAGGAGGAGTCTTTTTTTAGCCCTTTTCAGACTCTAAAAATATGAGAAGATTGTCGAACACTTGTTTTTTCAAACTCGTAAAAGTAAATGAAAAAAATTCTACTTGGTATAAGTTTGACCCTTTTTTGGACTGCGATAGACTGGCGATGAAAAAGGAATGCCTCAGTCGAACATGGCTAAGAGTTTCTCTAGGGTATTTTTTTCTACCTTTTTGGACCTAAGGAACTACCTACGAAAAGGGACATTTAGAGTTTTCTTTTTCTCCTATTTTTCAAACTCTCTAAACATGAAAACGATGTCGCATTTTACCTTCATCGGACTCGTCGATCATGATGGGGCCAAACCACTCCTTCTTACGGTTTGTTAAATATACTAAGAGGGATTCATGCAAAGGATGAACTTACATATCAAGCATATGTTATCCTCCTCAAGCTTGCTAAAAAATAAAGAGGTAATAACCAATATGGTTGGGGAAATTGGGAAAAAAAGGGATTATGTTTTGCTAATGCCAGGGAGTTGCTCTTGAACATGAAACTCTTCCATTTCATCTCCATGGTTTTTGGGTTGGGTAGTATTCTTCTCTTTTATTTATGATACCATTTTCAGAGCTTCCATTTCGGTTTTGGGTCAATGCTGCCAACTCCATTCACTATCGATGGTGTGTTCAAGAGAAGTCATTCAATTGATCTATGCTACAATACTCTTAAGCCTTCATTTGATGTCTACCTTTTG
Organism: Pinus tabuliformis; assembly: GCA_031772625.1. Lineage (NCBI taxonomy): Eukaryota > Viridiplantae > Streptophyta > Pinopsida > Pinales > Pinaceae > Pinus > Pinus tabuliformis. The sequence goes on from CM062807.1 coordinate 511,306,006, forward strand.
TGATCCAGTTCCATGTTAGCATCACTTTGATCATTATGTCTCAATCATGATACCTGTTTCGTGTCATTGATGGGGGTCACATCAAGGCCCTCCTATGATGGGTTGCTTCCTATGATATCAACAGATCATCTAGGAAGTTGAATTATAAACACACTTTTGGTACCTTTGTTCTTGCATACATCAATGGAAAGTTTCCTTGGTCTTGGTGATAGGTTTACATCAATGGCCTTCGATCGAAATATTTTGTGTGGTGTTTGACATCAACTCATTTATTCACACCATACGGATTATACTATAGTACCTTGAGGGCCATTAACATCATCGATGGTTTCTCTCACATCTTTTAATGACTTACATAATTTGTTGATAATCAGATTGTGTCAACCATGTTTAACTCCATCTCATTGTTTCACATGGTTAGACTCATACATTGGTTGGTCGTGTGAATGAGTTAGAAGACCCTAGATCTAGTTTCATCCATCCGTGTTGTGATTTCAAGAATTATAAAAGGATCACAATGTATGATGGTTGTGGTCATATAGATAATCATCCAGTCATGTGTCCACCAGTTGCATCTATGGATGCGTCTTTTGATCATTATACATGTTATGTTGGCTTATGAGCTGAGCATGGGTATTACTCCATCAGCAAACAAATATGTCATGTTGAAAATTTATTGTAATAGATGATGCTCTCGAGTTGTACTTAATTTTGAGTTATCACAAGGTAAAGAACTCAGTCATTGGCCATCATCTTTGACTTTGCGCTTTAGGGGGCATTCCATTATAGGCCGTTTTGTCACATCCGATCAGTCATGGGGGCTTCACTGGGGGAAAATACCATACCACGTGCATTCATATTATGGGATATATATTGAGGACAAAATGACATAATATATTGAGCATATAATAGGGGGTTAGGGTTTTTATATTGGTGGGTTTAAAAAATGAAGCTCAAAGTTAATGAGAAAATATAAAGGGGTGTAAAAAAGGTTAATAAAAAATGGATATGTACAATATATAGTGAACATAAGGGTTTTTTAAATTGGGAAGGTGTATTGGGTTCATATTGGTAGGGGGTTAAATAATGTGATTTTTAGAGGTATTTTCCAATACGTAGTCAAATTAAGGGTATTGTTTAATATGCCATGATCACACGTTCTATGTTTGAGGTTCATTGAGTGAAGCCCCCATGCGATCAGTGAGCCTCATAATGGGATAAATCAACATCATATTCCCCCTTGTTACCATATTGCACAAATCCATAAGCATGTTCCCTTCATCCCCCAGAATTCCAACCCTAAATTGCATTATATGAGCTAGTTTTTAGGACCAACACTCCTTGTATGCCTACTCCGGTGCAATCACCTACAATTTTCTCCACTATGGCCTACGTTGGTCACCACTAGGTTTATCCCCTTGCACTTACGTTGGTTCTAGAAATCTGGGCGAATGATCGGGATTCTAGAAGTGTGCCCTTCTAGGAGTTTCTAGAAGTTGTTTCACCTACTTACCTTGGATAAAACATTTAGATCCTATCCTTCCATACTTTGGAGATTTCACCATTTATCCAAGTTTGATCCTAATATCCCTCCAACAAAGGTGGATCTCAAACCATGGATTGGTAATTGGAAAAGAACTCCCGACTTACCCCACTTCTCTATATATTCCTCGCCTTCTATGTGGTTGGGGGTTGGATTTTGGAGAGTGATTCTTCGCTTATGCTATTGTAGTGAGTGTTAATTGTCTCATGCATTTAGGGTGCTTGGAGTTGCATATTGTGACAAGGAAAGGACAGGTCAACAACTTGGAGGAGCTCTTATACAAGATCAACTATTACTTATGGTTGTAATCTCCTTTAATTTATACTAATGCAAATAATTCATTGTTTTCCTATATGTGGTGTTGTTATTTCATATATTTCAATACCATGTTGATCTATTGAATGAAGTACTTAGATGATACTACATAGATCTCGTAGTCCCTTGGCTTGTGTTATCTGACTGTGCAAGTTCTAATTTTGGCATTCAGATATGGAATTGGAGCTTCCAAGCTAAATAAGGAGTGAAGTGTGTGAAGGATTCCAAGTAGGCCTCCCTCCATCATCTATTAACTTTAAGGAAAATAATTGTTTTTCTTGTCTCTTTATTGTTCTAGGTTAGCCACCATCCTAGGGGAGATACTTTTGTCTGCAATCGTAAATCTCGTATAACAGTCCCTATCACCATGATGATGTTCATGAATTCAGTCAATTGTTGGTTCTTCTGGACAACTTTTTAACCAATTTAATCACATGGGATGATGATACCTTCTTGAGGGATGCCTATTTTCTTCACATAAAAAATTTCAACCATCAAGGAAGGAAATTTAATTTGATGATCGATCTTCCACCACTTCATCCCTTTTCAAGCAAATCTCTTCTATAATGAAGTAACAAAGAAGAATCTTAATAGAACTTTTTCATCATTTATCCAATAATCCCACATGCATGAAGACCTAGATTGTGGTCAACTTGATGACATGACTTATATGGATTTTTCATTGTATAGTCTCTTATATATGTCTTTCCCTAAAGGCTTTGTCCATGGTCCTGTTGCGGATTGTTATAGACATATTTGGGCATTGCAACCCCAATCACATATGTCAATAAACTAAGGGCTCTAAAACCCCTAAAAGTGTTGTTTCATACCCTAAAGGATCAAGGTCAATTGATTACATCATTTCCCAGAAGTTCTCACTGAAAAACTGCTCAGAACTGGTCAAAACTGGACCATACAGACTGCTCCATGCTGAGGATGCGATGCATCTCACTTGCTACACACAAAGGGTGTGATGCATACTGAAAAGCCCTTCTGTAGGGTGTGATGAACGAGAGCAGACAAATGGCAGAAGCAATTTGCTAGGTGGAAACTCAAAGAATCTTCTAGAAACTGCTCATATGACACTTCCCTCTCTGAATTCGCCCAGGGATGAGTAAGAGATCATGAAATCTCTAAGTGGAACCAATAACTATCAATGAAATGACACTAATCAAAATCCCATAAGCTAACTCACTCTCCTGCAAACATCTATGTATGGATCCCTCATCCTAGAGATCTAGAGGCTGGAATTTTGTAATTTGTAAGGAAGTGTTGTTGGTTTCTCTTTGAGACATTGTATTATTGGGTGATCTTGATTTTTATGAGGTGAAGAGGGCTTTCATGCTAGGAGGATGGCGCTGGATCAGACATCTTAGTTGTAATCCTCTCTTCTACTACTTCTATCAATAAAGCTATTTGAGTTTTCCTCCATATACTTGTATATCTCTAAATCTTGTGTTTGTATATGCATTTGTATGGTAAATGTACATCTGATTCTATATTGTTTATGGTTATATATCTCTATGCTTTGATGGTATTTTGCTGCTTTGACTCTATAGGTTTTCTTTGAAGCGGGACAAGTGAGAAAGGAGTGGCGAAAGCTCTATCAAGGGAGAGAGGAAAAAAGCAAGGAGACTACTGAAAGACTGAGGTTGGTACTCTGCTTCTCTCTCATCTATCTCTCATGAAGGAAAAAAAAAGTAACTTTGGTTTGTTTATTTCTAAGATAGCTACCCATCTTAGTGGGACTAGCAGATCTGAATGGGCACTAGTTTTCCCGATAACAAAATGACGACTCTGCTGGGTAACAAATAGTTTGTTTGTTTTGTTACTATTTTTTGCTTTATAAACTATAGACAGAGCCTGAAGTTAAACCAGCTAGCCTTCGAACTACTTTTGCTATGCAACTGCAAAGTAGATCAACACTACTTCAGTCAATCTCCGGGTTGGTTTATGAACTGAACATCTGACTTGCAAACATCCTAAGTGTTAAGTTATGGTATGTTATATGCTTATAACAATTTACTTCTTTTTCTTATTATATTCCATAGATTAGCAATCACATGTACATAAATTAAAGTGTAGATAGAACATTAAACGATCGATAGAAAACAAGCCAAGACAAGAGACACAAGATGTGGCAGCTAGCCAGGGAAAAAACCCACAATGTGTGGGGAAACCCTTTGGTCAAATCTTCTTTTATATTCAATAATTCAGCAGAGAGAAAGAGTACAATAAATCTGATTCATATCAGTAGTAGTAAACCCTAGATCAGCAGCATCAGCATTAGCAGCTTCATTATCAAACTAGGGCAAATGATTCTCACAAACCGACCGTCAGGTTGACTTCATTCCACCACCAAAAGTTGCAGCTTCCAAAGGAGGTTCAGATGAACCTACAACGCTATTTAGATGAGGAGATCTTCTAGGCCACGCAGGTCAATCTTTACTTCTGCAGTTGCAGCTTCAGTTTCAGCAGTTTCCAGCTTCAAACTAGGGCAGTCGATATCTTGCAAACAGTTCGTCGGATTGACTTCATTCCACCACCAAAAGTTGCGGCTTTCAGAGGAGGTTCAGATGAACCTTTAGCATAGTTCAGATGAGGAGATCTTCTAGGCCACGTAGGTCAATCTTTACTTCTGCAGTTGCAGCGTCAGTTTCAACAGTTTCCGGCTTCAAACTAGGGCAGTCGATATCTTGCAAACCGTTCGTCGGATTGACTTCATTCCACAACCAAAAGTTGCGGCTTTTAGAGGAGGTTCAGATGAACCTATATCACAGTTCATATGAGGAGATATTCTAGGCCACGCAGGTCAATCTTTACTTCTGCAGTTGCAGCTTCAGTTTCAACAGCTTCCGGCTTCACATGTATGAGAGAGAGACCCATTTCTGCGCAGTAGAGAAGAGACTCATTTTTGCGCAGTAGAGAGAGAGATGTGATGAGAAGAGTGAGTGAAAATGAGGAAAAGTCCTCTTATATTTATACACAACGTTGGTGTTTGAATAGATGCGACTATTGGGCTTCTGAGCCTACATGAGTTATAGGTCGGCTTGATAATAATTCCATAATTAAAATAAATTCATATCTCCGTGAATACTTATCGGAATCGGATGATCTTTATATCAATCCTACACCTCTCAACGAGAGGAATATAATAAAAATATTATCAACCATGAATAAGATGACCCACATGAAGTTTTGCCTTGGTTTCCAATTTCAACGCTCCCTCTCAACCAGGGAGAACTTCATCTGCAATCTATATATCGGTTGTTATTATTCATCCATCAAATGTATTGCCTTGTACAGCCTGACCCTTGCCTTGCTCTGCTCTATTCTACCTATTCTGCTTTGCCTTGTTCTGCCCTGTACTGATCGGTACTGTTTTGCTATGTTCTACTCTGCTCTTGCATTGTTCTGTTCTGCTCTGCTTTTGTCTAAATTATGAAGAAGAAGAAATGATCGAGGATGTATCATACTGTCTCAAATTCAGTCTCAGAGTATGTACCACGGGATCCCAAACCAGTCTCAACCAACCCAAAGTCAGCGTCATATTGAGTACAACTCCACTAGTCCTAGACTAGTATCATCCTCCACTGACTCAAAGTCAGTCTCAGAGTGCGTACCACTGGTCCGAGACTAGTCTCAGCCGACCCGAAGTCAGCTTCATAGTAAGTACCACTCCTACCACTAGTCCCAGACCAGTATCACAGTCTCAGAGAGTGTTCCACTGGTCCCAGACTAGTCTCAACCGACCCGAAGTCAGCGTCATAGTATGTACCACTCTCATTGGTCCCAGACCAGTACTGCACTAACACGAAGTCAGTCTCGGAGTATGTACCACTAGTCCTAGACCAGTCTCAACCGACCCGAAGTCAGCGTCATAGTATGGTACAACTCCTACCACTGGTCCCAAACCAGTATCATTGATCCTAGATCAATGGAGGTCATCCTAGCATAGGGAGTATGGTAGATACAATGATGCATCCATCGATACTACTATGGTCCCTAACTTCATTTCCCTGCTCATTTATCAGATGAGAGGTACTTCCCATGAGTCCCAGACTGCATGGGTAGGATGCCTCGACAGGAGAACTAATCAATCCGGTCCTCGCAGGAGAACACATTAATCCTGCTACAATCGCCATGGAGAACACATCAATCCATGCCGCCATGGAGAACACATCAATCCAAGCCTCACAGGAGAACACATCAATCCTGCTAAAATCATCATGGAGAACACATCAATCCAGGCCTCACAGGAGAACACATCAATCCTGCTACACAGGAGAGCAAATCATCCTGTTCCACAGGAGAGAAAATCATCTTGTCCCACAAGAGAGCAAGTCATCTTGTTCCAGTGTGCACCACCAGGGGAGGGTGAGTCACCATGTGGTCGTATGTTGCTCCAGTAAGAACCGCAAGCCCTCAAAGCTCCCAGAGCTTAATGTATGCAACATGTAGGACCCTTGTACAAGGGTTTCTTGACGACTCCAAGTCATTTGGGAAAATCACAGATTAGATCTTTCCTCGGGGCTTTGATAAGATGTATCGACCTATACATCATCTTAATGCGATGGAGCCTCCATGCTCATCGACTTACCATATCCCAGATGATGTCTATCTACTGGAGCAATCGACGAATATGGGATTCCTCAATAATCGAATCCCACGTCTAGTTATTATAGAGAATCACAATGGTATGTGTTCAAACAGCTCACTGAAGAGCTTCCCCAACCAGGCAGCTTCATACGAGATCATACTCGTAGATATGTATCCGGTCTCGGTGGTGCTTATGGCAACTGACTTCTGCTTCTTGCTCATCCATTATATCGAAGCAGAATCCAAAGAGAAACAGCACTAAAAAGTGCTCCAGTGATCCTCCACACTACCTGCCTAATCAGCATTCGAATAATCATGCAGTTTCATATTTACGGTAGTGTATCTCAATCCATTAGTAATTATGCCATGAAGATATCTTAGAAGATTCTTGGCATCAATGTAGTGAGGCTCAACCAAATATGAGCTCACAGTGCTAATTGCAAAACATATGTTCGAACGGAGGTTCACCAAAAACATCAACGCAAATGAGTTTTTGAAACTTAGAGGCATTTCACAAATCTGGTTCGACATCACTACCATATAACTTCTAAAAGTTAAGATCCTCGAGGTAGTCATAGGCTTGCAGTCCATCATACCAAATCTTTCCAATATCTTTACCACATATTTTCCTTGAGATAGGAAAATTTCCCTTGGCTTCTGCCATACTTCAAGTCCTTGGTCCTTCATTTCAAATTCAGAAGCCAACTCCCTCTTACATTTGTGAATGAGAGGGTCTGCACCTGTTAGAAAGAGGTCATCCACATACAACACCAGTATGAGAGGCTTGTCATCTTCAACCTTAAAGTAAAGGTTAGGATCGGCTTCATTCCTAGTGAATCCCAGCTTCATCAAGTAGCTGTCGATCCTCTCATACCATGCTCGGGGTGCTTGCTTCAGCCCATAGAGAGCCTTCTTCAACTTGCATACATGAGATTTTTTATCATAAATTTCAAATCCTTTAGGTTGCTCCACGTAGACCTCTTCTTTGATCGAGCCATGTAAGAATGCAGTCTTGACATCCATCTGATGTAGGTTCCATCCTTGTGAAGTGGCAAGGGCTATGATTGAGCAGATGGTCATATATCTGGCAACAGGTGCAAATATCACATCATAGTCTATACCTTCCTTCTGGGAGAAACCACGAGCAACAAAACGAGCCTTATACTTTTCTGTACTTCCATCTACTGCATGCTTTATCTTGTAAATCCATTTGGAAGTAACAACTATCTTGTCTTGGGGTCTGGGAACTACTTCCCAGACATCATTCTTCATGATAGACTCATATTCTTTGGTCATAGCATCCTTCCATACTTGATGCTTGACGGCGTCTGAGAATGATGAATGCTTATTTTGTATGATCGTGCTCATGATGGTCAGGTATCCTTGATACCTATTAGGTTTCTTACTTTCACGAAAGGTTCCTCAGGGTGCAACATGTCCTTCAGCATCATCAAGTAGTCCCCTAAGCCATGAAGGCCTCTTCCTAGAAGAGGAAGGCTCATGTGGAGGAGGATCAATCAGATCCATGGGTTCTTCTACATCAGGCATTGATTCAACATCCTTTTCTTTTGGTTCCCTGGTGTCAGCTTCTTGAGAGCTCCTCAAAGTCGGAAAATTGTTCACCTTGCTAAGAGCCATATCTTCGTCAAAGGTGACATTATGACTAATTACGACTTCGCTTTGATTGGCTACATATATTCTATAGCCTTTAGTATTTTCACAATAGCCCACGAAAATTCCCTTCTTTCTGGATGCACCAAATTTATTTCTTTTCTCTTTTGGCACATGAAAATATACAGGGCTTCCAAAAATTCTAAAATGAGAAACATCAGGTTTCTTACTGGTGAAATTTTCTTCAGGAGTATTGGAACCTAATGCTTGATGAGGGCATCAATTTTGTACATATATGGCAGTGTTTGTAGTTTCATCCCATAGAAACTTCGGAAGTCTTTGATCATGTAGAATGGCCTATACAACTTCCACAATTGTGCGGTTCTTCCTTCCCGCCACACCATTCTGCTTAGGAGCACGTGGTACAGTAGTCTCCCTCTTAATGCCAGCCTCAGATATGCCTGAGTGAACCAACTGTAATATATCAGAGGTCTTGCTTTGGCTTGAGGGGAATGGTCCCCTTTTGAGCTTTCCTTCGGTACATCACAGACATACACCTTCTTTCTCTACTTGGAATTCAGGCATCCCTGTTACCATCTGTCTTACATCGGGTAGGGATTTGTAATGAAGGTGGGCAAACCTCTGATGCCAAAGTTCGGATTGAAGAGTTGTGTCACAAGACATGACACCTAGCAGAATTCCATCGACCTGATATAATGAATCAACACTAAACCCAAGAGTAAAGGCATCTTTAACATTATTTTTCCATATACATACCTTGCCATTGTTGAAGGTTACCTTGTAGCCTTTGTCTTCCATTTCTGAGATGGACACTAGGTTCTTTTTGAGGTCAGGTGCATTTAATACATACTGGACTTTCTAGCCTTCTTGAATGGTTGTCCTCTTCCTTGATCCCCAGCTCTCCTCTTACCTTTGTTGTTGAATTTGTCATTCCTTTGATTTGCTATCAGAGGGATTTTGATCATTGCCCTGGTGTGAGTCCTTTCTATCAGGGCACTCCCTTGCATAGTGACCTGCTTTATCACAGATGTAACATCGTCCTTTTCTTCCAACCTTAGGTCTAGCCTTTCCTTTTGATTTAGTCCCGGAATTATTTCTTTTCTTAGCATGAGAAGAAAAGGCAGTAGGAGGACCTTTAGGCATGCGCATTTCTTGCTCTTCTTCCCTTGTTTCTTCTTGAATGCATCTAGCCATTAATTCCTTGAAACCAAGAATTACATTATAGTTCAGAAGAGTAGTCTTGAACACATACCATTTGGATGGTAATCCTCCAAGAGTCGTGAGTGCCATTTCCCAGTCTATCGTAGATTTCCTTGGAGGTGTCCAGTTCAGAGATGTAGGTCACCAAGTGCTTGTTGATAGAGTCCCGAATGATCTTCTCTTTTGACTTCTTCAGTTTTCCATTTGTTCTGTTAGATCGATAGACATCTTCCATCCGTGATATTCTGATTTCTCAAGGAGCTTGTCTTCGACAGGAAAGAGTGTTGAGGACCTCATATTTCTTTTAGGATAGCCTTCCCAATCTTCTCTTCGGTGATTTCTCTTGCTCTCGCTCGGGCTTTGTCTTCACCTCAGCTCTGATACCATGTTAAATTATGGTATGTTCTGTTCTTATAATAGTTTACTTCTTTTTCTTATTATATTCCACAGATTAGCAATCACATGTACATAAAGTAAAGTACAGATAGAACATTAAACGATTGACAGAAAACAAGCCAAGACAAGAGACATAAGATGTGGCGGCTAGTCAGGGACAAACCCCAAAATGTGTGGGGAAACCCTTTGATCAAATCTTATTTTATCTTCAATAATTTAGTAGAGAGAAAGAGTACAATAAATCTGATTCATATTAGTAGTAGCAAACCCTAGATCAGCAGCATCAGCATTAGCGGCTTCATTATCAAACTAGGGTAGACGATATCTCACAAACTGACCGTTAGATTGACTTCATTCCACCACCAAAAGTTCTGGCTTCCAGAGGAGGTTTAGATGAACCTACATCGCAGTTCAGATGAGGAGATCTTCTAGGCCACGCAGGTCAATCTTTACTTCTGTAGTTGCAACTTCAGTTTCAGCAGTTTTCGGCTTCAAACTAGGGCAGTCGATATCTTGCAAACCGTTCGTCGGATTGACTTCATTCCACCACCAAAAGTTGTGGCTTTCAAAGGAGGTTCAGATGAATCTACGGTGCAGTTCAGATGAGGAGATATTCTAGGCCACGCAGGTCAATCTTTACTTCTGCAGTTGCAACTTTAGTTTCAACAGTTTCCAGCTTCAAACTAGGGCAGTCGATATCTTGCAAACCGTTCGTCAGATTGACTTCATTCCACCACCAAAATTTGTGGCTTTTAGAGGAGGTTCAGATGAACCTACAGTGTAGTTTATATGAGGAGATCTTCTAGGCCATGCAGGTCAATCTTTACTTCTGCAGTTGCAGCTTCAGTTTCAACAACTTCCGGCTTCACATGTGTGAGAGAGAGACCCATTTATGCGCAGTAGAGAAGAGACTCATTTCTGCGCAGTAGAGAGAGAGAGATGTGATGAGAAGAGTGAGTGAAAATGAAGAAATGTCCTCTTATATTTATACAAAACGTTGGTGTTTGAATAGATGCGACTATTGGGCTTCTGAGCCTACATGAGTTGTAGGTCGGCTTGATAATAATTCCATAATCAAAATAAATTCATATCTCCGTGAATACTTATCGGAATCAGATGATCTTTATATCAATCCTACACCTCTCGATGAGAGGAATCTAATAAAAATATTATCAACCATGAATAAGATGACCCACATGAATTTTTTCCCTGGTTTCCAATTTTAACACTAAGTGCCCTAGTGGTAGCTCAAATAACCTCATTAGATCAGCCCCTATACTTTGTGTTTACTGCTTATCAAAAGCTCAGCCTAAATCCCTAAACTTAGCTGCAAAATATGAGTGAAAACCAAGCTTAGTCTCATCCCTGGACCATCGTATTGTCTCTCATTGGAAATTTGGATGCATCGCACCTCCCATGTGTTGCAGGTGAGATGCATCCCTATTTCCCTATGTTACAGGTGCGATGATTGAGTAAGACTGTCTCCGCCTTCAGATTTTGGTTTTTATTCATTGTCTTTAGCTTTATTCAATAATTTTTCTATCTATGATCAGTATATCACTATTGAAACCTTCTTCCTTTGCAATTTTCAGCCTGCATTGATAAGGAATTGTGAATGTTTTTTTTTATCTATTTTTCATCATTTACAGTTCTCCTTGGCAAATAGTAGCTTAATCGAATTGTCGTCTTTTGATTTGAAAGTGTTGCAACTGTCATTTTCAGTCAAGAAAAAGAGTGTTGTAAATTCTTCCTCTTTTAGATAGTCGATTACACTTTTTCCATTGTACTTGATTTTGAAATTATTAGTATTTCAAGTGTCGAAAGAAGTTTTAAATTCGAAATCGGAAAGTGTCGTCTTAGTCTTCATTTCATTTCGAAAAGAGAAAATTGTTAGTACTGTTGCTATGAAAGAAAATAGTTCAGATTTGTACTTAGTTTTCTTTTTGTCATTATCACATTAAGGGAACTGAAAAACAAATACATGCACTTGCATTTGCATTTAGACTGCATGTGGAAATTGATTTAGGAAAAGTGCATCTAGTGTGTGCTCTCTGCTCTATGTTGAAAGATTTTTATTTCTCTTTCCTTAGTAGCTAGGATTTTCATTGCTAAAAGAAAGTAAACGATTGTTTATCATCTTAGATTGCACGTTTAGAAATTGTATGTCTACATCACGTGGTGAACCTTAAAGGAAAACTTCTTAAGAAAGATCAACTGTAAAATAAACCTCAATGAACATAAAAATGCTTTGGAACCTAATGCACAACATCTAGAAGTCTAGGTTAGAGACGTATTCTGGTGTCGTAAAGCTTGGTAACTATCGTTTTCATCGTAGTTTGAGTGATTCCTCCTCTTTGATATGACAAGTGCCAGTACGGACTTGTGCTCCCACGTACTGTCGATTATATATTGGGAGACCACAATAGGCTGATATCCTTTATCCTTAGGAAGCCGTGTCTGCCACCCTATCAATCACAATGCACTGAACATAGCATTCGGGAATATTGACTGTCGTACCTTAAAAAGTATTCAACAGTTTTGCGATTGGTTTGGTAATCCCTCTGTCTAGATTTCCAGAGTAGTCACTTTCGTTCCTTTTCAGACTCCTTAAAAGAAAAGGTCCATCTGAGCACTTGTCACTTCAGGATCATTAAAAATCGAAGGCAACTAGAGTCATCTTTAGCTTTTTCTCAACTCTTGAAAATTAAAAAAGCAAGTTGTGTCAAAGCCTCATAAAATTTATTTTAATTAAGAATAAAATCACTGTTCCCTCATTGGTCTTAGGTTGAGAAAATGGAGTCTACCAATCAAGGCTTTCCCCTTGGGGGAAATCCTAGTCCTTTCTCCTCTTGGGGAGATGTTGGTGCTCCAGACATGGCTACATTGTCCCTCCCAAGACCCACAATTGGCCTGCCAGTATGGCTTTTCTCGACCTCTGTCGTTCAAAACACCACAATTCCTCAGCAATCAAATCAGCAACCAGATGATCCTGGAGTCGCTCCCCCACCTTCTACTTCGTTTGTTTCTCCCTATCCTTCTTCCTCTTCGCTTGGTGAAACTAATAACACTAAAAACCAAGTAACTAAGAAGAAGAAGAAGAAAGGGAAGGAGAAGAAGAAGAAGAAGCCAACGAAGAAATGGGGCAACCATGCATTGTTTGGCAAAAATCCACACACTGCACCTTCCAAACCTAAATCTCCATGTGTCATTTGCAAGGGAGACCACTATCATCGAGATTGTCCTTGCATCCTGCGGATCTTAAGAGACTAGTATTGCCGCTTGCATAATCCGGTGTCTTCAACCTCTGACAATCATGTTGAGAGCACACCATCAACTAGTGAAAACAAAGCCAATGGACAAAAAGGAAGATCTAAATTTCCTTGTAGACTTTGTGAAGACGATCATGCCCTCCACCATTGCCCTTTTCTAGATGAAGCTAAAATATTCGTGGATAACCGTCCTACTTCACTGCAGCGACTTCCTCCCGGATACAAGAAACTCTTGCCAAGTCCATCGCTAGTTGAAAATATGACTGGCACAACTTTGTTGTCGGTTGAAGCACCTATCATCGAGGATAAACCCTCTGAGTCCACACTAGACCAAAGTCAACAGGTCGAGACAGCAGTCGACCCAGTCTTGTCTTCAGAAGGTCCATCTTCGGATGATACAGTCTCCAAAGAGCATGAGATCAACGTTCAAATTCTTTTTGTTACACAGAATCCATTGAACATGGGGGAAATATACCCATTCCTTTACCACAGGAAGGAAGTTCGTCAGAGATTCATCCGACCGTTTATTTGGTCCCTCCTCCAAGCAATCTAGTCGTTTCCTTCGATTGGAATCTACTAGGGAGACCCCGCTTACCATCTAATGTACCATTCTGAATCATAGTACAAGCTTACAAAATGATCATGGCTGGTACTATCATAGATGAAGGGGCTTCCATGAGTATCCTTTCCTCAACTTCTTGGAAGGAACTTGGTTCACCATCACTTATGCTTGAGATTCGAAATGTATCACGCTTCAACAAAGGAACCCGTCGACCGTTAGGGGTCCTTCCAAATTTGCCTATAACTTTGAGAAGGAAAAGCGTTCATCTAAACGTGATGATAGTCCAAGAGCCTCTAGATTACAATCTACTCCTTGGGCATGACTACATTTACAGCATGGGAGCTATTGTTTCTTCACTCTTTCTAGTGATGTGTTTTCCGTATGAAGGTAGAATGGTCCAACTAGTAGACCAGCTTTCATTCCTAGGTTCAAACACAGCTACTAGTCAAATGCCATCCCCAACTAGTCTCTTTGCATAAGGAATGTCTCATCAACCTCCAGTCTGTCCACCTGATGAGCGCGAGTGATTCGGTGAATGTGACTAAAACCCAGGAGGCATGCGCCTTGGTCTACTTCGGCAGGAAAACCTCAGATATAAGATGTGTTTCCGCATAGGATATATGACCAGTCTGACACACTCGTCTGTTTAGGAAAATGGGATTAGACTAGAAAAGGATTCCTCCATCAAAATTTATGTGATTGGAAATTCCCACCATTCACCTTTGTCCATTCCCGACAGATCCAAGGAAGTGTTTTGTCTGCAAATGCGGACGAAACAATCTTGCTAATGCAAGAACTTCTATATGGTAACTTGGAAACTTTACTCTTCTTTACACCTGGGGGCATGCAAACCTTTTTGTATGGAAGTGAAAAGCAACCACCATAACTCTAACCCCATAGTTTTTACTAACTTCAACTGCTTAAGTTAGGTGATTGGTCTGATCAACCATTCACCTTTGGAAGGACCAAATGGCACCAGCAAAGTAAAGGAGATTGTTTCCCCCTGAGAAACTATCCTACCTAACCTCAGTAGTTCTTTAACCCCTAGGACAGTAGTTGGTCATTCCTAGCTTGCATACAAAAGGCTCCAGAGCAAAGTTTCGCATGGGGAAAGCTCCCTAAAAAATGAACCTACTATTGAGAGACATCCTTATTATACAACTGGCACGAGTAGGTTTACGCGAAGTTCAAGCTCGTTAAAAAATAAACCTAGCAATGAGCATATGTTCCCCCAGAGTTCAAGCTCATTAAAAAATTAACCCACCTTCGGTAAATAATCTTTGCGATTGCATAGCTATCAGCTTCTGAACCTTGGTCATGTTCTTACCATCTCCTCCACTCTTTTTTAGCCGATCATATGCCTCCATTTGATTGTTTACCCATTTGAGGAACAGCTGCGACGAGTGATTATATTAGCCACCTTCTTTACACTGCCGTGATTGAAAAGTTCCAAACCTTGCTTGGAACCAGTTTCTATCCAAAAACATCTCTTGTTCCTCAAAGAACGAGTCTTCTTTAAGCTCTTTTTAGACTCGTAGAATATGAAAAGATTGTCGAGTAATTGGCCTCTCCAGCTCATTAAAGTGATTGAAAGTGCCATCCCTCCTCTATATTTTAATATTTATGGACCTGAGGGATCATTACACAAAAAGATCAAGCGTTTGTCTTGTTCGGGTCATTAAAACTATCGAAAAGTCATCCCTTTCGTATTATTTTATACTTTTTCAGACTTAAGGGATTATATTATGAAAAAGAACTACTAGAGTTTCCTTTCTGTCTCTTTTTAGACTCTCTAAAATTGAAAAGGACCGAGTTATATTTGTCATTAAACTTGTTAAAACAATAGCGACAAACTTGCCCATGTAGACAAGAACGAGTTTCACTGTCGCTAGGCTCGCTAAAACATAGTGATGGGTTTGCCCAAAGGGAAAATTATAGAACAAGCATATGTTATCCTCCTCAAGCTTGACAAAAATAAAGAGGTACTGGTCAGCAATGACCGGGGAAAAATGGAAGAAAACTTGAATAACTTCATTGGTAGCAGGTCGCTCTTGAACATGACACTTTCCCTCTATCACCATGATTGAGTCGGGTTGGGTTATTCCATTCACCGGTCATATCACCATTGGTCCTCCGTACCATCCGTTTTGGGGTTAACGCTACCAATCCATCCTAGTGTCGCCGATATGTTCAAGAGAAGTTGCTCAGAGAATTCACCAACCCAGCTAACGTCTCATCCGCTGCAATACCTTAATGCTCCATTCTTTCATGACCGCCACCCTGAACCTTGTATCATCAGATCGTTTTCACCTCCACAAAATCATTTGCTCCATTCCGTGTCGTAGATGTGGGATTAATTAAGGCCCTCCTATGACGGGTCACTTCTTGTTGACGTCAGCTCATTATCCAAGAAGTTGACTTAGGAACAACACTTTCAGTACTTTGAAGCTTTCATGCCTCAATGGCAAGTTTCTCACTTCTGGCGACAGGTTTACATCAATGGCCTTCGACCAAAAGATTTTGCGTGGTGTTCGAAATAAATTCATGTATTCACACCATGTGAATTGTACTGCAGTACCTTGAGGGTAATTATCATTATCGGTGACTCCTCTCGTGCTTGTTAACAGCTTACATCATTGGCTGGTAGTCAGGTGATGTCTTTCCATGTTTGACATCAGAACATCTTTTCACATGGATCGACTTGTACTTTGAGCGAAGATTGAACGAGTTCGAAGACCCCGGATCTAGTTTCATCCATCCGGGCTGCCATATATTTAGGAAAATAAAGACATCAAATGTACATCATAGCTGCACAGATAATCATCCAAGCTAAGGGATGATGGCTCTACCAGAATCATCAATCTACCACACAGATGGTTGTCTCTCCTATCTACATGAAAATGAATTTATAAAGCTGAGCATGGGAATACCAGCATCAGCTAGATCATGAAAATATTTTGAAGATAATTTATTGTATTGTATCTTATTACAGGTCACCTTCAAGTTCAAAAAACCTTGGATCCTCATGATAAAGCATTTCACCCGACATCAGAAGATTTACAACCTCATGCTTTAGGGGGCAACTGTTATAGAAATATTTGGGCACTGCAACCCCAATCACATATGTCAATAAACCAAGGTAACTCAAACCCATAAAAGTGTTGTTCATACCCTAAAGGATCAAGGTCAACTGATTACATCATTTCCCAAAAGTTCTCCCTGAAAAACTGCTCAGAACTGGTCAAAACTGGACCATACAGACTGCTCCATGCTGAGGGTGCGATGCATCTCACTTGCTACACACAAAGGGTGCGATGCATACTGAAAAGCCCTTCTGTAGGGTGCGATGAGTGAGAGCAGACAAATGGTAGAAGAAGTTTGCTAGGTGGAAACTCAAAGAATCTTCGAGAAAGTGCTCATATGACACTTTCCTCTCTGAATTCGCCCAGGGATGAGTAAGAGATCATGAAATCTCCAAGTGGAACCAAGAACTATCAGTGAAATGACACTAATCAAAATCCCAGAAGCTGAATCACTCTCCTGCTAACATCTATATATGGATTCTTCATCGTAGAGATGTAGAGGCTGGAATTTTGTAATTTGTAAGGAAGTGTTGTTGGTTTCTCTTTGAGACATTGTATTGTTGGGTGATATTTCTTTTTATGAGGTGAAGAGGGATTTCATGCTGGGAGGATGGCGCTGGATCAGAAAGCTTGGTTGTAATCCTCTCTTCTACTACTTCTATCAATAAAGGCATTTGAGTTTTCCTCCATATACTTGTATATCTCTGAATCTTGTGTTTGTATATGCATTTTGATGGTCAATGTACATCTGATCCTATATTGTTTATGGTTATAGATCTTTATGCTTTGATGGTATTTTGCTGCTTTGACTCTAGAGTTGTTCTTTGAAGCGGGACAAGTGAGAAAGGAGTGGCGAAAGCTCTTTCAAGGGAGAGAGGAAACAAGCAAGGAGACTAGTGAAAGATTGAGGTTGGTACTCTCTGATTCTCTCTCATCTATCTCTCATAAAGGAAAACAAAAGTAACTTTGGTTTGTTTGTTTCTAAGATAGTTACCCATCTTAGTGGGACTCGCAGCTCTGAATGGACACTAGTTTTCCCGATAACAAGATTTATTAGAAGATTCCATTTGGTGGAATTTTGAGGTCTAAGATGGGCCTCCTATGAAAAATTTACAACCAAAATAAACTTTATAAGAACCAATAGGATTCAAGATGATGATGTCAACCATGGGTGATGATTCACCATTTTTGGAGTAACAAAGTAAAATGATTAAAAAATAATAAAATAATAAAACAACTTTTTTAACTCGTATTTTCAACTTATCTCCATAAGTTTTTACTCACATTTTGAGCGGGATTACTCGTTGGATGCAAACTTTAATTCCTCATCCAAGGAGTACCCATGTTGCATACTTTCGATGGACCTTGCTACATGAAAAATGAGAAATACATGAAAAAATGTGATTGCGATCACGTTTTTAATGTATTTCTCATTTTTCATGTAGTAGGGCCCATCAAAACTATGTAACATGGGTACTCCATGGATGTGGAACCAAATTATGCATCCAACGAGTGTTTGTGTTCAAAATGTAGTATACCCATAGGGAGATAAGCTGAAAATACAAGTTGAAAATACAGGTTGAAAAAATAGTTTTTTTTTCCCTATAAAATTTGATGATGTAATGTAATCTTATTTTATTATTTCCACTATTATTTTATAATTTCCTTAGGAGGCCCATTTTAGACCTCAAAATTCCCCTAATGTTTTCAGTCTAGGCCCATGTCTCATGGCTTGTATTTGCACATGATTTTTCGAGTCTTGTATGGTAATAAGTCTGATGATTATTGTTGTTGTGGAGTCCCCCATGCGGTAGAGAAGTTAAGTGTAATGAAATGTTTTTTTTTCACTTCATATCTTCACATGTCAGTGTGGATGCTTACACAATTCATCTTGTTCATAGCATAATTCTTCTTTTATGGCTGCATTACAAGTTCCACTTTACATGATCAAACCTTCTTTCTTTAGTTTAGGATACGGTAGGTTTCATGTAGTTAGATGCATTGAATTGTCTTTTCCTTGTCATGTTTCAGTTTCATTCTTTCAACTCATTTTCTCTTGAATAAGTTGGTTTTTACCTTTGAGATAGACTGCCTAATATTTTTCAAAAGGCAAATTGAAACAACACACAGTTATGGCTTATTTGTTGCCCTCTTCCTCGATTTGGTTTACATATTTCAAGTTAGAGATTTTTTGATGGAGAATGCAATTGTTCAATTTGGAAATTGTAAGAAAACCATGAGACCCACATCTATTTAACTTTCTCATTCACACACTCGATCCTATTAAGAATGTTGTGCTATTTCTTATCTATCTGCGTAGAATAAGATAAGGGGGAAATATTTACTGATTAAAGCATAAGAGTTCTAAAACCTATTTATGAAGGAACAACCTCCTCTACTCTCAATAATTCGGGATCCCTCTTGTGGTGAAGTAAAATTATAAGTGTAGACACAAACAATTCCTCTATCCTAAGAGCGGGTCTAGCTACAAAAAAGACATTCTATGGAAGATTTCCTTAGGTTAAAACTAATTAAGAGGGCCTACCTCTTAGTACACTTATCCCGTTTGGTGATGACCTTGCTTCCTTGCTCTAGCTATCTCCCGTTTCCTTCTTCGAGCACCCGAAACAAGTAAACAACAGCAAACAATAGCCATGAAAATGGACAAATTGTATTCAACCTACTTAACAAGTCAAGAAACATTAAGCCATAAACATGTGAGATGACATACTATGTAGGAAATAAATCGATAGTTGCATATATATTAAATCAATAAGAGATTAAAATTGTTGTCTTGACGTTGTTGTTCTCCTCTGACAAATTCGGGTTCCCACACACTTTCGTTATCATTCCATGATGGCCTCAACAATGGTAGTTTTAAGGCTCTTCCTTTTAGTCTGCGCACTAAACCAAGTTGACACTTCTCCCTCACACACAACTAGAGAGCTACAACTATGAATAACTTGCTGATTACTCCAAAATCAAAAAGTTCAACCATAGCCTAATTAGAACCAGCTCAAGTGCTTAGGAAAAGGGAGGTTTATATAGCATGGATGGAAGGTAGATGGTTCCTCTTCTCATGGGAGAAGGTCTTATCTCTTGAGGTAGTTCCATCTTAATAGTGGAAAGGAGCCCAAACTATCCTCGTCAACTCCATCCGAGCTAACCATTTACTAGACTTCCTGTTACGCAGTAAATTGTCACTGTCTCCTTGTCAGTCTCCCTACCATGCCATGAAATCAAATCTGCCATGTTCATGCTCTCTAGAGTGGCCAAATGGCCCACTTTGCCTAAGTTTATTTCATCAGCGCGTCTGTCATTAAAATAACCGCGCTGACTAGCGGCTTATAGTGTTACTGGTGCGCTGCCAGCACGGAAGCACACGGGTTTCCCGCGCTGGTCGAATTTTATGCACCAGCGCAGCCTATGAAAGTATCAAGCCACGCTGACACAGTCTGATCTATTTATGTGATGCGCTGTCAGCGCGTCAGTTCAGTGTTACACCCGTGCTGATCCAGTTTGGGCGAATTTGTTCCAACAGCCAGCCTTCCAGATGGTTCCAGGTCTAGTTGTTAGCCTTGTGAGTATCGCCCTCCCTTCTATGGCATGTCTGTTCGTCATTTGGAACCACCTTCCTTGAAGATAAGCTTGTCCTCCCACCATCCATGGAGACTCCTTCTCTACTTAAACCTCCACCATTACCATGAGCAGCTAGTTTTGGATAGTGTGGAATTCATAGTGCTTGGATTGCTGCTAGTAGGTAGTTGGTGTGACAAGTGTGGTTTTGCTAGAGGAAGCTTAAGGAAGGTTGTGAGTATTTCTTGTGTGAGAGAGAGCTTTTTGTGTTGGGAGAACTTACCTCCAAGGGTGAATGCTTAAGAGACTTGCTGGCTGGACCCTCAAGAGAAGGACTCAACGTCAGAACATTGGTTGTACCTTTCTCTGTTATTGATTTAATAATAGATGACTATTGTTATGGTTCCATTCTCATTTGTCTTGCAATGGTTAATGTCAATTACATCCTTTCTGACTGATGTATAATTGCTTTTATTATATTTCACGCTTGTGTTTGTCTTTCTCTTCGTGTGTGCAGGTATCTACTCGCAGAGATCGCGGAAGATTGTGACCGGCCAAGGCGAAGGAGCAAGAGCGGCATCTCTTCATCAAACAATAGCGTTGGAATCCAAGTAGGTGTTCTTTGCCTCTCTTTTAATTGCAATTAGGAACTTTCACAGTAGCATTGATTGATTGTTGCTAGTCCCATTCTGAGCTAGTAGGGATCGCCTCTATCTGTAGAGGGGATTTGCCTCTTCAACAATTTGGCGACTCCGCTGGGGAGCTAGCCTTTTGTCTCTTTTCTCCATCTTTGTGTTCGAGTTTGATTGTTCTCTCTTTTTGAAATTGGGGATTAGTTCTCTGCTTTTAACCCTCATGGTTCAATCTGGGAAGTGTCTTAATTGTTTAAAGAGTTCTGGCCTTGGTTTGGGAGTTTTTTGGCTTGATTTTGCCTCTTTTTTAACCTCAGCGCGGTTTATATCAAAACAGTTGCCCTAACAGCACATAGCTGTTTCTTTAAACCCGTTTTCATCGCGCTTGTATGTAAAACAGTCACGACGGTTCTGAAATCGAACCAGCGCGCTTAACCCGTGTCCTTCCGCGCTGACAGCGCCAAGTTGCTACGCGTGACCTCTTGTCAGCGCACAGTTGCTGAGTGCTACCCGCGCTGATCCTGTAAAATTGAATTTGTTTCAATTTTGCCTCCTGAGCCTGTTGGTTTCACTATCTCCAGCTTTTTCTACTTGGTTTATGACTTGATATTTATTGTTTGGACTGTTACACACTTGCTTGCGAAGTCTTGTTGGACGAATTTCATTTTTGTGTCCCGTGACTTAGTACCATCATCCCGTTTTCACTGGATCGACCTTGTTTTATTCACTTGTTCACTTGTTCACAAAAGTTCGTTGTTGCTTGCCTTTACTATCATGGAAACCTTACTCTTTTTGCTTTCTTTGCTTGTTTGCTTGAGGTGATTGTTGTTGAACCGATCCTCGGATTGTTTCATTGCCCAAGTCACAGATCACAGTTGCTAGGGTTCAATCAGCTCTTTTCACGCTTGTTGTGCTTTGCATTGAGTGATTTTGCTTCTTGTTGCTCGGTGTTGCTGTCTCTCAAAATTCATTTTAAAGTGCATAGTGCCATTGAAAGAGAAATCAAACTAGTATCTTTTGCACTCAATAGTTAATGAAAAGAAGAGCATTTCATTGATTTGTGTTCTCAAGAGGAAAATTTAATTTCTTTGTCATTAGCTGCATTAGATTGTTTGATTGTTTGAAGTTCGTTTTGTTTGATTGAAAAGCTCTTAACCTTCTCATAGTTAGAATTCATCGAACAAAATGGTATTCTTTGGCATGTAGTTTGCATCTAGGTAATTTTGAGAGATCATATGATAAGGCCTGAAACCGAAACTTAATTCAAGATCAACCATAAAATAAACTGAATAAATCTAAAAATGCATTGGAACTTAACACTCACATTGTAGAGGTCTAGGCTAGAGACGTGCTCTGGCGTCGTTAAACCTAGTCACTGTTGTTTCACATTATGGTTGGGTGATTCCTCCTCTTGTGACTCGATAGTGGTCTAGCACGGATTTGAGCTCCCACGTACCGTCGCGTATATAGGGGAGACCCCACTAGGTTATCGACCTTGATCCATAGGAAGCCGAGTCTGCCGCCCTGCGAACCGTAACGCACCGAACACAGCATTCAGGAAGATTGACTGCAGTACGGAAAGTCCTTGGTTCTCATACGATTGCTAAGGTGTATAAGCAGTTTTACGGATTGCTTGGTAAACCCTTTGCGTAGAATCTCCAGAGCAGTCACTTTTGATCCTTTTCGGACTCTCTAAATGAAAAGGTGCCAGTGAGCTTCTTGTCACTTCGTGCTCATTAAACATTCGAAGGAGACTAGAGTCATCTTTTCGTCCTTTTCTCGACTCTCGAAACATGAAAAGGTCAAGTTCAGTTCCTGTGTCTTAAAAATTTATTCGGCCACGATAACATCACCTGGTTAGATTTTGTATGCGTTAGTTTGAGTAGGGTCTTTGTCGTTAGTTTCCTTTAGGGTTTTGTGTGGGGTTTGTCATTCTGGCTAACCCGTCAACTCCCGGTCCAAGTGAGCAAGGTTCTCCATCTTCTGTTGCTCCTGAGGTACCAGTTGTAAGCGATACTCTTCCGGTTATCCCGAGTATCTAGCCTATCAACGTACGTGCCCCGGGCGACCCGGATTACGAAGAAGATTGGAACCCCATCTGGGAGCCTGACGAGGACGATATTCCTGTTACTCCTCCCAGTATGTCGTCTCCGATGTCCACTTCCAACATGGACGAGACATCTCCCAGCGCAGGTGAGACACCCGTGGTGCGAAGTATTGAAACTCCCATTCCAGCTACTTCTCCACTCCCTCCACGATATCAATCAATGAGGGATAGAATAGCTGCCAGAATGCCTTCTATGACTATATGGGATCCTAGTGTCATTGCCACCACAGAACCCTTTCTTTCGCAACCCCCTAATACGCATGTTACCTCAGTTCCCACAAATCCAACTGTTTGTGTAGCGTACTCAACTCCAGCTGTCAGTGCTATCACAACATCTTCATCCACAAACCCTGGGGCTGGTCCCTCTCATAGTCAAGTGAGCAGTAGCCAACCAGGGGTTTCGTCTGGAGTCATCAATCCTGCACAATGTGCACAGCCCTCTTCTGGTCCTGTTCCAGGAGCGGGGCCGTATGATTCCCATGGGCAACCCATTGTGGACCCGAATTACCAAGGTCCGCTCTTTTATTATGATTCTAACGGTCAGTACCTCGAGCAGGTTCAATCCCTGCCTCGTCAACCTTTCGTTGAGGTCTCGACACCGTTAAATGTTACTTATGATCCCGTTACTCATACCTTTCGTGGGCGCCAGGAAATTCCTGGATAGCCCCAAGGACCACCTAATCTAGGCCAGCCACCTTATGTGCAAGCCCCCCAAGGGCAACCACTGTATGGCCAGTCTTACCCAGGACAATCTGGGGGCCCACAAGGACAACCCTACCCGGGACAACCTTCGGCCATGGGAGGTCCATCCTTTTCCTATCAGAATCAACCTTCTG
Organism: Pinus tabuliformis; assembly: GCA_031772625.1. NCBI lineage: Eukaryota > Viridiplantae > Streptophyta > Pinopsida > Pinales > Pinaceae > Pinus > Pinus tabuliformis. Next base: position 511,329,756 of record CM062807.1, read on the forward strand.
GTTACCCAGGGCAACCTGGTATCTAGCAAGGTTATCCGTCTGGTCAGCCAGGGCAGCCTTACATCCAACAAGGCCAACCTGGTTTTCAGCAAGGGTATCACACTGGACAAACTGGGCAAAATTACACCCCTCAAGGTCAACCACGAGTCCAACCAGGGTATCCTTCTGGGCAGGGGGGGCAACCCTACGTGCAGCAGGTCCAGCCCACTGTCCAGTCTAGTCATCCGTCTGGGCAGGGGGGGCAACCCTACGTACAGCAGGGCCAACCCGCTGCTCAGACCATGCAACCTTCTGGGCAAGGGGGGCAACCCTACGTACAACAGGGCCAACCCACTGCTCAGCCAGTACAACCCTCCGGACAAACGAGCCAGCCCTCTGTGCAACAAGGCCAACCCACTGTCCGTCCTACTCATCCAGCTGGACAGGCTAGTCAACCGCAAGGTCAACCAGCCATCCAGCCAGCTCGGCCGTCTGTTCCGCAAGGAAAACCCGTGGTTGCTCAAGGACAGCCTGGCACCCAGCAAGTACATCCTTCTAGGCAAGCAGGTCCATCCTAGGTTCAACCAGGCCAACCTTCCAGCCAGATGATCCAAGCCCAGCTGGTTCAAGGACATTATTCTGGGCCTCAAACTCAAATGGGTTATCAAATGCAAGGCGGGCCACAGTCCCAGCCTTCCTACCAAGCACAGCCTGCTTACCGGGCTCAATATGGAGCCCAGCAAACGTATGGCTACCAACAACCCCAGGGGCAAACACAGTTTACCCCTTACCAAAATTATCAACAGATGCAGGTCGCTCCTTACCAAAATTATCAGTATGCTGCACCTGCGGGTCAAGGTGCTAATACATGGGGTGCTGGGGGGCAGACTCAGGGTCAACTGTCTGCATATGGACATAATACATATGGGCAGAACCCCTACGGACAAGGTCCTTATGCGCCAGGCCCTTTTGGGCCAGGTCCATTGGGACAAAGTTCTTATGCGCCAGGCCCTTTTGGGCCAGGTCCATCTGGACAGAGTTCGTGGGGGCAACCACCACCTGGTTGGAACCCTAATACTGCCTCGAATCCACAGCCACAAATGTCCTTTAACCCTTAGTTGCCATTCTTGGCGACGTTGGAACTTCCGGATGTGTCCAAGTTAACGAATGATCCCATTCTGCATAATGCGTATTGGCCACCAGTTCCAACTAAAATACCCGTTGATTGTCCAAAATTTGATGGAAAAGTAGGTGAGGATCCTCAAGCACATGTTATGACCTATCACCTTTGGTGTTCATCGAACTCATGGCTTGATGACTCTATCTGACTTCGCCTCTTTCAGAGAACTCTCACCAGCTCAGCCGCTAAATGGTATATTGAGTTGAATCGTGGCATGTTTCAAGATTTCAACTCGCTGGCTATGGCATTTTTAACTCATTTTCAGTTACCCATTCGGTACGAGACAGGGACCACTCTCCTCACGTCTCTAAAACAGGACACGGCAATGCACATATCTGATCATATACATGAATGGAGAAGGCATCGTCACTTGATCAAATTCTGGATTCCTGATCAACTCCTGACCCTCTTGTGGTGAAGTAAAATTATAAGTGTAGACACAAACAATTCCTCTATCCTAAGAGCGGGTCTAGCTACAAAAAAGACATTCTATGGAAGATTTCCTTAGGTTAAAACTAATTAAGAGGGCCTACCTCTTAGTACACTTATCCCGTTTTGTGATGACCTTGCTTCCTTGCTCTAGCTATCTCCCGTTTCCTTCTTCGAGCACCCGAAACAAGTAAACAACAGCAAACAATAGCCATGAAAATGGACAAATCGTATTCAACCTACTTAACAAGTCAAGAAACATTAAGCCATAAACATGTGAGATGACATACTATGTAGGAAATAAATCGATAGTTGCATATATATTAAATCAATAAGAGATTAAAATTGTTGTCTTGACGTTGTTGTTCTCCTCTGACAAATTCGGGTTCCCACACACTTTCGTTATCATTCCATGATGGCCTCAACAATGGTAGTTTTAAGGCTCTTCCTTTTAGTCTGCGCACTAAACCAAGTTGACACTTCTCCCTCACACACAACTAGAGAGCTACAACTATGAATAACTTGCTGATTACTCCAAAATCAAAAAATTCAACCATAGCCTAATTAGAACCAGCTCAAGTGCTTAGGAAAAGGGAGGTTTATATAGCATGGATGGAAGGTAGATGGTTCCTCTTCTCATGGGAGAAGGTCTTATCTCTTGAGGTAGTTCCATCTTAATAGTGGAAAGGAGCCCAAACTATCCTCGTCAACTCCATCTGAGCTAACCATTTACTAGACTTCCTGTTACGCAGTAAATTGTCACTGTCTCCTTGTCAGTCTCCCTACCATGCCATGAAATCAAATCTGCCATGTTCATGCTCTCTAGAGTGGCCAAATGGCCCACTTTGCCTAATTTTATTTCATCAGCACGTCTGTCATTAAAATAACCGCGCTGACTAGCGGCTTATAGTGTTACTGGTGCGCTGCCAGCGCGGAAGCACACAGGTTTCCCGCGCTGGTCGAATTTTATGCACCAGCGCAACCTATGAAAGTATCAAGCCACGCTGACACAGTCTGATCTATTTATGTGATGCGCTGTCAGCACGTCAGTTCAGTGTTACACCCACGCTGATCCAGTTTGGGCGAATTTGTTCCAACAGCCAGCCTTCCAGATGGTTCCAGGTCTAGTTGTTAGCCTTGTGAGTATCGCCCTCCCTTCTATGGCATGTCTGTTCGTCATTTGGAACCACCTTCCTTGAAGATAAGCTTGTCCTCCCACCATCCATGGAGACTCCTTCTCTACTTAAACCTCCACCATTACCATGAGCAGCTAGTTTTGGATAGTGTGGAATTCATAGTGCTTGGATTGCTGCTAGTAGGTAGTTGGTGTGACAAGTGTGGTTTTGCTAGAGGAAGCTTAAGGAAGGTTGTGAGTATTGCTTGTGTGAGAGAGAGCTTTTTGTGTTGGGAGAACTTACCTCCAAGGGTGAATGCTTAAGAGACTTGCTGGCTGGACCCTCAAGAGAAGGACTCAGCGTCAGAACATTGGTTGTACCTTTCTCTATTATTGATTTAATAATAGATGACTATTGTTATGGTTCCATTCTCATTTGTCTTGCAATGGTTAATGTGAATTACATCCTTTCTGACTGATGTATAATTGCTTTTATTATATTTCACGCTTGTGTTTGTCTTTCTCTTCGTGTGTGCAGGTATCTACTCGCAGAGATCGCGGAAGATTGTGACCGGCCAAGGCGAAGGAGCGAGAGCGGCATCTCTTCATCAAACAATAGCGTTGGAATCCAAGTAGGTGTTCTTTGCCTCTCTTTTAATTGCAATTAGGAACTTTCACAGTAGCATTGATTGATTGTTGCTAGTCCCATTCTGAGCTAGTAGGGATCGCCTCTATCTGTAGAGGGGATTTGCCTCTTCAACAATTTGGCGACTCCGCTGGGGAGCTAGCCTTTTGTCTCTTTTGTCCATCTTTGTGTTCGAGTTTGATTGTTCTCTCTTTTTGAAATTGGGGATTAGTTCTCTGCTTTTAACCCTCCTGGTTCAATCTGGGAAGTGTCTTAATTGTTTAAAGAGTTCTGGCCTTGGTTTGGGAGTTTTTTGGCTTGATTTTGCCTCTTTTTTAACCTCAGCGCGGTTTATATCAAAACAGTTGTGCTAACAGCGCATAGCTGTTTCTTTAAACCCGTTTTCATCGCGCTTGTACGTAAAACAGTCACGACGGTTCTGAAATCGAACCAGCGCGCTTAACCCATGTCCTTCCGCGCTGACAGCACCAAGTTGCTACGCGTGACCTCTTGTCAGCGCACAGTTGCTGAGCGCTACCCGCGCTGATCCTGTAAAATTGAATTTGTTTCAATTTTGCCTCCTGAGCCTGTTGGTTTCACTATCTCCAGCTTTTTCTACTTGGTTTATGACTTGATATTTATTGTTTGAACTGTTACACACTTGCTTGCGAAGTCTTGTTGGACGAATTTCATTTTTGTGTCCCGTGACCTAGTACCATCATCCCGTTTTCACTGGATCGACCTTGTTTTATTCACTTGTTCACAAAAGTTCGTTGCTGCTTGCCTTTGCTATCGTGGAAACCTTCCTCTTTTTGCTTTCTTTGCTTGTTTGCTTGAGGTGATTGTTGTTGAACCGATCCTCGGATTGTTTCACTGCCCAAGTCACAGATCACAGTTGCTAGGGTTCAATCAGCTCTTTTCACGCTTGTTGTGCTTTGCATTGAGTGATTTTGCTTCTTGTTGCTCGGTGTTGCTGTCTCTCAAAATTCATTTTAAAGTGCATAGTGCCATTGAAAGAGAAATCAAACTAGTATCTTTTGCACTCTATAGTTAATGAAAAGAAGAGCATTTCATTGATTTGTGTTCTCAAGAGGAAAATTTAATTTCTTTGTCATTAGCTGCATTAGATTGTTTGATTGTTTGAAGTTTGTTTTGTTTGATTGAAAAGCTCTTAACCTTCTCATAGTTAGAATTCATCGAACAAAATGGTATTCTTTGGCATGTAGTTTGCATCTAGGTAATTTTGAGAGATCATATGATAAGGCCTGAAACCGAAAGTTAATTCAAGATCAACCATAAAATAAACTGAATAAATCTAAAAACGCATTGGAACTTAACACTCACATTGTAGAGGTCTAGGCTAGAGACGTGCTCCGGCGTCGTTAAACCTAGTCACTGTTGTTTCACATTATGGTTGGGTGATTCCTCCTCTTGTGACTCGATAGTGGTCTAGCACGGATTTGAGCTCCCACGTACCATCGCGTATATAGGGGAGACCCCACTAGGTTATCGACCTTGATCCATAGGAAGCCGAGTCTGCCGCCCTGCGAACCGTAACGCACCGAACACAGCATTCAGGAAGATTGACTGCAGTACGGAAAGTCCTTGGTTCTCATACGATTGCTAAGGTGTATAAGCAGTTTTACGGATTGCTTGGTAAACCCTTTGCCTAGAATCTCCAGAGCAGTCACTTTTGATCCTTTTCGGACTCTCTAAATGAAAAGGTGCCAGTGAGCTTCTTGTCACTTCGTGCTCATTAAACATTCGAAGGAGACTAGAGTCATCTTTTCGTCCTTTTCTCGACTCTCGAAACATGAAAAGGTCAAGTTCAGTTCCTGTGTCTTAAAAATTTATTCGGCCACGATAACATCACCTGGTTAGATTTTGTATGCGTTAGTTTGAGTAAGGTCTTTGTCGTTAGTTTCCTTTAGGGTTTTGTGTGGGGTTTGTCATTCTGGCTGACCCGTCAACTCCCGGTCCAAGTGAGCAAGGTTCTCCATCTTTTATTGCTCCTGAGGTACCAGTTGTAAGCGATACTCTTCCTGTTATCCCGAGTATCTAGCCTATCAACGTACGTGCCCCGGGCGACCCGGATTACGAAGAAGATTGGAACCCCATCTGGGAGCCTGACGAGGACGATATTCCTGTTACTCCTCCCAGTATGTCGTCTCCGATGTCCACTTCCAACATGGATGAGACATCTCCCAGCGCAGGTGAGACACCCGTGGTGCGAAGTATTGAAACTCCCATTCCAGCTACTTCTCCACTCCCTCCACGATATCAATCAATGAGGGATAGAATAGCTGCCAGAATGCCTTCTACGACTATATGGGATCCTAGTGTCATTGCCACCACAGAACCCTTTCTTTCGCAACCCCCTAATACGCATGTTACCTCAGTTCCCACAAATCCAACTGTTTGTGTAGCGTACTCAACTCCAGCTGTCAGTGCTGTCACAACATCTTCATCCACAAACCCTGGGGCTGGTCCCTCTCACAGTCAAGTGAGCAGTAGCCAACCAGGGGTTTCGTCTGGAGTCATCAATCCTGCACAAAGTGCACAGCCCTCTTCTGGTCCTGTTCCAGGAGCGGGGCCGTATGATGCCCATGGGCAACCCATTGTGGACCCGAATTACCAAGGTCCGCTCTTTTATTATGATTCTAACGGTCAGTACCTCGAGCAGGTTCAATCCCTGCCTCGTCAACCTTTCGTTGAGGTCTCGACACCGTTAAACGTTACTTATGATCCTGTTACTCATACCTTTCGTGGGCGCCAGGAAATTCCTGGACAGCCCCAAGGACCACCTAATCTAGGCTAGCCACCTTATGTGCAAGCCCCCCAAGGGCAACCACTGTATGGCCAGTCTTACCCAGGACAATCTGGGGGCCCACAAGGACAACCCTACCCGGGACAACCTTCGGCCATGGGAGGTCCATCCTTTTCCTATCAGAATCAACCTTCTGGTTACCCAGGGCAACCTGGTATCCAGCAAGGTTATCCGTCTGGTCAGCCAGGGCAGCCTTACATCCAACAAGGCCAACCTGGTTTTCAGCAAGGGTATCCCACTGGAAAAACTGGGCAAAATTACACCCCTCAAGGTCAACCAGGAGTCCAACCAGGGTATCCTTCTGGGCAGGGGGGGCAACCCTACGTTGAGCAGGTCCAGCCCACTGTCCAGTCTAGTCATCCGTCTGGGCAGGGGGGGCAACCCTAGGTACAGCAGGGCCAACCCGCTGCTCAGACCATGCAACCTTCTGGGCAAGGGGGGCAACCCTACGTACAACAGGGCCAACCCACTGCTCAGCCAGTACAACCCTCCGGACAAACGGGCCAGCCCTCTGTGCAACAAGGCCAACCCACTGTCCGTCCTACTCATCCAGCTGGACAGGCTAGTCAACCGCAAGGTCAACCAGCCATCCAGCCAGCTCGGCCGTCTGTTCCGCAAGGAAAACCCGTGGTTGCTCAAGGACAGCCTGGCACCCAGCAAGTACATCCTTCTAGGCAAGCAGGTCCATCCTAGGTTCAACCAGGCCAACCTTCCGGCCAGATGATCCAAGCCCAGCCGGTTCAAGGACATTATTCTGGGCCTCAAACTCAAATGGGTTATCAAATGCAAGGCGGGCCACAGTCCCAGCCTTCCTACCAAGCGCAGCCTGCTTACCAGGCTCAATATGGAGCCCAGCAAACGTATGGCTACCAACAACCCCAGGGGCAAACACAGTTTACCCCTTACCAAAATTATCAACAGATGCAGGTCGCTCCTTACCAAAATTATCAGTATGCTGCACCTGCGGGTCAAGTTGCTAATACATGGGGTGCTGGGGGGCAGACTCAGGGTCAACTGTCTGCATATGGACATAATACATATGGGCAGAACCCCTACGGACAAGGTCCTTATGCGCCAGGCCCTTTTGGGCCAGGTCCATCGGGACAAAGTTCTTATGTGCCAGGCCCTTTTGGGCCAGGTCCATCTGGACAGAGTTCGTGGGGGCAACCACCACCTGGTTGGAACCCTAATACTGCCTCGAATCCACAGCCACAAATGTCCTTTAACCCTTAGTTGCCATTCTTAGCGACGTTGGAACTTCCGGATGTGTCCAAGTTAACGAATGATCCCATTCTGCATAATGCGTATTGGCCACCAGTTCCAACTAAAATACCCGTTGATTGTCCAAAATTTGATGGAAAAGTAGGTGAGGATCCTCAAGCACATGTTATGACCTATCACCTTTGGTGTTCATTGAACTCATGGCTTGATGACTCTATCTGACTTCGCCTCTTTCAGAGAACTCTCACCAGCTCAGCCGCTAAATGGTATATTGAGTTGAATCGCGGCATGTTTGAAGATTTCAACTCGCTGGCTATGGCGTTTTTAACTCATTTTCAGTTACCCATTCGGTACGAGACAGGGACCACTCTCCTCACGTCTCTAAAACAGGACACGACAACGCACATATCTGATCATATACATGAATGGAGAAGGCGTCGTCGCTTGATCAAATTCTGGATTCCTGATCAACTCCTGACCGATTGGTTCACAACTTCCTTTGTCCCTAAAATTGCAAAGGACATCGCTATGGGAGCTTGTGTAACTGAAGAGCAAGCGATCGCGCGAGCTCAGTACCTAGACTTAGTATACTCTCAGTCGGGTACTCTATATGATTATTTGCCAGACGCCCCGAGACCTGGACAGACCAAGGCTCCGCCCAAACCATCTGTTGATGGAGTCATTGGCTCTGTGAACTCGTCATCAAAGAAATCAGCCGCGAACCCTGGGAAGCAAAAGCAGAACGCTTCTAATGAAAATGCTTCTCAGGGCCAATCTAATCCTGGAAGTACCTCTGAGGTAAACGCCATTCAGTCCACCGCGGCGGATAAATCCTCAAAAGGGAAAAAGAAGGGGAAAGCTAAAGATAAATCTGGTCAGCCCAAGCAGGATGCCCCTAAACCTCCACCCGAGGAAGGAGCTAAACGAAAACCTAAGTATCCCTGTCTCATATGCGATGAGGATCACTACACTAAGGATTGCCCAAGGCGGTCCGAAGTTAGTCGGTTATTGAAAGGTGCTCCTGGGACCCCTGCTGTGCTCAAAGAGCCTTTCCCTTCCCAGCGGACTCAAATGGTGGCAGACCCATCTCAATCCTCTTCCTCGTTCGGTTCTCAAGTGTTCATGGCTGGCACGATCCCCATCCATGTTTCAACTCGAGCGAAAGATTACCCATCTCGTGCCGGGAAAGATCCGGAGGTTCCCTCCAGCGCTCCTCCGTCTAGTTCTGGTCCTCTCCACATCGAAAGGCCCAGCACTGAGACGATCCCCTGACCCCCTCAAAAAGGTGTACTCAGGAAGTCATCTTACAACCCTAATGCTCGTGCTGCCCAGCACTACAGCATTGTTGAGGACTTAGCTCAGGCCCCGTCTGCTATGTCCGCTTTAGAAGTCCTCCAGAGCTACCCCTCCCAGAGGAAGTCCCTGCTATCAGCGATTGGTGGCATCGACCCGACAGATTCAGATTTGATTTCTTTCGATCTCGAGGGTTTTACACAGAGACTGCCTCACCAAGTCGCTTTCCTTATACAGGTCATCATCAATAGCAGAACGATTCATCGTACGGTTATTGATGAAGATGCCTCAACTTGCATCATGTCTGGTGCTTGCTGGAAGGCGATTGGTTCCCCTTCTTTGAGTCAGTCCCCTACGACGCTAGAAGCTTTCGATGGAAGAGAATCGCGCCCTTATGGTATCCTCCAACGCTTACCCATCTCTTTGGAAGGAAAGACCGTAGAAGTAGAGGTTGAGGTTGTTGACGCCAATCTAACCTACAACCTCCTCCTCGGACGGAGCTCGACATACACCATGCAAGCCGTGGCTTCCTCCCTGTTTCGTGTCATTTGTTTCCCTCACCAGGGGAAGATTGTCATGGTGGACCAGCTCTCTTTCTTCGCCTCTTCTTTTGAAGGTAATGTACCATTCGTGGAGCATACCTCGAAACCGCTCGTGAATGTGGGTGCTGGACTTTTCAAAGATCTCACTTTAATGGGAGTCTTTCCCCACCCACCCCTGAATCTCGCCCCTATCAACATGATCTCTGTACGCTCAGATCCATGGGTTCTTCCTCCTGCTAACCAGGAAGACTCTTGGGGTGATATGATGCCGTTGGGTCCTGCCGAACTCAACTACATCGAGATTGTCGCTGCATCGGCTCCCCCTGATGAACCTGCTCTCCCAAGCAGGGTTCCCGATTCATATGATCATTTCCCTTGGCTAGGAGATGAGGCTACTTCGGATCCATTGAAGGAAGTATTTCCCTCCGACGAAGCCATCATAGAGACTATGTCTCTCGAAGAGCTCCCTTGGTCAGATCACCACCATCGCTCTTTGTTTCTCCCTCCCCATCCGAAAATGACCACATGTCTCGAACGGTTTGCTTCATGTGTCCCATCACCGCCCCTCCAAACACCCATTCAGCTTTATCAAGTGTCAGAGGGAAACATGGGAAATATCACGCAAACCCAACCGATCGACATCTCTGTCAAACCAGGGATCGTCGAGCACATTCATATCAGAGTCACTTGCACTCCTGAGGAATTTCAACTCTATACTGCTTTATTTCGCGAATTTCGTGACGTCTTCGCATGGTCCTATGAGGAAATGCCTGGCATCGATCCTAGTATCGTGGTGCACGAAATACCTACGTATCCAGATGCTAAGCCTGTTCGTCAGCGCTTACGCCCTGTGCACCCCCGAAAGGCTGCAGCCATCAAGGCCGAAGTCGAAAAGCTTCTTAGATCTGGTTTCATCTACCCCATTCCTCTTACGGATTGGGTGTCTAATATAGTCCCTGTGAATAAAAAGCAGGGCACTATCCGGTTCTGTGTTGACTATCGTGATATCAATCGTGCCTGTCCGAAAGATAACTTTCCTACGCCCTTTATCGATTAGCTTATTGATGAGTGCACCAGAAGTGAGATTTACTCATTTATGGACGGCTTCTCTGGCTATAACCAGATCAACATTGCACCCACAGATCAGCACAAGACCGCTTTTATTTGTCCTTGGGGCACCTTCGCCTATAAGAAGCTTCCTTTCGGTCTAAAGAATGCCGGCGCTACATTTCAACGTGCAATGTCTTATGCCTTTCATGATATTCGTCACATTGTACAACCTTATCTGGATGACCTCCCGGCTCATTCAGCTAAGCGTCAGGACCAACCCTCTCATCTTCGCGAAATTTTTCTCCGCTGTCCACACTATCGTATAAGGCTTAATCCTCATAAGTGTGTGTTCTGCGTAGAATCTGGCCGACTGCTCGGGTTTATCGTCTCCCGAGAAGGCATCTGTCTGGATCCCATCAAAGTTGAGGCCATCTTGAATCTTCGTCCCCCTGCCTCTTTGCAGCAATTGCAGAGCTTGCAGGGCAAAGCGAATTTCCTTAGACGATTCATTCCGAATTATGCCGAGGTGGCTAAGGGTTTCACACGGTTATTAAAGCGAGACACACCCTTTCGTTGGGATGCCATCACCCAGGATTCTTTCGAGCGACTCAAGGACCTCCTTGTCTCGGCCCCGCTCCTAAGACCTTCGAACTATCACCGTGATTATTCTCTCTATCTAGCTGCCGCTGATACGACCATCGGCATGGTACTGGTACAGGATGATGATGATGGCAACGAACACGTTATCTATTACCTTAGTCGCAATCTCCTGGATACGGAAACTCGTTACGCTTATGTCGAGAAGTTGGCATTGGCAACTGTCTGCGCCGTCCAACGATTCCGGAACTATATCCTATTGCGCACTACGACCGTGATTTCCGACTGCAACCCAATGACCTACATCTTGTTGTGTCAGCTGCTGGGGGGCAAGTACTCAAAATGGATTGTCATCCTACAAGAGTTTGACTTGGAATTTACTGCTGCCAAGTCTAAGAAGTCTCTGGTCTTCGCAGAATTGCTCTGTTCTTTGCCATCCTCTTCTGCACCATCCCGTTCGGAAGAGCATATCCCGGATGAAACATTGTTTCTAATTAGCACCCTCGACCCTTGCTATGGGGACATAATAGTCTATTTGCAGACGTCTTCCTTCCGTCCTAATGTATCAAAAGACGCTCGACGGAGGATTCGTCACCAATCTCAACCCTATCGCATTATTGGCGATACCCTGTACCGCCTCGGCATTGATTCTGTTCTCCGCCGATGCTTGACTCTCGAGGAGGCTGAGCGGGTATTGAATGACTGCCACTCCAGTGCTTGTGGCGGCCATATGTCCGGATATGCTACCGCCCAGAAAATTCTCCGTGCTAGTTATTTCTGGCCTTCTATCTTCAAGGATTGCATCCTTGCCATCCGTGCATGTCATGAATGTCAGGTTTACCACTGGAAAATGCGTGCACCTCCTGCACCACTGCATCCCGTTGTTTCCGTAGGTCCATTTTCCAAATGGGGCATCGATTATACGTCCTGTAACCCTCGTTTGGCCGGGGGGCATGGGTACATCATCGTTGCCATGGATTATTTCACCAAATGGGCCGAAGCGATGCCTACATTGAACGAAGACGGTTACACGGCGGCGCAATTTTTGTTTAATCATGTCATTACTCGGTTCGGAGTCCCCCAGGCTATTGTCACAGATCACGGAAAACATTTCCGTAATCACATGATGACGGAACTAACGACCCAGCTAGGCTTGCGTCAAGATAGCTCGACGCCGTATTACCCTCAATCCAACGGCCAAGTTGAAGCCATGAACAAAGTTTTGATCACAATGCTCCAACGTACCGTGAATACGCACAAGTCTAACTAGCATCTGATGTTGTTCCCTGCCTTGTGGGCTTACCGGACCTCTGTGAAGGACGCCACCGGTTTCACTCCTTTTCAGCTTGTTTATGGACTGGAGGCCACCCTTCCTGTTGAGTGTGAGATTCCTTCGTTAAAGTTAGCTGTCGAGTTGCTCCCCAACACCACTCCGGTGGAGGAACGACTTCTCTATTTAGAAAGGCTAGACGAGACCCGTTGCTTAGCTTCTCTGGCTATTGAAGCACAGAAGAAGAGGGTTAAGGCTCACTTCGACAATACCATTCAACCTCGTTCCTTTGTTGAGGGAGATCTAGTACTGCTCTACGATCAAGCTAAGGATAAGCTGGGGGCAGGTAAACTCGAATCCATGTTGCTAGGCCCCTATATCATGAAGAGAGTTTTGCAAAAGGGGGCATATGAGCTGTGTTAGGATATTCCGACACATAGGATATAGTTAAGTTCAACTTGGTCTAGTGTAGAGTTAGGTATAGAGTTAGGTAAAGTGTGTTTCTTTACCGTTGTACATTTTGTAACTTACAATCCGACGGTCATGATATGTAGTGATCCGACGATTCATTCTCTCCTCGGTATTACCGACACTTGATCCGTGGCTTGACACCCGATTGGTCCATGAGTTCTATTTAAAGCGCATGGAGGGTCATTTTTCGGGTAATCCGTGCATGAGAGAAGCTTATGTAAATTTTCATTCTTTGATTAATAAATTGCCTGTAGTAGCCACGTTGGCGCAGGTCATGGACTGTTTCCCTCTTTGAGGGTTTTAACCACGTCAAAATATTGGTGTATTGATCTGTGATCTGGTTGTGAGCAGTGTCCTTTTGGTGTTCTTTCTGAGGAACTTACCCTGTAAATTCCTACATGGTATCAGAGCTATTTGAGGGCCGCGTCCATTGGTGATCCAAATCTGAAGCCGGTAGAACTGCATGCGGCTGTCGTTTCCTAGATCTGCTATTTCTGACTGCTTTCAGGCCGAGAGGACTGCTCTGTTGCATTCGGAGCATCTGTTCCAGTGAGGAACCCCTTTCGTTTCACGCGAAAAGGTTTCCGGTAGCCCCAGCTGCGTCATTTTTCAGATCGGGAGGTATACAGTGTTTTTGCAGTTTACTGTTATTTTCTCTCTGCTTATTTCGGTTTCGGTTTATTTAGCCCTTATTTAACCGGATCTATACCTTTCATCTCTGCGTATGCTCTTTTCCCTGCGACTCTGTGCGATCTGGGCAAATCAGAAACAGAAAGGAAGGATTTTTCTCATGCGTATGCTCTTTTCCCTGCACCTTAGTGTGATCTCGGAAAATCAGAAACATTGAGAAAAATATTTAGTTTTTCGGCTAAAGCTAACTTTGAGATTTTTTTAAAAATATCTAGTTTTTTTGCTAAAGCTAACTTCGAGCCACAAGGTTCGTTTTTCTTTGCATATTCGTGTTGGGTTTTGTGTTTTGTGTTTTGTAGGGAAAAAGAGCTTTCTCAAGGCAAACACGCAAACCAAGGCCCCCCCCGCTCTCTCTCTCTCTCTCTCTCTCTCTCTCTCAAATTTTTTGTATAGATCAATTGGTTCAAAGCTATTTTAAGAGAGTAGAGGTCTTGGGTTCAAGTCTCCATTTTGTGGGGGCGGATTTTTTCATTCCCGCACATTCGCGCACTTTGCCGGCAACTTCAACAATTTTTTTTTCAAAAAGCCATAACTTCTTCATCCGGAAACCTTTTTCAGAGCCGTTTTTTTTAAAACAGCCTAATTTTTTGAGATCTATCCATTGGAACACTTACTTTCAGCATCTTCAGCTTCTTTTTTTTTTTAAATGGAAAGTCCATGCCAAGTCATTCTTGACAGCACTAACTACTTCCAATGGATAGCCTACATGGAAGATTTACTTAGAAGTAAAGGTCTCTACAGAATAGCCACAAACCAAGAGAAGAAACCAAAAGATGAAGACAAGGCTGCAAAATGGGAAAATAGACAAGATCAAGCACGTGGTTTGATAGGGATGTCTATTTCTCCTGATCTTAGATTCCATATTGCAGAACTTGAGACTCCTCATGAAGCATTGGAAAAACTCACTAAAGTTTTTGGGATTAAAAATGAAATTAGAGCCCATCAACTTGAAAATGAGTTGCTTACATTGGATCCTAATAATTTTTCTTGCATTGAAGATTTCTTGTCCAAATTCAAGACCCTTAGATATCTTTTGGAAGGTGTTAAGGTTAAGAAAGAAGATAGTAACCTTATTTATTCCATCCTTACTAAGTTGGGTCCAGCCTACTCTGTATTTGTTTCCACCTTCCATTCTACAAGGGAAGCTTTCATTTGTCAAGGAAAAGACTACAAGGCCCCTTCCTTTGACTCTTTTTGTGATTCTTTAATAAGAGAACAAGAAAAACTCTTACACCTTGGTCTTCTTAATCTTGTAAACTCTTCCACGAAAGCGTTAGCTGCCCAGCAGCAACCAAATTCAAAGAATCCTAAGAAGTCATATCCTCAAAAAAATGGTCCTAAACCAACTCAGCCTCAAAATGAAAGATCATTTGAGCAAAATGATAGGACCAATAAAAACAAATGGAAGAAGACTGATAGACATTGTAACTTTTGTAATCGAGATGGCCACTTAGAATCTAAATGCTTTAAGAAGATGGAAGCCTTGGAAGCCGCAATGAAGAAACATAACATCCATGTGGAGCATTCTTCAACTTCAACTTCATCTTCAGGAATGGCACTTTCTGCATGTCGTTGTCAATCATCTCAGTTTGGTTATGCATTAAATGTATCTTCTTCTTCTCATTCTCATGAGTGGCTCATTGATTCTGGAGCCTCTTATCACATGGCCAAAAACCAAGCCATGTTTTCTTCTTTAAATGATTGTAACACCAAAAATATATATGTTGGTGATGATAGATCTCTTAATGTTGTAGGGACTGGAACTGTTCATCTAGATAATGGTCAGTTTAATGATGTACTATGTGTTCCAACCTTATCCTGCAACCTTCTATCTGTATATCAGATAACTCATTCAGGTGAAGGTAAAATTGTTGAATTTTCACCTCATGATGTTGTAATCAAGGATCTAAAAGATCCTAAACAGATTCTAGCTACTGGTCTTGCTGATGCTTCCACAAGGTTGTATAAGTTTCACAACTTTGGGTCATCAAATCTTCCCTCAGTATTTGTTGCTCATAATGATGAAGTGAGCAAACTTTGGCATGAGCGATTTGGTCACTTAAACTATCGCTCCCTTCAGCATCTATGTAAAGAAAATATGGTGACAGGTCTTCCTATGGTATCTTGCAGAGATGGTGTTTGTTCTGGATGTGTACTCGGAAAACATCATCGGGACAGTTTTGACAAACGTGCCTCTTGGCACGCCTCGGCCCCTTTACAGCTTGTGCACAGTGATTTATGTGGTCCACTTCCTATTGCTTCATTCTCTGGCTGCAAGTATTTCTTAACTTTCATTGATGATTTCCCCAGACGCACTTGGGTATACTTCTTAAAACTCAAGAGCAAAGTATTTAACACATTTTTGGCCTTCAAAGCCTTTGTTGAAAAACAATCTGGACATCAAATTCTTAAGCTAAGAACTGATAATGGTGGAGAATATGTTAAAAACACATTCATCAACTTTTGCACCGAAAATGAAATTCAAATGCAACATACTGTTCCATACACTCCACAACAAAATGGTGTAGCTGAAAGAAAAAATCGCACCTTAAAGGAAATGGCTATTTGTATGCTGCAATCTAAAGGACTCAGTCTTAGTTTTTGGGCCGAAGCAATTAATTGTGCAAATTATATAATCAATCGCACTCCTACTAAGGTTCTAGAGAATATCACTCCAGAAGAAGCTTGGAGTTCCATTAAACCAGATGTAAGTCACTTTCGTGTTTTTGGAAGTCAAGCATGGGCCCATATTCCAGATGAAAAGCATAAAGCTTTAGAACCTAAGAGTGAGAAATGTACTTTTGTTGGATATTCTGAAGATGTAAAAGGTTATAGACTTATTCCATTTAAGTCCAAAAATGTTATCATTAGAAGAGATGTAAAATTTGATGAAAATAAATCGGCCTGCGAGCCTAGTCCGGCGGATGTGCCACCTCTTCCTATCTCTTCTACTTTTGAAAACATTTCTTCTTCAGATGATGAAAGTGAGGATGATAATCCTCCCCCACCTTCTCAGGATCCTCAACTTCCAAGATGGGTCCGTGCTACTCGGGATGCAGCAGGTGATCTTGCCGGTGATCCTACAGATCAGCGACGTACACGTTCTCAGTTTGAAAGAGCCTCTTCTTTACTGGCTCAAGCTCCAGTAAATCATGATCCTGACACTTTTGCAGAAGCTTCAGGCCATCCACATTGGGAAGCAGCTATGAATGAAGAATATCATTCATTGTTGGCAAATGATACATGGGATCTTGTTCCTCTACCAAAGGGACGCAAACTTGTTAGATGTAAATGGGTTTACAGAACCAAGTATGGACCAGATGGGAAAGTTGATAAAGATAAAGCTCGTCTTGTTGCTAAGGGCTTTTCACAGGTTGAAGGCATTGACTACACTGAAACCTTCTCCCCTGTTGCCAAAATGAACTCTATCCGCCTTGTTCTTTCCCTTGCTGCCTCTTTAAAATGGGAAGTCCATCAGATGGATGTTAAATCTGCCTTCTTGCATGGGGACTTGCAGGAAGAAATCTATATGGAACAACCCATTGGCTTCATACAAACAGACTCCAGCCTTGTTTGTCGACTTAAGAAATCCCTTTATGGTCTCAAGCAAGCTCCTCGGGCTTGGTATGCCAAAATGGATAGCTTTCTTTTAGAATATGGCTTTTCTAGGTGTCATTCTGACAATACTGTCTACACCAAGAAAGTGGGCAACTCTCTTATCATCCTTGTTCTTTATGTTGATGATCTTATTCTTACTGGTAGTGATCCCAACCTTATAAACCATGTGAAGTCCAGCCTTAAAAAGAAATTTTACTTACACTATTTTCTCGGTCTTCAAGTCTTGCAATCCAAGGAGGGTATTTTCCTTTCCCAGTCCAAGTATGCTTGTGATATTCTTCGTCATTTTCACATGGAAGACTGTAAGCCAGCCCCTTCTCCCTTTCAGTCTGGAGTCAAACTTTCAATCTCTTTTACTTCTCCTGAAGTTGATGCTACCTTATACCGTCAACTTGTAGGAAAACTCTTGTATTTAACCCATACTCATCCTGACCTTTC
This sequence comes from Pinus tabuliformis, assembly GCA_031772625.1. Lineage (NCBI taxonomy): Eukaryota > Viridiplantae > Streptophyta > Pinopsida > Pinales > Pinaceae > Pinus > Pinus tabuliformis. The sequence goes on from CM062807.1 coordinate 511,347,100, forward strand.
CTTTGTTGTTGGCCTTGTTGCTCGTTTTATGCAAAACCCCCGTGAAAGTCATTGGAAAGCAGCTAAAAGAATACTTCGTTATGTTCGAGGTACAGTACAGTTTGGGATTCATTACAGTGCCAAAGCAGCTCCTCTATTAGTTGGTTTCACTGATTCTGATTGGGCTGGTGACCCTGATGATCGGAAGTCTACTGCCGGTTATGTCTTCACTCTTGGTTCAGGACCTATTACATGGGCTTGTAAGAAACAGGATGCCATTTCTCTTTCGTCAGCAGAAGCAGAGTATCGTGGTGCCGTGGAAGCTAGTAAGGAAGCCTTGTGGCTTCGTCAGATCCTATCAGAGTTTGGCTTTGAGCAGCAGCATCCAACCACACTTTGGTGTGATAATCAAAGTGCCATTCAGCTATGCAAAGATCCAGTCCAGCATCAGCGCAGCAAACACATTGAACTACACATGCACTTCATCAGAAAGCTCATTCATGACCATGTTCTTGAAGTGCAATATTGTCCAACAGATGATCAGGTTGCAGACATCTTCACAAAGGCTCTCACAGAGGCGAAGTTCACTAAACTTCGATATATGCTTGGGGTTCAGGAAGTTGTCACTAAGGGGGGATAGGCTCTAGTGCCTCCTTCCTTCTCCTATTGTGTCATATTTGTAAATCCTTCAATCCTATCCCAAGTTGTTCTTAAGGGGGGATGTTAGGATATTCCGACACATAGGATATAGTTAAGTTCAACTTGGTCTAGTGTAGAGTTAGGTAAAGTGTGTTTCTTTACCGTTGTACATTTTGTAACTTACAATCTGACGGTCACGATATGTAGTGATCCGACGGTTCATTCTCTCCTCGGTATTACTGACACTTGATCCGTGGCTTGACACCCGATTGGTCCATGAGTTCTATTTAAAGCGCATGGAGGGTCATTGTTCAGGTAATCCATGCATGAGAGAAGCTTATGTAAATTTTCATTCTTTGATTAATAAATTGCCTGTAGTAGCCACGTTGGCGCAGGCCGTGGACTGTTTCCCTCTTTGAGGGTTTTAACCACGTCAAAATACTGGTGTATTGATCTGTGATCTGGTTGTGAGCGGTGTCCTTTTGGTGTTCTTTCTGAGGAACTTACCCTGTAAATTCCTACAAGCTGATCGATTACGAAGGAAATCCTCTTGACAAGCCCCGCAACAGGCTTTATTTGAAAAAATATTATGCATGATCTCGTGCACCTAGTTTGTACATACGTATGTTCTTAGCAAGTGTGTCATGTGTGCATGATTTCTAGTTTTGCTTTGGTGTGAAGGCGTGTTTGCCTCTTATTTTGTTTTCTGCTTCTTGTGCAGATGTCTAGTACACATTATGTTGGCTTCGCCGATGGCGCCTGCCGTAGTACTTGCAATTTGTCTTCTGTGGCGTGGGCGATCTACGATCCTCACGGCGAGTTGCTAGATCTTCAAGGCGTGTGCTTGGGCCCTACCACCAACAACGTTGCCGAATACAGTGCTGTAATTGAATTGCTAGCCGAAGCAGTTGATCTTGGCATCCGTGCTTTGGTGGTAAAACTGGACTCTCAACTTGTTGTCCATCAACTCAACGGGCGATATTCCGTCAGAGACCAACGCATTCTAAGGTTGTATTTACGTGTGAGATTGTTAGAAAGGAATTTTGATTATATCACATATCAACATATTCCGAGACGATTAAATACGTTAACTGATGCATTGGCAAACCATGTGTTGGATAGACATTTGCGTAATAGATAAACATCATACAAGAAGATATAGAAAACATAATAAGACCATAGGATAAGCATATGTAAATAATTTCTTTTCCAAGCATAGTTTGCATGTGTGCCTGCATATGTGTTTTTAAGCTTGCATAAAAATTAAAATACATGGGTCGTGTGTTGTGCAACTGATACATAGATCACATTTGTATTAGACATTTGCATAACATATTAAAAAACATCATCACATGTGAAACGATCCATCCAAAAACAGTATATATATATATATATATCGTGTGGCGCACTGAGGCACTCAAAAATAAGTGTATATGTCCAAAAAATAAAGCCGGTGTCCTCAGTACATCCGAGACATATGTCTCTCAAAACATCAGTGGAAGTAAAACCTAGGTGACTACTGATCTGGGTTATGCTCTCTATAGCATACTGCTGCCCGTGCCACTCGCCTCAAAAGGCGGTGCATCCTGGGTGCCACCCCCACTGTGTGGATCTGATGCTCTATAGGGACCTCCTCGACCCCCTGGTAATCTGGCACCCCCTCCAGCAAACCCTCGAGGTTGCGAGCTACAGTCTCCGACGTATCAACTCCTGGAGGAACTAGGGCCAAGGCTCCAGCTCCTTGCCCCTCTCTCCGTGCCATTGGGGCTAGGCCAATGGGTCTCACGGGTCCCACATCTGCACACCGTGACATTTATCAAGACATGTACATGAAAAATCAAAAAACATTAAAAAAATATTAAAAAAAGATCAAGTGTCATACCTCCATCGTCCCAGTGCCTGCCCGCGGGCAGTAGCAAGTCAGGATCATTGCGGAAGTCCATGCCAGCATATGGCCAGTCCTCCACGATGACAACCTGTCGATCCAACCACTCTCGGAAATACACTCCCCAAGACACTGGGCGGCCTCCACCTCCACGTGGCATGACGCGGGCCCATCGACTGGCCCTCGTCTCTCGAGGACCTCTAGGTGGATCCACGGCCATGGTCTGTAGCTGTAGGGCCGGCACCCGCTCCAGCATGAGCGGCAGTAGAAGCGACCCATATGCAAACTGCTTCGACTCTCCGCGTCAGCAGTTGTTAAGTTGCCTCTTCATGCTAGTGGTCACAGCTGCTGCCCAGTTGAAAATGGTGGGCTGTAAGCACTCCAGAGCCAGTAACAGTTGGGTCTTTGAGGCCTCATGATTGGCCAAAGAGCCCGCTTCCCGTGTCACTAGAAAGAGTATGGCGCGAAGGGGCATGTCCTCCACTGTCGGGATACCAACTTTCCCGATCCGTGTTTTCACAGCCCGTGGGCACACTCGAGCCATGAGCTGATCAAGAGTCTCACCGCTGGGACGTTGCCCCTCTAGGATGGGCATCTGGCCCCGGCGTGACAATCCAGTCAAAAAATAAATGTCCATGGAATCAAACTCAATGTCCTGGCCACGGATCGTGAATTTCCCATCCACTGGATTCCAAGCTCTGATTAAGAGCTCAAGCAAGTCAGGTTGCGCCCTCAGGCACGGAGTAAGGAAGAATTTCAAGAAACCGCATGCTCGCATTGCATTTCGGCATTCGGCAAGTGCATAGGCGGTTATATCCTCATCATCGTGAGATCTCTCTTGCCAAACAAAATACATTTTGCCCTGCAAGACCATGAAAAAACATTAGGATGCTAACCGTTGAGATTTGTACGTTCAATTCTTTAAAAATAAATCTTTACGGCGCCAGCGCGACTGTTTCTAAAACAGTCGCGCTGAAAATGGCGCACCGTTGTTTTTTCACTGGGTCAGCGCGGAAGCACACGTGTTTTCCGCGCTGACCCATGAGGTGGTACGTGTAAATATAAATCGATCAGCGCGGACCCGAGCGGGAAACCCGCGCTGACCGAGAGCGCACCAACGCTCAAAAAATTCGCCCAAAGGGCCACATCCCACCGTGGAATTGCTCAAAAAAAGGCTTAAAATGAAACGCAGGGAGAGGAGAACCTACCTGGAACAAGCTGTCGGATGAATGGTGTCTGTATGGGCTGGAAATCGCTCCGTCAACCTTGCAGCTCCTCAACGTTCTTCACAACTCAAAATGGTAACAATGGTAAAAAAATGACTTTTACCCCCCTATTTATGGTAAAAATTCATAGTTAGCTACAATTTCTTATCAATGTGGGTTTTTGTCACAGTTTCACCATGGATTTAGCACTAATGTCACTGAATTATGCCTTCATGCATGTTTCACTATGTTTTTATGCATATCGAACGGATTTATGCGGGTGGTGTTCTTGTGTAGGTTATAGTAACCGGCGTGGTCATAACAATTCTTTGTACACTTGGTCCCAAAAATGTCGTCTTTAAGCTCTTTTCCGACATAAATCAAGAAAAGATGACCGAGCTTCCTTTCGGCTCGTTAAAGGGAATGAGAGGCGGTCGTTTTAAGCTCTTTTTCCGACTGTGTAACTTAAAAAGATTGCTGGGTGTTTGTCGTTTCGCACTCGTTATTGTCTCTGAATCGACGTACTTCCGACCGCTTTTTTACTTTTTCAGGTCGAAGTCACTATTCATGAAAAGTACTCCTCGATCGTAATGGTCGGGCGGTTCTTTCGGGCATTGTTTTATACTTTTTCGGGCTCGAGAGACACAACTTTACGAAAAAGGACCCCCCTGGAGTTTCCTTTTCCGCTGTCTTTTTAGACTCTCTAAACAAGAAAAGACGCCGAGCTCCTCCTTTGTCAGGCTCGTTAAAATTCAATGACATCGGACATCGTCGAAATGACACTCTCCAAGCATATGCTATCCCCGTCAAGCTTGTCATCCAAAAATAATCGGGGTACCTACCAGAAATGGTGGGGAAAATGAAACAGTAATAATGGTCGTGTCGGCAGTATGTCGCTCTTGAACATGGCACTCGTCTGCATTCGTGTCTGGGTGGGCATTTCTCATCTTGTTTTACACTAGCCTCCGTGGGTTTGGGTTATCCTATTTGACCTCTCATCCGCTCATTGCTTTTTCACCATGACCTCTGCTCATTTGATGTCAGATACTGCCAAATCCGCCGTTGTGCCGCCGATATGTTCAAGAGAAGTTAGCCTCTGCAAGATTACCACCTCCCTCTAATGTCTCACACAAAATATTTTATCCTTCTCTGTCTTGTGTCAATGATGTGGGAAACATCATGGCCCACCTTCGATCAAGGTTACTTCCTGTCGACTCCAGCTCATTATCCAGGAAAGTGACCTAGAGACTCCCTTCAGGTGCCTTAGAGCCTGCATGCCTCAATGGCAGGTTCTTCGTGTTCGACGTGAGGTTTTCATCATTGGCCTCCGATCGGATGATTCTGCGGGTGTTCGACACCAGCTCATTGATTCACACACCGCGGATTGTACCTATCAGTACCTTGAGGTCCATTGTCATCATTGGTGGTACCTCTCGCGTCTGTTAACAGTTTTCATCATTGACTGGTAATCAGACGATGTTCATGCATGTTCGACTTCAGCTCATGTATTCACATGCTTGAACTTGTACTTTGTTCGGGTTGGGATGGAGCGCAAGACCCTGGTTTTTGTCTGTTATGAACCAGGCTGCGATTTTGTGGATTGTTATTACATGACTCATTGATGGATGACTGCACCCATACCTGAGTCTTTGGGATGGCTCCGACCATACCCTCTTATCTTTATGGTCTCTTTAGCTGGGTGGCTGCATCCATACCACAGACCTTCTTCGTATGTCTTTTGGATGGCTGCGCCCATGCCTAGACTACATGTGATCGAGATATCAGTTGTACATTCATGCAGGTCCTTCCTCGTGGTGTTCTAGTTCAGCGGTTTTGTAAAGCATTTCACCCCTCCCACTCTCTCGGGCTTCATGCTTTAGGGGGCATCTGTTACGCAGTAAATTGTCACTGTCTCCTTGTCAGTCTCCCTACCATGCCATGAAATCAAATCCGCCATGTTCATGCTCTCTAGAGTGGCCAAATGACCCACTTTGCCTAAGTTTATTTCATCAGCGCGTCTGTCATTAAAATAACCGCGCTGACTGGCGGCTTATAGTGTTACTGGTGCACTGCCAGCGCGGAAGCACACGGGTTTCCCGCGCTGGTCGAATTTTATGCGCCAGCGCAGCCTATGAAAGTATCAAGCCGCGCTAACACAGTCTGATCTATTTATGTGATGCACTGTCAGCGCGTCAGTTCAGTGTTACACCCGCGCTGATCCAGTTTGGGCGAATTTGTTCCAACATCCAGCCTTCCAGATGGTTCCAAGTCTAGTTGTTAGCCTTGTGAGTATCGCCCTCTCTTCTATGGCATGTTTGTTCGTCATTTGGAACCACCTTCCTTGAAGATAAGCTTGTCCTCCCACCATCCATGGAGACTCCTTCTCTACTTAAACCTCCACCATTACCATGAGCAGCTAGTTTTGGATAGTGTGGAATTCATAGTGCTTGGATTGCTGCTAGTAGGTAGTTGGTGTGACAAGTGTGGTTTTGCTAGAGGAAGCTTAAGGAAGGTTGTGAGTATTGCTTGTGTGAGAGAGAGATTTTTGTGTTGGGAGAACTTACCTCCAAGGGTGAATTCTTAAGAGACTCGTTGGCTGGACCCTCAAGAGAAGGACTCAGCGTCAGAACATTGGTTGTACCTTTCTCTGTTATTGATTTAATAATAGATGACTACTGTTATGGTTCCATTCTCATTTGTCTTGCAATGGTTAATGTGAATTACATCCTTTCTGACTGATGTATAATTGCTTTTATTAGATTTCACGCTTGTGTTTGTCTTTCTCTTCGTGTGTGCAGGTATCTACTCGCAGAGATCGCGGAAGATTGTGACCGGCCAAGGCGAAGGAGCGAGAGCGACATCTCTTCATCAAACAATAGCATTGGAATCCAAATAGGTGTTCTTTGCCTCTCTTTTAATTGCAATTAGGAACTTGCACAGTAGCATTGATTGATTGTTGCTAGTCCCATTCTGGGCTAGTAGGGATCGCCTCTATCCGTAGAGTTGATTTGCCTCTTCAACACTTCCATTACAAAGCTTCTAGAGCTGGAAGCTTTGGCTCCTTATTTAAAACACTTTACAGAAGAGGATCGGAGTGACTAGAAAAAGGCTTAGTCACTCCAATCGGTGCTAGGGACAGTTGTAATCCCTACATATCAGCACAAGGAGGACACGGGTCATTACTATCGATCTTGTAAATTGGGAAAAACAGAAGATTTTGGGAAAATGATGCAAAGGGGAATTGTTCTACTCATGAAGAGGGACACAATGGGAGTTTCTTCATGATGGGAAAGCATGAAGGGTTCGCTATAGAGGTCCTTCAGGATCAAGGAACTAGGAGTACAGGGACGACGACAAAACGTTGTGTAACAGATTCCCCCTAAAGCGTGAAGGTCGAACTAGAGTGAGGGGTGAAATGCTTTATTACTCAGTGCAGGGAACCAAAGTCTGTCATCGGAAAACCTACAAGCAAGTACATATACATATACTTTACTGAAAACTCTGTCAAACGATACATGAATCATAGTATGGATGCAACCATCCAGAAAATGATCATGTAAATGGATCCAAGGTATGGGCGTAGCGATCCAGTAGAAAGGATCACAATGAAACCAAGCTATGGTTGCAGCCATCCATCTGAAAGAGACATGTATATCAACATGATCATGTCACATCACCTTGCAACTTGGACTTTTGTAATATGAGGCCAGGGTCTTGTGCTCCAACACGACCTGATCAAAGTACAGATTCTAACATGAGAATAGATGTGTTGACATCGAACATGCTCGAAAATCACTTGATTACCAGTTAATGATGTAAGCTGTTAACAAGCGCGAAAGAAACCAACAGTAATGACAATGGTTCTCAAGGTACTAGCAGCACAGTTCATGGAATGTGAATGAAGGAATTAAATTAAAACACCCGTGAAATCACCTAATCGAAGGCCAATAATGTGAACTTATCGTCGAGTGCGAAGAACTTGCTGCTAGCACATGCAAGCTCTAAGGTACTGGAAGGGAGTCCCTCGACCAACTTCCTGGATAATGAGTTGAAGTTGACAGGAAGTGACCATGTCGAAGGAGGGCCATGATGTATCCCACATCATCAACATGAGACAAAGGGATACAAATTATTTTGGATGATACAGAGAACCAGGAGTAAGTGTAACTACAGAGGGAATAGCTCTTGAACATATTGGCAACACGATTCTGGAGTTTGGCAGCTTTTGGACCCATAGGATCGGTGGTCATGATGACGTGGCAGAGATCAAATGGAAAGAAAAAATGAACGGCCCCACCCAGGAAGGTCAACGATGAAAAGGCAGATATCCAACCTGACACGAACATAAAGTGTCATGTTCAAGAGTGAGCTCCCGACACGACTGATCGAATTTCCAAATTTCCCCCCACTATTTCTGGCAAGAACCTGAAATATTTTTTATCGCAAGTTTGAAGGGGACAACATATGCTTGCACTGTAAGTTCATCCTTCGGATGAATCCAACGTAGTAAGATTAATGAGCCCAAGGAAGGAGAAGCTCATGATCATCATGGCAATAGATCAAATGTCGTTTAATGTTTTAACGAGTTCGACAAAGGTTTAACTCGATATCCTTTTCACATTTAGAGAGTTTGAAAATGAGAAGGAAAATAAAACTCCACATGGTCCCTTTTTGTACATTTGTGTCTCTCGAGCCCGAATATGTAGAAAACTATACTTGAGAGAACCGCTTGACCATTTCAGTCAAGGAGTACCTTTTTTGTAAATAGTGCATCCTATCCTGAAAAGGGGTAAACATATACTGCGTGAGCGAATTTTCGTAGCCTTTAACGAGTTCAAAATGACAAGAGATCAACAATATTTTCGTTTTTAAAGGGTTGGAAAAGAGCTTGAAAGTGGACCCCCCATTTTATTCTCTTTTACAATTCAAAAGGGAAAAATACTTGGCAATCTTTTCATTTGAGTTTTTCGAGTCAAGAAAAGAGCTAAAATGTGACTCAGTACCATCATAGAAAATCCATGACCTATAACTGCACAAAAGGTAAAGGCATTATCCAATTCCTAATGAAAAATAGGTCAAAAATACTTAAAACCCCTAATAGTTCATGAAAAATGAATAAAAGCAGGGAAAAGTAACTAGTTTTTACCATTTACCATTTTACGTTTATGTGAAGAGTTTTGAACCCACTTTTGCCCTAATTTTTCCATAGTAGATCGCGAAAGATCCAAGAGCTCATTCGATGAGTCATTAGTTGCAGGTAAGAGCCAAGCCCTTAAGCTCCATTTCCATATTTCTTTTTCCTGTTTTATCCATTTTTTAGATTTCTAAGGGAGGTTTTGATAAAAATATTTCGCCCTTGGTCGACACGATTTCCAGAAACGGAATCACATCGGCATGGGGTTGCTAAAACTACGAATTGTGCTGTCGGCACAAATGTTTTTAAAATATGTGCGTCGATGCCCTGAACAAATAAAAAATCATTTTTTCTCTTAAATCCACCATTTGAATCCAAATTTCAGTTGTCAAAAATGATTATTGACTTGAATACATGGTTTTTGCAGGAAAGAATCATCAAAAATGGTGGATTGGAAGGAACGTGGGCACGAGGATGTGGACACCCAAACAGTGGTTGATCCAAATTGCTTGGATGCCTTGAGGAACTGTGGGTTGCTCAAGTTCTTTCTCACACCAGGGATGTGGGCTCAACCTGAACTGCTTCGATACCTAATCAGTCTCTGAGACATGAATCGGAAAATTTTTGTCGTTGGTGACCAAGAGTTGGAGTTGGAAACTTTAGACATTTATTTCATCACAGGACTATCCCGGAGAGGGGAACCTGTCAATCTATATGGGTGAACGTTGATTGGGGCAAGCATATCCATGCTACTTGCCAAACATTGCCCAGGAGCTCTTAAATCAAAAAGTGGCAAGATTGAGATTGTGACTGTGTGAGATCTTACATTGAGAGTGCTATTGTTGACCATCAATAGAGTGGCTAGGTCCCAAACAAAGCATGAAACCAACAAGTGGAAGTTTTTGTATGCTATCAACTGTATAGCACTGACGATGTTCAATTGGGTGGAAGCCATGAAGATCAACATGAAATGCCAGCTATCAAAAGGTAAGGCGTGGAATCTGAAGCAATTTTGCTTTGGATCTGTGCTAGTGACCTTCTTCCCAGAGCGGGTTCCCTTATTCCAATACAAGCTAACTGAGGTGGATCCGCCGATGCCACAAGACCCGCAGATGGTCTGTTGGAATCGTTTGATGCCTAGAATCACTAGGGGCCAGCATATGTCCTACAAGCCCGCCTTTTTCTCGTGGCTACAATGACAGTTGATTGTAGTGGAGGATTGGCCTTACAGCAGTATCGACTTCCACGGAGATCTGGATAACCTGCTCCCAGATGGAGAGGATTTCGATGATGAAGGTAAAAATTCAATTTTTTTATTTTTTGATCTTTAATTGTTTTTGATATATATATGTGTTTATAACATTTCATTTTATCAAAGCAGATGTTGGACCAGAGCATCCTGCTGGGATGTCCCCAATAGCTAGGCACATCGCTCACCAGTTTTATGTCACTCATTATCAGGAAGGGGGCGAAAACGAGGAGGAGATTGCGAGGAACCTTAAGGGGTTGACTCATGGGATCCCAGAGTATGCCTAGGTGGGAAACATTCCACGCCAGTACCAGAGGCATATGGTGAGGGTATCTGAACGGATCTGTCGATTGCTGACTTGTGTAGCATGAGCACTTACATGTTACCATGATCACCATGTTAATTAGTTCTTAGGTCTAGCATTTACATTTTTTAGGCCTGTGTGCCATGGATATATGAGACTTGCGAGCCGTGGATGTTATTGGAACACATGTATTATTTTTTGGGTTTTTGATGTATCAAACATTATCACCATATATATATATATATATATATACTATATTTTCTTTATTACTATGGTACAAATGATTTGTTTTATCTATTCACATGTTTCGTAAATGTTTATCGACCACATAATTAGCTAATGCATCTATCAATGTATTCATGTGTCTAGGAATATGATGATATGTAATGTAATCAAAATTTCTCTCCAATAGACGAATACGTAGATACATTCTCAATATCTGAGGGTTTCTGACGGAATATTGACTGTTGAGTTGAAGGACAACAAGTTGTGAATCCAAGTTGACAACCAATTCCCAATGTCAAGAGCAATGGCTTCTGACAACAATTCGATAATTGCGCTATATTCAGCAATGTTATTAGTTGTATGACCTAAAAAGATACCTTGAAGATCAGTCAACTCACCGTGACAATCATAAATGGCCCATGCTACAAAGGATAGATTCTGGGTACTACAAAAAGCACCATCAGTGAAATTGATGTGAGGAGTCACAAACATTTGCAAAGTAGGGAAAAAAACATAGTAAACAAGAAATCTATTTGAAAACTTAACACACCAAACCACAATACACAAAAATGAATGACACACTAATGTACACAAGTGACCATGCAAGATGACCTAAGCATAGTACTTTTTGAGATAAAGCCCATTTCGGGGCTTTTCTAAAGGATTGCGTTCATAATAAATTAGCTCGTAGGCCCCTTTTTGCAACACACGTTTAACAATGTAGGGCCCATGCCACATGGGTTTGAACTTGCATGCCCCCAGCTTATCATTAGCTTGACTATATAGTAAAACCAAGTCACCCTGAGAAAATGCGTGAGGGGAAACTGACTGATCAAAATGGGACTTGACTCACTTCTTTTATACTTCGATGACCAAGGCAGTGAGGCGTCGAGTATCATCCAGTCGTTCTAAATACAAGATGCGCTCTTCTTGAGTTGAGGTTTTGAGGAGAAGTTCGATAGCTAGCTTGAGTGAAGGAATTTCACACTCAATCGGTAACATTGCTACCACACCGTACACTAGCTAGAATGGTGTGAAACCAATTGTGTCCTTGTTCGAGGTTCAGTAAGCCCACAGAGCTGAAAAGAGCATGAGTTGCCAATTTGACTTATGCATCCGAATAGTACGCTGAAGAATTGTAACCAAAACTTTGTTCACAGCTTCAACTTTACCATTGGCCTGAGGGTAATATGGGGTTGATCCATCATGGCATAAACCCAACGTAGAGGTCAACTCAGCCATCATGTAATCTCGGAAATGGGAGCCATGGTCGGTGACAATGGCTTGAGGTATGATGAACTTGGAAATAATGTGATTGAATAGAAATTGAGTCGTCATTTTACCGTCTGTAGAGTATGTAAGCATCACTTCGGCCCATTTGGTGAAATAATCCACAGTAACGATAATATAACCATGCCCCCCAGTCGAATGAGGGTTACATATGATATAGTCAATGCCCAATTTGGAAAAAGGACCAACTGTAATAATAGGGTGTAGGTGAGTGGGTGGGGCGCGCATCTTTTGCTGGTAAATTTGGCATTCATGACACTTGCAAATGGCAAGGATGCAATCCTTAAAGATGGATGGCCAGAAATGACCAGTGCAAAGGATTTTTTTAGCATTAGCATATCCAGACATATGACCACCACATGACCTAGAATGGTAGTCATTGAGAACTCTCTCAGCCTCCTTGAGAGTAATACATCAGTGAATAACATAATCAACACGAAAACGGTATAAAGTATCTCCGACAATACCGTAGGGTTAGGATTGATGCCGACTGCATCAACGATCATCCTTAGTCAACGTGGAATGGAACATGGATGTCTGGAGATACATGATGATATCACCATACCACAGGTCAAGGGTGCTAATCAGGAAAAGAGTCTCATCTAGGAGCTGCTCATATGCACCAGCGGGGAGAGACGTAGAAGGAAAGGAGCAAATCAACTTAGAAAAAACTAGATATTTCTTAGATTTGGAAGTAGCAAACACCAAATCGAATTCTTGAAGGATGAAAATCCATTTAGAATACTTTCCCCCTAGCAATGGATGAGTCAAGATGTAGATCCTGGGGTTGGATTCAGAAATCACAGTGGTAGTGCGTAAGAGAATGTAGTTCCAAAGCGCTGAACATCCTGTATGGCAGCCAAATCCAACTTCTCAACATGAGCAAAATGCGTCTCAGTGTCAAGGAGATTGTGACTGAGGTAGTAAATAACGTGCTCACTACCTTCATCATCGTCTCTTACCAACACCATGGCAATGGTACTAGAGGCTATAACTAGATAGAGGAAGTAATCTTGATGATAATTCGAGGGATGCAGCAAAGGAGCATTCATGAGAACAACCTCAAGTTTATCAAAAGACTTTTGGGAAATCTAATCCCAAATGAAGGGTGTTCCTTGCTTGAGCAATAGGGTGAATCTTGAATTTAGCTCGACATAATTTGGTACGAAACGACGGAGGAAATTTTCTTTTCCCTACAGGCTCTGCAGTTAGTGCAATGAAGATGGAGGGGGTAAATTAACAATGGCCTCGAATTTAAGCAGATCAAGGTGAATGCCTTCCTTAGAGACAATAAAGCAGAGTAGTCATCCAGATTCGACGCAGAAAAAACATTTATGCAGATTCAACCGAATGTTGTAGTGTTTATAGGGAAGAAAAATCTGTCGAAGATGATCAAGGTGATCATGGCGCTTATGAGAATGAGTGGAAAGGTCATCTAAGTAAGGCTGAACAATGTTTTGAATTTCATGAAACGCATAGGACATCACCCTCTAAAATGTAGGCCCAACCTTTTTTAGGCAAAAAGGGAGTTTTTTGTACGCGAAAGTACCCCATGGATAGGTAAAAGTCGTCTTTTCTTGATCTGTCAACGTAATGTTAATCTAGTTGTAACCGGAAAAACCATCCTTAAAGGAAAAAAAATCACTCCCAGCACATTCATCAATGATATGATCAATGAAGGGAGTGGGATAGTTATCCTTTGGATAGGCACGATTGAGATCACGGTAATCGACGCAAATGTGGATCATGCCTTGTTTCTTTTCCACCAGTAGAATATTTGACACTCAATCTGTGAGAGGGATCAGATAAATAAATCCAACTTTGAGAAGTTTTTCAACTTCATCCTTGATAGCTGCCACTCTCATAGGGTGCACTAGGCGGAGCCGTTGGCAAATGGGCTTCATGTGAGGATAAGTCTGTATTTCATGCACAATGATGTTAGATCAATGCCAGGAATTTCCTCATATGACCATGCAAACATATCACAAAATTCTTGGAACAAACGAGTATAGAGCTTGATCTCATCTGGAGAACAAGTTACCCCTATATGGACATTTTCAATGACACCAGGCTTGACAGAAATATTAATTGGAATCGTTAGGGTAATGTTACTCAAATTTCCTTCCAACCATACTTCATGACTTATGATCGGTGCCTGAATCAGTAGTGAAGGGAACTGAGAAGAGAACTCTTCGAGACAAGTAGACATGACCAACGGGCGAGGCAAGAATGAGGAATGATGATGAGTAACTTTCCATGGTGGTTCCTCTAGAGAGATTACTTCCATGATACTCTCTTCAGAAAGAAAAGTCTCATATTAGGGATCAGGAGATTCTGAAGCACCAAGTGACGCAGATTGAGAATACGTATCGAGATATGTCCTCGAAATAGGAAAATCAGAGGATACAGAACTTGAGGCTGAAACAATTTCCACATAATTGACTTCAGCAGGACTAAGTGGCATAACCTCGCCCCAGGTATCAACAAGATCCAGTGAAGGGATGACCTAGGTATCAGATTTGACCAAGATCATGTTGATAGAGGTAACATGAGGAGGTGGGAGCATCGGTGTGCTACCTCCACACTCTCATAAGGAGCATCGGTGTGCTTGACATACGGAAAATTTCCATCGGAAGAGGAAGAGGCAAAGAAGGATAGTTGGTTGACTGTGACTATCTTCCCTTGATGGGGAAAATGAATCATGCGGAATAAGGAGGAGGCTACAAAATGCATGGCATGGGTCCAACTTTGTCCGAGTAGCATATTATAATTGAGATTAGCGTCAACAATATCAACCTCAACATGTACCATCTTGCCTTCCAAAGTAATGGAAAGGTTTGCTAAGACATTGAATGGTCACGAATCATGCCCGTCGAAAGCTTCTAAAGTGTTAAGGGATTGGTTCAGAGTAGGAGAACCAATTTCCTTTAAACAAGTGACTAACATGATGCAGCTAGAGGCACCTTCATCGATGACGGTCCTATGAATGGTTTTCTCATTAATTATTACCTGAATGAGAAAGGCAATCTGATGAGGCAAATGTGGAACGTGGTTCTCTAAATCAAAACATATCAAATTAGAATCAATAGGATCAATAACCCCAATAGCTAATAGTAATGACTTCCAGTGGGACAAACAGATTTGAAGTACCTCGAGAGTAGACATAGCTGATGGTGCCTAATCCAAATCCTCAACAATATTATAATGTTGAGCGGCTCAAGCATTGGGATTATACGAGGACTTCCTTAGCACACCTCGAGAAGGTGGATGAATAGCAGAACCAGGGTGAGGTCACTTGATATGGAGAGGACCAGAACTCGGTGGGGTAGAAGAAGAAGGGGTGGCCTCTTTCTCTTTCCCGGCTGTCAGAGCAAGAGTTTGATAATATTTTGATCTAGTTGCCACATTAATTGGCGTACTCATCGTGAACACATGTGAACCTAAGGGAGCAAACGATTGAGGCTGGTCTAACAATTGAGTCTGTTGAGATGGAAACAGGTCTTTCAGGATAGTTGGGGTCCCTTTGAGCAAGCGACTAACTTCATATCATTGGGGAAAATCCTTAGTATAGTGATCCTACTCACAAATGAAGCACAGATACTTAGGATTCTATTGTGAAGCATCACTAGCAGACAACTTGGGAGGACCCTATTTTGGGGCATCAGATTTACCCCTGCCTTTGCCTCTCTACTTACCTTTCTAGGATTTGTTCGCTGCGGTAGAATGAACAACATGGACCTCTGAGCTTTTACCAGGGCTAGGTGAATTTTGGGAGGGACTATTGGAAGCAGTGTTTGAGACTCACTTCTATTTGGAAGAAGATTTTTGTAGGGGGGCTGAGACACTAAACTAATGACTCCATCGATAAGAGGTGTAGCCTATGACCTCGATGTCATTGGATCAGATGATGGCCTTGGAGCATCAGGTAATAACTCATACAAAGTGCTAGACTGGGAGTAAACAAGATCTAGGTACTGGGCACAAGAAATGGCTTGCTCCTTTGTAACACACCCACCCATAGATATATCACAAGCAATTGGAGCGACGAATGACTTGGTAAACCATTCAGTCAGTAATTGATTAGCAATCTTGAACTTGATCAGGTGACGCCTATGTCTCCATTCATGGATGTGATCAAAGATGTGTGTCATAGTATTTGCTTGAGCGATGTAAGCAAGTAGGTGCCAATTTCATAGCTAACCAGCAACTAAAAATGCGTGAGGAAATCCATGGCTAAAGAGTTGAAGTCATGATAAGTATTTTGAGGGAGCTCGATGTACCACTTGGCTGCAACACCTGTAAGGGTTCTTTAGGAAATACGGAGACGAGTAGAATCATCAACGTAGGAATTCAAAGAGCACCAGAGGTGATATGTCATCACATGGGCTTAAGGATCTTCTTTTGCTTTCCCATCAAACTTTGGACAATCGCTCAAGATCTTAGACGGGAACAGAGGCCAGTATGGCGAATGAAGAATTGGATCATTCATGAGCCGAGACACATCTGGCAACTCTAGTGTAGCCAAGAATGACAATTGAGTATTGAAAGGCATTGGAGGTCAGTAAGCAGGTCCAACCGGAGAAGCCCATCCCTGCTAGTAAGGATTTCCCCCCATAGTCGGATTCTATCCATACGGCATTCGATTTTGTCCCCGCTGTAGGTTACCTTGCCCATAGGGGGGATTTTGACCTTGAAAGCCTTAAACTGTCCAGCCATAGGTTGTTGATAAGAAACATATAGGTTAAAGGGCTGTTGAGCCTGTTGACCTTGGACATATGGATATTGCACCTATTGTCCCTGGATGTACGAGTTTTGAACTTGTTGTACCTGAACAAGAGGATTTTGGACCTATTTCCCTTGGACAGAAGGATTTTTCACTTGCTGCCCTTGGACATAGGGATTTTGGAACTGCTGCCCTTGGAAAAAAGGATTTTGAACCTGTTGCCCTTGGACATTAGGATTTTGGGCCTGCTATTGTAGGACTTGACCCTGACCTTGTCCTTACAAGGGTTGACCTTGTTGATATGTATATAAGGGTTGTTGCTGCCCAGGTTGGCCCAGCTACTGCAAGGGCTGAGCTTGCAGCTGCAAAGGCTGTCTCTGTGGCTGTAGAGGTTGGCCTTGCAAAGGCATAGGCTGCGAAGTTTGCTGAGCATACTACATCTGCGGCTGCATGTTTTTTTGCAACTTTTGTGAGGGTTTCCCCTGTAGTTGTTGTAGTTGTCCTTGCTGCGGCATCATCTACCCCTGTTGCTATGCAGATGGTCCTTGCTACAACAAAGGTTTCCCTTTTTGCTACATAGGTTATCCTTGTTGCTGTAAGGGTACTTGAATAGTTCCTAGATTAAGACCTTGGAAATTTCCAAACTGTATCTGGCCATAGCCACCGAGAAAAGTGGGTGTACTAGGCTAAACATACTGTCGAAGCTAAAGGACGTGAGTTAGATTGACCATTCCTTGGGAACCATATGGAACATAAGGAGCTTGGCATTGAACCTGAGCCTCATAGGGCTATTGATACTAGAAATTGCTTGACCCAGACGAACCAACGAGATTTTGGACTTGTTGGTATTGGACATTGCTCGATCCAACAGGGTTTTGGATAGAACTAGAAGAAGGCTGGTTCATACCAACCATGTGAGCCTGTGAGCTGCTCATATTAGTCATACTTGATGCAATAGACACATTTGGATTCTGCACCCTAGGTGGTGGCACAACCCGTGCACTGACCGAAGGGATCGAAGAACTGACAGAAACATGACTTGAAACCGTCGATTTAACCGAACGAGTGACTTGGGTACACGAGACAAGAGGGTTCGAACAGTGGGTTGCACTGGGACTGAAGTAACTGTAGAAATTATTGCCTGTTGGGAGGTCGGGTTTTGAATGAACAAACTTGTGGTAAGCATAACGCCAGACACCCAAACAGGGTTGTGATAATGTGATGAGGCACTAGGTGTAAAATCCCAATACACACTGATAGGAATTCCCACCATGTAGGGGAAACCTTCAGGAGGAAATTGATGCCCTTCCTCTATGACAGTATGTGGAGTAGAAACTTTCGATTGATCCGGAGAGGTAATTGGAGCTTCACCTTCGAGTTCCATAGGTGGGAACAAGTGACGACGAACGACCGAATATGTATGAGGGGATAATTCCAAAGGAACACTTGGCTAATCATACGTACTATACGGACAATGTGGTGATATCACAACAGTGATGAACAAAGAATTTGGAGGATATATAACTAGTCCAACCTGGCCTTCAGTAATCGGTGAACTCTCAGGAGTCTCGACGGTATTATTCGGAGATTTCGAGCCAATATCAGAAGGTGACCCAATATTTGAAGTAGGTGGAGGATGATATGACAAAGTTTGAATGCTCAAAACGATTTTGAGTTCAACACCTTGGTCCTTGAGTGACTCTAGTAATTCAGGAAAAGGCTCCTCATACAATCTTTTAGACGGAGGAGAGGAAGAGGAACTAGGTGAAGTAGATGGCTCAACCATGATGACGTCATCTCAGTTAATAGGAAAATAGAGATAAATGTCAAGGCTTTAAAATGTACTTTAAGGAATACTCATGATTTGGTCTAGAAAGGACTAATAGGATGTTATAAGATCGTGGACAACAAGTTTTTAAGATGCATAAATAAATTGGTGCTCTTTCATGTTTTAAGAGTTGAGAAAGAAGTAGAGATGACTCTATCACTTTCGATTGGAAACGAGCTCAAAAGGACAAGTGCTCAAATGATCTTTTAAGTTTAATGAGTCAAAAAGATCAAATGACTACTCCGGATGATCTAGGTAAAAAGGATTACAAGGCAACTGTGAACTGCAGAATACCTCCCAGTGAACCGAGAAGTACGGGTAGGAAATCCCCCTGAATGTTGTGTTTGGTGCATCACATTTGCAAGGCGGCAGACCCGGCTTCCTATGGATAAAGGATTGCAGCCTAGTGGGGTCTCCCTTTGTATACTCGAAGATACAAGGAGCACAATTCTGTACTAGCACTATCTAGTGCCGAAGCTAATGAAAGCTGCTAGGTTTAAAGACGTTGGAACACGCCTCTAGCCTAGACCTTCTAGATGTGATCGTTAGGTTTCAAATGCACCTTAGGTTAATTGAGTTTATTTTAAAGTTTATCTTGAATTATGTCTCAGTTTTCAGGGCTTAGCGATGTGACTCCAAAAGTCCTAAATGCAGCTAAATGAGACAAGACTCTTTCAATTTGATGAATTGTCTACACTAGAGAGGGTAGAAAACAATCAAATGAAAACAACCAAGCAACCAAAAGAAAAACTATTTTTCACTACTTCACTTTTTGAAAAATAAATTAATGAAGAAACTCATTCCAATTCCTATTTTCCTATTAAGTGCACTTCAAACAGTCCTTTCAAAAGTAAATAGAATTCTTTTTCTTTTTCAAATGAAAATGAAACTTGTAGTTTTTGATAACGCTAACTAACGTAACATATCGATGTAGCAAACTAGAGTTATGTACTTTTCATGAAATGACAAAATGAATTTTGCATAAAACACTTCAATGAAAAAGTTTTCAAGAGTATCGATCCTCAAGCAAATGAAAAATTACAAAAGAGAATTCCTTCCAAACTAATGACGCAATGAATCTTCCAAAAGAAAAGACAAGCAATCTGATCTATGCCGGAAAAGAGACATCTAAACAAGCAAACAAAACTTTTCGAACTTGTGTAATGGAGACCGAAGCAACAAGAGGATAATAAATGAAATGCAAGGAGTAAATTCACCGACAGCTTGACTCACCGAGTTCACAATCAACTGAATGGATAACAACCTAGATGCCTTAGGGCTACAAACCATCCACAGACTCAAGAAATCAAGTAAAAAGAAGGCAAATTAACAAGAAAATAAACCAAGTCAAAATGTAGATTTCCAGTTAGGGAGAAAATAGTCTAAACAAGTTACAAAGTAGAAATCAAGAGAGCAAGACACACTGGTCGAGATCTGGGGTAAACCCTAATCTTCACCTATGGTCATCGGTGTGACTCCCGAACTGATAACAAGCTCCAGAAGGGGGTTGGCATGATTGTTCCTTACTATATCATGTCGTTCGGGCGACTGTTAGAGAAATAAGCATGTTGGACGAGGATACAAGGAAAAAATAAAAGAGATCAAAGGCTGAGACTAGACTTAATACTGTAAATTTCAAACCTAGAGCAGTAGAGAAGGCAAAGAAGGTACAACTAAAGGGAAATGGTGACACTAGGAAAGTTCACACAAAACCATGGAATTACAAACAAGAAAAACGAAGGATTGGCTCCCCAATGGAGTTGGCAATTTGTGGTGAAGTAAAATTCTAAGTGCGGACACAAACAATTCCTCTAGCCCAAGAGAGGATCTAGCCACAAACAAGACATTCTATGGAAGATTTCCTTAGGTTAGAACCAATTAAGAGGGCCTACCTATTAGTACGCTTATCTCGTTTGGTGATGACCTTGCATCCTCGCTCCATATATCTCCCGTTTCCTTCTTCGAGCACCTGAAACAAGTAAACAACAACAAATAACAACCGTAATAATAGAAAAATTGTATTCATCCAACTGAACAAGTCAATAAGCATTAAGCCATAAACTTGTGAGATGACATATTATGTAGGAAATCAATTGATAGTTACATATATATTAAATCAAGAAGAGAATACAACCATTGTGTTGACACTTTTGTTCTCCTCCGACAAATCCAGGTTCCCACACACTTTCGTTAGCATTCCATGATGGCCTCAACAATGGTCGTTTTAAGGCTCTTCCCTTTAGTCTTCACACTAAACCAAATTAACAGGTCTCACTCACACACAACTAGAGAGCTACAACTATGAATAACTTGTTGATTACTCCAAAATCAAAACTTCAACCAGAGCCTAATTATAACTAGCTTGTGCTTGGGAAAAAGGGAGTTTTATATAGCATGGATGGAAGGGAGATGGTTCCTCTTCTCATGGGAGAAGGTCTTATCTCTTGAGGTAGTTCCATCCTAATAGGGGGAAGGAGGCCAAACTAACCTCCTTGAATCCATCTGGCCTAACCTTTTACCAGACCTTCATTACGAAACTTATAGAGCTAGAAGCTTCGGTTCCTTATTTAAAAAAATTTCCAAAAGACGATCGAAACAACTAGAAAAAGGTGTGGTCGCTCTGTTCGGCGCTAGGGACAGTTTTAATCCATGAATATCGAGGGGAGGAGGACACGAGTCATTAGCGTCGGTCTTGTAAACTGGGAAAAACAAAATATTTTGGGAAAATGATGCAAAAGGGAATTGTTCTGCTCATGAAGAGGGACACAATAGGAGTTTCTTCATAATGGGAAAGCATGAAGGGTTGACTGTAGAGGTCGTCCAGGATCAAGGAACGAGGAGTACAGGGACAGTGACAAAAGGATGTGTAACACCTCTTCCACCCATTCAAATAATAATAAGTGCCTATGCACAGTCCTATGAAATAAAATAAAAAAATATATAATGGTGAAAGAAGAGAAAGACTTCCTACGTAGGGAGGTGAAACAAGCGACTTCGTCAGAGTATTACCCAGGCTTGCTGGAAATGAAGAAACGTTTGTGTTCCTGTAGTGACTCCATTGGGGTACTGTCTAGGCCTACTGGTAGT
Organism: Pinus tabuliformis; assembly: GCA_031772625.1. Classification (NCBI taxonomy): domain Eukaryota; kingdom Viridiplantae; phylum Streptophyta; class Pinopsida; order Pinales; family Pinaceae; genus Pinus; species Pinus tabuliformis. The sequence continues at coordinate 511,368,648 of CM062807.1, forward strand.
GGAGCAACACCGGATATGTATAACGCACACTCTGATTGTTTTATTTTGTCATACTATATTACCCTTACTTACATCGACTGGATATTAATATGGATTGCCTAATGTTTGTGTTACACTGAGTAGTTGATATAGAATTTATCCAGGACAAAGAATTAAAGGTATTACAGACTCATGTGCATGGATGTGCCTATGTTACTTTATGCAACAGATCGATAAGATTGCAAAATACATAAACACTGAAGCAGTTAGAGATAACACAATAGGAAAACATGTAAATACAACAAGTTTAATAAGGAATTCACCCAATGCTCATGGGCTACATCTCCTAGTCCAACCTTCAGTGGTGGCCTCTCTATTATGTTTTCAAAGTAGATTTTTTACAACAGTGAGCTCAATTTGAGTCTCACTTAACAGATATAAATCGGTAGGACTGGAGTACACAGACTCTACTTACTAAAACTCGACCTCTACTGGTCATAGTAGTATGAGCCCAATATGAGACTCATAAATGACAGGCCTAGACAGAGGAGTTCTCTTGAACCTCTCAAGCCTTCTCTAGAGTACACAGACTCTCTGACTCTCTCTGGATCTGTCTCGATGCTGCCTTTGCTCTGTAGGTCGGCTCGACTTACTTTCTCTATTCTCTACTCCTAGATTTCTACTCGCTTTATTGCTTTCTAGCTGCTTACTTTGTCTCTTTCAGTTCGTGACTTTAAAGCCAGTCTGCTTTCTGACTGTTAGTTTACGCTTCCTGACATTCTGGTTCTTCTGCCTCTATCCATTTGAATTCCCCTGTTCTGTGTCATCATCACTGTGTAACACTTCATAGGGAGGTGACCACCTGTTTCATAATGAACTGAGTGTCAATTCTCTTGGAAATGTCTGAACGATTGTTATTTCCGTTTAACCCCCAGATTTCCCGTGAACATGATTCTTCTGCCAACTCATCATTCATGTCGAACTTCAAACTTTATGTAACTCAGCCTGTTTACCCCATTGAATCCAGTCATCCATCAGATCGCATATCCGCCGTCGCTCTGGAGCCTCTAGATCCTATTGTCTTCGTCCATATCGAACGGGTAATTTTCATGATGTTTACCCATCTGATGTGATCAGTTTTCTCTCTCTTTCGCCAGATGCATGGCACCCAATGTGTGGCATCGGGCAGGAATCAGTTGAAACCGCTTACTGCTCAAAGCCCTTCCGATATCTTGCAGGTTTTCGTGTGGGACGTGCCTCTGACAGAATCAAAGAATTCCGTATGGCTTTTGACTTTATGGGTCCGGGTATCTTGGGGCTTTTTCTTCTCCGAGGGGTTTTCCTAGCGATATGCGATTAGTGACTTGTCACTAATCGTATATCAGAAACCTCCTCTGTTTCACAAAAAGACCTCCCATTTTGTTGTTTCGTGGCAGTGCGCGTTACCATGGGCCAACGGTCTGCGTGCTTGACCGAGGGTCCTCGTTGCTCCACGCTATTCAAAAATTACAATTGTTCTAAGGGTATTTTTGATAAGCTCGACCTTTGTAAATATTTGAAACTTTGGCATGAATTTTACAGAGTTATAAAAACTTAGAGAGTGTTTTAGGATCCAATTCAGATCAGTAGTGGAATATAGAAGGCTATATATTTAATAGGAAAAAATGGAGAGTTGAACATAACTCATTCACCGAATCAATCCTTCCTAGAGAAATGAGACTTTACGCTTACAATGAACCATTTCAAAGAAGTTGGGGTTCTCCCAGTGTGTCGGCAATGCTGTCGTTGCGAAAATGACCCTCCAATATTTTTGCTATGTTAATTTTGAAGCCTACACTAACCGTCGTTCAAGCCCCCATGTGTCATCATGTGATTTGGTTTCTTATTTGTGTGATTTCTCCTAATGTCACATCCTCCTAAGTCAATGTGTCTCAAGCATCATCACTTAACCATTAGAAGTGTTTCAGTTAGTAAAGTCTATGGTTAGGTGAATTCACGATCCATCTTGACTAAGAAACTTTCCTTATACCCATGTACACACTCAAAATCACACAAAAGTAGAAAAAGCAATAAAATCACTCACAAAAGAAAAAGTGCACTTTGAGTTGACCAAGGCCCTCTCTTGAGGTGAGCGCACTCTCTTTATGATTTTAAAGTGTGTCGTAATAGGGAACACTCCTTTGGGATGAGAAAGTGCACACTACTCGGGCACACTCCTTCGTGACGAAGACCTGTGCCCTTTCCAGTTGCATGCATGATCCAACTTGTTGCATGAGGGCACACTCCTATAAAATAGGAAACACCTTAACTCCTTCTTAACCAGTCCTTTCATCTGACGACAAGTGGCACTTATGCATGAGTCAGTTTCACATCTTGATCTCTTTAAAATAAACTCGTCTAATCATTCCTTCATCATCATTTCATCTGAGCGTACATCTAGAAAATGATTAAACCCTTCATCAACCAATGTAGCAAGTAAGTTTGCATGCTCAAATATTTACTGGTTTTTACCATTTCACTATCAAATATTACTTTTTTTATTGTTTATTTCTTGCTTTGAAGTGTATTTTTTGGAATTTTAGCTAGATCTTCATCTTGAAAGTGTTCATTTACTCTCGCACGCAAGAAATGTTTTACATTCCTGAAACTCTTCATATTCCACCATGCATGCAAGAACAACTTATATAGCATTGTAGATCATTCCTCTCCTTATATTAGCATCAAATTATGCTTTATGTACTTGTTTATGGGCTCTTTTTAGGTAGAGCGCACTCCTTGAGGTTGAAGCTCCTTTAGTCTCGAAAATTGTGCCCTATTTAACCCAGTTTCTCTCTGAAGTGCATGGGTGCATCATAAAAGGTATGAAGCTTTTCCCTTCTACCCTTCAGAGTGATACAGTGCACCCTCCTTACCTTATGGAACATGGGTGCATCACAAAAGCATGAAGCCTCATCATTTAGCCTTCAACATGAGACAGTGCACCCTCCTTGTCTCTCAGGGTGCATGGCAACATAGGGAAGACCTGAAGCCATATTTTCTCATTCCTTCGATCCTTCAGGGTGCTAAAGTGCACCCTAGCTAATTTTTCCTCTTTCTTGACCACACTAGCACACCATGAAGCCTCAAATGACCATGCATGTTTCTTTGTGCTTTGAGAGTGCACCCTCCTAGTTTGCATGCGTATTTTTTTCTTGCACACAAGATAATTTTGGTTTTCATTCATATTTTTTCATGCCCTGTCATTCGTGCCAACTCTTTGAAGGTATTTTACAAATATTTTTGCATAGCTAGTTGTTATAAGTTGATCTTGTCATTATGAGTGTGATTCCACGAACAGTGGTTCGTTCTACAAGTGTTACTATTATGTCATCATCTATTGGATGCATGTCGTCATGCAAAGCATCATTTAAATAAATCTCAGGAGCAAGCGTTGATGAGCCAATTGAAGTTATGAATTCCAATATTCCTATATATGCAAACACTCAGTGTTTTATTGACAAGATGACAGAGCTTGCCTGGAGTAAGATCTACAACATGTTCATGCAAAAGAAATTTCCTGAGGAATTAGAAGATGTACATGCATATATAAACATTAAGAATTCTATAATACACAAGACCACGTGCAAATACACGGTCATGCCATGTATTGAAGTTATTGAATGGATAATTATACAGATGGATGACTCACACCTTGTGCTATGCAGTGAAAGTAGTGAACATATCACAACCTATCATGGTGAGGATATGCAGACGTATTATAAGATTCTCAAGCCCAATGAATATTCAAACAATTCCTTTTACACGAGATGGGCTAACCTCAACAAGACCAATGTTATCAAGTAATGGTGTCGAGAACCCACCAAGTTTCGCCAGCACCCAACAACAGCTTATCTGACAAAGATCTTAAGAGATGTACATCAATATTTAATAGTTATGTATTGTCAAATATTTTGGCATAAGAACGCTGAGGTTTTCTAAGATAATTAGATATATACACTCAATCTGGTGGTGAACCATGGAAGAGCCTTGAATTCGGAAGATATATTATCATTTGAGTTGCAGCAACAGGTGGGGCGGGTCAAAACATCTTTGCAAGCAAATCAAGCTACATAATTTTACATGTATGCATATCTCTTGGATGGTATATGTGCATGATATACATTCCCGAAGATGTATTGGAACTGGACTTCGAAAGACAAGTTCCTAGTTTATGTCCACTATAAGGTGTTATCAGAAGGAAGCTTTAGAGGTGCATATTACAAATTGGATGAACACTTCTTTGTATCCATATTTCGCCTAATATTTGACATTGATCCACAATGAAGGAAAAATCAAGTGAAGCAGTCACTTTAAGATATTTTGGGCTGGTTTGTAGCTCCCGAGGAAACTTACATTAGAGTCTTCAAATGTCAAATGACCCCTCATTTTACGCCGCAATATGTGACAAACAAGTTGGTCATGCAGGAGGTGACAAATCAAATGGATAAAGGACTTTCAGGAACCCTTCACAAGAGGAAGAAACCCCTTTGGCCCATATTTCCATTAAGGATCATATTATATGAAAGAGTTCAAGTCACTAGATATTGGCAGCCGAAACTGAAGAGCTAATCCGCCTAAACTTTGCCACCAAATAATTCCATGCATATGATCCTAGGTGAATTTTCAGGAAACATTGTGAAAGGATCCGACATAATACAAGGTATTCATCAATATGTTGACCAAAGGATGAAAAGATAAAGAATTGGTATAATGCCATAATGATGACACATCAAGCCTTGAAAACCAGTTCAAATCATAATACACTAGCTTGGGACTTTCAGGAGTAGGAATAGGAGGAGGAGGAAACAACACCTCAAGTAAATAAGTTATCTCCTAGGAAAAGGATCAGGTACTCATCATGTGAGAGAAACAAAAAATGGGAAGTCAACCCTTTAAATACAAAAGCTACATTGATAGATCCAGAGAGGAGAGAAGGGGAAGAAGAGGAAGAGGAAGAGGATAGTAGGAACCAGGATGAGCTGCTTGAAAAGCAACTGATAGAACAAGAAGAAGGAAGACGGATAGAGGAGGAACAACAAAGGTAGTATCAGAAGGATGAAGTAACATAAAGCCTAGAAGAAGAACAGTTGACTCATGAACTGGAGGAGGAATAGTATGAGGAAGAAGACACCATCCAACCCATGGATGATGAGCCCATTACTCCAGGTGAACAACCACTCACAGTCGAACATCTTCCATACGAAGAGATGGGATTACACCTCCACCAACAATCAAAGTCACAGATTTTTGTAGCACAAAATTTGATCAACTAAAGAATAGGATCATGCAGAAAATCATAGTTACTTTCCTAATGATCCTTAGATACTAGTCTAAGTAGCGACAAAAAAGGTGATCACCTCCAACGTTAGAAGAAATATAAGGGTAGTTATGGCAAAAAAACTTGCATTTTCTACATTGGCATAGGACAAATTAAAGCATTTGCTAAATGAGAATGCCACGATGAGAAAAAAACTTGTTGTGATGAAGCAACAGGTAGAGAATCTTGCAGCAGAGAACCAACGAATTTTATCACAAAACTCCAATACCGCATAATGACAGTCAACCATGCTATATGAATTGGGACCAATGGAGGATACCATGGCATGAATATACGATGAGATGATACTTATACATCAGGTCATATCTCCTCTCATTGGAATTTAGAAGAATTCATAGGAAGTGGTGAAACTCCTAAAGATAGAAACCAGAGTAGTTGACCAGATTCAGGAGTGGACTACCAAATATCCAAATTCTCTAGAGCCTTTAGAAAAGAAGGATAACCTCTATGCTAAAATAGATAGATTCCAATTGAAACTACACCTACATAATTACTCACATTTGGGAGCACAATCGGTTAACACTACCATTGTATATAACCAGCTGCATAATGGATTCTAGTCTCTTTCACAAAAGCATGGGATGTCCATCATCGAATCCCTTGAAGCAATCAGAGGCAAGGAGGTTGTCTTTTAGGAGATCAAAGATTACATTGAGCAAATCAAACAGGTGAAAAAACCCAAAGGCTTAGAAGTGACCAAAGATGTTATTCAATGGTATGCCCTTGCACGAGTCAAAGAACATATGAAGCTTTCATGGTTGTGAAATAATGTTCTGACAAACTCCAAGAACATACTCTCAGAATCATTGGAGGTGAGGGCACGCTACGAAGGAGGCTTTCCAAACTAGATCAAAGCCATGGAAAATGGGTTCAGAGCATGGCACACTTATATAAAAAATGAACTCCATGAAGAAGCACATGATCTATCCATTTGATGATTTTTTCCTTTTAGTAGTTTTGTCTTAATAGGCCACTGTCTCATGTGTAAATTGTCTTATGTAATAAATGTTATGTAATGAAGTCCAAGGGACACGAGTGGAATATGAATGGACACATGTTGCAATGTAATGAGTCATATTAGAATATGAATAGTCATAGAAGTCAAAGAATCATGAGAATCTCAAGAGTCATTATATTTGTTATAAATAGCTCCTCATAACTCAAGCAAGGGGATTTTTGGGGAGACTTAGCCTTGGATTCTCTTGTACTACATAGGAGATGTATTATTCTTTGGAGAAGCAAGTTGTGGCTTCATGTTCCACTATTGGATACAATGATTCAGTCATGTAATAGTGTACTTGGGATCTCTCACTTATTATCAGAAGCTCAATGAGCCAACATTCCTTCATACATGTATCGTGTATATAGTCAGACTATTATGGTTATGTGTATGATATATGTTGCTTTATTTACATGCTAGATTAATGAACTATTTCGTTCTTAGTTATGGTTGTTATTGAATGGATGTTGTTATTCGTTAACGATTGTTGTTTACTATGTGGATTAATATGCAGGTACTCAACAAGTTTTATGTTTATCCTTGGGTCCCCCTTTAGGATAGTACTATTACTTTTCTAATCAGTGGCTTGTTTCTCTCTCCAATCATGGAATTTTCCCTCATACACCTTCCATCGAGCGTCTTAGAAAACTCACATTCTTGCCGCCTCAAAGAAGCATTGTATTCTCTTTGTCCTATTGTAACCAAGGCACTTCTTGGAAAACCATTTCAACATCGATCGAGTTGTATCACCGGATGGGAGTCCTTCACCAAACGGTGTGAGGTCTAATTGGGACTTCACATAGTGGATATCCCCTTACAATGTTGAAGGAATCCAACACTGTTAACATAATCCAAACATCATCCTCGGCTTCAATCTTCTTGATCAACCATGACCAGTTAGTATTCCAATATGCATTAGGTTTTAGATAAAAACCTAGATACTTAAAACCTTATTCCAGAGCCCAAGTTGTGAATGAGAAGAAAAAGGAATAATGTTGACTAATTCATTTAGGATCCAAGCCCAATATATTGAATACTTTTCTTAATTAATCCGTATTAGCATGAAAAATTCAAGTTTTTCAAAAATTATTTTTATGGATGACAAATGATGGGTAGAATCTAGAATAAATAATAAAATATCATCGAAAAATAATAGATATGGTATTATTAGCATTCCCAAAAATATTTATGTCTAGTAAATATATTCTTGCAACTGCATCCCTGATAAGCCTCCTTAAAACTTCAACAACCATAAAAAAGAGGAGAGGAGACAATAGACAACCTTGTCTTAGTCCCCTATAAGCTTTGAAGAAACTAGATGAGTGCCCATTTATTAAAACTGCAAAATTGAAATATTTAATGTAGCCTAAAATTCAATTGATCACTTGAGGGCTCATTCCTAAAATAAAAAGACGTAATCGTAGAAAGGACCAATTCACCCAATCATAAGCCTTAAATAGATCCTTTTTCATGGGAAAGGTCAGGATCTTCTAGGTCTTTATTGAGTTCATAGCTTCTTGAGATAGGGAAAACCCATCGTGAATATAGCAATTGTGCAAAAAACCAAATTGTTCTTCCTGAAATGATTGAACTAAGAATTGTTTTCAATATTCCACTAATAATTTTTGAAACCAACTTCTAGATCAAATTACAACAAGATATCAGCCTATAATCATTTAAAGATACTACCTCTTTCCTTTTTGGAATAACATAGATAAAGGTGGAGTTTAAGGAACCCAGCATACACCCTTTCTTGTGTGATTCATTTATAAATTTTAGTATACATATCTTAAAAGATCAAAAAATCCCACATAAAATTAGACTGTGAATCCATCCAACATTGAGCTTTTGTTCTTTTTCATACCAGAAAGGGATGATAAAATCTCTCCCTCTACGACCTTAGCTTCCAAAACTTTATTCATCTCATTTGTAATAAACCGAGGGAAAGAATTTAAAACATATAAAATATCCATAATTGGATAACCCCGTGGCTCAGAGAAGAGGTTACTAAAGTTACTAACCCCCACCTCCTTTCCTTAAAATAAGAAACCATGTAGCTAGAAAGTTTTTTTACCTGCCAAATGGTGTTTGTACTCTTCCTGAAATTGGCAAAGTTATGAAAGAACTTTGTATTATTATCGCATTCATCAATCTATATTGTGTGAATTTTCTAATGCCACAGTTTTTCTTTCCAAGCTAAATTTTTCCCTTTTTAGCCTCCAATGATCTAAGAGTGTCTAAATATTTTATAAAGAAAAGGATAAAAGTATTTGAAATATAAATTTCATCAATTTTAGCTTTAGTTTCCAAAAGAGAGGATTCTTGTTTCCTTATGAATTTTGTACTCCATTCCTAGATTTTATTCTTAAGCATATTTAAATTGTTAGAGAATTGTTGAATGAAACAATTATTTCCATCATGATTCACATCCAACCAACTGGATTCAACGAGCTTAAAAAAATTGTGTTCCTTGAGGCAAGAATTATTAAACCAAAAAGGAGCTATATGAAATTATTAAACCAAAAGGAACCACATGAAATTTCTTCAGAGATTCAATTTGAAGTAGAGTTGAACATTGATAAGAAATTCACCCAGGCTCTAGCTAATACTTGATTGTAAGATTTGATGGACATACTAGATTCTAATAGATAGAAGCGATCAAGTCCTTTTGAGACTACATTATTTGAAGATATAGAATTCTTCCATGTAGGGAAAAGTTTAATGGGCTTTAAATTGACCAAATTTAGAAATTCGAAAAGATGAATGAAGAAGGATTCCAGTGGATCTGGATGAGGATTATGGCCCCAAAATTTTCTAAGGGAGGTAGTAAATTTTATATCCCCCCCCCCCATGATAGTTTGTTTAACATTAAGGACGTTAAAGTTTTCAACTTTTTCCAAAAAATATTTATGTTCAGAATAGGACCATTAAAATTGACAGATATCCATATTACATCTAGGTCCTTTATCTCCAAATCATCCTAGATAGATGTATTTTCATCAAAGGAGGACAATATTTGAAGCTAAGGGCTCCAGGCAACGATTAAACAGCCACACGAGCCTACAACACAAAGGACTAGAAAGACCACCCATTAAGCCTTGGCTCCATAATGTAATGAGATTTTTCTCCTTTTTTCATGGTCTCTTGAAACATAATTACATTTTGATTTTGTGGAGAAATGAGCATATTGAGGGAATTTTCATGGGGGTTCCCGCAAACCCCATCGAATTCAAAAAAAGAATGATCATTTATCCACCCTAATGATGAGCCCTAGTACTGTACCAAGGATGTTGCAACTCCCAAGGGCTTCTCAACTCAAATTATCAACCTTAGGTTTGTAAAAACTTAGAGGTGACAATGCTATATGCACAATAGGTTAGGTTCTACTCATGTCACCCTCATTCATGAAATCAGATCAAGGTGTTTAGAGACCACTTCTCCAAATAATTACAGTGAAATCTTCTTATGAAAGCATAAATGAACATGATTCTAGCTGCAAAGGTGAAAATTCCTTTCATTAAATGTAAATGCTAATTGAAATTGCATGAAAGGAAAAGGTTGGTCTATTTGCATAAGTAAATCATGCTACTCTACTTGCACACTTAATCAAATCAATAACCTACTTGCATGCATCATTTGTCTACTCACACTTGCTTGAAAATTAGGAATCCAATATTTAAGATATCTATGAAGAAAAATACTAATTCTAACTTTGTTTTTCTATCGGATGGTTGTAGTGAGTAAAGGATGAGCTTGGAGTGGCCTTAGAGTCTTTGCTAATCATGAAATCATAGTTTGGGGGCCATTACTCAAAAAAAATATGCTAGAGTCAAAGTATGGAGAAAAACTGGTTGAAGAAAACAATGTTATAGGTCTGCTACAGGAGGTGCTACAGGAGGTCCTATATTACTACAGGAGGCCCTGTTTTGCTACAAGAGGAGTGTTTGAGATCTTTTTTAGGACATAATTGGTTTCCTGAAGGCAGGGGAAGGTGGATGAAGGTAGAAGAGGTTAATGAAGGGTGTTGAGGTCCCTTTGCCAAGCCTAGTACCCCTCAAAGGTCTATCTTACACCAAAGTTCATGCCCACAATGTCCTTCATCTTACCTTAACAGAGTGACATCAGAGAGAGAGTTTGGAAGTAAGGTGAGGTTCGTAAGAGGAATATGGAAAGCTCTGGGTGGTTATGGAAAGGTGCGCCCACCCCTGCAGGTGAACACAATCCCTACAAACCAATCAAACACATACATCAAATGATCATTATTGCAGTAGAGTAAATTAACATGGAAAATATGAGTTCTATTTTATTGAAATATACTCTAACCTACAACACAATTCCAATTGCCAAACCAATGTTGCTAACTCATAAGTTGAAAAAATAAAACATGCAAAAATATTGCAATCCAATACTTAACAATTTCCAAGAAATCATAAACAAATATTTTTGAGTTGTTATTGTGGATCTTTCCAATCACTCTTCCCAAAAGAGAGGTGATATGAAAGCCTGCAATTACAAGATTTTATGATATAACCTCTATTGAAACAAGGAAATAATTGCAATGCTTTGAACAAGAACAAGAAATAATATAGGAGAGGGACTAAATCCTATGGGTTGGGCCCAAACCCAAGGGTTTTCGCCCTCCAAATCTAACTCAAGTGCAAACCAATGGTACACTTCTCATTAACAGAAAATGATAGTCACATACATCATATGAAATATAAGAATAACAATGTCAATTACATGTCTCTAAGTAGCTACTCCTACCTACAACCAACATTTGAATCCTAATGAGCCTTTTGGATGGTTTATTTATACAAAAGTAATTGAGGGGAAACTCCATTGAAAGGATGAATTCTCCCCTCCAAAATATCGATATTTGTGGATTTGGTTCTCTTTAACCTTGTCATGCACTTGGAGTTCATTGACTGCTAGTGAATTCGAGTTGTTGGTGAGGATTCTATGATCTCAAGCTGAGTTGGGGAGTTGATGGGGCCGATAAGGCCCATATATTCTCCTTAGGTGTCTCCATCAAGCCCCTCCATGGTAAATATCTTAAAAAATGCTTCTTTTTCGTGCATATTAACCACATTAGTCCATACAATATGACAAACACCCTTTAATCTTCCTACTAAGGATATTATGGATAAAAAATTGAATTAATGTGAGAAAAGGAGAGTTTTAAGGGCTAGAGGATAACACATTGAACCTCAAAATATACCTATTGATAGGCCCCATCACCTATCATGGGATTTCTCTACTCTAAGGACCCAAATTATATTGTTTTGTTTACATGACCAAATATATTCTTTCGATCATTATTCTACTTTTGATACGTGACAATTTCTACCAACTTGCCCCACATTTTTCCCATACTAAGATAAACCACCTTGAGAGGAAGAGTGCTTCAGAGAGGAACACAAATCATAATTTCTACGTCCACAAAGAGATTATGATTAGGAAGATCTCTCATATGAGGAAGTTAGTTAAGGCACAAAGAGATTAGTATTAGGAAGAGGAACCCTTGTATATAAAGGGAAAGGAGGGGAGGACGGTCTAGAGACATTAAATGAGGGAAGAGGAGTCTCCATTGCATTCGAGGTAGGAACAAACATTTAGGATAATTTAACAACTTTTTGCATAGGATATGTTATTAAATGGATGGGGAAAGGTATTATCTGTTATCATGCCCAAAGCCATAATAGGAGGAGACTCTTCGAACTCCTCAACAGGAATATAGTTCGAAGCCACATCATTTTATATCCTAAGTATATTGGGGTTAGGGTGTTGCCTTTTTTACCCATACCTTGCAGAGAGGCTTATAGAAAGAGGTGTTTTGAGCATAATTAGTTTCTAGATGACTGACTCCATGACACTCAAAACACCTAAAAATGACCTTCCAGTAGTTCACTTTTTTATTCCACTTCATTCCTTGAAATTCTAACTCAATTTATTCAAATAAGCCTCCTACACATTATCTTCTATGTTGATCTGGAAACACCTCCTGCCAGTCTTTGAAAAATAGTCAGCTTCTACCCTGGCCAAACTACCAAGCTTATTTATTATAGGTTAAAAAAAAAACCCTAGACCAAAATTCTAAAGGAAGTCCATGAAGCAGTGCCCAACTTTTTCGGGATTTCACAAGCACTTGCACAAGGTCGAAGTCCACTAACAACCTGTGAGTATACAGAGCATATTTCCCCCAAGATTACTCCTTTCCTAAGATAGATTCCACTTCTCTACTTGACCACAATGAAAACAAAAAACTAACCTACATTAGATAAATTATCGAAGGGAGGAAAAAAACCGAGTGTCGCGGTCCAATGTTCCTGCAACTAGATTTTTAGAGACGAAGCCTTGAGAATTTTCCCACAAATTCTACCTTTAAGAGCTCTATCTATCAAAGTTGGCACCTCTACCAGACTTGCATCCTCTCCTATAACCATCAAGGAAAAGTTTTATTAGCCCTTCAGGTTTCTTGGAACCCCTCCACATGAATGTTTCAAATGGGCCTGAAAATCTTACTCGACTCTTTAAATGCTATATGAAAGTGTGATCCCAGAGAATCATTTACTTCAATAAAATCTTTGGCTCAAGGGTAAATTACTATGGGATTCATGGGCTCAAGGCTTGGATGGTATCAATGTCGATCTGACAGTTGACCCACGTCCACGAAAAAATAATCCAGAGACATAAAAAGCTCGCCCTTCACTAGACTATTAGAGTCATAATCCACGTCATCATGCTGCATTTTGGAAAGTGCTAGAAGAAATTTGGATGAGAGAAAACCTAACAATAAAACCAACATCGACACGAAAAACAGAGTAAGAAATTAACACAGGGTCAAAGCTAAGGAAAGTCTTAGGATGCCAAACTATCGAAATTTAGACCACCTTATGCCTCCCCCCTCCCAAGCTAAACCATATATATATACATAAACCAAAAAAATGATCATCTAGCCTAATTTACTAGATGGATCGATGTACACCATGTAAAGCCAATTTTACCCTAGTAAAATTGCTTTCATTGTGAGAAATTACATAATAAACGACCTTTATTAAGTAATTTACAGTTAAACCCATGAAGAATAATTAAATAAATCACCATTTATTTAATTTTCTTCTAGGAATAATTAATTAAACCATTGTTTTATTATTATTCCTTGTCAAATTTGACCTTATCATGAAAAATAAATAGATAAATCATTATTTATCTTATTTTTATCTAAAAATAACTAATTAATCATTAATTAATTATTATTCTTTGTTAAATTTGTCTAAATCCCTTAGGAATAATTAAATAAATCATTATTTGTTTATTATTCCTTAACTAATTCCTTGAGATGATAAATAAATTATTTATTTATTTATTATTTCTAAATAAAAGTTTAAATATTTTTTCCCTCCTAAACAAATATAATAAAATATTCCAAGTGGTTATTCCAAGAAAGGGATCAATAATATTTTTTTATTGCTCATTATTAGAGGATAACTCAATATTTTGCTATAAATAAAATGGTTTTCCATTCATTATTCACTTTTGATTATTTTCATTGTTGCACTCACTGTTGTAACTTTGATTCTTTTCATTGCCGCACACCATATTTTTGCTGGGTTTTCACATTATAGAGGAGAGAGACTCTATACAAGCTGAAGACATTTGAGGATAGCCAAGAACCCATCCCATAAAGGGGAACTAGTAACATTTATCTATTCTCTTCATAGGTGTTATTATAAAATTATTCTTTACATATTTGGTTTCCATTAGATGATTGGAGTTATTACTCTTTCTTTTTGCTGTTTAACTATGATTGTGGCATAGATCTGGACTTTGGCAAGTTTTGTTTTTATGAGTCGCTGCAGATCTACAATTTTTAGTAGCCATTTATATTGTTGAGATTGTTTGTCATTCATAATATTAAGTGGGTTCTTTTCGTACATCATTGAGAAGGGTGACTCCACTGGATTTTATACTTCAAATTCAGAAACCTGGGTGACCTTGGGTTTTTAGCTTAGGGTTTCTTCTTTTTTCAATTATCTTAATGTTTCCTAGTTTTTTAACCCTATATTTGATAAATTTCTGACCTTTGTAAGCTTTTTGGTCGTTTCCGCAAGTCACAGGAACCAGCCATGACAAAGGTGGCATTTTTTTCCAAAATTTGTAGACCGGGATCATCGGAACAAAAATCATAGTTTTCAGCCCAAAAAGTGCAATCTAGGCTTTAGAACACACCTTTCAGCCCAAAAAGTGCGATTTCAGTAGAAAATAGGTGACATGCGATTTCTAGGTTTTAGGGTTTTTCTTAGATCTGTTTCTGGGTTTTGCTGAGAGCTGTCTACTAGGTTTCGGACCTCTATCTCATCCCACTTAGGCCTTGATCCACTTTGATTTACTCGTTGAATTCGAATTTAGCCTCCCCTAGGGCTTCTAGTACACTTCCACCTTTCTAGGAGGAGTTTAGCTGAGTGAGAAATCTGAGTTTCTGCAGTGCTTTCAGCCACATTTTCCATATCGGTAACCTTTTGTTTCAGATCTATTAATATAGTTTGCTACCATCCATAGTTTCACATTTAAACTTGTTTGGTCATTCCCTTAGGGTCCCATCGGTTTCCCTAGGTGTTTCACCCATCTCCCTATATTTTTGCAGCGATCTTACACTCTGGTTTTTTGCTATTACTCCACCACTTTCCAGCAGATTAGAGTCATTTGATCCCAGTCACACTGACATTCAAATCTCTTGATTTTTTCAGTGTATTTCCCATCGGTTTAGCCACCAAGAAGTACAGTGTTTACAAACCTAGTTTGGGTGGGGTTTAGTTAATTGTTTTGTTGTTCATTTTCTATTATTTATTTTAGTTTACTTGCAACAATATTTTTTCCTTTTTACAAACATTGTTTGGGCTTAATCAATTAATATACTTTCACACACAAGCACACCTTAAGTGAAGGGCACTTGCTTTACACCGCCAAGCTAAGACTTAACATAATAAATTTATCTTGTCATATCAGAGACAAAATATATATTGTTGATCTCCCTTCACCATTTCCTTGTTTCGTGTGTCCTTCCACCATTGCGCCACCAAGGCATGTGTCGCGTAGATTATTAGGCCTTCACCCATAGTTTTCTCTTGGGCATATTACCCCTCCCTGCTGGGTTTGAGTTCATAGCCCTCTGAGTCCCCATACCAACTCATTTCCTGGTCCTTCTGATTCCTCCTCTGATTCCAAGCCTCCTTCACTGCATATCGTCAGCATGTCTGGACCCACAGCTAATGCAGGAATTGAAACCAATGGTGGCTCTAGTGCTATACTGGTGGTCACATCAGGCGGAACAGTCTCGGGAACTATTCCGACAACCCCATGCTCCCGGTTATGGCTGGGTTAAGTCTACAGGATATTAAGCAGTTGACAAATGACCCCATACACCATGATGATATTTGGTCCTCTATGCCAACTAAGCTTCCCTCAGAAATCCCAAAGTTTCAGAATATTGCTAGAGAGGATCCTACCAACCACGTTCGATCCTTCCACATGTGGTGTTCATCCAACTTCATAACCGATGACTCCATTCATCTTCGGCTCTTCCAATGCACGCTCACTAGACACGCTGCAAAATGGTATGTAAACCAGCCCTCCACCTCTCATTTTGTTTTCGTGAAACTTGCTAAATTATTCCTTTCATATTTCCAATTACCTTTCTGTTACGACATTGGTACAGAGATATTGACCACATTCTATTAGTCCTCTGCCACTCGCCTTTCTGACCATGTTCAAGGGTGGCATCGAAGGAGAAGCACATGTCGTGCCCCGCCTTTCAAAGACTGTGTCTATCCAAATTGGTTCCTTAAGGCCTTTTATCCCCCATCGGGAAATATGTTGTGTCCCATTTTTCTTAGATCAAGGAAGAAGCTCTCCAGACCGCTTTGAAATATGATATTATTTATGCACAATTCGGTTATGTCTATACCATCATTCCAGACCTCCCTCATCTTGTAAGTGCTAATGAACCGGATCTCATGCCGCCAACGGTATCATTGGATCCCTTTCACACTCTTTGCCATACTCTCAGCAGAGTTATGGCTACCCGCAGGGGGGCACTAGTTCCTCCAACATTTATGTCCCTCCTACTAGCAACAAGTTTCGAGGGCCCCAACCATATTCCAAATTGTTTCTCCTTCTTATGCATAGCTTGGCACTCCAACCCCTTAAGCATTAGCGCTGCAACATCCCATGCATCCTCAGCCCTAGCAGCCACCGCCCCCTCAAGGCTAGGTTTTTGTGCAACAGAGTGATACCAATACCCAAAATTCGAAGAAAACGAATAAGGGGAAGGGTAACAAGGGTAACCAAGGTAAGCAGCCTAGTGAATCTTAGGGGAACTAACCTAACACCAACAACCAGTAGCAGGGCGGCTAGCCCAAGCAGAACAAGGTTATTCGTACGAATAAGCCTTGTGCATGTTGTGGTGTACTTGACCACTATACACATGTGTGTCCTCTTTTACTCGAGATGCGCCAAATGTGGGAAGCTCAAGCAGCTTCTCGAGGTAAAAAATCACCTCAAAATCCTGCACCACCTCAACCAAACATGCTCACAAATCCTTTCCCTTAGCAAGGATTTATTTCTGCTCAACCCCAGCCAAGTTAGGTAGCCCACCTCCCCCAACCTTCTGGTACTAGTGACTACCAGATCTTGATGATGAACTCTGATGAGGTTAACCCCTCCAATATCAACCTCCAAACTTGGTCGCGCCAATATGAAAATCCCTCCACTTTGTCAGCTACCGAGTCCAAAACCAAAGTATCTGCTGAGCCTCTCACGACACCAAGTGGTCCTTTACAGATCCCTCAACCCAAAGTTGTGGCCATTCCCAAGATCCCAAAGGGACCATTATGCTGTAGTGCGATTTCTAATCGAGTTGCCCATACATAGAGTATAGTAGATGACTTGGCGCAATCACCGGCCATCATGTCGACACTTGAAGTCCTCCAGTCATTCCCTTCCCAAAAGAAATCTCTACTAACTGCCTTGGGTGCAATGGATCCTTCTGATGATTGTTTGATTGTCTTCCCGGTTGATACATCATATCATCCCCCATTGCCTTCATCAGTTGCTTTCTAGATACCAGTTAGAGTCTGTAATGTGATCATCTCCAGATGCATTATTGACAAAGGCGCATCCACCTGTGTGATGTCCATTGTTGTTTGGAAACAAGTCAAGTCACCCGAGTTGTCCCCCTCCACCATCACCTTGCGTGCTTGGGATAAACACTCCTCCCAGCCACTTGGCATGTACACCACTGTCCAGTGACCCTTGCAGGGAAGATTGTCCATGTCGATATCAAAGACATTGATGCACCTTTAGATTAGAACATTATCTTAGGTCGTAGTTATACATATGCCATGTCAGTTGTCGTGTCTATGGCATTCTGCAAGATGTGCTTCCCACATGAAGGGAAGATCGTTACCATTGATCAATTGACTTACTATGAACCGACATCTGTGACCTCCACCAAGTCCATCATCTCATCGATGTCTGACACCCACTCTTCAACTCCTTACACCAGTGTCTCACTCGGAGTCTATAAGGATTCCTCGTTGTTAGGTGCCTTCCTTGGTCCCCCCCCTCCCATTTCTGAACATACTTCCATTAGTGTTTGCAGGTTACAAGTGTCATGCGTTGCCCTCAAGCAGTCTAGTACATCTGATCAATAGCGAGGTCCCTAGCATCTTGTTGTTGCTCTTCTAGTTGAACTCTCTGGATCCACTTCCCTAGGACCTCCTCCATTTGTGGGTTCCTCTTTATGTTCCCTCTAGGAACTCCTCCTCCAGGTCTTAACCATCCAGGAGCTATTCCACTGGGACATTATCCTTCTGGCCAGATACCTTTCTTATTCCCCCTACACACACTCCACCTGGTCAACCAAGACCATATCATGCTTTGACCCCAGTTCAACCAATCCCCATGACCCTTGCCACTACTTCAGTGCCATCACAACATCAATACGAAGTAAGCCCCGTTGCGAAAGCACCTTACCTAGGGGGAAAAACCAAAAGGAAATATTTGAAGGAAAAGGCTCCCGAAGCTCCTCCAGCCCCTAAGGCCCCAAAGAAAACACCCCCATGTGCTTTGTGTGAAGTCGTTGGGCACACCACTAACAATTGTCCTAAAATTCCTCAACTTAAACCTTTGGTTTGTGAAGCATTACCTGAGTCGAATATTTTAGAATTCCATGTTAACATATCGGTCCCACCTAAGAAACTCAAAACTCTTCGCAGAAACCATCCTTGTGCCCTGTGTGATATTCATGGTCACTATTCCCATTGTTTCCCTCGTCTCAACGAATTTTGCGATTGCCTCGGGGCGAATTGTGAATACAAGGCCACTCGCAATAGAGCCTCTAATCCTCTACCTATGGATTCTGGTACCACCAGTCAACCAGAATAGGGAAACTCTAGCCCTACTATTGTGATCCCTCCCCCTGATGTTGAGATGACAGACACCACAGGCCCCATTCTTTACCTATCGTCATACTTGAGTTCCTCGCAGGAAAACCTTTCAGAGATTTCTACGTGCGTTTCGATTGAAACTCCTTCGAAATAATACCATATCTCAACACCAGTAGATTCTCCATCTACCAGTCCGTTGTCTACCATTCAAGACGATGCGTATGTGAACCTTATTTCTCAGGTTGATGGACCAGGTAATTTTGCCGCATCATATAGTCAGTCTTCCTCCCATCCACCCATCGCCCAGTCTGATGAGGACACCATGGAAGCTATGTCTACCCCTTATTACCCTAATATTAAGTAAGGGGGAATTTCTTTAGAGGATTTTGAAGGCCATTTCCTTCCTAATTCTCCCAATGCACTCTACCTTAAGAAATTCTGCTCATAACAAATCCCTTTGATTTGCGTATCTTTACTTTTGCCATGTAGTTAGGTAGATTGCATCATCTCATCCATTGTCTTTTTCACCTTTCATATGGATCCATCATCCACACCGTATATCAGTCATGCCGAGGGTGCAAGTCGCTTCTCCCAGAATCTAGCCTCGGCAGCCTGGGCCATTTTTACTCCCTTGCGTATGTTAGTCCTTTCAAATGGTGTGTGCATTGGATCTGCTACCAATAATCAGTTTGAATATGATGCAGTGATAGGTTTGTTAGTTGATGCCCTTGCTCATCACATCCTTCATCTTCATGTTCGTTTAGATTCCTTGCTACTTGTTATGCAATTGAATGGTTTGTATCATGTGCATAACCAAGTCCTATTTAGAAAATATCTAGGAGTGAAGCTATTGGTACGTGAATTTGAAACCATTACTTTCATTCATGTGCCTAGAGCCCAAAATCACTATGTAGATACCATTGCAAACAACATTCTAGATTTTCATTTATCACATGCATACCATAGAAGATGACCACACAAATGGCGAACCATCATCGTCATATAAAATTCATAATCATATTATGTATCGTAAAAGTGTTTGGAGCCATAGCTCTAAACACATCCGACATGCCCATAACATGTTACAAAAATCACAATCAAAGGGACCCACATTTCCCTACATCTAGTCATTGTCCAGCAGATCTCGCACCAAAGGCTCTGCTCCACCCGCACGTAGATCACGTACTGCCTGACCCACCATCGCCATGCACTGCACGATACCTCGCCACTCTGAGGGACGACCGGTGCACTCATTTGTCTATCGATGCTCTAAGTTGAGCCATCCATGTTCTAAAACCCCGGTCAAGAGTATATCAAACCTACGATGCAAATCCATAAGCAACACAGCATCCTCTGGACCTTGCTGTGATGAAGATGTCCGTCGATTTGCAGCCCTATGCACTGCGGCTCAGCCTACATATCCTATCGGCTTCACTGGTGCTATGTCTACATACAACATATTTCACACTCAGTACCATATACATGTGGTAGAAATATAAAATGCACCATAAAACAAAGCAACTTAACACTTACCTTTTGGTCCCCATGCTCACCCGAGCAGAAATGGCAAGTTAGGATCCCCCTGATAGTTCATCACGCTATAAGGGTAATTGTCAATGTAAAGGGGCATTTGGTCCCAGTGTGCGAAAAACTCAGGTTGGAACACCTGTCCGACTCCCCCTCCTCCTCCTCTTCGCAGTAGCTACTCCCAGCGGTGCAACCTGGGCTCCTGTGGACCCTCATCTTAGATATGTACATGAGGACGGATAGTGGGTATCTTCTCAAAGAAGAACGCACACAGTACTTACCAAAATTGTAGTCATGGTTCACCTATCTCTTACAAAGACTCAAATGTCGTTTCACCAACGACAACATCATCTAGGCCTACCCACAGTAGGTCCCAGCTAAAATACTCTCAACTAACATTATCTACCCTCGAGTGATGTGGTGGAATGCCTGGCTTCCCAAGACCTGTAGCACAGCTTTGGAAAGAACTTATGTCTCTAGACTCTCTAGATCAACCAGTGGGATAGTTGTGCCCTTGACACGAACACCCCACCAATAATGGTGCTCCATGAATGTAGTAATGTTCCTCCCACAAGGTAACACCGAATGAATATCCCCCACAACTCCTAGGGGAGGTAGTCCATTTCAAAAGTAAATATCCTGTAACATGAGCTCGATCCTGTGCCCTTGCACAAAAAAGACCTCCTAGTTTGGATCCCAATAGCTCATAATTCTTGATAACAATGGCTCACCTACCCTCATCAATGGGTTCTCCACCAACTTGAGAACCCCATAACGATCCAATGTCACTCAAACCACCTGATCCCCTTGGATCACAAATCAAAGAGTATCCAAGTCTCGTTCATGCCAGTTGATTTTCAGCTCTGCCATATCTGCAAAACACCACATGTATTGCTAGTACAAAGAAGAAAACAATGGTCAGCATTGATCAACCTACAACACCCACCAGGCTAGGAGACTAACCCTTCCTCCAGCCACAAATCGTAGTTTTCAGCCCAAAAAGTGCGATGTGACCGTGAGCAAGGGCAAGGGTCTCTCAAGGAGCTGCTAGGTGCCAAGAATCAGGAAATAAACCAATAAAATTGAAGAGATGAGTAAGGCCACCTACCTAAAAGTCACAAATCTTGATTCCGATTGTTGGTTTGTCCACTACGATCTCCACAAGATTTAGGGCGTTTTCCTCCTCTCCAAATTCACCACAGCTCAATTAGCAAATGAATCCAAATTGGAGGGAAAACATCCTTTCATAGAAAAATCCACAATTTTTTTGTCACCCATTGTGACTATACCAAAGCTTAGTTTGAAAAACCGTCAAAACCATTGGAAAGCTCTCACTGAGATCTATAATGGGTCTTCCTCAGTTTTTGATGATTTGACACTTCACCAAGAAATCATTTTTCCAAGAAAGGTCACTTCGTCGCCTCTAAAAAGCAACACTTATACTTTGAGGTCCACCTTGTCTTAATACTTGTCATACCATATTTTAATTTTCATCATGATTAACCATCATCTAGTCATGCTTTCATGGTCCCCACAGAGGCTAGTCTGTGTGGCAGCGTCATCGAGTCACCCTTGTTCAGAGCATCCACGATGAGTCACCCTTGCACCGTTGGAGTCTATTTCATGTCCCATCATATCATGTCATAGTATTCGATCCATATTTGCATACCGTTCATCCTGTGTTTCCCTTTTTGGCCTCTAGTCATATTGTCCCCATCCCCTCTGGAGTTGAGTGAGTTGCTGCCAGATTAACCATGCACTTTATACTTTGACAAGGGTAGTCGTGTGTTTTTCCCTCAGTCCCCTTTTCCCCATTATCCTTGGTTTTAGTCCATTAGTCACATTACTATTTTCCCTCAATGCCTCATCTATCACCTCATTGCCTCATTTATCGCAGGCCCTATTCTATCGACATCAGCTCATTTATTCCAGAAGAATGTCCTAAAGGGCGTGCATCTCAGTTCCAGCTTCTATTCTTGTTTAGCGCCTTGGATCGAGTAGAGGGTCTCATTATTGCCCTCTGACTTGGTCGTTTCATGTTCGTGATCCATACACTTCATGGTCCAGTGATGCAGCAGATTGTACCAGTGATTCCCGGGTGTGTGTGAGATGTTTCAACCTCATGAGGGGGTGGGTCTTTAAAAAATATAAACCAAAACCAATTTTAAAAAGTTGATTATAGATTCTCAAACTATTCTCAATATTTTAGTTTATATAAGAATTATTTTATTTGAATGATATTTTTCTTAATATCTTAAAATTTAATTTAATTTAATTAGATTTTAATTTAATAATTTTATTATTTTTTTTTTTCTTAAGAAAGATTTGAACCTTATTTTCATTTCTCTGTATAAAAAATTACATAAAATACAAAAATCCCAGGGTAGAAAAGGCCAAAGATATGGCTATTTCTAGGCACCTTGGGAAAAGAGCCAACTGCTCACGACTTGAGTCAAGAGACTACTGAACCACTCGACCCGATCTCCAAGATCCAATGAGCGAAAAGCTAAATGATCCTTTCCACATCTCAGTGTAATTAAAAAGGAGAAAAGGCCCACAAAATACAAAAAACGGGCCAGCTAAGGAAACCAAGTATCTGACACGGACCCCCCCAACATGCTCAGTGATCCTCAGCCGTTGATCCGCCACTACAAGATCCAATGGTTGAAATGCATATCGGGAGGAAAAGAAGCCATGAGAATACCCATCCGATGAGGGCGTATTCTCTCTCCTGCTAGAGCCATGTGTTGCGTGATGAGTGGCATCGGGCTCCTTTCTAGGAAACCACTTGCAGAGTTGAGGGCACCCAATGAACCGAAAACCACCTTGAGGGCGGTAAATAAAACCATGTGGTTGACATAAAGATGAGTTATATCTTATACCTAGAAGATTTCGGGTCCACTGAGGAAGCCAAGAATCTGCCCCAGACCCACCAACATGCACCTTGAATCTCGGCCCTTGATTCCCAACCTTTTGATCTGATGGTTGAGAGGGATAACAAATTGAAGAGGAGTAGGAGAAATACCTGCCTGATAAAGGCGGTATTCTCTTTATTTCCTGGGACAAGTGTCAGTCAATGAGTGGCATCAGGCTCAATTCAAGAAAACCGCTTCAGGTTTTGAGGCTTTTTGAAAACCCGAAAACCGTTGATTCGTTGCGTCCATTGCCGACAAAACCATATCTATGGTAGGAATTCCACTGTTCCTTCTGACTGGAAACTCCCAGCCCCATCTCCCTGCAGAGCAAGCTGAGTTGATCTGTGGTGAGAGATAGTTACAATAAATCCTCTCCCACTCTAGAACCCTGGGTCTGAGCTGTTCTTGGCTGATATAGCTAACAAAGGACTGAATGTCGTTTTTTAAATTACCCCAGGATAGCCACTTCATGTTGATAGCATCTCTTCTAAAACCCAACTTTTGCGCTCTGCTAGCAACCCCTGTTCTAATAGATTTCTCAGTCCACATTCACTTGGTTGAGACAATCATCCCTCAATCTGCCCTGGGGAACCTCTTGCCATCTATACTTATTGTTTCTCTTAGCATAGAGAGCGCCTTTATTTCGCAAGTATATTCGCCAATTTATTGGTCGTCTTGCGAACATGTATGAACCTTAAGGTTCTCATGTTCTGAAGGTGGAGACAGATTCTTTGATAGACCTGAAGAAGCCTCCAATTTCTCGAGAATTTTTTCGGATCCGAACCACAACAAATTCTCTTGACCAAATTGATAATCAACTCTAAGTCTACTTCAATTATGATGCTATAAAGATTATCATTCTTTAGGATTTCTAAACATTGCTCAAGGGCCATTAGCTCCGCCATATTTTTTGTGGCTCTTCCCAAGTTACAATGAAAAATGTATTGTATACATCCCTTCTCATCCCTTATCACTCCTCCATAACCATCTATGCTCGGATTTCCTTTTGAGGCCCCATCTATGTTACATTTCATATATCCCTGAGGGGGAGGACACCAGAAATATTTTTCAGTGACTGGTCGCTCTACCAATCTTTTATTGCCCTGAGGAATCAGCCCTTGCATACCCAATTGAAGTAATATCTGCACATCAGCATTTGAAGGGAGGTTCTTAGGGGGTGTTTTCATTAAATTTCCAACTGTCTCCTTGAGCTGTTTTAAAATTTGTTCCATGATACTCTGGGGGGAACTCTTTTTATTTTTTAAAATTCTATTGTTGCGTCCCTTCCAGACGTCCCAAATTAGGAAGCAGGGAGCTAAAGCCCGAGCTTTGTTTACCGTTTCATAATCAGAGAAGTTTCTCCTCCAATTCCTTAGGGTATTGATTATGCTTCCTCTGTCCCTGTCTGTTTGTCTGAATATTGAGGCAATCCCATCCCACAATGTGGAAGTAAATATGTAAAGGTTGAGAAGGTGCTCCATAGTTTCCTCTTGTGAATCACAAAGTTGGCATGTGGATGGGCTAGAAACACCCCTTTTCTGGATGTTCTCCCAGGTCAGAATTTTCTTATGATGCACAAGCCACATGAACAATTTGGTTTTCATCCATCCTTGGTTCTTCCAAAGATTCTTCCAAACCCCATCCGGTTTTCTAGAATCAAGCTCAAGGGCTATGCATTTTGCCTCTTTAAGGTCAAAGGTGACTTCATTGTTATTGCCCCATCTTAGTTGGTCAGAATCAGTTGAAATCAGGATCTTTCTTTCATCCAGGTTGGCTATTAGAGCATTAGCATGTACTTTAAAGTGGCCATTATCCCTACAATCCATGTCCCTCCAAGTTCTCCATTTTCCTCCGCTATTTGTCTGATCCCAAAATTTATTTACTCGAACTAACCCTTTGGTATCAGTATCATGATTGAGATCTACAAAGTCTTCTCTTAACAACTTAGGTTCCTGTTGCCATTTATCCTCCCAAAACCAAGCAAGGTCTCCAGTTCTAATTTCCGAGAAACTATTTTTCTAAACTATGCCTCTGTTCTCCCAAGCTTTGTTTCAGATGTGGGAGCCTTTCATGATCCGAGACATTCTTATATGGTCCTTGCCTTGCCAATTACTTGAATATTTCTAGTTCCAAATTTGTTCCTAAGGAGCATCTGAATCTTTTATCCATCTCCACCATAATTTTGCACCCAAAACTTTTTTTAGCACTTTAGGATCATCCAGTCCTAAACCTCCTTGTGTTTTAGGTTTACATATTTTTTCCTAGGTTACCAAGGCCCATTTCTTCTTTTCTTCCCCCTTGCCACAAAGAAAATATCTTTGGATATTTCTGCATTGTTACATAACTCCTTTTGGAGCTGGAAGGGCTGAAAACATGAAGATGGGAACTGATTCAAGGACAGCTTTTGTAAGCACCAGTCTGCCCACCAAGTTCAAAGATCTGTTTGTCCATTTTTGAGTCTTGTCCTGCAGCTTATTAATCACAGGCTCCCAAATTGTCTTGTTCAGAGGTTTTTCTGTGAGTGGTACTCCCAAATATCTTGATGGAAGCATATCTCTTTGAAAGCCCAGAATTCTAGAAATGTTTCGTTGAATAGCAATGTTAGTGTTGAAAAAGAAAATTTTTGATTTGGAAAGGCTTACCTCTGTACCCGCCGCCATAGCAAAGTCATGCAGGATTTGTTTGTAAGCTAGTGCTTCCTTAACTGTGGGGATGCCCTATAGCATGGTATCATCTACAAATTGCTGATGGGTTAAAGCCTGTCCATTCCCGGATAGTTTGAGACCCTGGATCTTACCTGCTTCTTTAGTGGACTTGATGGCTCTGCCTAGTCCTTCCATCATAAGAATAAAGAGAAAGGGGGAGAGAGGATCTCCTTGCCTAAGGCCTCTTGAAGGTTTAAAGGTCTTTGATGGAGGACCATTCACTAGAATAGAAAAACTAGAGGTAGTCACCAAGGCCATTACGCATCTTACCCAATTGTGGTCAAATCCATAAGCTAGAAGGACCTTCCTGATGTAGGACTAATTTAACTTATCATAAGCCTTTTCTAGGTCCAATTGCATAATCATTCCTGCTTGCCTTTTACTTATCAATGAGTGAACCACCTCATGAGCTTGAATGATATTATTGAGAATTTGTCTGCCCTCCGCATACCCTGTTTGCTCCACAGAAACCAGAGTAGGAAGAACGGGTTTAAGTCTGTTGGCAATTATTTTGGAAATTATCTTATACACCACATTGCATAAAGCTATAGGTCTGAATTTGTGTGGTGTCATAGCATTGTCCTATTTAGGAATCAAGGAGATGAAGGATGTGTTGAGCGTCTTCAATACTATTCTATTATTCCTGGAGTCCCACATTCAGTATATCTTTCTTGACAATACTGCAACATGCTTTAAAGAAATCTACATTGAAACCATCTGGGCCTAGCGCTTTTCCATTCTACATTTCTTTGATGACTTCACTAACCTCCTCTTCATTCACTGGCCTATTAAGATTATAATTATCTTCTCTTGTTACTAGCTTAGGAATGTGTTTTGTGAAGTCCCTGATAAATTGTGATCTATCCAAGAGAGGTTCCTCTGCTATGCCTTGAAAATGTTGAACCAACACAACTTCTCTTTCTTTGTGGGTATTGAGATGGTGGCCTCCCGAATCCTTGATCATTGAGATCCTGTTGTGAGACCTATGCTCCATTGTAGATCTGTGGAAAAACCTTGTGTTTATATCTCCCTCTTTTAGCCATTGTACTCTTGATTTTTGTCTCCAAAATATTTCCTCTTGTTTGCATAAGTCCTCCCATTCCTGTTGATGCTTGTTAGCTTGTTCACTTCTTTCCCCATCAAATCCATCAGTAATTAGGGTTTGATTAATTTCCTACATTTTCCCTTCACCTACTTTTTTAGCTTCAAAAATGTTTCCAAACTCATTCTTATTCCAATCTTTGAGCCTGAGTTTGATATGTTTCAATATTTTGTGTAATAGAAACATTCTCATCCCCTGGATCTGCAAATCTTCTTTCCACCATTTTTCAATGTTGCTAGTAAAGTCTGGATGGGTGAGCCAAATATTTTCAAATCGAAAAGGTCTATTTTTTGGGGTTCCAATACTGGTCGCCTCAAATTGAATAGGCCAATGGTCCGAGCCACCAAAGGGGAGAATCCTTGCTGTCGTATCAAGGCCTGTGAGCATAAGGTCCTCTAAGATAATGAATCTGTATAGCTTTGAGGCTACTTTAGACTCTCCTCTTTTGTTGTTGCAGGTAAAGAGGCCATTACTTGTATCTATGTCAACTAGCTTCATGTTGTTTATAAAATTCTAAAATGCTATAGAGTCACTGCCTAGAGTTCAGGTCCAACCCTTTTTTTCTGACAGGGATTTGATCATGTTAAAGTCCCATCCCCATAGTATTCCTGAATGTCTATCTCTTAGATCCTCTAGAGAAGTAAGTAGTCTGAGTTTGTCGTTAGGCTTCTGTGGGCCATAAACATTTATGATTAAATAAATTTCCCTATCTCCCAAAGGCTGAATAACCACTGATAAATAATTCCTAGATACTTTAGCATCCACTATACCTATTCTTTAAGGGTTCCAATGTGTGAGAATACCTCCTGCTATTTTGTCTGCTTTGACTTCTAGAAATTCATATCTATTAAGCCATTTGCTGTGTATTTCTCTTATTTTTTGAGTTAAACATTTATTTTCCTCAATGAAAATCATATCTGGAGTTTCTTCTTTCATTCTATTGTTAAGATTCCTTTGCTTCCTTTTACTTCCTAGACCTCTAATATTCCAAGATGTGAGCTTCATTAAGAAAGATTTGTAAAAGAGTAGCTGGTTAGATCTTTCATCTTACCTGAATCTATCATCAGTTTTCCACATTCTATCAGTAACTCGTTTTGTTTCTTTCTACCCCTTTTCCTTCCTGGGTTTCTGGGAGCGAGTCTTGATGTGGTTTTCAAGGTTTTCACCCCTTCGTTGTCTTGTCTCTCGAGGTTTCTTTTACCTCCCAACCCTTTTTCCTGAGTTCTCCACAGAAACAAATGCTGCACTCTATTAAACTCCTCTTGAGGTAATGAATCCATACCTTTCGTGGTACCTTGTTTCAGGAATTTTTCCAGATCTAGATGTTCTCTTTCGAGAATATCCTGCAGTTCATGATCCTCTGTTTCCACCTCACTCGGGGTCATTTCTTGGTCCATTTCAAGTTCCATGTTGCTCATCATAGTCTCCTTTTGTTGGTTAATATCCTGTGTCTCCTCCATATTTTCTTCCTTTTCCTTCTCCCCTGGGCTGTCCTCCATGGCCTGATTTTCCTTTGCTAACTCCTCTTCTTCTTCTAGTATCTTGTACCTTTTTTGGCTTGTCTGCTTTTCCTTGTTGTGGTTTTTTTTGTAACCTTTTCCCTCCTTTACCTCTATTTCCCAGCTTGTGAAAGTTATCAGTTTCTTTCCCTACTGTAACTTTACTTTTGCTCTCTATATTGTTGAGAGGGCAGTCCCTGAATAGATGCCCATGGTCATGGCATTTACGGCATCTAAAATGAACATGTTCATAATCCACTGCTTGTACCCATTCTTCATCAAAAACTTCCAGGATCACTTCGTCCGGTAGAGCTCCAGAGAGATCAATCTCCACAGATATACGGGCAAAGGAAGTGTACTTTCCCCTTCTAGTTGCCTCAGATATTTTAACGAAACGCCCTAGTTTATTTCCTATTGCTGATAATGATTCTGGTTGCTAGTAATCTAGATGTAAGGAGTAGATTCGTACCCAAACCGGGACCGAAGTGAAAGTCTCGCACTATGGGACAAAATTCATCATCCAAGGCCGCATATAGAGGCATGTCGCTGCATAGAAGTAGGGCCCTCCTTCAGACACTTTGTCTTTATCCTCAATGTTAGTGAAGACTATAGTGAAGAAACCCTTTGATCCAAGGTGTAGGTCTATATCCCCTTTAGGTTTCCAGTGATATTTAATCCATGCCTGTAGCGCCTTCTCCGTTGGCCATAACCCCATGAATTTACAAATGATTACGTAAGTCGTCATGTGATCCCTATGCACCTGCAACGCTGGATCACTTAACACCACTCTGGGTATGATAGCGGCCTTAGGCTTACATGGACCATTTGGTCTTTTGTTTTCTACTTTTTGATTCTTGTTCTCTTCTCATTTTTCTCTTTTGCCTTCCTCCCTCCTATTATTCTGCTCCTGTGTGTCTTCATTGTCCAATTTCCCTCCTCCTGAAAAACCCTTTTCAACCTCCAGCAGTTTCTTTCTGTGGCTGGAGATTGCCTGACTATAGGAGGGAGTGGTGCTCCCCCTCTTACGTCCCTCCATGGCGTCCAACGCTTGATTTATTTTTGTTTATCTAGCTCTTACCAGGCCCCCCAATACCATAGAATCCCACTATTTATATCTTGAACATGATTCATTTAATAACTTTATTATTATTACTATATATATAATTTTATTATATTGAAGAAAATCATAATTTTAGATCATATTTTCAATTATGAAATATTATATGGATAATTTTATAAATTTAGTATTGAAAGTATTCTTAGAAGGCAAATCTTTTATTTCATTCAAGAGCTCTATTTAACTTAAATCCTAAAATTATATATATTGAGTTGTTTTTAGTGAGACTTTTTGGAAGCTTTTCCACTGGGTTTTTTCAGTCTAATTTCTCTAAAATCCGGCAGGAATTTATTGAAATCACAAGTTTGATGGGTAACTCCTACACAATCAAAGTGCCCCATGGGTTTTTGAGGGTGATGAATCCATATATACAGTGAAAATATGAGTTTAAATAACACGAATCAAGATTTCACCTCAATTTGTTTGTCGGATTCCGTCATCGCAAAGTCCAAAAAGTCACACTAAAAGCAACTCCTATATATATATATATATATATTTTATTTATATATTTTTTTC
The DNA here is from genome assembly GCA_031772625.1 of Pinus tabuliformis. Taxonomy (NCBI): domain Eukaryota; kingdom Viridiplantae; phylum Streptophyta; class Pinopsida; order Pinales; family Pinaceae; genus Pinus; species Pinus tabuliformis. The sequence continues at coordinate 511,398,831 of CM062807.1, forward strand.
TTTTCCACTTATATCTTTTTAAATATATAAAACTATTTTTATTTATAAATATTTTTTTTTTTAACTTATAATTTTTTAAAAATAGAATATGTTTATTCTAAATAAGATTTCTTTAATTTGAGAGGAACATATATAATTTCCTAAAATAGTGAGAAAATCTATCATAACTTAGTAGGAAACACTACTCTTTTTTTTTGTAGGTTAGGGGACTTTCATTAATTCAAAAGATTACATTTCCATTTACAACTCTTCAAAATTTTAATGGTCTTGCTCTTATTAGATTTTTTGGCCAGTGGTTGAGTGACCATAATTTTTATAGTAGACAAAGCATACCAAGATATCCAAAAGATAAGATGGCCTAGTAACAAAAAAAAAACAACAAAATGACAACATAACCATCATCCATCTATGAGCCAAAAAAAGTAGTTGGAGTGGGGTTCTCTAGTTTGGAACCAGGAGTGATCGATAGCTGAAACTCACACTATATATGCTTCTCCATGTGGGCCAGAGATGCGTCCATTCAAGCCATGCGATCTTTCATTTTCCATTGATTACGTTGTTGGACATTCAAAATTTAATGATCTCATTTCAATATTCACGTTTTTCTTAGAGAACCTGACCCAAGAGGGTCTTCAATTGCCAGTGTAAAGTAACTAAATGTATATATTGAGATCTCCTCCCCCTGGTGTGTCTAAGATCTGGGAGCTAGTGTGAAACCTCATTAGTAAGTTTAGGATCATAAAACACTTGTCTTTCTCTGTGGACAACTTGTTCCAACCTTGGAACGTCTGCTTGGCTGCAGGGGAGGAATCATCACTTGATAAATTGTAGCCATCCCTAGCCTGTGTCTCGGCTTGGGACAAGCTAGGTTGACTTTAGTTTGACTAACCTCTCTCACTCAAACCATGATGAAAACGTCTCCTTTGGCGTGCCATTGTTTTCTTAAGAGAAAAATACATAAAGCTTGAACTAAATAGGTTCCAAACACACTATCACCAAGACTTTCCTTAGATATCGCTTATGACAAGTAATCCTGAAAATACATACAATGCAAACCTCCTATAGCTACTGCGCTACACTCTATTCAACTAAGCCTAGAGTTACAACCCACCAGCTGTATGCCAGTGGGGGGAGAACAAACCTTCACGCAACCAACCAACAAAAGTCTTCGCCACAAAAAGAAAAAGACAATGAAAAAGTAACTAACAAAACAGAAGACAACATATAGTACGAAAAAACAAAGTAACCACAATTGCACGTACTCTGGAGACTTACATCCATACCAAATCCAATAACTTAAAAACACCACGCACTTCACCACAACACCAAAAGTAAACCAAAAAGACTATGGCCGAAGAATTACCTCAAAAAATGCCTTAGTGAAAATTAAGGTGACGAGATGTGGAGCTTCCTCACTAACAATTGACTTGAATTGATTGAAACAAGTGGGCTCGAACCCTAGTGGGGTGAAATCCTGATATCGCTCTCTCGGATTTGCATTTTTGCCTCTCTAGATAACCTTCTTAGTGAAGACAAAACTTGAAACAATCAATTTTAAAGTTGTTAAGTTGAATAAGAGCTCGAAGATTGGGAAGCTTTGACTTGCCCTTTGACAACCAAAAGAATCCGTGCAATATTTCCACTCCCTCGCCTGATTTTGACTTACAGAATATAAATGTAGACTTGCAGGTTGGCCTGTATAGTAGCTCTATAGCCTTCTCCAAGCCCTGGCACCTCACCAATTCTCACAACCAAAAAGAACTCTTTGGAAATGATATAAAAGCAATCCATAGGGTTTAAATATATGTCGCATGAATGGTTCATAGGGGGGTGTGCCATGCCACTCGCCTTCTTAATTCTCATAAAAGTATCCTCGACAATCTTTCACATCGTTCATCCACATCCACCCCATCAGGGTTATACATGCATTTCTCTGTTAAAAATTATTCCTCTTTTATATTATAAATCTATAATTACAAAATATCATAATCTATGATATATAAATCTATAATTAAAAAATATTTTTCAGAGAGAAAAAGCATCATTGTATTATATTGAGAATATATAATAGTTCCAGATAGTTACAGAATTCCGCTCTTAGAAGCAAGAGGATCTTGATCATGAAAACATAAACTGTAGGTAGAGTTCCTTTGTGTAGAAAGAAAAAACACCTGAGTTGTTCCAAAAAACCAAAACATGAAAACATATACCCGACATATGTGCATCACATGCATGAACATTGGCAAATAAAGATCTGGATTTAGGAATGTTGGACATCCATATAACCTGTCATATACAAGTATTAAAACAAAAAGATGAAAAAGAGAAAAACCGAAGGAAAATCAAGAACCAGGGATAGAGAAGTCCTGGATAAAGCATGAGAATTCTCCATATATAACCTTCATAGACCAGGCACCAGAGTCAAGGAGCAGACCCTCCTTTGATAGGCTATCCGCTTGCTGATTCTGAGCTCGGTAAATGTGTTGAATGGAGCAACCTCTCAAGAGACCCCAAAAGAACATAATCCTGTCCATCCAACCTGTTTTTAGTTGTTAAATTTATAAATTTAAATTTAAACATTAAGTATTACTCATCAAATGTGTGAATTTATGAAAGAGTTTTTATGTTGCAGAAAATCTAATAAAAAATTTTACAAATAGGAAAAAAAATATAATTTGCTTTTAATTAAATTTGATAAGAAAATATTGAAATTATAAATTTGAATTATTAAATTTATATAAACTAAATGTTTTCGAAGGATTAGAATATATTTATATATTTAAAAATGCATTTCAAACCATAAAAATATTAATTTCGTTAAAAATAATGAATCAATGATATCACTAAACTTTAATAAAAAACCATTTCTTTTATATAATATCTAACATCTTTTCCCACACAATTTTAGAAAAATTAGACTGGAAAAACCCACCGGAAAAACTTCCAAAAAATCACACTAAAAACAACTCAATTTAAAATAATTTAAATGCGAATACATCTTTAAAATGCTTTATATAATTAGAATTTTCTTAACTACACAATTCATTTAGAAAACACCCTTAGTTATTATATATAAGGCAATCTTTCTATAGTGATTAAGTTAATTAATACAACAACATTTTAAATAATTTATGTGCGAATACATCTTTAAAAGCATTTTAATCATGTATTTAATTAATTTAATGTTTTTATTATAAATAATATTTATTATAAATAATATTTATTATAAATTTAATATTTGTTAATAAAAAATTGTTAATATAAATATAAATTTATTTAACATTTTAAATATAATAATATTTTAATATATATTATATTTGTAAATATTTTTTATGATATAAAATGAAGATTTAAGGTCTCAATCTTTTATAAAAGTAATGGTTATGTTTTTTAATTCAATAAATTTTTATTATTTTTCGATAATTTTTTTTTAATTAATCATATCATGAATTATTGATTGACGTTTCAAATCATTTATTTAAAAATTTAAAAAAATTTCATTCATTTTTGATAAAATCTTTCAAATTAATCACATCATAAATTGTTTCGAACTATCTATTCACAACTTAACAAATTTTCACTCTTTTTTAATAATTTTTTGAATTAATCATATTGATCAACATTTCAACTATCAATTCAAAAACTATAAACAATATTATATTTAAAATACTTTAATTAAATCAAAACACAATACCATTGCTCCACATCCACAACCAATATTCGCCCATATAAATATATGGTTTGTATTATTTGACGCGGTTAATCCGTCATTTCCTCCTTCCACAATCAACATTTAGCCCATATCATGTTCAGGATTCATATTCTTAAACATGGTTAGTCTTACAAGTACATGCTTTTTAAAATACTCAATTATTTTAATGGAAACCTTCAATACGATCATTGACTCAAAGTCCCCTAACAAATTAAATTAATGGTTAAAGGGGCGTTGGAATTGGTAAAGTGTTAAAATATTCTCCATCAATGGATATTAAAACATGTGCCGTGTGCCGGAACAAATTAATGGTCAAAGGGGGTTTCTTACCTTGAAATTCGCTGTGTTTTGGTACCTTGGAAGTCGCCCACTCCCATGGATGCTAAAATATTGCGGAGTAAATGCTTTGTTTATATATCCAGAGTGCATGCGTAAATGTTTCATGACGATAGATTTTTCAATTCACCTATAGATAACCATATACATGCATCCCTTCAAGGTTTAATTGGTAGTGTTTGTTTCTTTTGGAATTTTTAACAAGGAAAACACATGTACATTCTTTGTAAAATTTTAAATTAAACCTTTATCGATACAAAATGCCCAATCACACTCAGAATAACGGTTTAAATCTTAAATGGATCACATTTTTTTAATGAATTTATTTTAATATTTTGTATATAAATTAGTTAAATTTAAAATAAATATTATAAATATTTTTTTATTATGTGAAGAGGTTTATTTTATCATTTAATGAGAGAGATATTTTCAAAATTATATATATATATATATATATATATATATATATATATAAAATGTTGACTATTGTAAAAATAAAAATGAATATACATATTTAGTTAATTTTAATTAAAAATATTATATAATATTTATAATCTCACACTTACTATGCTTACTCTACTAGTTGTCAATATTACAATATAAAATGAGGGTGCAATAATTAATATTATTGAGGCAAGGGGTTCATATGTTTGTCATCAAAGACAAAAAGATAAAAAATAAATAACTATATAAATAAACAATTAACTGAGTTGTTGATATTTCACTTTCACTCTTCACGTAATAAATACAATATTTTGATATCTATCTTAAATAATACAGTTCTATTTGGATATTTCTCTTATAAATATCTCAATATAAAACTTAAATAAATTGTTTGAATATCCATATTAATTAATATATTTTTCTTAATAAAAGGAAAATGTGTAACTCATTCCATTTTCTAATATAAAATATTAATAATGATAAAATAGCAAAATGTACAATTTAAACAATGAAAAACTACCACTATAGATCTATATTAATCACATATTTACCAAGCACTGAAATGGATTAATTGACCTGTAAATCTTGTCTCAAGCTTGAGATTTGATCCCTCTAGGTTCTAGGTAGACCCATGGTTAAAATGCATCTATGTTGTTGTATGTATGTGCAAGCTATGTGTAAGTATGTTTGTCCTTCTTAAAATAAAACTAAAATATTCTCTACATAAAAAAGAAATGTGACTATAATAAAATAGAAAAAAACTATATGCTATGCATTTTTAATTAGTTGTCCATATGACTAATATCATGTAAAGTAATTATAATTAAAAAAAAATATGTGAGTAAGATGTTTAAACCTTATGTTTTTCAAAAATATTTTAATACGTGATATCAACTTTATATATATCTATATATAGAAAAATTATTAAAAGAAAATATTTTCATGACGTATAGAATAAAATATCCAATGTGAGTTATGAATAAAATATTTTAATATGAATTAGTATAAAATGGCCCAATAAACATGTTATGTAATCTCATAACATTCAAAAATGCAATTTAAACAATAAAAAATTACACATTGTTTTTTCACTCTAAAATAAGTTTGCAACAAAAGAAATTTGATCTCTCTCTACTCATGTTAGGTCCGTGCTTTAGATGGATCTATACTGGTTCTACAACCTAATGTGGAGGTGATGTGTAAGTATGTGTGTCTATCCTAAAATAAAAACAAAATATTCTCTAAATAGAAAAGAGTCCTAAAGTAAAAATTAAATATTGAAGGTGATGTATAAGTATGTTCGTCCATCCTAAACTAAAAATAAAATATTCTCTAAATAGAAAAACATCCTAAAATTAAAATAAAATATTGAAGGTGATGTCTAAGTATGTTCGTCCATCCTAAACTAAAAATAAAATATTCTCTAAAGAGAAAAAATGTCCTAAAATAAAAATAAAATATTCTCTAAATAGAAAAATGATGTTGATTAAATAAAAAAGAAAAAAATATGTTATGCATATTTAATTTGTTGTCATATGACGTAGTATAACTTTATGTAAAATAGTTAGAAGTAAAAAACCTCTTAAAAAATATTTTAACACTTGGTATATCTATATATAAAAAAATATGTTAAAATAAAATATTTTAATGTTGTATAGAATATATTAAAATAAAATATTTTCATGTTGTAGAGATTGCCTGGAGTAAGATCTACAACATGTTCATGCAAAAGACATTTCCTGAGGAATTAGAAGATGTGCATGCATATATAAACATTAAGAATTCTATAATACACAGGATCACATGCAAATACACGGTCATGCCATGTGTTGAAGTTATTGAATGGATAATTATACAGATGGATGACTCACACCTTGTGCTATGCAGTGAAAGTAGTGAACATATCACAACCTATCATGGTGAGGACATGCAGACGTATTATAAGATGCTCAAGCCCAATGAATATGCAAACGATTCCTTTTATACGAGATGGGCTAACCTCAACAAGACCAATGTTATCAAGCAATGGTGTCGAGAACCCACCAAGTTTCGCCATCACCCAACAACAACTTATCTGACAAAGATCTTAAGAGATGTATATCAATATTTAATAGTTATGTATTGTCAGATGTTTTGGCATAAGAACACTGAGTTGTTCTAAGATAATTAGATATATACACTCAATCTGGTGGTGAACCGTGGAAGAGCCTTGAATTCGGAAGATATATAATCATTTGAGTTGTAGCGACAGGTGGGGCGGGTCAAAACATCTTTGCAAGCAAATCAAGCTGCATAATTTTACATGTATGCATATCTGTTGGATGGTATATGTGCATGATATACATTCCCGAAGATGTATTGGAACGTGACTCTGAAAGAAAAGTTTCCTAGTTTATGTCCACTATAAGGTGCTATCAGAAGGAAGATTTAGAGGTGCATATTACAAATTGGACGAACACTTCTTTGTATACATATTTCGCCTAATATTTGACATTGATCCGCCATGAAGGAAAAATCAAGTGAAGGAGTCACTTTAAGATATTTTGGACTGGTTTGTAGCTCCCTAGGAAACTTACATTAGAGTCTTCAAATGTTAAAGGACCCCTCATTTTATGCCACAATATGTGACAAACAAGTTGGTCATGCAGGAGGTGACAAATCAAATGGATAAAGGACTCTCAGGAATCCTTCACAAGAGGAAGAAATCCCTTTGGTCCATATTTCCATTAAGGATCATATTATATGAAAGAGTTCAAGTCACTAGATACTAGCAGCTGAAAATGAAGAGCTAATTCACCTAAACTTTGCCACCAAATACTTCCATGCATATGATCCTAGGTGAATTTTCAGGAAACATTGTGAAAGGATCCGACATAATACAAGGTATTCATCAATATGTTGACCATAGGATGAAAAGATAAAGAACTGGTATAATGCCATAATGATGACACATCAAGCCATGAAAACCAGTTCAAATCATAATACACTAGCTTGGGAGTTTCAGGAGCAGGAACAGGAGGAGGAGGAGGAAACAACACCTCAAGTAAATAAGTTATCTCCTAGGAAAAGGATCAAGTACTCATCATGTGAGAGAAACAAAAAATGGAAAGTTAATCCTTTAAATAAAAAAGCTACATAGATAGATCTAGAGAGGAGAGAAGGGGAAGAAGAGGAAGAGGAAGAGGAGAGTAGGAACTAGGATGAGTTGCTTGAAAAGCAACTGATAGAAGAAGAAGAAGGGAGATAGATAGAGGAGGAACAACAGAGGTAGTATCAAGAGGATGAAGTAACATAAAGGCTAGAAGAAGAACAGTTGATTCATGAACTGGAGGAGGAATAGTATGAGGAAGAAGACACCATCCAACCCATGGATGATGTGCCATTACTCCAAGTGAACAACCACTCACAGCCGAACATCTTCCATACAAAGAGATGGGGATTACACCTCCACTAACAATCAAAGTCACAGATGTTTGTAGCATAACATTTGATCAAGTAAAGAAGAGGATCATGCAGAAAATCATAGGCACTTTCCTAATGATCCTGAGAAACCAGTGTAAGTAGTGACAAAAAAGGTGATCACCTCCAATGTTCGAACAAATATAAGGGTAATTATGGCAAAAAAACATGCATTTTCTACATTGGCATAGGACAACTTGAAGCATTTGCTAAATGAGAATGCCATGATGAGAAAAAAAACTTGTTGCAATGAAGCAACAGGTAGAGAATCTTGCAGCAAAGAACCAGCGAATGTTATCACAAAACTCCAATACCGCAGAATGACAATCAACCATGCTATATGAATTGGGACAAATGGAGGATACCATGGCATGAATATATAATGAGATGATACTTATACATCAAGTCATGTCTCCTCTTATTGGAATTTAGAAGAATTCATAGGAAGTGGTGAAATTCCTGAAGATAGAAACCAGAGTAGTTGACCAGATTCAGGAGTGGACTACCAAATATCCAAATTCTCTAGAGCATTTAGAAAAGAAGGATAACCTCTATGCTGAAATGGATAGATTCCAATTGAAACTACACCTACATAATTGCTCACATTTGGGAGCACAATCGTTTAACACTATCATTGTATATAACCAGCTACATAATGGATTCTAGTCTCTTACACAAAAGCATGGGATGTCCATCATCGAATCCCTTGAAGCAATTAGAGGCAAGGAGGTTGTATTTTAGGAGATCAAAGATTACATTGAGCAAATCAAACAGATGAAAAAACCCAAAGGCTTAGAAGTGACCAAAGATGTTATTCAGTGGTATGCCCTTGCACGAGTCAAAGAACATATGAAGCTTTCATGGTTGTGAAATAATGTTCTGACAAACTCCAAGAACATACTCTCAGAATCATTTTAGGTGAGGGCACGCTACAAAGGAGGCTTGCCAAACTAGATCAAAGCCATGGAAAATGAGTTCAGAGCATGGAACACTTATATCAAAAATAAACTCCACGAAGAAGCACATGATCTATCCATTTGATGACTTTTTCCTTTTAGTAGTTTTGTCTTATTAGGCCACTGTCTCATGTGTAAATTGTCTTATGTAATAAATGTTATGTAATGAAGTCCAAGGGACACGAGTGGAATATGAATGGACACACGTTGCAGTGTAATGAGTCATATTAGAATATGAATAGTCATAGAAGTCAAGGAATCATGAGAAGCTCAAGAGTCATTATATTTGTTATAAATAGCTCCTCATAACTCAAGCAAGGGGATTTTTGGCGAGACTTAGCCTTGGATTCTCTTGTACTACATAGGAGATGTATTATTCTTTGGAGAAGCAAGTTGTGGCTTCATGTTCCACTATGGATACAATGATTCAGTCATGTAATAGTGTACTTGAGATCTCTCACTTATTATCAGAAGCTCGATGAGCCAACATTCCTTCATACATGTATCGTGTATATAGTCAAACTATTATGGTTATGTGTATGATATATGTTGCTTTATTTACATGCTAGGTTAATGAACTATTTCGTTCTTAGTTATGGTTGTTATTGAATGGATGTTGTTATTTCTTAACGATTGTTTTCTACTATGTGGACTAATATGCAGCTACCCAACAAGTTTTATGTTTATCCTTGGGTCCCCCTTTAGGATAGTACTATTACTTTTTTATTCAGTGGCTTGTTTCTCTCTCCAATCATGGAATTTTCCCTCATACACCTTCCATCGAGCGTCTTAGAAAGCTCACATTCTTGCTGCCTCAAAGAAGCGTTGTATTCTCTTATGTCCTATTATAACCAAGGCACTTCTTGGAAAACCATTTCAACATCGGTCGGGTCGTATGATTGGATGGGAGTCCTTCACCAAACAGTGTGAGGTCTAATTGGGACTTCACATAGTGGATATCCCCTTACAATGTTGGAGGAATCCAACATTGTTAACATGATCCAAACATCATCCACGACTTCAATCTTCTTGATCAACCATGACCAATTTGTATTCCAATATGCATTTGGTTTTAGATAAAAACCTAGATACTTAAAACCTTATTCCAAAGCCCAAGTTGTGAATGAGAAGAAAAAGGAATAATGTTGACTAATTCATTTAGGATCCAAGCCAAATATATTGAATACTTTTCTTAATTAATCCATATTACCATGAAAAATTCAAGTTTTTCAAAAATTATTTTTATGGATGACAAATTATGGGTAGAATCTAGAATAAATAATAAAATATCATCGAAAAATAATAGATACGGTATTATTGGCATTCCCAAAAATATTTATGCCTAGTAAATATATGCTTCCAACTGCATCCCTGATAAACCTCCTCAAAACTTCAACAACAATAAAAAAGAGCAGAGGAGACAATAGACAACCTTGTCTTAGTCCCCTATAAGCTTTGAAGAAACTAGATGAGTGCCCATTTATTAAAACTGCAAAATTGAAATATTTAATGTAGCCTAAAATTCAATTGATCACTTGAGGGCTCATTCCTAAAATAAAAAGACGTAATCGTAGAAAGGACCAATTAACCCAATCATAAGCCTTAAATAGATCCTTTTTATGGGAAAGGTCTGGATCTTCTAGGTCTTTATTGAGTTCATAGCTTCTCGAGATAGGGAAAACCCATTGTGAATATAGCAATCATTCAAAAAACCAAATTGTTCTTCCCGAAATGATTGAACTAAGAATTGTTTTCAATATTCCACTAATAATTTTTGAAACCCACTTCTAGATCAAATTACAACAAGATATCAGCCTATAATCATTTAAAGATACTACCTCTTTCCTTTTTGGAATAACATAGATAAAGGTGGATTTTAAGGAACCCAACATACACCCTTTCTTGTGTGATTCATTTATAAATTTTAGTATACATATTTTAAAAGATCAAAAAATCCCACATAAAATTAGACTGTGAATCCATCCAACATTGAGCTTTTGCTCTTTTGCATACCAGAAAGGGATGATAAAATCTCTCCCTCTACGACCTTAGCTTCCAAAAATTTATTCATCTCATTTGTAATAAACCGAGGGAAAGAATTTAAAACATATAAAATATCCATAATTGGATAACCCCGTGGCTCAGAGAAGAGGTTACTAAAGTTACTAACCCCCACCTCCTTTCCTTAAAATAAGAAACCATGTAGCTAGAAAGATTCTCCCTGAAATTGGCAAAGTTATGAAAGAACTTTGTATTATTATCACATTCATCAATCTATATTGTGTGAATTTTCTAATGCCACACTTCTTCTTTCCTAGCTAAAGTTTTCCCTTTTTAGCCTCCAATGGTCTAAGAGTGTCTAAATCTTTTATAAAGAAAAGGATAAAAGTATTTGAAATATAAATTTCATCAATTTTAGCTTTAGTTTCCAAAAGAGAGGATTCTTGTTTCTTTATGAATGTTGTACTCCATTCCTTGATTTTATTCTTAAGCATATTTAAATTTTTAGAAAATTGTTAAATGAAATAAATATTTCCGTCATGATTCACATCCAACCAGCTGGATTCAACAAGCTTAAAAAAATTGTGTTCCTTGAGGAAAGAATTATTAAACCAAAAAGGAGCTATATGAAATTATTAAACCAAAAGCAACCACACGAAATTTCTTCAGAGATTCAATTTGAAGTAGAGTTGCACATTGATAAGAAATTCATCCAGACTCTAGCTAATATTTGATTGTGAGGTTTGATGGACATACTAGATTCTAATAGATAGAAGCGATCAAGTCCTTTTGAGACTACATTATTTGAAGATATAGAATTCTTCCATGTAGGGAAAAGTTTAATGGGCTTTAAATTGACCAAATTTAGAAACTCGAAAAAATGAATGAAGAAGGATTCCAATGGATTTGGATGAGGATTATGGCCCCAAAATTTTCTAAGGGAGGTATTAAATTTTTTATTCTCACCCCCATGATAGTGTGTTTAACATTAAGGACGTTAAAGTTTTCAACTTTTTCTAAAAAATATTTACATTCAAAATAGGACCATTAAAATTGACAGATATCCATATTACAACTAGGTCCTTTATCTCCAAATCATCCCAAATAGATGTATTTTCATCAAAGGAGGACAATATTTGAAGCCAAGGGCTCCAGGAAACGATTAAATAACCACACAAGCCTACAACACAAAGGACTAGAAATACCACTCACTAAGCCTTGGCTCCATAATGTTTGAGAATTTTCTCCTTTTTTCATGGTCTCTTGAAACATAATGACATTTTGATTTTGTGGAGAAATGAGAATATTGAGGGAATTTTCATGGGGGTTCCCACAAACCCCATCAAATTCAACAAAAGAACGATCATTTGTCCACCCTAATGATGAGCCCTGGTGCTATACCAAGGATGTTGCAACTCCCAAGGGCTTCTCAACTTAAATTATCAACCTCAGGTTTGTAAAAACTTAGAGGTGACAATTCTATATGCACAATAGGTTAGGTTCTACTCATGTCACCCTCATTCATGAAATCAGATCAAGGTGTTTAGAGACCACTTCTCCAAATAATTATAGTGAAATCATCTTATGAAAGCATAAATGAACATGATTCTAGCTGCAAAGGTGAAAATTCCATTCATTAAATGTAAATGCTAATTGAAATTGCATGAAAGGAAAAGGTTGGTCTATTTGCAGAAGTAAATCATGATACTCTACTTGCACACTTAATCAAATCAATAACCTACTTGCGTGCATCATTTGTCTACTCACACTTGCTTGAAAATTAGGAATCCAATATTTAAGATATCTATGAAGTAAAATACTAATTCCAACTTTGTTTTTCTATCGGATGGTTGCAGTGAGTAAAGGATGAGCTTGGAGTGGCCTTAGATTCTTCGCTAATCATGAAATCATAGTTTGGGGGCCGTTATTCAACAAAACTATGCCAGAGGCAAAGTATGGAGAAAAACGGGTTGAAGAAAACAATGTTATAGGTCTGCTACAGGAGGTCCTATATTTCTATAGGAGGCCCTGTTTTGCTACAAGAGGAGCGTCCGAGATATTTTTTAGGACATAATTGGTTTCTTGAAGGCAGGGGAAGGTGGATGAAGGTATAAAGAGGTTAATGAAGGGTGTTGAGGTCCCTTCGCCAAGCCTAGTACCCCTCGAAGGTCTATCTTACACCAAAGTTCATGCCCACAGTGTCCTTCATCTTACCTTAATAGAGTGACATCAGAGAGAGAGTTTGGAAGTAAGGTGAGGTTCATAAGAGGAATATGGAAAGGTCCAGGTGGTTATGGAAAGGTGTGCCCACCCCTGCAGGTGAACATAATCCCCACAAACCAATCAAACACATACATCAAATGATCATTATTGCAATAGAGTAAATTAACATGGAAAATATGAGTTCTATTTTATTGAAATATACTCTAACTTAAAACACAATTCCAATTGCCAAACCAATGTTGCTAACTCATAAGTTGAAAAAATAAAACATGCAAAAATATTGCAATCCAATACTTAACAACTTCCAAGAAATCATAAACAAATATTTTTGAGTTGTTATTGTGGATCTTTCCAATCACTCTTCCCAAAAGAGAGGTGATATGAAAGCCTGCAATTACAAGTTTTTATGGTATAACCTCTATTGAAACAAGCAAATAATTGCAATGCTTTGAAAAAGAACAAGAAATAATACAAGAGAGGAACTAAATCCTATGGGTTGGGCCCAAACCCAAGGGTTTTCGCCCTCCAAATCTAACTCAAGTGCAAACCAATGGTACACTTCTCATTAAAAAAAAATGATAGTCACATACATCATATGAAATATAAGAATAACAATGTCAAGTACAAGTCTCTCAGTAGCTACTCCTACCTACAACCAAAATTTGAATCCTAATAAGCCTTTTGGCTAGTTTATTTATACAAAAGTAATTGAGGGGAAACTCCATTGAAAGGATGAATTCTCCCCTCCAAAATATCGATATTTGTGGATTTGGTTCCCTTTAACCTTGTCATGCACTTGGAGTTCATTGACTACTAGTGAATTCGAGTTGTTGGTGAGGATTATGTGATCTCAAGCTAATTTGGGGAGTTGATGACGTAGATAAGCCCCATATATTCTCTTTAGGTGTCTCCATCAAGCCCCTCCATGGTAAATATCTTAAAAAATGCTTCTTTTTCCTGCATATTAACCAGATTAGTCCACACAATATGAAAAACACCCTTTAATCTTCCTACTAAGGATATTATGGCTAAAAAAGTGAATTAATGTGAGAAAAGGAGAGTTTTAAGGGCTAGAGGATAACACAATGAACCTAAAAATATACCTATTGATGGGTCCCATCACCTATCATGTGATTTCTCTTCTCTAAGCACCCAAATTATATTTTTTTGTTTACATGACCAAATATATTCTTTTGATCATTATTTTGCTTTTGATACGTGACAATTTCTAACAACTTGCCCCACATCATTTTTCCTATACTGAGATAAACCACCTTGAGAGGAAGAGTCCTTCAAAGAGGAACACAAATCATCATTTCTATGTCCACAAAGAGATTATGATTAGCAAGATATCTCATATGAGGAAGTTAGTTAAGGCATAAGGAGATTAGTATTAGGAAGAGGAACCCTTGTATATAAAGGGAAAGGAGGGGAGGACGGTCTAGAGACATTAAATGAGGGAAGAGGAGTCTCCAATGCATTCGAGATAGGAACAAACATTTAGGATAATTTAAAAACCTTTGCATAGGATATGTTATTAAATGGATGGGAAAAGGTATTATCTGTTATCATGCCCGAAGCCACAACAGGAGGAGACTATTCGAACTCCTCAACGGGAATATATTTCGAAGCCACATCATTTTATATCCTAAGTATATTGGGGCTAGGGTGTTTCCTTTTTTACCCATACCTTGCACAGAGGCTTATAGAAAGAGGTGTTTTGAGCATAATTAGTTGCTAGATGACTGACTCCATGACACTCAAAACACCTAAAAGTGACCTTCCAATAGTTCACTTTTTTATTCCACTTCATTCCTTGAAATTCTAACTCAATTTATTCAAATAAGCCTCCTACACATTATCTTCTATGTTTATCCGGAAACCCTTCCTGCCAGTCTTTGAAAAATAGTCAGCTTCTACCCTGGCCTAACTACCAAGCTTATTTATTATAGGTTAAATAAAAAACCCTAGACCAAAATTCTAAAGGAATTCCATGAAGCAGTGCCCAATTTTTTTGGTATTTCACAAGCACTTGCACAAGGTCAAAGTCCACTAACAACCTTTGAGTATATAGAGCATATTTCCCCCAAGATTGCTCCTTTCCTAAGATAGATTCCACTTTTCTACTTGACCACAATAAAAACACAAAACTAACATACATTAGATAGATTATGGAAGGGAGGAAAAAATCAGAGTGTCGTGGTCCAATGTTCCCGCAACTAGATTTTTAGAGACGAAGCCTTGATAATTTTCTCACAAATTCTACCTTTAAGAGCTTTATCTATCAAAGTTGACACCTCTACCAGACTTGTATCCTCTCCTATAACCATCAAGGAAAATTTTTACTAGCCCTTCAGGTTTTTTGGAACCCCTCCACATGAATGTTTCAAATGGGCCTGAAAATCTTACTCGACTCTTCAAATACTATATGAAAGTATGATCCCAGAGAATCATTTACTTCAATAAAATCTTTGGCACAAGGGTAAATTACTATGGGATTCGTGGGCTCAAGGCTTGGATGGTATCAATGTAGATCTGATAGTTGACCCATGTCCACAAAAAAATAATCCAGAGACATAAAAAGCTCACCCTTCACTAGACTGTTAGAGTCATAATCCACTTCATCATGCTGCATTTTGGAAAGTGCTGGAAGAAAGTTGGATGAGAGAAAACCTAACAATAAAACCAACACCGACATGAAAAACAGAGTAAGAAATTAACACACGGTCAAAGCTAAGGAAAGTCTTAGGATGCCAAACTGTCGAAATTTAGACCACTTTATGCCTCCCCCCTCCCAAGCTAGACAATATATATATATATATATATATATATATATATATATATATATATATATATATATATATATATATATATACATAAACCAAAAAAATGATCATCTAGCCTAATTTATTGGATGGATCGAAGTACACCATGTAAAGCCAATTTTACCCTAGTAAAATTGCTTTCACTGTGAGAAATTACATAATAAACGACCTTTATTAAGTAATTTATAGTTAAACCCATGAAGAATAATTAAATAAATCACTATTTGTTTAATTTTTTTCTAGGAATAATTAATTAAACCATTGTTTTATTATTATTCCTTGTCAAATTTGACCTAATCATGAAAAATAAATAGATAAATCATTATTTTTCTTATTTTTCTCTAAAAATAACTAATTAATCATTAATTAATCATTATTCTTTGTTAAATTTGTCTAAATCCCTTATGAATAATTAAATAAATCATTATTTGTTTATTATTCCTTAACTAATTCCTTGAGATGATAAATAAATTATTTATTTATTTATTATTTCTAAATAAAAGTTTAAATATTTTTTCCCTCCTAAACAGATATAATAAAATATTCCAAGTGGTTATTCAAAGAATGGGATCAATAATATTTTAATTTTGCTCATTATTAGAGGATAACTCGATATTTCGTTATAAATAAAAGGGTTTTCCATTCATTATTCACTTTTGA
Organism: Pinus tabuliformis; assembly: GCA_031772625.1. Classification (NCBI taxonomy): domain Eukaryota; kingdom Viridiplantae; phylum Streptophyta; class Pinopsida; order Pinales; family Pinaceae; genus Pinus; species Pinus tabuliformis. The sequence goes on from CM062807.1 coordinate 511,415,447, forward strand.
TTATTTTCATTGTTGCACTCACTGTTGTAACTCTGATTCTTTTCATTGTTGCACACCATATTTTTTCTGGGTTTTCACATTATAGAGGAGAGGGACTCTATACAAGCTAAAGACATTTGAGGATAGCCAAGAACCCATCCCATGAAGGGGAACTGGTAACATTTATCTATTCTTTTCACAGGTGTTATTATAAAATTATTCTCTACATATCTGGTTTCCATTAGATGATTGGAGTTATTACTCTTTCTTTTTGTTGTTTGACTATGATTGTGGCATAGATCCGGACTTTGGCAGGCTTTGTTTTTATGATTTGTTGCAGATCTACAATTTTTAGTAGCCATTTATATTGTTGAGATTGTTTGTCATCCATAATATTAAGTGGGTTCTTTTCGTACATCATTGAGAAGGGTGACTCCACTGGATTTTATACTTCAAATCCAGAAACCTGGGTGGCCTTGGGTTTTCAGCTTAGGGTTTCTTCTTTTTTCAATTATCTTAATGTTTCCTAGTTTTTTAACCCTATATTTGATAAATTTCTGACCTCTGTAAGCTTTCTGGTCGTTTCCGCAAGTCACAGGAACCAGCCACGACAAAGGTGGCATTTTTTTCCAAAATTTGTAGACCGGGATCATCGGAACAAAAATCATAGTTTTCAGCCCAAAAAGTGCAATATGGTCTTTAGAATGCACCTTTCAACACAAAAAGTGTGATTTTAGTAGAAAATAGGTGACATGCGGTTTCTGACCTCTATCTCATCCCACTTAGGCCTTGATCCACTATGATTTACTCGTTGAAGTCGAATTTAGCCTCCCTTAGGGCTTCTAGTACACTTCCACCTTTCTAGGAGGAGTTTAGTTGAGTGAGAAGTTTGATTTTCTGTAGCGCTTTCAGTCACATTTTCTAGATCGGTAACCTTTTGTTTAAGATCTATTAAGATAGGTTGCTACCATCCATAGTTTCACATTTAAACTTGTATGGTTATTCCCTTAGGGTCCCATCGGTTGCCCAAGGTGTTTCACCCATCTCCCTATCTTTTTGCAGCGATCTTTACCCTTTGGTTTTTTGCTATTGCTCCACCACTTTCCAACAGATTAGAGTCATTTGATCCCAGTCACACCGACATTCAAATCTCTTGATTTTTTTAGTGTATTTCCCATCAGTTTAGCCACCAAGAAGTACAATGTTTATAAACCTAGTTTGGTGGGGTTTAGTTAATTGTTTTGTTGTTCATTTTCTATTATTTATTTTAGTTTATTTGCATCAATATTTTTTCCTTTTTACAAACATGGTTTGGGCTTAATCAATTAATACACTTTCACACACAAGCACACCTTAAGTGAAGGGCACTTGATTTACAGCGCCAAGCTAAGACTTAACATAATAAATTTATCTTATCGTATTAGAGACAAAATATATATTGTTGATCTCCCTTCACCATTTCCTTGTTTCGTGTGTCCTTCCACCATTGCGCCACCAAGGTGTGTGTCACACAGACTATTAGGCCTTCACCCACAGTTTCCACTTGGGCATATTACCTCTCCCTATCGCGTTTGATTTCATAGCCCTCTGAGTCCCCATACCGACTCATTTCCTGGTCCTTCTAATTCCTCCTCTGATTCCAAGCCTCCTTCACTGCATATCGTCACCATGTCTGGACCCACACCTAGTGCAGGAACCGAAACCAATGGTAGCTCCAGTGCTATACTAGTGGTCACATCAGGCGGAACAGTCTCAAGAACCGTTATGGCAGCCCCCATGCTCCTGTTGATGGCTGGGTTAAGTCTACCAGATATTAAGCAGTTGATAAATGACCCCATACACCATGATGATATTTGGCCCTCTATGCCAACTAAGCTTCCCTCAGAAATCCCAAAGTTTGAGAGTATTGCTGGAGAGGATCCTACCAACCACGTTCGATCCTTCCACATGTGGTGTTCATCCAACTTCATAACCGATGACTCCATTCATCTTCGGCTCTTCCAATGCACGCTCACTGGAGATGCTATAAAATGGTATGTAAACCAGCCCTCCGCCTCTCATTCTGTTTTTGTGACACTTGCTAAAGCGTTCCTTTCATATTTCCAATTACCTCTATGTTACGACATTAGTATGGAGATATTAACCACATTCTATTAGTCCTCCGCCACTCACCTTTCTGACCATGTTTAAGGGTGGCATCAAAGGAGGAGCACATGTCGTGCCCCGCCTTTCAAAGACTACGTCTATCCAAATTGGTTTCTTAAGAGCCTTTTATCCCCCATCAGGAAATATGTCGTGTCCCATTTTCCTTAGATCGAGGAAGAAGCTCTCCAGACCGCTTTGAAATATGATATTATTTATGCACAATTCGGTTATGTCTATATTGTCATTCCAGACCTCCCTCATCTTGTAAGTGCCAATGAACAGGGGGCATCTCATGCCGCCAACAGTATCATTGGATCCATTTCACACTCTTTGCCATACACTCAACAGAGTTATGGCTACCCGTAGGGGGACATGATTTCCTCCAAAATTTAAGTCCCTCCTACTAGCAACAAGTTTCGAGGTCCCCAACCATATTCCAAATTGTTTCTCCTTCTTATGCACAACCTGCCGCTCCAGCCCCTTAAGCATTAGTGTTGCAACATCCCATGCATCCTCAGCCCTAGAAACCACCTCCCCCTCAAGGCCAGGTTTTTACGCAATAGAGTGATACCAATACCCAAAATTCGAAGAAAAAGAATAAGGGGAAGGGTAACAAGGGTAACCAAGGTAACCAAGGTAAGCAACCTAGTGAATCCTAGGGAACCAACCTAACACCAACAACCAGCAACAGGGCAGCCAGCCAAAGCAGAACAAGGTTATTCGTACGAACAAGCCTTGTGCATGTTGTGGTGTACTTGACGACTATACACATGTGTGTCCTCTTTTACCCGAGATGAACCAAATGTGGGAAGCTCAAGCAGCTTCTCGAGGTATAAAATAGCCTCAAAATCCTGTGCCACCTCAACCAAACGTGCTCACAAATCCTTTCCCTTAGAAAGGATTTGTTTTTTCTCAACCCCAGCCTAGTCAAACAGCCCACCTCCCCCAACCATTTGGTCCTGGTGACTACCAAATCCTGATGATGAACTCCGATGACGTTAACCCCTCCAATATCAACCTCCAAACTTGGTCGCGCCAATATGAAAAGTCCTCCACTTCGTCAGCTACCGAGTCCAAAATCAAAGTATTTGTTGAGCCTCTTACGACACCAAGTGGTACTTTATAGATCCCTCAACCCAAAGTTGTGGCCATTCCCAAGATCCCAAAGGGACCATTATGCCATAGTGCGATATCTAATCGAGTTGCCCATACATAGAGTATAGTAGACGACTTGGCGTAATCACCGGTCGTCATGTTGACACTTGAAGTCCTATAGTCGTTCCCTTCCCAAAAGAAATATCTACCAACTTCCTTGGGTGTAATGGATCCTTCTGATGATTGTTTGATTGTCTTCCCGATTGATACATCATATCATCCCCCATTGCCTTCATCAGTTGCTTTCTAGGTACTAGTTAGAGTCTGTAATGTGATCATCTCCAGATGCATTATTGACAAAGGCGCATCCACCTGTGTGATGTCCATTGTTGTTTGGAAACAAGTCAAGTCACCCGAGTTGTCCCCCTCCACCATCACCTTGCGTGCTTGGGATGGACACTCCTCCCAGCCACTTGGCATGTACACAACTGTCCAGTGACCCTTGCAGGCAAGATTTTCCATGTCGATATCAAAGTCATTGATGCCCCTTTAGATTAGAACATTATCTTAGGTCGTAGTTATACATATGACATGTCATTTGTCATGTCTATGGCTTTCTTCAAGATGTGCTTCCCACATGAAGGGAAGATCGTTACCATTGACCAATTGACTTACTATGAACCGACATCCGTGACCTCCCCCAAGTCCATCATCTTGTCAATGTCTGACACCCACTCTTCAACTCCTTGCACCAGTGTCTCACCCGGAGTCTATAAGGATTCCTCATTGTTAGGTGCCTTCCTTGGTCCTCCCCCTCCCATTTCTAAACATACTTCCATCAATGTTTGCAGGCTACAAGTGTCACGGGTTTCCCTCAAGCAGTCTAGTACATCTGATCAATAGCCAGGTCCCTAGCATCCTGCTGTTGCTCTTCCAGTTGAACTCTCTAGATCCACTCCCCCAGGACCTCCTCCATTTGTGGGTTCCTCTTTATGTTCCCTCCAGGAACTGCTCCTCCAGGTCTTAACCATCCAAGAGCTATTCCACTGGGACATTATCCTTCTGGCCAAATACCTTTCTTATTCCCCCCTCCAGGAATTTTTTCCATTCCTGTCATGGCTTCACTGGTCCTTCCTAACATCTCTCAAGGATCCCAATATAGTACATTTATCCCCCTACACACACTCCGCCTGGTCAACAAAGACTATATCATGCTTTGACCCCAGTTCAACCAGTCCCCATGACCCCTGCCGCTGCTTCAGTGCCATCACAACATCAATAGGAATTAAGCCCTGTTGCGAAAGCACCTTACCAGGGGGGCAAAACTAAAAGGAAATATTTGAAGGAAAAGGCTCCGCAAGCTCCTCCAGCCCCTAAGGCCCCAAAGACAACACCCCGATGTGCTTTGTGTGAAGTCATTGGGCACACCACTAACAATTGTCCTAAACTTCCTCAACCTAAACCTTTGGTTTGTGAAGCGTTCCCTGAGTCGAATATTTTAGAAGTCCATGTTAACATACCGGTCCCACCTAAGAAACTCAAAACTCTTCACACAAACTATCCTTGTGCCCTGTGTGACATTCATGGTCACTATTCCCATTGTTTCCCTTGTCTCGATGAATTTTGCAATTGCCTTGGGGCAATTCGTGAATACAAGGCCACTCGCAGTAGAGCCTCTAATCCTCTACCTATGGATTCTGGTACCACCAGTCAACCAGAATAGGGAAACTCTAGCCCTACTATTTTGATCCCTCCCCCTGATGTCAAGATGATAGACACCACAGGCCCCATTCTTTACCTATCATCAACCTTGAGTTCCTCGCAGGAAAACCTTTCAGAGATTTCTGCGTGCGTTTCGATTGAACCTCCTTCAAAAGAATCCCAGATCTCAACACCAGTAGATCCTCCACCTACCAGTCCATCGTCTACCATTCAAGATGATGCGTATGTGAACCTTATTTCTCAGGTTGATGGACCAGGTAATACTACCGCATCATGTAGTCAGTCTTCCTCCTGTCTGCCCATCGCCCAGTCTGATGAGGACACCATGGAAGCTATGTCTACCCCTTATTACCCCTAACCTTAAGTAAGGGGGAATTTATTTAAAGGATTTTGAAGGCCATTTCCTTCCTAATTCTCCCAATGCGCTCTACCTTAAGAAATTCTGCTCATAACACATCCCTTTGATTTGCATGTCTTTACTTTTGCCATGTAGTTAGGTAGATTGCATCATCTCATCCATTGTCTTTTGCACCTTTCATATGGATCCATCATCCACACCATATATCGGTCATGTCGACGGTGCAAGTCGCTTCTCCCAGAATCTAGCCTCGGCAGCCTGGGCCATTTTTACCCCCTTGCATATGTTAGTCCTTTCAAATGGTGTGTGCATTGGATTTGCTACCAATAACTAGGTTGAATATGATGCAGTGATAGGTTTTTTAGTTGATGCCCTCGCTCATCGCATCCTTCATCTTCATGTTCGTTTAGATTCCTTGCTACTTGTCATGCAATTGAATGGTGTGTATCATGTGCATAACCAAGTCCTATTTAGAAAATATCTACGAGTGAAGCTATTGGTACGTGAATTTGAAACCATTACTTTCAGTCATGTGCCTAGAGCCCAAAATCACTATGTAGATACCATTGCAAACAACATTCTAGATTTGCATTTATCACATGTATACCACAGAAGATAAACACACAAATGGCGAACGATCATCGTCATATTAAATGCATAATCATATTATGTATCGTAAAAGTTTTTGGAGCCATAGCTCTAAACACATCCGACATGCCCATAACATGTTACAAAAATCACAATCAAAGGGACCCACATTTCCCTACATCTAGTCATTGTCCAGCAGATCTCACACCAAAGGCTCTGCTCCACCTGCACGTAGATCACGTACTGCCTGACCCACCATCGCCATGCACCACATGATACCTCGCCACTCTAAGGGGCGACCATTGCACTCATTTGTCTATCGATGCTCTAAGTTGAGCCATCCATGTTCTAAAACCCCGGTCAAGAGTATATCAAACCTACGATACAAATCCACAAGCAACATAGTATCCTCTGGACCTTGCTGTGACGATGATGTCCCTCTATTTGCGGCCCCAGGCACTGTGGCTCAGCCTGCATATCTTGTCAGCTTCATCGGTGTTATGTCTACATACAACATATTTCACACTCAGTACCATATACATGTGGTAGAAATATAAAATGCACCATAAAACATAGCAACTTAACACTTACCTTTTGGTCCCCATGCTCTCCAGGGCAGAAGTGGCAAGTCAGGATCCCCCTGATAGTTCATCATGCTATAAGGGCAACCGTCAATGTAAAGGGGCATTTCGTCCCAGTGTGCAAAAAACGTGGGTTGGAACACCTGTCCGACTCCCCGTCCTCCTCCTCTTCGCAGTAGCTACTCCCAGCGGTGCAACCTGGGCTCCTATGGGCCCTCATCTCGGATATGTACATGAGGATGGATAGTGGGTATCTTCTCAAAGAAGAACGCACACAATACTATACCAAAAGCTTAGTCATGGTTCACCTATCTCTTACAAAGACTCAAATGTTGTTTCACCAACGACAACATCATCTAGGCCTACCCATAGTAGGTCCCAACTAAAACACTCTAAACTAACATTATTTGCCCTCGAGTGATGTGGTGGAATGCCTGGCTTCCCAAGACTTGTAGCACAGCTTTGGAATGAACTTGTGTCTCTAGCCTCTCTAGATCAGCCAGTGGGATAGTCGTGCCCTTGACACGAACACCCCGCCGATAATGGTGCTCCAAAAACATAGTAATGTTCCTTCCATGAGGTAACACCGGATGAATATCCCCCACAACTCCTAGGGGAGGCAATCTGGTCAAAAAGTAAATATCTTGTAACGTAAGCTCAATCTTGTGCCCATGCACAAAAAATACCTCCTAGTCTAGATCCCAATAGCTCATAATTCTTGATAACAAAGGCTCACCTACCCTCATCAATGGGTTCTCCACCAACATGAGAACCCCATAATGATCCAATGTCGCTCAAACCACCTGATCCCCTTGGATCTCAAATCGAAGAGTATCCAAGTCTCGTTCACACTAGTTGATTTTTAGCTCTGCCATATCTGCAAAACACCACATGTATTGTCAGTACAAAGAAGAAAACAATGGTTAGCACTGATCAACCTACAACACCCACCAGGCTAGGAGACCAACCCTTCCTCCAGCCACAAATCACAATTTTTAGCCCAGAAAGTGCGATGTGACCGTGAGCAAGGGCAAGGGTCTCTCAAGGAGCTGCTAGGTGCCAAGAATCAGGAAATAAACCAATGAAATTGAAGAGATAAGTAAGCCCACCTACCTTAAAGTCACATATCTTGATTCTGATTGCTGGTTTGTCCACTACGATCTCCACAAGATTTAGGGCGTTTTCCTCCTCTCCAAATTCACCACAACTCAATTAGCAAATGAATCCAAATTGGAGGGAAAACGTCCTTTCATAGAAAAATCCACAATTTTTTTGTCACCCATTGTGACTATATCGAAGCTCAGTTTGACAAACCATCAGAACCATTAGAAAGCTCTCACTGAGCTCTATAATGGGTCTTCCTTAGTTTTTGATGATTTGACACTTCACCAAGAAATCATTTTTCCAAGAAAGGTCACTTTGTCGCCTCTCAAAATCAAATTTCGTCATAAAGAAACACTTGTACTTTTATTTCCACCTCCTCTTAATACTTTTCATACCATATTTCAATTTTCGTCATGATTAACCATCATCTACTCATGCTTTCATGGTCTCCACCGAGACTAGTCTCTGTGGCAGTGTCATTGAGTCACCCTTGTTCAAAGCATCCATAATGAGTCACCCTTGCACCCTTGGAGTCTATTTCATCTCCCATCATATCATGTCATAGTATTCCATCCATATTTGCATATCGTTCATCCTATGTTGCCCTTTTTGGCCTCTAGTCATATTGTCCCCATCCCTTCCGGAGTTGAGTGAGTTGCTGCCAGGTTAACCATGCACTTTATACTCTGACAAGGGTAGTCGTGTGTTTTTCCCTCAGTCCCATTTTCCCCATTATCCCTGGTTTCAGTCCATTAGTCACATTACTATTTTCCATCGTGCGTTAGTTGAGGATCCTCATTGCCTCATCTATCGCGGACCCTATTCTGTCGACATCAACTCATTTATTCCAGAAGAATGTCCTAAAGGGCAGTGTATCTCAGTTACAACTTATATTCTTGTTCAACGCCTTGGATCCAGTATTGCCCTCTGACTTGGTCGTTTCATGTTCGTGATCCATACATTTGATGGTCCAGTGATGTAGCAGATTGTACTAGTGATTCCCAGGTGTGTCTGAGATGTTTCAAACCTCAGGAGGGGATGGGCCTTTAAAAAATATAAACCAAAACCAATTTTGAAAAGTTGATTATAGATTCTCAAACTATTCTCAACATTTTAGTTTATATAAGAATTATTTTATTTAAATGATATTTTTTTAATATCTTAAAATTTAATTTAATTATATTTTAATTTAATAATTTTATTATTTTTTTTTCTTAAGCAAGAGTCGAACCTTCTTTTCATTTCTCTGTATAAAAATTTACATAAAATACAAAAATCCCAGGGTAGGAAAGGCCATAGATATGGCTATTTCTAGGCACCTTGGGAAAAGCCAACTGCTCACGACCTGAGTCAAGAGACTACTGAACCACTCGACCCGATCTCCAAGATCCAGTGAGCGAAAAACTAAATGATCCTTTCCACATCACAGTGTAATTAGAAAGGAGAAAAGGCCCACAAAATAAAAAACGGGGCCCGCTAAGGAAACCAAGTATCTGACACGGACCCCCCCAACATGCTCAATGATCCTCAACTGTTGATCCGCCACTGCGAGATCCAACGATTGAAATACATATCGGGAGGAAAAGAAGCCATGAGAATACCCATCCGATGATGGTGTATTCTCTCTCCTGCTAGAGCCACGTGTTGCGTGATGAGTGGCATCGGGCTCCTTTCTAGGAAACCACTTCCGGAGTTGAGGGCACCCGATGAACCGAAAACCACCTTGAGGGCGGTAAAGAAAACCATGTGGTGGACATAAAGATGAATTAGATCTTATACCTAGAAAATTTCTGGTCCACCAAGGAAGCCAAGAATCTGACCCGGACCCACCAACATGCACCTTGAATCTTGGCCTTTGATTCCAAACCTTTTGATCCAATGGTTGAGAGGGATATCGGATTGAAGAGGAGCAAGAGGAATACCCGCCCGATAAAGGCGGTATTCTCTTTCTTTCCTGCGACAAGTGTCAATCAATGAGTGGCATCGGGCTCAATTCAAGAAAACCGCTTCAGGTTTTGAGGCTTTCCGAAAACCCGAAAATCGCTGATTCGTTGTGTCCATTGCCGACAAAACCATATCTATGGTAGGAATTCCACTGTTCCTTCTGACTGGAAACTCCCCGCCCCATCTCCCTGCAAAGCAAAGCTGAGTTGATCTGTGGTGAAAGATAGTTACAATAAATCCTCGCCCACTCTAGAACCCTAGGTCTGAGCTATTCTTGGCTGATATAGCTAACAAAGGACGAAATGTCGTTTTTTAAATTACCCTAGGATAGCCACTTCATGTTGATAGCGTCTCTTCTAAAACCCAACTTCTGCACTCTGCTAGCAACCCCTGTTTTGATAGATTTCTCAGTCCACATTCACTTGGTTGAGACAATCATCCCTCAATCTACCCTGGGGAACCTCTTGCCATCTATACTTATTGTTTCTCTTAGCACAGAGAGCGCCTTTATTGGCAAGTATATTCGCCAATTTATTGGTCGTCCTATGAACATGCATGAACCTTAAGGTTCTCATGTTCTGAAGGTGGAGATGGATTCTTTGATAGACCTGAAGAAGCCTCCAATGTCTCGAGACTTTTTCGGATCCAAACCACAACAAATTCTCTTGACCGAATTGATAATCAACTCTAAGTCTGCTTCAATTATGATGTTCTGAAGATTGTCACTCTTCAAGATTTCTAAACATTGCTCAAGGGCCATTAGCTCCGCCATATTGTTTGTGGCTCTTCCCAAGTTACAATGAAAAATTTATTGTATACATCCCTTCTCATCCCTTACCACTCCTCCATAACCATCTATGCCCGATTTCCTTTTGAGGCCCCATCTATGTTACATTTCATATATCCCTGAGGGGGAGGATGCCAGAAATCTTTTTCAGTGACTAGTCGCTCTACCAATCTGTCATTGCCCTGAGGAATCAGCCCCTACATACCCAATTGAAGTAATATCCGCACATCAGCATTTGAAGGGAGGTTCTTAGGGGGTGTTTTCATTAAAGTTCCAACTGTCTCCTTGAGCTGTTTTAAAATTTGTTCCATGATACTCTGCGAGGAACTCTTTTTATTTTTGAAAATTCTATTGTTGCATTCCTTCCGACGTCCCAAATTACGAAGTTGGCAGCTAAAGCCCAAGCTTTGTTTACTGTTTCATAATTAGAGAAGTTTCTCCTCCAATTCCTTAGGGTATTGATTATGCTTCCTCTATCCCTATCTGTTTGTCTAAATATTGAGGCAATCCCATCCCACAATGTGGAAGTAAATATGTAGAGGTTGAGAAGGTGCTCCATAGTTTCCTCTTGTGAATCACAAATTTGGGATCTAGATGGGCCAGAAATACCCCTTTTCCAGATGTTCTCCGAGGTCAGAATTTTCTTATGATGCACAAGCCACATGAACAATTTGGTTTTCATCCATCCTTGGTTCTTCCAAAGATTCTTCCAAACCCCATCCAGTTTTGTAGAATCAAGCTCAAGGGCTATGCGTTTTGCCTCCTTAAGGTCAAAGGTGCCTTCATTGTTATTACCCCATATTAGTTGGTTAGAATTAGCTAAAACCAGGATCTTTCTTTGATCCAGGATGGCTATTAGAGAATTAGGCTGTACTTTCAAGGGGCCATTATCCCTATAATCCATTTCCCTCCAAGTTGTCCATTTTCCTCCGTTATTTGTCTGATCCCAAAATTCATTTACTTGGAGTAACCCTTTGGTGTCAATATCATGCTTGAGATCTACAAAGTCTTCTCTTAACAGCTTAGGTTCCTATTTCCATTTATCCTCCCAAAACCAAGCAAGGTCTCCAGTTCTAATTTCCCAGAAACTATTTTTCTAAACTATGCCTCTATTCTCCTAAGCTTTGTTTTAGATGTGGGAGCCTTTTATGATCCGAGACATTCTTATATGGTCCTTGTCTTGCCAATTACTTGCATACTTCTGGTTCCAAATTTGTTCCTAAGGACCATCTGAATCTTTTATCCATCTCCACCATAATTTTGCACCCAAAACTTTGTTTAGCACTTTAGGATCATCCAGTCCTAAACCTCCTTGTGTTTTAGGTTTACATATCTTTTCCTAGGCTACCAAGGCCCATTTCTTCTTTTCTTCCCCCTTGCCCCAAAGAAAATCTCTTTGGATATTTTTGCATTGTTGCATAACTCCTTTTGGAGCTGGAAGGGCTGAAAACATGAAGATGGGAATTGATTGAAGGACAGCTTTTGTAAGCACCAGTCTGCCCACCAAGTTCAAAGATTTGTTTGTCCATTTTCAAGTCTTGTCCTATAGCTTATTAATCACAGGCTCCCAAACTGTCTTGTTCAAAGGTTTGTCTGTGAGTGGTACTCCCAAATATTTGGATGGAAGCATATCTCTTTGAAAGCCCAGAATTCTAGAAATGTTTCGTTGAATAGCAATGTTAGTATTGAAAAAGAAGATCTTTGATTTGGAAAGGCTTACCTCTGTACCTGCTGCCATAGCAAAGTCATGTAGGATTTGTTTGTAATCTAGTGCTTCCTTGACTGTGGGGATGCCCTGTAGCATGGTATCATCTACAAATTGCTGACAGGTTAAAGCCTGTCTGTTCCCGGATAGTTTGAGACCCTAGATCTTACCTGATTATTTAGTGGAATTGATGGCTCTGCCTAGTCCTTCAATCATAAGAATAAAGAGAAAGGGGGAGAGAGGATCTCCTTGCCTAAGCCCTCTTGAAGGTTTAAAGGTCTTTGATGGAGAACCATTCACCATAATAGAAAAACTAGAGGTAGTCACCAAGGCCATTATGCATCTTACCCAATTGTGGTCAAATCCATAAGCTAGAAGGACCTTCCTGATGTAGGCCCAATTTAACTTATCATAAGCCTTTTCTAGGTCCAATTGCATAATCATTCTTGCCTTCCTTTTACTTATCAACGAGTGAACCACATCATGAGCTTGAATGATATTATTGAGAATTTATCTACCCTCTGCATACCCCATTTGCTCCACAAAAACCAGAGTAGGAAGAAGGGTTTTAAGTCTGTTGACAATTATTTTGGAAATTATCTTATACACCACATTGCATAAAGCTATAGGTCTAAATCTGTGTGGTCTCATAGCATTGTCCTGTTTAGGAATCAAGGAGATGAAGGATGTGTTGAGCGCCTTCAATACTATTCTATTATTCCTGGAGTCCTCCACCACATTCAGTATATATTTCTTGAAAATACTCCAACATCCTTTAAAGAACTCTACATTGAAACCATCCGGGCCTAGCGTTTTTCCATTTTGCATTTCTTTGATGACTTCACTGACCTCCTCTTCATTCACCAGCCTATTAAGAATATAATTATCTTCTCTTGTTACTAGCTTAGGAATGTGCTTTGTGAAGTCCCTGATAAATTATGATCTATCCAAGAGAGGTTCCTCTACTATGCCTTGAAAATGTTGAACCAACACAGCTTCTCTTTCTTTGTTGGTATTGAGATGGTGGCCTCTGGAATCCTTGATCATTGAGATCCTGTTGTGAGACCTATGCTCCATTGTAGATTTTGGAAAAACCTTGTTTTTATATCCCCTTCTTTTAGCCATTGTACTCTTGATTTTTATCTCCTAAATATTTCCTCTTGTTTGCATAAGTCCTCCCATTCCTGTTGATGCTTGTTAGCTTGTTCACTTCTTTCCCCATCAAAGCCATCAGTGATTAGGGTTTGATTAATTTCCTACATTTTCCTTTCAACTACTTTTTTAGCTTCAAAAATATTGCCAAACTCATTCTTATTCCAATCTTTGAGCCTGAGTTTGATATGTTTCAATCTTTTGTGTAATAGAAACATTCTCGTCCCCTGGATCTGCAAATCTTCTTTCCACCATTTTTCAATGTTGCTAATAAAGTCTGGATGGGTGAGCCAGATATTTTCAAACCGAAAAGGTCTATTTTTTGGGGTTCCAATACTGGTCGTCTCAAATTGAACAAGCCAATGGTTTGAGCCACCAAAGGGGAGAATCCTTGCTGTCATATCAAGGCCTGTGAGCATAAGGTCCTCTGAGATAATGAATCTGTATAGCTTTGAGGCTACTTGAGACTCTCCTCTTTTGTTGTTGCAGGTAAAGAGGCCATTACTTGTATCTATGTCAACAACCTTCATGTTGTTTATAAAATTCTGAAATGCTATAGAGTCACTGCCTAGAGTTCTGGTCCCACCCTTTTTTTCTGACAGGGATTTGATCATGTTAAAGTCCCCTCCCCATGGTATTCCTGAATGTCTATCTGTTAGATCCTCTAGAGAAGTAAGCAGTCTGAGTTTGTCGTCAAGCTTCTGTGGACCATAAACATTTATGATTAAATAAATCTCCCTGTCTCCCAAACGCTGAATAACCACTGATAAATAACTCCTAGATACTTTAGGATCCACTATGCCTGTTCTTTGAGGGTTCCAAAGTGTGAGAATACCTCCTGCTATTTTGTCTACTTTGAATTCTAGAAATTCATATCTATTAAGCCATTCCCTATGTATTTCTCTTATTTTTTGAGTTGAACATTTAGTTTCCTCGATGAAAATCATATCTGGTTTTCTTCTTTCATTCTATTGTTAAGATTCCTTTGCTTCATTTTACTTCCTAGACCTCTAATATTCCAAGATGTGAGATTCATTAAGAAAGATTTATAAAAGAGTAGCTGGTTAGATCTTTCATCTTACCTGAATCTATCACCAGTTTTCTGCATTCTATCAGTAACTCGTTTTGTTTCTTTCTACCCCTTTTCCTCCCTAGGTTTCTGGGAGCGAGTCCTGATGTGGTTTTCAAGGTTTTCACCCTTTCGTTGTCTTGTATCTCAAGGTTTCTTTTACCTCCCAACCCTTTTGCCTATGTTCTCCATAGAAACAGATGCTGCACTCTATTAAACTCCTCTTGAGGTAATGAATCCATACCTTCCGTGGTACCCTCTTTCAGGAATTTTTCCAAATCTAGATGTTCTCTTTCGATAATATCCTGCAGTTCATGATCCTCGTTTCCATGTTACTCGGGGTCATTTCTTGGTCCATTTCAAGTTCCATGTTGCTCATCATAGTTTCCTTTTATTAGTTAATATCCTGTGTCTCCTCCATATTTTCTTCCTTTTCCTTCTCCCCTGGGTTGTCCTCCATGGCCTGATTTGCCTTTGCTAACTCCTCTTCTTCTTCTAGCATCTTGTACCTTTTTTGGCTTGTCTGCTTTTCCTTGTTGTGGTTTTTTTTTGTAACCTTTTCCCTCCTTTACCTATATTTCCCAGCTTGTGAAAGTTATTAGTTTCTTTCCCTAATGTAACGTTACTTCTGCTCTCTATATTATTGAGAGGGCAGTCCCTGAATAGATGCCCATGTTCATGGAATTTGCAACATCTGAAAGGAACATGTTCATAATCCACTGCTTGTACCCATTCTTCATCAAAAACTTCCAAGATCACTTCATCTGGTAGAGCTCCAGAGAGATCCATCTCCACACATATACAGGCAAAGGAAGTGTACTTCCCCTTCTAGTTTCCTCAGATATTTTAACAAAACGCCCTAGTTTATTTCCTATTGCTGATAATGATTCTGGTTGCTAGTAATCTAGAGGTAACGAGTAGAGTCGTACCCAAACCAGGATCAAAGTGAAAGTCTTGTGCTCCGGGACAAAATTCATCATCCAAGGCCGCATATAGAGGCCTGCAGCTGCACAGAAGTAGGGCCCTCCTTCAAACACCCTGTCTTTATCCTCAATGTTAGTGAAGACTATAGTGAAGAAACCCTTTGATCCAAGGTGTGGGTCTATATCCCCTTTAGGTTTCCAGTGATATTTAATCCATGCCTATAGCACCTTCTCCATTGGCCATAACCCCATGAATTTAGAAATGATTACGTAAGTCTTCATGTGACCCTATGCACCTGCAGCGCTGGATCACTTAACACCACTTTGGGTATGATAGCGGCCTTAGGCTTACATGGACCATTTTGTTTTTTGTTTTCTACTTTCTGATTCTCGTTCTCTTCTACTTTTTCTCTTTTGCCTTCCTCCCTCCTATTATTCTGCTCGTGTGTGTCTTCATTGTCCAGTTTCCCTCCTCCTAAAATTTTTTTTTCAACCTCAAGTGGTTTCTTTCTATGGCTGGAGATTGCCTGACTATAGGAGGGAGTGGTGCTCCCAGCCTTACGCCCCTCCATGGCGTCCAACACTTGATTTATTTTTGCTAACCCTAGCTCTTACCAGGCCCCCCAATACCATAGAATCCCACCATTCATATCTTGAACATGATTAAATTAATAATTTTATTATTATTACTATATATATAATTTTGTTATATTGAAGAAAATCATAATTTTAGATAATATTTTCAATTATGAAATAGTATATGGATAATTTTATAAATTTTAATATTGAAAGTATTCTTAGAAGGAAAATCTTTTATTTCATTCAAGAGCTCTATTTAACTTAAATCTTAAAATTATATATATTGAGTTGTTTTTAGTGAGACTTTTTGGAAGCTTTTCCACTGGGTTTTTTTAGTCTAATTTCTCTAAAATCCGGCAGGAATTTATTGAAATCACAAGTTTGATGGGTAACTCCTACACAATCGAAGTGCCTCATGGGTTTTTGAGGGTGATGAATCCATATATACATTGAAAATATGAGTTTAAATAACACGAATCAAGATTTCACCTCAATTTGTTTGTCGGATTCCGTCATCGCAAAGTCCAAAAAGTCGCACTAAAAACAACTCCTATATATATAATTTTATTTATATATTTTTTTTCTTTTTCACTTATATCTTTTTAACTATATAAAACTATTTTTATTTATAATTTTTTTTTTAACTTATAATTTTTTTAAAATAGAATATGTTTATTCTAAATAAGATTTCTTTAATTTGAGAGGAACATATATAATTTTCTAAAATAGTGAGAAAATCTGTCATAACTTAGTAGGAAACGCTACTCTATTTTTTTTCGTAGGTTAGGAGACTTTCATTAATTCAAAAGATTACATTTCTGTTTACAACTCTACAAAATTTTAATGGTCTTGCTCTTACTAGATTTTTTGGCCAGTGGTTGAGTGACCATAATTTTTATAGTAGACAAAGCATACCAAGATATCCAAAAGATAAGATGGCCTAGTAACCAAAAAAACAAAAAAATGAAAACATAACCATCATCCATCTATGAGCCAAAAAAAGTAGTTGGAGTGGGGTTCTCTAGTTTGGAACCAGGAGTGATCGACAGCTTATACTCACACTATATATGCTTCTCCATGTGGGCCAGAGATGCATCCATTCGAGCCAAGAGATCTTTCATTTTCCATTGATTACGTGGTTGGACATTCAAAATTGAATGATCTCATTTCAATATTCATGTTTTTCTTGGAGAACCTGACCCAAGAGGGTCTTCAACTGCCAGTGTAAAGTAACTAAATGTATATATTGAGATCTCCTCCCCCTGGTGTGTCTAAGATCTGGGAGCTAGTGTGAAACCTCATTAGTAAGTTCGGATCATAAAACACTTGTCTTTCTCTGTGGACAACTTGTTCCAGCCTTGGAACGTCTGCTTGGGTGTAGGGGAGGAATCGTCACTTGATAAGTTGTAGCCATCCCCAGCTTGTGTCTCGGCTTGGGACAAGCTAGGTTGACTAACCTCTCTCACTCAAACCATGATGAAAACGTCTCCTTTAGCGTGCCATTGTTTTCTTAAGAGAAAGATACATAAAGCTTGAACTAAATAGGTTCCAAACACACTATCACCAAGACTTTCCTTAGACATCGCTTATGACAAATAATCCTGAAAATACATACAATGCAAACCTCCTATAGCTACTGTGCTCCACTCTATTCAACTAAGCCTAGAGTTACAACCCACCACCTGTATGCCAGTGGGGGGAAAACAAACCTTCGCGCAACCAACCAACAAAAGTCGTCACCACAAAAAGAAAAATACAATGAAAAAGTAACTAACAAAATAGAAGACAACATATAGTACGAAAAAACAAAGTAACCACAGTTGCACATACTCTGGAGACTTACATCCATACCAAATCCAATAACTTGAAAACACCACACACTTCACCACAACACCAAAATTAAACCAAAAAGACTATGGCCGAAGAATTACCTCAAAAAATGCCTTAGCGAAAATTAAGGTGACGAGATGTGGAGCTTCGTCACTAACAATTGACTTGAATTGACTGCAACAAGTGGGCTTGAACCCTAGTGGGGTGAAATCCTAATATCGCTCTCTCGGATTTGCATTTGTGCCTCTCTAGATAACCTTCTTAGTGAAGACAAAACTTGAAACAATCAAATTTAAAGTTGTTAAGTTGAATAAGAGCTCGAAGATTGTGAAGCTCTGACTTGCCCTTTGACAACCAAAAGAATCCGTGCAATATTGCCACTCCCTCGCCCGATTTTGACTGACAGAATATAAATGTACACTTGTAGGGTGGCCTGTATAGTACCTCTATAGCCTTCTCCAAGCCCTGGCACATCATCAATTCTCACAACTGAAAAGAAATCTTTGGAAATGATATAAGAAGCAATCCATGGTGTTTAAATATATGTCGCATGAATGGTTCATGGGGGTGTGCCACGCCAGCCGCCTTCTTAATTCTCATAAAAGTACCCTCGACAATCTTTCACATCATTCATCCACATCCACCCCAATGGGGTTATACATGCATTTCTCTGTTAAAAATTATTCCTCTTTTATATTATAGATCTATAATTACGAAATATCATAATCTATGATATATAAATCTATGATTAAAAAATATATAGATGTTTTAGTTGTTAAATTTATAAATTTAAATTTAAATATTAAGTATTACTCATCAAATGTGTGAATTTATGAAAGAGTTTTTATGTTGCGGAAAATTTAATAATTTTTTTTACAAATAAGGATAAAAAAAATATAATTTAAAATATAATTTGTTTTTAATTAAAATTTGATAAGAAAATATTGAAATTATAAATTTGAATTATTAAATTTATATAAACTAAATGTTTTTGAAGGATTTGAATATATTTATATATTTTTTATTTATATATTTAACAATGCATTTCAAACCATAAAAATAGTAATTTCGTTAAAAATGATGATATTACTAAACTTTAATTAAAAAACCATTTTTTTTATGTAACATCTAACTTCTTAACTACCAAATTCATTTAGAAAACACCATTTGTTATTATATATAATTCAATCTTTCTATAGTAGTTAAGTTAATTAATATAACAACATTTTAAATGGAGCTGTCTTTAGTGCGATTTTTTACACTTTATGGTGCCTGAATCCGGTGCAAAGAATTGAGGCGAAATATTGATTTTGTTATTTAAATGACTGTATATATATGGATTCAGCACCTTGAAAAACCTCCAAGCACTTGCATTGTACATGGGTTACCCATCAAACTTGTGATTTCTATACATTCCCACACAAATTTAGAAAAATTAGACTGGAAAAACCCACCGGAAAAACTTCCAAAAAATCACACTAAAAGCAACTTGATTTTAAATAATTTAATCGCGAATACATCTTTAAAATGCTTTATATATTTATAATTTTCTTAACTACACAATTCATTTAGAAAACACCCTTACTTATTATATATAATGCAATCTTTCTATAGTGGTTAAGTTAATTAATACAACAACATTTTAAATAATTTACGTGTGAATACATCTTTAAAAGCATTTTAATCATCTATTTAATTAATTTAATGTTTTTATTATAAATAATATTTATTATAAACTTCCCTCGATGGGGGTGGACAAGATGGAAACGCGTGGGATTATGATGGAGGTGGGATGGTGGCAATACAGACCACCTCTCAATATAATCATCCCACAGGACGTTGAGACGGCCTGCAGGCACGGTAGAAACCTGAGGTGAGGAGACGACAGAGTAGTGGAGGAAGAAGGAGGAAGGATCGGCGGTGATCGGACGATGGGACGTTGGGTAGGTGGCAACAGATCAATAAGAGCAGGTAAGGGCAGAGCTGAAGACAGTATGATGCTAAGGAGGGCGACGAAGGAAGCGAGCAGCTAGCTGGTATTCTATGCTATTCGTTTTAGAAAGGGGCAGAAGGCAACGACAGGGAGAATGGGAAGGGCTAGAGACGACGTCAACAAGGTAGGAAGACAGACGAGACAGGACAGAGGAATGAAAGGAGCATAGTTCGACATTGAGCAGGACCAGCTGGCGACAGGAAAACAGAAGGCCTGGGAGGAGGAGAGGCCCCCTGAGCATAAAGACCAATTTCCTACCAGGAAAGGAAGGGCGGGGACAGCCAAAATTCTTGAGAAAGAGCAGCAAGGGGAAGAAATAAATCTGGATTGGGAAGTCGAGGAGCTCGGCAGAGAGGAATTCACAGGGAACGTGTCATTCGAGGTTGGGCATGGGAGCCAGGCAACTACCAGGAGCAGACCACTTCGGCTAGGTAGAGGAAGAGGACACAGAGGCAGAGGGGGACGACGACAATCCGGCAGACAAGACTCTAAAGTGCCTTCACCAATATGTCAAAGACGGGGTCGGAAAACAATGAAGCATATGGTGCAGGAGGAAGAGAAGGCCTACAATGAAGGAACCGACGCAAACATCCGCAGGCTCATCCAGGAATTGGAAACCAATGCAATGCAGGACGATTCGGAACCGAAGATGGAGGATTGGGGCAACCTGATCCCTAACCCGGGCAATACAAGGGGACGCTTGTCTTTATACAAGCAGGCCTTACATGTATATTGGGTAGTGAAGCGGTTACTGGCAAAGGCTATGGAGTAAGTCGCAGTGGAAATGACAAAGATGGCTCAGGGAATACCAAATTTAAGGAGAGAGATGAAAAACCTCCAAATTACTTTGCTCATGTAGAACAGTAAGCTAGAAGAAATACAACAACAACTAAAGAAGATAGCTACAGTGCCCCGGGAAGAAGATACTCACCCTGAAATCATGGTAGATTAATCTTTCTAGATTAAGTCAATGGTTTTCTGTGTTAATTCTCTGAGAGCAAGTTCTCCTTTTTGTTCTGTTTTAAGTTGATCATGTCGATAGGAAACCAGATTAGTAATTTTGGAAGTGAAGTGTATTTGGCATGGATTTGTAGACTTTGTATTTTTTGTTATTGGTCGGCGTATAAAGACTTAAGGTGGCCAACAGACCCGGTTTCCCTTCTGGGCGGGTTGAGGCCACCAAACGTTTGTACTTATTTCAACCTGGATAAATAGAAAAACAAAGGTCCTTCTTTAGCTGACAAAAAAATATATATTTATTATAAATTTAATATTTGTTGATAAAAAAATTGTTAATATAAATTTAAATTTATTTAACATTTTAAACATAATAATATTTTAATATATATAATATTTGTAAATATTTTTATGATATAAAATGAAGATTTAATGTCTCAATCTTTTATAAAAGTAATGGTTATGTTTTTTAATTTAATAAATTTTTATTATTTTTCGATAATTTTTTTTTTAATTAATCATATCATGAGTTATTGATTGATGTTTCAAATCATCTATTTAAAAATTTAATGAATTTTCATTCTTTTTTGATAAAGTCTTTCAAATAAATCACATCATGAATTATTTAGACCTATCTAGTCAAAAACTTAACAAATTTTCACTCTTTTTTAATAATTTTTTAAATTAATCACATCATAAATTATTGATCAACATTTCAAATATTATATTTAAAATACTTTAATTAAATCAAAACAAGTACATGCTTTTTAAAATACTCAATTATTTTAATGGAAACCTTCAATACAATCATTGACTCAAAGTCCGCTAACAAATTAAATTAATGGTTAAAGGGGCGTTGGAATTGGTAAAGTGTTAAAATATTCTCCATCAATGGATGTTAAAACATGTGCCATGTGCCGGAACAAATTAATGGTCAAAGGGGGTTTCTTACCTTGAAATTCGCTGTGTTTTGGTACCTTGGAAGTCGCCCACTCCCATGGATGCTAAAATATTGCGGAGTAAATGCTTTGTTTATATATGCAGAGTGCATGCGTAAATGTTTCATGACGATAGATTTTTCAATTCACCTATAGATAACCATATACATGCATCCCTTCAAGGTTTAATTGGTAGTGTTTGTTTCTTTTGGAATTTTTAACAAGGAAAACACATGTACATTCTTTGTAAAATTTTAAATTAAACCTTTATCAATACAAAATGCCCAATCACACTCAGAATAACGGTTTGAATCTTAAATCTCTTGTATTTTGTATATAAATTAGTTAAATTTAAAATAAATATTATAAATATTTTTTTATTATGCGAAGAGGTTTATTTTATCATTTAAAAAGAGATATTTTTTCAAAATTATATATATAATTATAATTATAATGTTTACTATTGTAAAAATAAAAATGAATATACATATTTAGTTAATTTTAATTAAAAATATTATATAATATTTATAATCTCACACTCACTATGCTTACTCTGCTAGTTGTCAATATTACAATATAAAATGAAGGTACAATAATTAATATTATTGAGGCAAGGGGCTCATATGTTTGTCATCAAAGACAAAAAGATAAAAAATAAATAACTGTATAAATAAGTAATTAACTGAGTTGCTGATATTTCGCTTTCACTCTTCACATAATAAATACAATATTTTGATATCTATCTTAAATAATACAATTTTATTTGGATATTTCTCTTATAAATATCTCAATATAAAACTTAAATAAATTGTTTGAATATCCATATTAATTAATATATTTTTCTTAATAAGAGGAAAATGTGTAACTCATTCCATTTTCTAATATAAAATATTAATAATGATAAAATAGCAAAATGTACAATTTAAACAATGAAAAATTACCACTATAGATCTATATTAATCACATATTTACCAAGCACTGAAATGGATTAATTGACCTGTAAATCTTGTCTCAAGCTTGAGATTTGATCCCTCTAGGTTCTAGGTAGACCCATGGTTAAAATGCATCTATACTAGTTCTACAAACCAGTGTGAAGGTTATTTGTACGTATGTCCAGGCTATGTCTAAGTATGTTTGTCCCTCTTAAAATAAAACTAAAATATTCTCTACATAGAAAAGGAATGCGACTATAATAAAATAGAAAAAAACTATATGCTATGCATTTATTCCCCCTTTGACCATTAATTTATTCCGGCACACGGCACATGTTTTAACATCCATTGATGGAGAATATTTTAACAGGAGTTGTCTATAATCCGACTTTTTGGAGATTCCGGTGACGGAATCCGGCGGAAGAAATTGATATTAAATCATGATTTGTTGCAGTTCAAATGGTTTTTTAACTGCATATTTGGATTCAGCACCCTGAAAAACCCCTGGGACGCTTTGATTGTGCAGAAACTAGCTATCAAACTTGCGATTCCAATAAATTGCTGCCAGATTTTCACCAGAAAAACCCGCCGGAAAGGCTTTCAAAAAGTCGGGTTATAGACAACTGCTATGACTAAGGAGTTGTCTATAATGCGACTTTTTGGAGATTCCGGTGACGGAATCCGGCGGAAGAAATTGATATTAAATCATGATTTGTTGCAGTTAAAATGGTTTTTTAACTGCATATTTGGATTCAACACCCTGAAAAACCCTGGGACGCTTTGATTGTGCAGAAACTAGCTATCAAACTTGCGATTCCAATAAATTGCTGCCAGATTTTCACCGGAAAAACCCGCCGGAAAGGCTTTCAAAAAGTCGGGTTATAGACAACTGCTATGACTAAGGAGTTGTCTATAATGCGACTTTTTGGAGATTCCGGTGACGGAATCCGGCGGAAGAAATTGATATTAAATCATGATTTGTTGCAGTTAAAATGGTTTTTTAACTGCATATTTGGATTCAGCACCCTGAAAAACCCCTGGGACGTTTTGATTGTGCAAAAACTAGCTATCAAACTTGCGATTCCAATAATAAAGTAGTTATAATTAAAAAAAGATATGTGAGTAAGATGTTTAAACCTTATGTTTTTCAAAAATATTTTAATGCGTGATATCAACTTTATATATATCTATATATAGAAAAATTATTAAAAGAATATATTTTAATGTCGTATAGAATAAAATATCCAATGTGAGTTATGAATAAAATATTTTAATATGAATTAATATAAAATGGCTCAATACACATGTTATGTAATCTCTATAACATTCAAAAATGCAATTTAAACAGTAAAAAATTACACATTGTTTTTCACTCTAAAATAAGTTTGCAACGAAAGAAATTTGATCTCTCTCGACTCATGTTAGGTCCATGCTTTAGATGGATCTATACTGGTTCTACAACCTAATGTGAAGGTGATGTGTAAGTATGTGTGTCTGTCCTAAAATAAAAATAAAATATTCTCTAAATAGAAAAACGTCCTAAAATAAAAATAAAATATTCTATAAATAGAAAAACGTCCTAAAATTAAAATAAAATATTGAAGGTGATGTGTAAGTATGTTCGTCCATCCTAAACTAAAAATAAAATATTTTCTAAATAGAAAAAATGTCCTAAAATAAAAATAAAATATTCTCTAAATAGAAAAATGATGTCGATTAAATAAAAAAGAAAAAAAATATGTTATGCACATTTAATTTGTTGTCATATGACGTCATATAACTTCATGTAAAATAGTTAGAAGTAAAAAACCTTTTAAAAAATATTTTAACACTTGGTATATCTATATATAAAAAAAATGTTAAAATAAAATATTTTAATGTTGTATAGAATATGTTAAAATAAAATATTTTAATGTTGTAGAGATTGCCTGGAGTAAGATCTACAACATGTTCATGCAAAAGACATTTCCTGAGGAATTAGAAGATGTGCATGCATATATAAACATTAAGAATTCTATAATACACAGGATCACATGCAAATACATGTCATGCCATGTGTTGAAGTTATTGAATGGATAATTATACAGATGGATGACTCACACCTTGTGCTATGCAGTGAAAGTAGTGAACATATCACAACCTATCATGGTGAGGACATGCCGATGTATTATAAGATGCTAAAGCCCAATGAATATGCAAACGATTCCTTTTATACGAGATGGGCTAACCTCAACAAGACCAATGTTATCAAGCAATGGTGTCGAGAACCCACCAAGTTTCGCCATCACCCAACAACAACTTATCTGACAAAGATCTTA
The DNA here is from genome assembly GCA_031772625.1 of Pinus tabuliformis. Classification (NCBI taxonomy): domain Eukaryota; kingdom Viridiplantae; phylum Streptophyta; class Pinopsida; order Pinales; family Pinaceae; genus Pinus; species Pinus tabuliformis. The sequence continues at coordinate 511,440,146 of CM062807.1, forward strand.
AGAGATGTATATCAATATTTAATAGTTATGTCTTGTCAGATGTTTTGGCATAAGAACACTGAGTTGTTCTAAGATAATTAGATATATACACTCAATCTAGTGGTGAACTGTGGAAGAGCCTTGAATTCGGAAGATATATTATCATTTGAGTTGTAGCGACAGGTGGGGCGGGTCAAAACATCTTTGCAAGCAAATCAAGCTGCATAATTTCACATGTATGCATATCTCTTGGATGGTATATGTGCATGATATACATTCCTGAAGATGTATTGGAAATGGACTCTGAAAGACATGTTTCCTAGTTTATGTCCACTATAAGGTGTTATTAGAAGGAAGATTTAGAGGTGCAATTACAAATTGGACGAACACTTCTTTGTATCCATATTCCACCTAATATTTGACATTGATCCGCCATGAAGGAAAAATCAAGTGAAGGAGTCACTTTAAGATATTTTGGACTGGTTTGTAGCTCCCGAGGAAACTTACATTAGAGTCTTAAAATGTTAAAGGACCCCTCATTTTATGCCACAATATGTGACAAACAAGTTGGTCATGCAGGAGGTGACAAATCAAATGGATAAAGGACTGTCAGGAACCCTTCACAAGAGGAAGAAATCCCTTTGGTCCATATTTCCATTAAGGATCATATTATATGAAAGAGTTCAAGTCACTAGATACTAGCAGCCAAAACTGAAGAGCTAATTCACCTAAACTTTGCCACCAAATACTTCCATGCATACGATCCTAGGTGAATTTTCAGGAAACATTGTGAAAGGATCCGACATAATACAAGGTATTCATCAATATGTTGACCATAGGATGAAAAGATAAAGAATTGGTATAATGCCATAATGATGACACATCAAGCCATGAAAACTAGTTCAAATCATAATACACTAGCTTGGGACTTTCAGGAGCAGGAACAGGAGGAGGAGGAGGAAACAACACCTCAAGTAAATAAGTTATCTCCTAGGAAAAGGATCAAGTACTCATCATGTGAGAGAAACAAAAAATGGAAAGTCAATCCTTTAAATAAAAAAGCTACATAGATAGATCTAGAGAGGAGAGAAGGGGAAGAAGAAGAAGAGGAAGAGGAGAGTAGGAACCAGGATGAGTTGCTTGAAAAGCAACTGATAGAAGAAGAAGAAAGGAGATAGATAGAGGAGGAACAACATAGGTAGTATCAAGAGGATGAAGTAACATAAAGGCTAGAAGAAGAACAGTTGACTCATGAACTGGAGGAGGAATAGTATGAGGAAGAAGACACCATCCAACCCATGGATGATGTGCCCATTACTCCAAGTGAACAACCACTCACAGTCGAACATCTTCCATACAAAGAGATGGGGATTACACCTCCACTAACAATCAAAGTCACAGATGTTTGTAGCATAACATTTGATCAACTAAAGAAGAGGATCATGCAGAAAATCATAGGTACTTTCCTAATGATCCTTAGAAACCAGTCTAAGTAGCGACAAAAAAGGTGATCACCTCCAATGTTCGAAGAAATATAAGGGTAGTTATGGCAAAAAAACTTGCATTTTCTACATTGGCATAGGACAACTTAAAGAATTTTCTAAATGATGAGAAAAAAACTTGTTGCAATGAAGCAACAGGTAGAGAATCTTGCAGCAGAGAACCAGCGAATGTTATCACAAAACTCCAATACTGCAGAATGACAGTCAACCATGCTATATGAATTGGGACCAATGGAGGATACCATGGCATGAATATACAATGAGATGATACTTATACATCAGGTCATGTCTCCTCTCATTGGAATTTAGAAGAATTCATAGGAAGTGGTGAAATTCCTGAAGATAGAAACCGGAGTAGTTGACCAGATTCAGGAGTGGACTACCAAATATCCAAATTCTCTAGAGCCTTTAGAAAAGAAGGATAACCTCTATGCTGAAATAGATAGATTCCAATTGAAACTACACCTACATAATTGCTCACATTTGGGAGCACAATCGGTTAACACTATCAATGTATATAACCAGCTGCATAATGGATTCTAGTCTCTTACACAAAAGCATGGGATGTCCATCATCAAATCCCTTGAAGAAATCAGAGGCAAGGAGGTTGTCTTTTAGGATATCAAAGATTACATTGAGCAAATCAAACAGGTGAAAAAACCCAAAGGCTTAGAAGTGACCAAAGATGTTATTCAGTGGTATGCCCTTGCACGAGTCAAAGAACATGTGAAGCTTCCATGGTTGTGAAATAATGTTCTGACAAACTCCAAGAACATACTCTCAGAATCATTGGAGGTGAGGGCACTCTACAAAGGAGGCTTGCCAAACTAGATCAAAGCCATGGAAAATGGGTTCAGAGCATGGAACACTTATATCAAAAATGAACTCCATGAAGAAGCACATGATCTATCCATTTGATGATTTTTTCCTTTTAGTAGTTTTGTCTTATTAGGCCACTATCTCATGTGTAAATTGTCTTATGTAATAAATGTTATGTAATGAAGTCCAAGGGACACGAGTGGAATATGAATGGACACACATTGGAATGTAATGAGTCATATTAGAATATGAATAGTCATAGAAGTCAAAGAATCATGAGAAGCTCAAGAGTCATTATATTTGTTATAAATAGCTCCTCATAACTCAAGCAGGGGGATTTTTGGCGAGACTTAGCCTTGGATTCTCTTGTACTACATAGGAGATGTATTATTCTTTGGAGAAGCAAGTTGTGGCTTCATGTTCCACTATGGATACAATGATTCAGTCATGTAATAGTGTACTTGAGATCTCTCACTTATTATCAGAAGCTCGATGAGCCAACATTCCTTCATACATGTATCGTGTATATAGTCAGACTATTATGGTTATGTGTATGCTATATGTTGCTTTATTTACATGCTAGGTTAATGAACTATTTCATTCTTAGTTATGGTTGTTATTGAATGGATGTTGTTATTTCTTAACGATTGTTTTCTACTATGTGAACTAATATGTAGCTACCCAACAAGTTTTATGTTTATCCTTGGGTCCCCCTTTAGGATAGTACTATTACTTTTCTAATCAGCGGCTTGTTTCTCTCTCCAATCATGGAATTTTCCCTCATACACCTTCCATCGAGCGTCTTAGAAAGCTCACATTCTTGCTTCCTCAAAGAAGCGTTGTATTCTCTTATGTCCTATTGTAACCAAGGCACTTCTTGGAAAACCATTTCAACATCGATCGGGTCGTATGACCGGATGGGATTCCTTCACCAAATGGTGTGAGGTCTAATTGGGACTTCACATAGTGGATATCCCCTTACAATGTTGGAGGAATCCAACATTGTTAACATGATCCAAGCATCATCCACGGCTTCAATCTTCTTGAACAACCATGACCAATTAGTATTCCAATATGCATTTGGTTTTAGATAAAATCCTAGATACTTAAAACCTTATTCCAAAGCCCAAGTTGTGAATGAGAAGAAAAAGGAATAATGTTGACTAATTCATTTAGGATCCAAGCCAAATATATTGAATACTTTTCTTAATTAATCCGTATTACCATGAAAAATTCAAGTTTTTCAAAAATTAATTTTCTGGATGACAAATTATGGGTAGAATCTAGAATAAATAATAAAATATCATCGAAAAATAATAGATATGGTATTATTAGCATTCCCAAAAATATTTATGCCTAGTAAATATATTCTTCCAACTGCATCCCTGATAAGCCTCCTCAAAACTTCAACAACCATAAAAAAGAGCAGAGGAGACAATAGACAACCTTGTCTTAGTCCCCTATAAGCTTTGAAGAAACTAGATGAGTGCCCATTTATTAAAACTGCGAAATTGAAATATTTAATGTAGCCTAAAATTCAATTGATCACTTGAGGGTTCATTCCTAAAATAAAAAGACGTAATCGTAGAAAGGACCAATTCACCCAATCATAAGCCTTAAATAGATCCTTTTTCATGGGAAAGGTCAGGATCTTCTAGGTCTTTATTGAGTTCATAGCTTCTTGAGATAGGGAAAACCCATCCTGAATATAGCAATCATGCAAAAAACCAAATTGTTCTTCCCGAAATGATTGAACTAAGAATTGTTTTCAATATTCCACTAATAATTTTTGAAACCAACTTCTAGATCAAATTACAACAAGATATCAGCCTATAATCATTTAAAGATACTACCTCTTTCCTTTTTGGAATAACATAGATAAAGGTGGAGTTTAAGGAACCCAGCATACACCCTTTCTTGTGTGATTCATTTATAAATTTTAGTATACATATTTTAAAAGATCAAAAAATCCCACATAAAATTAGACTGTGAATCCATCCAACATTGAGATTTTGTTCTTTTTCATACCAGAAAGGGATGATAAAATCTCTCCCTCTACGACCATAGCTTCCAAAAATTTATTCATCTCATTTGTAATAAACCGAGGGAAAGAATTTAAAACATATAAAATATCCATAATTGGATAACCCCGTGGCTCAGAGAAGAGGTTACCAAAGTTACTAACCCCCACCTCCTTTCCTTAAAATAAGAAACCATGTAGCTAGAAAGATTTTTTACCTGCCAAATGGTGTTTGTACTCTTCTTGAAATTGGCAAAGTTATGAAAGAACTTTGTATTATTATCGCATTCATCAGTCTATATTGTGTGAATTTTCTAATGCCACACTTCTTCTTTCCAAGCTAAAGTTTTCCCTTTTTAGCCTCCAATGATCTAAGAGTGTCTAAATCTTTTATAAAGAAAAGGATAAAAGTATTTGAAATATAAATTTCATCAATTTTAGCTTTAGTTTCCAGAAGAGAGGATTCTTGTTTCTTTATGAATGTTGTACTCCATTCCTTGATTTTATTCTTAAGCATATTTAAATTGTTAGAAAATTGTTGAATGAAATAAATATTTCCATCATGATTCACATCCAACCAACTGGATTCAACGAGCTTAAAAAAATTGTGTTCCTTGAGTTAAGAATTATTAAACCAAAAATGAGCTATATGAAATTATTAAACCAAAAGGAACCACACGAAATTTCTTCAGAGATTCAATTTTAAGTAGAGTTGCACATTGATAAGAAATTCACCCAGACTCCAGCTAATATTTCATTGTGAGGTTTGATGGACATACTAGATTCTAATAGATAGAAGCGATCAAGTCCTTTTGAGACTACATTATTTGAAGATATAGAATTCTTCCATGTAGGGAAAAGTTTAATGAGCTTTAAATTGACCAGATTTAGAAACTCGAAAAGATGAATGAAGAAGGATTCCAATGGATCTGGATGAGGATTATGGCCCCAAAATTTTCTAAGGGAGGTAGTAAATTTTTTATTCTCCCCCCCATGATAGTTTGTTTAACATTAAGGACGTTAAAGTTTTCAACTTTTTCCAAAAAATATTTACGTTCAAAATAGGACCATTAAAATTGACAGATATCCATATTACAGCTAGGTCCTTTATCTCCAAATCATCCCAGATAGATGTATTTTCATCAAAGGAGGACAACATTTGAAGCCAAGGGCTCCAGGCAACGATTAAACAACCACACAAGCCTACGACACAAAGGACTAGAAAGACCACCCACTAAGCCTTGGCTCCATAATGTAATGAGATTTTTCTCCTTTTTTCATGGTCTCTTGAAACATAATTACATTTTGATTTTGTGGAGAAATGAGCATATTGAGGGAATTTTCATGGGGGTTCCCGCAAACCCCATCAAATTCAACAAAAGAACGATCATTTGTCCACCCTAATGATGAGCCTTGGTGCTATACCAAGGATGTTGCAACTCCCAAGGGCTTCTCAACTTAAATTATCAACCTCAGGTTTGTAAAAACTTGGAGGTGACAATGCTATATGCACAATAGGTTAGATTCTACTCATGTCACCCTCATTCATGAAATCAGATCAAGGTGTTTAGAGACCACTTCTCCAAATAATTACAGTGAAATCATCTTATGAAAGCATAAATGAACATGATTCTAGCTGCAAAGGTGAAAATTCCATTCATTAAATGTAAATGCTAATTGAAATTGCATGAAAGGAAAAGGCTGGTCTATTTGCAGAAGTAAATCATGCTACTCTACTTGCACACTTAATCAAATCAATAACCTACTTGCATGCATCATTTGTCTACTCACACTTGCTTAAAAATTAGGAATCCAATATTTAAGATATCTATGAAGAAAAATACTAATTCCAACTTTGTTTTTCTATCAGATGGTTGCAGTGAGTAAAGGATGAGCTTGGAGTGGCCTTAGAGTCTTCGCTAATCATGAAATCATAGTGTGGGGGCCATTATTCAACATAACTATGCCAGAGTCAAAGTATGGAGAAAAACTGGTTGAAGAAAACAATGTTATAGGTCTGCTACAAGAGGTGCTACAGGAGGTCCTATATTGCTATAGGAGGCCCTGTTTTGCTACAAGAGGAGCGTTCGAGATATTTCTTAGGACATAATTGGTTTCTTGAAGGCATGGTAAGGTGGATGAAGGTATAAAGAGGTTAATGAAGGGTGTTGAAGTCCCTTTCGCCAAGCCTAGTACCCCTCGAAGGTCTATCTTACAACAAAGTTCATGCCCACAGTGTCCTTCATCTTACCTTAATAGAGTGACATCAAAGAGAGAGTTTGGAAGTAAGGTGAGGTTCGTAAGAGGAATATGGAAAGGTCTAGGTGGTTATGGAAAGGTGTGCCCACCCCTGCAGGTCAACACAATCCCTACAAACCAATCAAACACATACATCAAATGATCATTATTGCAATAGAGTAAATTAACATGGAAAATATGAGTTCTATTTTATTGAAATATACTCTAACCTAAAACAGAATTCCAATTGCCAAACCAATGTTGCTAACTCATAAGTTGAAAAAATAAAACATGCAAAAATATTGCAATCCGATACTTAACAATTTCCAAGAAATCATAAACAAATATTTTTGAGTTGTTATTGTAGATCTTTCCAATCACTCTTCCCAAAAGAGAGGTGATATGAAAGCCTGCAATTACAAGTTTTTATGATATAACCTCTATTGAAACAAGGAAATAATTGCAATGCTTTGAACAAGAACAAGAAATAATACAGGAGAGGGACTAAATCCTATGGGTTGGGCCCAAACCCAAGGGTTTTCGCCCTTCAAATCTAACTCAAGTGCAAACCAATGGTACACTTCTCATTAACAGAAAATGATAGTCACATACATCATATGAAATATAAGAATAACAATGTCAAGTACAAGTCTCTCAGTAGCTACTCCTACCTACAACCAAAATTTGAATCCTAATGAGCCTTTTGCCTGGTTTATTTATACAAAAGTAATTGAGGGGAAACTCCATTGAAAGGATGAATTCTCCCCTCCAAAGTATCGATATTTGTGGATTTGGTTCCCTTTAACCTTATCATGCACTTGGAGTTCATTGACTACTAGTGAATTCGAGTTGTTGGTGAGGATTCTGTGATCTCAAGCTAAGTTGGGGAGTTGATGAGGCAGATAAGCCCCATATATTCTCTTTAGGTGTCTCCATCAAGCCCCTCCATGGTAAATATCTTAAAAAATGCTTCTTTTTCCTACATATTAACCAGATTAGTCCATACAATATGACAAACACCCTTTAATCTTCCTACTAAGGATATTATGGCTAAAAAAGTGAATTAATGTGAGAAAAGGAGAGTTTTAAGGGATAGAGTATAACACAATGAACCTCAAAATATACCTATTGATGGGCCCCATCACCTATCATGGGATTTCTCTACTCTAAGCACCCAAATTATATTTTTTTGTTTACATGACCAAATATATTCTTTTGATCATTATTCTTCTTTTGATACGTGACAATTTCTACCAACTTGCCCAACATTTTTCCTATACTGAGATAAACCACCTTGAGAGGAAGAGTCCTTCAAAGAGGAACACAAATCATAATTTCTATGTCCACAAAGAGGTTATGATTAGCAAGATCTCTCATATGAGGAAGTTAGTTAAGGCACAAGGAGATTAGTATTAGGAAGAGGAACCCTTGTATATAAAGGGAAAGGAGGGGAGGACGGTCTAGAGACATTAAATGAGGGAAGAGGAGTCTCCAATGCATTTGAGATAGGAACAAACATTTAGGATAATTTAACAACCTTTGCATAGGATACGTTATTAAATGGATGGGGAAAGGTATTATCTGTTATCATGCCCGAAGCCACAACAGGAGGAGACTCTTCGAACTCCTCAACAAGAATATAGTTCGAAGCCACATCATTTTATATCCTAAGTATATTGGGGCTAGGGTGTTGCCTTTTTTACCCATACCTTGCACAGAGGCTAATAGAAAGAGGTGTTTTGAGCATAATTAGTTGCTAGATGACTAACTCCATGACACTCAAAACACCTAAAAGTGACCTTCCTGTAGTTCACTTTTTTATTCCACTTCATTCCTTGAAATTCTAACTCAATTTATTCAAATAAGCCTCCTACACATTATCTTCTATGTTTATCCGGAAACCCTTCCTGCCAGTCTGTGAAAAATAGTCAGCTTCTACCCTGGCCAAACTACCAAGCTTATTTCTATAGGTTAAAAAAAACCCTAGACCACAATTCTAAAGGAATTCCATGAAGCAGTGCCCAATTTTTTTGGGATTTCACAAGCACTTGCACAAGGTCGAAGTCCACTAACAACCTTTGAGTATAGAGAGCATATTTCCCCCAAGATTACTCCTTTCCTAAGATAGATTCAACTTCTCTACTTGACCACAATAAAAACACAAAACTAGCATACATTAGATAAATTATGGAAGGGAGGAAAAAATCCGAGTGTCGTGGTCCAATGTTACTGCAACTAGATTTTTAGAGATGAAGCCTTGACAATTTTCTCACAAATTCTACCTTTAAGAGCTCTATCTATCAAAGTCGGCACCTCTACCAGACTTGCATCCTCTCCTATAACCATCAAGGAAAATTTTTATTAGCCCTTCAGGTTTTTTGGAACCCCTCCACATGAATGTTTCAAATGGGCCTGAAAATCTTACTCGACTCTTCAAATACTATATGAAAGTGTGATCCCAGAGAATAATTTACTTCAATAAAATCTTTGGCTCAAGGGTAAATTACTATGGGATTCGTGGGCTCAAGGATTGGATGGTATCAATGTAGATCTGACAGTTCACCCATGTCCACAAAAAAATAATCCAGAGACATGAAAAGCTCACCCTTCACTAGACTATTAGAGTCATAATCCACTTCATCATGCTGCATTTTGGAAAGTGCTGGAAGAAAGTTGGATGAGAGAAAACCTAACAATAAAACCAACACCAACACGAAAAACAGAGTAAGAAATTAACACAGGGTCAAAGCTAAGGAAAGTCTTAGGATGCCAAACTATCGAAATTTAGACCACTTTATGCCTCCCCCCTCCCAAGCTAAACCATATATATATACATAAACCAAAAAAATGATCATCTAGCCTAATTTACTAGATGGATCGAAGTACACCATGTAAAGCCAATTTTACCCTAGTAAAATTGCTTTCACTGTGAGAAATTACATAATAAACGACCTTTATTAAGTAATTTATAGTTAAACCCATGAAGAATAATTAAATAAATCACTATTTATTTAATTTTCTTCTAGGAATAATTAATTAAACCATTGTTTTATTATTATTCCTTGTCAAATTTGACCTAATCATGAAAAATAAATAGATAGATCATTATTTTTCTCAAAAAATAACTAATTAATCATTAATTAATCATTATTCTTTGTTAAATTTGTCTAAATCCCTTAGGAATAATTAAATAAATCATTATTTGTTTATTATTCCTTAACTAATTCCTTGAGATGATAAATAAATTATTTATTTATTTATTATTTCTAAATAAAATTTTAAATATTTTTTCCCTCCTAAACAAATATAATAAAATACTCCAAGTGGTTATTCCAAGAATGGGATCAATAATATTTTAATTTTGCTCATTATTAGAGGATAACTCGATATTTTGTTATAAATAAAAGGGTTTTCCATTCATTATTCACTTTTGATTATTTTCATTGTTGCACACCATATTTTTGTTGGGTTTTCACATTATAGAGGAGAGGGACTCTATACAAGCTAAAGACATTTGAGGATAGCCAAGAACCCATCCCATAAAGGGGAACTGGTAACATTTATATATTCTCTTCACAAGTGTTATTATAAAATTATTCTTTACATATCTGGTTTCCATTAGATGATTGGAGTTATTACTCTTTCTTTTTGTTGTTTAACTATGATTGTTGCATAGATCCGGACTTTGGTAGGTTTTGTTTTTATGAGTTGCTGCAGATCTACAATTTTTAGTAGCCATTTATATTGTTGAGATTGTTTGTCATCCATAATATTAAGTGGGTTCTTTTCGTACATCATTGAGAAGGGTGACTCCACTGGATTTTATACTTCAAATCCAGAAACCTGGGTGGCCTTGGGTTTTCAGCATAGGGTTTCTTCTTTTTTCAATTATCTTAATGTTTCCTAGTTTTTTAACCCTATATTTGATAAATTTCTGACCTCTGTAAGCTTTTTGGTCGTTTCCGCAAGTCACAGGAACCAGCCACAACAAAGGTGGCATTTCTTTCCAAAATTTGTAGACCGAGATCATCGGAACAAAAATCATTGTTTTCAGCCCAAAAAGTGCAATATGGGCTTTAGAATGCACCTTTCAGCACAGAAAGTGTGGTTTCAGTAGAAAACAGGTTACATGCGATTTATGGGTTTTGCTGAGAGCTGTCTACTAGGTTTCTGACCTCTATCTCATCCCACTTAGGCCTTGATCCACTCTGATTTACTTGTTGAAGTCGAATTTAGCCTCCCCTAGGGTTTTTAGTACACTTTCACCTTTCTAGGAGGAGTTTAGTTGAGTGAGAAGTCTGATTTTCTGCAGCGCTTTTAGTCACATTTTCTAGATCGGTAACCTTTTTTTTAAGATCTCTTAAGATAGGTTGCTACCATCCATAGTTTCACATTTAAACTTGTTTGGTTATTCCCTTAGGGTCCCATCGATTGCCCAAGGTGTTTCACCCATCTCCCTATCTTTTTGCAGCGATCTTACCCTTTGGTTTTTTGCTATTGCTCCACCACTTTCTAGCATATTAGAGTCATTTGATGCCAATCACACCGACATTCAAATCTCTTGATTTTTTCAGTGTATTTCCCATCAGTTTAGCCACCAAGAAGTACAGTGTTTACAAACCTAGTTTGGGTGGGGTTTAGTTAATTGTTTTGTTGTTCATTTTCTATTATTTATTTTAGTTTATTTGCAGCAGTATTTTTTCCTTTTTACAAGCATGGTTTGGGATTAATCAATTAATACACTTTCACACACAAGCACACCTTAAGTGAAGGTCACTTTCTTTACACCGCCAAGCTAAGACTTAACATAATAAATTTATCTTGTCGTATTAGAGACAAAATATATATTGTTGATCTACCTACACCATTTCCTTGTTTCGTGTGTCCTTCCACCATTGCGCCACCAAGGCGTGTGTCGCACAGACTATTAGGCCTTCACCCACAGTTTCCACTTGGGCATATTACCCCTCCCTACCGCGTTTGAGTTCATAGCTCTCTGAGTCCCCATACCGACTCATTTCCTGGTCCTTCTAATTCCTCCTCTGATTCCAAGCCTCCTTCACTGCATATCGTCACCAGGTCTGGACCCACAGCTGGTGCAGGAACCGAAACCAATGGTGGCTCCAGTGCTATACTGGTGGTCACATCAGGCGGAACAGTCTCAGGAACCGTTCTGGTAGCCCCCATGCTCCCGTTGATGGCTGGGTTAAGTCTACCTGATATTAAGCAGTTGATAAATGACCCCATACACCATGATGATATTTGGCCCTCTATGTCGACTAAGCTTCCCTCAGAAATCCCAAAGTTTGAGAGTATTGCTGGAGAGGATCCTACCAACCACGTTCGATCCTTCCACATGTGGTGTTCATCCAACTTCATAACCGATGACTCCATTCATCTTCGGCTCTTCCAATGCACGCTCACTGGAGACGTTGTAAAATGGTATGTAAACTAGCCCTCCGCCTCTCATTCTGTTTTCGTGAAACTTGCTAAGCGTTCCTTTCATATTTCCAATTACCTCTCTGTTACGACATTGGTACGGAGATATTAACCACATTCTATTAGTCCTCCGCCACTCACCTTTCTGACCATGTTTAAGGGTGGCATCGAAGGAGGAGCACATGTCGTGCCCCACCTTTTGAAGACTGTGTCTATCCAAATTGGTTTCTTAAGAGCCTTTTATCCCCCATCAGGAAATATGTCGTGTCCCATTTTCCTTAGATCGAGGAAGAAGCTCTCCAGACCGCTTTGAAATATGATATTATTTATGCACAATTCGGTTATGTCTATACCGTCATTCCATACCTCCCTCATCCTGTAAGTGCCAATGAATCGGGGGCATCTCATGCCGCCAACAGTATCATTGGATCCCTTTCACACTCTTCGCCATACACTCAGCAGAGTTATGGCTACCCGCAGGGGGGCACAAGTTCCTCCAAAATTTATGTCCCTCCTGCTAGCAACAAGTTTCGAGGGCCCCAACAATATTCCTAATTGTTTCTCCTTCTTATGCACAACCAGCCGCTCTAGCCCCTTAAGCATTAGTGCTGCAACGTCCCATGCATCGTCAGCCCTAGAAAGCACCTCCCCCTCAAGGCCAGGTTTTTGCACAACAGAGTGATACCAATACCCAAAATTCGAAGAAAAAGAATAAGGGGAAGGGTAACAAGGGTAACCAAGGTAACTAAGGTAAGCAGCCTAGTGAATCCTAGGGGAACCAACCTAACACCAACAACAAGCAACAGGGCAGCCAGCTCAAGCAGAACAAGGTTATTCGTACGAACAAGCCTTGTGCATGTTGTGGTGTAATTGACCACTATACATATGTGTGTCCTCTTTTACCCGAGATGCGCCAAATGTGGGAAGCTCAAGCAGCTTCTCGAGGTAAAAAATCGCCTCAAAATCCTATGCCACCTCAACCAAATGTGCTCAAAAATCCTTTCCCTTAGCAAGGATTTGTTGTTGCTCAACCCCAGCCTGGTCAGGCAGCCCACCTCCCCCAACCTTCTGGTCCTGGTGACTACCAGATCCTGATGATGAACTTCGATGAGGTTAACCCCTCCAATATCAACCTCCAAACTCGGTCGCGCTAGTATGAAAAGTCCTCCACTTCGTCAGCTACCAAGTCCAAAACCAAAGTATTTGCTGAGCCTCTTACGACACCAAGTGGTCCTTTACAGATCCCTCAACCCAAATTTGTGGCCATTCCCAAGATCACAAAGGGACCATTATGCCGTAGTGCGATTTCTAATCGAGTTGCCCATACATAGAGTATAGTAGACGACTTGGCGCAATCACCGGTTGTCATGTCAACACTTGAAGTCCTCCAGTCGTTCCCTTCCCAAAATAAATATCTACCAACTACCTTGGGTGCAATGGATCCTTCTGACGATTGTTTGATTGTCTTCCCGATTGATACATCATATCATCCCCCATTGCCTTCATCAGTTGCTTTCTAGATACCAGTTAGAGTCTATAATGTGATCATCTCCAGATGCATTATTGACAAAGGCGCATCCACCTGTGTGATGTCCATTGTTGTTTGGAAACAAGTCAAGTCACCCGAGTTGCCCCCCTCCACCATCACCTTGCGTGCTTGGGATGGACACTCCTCCCAGCCACTTGGCATGTACACAACTGTCCAGTGACCCTTGCAGGTAAGATTGTCCATGTCGATATCAAAGTCATTGATGCCCCTTTAGATTAGAACATTATCTTAGGTCGTAGTTATACATATGACATGTCATTTGTCATGTATATGGCGTTCTGCAAGATGTGCTTCCCACATGAAGGGAAGATCGTTACCATTGACCAATTGACTTACTATGAACCAACATCCGTGACCTCCCCTAAGTCCATCATCTCGTTGATGTCTGACACCCACTCTTCAACTCCTTGCACTAGTGTCTCACCCGGAGTCTATAAGGATTCCTCATTGTTAGGTGCCTTCGTTGGTCCTCCCCCTCCCATTTCTAAACATACTTCCATCAGTGTTTGTAGGCTACAAGTGTCATGGGTTTCCCTCAAGCAGTCCAGTACATCTGATCAATAGCCAGGTCCCTAGCATCCTACTGTTGCTCTTCCAGTTGAACTCTCTGGATCCACTCCCCCAGGACCTCCTCCATTTGTGGGTTCCTCTTTATGTTCCCTCCAGGAACGGCTCCTCGAGGTCTTAACCATCCAAGAGCTATTCCACTGGGACATTATCCTTCTGACCAAATACCTTTCTTATTGCCCCCTTCGGGAATTTTTTCCATTCCTGTCATGGCTTCATTGGTCCTTCCTAACATCACTCAAGGATCCCAATATAGTACATTTATCCCCCTACACACACTCTGCCTGGTCAACCAAGACCATATCATGCTTTGGCCCCAGTTCAACCAGTCCCCATGACCCCTGCCACTGCTTCAGTGCCATCACAACATCAATAGGAAGTAAGCCCTGTTGCGAAAGCACCTTACTAGGGGGAAAAAACCAAAAGGAAATATTTGAAGGAAAAGGCTCCCTAAGCTCCTCCAGCCCCTAAGGCTCCAAAGACAACACCCCGATGTGCTTTGTGTGAAGTCATTGGGCACACCACTAACAATTGTCCTGAACTTCCTCAACCTAAACCTTTGGTTTGTGAAGCGTTCCCTGAGTCGAATATTTTAGAAGTCCATGTTAACATACCGGTCCCACCTAAGAAACTCAAAACTCTTCACACAAACCATCCTTGTGCCCTGTGTGACATTCATGGTCACTATTCCAATTGTTTCCCTCGTCTCGATGAATTTTGCAATTGCCTTGGGGAAATTCATGAATACAAGGCCACTCGTAGTAGAGCCTCTAATCCTCTACCTATGGATTCTGGTACCACCAGTCAACTAGAATAGGGAAACTCTAGCCCTACTATTATGATCCCTCCGCCTGATGTCAAGATGACAGACACCACAGGCCCCATTCTTTACCTATCATCATCCTTGAGTTCCTTGCAGGAAAACCTTTCAGAGATTTCTGCGTGCGTTTCGATTGAACCTCCTTCAAAAGAATCCCAGATCTCAACACCAGTAAATCCTCCATCTACCAGTCCGTCATCTACCATTCAAGATGATGCGTATGTGAACCTTATTTCTCAGGTTGATGGACTAGGTAATACTATTGCATCATGTAATCAGTCTTCCTCTTGTCTGCCCATCACCAGGTCTGATGAGGACACCATGGAAGCTATGTCTACCCCTTATTGCCCCTAACCTTAAGTAAGGGGGAATTTATTTAAAGGATTCTGAAGGCCATTTCCTTCCTAATTCTCCCAATGCACTCTACCTTAAGAAATTTTGCTCATAACACATCCCTATGATTTGCATGTCTTTACTTCTGCCATGTAGTTAGGTAGATTGCATCATCTCATCCATTGTCTTTTGCACCTTTCATATGGATCCATCATCCACACCATATATCGGTCATGTTGACGGTGCGAGTTGCTTCTCCCAGAATCTAGCCTCGGTAGCCTGGGCCATTTTTACTCCCTTGCATATGTTAGTCCTTTCAAATGGTGTGTGCATTGGATCTGCTACCAATAACCAGTCTGAATATGATGCAGTGATAGGTTTCTTAGTTGATGCCCTTGCTCATCACATCCTTCATCTTCATGCTCGTTTAGATTCCTTGCTACTTGTCATGCAATTGAATGGTGTGTATCATGTGCATAACCAAGTCCTATTTAGAAAATATCTACGAGTGAAGCTATTGGTACGTGAATTTGAAACCATTACTTTCATTCATGTGCCTAGAGCCCAAAATCACTATGTAGATACCATTGCAAACAACATTCTAGATTTTCATTTATCACATGTATACCACAGAAGATAAACACACAAATGGTGAACCATCATCGTCATATAAAATGCATAATCATATTATGTATCGTAAAAGTGTTTGGAGCCATAGCTCTAAATACATCCGACATGCCCATAACATGTTACAAAAATCACAATCAAAGGGACCCACATGTCCCTACATCTAGTCATTGTCCAGCAGATCTCGCACCAAAGGCTCTGCTCCACCCGCACGTAGATCACGTACTGCCTGACCCACCATCGCGATGCACCGCATGATACCTCGCCACTCTAAGGGACGACCATTACACTCATTTGTCTATCGATGCTCTAAGTTGAGCCATCCATGTTCTAAAACCCCGGTCAAGAGTATATCAAACCTACGATGCAAATCCACAAGCAACACAGTATCCTCTGGACCTTGCTGTGACGATGATGTCCGTCAATTTGTAGCCCCAGGCACTGTGGCTCAGCCTGCATATCTTGTCAGCTTCATCGGTGCTATGTCTACATACAACATATTTCACACTCAGTACCATATACATGTGGTAGAAATATAAAATGTACCATAAAACATAGCAACTTAACACTTACCTTTTGGTCCCCATGCTCACCAAGGCAGAAGTGGCAAGTCAGGATCCCCCTGATAGTTCATCATGCTATAAGGGTAACCGTCAATGTAAAGGGGCATTTGGTCCCAATGTGCGAAAAACTCGGGTTGGAACACCTGTCCAACTCCCCCTCTTCCTCCTCTTCGCAGTAGCTACTCCCAGCGGTGCAACCTGGGCTCCTATGGGCCCTCATCTTGGATATGTACATGAGGACGGATAGTGGGTATCTTCTCAAAGAAGAGCACACACAATACTATACCAAAAGCGTAGTCACGGTTCACCTATCTCTTACAAAGACTCAAGTGTCGTTTCACCAACGACAACATCATCTAGGCCTACCCATAGTAGGTCCAAGCTAAAACACTCTCAACTAACATTATCTACGCTCGAGTGATGTGGTGGAATGCCTGGCTTCCCAAGATCTGTAGCACAACTTTGGAAAGAACTTGTGTCTCTAGCCTCTCTAGATCAGCCAGTGGGATAGTCGTGCCCTTGACACGAACACCCCACCGATAATGGTGCTCCACAAACATAGTAATGTTCCTTCCATGAGGTAACACTGGATGAATGTCCCCCACAACTCCTAGGGGAGGCAATCTGGTCAAAAAGTAAATATCCTGTAACGTAAGCTCGATCTTGTGCACATGCACAAAAAATACCTCCTAGTCTAGATCCCAATAGCTCACAATTCTCGTTAACAAAGGCTCACCTACCCTCATCAATGGATTCTCCACCAACTTGAGAACCCCATAATGATCCAATGTCGCTGAAACCACCTGTTCCCCTTGGATCTCAGATCGAAGAGTATCCAAGTCTCATTCACATTAGTTGATTTTCAGCTCTGCCATATCTGCAAAACACCACATGTATTGTCAGTACAAAGAAGAAAACAATGGTCAACACTGATCAACCTACAACACCCACCAGGCTAGGAGACCAACCCTTCCTCCAGCCACAAATCACAGTTTTCAGCTCAGAAAGTGCGATGTGACCGTGAGCAAGGGCAAGGGTCTCTCAAGGAGCTGCTAGGTGCCAAGAATCAGGAAATAAACCAATGAAATTGAAGAGATAAGTAAGGCCACCTACCTGAAAGTCACAGATCTTGATTCTGATTGCTGGTTTTTCCACTACGATCTCCATAAGATTTAGGGCGTTTTCCTCCTCTTCAAATTCACCATAGCTCAATTAGCAAATGAATCCAAATTGGAGGGAAAACGTCCTTTCATAGAAAAATCCACAAATTTTTTGTCACCCATTGTGACTATACCAAAGCTCAGTTTGACAAACCATCAGAACTATTAGAAAGCTCTCACTGAGCTCTATAATGGGTCTTCCTTAGTTTTTGATGATTTGACACTTCACCAAGAAATAATTTTTCCAAGAAAGGTCACTTCGTCGCCTCTCAAAATCAAATTTCATCATAAAGCGACACTTGTACTTTGAGGTCCACCTCCTCTTAATACTTTTCGTACCATATTTCAATTTTCATCATGATTAACCATCATCTACTCATGCTTTCATGGTCCCCACCGAGCCTAGTCTGTGTGGCAATGTCATCGAGTCACCCTTGTTCAGAGCATCCATAATGAGTCACCCTTGCACCCTTGGAGTCTATTTCATCTCCCATCATATCATGTCATAGTATTCCATCCATATTTGCATATCGTTCATCCTATGTTGCCCTTTTTGGCCTCTAGTCATATTGTCCCCATCCCCTCCGGAGTTGAGTGTGTTGTTGCCAGGTTAACCATGCACTTTATACTCTGACAAGGGTAGTCATGTGTTTTTCCCTGAGTCCCATTTTCCCCATTATCCCTGGTTTCAGTCCATCAGTCACATTACTATTTTCCATCATGCATTAGTTGAGGATCCTCATTGCCTCATCTATCGCGGGCCATATTCTATCGACATCAGCTCATTTATTCCAGAAGAATGTCCTAAAGGGCGGTGTATCTCAGTTACAGGTTATATTCTTGTTCAGCGCCTTGGATCGAGTAGAGGGTCTCATTATTGCCCTCTGACTTGGTCGTTTCATGCTTGTGATCCATACATTTGATGGTCCAGTGATGTAGCAGATTGTACCAGTGCTTCCCAGGTGTGTGTGAGATGTTTCAAACCTCATGAGGGGGTGGGCCTTTAAAAAATATAAACCAAAACCAATTTTGAAAAGTTGATTATAGATTCTCAAACTATTCTCAACATTTTAGTTTATATAAGAATTATTTTATTTTAATGATATTTTTTTAATATCTTAAAATTTAATTTAATTATATTTTAATTTAATTTTTTTTTTCTTAAGCAAGAGTCGAACCTTCTTTTCATTTCTCTGTATAAAAAATTACATAAAATACAAAAAACCCAGGGTAGAAAAGGCCAGAGATATGGCTATTTCTAGGCACCTTGGGAAAAGAGCCAACTGCTCACGACCTGAGTCAAGAGACTACTGAACCACTCGACCCGATCTCCAAGATCCAATGAGCGAAAAACTAAATGATCCTTTCCGCATCGCAGTGTAATTAAAAAGGAGAAAAGGCCCACAAAATACAGAAAACGGGCCCGCTAAGGAAACCAAGTATCTGACCCGGACCCCCCCAACATGCTCAGTGATCCTGGGCCGTTGATCCACCACTGCAAGATCCAACGGTTGAAATACATATCGGGAGGAAAAGAAGCCATGAGAATACCCATCCAATGAGGGCGTATTCTCTCTCCTGCTAGAGCCATGTGTTGCGTGATGAGTGGCATTGGGCTCCTTTCTAGGAAACCACTTCCGGAGTTGAGGGCACCCAATGAACCGAAAACCACCTTGAGGGCGGTAAAGAAAACCAAGTGGTGGACATAAAGATGAATTAGATCTTATACCTAGAAGATTTCGGGTCCACTGAGGAAGCCAAGAATCTTCCCCGGACCCACCAACATGCACCTTGAATCTCGGCCCTTGATTCCCAACCTTTTGATCCAATGGTTGAGAGGGATATCAGATTGAAGAGGAGCAGGAGGAATACCTGCCCGATAAAGGCGGTATTCTCTTTATTTCCTACGACAAGTGTGAATCAATGAGTGGGAACGAGCTCAATTCAAGAAAAGCGCTTTAGGTTTTGAGGCTTTCTGAAAACCCGAAAACTGCTGATTCGTTGTGTCCATTGCCGACAAAACCATATCTATGGTAGGAATTCCACTATTCTTTCTGACTGGAAACTCCCTGCCCCATCTCCCTGCAAAACAAAGATGATTTGATCTATGGTGAAAGATAGTTACAATAAATCCTCGCCCACTCTAGAACCCTCGGTCTGAGCTGTTCTTGGCTGATATAGCTAACAAAGGACCGAATGTCATTTTTTAAATTACCCTGGGATAGCCACTTCATGTTGATAGCGTCTCTTCTAAAACCCAACTTCTGCACTCTGCTAGCAACCCCTATTTTGATAGATTTCTCAGTCCACATTCACTTGGTTGAGACAATCATCCCTCAATCTGCCCTGGGGAACCTCTTGCCATCTATACTTATTGTTTCTCTTAGCATAGACAACGCCTTTATTCACAATTATATTCACCAATTTATTGGCCGTCCTACGAACATGCATGAACCTTAAGGGTCTCATGTTCTGAAGGTGGAGATGGATTCTTTGATAGACTTGAAGAAGCCTCCAATGTCTCGAGACTTTTTCGGATCCAAACCACAACAAATTCTCTTGACCGAATTGATAATCAACTCTGAGTCTGCTTCAATTATGATGTTCTAAAGATTGTCATTCTTCAAGATTTCTAAACATTGCTCAAGGGCCATTAGCTCTGCCATATTGTTTGTGGCTCTTCCCAAGTTACAATGAAAAATGTATTGTATACAGCCCTTCTCATCCCTTATCACTCCTCCATAACCAGCCATGCCCGGATTTCCTTTTGAGGCCCCATCTATGTTACATTTCATATATCCCTGAGGGGGAGGACGCCAGAAATCTTTTTCAGTGACTGGTCGCTCTACCAATCTGTTATTTCCCTGAGGAATAAGCCCCTGCATACCCAATTGAAGTAATATCTGCACATCAGCATTTGAAGGGAGGTTCTTAGGGGGTGTTTTCATTAAAGTTCCAACTGTCTCCTTGAGCTGTTTTAAAATTTGTTCCATGATACTCTGGGAGGAACTCTTTTTATTTTTGAAAATTCTATTGTTGCGTTCCTTCCAGACGTCCCAAATTAGGAAGTTGGGAGCTAAAGCCCAAGCTTTGTTTACTGTTTCATAATTAGAGAAGTTTCTCCTCCAATTCCTTAGGGTATTGGTTATGCTTCCTCTATCCCTATCTGTTTGTCTGAATATTGAGGCAATCCCATCCCACAATGTGGAAGTAAATATGTAGAGGTTGAGAAGGTGCTCCATAGTTTCCTCTTGTGAATCACAAAGTTGGCATCTAGATGGGCAAGAAACACCCCTTTTCTGGATGTTCTCCCAGGTCAGAATTTTCTTATGATGCACAAACCACATGAACAATTTGGTTTTCATCCATCCTTGGTTCTTCCAAAGATTCTTCCAAACCCCATCCAGTTTTGTAGAATCAAGCTCAAGGGCTATGCGTTTTGCCTCTTTAAGGTTAAAGGTGCCTTCATTGTTATTGCCCCATCTTAGTTGGTCAAAATCAGCTAAAATTAGGATCTTTCTTTGATCCAGGATGGCTATTAGAGCATTAGGCTATACTTTCAAGGGGCCATTATCCCTATAATCCATTTCCTCCAAGTTCTCCATTTTCCTCTGTTATTTGTCTGATCCCAAAATTCATTTACTCGGAGTAACCCTTTGGTGTCAGTATCATGCTTGAGATCTACAAAGTCTTCTCTTAACAGCTTAGGTTCCTATTGCCATTTATCCTCCCAAAACCAAGCAAGGTCTCCAGCTCTAATTTCCCAGAAACTATTTTTCTAAACTATGCCTCTATTCTCCCAAGCTTTGTTTCAGATGTGGGAGCCTTTTATGATCTGAGACATTCTTATATGGTCCTTGTCTTGCCAATTACTTGCATATTTCTGGTTCCAAATTTGTTCCTAAGGAGCATCTGAATCTTTTATCCATCTCGACCATAATTTTGCACCCAAAACTTTGTTTAGCACTTTAGGATCATCCAGTCCTAAACCTCCTTGTGTTTTAGGTTTACGTATCTTTTCCTAGGCTACCAAGGCCCATTTCTTCTTTTCTTCCCCCTTGCCCCAAAGAAAATCTCTTTGGATATTTTTGCATTGTTGCATAACTCCTTTTGGAGCTGGAAGGGCTGAAAACATGAAGATGGGAATTGATTGAAGGACAGCTTTTGTAAGCACCAGTCTGCCCACCAAGTTCAAAGATTTGTTTGTCCATTTTCGAGTCTTGTCCTGTAGCTTATTAATCACAGGCTCCCAAACTGTCTTGTTCAAAGGTTTGTCTGTGAGTGGTACTCCCAAATATTTGGATGGAAGCATATCTCTTTGAAAGCCCATAATTCTAGAGATGTTTTGTTGAATAGCAATGTTAGTATTGAAAAAGAAAATCTTTGATTTGGAAAGGCTTACCTCTGTACCTGCCGCCATAGCAAAGTCATGTAGGATTTGTTTGTAAGCTAGTGCTTCCTTGACTGTGGGGATGCCCTGTAGCATGGTATCATCTACAAATTGCTGATGGGTTAAAGCCTGTCTGTTCCCGGATAGTTTGAGACCCTAGATCTTACCTACTTCTTTAGTGGACTTGATGGCTTTGCCTAGTCCTTCAATCATAAGAATAAAGAGAAAGGGGGAGAGAGGATCTCCTTGCCTAAGGCCTCTTAAAGGTTTAAAGGTCTTTGATGGAGAACCATTCACCAGAATAGAAAAACTACAGGTAGTCACCAAGGCCATTACGCATCTTACCCAATTGTGGTCAAATCCATAAGCTAGAAGGACCTTCCTGATGTAGGCCCAATTTAACTTATCATAAGACTTTTCTAGGTCCAATTGCATAATCATTCTTGCCTTCCTTTTACTTATCAATGAGTGAACCACCTCATGAGCTTGAATGATATTATTGAGAATTTGTCTGCCCTCTGCATACCCCGTTTGCTCCACAGAAACCAGAGTAGGAAGAAGGGGTTTAAGTCTGTTGTCAATTATTTTGGAAATTATCTTATACACCACATTGCATAAAGCTATAGGTTTGAATCCGTGTGGTGTCATAGCATTGTCCTCTTTAGGAATCAAGGAGATGAAGGATGTGTTGAGCGCCTTCAATACTATTCTATTATTCCTGGAGTCCTCCACCACATTTAGTATATCTTTCTTGACAATACTCCAACATGCTTTAAAGAACTCTACATTGAAACCATACGGGCCTAGCATTTTTCCATTTTGCATTTCTTTGATGACTTCACTAACCTCCTCTTCATTCACCAGCCTATTAAGAATATAATTATCTTCTCTTGTTACTAGCTTAGTAATGTGCTTTGTGAAGTCCCTGATAAATTGTGATCTATCCAAGAGAGGTTCCTCTGCTATGCCTTGAAAATGTTGAACCAACATAGCTTCTCTTTCTTTGTGGGTATTGAGATGGTGGCCTCTCGAATCCTTGATCATTGAGATCCTATTGTGTGACCTATGCTCCATTGTAGATTTGTGGAAAAACCTTGTGTTTATATCCCCTTCTTTTAGCCATTATACTCTTGATTTTTGTCTCCAAAATATTTCCTCTTGTTTGCATAAGTCCTCCCATTCCTGTTGATGCTTGTTAGCTTGTTCACTTCTTTCCCCATCAAAGCCATCGGTGATTAGGGTTTGATTAATTTCCTACATTTTCCTTTCAACTACTTTTTTAGCTTCAAAAATATTTCCAAACTCATTCTTATTCCAATCTTTGAGCCTGCGTTTGATATGTTTCAATATTTTGTGTAATAGAAACATTCTCGTCCCCTGGATCTGTAAATCTTCTTTTCACCATTTTTCAATGTTGCTAATAAAGTCTGGATGGGTGAGCCAGATATTTTCAAACTGAAATGGTCTATTTTTTGGGGTTCCAATATTGGTCACCTCAAATTGAACAGGCCAATGGTTCGAGCCACCAAAGGGGAGAATCCTTACTGTCATATCAAGGCCTATGAGCATAAGGTCCTCTGAGATAATGAATCTGTATAGCTTTGAGGCTACTTGAGACTCTCCTCTTTTGTTGTTGCAGGTAAAGAGGCCATTACTTGTATCTATGTCAACTAGCTTCATGTTGTTTATACAATTCTGAAATGCTATAGAGTCACTGCCTAGAGTTTTGGTCCCACCCTTTTTTTCTGACAGGGATTTGATCATGTTAAAGTCCCCTCCCCATTTTATTCCTGAATGTTTATCTCTTAGATCCTCTAGAGAAGTAAGCAGTCTGAGTTTGTTGTCAAGCTTCTGTGGACCATAAACATTTATGATTAAATAAATTTCCCTGTCTCCCAAAGGCTGAATAACCACTGATAAATAATTCCTAGATGCTTCAGCATCCACTATGCCTATTCTTTGAGGGTTCCAAAGTGTGAGAATACCTCCTGCTATTTTGTCTGCTTTGACTTCTAGAAATTCATATCTATTAAGCCATTCGCTGTGTATTTCTCTTATTTTTTGAGTTGAACATTTAGTTTCCTGGATGAAAATCATATTTGGAGTTTCTTCTTTCATTCTATTGTTAAGATTCCTTTGCTTCCTTTTACTTCCTAGACCTCTAATATTCCAAGATGTGAGCTTCATTAAGAAAGATTTGTAAAAGAGTAGCTGGTTAGATCTTTCATCTTACCTGAATCTATCACCAGTTTTCTGCATTCTATCAGTAACTCGTTTTGTTTCTTTTTACCCCTTTTCCTTCCTGGGTTTCTGGGAGCGAGTCCTGATGTGGTTTTCAAGGTTTTCGCCCTTTCGTTGTCTTGTCTCTCGAGGTTTCTTTTACCTCCCAACCCTTTTGCCTGAGTTCTCCACAGAAACAACTGCTGCACTCTATTAAACTCCTCTTGAGGTAATGAATCCATACCTTCCGTGGTACCCTGTTTCAGGAATTTTTCCAGATCTAGATGTTCTCTTTCGAGAATATCCTGCAGTTCATGATCCTCCGTTTCCACCTCACTTGGGGTCATTTCTTGGTCCATTTCAAGTTCCATGTTTCTCATCATAGTCTCCTTTTGTTGGTTAATATCCTGTATCTCCTCCATATTTTCTTCCTTTTCCTTCTCCCATGGGCTGTCCTCCATGGCCTGATTTGCCTTTGCTAACTCCTCTTCTTCTTCTAGTATCTTGTACCTTTTTTGGCTTGTCTGCTTTTCCTTGTTGTGCTTTTTTTTTTGTAACCTTTTCCCTCCTTTACCTCTATTTCCCAGCTTGTGAGAGTTATCAGTTTCTTTCCCTAGTGTAACTTTACTTCTGCTCTCTATATTGTTGAGAGGGCAGTCCCTGAATAGATGCCCATGTTCATGGCATTTGCGACATCTGAAAGGAACATGTTCATAATCCACTGCTTGTACCCATTCTTCATCAAAAACTTCCAGGATCACTTCATCCAGTAGAGCTCCAGAGAGATCCATCTCCACACATATACGGGCAAAGGAAGTGTACTTTCCCCTTCTAGTTGCCTCAGATATTTTAACAAAACGCCCTAGTTTATTTCCTATTGCTGATAATGATTCTGGTTGCTAGTAATCTAGAGGTAAGGAGTAGAGTCGTACCCAAACCGGGACCAAAGTGAAAGTCTCGCGCTCCGGGACAAAATTCATCATCCAAGGCCGCATATAGAGGCCTGCAGCTGCATAGAAGTAGGGCCCTCCTTCAAACACCCTGTCTTTATCCTCAATGTTAGTGAAGACTATAGTGAAGAAACCCTTTGATCCAAGGTGTAGGTCTATATCCCCTTTAGGTTTCCAGTGATATTTAATCCATGCCTGTAGCACCTTCTCCATTGGCCATAACCCCATGAATTTACAAATGATTGCGTAAGTCGTCATGTGATCCCTATGCGCCTGCAGCGCTGGATCACTTAACACCACTCTGGGTATGATAGCGGCCTTAGGCTTACATGGACCATTTTGTTTTTTGTTTTCTGCTTTCTGATTCTTGTTCTCTTCTCCTTTTTCTCTTTTGTCTTCCTCCCTCCTATTATTCTGCTCCTGTGTGTCTTCGTTGTCCAGTTTCCCTCCTCCTGAAAAACCTTTTTCAACCTCCAGTGGTTTCTTTCTATGGGTGGAGACTATCTGACTATAGGAGGGAGTGGTGCTCCCCCCCTTACGCCCCTCCATGGCGTCCAACGCTTGATTTATTTTTGTAAACCCTAGCTCTTACCAGGCCCCCCAATACCATAGAATCCCACCATTCATATCTTGAACATGATTCATTTAATAATTTTATTATTATTACTATATATATAATTTTATTATATTGAAGAAAATCATAATTTTAGATAATATTTTCAATTAGGAAATAGTATATGGATAATTTTATAAATTTTAGTATTGAAAGTATTCTTAGAAGGAAAATCTTTTATTTCATTCAAGAGCTCTATTTAACTTAAATCTTAAAATTATATATATTGAGTTGTTTTTTGTGAGACTTTTTGGAAGATTTTCCACTGGGTTTTTTCCGTCTAATTTCGCTAAAATCCGACAGGAATTTATTGAAATCACAAGTTTGATGGTAACTCCTACACAATCGAAGTGCCCCATAGGTTTTTCAGGGTGATGAATCCATATATACAGTGAAAATATGAGTTTAAATAACACGAATCAAGATTTCACCTCAATTTTTTTGTCGGATTCCGTCATCGCAAAGTCCAAAAAGTCGCACTAAAAACAACTCCTATATATATAATTTTATTTATATATTTTTTCTTTTTCACTTATATCTTTTTAAATACATAAAACTAATTTTATTTATAAATATTTTTTTTAACTTATAATTTTTTTTAAAATAGAATATGTTTATTCTAAATAAGATTTCTTTAATTTGAGAGGAACATATATAATTTTCTAAAATAGTGAGAAAATCTATCATAACTTGGTAGGCAACACTACTCTAATTTTTTTTTTTTGTAGGTTAGGAGAATTTCATTAATTCAAAAGATTACATTTCTGTTTACAACTCTTCAAAATTTTAATGGTCTTGCTCTTATTAGATTTTTTGGCCAGTGGTTGAGTGACCATAATTTTTATAGTAGACAAAGCATAACAAGATATCCAAAAGATAAGATGGCCTAGTAACCAAAAAAACAACAAAATGACAACATAACCATCATCCATCTATGAGCCAAAAAAAGTAGTTGGAGTGGAGTTCTCTAGTTTGGAACCAGGAGTGATCGATAGCTTAAACTCACACTATGTATGCTTCTCCATGTGGGCCAGAGATGCATCCATTCGAGCCAAGCGATCTTTAATTTTCCATTGATTACGTTGTTGGACATTCAAAATTGAATGATCTTATTTCAATATTCATGTTTTTCTTGGAGAACCTGACCCAAGAGGGTCTTCAACTACCAGTGTAAAGTAACTAAATGTATATATTGAGATCTCCTCCCCCTAGTGTGTCTAAGATCTGGGAGCTAGTGTGAAACCTCATTAGTAAGTTCAGGATCATAAAACACTTGTCTTTCTCTGTGGACAACTTGTTCCAGCCTTGGAACGTCTGCATGGGTGCAGGGGAGGAATCGTCACTTGATAAGTTGTAGCAATCCCCAGCCTGTGTCTTGGCTTGGGACAAGCTAGGTTGACTAACCTCTCTCACTCAAACCATGATGAAAACGTCTCCTTTGGCGTGCCATTGTTTTCTTAAGAGAAAGATACATAAAGCTTGAACTAAATAGGTTCCAAACACACTATCACCAAGACTTTCCTTAGACATCGCTTATGACAAATAATCCTGAAAATACATACAATGCAAACCTCCTATAGCTACTGCACTACACTCTATTCAACTAAGCCTAGAGTTACAACCCACCACCTGTATGCCAGTGGGGGGGAAACAAACCTTCGCGCAACCAACCAACAAAAGTCGTCACCACAAAAAGAAAAAGACAATGAAAAAGTAACTAACAAAATAGAAGACAACATATAGTACGAAAAAACAAAGTAACCACAGTTGCACGTACTCTGGAGACTTACATCCATACCAAATCCAATAACTTGAAAACACCACACACTTCACCACAACACCAAAATTAAACCAAAAAGACTATGGCTGAAGAATTACCTCAAAAAATGCCTTAGCGAACATTAAGGTGACGAGATGTGGAGCTTCCTCACTAACAATTGACTTGAATTGACTGCAACAAGTGGGCTCGAACCCTAGTGGGGTGAAATCCTGATATCGCTCTCTCGGATTTGCATTTGTGCCTCTCTAGATAACCTTCTTAGTGAAGACAAAACTTGAAACAATCAAATTTAAAGTTGTTAAGTTGAATAAGAGCTCGAAGATTGGGAAGCTCTAACTTGCCCTTTGACAACCAAAAGAATCCGTGCAATATTGCCACTCCCTCGCCCGATTTTGACTTACAGAATATAAATGTAGACTTGCAGGGTGGCCTGTATTGTAGCTCTATAGCCTTCTCCAAGCCCTGGCACCTCACCAATTCTCGCAACCGAAAAGAACTCTTTGGAAATGATATAAGAAGCAATCCATAGGGTTTAAATATATGTCGCATGAATGGTTCATAGGGGGGTGTGCCACGCCAGCCGCCTTCTTAATTCTCATAAAAGTACGCTCGACAATCGTTCACATCGTTCATCCACATCCACCCCATCAGGGTTATACACGCATTTCTCTGTTAAAAATTATTCCTCTTTTATATTATAAATCTATAATTACGAAATATCATAATCTATGATATATAAATCTATAATTAAAAAATATATAGATGTTTTAGTTGTTAAATTTATAAATTTAAATTAAATATTAAATATTACTCATCAAATGTGTGAATTTATGAAAGAGTTTTTATGTTGCGGAAAGTTTAATAAAAAATTTTACAAATAGAAAAAAAAAAATATAATTTATTTTTAATTAAAATTTTATAAGAAAATATTGAAATTATAAATTTGAATTATTAAATTTATATAAACTAAATTTTTTCGAAGCATTTGAATATATTTGTATATATTTTATTTATATATTTAAAAATGCATTTCAAACCATTTAAATAACAATTTTGTTAAAAATAATGATATCACTAAACTTTAATAAAGAAACCATTTTTTTTATATAACATCTAACTTCTTAACTACCAAATTCATTTAGAAAACACCATTTGTTATTATATATAATTCAATCTTTCTATAGTAGTGTAGTTAATTAATACAACAACATTTTAAATGGAGCTGTCTTTAGTGCGATTTATTAGACACAAAGAATTGAGGTGAAATATTGATTTTGTTATTTAAATCACTGTATGTCACGCACCATTACAGATCTAATTTTTTTTTTAATTTTACCATCATACAATAAGCATATATATATATATATATATATATATATATATATATATATATATATATATATATATATATATATATATATATATCTATATCTATATCTATCTATCTATCTATATATATATATATATATATATATATATATATATGGAAATTCTCGCACCGCCTGACAAATTACAATAAACCACTATTCCTGAGCATTACAATCTAAGTTTCTACTTAACATAATGCCAATGTTATGATTTGAATACAACCATGCGAGGGTTAATTGTTTCCCCTATACCCGTGATTTGGTAATGTTTATGCACTGGGTAACTTTGATATGTGGCGAATATGGTTTACAAATTCAAGGTATATTCCGGGTACAGTGAACGGTTCTCCTTCGTAAATGTTTCCTTTATGGCAATTACTATGTAACGTACTGCTTTATATCCCCGAGGATGTTGATGCGGTGGTATTCTGACCGGCTCCGGCGCTCATCCAGCTGGTCTGTTGTGCGTCGTCCATCTGGCTTGATGAACGGTCAGCCATCAAGCTGCCATGTGCTGTAGCGTGCCCGGTGCTCCAAACGCCATGCGGCCTGACTTCTCGAACTTGCCAATTCGCGGTTGTTTTTTCCCGGTTCTCTCCTGCCGATCGGACGATGGTAATAGGTTCGGTCAGATCGAGGGCTAATGTTAAGCCACGAGGCAGAGATAGCATTGAAATATTTAAGAAGCATTTCTCCTTTCGGCTTGTTTCTTGTTTCATTGTGGAGCGACTGTGTGTCGCTTACAGCGTTGTGGCGCTCTGCCATACCCTAGACTTTTCGTCTCCAGGTAGTCGGTGCATAGCAGAATGTCGTTGCCATTCTTCCCGGTTCAGGTATAATCTCTCTTATTCAAATCTCACTTCTTATCCTTCTTGTGTTTTGCCAGATGCAATCTTCGCGACTCCAGATATGACTACAGTCACTATTAATTTGTTTTTTTTTTTGCATTTCTCTCGGCATTTCATGTAAAGTTCTAAATTCATAGTTTTATTGTTGTGTTCAGGAGGGTGGTTCGACGGCCAACCAGCAATGTGGGAAGTCTGCTTTCCTCTTCTGCCATCCAACTTCAGGTAAGAGCCATGCGTTACCATAGGACCTGTTTTTTTTTAACTTTTCCCAAGGGTAATGGCTGAACCACTGTTCGCCTGAACAGGAAAGTCGAGGGTCTTGCTCTTGTAATTGGAGTCCCTCCGCCATGCATCAAGGGTTTCCTCGCTGGAAAGTTTTATGTCTCATTCCTAATTTGGGTGGCTATATTATAATTAGTTTTCTTTGCCCACACTCAGGCGGAACCACCGCCAAAGGCGCTGTACGCCGGGCTTAAGTTGTATAAATGTCTTTCATTCTTGATTCCGCCCCTGAGCACAGACAATGCTTCTTATTAAACGTTGTTACAGTATATATATAATACTATTTCTTGTTTCAGTTTTGGTTACGAAATTGTTATTGTGATAATGGAATTTTGTATGGCTCTGGCTCTGTATTAAGACGTTCTCTGGCTATCTCGCCTACTCCACAGCTTTACTTTAAACTTGACTTACATACGAATCTCTGTTCGTTTTCTTTCCAGGGTACATTAGTTATTCTATGGTAGTACTATCTTGATTTTGGTTTGGCAATGGTGCCCCTGCTGGCTAAGCACATGCTTACGCTCAGCTACGGCGACACCTCTAGAGCCAGAACAATTGTTAATATCTGTGTGCGTGCATAATGTTGATGTTTCTCTTTTTTTTTCACGGGACAGGAATATCTCCGTCTGTAAATATCTTATTCTGCATGCATATGTACCCATTTGTATATGTCTTATTCCGCATGCATATGTTTTCAGTCAACTGTTTCAGTTATATAATAGCGGGGAAATATTGTCGCACCAGAGCTTGTGTTTTATTCCGCCGACGATTGTTCGGCCTGCACTTTACTTTGATAGAGGGTTTGGGTATTCCATTGTTTAATGCTATTATGATTCGGTATAGGAAGCTATTTATTCTGTATATGGTTAGATTTCTTTTCGTATTCACTTGCAATTGATTACAGAGTAGGGTTTAACCGTTCCCTTCTGTTTAATATTCATGTTACTGCCTGTACTACAGAGTTTCAGTTCGATATGTGTTCAACGCTTGCATTTTTGAACGAAAGATACAGATTCTGTCTCTGCCGGTTACATAGAAACTAGTTTTTTTTTAAGAAATGAATAGATTGCTTTTCCATTATTTTTATTCGCTTACCACAGAACCATAAAAGGAATTTCACAGTTAATATGCTTAGTAAGCCATACCTATTTAGCAGCAAACCTATTCGTAATGCTTGTCAACCTCCCATCCGTAGGAAGATCCTTCTCGATCTTCCACCCCCAAGCACTTCTGCAGATCCTCTTGTCTACAATCTCATTGGCTATGCCAGGTCTCGCTATCTGATCCTAACCAGACATAGCGAATTCAGGAAATCTCTTCCTTTCAACCATGCTATCTGGTCACTACCAGACATAGCATCTTTCTCATTCCTCCCATCTGATCCTAACCAGACTTGGCATTTTCCCCTTTTTCCTCCTGGGGTCTCAACTGCCTCCTGAAGGTAGTTAGGTTTTTTTATTTAACCACCTCAACAGTTATTAACCACAATTAATCATATACTCAAATTAAATAGTGATAACACAATTAATTATCATAATGGTTAACAACACTAACAACAGAGTTTTTATACTTATCAAACAGAGTTTTAGCTCACAGTTAAATTTATTATTTTACCAACATTAACACTTCACGAGGAGCATTACATCTCCCCCTCCTGAAGTTCTACATCGTCCCGATGTTGCTGTTCATCCAAAAACAGTCTGGGATAAGCTTCCCTCATACTCTGCTCATCCTCCCAGGTGGCCTCATCAGGCCCAAAGTGCTGCCATTGCACTTTAACCTGGTTGATGACCCTTTTCCGCAGCTCGACTCTTCTCCGATCTAGTATGTTCACTGGCTCGACCATGAACTCTCCTTCCGGTTCCACCTGAAACACATAGTATTCAGATTAGCTGCTTACTAACATTCTATTTTAGTTTACGTTTATTAACAGCCTTTTCTTACCTGAATGTCCTGCCAACTTATTATGTGCCTAGGGTCATAAACATATTTCTTTAAAACTGATACATGGAAGACATTATGGACCCGGATATGGCTGGGTAGGGCTAGCTGATAAGCTACCGGCCCCACTCGCGCTAAAATCTGGAAGGGCCCACAGAAGCGAGGTGCCAATTTGGCACAAGCATTCCATTGGAGAGTACTTTTCCTAGCTCGGATTCTGACATACACATGCTCACCCACCTGATATTCTTTAAATGTTCTCTTCCGATCTGCAAAATTTTTCTGTCTGTCCTGAGCTATTTTTAAATTAGCCCGGACCCTCTTGACCATGACTTCCATCTCTTCCAACATCTCAGGACCCAGCAAGAGTTTGTCCTCCGGTCCACCCCAACTGGATGGTGTACGGCATTTCCGGCCGTAAAGCACTTCGAATGGACTCATCCTCAAGGATGCATGATATCCATTGTTATAAGCAAACTCTACAAGGTGTAAATACTCCTCCCATCGAGTAGGTTGTTGCATCACATAAGATCTCAGCATGTCTTCCACCACTTGATTCACCCGCTCAGTCTGCCCGTCAGTCTGCGGATGATAAGCGGTGCTGAAGTTCAATTGAGTTCCCAGACCTTCAAACAAGGTCCTCCAAAAAACTGATGTGAATTTAACATCACGATCGGATATTATTGTTTTTGGCAGCCCATGAAGTTTAAATATATTCTGCATAAAAACATTTGCGATTTGAGCCGCACGATATGTGGATTGAACCGGTATGAAGTGAGCTGACTTACTGAGTTTGTCTACTACAACCATTATAGAATCATTGTTCTTTTTGGATTTTGGCAATCCCGTAATAAAGTCCATGGTAATGGTCTCCCATTTCCATTCTGGTATGGGTAATGGCTGTAGTAAACCCGCAGGGTGCTGATGTTCAGCCTTAACCTGTTGACATTCTAAGCATCGCGCCAGATATTCTACCACATCCCTCTTCATGCCTGGCCAGTGGTACTCCTTCCGAAGCGAGGTGATTAATTTTTGGTAGCCCGGATGTCCCGCATAAGGACTTTTATGATATTCATCCAAAATCTTTTCTTTAATACCGCTCTGATTGGGTACATAAATCCTCTTCTGGTAACACAAAATTCCGGCTGCATTCAAGGTGTACCCTTGTTGTATTATGTGGGTATTTAAATCCTGCACCAGCTGCTTCTTTTGTAGGTAAATCTGATCTTGTGCAGCAGCCTCTTCAATTTCTTTGTCAAGGGTGGACCGTCCTTTACTAATACCAATTTCATAAATGCAATGCACTTTTCGGCTCAGTGCATCAGCTACCCTGTTTTCTTTTCCTTTCAAGTGCTTAATTTCAAAATCGAAATTTCCCAAAAAGTCCACCCATCTTGCTTGTCTCGCGTTTAAGGTTGGTTGACTAAAGTAGCTAGTCAAACTATGGTGATCAGTCATCAGCAAGAATTTTCTTCCCACTAAATAATGGTGCCACATCTTCAGCGCATGAACCACCGCGGTTAATTCCAGATCATAGGCAGAATACTTCTGCTCATGCTCTTTTAACTTTCTGGATTCATATGCAATCACCTTACCTTCCTGCATTAACACCCCACCTACGCCCTCTTTACTTGCATCTGTGCAAACTACATATTCTTTTTCTGGATCTGCAACACTCAGCACAGGTGCGGTGGTGAGCAGGTGTTTGAGCTGTTCAAAGCTTCGTTGACAATCTACTGTCCACTTAAATACTTTTCCCTTCTTTTGCAAAGAGGTGATAGGGTATGCAACCCTGGAAAAACCTTCTACAAACCGTCGGTAATATCCAGCCAGCCCCATGAAGGATCGGATATCTGCTACGTCCTTGGGTATTGGCCATTCCATTATAGTTTTGATCTTTTCGGGGTCCACAGCTATACCTTCTTTTGTAATGATGTGTCCCAAATACTGGATCTGTTCTTTATAAAAATCACATTTGCTAAATTTACCATATAGCTGATGCTCCCGTAGCGTCTGTAACACTATTCTAAGATGCTCCTCATGCTCTTTAATATTCCGGGAGTATATAAGTATATCATCAATAAAGATTAACATGAATTTGTCTAGGTACTGATGAAATACACTGTTCATCAAGCACATAAATGTCGCAGGTGCATTAGTCAACCCAAAAGGCAGTACCACAAACTCGTAGTGTCCATAACGAGTACGAAAAGCTGTTTTGGCTATGTCCTCATCCTTAATTCTGATTTGATGATAGCCCGACCTCAAGTCGATCTTTGAAAAGATTGTCGCCCCCTTCACCTGATCAAACAGCTCATCAATGCGGGGTAGTGGATATTTGTTTTTAACTGTCAATTTGTTCAGCTGTCTATAATCTATGCACATACGAAGAGTTCCATCCTTTTTCCTAACAAACAACACAGGAGCCCCCCAAGGGGATACACTGGGGCGGATATACTTCTTATCCAACAACTCTTGCAGCTGCATCTTTAACTCAGTTAATTCTGGCACACTCATCCGATAGGGTGCTCGGGATACTGGGGCTGCACCGGGTACCAATTCGATGGTGAAGTCCAAATCTCTTTTGGGCGGCAGCCCTGGGATTTCTTCTGGAAATACATCTGCAAAATCTTGCACTACCGGTATATTTTCCACAGTCGCAATTTTATCTTCAGACCCAGCATACCCTACTTGTATTGCATATATTTGGCATTTCTTCCGGACACTTTTAGCTAGCTGTGAGGCCGTAATTGGCCGGATCTGCACCGGTTTTTGGATGCCTTGAATTTCTTTTTCCACTCCCAGTTCATCTCGGTAAGAAATTGTTTTTGTCTTACAGTTAATTACAGACCATCGCTTTTCCAACCAGTCCATTCCTATCAGCACATCATATGATCCAAGAGGGAGTACATTCAATTCTGTTATTATTGTCTGACCAGCTAACCTTAGTGGACAGTTGCTGACCTTAGTCAGTACTCGTCTTTTGGCCCCAGTGGCCAGCTGTACTAACCAAGGATTTTTAAACTTAATAGTTTGCAAACTACAGCTTTCCACGACTTTGGGACTTACATAGCTTAAAGTAGCTCCTGGGTCTACTAAAATAGAAACAGTTCGATCAAAGATCTTACCTTCAAACTCTATCATTGTTGGCTGGTAATCAACTTGTTGATCCTCAAGTGCTGCATTTATTCTGGGCATGGATCGGGCCACATCTCCCACCGTAGAAGCTTCATAGATCTGGGACAACTGATCACTTTCCTTCCGATGAGGACAATTTTTAATATAATGGGGTCCACCACAACCACAGCACTAAACCGGTGGCCTAGCTGAGCCTTCATTATCTATTCTAACCTGCTGTTCACTATATTTAGACTCAGCAGGTGGCTTAAATATGATCTGACTTCTCGATGGGTTTTTAGTGCTGGCCCCTTTCGAGAATCCCTTGTGAAAGCTGCTGCGAGTTCCCTTAGCTCCCACAGTCATTCTGCTGCTCTTCTTATCTGCCCAGCGCTTCCCAGAATTTTCTCCTTTTTGTTTGCTCTGCTGGTAACATAGTCTAGCCTTCCGAATCGCTTCATCCATCGTCTTCGGATTATCAAACTCAATTCTTTCTCGCATTGCCAGGGGTAGGCTGCTAACAAACCGCTGCACCTTAGCCTTCTCCTCTCGAATGTACGGTACATAGCGAAGCAGGGATGTAAATTTAGTTATGAACTCATCTATGGTCTGCTGTCCAAGCCGCAGATCATGGAATTCTCGTGCTTTTTCATCATAGAAGCGTTCTGTCAGGTATTTTTCCTTAAAGTATCTTTGAAAAGTCTCCCAAGTCACATCCTGCTCACTCACCCCCCACACCATCTTGACCTCTTCCCACCATAATGTGGCCTTGGCCTGCAGCTGGAATATAGCCAGCCGTGCCTTAAGATGGTGATCATACTCGTACACTTGGAAATACTTATTCATATTGATTAGCCATGCCTCTGCAGCTTCTTCTGATTCCCCATCGAAATGAGGTGGTTTAATCTTCCGAAACTCCCCTTGTAATTCTATTCGCGGTCTTTTTGGAGTTTGATATTCAGAAGCGTTAACAGACTTCTCTCCTCGCGTCTCCGCCCTTTCCTCTGCTTCCTCCTGTTCAGTGTGATAACTTTGTTCATATGTTACTCGTGTCTGTTTAGGCCTAGGATGAGACTGCTGTTGATGTTGTTTATCAGATAAACTTTTCAGAATCCTCTCCTGTTCCATGTTTAATCTCGCGTTGTCCTCACACAAATGGGCCATTTCGTCCTTCAGCTCTTGGATTGTCCTCAATATAATCAAATCAATATTGTGGCCTACTGCTCCCAGTTGTACCCATAGCTCAGGATTCCCCTGAGGATGAGCAACATTATCTGGTTGATCCAAATTTCCATGAGGAGCGCTACTTGCTCTCCTCATTCCGCTGTTACCTGTACAAGATTAACTCATTCAACAGATGTAATTGTATATTTCAGTATACTCTTAACTTGTTTGCCATGACACTATTTATGCATTGCTGTTTTATTAAAATTTACCCGAGGTCACAGAGTTGTAAACCTGGGCTCTGATACCAATTTGTCATGCACCATTACAGATCTAATTTTTTTTTTTAATTTTACCATCATACAATAAGCATATATATATATGTATCATATGGAGAATTCTCGCACCGCCGACAATTACAATAAAACGCTATTCCTGAGCATTACAATCTAAGTTTCTACTTAACATATTGCAAATGTTATGTTTTGAATACAACCATGCGAGGGTTAATAATTTCCCCTATACCCATGACTTGGTAATGTTTATGCACTGGGTAACTTTGATATGTGGCGAATATGGTTTACAAAATCCAAGGTGTATTCCGGGTACAGTGAACGGTTCTCCTTCGTAAATGTTTCCTTTATGGCAATTACTATGTAATGTACTGCTTTATATCCCCGAGGATGCTGATGCGGTGGTATTCTGACCGGCTCCGGCGCTCATCCAGCTGGTCTGTTGTGCGTCGTCCATCTGGCTTGATGAACGGTCAGCCATCAAGCTGCCATGTGCTGTAGCGTGCCCGGTGCTCCAAACGCCAAGCGGCCTGACTTCTCGAACTTGCCAATTCACGGTTGTTTTTTCCCGGTTCTCTCCTGCCGATCGGACGATGGTAATAGGTTCGGTCAGATCGAGGGCTAATGTTAAGCCACGAGGCAGAGATAGCATTGAAATATTTAAGGAGCATTTCTCCTTTTGGCTTGTTTCTTGTTTCATTGAGGAGCGACTGTGTGTCGCTTACAGCGTTGTGGCGCTCTGCCATACCCTGGACTTTTCGTCTCCAAGTAGTCGGTGCGCAGCAGAATGCCGCTGCCATTCTTCCCGGTTAAGGTATAATCTCTCTTATTCAAATCTCACTTCTTATCCTTCTTGTGTTTTGCCAGATGCAATCTTCGCGACTCCAGATATGACTACAGTCACTGTTAATTTGTTTTTTTTTTCATTGCTCTCGGCATTTCAGGTAAAGTTCTAAATTCATAGTTTTATTGTTGTGTTCAGGAGGGTGGTTCGACGGCTAACCAGCAATGTGGGGAGTCTGCTCTACTCTTCTGCCATCCAACTTCAGGTAAGAGCCATGCGTTACCATAGGACCTGTTTTTTTTTAACTTTTCCAAGGGTAATGGCTGAACCACTGTTCGCCTGAAAAGGAAAGTCGAGGGTCTTGCTCTTGTAATTGGAGTCCCTCAGCCATACATCAAGGGTTTCCTTGCTGGAAAGTTTTTATGTCTCATTCCCATCTTGGGTGGCTACATTATATATAGTTTTCTTTGCCCACACTCAGGCGGAACCACCGCCAAAGGCGCTGTACGCCGGGCTTAAGTTGTATAACTGTCTTTCATTATTGGTTTCCGCTCCTGAGCACAGACAGTGCCTCTTGTTAAACGTTGTTTACAGTATATATATAATACTATTTCTTGGTTCGGTTTTGGTTACGAAATTGTTATTGTGATAATGGAATTTTGGTATGGCTCTGGCTCTGTATTAAGACGTTCTCTGGCTCTCTCGCCTACTCCACAACTTTACTTTAAGCTTGACTTACATACGAATCTCTGCTCGTTTTCTTTCCAGTGTATATTAGTTATTCTATGGTAGTACTTATCTTGATATTGGTTTGGCAATGGTGCCCCTGCTGGCTAAGCACATGCTTAAGCTCAGCTATGGCGACACTTTTAGAGCCAGGACAAATTGTTAATATCTGTGTGCGTGCATAATATTGATGTTTCTCTTTTTTTTTGTGTTCCACGGGACAGGAATGTATTCGTCTGTAAATATCTTATTCCGCATGCATATGTACCCGTTTGTATATGTCTTATTCCGCATGCATATGTTTTCAGTCAACTGTTTCAGTTATATAATAGCGGGGAAATATTGTTGCTCCAGAGCTTGTGTTTTAGTTCGCCAACGATTGTTCGGCCTGCACTTTTCTTTGGTAGAGGGTTTGGTTAATCCATTGTTTTAATGCTATTATGATTCAGAATAAGAAGCTATTTATTCTGTATATGGCTAGATTTCTTTTCGTTTTCGCTTGCAATTGATTACAGAGAAGGGTTTAACCGTTTCCTTCTGTTTAATATTCTTGCTACCGCCTGTACTACAGAGTTTCAGTTTGATATGTTCAACGCTTGCATTCTTGAACGAAAGATACAGATTCTGTCTCTGTCGGTTACATAGAGACTAGTTTTTTTTAAAAGAAATGAATAGATTGCTTTTCCATTATTTTTATTTGCTTACCACAGAACCATAAAGGTAATTTCACAGTTAGTATGCTTAGTAAGCCATACCTGTTTAGCAGCAAACCTGTTCGTAATGCTTGTCAACCTCCCGTCCGTAGGAAGATCCTTCTCGATCTTCCACCCCCAAGCACTTCTGCAGATCCTCTTGTCTGCAATCTCACTAGCTATGCCAGGTCTCGTTATCTGATCCTAACCAGACATAGCGAATTCAGGAAATCTCTTCCTTTCAACCATGCTATCTGATCACTACCAG
The DNA here is from genome assembly GCA_031772625.1 of Pinus tabuliformis. Taxonomy (NCBI): domain Eukaryota; kingdom Viridiplantae; phylum Streptophyta; class Pinopsida; order Pinales; family Pinaceae; genus Pinus; species Pinus tabuliformis. The sequence goes on from CM062807.1 coordinate 511,479,197, forward strand.
ACATAGAATCTTTCTCATTCCTACCATCTGATCCTAACCAGACTTGGCATTTTCCCCTTTTTCCTCCTGGGGTCTCAACTGCCTCCTGAAGGTAGTTAGGTTTTTTTATTTAACCACCTCAACAGTTATTAACCACAATTAATCTTATACTCAAATTAAATAGTGATAACACAATTAATTATCATAATGGTTAACAACACTAACCACAGAGTTTTTATACTTATCAAACAGAGTTTTAGCTCACAGTTAAATTTATTATTTTACCAACATTAACACTTCACGAGGAGCATTACATTGTATATATATGGATTCAACACCTTCAAAAACCTCCAAGCACCTGCATTGTACATGGGTTACCCATCAAACTTGTGATTTCAATACATTCCCGCACAATTTTAGAAAAATTAGACTAGAAAAACGCACCGGAAAAACTTCCAAAAAATGACACTAAAAACAACTGGATTTTAAATAGTTTAAATGCGAATACATCTTTAAAATGCTTTATATATTTAGAATTTTCTTAACTACACAATTCATTTAGAAAACACCCTTAGTTATTATATATAATGCAATCTTTTATAGTGGTTAAGTTAATTAATACAACAACATTTTAAATAATTTACGTGTGAATACATCTTTAAAATCATTTTAATCATGTATTTAATTAATTTAATGTTTTTATTATAAATAATATTTATTATAAATTTAATATTTGTTAATAAAAAAATTGTTAATATAAATTTAAATTTATTTAACATTTTAAATATAATAATATTTTAATATATATTGTATTTGTAAATATTTTTTATGATATAAAATGAAGATTTAATGTCTCAATTTTTTATAAAAGTAATGGTTATGTTTTTTAATTTAATAAATTTTTATTATTTTTCGATAATTTTTTTTTTAATTAATCATATCATGAGTTATGATTGACGTTTCAAATCATCTATTTAAAAATTTAATAAATTTTCATTCATTTTTAATAAAATCTTTCAAATTAATCACGTCATAAATTGTTTTGAACTATCTATTCAAAAAACTTAACAAATTTTCACTCTTTTTTAATAATTTTTTTAAATTAATGATCAACATTTCAACTATCAATTCAAAAGTTATAAACAATATTATATTTAAAATACCTTAATTAAATCAAAACACAATACCATTGCTGCACATCAACAACCAATATTCGCCCATATAAATATATGGTTTGTATTATTTAACGCGGTTAATCCGTCATTTCCTCCTTCCACAATCAACATTTAGCCCATATCATGTTCAGGATTCATATTCTTACACATAGTTAGTCTTTACAAGTACATGCTTTTTAAAATACTCAATTATTTTAATGGAAACCTTCAATACGATGATTGACTCAAAGTCCGCTAACAAATTAAATTAATGGTTAAAGGGGCGTTGGAATTGGTAAACTGTTAAAATATTCTCCATCAATGGATGTTAAAACATGTGCCGTGTGCCGGAACAAACTAATGGTCAAAGGGGGTTTGTTACCTTGAAATTCGCTGTGTTTTGGTACCTTGGAAGTCGCCCACTCCAATGGATGCTAAAATATTGCGGAGTAAATGCTTTGTTTATATATCCAGAGTGCATGCGTAAATGTTTCATGACGATAGATTTTTCAATTCACCTATAGATAACCATATACATGCATCCCTTCAAGGTTTAATTGGTAGTGTTTGTTTCTTTTGGAATTTTTAACAAGGAAAACACATGTACATTCTTTGTAAAATTTTAAATTAATCCTTTATCAATACAAAATGCCCAATCACACTCAGAATAACGGTTTAAATCTTAAATCTCTTAAGTTTATTTTAAGAGATTTAAGTTTATTTTATCACTTAATAAGAGAGTTTTTTTCAAAATTTATATATATAAAATGTTGACTATTGTAAAAATAAAAATGAATATACATATTTAGTTAATTTTAATTAAAAATATTATATAATATTTATAATCTCAAACTCAATATGCTTACTCTGCTAGTTGTCAATATTACAATATAAAATGAAGATACAATAATTAATATTATTGAGGCGAGGGGCTCATATGTTTGTCATCAAAAACAAAAAGATAAAAAATAAATAACTATATAAATAAACAATTAACTCAGTTGTTGATATTTCACTTTCACTCTTCACGTAATAAATACAATATTTTGATATCTATCTTAAATAATACAATTTTATTTGGATATTTCTCTTATAAATATCTCAATATAAAACTTAAATAAATTGTTTGAATATCCATATTAATTAATATATTTTTCTTAATAAGAAGAAAATGTGTAACTCATTCCATTTTCTAATATAAAATATTAATAATGATAAAATAGCAAAATGTACAATTTAAACAATGAAAAATTACCACTATAGATCTATATTAATCACATATTTACCAAGCACTGAAATGGATTAATTGACCTGTAAATCTTGTCTCAAGCTTGAGATTTGATCCCTCTAGGTTCTGGGTAGACCCATGGTTAAAATCCATCTATGTTGGTTCTACAACCCACTGTGAAGGCTATGTGTACGTATGTGCAAGCTATGTGTAAGTATGTTTGTCCTTCGTAAAATAAAACTAAACTATTCTCTACATAGAAAAGAAATGCGACTATAATAAAATAGAAAAAAACTATATGCTATGCATTTTTAATTAGTTGTCCATATGACTAATATCATGTAAAGTAATTATAATTAAAAAAATATGTGAGTAAAGTAATTATAATTAAAAAAATATGTGAGTAAGATGTTTAAACCTTATGCTTTTCAAAAATATTTTAATACGTGATATCAACTTTATATATATCTATATATAGAAAAATTATTAAAAGAAAATATTTTCATGACGTATAGAATAAAATATCCAATGTGAGTTATGCATAAAATATTTTAATATGAATTAGTATAAAATGGCCCAATACACATGTTATGTAATCTCATAACATTCAAAAATGCACTTTAAACAGTAAAAAATTACACATTGCTTTTTCACTCTAAAATAAGTTTGCAACGAAAGAAATTTGATCTCTCTCAACTCATGTTAGGTCCGTGCTTTAGATGGATCTACACTGGGTCTACAACCTAATGTGAAGGTGATCTGTAAGTATGTGTGTCTGTCCTAAAATAAAAATAAAATATTCTCTAAATAGAAAAGAGTCCTAAAATAAAAATAAAATATTGAAGGTGATGTATAAGTATGTTCGTCCATCCTAAACTAAAAATAAAATATTTTCTAAATAGAAAAACGTCCTAAAATTAAAATAAAATATTGAAGGTGATGTGTAAGTATGTTCGTCCATCCTAAACTAAAAATAAAATATTCTCTAAATAGAAAAAATGTCCTAAAATAAAAATAAAATATTCTCTAAATAGAAAAATGATGTCGATTAAATAAAAAAGAAAAAAATATGTTATGCATATTTAATTTGCTGTCATATGACGTAATATAATTTCATGTAAAATAGTTAAAAGTAAAAAACCTTTTCAAAAATATTTTAACACTTGGTATATCTAAATATAAAAAAATATGTTAAAATAAAATATTTTAATGTTGTATGGAATAAAACATCCAATATGGGTTATGAATACAATATTTTAATCTGAATTAATATTTACTTATACTTCAAAGTTTTTAAATAATAAAAAAACCAATTCAATGCACATGTTATATAATCTCTATAACATTCGAAAATACAATTTAAGAAATAAAACATTACACATTGTTTTGTGCATTCTAATATAGGTTTGCACTTGAAGGAATTTGATCTCGCTCTGCTCTTATTAGATCGGTGGTTAAAATGGTTCTATGTTGGTTAATATTATAAGCCAGTATGAAAGCAATATGGTAAAAATATTTAGATTTCACTATTAAGCCACAAATAAAATATTATTATGTTAAGTCTTCAAATACATAAAATAATTAAAAAGAAAATGGTATATATTCCTTCTAAATATTTAAATATAAAACTTAAATAATGTGTTTATATATATACCATAGGAATTCCATAAGTAAGAAGTAATAAAAATAAAATTAATCAATTACTTCCTAATAAAATGAGGATGTGTAATTCGTTTAATTGTTAATATAAAAATAAATGATATGTGTTATTTAAAAATATTAATAAAAAGAAAATATTAAATATGAGCCATAAATAAAATATTTTGAATATTATAAAAAATTATGTAATATTGAAAAGCATTTTAATATGGATAATGTGTTCCATAAATAAAATATTTCAGTGTGCACTGTATTAAGTAAAATGTTTCAATGTTTTATATGTTATATAAAGAAATTAAAGAAAAAATAAATTTTTATGGTTAAAATATTATTAAACATTTAAAATTTTATTATTTTAAATTTTAGTAAATTTTAAAGGTCAATTTAGTCTAAAACAAGTAAAGATTTGTTGAAATTGCAAATTTAAATTATATAGTATACATGATCCAAATTTCAAAAAAGACTTTCAAGATATTTTATCCATATATTTTTTTCCAAAAAAAAAAAACCTTAATTTTCTTTCAATTCAACAATGATATAAAATTACACTTTGAAGATGCACCAACAAATTCATATCTGAGCCCAATTTAAATGTGTTGTTTTGAGGCATTCCTTTACCAAGCCGTGGTATATAACGCAAAAACACATCTCCTTGGTTCCCCATTTTTTTAGTAGTAAAACCTCCGTGGTCCTCTTTATAACTTAGAATCAGGCCTACGTGACAACGCCCTTATATTACCACAACATAACCTGCGTGGTCCTCTTTATAACTTAGGATCAGGCCTACGTGACAACGCCCTTATATTACTACAACATAATCTCAAACAATTCTGAGAATCGGTGCTTCTCTTAAAAATTCTATTAAATTTTTTTTTTTTTTTTTTAACACTAGGACAATCGGTAACTGGTGAGAGTTATCCTGGGCAGGCCCAGGATCAAATCCAACTGACTGCCACTATAAACCTAGGCTAGGTGCAGCAACCTGCAAGCCACACATAGCAAGAACTTATGCCTCAACAAAATGGCAAATCTATTAAGAGTGGGAGGAGTTAGAAGAGTGGCCAACTCTAAGCGAGTGTGGTCTTTTGTATATATATATCTTTGCGCAATTTTATACGCCACACACAAGCATATATATAGTTTTTGTTTCTTTTGGAATTTTTAACAAGGAAAACACATGTACATTCTTTATAAATTTTTAAATTAAACATTTATCAATACAAAATGCCCAATCACACTCATAATAACTGTTTTTATCTTAAATCTTTTAAAAGGATCAAATTTTTTTATGAATTTATTTTAATAATTTGTAGATAAATTAATTAAATTTAAACTAAATATTATAAATATTTTTTTTATTATGTGGAGAAGTTTATTTTATAATTTAATAGGAAAGATTTTTTCAAAATAAAAAATAAATATATTAAAAAAATGTTGACTATTGTAAAAATAAAAATGATTATATATATTTAATTAATTTTAATTAAATATATTATACAATATCTATAATCTCACACTCACTATGCTTATTTGGTTGGTTGTCAATATTACAATCTAAAATGAACAAAGTGCGGTAATTAATATTATTGAGGCGAGGGGCTCATACGTTTGTTATCAAAGACAAAAGGACAAAAATTAAATAACCATATAAATAAACAATTAACTGAGTTGTTGATATTTCACTTTCACTATTCACATGATAAATACAATATTTCGATGTCTATCTTAAATAATATAATTTTATTTGGATATTTCTCTTATAAATATCTCAATATAAAACTTAAATAAATTGTTTGAATATCCATATTCATCAATATATTTTTCTTAATAAGAGGAAAATGTGTAACTCATTCCATTTTCTAATATAAAATATTAATAATGATAAAATATCAAAATATACAATTTAAACAATTAAAAATTACCACTATAGGTCTATATTAATCACATATTTACCAAGCACTAAAATAGATTAATTGACCTGTAATTTTTTATCCCTCTAGGTTTTGGGTAGAGCCATGGTTAAAATGCATCTATACTGGTTCTACAACCGAGTGTGAAGGATATGTGTAAGTATGTGAAGGCTATGTGTAAGTATGTCCACGCTATGTGTAAGTATATTCATCCCTCTTAAAATAAAACTAAAATATTCTCTACATAGAAAAGAAATATGACTATAATAAAATAGAAAAAAAACTATATGCTATGCATTTTTAATTAGTTGTCCATATGACCTAATATCATGTAAAGTAATTAGAATTAAAAAAATATGTGAGTAAGATGTTTAAACCTTATGTTTTTCAAAAATATTTTAATACGTGATATCAACTTTATATATATCTATATATAGAAAAAATGTAAAAAGAAAATATTTTAATGTCGTATAGAATAAAATATCCAATGTGAGATATGAATAAAATATTTTAATATGAATTAGTATAAAATGGCCCAATACACATGTTATGTAATCTCCATAACATTCAAAAATGCAATTTAAATAGTAAAAAAATACACATTGTTTTTCACTCTAAAATAAAATTGCAACGAAAGAAATTTGATCCCTCTCGACTCATGTTAGATCCGTGCTTTAGATGGATCTATACTAGTTCTACAACCTAGTGTGAAGGTGATGTGTAAGTATGTGTGTCTGTTCTAAAATAAAAATAAAATATTAAAGGTGATTTGTAAGTATGTTCATCCATTCTAAACTAAAAATAAAATATTCTCTAAATAGAAAAACATCCTAAAATAAAAATAAAATATTGAAGATGATGTGTAAGTATGTTCATCCATCCTAAACTAAAAATAAAATATTCTCTAAATAGAAAAAACCTCCTAAAATAAAAATAAAATATTCTCTAAATAGAAAAATTATGTTGACTAAATAAAAAAGAAAAAAATATGTTATGCATATTTAATTAACTGTCATATGACATAATATAATTTCATGTAAAATAGTTAGAATTAAAAGAACTTTTCAAAAATATTTTAACACTTAGTGTATCTATATATAGAAAAAATGTTAAACGAAAATATTTTAATGTTGTATAGAATAAAATATCCTATGTGAATTATGAATACAATATTTTAATCTGAATTAATATTTACTTATACTTCAAAATTTATTAATAATAAAAAAACAAATTCAATACACATGTTATATAATCTCTATAACATTCGAAAATACAATTTAAAAAATAAAACATTACATATTGTTTTGTGCATTCTAATATAAGTTTGCACATGAAGAAATTTGATCTTGCTCCACTCATATCAGATTCGTGGTTAAAATGGTTCAATGTTGGTTAATATTATAACCCAGTATGAAGCGACATGGTAAAAATATTTAGATTTCACTATTAAGCCACAAATAAAATATTTCTATGTTAAGTCTTCAAAGACATAAAATAATTAAAAAGAAAATCGTATATATTCCTTCTAAATATTTCAATATAAAACTTAAATAATGTGTTTATATATATACCATAGGAATTCCACAAGTAAGAAGTAATAAAAAATAAAATAATTCAATTACTTCCTAATAAAATGAGGATGTGTAGTTCATTTAATTGTTAATATAAAAATGATATGTGTTATTTAAAAATATTAATAATAATAAAAATATTGAATATGAGTCATAAATAAATATTTGAACATTATAGAAGATTATGTAATATTGAAAAGAATTTTAATATGGACAATGTTTTCCATAAATAAAATATTTCGGTGTGCTCCATTTTAAGTAAAATATTTCAATGTTTTATATGTTATATAGAGAAATTAAAAAATAAATAAATTCTTCTGGTTAAAATATTATTAAACATTTAAAATTTTATTATTTTAAATTTTGGTAATTTTTAAAGGTCAATTTAGTCCAAAATCAAGCAAAGATTTGTTGAAATTGCAAATTTAAGTTATGTAATATGTACATGATCCAAATTTCCAAGGAGACTTTCAAAGTATTTTATCCATGTATTTTTTTCCACAAAAAAAAACTTAATTTTCCTTCAATTCGACAATGATATAAAATTACATTTTGAAAATGCACCAACAAATGCATATCTGAACCAGATTTGAATGTGTTGTTTGCATGCATTCCACTACCAAGCCATGATCTATGATGCAAAAACACCTTTCCTTGGTTCCCCATTTTTGAGTAGTAGAACCTCCGTGACCCTCTTTATAACTTAGGATCAGGCCTACGCAACAACGCCCTTATATTACTACAACATAATATCAAACAATTCCCAGAATTGGTGCTTCCCTCAACCCTTATATATATATATATATATATATATATATATATATATATATATATATATATATATATATATATTGAATGTGTTGTTTGCATGCATTCCACTACCCAACCATGATCAATGATGCAAAAACACCTTTCCTTGGTTCCCCATTTTTGAGTAGTAGGACTTCCGTGGCCCTCTTTATAACTTAGGATCAGGCCTACACAACAATGCCCTTATATTACTACAACATAATATCAAACAATTCCCAGAATCGGTGCTTCCCTCAACCCTTATATATATATATATATATATATATATATATATATATATATATATATATATATCTTTGCGTATATATATATATATATCTTTGCGCAATTTTATACACATATACACATGTAATTGGTCAGAGCCTAACACCTTTTTAAAGTGAATTCTTGAATTCGATGCACCCTCTGACATTTATCTCTAGGCACATTCATTCTAGGTTGGCCCACATCGCCACATGAGCCCGCAACTTGACAATGCACTACCCACGAACTCACTATTAAAATCCATCGGGGTGATATCTTTAGGCATGGTCCACTTAACCTCCCTTTCACTCTACGGGCCACTCTTAATACCCTTATACAATGGAAAATGTTGCATGTGGAAACTGTCGAGGAAGTTACCTCTGGGTGGGACCTGCAATTAATAGCTCTGGGCCAATTTATATATATCTTGGTGCAATGGGGAAAGGCACTTGCAAAGAGTCATCGGATGGAAACCTCTAGGAGAATTATGTTACGGGATTATGTCAATTGACATTCCTAGGTTTCATTAATTGGAAAACTTTGTCAGAATTAAAAATCACTTAAGTGGTGGCACTTATCTATGCATTCCCTCTCAACTCTCCTCTAACCATAAGCCCGTTCCTCTTGGTTGTTCCCACCTCTGAGCACCTCCTATTTGTACCTTCTCATGCAACCCTTTTCACTCCTCGTGCAACCTAACAATTTACATATATATTGTGTGTTGCTCTAATCTGCAACAATTAAACTTAGAAAAACTACATGATCGTGTGCACAATTGGCATATAAATTTATATGAAAATGTAATATATTGTAGAAGGACTCATTGGAATAAAATCAAGAGTTCTTGCACACCACTCTGGAACTCCTTTCTTATTAAAATAAAAATAATATATAGAGTACAAATGGTTCGGCCCAGATCAATGAATATAGGATCAAAATACCATTTTAGGGAAAAATCACAAAACTAAAAACACTCGAACAAGTTCTCTAATTTAAAGAATTACATGGCAATTCTACATAAACTCTCTCCTAACAAAACCACTCAATTAGGAACCAAATCCTCTAGTAAATGCTTTTGACCTCTTGGTAATTATGGTTGCCCCTACATCATACTCCCAAGGAACAAAGATTTCATGGAATCTTCTCCATAAGTTCTTCAACATATTTTCCACTTTACTGTATGAGTGTGGCAGTCATCAAAGTTGCATCTCAAACTAAAAGGTTTTTCCACTTTACTAAGTATTCAAAATACTCTTTGTCCCTATTTTTCTTTATCAATCTCTTGTCCAAAATATTTTTGAGTTGTAAAGGTTCACATGTTGAAAATTTCTTCTCCCACTGTACTAGTTATTGCTTCTGATCATCACTTTCTTCTTATTTTGTCTCACGCTCATATTTGTATCAATATGCTGCATTAAATATTGGTGAAATTCCAACCCTAGGTGGAAATTCAAGTTCATAAGCATTAGTAAAGAATTTCTTCAATATCGTACAATGATCTATCTTTTTAAATATTAATTTGTTGTACTCTCCCTTTGGAAATCTATCTTTTCACAAATGTGCAAGTACAAAATATTCTACTTCAAAATTTTGCTCCCTTCTATTGAGATATGCTCTACTCTTATACTTAAGATTGTTGTCATGAAGCATTTACTTTACCTAGTCATGAATTTCTCATATATCTATAGAAAAATATTCTCGTGTTGCACTTCTCTTCTCTGTTCTTCCTAAATTCCCAAGTCCATGCACTCTCTTGGGTTCATTCCATACACAGTCTAGAAAGGGCTTTGTCTAGTACTTCTGTTTGGAGTTTCACTATATGAATATTCAACTTGTGCTAGAATTTGGTCCCATTGCTTGGGGTGATCTCCAATCAAGATGCATAGAACGTTTCCCAAACTTCTATTCATTGCTTCAGTCTAAGCATCTATTTGTGGGTGATACACTGAACTGAACTACATTTTCGTGCCAAATTTCTTACATAATGTTCTCCAAAAATGTCCCATGAATCTAGTATCTTGAACTAAAACAATACTCTTGGGAATTCCATGTAGTCTTACCACTTCATTAAAGAATAGATTAGCAACATGGCTAGCATCACTAGTCTTAGCATAGGGAATAAAATAAGCCATTTTTGAAAATCTATCTACAACCACAAAGAAAGAATCATTACATTTATGAGTTATTGGAAGTCCTAAAACAAAATCCATACTCAACGAATCCTAAGGCCTATCTAGAATTAGAAATGGTGTACATATTATAGTGTTCTTGATTTTTCCTTTTGCATATTGATAAATTTTGCACTTACTGGAAAATGGTTGGACATCATCTCTCAATGTTGGCCAATAATAATGTCTTTTAAGGAAATCATGTGTCTTGTCTTGTTTGAAATTTCCTCCAAGACCTCCATTGTCTTTTTCATTAATTAAAATTTCCCTTATGGAATAATTGGGAATACACAACTACTTGTTCTTAAAGAGCAGTCCATCTTGGATCATGTAGTTAAGCCATGAGCTTCAATTTTGAGAAGCTAGATTCATATAATTGTTGGGGCAAAATGATTGCCTATCATTTAATTTGTCAACCCGGGGGTTTCAAAAGCATGTGTGCACTCTATGTCCTAGAAATTGTCTTTCAATTTAGTTCAATCTAACTACAAAATAACAAAAACCAATTCATATAATATATGAAATCAAATAATGAAAATGAAATTCAATTAACCTGTGAAATAAAAAACAACTAATGTATACTTATTTACTCCAGCATTCAATTATGAAGTGCTACCTCCTTGAGATGACGTGTAAGCAACTATTTATACTTTAACTTCTAATGTCCTAGAAAAGCAAGTAAAGTGTGCAGAAAATAACTGAGTAATTGCATGTATCAAATATTCAACCATTAAATCTTAAAATATGATTAAATCAATTTCTTAGAATGATCTTTAGGAATATCAGTTAATGAAATTAAATGAGGATCTGAAAAGCAAATATAAAAGCACGAAAAAGTAAAGCTCAATGATTGCATAGGTTGAACATTCAATCACCCAATTTGAAGTCACCTTCTTGGCCTGATCCTTTATTCAATTATACAATGAATTGATGGTTTCATCTAAGAAAGCAAATAACAGAGCATGAAAAGAAACTAACTAAATATGAGCCCTTGCCTCAAACTTAATCCAATTAGAAAATACATAAATCTTCCCTATTGAAATGATTTTAGAAAAGCAAAGATTACATAGGCATTCTAAAAATAATACTAAAAAAGCAAATGAAGTTTAATTTGTAAAAGCAATTAAATCTCACAATCATTAGATGACCATTCCAATGGTGTATGAGGATGGCAAGTGAAGAAGCTCCATATGCAAGCAAAACTAAATCTTCAAATCTCCAAGTATAAGCTCCAAATTCTCTATTAAGAACATGAGCATTTCTCCAACTTTACACATGTCTTTCAAAGGAGAAGGCTCTCCTATTTATACAAAAACGTAAGAAGCTACCCTATTTAATGAAGATCCACTAAAATCTCATATAGTTACAACCAAATAGTTCATAATGAGACACATATCCCCTAAGTGTCTCATAGAGTTCTAATCCAAATAAGAAATGATGAGACACCTCATAGAGTTACAATCCAAATAGGACACATATCCTTCTTTGACCTTTATCCAAATCTCATTTCAAGGGAATTCGAATTTGGGCATTGGGGGCCACATAAGGGTGCCTTGGAAGCTTCCAAATGACCTACACATGTCATGAAACTCAAGCCACATATATAGATACATGAAACCATGTTAATTTCCTAGTGTTTAATCATAAATTCACTTTAAACACATAAAATAGATAACATTGGTAAATAAGGATCCTAACCCATATATTTATGAAAATGGTGGCTAATGAAAGGTTATATAGTTATGGAGTTGTGATATGTGAGTGAAATGGTGGTGATAAATGTGAAAGTGGATGTCATTTTGAAGACATTTTGGAGGCCCAGCATACCCTCTAACTAGAGTAATTGCATGTCTTCATGCAAATACTGCATTAATTCCTTTGATTTTCTTGCAACGTCTTTGATTTTGAATGATCTTGGCTTATATCATATGTCCTTAAACTTTGCATTTGACAATTTTATTCCTTGTCATACATTGAATTGCAACATGTTTGGTTGGTTCTTGTGTTTCAACCAGATTCTAATTGGTATTGGTTCTTGTGTTTCAATACCTTGTTTCTTTTGTTGCAACGAGATTCATTGAACATATTTAAGAATGCATCTTTAAAATCAGCCATATAGTGTGCTCATAATTTAGAAATTTCGCAAATCACATAACTTTTTGAACCATAATGCAATCATAATTGATTAGGACAAGTATGTTAGGATGAAGTGAAAATGTGTGATGGTGTATGATATATGAATATGAAATGATGTCCTTTCCCCCGAACTAAAGATATGACAATTTGAAAGAGGAAGTGAGGAATTTCCCAAAGTTACAATTTTAGTAATTTAAGGAATTGCATGACTAAAAATTAGAAAACCACATACCTTCACTTACCTTCAATGTGAATAAGTTATGGAGATTTAAGAGTGTGGCTGCTTCTGGATCATGGAATGAAATGTAAAATTCATCTGCTTCTTGATTGCATAAATGGTGCATGAGGTTGTAAAGTGGATTCTTTATTTCTGCTGCTAAATCTATTGTATCTACTGCAAAATGCTGAAATGATATAGTCTTCAATCGTTATAAAACTCATTGACACAATTCCTGCTATGTGAATAAATGTTTTGATGTCGAACATAGAAGGAAATTGTTGACTTATTGGCCATTAATGGATGCCACTAGTCAACACGAGAACTCTTACCATTGATGACAATGAGAGTCAAGATGCCTAAAAACATCTTACTAAGTACGAATAATTTTGTTGTTAATGGTTTGAAGATTTCTGTGGTATGGTTTTTGAGAGACTGAATTCGGATATTCCACAGTATTCATCTTTTATTTGTCGACGTTTCGAGTCTAGACCAAGACTCATCATCAGGACTGATTTACAGAGAAGTGAAAAGAGTGTTATAAATATGGTATAGGTGGGTTATCAAGTAGGTAAGCCGACCATCTGAATATTAATAATTTTATTTTTATTTTTGTTATAATGATTTTTTTATATTATTTAATTCTTGTATTATATCAGATTATATTTATTATTATATGTATTAATTCCTATGTGTTCTTAATTTATTAAAGAGATTCTTTATAATTTATTGAAATATAATTATTTTTGTTTTTAAATTGTTATTTTTAATTTTCAATTAATGCTTAACTTAATTAATTAATTTTTTAAGTTAATGTTTGTTGATTTTAAGATTGTGCAATGTTTAATTAGGATTGATTATTATACATGTAATAAGTTTTTTATATTTTAATTATAATATTATTCTAAATGTAATTACAAAGTTATGAATTGTTTAATTTAATTTTGAATAAATGTTTAACCTAATTTAATTATTGTTAATGTTCATTGGTTATAAGCTTATGTTCTCTTTAACCCTTTTCTATGTTAATTAGGTTTTATTATTATTAATGTCATAAGTTTTTTTATTATTTTTACACTATTGACTAAAAATGCAAAATTAGTTTTATATTGTTTTACTTGATTAATATGATTAATTTTAAAACTATATGTTAATGTATTATGAGTTGAGCATTATTTCTATTTAAAGTGAAGTCTAGATATATTAAGATGCAAATGCAATATTTCTTGTCAATCTTTATGATGTATTAGGTTATGCGAGGGATTTGTTGTCGAGTACCTAGAAGATCCGATGAACAAGGAACATTGATGTATTCCCATTGTTCGTTGGCATGAGAATTTTCCATTAAGGCATTCAAGCCTCAAGGTGTTTTTGCAAGGATTTTAGACTCAAAGGACTATGGACTCAATAATTTTCATTGAAGCAGGGTTTATTTGCAAAATAAAAAAGGATAGGAAAAAATGAAAATGGAAGATGGCAATGGAAAATAATAATGACAATGGGAAAAAAGCATGTAAGTGAGCTTCTTGATTTTATTTGTGGGTCAGGCGGAAAGTGTATGTGAATAAAGGAAAATGAACCACTGACTCTTGCTAGGAAAAATAACTGTGGCTTACTTTGAATTGCTTAGTTCGATTTATAATTCAAAAGGCAGGAAAGGTAATGGTTTTGGTGGATATAGACATGGACTTGTTCTTATGTTTCTCATGGAATCGGTCATTTGAAGACCAATTGTACGCACAATTAGTTTTCTTCAATGATCATTCGATCATCCCAAACCTGCAAAAAAAAACTTGACATAAAGAACATAAGTGTGTTAAAAAAGAAATGATCAGTTCCTTTCTGATTCTTACACAAAATGTCAAATGAAATAGACTAAGGAAAATCAAAAATGTTATATTCATTCCAATTCATGATATCGATAACAATCCATTTTTAAGAAATAACCATGAAAATTAAATTAACTCCCTATTGTTAGATGACTTTATGCATTGTGCTCAGTAAAATAATTGGCATCACAAAGATTTGTTGTGCTCTACAATTTAAAACTTCATAGAAAAATATATAGCAATAATATTAATGCCAAATGTTCATAAATCATCTAAATAATTTTCCAGTTGTTCTGCAAGCTATTGTTGAATTGTCATCTGTGCTGCAAAACTAACATGTTGTCAAAAATATTTGAAGCGAAAAAATATGAAAAAGTACTTGTACAAAAAAAAATTATTTCAATCAAATTTTGCAAGTATTTTTCATTTTTATACATTGCTTCAAAAAAGTTGATTGCATCATTGCAAAAAAATAAATAAAATTTATTTATTTATTTTTAATTAAATTTTTTAAATTTTCTTTATCAAAAAGAAATTATAATAAAGAAAATGATTTTTTTTTTTTTAATCATGAGACACATAGGGAATGAGACACATATGTGTCTAAAATCAAATTTATTAAATCAGATTGGACTCTTAGACCTCATGCCATGTGGAGCAGAGTTTGTTATTCACTTGGATTCTTTTAAAATAAAATTTATTAAATCAAATTGGACTCTTAGACCACATGCCATGTGGAGCAGAGTTTGTTATTCACTTGGATTTTTCTGCTTTCAACTTGCCATGTTAAAATAGTTCAAAACAAATCATTTTTCCCTCACGCAATCTACAAAATGGAGCTCTGAAGAACCTTGAATTTATCCCAAATGGTTAGGAATCCAAGGAAACGGTTTCTGGGTTATTAAACTCATCCCATTCCCGAAAACACCCATGTCCCAGTTTTTTCATATTGCCCTGGTTCTCTCAGAAAGTTCGTTTTAAATTCGGGTGTCAAGACAGTTTACAGTTTTTTGCAATTACGTTTTCTGCAAAAATCAATTTCGTATTTGTCCTAAACGGTTACAAAATCCAAGAAATCTTTCACAAGGTACCTAATTTCCCCCATTCCAGAGAAAACCCATGTCTCAGTTTTTTCATATTTGCTCTGGTTTGCTCAGAATTTGCATTTTAAAATCATGTGTTTATGCTGTTACGTTTTCTAGAAATGTTCCCATGATTTTTTATTTGTAGGTTTTGAAGGTTGGACTTGTGGTTGCGTGGATGTCTTTTAGAAAAGGAAAGGAGAATATATAACTATACTTGAAATCTGGAATGAGATAGAAGATGGGACAACGCTTTGAAGAAATCTAACCGCATCATTTTCGTAATCCCGCATAAAACTCTTGCATTACAGAGGTAAGGATTTTTGCACATTGACTTGCAAGTCTTACAGTAGCTAAATAATTTTTATGATATACTAACAAAACAATTTTTTTCTAATCTTCCAGGTCACACAAAGTGCAGAAGGAGAGCATACTTGAGAGATTTATTTTGTTAGCATAGTCAAAATTTTATCAATCAACTCCTCTGTAAATTTTGGAAAAATAAAATGAAAAGGCTTGATCTCATACCTTAAATTATCGTTTGTGATCTTCGCTTGCGCTCTTTGTTCTCAACCATTTGTTTTATTGTAAATTTTTCCTACCAAGGGTTAGTAGATGGGCCGTTCTTACTACACCATAAAACATCAAATTTATTCTAAAAACTATAAAAAAAATATTTTTATTTTTCCTATCTATCTAAAAAATCTCTTTTTTTTAAGTATGTTCATGCTTCCAATGAAGCCATTTATAGATTAGAATTTTTGAAATGCTCATATCCCAACTTGAGAAATGTACCTGATTGTTTGTAAGGATATGTGAAATTGACTTGACCTTTCGATTTTCTACAAGGATCTCTTGAAGAATGGATGAATATTGTGGCGTAACCACGTTTTGATACCATTCCTCAATGTAGTCTTTGGGCTACATTCTAGACCCTTTGTCCATAAATGGTTAATAAAACAAAAACAAATAAATTACACTCTAAACTAAAAGCTAGTTCCTATGCACACTTCCCCGGAAACAACGCCAGAATGTTGGGGCATAATGATTTCCTATCATTTAATTTGTCAACCCGGGGGTTTCGTAAACTTGTGAAGCATGCATGCACTTTATTTTCTAGAAATTGTCTTTCAGTTTAGTTCAATCTAACTACAAAATAACGGAAACCAATTCATCTAATCTATGAAATCAAATAATGAAAATGAAATTCAACTAACCTGTGAAATAAAAAACAACTAATGTATACTTAGTTGCTCCAGCATTCAATTATGAACTGTTACCTTCTTGAGATGATGTGTAAACAACTATTTATACTTTAACTTCTAATGTCCTAGAAAAGCAAGTAAAGTGTGCAGAAAATAACTCAGTAATTGCATGTATCAAATATTCAACCATTCAATCTTGAAATATGATTAAATCAATTTCTTAGAATGATCTTTAGGAATATCAATTAATGCAATTAAATGAGGATCTTAAAAGCAAATATAAAAGCACGAAAAAGTAAAGATCAATGATTGCATAGGTTGAACATTAAATCACCCAATTTGAAGTCATCTTCTTGGCCTGATCCTTTATTCAATTATACAATGAATTGATGGTTTTATATAATAAAGTAAATAATAGAACATGAAAGGAAGTTAAATAACTATGAGCCCTTGCCTCAAACCTAATCCAATTAGAAAATACATAAATCTTCCCTATTGAAATGTTTTTAGAAAAACAAACATTACATAATCATTATAAAACTAATACTAAGAGAGAAAATGAACTTTAATCTATAAAATAAATTAAATCTGACAATCATTATATGGTCATTCCAATGGTGTATGAGGATGGAAAGTGAAGAAGCTCCATATGCAAGCAAAACTAAATCTTCAAATCTCCAAGTATAAGCTTCAAATTCTCTATTAAAAACATGAGCATTTATCCAACTTTACACATGCCTTTCAAAGGAGAAGGCTCTCCTATTTATACAAAAACATAAGAAGCTACCATATTTAATGAAGATCCACTAAAATCTCATATAGTTACGACCAAATAGATCATAATGAGACACATATCCCCTAAGTGTCTCATAGAGTTCTAATCCAAATAAGAAATGATGAGACACCTCATAGAGTTACAATCCAAATAGGACACATATCCTTCTTTGACCTTTATCTAAATCTCCTTTGAAGAGAATTCGAATTTGAGCATTGGATGCCACATAAGGGTGCTTTGGAAGCTTCCAAATGACCTACACATGTCATGAAACTCAAGCCACATATATAGATACATGAAACCATGTTAATTTCCTAGTTTTTAATCATAAATTCACTTTAAACACATAAAATAAATAACTTTTGTAAATAAGGATCCTAACCAATATATTTTTGAAAATGGTGGCTAATGAAAAGTTATATAGTTATGGAGTTGCGATATGTGAGTGAAATGGTGGCGATAAAGGTGAAAGTTGATGTCATTTTGAAGACATTTTGGAGGCCCAACAAAAAGCTTCAAAAGCTTCTTTGAAATTTGTGTTTTTCTCATACAATCCCTTTATAAAATAAAATCCCAACACCTAAATAGGACTTTCTTGCAACAATAATTGTCTCATGCTCAAAGCATCTGCAATTTTATTAGATTGTCCACTGATATGATTTAAAACAATTGTAAAACTTTGCAAGTACTCGACCCACTTAATTTTTTTTTAGTTTAGTTTAGGATGATACATAATATATTGATAACTGGAGGGCATGATCATCAGTATATAAAATAAACTCCCTAGAAAACAAATAATGCCTCCATTTCTTAAGAGCTTGAACCACTACATAGAATTCCTTGTCATAGGTTATATACTTCATTCTGGCCTCATTTAATTTCTCATTGTAATAAAAAATGGGTTTGTCCTCTTGGTTGAATACTACTCTAATCATATCATTGTTGGAATCTCTTTTCACTTGGAAAGTCTTATTAAAATATCAAAGTTGCAAGGATTGGCTACTTTGCAATCTTCTTTCTGAGCATATAGAACCCCTTCTGAGCTTTAGTAGTCCACCAAAATGGTTGTTGGTTCTTCTTAATTGTCTCCATAATTGGTGTGCTCATTTTACTGAAGTTCCTGATGAATTTCCTGTAAAAACTCACCAAACCATGAAAAATTTTGGCTTCAAAATTATTTATTAGAGAGGGCCATTCAATAATAGCTTTTACCTTTCCTAGATCCATCTTCAACCCTTCTTTGGAAATGAAAAATCCTAAATATACAATTTCTGACTTTAAAAGGGAACATTTCTTCAAATTTATAAGTAATTTTTCCTATTGTAATCTCTCCAACACATACCTTAAGTGTCACAGATGTTCCTCCTTTGACTAACTATAAACTAAGATGTCATCCAGGTAAAAAATTACAAACTTCCCTATGAATTCTTTCAGTACCTCATTCATCAGCCTCATGAATGTACTAGGTGCATTAGACAATCCAAATGGCATAACCATCCATTCATACAATCCTTCATTAGTTTTAAATGAATTTTTCCACTTGTGTCCATCTCAAATTGTAATCTAATGGTATCCACTTTTCAAATGAATTTTTGAAAACCAACTGGCACCACTTAAACAATCCAACAAATCATCAATACATGGCAAGGGAAAATGATACATGATTGTGATCTTATTCAAAGCTCTAGAGTCTGTACATATGCGCCATCCACCATCCTTCTTTGGGCTCAATATTGTAGGCATTGTGCATGGACTAAGGCTTTCTCAAATTATTCCTTTATCTAACAACTTGTGCACTTGTTTCTTGGCTTCTTCATTATCCTTAGGTGTGATGTGATAAGCAAATTTATTGGGAAAATTTTCTCCTAGTATCAAATCGATATGATGACTAATACTCCTTATAGGTGGTAGTTCATTCGATAAATCATCCACAACAATGTCATGGTGTTCCTCCAACATTCTTGAATCTCTAAAGGAAAATAAAAAATAGTAGTGGAAGTAAGAACTACTCTAGGTTTGCAAATAATAGCAAAATTTGTACCTCCTTTGTCCTCAGCTATTGTAAAAACACTTTCTTGTTCATCAACAAATATTTAGGATCACTAGATTCATAAGTCCCTTCTTTTTGTAGTGGAAGAAAGGTATGATTGATGTCATCCTTCTTAAACTTATAGGTATTCTTCTTACCATCATGTATAACACCTCTGACAAACTTCCACGACCTACCCATCAAAATATGACACACGTCCATCACCATCACATCACATAGAATATTGTCCTTCTAACTTCTAATTTAAAGCTCTATCTCGCACTACTAATTCACCAAATTTTGATGTCCTTTCGGAAACTCAAGACACTTTATAGTTTGTTGGATGGTTTTGCTTCTTCAATTTCAGATTTTCTACAACCTTTGTAGACATCTGGTTATCGTTACTACCACTCTCAATCACAGGAATACAACACTTTCCTTGAACTTCACAAATAGTTTTGAATATGGATTTCCTTTAGACTCGGTCAAAAACTTCTTTCTCATGCTTAATCAATGATTTCTTCATCATCAAGGCCTCTCCTATCTCTGTAACATTCTCATCTTCCTGCACCTTTTCTTTCTCTTCCTTTACTAGAGCAGTCAAAAAATTCCTTTGGCATGTCTCTCTGTTCTCTAGAAAACCATATGCCATGTGTCCAAGCTTGCCACACCTATAGCAATGAACCTCTCTTCTTCCTCTTCCTCATCCTCTGGAAAAGGATCTTCGACATTTGGATTCTCCCTCTTTCTTTCTTGGTGAAGGCAAACTTATGGAACCATCTCTTGGTGTTGTATATTTCCCTCTACTAGATTGTTGTCCTCTTCCTCTAGCAACCCTCTTACCTCTACCAGCTTGCTTTCTTGTAAGTTTTTCTTAAGGTTCAAAGCCAACTGATATGCCTCCTCTATAGATTTAGTGATAGTACATTATATCATATCGTATCTCTAGTATAAGGCCATTTATGTATCTTTTTGTATTCTTCGTAGACTCCCCTACATATCCTGCCTTGATATTTACTTTGTAGAATTATTTTGTATACACTCTGACTGTGATAGCTCTCTGTCTAAGATTTTGCATACTCCTGAACAAGGTGAGATGGTAATATTTTGAAAAAAATTTACCTCTCAGTTTCACCACCATCATATCCCAACTTTTAATCTTCTGCTTGTTCTTTCTCCTTCTCTCTGCATGTACACCATCCCACCAAAGAGTTGCATGACCCTTTCATTTAGTTACAACAAACTTAACCTTTCTATCTTCATCCATATATTCATACTCAAAGAATTTATACATCTCTGTGATCCAGTCAATAAGATCCTTTAGATTCATGTTGCCTACATAATACGACATATGTGGTTTAGGCTTCATAACAAATCCCAAAACTTCTTTCAACACTTAGCTTTTACAGGTTATTTTACTACTACTTCTTCTTAAGATTCTTCCTATTCTATACTCACATCTCCCACTTATGGTTCTCTTTACAAACCAGACTCCATTGCAGTCATTCTTGCCTCCAATTGCTACATCACTCATAATACTTCTCTATTAGTAATTGGACTTTATCATTCTTAGGCTTGTGCCTCATCCAATGCCTCGATCAACTCTGGGTGGCATGATTCCTCTTGTTCCTGAAATAGACACAAGTTGTGCTCTGATACCACTTGATGCAAAAATGCCTTTTCTTGGTTCCCCTTTTTTTAGTAGTAGGACCTCCACAGTCCTCTTTATAACTTAGTATCAGACGTATGTGGCACCTCCCTTACATTACTACAATACAATCTCAAACAATTCCCATAATCGACTCTTCCTTCAACCCTTCCAGATACAATCCCATTAAAATAACAGTGGAAGATCTAGTAATAGTGGGAGGCGTCGGAAGGGTGGCCAACTCTAAGCGAGTGTGGTTATATATATATATATATATGTGTGTGTGTGTGTGTGTGTGTGTGTGTGTGTGTGTATATGTATGTATATATATATATGTATGTATATATATATATATATATATGTGTATATATATATATATATGTATATATATATAGATTATATATATCTATATATATATACATATATATATATATATATATATATATAATGGTCCTTGCCTGATTTTCTACGCATATACACACATGGTTGATCAGGCACTTCTTTAAAGTGAATTCGATGCACTCTCTAGCATTTATCTTCAGGCATGTTTGTTTCGGGATGGCCCACATTACCACATGAGCCCACAAATTGACCCTGTACGACCCACAAAATCACTATGAAAATCCATTGGGGTGAGATTCTATGCGAGGTCCACTTTATCTTCCTTTCACTCTACGGGTCGCTCTTACTATCCCACTGCAATGGAAAATGGTGCACGCAGAAACTGCTAGGGTAGTTACCTTTAGCTGGGACCCATAGTTAATAGCTTCAGGTCGTTGGGGTGATATTTCTAGGTGAGGTCCACTTAATCTCCCTTCCACTCTACGGGATGCTCTCACTATCCCACTGCAATGGAAAATGCTGCATGTGGAAACCGCCAGGGTAGTTACCTTTGGGTGAGACATGTAGTTAATAGTTTCAGGCCGCTTTATATATATCCTCACACAATGGGAAAAGGAGCTCACAAAGACCTGCCAAGTAGAAACCTCTTGGTGAATTTTGTTATGGGATTTTGTTGATTAATAGTATTGTCTTTCATTACTTTACAAACTTTGTGGAAACAAAAAACTACTTAAATGTTGGCACTTATTTGTGGGTTCCCTCTCTGTTATGACCATAATCCCATTCCTCTTGACTACTCCCACCTTCAAGCACCTCCTCTCTGTAGCTTCTGTACCTTCTCGTGCAACCCTTTCGATCCTCCTACAAATTAACAATTTACTTATATATTGTGTGTATCTCACTTTTGTAACAATTAAGCTCAGAAAAACTATAGGACACCACTCTCGAACCCCTTTCTTATTAAAATAATAATATATAAATTACAAATAGTTTGGCCCAGATCCATAAATATAGAATCAAAAAACTATTTTAAAGAAAAATAATAAAATTACAACCATTGCAACAAATTGTCTGATTTAAAGAAATACATGATAATTCTAAATACTATTATCAAAATTGTAATTCATTAAATAAATTACCATACTAGAAGACTATTTGACATTTTTTAAATAAATTTTCTTTGATTTACGAGGAAAATAACAAATAAACTTAAATGTCAAATAGTCTTCAGTATAGTTAGTTAATCACGTTTTTTTAATAATTTATTTTTCATTTACTATGAAAATAACCAAAAAAAAATGGAAATTGGAAAATAAACGTGAATAAAGCTGACATTGTCTACCTTTATAATAAGATTATTAAAATGGAAATATTTTTGAAAAAATATTATTTAATTGTGTTTGAATTTGATTTTAAACCCATATATATATATTGAAAATGCTTAGTAATTTCACTTCTTTGAAATAATTTAATTTCACTATAGTAGGGAAGAAAATATGAATATGGAAATTTATTTGGTAATCTTTTTATTTGAGTTGGGTTTCTCATTTTGCAGCTATTTGGAAGAAAATATGAGTATGCAAATTTATTTGGTAATCTTTTTATTTGTGTTGAGTTTCTTGTTTTGCAACTATTTAATTTTATTATACATGTTTTAGTGGTTTCGCAGGAGGTGATACATTCTTTAAAGGTGCGGAAAAAGCAGGGAATGCTTATGAAGCTGGATTTATCTAAGGCTTATGACCGATTAAATTGGAGGTATCTTCAAGACGTATTGGGCGCTTTTGGGTTTGACAACAGATGGATACATTGGATTACCAGTATGATTTCTACTCCTCATTTCTCAATATTGGTCAATGGTATCCCATCAGCCTCTTTTAATGTAACCAGGGGTATTCGGCAGGGGGACCCGATCTCCCCTTTTTTATTCATATTAGCTATGGAAGGGTTAAGCCGTCTGATCAAGAGGGAGGTAAGCGAACATAGAATCAAAGGTCTCAGATTGTGGGGACCTAATTTAGTTATCACACACCAACAATTTGTTGACGACTTGATGCTATTCGGAGAAGCGTCGATCAGAGAGGTTAGAAATTTCAAATCTGTTTTAGCAGTTTTTATGATGGCTTCAGGTATGACGATTAATAATGACAAGTCTTGCACCTTTATTTTTAATACTCCTGCAATTGTCAAAGCGCATTTAACTAGAGTCTTAGGCTTCAGATTGGGTGAATTACCAACTAAATATCTGGGTGTCCAACTGGATATCTACTCCCACCGTCTAAAAAATTGGCAGAATTTGTTGGAAAGGGTTAGAAAACGCCTGGCTAATTGGTCATTTCGAACATTGAATTTGGCTAGTCGCATTGTTCTTTTAAAATCTGTTTTATTGTCTATTCCCATATATTCCTTATCTATCATGGCAGCGCCCAAAGGCGTTTTATCTAAAATGCGGGAAATATTTGGAAAATTTTTGTGGAGTGGTACGCAACAGCAACGGAAATGGGTCCTTGTTTCATGGATGAAGGTTATCCAAAGCAAAGCGGAGGGCGGTTTAGGAATTCGCGATCCTGAAATTATTAACCAGGTCTTCGGAGCAAAGTTGTGGTGGAGATGGGTACAGGGGGGTATTGATCTATGGAAAAGAATTTGGAATTTAAAATATAATATGCCAGGCACAGTTGAAGATCGCTTACGTTTAGTAGAAACTCCCCGAGGGTCACAAATATGGAACTTTGCAAGCAATAATAAAGATATCGTCAGGGATTTAGCTTTCTGGGAAATCCGTGAGGGTGGTACAGCAAATTTTTGGGATGAAGGGTGGCAGCAGCGGCATAAATTAAATGGAGACCATACTCTTCAGGATGTTCAAGTGCTAGGACAGAGGGCAGGTATGATACATATCAAAGATTACTGGCGTCAAGGAGATGTACATGGTATTTGGCGAATATGGAAGCCGCCTAGGGAATGGGCAAATGGTATCAGTATGGAGACAGAACATCGGTATACCCGGGAAATGGATTCACGTAAAATTAAGATTAGAGGTGGTAATGACATTCTAAGGTGGGGTAAAACAACGAGAGGTATGTTCACTGTCAAAGAAGCATATCACTGGAAGTCGAGGGGGGTAAGGGTTGGCGATCAACTGGAATGGAACAAGATCTGGGAGGCTAAATGGTGGCCCAAAATAACGTTCTTTGTGTGGCTGGTTTGCAATGGCCGGATCTTAACATGGGAAAACATTCAAAAACGTGGTATGCATGGACCATCCCGATGTTATCTGTGCTTTCATGAGGAAGAAAATCTGGAGCATTTACTAAATCGATGCCTCTATGCTCAGAGTATATGGGAGGAAATCAGAGTATTATTTGGTCACACAAATAGGGATCCAACTAGTCTCAGGGTTACCTTGTTCCATTGGGGTAAAGGGAATTTTCAGAGTAAAGTTGTTCGGAGATTGTGGACTCTGGTGATTGGCTTTGCAATATGGGAAGTCTGGAAGGAGCGCAATCGGCGAATTTTTAGAGGACAAGCTTCTCCACAAGTAACAGTTTGGGAAACAATCTGTAGATCAATCAAGGAGACAGTTTTATCTGAAGCATGGGATGAGAATGATTGGAAAGTGCCCCAGGAGGAGCAACGAATCCTCGTAAGGTTGTCTCTAGATTACACAATGATTTTCCCTAACCCGGATCGGGGAAATAGATATCAGCTACATAGTCCAAATCACTTCAGATTGCCAGGGGATACGCGAATCAAACTGACATTTGATGGGGCGTCAAAGGGTAATCCGGGAAACGCTGGATGGGGTGGCCTATTTAGAGATAATTCAGGGCGAACACGGTGGGTGTATGCGGAATGGGGCGGAGATATGACCAACAATGAAGCAGAACTATGGGGCCTCTATAATGGACTTCGAATTGCAGTTCGAAATGGCTACCGGAATCTTGAGGTGGAAGGGGATTCCAAAATTACAGTTGACATGCTATGCAAACTGCGGAATGGCAAACGGTGGGACCAAGTGGCGACGAGCTGGCGAACAGCTGCGATCATACAAGACATCGCAGAATTGCTCAATCGGATTGAGTATATGATGGTTACTCACGTCCTACGAAATGGTAATCAAGCTGCAGATTTCTTAGCCAATTGGAGTAGCGAGGCGTCGGGAAGAATAATGGATGAGAGCTGGGATGCATATCGTGAGGATCCACGATGGAGCGCACTACGCAATATATTACAAACGGATTATGATGCGGCCATGGCATTACAAGAAAATCATTAATTGTTTCCCTATTCAGAAAGGGAGGCGTCCTGACATGGTAGTTAATGATCGACAGGGGTTTATGCACCGCGTGGATAGCGATAAAAATAGGGGCGGCGATCGTGATCACCAAACGAGCGGGATGATTTTCCCAATGCAGGCTTTGGGTACGTTGTCGAGGACACCAGCGCGATGTGATGAGAACATTGGGTACGATTCACATCATCGTAAAATTAATGGGGCAAGTGTTAAGGCAGGCGTCAGACGAGTTTTCTTTATTAAGTTGGAAGGGTGGTGGATGAGGGTCATCAGACGCTCTGTCTGTAAATGCGAAGCGTATCGTCTGCAACTTACAGCAAATCCCTGTATCAAGAGAGAGCGTGAGTGTAGAATGCAACCCACGACAGTGCCGAGTATGGATGGGCGAAGGGTGCAGGAAGATGGCCGTTGGACACGGAGTAAGGGTAAGCCTGAAGAACAGACAGGAAAAGGTCTGTCTGAGGACGCAAAGGGCAAAGGTGTTGCAGCGGAGTTCTTACCTCGCGTCTATTTGGATATCCCTGACGAATCTGAGGAGGATTTTGACATACATGAGTATTTAGTGGACGAGGATCAGCGACGGGTGACAGGAGGGAAGATTGGGAAGCGGATACGTCGGAGTGAAGACCTCGAGGAACCAGAAGACTCCGAGGAGGCTAGGGGTGGCCGACGTGGAAGAGGGCGGCCACCGAAAGTTCGGGGGACTCAACGGGGCCGGGGAACGAGCAGTGAAGAAGGTGGTAGAGGGAGTCAGCGCAGGGTTAGAGGCAGGGCCAGGCGGGACATGAACAGGAAACTCACTGAAGCAGAGGAAGCTTATAATCATGGAACTAGCCAACATATGAGGACAGTTATTGATCATTTGGAAGAGGAAGCTATGCAGGCAGCTTCAGACCCAGAGATGGAGGACTGGCAGAATTACATACCCGATCCTGGACATACTAGAGGAAGGTTGTCTTTATACAAACAATCTCTGCATGCTTACTGGGGCATGAAACGACTCCTGGCTAAGGCCATGGAGCAAATTGCAGTTGAAATGGTGGAATTACTCCATGGATTCCCTACTTTTAAAAGGGAATTAAGGAATATACAGATGACTCTGAATGTCCAGAACCATAAGCTGGACAAAATTCTACAGTTGCTCAAGGAAAATGGTTTCGAGATCAAGGCAGAAGGTGGACCACAGCTGGATATCCCAACTTACTAAGGAATGGACTATGCTGTCAACAGGTTTTCGGAAACTTTTTTTGTTTGTCAATTTTTGTAATCCTCAATGGAATTGTTTCAAACAAGATACAGTTTGCTTGTGAAACTTATAGTAGAAAATTTTGTATGGATAGATAGTTTGGATATGTTTTTCTTGTGGATGGCAGTCAAAAACTATCGATGGTTCCCGGTTTCCCTTAAGGGCGGGCAATGACCTGTTTATTTTTGTATATAGCTTGTTTGTAAGTTTTACGTTGTTGAAGTAATAGAATTTCTACCTCAGTTTACAGAAAAAAAAAATGAATATTCTTCTGTATTATTATTTTGTTTTTTAATTATTTAATTTTACAATATATGTTTTACCGCATGAATGTTTATTTATTCTATTTTTAAAATGTTAAAATATGTTTATTTTGAAATATAATGTTTTTGGTTTAATTCGAAATTAAAAAGAAATTAGAAAATATTTCAGTTTTTTGTTTTAATGGATAAAATATATCCATCACCAGTAATTTTATGAATATGGCATTTTCATCTGCAAAATTACTTGGAAGTTGGAAGTTAGAAGTTTCTCTAATGATTTTTTCGCAAAAACAGTTTTTGGTGAAGCTTTCATATTTTGTTATGTGAAAACAATATATTTTGAAGGTAAACATTTTGGAGTTTTTAATTGGAATTTAGCAAAACAAATTTTGGTTAAGTTGTGATATTTTATTATTTGAAAGGTTCTTTTGATTATATATGAATTCAACACTCTGAGAAACCTGAAACATCAAGATTGTGGAAAATACACAATTCAAATTTGTGTTTTCAGAAAATATCTACTAATTTGAATATAAAAATATGATGGGATTTCAAATTTTCTTAAAAATACTACTTTTTTAATTATTAAATTTAAATAAAATTTAAAATATACTCACTAATACAATGATATTATCACCGTTTTAATTTATTAATAAATATTATAACCAATCCAACACTCTTTTATAAATATTATAACCAATCCAACACTCTTTTATCTTTAAATATCTAAGAATGAACCACAATTTTTTTAATATTTTTTCTTGATTTACCATGAAAATAACAAGAAAACTTAAGTATCAAAGAGTCCTCAACTAGAGTTAGTTAACCGTGTTTTCTTTTGATAATTTATCTTTCATTTATAATGAAAAATATAAGGAAAATAAATATGAAGAAAACCATCCTTTATAATAAGCTTATTAAAATGGAAATAGTTAAGCATTTAATATCTTTTTAATATTATTTAATTGTTTTTTATTTCATTTTTAAACTTGATAGATTTATCTTCTAAACAT
Source organism: Pinus tabuliformis (assembly GCA_031772625.1). Lineage (NCBI taxonomy): Eukaryota > Viridiplantae > Streptophyta > Pinopsida > Pinales > Pinaceae > Pinus > Pinus tabuliformis. Next base: position 511,508,001 of record CM062807.1, read on the forward strand.
ATATATATTATAGATGATAGGTTGAAAATGCTTAGTCCTTTTATCCCCTTTGAATAATTTCACTATAATATGGAAGAAAATATGAATATGCAAATTTATTTAGAAATCTTTTTATTTTTGTTAGCTTTCTTGCTTTGAAGCCATTTAATTTCATTATACATGTTTTAGTTAATGAATATCTATTTATTTTGTGTTGTTATCTTGTTTTCCAACTATTTAATTTTACAATATATGTTTTACTAAATTAATTTATATTTATTATGTTTTTAAAATGTTGAATAGGTTTATTTTGAAATATAATGTTTTGGGTTTAATTTGAAATTAAAAAGAAATTATAAAAGATTTTTGTTTTTGTTTTAATTGATCAAATATATCCATCACCCTTAATTGTATGATTATGGCATTTTCGTCTCCAAATGTACTCCCAAGTTAAAAGTTTCTCTAATGAGATTTTATCAAAAAAGAGTTGTTGGTTAAGCTTTCATATTTTGTTATTTGCAATGTTCTTCTAGGAACAATGATCTAAGATAAGAGAAAAGAACTTTCATTTCTCTATGTCGCTCTCTTCCAATCATTTTGTGATTCCTTTTGTCAAGCATGACAAAGCTTGGAAATCTATCTATGGATTGACCATGAGTCGGAGGACTCGAGTTGTTGAATGTTTACATTACAAGAGGATTTGAAAGGTTTTTTTGGGAGTTTCAGAGCTATCGAACAAGTTAAATTCTTGCACATGATGGGCAGTTCTAAAACACGTTGATCCAAATGGATTGGAATAACTCCATACACTTTGGACATACAACTTGTTCATGACATCATAAGAGAAAAATGATGTGTGACCAAGAAGGATTGTTCATCTTCGAGGCCAACTCGAAGAGGCCTAATTTGAAAATTACGAAAAGTATTTGCCAACAATTTATAGACCAACAAATGGCTCCACGATCATTTGCAATGAGATTACTGCTCGATCATTTCTCACTTTCCAGGGAAGCAAAAAATCCCGAATAGAATCTAAATAAAAAATCGACAATCACCTTAACACCTAAAGAAATAAGTTGGGATATGAAGAATCTCTCCCTCGAAATGAAAGAAAAACTTTCTGAAGACTATATAAGCCCCTAAGCCATTTAACTATTAAAAATATGGTTGACAACCCATTTGGGAAGCTCACCATTTATATTGATCGTGTTGTCATGCTGGGAGAAATTGTTGGTGTGTACACTCTCCTACCAATCAAGAGTAAAACTCGTTGATTTCGTAATCTAGAAATTGAATTCCATTGGTCAAACAAGTGATTGCAGGATAAGTATGCACATTGTTTCATTGTTTCCTATACTTGTAATATAATTGTTGAGATTTCCTCACATATGGGAAAAGAGATTTTTTATTATTTTTTTCCTTAAAAAATGCCCCATGTATCTTTTTCCCAGTAATCATGAGCGGTAAGAGGAACATTCTCCAAGGATTCAAATTCCCCATATTAATGTCCAACTAGTTCCCATATCAAGTTCCATATGTCGACAATAGCCCAAGCTTGTCTAAGGATCCCAAGCTTGAAGAGCATGGTTGGTCCTATAAAACTAGATATTTTAGCCTCTGAAAGAAACAATGGGGAAGAGACAACCCCTTTGAAATGTTGCTTCTCAGGTAATCTTTCAATTTTATGTTAGTTATCGCATTTTGTAGTGGGAGTTTTGGTTGGTTAGGGTTTAAATCTAGTGATTCATTTCCTTGCAATGGCATTTGTAGGTTGTCTAATTATTTTTTCTCTGGTCCTTTTCTTGATTGAATTTCAAAGACCCAAGTGATTTATTTCAACAATTGTGGATCATATTTTTTCTTTTTTGGGTCCCTATCGAATGAAATTTAGAGTCCCAATCAATTCATCCCCAAATGAAATTTTTTTAATTTTTGGATGAGGGTCAACATCTTGGACTAGGCACTGAAAGATATTAGGGTTCCTTTGTATGAAAATAGATCCTTGATATATAAGTTTGATCTCACCGGGAAGCTATAGGGTTCATACTAATGAATGAAAATTGTTCTTTGCCATATATATTGTCTATGTGCTCATATGTGTTCTCTTATACACACTTGTCTCCCCATGATTAGAAGTTGGAAAATATTATTTCCATATTATTGTTTTGAGGCAGGAGCTAAGGGAAAAAAGGCATTTACTACAGACTTGGTAACATGAATCACATTATCAATAAATGAGAAGGACATAGGAGTTCCACAAATTCTAGTAATAGGGATTTGTTGAGGATGAACTTGGACTATGGGTTCGACCTATTCCTTATTTATGAGCTATCAAGGGAGGCTTGTCTCCTCATTTTTTTCATTTTCTACTACATCTAACATTTCTCAACGGGAATAACTAGCCTCTTTTTACTCTTGAATCACATGGATTGTTTGTGGTTTGGTTTTTGTGCACATCACCATGACATTAAGTGTCAAGAATGTCTCTTTCTCAAAAAATGTATTCTTTCCAAACTTGAGTTGCAAGAGGACGTGAGAATGAGGGTATTTTCAAAAGCCATGTAGGAAACTCAAGAAATTTTTAGAAACAAACCAGGCTCAAAGTAATATGTGGATATGTTCATGATGAATTTTAATTATTTTGATTACTACAATCCCACTATCATTGGTGGTGGATGTCATCAAGAGTAAGAACATTAGTATCACAAAGTATCAATAAAGGTCATTGATTGATTTATTGCTGCATTCATGTCACATGGGAAAACACAAACCTCCCTCTGAAGACACTTGTTTTACTCCTAGTTGAGTAGGAGATGAGCCATGACCTTTCATATGGATCAGTGTCATGCCCTTATGGAGGAATAGCAGGAGCCCATGAAAAAAATGAATAAAGACCCACATGTATATCCAGATTGATGCTTTCCTATGATGGAGATGAATCCACTATTATGGTTGTGGTGGAGGATTTGATTATGAAGCCTCAAGTCACAGCCCCAGCTTCGGTCTGCATATGGGTTCAAGGCCAATCTATATGGATATTAGTATGTGGAAAATCCTATATGGACCATATCACTCCAATATTAACAGTCTGGGTATTCTATTATAAATATGGATGAGAGAGTAAACTGAGTTATGGGAAGAGGCCTCAGTATGGTCAGTAGGAGGCCAAGTTATCCATCAACCTGAAGTAGTCAATTGGAAACGCAAGCATGTACTGTAAAATTACAAATTGTCACCATTTAGATTGATAATGTTGTCATTCTAGGATGAATTGTTGGTGTGTACACTCTCCTACTAGTCAAGAGTAAGACTAACATAATCTAGAGTTTCAATTCCACTGGTCAAACAAGTGATTGTAGGATAAGTTTGCACATTGTTGCCTATACTTGTAATCTAATTGTTGAGAGGTATGGAAAAAGGGTTTTTTATATTGTAATGTTTTCCTTTAAAAAATGCCCCTTGCAAAAGAGTCTTATCCAATTGTTGCAGTGTGAATTTGTCTTTTCTTCATTCATCATGAGTAGCAAGAGGAACATCTTGCAAGGCTTCAAAGTCCCCATATCAATGTCAAATTGGTAGTTCCATATTCTAGAAAGAGCCCAAGTCTAAGGAGCCCAAGCTTGAAGAGCAATAGAAATTTTTGCCTCTGAAAGAAACAATCGAGAAGAGACAACCCCTTAATTTATTAAGGATCTAAGAAAATGGCTGAGATGATTGCTACAACCAATATGTTTATTCTACTTTAGATCAAGTTTTATATTTTAGCATAAAGTTTTCAAAAGTATTACTAACTCATTTCATTGAGATTCTTTGTATTGCATAAGATTTTCTAGGTTACTAGACTCAGTTTTATTTGCTTGTGTTTCATACACTAATTTGATCTTGGGCCAATAACTAGTATATATGTTGTTGTATCATCCACTAGATTAACATAATTATTAGTGCAAGAAGTTGTGTAAGTTTCGACTCTTCACCTTGATGTATATCCAAGTTTCTAGCTTAGATGTTGTCAAGTTGTCTGTTTTTTTAATGTGATAATAACCAGGGTAAGCAAAAAAAAATTTCCTCTAGCCTTTCCGCTCATCTAACTCAAATTTAAAAGTTCATACTACCCAAAAAAATAGCATGCATCAAGCTCTAACGAGAATGATAATATTGAGTCAATTGTCCTTGCTTCCTTTGCAACATATGGTGCAATCACTAGTTTATTATGGTCAACATTAACTCTCTCTTTATATATATATATATATATATATATAAAATTGATCTTCAAATAAATTAGTTTGTATAGATATTGAGAGAGTGTTTTGAAGTATTTTTAAAAACTATTTGACTATATTCAAAATAAAAAAATATAATATTTGTTTACGTTTAGTTACTTTATCTCTCCATAAATTAATATAATTTATGGTTGAGAGTGAGAATGAATTATTTTTATCACATCTCTTACACATCAAATATGTTTATTCATTTCTTTTATTATTATTATTATAATTGATATTATTTTTAAATTTATATAACCTTGTATTTTATTGAACTGAGAGACTATTCTATAACCAAGTAAAAGGGGATGTGTAAGCTCTAACTTGCCCTTTGACTACCAAAAAAACTCCGTGCAATATTGCCACTCCCTCACCCGATTTTGACCTGCATAATATAGATGTAGACTTGCAGGTGGCATGTATAGTAGTTCTATAGCCTCCTCCAAGCCCTCGAAGATTGGGAAGCTTTGACTTGCCCTTTGACAACCAAAAGAATCCGTGCAATATTGCCACTCCCTCGCCCGATTTTGACTTGCAGAATATAGATGTAGACTTGTCGTGGCCTATATAGTAGTTCTATAGCCTTCTCCAAGCCCCGACACTTCACCAATTCTCACAACCGAAAAGAACTCTTTGGAAATGATACAAGAGGCAATCCATAGGGTTTAAATATATGTTAAATATATGTCGCATGAATGGTTCATGGGGGTGTGACACACCACCCGCCTTCTTAATTCTCAAAAGTAGGTTGGGTGGCGAAAAGACCCTCGAGCAGTGATCAAATTTGAAGGGTTGGTCTTAATTTTATTTGGAAGGGCATATATTTATCTAACCCTTCAAAGATGAAAAGTTGTAAAAAAAATTGTACTTCTATTAACAAGTGTATATTAAATAATTTTTTTATTAAAAAATTGCCAAAATGAAATGGTGTCCTTCTAAATCTTTAAAATTTAAAAAGTGGCTACATTAAAACACTATAAAATATCAATATAATTTAGTAAATAGGCAAACATTTTTCTCAAATTCTATTAAAAAAAGGTAAACATATGTTTCTTATATTCATTAGATAATCTTCAAAATTATTTGAATTTTTTCATTGAAAATATAAATCTATTTGCACAATGGAAAAAGTTTTTTAAGTTTTGATTTGTTTCTAATTTATACTATCTGTTCAGCTTGAAACAATTTAAAGCAAACCAAAAAAATAAATATATGCCTTCAACAACCAAGGGAATTGAACTTTTCTCTTAACATTGTTCAATCAAAGAACACTATCAATAGACTTTCATCTCCATTAAAAACTTCAAGCTTTATAGATTCAAAAATTTATGTAATTAAAAGGAAATTTTTCCATATCTAATAGGGAAATATTGTAAAATGTAATACATGTTTATAATGTTGTTGTTGTATGGCTTGGTTGGTTGTTTTTTTTGTTTAAGAATGGTTTTCAAATTTGGTCCTTACAATGAATCCAAATTTGGTTGATATTTTTTTAATAATGCGATTTTTCTTCATTGATGTCTTTTTCTAATAATATGGTTTCTTTTCATTAACAATGTCATTTAATTTTTCTATGATTTCACCATCTCCTTAAAAACCCTTCATAGCAGTAGCTACATGGACACCCACACACACAACTTAAACCTATTTCCTAGATGCCGAATGGAGAGAATGAAGTAGGAGACACAATAGTAGTTGTATGTACTATGGATAGCTATTGGCATTCTATATATTTTGGGAAGACCAACCGGAAAAAGAAAATTAAGTTGTGGCCTTGTAGGAAGACCAATCTTCAGTTGTATGGTTATTAATAGAGCCTTGGATTTTCATTTTAACACTTCTCCCTGGTTCAAAACTCTACATAGTTTTATGGGAAGCACACTTATTATTTCTGATTTTTTTTTTTTTATAGCATTAATTTCTATGTTTTCAAAAACTGAAGAGTTTATAAAGAAAAATGATTTTTAAGATAAGAGAAGAAATATGAGGTTTTAAATAAAGTTTGATTTTACAAATTCTAGGCTTAATAGTAAGCTTGATTACAGTAAGTTCAAATGGCAACAATGCTAGGATTTTCTAAGCATTATGTTTGTCAATCAAGGAATAATCTAAAAATAGAAAAGGGATGGTAGTAGTTATTTACAAGAATATAAAAAATGTTAGAATCACTAAGTGTAGTTGCCACCATCTAATGGGTAATTTCATAATTGAACAATCTTGTTTGAAAGGTTGTCAAAATGGAACAATCTTGTCTAAATGGTTGGTTGACAAGAAAGAAAGAAAATTTTGCAAATTAGGAAAGAAAATGAAGATACAATAGAAAATGTGGTTATGATGTAAATCCATCAATATTACCACTTTAATATATTTTTAAACACGATAAAATTACATCTTTAACTAATTTATTTCATTTATTATTATAAAATGAAAAATTATTCATTTATTACTATAAAATGAGAATGTATTAATTTATTACTATAAAATAAGAATTCAAATTAATAAAGAGATTACTCTGTCTATATATCGATGTTTTCTAAAAAGAAACCCTAAATAAATAACCCTATCAGTCTTATTATGTTATCTCAAGATTTCCATGTCGAACATGAGAGTTTCAAAGTAATGATGTCTTCATGGAAAATGTAAGGAACCCTATTAGCCTTATTATACTATGTCAAGATATCTATGTGGAACATCAAAGTAATGTCATGAATATTTCCTCATAAAGGTAGGATGGAAGATATGATGTTTTCATAGTGGTAGGATGATCAGTACTCGAATATATTCGGCATGATCAGTACTCGAATATATTCAGCATCCTTGAAGATGTAGTATATGGTAGTAGTTATTTACAAGATAAAAAAAGGTTTGTGAATCAGTAAGCATAGTTATCACCATCTAATGGGGTAATCTCATAATTGAACAATCTTGTGTTAATAGTGGGTTGACAAGAAAGAATAAAATTTTACAAATTAAGGAAAATGGAGATACCACAGAAAATGTAGTATGTGGTTATGATGTAAAAATGTTAGTATTGTCACTTTAATCTATTTTTAAGCACTAGACAAATATGAAAAATACCGTTTGAAATGTTGAATTGCATACCTATTGAAGGCCATTTATTGGGACCGTGAAATCACTTGCCTTGATCGACATTTCAGAAGCTTCATAACTCCCCTTCCAATCGCTTGGAAAAATGGATATATGAAAAAATATGAAGTGAAATACGTCAATGGATTGATTTTTCAGAGTTGATTAGAGAAAGATGTAATTACAAGCAGAAGTAAATATAACTAGATAAAAATCCACATCAAACCTTCGGGTTGAATGGAAAGATTAGGATATTCTGCTTGATACCGAGTATAACCTTGATGGTTCTCATTCCTCACCAATTTCATTGTTTCCTCCTCAAGAAGGGCAAAAAGCCTTTGAATTTGTTCAAAAACTTAGTCCAAAAAATCTTCATCGATGACATGATAGATGATATAAAAAATAATCTAGAGTCTACACATGACTATATAAAGATCAATCAACCATTCCATATATAATAATTTTAATTGGTTACACCTAAATCAATGAACTGAATGAAAGGCGAGGGAAATGAAAGTTGAAAATTAAAACTGAGAGTTAAAAATACTTTGCGAACTTGTGCTACACTGGCCGTAAGGTTGGGATTGGAAAAATCAATGAAGGCAAGATTCACAGGCTCAGAATAATCTACCTCAGTCATCGTTAATTCTGTCTTTTGTCATTTGTTTCTTCTAAATCTCTGATACCTTCAAAATATGCCCTATTCATGGATACCAATACATAGCTACTTCTCCTATGCTATCAATGAATGTGAAAAGAAACCTCTATTATCAACGAATGCGAACATAAACCTCATATCATGAATGCTAACTCTATCAGTGTTGCCATTATGACTAGTGACCTAGGAATGGATAAACAACCTCTATTACATCCCATTGCACTTTCTAGAGTGTTGGCAGAACCTCTTGCAGACTTTAGAGTGTTACATTAGTCAGAGCACTGAGATTTTTTGAAATGTCCTACGGACAGGCAGCCCTTCATACAACATTTTATAATATTATTTTTTTTTTTTTAAACTTGTAAAAATCAAAATTTAAATTTCTTTTGACTAGTAAATTTGGCTGAGCACTTCTCTGACGTGCTAGAGGGCCTCAGAAGGGCTGTGATGTGTTCAAATTTGAACACTCGAGAATCTTTCACATCGTTTATCCACATCCACCCCCATCGGGGTTATACATGCGTTTATCTATTAAAAATTATTCCTCTTTTATATTATAAATCTATAATTACGAAATATCATAATTTATGATAATTAAATCTATAATTAAAAAATATATAGATGTGATAAATTATAAATTTAAATATAAATATTAAGTATTACTCATCAAATGTGTGAATTTATGAGAACGTTTTATGTTTGGGAAAATTTAATAAAAGATTTTACCAATAAGAAAAAAATAAATAAATCATAATTTAAAATTTAATTTGGTTTTAATTAAAATTTGATAATAAAATATTGAAATTATAAATTTGAATTATTAAATTTATATATAATAAATGTGTTTGAAGGATTTGAATATATTTATATATATTTATTTATATTTTTAAAATACATTTTAAACCATAAAATAGTAATTTGTTTAAAAATAATTATATCACTAAATTTTAATTTAAAAAACCATTTTTTTTTATAATATCTAACTTCTTAACTACCAAATTCATTTAGAAAACACCCTTTGTTATTATATATAATACAATCTTTCTATAAAACACCCTTTGTTATTATATATAATACAATATTTCTATAGTAGTTAAGTTAATTAATACAATAACATTTTAAATGGCAGTGTTTTCAGTGTGTTTTCTTGGATTTTCTGGTGCCGGTGCAAAAAATTGAGGTGAAATATTGATTTTGTTATTTAAATAATTATATATATGGATTATTTTTGGACTTTCGAGTGCCAATGCAAATAATTGAGGTGAAATATTGATTTTGTTATTTAAATAATTGTATATATGGATTCAACACCCTGAAAAACCTCCAAGCACTTGCATTTTATATGGGTTACCCATTAAACTTGTGATTTCGATACATTATGACAGGATTTTAGAAAAACTAAAGCGGAAAAACACACTAAAAAAACTCGATTTTAAATAATTTACATACGAATACATCTTTAAAATGCTTTGTATATTTAGAATTTTCTTAACTACCCAATTCATTTAGAAAACACCCTTCGTTAGGTCAATTAATACAACAACATTTTAAATAAGTCACATGTGAATACATCTTGAAAAGCATTTTAATCATGTCTTTAATTAATTTAATGTTTTTATTATAAATAATATTTATTATAAATTTAATATTTGTTAATAAAAATTGTTAATATAAATTTAAATTTACTTAATATTTTAAATATGATAATATTTTAATATATATTATATTGGTAAATATTTTTATGATATAAAATGAAGATTTAATGTCTCACTCTTTTATAAAAGTAAAATTGAAGATGGTTATGTTTCTTAATTTGATAATTTTTTATTATTTTTTGATAAAATTTTCTAATTAATCACATTATGAATTATTGATTTACATTCGAATCATCTATTTAAAAATTTAACAGTTTTTTATTTTTTTTATAAAACTTTTGGAATTAATCACATCATGAATTGTTTCAAATCATCTATTCAAAAACTTAACAAATTTTCACTCTTTTTTAATAGTCTTTCCAATTAATCACATCATAAATTATTAATAACATTCCAAACTATCTACTATAAACAATATTATATTTAAAAACATTTAATTAAACCAAAACACAATATCATTGCTACACATCCACAACCATTGTTCGCCCATATAAATATATGGTTTATATTATTTAACGCGGTTAATCAGTCATTCCTCCGACAATCAACATTTAGCCCATATCATGTTCATGATTCATATTCTTAAACATCGTTAGTCCTTACAAGTAGATGCTTTTTAAAATACTCAATTATTTTAATTGAAAGCTTCAGTACGATCTGACTCCATAAGTCCCCTAAGAAATTAAATTAATGGTTAAAGGGGCGTTGGAATTGGTAGTGTGTTAAAATATTCTCCATCAATGGATGTTAAAACATGTGCCGTGTGCCGGAACAAATTAATGGTCAAAGGGGGTTTGTTACTTTGGAATTCGCTGGATTTTGGTACCTTGGAAGTCGCCTACTCCAATGGATGCTAAAATATTGCGGAGTAAATGCTTTGTTTATATGTCTAGAGTGCATGCGTAAATGTTTCATGACGATAGATTTTTTCAATTCACCTATAGATGACCATATACATGCATCCCTTCAAGGTTTAATTGGTATTTTTTTGTTTCTTTTGGAATTTTTAACAAGGAAAACACATACATTCTTTATAAAATTTTAAATTAAACCTTTATCAATACAAAATGCCCAATCACACTCATAATAACTGTTTAAATCTTAAATCTCTTAATTGGATATTTTTTTACGATTTTATTTTAATATTTTGTATATAAATTAATTAAATTTAAAATAAATATTATAAATATTTTTTATTATGCAGAAAGGTTTATTTTATAATTTAATAGAAGGAAATTTTTCAAAATAAAAAATAAATATACTAAAAAATGTTGACTATTGTAAAAATAAAAATGAATATACATATTTAATTCATTTTAATTTAAAATATTATACAATATCTATAATCTCACACTTACTATGCTTACTTAGCTGGTTGTCAATATTACAATCTAAAATGAAGGAAGTGCAATAATTAATATTATTGAGGTGAGGGGTTCATCTGTCTATCATCAAAAACAAAGAGACAAAAATTAAATAATCATATAAATAAACAATTAACTAAGTTGTTGATATTTGACTTTCACTCTTCACGTAATAAATACAATGTTTCAATGTCTATCTTAAATAATATAATTTTATTTGGATATTTCTCTTATAAATAACTCAATATAAAACTTAAATAAATTGCTTGAATATCCATATTAACTAATATATTTTTCTTAACAAGAGGAAAATGTTCAACTCATTCAATTTTTGATATAAAATATTAATAATGATAAAATATCAAAATATACAATTTAAACAATGAAAAATTACCACTATAGATCTATATTAATCACATATTTACTAAGCACTAAGATTTGATCCCTCTAGGTTCTGGATAGACCCATGGTTAAAATGCATCTATACTAGTTCTACAACCCAGTGTGAAGGCTATGCGTAAGTATGTTTGTCCCTCTTAAAATAAAACTAAAATATTCTCTATATAGAAAATCAATGTCCACTATAATAAAATAGAAAGAAACTATATGCTATGCATTTTTAATTACTTGTCCATATGACTAATATCATGTAAAGTAATTAGAATAAAAAAAAATGCGAATAAGATGTTTAAACTTTATGTTTTTCAAAAATATTTTAGTACGAGATATCAACTTTCCATATATCTATATATAGAAAAAATTGTTAAAAGAAAATATTTTAATGTCGTATAGAATAAAATATCCTATGTGAGCTATGAATAAAATATTTTAATATGAATTAGTATAAAATGGCCCAATACACATGTTATGTAATCTTTATAACATTCAAAAATGCAATTTAAACAGTAAAAAATTACACATTGTTTTTTTGACTCTAACATAAGTTTGCAACGAAAGAAATTTGAGCTCATGTTAGATCTGTGCTTTAGATGGATCTATATTGTTTCTACAACCTTTTTTTAGATGGATCTATACTGGTTTTACAACCTAATGTGAAGGTGATGTGTAAGTATGTGTGTCCGTCCTAAAATAAAAGTAAAATATTGAAGGTGATGTGTAAGCATGTTAGTCCATCCTAAACTAAAAATAGAATATTCTCTAAATAGAAAAACCTCCTAAAATAAAATAAAATATTGAAAGTGATGTGTAAGTATGTTCGTCCATCCTAAACTAAAAATAAAATATTCTCTAAATAGAAAAAACTTCCTAAAATAAAAACAAAATATTCTCTAAATAGAAAAACGATGTCGGCTAAATAAAATAAAAAAAATTGTTATGCATATTTAATTAGTTGTCATATGATGTAATATAATTTCATGTAAAATAGTTAGAAGTAAAAAAATAAAATCTGAATTAATATCTACTTATACTTCAAAATTTATTAATAATGAAAAAACCAATTCAATGCACATGTTATATAATCTCTATAACATTCGAAAATACAATTTAAAAAATAAAACATTACACATTGTTTTGTGCATTCTAATATAAGTTTGCACTTGAACGAATTTGATCTCGCTCCGCTCATATTAGATCGGTGGTTAAAATGGTTCTTTGTTGGTTAATATTATAACCCAGTATGAAAGCAACATGGTAAAAATATTTTGATTTCACTATTAAGCCACAAATAAAATATTTCTATGTTAAGTCTTCAAAGACAAAATAATTAAAAAGAAAATGGTATATATTCCTTCTAAATATTTCAATATAAAACTTAAATAATGTGTTTATATATATATTACAGGAAATCCATAAACAAGAAGTAATCAAAAGTAAAATAATTCAATTACTTCCTAATAAAATGAGGATGTGTAATTCATTTAATTGTTAATATAAAAATGATATGTGTTATTTAAAAATATTAAATATGAGCCATAAATAAAATATTTTGAACATTATAGAAGATTATGTAATATTGAAAAGCATTTTAATATGGACAATGTGTTCCATAAATAAAATATTTTAGCGTGCACTGTATTAAGTAAAATGTTTCAATGTTTTATATGTTATATAAAGAAATTAAAGAATAAATAATTCTTATGGTTAAAATATTATTAAACATTTAAAATTTTATTATTTTAAATTTTGGTAAATTTTAATTTAGTCTAAAATCAAGCAAAGATTTGTTGAAATTGCAAATATAAGTTATATAGTATACATGATCCAAATTTCGAAGGAGACTTTCATGGTATTTTATCCATATATTTTTTCCACAAAGAAAACCTTAATTTTCCTTCAATTCAACAATGATATAAAATTACATTTTGAAGATGCACCAACAAATTCATATCTGAACCAGATTTGAATGTGTTGTTTGCATGCATTCCTTTACCAAGCCATGGTCTATGATGCAAAAACCCATCTCCTTGGTTCCCCATTTTTTTAGTAGTAGGACCTTCGTGGTCCTCTTTATAACTTAATATCAGGCCTACGTGACAACGTCCTTATATTACTACAACATAATCTCAAACAATTCTGAGAATCAGTGCTTCCCTCAACCCTTTGGGATACAATCCTATTAAAATCAAAATGGCAAATTTATTAAGAGCGGGAGGAGTCAGAAGGGTGGCCAACTCTAAGAGAGTGTGGTCGTCTATCTATATATATATATCTTTGCGCAATTTTATACGCATATACACAAGCAGTTTGCCAGAGCCTGGCAAGTCTTCTTTAAAGTGAATTCGATGCACCTTTTGACATTTATCTTCGGGCACATTAATTCCAGGTTTGCCCACATCGCCACGTGAGCCTGCAACTTGACATTGCACTACCCACAAACTCACTATTAAAATCCATCTAGGTGATATATTCAAGTGTGGTCCACTTAACCTCCCTTTCACTCTACGAGGCACTCTTACTACCCCGATGCAATGGACAATGTTGCATGCGGAAACTGTCGGGGATGTTGCCTCTGGGTGGGACCTACAATTAATAGCTCCGAGCCACCTTATATATATCTCGATGCAACAGAAAAAGGTGCTTGCAAAGAGACATCGGGTGGAAACCTCTGGGTGAATTATGTTACTAGATTATGTCAATTGACATTCCTAGGTTTCGTTAATTGAAAAATTTGTCGGAACGAAAAATCACTTAAGTAGTGACACTCTTCTATGGGTTCCCTCTCAACTCTCTTCTAACCATAAGCTCGTTCCTCTTGGTTTCTCCCACCTCCGAGCACCTCCTCTTTGTACCTTCTCATGAAACCCTTTTCGCTCCTCCTACAACCTAACAATTTACATATATATTGTGTGTTTCTCCCATCTGCAACAATTAAACTCAAAAAAACTATACGACAATGTGAACAATTGGCATATAAATTTATATGAAAATGTAATAGATTGCAGAAGGATTGGTTGAAATAAAATCAAGAGCTCTCGCACACCACTCTGGAACTCCTTTCTTATTAATATCAAAATAATATATAGATTACAAATGGTTCGGCTGAGATCCATGAATATAGGATCAAAATACCATTTTAGTGAAAAATAACAAAACTACAACCACTCGAACAAGTTCTCTAATATAAAGAATTACATGGCAATTGTACATAAATTCTCTCCTTAAAAAACCACTCACAGGAACCAAATCCTCTAGTAAATGCTTCTGACCTCTCGGTCAATGAGAATTACGGTTGCCCCTGAATCATACTCCCGAGGAACAAACATTTCAGGGACTCCTGTCCATAATTTCTTCAACAGATTTCCCACTTTACTGTATGAGTGTGGTAGTCATCAAAGTTGCATCTAAAACTTAAAGGTTTTTCCACTTTACTAAGTATTCAAAATACGCTGTCCCTATTTTTCTTTATCAATATCTTGTTCAAAATCCTTTCAGGTTGTAAAGGTTCAGATGCTGAAAATTAGTTCTCCCACTGTACTAGTTATTGCTTCTGATCATCATTGTCTTCTTGTTCTGTCTCAGGCTCATATTTGTATAAATATGCTACATTAAATATTGGTGAAATTCCAACTCTAGGTGGAAATTCAAGTTCATAAGCATTAGTAGAGAATTTCTTCAAGATCCTACAAGGTCCTATCTTTTTAAATTTTAATTTGTTGTACTCGCCCTTTGGAAATATATCTTTTCACAAATGTGCAAGTACCAAATCTCCTACTTCAAAATTTTGCTCCCTTCTGCTGAGATATGCTCTACTCTTATATTTAAGACTGTTGTCATGAAGTTTTTGTTTTACCTGGTCATGGATTTCTCATATAGCTGTAGCAAAATATTCTCTTGTTGCACTTCTCTACTCTGTTCTTCCTAAATTCTTGAGCTCATGCACTCCTCTTGGGTTCATTCCATACACAATCTAGAAAGGGCTTTGTCGAGTGCTTCTGTTTGGGGTTTCACTATATGCATATTCAATTTGTGCTAAAATTTGGTCCCACTACTTGGGGTGATCTCCAATCAAGATGCATAGAATGTTTCCCAAAATTTTATTCAGTACTTCAGTTCAACCATCCATTTGTGGGCGATACACTAAATTGAACTGCAATTTTGTGCCAAATTTCTTCCACAATGTTCTCCAAAAATGTCCCATGAATCTATTATATCAATCTAAAACAATACTTTTGGGAATTCCATGTAGTCTTACCACTTATTTAAAGAATAACTTAGCAACATGGCTAGCATCACTAGTCTTAGCATATGGAACAAAATAAGCCATTATTGAAAATCTATCTACAACCACAAAGATAGAATCATTACCTTTCTGAGTTATATATTCCTTTTGCATACTCATAAAATTTTCACTTACTGGCAAATCCCTGGACATTATCTCTCAACGTTGGCCAATAATAATGTCTTTTTAGAAAATCATATGTCTTGTGTTGTTTTAAATTTCCTCCAAGACCTCCACTGTCTTTTTCCTTCATTAAAATTTCCCTCATGGAACAATTGGGAATACACTACTAATTTTTCTTAAAGATCAGTCCATCTTGGATCATGTAGTCAAGCCATGAGCTTTGATTTTGAGAAGCTAGATTCTTACAAGCTTCAAAAGCTTCTTTGAAATTTGCATCTTTCTCATACAATTCCTTCATAAAATCAAATCCCAACACCTAAATATGACTTTCTTGCAACAATAATTGTCTCATGCTCAAAGCATATGCAATTTTATTAGATTGTCCATTGATATGATTTAAAACAAATGTAAAACTTTGCAAGTACTCGACCCACTTAATTTGTTTTTGGTTTAGTTTAGGCGGCTATATAATATATTGATAATTGCAGGTCATGATCATTGATGAGCCCCAATTTTGGTACAATTTGGGCTCATTTTGGCCTATTCTTCTTGCTCAAACCATTCATTTTTATTGTTTATGCATACACTTCTTAGTTTATTCATGTTGTTTGTAGGAGAAAGGATAGGCACTTTATCTACGTAGCTAATGCATTGTGATTCCAGGTTTTGGCATTAAAAGGGAGCAAAAGACAACGAAAAGGTGGCAAGGAGACAACGAGTTGGCACTGCTGACGTAAGGAGAGGTTGTCCACGGTCTTGGGGGACATTCCTCGTGATCCTCACCAAGAACTCCGAGCCCCTCTCCATCCTCCCTCCGAGCTTAATACACGGCCAGCTGTTCTACAGGAACAGCAGTTCAAAACTGCTCTACAGGAAACAGCATTTATGACCATCCTACAGGATCAGCAGTTAAACTCTAGATTAAACAACCGAGCTCCTAGAATCATGGATACTTGTTGGATCATCGTTTTGTATAAGTATAGAGGCCTTAGCCTTGGTTAGGTTGTTGAAACTCTCGTATTACTATTGTAATTTTGGAGCACAGCTCAAGTTTCATTCTCTTTTGTAAGCCAATTTGGCATGTTATCAGGTTATGAATAAAGAAGGCCACTTTTGAGTTAGTTCTGAGTTTTCTCAAGGAGGTATAGCTCTCAGGTTAGGGCCCAACCTGAGAGCCATAGACCTCCTCAGTGTTGTAATGCATTTACAATTAGGTCCAGCACTTGAGTTTGTTTAGTTTCCTATGCAATTCGGATTTCCAGCTTGTTAGTTTAATTGTTTTCATTAGCATAGATAGGACTGGTATGATGCTTTGCTTTCAGTATTCAAGTTTGATAGGTTGGTAGAATAAATCTCTTGGAGCTCCAACAAAAACAGGTTGTAAAGGCTCACTGCCATCTCACTGTTTGGGATTGGGGTGTAGACCATGATCAGCCACCAAAAAGAACAGCAGTCGTTTCATCTCCACGCAAGTTGCCACATGAACGTTTTTCATTAAGGATTTATTCATACATCCTTGACATTGATCCATACTGCACTCTCACGCATTAGTTTTATTGCTTGGTTTCCATTTTGGATTTATAGGTTTCATGGCATAATAGGTTAATGAATTCCTTGTTTTCATGCACAGGTCATTTGTTTTATTTACACTGCTTTTGCTCAAGCGATTTCCTTCGTCGATTTCTTCATCCACCTGCAAGTTCTATTCACCCTCTATCTCACTCACGTGCCCTCCAACTCTCTCATTTCACGTACAGGTCCATCTCCTTCACTCTCGTTGATTCCACCCTTCCAAAACATCAACCCATTGCATGCACCCTTCCTTCGTCTGACTTGCCATTTCCTAAGACATCATTAGGTCCATCTCCATATCCCTTAGCCTCCCACACCACTCCAACACTCCATCAACTCCTAAAAACCTCCACGGCCAACCATCCTGTAGACGTGCACAGCCATCCTGTAGAAAACAGAGTATCCTGTAGGATCCCCTGCAGCCTTCCTGTAGGAGGCCATTCACTTCGTTGCCGAGCTTCTGAACGTGAGGGACCTCTGTGGATGGGTGCTAAGGATCCTTAGGAACCTCTCCTAGCCTCCCCAACCTGTCCCACACTTTCCTTCCTTCTCCATCCCACCTGCACAATCAAACCCTAATTAGGCCAAGTTCACACTCATTCCACACATCTAAAGGAAAAACACAAAAACACATTTCTCATGATGCAAGTAGCTTAGACCCATGCATTTACACTTGTTAGAGGTAATGACAACATTCATAGGAGTTGCATCCACATTCTTTGCATTATAGAAGATAGACTAGTTAAATTAGGGTTTCATGGATTTACATGCTTTTGATTCAGTTTGTCAAGCAGCGTAGCCTTCCTTTGAGTTAGCTTTCGTCCATCATTGATAAAGCTTCTTCTGTGAGCCTAAAGAAGTTGGCTTAAGCCCTAGCGGACTTGTGCCAACCGACCAAGTGACAGCTGCGACAAGGGCTAGTACTTGTGCATACAGCACCGTCGCTTCCAAGTTTGTACGAACTACCGGGTTGATAAAATTAAGAGACAGGAAGCCCCAGGAGTTGTAGCATTATTGCTACAATACTGGAGCTCACCATCTTTTTGGCGCCGTTGCCGGGGAAGCGTCAGAGTATTAGCACCTGTTGCTTTTCCTCTACTTTCCTACTCTTACCTTCTGCTAAGTAGTTTGCTTCATTTCCATTCTGCAAAAGTAGTATAGACTTTCCTGCTTTCCTAGACTAATCTTTCCTGCTTTCTTAGATTAGTATTTCCTGCTTTCCTAGACTAATCTTTCCTGCTTTCTTAGATTAGTATTTCCTGCTTTCCTAGATTAATATTTCCTGCTTTCCTAGATTAATATTTCCAATTCCGCAAATTTCATTTGAGTAATCTAGTTAGTTGTAGATCACTTTGTTTCAGTTTTGCAGGTACAAGGAAAAAACAAAAGCACTAAAAACAGAGAAGAGTCCTTTCCCTTTCATGCCTCGTAGGAACCGAGATAGATCAGGCAAATTCCTACCAAACACCCCCACCACATCACTAAGTCACCCTTCTCTCTTCTTTGGTGACAGTGACCCAGAGGAACCTATAGGTGAACATCCTGAGATATACCAAGATCCTATAGAAGAAGAAGAGTTAGAAACCACTCCATCTGAAGCCATGGCTGATAACAGGAGAGAAGATGACAGAATAGAAGGAGCTTTCCCCATCCGAGAGACCAATGGGGATATGAAAATGAAAAACATTAGCCCCTCTACCTTGCCTCACTTCCATGGACTGACCACTGAGGATCCTGATACCTTCTTGTTTGAGTTTGCTGTCCTTTGTCGAACCTATGACTATACTGAGGATGAGCAAAAGTTGAAGCTTTTCCCTTCCACTCTTAAGGATGCAGCACTACGCTGGTTCATGGGATTACCTGGGAATAGCATCACCACTTGGGCTCAGATGCAGCAAGCCTTCAATACCAAGTATAGGGATTATTGTAGGTCCAAGGAAACCAAGGGAGAGATCTTTCAAATGACCATGGGGAATGATGAGTCTTTAGAGGACTATGAGGAGAGGTTCCAACTTAGCTATAAACGGGCCAGATGCACACTTGACCCTGAATCCCTCAAGTTGGTTCTACTCCGAGGAGTCCCTGAAGATCTCCTAGATACCCTTCACATGTTAGCTGGGGGGGACATTTACCAACTGCCTTATGAGGACATCAAGACTGTGTTTCGAAATCATTCCAGGGCAGCTAGAAAACGAGGTAGAGGAAACCTCCTCTCCACCGGTGTCCCTTTCTCCAAACATGAGCTTACAAACCAATTAGAAGATCTTAAGAGTGAGGTGAGACATACCATTGCCATGCAGCTGGACACATTCAGGATCCAGCAAAAGAAAGAGGATGCTGAGAGAGCCTTGGCTGTCTTCTGTCCTAGGTGCACCAGAAGACACCCTAAGAACGAATGTCCATTGCATTCGGTCGAAGTGTGTTTCATTTGTGAGGAGGACCACCCAACAAATCAGTGTCCAACCTTGCCTGGGTTTAAAGCCATGTACCAAGGAACTGAAGCCCCCACTGAACCTCTCTACTTCATCAACCAAAGGAGGCCTCAAGGATCTAGACCTTATCAGCAGGGGATGCAAGGGGCATCTCAAGCTTATTACAACCCCAACCACTTGACTCCCATGCCTTCCTGGGGTCCCCCTGCTCATCCTTCCTGGTCCATGCCTCCTCCATGGTCTTATCCACCTCAGTACCCTACTCAACCTACTTCTCACCCATATCACTCACATACCCAGTCGCAACCTCAATGGAGTGCTCCTCAGTCGGGGTGGAGGCCCCAATACAACACTCCTCCTGCCATTTTGCCTCCACCACCAGTTCAACCTCAGCCTTTACCTCCTGCTCCTCCAAGGCAACCTCAGATGCCTGCTCAACCAAACCCGAACCCCAACAATAGACAGGCTCAGCAGGTATATACTGGGGAGACCTCATGCCCTACCTATGCTGTGGAGATCCAGGAGATTAATCTTAGATCTGGAAAGACTCTTCCAGATCGCCAACCTCCTCCCCCAGAGGATGAGGAAACCCATCAGGAGAGTGAACCAAAGCCTACTCCACCCTTTCCTGAGAGACTAACAGCCACCACACAACCGAACCCAGAAGAAGATGAGCTTTTGGGTGAGCTCAAACAGTTGTGTGTAAAAATCCCACTTCTCCAAGCCATCAAGGATGTGCCAATATATAACAAGCTGATTAAGGAGAAGTGTTTCAAACATCCAGGCAGACGGAAGAAAGATGCCTCAACTATCAATGTCATAGGACAACTGTCTGACCTTATGCTAGGACAAGTCATCTGCCCAAAGTACCTAGATCCTGGAAGTCCTGTAGTAGATGTACACATCAATGGCACCATTATCCCCCACACCTTGATCGATCTGGGGGCAGCCATCAATGTGATGACCAGGGATACCATGCTTAAACTCAATCTTCAGGGTTCCTTGAGAAAGACCTCGACAGTACTGCAGTTAGCAGATCGCTCCACCGTGACTCCCGAAGGGATTGTGGAGGATGTCTTGGTCTCAATTGATTCTTGGGAATACCCTGCGGATTTCCTGGTCCTGCAACCAAAGGCCAAGCTTACTGGATATCCTCTCATCTTGGGAAGGCCTTGGTTAGCTACTGCAGATGCTTACATAAGTTGTCGGGCAGGAAACATGACCATCAAGAATGGTCCCATGTCCAAGCAGCTAGTCCTATACCCTCCTGCCCAACCCTCTTTAGAGCATGATTTACCACTCTGGTTGGAGGACGGAGAGGAAGACGAGGTGTACTCTGCACCTCTGTGCACCCTAGATACCGCTAGAAGAAGTTCTCCTACCGAGGATGATTTAATTGAGACGTTGATCCAGAATCCACCTTCCAGTGCACTATCTTTAGAGAAGTTGGTGGAGGATGCCCAAGCTAGCACCTTAGTGGACCTTTGTACAACCAGCCCTGTCACTCCCAGAGTCAAAAGTGTGGAGTTCGGCCCTGACAGAGCGTTAAAGATCAGCTCCTCTCCATCTCCTTCCCAGGAGAAGGAGTTGTGTAGCCTATTGGCCAGCCACTTAGATGATTTTGCTTGGAGCTATAAGGAGATGAAAGGAGTCCACCCCTCGGTCTGTACCCATCATATATACATCAAAGAGGATTGTAAACCAGTTAGGCAACCCCAGAGGAGAATGAATCCAGCCCTTAAGGACATTGTCAAGGAAGAATTGCAAAAACTGTTGGATGCCGGATTCATTTACCCCATCTCAGATAGTGAATGGGTGTCCCCTCTAGTGTTGGTTCCCAAGAAGAATGGGAAGTGGAGGATCTGTGTAGATTACCGGGAGCTGAACAAAGCTACCAAGAAGGACCATTTCCCTCTACCTTTCATAGATCAAGTGTTGGATGGACTGGCAGGAAAGAAGTTCTTCTCTTTCCTGGATGGGTTCAGCGGGTACAATCAAATCCAAATCAGCCCGGAAGACCAAGATAAGACCACCTTCACTTGTCCTTGGGGTACCTTTGCCTACCGAGTCCTTCCCTTTGGGCTATGCAATGCTCCTGCTACTTTTCAGAGAGCTGTCTTGAGCATCTTCTCGGAGTTGGTCCATGATGCAGTGGAAATCTACATGGATGACTTTACCCCTTATGGGGCCAACTTCCAGGAAGCATTGTCCAACTTGGGAAAGGTCCTAACCAAGTGCATCGAGATGAACTTGTCCGTTAGCCCTGAGAAATGTGAATTCCTAATGACTGAAGGGACAGTGCTAGGCCATACTATTTCTTCCCAAGGATTGCAGGTGGATCCTAACAAAATTGCTCTCATCAAGAGGGTTCCACCTCCTCAAAAAGTAAGGGATGTCCGGAGTTTCTTGGGATTAGCAGGATACTACCGGAGGTTCATTAAAGACTTCAGCAAGTTAGCCTCACCATTGTTTGGTTTGTTGGCAAAAGATGTGGAGTTTAAGTGGACTGACGATTGTCAGAGGAGTTTGAATGAGATAAAAGACAAGTTAGTGTCAGCTCCAATCCTAAGGGGTCCAAACTAGGTCCTACCTTTCCACATCCACACTGATGCCTCGAACAAAGCCATAGGTGCAGCCTTAGGACAAGTTGAGCAAAAACTTCCATATGCCATTTACTTCGTTAGCAAAAACTTGTCCAAAGCAGAGCTGAATTACACTGTAACCGAGAAGGAATTCTTAGCGGTGGTTCATGCACTGAACAAGTTCCGACATTACATTACTGGTTACCAGACTTTTGTACATACTGACCATGCTGCTATTAGATACTTGATGAATAAACCAGATGTGAATGCTCGTATTATTAGATGGTTACTTTTATTGCAGCAGTTTGATCTAACCATTGTTGATAAACCAGGAAAAGAAAATGTTGTTGCTGACTTCTTGTCTAGATTGGATTTGTCTGCAGATGAAGATGGGACGG
Source organism: Pinus tabuliformis (assembly GCA_031772625.1). Lineage (NCBI taxonomy): Eukaryota > Viridiplantae > Streptophyta > Pinopsida > Pinales > Pinaceae > Pinus > Pinus tabuliformis. The sequence continues at coordinate 511,530,794 of CM062807.1, forward strand.
TGGATGACCAGATGCCTGATGAGCATCTGTTTGCTATCTCAGTACTCTCTCCATGGTTTGCTGATATAGCAAACTACCTTGTTTCAGCTCAGTTCCCTCCGCACCTCTCTTCAAAAGAGAAGAGCAAAATCATCAGAAAGAGTGCCTCATTTACATGGATTGGGGGCAACCTGTTCAAGCTTGGCCTCGATCAGATCTTAAGGCGTTGTGTAAGGGAGGAGGAAGTCTTTGACATTCTCCTCACCTGTCATGATGGGCCTTGTGGAGGACATTTTGCATCAAAGAGAACTGCCTTCAAGATCCTGCAGGCAGGCTACTATTGGCCCACACTTCATCAAGATGTCAGAAGATATGTTAGCCAGTGTGACCAATGCCAAAGAATGGGGAAACCGACCCAAAGGGATGAGATGCCTCTCCAACCTCGAGTGACTCTCGAGCCATTTGAGAAGTGGGGCATGGACTTTGTGGGCCCAATCAATCCATCTTCGAGGCAGAGATCCTACATCATTGTGTGTACTGACTACTTGACAAAGTGGGCAGAGACTAAAGCAATCAAAGCAGCAACATAAGAAAAGGTGGTCGAGTTCTTAAGAGAGAACATCTTCTACAAGTTTGGCTACCCAAGAGAGCTGGTGACCGATCAAGGGAGCCAGTTCACCTCCAACTTGGTTGAAGATCTATTAGCTCATCACAAGATCAAGCATAGGACTTCCACCCCCTATCATCCTCAAGCAAATGGGCAGGTGGAACTCACCAATAGAGCTCTAGAAGGGATCTTGACCAAAGTGGTGAACACCAGCAGAAAAGACTGGGCAGATCGCCTAGTTGAAGCCACATGGGCTTACAACACCACTTGGAAGACCACCACCGGTTTCACACCGTATGAGCTGGTCTATGGGAAGAAAGCTTTACTGTCCATTGAGTTTGAGTATAACACTTTGAGGTTGGCAGCTCAGCTGGACCTAGATCTCAGCCATGCACAGCAAGAAAGGTTATTGCAGCTGAATGGACTGGATGAACACCGCATGCAGGCCCTCCTTCACTCAGAAGTGGTTCAACTTCAGAGGAAGGTGTGGCATGACCAACATCTCCATGACAAGCAATTTCAGCCAGGAGATTGGGCTTTGTTGTATGATTCCAGATTCAAAGATTTCAAGGGGAAGTTGAGAACCAGATGGCTAGGACCATATGTGGTGGAACAGTGCCATGACAATGGATCTGTCCTCATTCGAACCATTGATGAGGAATCCATTCCCATGCTTGTCAATGGGCACCGATTGAAGATCTATAGAAGACCTCTCTCAAGACAAGAGTTTATCAGCACTATGGAGAAATCTATTTTGGTCATAGAGAAGGGTTCTGCCTCCGCTTTGGGCATACCCTGAAGGATCTAAAAAAAAAAAAAAGAGAAAAATAAAGATCCTTCGGTGAAAACCTCTCTGAGGCGCCCAAGGCAGGCAGTAGGGGTGAAAACCTCATTGAGGCGCTCCTATTGTCTTTCGAAAAAGAAAAGAGAGAAAAATAAAGATCCTTGGGTGAAAACCTCTCTGAGGCGCCCAAGGCAGGCAGTAGGGGTGAAAACCTCATTGAGGCGCTCCTATTGTCTTTCTAAAAAAAAAAAAAAAGAAAAAAAGAAGAAAAAAGAAAGAAAACAGGAAAAAGCAATCAGCACAATAAAAGGTTTGCATGCAGATGTTCTATGGAGGAGAAGAAGCCTCTCCACTCCAAGCCAGGGGCCTTCATCATGCTAGCAAAGGATGTCATCAGCACCTCCTCCAAGAACAACAATGTTTTTTAAGGTATGTGCAATTATTATCATGCTTTGGATCTTCTACAGGAGGATACAGTTTTTCTACAGGAACAGACAGTCCTCCTACAAGAAGACGCGGATCTTCTACAGGAAAATGCCAAATTTCTACAGGAAACTCTGTGTTCTACAGGAAACTTCCTGTAGAAGGTTACGATGGCCGAAATGTGTTTCAAATGAAGATCTAGCGACTGAGGAGTGGATTGAATGCATGCATGCCAATGATGGCACCCCTGAACATTGCCATTATCGTCCTCCACCATCCTCGTCACCATGCAACCAAGATCCCTGCAGCAGCACAACAAAGTAATCAGTTCTCGTGAGGAAGAATCTGTCAAAGAAAAACTAAGCACCGAGAACCATACCACATCCACGTTGATACATCAGAAGCGCTGGGATCGTGATCGAGAAGCCAGAACCGCCAGCATGCAGCATACACCCGAGGAGAAAGAACGGTGACAAGACCCCTCGCGGGGATCCTGTAACAGTTCAACCTGCTCAAGTGAAGACCGTTCACAGCACCGCCATCTGAGATCAAACACGGGCGCATGAACGCAGAACCATTCACTCCATCGCCAACATCCTGTAACCACGAGCCTACAGGAATGTGCAGCCACAGGCGGCAGGTAGATCCATCGCTCAAAAAAACTGGAAATCATGTGCAGCCGTGTGCAGGTAAGTGTTCTAATCCTTCTCTCCATCAAACTGCATGATTATTACTTCGATTTGTTTTGCATGGCATAAAGGTGAATGGTTGAGTGGCCTAAAGGCTAGTGATTGGCCACGTCGGTTAGTAAAGGGTTAGTCAGAGGATGAGGTGGCAGCCACGACGAAAGAAACACGCAGCAAGCACGTGAAGATCAGTCCCGTCAACCGAGAAGTGAAGTTTAACCGAAAAGGGCGGCGGTAGATCTGTGGGAATGAATGCGGCAACAAACGAATGTGCAGGCGGATGATGGGTGACGTCACCCAACAGTCCGGCGGGGACAGCTCACCCCCGCGCCACGAGCTGCGCTGATTCAAAATCTAATCGGCTCGATTAAGCGTGTATCTCCATCAACCTCACTTCAAAACTCGAGTAGATCCTCTGCTTACCTCTGCATGTTGATACGCCGAGCTCTCGGCTACCTGAACGCTGGTAAAGCACCTCTCGACCGCCAGCCAACTAAAGCTCTTCCCGAAGCCTGCGCACTGCTCCTACAAGAACAGTTTCTACAGGAACGCCGTCCTACAGGAAGCAGTTTCTACAGGAACGCGGCTCTACAGGAAGGTGAAGTCTTCATGTAAAAAAGGTGGCAGAAAAGAGGCCTTGAAGCCTAAATCCCTGACACTGGCCACGGTAAGCTTCCGAGGCCTCAGCCTCCAACTCACCCCAGAGCACATCAGTCGAGTCACGGAACTGCCCATGGGTCTGCCGTGGGATAAAGAAGAGCGGAAGCAGAGCCAGCAAGCAAAGAAGGAGTTCTTCCCGCCCGAAGAATCATTCACAGAGGACAAGAATGGGGTGAAAAGGACCAGCCTGTCACCACCGTGGCACGAAGTCAGTTTTCAAATTATGAAATATATCACCTGTGAGGGTCGTTACAGCATCATATATGCGTATCACTTCAGGCTGCTCAACGAACTACGACACCAGATTGACCTCCCTGCAGCACAGAGGCTGAGCATTCCTTACTTTTTACTGCAGTCCTTGATAGAGTGCTCTACAAAGCTCAAGGACGGAATCCCTGATCAGATAGCCCATCATGGGCTGATAAAATTGCTCGTGGAGGATGCTCTCCGCTCATATAAAGTCCCCCTCGCATGGGAATCATTTAGGAACTTAACAAGAGAATGGGACATAAAAATGTTGCTTGGAGAGACAGGGTCCTCTAGCGGTGAAGAAGAAGATCCCGTAGCCAAGAGTAAGAAAGGGAAAAGCAAAAAGGCCCCGACTCCATCACAGAAGAAAGAAAGAAAAGAGAAGGAGGAGGGAGAGGATGACAAAGCAAAAGAAGACACCCCCATCCTGTCAGCAAGGGAACAGAGGTTGAAAAGCAGGGCAGTCAAAACTGAGGTGGTCCCTGCCAGCCCAAGCACCTCGTCAGCTCCTGCAGGCAAAACCAAAAGCAAAATCCATGCAGCCAAGAAAGAAAAGGTGGCGGAAGTTGCATCTACAGGAACGCAAGCGCAGGCTTCTACAGGAAGCCCGAAAACACAAAAACAGGCTTCTACAGGAAGCCCGAAAACAGAGACAAAGGCTTCTACGGGAAGCCCAAGAGCAACAACCAAGGCTTCTACAGGAAGCCCGAAAATCATTGGAGGACAGGCTTCTACAGGAGGCCCAAAAACGGAGAAAGAGGCTTCTACAGGAAGCCCGAAAGTGCAACCCCGGGTTTCTACAGGAAGCCCGAAGACAGAGACAGGGGCTTCTACAAGAAGCCCAAGATTGGAAAGAGGGGCTTCTACAAGAGGCCCGAAGGTCATTGAGAAACAGCCTCCTATAGAGAGTCCGAAGACAAAGAAAGAGTCTTCTACAGGAAGACCGGAAGCAGGCAAAGCAGGGTCTTCCACAAGAAGCCTGAAATCTAAAAAGGAGAGGCCTTCTACAAGGAGCTCCGAGAGAGCAAATCGCAAGAAAGAGAAGGCTGGCATTCTTGAGAAGGAGGCAGCAGTGGCACTGGCTGCCCTCAGCACACCTCCAAAACCGAAAGAGAAAAGGGAGAGGGAGACCCCTCTACCACCTGAAGTCAGGAGGAGCAAAAGGATGACCACGGGCAAGCCACAGCCTCCACCCAGCAGCCAAACCACTTCAGGGGATGTACCTACTTCACCCAGTCCAAGGACCCCCTTTAAAACATCAGCCACCCCAGAAAAGGGGAGCCCAAAAATAACCTCCTGGACTCGAAAGATAGGCCAGTCACCTTCCGAAGCCCGACTCAAGGAAATGGAAAAGGGGAAGGAAGCGTCACCTTCATCACCACCAGGGGCAGAGAAGGCAGGGCCATCAAAAGCAGAAAAGAAAGAGCCTGTTCCGGTCCCGAGTCCTCAGCCAAGGACGAGAAGCAGGAGCAAGGTTGCTCAAGGATGAGCAAATGGTTCAGCTGGGGGGTGATGATGAGCCCCAATTTTGGTACAATTTGGGCTCATTTTGGCCTATTCTTCTTGCTCAAACCATTCATTTTTATTGTTTATGCATACACTTCTTAGTTTATTCATGTTGTTTGTAGGAGAAAGGATAGGCACTTTATCTACGTAGCTAATGCATTGTGATTCCAGGTTTTGGCATTAAAAGGGAGCAAAAGACAACGAAAAGGTGGCAAGGAGACAACGAGTTGGCACTGCTGACGTAAGGAGAGGTTGTCCAGTCTTGGGGGACATTCCTCGTGATCCTCACCAAGAACTCCGAGCCCCACTCCATCCTCCCTCCAAGCTTAATACACGGCCAGCTGTTCTACAGGAACAACAGTTCAAAATTGCTCTACAGGAAACAGCATTTATGACCATCCTACAGGATCAACAGTTAAACTCTAGATTAAACAGCCGAGCTCCTAGAATCATGGATACTTGTTGGATCATCGTTTTGTATAAGTATAGAGGCCTTAGCCTTGGTTAGGTTGTTGAAACTCTCGTATTACTATTGTAATTTTGGAGCACAGCTCAAGTTTCGTTCTCTTTTGTAAGCCAATTTGGCATGTTATCAGATTATGAATAAAGAAGGCCACTTTTGAGTTAGTTCTAAGTTTTCTCAAGGAGCTATAGCTCTCAGGTTAGGGCCCAACCTGAGAGCCATAGACCTCCTCAGTGTTGTAATGCATTTACAATTAGGTCCAGCACTTGAGTTTGTTTAGTTTCCTATGCAATTCGGATTTCCAGCTTGTTAGTTTAATTGTTTTCATTAGCATAGATAGGACTGGTATGATGCTTTGCTTTCAGTATTCAAGTTTGATAGGTTGGTAGAATAAATCTCTTGGAGCTCCAACAAAAACAGGTTGTAAAGGCTCACTGCCATCTCACTGTTTGGGATTGGGGTGTAGACCATGATCAGCCACCAAAAAGAACAGCAGTCGTTTCATCTCCACGCAAGTTGCCACATGAACGTTTTTCATTAAGGATTTATTCATACATCCTCGACATTGATCCATACTGCACTCTCATGCATTAGTTTTATTGCTTGGTTTCCATTTTGGATTTATAGGTTTCATGGCATAATAGGTTAATGAATTCCTTGTTTTCATGCACAGGTCATTTGTTTTATTTACACTGCTTTTGCTCAAGCGATTTCCTTCATCATTTTCTTCATCCACCTGCAAGTTCTATTCACCCTCTATCTCACTCACATGCCCTCCAACTCTCTCATTTCACGTACAGCTCCATCTCCTTCACTCTCGTTGATTCCACCCTTCCAAAACATCAACCCATTGCATGCACCCTTCCTTCGTCTGACTTGCCATTTCCTAAGACATCATTAGGTCCATCTCCATCTCCCTTAGCCTCCCACACCACTCCAACACTCCATCAACTCCTAAAAACCTCCACGGCAAACCATCCTCTAGACGTGCACAGCCATCCTGTAGAAAACAGAGGATCCTGTAGGATCCCCTGCAGCCTTCCTGTAGGAGGCCATTCACTTCGTTGCCGAGCTTCTGAACGTGAGGGACCTCTGTGGATGGGTGCTAAGGATCCTTAGGAACCTCTCCTAGCCTCCCCAACCTATCCCACACTTTCCTTCCTTCTCCATCCCACCTGCACAATCAAACCTTAATTAGGCCAAGTTCACACTCATTCCACACACCTAAAGGAAAAACACAAAAACACATTTCTCATGATGCAAGTAGCTTAGACCCATGCATTTACACTTGTTAGAGGTAATGACAGCATTCATAGGAGTTGCATCCACATTCTTTGCATTATAGAAGATAGACTAGTTAAATTAGGGTTTCATGGATTTACATGCTTTTGATTCAGTTTGTCAAGCAGCGTAGCCTTCCTTTGAGTTAGCTTTCGTCCATCATTGATAAAGCTTCTTCTGTGAGCCTATAGAAGTTGGCTTAAGCCCTAGCGGACTTGTGCCAGCTGACCAAGTGACAGCTGCGACAAGGGCTAGTACTTGTGCATACAACACCGTCGCTTCCAAGTTTGTACGAACTACCGGGTTGATAAAATTAAGAGACAGGAAGCCCCAGGAGTTGTAGCATTATTGCTACAATACTGGAGCTCACCAATCATCAGTATATAAAATAAACTCCTTAGAAAATAAATAATACCTCCATTTCTTAAGAGCTTGAACCATTGCATAAAATTCCTTGTCATAGGTTGTATACTTCCTTCTGGCCTCATTTAATTTCTCACTGTAATAAGCAATGGGTTTGTCCTCTTGGTTGAGTACTGCTCCAATCGCATCATTGTTGGCATCACTTTTCACTTGGAAAGGCTTATTAAAATATGGAAGTGCAAGAATTGGCTGCTCTGTAATCTTCTTCTTTAGAATATAGAACCCCTTCTGAGCTTTAGTAGTCCACCAAAATGGTTGTTGATTCTTCTTAATTGTCTCCACAATTGGTGCGCTCATTTTGCTGAAGTTCCTGATGAATTTCCTGTAAAAACTTGCCAAACCATGAAAAATTTTGACTTCAAAAATATTTATGGGAGAGGACCATTCAATAATAGCTTTTACCTTTCCTAGATCCATCATCAACCCGTCTTTGGAAATGAAAAATCATAAGTATACATTTTTTGACTTTAAAAAGTAAGATTTATTCAAATTTATAAGTAACTTTTCCTGTTGTAATCTCTCCAACACAGACTTTAAGTGTCACAGATGTTCCTCCTTTGACTGACGATAAACTAAGATGTCATCTAGGTAAAGAATTTGTTGAAAATGGAAACAAGAAATGAAAAGTTTTGACTTCAAAATTATTTATTGGAGAGGACCATTCAATAATACCTTTTGCCTTTCCTAGATCCATCTTCAACCCTTCTTTGGAAATGAAAAATCCTAAATATACAATTTCTGACTTTAAAAAGGAACATTTCTTCAAATTTATAAGTAACTTTTCCTGTTGTAATCTCTCTAACACATACCTTAAGTGTCACAGATGTTCCTCCTTTCACTGACGATAAACTAAGATGCCATCTAGGTAAAGAATTTGTTGAAAATGGAAACATGAAATGCTAAAAATATAAGTGCTAAAAATAGCACTGCTATAAATAGCAATTTGGGTACCAGTGCTGGATTGAGCAACAAGGAATGAAAAATGGAAGTGCTAAAAATAGCATTCTATTTTTAGCAGTTCAGGATGGATTCCTATTTTTAGTCAGTCCCTGGACTAAAATAGGAAGTAAAATTCGAATTTGATATTAACAACAGTTTGTAAATTAATTAATTAATTCATCTTGAGTTAATTAGTTAAGAAAAATCAAACATGAAGTCTATGTGAGGACATGCAACAATTTCTCCGTTAATTGAGGAATTTATCCATCAGTTAAAGAGATAAGGATGAGTTCTAATTTGAGTTGTAATTAGTTGGCTCAGTTAACTGAGTCAAGTCCAGTTATATTGATTTAAACAATTTGTTTAAATTAATGGGAGTTCAATTTGTTAATGCTTGCATGCATATAACTGTTGTTCTTGAGATAATTGAATATTCTCTCATGAATAACTCATGCATGTCAGTTCATACAGAGACCCAGTTGAGATTAGAGGAGGGACAATGTACTATCAGTTGGATGGATTTTTCCTATAAAGGAAACTCATCCATGGAGAAGGATTTATCTCCTTCAGGATTGCGCAGTTGGATCGGGGGTTAGTGAGTGTGTAAAGAAGCCAATTCACACAAGTGACGGACCCCAAGGAAAATTGTGCAAACAAATAGGAGGCTTGGAGGGCAGAGGAGAAGGATTGAGAGAGGCCTTTGACTGTCTATGAGTAGTAGAGGGATTGCAGAGAGAGCAGGATAGCTTGTGAGTTGATTCTTTTTGTAATCGGGACTATATTTCCACTTGTATGATATTACAGAGTTGGGGTTTTAGGATGAGGCTTTCCCCAGGTTATTTCTTCTGTGTTATGTGTGATTGATTTCTCATTCTCAGTTATATGTGTTCTCAATTGATCATGCTCATATTCGATTAAGCTTCTGCAAAGTTTGTTGTAGAAGTAGATCTTGTATTTTGCTTTAGTATATTTCATAATCTGTTGATCTATAGTGGGAATTTCTACATGGTATCAGAGGAAAGGTGTGTTGATCTTTGAAATTACACCTTTCTTACACATTTTCCCAGACATTTTCCCCTCACCAATATTCCATAAGCTATCAGAGATCATTGCATGTTAATTCTAAAACAGCATTTAAGTGGTTTTCTAACTATGTTTTTGTGTTAGCTATTTGACTTAGATTTTGCTCATTAGCTGCGAGATGAAGCCACTTTCCGCAGCTGATTCAACTTTCTGCATTTATTTTTGTTAAACTCCAGGTTGTAGGTGACATCAGGCAAAACTGGACACGTGGGCAGATCAGGAATGACTTGGACATGGATCAGGTCGTATTGGTTCAGCCAAATTCATTAAGGAAATTCGTGGTCAATGATGGTCAAGCGCTGGTCAAATAGAGGAGTCCTACAGCAACAGGACTCCATTTTCAAGCACGTGAAGGATTCATGGCCATTCCTAGATCCCTGGGGTCATGTTGATAGCTATAGACTGCCCCACGATGCAAATCCAACAACCACTTTTGATAGATTGAATAATCTCGGCAACCATTATGCTAAATTCATGGACACTGTCTTTTACGTGTCCTTTGTTGACGTAGTTTCATAGGAAAACAGTTATAAATATTTTTTTTATAAATAACGCGCTTCCAAATGCATAGAGTTAGTCTTTTTTGATGTAATTTGGCTGTTAAAGTTTACTGTGCCGTGACACTAGCCCCAGTGTGGTAACGAGAGGATTATTCCTCTGTTTTGAATTATAAAGAAGACTCTGTTTTTATATGACTGCATGAGCACAATTTTGGACTAATAGCCTGTTGATCAAGGCCGTGTAGAGGGCCCCTACATGCTGAGGTTTTGTTTCCTTATTGCTGTACAGTTTTTATGTATTGTTTCCTTATTTCCATTGCACATGTTTCATAGTTATCCACCTATGTATATATTTCATCTGTTATGGTATTAACATTTCATTCCTGTTTATGATTTTACAAGCTTTGTATATTGCTGTTAACGCTTATCAGTGTGTGTATATTTCAGGATAGAGTAGGCCTAATCATTTTCATATAATTTTCGCAATAACTAGTGACATGAGATTAGCCTCTCTGCTGACTTTGCTTTTCTTAGTTTTTTTTTTTTAATTCCAATTCTGTTTTGTTGATTTCAGTCTTATACACTTGCTTTGTTAGTTAGTTTAGATATCAACTCGCTCATATCATTGACAATTATCTCCGAAAGCCATAGCTTAGACTACTTGGTGAGGTATTAGACTATGAATGATGTGATTTGATTTTAGTTTTACTTTTCTGCAATTAGACATCAACTTGCTCATATCGTTGACGTTATCTCCAAAATCCATAGCTTAGACTACCTAGCGAGGTATTAGACTATGAATGATGTGATTTGATTTTAGTTTTACTTTTCTGCAATTAGACATCAACTTGCTCATATCATTGACGTTATCTCCGAAAGCCATAGCTTAGACTACATGGCAAGGTATCAAACTATGAATGATGTGATTTGATTTTAGTTTTACTTTTCTGCAATTAGACATCAACTTGCTCATATCATTGACGTTATCTCCGAAAGCCATAGCTTAGACTACCTAGCGAGGTATTGGACTATGAATGATGTGAATTGATTTTACTTTTACTAGATTGCAATTTTTTGATTTATTTGAGTGCAGTAGCTTAATTCATTTTTCTGTATTTAGAAGGCAGCAGAGATAATGGTTTCATGATCAGTGGTTCATTATTTGCTTGATTTGAATAGCAACACATTTTTATTCTTTTTCAAGTATTAATTTCATCACTAGTATGTTGTAAGACCCTCTAAAGTGTTAAGTTCTGGAAATCATTATAGAGGACATAATTTCCTTAAAACCTATATCCATACTTTCCTTCTAGAGTATTATTAAAACTTAGGAATAGGATTTCCATTCATATTAGGAGATAAACGAAGATAAAAAAACCCAAAACAAAATAAAAATTGAAAATGACAAAAAGGTAAGAAAGAGGCTATCTTGCACATATAGTGTGCCACACTTCATCAGTCTACGACTCCTAGATTGATAATTAATGTAGCTATTTAGGACACACTAAATTGAATAAACAAGGTGATCAAAGGAGAGAACTGTATACAAGAAGGGAGAAGTTTGAAGTTTGTGGTTCCTGAATATAGAAATCAAGTTCTTATCACATCTCATTTCCACCAATGGCGTTCAACGGTTTGAGCCTTGAGTATGCACTTAATAGAAGCTCAAACTATATAGCTTGGAAGGATCACATGGAAGCATTATTGGAGGATAACGGGTTAAAGTACTTCATTGATCAAGAAGTCCCCAAGCCTACAGCGTCTAGTGCCCAAAAATTGGCGGAATGAAAGAAATGTGTGGCTATAACAAGGAGAATCCTTCTGGAGGGAGTTTGAGATCACATAGTATCGAGTCTCCATGGGAAGGAGATATCATTTTCAATGTGGAAAACATTGAAAGATCTATATTAGAATAGCAGTGATCAGAGGAAGCTAGCACTAAAAGACAAGCTTCAGAAGATCAAGTGTGAAAAGGGCGACATGATCTCTACGTATCTGAACAAGCTCACATGTAGGGATGAGCTTGGAAGTGTAGGGATCATGACAGCTGATGATGACATGGTGAGTCTTTCACTCCTTGGTCTTCCTAAGAGCTGGCATAGCTACCAGGACTTAGTTAATGGAAGAGAGAAATTGCCATATTGGGAATGACTTTGGTCGGATCTGATGCAGGAGGAGATAAGAAGAAGCAGTAGAGATGGTTCTTCATCCATGGAGGATGAGGAAAACTGCGTCTTAACGAGTAAGGCGAAGAAGGGGAAGGAGATGGATTCTCATTCTAATTCGAGTTCTTCCCATGGTGGGAATAAGTTTGACAAATCTAAAGTGTGATGCATTCATTGTCATGAGGTGGGCCATTTTGCTACAAATTGTCCATTGAAGAAATACAAGATGGGATCCAAGGAAGGATCTGAAGGTGAGGCATTAGCCTCATAGTTCGAGTTGGATTTCACTCTCTTCGCATGCATGGTTTCATCCATGGTGGGAAGTTGTTGGTTTCTTGACAGTGGAGCTTCTTTTCACATGACCGACGATAACAGTTTGTTCAGTACTTTGGAGGAGAAAGATCTCCAGATACTCATAGTGATGGGTAATGATGAAAAGTATAGTGTCTCAGGTGTAGGCATCATTGTTTTTCAAAGGGAGCATGGAGCTCACATTACCTTGACCGATGTCAAGTATGTACCAGCACTGAAGAGAAATTTGGTGTCGATCACGATGTTGGAACACTGTTGAGGGACAAAGTCCCCTAGGGTTTTGGGTCAACACCGTAGCAGAGCAGGGGTTATCTACGATGAAAAACAAGCATTCCACATAGCCATGATACTAAAATAAGCAAACTAAACGAAGAGAGATGCACCCGGGGGTCCTTCGTTCGGGTAGATCCATCCAGGGTCCAAACCCTCTTGGATTTCTGTTCGATCCTTAAACCTACAAAACAATCAATTCAAAGAAGCATAATAGTATATGGACCAAGCATCATATAGAAATAAACTTCATAATATATTGAAAGGTAGTTAGTTATACAATTGAAACAACAATTCATATGCAAATCATAACAACAACATCATAAACATGAAGAAGATTGATTTCCGGAACAAGACAAGTGTTTCTTTATTGCAGATAACTAAAACAAAGTAAGTAATGATATCACCTGAATATTCCTCTTGTTGGCTCCAAGCGGAACCTTCCTTTGGATTCGTCCAATCCCAAGTCTTCAAAATGATCCTTCCATGACTCACACAAAAATATCTCAACTAGTGAAAAGACATCATAAGTAAGGAAACAAGGATCTTCAGACCCGATCAGGGATAATCTCAGCAGAGTAATTTTTCTCTCTATTCTCTCCTCCCTTAGGCCTTCCCATTGAAGCCTTTTTATACTTCTCCCAAAGTAGTTTTTTAGTTGGAAATTCATTGGGAACAGTTGGGCCACAGGCACTAATAGGTAATCAATAGGTAAAACCCGTGATCTCCACCCGAAATTAAGGAGATTTATTTTTTTAAGTGTTTTAATACATATACATGGGTTGGGTATACACAGACCTGTGTACAAACGTGTCTAGCTCAAGGCAATGTCGCGTATAGGGAGTAAAACACTATTTTTTAAGTATTTGGACCAGGTTTGGAAGGAGGGGTTGTCCTAGGCCATGAGTGCAACATCACAAACATCAAGAGTGATATTTGGAGCTATAACAAATTCCCCCTAATATATGAGGTCAGAAGGGGTACATGATGGCCGAAATGTATTAAGTAAGTACATTGAAAGGAAACTTGTCAAAAACTGAGAAGGACTTCACCAGAGTTCAGCATGCCAAGCCACAAAAGGAGATCAGAAAGAAACATTGTTTGAGGCGGGCATACCCATGCTCAGAGAAAGTAAAGCATGTCCGCATATAAAGTACAAGTGGATCCACTAAGTATACATGTATAGAGAACTAGAAAATACATAATGGATCACTGATCACGATCGAACAAGTACATGTCTGAATATTACATATAAGAATGTTAATGATGCTGAAGGATGAATCTGATCACTGATATCAAAGATTGATCCCAAAAGTGCCAAATGAACATGATGGAGTAAGATGGTACTGCACTGCAAACTCAAGTGCCAACATATAGAATGTCGCCATGAATGACTGCAACATATAAGGTGGTGTGGTATTAACTAGCAGCAACAGGAGCAACTGTCAAGGGAACCAATGAATGCTAATGCAACCAGAGGTATTTACCGACCACCGTGGTACACTTCTACACCATGGGAATAAATGATCTGAAGTCGACCCTGTGAGAAATCGTTTGATTATCGGTCATTGATGTATGTCGTTAACAAATGTCAGACTACTCACTAATAATGATAATGAGCGTCAAGGTACCCAGTACATTCTAACAAGTGCGAATAGATGAGCTGGAGTTGAACACCTGTAAGAATCTATCAATCAGGAGACAATGATGGTTTCCCATTGTCGATAGCGAAGGATCTGCCACTAATGGATGCAAACCCCAAGGTACTGCCAAATGGACTCTAGACCTTTGCCCCAGAGCAATGAGTTGTAGTCGATGGGGAAAGATCCGCTAGAAGGAAGGCATTAAGGCATCCTTCATCAATCTAGTGCGACTGTAACCCATAGGCCAATAATGTGGAAAGAATCAGATGAAAAAGGTGTAGTAACCCAACCGAAGCACATTTCCACGTACACAAGATGTGGCTAGCGCATGACAGAAACCCTCTAAACCAACCAATAATGAAAGCTAACACAGAGGCGAGGTATCCACCAAAAGGGTCAAATGGAAACCAAGGTACTGCATGAATCCCAATGTGTGATAGTGTAAGCTGATGTCGAACACGAGGGAAACCACTCAGTTAGAGACCCATGATACTGATCGATGCTCAGTACAAGGTAACCTATTAATAATGAAAATAGGGCCAGGGTGTGGCTCTAGGCCTATCCTCAGAGCAAGATGTCGTAGTCAATAAGGATAAGACCCACCAGCAAGAAGTCAATGGAGACTTTCTCAAACTGGCACGAGTAAAGGACCAATATAACTGATGTGATGATAGACAAGACACTGACAACCAGGGATGGCCGACTGAAAAATGAGTCAAGAGACACTGCAGAGAGGCTGACTCAGGCTAACTTCCCTTGAACAAAATCATGACTCAATGTGACTATGTGGTAGCATATGATGACTCTTTATAAGTTCGTCATGCAGGAGGCACGAACGAACTCTCCATATGATTGGAAGAGATAACCAATCAGGGGAGAACTGACTCAATAACAAGGTTAAGGCATACCTAAGTCAAACTGAATCCCACCCAAATGGAGGAGACTTTGTTTTGAGTGCTTTGTTCAAGGGCGACACGACTAACTCTAGTTGCCAACAATAAATGGAAATATTGTCCCGTACCAGTTATTTTTTGAATATATATATATATATATATTTCTTTTTCTTTAAGCTGGAAAAAGAATAAAAGAATTCTATAGTACAGTGGAAAGAACCAGTGTCAGTGAAACATATGATCTAGTTCCTGGGATTGGAACAATTCTATGCTCAATGTAGGCAGGCGAAAATTGGTCAAAGACACTCAAAGGTGTGTTCCTTCCACAGGTCAGGGTGTGTCGATTTGCAGAAATCAAGGGGATGCAAGTTTGATTTTGCAGACTTCATGGTCAAAAGTTGGCTTAAACACGAGTCCAAGTGAAGCCGGCTCAAGGCCAAAAGGTGCAAATGGTCAAAATGCGATGCAGTAGTACAATTCAACATGAACGAGCCTCTAGGGTATAAGGCCAGAACGAAGCAAAGAAGCAAAGAGGAATCACATAAGTCATGGCGGGACTATAGAGGACTCCCGAGCCTATTCAAATCAAAGTAGCATGGGAAACAAATGTCAGTGAGGTGCTAACTACAATGCCCATGAAAAGGATGGCTCTAGCATCGTACCATGATTTAAAAATCGACGAGTGAAGATGGTTTACGAACCATAACACAATGGGATCGACCCTATGGCAAGTGTATCGAAAAATGGAGGCTAGTATGCATAATGCAATGGAAAAATGGCTTCCCTAACCTATATGCCAGTAAGAAAACGATACCTGCCATGATGGGTCAGCAGTCATGGAACCATCTCGAAACTGTCGAAAAAACGTCCAAAATGTCCTGAAAATCAAACCATTCTCAACATTCCAAGCTCCTAAGTTAAAAGTTACATGAGACAAAACAAAATCAAGTTTTGAAAAAATTTGACATTTTCAAATCTTATAAAATAGTTTTTTGACTCATCATTATTACCTGTTTGATTTGAGAGCACAAGGAGTGAAGAAAAAGAAGCAAGCTTTGCCATTTGCTGAATTCGATTGTTCAAATCTTCTCAAAATCACCAAGTAACCCTTAAACCCATCTTGCATTCATTTATGATTGGTTTTAAAAATTTTAATTCAAGTTTCACCGTTGAATTTATGTCAAAAAAAAAAATTGTGGCATATATGCAGTTTGGCTATATGCAACCCGCATATACGTGAGCCCTAGACGTGACTATGTATGAAACGGACCCGTGTATACACCGTGAAAACTTCAAAACAAAAAACTAACAGTCCAAACTTGTTTTTTCCTTAGGATGCTAGTCACTTGGAGGGAAAGAGAGCATGCCATAGTGGATTATAAGGTTATGAACGATCTTCATGCCTTGGATACCTTAAGAGGATGCATTTTTCTAAAGTTCTTCAAAATGCCAAACATGAAAGCAAACACTCGCTTGCTCGAAATGCTCATTCGCTACTGGAGCATCGACGATGACTCATTCATGATTGATCAAATGCCACTAGAGATAGAGATTGAGAATATTTATTTCACCACAGGCCTTTCCTGAAGGGGAGAGGTAGTACATTCCATGGGTAGATCACTAGGTAGTCTCTCTATTGAGGAGTATGTGCATATCTATTGCCCAGGTCATCCAGAAAAGATTGGAAGCCAAATTCCAATCAAGAATGTGGAGAGTTTATCATTGAGGATCATCCTATTCACTATAGCCAGAGTGAACGGATCAACTTCCTTACACTAGGCTTCACGGCTTACCATGAGCTTGGCGGTAGACTGTCTCACCACAGTATTTGATTGGTGTACTCCTCTTCTCGCCAACTTGAAGAGCCAGCTAACATCTATCAAAAGGGGCCAGACCAAAAACTTTGGGTATGGAACAATTTTACGCTCTTTCTTCTTTGAGAGGGTCCCAGCACTCCCCCCTTGAGTATCAATTTTGATCAGTGGCCCGTGAGATCCACGGATGGGCAGGTGGGCTGACCTGATGAAATGAGTAGGAGGTGGGGATGTTCCTCTGACTACTTTCGACGATGACTTCTTCTCCTAGTGGGAGCAGCAGATCATCGTAGTGGATGATTATCCCTATGCCGGCTTGGACTTTCGAGGAGATCCTAATCTAGCTTTACCACCAGCCATGACATGGGGCAATGTAGGTAACAAATGATTTTGGTTTTATGATTTTATGATTTTTATGATTTTTCAAATATTAGAATGATCTTGAAAAATATTTTTATAGGATTCAAATGACTAATATGATGATCATGTTCTAGATACTGGGCCAGTATGACCAGATGGATTCCCACGACATGGATGTCGTGGCCGAGGCGCCGACGAGGCAACTACCGATACAGAGAAATTCCTACATACAGTTCAGTGGCACTTGGTGAGATTAACTCATTGAGTACCGGTGGAGGCTGTAGAGGATCTCCCTATAGATATGCAGCGTCATGTGGTTGGCATGCCACAAGACTAGGTTCGGATCTTAGGCATGTGGCCAAAGCAGTAGTCACATACTTAGCGCTCATCCTGAGCTGGGGCATTAGAGGTATTGGACATGATTATGGGCATTTGAGTCCCAATTTTTGTATATTATTTTGGACACACTTATGTACATTCGAGATGTTTTATGATATATATATATATATATATATATATATATATATATATACAGTTTCAACTTTTTGATGTTTTGATTTTATTGTGATCAGGGAAAATTTTAAGAACCCCCCCTAAATTTACATGTATAATAAATGGGTGAATCTCCATGGTATATAGGAAAAATGGAAGGCGATTTTATCAATAATATGATGTGTATAGATAATTTTTTGGCGAATCTCTCACCAGGCATGGCGAATATTTTACTCAATTATAAAATTTTGTGTTTATTGAATACACAAATGAAATCATTGCATTTCTTTAAATATCTTTTGAAATCAAAATTACCGAAATTACATATCGATAACCTAGTGGGTGTAGGATAAAATTCACCCGTGCCATTCACAGAAAGCATGAGAAAAAACCTAATACTATATATAAAACCAAGAAAAATTCAAATTCATCACTTCTAGGGACCTCATAACCACCCTGCCAATACACAAGTATGTTCTTGTTTGCAATTAGAAAAATTACCCAAATTACAATCTTTTTATTCCACTTCTAGAGACCTCGTAACCACCCTGCCAATACACACGTATTTTCCCGTTTGCAATTAGAAAAATTACACAAATTACAATCTGTTTACTCCAGCATATGTTGGAAAGTTATAGAAGGATGACTAGTGCAATCAATCCATTCCTTTTAGCCCTGGATTTGTTTCAGTTTAAAATAGAAGTATACAAATATACTTGTCCAATGTCTATGCTTTAACCATTCACCTTAAGATGTTTTTACAATATAATTTCCTAAGTCCATTTAATATCTTTATTATCATAAAAACCAACCTATATCCATCTTAACTCCACATCTACCACTCTTAGGGGGATGAAATCTATTTATCCCTTTGAGCACTTGGTAGACCCAGAATTAAGATGGATCTAAGATAGAATTTCCCCTTTAAATAGTCTATGTTCACATGAATACCATGGGTTATCATAAACCTGGAGCTTAAAAATTACTATTAGTAATTTATAAAAATTAATAAAATTAATAGTTGATTTTTATTTTATTTTTATTTAAACCAAGCTAAAATGTTTAACATACATTAAATTACAACATCCATTTTTTCTCTTGATCGGATCAAATATTTTTTCACTCTATGCTAGTTTGCATATCACGATATTTGATACCTCTAGAGTAAAGATTGATCTATGCTGGTTTAGTTCCCCCATTTAAATAGGCTACATTCCAAGTGAATACCATGGGTCAATACCATGTGCCATTTTTGTTTTTATTAATACTAATATTAGGGTTAATAATGTTTTTTTGCATGGTATTAATAACAATCTAGTCCATGGTATTTGTCCCATAGTATAAATATAAGGTGACTTATGGAGTAAATATAAAAAAATGTTTTATTTGTTTACCGTACCTCTTGTTTATTTATATTTTTATTAATTTACCATACCATTCATAAATACAAGGTGACTTATGGAGTAAATATAAAAAAATGTTTTATTTGTTTACCATACCTCTCTCTTATTTATATTTTTATTAATTTACCATACCTCTTTTACAAATATGGTATTTGGCCCATATGATTCACTTAAATAAAACCTCTTTCCTGAGCCTTCATAAATAGAACGAGGGTTATGGACTAAATATAAAAAGAGGTTTTATTTATTTACCATGCGTCTAGTTTATTTATATTTTTATTTATTTACCATACCTTTTGAGTAAGTATAAAAGGATTTTTTATTTATTTACCATACCTCCACTTTACTTATATTTTTATTTGTTTACACCCTTGCATGTATATAAGGTGACTTATAGAGTAAATATAAAAAATGCTTTATTTACTTACCATACCTCTCATTTATTTATATTTTTATTAATTTACCATACCTCTTTTATAAATATGGTATTTGGGCCTTTGGCCCATAAGATTCACTTAAATAAAACCTATTCTTGAAAATGGGCGAATGGAAGGTTGTAACTCCTAATTTCAAGGGCTAAATTTACCTTTTTTACCCTCTCCCTTAAAATAAGGTGGGCTATTTGAGGTGATTTGTAAAAATGTACTATGATACAAAATATTCGCCCACTAAAAATTTAAAACCCCTTAATTTCACCAAAGGGCGAACATTCGCCCCTAAAATCACCCCTAATTGTGATGAATGAATGATGTGCTAGTTTAAAGCTTGATTAGTTATAGAATAACCAATTATGAGATCTTGGAATGTGCAAATAATTAATGTAAGTAAATGATCTTTGCAACAACCTCACCCTTAAATACTGGCGATATAAACATGGACCCATTACCCGATAAATGTTATTCAATTGTGACACTATCAGTTGTGAATCATGATAGACTACCAACGAATCAATTCGATAAGAAATTGCTTCAGATAGTAAATTAATGACAGTAGTATACTCAACCATATTGTTTGAGGTAGGACCAATGCATACTCCCCTTGACACCATCAATTAACCATTTGGATAGTAGATTACTCAAGCTACGGAAGTGAGGTTCCGAGTGTGCCGACTAGCATCATCGACAAATCCAATATAGACCAAGTCATCCATCAACACATGCCACAGCAGACCAAAAAGTGTTGATATCAAAAACTCCCGACGAGATATGTACAAAAATACAAAATGTACAAAGAAGCCATTGCCTAGCTTCTACTTAAGCAAAGTACTTCTTAAGGTAGAGCCCGTTTTGTGGCTCTGCCAACTTGTTTCCTTCAAAATGGACTAACTCATACGCCCCTTTTTCTAAAACTCGTTTAATTATAAAGGGACTGTACCACATAGGCTTGAACTTGCCTACTCCCAAGGAAACCTTATCTTGGTCATAGACCAAGACAAGGTCGCCTTCAGAAAAGACTCGAGGACAGACAGTTTTATCGTACTGATTTTTAACCCTTTTCTTATGAGCCTCATTGATTGTGGTGGCATCTTGACGCTGCTCATCGAGATGTTCCAAATGAATGAGGTGCTCTTCGAGACTAGAGGTCTATGGAAGGAGCTCAATAGCTAACTTAAGAGATGGAATTTCAAATTCAACAGGGAAGATATATTCCAGCCCATAAACTAATTGAAAAGTTGTTAAACCTGTAGCAGTCTTTATGGAGGTTCGGTATGCCCAAAAAGCCGGTTACAACATAAGATGCCAATTGGACCGATTTTTGTCAGTCATCCTTTGTAGGATCATCTTAAGGGTTTTGTTCACTACCTCAACCTGTCCATTGGCCTGAGGATAATATGGAGACGAGTGTTCCTGTTGGAAACCCAATTTAAGAGCCAATTCAGACATTAGTTGGTTCTGGAAGTGACTGCCATGGTCAGTGAAAATCTCTCTCGGGATATTGAACCTTGAGATAATCTAATTGAAAAGGAACAATTTCGTTGTTTCACTATCATTTTTATAAGTGGGCATGGCCTCAACCCACTTCATGAAGTAGTCTATGACCACGATAATGTACTTGTGATTCACTGCTGAAGGCATATTACAAGTTGTAAAATCAATACCCCACTTAGTAAAAGGACCGACAGTGACAATGGGGAAAAGATGAGCTGGATGTGTGCACATATTCCGAGTATAAACTTGACAGGGGTGACAACGTTTGACTGCTTCAACAAAATATTTGAAGAGCGAAGACCAAAAGTAGTCGGCATGCAAGATATGTTGGGTTGTAGCAAGCCCTGAAAGGTGACCACCACAAGCTCCACTGTGGCAATCATTGAGCACTGACTCTACTTCCTCTAAGGTTAGAAAATGCCTAAGGATTGAATCAACCACTCAATGATATAATGTATCACCAATGATGACATAGTTTTTAACTCGGTGACATAATTTTCGGTGTTCATCCTTAGAGAAAGTAGAGGGAAACTTCGAAGTTTGGAGATAGACAATGATATCTCCATACCAAGGGTCAAGTGAAGAGATGAGGAATAGATGTTCATTGGGAAAACTCTCCTCATAAAGAATATCCTCTCCACAAGGCAACTCAGAAATTAACTCCGCAAAAACCATAGATTTCTTAGACTTGGCGGACAAGAACTTGAGATCGAATTCTTGCAAAATGATGTTCCATCGATTATATTTTCCCCCAATCACTCGCCTGCTAAGGAAAAATTGGAATGGATTGACTGCCGCTAAGACAAAAGTTTTGTGTAGCAAGATATAATGGTGGAGCTGCTGGACAACATGGACAACTGTGAAAGCCAACTTCTCAATAGGAGAATAATGAAATTTAGGACCTACCAAGCCTCGACTCAAGTAATAAATCACATGCTCCATGAGAGCATCGTCTCCTTGAACGAGAACCATACCTATGGTTGATTCTGTAGTGGTGAGATATAAAAGGAAATCCCTACCATAATCCAGTGGACTCAAAAGCAGGGCAGAGACTAATGCCTTTTTCAAGGCATCAAACGACCGCTGCGCAAAGTTGTCCCATACGAATAGAACTCCTTTCCATAGAAAACACATAAACCCTTTAGTGATCTCCGTATAATTTGCTATAAACCTTCTTAAGAAATTAGCCTTCCCTTGAAGACTTTGAAGTTGTCGAATTGAGGACGGGGGAGGAAATTGAATTATTGCCTCTACCTTGAAGGGATCAACTCGAATCCCTTCAGTTGAAATAATGAAACCTAATAACCGACCAGATGTAACTGCAAAAACACACTTATTGGGATTCAACTGGATCTTGTAAAATCAACATTGCTCAAAAATCAATCGAAGGTGACTAGGATGATCAATTCTCATTAGAGAACGAGCAGCTAAATCATCCAAGTATGCTTCGATGATATGTTTGATGTCATGGAAAGCATTTTTAAGACCAAAAGGCATATTTTTGTATGCAAAGGTACCTCAGGGACATACAAAAGTTGTCTTATGTTGATATTTAGGACGGATAGACATCTGATTATAACCGGAAAAAATGTCCATCAAGGAGAAAATCTCATTACTCACACATTCATCAATCATCTGATTAATAAATGGTGTGGGGTAATTATCTTTGGGACAAGCTTTGTTTAGGTCTCTGAAGTCAACGCATACTCAGATTATTCCTTGCTTTTTATCTATAGGGACCGGATTAGAAACCCAATCCGTAAGAGGAACAGGGTATATAAAACCCACCTTGAGCAGCTTCTCTACTTCATCTTTAATAGATGCTGCTTTCCTAGGATTAACCGGATGATGCTTCTAACGAATTGGCTTAGTATTTTCATATGTCTTGATCTCATTTTGAACTATGGATGGATCAATGCCAGGCATTTCTTCATAAGACCAAGTGAATACATCTCGAAATTCCTTAAAAAGGTCGGTGTAAATTTGAATTTCTTCAGGGGAACATTTGGCTCCGATGAAGAGATTCTTGATCATGTTAGGGTTCGTAGAGATGTTTATAGATATCGTTTTTGAAATCATTGACATATTACCTTCGGCACGAAAGTATGCCGGAGCCAAAGGATTTGACACCATACAAACATCACTAGTAAACAGCTCGGAGAACCTAGATTCTACTTCCTGCAATGGAGGAAGGAAATATGAACGATGGTGTAAGTCTTCCCAAGGTCGATCTAGACCCATAATTACTTCTAGGATTGCTTCCTCAGATGGTAATACTGTATCCAAGCAGTCCATATCGGAGTAGAATCAAGGGTCCAACCTGGGGCCACATCACCATCTAACTCCTCCTCAGAGAAAGGAGTAGAATGGTTGTCTATAGAATTGACGATGGACTGATATCTAAGCTCTTCTGTAGACATAGGAAATGCCATTCCACCAAATTGTCCTTCATCTAGTGTGGTTGTAGGTGAAGGCAATGTTCAAGGGTCTGAAAAATAATGAGTTCGGAAGAACCCTTCCCGTGAAGACTCCTTGGATGATGAAACGACATTGATTTCAGAGATCGGAGAGGTAAAATAAAATGTACCCATCAGTGAAGAATACATACCAATTCTCAGATTCTCAATAGGTGGACGAGGGTTATCCACTAAGGGAACAGTAGAGTTTGAAGTTGCTTGAGGATCAACTGGAGAATAATCCAATTGATCAACCTTAACAATTTCCCCTCATGAAAAAAGCAAATGACACGAAACAGAGTCGAAACAATGGCATCCATTTCATATACTGAGTTCCTTCCTAAGAGGAGATTGTAATTTGGGTTAGCATTGATGACTTCTACTTCGATATTAATGACCTTTACCCCAACACATATGGGAAAGGCCGGGATAATCCCATGTGGCTTATGAGAATGCCCGTCAAATGCTGTCAGGAGGGTAGGTGAAGGAACAGCTGAAGGTGATCTAATGGCCTTCCAACATGACATCAACATGATGCATGTGGAAGCTCCTTCATTGATAATGGTTCGAAAAATGTTAATTTTCTGGTAGGTAGACTTTAATTGAAAAGCCATATGATGAGGGAGTCGATTTTTGACATTGAGCATGTCGAAAGTGAGCACTAAAGAATTTCTTGGATCAAATGCCCCTATCGCCGAAAGCAAAGCACTTCGTTGAGCTGGACATGACTGGAGAACCTCTAAAGTGGACATAGCGCATGGAATCTGAGCCAAATTTTCAACAATGGAGTAATTCTGGGTAGCCCTAGCATTAGGATTGATAGTCGCACATTTAGCGGAACCTTTTGGTATTCGAGGTATAGTCTCAACAGAGGCTTGCTCAATACGAAGTTTGGTAGTTTCGGGAGCATATTTTTCCTTGGATGTTTCAATTTCACCGTAATCATGTGACCGAGTGGCCACATGGATGTTAGAACCTGTCATGAAAACATTTGATGATTTCTCCCCTTCTTGTTGCTCCCTGTAGAGGTAGTAGGATTTGAATTCGTGCCAGCAAGCATCTGCTGCCCTTAGGGAAAAGGGTTGGTTAACACAGCTTGAGAGCTAGGAGTCCTTTGTTTCCCTAACAAGCGCTGAGCATCTTGAATTTTTGAGCAGAGGTGAGTTAAATGGTATCCATTGCATAGCTTGCATGGAAACTTGACTTTCTTTTTAGACTCATTTCCACCCCCACCAGCATTATTTCCAGGCTTATTTGCATCAATCTTCCCATCTTGACTCTTTTTCTTACCTCATCCTTTCTTTTTCTCATTGGAATTTTGATTTCCTTTGGGGTTGGAAGATTGGACGACATTAGCTGAAGAGGGTTGAGAAGACGAAGGGTTAAACGATGTTACCTTATTGGTAGGAGTAGTTTGTAAGGTCAACTATTGCAATTGGCTCAACAGGTTCACTGCATTGGTGTCTATGGATCCAACTATACCATCCGCATGGGTATGTGGCTTCAACTTATCTATAACAACCTATGTCCCAGGAGCGTCAGGAAATATTTTTTGTAGAATCCCAGATTGAGAGTAAATCAATTCTAACTGTTGGGCCCTAAAAATAGCTTGCTCTTCAGAATAGACTCTAAACAAAGAGACATCCTTAGAGATCTCAGGTTGTAAAGATTTCAAAACCATTCGAGACGGTATTCACGAGGAATTTCGGCTTTAATGAGACTCTTTCTCTGTCTCCATTCCTGAATATGATCAGAAATGTGAGTTGTTGTATCCTGATGGAAATTGGCCAGAAGTTCAGTTCTGGCATCATAATGGATGGGAAACTGGAAATTATTTAGGAAAATGTGAGCCAAATCAACGAAATATGTAAAGCTTCCCCCTGACAACTCTCTATACCACTTGGTTGCATTGCCAGTTAAGGTGCGTTGAAAAAGTCTCAACCTGACTGAGTCATCGATGAGGGAGTTTGATGAGCACCACAAATGGAATGTGGTTACATGGTCGCCTGGGTCTTCACCACCCTTCCCCTCGAACTTTGGAATGTCTGATGGGAGTTTAGTTGGGACTAGGGACCAGGCTAGATTGTATTTGATTGGATCGTTTGTCAAGTTCGTGAGATCTAGAAAATTCAATGTTTCCAGAAAAGGAAGCCTAGGAGGACCTTGGGGGTTCCACCCAGATTAGGTGGAGTTCACAAAGTTCTGAAAAGATTGGCCTGGATTTTGTAAGGCACTAGGTTGCTCGAAGTAACCAGCAGAACCAGCTAAACCAAAAGACGAGCCTTGTGATCTAGCAAAACTCGGAGTTTGACCAACTCCAGCCGAAAAACCTCCATAACCAGTGAAGCTCCCTCCTAAAGCATTATAAGGATTCAATAACCCCATATAAGGATTCCAAGCAGAAGCTAAGGGAGAAATACTTCATAATGAACTAATTGTGGAGTACAGCCTATTCCCTTGTTGGCTGAAAAATGGATTCTCAGTTCCTGTCCCACTAACCGCAGGGTTAGTCCAACCTTGAAAGGGATTGCTACCTTGTCATGTAGAAGAAAAAGGCATATATTCTATTGTTATGTTGTAATGTGGTATATGACCAATTCCAAAAGGAAAACCTTGAAATGAAGCTAATCCACCTATCATGGATGTGGAGGCAATAAATGGAATTGACAGAATACCCTGTGAATGGGTGCCAAATGGGAAAAACCCAGAACTAGATGCATTGGCTTGGGAATTTCCACTCGTAGAAGGAATGGAGGTAGACCCAACTAAGGATGTGCTAGCAAAAGACCCAAATAAAGGTGTAGAGGGGATGGAAATAGTTCCTCCCTCTTGTACTAATGCTAGAGTCTGTATAGTTGTAGCACTTGTGGTAGAAGCCATGCTTCCAGTGGTGGTCATCGAAGGTAAGCGCGTAATATGACCTGGAATTAATGGTCTATGCGTTGGAGTCCCAACGTATTGTAATATGTTTGGAGGACTAGAAGGTAGAGGAGAATTCGGAGCCGCTAATGACTCTAGAAATTATTCTACCTCAATGTTATCTTGTGATTGAAAGAGAACTCGAGAAAGAACTGGGGTGTTCCTCTCTAGCTCTGCGGAAGTACCAGGCCTATCTTGAACACGAACGCCCCCAAGCAGAGGATCAATCCCTGATGCGTCGACTGCCACTGGGTGAGATCCACTGGCAGTATTGCCTCTGCACCTTCTAGGAGAAGGATCTAAACTTGGTGGTGAAAGACCATGAAGTCTTCGAGACCGTCTAAGCGATCGGTTAGCCACCTTGAATTTTTATTAAGATCTAATTAAAGACTCAAGAAAAGATGAAAGCTAGGCCAACTAAGAGCATAGAGCACACACTAAAAAAAAGTCCCTAAAAGATATTCGCCAATCAAACAACTTTCAAGTATTTCCGCTCTGGGTGATGAGGACCAGACACCAAAATACAAGAAAGTGAAGTAAGGTGCCTTCCGAAGATAGTCTCAGATAATGACAGCCCAGTCCTACTAGCGAAGGTAACAGAGGAAGTTACGCTGACCTCCTAACAACAGCCTGTGCCGGTGCAAGCCCCCAAGCTTCACAAGGGTGCCCTCTGGAAGTACTGCTGACAGTGATACAACGTCGACCTCAGGTGCCATGGGATTCCCCTCCACATCCACCTATGTAGATCCCTAGGAGAAGCAACTAAGGTTACCAACTTGTGTCGAAAGCTAGGCAGAACAGTCTTGAGGTAAGATCTGACAAGTAGGAGAGGGGGTATCTCTCTTCCTTATCTTCAAAAACCCTTGTGCTTAACTCCTAGATCCAGAGCTTTCCTGGTCTCCCTAATGCTATAATATTTCCACTCGCTATTCAGACTTCTATGTTTGACAGTTTAAAGTGGCCTTGGAGAGTTTTATCTCCACTCACCTAATCCAAGGCCCTAAAATATCCTAAAACTTGTTGGTGTGTCTAAATTGACAATATAAAAAAATTCTAGTATGTTTTAATTAACGCTTGTTTTTAAATGGGTTGTTATTAAGTCAAGGGATAAGTGGAAATGAAACTTGTGGTGTTTTTCGATGCAAAAGAAATTAATAAAAAGCAAACTATATGGAAATACACTTGTTTCATTCTTCGATGAAAGAAATTTCTACAAGTTCTAAGGAACTTCTAAGAAAGCAATAAATTTTTCTTTTCTTTTCTTTTAACAAGCTTCACACTCACAAAAATTAACAAAACTATGGATGCCCTAAAAGATGCACAAACTATTCTAATGAAATGAGTATATGCTGATCCACAAAATTAAGTCTACTCTAAAGCAAAGAGTGAAAGTAACTTGTTTATCGCTTCTAATTAACCACTTAAGATGTTTATATAGAATATAAGTTGCTAATTCTCATTTTCGTCCAAACACTAAAAGCAAATATCAAGACAAACAAAAATGCACTTTCACTCGCAAAAAGAAACCAAATGAAAACAAGGCCAAAGAAAGCAAAAACCAAGTTTTCAAGAAGTTTTCTTCAAAAGAAAAAACAAAAGATGACTTTGAAAAGTGCTCCAAATACTATTGAAAACTTTGAGACCGAAGAATAGGCAACAAAAACACCTTGAAAGTTATCAACTCAAAATGGGCAAAAACTCAACAAAATAGGTGTTTCAAGATGCTCTTAACGACCAAAAAACAACAAAAAGAGCTTGGTGACAATGATCAAAAGATCAAGAAATACAACTCTCAAAATCGTCACTCAAAAACTTTCAAAAAGCAAGAAAAGTAAATGGCCACAAGATGCAGTTTTGACACAAAGCAAGAAGATCACAAAGATAAAGTTTGTCACAAAGATTGAAACCAATCTTTCTGCTCTGGAAGACCAGAACAACCAATATTCTCAGAGAGAAATCTCATGTGCTCAAACAAAAATGATGACACTTGCAACAAAACAAAACAAGACCAAAAATTTCTACAACCGGAGAGAATTTGAAACCGGAAACTTGCTATAAAAACAGAGACTGACAACCAAACTTGACTTCTCAGGAAACACTCAGACCAGCAAAAAAATTTACCGAACAAGAAAGATTTGCAAAAATCTTGGAAAATTAGGGTATACGCGACTGTGACAATGCAGAGATGCGTGTATACGCTATTCCGCCCAAAGAAACCTACGTATACACGGGTTCATATGGGGAAACTTGTGTACATATGCCTTTGTATGCTGGAAAAACTGCGTATATAACAGTTCACAAGAAAAATAAAAAAAGGGGTTTGAAGAAACTATTCAAACTTAAATTCTAAGTTCCTATAGGAACAAACAACTCAATTACAACAAGAAAATCAAAGGCTAAACCCTAATTGGCTTAAATTAACCCAAACTAGGAATAACAATACTATTGCCTCTAGTGGAGTCGCCAATTCTATTGAGGGACAAAGTCCCCTAGGGTTTTGGGTCATTACCCTAGCAGAGTGGGGGTTATCTACGATGAAAAACAAGCATTCCACACAACCATGGCACTAAAATAAGCAAACTACATGAAGAGAGGTGCACCTGGGGGTCCTTCATTCGGGTAGATCCAACCAAGGTCCAAACCCTCTTAGAGTTCTTTTTGATCCTTAAACGTGAAAAACAATCAATTCAAAGAAGAATAGCAGTATATGGACCAAGCATCATATAGAAATCAACTTCATAATATATTGAAAGGTAGTTAGTTATACAATTGAAACAACAATTCATATGCAAACCATAAAAAAAACATCATAAACATGAAGAAGATTGATTTCAGGAACAAAACAAGCGTTTCTTTATTGCAGATAACTAAAACAATGTAAGGAATGATATCACCTAAATCTTCCTCTCGTTGGTTCCAAGTAGAACCGTCCTCTGGATCTGTCCAATCCCAAGTCTTCAAAAGGCTCCTTCCATGACTCACACAAAGATATCTCAGCTAGTGAAAAGACAACATAACTCAAGGAAACAAGGGTTTCATGTAGTGGGGGAAGTGTTGGAAGCATAAGGGTCTTCAAACCTGATCAGGGATAAACTCAGCAGAGTGATTTTTCTCTCTATTCTCTCCTCCCTTAGGTCTTCCCATTGAAGCCTTTTTATACTTCTCTAAAAGTAGTTTTTTAGTTGGGAATTCGTTGGTAACAGTTGGGCCACGGGCACTAATAGGTAATCAACAGGTCAAAACCGTGATATCCACCTGAAATTAAGGAGATCTAATTTTTTTAAGTGTTTTAAGACATATACATGGGTTGGGTATACCCAGACTCATGTACACACGCGTTTAGGTCAGGGTAATGTCGCATCTAGGGAGTAAAACAATATTTTTTAAGTATTTGGACTAGGTATGGAAGGAGGGGTTGCCCTAGGCGATGAGTGTAGGATCACAAACATCAAGAGTGATATTTGGAGCTATAACAAAGACAAAGGCTATGATGTAGTCTTCAATAAGGGAAAGGTTTTCCTCAGACACATCACCACTAGACAAGTGAAGCAGATTGGTTCACGGGTCAAGAACCTATATGCTCTTGAGGTTTAAGATGCATGTAAAGCCTTGAGGAGTAAGGAAACTTATGGAGACTTAGTGGTTGAGAGGGAGAGTACATTACCTCTCAACATGCAACCATAGGAGAAGTCTGAGACGATTGTGGAGGAGACACAATTGGTGAAGCAACTTCAGGAGGTTGTTGAGCAGCCACAACTGGTGAAGCTGAGAGGAGACCGAGTGGAGGCATCCACACATGTAGAGAACTCGAGTAGGGGGAAATTTCAAGCCAAGTGGGCAGAGCAATCACATGCACCCATACCTCCAGGTAGGAAGTGGGGCGATGTGGAGTCATCGTCCCAAGAAGGCTGGAATAGGGGCAGGATCTTTGAGGTACCCAACCTCTTTGATTCGACCTTGCTACAGGAGCCCCGACGAGGAGTACCAATATTGGATGAGTGGGTAAAGACAGATGTGGATGGAGTGGCAGAGATAGCTACAGTGCAGAGCTAGCAGGCTGCAACAATGCGAGAGGCACAGGAGTGTTGCACCATTGTAGGATGGCAGAGAGAGGTGTGCAACGATGCGATATGCATGGAGTGTTGCAACAACTCAAGCGTCAGAGAGGGAGCTCTTGTCAATAGCAGGTATAGCTTCAGCATCAGAGTATGTTTCTAGCCCAACAGAGGTCAGTTGGGAGTTTTTTTTGTTTCTAGAGTTGCTAGAGCAACCACACTTGGTAGAAGTGTTGCATGTAGAACATTCCAAAGGTACAGGATCGGGTTCGAGTTGAAGCCTTTCTTGTTGAGAGGGAGTGTTGAAAATGGCAACAAGAAATGCTAAAAATAGAAGTGCTAAAAATAGCACTGCTATAAATAGCAGTTTGGATACCAGTGCTGGATTGAGCAACAGGGAATGAAAAATGGAAGTGTTAAAAATAGCATTTTATTTTTAGCATCTCAGGATGGATTCCTATTTTTAGTCAGTCCCTGGAATAAAATAGGAAGTAAAATTCGAATTTTATATTAATAGCAGTTTGTAAATTAATTAATTAATTCATATTGAGTTAATTAGCTAAGAAAAATCAAACATGAAGTCTATGTGAGGACATGCAACAATTTCTCCATTAATTGACCAATTTATCCATCAGTTAAAGAGATAAGGATGAGTTCTAATTTGAGTTGTAATTAGTTGGCTCAGTTAACTGAGTCAAGTCCAATTAGATTGATTTAAATAGTTTGTTTAAATTAATGTGAGTTCAGTTAGTTAATGCTTGCATGCATGTAGCTGCTGTTCTTCAGATAATTTAATATTCTCTCATGAATAACTCATGCATGTCAGTTCAGACAGAGACCCAGTTGAGATTAGAGGAGGGATAGTGTACTATCAGTTGGATGGATTTTTCCTATAAAGGAAACTCATCCATGGAGAAGGATTTATCTCCTTCAGGATTGCGCAGTTGGATCAGAAGTTAGTGAGTGCGTGAAGAGGCCAATTCACACAAGTGACAATGCTAGACCCCAAGGAAAATTGTACAAAGAAATAAGAGGCTTGGAGGATAGAGGAGAAGGTTTGAGAGAGGCCTTTTACCATCTATGAGCAGCAAAGGGATTGAGGAGAGAGTAGGATAGCTTGGGAGCTGATTCCTTTTGTAATCCAGATTATATTTCCACTTGTATGATAATACAGAGTTGGGGTTTTAGGCTGAGGCTTTACCCGGGTTATTTCTTCTACGTTATGTGTGATTGATTTCTCATTATCAATTATATGTGTTCTCAATTGATCGTGCTCATATTCGATTAAGCTTCTACAAAGTTTGTTGTAGAAGTAGATCTTGTATTTTGCTTTAGTATATTGCATAATTTGTTGATCTACAATGGGAATTTCTACAAATTTACACACTTCCCTCTGAATTATTTCAATAACTCATTCATAAGCCTCATGAATGTACTGGGTTCATTGGATAATCCAGATGGTATAGCCATCCATTCATAGAATAGTTAATTAGTTTTAAAGGAATTTTTCCACTTTTCTCTATCTCTAATTCTAATCTAATGGTATCCACTTTTCAAATGAATTATTGGAAACCAACTGGCACCACTTAAACAATCCAACAAATCATCAATACATGGAAAGGGAAAATGATACATGATTGTGATATTATTCAAAGCTTTGGAATTTGTATATATGTGTCATCCCCCATAATTCTTTGGGCTCAATATTGTAGGCATTATACATGGACTAAGACTTTCTCAAATTATTCCTTTATCCAACAACTCCTACACTTGTTTCCTAGCTTCTTCATTTTCCTGAGGTGTCATACGATAAGCAGCTTTATTGGGAAAATTTTCTTCTCATATCAAATTGATATGATGACAGATACTCCTTGTAGGTGGTAGTTCATTCAGTGAATCATCCACAACAATGTCATGTTGTTCCTCCAACATTCTTGAATCTCCAAAGGAAAATAAAAAATAATTGTGGAAGTAAGAAGTACACTAGGTTTGCAAATATTATCTAAATTTGCACCTCCTTTATCTTCAACTGTTGTAAAAACACTTTCTCGTTCATAAATAAATATTTAGCATCACTAGATTCATAAGTCGCTTCTTCTTGTAGTGTAAGAAAGGTATGATTGATGTCATTCTTCTGAAACTTATAGGTATTCTTATTACAATGATGTACAACACCTTTGACAAACTGCCATGACCTACCCAACAAAATATGACACGCGTCCATCACCATCACATCACATAGAATATTGTCCTTCTCACTTGTAATTTGAAGCTCTATCTCACACTACTAATTCACTGAAATTTGATGTCCTTTCGGAAACTCAAAGCACTTTATAGTTTGTTGGATGCTTTTGCTTCTTCAATTTCAGATTTTCAACAACCTATGTAGACATTGGCTTATCACTATTGGCACTCTCAATCACTGGAATACAACACTTTCCTTAAACTTCAGAAATATTTATGAATAAGGATTTTCTTTGGACTAGCTCAACAACTTCTTTCTCATGCTTAATCAATGATTTCTTCATCATCAAGGCCTCTCCTATCTCTCACACATTCTCAGCTTCCTGCACCTTTGCTTTCTCTTCCTCTACTGGAGTAGTGAAAAAATTCCTTTGGCATGTTTCTCTTTTCTCTGGAAAACCATACGACATGTGTCCAAGCTTGCCACACCTGTAGCTATGAACCTCTTTTCTGCCTCTTCCTCATCCTCTGCAAAAGGATCTTCGACGTTTGGATTCTCACTCTTTCTTTCTTGGTGAAGGCGAACTTCTGGAACCACCTCTTGGTGTTGTATATCTCCCTCTACTAGTGTAACATCCCACCTTACCAACCATCACTATTATACTAAGGTTGACTCAAAATGCGATATTAGTTTATTTTAAGTTTAATTTTTTTAAATGTAAAAGTTAATGCAAGGTCATATATCTATAGTTTTTATTATTATTGTTATTATTGGTATTCTTTTCACTGCATGATGATTTCTAGTAACTAACTAACCCATGGTAATATTAAACTTCTCATTAAAGCTACGGGGTCATGGTTCGTTAAGATCCAAAACTTACAACCATAAGTCTTAAAATCACATTTAAATGATAGAAACTTTTGTGAGATAAATAATATCAATCTTTACAAACCACAATTTCCAATAAGATAAATTTTCATTCTATTGCAATTAAAAGTGTTTAAGAGTGACTAATTTGATTTTTTTCTAAATAATATGCCTATGAATTCTTTGGTAAAACAAAGGAAATAAAAACAAGAAAAATCAACTTCTAAAGGAGTGGTTTCCAATGATCATGAATTCATATGTGAGCTAACAATTACAACAATTCACATACCCAATTTTCCCTCCATGGATTTTTAATTCAATGGAATCATCATGCTTATTCTGTGAGATATTTCCAAAAACACCTTGGTTGGAAATCCTAATTTCACTTAGTCATATTTGTAGACAATTCATAGATGTAATTAGCTACAACCATTGAAGCATTATGTCAAACAATTTGCAAGGATGAAATGTACAACCATTGACGCATTTTGTCGAACACTTACAACCATAACCATTAAGTCAATTTCACCACAATTAACTAACATGAATCTAAGATTACATAACTTCTTTTTTCATTGTCACTAATGCCAATAAGTCAACATAATACATAAATAGAACTATCATCCATATTCATTGCTACATATACAAACATTTAGCAACATAAATGACTATAAATATTTAAGAATTTTTACAAATAGCTCGCAACGATGTAGCTACAACCATTGGATAATTTTGAACAACAGTTAGCAATCACAAAACAAGTTGCTAACTATTAAACTATCAAACAAGCAGTCACAAGTTATTTAAACTATCAATGTATTAACCATTGAGACTTTAAAATAAGAATTCCAAGTTTATATAACAAGATGGTTTCATAAATAGAGATTACCAAGTAAATCAAAACTAAAAAAAATAGCAAAACAAACCACCAGGAAGCAACAACAAATCTGTAAAATATAGCAGATTAAAGAACTAGATTCTGAAACTCTATTTTTTGAAATCAAAGCTGGGGTGACATGGCCATAAGGTACAAATAAACCCATGAAGTTAAAATGAATAGAAACATAAATTCCCAAAAACGCGATTATTTAAAACCACAACTAAAAACAAATTCCTACTTTTTCATTTATCACTTTTGTCAAACATATAATCTGCAAACTTATCTACAACTATAAAAAGATAAGGAAAATCCAAATTTATGCTATTAATATGTTTTCATAAAACTCATAGCAGCTTGAATGCTTGAGCCAATAAGACATGATGTAAATCAACTTGCAACGAAACTGTAAAAAAAAAAAACTACATAAAATAAACTACAGTTATTGCAAAATTCCTTCAACATTTAGTGTGCAACATTTGATATACATCTAAGTTTCAATCAGCAAGTAAATAATCAAAAACCATGTAATGAATTACAAAAAAAGACACAGTATAATGTTGTCAACATACCTAGCAGTGAATTTATACAACTCAAAAAAATGCGAGTATGCTCCAGATCCAATGAGAGTATGCTGCAACTCCAATATCCTTACCAACTCATTTTGAACCACCTGGTTTTCCTCCCAACCATATCCAGGAAGAACTTCTCCCCCTGGAACCCCCAAGCTACAAAAGTTCACAAGGAGTACCAAAAGACAACATTAGAGAGATTTGCAAGGCAAACTAAGGAAGCAAATTTTCACTTCCTCTCAATACCAATCATGGCCAACCTCAATAGCTAGAGATTTTAGGATTTTAGTAGGAATTTTAGATCTGTTTTGGAAGTAATTGGCTACTCTCCATATCTCTCCCTCTCACTATTTTCCTCAAGTCTCTTCCACTCTTGGCATCATAATGCACACACCCAAGTGAGAATACATGAGACGCATATATAGGAGGAGCAACCAATTCTTGTAATAAAGGATGATTAATGTGCATGCATTGCATTACATTTAGAGGAGTGTAACTTATGCCATTAAGGAGAGGTATGCATGCCTTAGTTAAGGAGAGTGTAACATATGCATTAAAGAGAGCGTAAGAGGAATATTTTATGACATATTTCTAATGAGTGAAAAGAAATATGCCATTCTTTGATGAGTGCATAAAATATAGTGCAATGTATTGTTTAAAAGAGAGAGATATTTAGATAGAGCCATGAGAGTCATGAAGGAGATGTGTGATTTGATTGAGGAGATGAAGTTGACTTGTAATTCCTTTTTAATAATAATATCATAGTCTCATAAAAAATAATAACAATATTAATAATATTGAGGATTCAATCAAGATTGAACTATTAGGATAGATTAATTATAAGTAAAGTCATTTTTCTTCAACTCTGCTTGATTACCAATTTATGCAAGGTGATTTACTATTTTTGGAAAATCATGCATGAAATGCTGGATATGCCTTTCTATTTTTAGAAATTCATTCCAAAATTGTGAGAATGAAATTTATTTAACGAAATTCATCCATGAGTGGTATTTTTATTTTGGAGAATAGGGATTCCACACCCCTATTTCATGCATCTCCGTGCCTTAGTAGATTGAGGACTCTGCACTCTACTCCAAAGATCCAAGATTCCATAACTTGATCTTTTTAAATATTCAAGACTCCGCACCCTAAATATACAAGACTCTGCATCTTTATCTTTCTTGGATTTAAGACTCCACGCCCTAATTTCCATGCCCTCTCATTTATTGTGCTTTGAAACCTTGTGTTTCTCATTATGGTACTGATTGTGAGCTTTTACCCATCTGATGGTTCGCTGGTAAAGACTTTTTGAAATATCTGCACACATTACAATCTCATAGATCAAAGGAATCAAATGAATTTCATAATGAAATTAGCTTAATCACATTTTACCCAGAATGGTGCATGGCTTCCACAGTAATTTTGGTTTTGAAGAAATGACTTCCACAGTCTTTCATAAATGAACATCCTTGATGGAAAATTGAAAAGTACCCTACCACATCCTGCTTAGTACAATATTAAACATATATAATCACACAAATCATGTATCACCCATAAATCATAATTAACCATCTATTCCACATAACCATGAACATCCATGGGTCTATGTGTCTCAATCTTGGATCACCATCCATGTCATACACCTGCTTCATAAATTAGATACAAAAAGAGAAACATATATATAACATTTACTTAACCAAAACCATCTAATACAGATAATCAATGATACCACATATAAGAGGAAATATAGTTGTACATAAAACATTGTTCCTCAATCTAGCAATCAATCTGCCATACATAAACATAAAGGAAATATAACTGTATATAAAACATTATTCCTCAATCAAGTGATAAACCTATCATATATATAACTCGTAAAAAATAAACTTTGATAGGAGTGACAAAACTATACTAGGAAAAAAAATACGACACTACATACTCCCCTCTTATAGTAAACTTGACCCGAAGTTTAACTAAACAAAAATGGAAACTCAAGATGCATAGAAGATGCATCTTCCCAAGTTATGGAACTAGCATTGTATGGGTCCCATTGGACCTTTAATTGGTCCACCATGTAACGTCTAAGCTTTCGAGTAAGATGGTCCAAAACGGAAACTGGCTCTGCTTTCAGAGACCCTTCATCTGTTACCTGTAATTGATGCCAATCTAAAATGTGAGAAGGATCATGAAGATACTTACGTAGTACCAAAATATGAAATACATCATGCATACAATGAAAAACTGGTGGTAAAGAACGATGATATGCCACAAGTCCAACCCTTTCGATGATCTCAAAAGGCCCAACAAAAAGAGGAGAGAGCTTAGATCCTTTCCCAATCCTAATAGAGCTTTTTTGAGGTTTTACTCGAAGAAAAACAAATTTCCCTTCTTTAAAACTATGATCCACTCTATGCATATCAACATAACTGTTCTATCTGTACTTTGCCTGCTTTAATCTTTGTCTTATACGACACACCCTTTCTTCCATTTCTTGAAGCATTTCAAGACCTACTGAGATTTTGTCCTCTAATCTATCCCAACTTAAAGGTGTTCTGCATGGTCTTCCATACAATAACTCATAAGGTGCCATACCAAGGGAGCGTGATAACTGTTATTGTAAGCAAACTCCACTAGAGGAAGATAATCTTCCCATTTAGATTGTTAATCCATTACATACATTCTAATCATGTCCTCTAACACTTTATTTACTCTTTTATTTTGGCCATTAGTCTCTGAATGATAAGTTGTATTGAAATTTAATTGTGTCTGAAGGGCTCCCCGGAAACTAGTCCAAAATATTCCTATAAATATAGAGGCCCTATTTGATATGATTTTCTTAGGAAAACCATGAAGTCTAACCAACTCCTTGATAAATACTTGTGCTATTTCAGATGCTTTGTAAGTATCTCTAACAGATATAAAATGGGCACTCTTAGTAATTTTGTCTACCACCACCAAAATGGAGTTATGCCTTTTGGTTGTTTCAGTTAATTCAACAATAAAGTCCATAGATATTTCTTCCCATTTCGACTCCAGAATGTTATGCGGCTACGAAAATCTTGCTTAATGACCATGTTCTACTTTAACTAGCTGACATTCCAAAGATTTTGCCACAAAATTTGCTACATCCTTCTTCATGCTTGCCCAAAAGAATTTTTTCTTTAAATCAACATACATCTTCTAGACTCTCGGGTGGGCCATTTATGTTGCATGGTGAGCTTCTTTTAAAATGAACTCATGAAGCCCATCTTGATCTGGAACTACAATCTTTTGCATGAATCTCACCATACCATCGCCATCACAAGAATACCCTTCTACCTTGATTTTCTTAGCCCCCTCCCCATCAAGAGAAACTTGAACTTCCTTGCACCATTCATCTACATCTTGTGCCCTATTTTAGTGGCTACAACCACCCTTCAAAATTTTGGCTTGCACCAATTTCGGACCCTCCCTTGGAGAGTTTCACTTGATGACTGCACACACTCATGTTCACTCCGTGAGCTCATGTGAGTCTTTACATTTTACTTGCTTGTTTATTGCACTCAAGTCTCTGCATGTTGATGTCTAAGTCATGCTTGTGACCATGTTTTGGTTATGTTCAAATTATTTTCTTCATATGTTTTCGTTTCCCTGTACACTAGCATCCCCATTAAGGATTCCCTTGATGTCATGTTTTTCCTTACTGATCTGAACACGGCTAAATTAGTTGAGATCTACCTCACTTCTACTTTTTTCTCTTTTGAAGGTAAGTTCTATGAATAAACTTGTGGGTTAGCTATGGGTTCCCCCCTATCCCCTATCGTTGCTAACCTCTTCATGGAAGATTTTGAATCCAAGGTTTTATCCTTAGCTATATTTAAACCTAATCTTTGGAAAGATTTATCAATGAAACCTGCACCATTTGGCAGTACAGGCCTAATAAATTAGATCTCCTTTTCCAGCATCTCAATAATCAATCAAACTCCATTAAGTTTATGATGGAGTGTGAGGTTGATGGTTTCCTTCCTATTCTCAATGTCCTCATTTCTAGGAAAG
Organism: Pinus tabuliformis; assembly: GCA_031772625.1. Classification (NCBI taxonomy): domain Eukaryota; kingdom Viridiplantae; phylum Streptophyta; class Pinopsida; order Pinales; family Pinaceae; genus Pinus; species Pinus tabuliformis. The sequence goes on from CM062807.1 coordinate 511,569,623, forward strand.
CGGGTGGATCATTCTCCCATGAGGTGTATCATATAAAGAATCATACTAAGCAGTATCTTCATGCCAATTCCCACCATTTTCCTGCCCAGAAGATAGTTTTTCTCGGCACGTTAGCCACTCGTGCTCTAAGAATTTATGATGAAGAACACTTTTGTAAAGAAAAGTCCCATCTCTTTAATGTTTTTGTCCAGAATGGTTATAGTAAGCAACAGGGTGTCAAAGCCTTCCTCAAAGCGAGTAAGGGTCCCAAGGTCAAGAAGGAACCCATTGATCGCAGGTTAAGGTTCCACATCCCCTTCATCTAAGGGACAACCGAAAGGATTGCGAGAATCCTAAAAAAGCATAATATTCCCTCAATCTTTAGAGCCCTCAACACCATTATAGGTTCCCTAAAGTCTGTTAAAGACCAAGTGAACCCTATGGATATGAAAGGGGTTTATATCATCGCTTGTTCCTGTGGAACCTCATACATTGGTGAAATCAGTGGTTCTATTAACTAAAGAATCAACTGACACGCTGTTGATATCATGCATGAGAGGACCAAGTCTTCAGCTTTGGCCGAACACGCAAAGAAGACCAAGAATCATATATGCATTGAGGAGGCTAGGGTTATCACTAAGATTCCTCATTTCCATCATTGCAATTTTAGGGAAGCCATTGAAACTAAGAGGTCTTCCAGTAATATTAATAGGGATGACGATTGGAAAATTAGTAGCTGTTGGATTCCTACCCTCTCTTCTTAGTTTTTTCTCCATCTTTGTCTAGGCCCTTTGTAGTTTTTTTTTTTGAATATTAGTATTATTAACATTAATACTAGTGTTTGGTAATATTATAATTATCAATAGTATTAGTATTAATAATATGGATATTAGTATTATTAACATTAATACTAGTGTTTAGTAACATTATAATTATCAATAGTATTAGCATTAATAATATGAATATTAGTATTATTAACATTAATACTAGTGTTTAGTAACATTATAATTTAATATTTATTATTAGTTAAAAGAAGAAGAAGAAGAGTCGTTTAGAAAATTATATTTATATATTAATATATATATAAATAAAAATAGATTAATTTTAAGTATAGCCCTTTTATAAGGAAGTAAATATTATTAAAACCCTAGTAAAATATAGTTGTTGAGTTAAATTAATCGATATATTAATAAAATTAAAATAATCAATTATTAAATTAATAATATTTATTTAAAAAATATTAAACATTTCCCTTTTCCTCCCCTGGTAAAATATAACTATTGTTTTCTAGCTATTAGGTTGACCTCTCTCCCTATTTAACCCTATTCCTATATCTGTTTCTTCATCATGTCCTGAAGATGTACCACACTTGTTGGTTCGAAATGTGTTGACCAAAATCTTCAATGTGACTTCTTCCAAAAAATATTTTATACATTGTGTTTGTTGTGTTCGTCATGAAAGCGTCTGTCACACTCACACATAGAGTCACATTCACTATTGTGCATGCGTCGTCTTAGTCATGAACGATCAATCACGAGTGTCATGCTTGTAGCTTACACCATTGGTCAGTCATGTTAAACATTTGTGTCTAAATGGTTCGATCGTTTCGTCGTCAAGTCTTGTGAGTGTGTGTTTGTATGATCACCTATGCATCTTTCTATTGTTCACACACTTAGTCAATTTTGCTAAGGTTCTGATGACCAGACTACTCACTGACAGTTGTACCATCACCCTACTTTTGAATTGATCGATTGTCAACCACAACAGTGAAGAAGCACCAAGCTAGTTATTTCAAGCTGCGCTAGCTCCAAGAAACTCAAACAACACTCATACTGTCCACTCGGACAATCGGCCGAATATTCATCTCAAAAATTGTGCAGTGCTCATTAGTAGGCCTCCCATTGCCCATCAGTCAGCTCAGCTTAGAAATTGTGTAGAGATGATCAGCAAGCCGGCCTCCTGGCCTTAATGCAATTTTCCGAGCAGGAGATTGCCTGTTCCCTCCAAGAATTGTGCAGTTTCTTTTGCTAGTAACTGAGCAGCCAACTGGCAGTTCCCTTTGTGAATTACGCAAATCTAGCTGCTAGTGACCCTAGCAGCGAACTAGTAGTTCCCTCTTGGAATTACGTAGATCTCGCTGCCAATGACCCCAACAACCAACTAGCAATTCCCTCAGACAAAGATAGGCAAGCAGTTCATCAACCTACTCATCAAGCAACCGGCAGTTCAGTTCAAAATTTGCACAGAAGCCTATGTTCCAACTCGATCAATGCGTTGATCCCAAGTACTCTTCCTTCCATGAAGAATTTCATCCCGAGAACTCTTATTCATATTAGAAGCGAGTTTTTACCTCGTCTGTACTCATACACTCGATGCGGATGGAAACATACAAGAGAAACCAGAAGATACTGATTATAAAGAAGAGGTTGCACCTCATGAAGCACCAAGTTTTAGGTATGTGGTGAATGCATATCAGTGCTCGCAAGTAGTCTCGAAGATGAACACTGAGAAGCCGCCCCAAAAGGAAAATGATCGCTACAATCTTAGGAGTAAAGGGGCTTCCCCGACACTTGAGGACATGCAAGAGAAAGTGAGACGACTGATAAGGAATGTCGATCCACTAGCTGCCTCAAAGAAACAAACACAAAGCAAGTTCGGGAACACAATGGCAAATAAGAACACATCCGTGACCAGTAAGTGGTAGAACTATCCGCCACACAACACGAGCATCCTTTCCACCCCAGACACCTTGGTGATTCTACCACCTCTAGATTACATCATAGTCGATGACATGAAGAAAACTCGAACGAACATCAGTTTGTTCGATTTAGCAAAAGTCCAGAGCCAGTGAGATATCCTGTTGTGTGCATTAGGACAAACGGAAACAGACAGTGCAGTCTCTACCAGTAAGGGAGCATGCACACCTTCTGGATCACTATCCACTGTGCTCAATACACTCTGAATGGAAGAAGAAAACTCAAGTCACCCCCCATTCCTGATTTCATTCGAAGTTTTCAACTACAATGTCCACAACTATTTGGTTGATTCTAGCGCAATAGCCAATGTCATGCCACTCTCCATTTCTAAGAAGATCAACGCACGATGGAGAGAAACATCGGTGAGAATCATCCAACTTGATAGAACATCAGTACTAGCCATTGGTGAACTAAGAGACATGATCATCCGACTATGCCATGACAATCGAGTCCACCATTGCATCAATACAATCGTTTTGGACATACCGGAAACATATGCTCTGTTGGTCAGTAGTGACTGGTCCAGCAAGCTAGATAGATACTTTGCTACAGATTTGTGTCACCTGTGGCTTCTGTACAAGGGAAAATGCAACCAAATCTGGGTGTTATCCGAGAGGTATATGAAACAAAATGTCACTCCCCTTGATGGCGAGAATTAACCATTGTCCTTCACAGAACTCATGTTTGGCAACTGCTTCCTGGAAAAGTCATTGGAGTGTTATCTTATATGGCCAACCCCAACCTCATTAGATAAGCAGTTGGGACTCCTTCCTTGCCTAACTGATGATAACGAAACTTGTAAAGTTTGTTTTTTCTATTAGTAGTAGTAGTAGCAACATCGGTAGTAGCAACAGTGCCATCATGCCAAACGGTCCATGTACAAACAAGTTGTGAACCATAAGTCTTGATAAATCAAGAACGAATGATGACTCAAGGACCGAGTGCATCTCAGTCATCCAAAACAATGAACTATGCACAATTTCAAGTTGTTTGAACTTCGGAGTGAAAAATAATGATTTTGAATCACTCATGCTGAACACACGAAATACCAACACTATGAACAAACAGAGCAACTTGGGGATCCACCATGATCCAAAGATGGCTAATCTCGGTACAAGTTACACACTGTAGCAACGACCAATCATTGATCGCTTGATTGAATAGTACCAAGATGGGCCTGCACGAGTAGATGATGACCTGAGTACCCACTACATACGAGCAATTCAAGATGATATTCCAGGTAAAAGAGAAGACAAGCCATTACAACAAAGAACAAGTAACACATACATTTTGTTTGTACTCCTTTCACCAAATAGATTAATTAACCTTTTAAGTGTTTGGATTACTTGCAAAGTTCATCATCACACTTGGTTTTCTGATTTAAATCCTCCACATAAGAAATCTGGGAAGATCTACTTACACATTGACTTCAAAAACTTGAACCATTCCTGGAGTAAAACCAATTACCCCGTGCCTTCGTTCGAGCTCATGTTGCACAAAATACTTGAGACAATAGTGTTGTCTTCACTTGAAGGTTTTTTGGAATGCCACCAGGTTCCAGTAGCTGAGCCTGGTGGACTGGAATTGGTCCATGAGAAACTTGGCTCACACACCTATCATTTGCAATCACTCGATGGGAGGATTGATAATCTTCCTATCAAACGGCCAAGTCCTCAAACATTAATTCAATAGGTCGGGCCACACCTGTGCCTTGTACATAGTCTGGTTGTTGCTGCTTATTTCATTTGGTTTGTTTTGCTTATTATCTTTGTTTTTGCTTTGTTTTATTTTGATTACTATTTTTTTTCACGTGCATTTTGTTTGTTTGATATATTACTATTTTTGTTTTCAGAAATAAGTGCTACCAACTACTACATTTTGGCTTTTGAATAGAGTATATCGTTGAAATTTGAAGAGACTTGTGACACTGAAGCACTTGGCTAGTCTTGTGTCCATTTTCGCTGTGATTGGATATAACCTTTGGCCGATGAAGTCCTGACAAAAAATACCAACTGTCTGTAAGGGAAGCTTTGGTCCAACTGTAAACGTGTGTCCACACTAGGAAGCCCCATGCCTGTACTCAGCCTTTTGCTTTGTGTGTTGAAGCTAATCCAATTAGTAGAAACAGAGAAGGGGAGAAATCTAAATGAGAAAAACTATGCGAGAGTTCTTACATGCTTCTCTAAAGGAACAACCTCTTCTGCTCTCAATAAGTCGGAATCCCTCTTCATCCCTAAAAATAAATAAGATACTATGCACAGTTTTCTTAAAAATTACAAAGGCGAAAGAAGAGAAAGGATTCCTGCGCAGAGAGGTGAAGCATGCAACTCCACCGGGGTACTGACCATACTTGTTGGTAGTGGAGTAATGTGTGTGTTGCTGAATGACTCTGGCAGGGTACTGTCCAGGCTTGCTGGCAATGAAGCAACACCAGAGATGAAAACTTATACTTTGAAAATCATCAACTCGCAAACTAAACTACCCTTCCCGAATTCAAAACATTGAGATTTACGCTGAGATTTTGATTGTATTTGACTGAGTTGGCAAAGGGTGAACCATGTATGTCCTTGGGGTAAGTGAGGAAACTAAAGTAACCTGCACAGTGATTCAGTACTTTGCGAAAGACCAAGGCCTTGTGCTAGCAATGAACCGAAACAGAGAAGCTGGAGTTCTACTAGTGTGTTTCTAGGTGTTGTAGCAGCTACAACCACCCTCCAAAATTTTGGCCTGCACCAATTTTGGAGCCTCCCTTGGAGAGTTTCACTTGAATACTACACACACTTGGGTTCACTCCGTGAGCTTGTGTGAGTCTTTACATTCACCTTACCTGTTTATTGCACTCAAATCTTTGCATATTGATGTCTAATTCATGCTTGCGACCGTCTTTTGGTTATGCTTAAAGCCATTGCTCCGTATGTGTTTGTTGTGTTCGTCATGAAAGCATCTGTCGCACTCACACATGGAGTCAAATTCACTGTCGCACAAGTGTCGTCTTGATCATGAATGATCAATCACGAGTGTCGCGCTTGTCGCTTGCACCGTCGGTCAGTCATGTTAAACAAGTGTGTTTGGATGGTTCGATCGTTTCATCGTCAAGTCATGCAAGTGTGTGTTCGTATGATCACCTATGCGTTTTTCTACTGTTCACACACTTAGTCATTTTTGTTGAAGTTCTGACGACTAAACTCTGTTGGAAATAATACTGAGAGGGGGGTGAATCAATATTATCAGATCAATAATTTTATTTCCCATGTAGATTTATATACGCTACTTCAATGAAGTGAACTAGTGTGTACACGCAACTGTGATTAGAGAAACCAACATATATCTAGAGAACTTGTGATTTAGACAATTTATCATGTTTTAAGAAGGGTTTCGGCATAAATCACATGTAGAAAACATTTGTCGATGCGTTTCAAACCAACCAGTGTGGTTCATCATCAGGACAAGTTGAAGAGTCAAAGTGAAGTGATCTGACTCTTCAACATGTCCTGACGATGAACAACACTGGTTGGTTAGAAACGAGTCAACAAATCTTTTCTACATGTGATTTACACCAAAACCCTTCTTAAAACTATTATGGATCACAAAAGACTCAATGCGACAATTTATCAAAAGATTCAGCAAAACTCTGGTCCGCCTTGAAATTCGAAAAACCAGAACCTCCTTGGCGAAATTATCCTCAGCCGCCTTCAAATCGCACCTGAAACTAGCAGCGTCAATAGAGCAGGACCTATGGAAGGTAATCGATGCATCCGCAGCCCTGAATGCCAATAAAATGAAAGAAAACGCAGAATCTAAGCACCAGAGAAAACTAAATAACATGGTAAAACGTGAGAGAAGCAAAGAAACGCACAACCCAAGTGATTCTACCCCAGCCACCAAGCAATCGAATTCGCAGGCGCAGAGGACTCAAGGAAGAACGTGGACAGAGCGAAGTTCAACACGGCTACGCATCAAAATTGATAACTCTACGGTGCATTCGCTGTCTGCTTTCGATTTGAATAATGAAATACACGGCAGCAAGGGAGAAAAACAATTAATAAACATAATCAGCGACGCTAAAATAACCGCAGCACAGTCTGATAATCACGGCAGCATTGAGGTTATCGCTTCAGAGGAAGCATCACATACGACTGGAGGCAAGGTAGACTGCGGAGTCAATGGCGAAAGCAGCATCATAAAGACGGCCAGCTCGATTATAAACCCTCAGACCAATGACCCCAGCAATATGTTGGATCAGCAACCAATAAAAACAGTCGTGACCACTTCGCAACGTGACAACCCTGTAGGTAACAACCGCTGGAACGAAGATGATAAAGCCGCATCAGAGGTGGGAGCAAGTAACGTGGAAAGCGCCCATAAACACAGGTACGCTCTGAATACCATTTCATGTGAATCTGATGTTAATAAACATTTTATTAGTAATGAAATTAATAATATTAGCATAGAAAACAAATGTCCCAGCACAAGTCAAGAGAACATCATAGATAATGGGAACATAGAAAATAACCCTATGAGCAGTAACATGAATAATAGAAAAGTAGTCAACATATCCTCTTATGAGCTGAAAACAGAAGAAATGGAAGTCCTCAACAAAGGTCTTAACTTTGCTTTAGCCCCTAACAAAATCCCCAATGAAGAAATCATTTGCAACCTTGAAGATGGAATTAAGTCTCTCAAGGATGATGACAAAGAACTCATCAGGCAGGAAGTCGCTGTTATCCTTAGAAAAGCCAAGCCGCCCAGGAAAAACCTAAACCCTGATCAACTTAAAGCCCTAAAAAACCTTAGAAATAATAAGGACATTGTCATTTTAAAAGCCGACAAAGGTGGCGCCACTGTCGTTATGGATTATGTTGATTACATAAGCAAAATGAAAGACCACCTATACAACAGTGGTAGCTACAAAAAGCTAGAGAAAAACCCCATCTCCAAAATCACAAACCTCGTAAAGAAAGCCATTAAAGAAACTAACCTTGATGATAAAATAAAAAAGAGACTGACACCTAACAGCGAAATCACCCCCAGAATCTATGGAGCCCCTAAAATTCATAAAAAAGATGTCCCCCTAAGACCCATAGTCAACACCATAGGGTCTCCCACTTATGAGTTAGCCAAGTACGTCGCTAGCATTCTGTCCCCTCTTGTAGGTAAGACTAGCTCTTTCATTAAAGACTCCAATCAATTTGTAAATCACATAAAAAACACCAAGCTAGAACCAGGAGACAAAATCGTAAGTTTTGACGTTGTCCAGCTCTTCACCAAAATTCCCCTAGATGACGCTATTCAGGTAGTCAAAGATGTAGCAGATCCCCAGACCGCTAAATTAGCAGAAATCTGTCTCCGCTCTACCTTCTTTTCCTTCCAGGGTGAAATATTTGAACAAACTTCAGGTGTTGCTATGGGATCACCTCTCTCCCCAATCGTGGCAAACCTTTTCATGGAAAAATTCGAGAAGAAGGCACTAGACTCATATCCACTAAAACCCAAATCCTGGGTTAGGTTTGTGGATGACACCAGTGTCAATTGGCCTCATGGCGAGGAAGAGCTAAACAAGTTCCTAGATCACCTCAATAGCCAGTCTGAAGACATCAAATTCACCATGGAAGTTGAAGAAAATAATTGCATTCCTTTCTTAGACATGCTCCTCATTAGAAGGAAGGATGGTTCCATTGGCCACAAAGTTTTTAGAAAAAAAGCCCATACAGATAACTACCTGCATGCCGACTCTCATCACCACCCCGCCCAAAAAATGGGGGTTCTACAAACCCTCTTCACTAGAGCGTATAGAATCTCTGATATAAACCATACTGATGAAGAAATTTCCTACCTCAAAAGAACCTTTGCCAACCTAGGGTACAGCAAGGAAAACATATACAAAGCCATTCAAAAAGCAAAAACTGATAACAACAAAAACAAAACTAAAGACAACCCAACCTCCAATACCTGCCTTCCTTACATCCAAGGAGTCACTGACAAAATAGCCAAAATCCTCAATAAGAAAAATATAAGAACTGCTTTCAAACCCTTGTCTACCATTAAGCAAAGAATGAGATCGGTTAAGGATAACCAAGAGCTGCTTCAGCAAAAAGGAGTTTACATCATCAAATGTTCGTGTGGGGATCAATACATAGGAGAAACTGGTAGATCGGTTAGGATTAGACTCAAAGAGCATAGTGCAGACATTCGTAACGAAAGAACCAAGACCTCAGCCCTAGCTGAGCATGTAGGTAAAACTAATCATCATATTTGCTTAGAAGAAACAAAAGTCATTGCTAATGTAGAACACCAATTCAAGCGTAAAGTTAGGGAAGCCATTGAAATCATTAAACATCCTAGAAACCTCAATAGGGATGGTGGCATGGAAATTAGCAAGAATTGGAACCCCGTGCTAACCCCCGCTAATGATCTTAATAACAATGTTAGGAATTCCTAACCTACCATCTTAATATTAAAAGCAAATAAAAAAGCAAATATGAAGTATAATAGATATAGTAAGCCTGTACATGAGAACATGTTTAAATATCCTAGAAAATAACATATAGAATAAAATAAATTAACTACTATCAATAAGCAAACATCCATTATAATAGATAAATAATAGATAAAATATTAAGTATACATAGTAGAGCATTAATAAATATCAATTATAGATAACAATAAGTATATACAGAGGAACTTTAACTAATACCATAATAAATAACATTAATAATAATATAGATAATAAGGAGCAAAATAATAATATAGAATTAAATAGCATTAACAAGAACAAATAATAAATATTTACAAAAAAACATTAAATATTATAATACTAATAAAAATAATACTAAATATTTTTAAGAATTACAAAAAAAAAAAAAAGAGATTTTAATAACAAATAATTTAGGTATATATAGACATAATAAATTACTTACATAACAATAATAATGAAATCTCATTATAATCAATTAAGAATAGCATCATAAATTTCAGCAAACATTAACCATAATCAATAAGCAAAATTTAATTATGAGGCATAATGTCAAAATGAGACAAAATATAAAAGTGTAACATTAATATAATAAATAAACCATAAACCATTAATGGAGACTCAACATTAAGCGTCCAAACCATTAATGGATGCGCAATAAGCATTAAGCATCTAATAAGAAAGACATAAAAAGCATTAATGGAGGCAGTTTATAAAATCATTAATAACATTAATATTAATCAAATGATAAGGCTAACATAAAGAGGAGCTTTAACTAAGAGCATAGCATAGTAAATATCATCAATAATAATATAGATAATACGAGCAAAATAATATTATAGAATTAAAATAGCATTAACAATAAGAAATAATAATTATAAACATAGAAACATTAAATATTAAAAATACTAATAAAAATAATACTAAATAATCAGAGAAGTACAATAAAGAGATGTTAATAACAAATATAGTATTTATAAGAAGACACAATAAACAACTTTCATAATCAACAATAATTAAATCACATTTTAATTAATTAAGAAGAGCAGCATAAATATCAATAAGCATAAACCTTAATTAATAAGAAAAATTTAATTAGAAGGCATAATGACACAATAAGACAAAATATAAAATTATAATATTAATATAAGAATTAAAAATAAATTACAAGGTAGTTATTAAATATAGGTATAATGAAAAATCAAAAGCTTAAAACAAATAAATTAAATCATCAAATAAGAACAAGAGTCGGCCATTGAGCTTCACATCCTGGGTTTTCATATTTATACCTAAATTTTCCTTCTTTTCTCCTCACAATTTGTCCTGATGATGAGTCTAGTTTCAGACTCGAAACGTCGACTTCAAAACATGAACACTGTGGAAAATCCGAATTTCATTCAAAAATTTATCATGTGTTGATCTTAAACCAGTACATCAGTAACTTATTATACAGTGTAGTAAAAGCATAATAAAACATCAAACATAAGCAACACACATGAACACTGACATCTAAGGTGGAAACCAAATGTGGGTGAAAACCACTTGCTACTGTCATCTTTGTCATATTTTAATAATAAGAAAATCTATTTATAATCTTGTACTGGTGCAGACTCATACCAATACGTAGGCACCCACCAGTAGAAGGCTACAACCTTCTCTCATTTTCCAGCTCTACTGGAAGGGAGCTGCAACCCCCTAGCTCTTGTACAAGCCAATTTGTTTACTAGTACATAGGTGTCGAGCTACAGAGGGCTACAACCTTCTTTCTTACTCCAGGGATGACATTTCATGAATTTTTCAGACTAGATACTCTGGGATCACAATGCCACAATCTAAAGGCCACGTTTCATCCAATTTTCATACTGGACCCATAAAAAACTTTTAAACTTAAACTGAATCAACCAACATTCAGTTAATTTGAACAATCAGATCACTGACACCAGAACACTGTTTTGAACCTAGAAACCTGCATCATCATTCATAACTAGCTGTAACCTCAAAAAACATGAATTAGAGTGTATACACTACTTGGCTGAACCCAAACTGCGTGTATAGGCTACTTCCGTTAATCAAACCTGCGTATACATTGAAAACTACTTCAAACATAAACTTTTGAATCAAGTCTGTACCAACTAGTAATATACTGAATATCTACTGTCAACTTACAGAGCTTTACACAGGTAACGACAGAGATCACTTCTTCTCACTTATACAATCAATCAACCAAATTCCAGCCTTCTTATGCATTTAGTTTTACATTCAGATCTAAGAAGACTTCATTGACAGAAAGCAATAAACCAACATAATTTCATCAGATAGATCAGTCAGATTTGAAAAATAAGCTTTTCTTTTGTACACACTATTTTGAAGAGTATAACCTATGTGTACACGTGCCTTTGTAGAGACGAGCTAGCGTACATATCTACAAATATCAGCTCATAACTTTGGTTCACTTCTGAACAACAGACAAACCCAAACCACGACATGTCAAGAATAAAATAGGTGTACACAGTCAGATCTAGCCCAATCAGATCATCCGATAATAAGTCACTTTAGGTCTCATGATCCTGATCCAACATTGAATTCAACGTGCACAAAGTATTTTAGATCAAGTCACAAGCATAGCCCCTGCAACATAAAATATACTTCAGATAGAAGTATTCCTTAGAAACCCATACACTTACACACTTAGCCTTATGATCTTCTCCTCCTTATATAGCTTTAAGCCCTTTGTCAATACCTTGGACGAAAACCACTTAGGACCCATACCTTGGACCAAACACCTAGGGTCAATACCACGGACCAAATACCTAAGGTCAGTACCATTGACAAAATACCTCAGACAAAAACGTAGGTTTTCCAATCATGTACATGCTTTTCTTTCTATGGGAGTGCGTGTATAGGTATACACTCTTTTTGTTATGTGGAACAATGTGTATACGTTGTTTTGACTAAGTGGACCAACGTGTATTAGCTTTTTCCTTTACCTCCTTTATTCTAATCGGTAGACCTTAGTTCCATCTTCTTGTTCTTCTATACGATTGCCCTATAACCTCTGAATATACCTGTTGTATTGTGAGTTGCCTTTTACCAAAACTGAACTGACTTGTGAGTGAGTTGCCATCAACGAAAACACTTGTATCATAATGCCAACAATCTCCCCCTTTGGACTTGATGGCAACCATGATGGTGTTGATTTCTGAAAGTTGTAGAAACTGTTAGAGATAAAAAGAAACACCAAAATTCTCTCCCCTTTTGACATCAAGGGCAAAGGGAAAACCAGGATACTCTTCATATCTAAACAGCTGAATATGATCATGCTCCCCCTAGGCACATGCGGAATTCTCTGATTAAACTCCCTCTTTGTGCATGTTCTGATATCATTGTACATCCTGTGACGCACTAACCCCCCCTGAGCAAATGTAGAGTCTTTAAAAACATTTTCCAAAAGAATTACATGACTCTATAACTCAACTATGTGAGTTTGACCTTCCTATCACCAATGAATCATACATACATCAATCTCCAAATCAAGTGGGGATATACCAAATTTGACTCATCCACCCAACCAAGTGGGGATATACCAATTGTTTATACATGACAAAAATACAATAAATATTACATCATCCATCCCCTGCAAAGTGGGGATACAAATTACATCATTTGTCCAATAGGACTCATTCAAATGTATGAGAAGTCATGTCACACCCTAGACTTTTACATGACTTAAGAGAAGAATGGTATAAATATCTAAAGCCATAGCTCGACTCAGAAACCATAATGCCAACAATGCAGAATGTGTGTGAAGGTTAATGCTCCCCCTGAACCTGTGCTACCTATGCATTATTAACAAGTCATTAATCAAGGCATCTTTATCAGTCAGATAAAAATTAATGAACAAAGCATATCGTTAGACTGTAATCATCAACATCAAATAGAGCACCCATATCAAATTCTGACCCACTATTTTTCCTGACAGAAAAGCATATAGGCTTCTTCAGCCACATAAACCCATGTGCATACGCGACTATACTTCAGGAAAACCACGTACAATAACCTTCCTCTAAAAAACTGGATTTAACAATAGGATGATGAAGCAACTACTCCCAACTTTTGTCTGAGATATTCAAATGTTTCTTCGGGCAGTGGTTTAGTGAATATATCAGCAACCTGTTCTTTGGAGGGAACATAGTCCAATTTGACCTTTTGTTCAAGCACTTGTTCTCATATAAAATGATACTTGATGGGTATGTGCTTGGTCTTGGAGTGCATGACTAGATTTTTATAAATACTAATGGCACTTGTATTATTGCATAGAATGGATATGGTTGGAGTATATGTGATCTGAATGTCTTGCAAATTTTGCATCATCCAAAGTAGTTGTGTGCAGCAAGATGCAACAGCCACATATTATGCTTCAGCTGTAGATAAAACAATCAAACTTTGTTTCTTGCTGAACCAAGATACTAACCAAGAACCCATATAGAATGCACCACCATTAGTGCTCTTTCGATCATCGACACTTCCTGCCCAATCAACATCTGTATATGCATGAACAGTAAGGTCTGTATCTTTAGGGTACCATAGTCCAAATTCTTGAGTTCCTTGAAGATATTTGAAAATTCTTTTGACTGCCTGGAGATGTGATTCCTTTGGATTTGCTTGGAACCTTCCAACAATTCCCATTGCATGCATGAGGTCAGGTCTGGTACCTATAAGATACAACAGACTTCCAATCATAGATCTCTAAGTTGGTTGGTTTACTGTTGGTGATTCATCATTAGAGCTGAGATTGCATATTGTTACCATTGGAGTACATACTAGTTTAGAATCTTCCATTCTGTACTTTTTCAAGATCTGCTTGAGATATTTGGTTTGTGAAATAAAGATACCATCTTTTGTTTGTTGAACCTGGAGACTAAGAAAATAAGTAAGTTCACCAAGTAATGACATTTCAAATTCTTGTTGCATTATTGAAGCAAAATTCTGACTCATGGATTCTTCATTGCTACCAAAAATTATATCACCAACATAAACAACAATAATTAGCAATTTATCATTTTCAATCTTTGTGTATAAATTGTTATCTGCAGAACTTTTTGTAAAGCTTTGTTGTTGTAGATATTTGTCATGGCGGTAATACCAAGCCCTTGGAGCATGATTCAGACCATAGAGAGCCTTTTTGAGTGTGCATACAAGTTTTGCATCATTTCCAAGAATGAATCCTTCTGCCTGTTCAATATAAACGTCTTCTTCTAAATCTCCATTAAGAAAAGTTGATTTTACATCCATTCGATATACTTTGAATTTTTGAAAACTAGAAAGAGAAAGAAACATCCTTATGGCTTCAAGTCTGGCAACAGGTGAAAAGGTTTCTTCAAAATCTATACCTTCTTGTTGGGCATACCCTTTGCAAACAAGTCTTGCCTTGTTTCTAATAACTTCTCCATTTTCATTCAGTTTTTTCTTAAATATCCTTTTTGTTCCTATAATATTTTTATCATGAGGTCTAGGAACTAACTACCAAGTATCATTCTTTTCAACAGGGAATATTTTAAGAACCCCCCTAAATTTATAAATATAATAAATGGGCGAATCTCCATGGTATATAGGAAAAATGGAAGGCGATTTTATCAATAATATAATATGTATATATAATTTTTTGGCGAATCTCTCACCAGGCATGGCGAATATTTTACTCAATTATAAAATCTTGTAAGATCTTGGCGAGTCTTTCATTAAATAATAAAACTTTGTAAAGTCCTAGTGAATCTTAGCATACGCTACATGCTGGTTTAATTCCCCCATTTAAATAGGCTACATTCCAGGTGAATACCATGGGTCAATACCATGTGCCATTTTTATTTTTATTAATTATAATATTAGGGTTAATAATGGTTTTTTGCATGGTATTAATAACAATCTAGTCCATGGTATTTGTCCCATAGTATTTTGGCCATAAGTTTCACCTAAATATAACCCATTTTTTTAGTGTTCGTAAATATAAGGTGACTTATGGAGTAAATATAAAAAAATGTTTTATTTGTTTACCATACCTCTCGTTTATTTATATTTTTATTAATTTACCATACCTTTTTTACAAATATGGTATTTGGCCCATAGGATTCACTTAAACAAAACCTCTTTCTTGAGCCTTCATAAATAGAACGAGGGTTATGGACTAAATATAAAAAGAGGTTTTATTTATTTACGATACCTCTAGTTTATTTATATTTTTATTTATTTACCATACCTTTTGAGTAAGTATAAAAAGACGTTTTATTTATTTACCATACCTCCACTTTACTTATATTTTTATTTGTTTACACTCTTACATGTATATAAGGTGACTTATGGAGTAAATATAAAAAATGTTTTATTTATTTACCATACCTCTCATTTATTTATATTTTTATTAATTTACCATACCTCTTTTATAAATATGTTATTTGACCCATAGGATTCACTTAAATAAAACCTATTCTTGAAAATGGGCGAATGGATTCACTTAAATAAAACCTATTCTTGAAAATGGGCGAATGGAAGGTTGTAAGTCCTAATTTCAAGGGCTAAATTTACCTTTTTTACCCTCTCCCTTAAAATAAGGTGGGCTATTTGAGGTGATTTGTAAAAATGTACTATGATACAAAATATTCTCCCACTAAAAATTTAAAACCCCTTAATTCCCCCAAAGGGCGAACATTCGCCCCTAAAATTATCCTTGCTTTTCAATTTGATCTAATTCTTCATCCATGGCCTTGACCCAATATTCATATTTGCAAGATTCATTTACATTCTGAGGTTCTGTGGAGGATAGTAATGCTAGATAACTTGAGGTTCTTGTAAAAGTTCTTCTTGTCTGTACTCCAGACCCTTTTTCTCCTAGAATTTGAGATTCTGGATGATTCTTCTGAACATACTTGAATGGAGTCTTTTCCCTATTTGTTATATCTTCTTCTAGTGCTTCAGTGGTTTCTTCTTCAATATCATTTTGATTTGGTGCGGGAAATCAATCCCCATCTTCCTCATTGTCATATTCCTATGTTGATTTTATCTAATTCTTCATCCATGGCCTTGACCCAACATTCATCTTTGCAAGCTTCATTTACATTCTGATGTTCTGTGGAGGATAGTAATGCTAGATAACTTGAGGTTCCTGCAAGAGTTCTTATTGTCTATACTCCAGACCATTTTTCTCCTAGAATTTGAGATTCTAGATGATTCTTCTGAACATACCTGCATGGAGTCTTTTCCCTATCTGCTGTATCTTCTTCTGGTGCTTCATTGGTTTCTTCTTCAATATCATTTTGATTTGATGCGGGAAAGAAATCCCCATCTTCCTCATTGTCATATTCCCTATCTGCATGCTTCATCAACTACAACATCAATGCTTTCAACAATTTTCCGAAGCCTTTTATTATAACATTTGTATGCTTTACTTCTGGAAGAATAACCAAGAAGAATACCTTCGTCTGCTCTGGGTTCAAGCTTACCAAATTTTTCATTAGTCCTTTTGATAAAACATTTGCTTCCAAAAACTTTAAAGTATTTTACAGTAGAAGGCTTACCATACCAAAGTTCATGTGGAGTTTGAGTGCTATTTACTCGAACATTTTCTTTGTTGAGAATAGTCACAACAACAAATGTAGCTTCACCCCAGAAGGTTGTAGGAGTTCCAAATTCATATAGCAGAGCTCGAGCCATTTGTTGAATTGTTCTGTTCATCCTTTCTACCACGCCATTTTGTTGAGGAGTTCTTGTGGTGGAGAATTGCCCTTTTATTCCATATTGCTCACAAAAGTCAAAGAATTCATCTGATATGAATTCTGCCCCTCGATCAGATTTGATACATTTGATTTTTCAATCTGATTCATTTTTAACCAAAGCTTTGAAGGCTTTAACTTTTCAAATGCTTCATCTTTATGCTTTAGAAGACCTATCAAACACATTCTAGAAAACTCATCAATAAACAAAATAAAGTATTCTTCTCGACGAGGTGAGTTTTTTCTTGTTGGTCCACATAAATCAGTATGGATAAGTTCAAGAGGCTTACTTGCTGACCCTTACTTTTCAATGAAGTGAACTGTAGTTTTCTTACCGATTTGACATGGTTTTCATATGGTATTTTTTGAGATGCTAATATCTGGAAGATCACGAATTGCGTTGAACCTGCATGCTTTTCTTATTTGAGAAAATCTTAGATGTCCCAATCTTCTATGCCACATCCAGTTTTCATCTTTTTTGCTTAGATAGCATTGTTGTTGTCCTCCTTTGAGTATGTATAAGTTGTTTGGTGTTCTTGTACTCTTGATCACGGTCTTTCCTGTATCGAGCTCATGAACAACATATCTATTTGATAGAAACACCACTTCATTTCCTTGATCACACATTTGACTGACACTCAACAGATTATGCTTTAGACCATCTACATTGTTGGGCAACAGATCCCCCCACAGCATGTTTTTGGGGCTTAAAGCCTGATTTTTCGTCAATGTAATGTAAAGACTCCACGAAGTACAGATGTGGAGTGAAAAAGTCTAGGATGAGTCATAGGGTTGTCCGCCCTAAGAATTGTAAAATAATGTAAAGTTGTGTCGGCCTACCCATGGTCCGTGGACCATGGGATTGTATAAATAGAGTGAGGCTCTAAGTGTAAAGAAAGTTTTTGGAGCAGGCAGTAAGTGATAGATTCGAAGGCATGGTTAGAGGGTAGATGTGGATCTGAAGTGTATTGGGTTGTAGTAGTAGGAAGAGGCTCTGCAGCTGAGTGCACAGAGGCCTAGTAGAGTCTGTAGCTTAGTGCACAGGTGGAGTCGGGTATGTAATTAAACTGAACTTGAAAAGGATTATTAATAAGGATAAGTTTGCTTCAGAATATTGTGCATCTATGGTTTTTTTAATCTTTACGCATTTATATTGTTTTTTATTACGCTTACTTGAAAGTTGAATAAGTAATAAGAATATTGGGCCCACACAAACTAAGTCAAAGCACTAATATAATAACGCAGTAAGGATCAATATTAGGATAGTATTGTATTTGCGCCCCTTATAGAGGTGTGCACAGGCTGCTACGCAGAGCAGCGTAAGCATGTAGGTTTGGACTGTGAACCTCCAGAACCTTCATCAAGACATCCCTAGGGTGCGGAAACCTGGTTCCAGCACCTTCCCATACTACTTCAGGTGACACCTCAGTTCGCACTCTGCAGACTGTTGCCAAAAGTGCCAGTAGTACCAGAATTTGCTTGGCTAAATCACTTCTAATTCTGGGTTAGGCCCCACATAGCCAATGAATGGTTTTGTTGCCGAGACTGGGATCTACCTAAGGGACGTCTGATGTCGTGCCACTAGAACCCAAAAAAGAAGGAAATTTAAGAGTGGTTGGACAAGAAGATTCACGAGTTCGCAACACAGCAAAACAGAACTCTGCAAGTATATGAGAAAAAATGGCTGGGTCGCTATGTGTATACAGAAATCCACCAAATTTTCCTTTCCGTCTAAGCTATATGAGTGGATCGCGAGGGTAGCCAACAACCAAGGCAGGTGTAGGCTCGGAAAACCAATAATGTGGACTCCAGAATTAGTGCGTGGACTAGAGCCATCAGAAGATGAGATCGCGTGAGTTGTGGACTATTGGCTGGACCGAATAATAGGGGTATTTATCACTGAGTTTGTGGTAGACATGACTGTGAGCTACAATGAAGCCGAACAATGTTTTCTCAAGGGACCGTGACATAAGTATATTAAATCTTTGAATACTTGGATTAAGATGATGTTATGGTAAAATAGGGTCATGTGAATACATTAATGTTTGGGACAATGTGGAGCAGAAAGATCTATAGAAGCAGCGAAGAGTTAGATAAAACTCCCTTAATTTCACCTTCGCGAGAGAGCGAGGAAGAGCTCGCTAAGGTCTCTCTAGGAAGCATGGTTAGTTTGATAAGGCAAAACATTCCACGGTTACCACCTCCACCCACGCCACCTCCCACTTCACCTCCCTTACCTCCTTCTCCACCTACTCCACATCCACCACCCCCACAGTTCACCATGGCGAGCGCGATCAAACTACCCCTATTTAGAGGAGTAGCAAATGAAGATCCAGACCAATTCTGGTTCATGGTAAGAGCAGTATAATAAGCGCAAGATGTCATGGATGACAATATTAAGAAGGATACATTGGTGAGCACACTGCAGGATTGTGCATTGACATGGTATATCGAAAACTCGAACGACCACCCAAACTCAGGGATTGCAGAGATCCAGAATGCGTTGAACAGAGAATTTAGCAGGCAAAAATCAGAGACATTCAATCATCGAGTTTAAAGAGATCATGATGCTTCCAGGCGAGACCCCCTAGGATCTGGTCCAAAGGATAAAGAGTATGATCCGCGAGGCCAATATGAAGCTAATGGATGCACAACATCGCACATGGTTTGTGGCATCGTTGACACCACACTTGAGGACGACGTTGTTACAACAAAAACTTTCCACCTAGGTCGAAGCATTGGAAATGGCGATGAGGTTGCGTGAGAGCCTAATCCAAGACCGTGGGTTGGGAGTTCAACAACTCCATGTGAAAATACAGAATCTATACCTGGAAATGCAAAGTTTGAAGCAGGATAGGGCACTGCGGCCAGAGGCACGTGACGAAGTATGGTGCATAAAATGCAAAGGCCAGGGCCATGATAAGGATCGTTGTCCAGTGTTCACGAACTACTTGGCAGGAGGGGGGCCAATTTCGTTGAGACCAGAGGCACAGCCAGGGCCGAGTGCGGCACCCGCGTTATGGTGCCCGATCTATCAGATAGGAGGAAAACACACGACTGATAACTGTCATTTTCTGCAAAAGTATACACAGACTCCCTAGCCGTTTTTTTGCAAGTCGGTAGGCAAAAAGAAGCGCACTTGTTGCAACTACAAGTTAATGATGGATCAGACCCTAGCCAATAGGATGCAGACAAGAATGCGAGCCCTTGACCCAGTTGCGGGGATGGCGTGCACTAGATTTCATGGGCGAGGTCGAGGACGAGGAGGAATGGGACTAGGAAGGGGCCGTGGATAGTTAATTTGTTACAATTGTGGAGGACCAGGGCAATATGCCTGTGATTATAACAACCCGGTGAGGATATCCTATTTGTACCATGCTTAGTTTAATCATGAAACAATAGATTTCCCTACATTGATCACACATATGCACGAAAAAGGGGTATTCCAGCCTCCTCCAACTTAGAATATACAAATGATGAGGTTTAAACAATGCGAAGAAGACCCGAATGTGAACATGATGCTCAGAAGTAGTGCGACCACGGGGAGGATAAGGGGAAGTAGCCCGAGGAAGATACATGGGTTCACAAGGCTCCTGCAAAGGAACCTGAGTTTGACTTAGAACGCGTAAAGGAGACGTTCATGGAATCTAAGAAGAGCTTCACGGATGCCTCCACTTCAAGTAATAAGGATCAACCAGAGCCAAGAATGGATCTTTCAATGCTTACTACCTTTTTGGAGACATGTATGAAATTGCTATACGACAACAAGGAAATTAAGGGACTACAAGAGCTAATCACCAAGTGCATGGGGTCAGGAGAACCACGCGTAGTCTGGAAATTGGGAAAGCATGCAATATGCATTGGGAGGGAAATGAGATTAACTACACAGATTGGTAGTATGAAATGGATCAGGTAATCCTAGATCTGGGTTCAGATGTGAATGTGTTACCAAAGAAAACATGGGAACGCATAGGCAGGCCCGCATTATAGTGGTCCACTATTCAATTATGAATGGCGGACCAAAAAAATATTTTTCCCTTGGAAAGGTTGCAAGGGGTAACAGTCGATATTGAAGGCGTGAGCACATAGACAGATTTTGAAGTGATAGAGATTGTCGATGACATCAATCCCTAGCCCATGTTGTTAGGAATAGACTGGGCCACCGATATGAACAAAGTCATCAACCTAAAGAAGCAGAAGATGATATTCAAGAAAAAGTCACTACGCATAGTAGTCCCATTACCCAGTCGAAGGAGCACGCTACATTGAACCAGTATGCAATGATGAGATGGACTATATTTACAAGATAACTGCGCGAGACTAGGATTGGGTAAATCTAAATGCAGATGGGAGAATCTCGTGGGAGTGCGAAAGCTCCTGCACTTCGGATTCAGATGAAGAAGTAGAACAATGGAAAAATTGGTTGCACGAAGTGACAACGCTAAACTGCAACATGATGGTTAGATCACTGCTTTGCGTGGCAACAAAGGCAAGGGAACTGCTGACATGTGATTGATTGACATTGGTGGATGAATTCTTGGGCAAGTTTGAAAGCGCAGTACTAGAACAACAGTAGTTTGATGCATTGAAGTGGGCGTAACGCGCTGGTGGGGAACACATCAAGGAAGTTTTGAGGACGGTGTGGATGTAGAAGGATGATGTGTCTGCGGTTTGGAAGCCCCCAACGTCGAACAAGAGTTGGGCAGCCGAGATGAAGCAGCTTGCACGTCCATCTATGTTGATGGGTACAAGCATGTGCTATGTAGTTCGCACAAACACACCCCAAAATAAGGATCGAAAATCAGAACAGGACGCACCAGCAAGAAAATTGACGTGCACCAAAAATGTTCCACGTAGAAGCATTCAAGAAGGTATACGGAATCCTGAACATGGTTCACTAGGCAAAACAAACTGATTGGGACCTGCGCATACCAGCGGTCAGATGGGCCTATAGGGCTATGTACAAAAACCTGAGCACGGAGACAATCCCGAAGCTAAGGAGCAGAGTTGAGGCCATAGTTTTGGAAGGAAAGAATCCTCATGCAATAGCTCCCATAGTTGGGATAGTACACGAGGACCAGAATGAAGGAATTATGCAGCTACGCGAGGGTAAACTTATGTGGATTCGTGAATCCATTCAGCGAGGGAACCTTAAGCTTCACGAACTTGAAAAAGATCTGGTACGACTGAGGAAGAAAAACATGTTAATGGACGCGGAGATCAAAAAAATGAAAAATGAAATTGCGCAAGCATGTCTCATCAATAAACTAAGAATGGCAAGACCAGATACAGATAGCCATACTACTGCATTAGAAGATTGTCACCGAGCATCTGTGACTCTGCTACCATGACTACGACTGCACCTTACCAGGCAAAGTAACTAGGGGAGCGCACTGCATAAGGAAGAACGTGCGGCGTTGACTGTCACGAGGGTAATTGAGGAGTGCCTACGGACCAGGGTGGAAGGAGGATTGAAGTCTCACACAGGTGGTGCGACCACTTGACTAACCATCGGAAGCACAGTCTTAGCGCTCCAAGCAGCTGAAAGAGAGTGCAGGACTATAAAGTAGTCTGCGCGGGAGCTGCATGATAAGGAGGTTGTGTGCAGGATTACTATGTCACAGGGGTCACGCTCGCACATAGGGGGCTACGCTGCTGTGCGGGTTGGCTGGGAGGTGACTGTTAGTGTCACTGTTCATGGCAAGATGTCGAATTTAAGACAAAGAGGAGCGAGCGACGGGCAATTAAGACACGAATTAAGAGATAGATTTGGGATGATCTGCTGCCAAGAAGGCGTTAATGACTCAGAAGTGGGGGGAATGGTCGAATTCAAATTTAAAAGATTGTATAAAATCCCCAGGGCTAGCCATGAGACAACACTTGATTGTGTGAGAATTGAGAAGTTACAGAGAAGTTAGCGCCACGTACTCTTACCACCTTTGACTATAGACACAATGTCTACTGCCAGAACAAGAGTGTGATTCGCTGAAGTTACAGTGGAGCCCCACATGGCCCATGAGGAGCCCAAAGAGGTCGCAGTTGCGATAGAAGTTCCAAAATCACCATGAACACCATGACTGAAGAAGGATAAGCAGACTATGGGCCCAATTAAGTATCCCCAAGAAACCCACAGTTCGGCAAATTGTGAATGGTAGAAAATGGAAAAGCCGTCACCGTTGAATTAGATCAAGAGGAGGAAGACTTGCAAGCTCTAATCGCTCAAATTGAGGTGCAAGATGATGTGGCGGAAGATGTCTCACCAATGATTTCTAAAACAAAGTTACCTACGTACATCCCCCCGTGGAAAGGGAAAGCCAAGATACCGAAAGACGAAAGATCTGGAGGCCATGAAGAGCGCACTCTAGACCTCGCTCCTCCCAGACAAGATAATGTTTGAAGGTCCACCTTTGGGACAAATACCTACCATGATGTTCGAGGACTGGGACCTTGCAGACAGTGAGAAGTTCCCACACCTAGCCACGGAGAAATGGTTGTGCGGTGTGGAGAAGGTTGGGTTACTCCATCTGCAATGGATACCCCACTAACACCACACACCCATCACCATTTTCCTCATCAGGTAGCTGCTGTGCCTGGTTCATGATGGGTATCTATGGCTAGAGGATCTGATTCCCATCATGGTAGACCTAATCCATAGAATTTCTCGACTTCCCTTCAAAGGACACAACCCCACTACCATAATGGTAAAAAGAAATGACTTGGCCCTCGCAGAAGCCATGAAGGGCAAGTATAAACTAGAGAAGAAAACCGGGGGTATGCAATAGAGAGCATTAAGGACAAGGGAGTTCACGTAGCCACCCAGATGCTAGCCGACACGCTGACAAGGGAATGTTACGCCGACGATGTATCAATGTCTGTGATTGCCCTGGCAGAGCAGTGCGCGGAGGGGGTACAGTTCAACTGGGCACAGTTCCTTTGCGAGGAGTTTCTGAAGACCTGCAAGGAGGCCTAGGAGAAGGGTAAGACCTTCCACTACGTGTGGTTGCTCTTATCCACCTTATTGGTTGCATGGGAACTATTGGAGGACAGCCAGTGTCCCACTATTGCGAATGATTTTCTTGAAGCCATGAGGTACACCTCGCTTTCGGCTACAAAAGACGCGAAGAGGATTCATGAGATAAAGGTGTTCTGGGTGTTCATGGAGGTGAGCATCCAAATGTGGATCATCCAAAAGCCGTGCCTGTCTCCTACAGTTCATAACAGCTTGGAGAGTGTGATAGAGTTCAAGGCGGATATGCATAACCTGTATATCTGAGTGTGCAAGGATTGAATGCAGAAATGGTTGAAGCTTCCATTCATCGCAATGGATGATGTGATCTTCTCAGTAATGCAGTCATGGCCTCTGGAATGGCACGCTCTAAACTTGGCAGAAATGGAGAAGGCCGCAGCCCAGCAAAGAAAGAAGGACACCAAGCTGTGCATCACGCAGCTGGCTGAAAAGAGGTGCTAGGAACAAGAGGCAGCCGCACAGCAGAAGATGGTTGATGCAGTAGTAGCGACGCAGATGGAAGAGAGCACAACAGCACCAACAAGAGAGCCCGAGGAGGAGCAAGGAATGTCCACATGCCAGGGGGACATCAAGCTGCACAAAGAGCCCGGATAGCAACTAATATAATAGCACAGTAAGGATCAAGATCAGGATAGTACTATATTCGTGCCACTTACAGAAGTGTGCACAGGTTGTTGCACAGAGTAGCACAAGAGTGCAAGTTCGGACCGCGAACCTCCAAAACCTTCATCAAGACATCCCTAGGGTGCAGAAACCTGGTTCCAGCACCCTCCCATACTACTTCGGGTGAGACCTCAGCCTGCGCCCCGCGGACTGTTGCTGAATGGGCCAGTAGTACTAGGATTTTCTTGGCTAAATCACTTCTGAACCTGGGTCAGGCCCCATGTAGCTAACATACATACATAACATTTCCAGCTTTAACCTTTTCTTTCAAGAAAACAAAACCTTTACCTTTAATGACAGCTAGAGTGTCATTTCCAAATGAGACATTCATTTCTTTTTCTAAAGCATTATATGAGTGAAGTTTCTCTTTATCACCTGTCATATGTTTGGAGCATCCATTGTCGATGTACCACTAATTTTCTTGTCTTTCTGCATACAAGGCTATACCACTTCTTTCTGATTGATATTCCTTCCTTCTCCATATCTTGGGATTTAATGCCGTCTTCTCCTTTTGATGTTTTCACCAAAATTTTCCCCTGCATTCAGATTCTTCATGACCAAAGTTGTTACAAATCGACCATTCTATTTCATTTTCAAGAGAAGAAAAGTTATTATAGGAACTTTTCTTGATTCCTGTTACACTCCTTTGATTTCGTGCTTCTGTAGTCATGATGGTTTTGTAAGCAACGCATTGAGTAGCCTTGCACCCAATGTTATGACATGAAAAACATTGCCCATTAAAGAACTTTCTCCGACCATCGAATATTTTGACATTTTTTACCTGTTGGTTGCGGCTTCTATTAATATTCATCCTTGGAGTAAATTGAGTATGATTTACCTGATAATGGATTTTAGGCCTTTACTGACAATTGACATACTGTTCACTAGTCTTTGTTGCATCATCATAGCTTCTGGTGGAGGTTGACGGCTTCTGTGATTGAGATGATTCTTCAGTATATCCAAGAATTGTCTTTATCAGAGGACAATGCTAAACATTGATAATATATTTTAAAGTTTTTGATCCTTTAGCAAATCTAATATTGAGAGATTTTGTCTTCTCAATATCGTTTCTTAGACCCACAATTTCACATTCTAGATTTTCATTGTGTTTTTCTCTTTCAACAAGTTGTTGTGTCAAAGTATCTATGACCATATTCTTTTCTTCTAAACAGATTTTGAGTTTAGTGATTTCTTCATGAAAGTCGTCCTCTTCTAATGCATCCAAAAAATCATCATTTCCATAGGCCATGAGAAGTCTATAACCTTGTTCAGTTTCATCTTCATCACTATTAGATAAACCATCACTGTCTTCATGCGTATAGTAACTCCTTCTATTCAAAACCTATTTCTTATTGGCCTTTTCATATTCCTTCCCTTTTTCATATTTACCTTTATGAGGAAATTTGGTAGCATAATGACCTTCTCTACCACAAGCAAAGCATTTGAAAGGTAGCTTACCTCTAAACCTTCTAGAACCCCGTTCAAGCTTCTTGACAAAATTTACCTCATATTCTTCTTCAGAAATGTGTCCTGATTCATTGTTCTCTTCCTTTTCTTTTCCCTTTCCTAATGCTTTAAATGCGGCTTCTCTCATATCTGATGGACCTTGTTTTCTCATTTCAAAGACAGTTAGGATTCCATGAAATTGAGTCACAATGATAGTTTGAAGATCCTATTTTTCTTTTGTGACAGACACTTTTGACCCAAATTTAGAAGACAAAGATCTCAAAATTTTCTCAACTAAAGTAACTTCCTTTATTTCTTCGCCCAAATTCTTCATACAATTAACAATCTCATGTATACGTAAAAAGTAACTGGATACACTCTCATCATTATTGATCCAGGTCTGGGTGTGATGAAGGACCCTTCGAAGACCTTTTACTTTTGTGATGTGTTAAATTGAATTTTTAAAAGAACATTAATGAATACATCTGCATGCTGTAAAGAAGAGGAACATGTCAATAATCAGCAACATAAAAACATAAGCATTGATAACAGAGTTTGTCTAGGAGGGACTACGTCTTCGGGCCCCGGTGTCAAGATGATGTAGGTCGATGCATTAAGTACTGTCAATAGTGATGATGTACACAAGAGATGATGTTGCGATCATACAGGGAAAATGCCCTGACGCAGGAGTGGCTCTAAGAGATGTTCCGCTATAGGAACTCTTAATCAAAAGACTCCTATTAGTATGACATAAAACTCATGTATGATGAGCATCCCACCAACATGGCATAAAAGGGATCTCAATGCAAAGACATGCATGACGACAACAAGAGTATCCTAGCAACACACAACAAAGGGATCTCAAAACATAACATGACGAATCATGACAACAAGTATATCACATAGATGAATTTGCATCAAATCAAGCAAGTAATCATGAAATCAGTAATAAACAAGATCCCACATCAAGCATCAACAAGGATTTGTGCAGCACAATGTATAAAGAAGAAGTGCATGAACACAACATATACCTCACAACCAAGGGTCATTTGAAGAAGTGGATATCGAAATGCTGAAGCTGTTCGGACCATCGATCTCATAACGTCAATCGCATGACTTCTTGCACATGGATGTTGACACCTACATTCCACTTAGAAAAGTGGCTAAAGAATAGAATGATAAAATGAGAAATTTGAACACACCATCATATTTTTGGCGTCAAATAGTGCAAAATCAATTGTCCAATTTCTGAATTCTGAGAAGTTGAGAATCTGGGGCTCAAGGAATCTTTTAGATTCCCCCTAGATTCCTCAAAGATTCTTCTCCAGGGATGGACTATAAATCTGCAACTCAAATGGAAAATCTGACCTCGCCATTACAATCCCTGTGAAAAATTATGAAAAACAAGTATAAGCTTGACTATATTTTGACATAGAGAAAAATTACCTCCTCGGGAAAATTGCAAGGATCATGGTTCTGCTCCCTGTTATTGCAATAATCATGGTTCCACCTTCATCCTAAAAATGGCCGAAAAATGCATAAATTTGATGGAGACACCGACAACACCATTGCGTTCGTGGCGACGAGAAGTGTTGAATCCATATAAAATTTGTCAAAATCCGACAAAGTGAATTTTCACCCCTCTTACAAAATGCTGCATCGAACTACGTTCCAAGATTTTGCCTCCTATGTCTCGAAATTCATGCCTGCTCTTGGTTCCTCCATCTGCCCGTGCACTGAGAAAATTGGGTTTATTTATAAAATCATGGGTGGATTAAACAAGAAATGTCGTTTAGCACATTGGTTACAAATCCATTTAATATGGAGGAGGTGGAGCGATCAAATCCCGCCTCCTCCTTTTTTTACATAACAATTTTATTAAATTAAAAAAAGGTCAGGCTAGGCTCGCCTTGGCCGGCCGGCCCACCTTATCTGCCGCTGGTTCGAACGGGGTCCATACGTGGCATTGTTTGTTTTTTAATGTTGTTTGGTGTTGGGTCCACGCCCGAAGACCTGGCCCACGTTAACCATGGTAACGGCCCGCCTAAAATGCATGGTGGTTGCAAGATATGGGAGGAGGGGCCGGGGGTGGTGGCCTACCCCTCTGTTAATACATTATATTGTTAAGGTGTGGGGTGTGGAGAGGCATGGCGTGATGGGGGTGGTGGCACACCACCTCCCCTATATATATATATATATATATATATATATATATTTTTTAATAACAAAATTGTGCATTTTCTAGAAATTCATTTTTTGATCGTAGGGGTCATTTTAACAAGCCCAAAATATTTCCCAGAATTCGTCCCAAGTTGTTTGGAATCTGGTGGCTGGAAAAAGTCCAAACTGTGGCCTCCTTAAACCTACCCAGTCATAAAAAATTCAACCCAACTTTGACTGATTTTAACTTTCGCATACGTACTCGGATTGATGAACCGTTCACACTGCCATGATCAGAATGACAAGGACTATGCTTTGGTCCTAGTTCGAAAGAATTCTGATCACTTGATTTTTGAGCTTCCTTGACTCCTCCTTGTCTTGTGTGTGTCTTTGGAGCCACCTGGATCAATCCTCCCCACTGAGGAGCTTTTGGTCCTCCAAAATCATGAAAAACAATATGCAACTTTTCTGTACCTTTTCTACATCACAAGTGTTCTGAAAAGCCTCACTTCCATCTTTTTCACCTTTGTTCTTTGGAGCCTTAAGCGATGAGCCGACACCTGAAACCTCTGCAACCTGTTGTACATTGTTTCGCAAATTACATGGTTGACTTTCATGACCAACTAATGACCCAAGCATCCCACACTTGCCACGAGCTTATTACACATACTCGGTGGTGAATCTTACATCAAGATGGACGCAACACTCTAGCTATGAAAACAAGGCCAACATATCATTGTTGCTTCAACAAGTGATGGAAAACACATCATCACTACAACACATTATTTACAATCATAAGGCCAAAGACTATTGTCTTGACAAGTGATGGAAATACGACATCACTTTCAAAGTTTAACATGCAACCCAAAATAATATCAAACATCATTGTTGTTGAACAAGTGATGGAAACACATCATCACTTTTACATTTTAAAATGCAACAAATGATTTATAGAAGAATGACCATGAAACACTAACATATCTAGAAACCATTTTTCACTCTTATCAATGTGAATGGGTTGCGTCCTTGTGGCGCATTCATTTGTCAAACAATTGTTTCATCTAGTTTGTGTACCAACACTTTGTCTTTAAGGTGCTGCTCTGGATGGAGTCTCCAACATGTGGCTCTTTGATGGCCACTTCTGTCACAATGACTGCAATAGGTCTTCTTCCTCCAGATCTTCTTAACATGTTTATTTACCTGCTGTTGAGAGGGTATTTCACGCCTCATCCTTTTGTGTGATGCCATTCTTTTCCATCACTTAGAAAATGTATGGTTATGTAATCCACAAAAGGTACATGTTTTTTGATTCCATGTTTTACGTTCATCTCTAACAACATGATTATAACCGAAATGAACATTCGAACGAAATTGGTTATATCTTTCCTTGCCGTCTCTAGTGTAAGTATGGCGATGAGAGCTTGCCTCAACTAATTACTTGCCATGGAAACTTCCATGGGATGATGGGGATGTGTTCCCATCATTCTCTTTTCTCGAATATTTCAACGATGTCTGGAAATAATATGACACCTTTGAGTATTCTCCTTTGGTGTATCTCGAGCTTGCAAATTGATGTCTCTACCCAATCTCCAATGGTTGAGTTATGCCTTGTTTATTAACACTAAGTTTTTCTTCCTCCTCATGCCTCGTCCTTGTAAGGAGCCTCATGTTTGTCCTTGTAATTGGGAACTCCAAATCTCCAATAGAAATCATACTATGTGAAGATGAAACTGAAAGGAATTCAACATCTTTTACCTCCTTTGTTGATTTTGAAAGAACCGATGAGGGCTGCTCATCATCCGTTGTTGGTGGTTTACTAGCTAGCTAAATGAATTCCCCAACTTCCTTTCTGACATATCCAAGTCCTGCCTGACGGGGTAATTCCTCAACTTTGATGGGATTGATAATGACTTGACCATTAATGCCCAATCCCTTTCCTTCATACCCCATTCTCTTCACCAGTTTGGAGCCAATTCCTATGGTATGATTTTCAAAAAAAACAAAATCATCATCAGGAAACATACATGAAGATGGAAAACTACTTTTTACCTGACATGGGTCTCACTGCATCTTTTCCAAGGCCTCGTCCTTTGCTTGCATCTATCGTAGAAAATTTTGTTTTTCCTCTTTCTCTTCATGCAGACACATCTTCAATTCAACGTTCTCCGTTTGAAGATTCTGGTTGTTATGCTTCAGTTACATGGCCTCTTCCACGGTTTGCAACCGAAGCAGCAATCGCTCCTTTTCCTCTGTCTCTTTCTGTATAGTTTCATACATCATTTCCACTCTTTTGGAAATTTTGAGCATGGTCTCGTACATCGCTTTTTCATCCTCTGTCGCTGCACATTCCATTGTTCATGCTGAAATTCACATCAACGCAAAGACCACTCTGATACCACTTGATCCAGGTCCGGGTGTAACGAAGGACCCTTCTAAGACCTTTTACTTTCGTGATGTGTTAAATTTCATTTTAAAAGAACATTAATGAATCCATTTGCATGCTATAAATAAGAGGAACATATCAACCATCAGCAACATAAAAACATAACCGTTGATAACGGAGTTCGTCCAGGAGGGACTACGTCTCCGGGCCCCGGTGTCAAGATGGTGTAGGTCGTTGCATTAAGTATTATCAATAGTGATGATGTACACAAGAGATGATGTCACGATCATACAAGGCAAATTCCCTCACGCATGAGTGGATCTAAGATATGTTCCACTACAAGAACTCTCAATCAAAAGACTCTTATCAGTATGCCATAAAACTCATGCATGATGAGCATCCCACCAACATGGCATAAAAGGGATCTCAATGTAAAGACATGCATGATGACAACAAGAATATCCCAGCAACACAAAAAAAAGGAATCTCAAAACATAACATGAGGAATCATGACAGCAAGTACATCACATAAATGATTCCACATCACATCAAGCAAGGAATCATGACACGAGTAATAAACAAGATCCCACATCAAGCATCAACAAGGATTTGTGTAGCATAATGTATAAATAAGAAGTACATGAACACAACATATACCTCATAACCAAGGGCCATCTGAAGAAGCAGATGTCAAACTGCTAAAGTTGTTTGGACCATCGATCTCACGGCATCAATCGCATGACTGATCACACATGGATGTTGACACCTATGTTCCACTAAGAAAAGTGGCTAAAGAATAGAATGAGAGAATGAGAAATTTGAATGCACCATCAGATTTGTGGCATCGAATAGTGCAACATCGACTGTCCAATTTCTGAATTCTGAGAAGTTGAGAATCTGGGGCTCAAGGAATCTTTTAGATTCCCCCTAGATACTTCAAAGATTCTAATCCATGGGTGGACTGGAAATCTGCAACTCAAATGGAAAATCTAACCCCTCCATTGTGATGCCTACCCAAAACCATGAAAAACAAGTATAAACTTGACTATATTCTGACATGGAGAAAAATTACCTCGAGAAAATTGCAAGGATCATGGTTCTACTCCCTATTTTTGCAACAATCATGGTTCCACCTTCATCCTGAAAATGGCTGAAAAATACAAAACTTTAATGGAGATACAGACAATTCCATTGCATTCGTGGCGATGAGAAGTGCTAAATCCATATAAAATTTGTCAAAATCTGACAAAGTGAATTTTCACCCCTCCTGCAAAATGTTGCCTCGAACTGCGTGCCAAGATTTTGCCTCCTTTTTTTCGAAATTTGTGCCCACTCCTGGTGCCTCCACCTGCCCATACATTGAGAAATGTCATTTATCACATTGGTTACGAATCCATTTATTATGGAGGAGCTCGAGAGGTAAAATACCGCCTCCTCCTTTTTTTACATAACAATTTCATTAAACTAAAAAAAGGTCAGGCTGGGCCTGCCTTGGGTGGCCTACCCACCTTACCTGCCACTGGTTCCAATGGGGTCCATACATGGTGTTTTTTGTTTTCTAATGTGGTTGGGTGTTGGGTCCGCGCCCCAAGGCCCGACCCACGTTAACCATGGTAACGACCTGCCTAAAATGCACGGTGGTTGCAAGATATGGGAGGAGGGGCCAGGAATTTTTCTGGAATCTGGCCCAGGTTGTTCGGAATCCGGTGGCCAGAAAAAGTCCAAATTGTGGCCTCCTTAAGCCTGCCCAGTCACCAAAAAGTCAACCCAACTTGACTGCTTCTAACTTTTGCATATTGACTCAGATTGACGAACCATTCACACTATCACGATCAGAATGACGAGGTCTACACTTTTGTCCTAGATTGAAAGCATTCTGATCACTTTTAATTTTGAGCTTCCCTGAGTCCTCCTTGTCGTGTGTGTTTCTTTGAAGCCACCTGGATCAATTATGCATCTTAAGAGTTTCATACTAAATTATGAGAGTTTGAAGATTAGCACGTTTTACCTGAGAGTCTCCTTCATAGCTCTGAATGATTTTGTCCCATATTTCTTTGGCTGTATTGAGTTGCATGACCTTGACAATTTCTAATTCTGACAGACTTCCCTGTAATGTATTGACAACTTTGGCATTAGTTTCCTATAACTTCTTACCTACAGAGTCTGTAGGAATTGCTGCTGGAAATTGATATCCTCCTTCCACAATTTCCCAAACATCAGTTCCAAGCGATTGTAGATAGGCTCTGGTTCTTATTTTCCAATATACTAAATTGCTCCCAAGTAAGATTGGTGGTCTGATGGATCCCAAGCCTTCGTGATTATTCATCTTGAAAGATCTTCCTTCAAGAGATCATGATTCTTCTGAAGGACCTACTCTGATACCAATTGTTGAAAATAATACTGAGAAGGGTTTGAATCAGTATTATCAGATCAATAATTTTATTTCCCAAACAAATTTATATACGCTACTTCAGTGAAGTGAACTAGCGTGTACACGCAACTGTGATTAGAGAAACCAACGTATATCCAGAGAACTTGTGATTTAGGCAATTTATCATGTGTTGATCTTAAACCAGTACATCAATAACTTATTAGACAGTTTAGTAAAAGAAGAATAAAGCATCACACATAAGAAACACACATGAACACCAATATTTAAGGTGGAAATCCAATGTGGGTTAAAACCGCCTACTACTGTCATCTGTGTCTTCTTCTAATAAGAAGAAAATTTGTTTACAATCTAGTACTGGTGCAGACTCATACCAGTACGCATGCACCCACTTGCAGAAGGCTACAACCTTCTCTTGTTTCCAGCTTCTACTGGAAGGGAGCTGCAACCCCCTATCTCCTGTACAATCCAATTTGTTTACTAGTACGTAGGTGCCGACCTACAGATGGATAGGACTTTCTTTCTTCCTCCAGGGACCACGTTTCATGAATTTTTCAGACTGGATACTCCTGGATCACAACACCACAATTTGAAGGCCAAGTTTCATCCAATTTTCATATAGGACCCATAAAAAACTTTTACACTTAAACTGCATCAACCAACATTCAATTAATATGAACAATCAGATCACTAACACCAAAACACTGTGCTGAACCCAGAAGCCCGCATCATCATTCAAAACCAACTGTAACCTCAAAAACCATGCATTAGAGTGTATACTCTACTTAGCTGAACCCAAACTGCGTTTATACGCTACTTCCATTAATCAAACCTGTGTATACCTTCAAAACTACTTCAAACATAAAATTTTCAATCAAGTCTGTACCAACCAACAATATATTGAATATCTACTATCAACTTATAGAGCTTTACATAGGCAGTGACATAGATCACTTCTTCTCACTTATACAATCAATCAATCAAATACCAACCTCCTTATGCATTCAGTTTTACATTCATATCTAAGAAGACTTGATTGAAAAACAACAGTAAAACAACAAAATTTGGTCAGATATATCAGTCAAATATGAAAAAAAAGCTTTTCTTTTGTACAAGCTATTTTGAAGAGTATAACCTACGTGTACAGGCGCCTTTGAAGAGATGAACCAGTGTACATATCTGCAAATATCAGCTCGTAACTTTGCTGCACTTTTGAACTTCAGACAAACCCACATCATGACATTTAAAGAGTAAAACATGTGTACACAATCAGATCAAACCCAATTAGATCATCCAATAATAAGCCACTTCAGGTCTCATGATCCTGATCCAACATTGAATTCAAGGCGCACAAATTATTTTAGATCAAATCACAAACATAGTGCCTGCAACATAAAATATACTTCAGATAGAAGTATTTCTTAGAAACTCATAAACTTACACAGTTGGCCTTATGATCTTCTCCTCCTTATATAGCTTTAGGCCCTTTGCCAATACCTTGGACCAAAACCACTTAGGACCAACACCTTGGACCAAATACCTAGGGTCAATACCATGGACCAAATACCTCGGACCAAAACCTAGGTTTTTCAATCATGTACACACTTTTCTTTCTGTGGGAGTGCGTGTATATTTATACACTCTTTTTGTTATGTGGAATAGTGTGTATATGTTGTGTTGACTAAGTGGACCAGCGTGTATCAGCATTTTCCTTTACCTTCTTTATTTTGACCAGTAGAACTTAATTCCATCTTCCTGTTCTTCTGTACCATTTCCCTGTAACCTCTTAATATACCTGTTGTATTGTGAATTGCCTTTTACCAAAAATGAATTGACCTGTGATTGAGTTGCCATCAAGGACAACACTTGTATCATAATGCCAACAGACTCCTCACTAACATCTGGACCATCACCTTACTTTCAACTTAATTGAATGTCAACCAGAGCATTGTAGAAGCACCAAGCTAGTTGTTTCAAGCTGCGTTGCCCGCAATCAACTCAAACAACACCCATACTTGCCACTCAGACAGTCAACCAGCTATTCATCTCAGAAATTGCATAGAGATGATCAGTAGGCCGACCTCCCCACATTAATGCAATTTTCACAACCAACAGCTCCCAACAGCAAACTGCCTATTCCCTCCAAAAATTGTGTAGTTTCTACTGCCAGTGACTGAGCAGCCAACTAGCAGTTCCCTCTAGGAATTGCACAAATTTTCCTGCCAGTGACCCTAGCAGCCAATTCGCAATTCACTCTGGGAATTGCACAGATCTTGCTACTAGTGACCCTAGTAGCCAACTGGTAGTTCCCTCTAGGAATTGCACAAGTTTGGCTGCTAGTGACCCAACAACCAATTGGAAGTTCCCTCTAGGAATTGCACAATTCTAGCTAGCAGTGACCCCAACAACATATTGGCAATTCCCTCTGGGAATTGCGCAAGTCTGGCTACCAGTCTCCTGGGCATTTCCCCATAAAACTGTGCAATCCCTTCCTGCTGACCCTTCATGTAGCCCGGCCTATTCCTATGGAAAATTGTGCAAATCTGGTTGTCCAACCCATGTTGACTATTCATCCCAGAAAATGCGCAGAGCATTCCTACCTGCCCTCCTACAAGCTGGACTGTCCCTCCAAAATTTGTGTAATTTTGCCTCCCAATTGAGCCAGACCTTGCATGCAGTCAGTGTCGACTCAGATTGTCTATCTCCATCCCTCAATGACTCTTACATAGTTTTCATCATCATTTTCCTGGAGCCATCATCCCACATCACAACCCTACTACCTCTCCCTGTCACTCGCATTCGAAGGGTCATGTGTTATGGTAGACTAGGAGGTTTTTGATTTGATGTCGTTTCGTCATGAGTGACTGCAGATACAGGTACACCAAGCAACATGTTAAGACGGCAAACAGGATGAATGAAGGGAGCACATGCAGATGGATAGGTTCACCAACAGACAAATGAATGAAGCATGCGAAGCAAATGAATGCGACGAACATGCACCTTCACGAACAAGTGAGCCTGTCAAGCCTTCCAACATGAAAGTAAGGAACAACATGATATACCAAGGACCATTGAAGACTCCGTGAACTTTGCCATGCGGAGGTCAAGCTATGATACACCATGAAGACATCCATCACTCAACAACATTGTAGCTCGACATGCACTCCAGAAGAAGCATGAATGTACCAGCATTGTCATTTCAAGTCATTTTCAGTCAAGTCATGGGTCATGTTGCCCACATCTCTACTATGGGCTTATTGTCAATCAATGTGATGTAATGTGGAAGTCCAAGATACCCACTTGTTGAACATAGAGTCATGTAAGTCGAAAAGTCATGGAAGTCGAATGGTCATGAGGGTAGTCGAACAACCATAAGGGTTAGTTTCACCCTTGGCTATAAATACCCCCCTCATTTGTACATGAGACGACTTTTCACCTCAGCTCCTCTGACATAGCCAAGAGAGTCTATAATCTTTTCTTTGAGGAGTAAGTAATGGCTCCAATGCCCCACTGACGGGGTTAGTGATGTATGGTGTAACAATGTGTCTTGGAACTTTCGCTTAATTCAGAAGCCTGATAACAGGCCAATACATTTTCACACAAGTATTGCATTTGTTGTAAGACTAATCTTTAACAATTGTAATGTTGTTTCTTTAACCATGTTTTCTACATCCAAACTGATTCATTTGTTGTAATGCATAATCTATTAATGGAAATGTGTTGTATATGTTGTTAATGTTTTCCCGTCCATGTCGACTGCTCTGCCAGACATCAAACAGACCTTTCACATGAAGCTTTTTGTAACAACCATTGCACTCGTCTCGGGCTCATCCATGAGTGTTGTAAGTGTTATCTTACCTTGTATGTTGTGACTACCATATCCGAGTGGTCTGCTTCGTCAAAAGTTGTGTATGTCCTTTGTGTTGTGTGTTCCTAGCCGAGTTGGGACTGATCCCTTTCAACATGGAACTCACCTTCACCATTTTCCCCTCACAATGAAAGAACCATTGACACAAGTACACTTACACTCACCAAGCACGTGAACCTCACTTCTCGAAGACAAATTGAACCCAGGCCATCATATCGGATGGGACTCCCACACCAACAAAACCTTAAGAGTTGAGGCAAAACCTTAAGACAATGGAACCCGGGCCATCATACCGGATGGGACTCCCACAAGCAAGTGTTGAGGAAAAACCTTAAGACAATGGAACCCAGGCCATCATAGCGAATGGGACTCCCACACAAAACGGTGTGAGGCCTAGTTGGGACTTCATACTAGGGTGATCCCGTGAATGTTGGCGGGTCCAACACCATGAACATTTCTGGTGCTAGAAAGAGGGCAACCAGTTGTGCATGGTTGAAATTCCCCTCACGGTCACTCATCAACCATCTGTTCTAGGCAGTAACTCGCAACCCCTCTCTCACGACTCTGCAGTTGGTTACTCCTCACCTCCCACAATTGAACACTAAATTTCATATCAACACCTTCGCTCTGTCTGTCCCATCACTCGCCATTTCACGAAAGCAGTTGGACTGATCCTAGGCATACAATACCTTCCACATGCATCTAAGAAGCAAAAGGCCACTCCCACAGGAGTGGTTGTATCATCAGTGGAAGAAGTAGTCCTTGCTACCCTTGAAGGTTTGGAAGAAGCTATTGAAGACGGAAAGGAACCTCCAATATTCTTTGAAGACAAATAAGGCACTCTTGTGGTCTTGGGATCAAACTCCAATATAGGAGGCAGAGGGGAAGGAAGCGGAGGAAGTGGAGGTGGAGACAAACTGACAGACTCACATCCAGAACCATCAGATTCCGAAGGAGAGGAAGAAGATGAAGAGGACGAAGAGGATGAAGAGATAGCTGAACCAAATCTTGAATGGATGACTAAGGAACCATTGGCTCTCCTAGATGTTTTTGCACAAGATGTTGAAGCAAGCAGAGATAATTCACATTAAGTTTAACCCTGACAGTGCGTGAAGGAAGAAGACCACTTAGACAACTTCTACCTATAGCTGCAAACCCTTGAGGTACGTTATGACAACGTAGCATGTAGATTGTTTCCATGTACCTTGGATGGCCAGGTAACTTTTTCGTCTCATAGACTTCCACCCAACTCTATACAGAATTGGGGTTCTTTCAAACGAATGTTCCTTTAAAAGTTTGTTGATGACAAAACTACAACCATGCTACTCAAATAATTGGAAGCCTGAAGATGGAGGGAAAAGAGAAGGTTAAAGATTTCAATCAAAGGTTTACACGTATCTTGAACAAGTTTGAAGCAGACATCAAAGCTCATGACTCCATCGCTGTTGACTATTACACATCTGCATTGCCAACCACCATTGTGCATTTTGTCAAGTGAGCTGTGAAGCCAACTCTATCAAAAAGTTGCGAAGAGGCTATTGCTGTTGAGAAGGACTTGTGCGCCATTGGAGTCATCAAGGATGACGAATCAACAAAAGACTCCAAGGATGCGAGAATAAATCCCCAAGCTATGGTGAGCAAGGGCAAAGACAAGGAAG
Source organism: Pinus tabuliformis (assembly GCA_031772625.1). NCBI lineage: Eukaryota > Viridiplantae > Streptophyta > Pinopsida > Pinales > Pinaceae > Pinus > Pinus tabuliformis. The sequence continues at coordinate 511,608,187 of CM062807.1, forward strand.
AAGTTGATATTGAAACCCTCACTCGCTTGTTCAAGAACTTGACCATCGAAATGTCTGAACTCAAGAAACGAAAGACGAACACATTCGCAAATAGTCATCCACCTAGACAGAGACAGGCAAGTAGTTCATCAATTGGCTCATCAAGCAACAGTCGGTTCGGTTCCAAATTTATGTAGAAGACTATGTTCCAACTCAATCAATGCGTTGATCCTAAGTACTATTCCTTCCATGAAGAATTTCATCCATATAACTCTTGTTGAGATTGGAAGCGAGTTGTTACCTCTGTCTGTACTCATACACTCGATGCAGATGGTGACATACATGAGCAACCAAAAGACACTGATGATAACGAAGAGGTTGTACCTAATGAAGCACCAAGTTCTGGGCATGTGGTGAATGCATATCAGTTCTCGCAAGTAGTCTCGAAGATGAACACCGAGAAGCAACCCGAAAAGAAACGTAATCGCTACAATCTTAGGAGTAAAGGGGCTCCCCTAACACTTGAGGAGATGCAAGAGAAAGTGAGACAACTGACAAAGAAGGATAGTCCACCAACTGCCTCAAAGAAACAAACACAAAGCAAGTCTCGGAAGACAGCGACGGATAACAACACATCCATGAGCGGCAATTTGCAGAACAATCCGCCACACAGCACGAGCATTCATTCCACCCCGACACCTCAGTGAGTCTACCACCTCTCGATTACAACATAGTCGATGACATTAAGAAAACTTGAGCGAACATCAGTTTGTTAAAGTTATCCAAAGTCTAGAGCCAGCGAGATATCCTGCTGCGCGCATTGGGACAAACAAAATTAGACAGCGCGACCTATACTAGCAAGGGACAATGCACACCTCTTGGATCACTATCCAGTGTGCTAAGTACACTCTAGATCGAAGAAGTAAACTCAGGTTTTCCCCCAGTCCTACTTTCATTCAAAGATTTCAACTACAATGTCCACAACTGTTTGGTTGATTCTAGCGTGGTAGCCATTGTCATGCCGCTCTCCATTGTTAAGAAGATCAATGCACGATGGAGCAAAACATCCATGAGAATCATCCAAATTGATAAAACATCAATATCAACCATTGGTGAACTATGAGACATGATCATCCAACTATCCCATGATAGTCGAGTCCACCATTGCATCAACATAATTGTTGTATACATACCGGAAGCATATGCTCTGCTGCTCAGCAGAGACTGGTCCAGCAAGCTAGATGGATACTTTGTTATAGACTGGTCTCACCTGTGGCTCCCGTATAAGGGAAAATGAAACCAAATCCAGGTGTTATCCGAGAGGTATATGAAACAAAATTTCACTCCCCTTGATGGTGAGAACAAACCATTGTCCTTCTCAGAACTCATGTTCGGAAACTACTTTCTAAAAAAGACATTGGAGTGTTATATTACACAACTAACCCCAACCTCATCAGACAAGCAGTTGGGACTCCTTCCACTCCCAACTGATGATAATGAAACCTGTACAATTTGTTTTTTTTGTGAGTAGCAGTAGTAGCAACATCAGTAGTAGTAGCAATACAATCATGCCAAACGATCCATGTACAGACAAGTTGTGGACCATGAGTCTTGATAAATTAGGAATGCATGATGACTCAAGGACTGAGTGCATCTCAGTCATCCAAAACAATGAATTATGAACGATTTCAAGCTATTTGAACTTCAGAGTCACAAACAATGATGTTGAAGCACTCATGTTGAACACATGAAAGACCAACACTATGAACAAACAGAGCAACTTGGGGATCCACCATGATCCGAAGATGGCTAATCTCAATACAAGTTACACACTGTAGCAATGACCAATTGTTGACCGCTTGATCGAACAGTACCAGGATGGGCCTGCATGAGTAGATGATGACCTGAGTACCCACTACATGCGAACAATCCAACATGAGATTCCAGGTAAAGGAGAAGACAAGCCATTACAGCAAAGAACATGTAACACATACATGTTGTTTGTACTCCTTTCACCAAATAGATTGATTAACATTTTAAGTGTTTGGATTACTTGCAAAGTTCGTCATCACACTTGGTTTTTTGATTTAAATCCTCCACATAAGAAATCTAGGAAGATCTGCTTACGCGTTGACTTCAGAAACTTGAACCCTTCCCAGAGTAAAAATAATTACCCTGTGCCATCGTCTGAGCCCATGTTGCACATAATAACTGAGACAGTATTGTTTTCTTCACTTGAAGGTTTTTTGGAATGCCACCAGGTTCCAGTAGCTGATCCTAGTGCACTGGCACTGGTCCATGAGGAACTTTGCTCACACACCTATCATTTGCAATCACTCGATGGGAGGATTGATAATCTTCTTGTCAAATGACCAAGTCCTCAAACATTAGTTCAGTAGTTCGGGCGCTCCCGTGCCTTGTACATAGTCTGCTTGCTGCTTGTTGTTTCATTTGGTTTGTTTTTCTTATTATCTTTGCTTTTGCTTTGTTTTATTTTGATTACTCACGTGCATTTTTTTGTTTGATATATTACTATTTTTGTTTCCGGAAATAAGTGCTACCAACTACTACGTTTTGGATTTTGAATAGAGTATGTGGCTGAAATTTTAAGAGACTTGTGACACTGCAACACTTGGCTAGTCTTGTGTCCATTTTCTCTGTGCTTGGTTACAACCTTCGGCTGATGAAGTCCTGACGGAAAATACAAACCATCTGTAAGGGAAGCTTTGGTCCAACCGTGAACCTGTGTCCACATTGGGAAGCCCCATGCCTGTACTCAGCCTTCTGCTCTATGTGTTGAAGCTAATCCAATTAGTAGAAATGGAGAATGGGAAAAGTCTAAACGAGAAAATCTATGTCACAGGTCTTACATGCTTCTCTAAAGGAACAACCTCTTCTGCTCTCAATAAGTTGGGATCCCTCTTCTACACCAATAATGAATAAGTGCCTATGCATAGTTCTCTTAAAAAATACAAAGGCAAAAGAAGAGAAAGGATTCCTGCGCAGAGAGGTGAAGCATGCAACCCCACCGGAGTACTGACTAGGTTTGCTAGCAATGGAGAAATGTGTGTGTTTCTGCGTGACTCCACCAAGGTACTTTCTAGGCCTGCTGGTAGTGAGCAACACTAGAAATGAAAACTTATACTCTGAAAATCTTCAACTCGCAAACCAAACTACCCTTCTCGAATTCGAAACACTGAGATCTAAGCTGAACTTTTGATTATGTTTGACTGAGTTGGCAAAGGGTGAGCCATGTATGTCCATGGAGTAAGTGGGAAAACTAAAGTAACCTAAAAAACGATTAAATACTTCGTGAAAGACCAAGGCCCTGTGCTAGCAATGAACCGTAACAGGGAAGTTGGAATTCTACCAGTGTGTCGCCAAGTGTTAAAGCGGCTACAACCAGCCTCCAAAATTTTGGCCTGCATCAATTTCAGAGCTTCCCTTGGAGAGTTTCACTTGATGAATACACATGCTCAAGTTCACTCCATGAGCTCGTGTGATTCTTTACATTCGCCTTGCTTGTTTATTGTGCTCAAGTCTCTACATGTTAATGTTTAAGTCATGCTTGTGACTGTGTTCTGGTTATGATCAAAGTTTTTGCTTCGTATGTGTTTGTTGTGTTCACCATGAAATCATCTGTCACACTCACACACAAAGTCACATTCACTGTCGAACAAGTTTCAATCTTGTCGCTTTCACTATGAGCTAGTCATGTTAAACATGTGTGTCTAGATGGTTCATTCATTTTGTCATCAAGTCATGCGAGTGTGTGTTCATATGATCACCTATGAACCTTTCTACTATTCACACACTTAGTCATTTTTGCTGAAGTTCTGATGAATAGACTTCCCATTGATAGTGGGACTATCACCCTACTTTCAACTTGATTGACTGTCACCCAGAGCAGAGTAGAAGCACCAAGCTAGTTCTTTCAAGCAACGCTTCCCACAAGAAACTAAAACGACACTCATACTGGCCACCCGAACAGTCGATCGTTTGCTCATATCAGAAATTACATAGTGCTCATGAATAGGCCTCCCACTGCCCATCAGTTAGCTCAGCTCAGAAATTGCACAGAGATGATTAGCAGGTCATCCTCCTGGCCTTAACGCAATTTTCCTAGCCAGCAGCTCCTAACAGCAGACTGCTTGTTCACCCCAAGAATTGTGTTTCTTCTGCTGCGAGTGGCTGAGCACCCAAATGGTATTTCCCTCTGGGAATTTCATAGATCTGGCTTCTAGTGACCCCAGCAACAAACTGGAAGTTCCCTCTCGTAATTACGCAGATCTGGCTGCTAGTGACCCCAACAGCCAACTAGCAGTTCCCTCTAGGAATTGCACAAGTTCGGTTACCAGTGACCCCAGAAAACAACTGGTAGTTCCCTCTGGGAATTGCAGAAATCTGGGTTCCAGTGACCCCAACAGCTAACTGGTAGTTCCCTCTGATAATTGCGCAAGTCTGGCTCCCAGTCTCCCGGGCAGTTCCCCAGAAAAACTACACAATCCCCGCCTGCTAACCCTTCATGCATCCCAGCCCATTCCTCTGGAAAATTGCACAAATCTAGCTATCCAGCCCCTGCTGACTATTCATTCTGGAAAATGCATAGAGCATGCCTGCTTTCCCTCATGTAGCCCAGACTGTCTCGTCCAAAATTTGTGCAATTTTGCCTCCCAGTCGACCCAGAACATGGAAGAAGTCAATGTCAACTCAAATTGTTTGTCTCCATCCCTTTGTGACTCTTGTGCAGTTTTCATCAGTAGTTTCGCGGAGCCCTCATCCCGCATCACAACCCTGCTGCACCTCCTGGTCACCTGCATCCGAATAATCATGTGTCATGGTAGACTAGGAGGTTTTGGATTTGATGTCGTCTCATCATGAGTGAATGCAGATATAGGTACACCAAAAAACATGTCAAGACAATGAATGAGATGAATGAAGGGAGCACATGCAGATGGACAAGTTCACCCGCGGACGAACTAACGAAGCATGCGAAGCAAACGAACGTGACGAACATGCACCTTCACAAACAGGTGAGCCTATCAAGCCTTCCAAAATGAAAGCAATGAACAACATGCTAGAGCTTCATCAAGTGACCCAAAGACCATCGAAGACTCTGCACACTTCGCGATGCGAAGGTGAAGCTATGATACACCATGAAGACATCCATCACTCAACAACACTATAGCTCGACATGCACTCCAGCAACAGCACGAATGTACCAACATTGTCATGTCAAGTCATGTCGAGTCAAGTCATGAGTCATATTGCCCACATCTCTATTATGGGCTTGTTGTCATTCAATGTGATGTAACGTGGAAGTCCAAGAGACCCACTTGTTGAACATAGAGTCATGTAAGTTGGAAAGTCATGGAAGTCGAATGGTCATGAGGGTAGTCCAATAACCACAAGGGTCAGTTTCACCCTTGGCTATAAATGCCCCCCTCATTTTTACATGAAAGGACTTTACACCTTAGCTCCTCCCACAAAGCTAAGAGAGTCTGCAATATTTTCTTCGAGGAGTAAGTAATTGCTGCAACGCCCCACTGACGGGGTTAGTGATGTATGGTGTAACGATGTGCCTTGGAACTTTCGCTTAATTCAGAAACCTGTTAATAGGCTAACACATTTTCACACATGTATTGTATTTTTTGTAAGACTAATCTTTAACACTTGTAATGGATGTTTCTTTAACCATGTGTTCTACATCTGAACTGATTCATTTGTTGTAATGCATAATCTATTAATGGAAATGTGTTGTATATGCTGTTAATGTTGTCCCGTCCATGTCGATTGCTCTGCCAGACATCAGACAAACCTTTCACATGAACCTTGTTGTAACAACCATTACACTCGTCTCAGACTGATCCGTGAGTGTTGTACGTGTTATCTTACCTTGTATGTTGTGATTGTCACATCCGAGTGGACTGCTCCACCAAAAGATGTGTATGTCCTTTGTGTTGTGTGTTCCTAGCCGAGTTGGGACTGATCCCTTTCAACCTGGAACTCACCTTCACCTTTTTCCCTTCACAGTGAAAGAACCATTAACAAAACTACACTTACACTTACCAGGCACGTGAACCTCACTTCTCGAAGACCAAGCGAACCACTCTCCTGTGCTGACAATCAAGAGTTGAGGCAAATCCTTAAGACAATGGCAACTGGGCCATCATATCGAATGGGACTCCCACACCAAACGAAGTGAGGCCTAGTTGGGACTTCATACTGGGGTGATCCCTTGAATTTTGGCAGGTCAAGCACCATCAACATGCCCTCAAGATGTGCTCTAGTAAATCAATCTTCAATGGAATTAATAAAAATATTCGTGGTCTTTGACTGAGTGCATCAACTAATTTGTTCAATGTATGCTTGATATAAGTTATGTGAAAATCATATTCACTTAGGAGTTCTAACCACCTTCTTTTCCTAGCATTTAGATCACTTTCAATAAATATATGTTGCAAACCTCTGTGATCTGTTTTCAATTCAAATTTCTTTCCCACTAGATAATGTTTCCAAAGTCGTAAGGCATGAACTATAGTTGCTAGTTCTAGATCATGAGTTTCGTAGTTTCCCTCATGCGGCCTTAACTTACTATAAGCATATGCAATCAACCTACCATCTTGTGATAATACCGCAACCAATCAATATTTTGATGCATCGGTACATACTATAAATGGTCTATCCATATGTAGAACCTTAAGTATCAGAGCTATAGTCAAACATTGTTAGAGCTTGGAAAATGCTTGCTCACACTCATTTGTCCAATTAAATCAGACTCCCTTTGTAAGTAATGAAGTGATTGGGCTGGCTATTTTTGAAAACCCTCCACGAATCTGCGATAGTATCCATGAAGCTACACACTTCATCGACATTAGAGGGTGTTGGTCATTATAAAATTGCATCGATCTTAGTTGGGTAAACAACAATGCCTTCACTAGAGATAATGTGTCCAAGATAATGAATTTTTGATTGGAAGAAAGAACATTTGGACATTTTTTCATAAATTTTATTTTCTTTTAATAATTGTAACACCAATCTCAAGTGTTTCTCATGCCTTTTTGGGGACATTGAATAGATTAGGATGTCATCGAGGAACACTTGTACAAATTTGTCCAAGTAATTCTGAAATGAACCATTCATCAGACTCATAAATACTCCTGGGGCATTAGATAACCCAAAAGGAACAACCACAAACTCATAATGACCAAAACGAGTTCGAAAAGTAGTTTTGGAAATATCATCTTCTTCAACTCTCAGCTGATGATATCCAGATCGAAGATCGATCTTAGAGAAACTGATGGCTCCCTTCATTTGATCAAATAGATCATCAATGTGAGGCAAAGGATATTTATTTCGAATAGTTACTCGATTCAATTGCATGTAGTCAATACAGAGCCAAAGGGATCCATCCTTCTTTTTTAAAAATATCACTGAATCTCCCCAAGGTGAAACACTAGGTCTAATCATACCCCTGTCCAATAAATCTTCAAGTTGCACTTGCAACTCACGAAGTTCAATAATAGACATTCGATATGGAGCTTTGGATATAGGTTCGGTACCAGGCTTTAGCTCTATGGAGAAGTCAATCTCTCGCTTTGGAGGTAAACCGGGTAACTCCTATGGAAAGACATTGAAGAATTATGAAAGGAAAGGTTATTATTCAAAGGATGAAATCTCTCCCTCATTTAAATTCATTACAGCGTTCATTTGACATATTTTCCTAAGACTTCTCTTCATCTACAAGAATGAGATAAGTCTTAAAGACATGGGTCTCCTTTGCCCATGGATAACCATATATTGGCCATCAACACTCAAAAAATGAAAGGTTTTTCTTTGACAACTAAGCACAACCCAGAGGGCTTCGAGCAAGTCCATCCCAACTATCACATCATAGTGACCAACTACTGTCACAAAAAGATTCACATTTGTGACAAACACTCCCAAGTCTAAAGGGAACTCTTGCACTAAGCATTCAACCTTTTGAGATTGTCATGAGGCCATCTCAACTTGATCAATATCATTTTGATCTATTACCACCAATTTAAATTTCAATAAAGCATTAGGAGAAATAAAACTTTTAGTTGCACCAGGATCAATCAAAATAGTAACAACCATACCATTTAGCTTACCGGATGCTTCAAGCAATGTAGATTGATGCTCGACCTAGCGATTTTGCACAACTGCATGAATCCTATGGGTTTGGCCCATATCTCTAACAGTGGCTTGTTCGTGCTCTGACTATGCTTTGGTATTCTTTTCATGGAAATCTCACTCATAATGAGGTCCTCCATAAGTCCAACATCCATTTGTGGGAGAATTTTTCATAAATTTGACCCTTTTATTAGGTGATTCTTGAGTTTTAGCATTACTTTGTTGAAGATGTTTCCTTGGGTTATTTCTTTAGTTCTTAAAAGTATGATTCTTTTGAAATCCATGATGATGTGAACCACCTGACTTATGCCTTACATATTGGCCTCCCCTTCGAGGAGGTCTCCCATGGAATGATAGATTTGTGGTTTTTCTACACCTTTGTTCCCCACTAATTCTTCCTTTGCTATAATTTCGTGTTGCGTAGTAGGCCTTAAAATGTGCACCTTTTCCTTTATAATAGGATTGAATCCATACAAAAACTTGCTTACCTTAAGGCCTTCAGTATTTAGATGGGTAACATATCTAAGAAACTCCATGATTCGTGCTTCATATTCAAGGAATGTCTTAGTTCCTTGCTTAAGATCATGGAACTCATTCAATTTCCTCTCCAAGTATTCAGCAGAAAGGTACTTTGCTCAAAATTACTCTTCAAATTGTTCCCATGTTAAGGTAGACATGGAGTATCCCAATTGGGATTCTAAGTTCCTCCACCATAATAATGCACTCTCCTTAAGTTGGTATATAGCCAACTTTGCCTTTTCGTTGCTAGAATAGTTTCGCAACATAAAACATAGGTGCTTGTTTTCCAACCAAGCTTCTCCTACCTCCCCTTTTGTGGTACCCTTAAAGATAAGAAGCTTAAATTTTTCCAACTCTCTATGTACAACTCCATTAGATGGTATTTCTTGCCTCTCTGCTTGAGATAAAGAACCAGGCACTAAAGGATTTCCCCCAACCCTACTAATAAAGACTTCAGTGATCTTTTGGAAAGATAACATCATATCCCTTACTTCCCTGATGGATATTTCCTCAAATTCTTTAGCTTAGGGAGGTGGAGATGATACTTCCTTCCTCCTCCTTGATGTTCTCTCCATGATTAGTTAACCTGACCGAGGAAAAATTCAGGTAAGTAAATAAATATTACCAGGCAAGCCCTAAGTCCTAGAGTTTTAACTTGGCTCTAATACCATATGTAACGTCCCACCTTACCAACCATCAGTACTATACCAAGGTTGACTCAAAATGCGATATTATTTTATTTTATGTTTAAGTTTTTAAGACATAAAAGTTAATGCAAGGTCATATATCTATAATTTTTTTTTTCAATGGTATGCTTTACACTGCACACTAATTTCTACTAACTAACTAACCCATGGTAATATTAAACTTCTCATTAAAGCTAGAGGGTCATGGTTCGTCAAGATCCAAAACTTACAACCATAAGTCTTAAAATCACATTTAAATGATAGAGTCTTTAGTGGGATAAATAATATCAATCTTTACAAACCACAATTTCCAATAAGCTAATTTTTCATTCTATTGCAATTAAAAGTGTTTAAGAGCCACTAATTTGATTTTGTTCTAAATAATATGCCTATGAATTCTTTGGTAAAACAAAAGAAATAAAAACAAGATAATTCAACTTATAAAGGAGTGGTTTCCAATGATTATGAATTCATATGTGAGCTAACAATTACAACAATTCACCTACCCAATTCACCCTCCATGGATTTTTAATTCAATGGAATCATCATGCTTATTCTTTGAGATATTTCTAGAAACACCTTGGTTGCAAATCCTAAATTCACTTAGTCATATTTATAGACAATTCATAGATGTAATTAGCTACAACCATTGAAGAATTATGTCAAAATGCTTGGAAGCATGAAATGTACATCCATTGAGGCATTTTTTCAAACACTTACAACCATAACCCTTAAGGAGATTACACCACAATTAACTAACATGAATCTAAGATTACATAAATTCTTTTTCCATTGTCAGTAATACCAATAAGTGAACCCAATACATAAGTAGAACTATCATCCATCTTCATTACTACATATGAAAAAAATTAGGCACATAAATGACTATAAATATTTAATAATTTTTAGAAATAGCTCACAGCGATGTAGCTATAGCCATTGGAGAATTTTGAACAACGGTTAGCAATCACAAAACACGCTGCTAACTATTAAACTATCAAACAAGTAGTCACAAGTTATTTAAACTATCATTTTATTAACCATTGAGACTTTAAAATAAGAATTCCAATTTTATATAATAGGTTGGTTTCCTAAATAGAGATTACCAGGTAAATCATAGCTAAAAAAAAACAGCAAAACAAACCACCAGGCAGTAGTAGTGAATCTATACAATATACCCAGTTAAAGAACTAGCTTCTGAAACTCTATTGTTTGAAATCAAAGTTGGGGTGAAATGGCCATAAGCTATAGATACCCCCTGAAGTTAAAATGAATTGAAAGAAAAATGCTCAGAAACACGATTATTTAAAACAACAACTAAAAGAAAATTCCTACTATCTCATTTATCACTTTTGTCAAACATATGATGTGCAAACCTATCTACAGTTGTAAAAAGAGAAGGAAAAACCAAATTTATGCTATTAATATGTTTTCATAAAACTCGTGGCAGCTTGAATGCTTCAGCCAATAAGACATGATGTAAATCAACTTGTAACGAAATTGTACAAAAAAAACTTACATAAAATAAACTACAATTATTGCAAAATTCCTTCAAGATTTAGTGTGCAGCATTTGATATACATCTAAGTTTCAGTCAACAACCAAATAAGGAAAAACTATGTAATGAACTACAAAAAAAAACACAATATAATGTTGTCAACATTCTTATCAATGAATTTATACAACTCAAAAAAATGGGAGTATGCTCCAGCTGCAATGAGAGTATGCTCCAGCTCCAATATCCTTACCAAATCATTGTGAACCACCTGGTTTTCCTCCCAACCATATCCAGCAAGAACTTCACCCCCTGGAACCCCCAAGCTGCAAAATCACACAAGCAGTACCGAAAGACAACATTAGAGAGATTTGCAAGGCAAACTAAGGAAGAAAATTTTCACTTCCTCTCAATATTACTCATGCCCAACCTCAATAGCTAGTGATTTTAGGAATTTAGTAATAATTTCAGAGTTATTTTGGAAGAAATTGGCTACTCTCTATATCTCTCCCTCTCACTATTTTCCTCAAGTCTCTTCCACTCTTGGTATCATAATCCACACACCCAAGTGAGAATACATGAGACTCATATATAGGAGGAGCAACCAATTCTTGTCATAAACAAGGAGTAATATGCATGCATTGTATTCCATTTAAAGGAGTGTAACTTACGCCATTAAGGAGTTGTATACATGCCTTCGTTAAAGAGAGTGTAACATATGCATTAAAGTGAGAGTAAGAGGAATATTTTTTGACATATTGTTAATGAGTGAAAAATAATATGGCATTCTTTTATGAGTGCATAAAATAGAGTGTAATGTATTGTTTAAAGGAGAGAGAGTTACATAGATCCATAAGAGTCATGAAGGAGATGTGTAAAATGATTGAGGAGATGGGGTTGACTTGTAATTCCTTTTTAATAATAATATCATAGTCTCATAAAAAATAATAATAATATTAATAATATTGAGGATTCAATCAATATTGAACTATTAGGATTGATTAATGATAAGTTAAGTCATTTTTTTCAACTCTGCTTGATCACCAATTTATGCAAGGTGATTTACTATTTCTGGAATGTTGTACCTGATATGCTGGAAGTGAATTTCTATTTTTAAAAAGTCATTCCAAAATTGTGAGAATGAAATTTTATTTAAGGAGATTCATCCATGAGTGGTATTTTTCTTTTGGAGAATAGGGATTCCACACCCTTATTTCATGCATCTCTGTGCCTTAGTAGATTGAGGACTCTGCGCACCGATCTACTCCAAAGATCCAAGATTCCAAAACTTGATATTTTTAAATATTCAGGACTCCACACCCTAAATATACAAGACTCCACATCTCTATCTTTATTGGATTTAGGACTCCACACCCTAATTTCCATGCCCTCTCATCCACTGTGCTTTGAAACTCCGCGTTTCTCCTTATGGTATTGATTATGAGCTTTTACCCATCTGATGGTTCACTGGTAAGGCCTTTTTCAAAGACCTGCACACATTACAATCTCAGAGATCAAAGGAATCAAATGAATTTCATAATGAAATTAACTTAATGACATTTTACCTAGAATGGTGCATGGCTTCCACAGTAATTTTTGTTTTGAAGAAATGACTTTCACAGTAATTCATAATTGAACATCCTTAGTGGAAAATGGCTAGGTGCCATACCACATCCCGCTTAGTACAATATTATACATATATAATCACACAAATCATGTATCATTCATAAATCATAATTAACAATCTATTCCACATAACCATGAGCATCCATGGGTCTATGTGTCTCAATCTTGTACCACTATCCATGTCATACACCTGCCTCATAAATCAAATACAAAAAGAGAAACATATGTATAACATTTACTTATCCAAAACCATCTAATACAAATAATCAATGATACCACATATAAGAGGAAATATAACTATATAAAACATTGTTCCTCAATCTAGTGATCAATCTACCATATATAAACATAAAAGGAAATATAACTATGTATATAAAACATTATTCCTCAATCAAGTGATCAACTTGTGATATATATAACTCATCAAAAAACACCCTTGATAAGAGTGAAAAAACTATACTAGGAAAAAAAATAGGACACTACAACTAGATTGTTGTCCTCTTCCTCTAGCAACACTCTTACCTCTACTAGCTTGCTTTCTTGTAAGTTTTTCTTCAACATTCAAAGCCAACTGATATTCCTCCTCTACAATCTTCAATGATAGTACACTATATCATATTGTATCTCTATTCTAAGGCCATTTATGTATCTTGTTGTCTTCTCCGTAGACTACCCTACATATCATGCCTTGATATTTAGTCTGTAAATTATTTTTATACTCTCGAACTGTGATAGCTCTTTGTCTAAGATTTTGCATACTCCTGAACAAGGTGAGCTGGTAATATTTTGATAAAAACTTACCTCTCAGTTTCACCATCATCATATCCCAGCTTTTAATCTTTTGCTTTTTCTTTCTCCTTCTCTCTGCCTGTACACCATCCCACCAGAGAGTTGCATGACCCTTTAATTTAGTTACAACAAACTTAACTTTTCTTTCTTCATCCATCTCTTCATACTCAAAGAATTTATCCATCTTTGTGACCTAGTCGATAAGAACCTTTAGATTCATGTTGCCTATATAATACGACATATCTGGTTTGGGTTTCATAACAGATCCCAAAACTGCTTTCAACACTTTAGCTTCTATAGGTTCTTTTATTGCTTCTTATTTTGAAAATTTTTTCCTATTCTATACTCACATCTCCTGCTTATGGCTCTCTTTACAAACCAGTCTCCAGTGTAGTCATTCTTGCCTCCAATTTCTACATCACCCACAATACTTCTCTATTAGTAACTGGCCTTTATCTTTATTAGGCTTGTGCCTCATATAATGCCTCAATCAACTCTGGGTGGCATGATTCCTCTTGTTCCTGAAGTAGAAGCAAGTTGTGCTCTGATACTACTTGATGAAAAAATTCCTTTTCTTGGTTCCCCTTTTTTAGTAGTATGACCTCCATGGTCCTCTTTATAACTTAGTATCAGACCTATGTGGCACCGCCCTTATATTACTATAATACAATCTCAAACAATTCCCATAATCAACTCTTCCCTCAATCCTTCAGGATACAATCCTGTTAAAATCACAGTGGCAGATCTAGTAATAGTGGAAGGAGTCAAAAGGGTGGTCAACTCTAATCAAGTGTGTCTATATATATATAGTCCTTGCCTGATTTTATATGCATATACACACATCATTGGTCGGAGCCTAACACTTCTTTAAAGTGAACTCGATGCATTCTCTAGTATTTATCTTTGGGCATGTTTGCTCTAGAATGACCCACATCACCACGTGAGCCCACAACTTGACCCTGCATGACCCAACAAAATCACTATGAAAATCTGTTGGGGTGAGATCTCTGGTTGAGGTCCACTTAAACTCCGTTTTACTCTACGCGTCGCTCTTACTATCCCACATCAATGAAAAATTCTTCATGTGGAAACCACCGGGTAGTTACGTCCGGGTGGGACCCACAGTTAATAGTTTCAGGACGCTTTATATATCCTAACGTAATGGGAAAAGGTGCTCACAAAGAGCCGCCAGGTGGAAACCTTTGGGCGAATTCTATTACGGGATTTTGTTGATTGACAGTCTTGTCTTTGATTAATTTACAAACTTCACTCAAACAAAAAATTACTTAAGTGTTTGGCACTTATTTGCGGGTTCCCTCTAGTCTCTCCTATCACATAATCCCATTCCTCTTGACTACTCCCACCTTCAAGCACCTCCTCTCTGTACCTTCTCGCGCAACCCTTTTTGATCCTCCTGCAAATTAATTATTTACATATATATTGTGTGTTGCTCACTTCTGCAACAATTAACCTCAGAAAAACTAAAGGACTATGTGTAGAGTTGACATATAAATTTATATGAAAATGTAACAGATTGCAAAAGGTCTGAGTGGAATAAAATCAAGACCATTCGTACACCACTCTCGAACCCCTTTCTTATTAAAATAAAAATAATATATAAATTACAAATGGTTGGACCCAAATCCATGAATATAGGATCAAAATATCATTTCAGGGAAAAATAAGAAAAATATAACCACTGCAACAAATTGTCTAATTTAAAGAATTACATGGCAAATCTAAATAAATTCTCTCCTTAAAAAAACCATTGAATGAGGAGCCAACTCTTCTAATAAATTCATTTGACCTCTTGTTCAATGAGAATTATGGACGCCCCTACATCAATCTTTCCAGAACTATATCAATGTTCTATTACAACAAAGTTTGGTGAAAAGAGAGGATCTTTCACAGACTGTCTAAAAAAAGAAGTGTAACCTATTATAATTTATATGCATCAACTAATATAAGTGTAACCTATTATAATTTCTATGCATCAAGCAATAACATGAAGGAGAAGCTAATGCTCTTATACATGAGAAAATTGTTCAATAAATGACAAGTGATAAAAATAATGGATGGAGTCTTTCCTACTACTATATGTACCAAAGATCTTAATCCATAGGTAAGCCTACTTTGGATAGCTTGTCAATTAGCTTTTCTCGCTCCCTATATACATGCATGAGAGAGATTAAATTTCTTGAGATGCAACTAATTTTTCAAGTTTTGTACTCTAAAAGATGTTTACATATCAAGAGATTTGATCCCTCTTGAGACATGATAGATCCCTCGTTAAAATAGAATTATATTAGGAATAAATAATTTGATAAAATATACAAAAATATTATGTAATATATTATGATATTCTTAATTTAATCCCTCAAATTAAAACTTGATGCATATCAATTAGTGAAAAGAATCATGCACTTATTGAGGCGTCACTTAATGAAATGGGTCATGCACCTAGTGGAGAGGTAGTCACAAATAAAATGAAATAACTTTCGAACTATTAAAATATTTATAGTTCACTCATCTATAAATCTCTTCTTTCAACCATTAAAATATTTATAATTCACTCATTTATAAATCTTTTCTTTTAACCATGGAAAGATTTATAGTTCATTCATTTATAAAATCTCTTGAATTTAATTATTAATTTGTTCTATAAATTTATTTTAATATTATTTTATATAATATGATTAAATTTTAAACGAATATTATAAATACAAGTACCTCTCAATCTTCCAAATAAGGATGTGTAGTTAAGTCGATACGTTTGATTTTATATATATATATATATATATTTTTAAATTATAATTTTAAATGTATGTATAAATTTAAAGTTTTTAAGTTTATATAAAATTGAAAAAGAAAAAATAGATCCCATGTAAAATAATGAGAATAGTTGAAATTTTTTAAACTTAATTTTTGTTTTTTTTGTTTTCATTGTTTTATATGAAATATAAATAGCGATACAAAGGAGACAAGCTCCGTGGGAAGATATAGATGGAATACGTCGAAATCTACAACAGAGAAGAGGAGGAATTAGTTTTGATTATTAGGAAAAAAACTGCAGATAGAGTCGTCGTTGAGCAGTTGCCTCATTTCAGAAGAACATAGGAGCAGTACGAGTTGGGGGAGTGTAATGCAATGCAGGTAGATGTACCACGAGAGTTGCATATTTACGTGGCTAGAGAAGCGGAATACCTGTCCGCTCTATCGATTTGAAATGGCTGTAGAGCATAAAGCTATTTTATGCAGGGATGCAATTTAACTTTCACACAGGGTGATTTGAAGTATGCCAAATACATTAGCAAAACTTTTTACTAATCGGAGAGAGGGGCATGAAAACAATAACTTTCGAAGGTCGTTTTCTTTCGAGATTCCTCTTGGGGTGTTTGATTATTAAAAATTTTGGAATTTTTGTTTGGAATTTAACAAAACAAGTTTTTGTTAAGCTACAATTCAAATTAGTTTTGAGAAAATTTCTACTATATTTTAAGCAACTTGAGCTTAAAAATATAGGACTCCAAAATATTTTATAAAAACACTACTTTTTTTTTTTCTAATTATTAAATTTAAATAAAACTTAGAATATAATCACTAGTACAATACTATTATTAAGATTGTAATTTATTAATAAATACTATAACTATTTCAACCCTTACTAAATACTATAACCATTTCCACATTCTTTTATCTTTAAATATCGAATAATCAACCATATTTTTTTTAATAAATTTTCTTATATTTATGAGGAAAATAACAAATAAACTTAAATATCAAATAGTCTTCTACTATGGTTAGTTAATCACAATAGTCTTCTACTATGGCTAGTTAATCACATTTCTTTTTTAATAATTTATTTTTCATTTACCATGAAAATAACAAAAAAAAATTGGAAAATAAATTTAAATAAAGTTAACATATTCTAGCTTTATAATAAACTTATTCAAATGAACACATTTAAAAAAAAATATTATTTAATTGTGTTTGAATTTGTTTTTAAACTCCCCCACACATATATATAGATATAATAGCTTGAAAATGCTTAGTCCTTTCACTTCTTTGAAATAATTTAATTTCACCATAATAGGGAAGAAAATATGAATATGAAAATTTATTTGGTAATCTTTTTATTTGGTTTGGGTTTCTTGTTTTGTAGCTATTTGGAAGAAAATATGAGTATGCAAATTTATTTGGTAATCTTTTTATTTGGATTGGGTTTGTTGTTTTGGAACCATTTACTTTTATTATATATGTTTTACTAAATGAATATCCACTTATTCTGTGTTGTTATCTTGTATTTCAATTATTTAATTTTACAATATATGTTTTACTAAATGAATGAATATTTATTTTATTTTTAAAATGTTAGAATATTTTATTTTGAAATATAATGTTTTTCTTTAATTTGAAATTAAAAAGAAATTAGAAAATATTTTAGTTTTTTGTTTTGATGGATTAAATATATCCATCCCCATAATTGTATAAATATGGAATTTTCATCTCCAAAATTACTTGCAAGTTAGAAGTTTCTCTAATGATTTTTTTGCAAAAACAGTTTTTGGTTAGGCTATCATATTTTGTTATGTGAAAATAGTACCTTTTGAAGGTGGTTTTGTATTGAGATTCTTTTGTGGGTATTCAATACTTTTTCAATAATTTTTTTGAGTTGTTTGATTATTAAACATTTTGGAGTTTTTGTTTGGAATTTAGCGGAACAAATTTTGATTAAGCCCTAATATTTTATTATTTGAAAAGTTTTTTTATTACATATATAAATCCAGCACTTTGAGAAACCTGAGACATTAAGATCGTGGAATTTGATCGATTTAAACCTAAAAATCTGATGGGATTTAAAAAAAAAACTTAAAAATACAACTTTTTTCTAATTATTAAATTTAAATAAAAATTAGAATATACTGACTAAGACAATGATATTATCACGATTTTATTTTATTAATAAATATTATAATCAATCCAACGCTCTTTTATTTTTAAATATCTAATAATCAACCACATTTTTTTTAAATATTTTTTCTTAATTTACCAAAAAAATAACAAGAAAACCTATGTATCAAATAATCCTCAACTATGGTTAGTTAACCATGTTTTATTTTAATAATTTATCTTTCATTTAAAATGAAAATAACAAAAAAATATAAGGAAAATAAACATGAAGAAAACCATCCTTGTTTAGCTTTATAATAAGCTTTATTAAAATGGAAATAGTTAAGCATTTAATATTTTTTAATGGTTTTTTATTTCATTTTTAAACTGGATATATATATATATATATATATATATATATATATATATATATATATGTATGAATGATGGGTTGAAAATTCTTAGTCCTTTTACTTGCCTTGAAATAATTTCACTATAATATGGAAGAAAATATGAATATGCAAATTTATTTGGCAATCTTTTTATTTTTTTGGGTTTCTTGCTCTGAAGCCATTTAATTTCACTATACATGTTTTAGTTAATGGATATCTATGTATTATGTGTTGTTATCTTGTTTTCCAACCATTTAATTTTACAATATATGTTTTACTAAATGAATTTATATTTATTATGTTTTTAAAATGTTGAATAGGTTTATTTTGAAATATAATGTTTTGGTTTAATTTGAAATTAAAAAGAAATTAGAAAAGATTTTTGTTTTTTGTTTTAATTGATCAAGTATATCCATCATCCTTAGTTGTATGATTATGACATTTCCATCTCCAAATTTACTCCCAAGTTAAAAGTTTCTCTAATGAGATTTTTATAAAAAAAGAGTTGTTGGTTAAGCTTTCATATTTTGTTATTTGAAATGTTCTTCTAAGAACAATGATCTAAGCTAAGAGAAAAGAACTTCATTTTTGTATGTCACTCTCTTCCAATCATTTTGTGATTCCTTTTGTCAAGCATGACAATGCTTGGAAATATATCCAAGGATTGACGATGAGTTGGAGGACTCGAGTTGTTGGATGTTTCCATTAGAGGAGGATTTGACAGGTTTGTTGCAGTTTCAGAGCTATCGAACAAGTTAAATTCTTGCGCATGATGATCAGTTCTAAAACATGTTGATCGAAATGGATTAGAATAACTCCATACGCTTTGGGCATCCAACTTGTCCGTGACATCATAAGAGAAAACTGGCGTTTGACCAAGAAGGATTGCTCATCTTCAAGGCCAACTCGAAGAGGCCTAATTTGAAAATTACGAAAAGTATTTGCCAACAATTTACAAACTAGCAAATGGCTCCATGATCATTTGCAATGAGATTACTGCTCGATCATTTCTTGTTTTCCAGGGAAGCAAAAAATCTTGAATAGAATCTAAATAGAAAGTCGACAATCACCTTAACACCTAAAGAAATAAGTAGGGATATGAAGGATCTCCCCCTTGAAATGGAAGAAAAACTTTCTAAAGACTATATAAGACCCTAAGCCATTTAACTATTAAAAATATGGTTGACAACCCATTTGGGAAGCTCACCATTTATATTGATCGTGTTGTCATGTTGGGAGAAATCGCTGGTGTGTACACTCTCCTACCAGTCAAGAGTAAGACTCGCTGATTCCGTAATCTAGGAATTGAATTCTAGTGGTCAAACAAGTGATTGCAGGATAAGTACGCACATTTTTTCATTGTTTCCTATACTTGTAATATAATTGTTGAGAGTTCCACACATATGGGAAAGGAGATTTTTTTATTATAGTTTTTTACTTCAAAAAGTTCCCCTTACAAAAGATTCTTACATGCAATTGTTACAATGTCATTGTATATTTTTCCTAGTAATCATAAGCGACAAGAGGAAAATTCTCTAAGGATTCAATGTCCCAATATCAATGTCCAACTATTTCCCATATCAAGTTCCATATGCCGACAATAACCCAAGCTTTTCTAAGGATCCCAAGCTTGAAGAGCATGGTTGGTCCTATAAAACTAGATATTTCAACCTCTGAAAGAAAAAATGGATAAGAGACAACCCCTTTGAAATGTTGCCTCTCAGGTAAGCTTTCGATTTTATGTTAGTTATCGCATTTTGTAGTTAGAGTTTTGGTTAGTTAGGGTTTAAATCTAGTGATTTGTTTCCTTGCAACAACATTTGTAGGTTGTCTAATTATATTTTTGTTGGTCCTTTTCTTGATTGAATTTCAAAGACCCAAGTGATTTATTTCAACAATTGTGGATAATCTTTTTTCTTTTTGGGGTCCCTATTAAATGAAATTTAGAGTCCTAATCAATTCATCCCCACATGAAATTTTTTTAATTGTTGGATGAGGGTCAACGTCTTGACTAGGAATTGAAAGACATTAGGGTTTTTTTGTATGAAAATAGATCCTTGATATATAAGTTTAATCCCATTGGGAAGCTATAGGGTTCATACTAATGAATGAAAATTGTTATTTTCCGTATGTATTGTCTATGTGCTCATATGTGTTCTCTTATACACACTTGTCTTCCCATACTTATAAGTTGGAAAATATTATTGCCATATTATTGTTATTAGGTGGCAGCTAAGGGAAAAAAGGCAGTTACTGCAGACTTGGTAACATGAATCACACTGTCAATGAGCTATGAAGGGAGGCTTGTCTGCTCATTTTTTTCATTTTCTACTACATCTAACATTTCTCAATGGGAATAACTGACCTTTATTGACCCTTGAATCACATGGATTGTTTGTGGTTTGGTTTTTGTGCACATCACCATGACGTTAAGTGTCAAGAATGTCTCTTTCTCAAAAAATGTATTCTTTCCAAACTTGAGTTGCAAGAGGCCGTGAGAATGAGGGTATTTTCAAAAGCAATGCAGGAAACTCAAGAAATTGTTAGAAACAAACCAGGCTCAAAGTAATATGTGGATATGCTCATGATGCATTTTGATTATTTTGATTACTACAATCCCACTATCTTTGGTGGCAGATATCATCAACACTAAGAACATCAATATCATAAAGTATCAGTAAAGGATTGATTGATTTATTTCTACATTCATGTCGCGTGGGAAAAAACAAACCTCCCTCTGAAGACACTTGTTATACTCCTAGTGGAGTAGGAGATGAGCCATGACTTTTCATATGGATCAGTGTCATGCCCTTATGGAGGAATAGCAGGAGCCCATGACGTAAATGAATAAAGACCCACACTTATATCCAGATTGATGCCTTCCTATGATGGAGATGAATCCACTATTATGGTTGTGGTGGAGGATTTGATTATGGAGCCTCAAGCATCAGCCTTAGCTTCGGTCTACATATGGGTTCAAGGCCAATTTATATGGATATTAGTATGTGGAAAATCCTATATGGACCATATCAATCCAATATAACACTCTGGGGATTCTATTATAAATATGGATGAGAGTAAACTGAGTTATGGGAAGAGGCCTCGGTATGGTTAGTAGGAGAATAAGTTCTCCATCAACCTGAAGTAGTCAATTGGAAACCCAAGCGTGTATTGTAAACTTACAAATTGTCACCATTTAGATTGATAATGTTGTCATGCTAGGATGAATTGTTGGTGTATACACTCTCCTACCAGTCAAGAGTAAGACTAATGTAATATAGAATTTCAATTCCACTTGTCAAACAAGTGATTGCAGGATAAGTATGCACATTGTTGCCTATACTTGTAATATAATTGTTGAGAGGTATGGGAAAAGGGCTTTTTCTATTGTAGTGTTTTCCTTTAAAAATTGCCCCTTGCAAAAGAATCTTATCCAATTGTTGCAATGTGAATTTGTCTTTTTTCATTAATCATGAGTAGCAAGAGGAACATCCTCCAAGGCTTCAAAGTCCCCATATCAACGTCCAATTGGTAGTTCCATATTCTATTAAGAGCCCAATCTTGAAGAGAAATAGAAATTTCTGCCCCTGAAGGAAACAATCGAGAAGAGACAACCCCTTAATTTATTGGGGATCTAAGAAAATGGATCAGATGATTGCTACAACCAATATGTTTATTCTACTTTAGGTCAGGTTTTATATTTTAGCATAAAGTTTTCAAAAGCATTACTAACTCATTTCATTGAGATTCTTTGTATTGCATAAGATTTTCCAGGTTCAGTTTTATTTGCTTGTGTTTCATACACTAATTTGATCTTGGGCTAATAACTAGTATATATGTTGTTGTATCGTCCACTGGATTAACATAATTATTAGTGGAAAAGGTTGTGTAAGTTCGGACTCTTCAGCTTGATGTATATCCAAGTTTCTAGCTTATATGTTGTCAGGTTGTTTGTTTTTCTTTAATGTGAAAATAACCAGGGTAAGCACAATTTTTTTTCCTCTAGCCTTTCCATTCATCTAACTCAAATTTAAAATTTGAGACTACCAAAAAAAAATAGCATGCATCAAGATCTAACAACAATCATAATATTGAGTCAATTGTCCTTGCTTCCTTTGCAACATATGGTGCAGTCGCTAGCTTATTATGGTCAACATTAACTCTCTTTTTATATATATAAATATATATAATTGATCTTCAAATAAATTAGTTTGTATAGATATTGAGAGAGTGTTTTGAAGAATTTTTAAAAACTATTTGATTATATTCAAAATAAAAAAATATAATATTTGTTTACATTTAGTTATTTTATCTCTTGTAAATTAATACAATTTATCGTTGAGAGTGAGAATGAATTATTTTAACCACATCTCTTACACACCAAATATATTTATTCCTTTCATTTTTTTTATTATTATAATTGATATTATTTTTAAATTTATATAACATTTTATTTTATTGTGTGGAGAGGCTCATTCTACAACCTAGTAAGAGGGGATGCCTAAGTCTGTGCGTAAATAAAAATAAAAATTATGTTCTAAAGGGAAAAAAAATTTAAATCTTATACTTTTCAAAAATATTTCAACAAGAGATTTAAATAAACTATTTGAAGATCTATATTAACTAATTTATATTGATATCAACTTTATATATAGAAAAGAATTGTTAAATTAAAATATTTGAAAATTGTATATATATATATATATGGACATATATTTAAAAATACATTAATAATAAGAAAACCATTTTTATTTGGATGTATATGTTACGCAAAGTATTTTAATGTCAATTATGTATATATATTTGGTCCTATATATACTCTATTTAGCATTTAAAAATACAATTTAAACAATGAAAAATAAGATTGTATTTCGCACTCTAAAAAGTTTGCATGTAAAGAAATTTGATCCTCTAGGCTCACGTTAGATCCCTACTTCAAATGGATCTATGTTGGTTCTACAACCTAGTAAGTGGGGATGTGTAAGTCTATCTGTCCGTTCATTCTCTTTAAAATAGAAATAAAAATTATATTCTAAAGAGAAAATTGATTTCGACTATAATAAAAAAAAAATGAATATGTTGTAAAGTAATTAGAAGTAAAAAAAAGTGTGAGAAACATGTTTAAATCTTATACTTTTCAAAAATATTTC